>CM061552.1:141325842-144097509 GCA_030864225.1 Capsicum baccatum var. pendulum
TAGACTGGCGTATTCTTGCGTTTGCAACCGCAAAGAATGTAGGTTAAGATGAAGAGAATAATGATATAAGCAATATACGTGTCACGAACTCACAAACTCACAGCAATAGATAGTATCTCATTCGGCTTCCATAACCCCAACAGAGAAGTTTAGTTACCCATGAATGCGAAGAAGATCCCGATTGACATTATTATTATATCACAATATTGGTGAATGACGTGTAGCTTAGGTGATAGGCGTGAGACGTGTTTCCTTGGCTTGGTAACAATTCTCTTGTTGTGGAATTTAAGAATAGAAGAAGAATAGATGAATAGAAGAAAATAATATTAATGGAAAGATTAGAAGAGTTGTAATTGAGAAGTAGAATGTGTCTCTCCACTAAGGGAGGACTTAATTAAAAATCTCTAGCATGATAGGGTATTTATAATACTCCTATCCTACTCCTACTATGCTAATGAAATAAATAACCAAATCCTACTAAACTAAGGAAATACTTAACCCATTTGTACTAGGTTAATGTAACATTCTCCTAATCCAAATAAACTAATGAAATACATAACCCAATTGTACTAGGTTAATGTATTATTGTCAAAATCCAGCTTTGTGTCTGTAAGTCCCCAAAGTCTTCAGAAATGCTGTTTTAGCCCGGGACAGATTTTTCATGCAGCAGTTTTGGTCCTTAGGCGTGTAGACTTTCTTCCCTTCCTTTGTGAGCTTTCTTTTGCGTCAAGTAAGCCATAAAATGCTGTATTTTGCATCATTTATACCTGAAACTTTACTAATCATGTTTGTTAGCTCATTTATAGGGAAAAGGACTAAAAGTACATGAAATATATAGTTTGTTCTCAAAACTAGGCTAAAATATGGGCAAAATATATTGATATAGGCATGTAAATTCGCCTATCATCAATTGATACCTAGCAAGTCCAAAAGATACTCTGATGATATATTAATACTTGACAAGGCCGGAAGATACCGTGATGACATATTTATACTCGGCAAGGCTGGAGGATACTATGATGATGTATGGATACCTGGCAAGGCCGAAGGTTGATCATGATGATGATGGTCATGATGATGACCCTAATAATGATATGGTTAATAGTGATTGTGTATCTTGCATCCATTCCTGCATGCGCATTGCCTATCACCAATATACACCTATGTTTATCAGCTGTTATAGGATGATTGCATAGATATGGGTAAAAAATATGCCTAGTGTTATTGTATATTAATTAAAACTTATGAGCCTAGGGTAGTGGGGGTTTGCATAGGCTCGGTTAGGTATTTGGTTGTCCGGAGTTGGCAGTTATTCACACCGTTATTGATATGGTTGTTATCATTATTTTGATCATTATTAGGGCTAGCTTATGAAAAATTGGTCATTGATCTTGTATCAAAATTTAATGTACGTTTTTGCCCTCTCCTATCTTATGATTGTATTATTATGCACGGTTATGTCATGTCTAGCAATATGGATTAGAAACCCCAAATATGATAGTATTTAAATATCGATAAGTGTTATAATGAGGTCTTATGAGAATATGATAATATAGGTTATGTTTTGAGATGATCTCATGTTTATATGCATATATATATCTTTATATATATCTAGTTGTATGAATCTATGGTACTACCATATATCCCTTTCTTTGTTGTTCATTTTGTATAGTCGTTACTTTGCCTTGCATATTACTATATATCTTTCTTTTGCTCTTTATTCATATATTGACCTGGGATATATGGTATAACATTGACGTATATTGAATATAGCTAGAATAGGATAGTTCACCCTGATACTTCCTTAGTCTTATTATGTTAGACTCTTGGATATGAAAAAGATAGTTGTCCCTTATTATTCTCATTGACTTATTATATGATTTTTGGACTCTTGGGTGTAGATTCTTTTCTATTTGTATGCTATGTGTATTTGCTTTACCTTTGAAGCTCAGTTGGTAGTTGTCTACTGAGTACCATTCATTTGGTACTCAAACTACACTTCTGCAGCCCGCAAATCATAGTACGGGTTATCGCCATTGATGTGTGTATTGTGTAGAGTAGCCCTAGTTTAGATACTTAGAGTGAGCTCCTGACGTTCAGAGTATTACTTATCTCTCTCTTATGTATTAGACTATTCTCTACATTGTATTTAGAGATAAGTTGTATTAATGTATTTCCCTTGATAATTCACTTTTGTACTCTTTTTATATTAGAAGCTCTTGTACTGATACCACCAGGTTTTGATTGTCTTAAATGTATTGATCTTTATTTCATAGATTCAACATTCTTTTCCATATATTATTGATTGACCTATTGCTAGCCATTCCAGGCTGGGGGTTGGTTTGCTTACTGGTGGGTTATGAAAGACGCCATCATGACCTAAGGAAATCGGGTTATGATAAATTGGTGTCAGAGCCTATGTTTTATTAGTGTATTGGTACAATAGCTAAGTGTTAGTAGAATCCCACGAATCAGTGCAGAGACATTCATAACCTATTTTTGGGAGGCTAAAGTGATATTTTAGGAAATTCACTTCATCACTCCTTATCATGTGTCCGTATTCCTATGAAAATCTAACAAATTCTTTGACTCTATTCTATTACCGAAGGATGATGCGAAATTGTCAAGAGATTTGGACGAGACTCTAATATGTATTTCTAGATAAGCACAACATCAAACTAAAGACTCAGAGATGGATATCAAAGATCTTTAGTGGTAGATAAAATTTTTTTGGCCAGAGTCCCCATTATACTTGTAGAGTATGGCATGATTCTTTGGGCCATGGCGACCATTATGGATTATTAGGGGTAGTATCTCAAAGTATTCTAGGATCTTGGTTTGGATGTGTTATGATGAGATATTGGTTCAGAGATTGCCCCTGGTATGAGATAGGTGATCAGCTAGAGTTAACATGTATTACCCACCAGCCTAGAGCTCCTAACATAGGCTGTGATTTTAGAAACCTAGATAAAATTTTATGGATTTCTCAAACCATCAGTTGACTAGCCATTTGGGCTTAGTTTGTGTTCTCTCCATGTTAATACTTCAGGAATTGCTACGACTGTAGAGAGTCCAACTACTAGTCTTTGGAGTGTCCCAGACATGAGATTCCAGTCATTTAGCTTAGTTAGATCATCTTGTGATGTTGTGACATCACTAGTTAAAGATGTTGCACTAGGAGCCTCAGTTGATGATTCACTTGATCGGTCCGATTTAGACTCGTTCAGATTTATTTTCCCTATGCCCTCTAGGCAGGTGACTGTGAATGTTCCCATGATTGGTGTGCTTTGATTTCCCGCATTTATCTCTTATTATATGTATTGGGGTTTTATACCCATTGATGATTATATGCCTTGATGAAGTTATATTGATCATTATGTCCCTTATTATTGCATTCATGATGATGTTACTACTCTGTGGTTTATTTCTTTTAGTAGTGGATGGAGTAAATCTGTGTAGATATTTTCCATATAGGTGTAGTTTTTGGGTTTAAGTCCTATTTATCTTGTCACATTAGCCCTATTGTAGCCCTTGAGTGGTACATGTTATTGATGTTTATTTTGTACGACCTATTCAATATGTTGATATTGATATTGTCATTGCTATTGCTACCACTGTGTAAGGTTATTGATATTACTTGATGTTGATACTCGATAAATTTGATCTTCACCGGGTAGCTGTATAGACTAGTGTTATCTAGTTAGACATTTATTTTTGGGTGATATTATTTGGTGGCTTGAGTTGATATAGCCCAATTTGATGATTTTTTCCCCTAGCGCAGCAAGGTTGACTGTGTTACCTCTTGGTTAGCTGTATTAGATTAACTTGGAGATGTATTATGGTATCGAAGGTGAGTTAGCCTTCTATGGTTCTTTGTGTTTTTTAGTCAACAATTTAATTATGTTGCCTATTTTTTTGAGTTTTAGATCCTTAGACTTGCCTCCTACATAGCAAAAGTTTTTGCTTTGGCTATACCTTCCTATGTAGCCCGTTTGTGAGATCAACCATCTTAAGGCCCGTTTTTTCTTTATGGCTATTTCTTTGTCTAATAACAATTTTGATATTAATGTTGAAATATCTTGAATTCATCTCATAGGTATGTTGGATTCATTCTCTCGTAATGGTTTACCTTGTTGTTAGTGAGGAGATTGGACACTCCTTTGATGTCATGGTTTTTTCTAGTAGAATTGGAAAGAAAGAGGCAGATGGCCGTTCCTCTGATCGCCTCTTGATTTGGCAAATTAAAAGTTCCTTATCTTAAGTTTTTGAATTTCTGGTGGTGGTTGAGACATTGACCTTGGTTTTTAGATTGGAATATTCCATTTCTATGATGTGATTATGGGGTAGATTCTGGAAATCCCCATTTTAGAGTTTGTTCTGCCTAATGAGTCTTAGTGGAGTGTGTCTCCTTGGTGATATATACCTGTGGCTACTTCTTTGCCTAGATGATGTATTGCATTGGTATCTCACAACGTAAGTTGTATTTCTCCGAGTTGTTAAAATTTTTGCTTTCACTGGTATGGTTTTCATCCTTGAGAAGTTTTGAGTGTGTTTTGATAGTTCATGCCCTCCAGCTAATACGGACTGGGTTATATGTATTTTCTGCCAGTGATTTTTCCTTTGGCATGACTCCTATTTTGCGTCTATGTATTGTTCCCTCCAGCTGATATAGAGTTGGTTGCTTGGGTTATCGATCCTTGTCAAGATTTCATTTATAGGCTGGTTAATCCTACTTTATGGTTGACTATTCGATATTCTAGGCTTCGATTGGATTATAGTTGACAAGTGTTCAGTTGTTAGGCCATGGGCCCCGTATTGGTTATTTAAGTTTTGACCTTGAGTTTCTGTTTTCTTTGGGAATTTTGGATGATTTACTCAGTGGGAGTAATATACTTGAGATGGATTCTGTATGGATTTATTCTCAATTGATGGACATCCTAGGGAAAAATATTCAGTGATGAGTAGTTATACCTTGGATTTTGAGATTTCAGTTTAATTTTCATCTAGACTGTTACAACATTGGCATATATGGTATTTCGTGATTATCTCCATTTATAGGCCTAGAGAGCTTTATGAGCTTATTCTTATGTTTGCCTTATAGACTTTTAGTGGATCATCTTTAGTTCTTTGAGTTCTATGTGATGAGATTGTGTGGACGAGACTCAAGTGATTTTTCTCCTGGCTTAGTGCAAATAACAGGTGCAAAAAGGTAAAGGAAGGTTATTTTTGGATTTGGAGTCGATTTTATGACTCATGTCTTGGTTTGCTTTTGGCTTGGGATTGGATGAGCTTTTGTTTATTTATGCAAATATAGATATGGTATCAGCTTGATGTGATTCAGTTGTGCATGCCTCAGCCTTTTCGATTCAGTTAGAGGCCAGTTATCAGTTGAAGTTGAGCTTTGGATATTTTTTATGTAGAATGAGAGTTTTGTTTGAAAAAGGGATACCTCTGGTGAAATCCTGTAATGACTCGAGACTACCCCCTAGTCGTTACACGGTGCTCATGATCCCGAAGGACCACAAGCTAACCTTCTACTGATATCTATACCTGAACTCGGCATAATATAATATAATATAATAAATGCGGAAAACTGGCAGAAAACTTGCCATAAGGTTCAAAACATCTCAAATACTCAAAATTGAAAACTGAATACTGATACATCTGTCCGAAAAACCGCTAGACTATCTGCACTATAGAGTTGATGGGGCATGTCCCAAGTAACTCCGTCTACTGAAAATAAACTAAATTTGATACGATAATAAAATAAGGATCATCCTCAAATGAAAAGGACTCACTGCTACATCTACTACTGCTGATTGGGACTGAGCTGCTAAGGGTACTCTGGATCTCGTGCCTCGGAACCTAAGGTGTAAGGTAAAACACCATAGAGCAAATACGTCAGTACGAGGGAATGTACTGAGTATGCAAGATGAGGTAAGGCTAAATGCAAGGGCTTATGCATGAACAAGTACTTAACTGAATAATCATGAAAATATTGAATGAGGACATATGCATGAATTCACAAACCATAACTGAAATCATCGTGACTCTGAATATTAAAACTCGGATACTGATTTACTGACGTCTGAACTCACTACTAATACTGATATACTGAACAACTGAAACTCTGATATTAATAACTGAGTACTGAAGTTGAAATCAGTCCTATCTAGCAAGTGATATTGGAAACTGATGATACTGAAGCTGATTAACTGAATCTACTAATATCAGTAATTGAGTTCTGAGCTTGCTACAATTGACTGACTAAATCTGAGATCAAACCTCTCTAAAGGATAATCCCTGAATTTACTATCAATGATAAGAAATAATTATGTTTGACATCAGACCTATCTAGCGGAAGATCTCTGAATCTGATAATGAGAATAATCAACTGAACTTGAGACTGAGATCAGGCCTATCTAATGGGTGATCTCGGGATCTGATTATGAGAATACTCAACTGAATCTGAGACTGAAATTAGGCCTATCTAACGAGTGATCTCTAGAACTATTAGTACTGATACTGATTAACTTTATGAGAGACCAAACCTATCTAGTGGGTGGTCCATGAATCTATGGAACTATCTAAGTTCTGTACTGCTATAGGTGACTATATCTGACAGTCCTAATTTCTGAGTTGTGCTCTGAAGACTGATACTGAAGCTATAACTGTGGGAGTTCTCACTTAACCGACATGCCCCAAATCTGAACTGGTGGGGTCTAACCTATAACCCCAGCTGGAAGGGCGTCAATACCATGCCATTGGTAAATATACCTCTACTCTGGTTAAGCCTCTTTGACAGGTGACCCTGAACAGGAAGTCAAGCCTAAGGCAATATGATAGTCAAGCCTTTATATAATGGGTGACTCCTGGTGCTACACTGGCTACGCAGTTTGGGAGTTCAGGCATTGCTACTAACGACTCTGCCTCTTTAACGGGAAAGTCGTCATCCCTGCACTCGCTCGGTGCTAGCTCCTACTCCTAACTGAAAGACTCTGGATTGATTCTTAATTGAATTTAAACTGAGCTGAATCTGTTATTGATCATATTTCTCGAATGATCTGACTGAGTTAAGCTGAGTTCACTTGGTTCTGTTATCTGACGGAATACTACTCAATCTCGTTATCTGACTGAATGATACTGAGCTCAAAATAGATCACTTGAATACTACTTAAGTCTTAACCAAACATTTGAATACTACTAGATCTGAGCTGAGTACTGAATTGAGGCTAGAGTGCTAACGATACTGGGGTTACTTAAGTTCTGTAACTGTCTGAGAGTATTGAGTTCTTTAACTCACTGAGTTCTGAGAATCGTGGCTTGAATGAGATTATCGTGAAAACTAACACAGGCTTAGACTGCAGATAATTTGTCTGGTATAAATACCCCCAGGATTTGATAACATAAAAGTAAAACATAACCATTCTTGAATAATCATGACCATGGACCTTCATTCACCATCACAATCACTAAAGCATCTCTTCAAACATTTAGAAATCATAAACATATGATAATATAGAGAGATGCTATTGGCTCATACTCCATCTAACAGGGACTTGCATCAAGCACTTAACATGCATTAAAGAACACATAATTAGGGAATTTCATGCTATCATGTCATAATTCATTGACTAAGGCTTTTCAACAAACACTTGGCATGCATGAGCTTGCACATAATGGGAGAGTTTTAGTCAACATGCTATAACGACTTTAATTCTTTCACATAAGTATTTTATCAAACATATGGGGAGAATACTCTGCTTATTCAACACTTTCTACACTTAATTGACATGGACACATCACTTAACAAGAAACTTGAAGAGGATTTATCATGAACATCACATACTAGGGCCAAAGCTTGAAAACCCTGTAGTCAAAACATGAATTAAAACTCAATAATAGCATGAACTTTAATTTTAACTCACATGAATCATGAAAACTCATAAACATAAGATCCTTGAAATTTAGAAAAGGATTCTTGAGCTTCTTGGATGAAAGGGACCCAAGAATCAACATCTGCATACCCTAGGAAACTCTTTCGTAAAGGCTCTAGGAGAGATTCTTGAAGAAGGGTTTAGATCATGTTCTTCAGTTTTTGATCTTGAAAAAAACCCTAATTTGATGTTTGGATGAGAAATGAAGACCTCAACTTCATTCAAGATATATAAGTGTAAAAAGGGTGGAAAAATACCAAAAAGCCCTTGTTAAAAATGACTTAAAAATACTGAACAAGATTTCTGACGGTTGGAGTGACGATCCGTCGCTAGTCTGATGGCCCGTCGAAGCATCCATCGCACGTTGGTCAAGAAAAGGCACATTGCCTCAGTTGTGATGATCTTAGCGACGGTCCGTTGCTAGCTTAACGGTCTATCATCTTACCCATTGCACTTGGGCCAGGAGAGAGTCACTGCCTTGGTTACGATGGTTTAAGCGATGCTCTATCATAAGCTCAACGATCCATCAACCTGTCCGTCGCACCTAGGCGGTTCCGACAACTCTTAGTAAAATGGCCATAACTTTCTCATCCGATGTCAAATTTTAACGAAAGAGGTATCGAGAAAAGTGGTTTAAAATATTTCTCACCTGGGAAGTCACTTCTCAATCTTTTAAGGATGGATTTACGCTTTACTTGACATGCTCTAAGGCTCAGACTACGAGAGAATTTTGTGGGATCTTACAAATACATTAGAAGTGTTTTATCTTTAGTAAGGTTACCTGGGAAGTCATGCTTGAAGCAGCAGGCCCAGTACCTTATCCTTTCAATCTTTTGAGATTCTTTCTATCTGTTGAGTTTTGAGGATGAAATTCCTTTTAGTAGTGGACATTGTAATGACCCTTCAAGTCATTTTCCATATATATTTTTTATTTTTACCATTTGAGCTTCTCCATAGCTGCCCCAAGTCATTTATGACTTGCTGGGACCGACGGTTCAGTTATCGGGCAGTTTGTTTGATTTTTAAATCCAATTCCCTATTTTGAAGTCTTTGTTGGTTCCAAATGGACACCGGGCAAAAAATTTAGTGAAATGATTTCAGATGCAAATTCCAAATACGCCAGTAGTTCCACAATACCAATTTTATTCTAGGCAAACCTTTTGTTTGGGTCCTAATGAACCTGAGCTCATTTCGACCTATTTGTTAAAAAAGTTGAAAATTGGAAAGAATGGGTGTGGGACCCACATTTTGTTGAAATAACCTTAAATTTTAAATATGACTTTGCCATTGCTTTTAGAATGTTGATTTTAGGCTCGGGAGGCCTTTGGTTTATGTCCTAAGGCCCTTGATTATAGAACACACCATCATATAGATGATTGAATTATCTTTCCAACAATACCATATTTTCTTTAATCTGATATCAAGGTGAAAAGTTATGGTCAAATTATAAAATCACTGTCAGCTCTCTAGATTTTTAACTCTATCAAATGCTTTGGCCACATATGCCTGGTAAGTGCCATATACGCCAAAAACTAACCAAGTAAGTAGCAAAAACTTCATTTTTTATCTTTTTCTGAAATTTAGCATCAAAAGCCTCATTTCCTGTAAAACATACCCAAATCACATTATATCTAACAAATCAACCTAAGAATCATGCATAGTTTCATAGTTTTAAGCCTCAAAATTCTATTAATTTATAGCACATCACGTATACACTGGGTTACTTTATGGTACTTGGATTGGTTATGGTATTATTGACTTACTTAGCATTCATTCTTGCATGTGCATTGGCTATCACCTGTATGCACCATTATCTGAAAGCCTTATAGGAGATTGCAAGGTATATGTGATGAGTATGGCTTTTGGTGTATACTATTTTATGATTGTATTAGTCATCCTTATCGGGGGTTTTATACGTATTCACTCTGATTTTTGTTTGCTATTGATTGAACCATACATGTCAATGGTGATGAGGGTTTATAAAAGTCTCGGTTAGGTATTATTTGTCCGAACTAGCTGATTAATTTGTATTTTTATTGTTATTATTATAGTTAATACGTGATAGTTTGATTATTGGACTAGTATTAAAACTTGAGGAATGATTATGTTTCTCTTATCTTATAGTTATATTATTACACATGATTGTCATAGGTTAGGCATTATGGCTTTAGATCCTAATATTTAGATTCCATTGTTTATGGCTATTTTGTTATGGTAATTATCTTATGTTTAGATGTATGGATTAGAGACCCTTGTTATTTTTGAACTAGTTCTTACTATGATTGGGAGGCTTGGAGGTGCTACTATGATGACATAGGTTGTACCTTTGAGTTAACCTTGTTTATATATATGAATATTTTTCCATGTGTAGATATGGTATTACCATATAACCTTCCTTCCTTTATTTAATCATGTTGTATATCTATTCCTTGGCTTTGTATACTATTATATATCTTATTTTACTATTTAATCATATATTGGTCAGTGAAATATGATATAGTGTTGAGGTTCCTAAATATGGCTAGAATAGGATGGTTTGTTCGTATTTCCTTATTCATTTTACTTTGTTGATTCTTGGATATTTGGGAGTAGTTTGCATTCCTTCTTGCATGCTATTATATATGTATTATATTTGGAGATCAGTCCATAGTTTCTTACTGAATACCACGTGTTCATACTCATACTACACATCTATAACCTTCAGATTATAGTACGCATTCTCGACATTATTATGTGCATCATTTGGATAATCTATAGTTCAAAGACAAAAAGTGAGTTCATGGAGTTAACAATATTGTTATTTTCCCTCTTAAGTACTAGACTAGTCTGTATTAAGAGATGAATTATATCATTATATTCATTTTGTATTTCATTTATGTTAGTCTTATTACATTAGAACTTCTATATTGATTCCACTAGGTTTTGTGACTATTTTATGTATTTCAGTGTTTTACTATATTTATTCTACATTCTTTCTTCTTTTCTCTTGGTAGTCTGCTGCAAGTAGTTTTGGACTACGAGGTTGGCTTATCTACTGGTGTGTTATAGTAGGTGCCATCATGACCTAAAATATTAGTCCATGACAAATTAGTATCAAAGCTAGGTTTTATCAATATATTGGTTCAAGAGATAAGTGTCTAGTAGAGTCTTGTAAATTGGGGTGGATAAGTCTATATCCTATCTTTGGGATGATACATGGCATTCTTAGGAAATTTTGTTTTTGACTTCTTATCGTGTGACCATATTTATATTAGCCTCAAGTACATTCTTTGACTCTATATTATCTAAGATGGGAAATATGAGGATGTCAATTGATGTAGATGGGATTTTAGCACACTCTCTCCCAAAGCTTCAATGAAAAATCAAACTACGGAGATAGGGATGGATGTCAAAGATCTTTAATACCAGTCAAGGGATTTAGGGCAAGCTGAATCTTTAATTGAGTTTACGACTGCTTAATCTTTTTGAGAAATAGTATTGGGGTTTCCCAACAAATTTATGGATACCTCACATCCAAGGATAATTTATGGTTCATCGAGTAGTTCTCAGTCTAGAATTAGTTTTTTTTGGTGTTCATTAGGGTTCTATGTCAATTTTGGAGTACGAGATTGGGTTTTTTAAGTTGGCCAGGCATACCCTATGCTATATCATTTAGAGCTTGACATGGTGAATGGACTTATTAGAGATTAGTATTGCCACTTTATTTGGCATTGGAGCACTTGATAGCAGTTTGTTCATCCTTCTCTTTGATTGTTGATCACATAAGGGCCATAGAAAGAGCATGTATGAAGACATATAGAGGTTGCGGTAAGAGGCTATTTCATCACTATTATTCTATTGTTATTTTATGCAGGAGTGAGGATCTTCTATTAGAGGTCATATTCAGTTTTAACCTATTAGTTCTATGCAGGTATGGTATCAATCTATGGGTGGCTCTCAGTTTAGTTGTGCTGATCACAATTGGTAGAGTTTTAGTTGGACCTTGTGAAGTCTTTGGTATGGGTCTTAAGGTTATGGCAACTTTTCTAGATAATAAGGTGTAGTATCTCAGAGTATTCTAAGAGTTTGTTTTGGTTGTGGTGAGATGGGACATTGATCTATCGAGTTCGACACAAGCTGGTTTTTCAAATAAATTTAGCATATATCCCCTACCAGCCAAGAGTTTTTGAGGTATGTTATGATTATGGAGAGGATTCTCATTGAACTAAAGAGTTTCCTTGAAGTCAGTTGGCCATCTAGTTGAGGTCAGCTTATTTTTTAGCCAAGTTAGTGGTTTAGGTTTGCTATGATTATAGAGAGACTAGCCATTGGTCTAGAGAGTACCCCAAAAACGGATCCTTAGTCATTTAGCTTATTCAGACCAGTCTCATAGTGTTGTGGCCTTGTGAGTTAGAGAAGGTGCACTTAGCGCCACAGTTGATTATTTAGATGCTCGATTTGAGTTTTGACCCATTTAGATTCATTCTCCCTCAAAGTCATTAGATATGTGACTTCAAGTATTTCCATGGTAGGTGCGTTTTTATCTTATGCCTTCACCTTTTCATTGATGTGTATTAGGATTTTTGTACCCATGGATGATACTATGTCTTGTTAGGTTTGTATTTATTTTTATGTACTTTGATATAGGGTTCATGATTATATGGCTACCTCATATATTATTTCTTTTAGTAGTGGATAGTGTGGATTAGTATTAATATTTTTCCCTATGTGTGTAGCATTTGGTTCAAATTTCATTTAAGATGGCATTTTAGCTTTATGATGGCCCTATAGTGGCAGTTTCTATTGATTTTCATTTTGTTGCCACCTATTTCTTATATTAATGTTATATTTTTGTTGCTATTATTGCCATTATTTGATGTTGATCGATCCTTGCTTGGTAGACGACTAAACAGTTAGTATCTAGTTAAAATTTTATTTCTCTTTATTCAAATTTATTGGCTTAGGAAGTGATGTTGGGCATATTTATACGTCTAAGCACCGTAACTTACCCATGTTTTAGCTAAGTTTTGAGAATAAAATACACAAGTCTTGCACTTTTAGTCTATTTTTAGTTAAGTGAGCTGACCTATGTGATTAGCATGCTTTTCAGGTACTAATGAGGAAGATTACAGCACTTTGGGGACCTGTGGACAGCAAAGGAAAACTTCATATAAAAAGGAAAGGAGCTTTTGGATTGAATGTGATGTATGGGAACTTTTTTCTGGGCAAACTCAACATTTTTAAATAGTTAAGGATGCAGTAGCAATTTATTAGAGAAGGATGTTATTAAAAACCTTATTGCTGAATTTTTAGGGACAATTTACATTCTGTATTATTTTGAACACAAGGGAAAGCAACTTAGCTTGAGGACGGAGAGAGAAACACGTTTCTCTCTTATTATCGCTAGTCATCTTTATCACCAAGATTGTTCTAAGTTTTGGTATGATGAATATGTCTATTTTGATTTCTGTTTTATTCATGAGTAGCTAAGTTTATTTGTTAGGGTTATGGAAACCTTGTAGTATACTCTCTATTGCTATGGGTTTTTGAATTTATGATGTGTTAATCCACTTATATCATTACTCTCTTCATTTTGCTTGAATTCTCATGGTTGCAAGCATAGGGAATGCGCCATTATAGCAATAACTTGTTCGATAGAAAAGTTACTATTTGGAAAAGAGAGTGTGACGAGAAAATAGGGTTTCCAACCTCTATTTTACACGTTAATGCCCTAGTAGGATTAACTTCTTGGAGAGTTCGTACAATTTTTTGTACAATTTAGATTCAAAAGAACTAAGGTGAATAAATCCTTGATGGTTGAAAAACACTTGGATTTAGAATTAGAATACGTCTTTCTATAAGTGCATGCATGCATAAAATCCGTACTACTCATAGTTAATAGAGAAGTAGAAGCTACAAAGTGGACATAACCGTAACTTGTCATTCTCTGTGATCAAATATTATTACACATATCATCTCATCATTACACTGATAATATTATTGTGCACCTAAACCGAAACCCCCTTACCTTGGAACCTTCGATCAACAGTCTAATAATAATCGCAATACTTAGTGATCATAGTATTCCCTGTGGGATTTGACACCCAACCCAGTTGGGTTCTATATTTGACAGCGACCGCTTACACTTTCTAACGAGAGTTGTAATTTGGGCGTACCAGGAAGCTAGCTTGGTTGGATGATTTCTCTCTTGTAGTGAGGTGAGGTTGGTCATTTTCTTTTATGTTGACTATACTAGATCAAGAAGATTATGATAGTGAATGTAAGTTGGCCTTTTGTGGTTCTATTGTTGTTTTAGAGTTAGCGATTGTGTTGTGTAGCCCATTTTTAAGGGTGACAAGTTTAGGTACGTCCTTTAAATTTGATTACTTCATCATCCAATAATGATTTTGATGCTTATGTTGAGAAGTCTTAGATTCTTCTTTCAGGTTTGTTGGGTTCATCTTCTGTTGATGTTTTACTCTTTATACTGGTGTTAGATTTGGATACTATGTTCTTGTCGTGAAGTAGTTCTTGTCTAAGTAGAGTTAGAGAGTTGGAGATTGGTGATCTTTACCATGATTGCTCCTTAGTTGGCAAATTAGAAATAGATTACCTTGAGTTTCTGGATTCACTTTTTTGTATTGGTCTTGACCTTGGCATTGGTATTGAGATTTGGTATTTTTTGTTTGATAATATGATTCATAGATTGATTGGGTTAATGTTATCCTATTTGGGTGGATTTAGGAAATCCTTATTTTAGAATTTGTTTAACCAAATAAGACTTGGTTGAGTGTTTCTCCTTGGTTATATATGCCTGTGTATTCTTTACTGAAATAGAGTATTTGATTTATTAGTTCCCGCCCTAAAGCTGTATATCTCCAAGTTTCTAAAGTTTTGATTATCTGTGGCGCAATTGCAGCCTTGGTGATTCTTGAGTAAGCTTTGATGGATCATGACCTTTAATGGATATAAAATTTATTGTTTGTGTTTTATCCTTTGATTTATTCTCTATTATGATTTTATTCGTTAGCTATGCATTAATTTTGTCTCTATATGATTTAGTATGGATATGTATGATTTGAATTATAAGGTTGATTTGAGTATTTAGCCTTAGCTAAGGTTTAGTGGAGCAATTTAGAATTTGAAACCTTGGAATAGGGATTTGAAGGTTATGATATATTTTAATATGGATGCTAATCCATCTTTAGATTTTGTTTGGGTAGTTGAGATGAAGCTGTTAAGCCTTGTTGTCTAGATTTTTGTTGGGAGTTATAGATTTTGGGTGGAACCTTTGTTTTTTATTTGTCAAATTTGGTATTTCATTTATAGGATAGTTAATCCTCCTCTATGATAGCTACTTGATCTTTTTAAGTTCAGATGGATTGTGGTTGATAGGTGTTTAGACGGTAGTCCATTTGCACGGTATTGGTCCCTTCGGCTTTGACCTCAGGTTTTCAGTCTTCGTCAAAATATTTGGATGGTATACTCAGTATGAGTACTATTCTTGAGTTTAATTTAGCATGGCTTCATTCTCGATTGATAGGACATACTAGAGATGATCACCAGTGATGAATTTTGATGGTCATCAGGACAAGTTATAGCATCAACATAGATTATATACCTTATATTTCTCTATTTTTTGTGCCTGAGTAATTCCTTATGGGCTTATTCTCATGCTTGCCATTATTGATATTCGGTGGATCAACTTCAGTTCTTCGAGGTTAGTATGTTGCATAGACAGGACTCGAGTGACTTTGTGCTTGGGTTAGAATGGATACCAGCTTGTAAAAGTTAAAAGATAGTTATATTTAGATTTTGGAGTTGGTTATATGATTCATACTTTGGTTTGGCTAAGGCTTGGATAAGTTTTTACTCGGTTGTGCTAGTGTTAGTGTAGTATCAGTGTGTCCTGGCTTGGATTTACATGCACAAGCCTTTCTTGATTAAGTAGGATGCCAATTGGCGATTGTGGTTGAGTTTTTGTTATTTGGGAAAGGAAGAAGGGAAGTGGGTTGAAAAAAGGATACTTGTGAGAAAATCCTTGAAAGTGTTGTCTTTTTATGGAGATTATCTGGGGAGTCATGCTTGGAGCATATGGACCCAATACCTCATCCTTTCAAGCTTCCAAGATATCTTTGTCTATTGACTTTCACGTATGAAAGTTCTTTATAGTAATGACCCTCCAAGTCAGTTCCTTGAGTGGCATGAATTTCTAAATTTTTGAGCATTTCCACAATAACTACAAGTCAATTATGATTTGTCAGAGCTATCTGTTTAGTTATTAGATAGTTCGTTTGGATTTTATGCTTATTTCCCTTTTGTTGAGATTTTGTGGTATAGGATTTGGTTCTGGACCAAAACTTGTAGTTGATGACCTTGAATGACAATTTTGACAGCGCCATCAACTTGGGTACATCGATTTTAGGCTATGGGGACCGTTGGTTCAGGTCCTTAGGCTTCTGGACTTATTTTGGCCTACTGGGCGGACTATGTAAAAATAGAACTATAGGTGTGGGATCCTAGCTTAGTTGAAACAACCTCGGATGAAAGTTTTGATGTTTTTATTGAGTTCAGAATATCGAATTTTGTATTGTAGCATAGTTTATTTGTGCACATGAGGTTTCAAATGAATCCCAAGAACTTGGTCGCAATCCATTTTTGTAATGACCCTTCAGATCATTTACCATATTTATGCTTATCTTCACTGTTTGAGCTTCTCCAGAGGTGCCCAAGTCATTTATGACATGCTGTGACCGATGGTTCGTTACCGGGCAGTTTGTTTGGTTTTAGAGCCAATTCCCTATTTTGAAGTCTTCATTGGCTCCAAATAGCCATCGGGCAAAAACTTTAGTGAAACGATCTTAGATGAAAATTACAGGTGTGCTAGTAGATCTAAAATATCAATTTTAGTCTAGGTATACCTTTTTTTGAGTCCCAATGAACCCAAACTCATTTTGACCTATTAGTCAGAAAGTTGAAAATTGGAAAGAATGGGTGTGACACCTATATTTGGTCGAAATAACTTCGGATTGAAAATCCAACTTCTCCCTTACATTCTAAATGTTGACTTTAGGCTAGGGAGACCCTTGGTTCAGGTCCCAAGGCTCCCAGAGTTATTTTGCACTATTAAGCAAATTATATGAAAAATGATAAAACTATAGGTGTGGGTCCCACTTATTTTCCTAAATGATCTCGAATTAAACTTTTGATGATTCCAATGGATTTGAAATGTGGTTTACACTTGGAATTCACTATCGAATCAAGTTATTTAGATTTCGGATGAGTTTCGAAGGTCAAAAACTTATTTTTAAGTTTGCAGGCATTTGGTGCAACCGCGGTTGCGGCCAAGAATGTGCGATCGCGGCCCGTTGTACCGCAATTGTGATATCTGAGTACCTATTAGGGTTATATAATGGCCCCAAGATGCGTTTGGAGCATTTCCACATCACTATTTAGACCTAGAAACCCCATAATGAGTGTAATAACTCAAAATTGGTCATTAGGGGTCACTTGGGATCTTAATTATCATATTGTATCCCGATTTTATTCAAGATTAAGGTAAGAATTTTTTGCATTCATGCTTGAATTTCTTAGTTTAGACTCAAAATCCCAATTTAGCTTAGGGCCTGATTTTAGCCCAAAGTGTGCTTACTTTTTATCCATTCCTTGAGGGTTATGATCCCTTATTCATGTGAGAACATTGGGTTGATCTCGGAAACTCACTTTCTATATGTGGGACCCACTTGGCATTTTGGTGTCGTTTTTAGACTATAAGCACAATAGTGCAATAAGGGTATCATTAGAATCGTATTGATGAGTAGACTATGTTTTTGCTAGTGTGATCGCATTCTGGGGATTATGAAGTGAAGACGAGCATGTGATGCTTGAAGTGTGATTTTGCGGTTTGGACTTGAGGTAGGCTCCTATCCACTTTCCTTCATAGATGATATATGATATATATTGCGTGTGGATATAAATGTTAGGATTGATAATAAGTAAGATAGCTTAGCCTTTATTATTGATGTCTTGGGAAATTAGATAAGGGTCTTGGACCCGTAAGATTGTATGTTTATAATTTTGTAGACTCTTATTACCTTCTCCCTAGTTTAAATTGAATTGTAGCATGGATTTGATACACTGCTAGATTATGGATGTGATTTTAGTATTGGAAGCATAATTAGTTTATTTGATTTTGTTGGGCTAGTGTGGCATTCTTTGAATCGTAATTTGGGTAGAATTGACATAAGTTCCCTTACTTCTAGTTGAAGTTCCTATCTCAGGCTTTTATATGGCTTACTTGACATCTAGAAGTTGGACTATATACCTTAGCCTAGTTTGGGGCATAATGTTTGTAATTAAGGAAATTGAGATTTAGAAGTTGGATTATCCAACCTACTTAGCCTAGACTTGTGTTAGTCTTTGTGGAATTAGCTACAGGTGTTAGACATAGTTGAGACTAGTAAACCTTAGTATAAGGTTACTTCGTGACTCTTTATATTTTAATGATGTTCCTTGGATTGTGACTTATGAGTTATAGTTGTGTTGTTAGTTATAGAAATAATATAATAATGGGCCATAGAGATGCCATTTACTTTAGACTTGATTCTTGGACCATAGAGATGCAATTTCCTCTTAGACTTGATACTTGGCCTATAGAGATGCCATTTCTTCTTAGACTTGATATTTGGTCAATAGAGATGTCATTTTCTCTTAGACATAATATTATGTACATTGAGATGATTTTTTTATTTAGATGAGATGTTTGGCCTAAAGAGATGCTATCTCCTTTTAGATATGATAGTTGGCCTAGAGAGGTGATATTCCTCACCTTCATGATGAATGACCTTTATATATAAAATGACTTATAGTCGTGTCATGCTTATTAATATTATGCCTCCTATGTGAGAGATGATTCTATGCTTATTGATATTATACCTCATATATGCGAGATGCCTCTTAGATGTGAGATGATTAAAGATATGCTATGACTTCTAAATATGATAATATATATATGTTACAGATATGTATATTGGCCAAAAGAAGTGATAATGATATTGTAATTATTTTGCATGTCTTATTGGGCTGAAACTCGATAGATGATATCGATTGGACATCTAGGAAGTGCTTATCCTTGTACAAAATGTAGTTAAAGTTCCTGAATATATATATATACTTTTTTTTTGTGTGTGAGTATACACATCTCTCTGGTATGAGAATGTGAAAAGTGTGGTATGATGCTAATGATTTGACTGATTGAATACTAGTGATGGGATGCATAGATTCAACACATTCTTGATTATTATATCGATTATTGATGTGATTCTAGCTAAAATGAGATCTTATGACTATTCTTCCTAATATTATGGTACAAGCTACATGGTAACTAGTCGTCTATTAGGTAACAATAGTACTTGATACCTAGAATTCTAAATTTGTTAGTTAATGAGCCTTTCTTAGTAATATGGTAGCTAAGGACTAGGGTTGGTACATGGCTGTAAAGATAGGTTTATCGATGGTAATGATATGAGGCTATTGATAAGAAGTTATAATGTCAATTAGTTGTTAAGTGAGGATAACGTGGTTAATATTTCTAGGTAATAAGGTATGCTAGTTATAATGATGCCTAGTTAATAATGATGCCTAGTTACTGATGTTAATTATCAAATAATGAGGACTAGTTAATAACATGGATTAGTTGGTAAACAATTATTAGATATTGATTGGGGTTAGTTAATAAAAGATGTTTAGTTGAAAAATAATGAATATTGAATAGATGACGATTATGGTTTAATTGTGAACCTTGACTAGATGTTAGATCTGGATAATTATTGATTAATGGTTAGTTGCTATTCCACGATTAATGATTATGTGAAGAATCAGTTAGATTGATAACTAGAGATCATGTGATGACTAGTAATTTAGAAGTATAATAATGAGTCTTGGCTAGTTAATAATAATAAGATAGAATATAATAATAAAATAGTTATCTTTGCAATGTTATGATTATGGTTGCGAGTATATTGGTTTGAGTCTGTGCACCTATTATAAACGTATTTATGCATTGATGATTATGATTATATATTGATACCCGAAAAGATCGAAGGGTACTATGATGATATATTTATATCCGACAAGGATAGAGAATACTTGATTATATATTGATACCCGGTAAGGCTAGCGGATACTTTGATGATATATTGGTACTCGTCAAGGCTGGAGGATAATATGATGATATATTAATTTATATCCGTCAAGGCTGGAGGATACTAAGATGATAGATTGATACCAAGCAAGTCCAGAGGATACTCTGATGAAATATTGATACCTAACAAGGT
Organism: Capsicum baccatum var. pendulum; assembly: GCA_030864225.1. Classification (NCBI taxonomy): domain Eukaryota; kingdom Viridiplantae; phylum Streptophyta; class Magnoliopsida; order Solanales; family Solanaceae; genus Capsicum; species Capsicum baccatum. The sequence continues at coordinate 141,346,094 of CM061552.1, forward strand.
CGGAAGATACTATGATGACATATTTATACTCGACAAGGCCGGAGGATACTATGATGATGTATGGATACCTGGCAAGGCCAGAGGTTGATCATGATGATGGTCATGATGATGACCCTTATGATGATATAGTTAATAGTGATTCTGTATCTTACATCCATTCCTGCATGCGCATCGCCTATCACCAGTATGTACCTATGTTTATCAGCCGTTATAAGATGATTGCATAGATATGGGTAAAGAATGTGCCTAGTGTTATTGTATATTGATTAAAATTTACGAGCCTGGGGCGGTGGGGGTCTGCATAGGTTCGGCTAGGTATTTGGTTGTCCGGAGTAGCCAGTTATTCACGCCGTTATTGATATTGTGGTTATCATTATTTTGATCATTATTATGGCTAGCTTATGAAAAATTGGTCATTGATCTTGTATCAAAATTTAATGTACGTGTTTGGCCACTCCTATCTTATGATTGTATTATTATGCACGGTTATGTCATGTCTAGCAATGTGGATTAGAAACCCCGAATATGATAGTATTTAGATCTCGATAAGTGTTATAATAAGGTCTTAAATGATAATATGATTCTATAAGCTATGTTTTGAGATGATCTCATGTTTATATGCATATGTATATATATATATATCTTTATATATATCTAGTTGTCCATTTTGTATAGTCGTTACTTCGCCTTACATATTACTATTTATCTTTCTTTTGCTCTTTATTCGTATATTGACCTGGGATATATGGTATAACATTGACGTATATTGAATGTAGCTAGAATAGAATAGTTCACCCTAATACTTCCTTAGTCTTATTATGTTAGACTCTTGGACATGAAAAAGATAGTTGTCCCTTATTATTCTCATTGACTTGTTATATGATTTTTGAACTCTTGGGTGTTGATTCTTTTCTGTTTGTATGCTATGTATATTTGCTTTACCTTTGGAGCTCAGTTGGTAGTTGTTTACTGAGTACCATTCATTTGGTACTCAAACTGCACTTCTGTAGCCTTCAAATCATAGTATGGGTTATCACCATTGATGTGTGCATTGTATAGAGTAGCGCTAGTTCAGATACTTAGAGTGAACTCCTGTCGTTTGGAGTATTACTTATCTCTCTCTTATGTATTAGACTAGTCTCTATATTATATTTAGAGATAAGTTGTATCAACATATTTCCCTTGATATTTTATTTTTGTACTCTTTTTGTATTAGAAGCTCTTGTACTGATACCACCAGTTTTTGATTATCTTAAATGTATTGATCTTTATTTCATATATTCAACATTCTTTTTCGTATATTATTGATTGATCTATTGCTAGCCATTCTGGACTGCGGGTTGGCTTGCCCACTGGTGGGTTATGGAGGGCGCTATCATGACCTAATGAAATCGGGTTGTGACAAATTGGTGTCAGAGCCTATGCTTCATTGGTATATTAGTACAATAGCTAAGCGTTAGTAAAGTCCCACAGATCAGTGCAGAGACGTCCGTAACCTATCTTTGGGAGGCTAAAGTGATATTTTAGGAAATTCACTTCATCACTCCTTATCATGTGTTCGCATTCCTATGAAAATCTAACAAATTCTTTGACTCTATTCTATTACCAAAGGATGATGCGATATTGTCAAGAGATTTGGACGAGACTCTAATATGCATTTCTAGATTTTTAGCACAACATCAAACTAAAGACTCAGAGATGGATATCAAAGATCTTTAGTGGTAGATAAAATTTTTTTGGCCAGAGTTCCCATTAGACTTGTAGAGTATGGCATGGTTCTTTGGGCCATGGCGACCATTATGGATTATTAGGGGCAGTATCTCAAAGTATTCTAGGATCTTAGTTTGGATGTGTTGTGATGAGACATTGCCCCTGGTATGGGATAGGTGATCAGCTAGAGTTAGCATGTATTCCCCATCAACCTAGAGCTCTTAACATAGGCTGTGATTTTGGAAACCTGGACAAAATTTTATAGATTTCTCTCACCGTCAGTTGGCTAGCCATTTTTGCTTAGTTTATGTTCTCTCCATATTGATGCTTCAGGAATTGCTACAACTATAGAGAGACCAACTACTAGTCTTTGGAGTGTCTCAGACTTGAGATTCCAGTCATTTAGCTTAGTTAGATCATCTTGTGATGTTGTGACATCACTAGTTAAAGATGTTGCACTAGAAGCCTCAGTTGATGATTCACTCGATCGGTCTGATTTAGACTCGTTTAGATTTATTTTCCTTATGCCAGCCAGGCAGGTGACTGTGAATGTTACCACGATTGGTGTGCTTTGATTTCCCGCATTTATCTCTTATTATCTGTATTAGGGTTTTATACCCATTGATGAATATATGCCCTGATGAATTTATATTGATCATTATGTGCCTTATTATTGCATTCATGATAATTTTACTACTGCGTGGTTTATTTTTTTTAGTAGTGGATTGAGTAAATCTGTGTAGATATTTTCCTTATAGGTGTAGTTTTTTGGTTTAAGTCCTATTTATCTTGTCACACTAGCCCTATTGTAGCCCTTGAGTGGTACATGTTATTAGTGATTATTTTTGTATGGCCTATTCAATATGTTAATATTGATATTGTCGTTGCTATTGCTACTATTGTGTAAGGTTATTGATAATACTTGATATTGTTACTTGATGTTGATACTTGATAAATTTGATCCTCACTGGGTAGCTGTATAGACTAGTGTTATCTAGTTAGACATTTATTTTCTGGTGATATTATTTGGTGGCTTGAGTTGATATAGCCTAATTTGATGATTTCTTTCCCCTAGAGCGGAGAGGTTGACTGTGTTACCTCTTGGTTAGCTGTATTAGATTAACTTGGAGATGTATTTTGGTATCGAAGGCCAGTTAACCTTCTATGGTTCTTTGTGTTTTTTAGTCAACAATTTAGTTATGTTGCCTATTTTTTTGAGTTTTAGAACCTTAGACTTGCCTCCTACACAACGAAAGTTTTTGCTTTGTCTATACCTTCCTATGTAGCCCGTTTGTGAGATCAACCAGTTTGAGGTCCGTTCTTCATTTGTGGCTATTTCTTTGTCTAATAGCAATTTTGATATTGATGTTGAGATGTCCTGGATTCATCTCATAGATATGTTGGATTCATTCTCTTGTAATGGTTTACCTTGTTGTTAGTGACGAGATTGGACACTCCTTTGATGTCATGACATGGTTTTTCCTAGTAGAGTTGGAAAGAAAGAGACAGGTCGCCTTTCCTCTGATCGCCTCTAGATTTGGCAAATTAAAAGTTCTTTATCTTGAGTTTATGAATTTCTGGTAGTGGTTGTGACATTGACCTTGATTTTTAGATTGGAATATTTCTACTTCGATGATGTGATTATGGGGTAGATTCAGGAAATCCCCATTTCAGAGTTTGTTCTACCTAATGAGGCTTAGTGGAGTGTGTCTTCTTGGTGATACGTACTTATGTCTACTTCTTTGCCTAGACGGAGTATTGCATTGGTAGTTCCTAGCGTAAGTTGCATTTCTCCGAGTTGCTAAAGTTTTTCCTTTACTGGTGTGGTTTTCATCCTTGAGAAGTTTTGAGTATGTTTTGATAGTTCATGCCCTCCAACTAATACGGACTGGGTTATATGTATTTTCTGCCAGTGATTTTTCCTTTGGCATGACTCCTATTTTGCGTCTATGTATTGTTCCCTCCAGCTGATATAGAGTTGGTTGCTTGAGTTATCAGTCCTTGTTAAGATTTCATTTAAAGGATGGTTGAGCATACTCTATGGTTGACTATTCGGTATTCTAGGCTTCGGTTGGATTATAGTTGATAAGTGTTTAGATGCTAGGCCATGGGCCTCGTATTGGTTATTTAGGTTTTGACCTTGAGTTTCAGTTTTCTTTGGAAATTTTGGATGATTTAGTCAGTGGGAGTAATATACTTGAGATGGATTCTGTATGGATTTATTCTCAATTGATGGACATCCTAGAACAAAATATTCAGTGATGAGTAGTTATACCTTGGATTTTGAGATTTCAGTTTGATTTTCATCCAGACTGGTTACAACATTGGCATATATGGTATTTCATGATTATCTCCATTTATATGCCTAGAGAGCCTTATGAGCTTATTCTCATGTTTGACTTATAGACTTTCAGTGGATCATCTTTAGTTGTTTGAGTTCTATGTGATGAGACTATGTGGACGAGACTCAATCGATTTTCCTCCTGGCTTAGAGCAAATAATAGCTGCAAAAAAGTAAAGAAAGGTTATTTTTGGATTTGGAGTCGATTTTATGACTCATGTCTTGGTTTGCTTTTGGCTTGGGATTATGAGCTTTTGTTTATTTATGCAAATATAGATATGGTATCAACGTGATGTGATTCAGTTATGCATGCCTTAGCCTTTTTGATTCAGCTGGAGGCCAGTTATCAGTTGAAGTTGAGCTTTGGATATTTTGGATGTAGAATGAGAGTTTTGGTCGAAAAAGGGATACCTATGGTGAAATCCTATTACGACCCGAGACTACCCCCTAGTCGTTACATGGTGCTCATGATCCCGAAGAACCTCAAGCTAACGTTCTACTGATATCTGTACCTGTGTTTGGAATAATATAATATAATAAATGCAGAAAACTGGTGGAAAACTTGCCATAAGGTTCAAAACATCTCAAATACTCAAAACTGAAAACTGAATACTGATACATCTGTCCGAAAAGCCCCTAAACTGTCTGAACTGTGGAGTTGATGGGACATGTCCCAAGTAACTCCGTCTACTGAAAATAAACTAAATCTGATATGATAATAAAATAAGGATCATCCTTGAATGAATAGGACTCACTGCTATGTCTACTGTTGCTGACTGGGAATGAGTTGCTAAAGGTACTCTAGATCTAGTGCCTCTGAACCTATAATGTAAAGTAAATCACCATAGAGCAAATACGTCAGTACGTGGGAATGTACTGAGTTGGCAAGATGAGGTAAGGCTAAATGCAAGGGCTTATGCATGAACAAGTACTTAACTGAATAATCATGAGAGTACTGAATGAGGACATATGCATGAATGCACAAACCATAACGGAAATCATCGTGACTCTAAATACTTAAACTCGGGTACTGCTTGACCGACGTCTGAACTCACTACTAATACTAATATACTGAACAACTGAAACTTCTGATATTAATAACTGAGTACTGTAGTTGAGATCAGTCCTATCTAGCAAGTGATCTTGGAAGCTGGTGATACTGAAGCTGATTAATTGAATCGACTAATATCAGTAACTGAGTTTTGAGCTTGCTACAATTGACTGACTAAACCTGAGATCAAACCTCTTTAATGGATGATCCCTGAATCTACTATCAATGATAAGAAATAATTATGTTTGAGATCAGACCTATCTAGCGGAAGATCTCTGAATCTGATAATGAGAATAATCAACTGAACCTGAGACTGAGATCAGGCCTATCTAATGGGTGATCTTGGGATCTGATAATGAGAATACTCAACTGAATCTGAGATTGAGATCAGGCCTATCTAACGGGTGATCTCTGGATCTTTTAGTACCTATACTGATTAACTTTATGAGAGACCAAGCCTATCTAGCGAGTGGTCCATAAATCTATGGAACTATCTGAGTTCCGTACTGAGATAGGTGAATATATCTGACAGTCTTGATTTTTGAGTTTTGCTCTGAAGACTGATACTGAAACTATAACTGTGGTAGTTCTTACTTAACCGACATGCCCCAAATCTGAACTGGTGGGGTCCAATCTGTAATCCCATATAGAAGGGTGTGAATACCATGCCATAGGTAAAGACCTCTACTCTGGTCAAGCCTCTCTAACGGGTTACCCTGAACAGAAAGTCAAGCCTAAGGCAGTATGATAGTCAAGCCTTTATCTAATGGGTGATTCCTGGTCCTGCGCTGTATACGCAGTTTAGGAGTTTAGGGATTGCTGCTAACGACTCTGCCTCTCTTACAGGAAAGCCGTCATCCCTGCACTCGCTCGGTGCTAGCTCCTACTCCCATCTGAAAGACTCTGGACTGATTCTTAACTGAATTTAAACTGAGCTAAATTATTTCTTGAATGGTCTGACTGAGTAAAGCTGAGTTCACTTGGTTTTATTATATGACAGAATACTACTCAATCTCATTATCTGACTGAATGATACTGAGATCTAAATAGATTACTTGAATGCTACTTAGGTCTGAACCGAACACTTGAATACTACTAGATCTGAGTTGATTACTGAACTGAGGCTAGAGTGCTAACGATACTGAGGTTACTTAAGTTCTGTAACTATCTGAGAGCATTGAGTTTATAACTCACTGAGTTCTGAGATTCGTGGCTTGATTGAGATTATCATGAAAACTGACACGGGCTCTAGACTGTAGCTAATTTGTCGAGTATAAATATCCCCAGGACTCGATAACATAAAAGTAAAACATAACCATTCTTGAATAATCATGACCATGGACATTCATTCACCATCACAATCACTAAAACATCTCTTCAAGCATTTAGAAATCATAAACATGTGATAATATAGGGAGATGCTATTGGCTCATACTCCATTCAACAAGGTCTTGCATCAAACACTTAGCATGCATTAAAGAACACATAATTGGGAAATTTCATGCTATCATGTCACTATTCATTCACTAAGGATTTTCAACAAACATTTGGCATGCATGAGCTTGCACATAATTGGAGAGTTTTAGTCAACATGCTATAACGGCTCTAATTCATTCACTTAAGAATTTTATCAAATATATGGGGAGCATGCTTTGCTTATTCAACAATTTCTACACTTAATTGACATGAATACATCACTTAACAAGAAACTTGAAGAGGGTTTATCATGAAAATCACATACTAGGGCCAAAGCTTGAAAACCCTATAGTCAAAACATGAATTAAAACTCAATAATAGCATGAACTTCAATTTCAACTCACATGGATTCTGAAAACTCATAAACATAAGCTCCTTGAAATTTAGAAAAGGATTCTTGAGCTTCTTGGGTGAAAGGGACCCAAGAATCAACATCTACATACCCTAGGAAACGCTTTCGTAAAGACTCTAGGAGAGATTCTTGATCTTGTTCTTGGGTTGTTGCTCTTGAAAGAAACCCTAATTTGATCTTGTTCTTGGGTTGTTGCTCTTGAAAGAAACCCTAATTTGATATTATGGATGAGAAATGAAGCCCTCAACTTCATTCAAGATATATAAGTGTAAAAAGGGTGGGAAAATACCAAAAAACGCTTTTTAAAAATAACTTAAAAATACTGAATGGGATTTTTGATGGTTGGAGTGATGGTTCGTCGCTAGTCTGATGGCCCGTCGGATCGTCCGTCGCACGTTGGTCAGAAAAAGGCCGCACTGCCTCAGTTGGGACGGTCTTAGCGATTGTCCGTCGCTAGTTTAATGGTCCATCATCTTAGCCGTCGCACTTGGGCCAAAAGAGAGAGTCACTACCTTGGTTGCGACGGTTTGGGCAATGCTCCATGGTAAGCTCGACGGTCCGTCAACCTGTCCGTCGTACCTGGGCAATTACAACAGCTCTTAGTAAAATAGCCATAACTTCCTCATCCAATGTCAAATTTTGATGAAAGAGGTATCGAGGAAAAGCTTATTCAATTATCTATGTCACAAAAAGTCGATATTAGGGAAATTCTACATGGTTTAAAATATTTCTCACTTGGGAAGTCACTTCTTCATCTTTTAGGGCTGGATTTATGCTTTACTTGACACGCTCTAAGGCTCTGACTATGAGAAAATTTTGCGGGGTCTTACAAATACCTTAGAAGTGTTTTCTCTTTATTGAGGTTACTTGGGAAGTCATGCTTGGAGAAGCAGGATCAGTACCTCATCCTTTCAAGCTTCTAAGATTCTTTCTATCTGTTGACTTTTGAGGACAAAATTCCTTTTAGTAATGGACATTGTAATGAACCTTCAAGTTATTTTCCATATATATTTTTTATTTTTACTATTTGAGCTTCTCCATAGCTGCTCCAAGTCATTTATGACATGCTGGGACCGATGGTTCGGTTACCGGTTAGCTCATTTGTTTTTTAGAGCCAATTCCCTATTTTGAAGTCTTCGTTGGTTCATAATGGCCATCGAGTGAAAACTTCAATGAAATGATATCGGATGCAAATTCCAAATATGCCAGCAGTTCCACAATATCGTCTTATTCTAGGCAGACCTTTTGTTTGGGTCCCAATGAATCTGAGCTCATATCGACCTATTAGTCAAAAAGTTGAAAATTAGAAAGAATGGGTGTGGCACCCATATTTTGTTGAAAAAACCTAAAATTTAAAATATGACTTCACCATAGCTTTTAGAATGTCGATTTTAGGCTAGGGAGGCCCTTAGTTTAGGTCCCAAGGCTCCCAGACTTATTTTGGCTATTGAGGTGATTTTATTAAAAGTGATGAAACTATTGGTGTGGGCCTCACTTTTTGTAAATTATTTCCTATGAAAGTTTTGATGATTTCAATGGATTTGAAATGTGGTTTACACTCAAAATTCACTATTGGATCATGTTATTTGGATTTCGAATGAGTTTCGAGGATCAAAAACTAATTTTTGAGTTTGTTGCCATTTGGTGCAACCGCGATCGCAGCCAAGAGTGTGTGATTGCAATACTCAGTACCTATAGGGGGCTATATAAAGGCCTTAAGATGCGTTTGGGCATTTCACCTTCACTATTTAGACCTAGAAACCCCAAAATGAGTGCAATAACTCAAAATTAGTCATGGGGGGTGACTTGTGAGCTTAATTATCATTTAGTATCACGATTATCTTCAAGATTAAGGTAAGAATTTCCTGAATTCATGCTTGAATTACTTAGTTTGAAACTAAAACCCCAATTAAGCCTAGGACTTGATTTTAGTCCAAAGGATGCTTAGTTTTAACCCATTCCTTGAGGGGTATGATCCCTTATTCATGTGTGAACATTGGGTTGGTCTCAAAAACTCATTTTCCATATATGGGAGCCACTTGGTGTCTTGGTGTCATTTTTGGACACAAAGAATAATAGTGTTATATGGGTATTGTTACACTCGTATTAATGAGTAGATTATGTTTTTGATAGTGTGATAGCATTTTGGGAATTGTGAAGTGAAGGCGAGCTTGTGGTGCATAAAGTATGATTTTGTGGTTTGGCCTTGAGATAGGCTCCTGTCCACTTCCTTCCTAGTTGATGTATGACATGTATTGCGTATCGATATGAATGTTGGGATTGATTATGAGTAATATAGGTTAGCCTTTGTTATTGATCTCTTGTGAAATTAGATGATGGTCTTGTTCCCGTAAGATAGTATGTTTATAAATTTGTAAAATACTATTGCCTTCTCTTGAGTTTAGATTTAATGTAGCATGGATTTGATACATTTCTAGATTATGGATGTGGTTTTATTGTTGGAAGCATCATTTGTATATTTGATCTTATTGGGCTAATGTGGTATTCTTGGATTCATAATTAGGGTAGAATTAACTTTAGTGCCCTTACTTCTTGTTGAAGTTCCTATCTTAGGCTTGAATGTGGCATACTTGACATCTATAAGTTGGAATAGGTATCCTAGCCTAGTTTGGGGCATAGTGTACCTAATCAAGGAAATAGAGGTTTAGAAGTGGGATTGTCCTACCCACTTAGGCCTAGACTTGTGTTAGTCATTGTGGAATTAGCTACAAAAGTTAGAGTTGAATTATGGATTATGAGTTATAGCCATGTTGTTGCTTATAGAAATGATATAATAATGGGCCCATAGAGATGCCATTTTCTCTTAGACTTGATACTTGTCCCATAGAGATCCCATTTCCTGTTAGACTTGATACTTGGAACATAAGATGGCATTTCCTCTTAGACTTGATACTTGGCCTATAGAGATACCATTTCCTCTTAGAATTAACATTTGGCCCATAGAGATGTTATTTCTTATTAGACATGATGTTAGGTCCTTAGAGATGATTTTTCTCTTAGATGTGATGTTGGGCCTATAGAGATGATATCTCATTTTCGATGTGATAGTTGACCTAGAGAGGTCATATTCCTCACCGTCATGATGAATGACCTTTATATATAAAATCACTTATACTCATATCATGCTTATTGATATTATACCTCCTATGTGAGAGATAATTATATGCTTATTGATATTATACCTCATATATGTGAGATTCCTTTTAGATGTAAGATGATTAGATATATGCTATGACTTATAAATATGATTATAGAGATACGTTCTGGATATGTATATGGGCTAAAAGCCATGATGATAATATTATAGTTATTCTGGACATATTATTGGGCCGAGGCCTAATAGATGATATCAATTGGAAGTTTAGGAAGTTCTTATCCTTGTAGAGGATGTAGTTATAGTTCATGAATATATATACATATATATGTATGTATGTATGTATGTATGTGAGTGTGCGTATACATGTCTCTTTGGTATGGGATAGAGAAAGGTGTGGTATGATGCTTACTAGTGATGGAATGCATAAATTCAATACATTCATCATTATTCTATCGGTTATTGATGTGATTCTAGCTGAAATGCTATCTTATTACTGTTCTTCCTAATATTATGGCACAAACTACATGGTAACTAGTTGTCTATTTGGTGACTATAGTACTTGATGCCTCGAATTCTAAATATGTTAGTTAATAAGCCTTGCTTAGTAATATGGTAGCTAACGACTAGGGTTGATATGTTGCTATGAAGATGGGCTTATCAATGGTAATGATATGTGGCTGTTGATAACAAGTTATAATGTTGATAAGTTGTTAAGTGAGGATAACGTGGCTAACATTACTAGGTGATAGGGTATGCTAGTTATAATGATGCCTAGTTACTAATGCTGAGTAGATAATAACGAGTACTAGTTAATAACAAGGCTTAGTTGGTAAATGATTATTAGATATTTATTGGTTTTAGTTAATAAAAGATGTTTAGTTGATAAATGATTAATAGTGAATAGATGACAATTATGGTTTAATGGTGAACCTTGACTAGACGTTAGGTTTGGCTAATTATTGATTAATTTTTAGTTGCTATTCCACGATTAATGATTATGAGAAGAATTGGTTAGATTGATAACTAGAGATCATGTGATGACTAGTAAACTAGTGGTATAATAATGAGTCTTGGCTAGTTAATGATGAGAAGATAGAATATAATAAAAAGATATTCATCTTTGAGATGTTATGATTATGGTTGCGAGTATATTGGCTTAAGTATGTGCACCTATTATAAACCTACATTTATGCATTGATGATTATGATGATAGATTGATACCCGACAAGGCCGGAGGGTAATATGAAGATATATTGATACCCATGATCTTGGGTGTATTTATATGCCTAAGCACCATAATTTATCCATATTTTAGCTATGTTTAGAGAACAAAGTGCCTAGTTTCTTATGTTTTTACTCTACTTCTATGTAATTGAGCTAACCAATGAGATTTGCATGATTTCAGGCATTAATGAGGTAGATGAAGACATCATGGGACTATGAAATGCAGAATGGCATATGACACAAGAGAGAATAGCAATTTGGACCAAATGTGGCGCCTAGAAAATATGTCCAAGACTAGTTTGTCATGTATAATTAGTTCAGGGTCTTAGAAGGCAATTATGAGAGAAAAGATTATTAAAAGGGTTAAATGCTGAATTTTTATTCATTATCAATTATTCGGTATTATTCTGAACAAGGAGAGTGGCGGCTTAGCTGGGGAAAGAGAAAAAATGTTTTTCTCTTGTTCTCTCAATTCGCACACCAAGATCATCTTTTAGTTTTTGGTATGATGAATATTTCTATTGTGATTTCCATTTTATTCATGAGTAGCTAAGTTTATTAGTTAGGGTTATGGAAGCCTTGTAGCATACGATCTATTACTTTGGGTTTTGAATTCATTATGCATTAATTTGTTTACATCATACTCTCTTTGCTTATCTTGAATTCTCGTGGTTGCAAACATAGAGGATATGCCTTAAAACGCAACTTGTTTGAAAGAAAGGTTGATGTTTGGAAAAGAGAGTAGTGACAAGAAAATAGGATTACCAACCCCTATTTTATAAGTTAATGCCTTAGCAGGATTAACTACTTGGAGATTTCATATTATTTTTGGTAAACACTTTTGATTCAAGAGAACTAAAGTGAATTAGTCCTTGATGGTTGAGAAACACTAGGATTAGTTTATTAAATACGATACGTTTCTCTATAAGCATGATGCATGTATGAATTCGTAAAGCCCATAGTTAGAAAGTATTGAAAACTACAAGGTGGACATAACCCTAGCTTGCTATTCTCTGAATTTGAATACTACTACACGTATTTCATCTAGTTAAATTGAAACCATTAATTTGTGAGCTGAACCAAATCCCCCCTATTTATTTTATGGAAACAAATGATTAAAAGTCAATTAATCTGCATACAACTTAATTAGTACAATATTTCCTGTGGGATTCGACCCCAACTTAGTTGGGTTATATATTTGACAACGGCCGCTTACTCTCTCGTAAGAGAGATATAATTTGAGCGTTATCAACCCAGAAAAGCCAGGGGATACTATGATGATATATTGATACACTAAAAGAACGGAGGATACTATGATGATATATTGATACCCAGCAAGACCAAAAGATACTGTGATGATATATTAATACCCGGCAAGGCCGAAGGATACTATGATGATATATTGATACCCAACAAGGTGGAAGGTTGATTACGATGATGATGGTCATGATGATAACACTTAAGATGAGATTGTTGATAGTGAATGTGTTTCTTGCATCCATTCCTACATGCGCATCGCCTACCACCAGTATGCACTTATGTCTATCAGCTGGTATGGGGAGGTTTCATAGATATGGATTAAGAATATGCATTGTGTTGTTGTATGTTAATTGAACGTTATGAGCCTGGGGCGGTGAGGGTATGCTTAGGCTAGGCTAGGTATTTGGTTGTCCAGAGTAGCTGGTTATTCACACGGTAATAGATATTGTTGTTATCATTGTAATAATCATTATTATGTCTTGCTTATGATAGATTGGCCATTGATCCAATATCAAGATTTAAGGTACATTTTCGGGCTCTCTTATCTTATGATTAGTTTATTATGCATGGTTATTTAATGTCTAGCAATGTGGATTAGAAACCCCAGATATAATAGTATTTAAATCTTGGTAAGTGTTATAATGAGGTCTTAAATGATAAAATGATGATATAGGTTATGCTTTGAGATGACCTCATGTTTATATGCATATATATCTGTATATATATCTATATATGTGAAGTTATCTTTGGAGCTCAGTTGGCTGTTTTCTACTAAGTACCATTCATTTGGTACTAATATTGCACTTCTACAGCCTGTAGACCATAGTATGGGTTATCGTCGTTGCTGTGTGCATCCTCCAGAGCAGTCCTGGTTTAGAGACTTAGAATGAGTTCAAAGTATTTCTTATCTCTCTCTTATATAATAGACTAGTCTGTACATTATATTTAGAGATAAGTTGTATCATTGTATTTCCTTTGATATTTCACTTTTGTACTCTTTTTATATTAGAATCTCTTGTACTGACACCACCATGTTCAGGAATTCTTCTCTGTATATATCTTTATTTCATATATTCAACATTCTTTTTCTTATATTATTGAGTAGTTTATTGCTAGCTATTCTGGACTACGGGTTAGCTTGCCTACTGGTGGGTTATGGTAGGAGCCATCATGACCTGAGGAAATCAGGTTGTGACAATTTTAGACATGGTAAAAATATGGAGCATGGCACCAGATAGATTCACAGTCACTTATTTGGCCGCTTTAGCGCCTATGGTCCATTTTAGCGGCCTTGGCCCATTGGCGGATGTGCGCTTTAGCACCTAATAGTGGCTAAAGTGATGCCCGCTTTAGCAATATTAGGGCCACTTTAGAGGCACTTGTGACTTTCTACTACGCCGCTTTAGCGCCCAAGTGTTCGCTTTGGTGGAACTTTTAGACTTTTTCTCCCTTTTCTCCACCAAATTTAATACCATTCCTTCCACTATTTTCACACAAAGTTGAGATCTCAAAGTGTGGAAAAAGTGGGAAATTATCCACATTAGTAAAGGTGAACTAACCTAACTCTTCTTGGTTGTTTGCCATTAATTTCCCCTTCAATTTACATTCTAACTCTTAGTAAAATTCTTGGAAATTAGGTCTTGAATTTTTAAAGCTTAAGGGTTGATTTGAGACCCTATTTATGCTTTGTTTGTGCTTAACTTTTGTCAACAAATTCCTTGTCCTTCGAGGGACCATCTGATGGGTACAAATTTTGGATTCCGTTTGCTGGTCCAAATGCCCATTTTTTACCCAAAATTTAACCTGAATCCTATTATAGAAATATGGGTATCATATCACTCTTAAAAATGTGTTAGATACTATTTTGATATTGTGGCGGCATTTAGTGATCATGGGGTGAAAACAGATGATTCGTGGATGATTCAAGGGTTTGCAACAGACACTGAGGTAGGATTTTGTCTACACTTCTTCTTGAGATAGTGTTTTGTATATGTTGCATGTTTGATAGGGTTTTTAGGATGTAATTGTGTGTATAACACCATGACTTAGCAAAAATTATGAGTCAGGGGGAGGGGGTCAAGAAGGGTATTTGATCCTTAAGTTGAAATACTTCTATACTTCTATAATCATATTACCTTCTTTATATATTGAGTGAATTCCTAGTATGATTATGATATTTTTCAAGATATGGGATGGGATTTAGGTATTAGAAGCATGATTAGTATGATTAGTCTTATTTTAATTATTTAGGCTATCTTGGAATGGTAATTTAAGCAGAACTGACTTAGTTACTCATGTTCTCAGTGGAATTACTGGCTTAGGGTTAATTATGGATTATTTAACATCTACAAGTGAATTTAGATACCTTAGCATAGCCCGGGTAAAATCTTGTCCAAAATTTATTTTGGGGATTAGAAGTAGGCACCTCCGGTCCACCATAGGCAAAGTCTTGTATTAGCTTTGTAGACTTATATTCATTTGAATATTTTTTAGACATATCTGAGACTAATGAACCTCTAGTATAAGGATGCGATGCGACTTGGTTGATAATAATGGGTTTTCCCTAAACTATGATCTTATGGTTATTTTGGATATAATATTGGGCCTAAGGCCGTGATTTTGAGGCTATGGTTATGCCGGATATGTATTGATACCAAGGCCATGATTATGATATTGGTTTGGTTCTAAGAAGTATTATATCCTTATAAGGGAAGTGGTCATAGTTTATAGACATATTGATGCTTATAATTATATTGTTTGAATGCTAGTGATGTCATGCATAGATTCAATACAATCATAATCACTTAGAAGGTAAATGGTACGGTTCCATCTAACAAATAGTTTTATTACTTTTTTCCTAAAAAGAAACTTACTCCCATTTTTCACTTTTAAAATAGATTTCTTCATAATGGGAATCGTACCATCTTAATGTGAATATCTTATGAGCCTTTGGTTCAAAATGATTTTTTAGAGATTTGAGCGAGACAAATTTTGGTCCATGATTTTGCTACTGCTATTTACCTTGGTTGAGAGAGATTTTGACCCTTTCTTTACTTTTATGATGATTTTGTCCTTGAGTTTATCTCGGGAAATGTATTTAGACACTTATACCCTTTTAGACATGTTTCTAGCCCATGCATTTTATGTGTATACATATATACATATATATATATATATATATAAATAATATATATGCATATATTATTTGAATATATATGGTACTGGACAGAGTGGATTGATGATAGTATTGATGTTATAAGTACCAATTCAAGTCCGTTAATTGACTATTACATTGATTATTATTTGAAATCCTGGATCATGACCAAGTTGGTGTATATGGGTACTCAAAAACCACCAAGGGACTCCTCGTACATGAGTCATCGTGCTAGGAGAAGAGAGGTCATTATAGGTCCTACCTTTGGAATTTTTTGAGCTAGAGTAGGTGTATACACTAGGTTACTTTATGGTAGTTGTATTGGTTATGGTAATATAGATTTATTTGACGTTAATTCTTGTATGCGCATTGCCTATCACCTGTATGTGCCTATATGTATCAGACCTATGGGGGTTTACATAGGTATAGGTGATGAGTGTGGCTTGTGGTATATACTATTTTTTTCCTTATATTTATCAGCCTTATAGGGGATTGCAAAGGTATGGGCTCTGATTATTGTTTGCTGATTGTTGATTAAACCTTCAGGGCCTTTGTCGATGGGGGTTTATGAAAGGCTCAGTTAGGTATTATTTGTCTGGACGAGCCAATTACTTTATATTTTTATTAATATTATTATTGTTAGTACATGACAGGTTGATTATTGGACCGGTATTGAGATTTGAGTTATAATTTTGACTCTTTCATCTTATATTTATATTACTAGCCATGATTTTCCCATGGTTAGGCATTATGTCTTTAGACTATGATATTCTTATTCCCTTTTTACAATTACTTATTATGGTAATATCACATGTTAAGACCTATGGATTAGATACCCTGATTATTTTAGCACTAGTTCATACTATGATTGGAAGGACTAGAGATGCTAGTGTGATGACTAAGGTTGTGCCTTTGTAATACCCCAAAAAATTTTTCGTTGAAATTTTGTGCGTAAACGTATTGGGTTCTATCTTCTAGAGTGAATTATAAATTTTTCATGTGGAATGTCTTAGATCATGACCCACCATTACGTACAGTATCGAATAATCTTTCCAACGATATGTGGATCATCCAAAACGGACACCCGAGCGACGAGTTATGAACATTCCGATCGAACCGTGAATAGTAGTAAACGGTAAAACGTGCAGAAAAAAGTACTGAGACCTGGCGTATTTTTTCTCCAACTTTAAATGACCATAAATCCTTGTACATAATGATCTAAGTGATCTACTATATATCAATGGAAAGCTCTGTGAGTCCTCTTTCCAATGAAATTGGTTTCATCCAATTTCTCTATCGGAGCAAAAAGTTATGGTCGATCTACTTCAGCCTACCAAAAGAAAACTTTTGGGTCAACTTTAAATGATCATAACTCCTCGTACACAATGATCTGGGTGAGATACTATATATCAACGGAAATATATGAGAGTCCTCTTTCTAATGAAATTGGTTTTATCCAATTTGGATATCGGAGTAAAACGTTATGGTTGATCTACTTCAAACTATCAAAACAGTCCACCAAAGGACAGATTCGAGAATTATTTGATTTTTAGGGGCGGTTTGGTCATTTCTCCTCACCCAAAATCCGTCCAAACCCTATATTAAAGCCTATTAGAAACAATATATGTTATATTTCAACAAATTCCCTCAAAAAGAAAACTCTAAGCTCCTACATCCAACTTCAAGAACCTCCAAAGTTCACCATTAATTCTGCAAATTTATTCAAGATTCCAAGTTCCTAGTTCAAGAACTCTAAGAACCATAATTCAAAGGAACGATTAACATCTGAAAAATGAGTATCGATCTAACGTTCATCATTCAAGGTATGTGGGGTTTTTCAACCAGAACTCTCTTTCGTTCTTGTGCCCAAAAGTAATTTTCTTTACAAAGGCATACTTTTTATGAATTTGAAGCATGAACCCATATCTTATGATGATTATTATGAAATCTTAATGTTTATGATTTTGAAAGATTAATTTACATGCGTGGAGATATAAAGCATGAATCTTGAACGATATTTATCATGATTTTGATATTTGGGTCGGGAATCCCCATGGGAAATAGTGTTTTTTGAGAAAGTGTGTTATAAGCATGTTGATGTTGAATATTTGAGATATTTTGAATGATTTGATCTTTTGGTCTTAATGGAGTTGTTTTGAACTCGAGTGTGAAAGAAATCCACAACGTGGTTGATTTTGATAGATGGGAAGCAGGATGGCTCCCGATGTATATTTATATATTACTGAAATTATTTTGTTGTGGATTGTCTTTGAAATGATCTGAGCTAAGTTCGGAAGAAATCATTAGCACCGAGTGAGAGGTATAAAGCGACCTTACTTCCCTAGAATTATTTGCCCCCATAGGAGTGATCCTGAGGCTGATTTATAAAGTGATCACTAGTTTGTGTGGATTTGATATCGATAGTCCTACTCCGATGGCAAGGATAGGAAGGCTCTCCCCAACGTGGGTTGTACGTTGGACTCCATGTAGCTCACATAGTTTATGTCGGTTATACGATCTCCAGTGTGTGTGTGTTTCCTTGTGTCTATGGTGAATTGTGAAGTGATTTGAAAGTGGAATTGTGAAAGTTATTCTTTCGAAAGATTTAAATGATATTTACATTATGATAATTGATATTCTTGATGAACTGAAAGTGATTGCAAATTATATGATGACTCACATGTGTTATTGTACTTATTTCATCCTGTCATGATTATGATGATTTTTTTTCAGGCTATGTGAGTCTTTCATACATCCTGCATATTTCTTATAAATATTTTTGATGATGATGTTTATACAACTGCATACGCCCCCATATACTCGGTTCCTTTCCATGGTACTGACCCACATCTTTGGATGTGGGCTACATTTTCTCGAAATGTAGGTTCAGGTGCTCAGTTCTAAGTTTGATAGTGATTTTTCGGGCACACTATTCTACATCCTCTGTTGTGGTGAGTCCTTATGTTCCGATGACATGATGTCTGATGTTGGTTTCACGGAATTATTTACATTTGATAACTGAGTATGAGTCATTTGGGGCATGTCTCAAAGGCTCGCTGGTTTTATTGATTTTCTTAAAGGCTTATCAGACTAGTATAGATGTTGGGAGTTGACTAATAAGTCATATTTTGTCATCTTTCTGAAATTCTTTTATTCTTGGATGATGATTACTCTGTTGATATTTGAGGGTTATTTATGAAAACCCCATTGTTTTGCGTTAAACTGAATGAAAATGGCTCAAAGGGTTAGCTTGGGGCTACTCTTAGCCTTAAGCACCGTGTGACGCTCCGGGACCCATTTTTTGGGGCATTACAAACTTGGTATCAGAGCCTAAGGTTTTAAGGTATCCTAGGGAGTCTGACAAGTCACGTTAAGTAGAGTCTTGATCATCGGTGTGTAGCGCGCCATATCTATGAGCAAGAGGCTACAAGACGTTTTAGGAAAAAATGTGATACTTTCTTTCATAAGTCTATTGTGCTTAAAGTGTCTCTCTCCTCTATTGATTCGTGCTCTTCTCTTTCAGAAATATTCCTCCACTTCGAGCGAGAAGAAATAATGATGGTCAACAACATCAACCCGCTGACCCATTGAATAAAAATATATCTCATGCTGGATTTTGGGCAGCCTTTCAGGCGCTGGCCTAAGATGTTACTGCAAATGTTCAGGCCAACCCGGCCCTGGCTCCACAGTAGCAGAGAGGTGATTCAACTGCTTCCAGGATCCGTGACTTCATAATGATAAATCCACTGGAATTCTATGGGTCCAAGTCTGATAAGGATCTACGGTTGTTTTTAGAGGAGGTGCAAAAGATTACTCAGGTGATGCATATATCTGAGGAACATAGTGTGGATTTGGATGCGTATAGGTTGAAAGACCTTGCTTATGACTGGGTTGTTGCTTGGAGGAAAGGTAGAGGTAAGGGAGCTATCCCTACAACTTGGCAAGAGTTCCAGGATACATTCCTGGATAAGTTTTTCCCTTTGAAGATAGGGGAGGTGAAGGTGGAAGAGTTTATGAACCTGCGACAGGGCTCTATGACTGTTAGGGAGTACTGTCTAAAGTTCAATCAGTTGGCCAAGTATGCTCCTGACTTAGTGGCTGATAATCAGGCTAATATGAGTATGTTTATGACTGGAGTGTCTAGTTATGTGGTTAAAGAGTGTAGGTCTGCTATGCTGAATGGTGAGATGAATCTTTCTAGGCTGATGACTCATGCCCAACAGATTGAGGCAGATAAACTTAAGGAGAGAGATAGAATGAGAGGGAATAAGAGAGCTAGGTCCGAACAGCACGGATAGGGTCAGACTAGATCACAGAGAGGGAGTCGCCCTCAGTATCAGGATCGTTCGTCTATACTAGCACCGTCATCTGCTAGTGCTCCCGTGCCTAGAGGTAGGCAGGAGCAAGGTAGCAGGTCATATGGATCCATGTCCCAGTATATTACTGGCAGTAAGCCAAATCGTCCCCTGTGTCTTAAGTGTGGTAGGGCTCATTCAGGTGAGTGTTGGGGTGAGAAGAGGGGTTGTTCCAAGTGTGGTGACATGGGTCATAGAGATAGAGATTGTCCACAGGATGGATAAGGGCATCGTGACTATCGCCCTCAGACCCAGACTCAGACTGTTAGTGCTCCAGTTCCAGCGACTTGCCTAGCCCCAGCTCAGGGCGCCTCTTCTAGCAATGCTAGCGGGCAGCACCAGAATAGAATCTATGCTTTGCCATCCTGCCAAGAATAGGAGGACTCTCCCGATGTTGTTACTGGTATGCTTCATATATTTCAATTTGATGTGTATGCTTTGTTGGATCCTGAATCCAGTTTCTCATATGTTACACCTTTGATTGCTGTGAATCTTGAAATGAGTCCTGAGATTATTTCTGAGCCTATCTTAGTTTCTACCCCAGTGGGTGATTCGATTATTTCCCAAAAAGTGTATAAAAAGTGTCCTGTTACCATTTTTCATAGAGTCTTGTTGGCTGATCTGATTGAGTTAGACATTTTAGATTTTGATGTGATTATGGGTATGGACTGGCTGTATTTTTCTTATGCCTCTATTGATTGTCGGACCCGAGTGACCAAGTTTCAGTTTCTGGGTACATCCGTATTTGAGTGGTCTAGGAATTCTGTGTCACCCAAGATTTATTTTATCTCTTACCTCAAAGCTAGAAAGCTTATATACAAAGGGTGTATTTACCATTTGGTTAGAGTCAAAGACACTAAGTCTGAGACTCCAACTCTCCAGTCTGTTAACGTTGTCAATAAGTTTTTTGATGTCTTTTCAGATGATCTCCCAGAGATACCTCTTGATAGAGAGATAGAGTTTGGTATTGATCTTCTTCTCGATACTCAACCCATTTCTATTTCTCCTTACCGTATGGCCCCTGCAGAACTTAAGGAGTTGAAAGAGCAACTCAAAGATCTACTAGGTAAGGGTTTCATAAGGCCCAGTATTTCTCCTTGGGGTGCTCCTGTGTTGTTTGTGAGAAAGAAAGATGGCTCTTTGCGTATGTGCATTGATTACCGCCAACTGAATAAAGTCACCATAAAAAATAAGTACCCCCTTCCGAGAATAGATGATTTGTTTGACCAATTGCAAGGTGCAAGTTATTTCTCAAAGATAGACCTTCGTTCCGACTATCATCAACTCAAAGTTAGGGAGTGTGACATCTTGAAAACCGCTTTCTGAACTCGTTATGGCCATTTTGAGTTTCTTGTTATGTCTTTCGGGTTAACTAATGCCCCAACAGCTTTCATAGACCTCATGAATCGAGTGTTCAGACCATATATGGATATATTTGTCATAGTGTTCATCGATGATATACTGGTGTACTCCCGTAGTGAGGATGAACATTCTGATCATCTCCGAACTGTCTTTCAAACCCTTAGAGATCACAAGTTATTTGCCAAGTTTAGTAAGTATGAGTTTTAGCTAAGGTCAGTTGCTTTTCTGGGTCATATCATTTCTTTCGAGGGTATTAGAGTTGATCCCCAAGAGACCGAAGCTGTTAAAAATTGGCCTAGACCTATTTCTCTGACTGATATCCAAAGTTTCTTGGGTTTTGATGGCTATTACCGCCATTTTTGAGGGTTTCTCCTCTATAGCATCTCCTATGACTCGGTTGACCCAAAATAAAGTAAAGTTATTGTGGTCCGAATCTTGTGAGAAGAGTTTTCAGGAGTTGAAGACTCGACTCACTTCAGCCCCTGTTTTGACTTTGCCTGATGGTGTTGATGGTTTTGTGGTGTACTGTGATGCTTCGAGTGTTGGGTTGGGTTGCGTATTTATAGAGAAGGGTAAGGTGATAGCTTATGCTTCTAGACAGTTGAAACCCCATGAGAAAAATTACCCCACCTATGACCTTAAGTTGGCTGCTGTTGTGTTTGCTTTGAAAATTTGGAGACACTATTTGTATTGTGTCCATGTTGATGTTTTCACTGATCATAAGAGTCTGCAGTATGTGTTTACCCAGAGAGAATTGAATCTTAGGCAGAGACGATGGTTAGAATTTTTAGAGAACTATGATATGAGTGTGCTGTACCATCCAAGCAAGGCCAATGTTGTGGCGGATACCCTAAGTAGAGTGTCCATGGGTAGTGTTTCGCATGTTGTAGAAGGTAAGAAAGAGTTGGCTCGTGATGCACATCATTTGGCTAGATTGAGGGTTAGGTTGTTTGACTCTGCTGAAGGTAGTATAGGGGTTCAGAGTAGTTCCGAATCCTCCTTGGTTTCGGAAGTGAAGGAAAAGCAATACTTAGATGCTAGTTTGGTCAGACTGAAGGAGTCAGTCAAGGACCAAAAAGTAGAGGTTTTCTCCCAAGAGGGAGATGGTGTATTGAGATTGCAGGGTAGATTGTGTGTCCCAAATGTTGATGATCTGAGACAGAGGATTATGGCTGAAGCGCACGGGGCGCGATATTCTATTCATCCTGGTGCCACCAAGATGTACCGAGACTTTTGGGAAAACTATTGGTAGAGTGGCATGAATAAAGATATAACAGCGTTTGTAGCTAAGTGTGCAACATGCCAATAGGTTAAGGTTGAACACCAAAGAGCTGGTGGTATGATGCAAGAGTTTAGTATTCCTACCTGGAAGTGGGAAGAGATAAATATGGACTTTGTGATTGGTTTACTTCCTTCCCGATGCCATCATGATTCCATTTAGGTTGTGGTTGATAGGTTGACTAATTCTGCTCATTTCTTTCCTGTTCATACTTCATATACTACTGAGGATTACGCTAGATTATATATCTGAAAGCTAGTCAGACTGCATGGAGTTCCCTTGTTTATCATTTCGGATAGGGGTACTCAGTTCACTTCGCAATTTGGAAAGCTTTTCAGAAGTGTCTTGGTACCCAAGTGCTTTTGAGTTCTTCTTTTCATCCACAGACCGATGGTCAGGCTGAGTGGACCATTCAGACCTTAGAGGATATATTGAGAGCTTCTGCACTTGACTTTAAGGGAAGTTGGGATGATCACTTACCGCTGATAGAGTTTGCTTACAATAACAGTTTTTACTCTAGTATTGGCATGGCTCCGTTTGAAGCCTTATATGGGAGGAGGTGTAGATTACCCATAGGTTTGTTCGAGGTGGGTGAAGTGGCTGTGAGTGGTCCTGATGTGGTATTTGAGGCTATGGAAAAAGTTAAGTTGATTAGGGAAAGGTTGAAAACTGCGCAAAGTCGTCAGAAGTCATATGCAGATGTTAGAAGGAGAGACCTTGAGTTTGAAGTTGATGACCTAGTGTATCTGAAAATTTCACTCATGAGGAGGGTGAAGAGATTCGGAAAGAAGGGGAACCTTAGTCCCTATTATGTTGGTCCTTACAAAATTCTTAGCCGTGTTGGTAAGGTAGCTTATGAGGTCGAGTTGCCTTTCGAGTTGTCCTCTGTTTATCCAATATTCAATGTCTCTATGCTTAGAAAGCATATTAGCAATGCTGTGGTAGTGGATTCCTCTGTGAGTGCTGACATTCAAGAAAATCTTTCTTTTGATGAGATTTCTGTTGAGATTCTTGATTTCAGTGTCCGAAACTAAGGAACAAAGAAGTTCCCTTAGTCAAGGTGTTGTGGCGAAACCAATCTGTTGAGGGTGTAACTTGGGAAGCTGAGGCGGATATGCAATCCAAGTACCCGCACCTATTTTCTGCGAAATTGGATAAAGTCGAAGGTACCATTATTTCCTAAATCATGCACTTTTGATAAAAGTTGCAGAAGTTCAGCTGTCATTTATTATGTGTTCAGCTGTAGTTTCTTGAAATTATGCATTCTATATTGCATTCGGAGTGAGAAACGATGCAGTGATGAGTCTAATGAATGGTTTCAGCTGTATGCTCTATTCCCTATCTAATCTTGGCATTTCTAGCGTTATTTGAGGACGAATGTTTCCAAGGGGGATGTTGTAATACCCCAGGAAATTTTTCGTTGAAATTTTGTGTGTAAACGTGTTGGGTTCTATCTTCTAGAATGAATTATAAATTTTTCATGTGGAATGTCTTAGATTATGACCCACCATTATGTAGAGTATCAAATAAGCTTTTCAATGATATGTGGATCATCCAAAACGGACACCCGACCTACGAGTTATGAATATTCCGATTGAATCGTGAATAGTAGTGAACAGTAAAACGTGCAGGAAAAAGTACTGAGGCCTGGTGTATTTTTGATCCAACTTTAAACGATCATAACTCCTTGTACATAATAATCTGGGTGATCTACTATATATCAATGGAAAGATCTGCGAGTCCTCTTTCTAATGAAATTGGTTTCATCCAATTTATCTATTGGAGCAAAAAGTTATGGTCGATCTACTTCAGTCTATGAAAAGTAAATTTTTGGGTCAACTTCAAACGATCATAACTCCTCATACAGAATGATCTGCGTGAGATACTATATATCACTGGAAACATATGAGAGTCCTCTATCTAATGAAATTGTTTTCATCCAATTTGGATATCGAAGTAAAACGTTATGGCTGATCTACTTCAGACTATCAAAACAGTCCACCAAAGGATAGATTCGAGAATTATTTGATTTTTAGGGGCGTTTTGGTTCATTCCCCCTCACCCAAAATCAGTCCAAACCCTATATTAAAGCCTATTAGAAGCATTATATGTTATATTTCATCAAATTCCTTCAAAAAGAAAACCCTAAGCTCCTACATCCAACTTCAAGAACCTCCAAAGTTCACCATTAATTCTGCAAATTTATTCAAGATTCCAAGTTCCTAGTTCAAGAACTCCAAGAACCATCATTCAAAGGCACGATTAACATCTCAAAAATGAGTATCGATCTAAAGTTCATCATCCAAGGCATGTAGGGTTTTTCCATAAAAACTCTCTTTCGTTCTTATGCCCAAAAGTAATTTTCTTTACAAAGGCATGATTTTTATTTGATTTTTACGAATTTGAAGCATGAACCCATATCTTATGATGATTATTATGAAATCTCGATGTTTATGATTTTAAAAGATGAATTTACATGTGTGGAGATATAAAACATAATTCTTGAATGATATTTGTCATGATTTTGATATTTGGGTCATGAATCCCCATTGGAAATTCTGTTTTTTTGAGAAAGTGTGTGTTATAAGCACGTTGCTGTTGAATATTTGAGATATTTTGAATGATTTGACCTTTTGATCTTAATGGAGTTGTTTTGAACTTGAGTGTGAAAGAAATCCACAACGTGGTTGATTTTGATAGATAGGAAGTATGATGGATCCCGATGTATATTTATATATTACTGAAATTATTTTGTTGTGGATTGTCTTTGAAATAATCTAGCTAAGTCCGGGAGAAATCTTTAGCACCTAGTGAGAGGTATAAAGTGACCTTACTTCCCTAGAATTATGTGCCCCCGTAGGAGTGAGCCTGAGGCTGATTTATATATTGATAACTAGTTTGTGCGGATTTGATATCGGTAGTCCTACTCAGATGGCAAGGATAGGACGGCTCTCCCCAATGTGGGTTGTACGTTGGACTCCATGTAGCTCACTTGATTTATGTCGGTTATAGGATCTCCTAGTGTGTGTTTGTTTCCTTGTGTCTATGGTGAATGGTGAAGTGATTTGAAAGTAGAATTGTGAAAGTTATTCTTTTGAAAGGTTTAAATGATATTTACATTATGAGAATTGATATTCTTGATGAACTGAAAGTGATTGCAAATTATATGATGACTCACATGTGTTATTGTACTTATTTCATCCTTTCATGATTATGATGATTTTCTTCAGGCTATGTGAGTCTTTCATACATCCTGTATATTTCTTATAAATATTTATGATGATGATGTTTATACAACTGCATACACCCCCATATACTTGGTTCCTTTCCAAGGTATTGACCCACATCTTCGGATGTGGGCTGCATTTTCTTGGAATGTAGGTTCAGGTGCTCAGTTCCAGGTTCGATAGTAATTCTTCGAGCACGCTGTTCTACATCCTCTTTTGTGGTCAGTCCTCATGTTTCGAGGACGTGATGTCTGATGTTGGTTTTACGAAATTGTTTACATTTGATAACTGAGTATGAGTCAGTTGGGGCATGTCTCAATGGCTCGCTAGTTTTATTGATTTTCTTAGGGCTTGTCAGAGTAGTATAGATGTTGGGAGTTGACTAATAAGTCGTATTTTGTTATCTTTCTGAAATTCTTTTATTCTTGGATGATGATTACTTTGTTGATATTTGAGGGTTATTTATGGAAACCCCATTGATTTGTGTTGAATTGAATGAAAATGGCTCAAAGGGTTAGCTTGGGGCTACTCGTAGCCTCAAGCACCGTGTGACACTCCGAGACCCATTTTTTGGGGTGTTACAACCTTTGAGTTAACCTTAAATATATACATGTATATCTATCTATATGTAGATATGGTATTACCATAAATGACATACCTCGTTCTTTGGATTTTACAAATTTCTCAAGTTTTGAGCCTTTTGATCATCATATGACTCACACCATGCTAGTCGTATGGTGTGGATACTAGTCTAGGACCCTAGTTGTATTTTGAACAATGTGATATTGGTCAATTTCTGTTCAAGGTACGACAACACTCAATATGAGTCGTATGTTCATAATACGAGAGGTATAGTGCCCAACCGTACGTCGTCCAATGTCTAGCCTTTGATGTTCTTCTTACGGTATGACTTAAAGAGTACTATTTATATGGTGATGGTACGAGTTTGGATAAGGATTCATATGTTTGATAGAATATGGTGTCCTACTTTCTGATCAAGTTACTAGTATAGGGTACTAATCATATGATGTGGATACGAGTTGAGGGGTCTAACTGTAACCTCTTGCATTCTTTTTATAGATTTTAAGCTGAGGGTATTTTGGATAATTCCCACCCCAAGACCTTAAGACATCACATCTTATAACACTTTTTGGTCCTTCATCCTTAACTTTAGAAGATCAAAAACACTCTCTAAAAACCTTTATAGGAGATTAGGCTAGGGTTTCTTCAAGGTGGTCATCCAAAGACTTAAGGATCAAAATCTCTCTGTGAATCTTCGTAACTCAGGCATATGAATCTCCCCTCATTGTTATTTCCACAAAATCATATATTTTAAATATTGTTAATGAATCAATGACGGTTGTTTTGAAAACCATGGTTGAGGGTTTGAATGCATAATGTTGATTATTGTTTTCTCATTTCTTAAATTATGATCTTACATGTTTTGATAATGGTTTTACATATGTGGGTTCTTGGAAATTTTTATTTACATTAAGGAGTCATGGTTAACCCTAACTTAATGGTTTTTGGCATGAATAATTGTTTGATTATGGTATACCCTCAACCTGTTTGTGAAAATGTCAATGAGAAGAATATTTTCACGTATGAATTGTGTTTTGAACTATGGCATTGGTCTATGAATGTTGATAATTGGTAAATGGTTTATGAAGGTCTTATTGACCATAAATTGATTTAAATCATAACCTTGTTGATTTAATCGACAAAATGGGTTCGAGTCCCTAAATGTTGAATTAGATTGAGGACGTTATTTAGAGAATGGGTTCTAGTCCCAAAGTTCACTAATAATGATTGTGGCATATTGTATTGCCAGAGGGGTTGGTATGATGATACTATCGGGATGCCTTTGGTA
The DNA here is from genome assembly GCA_030864225.1 of Capsicum baccatum var. pendulum. Classification (NCBI taxonomy): domain Eukaryota; kingdom Viridiplantae; phylum Streptophyta; class Magnoliopsida; order Solanales; family Solanaceae; genus Capsicum; species Capsicum baccatum. Next base: position 141,373,873 of record CM061552.1, read on the forward strand.
AGAAATTGGATTTATGGTTGTACATATGTGTAAAGAATGTTTTATTTATTCTTTAAAGCAGGATATGTAGCTAAGCTGTGAAAGTGAAGTTCGAAGGACTAACACTAAAAACCGTACTAGCCGGTGGGGGTGTCTATATGGCCGGGTGATTCGAGTCCCCCGAATAGATATATGAATGGGAGGTTCGAGTCCCCTATATTGTATACATTGGTTCATAAGTCACCTTGATTATGCTTGGAGGTTTGAGTACCCTATTGTTATATTCGGTTATGGATATTCTTTGGTTCGTGCAGCTGCACGGACAGGGGCCCTTCCAACTAGGTGTAGCGAGCCGATTTGCTGAACCGGAATGCTACATGGTGCTCATGACCCCAAAGGACCACAAGCTAACCCATGACTGATATTTGTACCTGGATACTGCATAAGATAATATAATAATGCGGAAGTATGCACTAAAAGGCCATAAGGTTCGATCATGAACATAACTGAATAACATAACATTTGTATGAGGTAATAGAATACCCAAAACAAAACTGAAGTCTAAATCATGATAGTCTGTATCTAGTCTGAATCTAGTCTGGAAGCCTCTACTGTATGAAGAATCTGAATAAGGAGTTGATGGGATATGTCCCCAACTAACTCCAACTAATAAGCTAATCAATGAGATACTAGAAAATAATTATGTCATTGAAGGATGAGGACTCACTTCTACTATTACTACTGAATCTGGAATCTACTACTGGTCTAGAACTTATGTCTCTGAACCTAAGGTATAACATAAAAAGAAAACACCCTAGTATAACAAGTGAGTCCCCATCCTTGGGTTCACTCGGTGCTAATTCCTACTCCCATCTGAATGGACACTGAGCATGATTTACTGAACTGAACTGAACATGGACTGAGTTACTGAATTTTTGTGGCTGAGAAATTACTACTGATATCTGACAACTGACCGAGTCATGAGATTATGGAGATTTTTCCTTAGTCATAAGACTATCTGAATTCTAAGAGTTTATAGCTTGACTGAGAGTACCGTGAAAACATGACATGGATCTAGGCACACGACTAATATTTTGGGTACAAGTACCCTAGGACTCAATAGAAGGAAACTGACAAAGCATGATTTACTTGATGACTTGACTAACTTCATAATACATACTACATTCATAGGAGTCTTTCATCAAACCTGTAATAAGCATAAACTTGTACATACATGGGGATTTCATGATATCATGCTAGTTAGGCAATTTTCCTTCATCTAGTCATTTAATCAAACATATTGTGGGCATAGTACATGTAAAGCACATCATACAACAATTAAACATCATGCTTCAATTACAATTCCATCATACAAGGTTTTAGTTATGAGATTTTATAAATCTTTATCTATACTAATCAACCCACATGGAATTTATCATCAAATCATGGAATAGAAATCAATTCCTCATTTATCAACATGAAAGAGAACATACAAAGCATGAAAACATGAATAAAATCCATAACTTGTAGTTAAAAAGGATTCTTGAATTTCATAGAGGAAAGGAGTCCATAAATGAACACTATGCATACCTTAGATAGTGATTTTGTGAAGATTGATGGTGAAACCTTTCTGAATTTGAATCCCCAATAGAAACCCTAGTTTGTTTTTGAGATAAACTTGAGAGAAACTAATATGTTTTGGGTGAAAAGTGGATAAATCCCATGTTTGGAATCTTTTATAGGGGGAAATTGACCATTTTAACCCTGGACACGTATTTAAATTTTCAGTAAAATTTCTCGAGTTGGGCCGTTGGCACGACGCAGCGTTATCGCATCGTGTCACTGAAAATTGACAATTTGAAAATTGCATGATGGCGCTATGCGGAGCTATCATATTGCCAACTTGGATATGACCTGGAAGTTATGCGCGACGTGCCAGTATGACAGAGCAACACTAGAATTTGACAATTGCGATTTGAGCTATCTCTGCGACGCGCTGAAGGCTCAGGTCAAACACTGTCTCACTAAAAAGGCTCTAACTGTTCGCCCGAGTGTCAGATTTGGGCGAATTATATATTGATGGAAAGCTTATTCAATTTACCATGTGATAGAAAGTGAAAATTATGGAAATAACACATTTATAAGAATGAATTCTTATTTCAAAGAAAGTTCTAACATCCTTGAGATGATTTTTAAGCTAAGAAAAAGTACAGGTATTACAATATCTCCCCCTTGAGAACATTCGTCCTCGAATGAGACTGACTGATAGGGGAAATAATAAACTAACATGAATAACTGGAACATGATCTCTTGACGGACATGACTAACAAGATGAACATAACATACTGAACATACATATCTGATGCATGCGTAACTGATTTATAAATGCATAACTGAAAGTTCTGAAGAACAAAATTTTTGCATAATGAGAATGCATGTCTGATGCATAACTATATAATTGATCTGATACACGAATGCATGACTGAATATGCGGTGGTACTTGATACCAAGATTATCATGGGAACATGAACATGAGATTGAATACTAAGTTAGTGATGTACACTAATCATGAAACTGAGTAAGCTTAAGGAGAACTATTACCTTGAGATTGATTTGATTTGGCGGGGAAGAGGTGAGGATACTTGGTGTTCATATATGCTTCTGCTTCCCAAGTATCTCCCTCTAAGGACTGATTTCACCAAAGAACTTTAACTAGAGGAACTTCTTTGTTTCTCAATCTACGAGTCTGATAGTTTAAGATTTTAACTGGAATCTCATCATAATTGAGGCTGTTCTGAACATCTATGCTATGACTAGGGACTACAAATGATGGGTCACCTATACACTTCTTAAGTAAAGATACATTAAATACTGGATAAACTGAGGCTACATCTGAAGGCAATTTGAGCTCATAAGCTACCTTGCCGAATTGATTGAGAATCTTGAAGAGACTGACATATCGGGGAATGAGCTTTCCCTTCTTGCCGAATCTCTACACTCCCTTCATAGGAGAGATCTTGAGGTAGACATGATCACCAATCTCAAACTCGAGATCCTTTCTACCAACATCTACATAAGATTTTTATCAGCTCTGAGCCACCCATAATCTTTCTCTAATTAACTAAACTTTATCTAAGGTGTTGAATACTAAGTTAGGACCTATGACTGAGGCCTCACTAACTTCAATCCAACTAATCAGAGATCTACATCTCCTACCATAGAGAGTTTTGAATAGACACATCTGAATACTGGAATGATAACTGTTGTTGTATGCAAACTCAATCCAAGACAAGTGGTCATCCCAATTTCCCTTGAAATTAATTGTACACGCCCTTAGCATATCTTCTAACGTCTGAATGGTCCTTTCTGCTTGACCATCTTTTTGAGGATGAAAGGATGTACTAAGATGAACTTGGGTACCAAGCCCTTTTGGAATGCTTTCCAAAAATAAGAGGTGAACTGGTGATAACGCCCAAACTACAGCTCTCGTAAGAGTGTAAGCGGTCGCTGTCAAATATAGAACCCAACTGGGTTGGGTGTCGAATCCCACAGGGAATACTTGGTCACTAAGTGTTGCAACTATTAGTAGACTATTGGTCGAAAATTCTACGGAAAGGGGGGATTGGATTATGGCGTGAATTAATGCTATCAAAGTAACAATGGAATGCTTTGTTTAGTAAAATTTAATCACAGAGAATAATAAGTTAGGGTTATGTCCACCTTATGAGTTCTACATATCTATTAACTATGAGTAATGCGGAATTTAGACATGCATACACTTATAGAGATTCGTATTCTAATGGTAAATCCTACTGTTTCTCAACCATCAAGGATTATTTCACTTTATCTCTCTCGAGCCTAAAGTGTGTAACTAATGGTACGAACTCTCCAAGAAATTAATTCGGTTAAGGCATTAACGTGTAAATAGGGGTTGGTAGCCCTACTTCCTTGTCATACTCTCTTTTCCAGACATGTAACTTTTCTCTTGAACAAGTTAATGCTATACTGGCATATTCTCTATGTTTGCAACTATAAGAATGTAATTAAAACGAAGAGGGTAATGATATAAGTAGCATACATATCAAGAATTCACAAACTCATAGTAATGGATAGTATATCACAAGGTTTCCATAACCCTAACAGAGAATTTTAGCTACTCATGGGTGCAACGGAAATCAAAGTAGACATCATCATCATACCAAAAATAGAAGAATCAACACGATGAAGATGGTGTGGCGTCAAGAAAGGGTTGACGTTTTCCCTCTTTTGCCGTTGCCCCCACTCTAGCGTGTTTTCCCTGTGTTAGACTTACAGAATCTGTAAACTGAATAATGATTGAATCTATGCTGAAAAATTCAGCAAATAAGGTTTTTATAACATCCTTGTCCTAGTCCTACTAAGTTACTGCTGCACCCCTAAGTATCTCAAAAATACTGCTTTTGGTCGGGACAAATTCGCCATGCGTCACATTCAGTCCATAAGCTTCCAAAAGCTGCCTTCCCTCTTATGTGAAGTTTTCCTTTGCTGCCCAAAGGTCCACAAAATGCTGAAATCTTCATCATTAATACCTGAAAACATACTAATCACATAGGTTAGCTCACTTATAGGAAAATGGACTAAAAGTGCAGGAATTATATATTTTATCCTCAAAACTTAGCTATAACATGGGTAAATTATGGTGTTTAGGCGTGTAAATATGCCCAACATCAACTGGGTACCTCTGTCTGAGATAATAGTCAATGGAACACCGTGCAATCTGACTAGCTCCTTAATTTAGAGCTTGGCGTAATCCTCGAATGAATAAGAGGTATTGACTGGAAGAAAATAGGCTGATTTGGTCATTCTGTCTATAACAACCCAGACTGAATCATGCTGACGACGAGTTTGAGGATAACCCATCACGAAATCTATGTTCACGACTTCCCACTTTCAAGTAGGAATACTGAACTCCTGCATAGGACCACTAGGCTTCTGATGCTCTATCTTAACTTGCTGACATGTAGACCACTTAGCCACAAACTCTGCAACATATTTTTTTGTCCTACTCTACCAATAGATTTCCCGCAAATTGTGGTACATCTTAGTGGCCCCTGGATAAATAGAGTAATGCGCACCATGTGCTTCTGCAAGAATTCGCTGCCTTATTTCATCTATACCTGGAACGCATAGACGACCCTGACAATGGAGGACGCCATCTCCCCCTTGGGAGAAAACCTCTATTTTTTGATTCTGAACTAACTCTTTTAGCTTGACAAGGCTAGGATCCTTATCTTGCTTTTCTTTCACCTTGAAAACTAGAGATGATTCTGAACTACTCTGAACACATACACCGCCCTCTAAAGAATCGACTAAGTGAACACTTAGTCTAGCAAGCTAGTGTACTTATTGATCTAACTTTTTTTTACTATCATTAAAATGAGAAATACTACTTATAGACAGTCTACTGAGAGCGTCGGCCACTACGTTGGCCTTGCCTAGATGATAGAGGACACTCATGTTATAATCTTTTAAGAGCTCTAACCACTTTCTCTAATAAATATTGAGATATTTTTGAGAAAAGACATACTGAAGGCTCGTATGATCTGTGAAGACGTCTACATGAACTCCGTAGAGATAATGCCTCCAAATCTTTAAGGCAAGGACTACAACTACTAATTCAAGATCATGAGTAGGCTAATTATTCGCATAGGGTTTAAGCTATCTGGAGGCGTAGGCTATGACCTTACCATGCTGTATAAGGACACAACCTAAACCCACTCTGGATGCCTTACAATATACTACAAAACTGTCTGAACTATCTAGTAATGCTAGAACTGGAGCTGAGGTGAGTCGAGTCTTTAATTTATGAAAACTCTTCTCACATGAATCTGACCACAGAACTTGACCTTCTTCTGAGTCAATCTGGACATAGGAGATGCAATAGAAGAAAATCCTTCAATAAACCATCTGTAATAGCTAGCCAAACCCAAGAAACTCCTGATATCTGATGGAGAAATAGATCGAGGCCAGTTTTTTACTACTTTGGTATTTTGAGGATCTACTCTAATTCTATCACTGGAAATAATATGGCCAAGTCATGCTACTGATCTTATCCAAAATTCGCATTTACTGAATTTGGCAAATAACTAATGATTTCTGAGAGTTTAGAGTACTATTCTGAGATAGTTTGCATGATCTCACTCAATGCGGGAATTGACCAGAATATCATCTATGAAAAATATAATGAGCATGTCTAAGTACTGCTTGAACACGCGGTTCATCAAATTCATGAAATCTACTAGGGCATTGGTAAGACCAAAGGACATAACTAAAAATTCAAAGTGACCATACCACATATGAAAAGCTGTCTTTGGGATGTCACATTCTCTAACTCTGAGCTGATGATAGCCGGATCTGAGGTATATCTTAGAGAAATAACTGGCACCCTAAAGTTGGTCAAACAATTCATCGATATTGGGAAGAGCATACTTGTTCTTGACGTTAACCTTATTGAGTTGATGGTAATCTATACACATTCTGAGAGAATCGTCTTTCTTGCACACAAATAAGACTGGTATGCCCCATGAGGAAACATTGGGTCTGATGAATCCCTTATCTAAGAGATCCTTTAACTGTTCTTTCAGTTCCTTAAGTTCTGCTGGTGCCATTCTGTATGGCAGAATAGAGATAGGATGAGTGCTTGAAAGAATATCAATACCGAAGATCTTTTGGGAGAAAGTCCTGGAAGATCTTCAGAAAAGACATCTGAATATTCATTCACTACTGGGACTGATTCGAGACTGGGAGCCTCAAAACTAGAATCTCTAACATGAACTAGATGATAGACACATCCATTAGATATTATTTTCCTTGCCTGAAGGTAGGAAACAAGTTGACCCCTAAAAGAGGATACACTACCTTTCCACTCTAGGATGGGTTTATTTAAGAACTGAAACTAAACTGTTCTATTTCTGTAGTCGATGATGGCATAGTAAGAATGAAGACAATCCATGTCGAGAATGATATCAAAATTAGTTATCTCTAATTCGACTAAGCCTGCTGAAGTGACTTTCTAAAATATCATAATCGGACAGTTCCTGTATACCCACCGAGCTATGATGGTTTTACCAGGTAGAGACTGAGAAGGGATCTTCTAGAATTTCGGGACTGATTCCAAAATCAACTACTATATAAGGAGTAATAAAAGAAAAAGAAGTTCCTGGATCTAGCAAAGCATAAACATGCACATGAAAGATCTGTAACATACCAGTAACTACATCAGGAGAACTTTCCTGATCTTGTCGAGTCTGAAGATCATAGAGATGATTTGGGCGTTACCCACTAGTTGCACTGGAAGTGCCACCATGCTGATTTGGGCGATTGGACTGAGCTGAAGAGCTATTCTGTTGACCCTGAGGACCTAGTTGTGGATAGTCTCTAACTCTATGGCCTGGCTTGACACAACAAAAAAAATACCACTACCTGCTCTACACATACCCTGATGGTGCTTACCGAAAGTCTGGCAAAGAGGATAAGTGTGGGCACTGCTAACACTGCCCTGGGTCTTAGAGCCTGGGGCTCTATCTTTGTTACTCTCTCTGAACTTAGTAATTAGAGCACTGGCTATAGAGGGAACTAGAATTGATGACTTAGGATGAAACTGGAAATGGTTTCCTCCTTCTGATTTAGCTGAGAGAAGTTGAAACTACCTATCTTCGCTCTCTTATTCTGCTTTTCCCCCTGCTTAATTTTCCGCTCTTCTATCTGCTGAGCATGAGTCATAAGTCTATCTAAGGTTATGTTATTATTCAGCATGGCGAATCTATACTCATTAACCATACTGTTGTTCACCCCTGAAGCAAACTTAATCATCTTATATGTACTGTCTGCAACCACAGGAGGGGCATACCTAGGTAATTGAGTAAATAAAAGAATACTCTCTCACTGTCATATTGCCCTACCTGATATTGATAAACTCTAGCACCTTAGCTTATCTAAGCTCTTAGGGAAAGAATCTATCTAAGAATGCAGCGACAAAATCTTTCCATCTATAGGACCTGCATCATCTGATCTTTCAGACTTCTATTGTTTGAACCAAGCATGAGCCATATCCTGCAACTGGTATATAGATAGCTCAGCACTCTCAACAGTAGTCACCCCCATGGCGTCTGTCACTTTCTAAACTTCATCTAAGAATTCCTGAGGGTCTTCATCTACCTTAGACCCGAGGAAGGTTAGAGGATTCATTCGGGAGAAGTCCCAAATCCTCACTGCAGCTGAGTTGGCCATTGGGTTGGCCGAAATAACTGTTAGCCGTTCATTATGAGCAACGACTGATTGAGCAAGAGTGGTAAATACGGTCCTAAAATTTGCATGAGAAACATAATCGTCCAAAGGTTCTTCGGACTGAGGGGCTGATTGATTTCTTCTCTTAGGAGGCATGTTCTAAAATAAAGGGAAAAAGTGGATTAGACTGAGAGACTGACTTAATATTATGCTCACAGGTAGGACATGAATACTGAAAGAGGGGAAACTGTTCTTTAAACATCTCATAACCTCTTGCACATAAATATGGCGTGCAATACAGCTATGTACAAGACTCTACTAGATGCGACTTTCAGATTTCCTATGACTCTATTGAACTTTAGGCTCTAATATCAAGTTTGTAATGGCCCGATTTGCTGAATCAGAATACTACACGGTGCTTATGACCCCAAAGGACCACAAGCTAACCCATGACTAAATATGTATCCCTATACTACATAAGATAATATAATAATATGGAAACATACACTAAAAGTCTATAAGGTTCGATCATGAACTTAACTGAATAATATAACATTTGTGTGGGGTAATAGAATACCCAAAACAAAACTTAAGTCTAAAATATGATAGTTTGTATCAAGTTTGAATCTAGTCTTGAAGCCTCTACTGTCTGAAGAATCTGAATAAGGAGTTGATGGGACATATCCCTAACTAACTCCAACTAATAAGCTAATCAATGAGATACTAGAAAATCATTATGTCCTTGAAAGAAGAGGACTCACTTCTACTCTAACTGCTGAATCAGGAATTAACTGCTGATCTAGAACTCATTTCTCTGAACCTACGATGTAACATAAAATAAAACACTATAGCACTAATGCGTTTGTACATATGTACCGAGTATACATGTGAGGTGGGCTATATACAATGGATCACATGCATGAATAATGTTAGCTGGCTATCTAATATGAACGTGAGAATACATGCATAAATACGTAACTAACAATGTGATTTTGTGATTTCTGAGTCTGTATACTGATAACGTGATATGCTAGTAACTGATAACATAAAAGACTATATCTGTAAATACTAATAACATAGGTGACTATATCTGAGTATAACTGATAATGTGGGTGACTGTAACTGCCAGTCTTGAATGTAATAGAACTATCTGAGTTCCGTACTATAATTGAGTTGACTGTATCTGACAGTCCTGAAATCTGAAGAACTATCTAAGTTCTATTACTGAGACTGATTGACTGTATCTGACAGTCCTAATTCTGTAACATAAAACTGTGGAAAGTAGTATCTAACTGACATTCCCCAAATGTGGTATAATAGTTAAGTTGGGGTCCAATCAATGGCCTGATTGGAAGGGTGTCAATACCATGCTACTGGTAAGGACAATATGTGGGTAACCCTCATATAATAGGTAAATCTAGCCAGAACGGTGGGAACCCTCACATAACAGGTTAAGCCACCTCATCTACCTTCATATAGTAGGCCACGATGTCTCAACCTATGCTGGCTATATAGTTCTCGAACGCAAGGATTGCTTCTAGAAATCTTACCCTAGTATAACAGGTGAGTCCCCATCTTGGGGTTCACTCGGTGCTAATTCCTACTCCCATCTAAATGGACACTGAACATGATTTTTGATAGGATTATGTCCACCCACAGTCACCAAAAGTCCTATGCAACTTGAGGCAAAGGGATTTAGAGTTTGAGGTTGAAGAATAGGTGTTCTTGAAAGTTTCTCCCATGAAGGGAGTAATACTATTTAGAAAGAAGGGCAAGGGCAGTCCCCAGTATATATTAACCATATATGGTTTTGAGAAGGGTTGGAAATATTGTGTATGAGTTAGATTTTTCCTCTAGCATAAGTTCCATTCATTTGGTACTCCATGTCTCTATGTGGTGGAAATACATTGATGATCCTTCGCTTGTTGTTCCCTAGGGTAACATTGGTATTTCAGATTCTTTTTCCTATGAGGAGGTCCCACAATGATCTTGGATCGTCATGTTTATTGGTTCCAGAAGAAAGACGTAAAGGTTCTATGAAAGTACAGTGTATGGTTTCCAATTCTCTGTCTTGGTGATGACTTAATGGTATGAGTCATAAGTTATGGTGATGAGTCAATGGCTTGACTCATAACTAAAGGCAGGATTTTATAGCTTTGAGTTGGGGGTACTTTGGACAATTCGTACCCCAAGCCCTTAATACCCGACGTCTTATAACACTTTTTAAGCCTTACATTCTTCACTTTAAAAGATACAAACTCTCTCTAAACACTCTCTAAAAATCTCTCTAGGTGATTGGGCTAGGGCTTCTTCAAAGTGGTCATCTAGAGGCTTAAGGATCAAAATCTATCCGTGAATCATCATGATGCAAGCATATGACTGTTCCTTAATTGTGATCTCACAAAAGTCATGTGTTTTTAACATTGTACATGAATAATTGACAATGGTTTTGAAAACCATGGTTGAGGGTTTGAATGCAGAATGTTGAGTATTATTTTCTCATATCTTAAATTATGATTATACATATTTTGATAATGGTTTTGCATATATGGGTGCTTGGAAACTGTGATATAAATTAATGAGTCATGGTTAACCCTAACTTGATTGATTTTGTCTTGAATAATGGTTTGATTATGTTACACCCTACACCTATTTGTCAAAATGTCAATGAGAAGAATCTTGTCACATATGAATTGTTGTTTGGACTATGGCATTGGCCTACGAATGTTGATGATTGGTAATGGTTTATGAAGGTCTTGATGACCATAAACTAATTTAAATGATAACCTTGGTGGTTTAATTGACTAAATGTTTTCGAGTCCCTAAATGTTGAATTGAATTGAGGTCATTGTTTAGACAATGGGTTCGAGTCCCAAAGTTTACTAATAATGATTATGACATGTTGTACACTTCCAAGTGGGGTTGGTATGATGATACCAACAAGATTTCTTTGGTATGTAATTGGATTAATAGTTGTGCATATGTGTAAAGAATGTTTTAATTGGGCTTTAAAGCAGTGTGTGTAGCCGAGCCATGAAAGTGGAGTTTGATGGACTAACACTAGAAGCCGCGCTAGCCGGTGCGGGTTTCTTTATGACCAGGAGGTTTGAGTCCCCCAAATAGATATATGAATGGGAGGTTCAAGTCCCCCATATTTTATAGATTGGTGATCAAGTCACCTTGATTATGCCATGGGGTTCGGGTCCCCTATAATGACATATATGGTTATGGATATTCTATGGTTCATGCGGCTACACGTACTGGCCCCCTGTCAGCTAGGGTAGAGCTGGGCCCATTTAGCCCTAGGTTCCTTGTTATATGATGGTTATGTTACATAGACCAGGTTAAGGTTTTCAAATGACATGCTAAACCTTGTTCCCCATCCTGGTACTACATATATAAATGTATGTATATGATTGCATATGATGATTTGACTTGGTTTTGAATGATTACATTACTTTATTCCTCTATCCCATGAGTTAAATGCTATCACTCCAACCACTAACCATCTACGGATATTATATCCCTACACCATGTAGGTATCAAAACTCCTTCTACTTTACCTACATAGTGATCAGGTGTTTGAGTGGTTCGTGAGTTGACATTGACGTAGTGAGATTCCATACCTTGGAAGGCTTCATTTCTTATTCTTTATATTCTATGTCTTAGACTTGTTTAAACTCTGGTTTTTCTATTATCGGGAACATGTCTTGATATTTTATTGACTTCGGATATATAATGGCTTTGTTGGATTACTTTGGACATAGGTATGCTGTTTTGTGGATAGGTTTAGACATATCATGAGGTATGATTAGTCTTGGTTTGCACTATATCCTTATATGTTTGGAGTTCATCGAACATGTTAGTATGATGTATTGGTTTGATTAGGCGAAGGGAATGATTTTTGGTGCTCGTGGGACTTGTGATACCGATCACAGCCAGGCACTGTTTTGGGTCGTAACTATATATCCCTTCATTCCTTCATTTAATCTGTTGTATATCCATTCCTTGTCCTTGTATACTATCATAATTCTTTTTTCTCTCTTTATTAGTGTATTGCCAGTGATATATGGAGTAGTGTTGAGGTTCCTGAGTATGGCTAGAATAGGATTCTTTGTCCTTATTGTCTCCTTTATTTTATTTTGTTAGTTATTGGATAGTTTGGTGTAGTTTACATTATTGCTTGCTTTCTATTTATATCTGTATTATCTTTGAGGCTTAGCCCACTGTTACCTACTGAGTACCACATGTTGATACTTATACTACATTTCTGTAGCCTACAGGTCATAGTATGGGTTCTCGCTATTGTGTGCGTCATATGGAGAAACTATAGTTCAGATGCATAAAGTGAGCTCCTGACATTCAGAGTATTGCTATTTTCCCTCTTATGTACTAGACTTTTTTATGTTAAGAGATTAGTTGTATTATTATATTCATTTTGTACTTCATTCAGTCTTATTAAATTAGAAGTTGTACTGATTCCACCAGGTCTTGGGACTATTTTCTGTATTTCAGTCTTTCACTACATTTATTCCACATTCTTCTTTCTTTTCTCTTGGTAGGCTACTACTAGTAGTTCTAGACAATGCGGTTGTATTACCTACTAGAGGGTAATAGTAGGTGACATCATTAATGGGGAAATTGGGTTTCAACATCTATCAATATCGGTAAAAAGTGAGATGACTTCGTCGTCTGATCTACAATCATCCAAATAGAGTCACGCATCCCCAAAGTCTTAGGAAGACCCACCACAAAATCCATGCAATATGCTCTCACTTCCTCATAGGTATAAGAATCCTCTAAAGCAACCCAGCCATCCTTTGGTTCTCATACCTTACCTGTTGACAATTTTGATACTTGGACACATAATCCACTATGACCCTCTTCATCCTGAGGCACAATAAATCTACCTCAAGTCACGGAACATCTTAGTTTTACCCAAATCAATAGAATGACATGATTCATGGTCCTCTTAAAGTACATCAAGAATTAGATCACCAACCAAAGAAAAACATAATGTTCCCTTAAAACACAACACCCCTCTTACATCAAAAGTGGCATCCACCACCTCCTTGCACGCCTCTTTTTATTTGAGTGCATTCAACTTTTTATCATCAAATTGCTTGGCCTTATTTTTCTCCACAAACTTTGAATTTACCTCTACTCAAGCTAATAGACGACCTTTGTCTGAGACCCTAAACTATATGCTCTGAGATGCTATAGTTTGGAGCTCTCTAGCTAATAGTCGCTTGGATACCCTAAAAAATGATAAAATACCCATACTCACGGCTTTTTAGGTCGATGCATTTGCAACTATATTGGCCTAACCAAGATGATATTAAATTCTAACATCATAATCCTTCAACAGTTCCATCCACCTCTGCTGCCTTAGGTTTAAATCATTTTGATTAAACACGTGTTGTAGGCTATGATGATATGTGAAGACCTCACACTTGACACCATAAAGATAATTTCTCCGACTCTTAAATGCAAACACAATCGCTGCTAAATCCATGTCATCGGTTGGATAGATCCGTCCATAAGGCTTTAACTATCTCAAAGTGTAGGAAATTTTATTTTTATCCTCCACCAGCATAACACCCAAACCAAGCAGTAAGGCATCACAAAACAAAATAAAGTCCTTAACTTCAATAGTCAATAAAAGAACAGGTGCTGAAGTCAAGAGAGTCATTAGCTTTTTAAAGCTCTATTCATATTAGTTAACCAAACAAATGACACTTCTTTTTGAGTCAAACTTTTCAAGTATGTTGAAGGATGCGATGTTCTTGACCAATCTATGGTAGTATCTTGCAAGCCCCACAAAACTCCTTATCTCGATCACTAAAGTAGGCCGAACCCATTCTTTACTGCTATCTTTTGGGGATCTACCATAACCCTTTTTTTAGAACCCATGTGACCCAAGAAGGCAACTAAAGACAACCAAAATTCACACTTTGAAAGCTTCGCAAACAACCACTTCCCCCTTAGAATATCTAAGACTATACAAAGACGACCAACATGTTATTTATTACTCGAAGTACATAAGGATATCATCAATAAATTCGATAATAATTGAATCCAAGAATGACATAAATATCCTATTTATCAATCTCATAAAGTTTAAAGGTGCATTAGTCAACCCAAAATACATCACCAGAAATTCATAATGGCCACACCGAGTTCCAAAAGTTTTCTTTGGTATGCCCTCTGATCTAATTTTCAACTAATGATAACCCTTCCAAAAATCTATTTTTGAAAACACTAATGCACTATGTAAATGATTAAACAAGTCATCTATGTGCGACAAGGGATAATTATTTTTTATGGTAACCTTATTCAGCTATCTATAATTAATACACATGCTCTTGTACCATCCATTTCTTAACAAATAGGACCAAAGCACCACATAGCAAAGCACTTGGACGAATAAAATTTTTGTCAAGTAGCTCCTACAGTTGAGTTTTGAGCTCACTTTACTCAAGTGGATCCATTAGATATGGTTGAACAGAAATAGGGTGGATGTCCAAATCTAAGTTGATGTAGAAATTGATACCCTATCTGGAGGCATACTCTATAGGTTTTAAGTAAAAACATCATAAAATTTGGAGGCTACAATAACTGACTCTATATAAGGGGACCCTACATCTACATCATGAAGATGAGCTAAAAATTCTCCCTTTTCCCACTTGCCTCTTAGCTAGGAAATGCGATAGAATCTTTATTGGTTTGGCATTGTACACACCCATTTACTAATGTTCCTTCATCCCAAGCATTGCTAGAGTCATTATTTTAGAATTATAATTTAAAATACATGATATAGAGATAACCAGGTCATACCCATAATTAGATCGAAGTCCAATATATCTAGAATAACCAAGTCTACCTTTAAGTCTGAAAACCCACAAATAATACAAGACAAGACGATAAATATAGATTACTCTCACAGATTCACCCACTAGAGTAGACACATATATAGGATAATCAAATACATAACAAACCAAATTCATATCCACAACAAATTAAAAAAATACATAGGATTAAGTAGACCCTAAATCCTACAAAAAAGAATCTTTTTAATCACAAGTAGAAATAGTACCTGTGATTATTGTATCAGAAGTCTTGATATCAGTCTTTATAAAAAATACATAATAATGAGCATATTCATCAATCTAATCTAAATCTCCTTTGCGCTCCTCACCTTGTACCGCAACCTTCTTGACATCCTTCACAACCTACCTTATTTTCTTATCAACTACATGGATGTGTCCTATAATTCATCCCCTCTTCTACTTGTTGGAACTATAGCGTAATTTTGGTATGTCTTACTATTCATCTACCTCGTAGGACTGTATCTCTTAATGTGACTAATTGCACCATAATAGTAACATTTATGCTGAACAGAAGGGCTAATGGTAGAAGAGTAAGAAGCCCCTTAGTCACTAAAAGCATGTGCCTAAGAAGAACCTTAAACTGGAGCCACAATAGAAATGGGCAAGGCCGATTGGGTATGATGGGATAAATAGGCCTACAAATCATGGACTTTAGATTAAAACCCACTAAAATTTCCAATATTTTGAGATTTATTGGCTGAAATATTATCCCGACCCTCATAGGTAACCTTATCCAACTTCTTCATATAGTCAAAAGCTTTATTAAACTCTTTCCTTGCTGAAGTCATATGCACAAAAAATACCTTAAGGTCATAATTCAAACCATTAAAATATAGGTGAATACTCTCGTCCACAAAAGTTAATAGTTGTGTAGCATATCAAAACAAGGTATAGAACTTGGTCTCATAGGCTTCAATCGACATGTAACCCTATTCCAATTCCAAAAACTCATCCTTCTTGCGGTCACAGAGGTCTCGTAGTATGTATGTCTCTAAGAAAAAAACATTGAAGTGCTCCCAAGTAAATAGAGGAAAAAGTGGTGATCAATATTCAACATATGCTCTCCACCATTGCTTATCATTCTTCTCTAATAGAAAACTCATATGCTTAATTTTATGTTATGTCACAATCCCTATTTTACGTAAGATCTCATAACAATAAATAATAAACTCAAATGCATCCTCAAACTCAGTGCACTAGAATGTTTGAGGTTTAATCTTTATAAATTTTGTCAGTAGTTTATATTCTATACCATTCATCACCAAACCAACACCAGAAAATAAAAAATATCTATCCCTAAAGAATTATCTATTCTAGGAGTTATGGTGATAGTATGATGAAACACTGAAGCATGATGATATGTTACCATAGGTGTGGCTTCAGTCCCAGCCAACCCACTTAGAAAAGCTAACACCTACTGAACTACTTTGGCTGTTACCTCAAGCTTCACACCCTATTTATCTATTACTTCCATCTCTTTCAAAAGATTCTGAGGTAGGGAGGTGATGCCAAACTCTAAGAATTATGGCCAGTCGCTGCAAAGATCTACCTCTGATGGGTGCCACTCATCTTTATCCTCCTTTACATATTCCTCTCACTCATCCTCTCCCCCTCATGAATGGAGTGATGGGTGTAAGAGTTGTTGGTCTAGTTTTGTTATACCTAGTATTCACAACCCGTGGACAAAAAGGGAAGAAGAGCTATGTCAATTTGGATCCCCAGACACTAATTGGAATCAAGTTACAGAATAAAGAAAAAGGAAAGATAAATTTTCCTAAAGTCCTATAGCCTCCTGAATAAAAGTACAAACGTCTTTGTGTCTTTTCATGACACTCTACTAGACTTATTCATGTGGAATTAGATAGATTAACCAACCTTCTAATAAAAACTTAGTCACAACACAAATAAGTCGTGAGTGGCACATACACTACTCACTGGGTGTGTTAACCAATAACCTTAGAAATATTATCTAACACTGGAGTAATTGAAGAAAATTGTCCTATTAATAGTTCAAGGATTAACTAACCTAACAACTAATGAAAAATACATAAATAATTACTAACCCAAATACCCTATTATCTAAAAATCATTGTACTAAAACATATAAAGAATGTAAAGAAGGGGATGCAACTCCAAAAATTTACAATGTCATAAAAAGAAATCCCATGGTAGCCTGATATCCATCCTAAAATATATAGTCAATCGCTATAATCACAAGTGAGGTCTTATAGGTGCCGCTGAAATATGTGTTGCACTAACAACAATAAATACAGGTATAGTAAGCACACAAAGATAACACTGTACTGGTTGGGTCGATTAGCCAACCCTATATGAGAATATAAACATATAACTAAGCTACAATATAATAAGTTAATCCATGCTTAACAAATATACACTTACAACAACAAGCAACAATGAACAATTTGAAATCAAACTAGTAAGTCACAATATTATCAACAAGTTAAGTTTAGTCAAACCAAGACAAAACAAGATAGGAAAATTTATCAAGTATATAAATATATCACCCCAGTCCATTCATAAAATGGTAAAATCCACCTGGCCATCATATAAACACTCTAGGAATTTACAACCTCCCCTAGACATGACCTGCAGTGAATAATTTCCATACATGTACTAAAATCCCTATAAAAATTTCTCCCAACTTTGTTCCACAAAAATCCCATGAGAACATTTGATATAAAAAACATTCTCCGTTTAAAAAGTAAGGTAGGTCGAAATTCATGCAAGAACTACAATTTTTTGCAAGGTCCACACCAAACAACATGCACTAACAAGCCAAACTAAAAACTAGTTAACATGCATATATATCACAAATATGATTAAAATACAATACCATCACCTATCTCAAACCTGCACAACTCCTCTATGATGGAGCATTTCCCCTGGTGGAATTTTTGATTGTTCGTGTTCTAGAACATGCATATAAATAAATAATAAATGCAATGACCTAATAAGTTAGGATTTATAACTCACACTCAACTCCTAAGGTCAAATTCATGATTATTCTCTTCCTGTTCTCGGACTTTTCTACTATAATTTACCTATAATTAAAAATTTCATGGATAAGTTAGTGAATTGAAGAAATGCAAAGCTAAATTAAATGTCAATAATCAAAACCAACAACTTATTCCTTAACTTTCCCCTTTCGCCAGAAATTAACCAAAATCTTTCCTAAAAACCTTCTTAAACTTCGTAATGAATAATTCTAAGGCTTAATAATCAAATATAAGTTAGTTCGTATGAATTCCTTAACTTAATGAAGATAAATGGAGAGTTTATGTTATATTTCTCCCTAAATCGCGTTTCCTTTGATCCAAATTGTGTTTTTGAGAAATTAACTATTTTACGAAATATTTCATTAAAAGTGTAATTTTTACGTTTGGCAGTACTAGACCTCTATAGTTGTAGTCATTGCTATAGCAGTCATTGACCATCTTTGACCACTATTATAGAGAGAATTATTACACTATTGAGTTTAACATTATATAGGTGTTGATGGGATAGAATGACCTTCTTAACCAAAAAATCCCAATTTGTTTAACACACCTTAAACCTTGAAGATTACAAATAATGCCTTTTACGCCGAGATCTATTCTGGGGGTTCTACGTGGCCAAATTTAATTTTATAAATTTCTACAAGTTCCTTATCATCTTAGATAATTATAAATGACGACAAAAACACTACTCCAATCTAAATTATTCTCAAAATTCCCTAGGTTATACCTTACTCCAAAATTGATCAAAACTAGTGTAGCCTGAAATTCATAACTTCTAAACCAGGAAGAAATTGACATAAGATTTTAAAAGTAGGATTCATACATAAAATGGAGAGAGTCATTGAACCTTGAGTGGATTGGGATTATCAATTTACTTGTTATATATGTTGGTCCTTGAATGAACCTGACTTATTTGTTTATGTGTTTTATATGTTGGTTCCTTGAGTAGATTGAGCTTATCGGTTAAAATGTTATGTTTGTTGGCTCCTTAAGTGGATCGTGCTTATCTGCTTACTTGTTATATTTTTTGGTTCCTTGAGTTAGGATGAGTATATCCTTTCACCTGATATATATATACACACTATTTTCTTGAAAGAATAGGGTTATACTTACTAACTTGTTGAGTCAAATAGGATTATTACATGGTCGAGCTAAACTTCAAATGAATGGCATAGTTCTTTATTGTCTATCTATTTATTTTTTAAATTATTAGTATTATTTACACATGGTTGATGTTGGTAGTATATGTATTGACCTAAGTTGTTGCCTAATTGAGTTGTATTTGATTATGATTTGTGGTTGTTAAAAAGGCGAAGTGTTCTTATTGGATATAAGTTACTTGAAAGAAGTTTATGTTCATTGATATGCCGGTTTATATTATTAAGATTGGATAGGTGGGTGTTGCTATTTTGATACTTAATTTATCATTAACTTAAATAAATCCCTAGCTTCTTTGGTGCTAATGCATAACTAGAATATCAAAACAATGTTATGAAAATATTAGGAACTTAATGGTGTTACTATTTTGATACTTAATTTATCATTAAGTTAAATGAATCCCTAACTTCATTGGTGCTAATGCATAACTAGTATATCAAAACAATGTTAAAGAAATATTGGGAACTTAATCGTTGTAGTCCTAGCTCATTTGTGAATTAATTGGACTCATATTTAACCTAGGCTAGAGATGTGAAGGCTGGTGCATTTAGTGGAAATTGAGAGTTACTTACATTAAGTGATCGCATGAACAATAGACCAAGATAGTTAAAATGTCACATAATATGTACATGATTTATGTTGAATTTCTATATTATTTGATTATGTGTTTTTACCTTGGTCGAGTGATGATGCCAGCCTGTACATGTTATTTGTAATGATTCTACACTTTCTATATTCTTTTTGAGGTATAGTCTAGTTGCAAGATTAGCTGATGTTTCTAAGCTAAAATAGATAGCGATCTATAATAGCTTTTACTCCATTAATTTCTATCATGGGATTTGTGTCTTCGGTTATGTCTTTTACAATTAAAAGCTCTAGTACGTATCTAGACCAGGTCCTCAAGAAAGGGGTTTTTGTTATCCTTTGTTATTTGAGAATGATGGTATTTTTATTAGATTTTGAAGTCTTCAATCAAATTCAGTTATAGTTTCTACATGTATTTTGAAAAGGGTGGTAAGGGTTCTACTAAATAGGTTTATTATGGTAGGTTCTCTCATATTCGGTCAATTAGGTCATAACACTTTTAGAGTTTAAAGATGATCCTTCTTCTTATGTTATCATGTTAGTCTTATTTTGAAAAAGGTGGTAAGGGTTCTACTTTATAGGTGCAACAGGGTAGGTGCCCTCATGATTCGGTTAATTGGGTCATAACACTTTTAGAGTTGAAGTTGATCCTCCTACTTATGTTATCATGATAGTCTTATTTTGTACATTCTGAGACTATGATATATATTTTGACACTTTGTTGTACTCTTTTGTCATAGAGGCTCTTTTACTGACCTTACCAACTCTTGGGAGATTCATTTTTTTATTTATCCTTTTACCTCTCTTGTATAGCATACGTGTACACGCACAAACACACACACATATATATAGCGAGCAATGCTTTTGGCTTGCCTACTAGTGGATTAACATAGGTGTCATAGCAACATGGTGTCCGACAATAAAGGCTTATAATAAATACATAAAATAAAAGAAAAAATCTCTACTAAAATTCTCATGGTCGTTTTTTGTTTACACAAATTGATTTAGATTCATGTTTTTCTTTTAAGAAATAGGCTTTGAAAGCTTAAACTCCATACGAGATAAAATTAATAGTAAAAATATATCTAAATAAAAAATACAAAAATATAAATTTGTTCATAAAAATTAATATATCGTATATATAATTATAAAGTTGAGTATAGAGTTTGCCGATTTAATCATGGATAGTTAGAGTTTGTAAGAACTTCATGAGTTCCATTGGCTTGCTTCTTACAGTATCATTAGCATTATTTTCACTATGGTCTTCAATTCTAGTGTTACTGGATACCTCCTTATGTGGCACCTCCATATTAGTTAACTTGTGTCCCTTTTCAATTTCATTTTTGCCTTATGTTGATTTTCCAACATAGGAAAGATTTTTGACAAATCAAATATAATAACTCTAAAATGTATCGATATCGATACGTTAGCCGAGTAGCTATTTTCAATAAAAATAATGGTCGAAAGGCTATTTTGAATTAGAAAAGGGTTATTTTTGGTCTAAAATATTTAACTCAATGGACATTTTGCATAATTTTTCCTATATTAAAACACAGGAAAGGAAGTGTTAGTTACCATTTTGGAGTTGCCACTTGTTTGGTCATTTCCTGATAAAGTAGTAAAAATATGGGCTTTGAGCCCATGTTTTATTCGTAGGCCGCTAATCGTCCTTCTTAAATTGGATTAAGTTTATAGTTGATACTATCAAATATTTTAAATATTTCAAAATATGTCTTAATCAAGTCAAATCCAAAAAAGGTATAAATTTATTTGATCGAGTTAGTGTCATGACCTAAATGAGCGTGAGTGAAACGAACACTAACTCTCTATGGGAGAACCATCTAACCCATACTCCAACCTAATAAATTAGAAAATTTAAGATGATATTTTACAAAACTATCTCTACTAATTAATAATTCCAAAACTAATCAAATATAGTCTCCAAAAGATCAACTATCTATTACAATCCCCAAGACTCAAAAATTATCGTACCAGAATTCTATAACTAAATTGTGTCGAAGATAATATCAAAGCTTACAAAATAATAAGAATAGTCTCATTTTCTTGAAGAAGAACAAGAACCAATATGAATATCCATGGTAGCCTAAAGATGAAGTGCTCACCCTTGGATCAAATAAAATATTTGTGCCAGAGATGTGATCACATCCGAGCCTCTGAATGCAGTCTGCACTCAACAAAAAAAAGTATTTAGTAGTATTAGTACATATCACTATGCATTGAATGGTATTGGCCAAATCAATTTAGAATCATGTATACAACATAAACAAAATAAAAAGTAGATAGGACATTCAAGACATAACAAGTAATTCAATGAGTAAATAAGTACACTCATAATAGGCCAAAATTATCACAACCAATTCATATAACCATCAGTAATATCAACCATGTAATAAAAAAAAAAAAATTCAAAAATCATGACATAACAGGAACCTATATCCCTTCAAACTCACAAGTATGATATCATTACTCTCATGATAATCAAAATACACCAAATAACTTATATCAAACCCTAGTATAGACACATATGCTTAGGGGTTTTCTTATGACTATCTATTTATAAGATATAGGATACCAGCTACCTCTATGTACCATACAACATGGTCTCTAACCCTCTCCAACAACAATCAATAAAAATATCTTTACCAATGTAGTACTTGACCCTCCATAAAAATAATAGATATTCCCAATTTCACTATCACTTAGGATATAACACAATTGTGATGACCCATTTCATCCTTAATAAAAATAACTTTGATAAAGGCATAAGAACCTCATTTTTCATAGATTAAAGGATCAATTTATTACTATGAGAGTGCATTAGACATGAACTATGGTCATATAATACCCCAACACAATGTAAAGTTGGATGTATCCATATCGATTGAGTTTTGAGCTAAGTTTAAGCTAGAGTCCATAGAGAGAGTTATGGGGCCCAATACCTACTAAATGAAAGATCATTGGGTCTTCTTTCTAACTATTCTAACTGCTTATTAATCTGCTTTTAGGGAAAATATTATGGCCTTTTTGTTGAGACTATTTGAGTTGAAAAGTTGGCCACGATAGCGACACCACTGCAATAATAATCAGGCTGCTACGCGATAAATGGGTAGTTCTATAGTGGTAGTTTTTACATTTTGGAGTTTTTAAACCAAAAAGATCATACCAAATCCCTAACGAGCAATTTTCCATGTCCTTGGATGAAAATTCTTTGTTGAGGTAAATTATTCCTTCTTCTTCTTCGTCTTTCAATCTAATAACATCTTACAAATATTATAATGATCTTTAATCATCAAAGTCTTGAGGATTAGAAACCTACGTTCATAAGATTTTGGAGAAATCCAATAGTTAGGGTGATATCACCTAGAATTACTTACAAATTTCTAACTAACAATTCCTAACATGGATTAGTGATTCTAAAATATGAATTGATGGTTGATTATCTTTAATTCTTTTGAAATGGAATATTTAACTTTAAAACTCCATTAATGGATATGGGTTGATTATTACAAAACTAGTTGACAATTAATTGGCCTTGGGTAGTATTTTGAACCATGAACAAGGATATAATTAGTGGCTTGAATTCACAAAGTAATTATTCAAAAAACAATTAATTAATTACTTTTATCATTATTAATCTATAGAGGATTTAAATAATGGAGGCATGAAGAAAATGAATTAGAAACCTTGACAAGGCTTTGTTATTGCAAGATCTTTAGTCAAGGTTTTTCAGGCCAATAACTAGAGTTGATGGGAAATTTAATGTTTAAGACTATGGGCATGGATTTTGAATTGATAAAAAGTGAAATAATTGAAAGGTATTGTGTTTTGAATGGATCCATTGATGCGTGTTCATATTTTCTTACTTTCTTGATGATTTACAAGTTTAATATGTTAGTGTGGGTAGCAACCGAGGAATTAGGTCAACGTGTAATCCATACACCTAGCCTTTAATACCTTAAAAGCGTTGAATTAAATATTATGTGTGTTTGGAGTATGAGATATTCTTATTGGAAGATAGTTGGGATAATTGATATTTATAAGAGATGTGGTGTTATAAATTATGAACCTAAAGTCAAATTTGGCTATGTTTTACAAAGAAAATTTGTAAAGGTGCATGACTCAAGCTAGAATTCAAAGTTGAATAAAGATGAATAATTAGATAAAAGGGATAGTTTCTCAAATATAATGATGATTTACTTGTAAAGGTTACAAGTTAGTAACTAAATTTACCAATTTTTATAGAAAGAGGGTTATATTAGTGAATGACATGGGTATGTTGAATTATAATGTCTATATTAATCTTTGTGGAATGTGTACTTCTAAAATGTGTAGTTGATTTATTGGTCTACAAAGAGCTTTTTTGTTAATGACTGGGTTTGATAGTTCTCATTGAATATGGGGCGACTGCATACTTGTGATTCCATGTGTTAGTAGATATTCATTGTTTACCTAGAATGATGTACTAGTTACTAAGTGAGTACAAGTTTGGGATGGCCATAATGAGATAGGTAAAGAGAGACCTTCTTTTATATATAAGTGTGTTGATTTACTCATTTTGTGATTATACTTGTTTATGGTATTGTTTGTTATGGTGAGATGAACCAATAAAGTTTTAACATCATGGAGTTAGTGGATTTTAAGGGCAAAAGGATATGGTAACGACCCAAAATCACCTCTCGAAATGTCACACGGTGCTCAGGGCTACAAGTAGCCCCAAGCTAACCCTTTGAGCCTATCACTTCTCATAATAACTCATTCAAGAAGAAATATACAAAACACTGGCACTGTTATATCAAATGAAAGGAAATACGAAGGTAAAACTAGGTCCAAATGACCACAATACTGGAAATCTCAACACAAACATAGTCTGATAACAAATCTGACAAAGCCTCTATTACTCCATAAACTCGAGAGACGTTGGGACAGGTCCACACCAGACTCAAACTAAACTGAAAGTAATAACATAAACACTCCATTACTAAAATTTCTGAAGGTGGGTCCTCAAACCATGATGACTCACCACTGTAGAAATATAGACAAAGGTACTCGAGAATCACTGACGAAGCTGGGACTGAGCACCTAAACCTATATAAGACAATGTAGAACATAGACGCATATGTGGATCAGCACTTGGGAATGTACTGAGTATATGGGGGTGTATGCATTTACATAAAACAATATCAATACTCTTTAATCAAATCATGCATGCAAATAGGAATGACTCACATGGCTTGAATAAGTCTAAAATGTAAAGCTCATAAATCATGTAGAATAAAGCATGTTACACAAATCTTGTGAGTCATTATACATGGGATTTAAAAATTTGTGCACTCCTCTTAATATCATTACTCATAGGATGAAGGAAGCTTTAAACAATACTTTTAATTCATGCATATGTCTCGTGGAGAGTAACACTTCTTTAATTTCTAAAGAACTTATAACTCTTTTGAACTCAAAACCTTGGAACTCGGAATCATATGACTTTGGTTTAAAAACAAATGATCAACTATTAAAAGTAGAGAAGACTACTTTCTTCTTTGGAAAATGCTCAAAAGCAATTCGTTCACTTTAAAAAATATCTCATCTCAAAGCTTTAGGAAAATATTCTATCTTAATGGAAAATACTTTAGTTTAGGGAGGTTCTCTTAACCGACATAAACCATGTGAGCTTCATGGAGTCTAACGTCTTGTCCTCCTAAGGAAGAAACCTCACATTGGGGAGAGTCGTCATACTCTTTCCAAGGAGTACAATCTCAACTCAGTGATCACTTATCTCGGCCTCGGGCCCAATCATCTCAGCCTCAGGCCTAAAATCACAAACCTATGGTGGTACGTAGTTCAGCGGTAAGAAACTGTGGTAACTTACCCAACTCGGTGTTAAATACTACTCTTTTTATTTTATCTCGCTCATCTCATGGAAATCAACTTTTAAAATAATCTCATGGTTCATGAGAACCCAACAATCAAATCTGTAATCTGATATGGTAGAGTGGATTTCAAAACTCTTTGACCATTACATCAAAACATTTCTCATTAATCTCAAAATACTCAAATTATGGGTGCTTATAACACAATGGTTCATAAAATTGCAAGTCTCAAGTAGGCTTAATGACCCATAATTTAATCTCAAGTTAAAACTCATCATAATGCATAATAGATAGCATATAGATTCATAATCCATGTAGAAATATGGAAGTTACAGCAATTTGTCTCAGAGTATCAACATACTCATATACTTCAATTTCTAGAACATTGAAACTCTAAAATTCTCAAGGAGTAGCAACGTAGGGTATAAACCTAACTTCAATTTCTTAAGAAAACATGCAAAATCATGCTATTTGACTTTCAATTCATGGGAAACATAAAGATATTGCAATCAATAACATTGGGTGAAAAACCCTAATTTAATATCATGTAAAATCTCATAGAAAATTATAGTTTAAATAAGCTTTTGGGAAAGGATTACCCTTGTTCAAAACCTCACATACCTTAGATTATGAAATTGGATGAACAAGCTTGCTTCAAACTCTTTTTATTACTCTAGAGAGGGGGTTCTTACA
Organism: Capsicum baccatum var. pendulum; assembly: GCA_030864225.1. NCBI lineage: Eukaryota > Viridiplantae > Streptophyta > Magnoliopsida > Solanales > Solanaceae > Capsicum > Capsicum baccatum. The sequence goes on from CM061552.1 coordinate 141,400,348, forward strand.
ACCCTCAAACTTGGGAAGCTTAAATCTCAACTCAATTTGTAGAATCTATGGTGAGTTCTTGGAGAAGAGTTTTAGATTTGATCTTGAGGGAGAAACCCTAGATTTCTTATGTTTTGGATGATGAATGAATTCATTTGCATCGTTTGAAATATATCTGGATTATAAAAGAGTGGAAAAGACCAAAAAGTCCCTTTTAAAAACAACTTAAAATACTGAACGGGAGCTGCGACGGTCGAAGCAACGTTCCATCGCTAGCCTGGTGGTTCGTCAGATAGTCCATCATACGTCAATTAGAAAAAGAACACACTGCCTCGATGTGAAAGTCTTAGTGATGATCCGTTGCAAACTCGATGGTCCATCAGATCGTCCATCGCACGTTGACCAGGATGAGGCCATATTGCCTCAGCGGCGACAATCTCAACAATGGTTTGTCGAAGTCTTGACGGTCCGTCGTCCTGGCCGTTGAACTTGGTCCAGAAAAGGGATTTACTACATTGGTTGCAATGGTTTGGGCAACAGTCCATCACACACTCAACGGACCGTCAACCTGTTCGTCGCACCTGGGCGGTTTCGACAACTCTCGGTAATACGACCATAACTTCCCACCCTGATTCTGGATTTGGACGAAATTGGTATCATTGGAAAGCTAACTCAATTATCTACCATATAGGAAATCATTTTTAGGAAAATTCAACAATATTAAAACACTAATCACTTGGAAAGTCTCTTCTCAATCTTTTAGGGATGGAATTACACTTCACTTGACACGCTTAAGGCTCAAACTATAAGAGAGCTTTACGGGGTCTTAAAATATATCCTCCTTGGAAAAATTCATCCTCGAATGTCACTAATTAGACTAGGAACACAGGAAAATAGAGTACACATAGCTGAAGCAAGTTGCTAAACGGGCTCAAAATCTCTCTAAACTCTTGAATACCTTAGAAATTGCAAGAACTCATACAAGAATAGATATATAGAGAACTTTAGATTAGAAGGGATAAATCAAGGAAGAATAATACCTTCGAATCGATTTGAACTCACGGAAAAGAGGTGCGGGTACCTGGCTTGCATATCAGCTTCTGCCTCCCAAGTAGCACCCTCAACTGATTGGTTCCGCCACAACACTTTGACCAAGGGAACCTCTTTGTTCCTCAGTCTATGGATCTGAAAATCTAGGATCTCAATAGGAATCTCATCAAAGGAAAGACTGTTCTGAATATCAACACTCTCTGAAGGGTCTACAACAACGGAATCACCAATATGCTTCTTAAGCATGGAGACATGAAACACAGGATGAACGACTGATGACTCCGCAGGCAACTCAACCTCATAGGCTACTTTCCCAGCACGGCTCAAAACTCTATACAGGCCAACATAATGGGGACTCATCTTTCCCTTCTTACCAAACCTCTTCACCCCTTTCTTGGGTAAAATCATCAAGTATACCAAATTACCCATTTCAAACTTAAGATCTTTTGTCCTCACATCGGCATAAGACTTTTGATGACTTTGGGCTATCTTCAATCTATCCCTAATCAACTTAACTTTCTCCATAGCTTCAAACACTGCATCATGCTTAATCACAACAGCTTCACCCACTTCAAACCAACCTATGGGTGATCTACACCTCCTACCATATAAGGCCTCAAATGGTGCCATCCCGATGCTAGAATGGTAACTATTCTTATAGGAGAACTCTATCAATGGCAAATGCTCATCCCAAATACCTTTGAAATCAATAGCACACACCCTCAAGATATCTTCTAGAGTTTGAATGGTCCTCTCAGCCTGAGCATATGTCTGTGGATGAAAAACAAAACTCAAAAGAACTTGGGTACCAAGACCCTGTTGAAATGCCCTTCAAAATTGAGAAGTAAATTAAGTACTCCTATCTGAAATAATATATGAGGGAACTCTGTGCAACCTGACTAACTCCCAAATATAGAATCTAGCATAATCCTCTGCTATATAAGATGTATGCATGGGCAAGAAGTGCGCGGACTTAGTCAGCCTATCTACAACAACCCAAATAGAATCATGATGATGACGCAAAAGAGGTAACCCGATCATGAAATCCATATTCACCACCTCCTATTTCCAAGTGGGTATACCAAACTCTTGCATCACACCACCAGGTCTTTGGTGCTTTACCTTAACCTATTGGCACATTGCACACTTCGCTACTACCTCAGCTATATCCTTCTTTATACCATTCCACCAATGGATTTTCCACAAGTCACGGTACATCTTCATAGTACCAGGATAAATAGAATACTGCACGCCATTCATTTTAGCCATAATTCTCTACCTTAGATCGTAAACACACGAAACGCACAATCTACCCTGCAATCTTAACATGCCATCTCCCCCTTGGGAGAAAACCTTTACCTTTTGGTCCTTAACTACCTCCTTCAGTCTGACCAAACTAGGATCTCTATCTTGCTTCTCCTTTACTTCCGAAACTAAAGTGGATTCAGAACTACTTTGCACCAAAATACTTACCTCAGCTGAATCAAGAAACCAACACCCAATCTAGCCAGACAATGCACATCATGATCTAACTCTTTCTTACCTTCCTCTACATGAGTAACACTACCCATAGACAATCTGCTACGGGCATCCACCACTATATTGGCCTTGCCAGGGTGATACAACAAACTCATATCATAGTCTTTTAATAACTCTAACCACATCCTCTGCCTAAGATTCAACTTCCTCCAAGTAAACACATACTACAGGCTATTATGATCAGTAAACACATTAACATGAACACCATAAAGATAGTGTCTCCAGATTTTCAAAGTAAAGACCACAACAGCTAACTCAAGATCATGGGTTCGGTAATTCTTCTCATGCAAATTTAACTTTATAGAGGCATAGGCTATAGCCTTACCTCTTTGTATCAACACACAACCCAAACCAACTCTAGAGGCATCACAATATAGTACAAAACTATATGTACCATCAGGCAAAGTCAACAGAGGGGCTGAAGTAAGTCGAGTCTTCAACTCCTGAAAACTTTTCTCACAGGAATCTGACCACTGGAACTTAACTTTCTTTTTGGTCAACCGGGTCATGAGAGATGGAATAGAAGAGAAACCTTTAACAAAATGGTGATAATAGCCCACTAGACCTAAGAAACTTCTAATGTTAGACGAAGAGATAGGTCTAGTCTAATTTTTTACGGCTTTTGTCTTTTGGGGATCAACTCTAATACCTTCAGATGAAAAAATATGACCCAAAAAGGCTACAGACCTTAGCCAAAATTCACACTTACTGAATTTTGCAAACAACTTGTGACCTCTAAGAGTTTGCAAAATAATTCTAAGGTGATCTGGATGGTTATTCTCAGTATGGGAGTACACAAGGATATCATCTATGAACACAATGACAAACATATCAACATATTGCTTGAACACTCAATTCATAAGGTTCATAAAAGCTGTTGGGGCATTGGTTAGCCCAAAAGACATGACTAGAAACTCAAAATGACCATAGCGAGTTTGGAAGGCTTTCTTTAGAATATCACATTCCCTCACTTTAAGTTGATGATAGCCGGATCTAAGGTTTATTTTAGAGAAATAACTTGCACCTTGCAACTGATCAAACAGGTCATCAATTCTCAGAAGAGGATACTTATTTTTGACTGTGTCCTTGTTAAGCTGATGTTAATCAATGCACATATGGAAAGAACCATCTTTCTTCTGCATGAATAGAACATGTGTGCCCCAAGGAGAAATACTGGGCCTTATGAAACCTTTGTCTAAAATATCTTTAAGTTGCTCTTTCAACTCCTTAAGATCAGCAGGTGCCATATGGTATGGCAGAATAAAAATGGGATGAGTGTTCGAAAGAAGGTCAATCCCGAATTTTATCTCTCTATTGGGATGTACCCCTGGGAGATCTTCCAAAAAAATATCTGGAAACTCATTAACAATATTAACTGACTGAATAGTTGGAGCCTCAGACTTAGTGTCTTTGACTCTAACTAGATGATAGATGCAACCCTTGGATATTAGCTTTTTGGCTCTGAGATAGGAGATAAAATGAATCTTAGGAGATACTGAACTTCTAGACCACTCTAAAACTGGCTCATCAGGGAACTAAAACTTGGCCACACACGAACGATAGTCTATAGATGAATAACAAGAATGAAGCCAATCTATACCTAGAATAAGGTCAAAATCTACCATGTCTAACTCTATCAAATCAACAAGTATGAGTCTATACAGAATAGTAACAAGACAATCTCTACACACTTGTTTAGAAACAACTAACTCCCTTACTGGTGTGGAGACTAGGAAAGGCTCAGGAATCTTTTTAGGACTCATTTTGAAATTTACAGCCACAAGTGGGGTCATATATGAGAGACTTGACCTGAGGTCCAAAAACACATAAACATCAAAATAATAGATGCGGAGCATAAAAGTTATAACATCTGGAGAGTCCTTCTACTCCTGATGGGATGGTAATGCATAGAATCTGTTCTAACGCTGACCGCCAGCAGTGCTAGATGAAGTGCTCTAAATAGGGGCAGGATGAGGGATAGGATTTGGTGTACTAGAAGTATATTCCTGAGGTCGGTCATGTATAGTACCCTGCCTAGCATGCAAACAATCTCTAAGTCTGTGGCTCTGCTTGCCACAACCAAAACAACCTCTCAAATCTGCGAAACACTCACCGAGATGATCCCTACCACACTTAGCACAAGAAGGATAACAGGGCCTGTAAAAAATACTGTTCTGTAACCTAGACATAAGAAACCTACTCTCTTTCTCCTGCCTGCCTTTAGGTACAGGAGCACTAGCTGATGAAGGCGCTCGAATAGATGGACGCCTTTAAAACTGAGGGCAGTTTTCTCTATAAAAGTACTCATGTTGCTTAGATCTAGCCCTCTTGTTACCCCTCACTCCATCTCTCTCTAATCTTATCCACCTCTATCTTCTATGTATGCATCATTAACCTAGAAGGATCTATATCCTTATGCAGCATCGCAATCCTACACTCTTTCAGCACCAAACTAGAAACACCTATCATGAACTTACTCATACTAGCTCGGGTTTTAAAAATCAATTCAGGAGCATACTTGGCCAACTAGTTGAACTTTAAGTAGTACTTCTTAACAGTCATAGAGCCCTACCTCAAGTTCATAAACTCCTCAATCTTTGCTTCCCTCATCTCAAGAAGAAATAACTATTCCAAGAATGCATCTTGGAACACCTGCCAAGTCATAGGATCAACATCCTCACCTCTACCCTTCCTCCACGATACAACCCAGTCATAAGCTATGTCCTTTAACCTGTAAGACACCAAATCAACACTTTCTTTCTCAGAAACATGTGTCACTTGTGTAGTCTTTCTCACCTCCTCAAGGTACAACTATGGGTCCTTACTTTCCTTAAACTCATAAAACTCTGGTGGATTCATCCGCATGAAATCACAGATCTTAGAACTAGCTACATCACATCCCTACTGATTTGCAACTGCCGCCTGGTTATTGTCCTGAACATTAGCGGTGAACTCTTGGGCTAACGCCTGAAAGGCCGCCCAAAACTAAGCATAAGACACAGTCTCATTTAAATGATCAACAGGTAGGGGTTGCTCATTATCATTTTCGTGGCCATTCGCTCTTTGAAGAGGCATTATCTAAAATAAAAGAGCATAAATTATTAGAAGAGAGGGATAACTATAAGCACAATAGAATCTAAAAGAAAGAACTAACTTTTTCCTAAAATGTCTTGTAGCCTTTTGCTCATAGAGTCTAACAATGCGGCTTGTCAGACTCTCTAGGACTCCTTTAAAACCTTAGGCTCTGATACTAAGTTTGTATCAACCCAAAATTACCTCCCAGGATGTCACACGGTGCTTAGGGCTACAAGTATCCCCAAGATAAACCTTTGAACCTATCACTTCTCATAATAACTCATTCAAGAATAAATATATAAAATACTGTCACTGTTATATCAAATAAAAGAAAATATGAAGGTAATACTCAATCTAAACGACCATAATACTGGAAATCTCAACACTACCATAGTCTGATAACTAGTCTAACAAAGCCTCTATTACTCTAAAAATTAAGAGACGTTGGGACAGGTCCCCAACTAACTTAAACTGAACTGAAAGTAATAACATAAACACTCAAATACTGAAATATCTAAAGGTAGGTCCTCGAATCATGATGACTCACCATTGTAGAAATGTAGATGAAGATACTCAAGAATCACTGACGAGGCTAGGAATGAGCACCTAAACTTACATTATAAGATAATGTAGCACATAAACGTATATGTGGATCAGCACTTGAGAATGTACTGTGTATATGAGGTGTATGCATTTATATAAAAAAATATCAATACTCTTTAATCAAATAATGCATGAAAATAAGAATGATTCATATGGCTTGAATAAGTCTAAAATGTAAAGCTCATAAATCATGTAGAATGAAGCATGTAACACAAATCTCGTGAGTCATTATACTTGGGCTTTAAAAATTTTTGCTCTCCTCTTATTCTCATTACTCATAAGATGAAGGAAGCTTTAAACAATACTTTCAACTCATGTATATGTCTCATGGAGAGTAAAAATTCTTTAATTTCTCAAGAACTTCTAACTCTTTTGAACTTAAATACTTAGAACTTGAAATGATATGACTTTAGTTTAAAAACTGATGATCAACTCTTATTAGTAGAGAATACTACTTCCTTCTTTGTAAAATACTCAAAAGCAATTCGTTCACTTCAGAAAATATCTCATCTCAATGGTTTAGGGAAAATATTCTATCTCAATGGAAAATACTTTAGTTTAGGGAGGTTCTCTTAACCGACATAAACCAGTCAAGCTACATGGAGTCCAACGTCTTGTCCTCCTAAGGAAGAAATCTCATATTGAGGAAAGGCATCATACTCTTGCCAAGGAGTATAAACTTAACTCAATGATCACTTATCTTGGCCTTGGGCCCAATCATCTCGGTGTCAGGCCCAAAATATCAAACCTACAGTGGAACGTAGTTCTGAGATAAGAAATTGTGGTAACTTATCCAACTCAGTGCTAAATACTACTCCCTTTAGTTTATCTCACTCATCTCATGGAAATCCACTTTCAAAATAATCTTATGGTTCATGAGAACCCAACAATCAAATCTATAATCTCATGTGGTAAAGTGGATTTCAAAACTCTATGACCATTAGGTCAAAACATTTCTCATTAATCTAGAAATAGTCAAATCATGGGTGCTTATAGCATAATAGTTCATAAAATTACAAGTCTCAAGTAGGGATTAATGTCCTATAATTAAATCTCAAGTTAAAACTCATCATAATGCATAATAGATAGCATATAGATTCATAATCCATGTAGAAATCTTGAAGTTACAGCAATTTATCTCAGAGTAACAACATACTCATATACTTCAATTTCTAGAACATTGAAACTCTTGAATTCTCAAGGAGTAACAACATAGGGTATAAGCCTAGCTTTAATTTCTTAAGAAAACATGCAAATTCATGCTATTTGAATTTCAATTAATGGGAAACATTAAGATATTGCAATCAATAACCATGGGTGAAAACCCCAAATTCAATAACATGTAAAATCTCATAGATTGCAGAAAATTATAGTTTAAATAAGATTTTGGGCACAAGGGTGAAAGGATTACCCTTGTTAAAAACCCAACATACCTTAGATTATGAATTTGGATGAACAATATTGCTTTAAACTCTTCTTCTTATTCTTTAGAGAGGGTTCTTACAACCCTCAAACTTGGGGAACTTAAATGTTAACTCAATTTGTAGAATCTATGGTGAGTTCTTGGATTTCTTAGAGAAGGGTTTTAGATTTGATCTTTAGGGATAAACCCTAGCTCTCTTGTTTTTTGGATGATGAATAAAATTATTTTCTTTATTTAGATTATATCTGGTTGATAAAAGAGTGGAAAAGACTGAAAATCCCTTTTAAAAATGACTTAAAATACTGAACGGGGGCTGTGATGGTTTGTCTCTAGCCTGATGGTCCATCGGATCATCCATCGAATGTCGGTTAGATAAATAACATACTTCCTCGATATCACGGTCTCTGTGATGGTCCATCGCAAACTTGATGGTCTATCGGATCGTCCGTCGCACGTTGGACAAGATAAGGCCACACTGCCTTAGCAGCGATGGTCCATTAAAGTCTTGATGGTACATTATCTTGTCCATCGAACTTGTGCTTGAAAAGGGAGCTACTTCGTGGGTTAAAACTGTATGGGCAACGGTCCATTACACACTCGATAGTCTATTAACCTGTCCGTTGCACTTGGGCGGTTCTGATAACCCTCAGTAAAATGGCCATAACTTCCCACCCTGATACCGAATTTGGACAAAATTAGTATCATTGGAAAGATAGTTCAATTTTCTACACTATAGAAAGTTATTTTCAAGAAAATTCAACAAGATTAAAACACTAATCACTTAGGAAGTTTCTAGTCAATCTTTTAAAGCCAAAATTACACTTCACTTGACACGCTCAAGGCTCAAACTATAAGGTATCTTTATGGGGTCTTACTGATATAAAAGTTAAAATTAGGGTGGTATTACACTTAGTTTAGGATATGGTGGAAGATACTAATTGCTTGGGATTGCTTAAACTAATACTTGAATCAAGATATTCATTATGGTACATGGACTAGGCTCTTCCCCTGTAGGCTACTGAGGGCATTTTTTAATCCTCGTATGTATGTAAATTATGATTATAAGAGTTTGATGGTTCCTTGAGTGAATCGAGTTATGTTGATGATATATTATGATTTCATGTATGGTCTGTCTTTTTCATGAGATATCATGGTTCGTTCAGTGGACTGGTTATGTTAATTATTGGGATTGTGCATTGTAGCAAAGTGTGATTATAAGGTATATCCTGGATTATGTATAAATATTATTATCATATGTATATAATTATATATGTGATGTATATTATAATGTCACTTCTTACTAAGTTTTAGATGTTATTATTATCTTAGTTGTTGTAATCAGGATGGTTAATGGTAGTATAATAGATAGTAAGTGTTTTCACAGAAAAGGATTAATGAGAAATAGAGGTACATGGTTGTTGTAACAAGGTGAGTGCTTAAAAGATATGGGTTAGATTGATTAATGGTATTGTGCCAGTTAGTCATGCTCTGAGGTTAAATTCATAATTCTTTAATAGAGTTAAGGAGGTAATGTTGGAAGTTGAATTAAGTTAAGTATGTTAATTTATTAAACTTGTTTTCTTATCATCATACCTTCTTATTTTTTATACATTTTTATACGTCTCTGACCCTAGTCGACTGATGATACCTACTAGTATATATGGGTCTACTGATATTACACTCTTTACATCTCTATTTAGGGATATATACTTAAGGAAAATTAATTAGAGTTTATATATGTACAATGGTTAAAACTCTTAAACACCTTATATTATGTTACTCATACATGGATGTTGTGTCATAGGTCCTTCTTCCATTTGTTTTGCAGAAACTATTATTATATTTTGTAACATAATTATAAAATCAATTTATTTTGATCATAAAATATTTATACTTATGAAATTATGTAATTTGATATTGGTTAAATTATGTTTTGCATTAATTAAATGAACACATGTAAACATTCTCCTATCTAGGATAGAGTTTGGTAGGTGCATGTAAAATCCATAATTTGGGTCGTGACAAGATGATAATAGGTCCCAAGTTACCTATCTCCTAGTACATGAGAAAATATTAAGTGGAGTACTACATATTGTTGTGTTGACATCCATACTTAATCATTAGGAGGCTACGAGTCGTCTATGAATCTATATTACTTATTCTCTCCTATCATGCTTTTTTGTGTTGTCTCCTCAAGTTATGTTTGATTGATAACTATCATATTCCAATTTGTATAGTAATAATCTCAATTGGGATTAATTGGTCCCAATTGGTATCTTGCTAATATTTAAAAGTCTAGAGTGGTGTTAATGTAATTAGTAAAGGTTAATAAGAGGCGTAGGACTTGTATACTAGTGTTGTAAATTATGTTCAGAATATACGTGCACCTTTTATGTGGTTATGTTGCTTGATGGAATAAATATTATCATTTTTGGGTAGTTGATAAGTGTAACTCTTTAATTAATTGAACGATTATACTTACGAGAAAAATACTTCAGTTTTAAATTTTTTAATTGTATTATGATAGAATGATACCTATATTCCTTACGAGAATTATTATTTCATTGACTATATTATGGCTTTACTATATGATAGTTGAATTCCTCAAGTGTAACTAACCATTATGAGTGACATGAGATTACCTGTCATATGGAATATCTGTGAATTATAAATGGTGGGTAATTTTGATAGGTGTCTTTATTTTTTTGATTTTGAGGTATTTTATCATTCTTTGATTGTGAGCTATGTATTGATTTTTATGATTAGAGGAATGACATCTCTTATTTGAGGTATGTCTCAATTTCTAATTGGTCTTTAACAATATTCATAAAATCCTTGTGTTGTCTAAACTTTCATGAATATAGTAGGGATCCTTGTGTGGTCTGACCTTTGGTAGTTGTATTTAGGAATGTTGAGCTATTGACTAATCCTGGTGAAAATAATCCAAGTAATAAGTTGACTTGATAATGATGCCTTAATAAGCAGTTGGTTAAACTAAGATAAATTTACTTATTTCACAACCTTCGTGACTTGAACGTAAGGTGAGTTGTGTAGTTGATGTCACTAATAAAAGGTAAATTGACTAAGTATATAAAATTAGTTGTTTTTATAATATGATAAGGGAAGATGATACTAATAATTTTACTTAATATTGGTAAGTTGAATTGTAACTATGTCATTGACAAATATGTTACCTATTTGGTTCGTGACTTGAATGTTTTTAGAAGGGTATAGGCATTGATGTCTTAAAAGTAGACTAACCATTTGTACAAAATACACTGTGGCTATAAATGAATCAAATTGGTTAAGTTTTAATGATGTGAATAAAGTGATAGTTGGATAATGTTCATAGGCTTAATGAGGAGACATGTCTACTCGATAGATTTTTTATATGTGTATTATGATTTGACATTGCATATATGCTTATTCCATGGGAATAATTATTGGTTAATAGTATCCCTTGAATGTGGTATAGTAAAGTTAATAACGTGGGCGGAATAAGCTATCCTGGTTTTGGATAATGGTCCTTAGTGTAGGGTTGGTCAATGGAGTAGAGTAATTAGATGTGTTTTGGCATATTTATATCCCTCTAATTGTTACATGATAATACTTGGTTAGTATTGCTCTTTGAGTGCTTGAGGTATGTTGGGGATCAAATAGACTTAATTATGTTGTGGTAGCAAATTTATGTGTTAATGAAAAACCCATTGTGGTGTGTTGGTGATGTTGTATTAGCTAAAACATTGGTTAGGGTGTAGGAACCCACACCCAACTAAAGTTTTTCCTAGAATAGGAATAACAAACCTCGAAGTAGTGTAGTTTTGATATCAAATCTAGTGGTTAGTGGATTTGTCTTTAAAAGTGGATCGTGGTGTTTTTATTGGTAGAATTTAGTGATTAATGTGTTAGGGGATGATCTTGTGAAGTCGTAGAAAATTCTGGTGCATAAAATGAGTTGGTAAAACTCCGCTTATAGTGAAAATAATGAAAAGGTTAGTTTGTAATGTTGAAATTGGAAAATTGTATTGTGAAATGGATAGAGCTGGGACTGAGTCTCGAGCTACTAGTTTGGACTCAATGCAGCATTAGAAGTGTCACTACAACAGTGAATCTACAATAGCAGAAGTGTCACAGTAGCAATAATTAATTTGGCCTTGGAGCCACTATAGTGGTAGATCCTCCACTACAACATTGTCGCTGCAACGACAAAAGTAATGTTGCAGCGGCCAAAGCAGAGTTTTCTATGTTAAATTAGAAACCATTGTTTTTAATTCCTTATTATTTCCTTTTTATCCCTAAACTTATACTACTTGTAATATTCCATGGTGTTCTAAATATTTTAGATAAGCCATTATATAAATATAATTACAAACATATCCTTAGCTTGTAGTAATGATGCTTTGTGGCATGAGCTTAGCGGATTGTGGTGTATAGGATGGTTGGGAAGTTGTTTGGTGTTATTGATAGGACATAAGTTTGGTAAGTTCCATCAAATTGTTTTAGAAGTAAATAAAGGTTGCATTAATTTCTTAACCATTGTGTACGCTAAATTCCGTGAAATGTGCTAAATACTCTTCTCTTTATCAATGTCTGTTCGTAGTTGAATTGTGGATAAATTAGCATCTATTGTAATGACCTATTTTGTTGTTATAGAAAATATCTATGATAAAAGTGTAAGAACCTCATTTGTCATAGGTTATAGGATCAACTCTAGAGTATAAGAGTGCATTGGACATGAACTAAGGTCATACAATACCCCTAGCACAAACTTAAGTTTGAAGTGTTCTTATGGATTGAGTTCCAAGATAAGTTTAAACTAGGGTCAACTTCAAACGAGTAAAACTCCTAGAATATAAAGAGTTCTTGTAATACCTCGAGTCTGTACCCCAGATGCTACACGATGCTAGTGACCCGGAAAGACTACCAGCTAACTCATGACTGGTACCTGCTGTGAGCACTGAACATTAGTAACATCATAATAATAATTAACTGAAATAAATGCGGAAGTAAGGGTTATAAACGCCATAAGGTTTGTAGCTGAAACAAATACTGTGTACTGAAATTTGAATACTAAAATATCTGTATAAAATACTCTAGTGTGAAAGCCTCTAACTTACTGAGTTTGGAGTTGATAGGACAAGCCCCCAACTAACTCCGACTACTGCATACTGAAATATTGAAATAATATAATAACTTTGTCCTCAAATTATGAGGACTCACCACTAGGCCTGCTGCTGATAGAGTAGGTTTCTAAGTATGGTTAGGAGCCCATACATCTGAACGTATGATATAAAACATCATAGAGAAAAAGAAAGGTATGTGTTAGTACTTTGAATGTACCGGTATGCTAAGTGAGGTAGGATGATGTGCATGGGTTCATATGAATGAACAAATAACTAACTGGGTAGCATGAATATAACTAAATAAGAGTACATGCATGAATAGATAAACTGTAACTGAGAACATATCAATACTGGATGCTGAATTCTAAATACTAATTAACTGATATCTGATTTTACTGATACTGTAATACTGATAACTGAATGACTATTTTCTTACAGTCCTAATTTTGTAGAACAGAAAAATACTGAGTTCCATACTGAGCTGTGTGACTGTGTCTGATAGTCCTGATTTCGTAGAACTAGACAGAGTTCTACACTGAGACTAAAACTAAAACTGTGGGAGATAATCATCTAACTGACATGGCCCAAATAAGATAACTGGGGTCCTACCTGTAACCCCAGTTGGAAGGGTGTCAGTACCGTTCCATGGGTAAAGACAACTAAAGAGTCACCCTCATCTGGCAGGTGTCCTGAATGAGAATGGTGGTACCCTCAACTAGCAGGTAAGAATAGTCATCAAACCTCCACTGGCAGGTTGATGTCTGCACCTACGCTGGCTATGTAGTTCTAGAATGCAAGGACTGCTTCTAAGTATCACACCCTCTACTGGCAGGTGAATCCCCATCCTTGGTTTCATTCGGTGCTAAATCCTACTCCCAACTGAATAGACACTGAACTGATTTCTAAACTGTGCAAGGCTGGACTAAACTGTTACTGATCGTGCTGTCTATCTGAACTAAACTGAGTTCACTGGGTTTTGTTATCTGATGGTGTACTATTGAGTTTTGTTAGATGATTGATTTTACTGAGTTCTGAACTAAATACTACTAAGTTAAGTTCTGAACTGAACACTACTAAGTTCTAGACTAAATACTGAACTGGGACTAATTACTGTGGTACTACTGTTCATGACTCTACTGAGACTATTCTATAACTACTATAACTCTAGGCAAGTATCTAGATTTTTTAGGTATTGAATACCCCTAGGACTCGATAGCATTAAAAGTAAAACATTGCATGACTTTAATAACACAATAGTACTTGTTTACCAATAATGCATTTATTTAGACATTTTGTCCAACACTAGATATACATGGGCTTGTGTATGATTGAAATTACATATTAACATGTCTTGCTTGCACTAGTCAATTCATATAAGCATTTTTTCAAATACTTGGGAGGCATGGGCATTTCACATATCAATTAACATGTAATACTATAACAGATACTACATTCACTTGCAATTCAAGAGTTCAACATGAAGTTCACATAATTCTATCCACATCTAACTAGTTTTCATGAAACTTGTGATAAATTATGGAATTGAAAACCCATTCAACAGCATAGTCTAGATTACATTCAAATCCAACGTAAAATCTATGAGATCAATTAACTTGTAGTTTAAAAGAGTTTCTTAAACCCTTGGATGAACACTTTACATTCCTTGGTATTTAAATTTGTGAAGATTGGTGGAGTGTTCTTGAAGTTTGATCTTGAAATCAAAGGCCCTAGGGTTTGTTCTTGAGAGAAATTTGAGAGAAAGTGAATGTTTTTGCCCTAGGAATGACTTAATCTTGTGTTTTTGGGGATGAATAGGGATGGGAAAAGACCCCATAACACCTCAAGATATGGGCTTTTAATGACTTAAAATGTGTCTAGTGACACGCAGCCCGATGCATTGCATTGATGGGATCGATGCTATGGACAACGCATTGCATCGAATCTGTATCGAATTGCTGGACTAAGAGCTGGGGAAAACATTTATCAATGCTGTAGTCGATGAGGCGCATCGAGATCGTGTCGATCCACTGGTTTGAACTCCCAAAATTTATTCAAACGAGGTCTAAAAAATTTAAAACTTGTTCGGGACACCTACTGACATTGCTGATCATGAATCAACCAAAAAAATTGACACTTTAAGGTCATAAGGGTCGAGAAATAGGATTGCCAACTTATAAGGCTAAAATAGATACTAAGTGTAAACACTTATCTAAGATTTCTAAGTTTGAGACCTCTTTTCAAGCTTTAACAGACTAAGTTAAGCTTAGAATTTTGCGGGGTCTTACAATATCTCCCCCTTGGGAACATTTATCCTCGAATGAGACTTACAAGCTGAATATGCTAATAGACTAAACTTACGTGTTGGGCATGTATTACTGAAGCATGACTAAATTCTAAGGACATGATACATGACTGAGCTATTTTGTAAAGATATGCATGATATGAGAATGCTATGCAACTGAACGGATATCTAACTCATAAGGGAAAGATAAATATGGAACAAAGTAAATTCAAGGGAAATTGTTACCTTAAGCTGAGTCTAAGTTTACATAGAAGAGGCGAGGATACTTGGTCCACATATCTACTTCTGATTCCTAAGTAGATCCCTCAATGGACTTATTCCGTCAAAGAACTTTAACTAGAGGGACTTTTTTGCTCCTCAGTCTGCAAATCTGATAATCGAGGATTTTGACTGGAACCTCTTTGCAAAAGAGATTGTTCTAAACATCTACACCCTCTATAGGGAATACAACTGCTGGTTCACCTATGCATTTCTTTAGCAAAGAGACATGAAATAGTGGATGCTTTGAAGCTAAGTCTGAAGGAAACTCAAGCTTATAAGCTACCTTTCTGAAATAGTTGAGAATTTGGTAAGGACTGACATATTGGGGACTGAGCTTCCCTTTCTTGCCAAACCTCTTTACTCCTTCATAGAAGAGGTTTTCAAATACACATAGTCGCCAATCTCAAACTTGAGATACTTTCTTTGCACATCTGCATACGATTTATGTTGGCTTTGAGTTTTCTTAAGCCTTTCCCAGATCAACTGAACCATTTCTAAGGTATCAAATACCAAGTTAGGCCCTACCACTATGACCTAACCCACTTCAAACCAGCTAATGGGATATCTACATCTCCTCTCATAAGGCGCCTTAAACGGAGCCATCTGAATGCTTGAATGGTAACTATATTTATATGCGAAGTCGATCAAAGGAAAGTGGCCATCCCAACTGATAACGCTCAATCTACAGCTCTTGTAAGAGTGTAAAGCGGTCGTTGTCAAATATATAACCCAACTGGGTTGGGTATCGATCCCACAGAGAATAGTCGGTCACTAAGTAAGCAAAGATTACTAGACTTGTGGTGCAAGTCTCGTAAAAGAGGGGGGATTGTAACGTGCAATTGATGTGAACAAAATAGTAGAGTAAAACAGAAAATAGCAAAGTAAAAAGAAAGAATGTTTAGTAAGCTGTAAAACAATGAGAATTGAGAAGTTGGGGTTATGTCCACCTTATGAGTTGTACGTCTCTATTGGCTATGAGTTGTGTGGAATTCAGACATGCATGTGCTTATAGAGAATTGTATTCTATGGTAAATCCAAGCGTCTTTCGACCTTAAAAAGGACTATTTCACTTTAACTCTTTCGAGCTTAAAGCGTATCTAATGGTACAAATTCTCCAAGAGGTTAATCCAGTTACGACACTAACTTTTTAATAGGGGATGGGACCCTATTACATTGACATTATCTCTTTTCCAGACATATAACTTTTCTTTCGAACAAGTTAATGCTATACTGGCGTATTCTATGCGTCTGCAGCCACAAAGAATTTAGATTAAGATGAAGAGAATAATGATATAAGCAGCCTACGTGTCACGAATTCACAAACTCATAGCCTTAGATAGTATATCATAAGGCTTCCATAACCCCAACAGAGAAGTTTAGCTACTCATGAGTGCGATGGAACTCACAATAGACATTATTATTATACCGCAATAAAGATATCACGTGTAGTATGGTGTGGTATGGCTTTATGCGTGAACTCCCTTTCAAAGTAGCGTTTCTCTTGTTGTGGAATTTAAGAATTGAATAGATGAATAGAAGAAGAAAAGTAGAATTAATGGAAGGATTAGAAGTAGAAGGAGAATGATTAAAATCTCTAGCAAAATAGGGTATTTATAATACCCCTATCTTATTCCTACTTAGTTAATGCATTACTTAACCCAATCCTACTGGGTTACTGCATCATTATCCTAATCCTAATAAATTACTGCATTATTATCCTAATCCTAATAGGTTACTGCTGATCCCCAAAGTCTTGGAAAATGCTATTTTTGCCCAGGATAGGTTTTCCATGCGTCACTTTTGGTCCTTGGCGTCCAAGATTTCCCTTCCTTCTTTCGTGAAGCTTCCTTTGGCGTCAAGTTATCCATAAAATGCTGAAATCTGCATCATTTATACCTAAAAACTTGCTAATCACATTTGTTAGCTCAATTACAGGAAAAAGGACTAAAAGTGCATGAATTATATATTTTGTCCTCAAAACTTAGCTAAAATATGGGGAAAATATAGTACTTTAGACGTGTAAATTCGCCTATCATCAACACCCCACACTTAAAGCTTTGTTCTTCATCGAACAAAATATCATGTCCATATAAACATCTACTTAGCGTTTCACAGTAACAACACAAAATAGTCATCAAGACAGGCCTAGCAATCATTAGCAAAGAGTAGTTTTCTGATCACTTCTAGAAACAATTCAACCTCTAATATAGACTCGTGATGATGGTTAATTCGTATTCAAAAGTTAAGGCACAAAGAATCATACACGAATACCCAAAACTCATCAACCATGTGTGTCTCACATAAGATCTTACCCATAATCACTCACAAATATTGCATTTTTTGAAACATGGGTACAATTTTCTCCTTGCTCTCGCTCTCACAAAGAATTCTTATGTTGCAACTGATGACCATAGGCTTGCCTTTAGTGTAATGCTCCACTAAATATCAGAATGCTAAGCTTAGGATCAAATAGGTCTTTTACAGGTTGTAATATAGGCTAAGGGACGGGTAGGACTATTTTGGCCAGAAATAGTGACTATGTTCCTAAGCGCTTTAATACATCACATTATACCATTAACACTTTCTTTTAAACAACTTCTCTACTTTCCTTTTATCTACCACCCCTTCTCACCTCTTTTGTTATTCAATTTTGAACAGAATTAACGTTTTATTTTTCTTTTCATTTTTCTCTCTTCTCTTTTTTTATAGCACACCTCTATGATAGCCATTTTTTTTCATAATAAATTCAAGTACCAATACATTCTAAGGCACTACTCTCACCTAATTTCCTCTTATGTTGTCACATGACTTTACAATTTTAAAGCACTTAGGAATTTGGATCAAATTATGGTCTTAAAAAAATGGATTAGGCTTACATATGAAGCTGTCAAAGAAAATAGGCTAAAGGCTCAAAGGGGGTTATCTAGGATGATGTTCATGGGTAGATAAAACGAAGGTAAACAATCATAGGTTGCCAAAGAAATGCCTAAATCATCTCCTAACTCACATTCTTTATTTCGCTTTACATACATACCAGGCAAGTTCTAGCATCAGCCACAAACACAGAATATACTATTATCTCACACACACAAGGCACATGGTCAACTTTATTGGGAGTAGTATAGACTCTTGACCCAACAGATGAAGGAACTGAACCATACAATTATCACATAGTGAGTCACAATTAGAGCCTAAACATCTCAATCGTAATGATCTTAGCACAAACTCTTGTCATAATACCATGCCGCCTATCAGAACAATTTTATGCATCAAACTCTAAATTTTTTTGAAAATTTAACTACTACTAAAAATCAAATAAATAAATGTAGGTAGGCAAAGAAATACAACATACAAATACCAGCACCTCACACTTAGACCGGACAAACTGTCCTCAGTGGAAAATAAATAAGAAAAACCTGATTCCAAGAGTGCGTCGAGGTATTTGCAGCGAGGAGG
The DNA here is from genome assembly GCA_030864225.1 of Capsicum baccatum var. pendulum. Classification (NCBI taxonomy): domain Eukaryota; kingdom Viridiplantae; phylum Streptophyta; class Magnoliopsida; order Solanales; family Solanaceae; genus Capsicum; species Capsicum baccatum. The sequence continues at coordinate 141,419,159 of CM061552.1, forward strand.
ATTCAACTTGCTCTTTTCTTCCTCTTTTCTTACCTTTCTGTGAGGTGGTCGCTTTTTCTTTTCCTTATCGTCCTTTTTGGTGCCATTCTACCTGAAATTTATGTTAGCTCATCTCGGAAGATATAATCGACAAACAAACTATAGTGGCACCACCCCACACTTAATTTGTTTGTACAAACTAATTAAGTGTGTGATGTCGATTACTCAGATTTCATCGACATACATATAAGCGATATGTTCCAACAATATGTTCAGCAAATTCATACTTGCATCTTGTCTTTAACTATTCTTTTCAACTCTATATCATGTAATCTTGACCATCCTTTATGGTTTGGATTAATGCATTTTTGGAACAAGACTACCATGTAGGGATTGAATCAAGTTTATGGTATAGAAATAATCACAACATCTCATGCTTGTATTCAATCATGATGAATGAGTCATTCAAACATTCAAGTATTCAATTTTTAAGATTATGCAATTTAACCTCCCCATGTCGACTCAGCAAAAGTATGATAGTGTATCAAAATAAAATACAAGTTGGAACCAAGTCAAGAACACCTACATGTATTCTTTCACTCAATTAGATGTATCATAACAAACCAAGCACATTCAAATTACCAACACCAATTCAAGATCTAACGAATCATTATAAGCATAGTACTTATGTAATATAAAAGAAGAACTTACTTGGTGATGGATTCGGAATATGATCTTGCAGGGTTAGATGAGCAACAAGAAAAGTTTTGAGAGATTTTGGAAGGGTAGGCGGTGCTTAGATTGAGTAAACAATGTGACTTTGTCTTAAGGATGAAGTTCTTATTTATAGGACAAGCTTGGGTTGGGTTTTGACCCATTTGGAATCGGATTTGGAGACCAAAAGTGACCATAGGCGACGCCTTTAGCTTTGCCTTGTTGAGCAGAAGGCCATAGCATAGGCCATGCCTAATGCTTTGCCTAGTTGAGCAGAAGGCTTTTGCATAGGCGGCGCCTATGCTATGGCATTGTTGAGCATAGGCGGCGCCTATGCTATGGCATTATTGAGAATAGGAGGCGCCTATGCTATGGCACTCTAGAATCCGAGAGCTTATGCCATAGCATAGGCCTTGCCTTGTTCGTGGCCTAGATTTACATAGGCCTTGCCTTGTTCTTTGCCTATATTTTCATAGGCAATGCCTAACCCATATCCTTTTGCTTCTTTATTCCTAACTTACCACCTTCAACATGCACCGCTTCTAAATCAAAATTCAAGACCAACCTCCTTCCTTATACATCTTGCACCTACACTTACTCAAAAACAATAAAAACGATTAGAACGATGGGTTGCCTCCCATCAAGTACCTTAGTTTTGGTCGTGGATCGACTACAAAAACAAACTCCAAAAAAAACAAAATGATTAAAAACCATGGGTTGCCTCCCATGTAGCGCTTGATTTATTATCGCGGCACGACATAGTTACCTCGATTACTTAGACTTCATCGAGATAGATGGGGCATCATTTTCTGAATGGATTCAGACGACGTTGATACTTACTTGCAGGCATGCAATCTTGTTCGAGATGACTCTTGTGCATACATATCCCTGGAGGGATACCAATTATATCATCAATCTTTCTACCCATAGCTCTCTTGTACCTCATCAGAGCAGAGATGAGAGCCTCTACATGCTGTTCACTTAAATCATCCGCAACACTCTCCGGAAGTGTATTTCCATATCCCAAGAACGTATACCTTAGGTAATTGGGGAGCTCTTTCGATTCTAGCATTGGTGGCTCTACAATGGAAGTCTTCGCTATTTGTGAAGGTTGATTTGTAAGATCAAGGTCCATCTTCTTAGGAGCATGAGAATATGACCCTATTTCTTTTAGAGCACACATAGTTTCTTTATAATCTCCATCTTCCTCATGCTCAACATTCAGCAGCGCAGTAGATAATGGCTCAACAGTAAGCTGTTTCTCTACAGATATTTCTTTCGTATCCTCATAATGAACATCAGCTACAGAGAACACATTCATATTGCTGGGCTGCTTCATTGCTTTGCATATATCAAAGCGGACCACTTCGTCATTCAACCGAAATAAAAGCTCATTAGCTCTCATGTAAATAAGCACACTTCCTGTTGAAAGGAAAGGACGTCCCAAGATTATGGGAACTTCAAAATCCACCTCGCAATCCAAAATCACAAAGTCTGCAGGAAAAATGAAGGTAGACACCTTCACCAACACATTATTCAAGATACCCACAGGTCGTTTTACCAACCTATCTGCCATCACGAGCCGCATATTGGTTGAAGTAGGGTCACCAAATCCCAAGTTTCTGTAGACGGATAGTGGCATCAAATTAATGCTGGCTCCTAAATCGCATAATGCTTTAGCAAAATTCATAGATCCAACCGTGCAAGGAATAGTGAAAGCACCAGGGTCTACCTTTTTCTGTACTAAGGACCTTGTGGCAATTGCACTGCAATGATGGATATTATCTGCCGGTTCATAGCTTACTGCCCGCTTCTTTGTTAAAAGGTCCTTCATGAATTTAGCGTACCCAGGCATCTGTTCCAGCACCTCAACCAATGGAACATTAATGGTCAGCTGTTTTAACATCGTCATGAATTTATTGAACCTTGTATCATCTACTTTCTTCTTTAATCTTTGAGGAAAAGGTGGTGGTGGAAGGGGAATAGTTTTCTACACCACTTTCTTTGCGTTTTGCTTCCAATTTCCCATCTTTTCAGGCTGCATGCATCTTGGAGTGACGTCACAAACACCATCATCGGCTTCTTTGAAATCTGCACTTTCGCTCCTGGTAGAAATAGCCCTGCATGATCTCTCATTCCTTGGATTTTGAACATTGTTGCTGGGTAGCGTTCCAGCCTTTCTTTGGTTGAATGCCGCAGATAATTGACTTAATTGTTGCTCCATCTGTTTTATTGAAGTGGAATGCGAGTCAACCAATTGCTTCATTGAGGACAAGTCGTTCTTCACCTCATTCACTCCCGTATTAGTTGCCTCTACTCCTTTCAATAGTTTAGCCATCATATCTTCCATTGACATATTTCTAGAACCAGATGCAGCGGCGTCACGTCTTCCAGGAGGAACATACAAACCACTCCTGTCAGTCTTATCCTTCCAACTACCTTGATCACGGTCCTTATATCCTGAATTATCATAATAGTTCTGACCTTGGTTTCCTTGGGCATTGCCTCGGAAACCCCCCTGATTGTTCAAGTAGTTGGCTTCTTCCTCAGAATTGGATTCCTCTCTTCCTTTTGATGCAACAGCTTTGACTTTTTCGGTCTTCCCTGATAATAGATGCTTTGTAAGAAGATTCATCTGCATTTTCATGTGAGCCATGTCTTGGTCACGATCCTCTTGTCTTCGCCTCTGCTCTGTAGTCATGCCAAAAGATACAGTAAGGCTTGCTACCTCAGAATCCCTGGTATACCAAGCTCTACTTTGCTTTGTCATCCGGTCTAGCATATGGCTTGCCTGCACAAAGGTGAGGTCCATAAATGTTCCACCTGCTGCATTATCTACCACTGGCTTAGTCACCGAATTCAAAGATCTGTATAATATCTCCATCAAGTGGACATTGGTCATATGGTGATTTGGGCACCGCATAAGTTTCGTCTTGAACCTCTCCCATGTTTCGTGGAGAGCTTCAGTTGGAAGCTGTCGAAAATTGGTGATCTCATCTCTCAACTGTGCTCTTTTGGATGGCAAAAAGAATCTTTCTAGGAAAGCGTCTTTCAATTGCCTCCAATTAGTAATAGAATCAGGAGTTAGCCCATTCAACCATAGAGTTGCCTCCCCAGACAGAGACAATGGAAATTAGCGTAATCGAATTTCATTCTGACCAACGCCGGGATTGTCAAATGACTTGCATGTAGAAATAAAGTTGATCATATGCATATTCGGATCATCGCCTACTAGTCCACCAAAAAATCCCTTGAGTTGCAAAAGCTGAATCATGGTGCTAGTGATATTGAACTTTTCTCCAGGTTCCAAGGGTGGCAGAATAATGGCTCCTGTGGCACCAGCTTCATCCAAATCATCATCATCATCATCAAAAGGAATCCGCACAGCTCAGCGATCAGGCCTCAATTGCGCTTGACGATCTCTCCTCTGCATGGGTGTTGCCACCTCAGTAGTATGCCGTGGGTATAATAACTCCTCATCGCCCAGGTCCTCATCATCAGGATTTGTTGCACGACCTGGGTTATCAATATTCTGTTGATGCACTTGAGGAGCTGCCAATGCAGCTAACCTAGCCTGCTCTTGTTGAGCAGCCATTCTTTCTATGTCACGTTGTGCATCCATTCTGTCAACAGAACCTGAATAGAACAAAAGCAAAAACTAAAAGTAAAAGTACAAGAATCTTTGACCAAAGGGTCTAGTAATTATCACAAACTTAGTTGACAACTGTATTCCCCGGCAACGACGCCAATTTTTGATAAAGCTCAATCTACAGCTCTTGTAAGAGTGTAAAGCGGTCATTGTCAAATATATAACCCAACTGGGTTGGGTATCGATCCCACAGAGAATAGTCGGTCACTAAGTAAGCAAAGATTACTAGACTTGTGGTGCAAGTCTCATAAATGAGGGGGGATTGTAACGTGCAACTGATGTGAACAAAATAGTAGAGTAAAACAGAAAATAGCAAAGTAAAAAGAAAGAATGTTTAGTAAGCTGTAAAACAATGAGAATTGAGAAGTTGGGGTTATGTACACCTTATGAGTTGTACATCTCTATTGGCTATGAGTTGTGCGGAATTCAAACATGCACGTGCTTATAGAGAATTGTATTCTATGGTAAATCCAAGCGTCTTTCGACCTTAACAAGGACTATTTCACTTTAACTCTTTCGAGCTTAAAGCGTATCTAATGGTACAAATTCTCCAAGAGGTTAATCCAGTTACGGCACTAACTTTTTAATAGGGGATGGGACCCTATTACCTTGACATTATATCTTTTACAGACATATAACTTTTCTTTCGAACAAGTTAATGCTATACTGGCGTATTCTATGCGTCTGCAGCCACAAAGAATTTAGATTAAGATGAAGAGAATAATGATATAAGCAGCCTACGTGTCATGAATTCACAAACTCATAGCCTTAGATAGTATCTCATAAGGCTTCCATAACCCCAACAGAGAAGTTTAGCTACTCATGAGTTGGATGGAACTCACAATAGACATTATTATTATACCGCAATAAAGATATCACGTGTAGTATGGTGTGGTATGGCTTTATGCGTGAACTCCCTTTCAAAGTAGTGTTTCTCTTGTTGTGGAATTTAAGAATTGAATAGATGAATAGAAGAAGAAAAGTAAAATTAATGGGAGGATTAGAAGTAGAATGAGAATGATTAAAATCTCTAGCAAAATAAGGTATTTATAATACCCCTATCATATTCCTACTAAGTTAATGCATTACTTAACCCAATCCTACTGGGTTACTGCATCATTATCCTAATCCTAATAAATTATTGCATTATTATCCTAATCCTAATAGGTTACTGCTGATCCCCAAAGTCTTGGAAAATGTTGTTTTTGCCCGGGATAGGTTTTCCATGCGTCACTTTTGGTCCTTGGCGTCCAAGCTTTCCCTTCCTTCTTTCATGAAGCTTCCTTTGGCGTCAAGTTATTCATAAAATGCTGAAATCTGCATCATTTATACCTGAAAACTTGCTAATCACGTTTGTTAGCTCAATTACAGAAAAAAGGACCAAAAGTGCATGAATTACATATTTTGTCTTCAAAACTTAGCTAAAATATGGGAAAAATATAGTACTTTAGGCGTGTAAATTCGCCTATCATCACCAACTACCCTTAAAGTTAATGTCACACGCCCTTAACATAGCTTCCAAATTCTAAATGGCCCTTTTTACTTGACTATCTATCTGAGAGTGGAAGACTGTACTGATGTGAACTTAGGTACCAAGACCCTTTTGAATGGCTGTCCAAAAATGAGAGGTGAACTATGTACCTCTATTTGAGATGATGGATAATATAACTCCATGCAATCTAACCAACTCTCTAACGTAGAGCTTGGCATAATCCTCGGTTGAATAAGTGGTATGGATTGGTAAGAAATGAGCTAATTTGGTCATCCTTTATACAATGACCCAATTAGAATCATACTGACAACGAGTACTAGAAAAACCCGTTACATAATCCATGTTCACGTCCTCCCACTTCTAAGTGGGATTACTGAACTCCTACATAGAACCACTAGGCTTACAATGCTCGATCTTAACATGTTGATATGTCGATCACTTAGCCACAAACTCTGCAATATCCCTCTTTATCCCACTCCACCAATAGACTTCCCGCAATTTGTGGTACATCTTGGTATCCCCTGAATGAATCTAGTAGGGCTCACCATGCGCTACTACAAGAATCCACTACCTTAAGTCATCTATGCTTAGTACATTTAGCCAACCCTGGAAATGCAACACACTATCTCCCCCTTGGGAGAAAACCTCTACCTTCTGATCTCTGACTGATTCTTGACTAGACTGGAATCCTTATCCTGCTTTTCCTTTACTTCAAAAACCAGAGATAATTCTAAACTACTCTGCACCCCTACACTATATTCTGCTAAATTGACTAAGTGGACACCTAGTCGGGTAAGTTGATGGACTTCTTGAATGAAATTCTTATTATAATATTCCACATGAGAAACACTACCTATAGACATCTTATTGAGAGCATCAGCCACTACATTGGCCTTGCCCGGATGACATAGAACACTCATGTAGTAGTCTTTCAACTACTCTAACCATCTTCTCTAATGTACGTTTAGGTATTTCTGAGAAAATATAAATTGTAGGATCTTATGGTCAGTGAACATATCAACGTGCACTCCATACAAATAGTGCCTCCAAATATTTAAGGCAAAAACTATAGCTGCTAACTCAAGATCATTAGTGGAATAGTTCTTTTTATGGGGCTTGAGCTGTCTAGAGGCATAGACTATGACCTTAACTCTCTGTATCAACACACACCCAAAACCATCTCTGGAAGCATCACAAATGTAATGCCCCAAATCTGATACTCGGAATGATACGCGGTGCTCATGACCCCAAAGGACCACAAGCTAACCCATGACTGATATCTGTAACTGAATATGGTATAACATCAAGTAAAATGCATAAATAATAGATTGAAACATGCCATAAGGTTCAAACTGGATAAAACATAATATCTGAGAATATGGTATATCAATACAAAAACATAAACTGAATAAACTGTCTAAACATACTGTAGTCTGAAAAACCTCTAACTGACTGAACTGTCCGAATACGGAGTTGATGGGACATGTCCCCAACTAACTCCATCTACTAAAAGTTAAACTAAAATAATGAAATAATTAATAATATCGTCCTCTAATGATGAGGACTCAATGCTAAATCTGGCTGCTAAAATTTGGAGTGCTTTGATGCTCTGGAACTCGTGCTTCTGGACCTATGGTATAAAATATCATAGCGCAAATGCGTCAGTACGGTTAAATTTACTGGTATGCATGTGAGGTAAACTAAATATAGAGGGTTCAAATGCATGAACAATGCTAACTGACTATATCACATGAACTTGAGAATACATGCATGAGTAAATGACTATAACTAAATTAGTGATGATACTGACTACTGAGTCTAAATACTGATAACATAAGTTACTGATAACTTATACTAAGTGAATGAATCTAACAGTCTAGGTTCTGATGGAACTAGCTGAGTTCCATACTGTTCTGAGTTGACTGTATCTGACAGTCTTTAATTCTGTAGACCTATCTGAGTTCTATTACTGAGACTGAAATTGAAACTGTAACTATGGAAAGTAGTCATCTAACCGACATGCCCCAAATAAAGCAATATAGCTGAGTTGGGGTCCAATCTATAACCCCAATTGAGAGAGTGTCAATACTGCACCACCGATATGGACAAACTGTGAGTGATTGATAACGCTCAAAGTACAGCTTTCGTAAGAGTGTAAGCGGTCGTTGTCAAATATAGAACCCAACTGGGTTGGGTGTCGAATCCCACAGGGAATACTTGGTCACTAAGTAAGCAACGATTATTAGACTTTTGATGAAAGTTCTGCGAATAAAGGGGGGATTTTGTGCGTGCAAATGATGTAAACAAAATAGTAGAGTAAAAACGAAAAATAGAAGAGTAAAACGAAGTACCTGGTAGGTTTTAATCAATGAGAATTGAGAGTTAGGGTTATGTCCACCTTATGAGTTGTACGTATCTATTGACTATGAGTTATGCGGAATTCAGACATGCATGCGCTTATAGAGAATCGTATTCTATGGTAAATCCAGGCGTCTTTCGACCATCAAGGACTATTTCACTTTAACTCTTTCGAGCTTAAAGCGTATCTAATGGTACAAATTCTCCAAAAGGTTAATCCAGTTACGGCACTAACTTTTTAACAGGGGTTGGTGCCCTATTACCTTGACATTATCTCTTTTCCTGACATGTAACCTTTCTTTCGAACAAGTTAATGCTATACTGGCATATTCTATATGTTTGCAACCACAAGAATTTAAATTAAGATGAAGAGAGTACTGATATAAGCAGCATACGTGTCAAGAATTCACAAACTCATAGCAATAGATAGTATCTCATAAGGCTTCCATAACCCTAACAGATAAGTTTAGCTACTCATGATTGCAATGGAGATCACAATAAACATCATCATGATCTCACGTTGGTCACAAGGGTCGTGCTTTCTCTGTCAGAAAGTGTAACATGAATTAGAATCAAACGTTGAATGAAAAAAAGACTTGAATTAATTAATGAGTGAATAAGAATTTATTAGAATGGGAAGGAATTGAAGGGGGGATAAGAAGAGAATGCTGAAAAGTTTCAGCAAAATAGGGTTTATATAACATCCATATCCTAGTCCTATTGAAATAGGGTTTTTATCCTTGTCCTAGTCCTACTGGGTTACTGCATACTTGTCCTAATCCTACTAAGTTACTGCTCATCCCCAAGTCTTTGTAAATGTTGTTTTTGCCCGGGAGAAGTTATCCATGCATCACTTTCAGTCCATAGGTGTCCAAACGCTGCTTTCCTTCTTTCGTGAAGCTTCCTTTGGCGTCAAGTTATCCATAAAATGCTGAAATCTTCATCATTTATACCTGAAAACTTGCTAATCATGTTTGTTAGCTCACTTACAGGAAAAAGGACTAAAAGTGCATGAATTATGTATTTTTTCCTCAAAACTTAGCTACAATATGGGTAAATTAAGGTACATTAGGCGTGTAAATACGCCTATCATCAACACCCCACACTTAAAGCTTTGTTCGTACTCGAGCAAAATATCATGTCCATATAAACATCTACTTAGGGTTTCACAGTATCAACACAAAATATTCATCAAGACAGGCATAGCAATTACTAACAAAGAGTAGTTTTATTGATCACTACTAGAAACAATTCAACCTCCAACCTAGACTCGTGATGATGGTTAATTCATTTCCGAAAGTTAAGGGACAAAGAATCATACACAACTACCCAAAACTCATCAACCATGTGTGTATCACAATATATTACCCATCATCACTCACAAGTATTGTATATATTTCGAACATGGGTATAAGATTTTCCTTGCTCTTACTCTCACAAAGAATTCATATGTTGCAACTGATGACCATAGGCTTGCCCTTAGTGTAATGCTCCACTAAATATTAGAATGCTAAGCTTCGGATCAAATAGGTCTTTTACAGGTTGTAATGTAGGCTAAGGGACGGGTAGGACCATTTTGGCCAGAAATAGTGACTATTTTCCTAAGCGCTTTAATACATCACATTATGCCATTAACACTTTCTTTCAAACAACCTTTCTACTTTCTTTTTATCTACCACCCCTTCTCACCTCTTTTGTTATTCGATTTTAAACAGAACTAACTTTTTAGTTTTCTTTTCATTTTTTTATAACATACCTCTATGATAGCCACTCTTTTTTCATAACTAATTCAAGCACCAATGCATTCGAAGGCATCACTCTCACCCAATTTCCTCTTATTTTGTCATATGACTTTACAATTTAAAGCACTTAGGAATTTGGATCAAACTATGGTCTTGAAAAAAAATGGATTAGGCTTACATATGAGGCTGTCAAAGAAAATAGCTAAAGGCTCAAAGGGGGTTAACTAGGATAATGTCCATGGGTAGGTAAAAAGAAGGTAAACAAGTACAGGCTGTCAAAGAAATGCCTAAATCATCTCCTAAACTTGCACTCTTTATTTCGCTTTACACACACACCAGGCAAGTTCTAGCATCAGCCATAACACAGAATATACTATTACCTCACACACACAAGGCACATGGTTGACTTTATTGGCAGCAGTATAGACTCTTGACCCAATGTATGAGGGAATTAAACCACACAATTATCACACAGTGAGTCACACTTTGAGCCTAAATGTCTTAATAGTAATGATTTTATCACAGACTCTTGTCATAATACCATGCTGACTATCAGAACAATTTTATGCAAAGTTTGTAACAACAAAAAAATTTCCTAAAAACAATTAACACAAACAAACATAAATAAGCAAATGCAGATAAATAAGTATAGCATATAAAGAAGTATATCATACAAATACCAGCACCTCACACTTAGACGGGACATACTGCCCTCAGTGAAAAATAAATAAGAAGAACCTGGTTAGTCGGACTCCTCCTCTATGTCTGGGGTCATACCCCCTGCATCGGAATCATCATCAGAGTCGTCATCCTCAGAAGTTCCTCATAAGTACCCCACTTGATTCCAAGAGTGCGTTGAGGTATTTGCAGCACGGAGGATTCAACTTGCTCTTTTCTTCCTCTTTTCTTACCTTTCTGTGTGGTGGGCGCTTTTTCTTTTCCTTGTCGTCCTTTTTGTGCCATTCTACCTGAGATCTCAATAAAGTCATGTTAGATTCATCTTGGAAGATTCAATCGACAAACAGACAATAGTGGCACCACCCCACACTTAATTTGTTGACACAAACTAATTAAGTAAATGATGTCGATTACTCAGACTTCATCGACATACATTTAGGTGATATGTTCCAACAATATGTTCATCACAGTCATACTTTCATGTCCTCTTAACGTTATGCAATCTTTACAATGCTTTTGTGTTTGGACTAATGCATCTTTTAAACAAAACTACTACATAGATATCGTATCAATTTAGGGCATAGAAATAATCACAACATCGCATGTTTGTAGTCACCCATGATTTTCATCTCAATGAACAAGTCATTTCAACATGTAAGCTTTCAAGTTACAAGATTATGCAATTATCTTGACCATGTTGATTTCGCAAAAGTATGACAGTGTATCAAAATCAAATACAAGTTGGAAACAAGTCAAGAGCATCCATACATATTCTTTCACTCACTTAGTTGTATCAACCACATTCAAATCACCAACACTACTTCACAATTTAACAATTTATTATAGGCGTAGTATTGTCATAATTATGTAATATAAAAGAAGAGCAAAGAAGTACTTACTTGGTTGATGGCCTCGGAAGATGTTCTTGCAAAGTTAAAAGAGCAAAAATAAAAGTTTTGAGAGTTTTGGGAGGCAAAAACGGTGCCTATGCTATGGCATTGTAGATTCAAAGAGCAAAGGCAATGGCATAGGCGGCGCCTTTAGCTTTGCCTAGTTGAGCAGAAAGCCATAGCATAGGCCATGCCTAATGCTTTGCCTAGTTGAGCAGAAGGCTTTTGCATAGGCGGCGCCTATGATATGTCATTGTTGAGCATAGGCGGCGCCTATGCTATGGCACTCTAGAATCCGAGAGCTTATGCCATAGCATAGGCCTTGCCTTGTTCGTGGCCTAGATTTACATAGGCCTTGCCTTGTTGTTTGCCTATATTTTCACAGGCAATGCCTAACCCATAGCCTTTTGCTTCTTCATTCCTAACTTACCACCTTCGATATGCAATACTTCCAAATCAAAATTTGAAACCAATCTCCTCCTTTACACCTCTTGTACCTATATTTACTCAAAAACAACAAAAACGATTAGAACGATGGGTTGCCTCCCATCAAGCGCCTTAGTTTTGGTCGTGGCTTGACAAAATTCTAAGAAAACAAAAACAACAAAAATAATTAAAAACGATGGGTTGCCTCCCATCAAGCGCTTGATTTATTGTCACGGCACGACATAGCTATCTCGATTACTTAGACTTCATCGAGATAGATGGTGCATCATTTTCTGAATGGATTCAGACGACTCTGATGCTTACTTGTAGGCATGCAATCTTTATTGATATGACTCTTGTGCATACATATCCCAGGAGGGATACCAATTATATTATCAATAGTCCAACCCATAGCTCTCTTGTATCTCTTCAGAGCAGAGATGAGAGCCTCTACGTGCTGTTCACTTAAATCACCCACCACACTCACAGGAAGTGTATTTCCACTTCCCAAGAACACATACCTTAGATAATTGGGGAGCTCTTTCGATTCTAGCACTGGTGGCTCTTCAATGGAAGTCTTCGCTGTTGGTGACGGTTGATTCTTAAGATCAAGGTTTGGCTGTTTAGGAGTATGAGAATAGGACCCTATTTCTGTTAGAGCACACATAGTTTCTTTATAATCTTCATTGTCCTCATGCTCAACATTCAGCAGCGTAGCAGACAATGGCTCATCAATAGGCTGCTTCTCTACAAATAAGTTTTTCTCATCCTCATAACAAGAATCATCTACAGAGAACACATTCATATCGCTGGGCTGCTTCATTGCTTTGCATACATCAAAATGGACCACTTCATCATTCAACCGAAATAACAGCTCATTAGCTCTCATGTCAATAAGCACACTTCCTGTTGCAAGGAAAGGACTTCCCAAGATTATGGGAACTTCAGAATCCACCTCGCAATCTAAAATCACAAAGTCTGTAGGAAAAATGAAGGTAGACACCTTCACCAACACATCATTCAAGATACCCACAGGTCGTTTTACCGACCTATCTGCCATCACGAGCCGCATATTGGTTGGTGTAGGGTCTCCCAACCCCAACTTTCTATAAATAGATAGTGGCATCAAATTGATGCTAGCTCCCAAATTGCACAATGCCTTAGCAAAATCCAATGATCCAATTGTGCAAGGAATAGTGAAAGCATCAGGGTCTGCCTTCTTCTGTACTAAGGACCTTGAGGCAATTGCACTGCAATGATGAATATCATCTGCCGGCTCATAGCTTACTGCCCGCTTCTTTGTCAGAAGATCCTTCATAAATTTTGCGTATCCAGACATCTGTTCTAGCGCCTCTACCAACGGAACATTAATGGTCAGCTGTTTTAACATTGACATAAATTTATTGAACTTGGTATCATCAGCTCTCTTCTTTAGTCTTTGAGTAAAAGGTGGTGGTGGAAGGGGAATAGTTTTCTCCATGACTTTCTTTTTCTCTTGCTTTAGATTGGAGATGTTTTCGGGCTGTGGACGTGGCGGGGTGATGTCACTAACGTCCTCTGTAGCTTCATCGGCTCCTTCAGGTTCTGCATTGATCACTTGCGTGCCTTTGGATGAAGTTTCCAGCACCTTACCACTCCTGGTAGTAATGGCCATGCATGTTCCATCGTTTCTTGGGTTTTGCACTGTGTCGCTGGGTAGCATTCCAGCCTTTCTTTGGTTGAATACCGCAGATAATTGACTCAATTGTTGCTCTAGCTGTTTTATTGAAGTAGAATGCGAGTCAACTAATTGCTTCATTGAGGATAAATCATTGATTACCTCTGTTACTCCCGTGATGGTTGCCTCTACTCCTTTCAACAGCTTAGCCATCATATCTTCCATGGACATATTTTCGGAACCAGATGCAGTGGCGTCATGTCTTCCAGGAGGAATATACATGCCACTCCTGTCAGTCTTGTTCTTCCAACTACCTTGATCACGGTCCTTGTTTCCAGAATTATCATAATAGTTCCGACCTTGGTTTCCTTGGGCATTGCATCGGAAACCCCCTGATTGTTCAAGTAGTTGGCTTCTTCCTCAGAATCAAATTTGTCTCTTCCTTTTGACGCAACCGTTTTGACTTTTTCGGTCTTCCCTGATAATAGATGCTTTGTAAGAAGATCCATCTGTGTTTTTATGTGAGCCATATCTTGGTCACGCTCCTCTTCTCTTCGCCTCTGTTCTGCGGTCATGCCAATAGATATAGTAGAGCTTGCTACCTCCGAATCCCTGGTATGCCAAGCTCTACTCTGCTTTGTCATACAATCTAGCATACCACTTGCTTCATTAAAAGTAAGGTCCATGAATGACCCACCTGCAGCATTATCAACCACTGGCTTAGTTACCGAATTCAAAGCTCTGTATAATATCTCCATCAAGTGGACATTGGTCATATAATGATTTGGTCACCGCATAAGCTTCTTCTTGAACCTCTCCCATGTTTCGTGAAGAGCTTCAGTTGGAAGCTATCTAAAATTGCTGATCTCATCTCTCAACTGTGCTTTCTTGGATGGCAGAAAGAATCTTTCTAGGAAAGCGTCTTTCAATTGCCTCTAATTTGTAATAGAATCAGGAGTCAGCCCGTTCAACCACAGAGTTGCCTCCCCAGATAGAGACAATGGAAATAAACGCAGCCGAATAGCATTCTGTCCAACGCCTGGATTGTCGAATGACTTGCATGTAGAGATAAAGTTGATCAGATGCATATTCGGATCATCGCCTGCTAGTCCACCAAATAATCCCTTGAGTTGCAAAAGCTGAATCATGGTGCTAGTGATATTGAACTTGGCTCCGGGTGCCAATGGCGGAGGAATAATAGCTTCTGTGGAACCATCTCCATCAAGATCATCATCATCATCATCAAACGGTATTTGTACGGCTCGGCGTTTAGGTCAAAATCTTGCTTAAGGATCTCTTCTGTTTGCCGGTGTCACAACTTCAGCATCACGCCTTGGGTTTAGTAACTCATCATCACCCAAGTCCTCATCATCAGGATCTGCGGCTCGCCCAGGGTTATCGATATTTTGTTGATGCACTTGAGCAGCGACCAACGCAGCTAATCTAGCCTGCTCCTGTTGAGCAGCCCTTCTCTCAATGTCACGTTGCGCCTCCATCTTGCCAATACGTTGTGGTTCAAGGTTTATGGGTAATAATGGTTGACCAGATCTTCCAGTATTGGGCATGCACTGAACAAAACTTGCAGAAAACAAAAACAACAACTAAAAGTAAAGTACGAGAATCTTTGACCAAAGGGTCTAGTAATTATCACAAACTTAGTAGACAACCGTAATCCCCGGCAACGGCGCCAAAATTTGATAATGCTCAAACTACAGCTCTCGTAAGAGTGTAAGTGGTCGTTGTCAAATATAGAACCCAACTGGGTTGGGTGTCGAATCCCATAGGGAATACTTGGTCACTAAGTAAGCAACGATTATTAGACTTTTGATAAAAGTTCTGCGAATAAAGTGGGGATTTTGTGCGTGCAAATGATGTAAACAAAATAGTAGAGTAAAAACGGAAAATAGAAGAGTAAAACAGAGTACTTGGTAGGTTTTAATCAATGAGAATTTAGAGTTAGGGTTATGTCCACCTTATGAGTTGTACGTATCTATTGACTATGAGTTATGCGGAATTCAGACATGCATGCGCTTATAGAGAATCGTATTCTATGGTAAATCCAGGCGTCTTTCGACCTTCAAGGACTATTTCACTTTAACTCTTTCGAGCTTAAAGCATATCTAATGGTACAAATTCTCCAAGAGGTTAATCCAGTTACGGCACTAACTTTTTAACAGGGGTTGGTGCCCTATTACCTTGACATTATCTCTTTTCCAGACATGTAACCTTTCTTTCGAACAACTTAATGCTATACTAGCGTATTCTATATGTTTGCAACCACAAGAATTTAAATTAAGATGAAGAGAGTAATGATATAAGTAGCATACGTGCCAAGAATTCACAAACTCATAGCAATAGATAGTATCTCATAAGGCTTCCATAACCCTAACATAGAAGTTTAGCTACTCATGATTGCAACGGAGATCACAATAAACATCATCATGATCTCACGTTGGTCACAAGGGTCATGCTTTCTCTGTTAGAAAGTGTAACGTGAATTAGAATCAAACGTTGAATGAAAAAAGACTTGAATTAATTAATGAGTGAATAAGAATTTATTAGAATGGGAAGGAATAGAAGGGGGGATAAGAAGAGAATGCTGAAAAGTTTCAGCAAAATAGGGTTTATATAACATCCATATCCTAGTCCTATTGAAATAGGGTTTTTATCCTTGTCCTAGTCCTACTGGGTTACTGTATACTTGTCCTAATCCTACTAAGTTACTGCTCATCCCCAAGTCTTTGTAAATGTTGTTTTTGCCCGGGACAAGTTATCCATGCATCACTTTCAATCCATAGGTGTCCAAACGCTGCTTTCCTTCTTTCGTGAAGCTTCCTTTGGCGACAAGTTATCCATAAAATGCTGAAATATTCATCATTTATACCTGAAAACTTACTAATCATGTTTGTTAGCTCACTTAGAGGAAAAAGGACTAAAAGTGCATGAATTATGTATTTTGTCCTCAAAACTTAGCTACAATATGGGTAAATTAAGGTACTTTAGGCGTGTAAATACGCCTATCATCAGTGACCCTCAACTGGAAGGTACTCAAAAAAGAACAATAGGAACCCTCAACTAGCAGGTAAGCCGCCTCATCAACCCTCAACTGGTAGGTTAGATGTCTCAACCTATCCTGGATACGTAGTCCTGGAATGCAAGGATTGCGTCTAGGAATTACACCCTCTACTAGCAGGTGAGTTCCCCTCCTTGGGTTCACTCGGCGCTTAATCCAACTCCCATCTAAATAGACATGGAACATGATTAACTGAGATGAACTGGACTGAGTTAACTAAGTTCCATTGACTGACGAAATACTATTGAGATTACTAAATTACTGAGCTTTCCTGAGTCACATGACTGACTGTATTCTGTTAACCATGGATTGACTGAGAGTATCATGAAAACATGAAAATAGCTCTAGGAATAACCTAGGACTTGATAGAAGAAAACTTACAAGGCATAACCTTCTTGAATATATGACCAACATCAACAATCCATAATATAATAAGTTGGAGATTTCATGAAGCACATGGTTATCATAAACTTGTACACGGTAGGAATGCATATAATAAGTATCATAATTTCATACTCTAACATCATGAGCATTCCAACAAACATCTATATAGCACATCAATAGGACATGAGTCATTTGAACATATGGGTAAGACATGCATTTATCGTATGGGTTACAATTGAGCTATAATACACAATCTCTATCCTCTAAGGCATTTTATCAAACACCTTACATGTACAACTTAGGGCATAGGTGTAATCATCAAATTAAACATTATGAACAACTCTGTTCATGGATTTCAACTTATATGCTAACATAGTTTCATGAAAAACATGTAGAGATTCCAACTTGGGAATTGTACAACAAGATAAACATGGTTACAAGATAACCCACAACATAAACATCATAATTTATAATTTGTAAAAGGGTTCTTGAGCTTTATGGATGAAAAGAATCCCTAAATCAACACTACGCATGCCTTGGATCGAATATTCTTGAAAATAATTGGTGAAATTCTTGAAATTGGATCCTCAATTGAAAACCCTAAGCTTGTTCTTTATGGATTTGAGATAGGAGAAACCTCTATAATTTGGGTGAAATAGGGATGATTTATGTGTTTGTGACTTATATAGGGGTGGAAAATTGACTATTTTTCCCTCGAGCATGCGGCTATTTAATGACTAAAAACTGGGTGTCGACGCTACAAGTGATGCGGCATGTTGATGGCTGCAACGGGATACTCAATGCGTCGCTCTATAATCGTGTCGAGTGTCAAAAGTTTTGGAACTGACATCCTACAAAAATGTTGACCAACATGATTGGCGACGCGGCGCGCCAAGATCGCATTGGTCTACTATTTTGGGACTCTGAACATGATCTAAACGTCTTCGAAAAAATTTGAAACTTGTCCGAGAACACATATTGACCTTCCTGATCTTGAATTAATAAAAATACGGGCCATTGAAGGATATTAAGATGGAGAGATGAGATTTCTAACTTTCGAAGGCCAAAATAGGCTATGTCTGAGAACTTGGTTAGAATTTTCTAAGTCTGGACTCCTTGATAAGTTTAAAGGACTGAATTAAGCTTAGAAGTTTTATGGGATCTTACAATATCTCCCTTTTGAGAACATTCATCCTTGAATAAGACTAAATGAGAGGGGAGAAGAAATAAACTGGCGTACATACTAAACATGAGCAACTGAAATATGATTTCATGACTGACATAACTGATAACTGAGCATGCATATCTAATGTATGTGTAACTGATTCATGAATGCATGAATGAGTGTTCTGATGAATTGAGTTTCTCACAATAAGAATGCATATCTGATGCATGATTATATGACTGAACAGATACATGGATGCATGACTGAATATGCAATGGTATTTAATACCAAGTTTATGATGGATTTCTGAACATAAACTAGATACCAAGTTATAACTGAAATATAAACATGAAACTTAAAAGCTTAAGGAGAAATGTTACCTTGAACAAGATCTGAGTTAGCAGAGAAGAGGTGAGGGTACTTGGTTTGCATGTCTATTTTTGCTTCCCAAGTAGCTCCCTCAATGGACTGATTCCACCAAAGAACTTTGACTAGAGGGACTTCTTTGCTCCTCAATCTACGAGTCTGATAGTCAAGAATTTTGACTGGAATCTCTTGAGAAGAGAGGGCATTCTAAACATCTATGCCCTGAATAGGGACTACAACTGCTGGGTCACCTATGCACTTCTTGAGAAAAGAGCCATAGAAGACTAGACGAACTGAGGCTAGATTTGAAGGCAATTCGAGCTCATAAGCTACCTTGCTAAAGCGACTGAGAATTTTTAAGGGACCGACATATTGGGGACTGAGCTTTCCCTTATTGATGAACCGTTTCACTACCTTCATGGGAGAGATCTTTATATAAACATAATCACCAATGTCGAACTCGAGATCTTTTCTGCACCCATCTACATAAGACTTCTGTCGGCTCTAGGCAGCTTGGAGTCTTTCTTTAATCAACTGGAATTTTTCTAAAGCATCGAATACTAAGTCAGGACCTAGAACTATAGCCTCACTATCTTCAAACCAACCGATTGGAGATCTACATCTCCTACCATAGAGAGCTTCGAATGGAGCCATCCGAATACTGGAATGATAGTTGTTGTACGTAAACATAATCACAGGTAAGTTGTTATCCCAAATACCCTTAAAATCAATTGCACAGGCCCTTAGCATATCTTCTAAAGTCTGAATGGTCCTTTCTTCTTGACCATCTATCTTAGGATAAAAGGCTGTATTGAGATGAACTTGGGAACCAAGACCCTTTTGGAATGCTTTCAAGAAATGAGAGGTGAAATAGGTACCTCTGTCTAAGATAATAGATAACGGAACACTGTGCAATCTAACCAACTCTCTGATTTAGAGTTTTGCATAATCCTCAGCCGAATAAGAGGCATGGATTAGAAGAAAATTAGCTGATTTGGTTATCCTATCTATAATGACCCAAATTGAATTATGCTGATGATGAGTATGAGGCAAACCCATCACAAAGTCCATGTTCACTACTTCCCACTTCCATTTAGGGATATTGAACTCCCTCATGGACCCACTAGGTTTCTCATTCTTTATCTTAACCTTCTCACATGTAGAGAACTTAGACACAAACTCTACAACATCTCTCTTCATCCCACTCCACCAATAGATCTCCCTAAAGTTGTGGTACATCTTAGTGGCCCCTGGATGAATAGAGTAGTACGCACCATGCGTTTCTGCAAAAATTTACTGCCTAAAGTCATATACACCTGGCACATAGAGACGAACCTGACAATGCAAAACACTATCTCCCCCTTGGAATAAAACCTCTAGTTTCTGATCCTTGGCTGACACTTTTAACTTGACAAGACTGGGATCTCTATCCTCATTTTCTTTCACCTCAGAAACTAGAGATGATTATGAACTACTCTGAACCCATATATTACCCTCTGTTGAATTAACTAAAAAGACATCTAGATAGGTAAGTTGATGAACATCCTAAGCTAACTTCTTCTTACCGCTCTTAAGATGAGCAACAGTACCCATAGACAGTCTACTAAGTGCGTCGGCTACTACATTGGCCTTTCCCGGATGATAAAGGTCACTCATGTCATAATATTTCAAGAGCTCTAACCACCTTATCTAACAAAGATTGAGATATTTCTGAGAAAAAACATATTGAAGGCTCTTATGATCTGTAAACATATCTACATGCACCCCATACAAGTAATGCCTTCAAATCTTTAAGGCAAATACTACGGCTGCTAACTCAAGATCATGAGTCGGATAATTCTTCTCATGGGGTTTAAGCTATTTAGAGGCGTAAGCTATGACCTTTCCATGCTACATGAGGAAAAAACCCAAACCTAATCTGGAGGCATCACAGTACACCACAAAACTATCTGAACCATTTGGAAGAGCTAAGACTGGAGCTGAGGTGAGTCGAGTTATCAACTCCTGAAAACTCTTCTCGTAAGGATCTGACCACTGAAACTTAACTTTTTTCCAAGTGAATTTGGACATAAGGGATGCAATAGAAGATAATCCCTCAACAAACCATCTGTAATAGCTTTGATATCTGAGGGAGAGATACATCTGGGCTAGTTTCTTACTACTTCGGTCTTTTGAGGATGAACCCTAATGTCATAGCAGAAATGATATGAACAAGGAATGCTGTTGAACATAGCCAAAATTTTCACTTACAGAATTTGGTGAACAACTGATGATCTCTGAGAGTCTGAAGTATGATTCTGAGATGGTCTGCATGATCACGCTCACTGTGGGAATAACAAAGATATCATCTATGAAGACTATGATGAACATGTCCAAGTACTGCTTGAACACACTGTTTATCAAGTCTATAAAAGTTGCTAGGGAATTGGTAAGACCAAAGGACATGCCTAGGAATTTGAATTGACCATACCGAGTATGGAAGACTATTTTTGGATTGTCACATTCTTTGACTCTGAGATGATGATAGCTTGGTCTGAGGTCTATCTTAGAGAAATAACTGGCACCCAGAAGTTAGTCAAAAAAGTCTTCAATTCTGGGAAGTAGATACTTATTCTTGACTGTGACTTTAATAAGCTGATGGTAATCAATACACATTCTGAGAGAATTACCTTTCTTTTGCGTGAATATGACTGGTGCACCCCTATGGGGAAACACTGGGTTCGATGAATGCCATATCTATGTAACACCCCGAGATCCCATCCCAAGACGTCACATGGTGCTTATGACCCCGAAGGACCATAAGCTAACCCTTTACTGATATCTGTACTTGTACACTGCATAATATCTGAAATAAATATGAAAACTAGCCTTAAGGTTCAACACATCTATGAATACTCATAATATATAAAAACTGAATACTAATACATCCGTCTAAAAAGCCTCTAAACTTTTTGAACTATAGAGTTGAAGGGACAGGTCCCCAACTAACTATCTCAACTGAAAATAAACAAAGTCTAAAGCAATAATAGTAAACTGAGATTCGTCCTCAAAAGAAGATGGCTCACTGCTACCGCTGCTGACTGGGACTGAACTGCTGAGGATAATTTGGATCCTATGCCTCTGAACCTATGGTGTCAAATAAAACACCATAGCGCAAATGCGTCAGTACATGAATGTACCAAGTATGCAGACAAGGTAGGCTAATGCAAGGGCTCAGGCATGCACAATATCTAAGCTGACTAATCATGAAGATACCATATGAGAACACATACACGAATGCACAGAATATGAACACAATCATCACAACTCTAGATACTGAAACTCGAATACCACCTTACTGCAGACTGAACTCAATACAAAAACTGAGATACGGAATCACTAACTCATCTGATACTGATAACTAAGGATCTGGATATACTTACATTAAGGACTGAAATCTGAGCTTACTATTTTTGACTAATAGAATGAGAGATCAACTTTTCTAATAGATTATTCCGGAGCGATTCTCAATGATAAAAAGTATGATCATGTCCAAATCTGATGACATGAATACTTAATAGAATCTGTGATGGAGATCAAGCCTATCTGATAGGAGATCACTAGATATGATAATAAGAATACTCAATATGGTCTGAGACTGAAATCAACTTTTCTAACAAATTACTTTGGAAGCTTTATCAATGATAAGAAATATGATTATATCTGAATCTGATGACAAAAATATTCAATATAAATCTGATACTGTGATCAAGCCTATCTGGCGGCATATCTCTGAATATGATATCAAACAACTTTATATAAGACCAAGCCTATCTGACGGGATGGTCCATAAATCAATGGAACTATTTGAGTTCTCACTAAGATAAAATGACTGTACCACACAGTCCTAATTTTTGAAAATTGATTCTGAAACTGAGATTGAATCTAAAACTAAAACTATGAGAAGTAGATATCTAATCGACATGCCCCATCCTACCACAGGTAGGGTCCAACCTCTATCTCCGATTGAGAGGGTGCCAATACCGTGCCACGAGTAAAGATATTATCTTTTCTCTAAGGTCAGGCTCTCTGGTGGTAACCCTTAACAAAATGTCAAGATTGCTTAATGGTGGACTCCTTTTCTTGTGCTAGCTACACAGTTCTAGAATGCAAGGATTACTTTCAATAATCACCCCCTCTACTAGCAGGTGAGTTCCTATCCTTAGGTTTGGTCGGTGATAAATCCTACTCCCAACTGAAAGACTCTGGGTTAATTCTTAGACTGTTCTAGAAAAAGCTAAATCTGATATTGATCATGTTTCTCAAAAGATCTGACCGAGTTATGCGGAGATTACTTAGTTCCGTATCTGAAAAAAAAGATATCGAATCATGGTATCTGACTGACAATACAGATCCTGAATAGATTACTCAAATTGCTTCTGAGATTAGAATTGAATCACTTGAATACTATTAGAACTGAGCTAATTATAGGACTGAGGCTAGATTACTAGTGATACAGAGATTACAGAGATAACTGAGATTACTGAGCTTTCTTAAGTTCTGCACTTGTCTGAGGATACAGAGTTCTATAAATCACTAAATTCTAAGAATCATGGCTCGACTGGAATTATCGAGAAACTGACACGAGCTATAGACAACAGCTCTATTATCGCGTATAAATACCCCAGGAATCGATGACATAAAAGTAAGCATAATCATTCATTCATTCATATATCATCACAATCATTCATGCATCATCACAGTTATTAAAACATCTCATAATCATTAAAGCATTTTCACAGTCGCCGAAGGGTCACTTTAGGCATCTCAGAGTCATAATCATATAATAACGTAGGGGAAACATGATGCTAAATTGTAGTCCATTCAACAAGGTTTTACCTCAGCTATTTCAAACCTATATCAATCTTGACACGTGTTTGGATATCACATAGCTTGGGGAAACTTCATACTATCACGTCATAACTTACTTGCTAACCACTTGGCATATATTAAAAGCTAAACATATAAAGAGCACATAATTAGGGAAATTACTACTATCACCTCTCCACTTGTTCACTAAGGTCCTTCAACAAAACACTAGACATGAACGGGATCACACTTATTTGGGAATTTTCTACTACCATGGAGTATTTCATTCACTTGGACATTTTATTAAACACTAAGCACAAACTAACTCACAAATTGGGGTTTCCTATTCAACATACTATAATGGCCATTATGCTTTACCTATTCTCTTTATCAAACCTATGGGGGACATGCTTCACTTATTCAACCATTTCTACACCCAAAAATCATGAACACATCACATAGAAAATAACTTCAAGAAGGTCTATCACAAACATCACATGAATTCCACATACTAGGGTCAAAGCTCATAAATTTTGTAGGCAAACATAAATCAAAACTCAACAATACATTAAACATCAATTTAAACTCATACAAATCATTAACAACTCATAAACATAAAAATCTTTTAGTTTTAAAAAGGGTTCTTGAGCTTCTTGGATGAAACGGAACCAAGAATCAATATCTAAATACCTTAATCTTTGAAATAGGATAAATTCTAATGCTTGAGACTCTATCCGCATTCGTAATAAATGATTCTCGAAGCCCACACTATGAGGAACTTGATTCTTGAAGAAATCTTGAAGAATTTATGGATGATTTTTGGAAGATTAGGGTTCTTGAATGAAACCCTAGATATTCTCTCTTTAGAGAATTGAAAGAAAAAATGAAGGAAATTAGGGTTTTGGATGAGGTTTCCCATATTTATAGAGGCTTCCAAAAGGTGGGAAATGACCAAAATACCCTTGCAAAACATTTTAAAATTGCTGAAAAATATTCTTGACGATATTCGTGACAAGCCATCAGGCTTGTGATAGGCAGTCACAAATTGTCGTCACAAAAAGGGGTTGAATTCTTGATTTTTTGCCCAGGGATGATGACATTTTGTGATAGGCCATCACGGGCGTGACGGCTTGTTGTCACCAGTTTCCCGTCCAGACATGCTGGAGTAAAATGGACATAACTCTTTGTTCCGATGTCGGTTTTTGACAAAATTAGTATCGTTGAAAAGATAATTCAAAGAGATTTCATTTGATATATAGTAGGTCCTCTAATTAGATATATACAAGGAGTTATGGTCAGTCAAATTTAACCCAAATTTTGACAGTCACTAAAACTTGAATCATAGAAAAGCTTTCAACTCGTCCATGAGTTAGGGGACCTCTATGATCTTAATTCATGCTCAAATAGATTCCCACAAGATTAAAAGTATTTCATACTTGGGAAGATATTTCTAAAATATTTTGACTTAGATTTTTGCTTTACCAAAAATGCTTTAAGGATTAGACAGGAAGATGATTTTGCGAGCCATTACAATCTAAGAGGTCCTTGAACTATTCTTTCCATTCATTGAGTTTTAATGGTTCTAATTTGTTTGGCAGAATATATATAGGCCAAGTATCTAGAAAAAAATCAATGTCGAAGTCTATTTCCCTTTTGGGAGGAATTCGCGGAAGATCTTTAGGAAAGACATTTGAATATTCATTCACGACATGGACTTATTCAAGGTTGGGAGTTTTAGAACTAGAGTCCTTAGTATGAATAAGGGATAGACACATCCCTTAGATATCATTTTCTGTGCCCGAAGGTAGGAAATAAGCTGATCTCTAAAAGCTGAAGTATTACGCCTCTACTCCAAGACGAGTTCATTCGGAAACATAAACTGGACAATTTTATTTCTGTAGTCGACTATGGCTTAGCAGGAATAAAGTAACTTTACGGTAAGAATGACATCAAAATCAGTCATCTCTAATTTGACTAAATATGCTGAGGTGACTTTCTAAAATATCATAACCGAACAGTTTCTGTATAACCATCGGGCTATGATAGTTTTACCCACTGGGGTAGAGACTGAGAAGGGATCTGCTAGAATCTCGGGAGTGACTGGAAAATCAACTACCATATAAGGAGTAATGAAAGACAAGGAAGCTCCTTGATCTAGAAAAGAGTAAACATCCAAGTGAAAAATATGTAACATACCATTAACCATATCAGAAGAATTTTCCTGATCTTGCCAGGACTAGAGAGCATAAATCCTATTTGGGTGTTGCCCACTAGCAGCACTAGAAGTGGCACCCTACTAATTTAGGCAATCGAACTAAGCTGAGGAACAGTTCTACAGACTTCGGGAACCTATCTAAGGACAATATCTGAATCTATGGCTTGACTTGCCACATTTGAGACAAATATCACTACCAGCTCTGCAAATACCCGGATGGTGTTTCCCACAAGTATGACAAAGAGGATTAGTTTGGGCATTGCTAATGCTGCTCTAAGACTTAGAGCCTGGCGCCCTATCTCTATTACCATCCCTAAACTTAGGAGTTGGAGCACTGTCTTAAGAAGGAGCTAGAAATGGTGACTTAGGACAAAACTAAGAACGGTTTCCTCCCTCTGACTTAGGCTGAGCAAAGTTGAAAGTACCTGTCCTTGCACTCTTATTCTGCTTCACCCTCATCTTAATCTTTTGCTCTTCTATCTACTGAGCATGAGTCATAAGCCTAGCTTTGTACACGTCACTATTCAACATCACGGACTTGCACTTATTGACCACACTATCGTTCACTCTAGAAAAAAACTTACAAATCTTGGCCCTGCTATCTGCAACCACATCAGGAGCATATCTAGCTAATTGAGTAAACATAAAAGAATACTCTATCACCGTCATGTTTCCCTACCTGAGGTTGATATATTCTAATACCTTAGTTTTTCTTAGCTCTAGGGGAAAGAATCTATCCAAGAATACAGTGACAAACTCCTCCCATTCTATAGATCTTGCATCAACTGACATCTCTGACTTATGTTGCTTGAACCAAGTGTGAGCAACATCCTGCAAATGATCTATAGCTAACTCATCACTCTCAATAGCAGACACCCTATGATGTCTATAACCTTCTAAACCTGGTCAAAGAATTCCTGAGGATCCTCTTCTGACTTAGACCCAATAAAGAATGGAGGATTCATTCGGGTGAAGTCCTAAATCCTGGCTGAAGCTGAATTGGCCACTGGGTTGGTCGGAACGATAGTTCGTCATTCATTTTGAGCAATAATTGATTGAACAAGAGTATTTAATGCAGCTCTGAACACTGAATAAGAGACTTGCTCTCCTAATGGATCTTCGGGATGAGGGACTAACTGATTCCCAATTCTCTTCTTGGGTGGCATGTTCTATAAATAGAAGATTAACTTGAGAATATGCTCACTGGCATAACATGAATATTGAAAAAAGGGAAACTGTTCCTAAATATCTTATGCCTCCGGCACATAAGTATGGTGCATAACACACTCATATACAAGACTCTACTAGATGTGGCTTTTATACTTCCTAGGACTCTATTGAACCTTAAGCTCTGATACCAAGTTTGTAATGCCCCAAATCTGGTACACAGAACTCTACACGGTGCTCAGACCTCGAAGGACCATAAGCTAACCCATGATTGATATCTGTACCTGAATTCGGTATAACATCATGTAAAATAAAGAAATAATAGACTTAAACATGCCATAAGGTTCAAACTGGATAAAACAAAATATCTGAGAGTATGGTATATCAATACAAAAACATGAACTGAAATAAACTATCTGAACATACTGTAGTCTGAAAAGCCTCTAACTGACTGAACTATATGAATAAAAAGTTGATGGGACGTGTACCCAAATAACTCCATCTACTAAAATCTAAACAGAAATAATTAAATATATAATAATATCATAGTCGAATGTTGAGGACACACTGCTAAATCTGGTTGTTAAAATTTAGAGTGCTACTGATGCTCTAAAACTCGAGTTTCTGTACCTATGGTATAAAATACCATAGCGCAAATGCATTAGTGTAATTGAATGTATTGGTATACAGGTGAGGTAGGCTGAATACAGAGGGTTCAAATGCATGAACAATGCTACCTGACTTTATAACATGAGCATGAGAATACATGTATGAGTAAATGACTATAACTAAATTCGTGATGATACTAACTAATGAGTCTGAATACTGATAACATGAGTTACTGATAACTAATACTGAGCGACTGTATCTGACAGTCTAGTTTCTGATGGAACTAGCTAAGTTCTATACTATTCTGAGTTGACTGTATCTGACAGTCTTAAATTTTGTAGTACTATCTGAGTTTTATTACTAAGAAACTGTAACTATGGGAAGTAGTCATCTAACTGAAATGCCCCAAATAAAGCAATATAGCTAAGTTGGTATCCAATCTATAACCCCAATTAGAAGGGTATCAATACCTTGCCACCAGTAAGGACAAGCTGTGAGTGATCCTCACCTGACAGGTACTCAAAAGAGAACGGTAGAAACCTATACTGGCAGGTAATCCACCTTATCAACCCTCAATTGGAAGGTTAAATGTCTCAATATACACTGTTTACGTAGTTCTAGAATGCAAGGATTGCGTTTAATAATCACACACTCTATTGGAAGGTGAGTTTCCATCCTTGGGTTCACTCAGTGCTAAATCCTACTCCCATCTGAATAGATACTAAACATGATTAACTGAGATGAACTGCACTAATTTAACTGAGTTTTGTTGACTGATGGAATACTACTGAGATTATTGAATTTCTGAGCTTTCCTAAGTCATATGACTGACTGAGTTCTATTAACCATGGCTTGATTAAGAGTATCGTGAAAACATGAAACTATCTCTAGGAACACAACTAAGTTTTTGGGTGAAAGTACCCCCAGGACTCGATAGAAGAAAACTGACAAGGCATGATATTTTTGAATACATGACCAACATCAACAATCCACAATATAATAAGTTGGGGATTTCATGAAGCACATGGTTATCATAAACTTGTACATGGTAGGAATGCATATAATAAGTATTGTGATTTCATACTCTAACATCACAAGCATTCCAATAAATATCTACATTGCACATCAATATCACGGGAGTTATTTGAACATAAGGGTTAGACATGCATTTATTGTATGGGTTGCAATTGAGCTATAATACATAATTTCTACCCTCTTAGGCATTTTATCAAACACCTTACATTCACAACTTAGGGCATAGGTGTAATCATCAAATTACACATTATGAACAACTCCATTCATGGATTTCAACTTACATGCTAACGTAGTTTCATAAAAAATACGTAAAGATTCCAACTTGGGAATCATACAACAAGATAAACATGGTTACAAAATAACCCACAACATAAAAATAATGATTTATAATTTGAAATAGTGTTCTTAAGCTTTATGGATGAAAGAAATCCTTAAATCAACACTACGCATACCTTAGATGGAACATTATTGAAAACAAATGGTGAAATTCCTGAAATTGGATCCTTAATTGGAAACCCTAAGCATAATCTTAATGGATTTGAGAAAGAAGAGAAACCAGTATAATTTGGGTGTAATATGGCTGATTTAAGTGTTTGTGACTTATATATGGGTGGGAAATTGACACTTTGCCCGTGAGGATGCGGTCATTTAATGACTAAAAATTGGGTAACGATGTTATAAGCGTTGTGGTACATTGATGGCTACGATGTGATACTCAATGCTTCACTCTATAATCGTGTCAAACCTCAGAAGTTTTGGCTCTAATAGCCTTCACAAATGTTGACCCATGCGATTTGCAACGCAACGCACCAAGATTACATTGGTCCACTATTTTTGGACTTCGAACATGATCTAAATGTGTTTTGAAAAATCCAAAACTTGTCTGAAAACTCCTATTGACATTCCTGATCATGAATTAATGAAAATATGGTCCATTAAAGGACATTAAGTTGAGAGATGAGATTCCAACTTTTGAAGGCCAAAATATGCTATGTCTGGGAACTTGGTAAAAAGTTTCTGAGTCAGGAACCCCTTGACAAGCTTAAAGGACTGAATTAAGCTCAGATGTTTTGCGGGGTCTTATAATATATCCTTCTTAAGAATAGTTGTCCTCGAATAAGACAGACTAAGAGAGAGAAGAAATAAACTGGTGTACATACTAAACATGATTCCATGACTGACATGACTGATAACTGAATACACCATACTGAGAATGCATATCTGATGCATTTGTAACTGATTCATAAATGCATGACTAAGTGTTCTGATGAACTAAGTTTCTCATAATGAGAATGCATATCAGATTCCTAATTATATGACTAAACTGATACATGGATTCATGACTGAATATACAATGGTATTTAGTACCAAGTTTATAATAGATTTCTGAACATGAAATGGATACCAAGTTGTAACTGAAATCTAAACAAGAATCTTAAAATCTTACGGACAACTATTAACTTGAGCTAGATCTGAGTTAGCAGAGAAGTGGTGAGGGTACTTGGTTCACATGTCTACTTCTGCTTCCCAAGTAGCTCCCTCAATGGACTGATTCCGCCAAAGAACTTTGACTAGAGGGACTTCTTTGTTCCTTAGTCTACGAGTTTGATAGTCAAGAATTTTGACTGGAATCTCTTGAGAAGAGAGCATATTCTGAACATCTACGCTCTCAATAGTGACTAAAACTATTGGGTCACCTATGCACTTCTTTAGTAAAGAGACATGGAAGACTGGATGAATAGAGGCTAGATCTGAAGGCAATTCGAGCTCATAAGCTAACTTGCCGAAGTGACTGAGAATTTTGAAGGGACTGACATATCAGGGACTGAGATTTCCCTTCTTGCGGAACTGCTTCACTCCCTTCATAGGAGAGATATTTAGATAAACATAACCACCGATCTCAAACACGAGATCCTTTCTGTGCGCATCTGCATAAGACTTTTGTCGGCTCTGGGAAGCCCGGAGTCTTTCTCTGATCAACTGGACTTTTTCTAAGGTGCTGAATACTAAGTCAGGCCCTACGACTGAGGCCTTACCAACTTTGAACAAACCGATTAGATATCTATATCTCCTACCATAGAGAGCTTTGAATGGAGCCATTCGAATATAGGAATGATAGTTGTTGTTGTTTTTTGAAAACTCAATCAAAGGAAAGTGGTCATCCTAAATACCCTTGAATTCAATTGCACATGCCCTTAGCATATCTTCTAAAGTCTAAATATTCCTTTTTTCTTGACCATTTGTCTGAGGATGGAAGGTTTTACTGAGATGAACTTGGGTACTAAGACCCTTTTGGAACACTTTTTAGAAATGAGAAGTGGATTGGGTACCTCTGTCTGAGATAATAGATAATGGAACATCGTGAAATCTGATCAACTCTCTGATGTAGAGTTTGGCGTAATCCTCGGCCGAATAAGAGGTATGGAATGGAAGAAAATGAGATGATTTAGTCATTCTGTCTACAATGACCCAAACTGAATTATGCTGATGACAAGTACAAGGCAAACCCATCATGAAGTTCATGTTCAATTCTTCTCACTACCAAGTAGGAATATTAAACTCTTTCATGGAGCCACTAGGTTTTTGATGCTCTATCTTAACCTGCTGACATATAGATCACTTAGCCACAAACTCTACAACATCTCTCTTCATCCTACTCCACTAATAGATCTTCCGCAAGTCACGATGGATCTTAGTGGCCCCTAGATGAATAGAGTAGCGCGCACCATCCGCTTCTGCATGAATTTGTTGCCTTAAGTCATCTACACCTGACACACAGAGATGACTCTGACAATGCAAAACAACATCTTCCCCTTGGAAGAAAACCTCTACTTTATGATCCTTGACTGACTTTTTCAACTTGAAAAGACTGGGATCTCTATCTTCATTTTCTTTCACCTCGAAAAATAGAGATGATTCTGAACTACTCTGAAACTATATATTAACCTCTCCTAAATCAACTAGGCGGACACCTAATCTGGTAAGCTGATGAATATCCTGAGCTAACTTCTTCTTACTGCTCTCAGTATGAACAACACTACCCATAGACAGTCTACTGAGAGCGTTGGCCGCTACATTGTCCTTGTTGGATGATAAAGGACACTTATGTCATAATCTTTAAAGAGATCTAACCACTTTCTCTAACAAAGATTGAGATATTTCTGTGAAAATACATACTGAAGGATCTTATGATCTGTGAACTCATCTAAATACACCCCATACAAGTAATGCCTCCATATTTGTAAGGCAAATACTACGGCTACTAACTCAAGATCATCAGTCAGATAATTCTTCTTATGGGGTTTAAGCTGTCTGGAGGTGTAGGCTATGAACTTACCATGCTGTATGAGAACACAACCCAAACCTACTCTGGAGGCATCACAGTACACCACAAAACCATCAGAACTATTTGGAAGAGTTAAGACTGGAGCTTAGGTGAGTCGAGTCTTCAACTACTGAAAACTCTTCTCGCAAGGATCTGACCACTGAAACTTAAATTTCTTCTTAGTCAATATAGACATAGGGGATGCAATAGAAGAGAATCCCTTATAAAACCGTCTGTAAATACCAGCAAAACCCAAGAAACTCTTGATATCTGATGGAGAGATTGGTCTGGGCCAATTTTGTACTGCTTTGGTCTTTTGAGGGTCAACCCTAATGCCATCACCAGAAATGATATGACCAAGGAATGCTACTGACCTTAGAAAACATCCACACTTACTGAATTTGGCAAACAACTGATGATCTCTGAGATTCTGAAGGACGATTCTGAGATGGTCTGCATGATCACGCTCACTGCAGGAATAGATAAGGATATCATCTATGAAGACTATGACGAACATGTCTAAGCACTACTTAAACACACGGTTCATTAAGTCTTTGAAAGCTGTTGAGGCATTGGTAAAATCAAAGTACATAACTAGGAATTCAAAGTGACCACACCGAGTACAGAAGACGGTTTTTGGAATGTCACATTCTCTAACTCTGAGTTGATGATAGCCTGATCTGAGGTCTATCTTAGATATATAGCTGGCACCCTGAAGTTGGTCAAATAAATCATCGATTTTGGGTAGCGGATACTTGTTCTTGACCGTGATGTTATTGAGCTGACGATAATCAATACACAATCTAAGAGAACCATCTTTATTTGGCAAGAATAAGACTGGTGCACCTCACGGGGAAACACATGGTCTTATGAATCCCTTTTTTAAGAGGTCTTTCAATTGTTTTTTCCATTCTCTAAGTGTTGTTGGTGCCATTCTGTATGGAAGAATAGATATAGGCTGAGTATCTAGAAAATGATCAATTCTAAATTCTATTTTTCTTTTGGGAGGAATTCTTGGAAAATCTTTGGGAAAGAAATCTGAATATTCATTCACAACTGGGATTGATTCAAGTTTGGGAGTTTCGGAACTAGAGTCCTTAACATGAACAAGGTGATAGACACATCCCTTAGATATCATTTTCCGTGCCCAAAGGTAGGAAACAAGCTGACCTCTGAAAGCTGAAGTATTACCCCTCTACTCCAAGATGGGTTTATTCAAAAACTAAAACTAGACAATTCTATTTCTGCAGTCGACTATGGCATAGTAGGAATGAAGTCAATTTATGCTGAGAATGATATCAAAATCAGTCATCTCTAATTTGACTAAATCTATTGAGGTGAATTTCTGAAATATCATAACTGGATAATTCCTGTATACCAGTCGGGCTATGATGATTTTACCCACTAGGGTAGAGAATGAGAAGGTCTCTTCTGGAATCTTGAGACTGACATCAAAATCAACTACTACATAATAAGCAACGAAAGGCAAGAAAGCTCTTGATCTAGCAAAGTGTAAATATGTAATTGAAAAATCTGTAATGTACCAGTAACCATATTAAGAGAATTTTCCTAATCTTGTCAGGATTAGAGAGAATAAAGTCTGTTTGGGAGTTACCCACAAATAGCACTGGAAGTGGCATCTTTCAGATTTGGGCGATCGGAATGAGCTGAGGAACGGTTCTGCTGACTCCGGGAACCTATCAGAGGAAAATCTCTGACTCTGTAGCCTGACTTTCCATATTCAAATTAAATATCGCTGCCAGCTCTGCAAATACCTTATTTGTATTTGCCACAAGTCTGACAAAGAGGATTAGTTTGGGCATTGCTAATGCTGCCATAAGACTTAGTGCCTGGTACCCTATCTCTGTTATCATCCCTAAACTTAGAAGCTGGAGCATTGGATAAAGAATGTGCTAGAACTGATGACTTAGGATGAAACTGAGAATGGTTTCCTCCCTCTGACTTAGGCTGAGCAAAGTTGAAACTACCAGTTCTTGCTCGCTTTTTCTGCCTCTCTCTCATCTTAATATTTTGCTCTTCTATCTGCTGAGCATGAGTCATAATCCTAGCTATGTTTATGTCACTATTCAACATCACAGACCTGCACTCATTGACCACACTATGTTTTACCCCAAAAACAAACTTACTATTCTTGGCCCCTGCTAACTCTAACCACATGAGGAGCATATCTGGCTAATTGAGCAAACTTAAGAGAATACTCTTTCACCGTCATGTTTCCCTACCTGAGGTTGATAAATTCTAACACCTTATCTTTTCTCATCTCTAGAGGAAAGAATCTATCCAAGAATACGGTGACAAACTCCTCCCATTCTATGGATCCTACATCAACTGACCTCTCTGATTTCTACTGCTTGAACCAAGTGTGAGAAACATCCTATAACTAATATGCAGCTAGCTCAACACTCTCAAAATCTGACAGCTCCATGATGTTTGTAACCATCTGAACCTGGTCAAGGAATTCCCGAGGATCCTCTTCTAACTTAGACCCAAAAAAGAATGGAGGAATCATTTGGGTGAAGTCTTGAATCCTTGTTTCAGATGAATTGGCCAGAATGATAGCTGGTCATTTATCTGAGTAGCAACTAACTGAGCAAGAGTAGTGAATGTAGCTATGAACTCTGCATGATAGACATGCTCACCCAGAGGATCTTTGGCCTGAAGGGCTGACTGATTTCGAGTTTGCTTCTTGGGAGGCATGTTCTAGAAATGGAAGAGAAAGGGATTAAACTGAGAGATTAACTTGTGATTATGCTCACTGGTATGACATGAATACTGAAAATGGGAAACTATTCCTAAACATCTTATAGCCTCCTCCACATAAGTGTGGCTCACAATACACCCATGTACAAGACTCTACTAGATGCGGCTTTCTGACTTACTAGGATACTATAGAACCTTAGGCTCTGATACCAAGTTTGTAACACCCCGAATCTGGTACCCAGAATGTTACACGGTGCTCATAACCCTAAATGACCACAAGCTAACCCATGACTGATATATGTACCTGAATACGGTATAACATTATGTAAAATAAATAAATAATAGATTGAAACATGCCATAAGGTTCAAACTGGATAAAACATAATATTTGAGAGTACGGTATATCAAAACCAAAACATGAATTGAAATAAACTGTCTCAACATACTGTAGTCTAAAAAGCCTCTAACTAATTGAACTGTCTGAATAAGGAGTTGATGGGACATGTCCCAAACTAACTTCATCTACTGAAAGCTAAACTGAAATACTGAAATAAATACTAATATCATCCTCAAATAATGAGGACTCACTGCTAAATGTGGCTGCTAAAATTGGGAGTACTACTGATGCTCAGGAACTCGTGCTTCTATACCTATGGTATAAAACACCATAGTGCAAATATGTTAGTATGATTAAATGTACTGGTATGTATATGACGTAGGATTAATGCAGAGGGTTCAAATGTATGAACAATGCAAACTGACTATATAACATATATGTGAGAATACATGTATGAGTAAATGACTGTAATTGAATTCGTGATAATACTGACTACTAAGTCTGAATACTAATAACAAGAGTTACTGATAACGAATACTGAGTGATTGTATCTAAGAGTCTAGGTTCTGATGGAACTAGCTGAGTTCCGTACCATTCTGAGTTGACTGTATCTGACAGTCCTGAATTCTGTAGTACTATCTGAGTTCTATTTCTGAGATAGAGACTGAAACTATAACTATGGGAAGTAGTCATCTAACCGACATGCCCCA
Organism: Capsicum baccatum var. pendulum; assembly: GCA_030864225.1. NCBI lineage: Eukaryota > Viridiplantae > Streptophyta > Magnoliopsida > Solanales > Solanaceae > Capsicum > Capsicum baccatum. The sequence continues at coordinate 141,454,699 of CM061552.1, forward strand.
AATAAAGTAATATAGCTAAGTTAAGGTCCAATCTAAAACCTCAATTAAATCGGTTTCAATACCACGCCACCGATAAGGACAAGCTATAAGTGACCCTCAACTGGCAGGTACTCAAAAAAGAATGGTAGGAACCCTCGACTAGAAAGTAAGCCACCTTATCAACCCTTAACTGGCAGGTTATATATCTTAACCTACGCTGGCTATGTTGTTCTAGAATACAAGAATTGCTTCTAAGAATCACACCCTCTACTGAGAGGTGAGGTACCATCCTTGGGTTCACTCGGTGCTAAATCCTACTCCTATCTGAATAGACATTGAACATGATTAACTGAGATGAACTGCACTAATTTAACTGAGTTTTGTTGACTGATGGAATACTACTGAGATTACTGAAGTATTGAGCTTTCCTGAGTCACATGACTGACTGAGTTTTATTGACCATGGCTTGACTAAGAGTATAGTGAAAACATGACACTGGCTCTAGGCACATAGCTAAGTTGTTAGGTGCAAGTACCCCCAGGACTCAATAGAAGGAAACTTACAAGGCATGATATTCTTGAATACATGACCAACATCAACAATCCACAATATAATTAGTTGGGGATTTCATGAAGCACATAGTTATCATAAACTTGTATTTGGTAGGAATGCATCTAATAAGTATCATATTTCATACTCTAACATCATGAGCATTCCAACAAATATCTACATTGCACATCAATAGCATGGGAGTCATTTGAAGATAAGGGTAAGATATGCATTTATCGTTTGTGTTAAAATTGAGCTATAATACACAATTTCTATCCTCTTAGGCATTTTATCAAACACCTTACATGCACAACTTAGGGCATAAGTGTAATCATCAAATTACACATTATGAATAACTCCATTAATGGATTTCTACTTACATGCTAACGTAGTTTCATAAAAAACACGTAAATATTACTACTTGGGAATCATAAAACAAGATAAATATGGTTACAAAACAAACATAAACATAAACATAAACATAATGATTTATAATTTGAAATAGGGTTCTTGAGCTTTATGGATGAAAGGAATCCTTAAATCAACATAACACATACCTTGGATGGAAGATTCTTGAAAACAAATGGTGAAATTCTTGAAATTGGATCCTCAATTGGAAAACCTAAGCTTGTTCTTAATGGATTTGAGAGAGAAGAGAAACCACTATAATTTGGGTAAAATAGGACTGATTTACATGTTTATGACTTATATAGGGGTGGGAAATTAACCCTTTATCCCTTGAGGATGCGGTCATTTAATGACTAAAAATTAGGTACAAACGCTACAAGAGATGTGGTGCATTGATGGATGCAACGCGATACTCAACACATCGATCTATAATCACATTGAGTCTAGCAGCCTGCACAAATGTTGACCAACGCGATTGGCTATGCAGTGTGCCAAGATTGCATTGGTCCACTATTTTGGGACTCCTAACATGATCTAAACGTGTTCTGAAAAATCCAAAACTTGTCTTGAAATACCTATCGACCTTCCTGATCATGAATTAATGAAAATATGAACCATTAAAGGACATTAAGATAGTGAGATGAGATTACCAACTTTTAAAGGCCAAAATAGGCTAAGTCTGGGAACTTGGTTAGAATTTTCGAAGTCTGGACCCCTTGTCAAGCTTAAAGGACTGCATTAAGCTCAGTAGTTTTGTAAGATCTTACAACATCTCCCTCTTGAGAATATTTATCCGCCAATGAGATTGAATGAGAGGGGAGAATAAATAAAATAACGTACATACTAAACATGAGTAACTGAAATATTATTCCATGACTGACATGACTGATAACTGAATACACCATACTGATCATGCATATCTGATGCATGTGTAACTGATTCATGAATACACGACTAAGTGTTCTGATGAACTGAGTTTCTCACAATGAGAATGCATATATGATGCATGATTATATGACTAAACTAATACATGGATGCATGATTGAATATGCAATGGTATTTAATATCAAGTTTATGATGGATTTCTAAACATGAACTGGATACCAAGTTGTATCTGAAATATGAACATGAAACTTAAAAGTTTAAGGAGAACTATTACCTTGAGCTAGATATGAGTTAGCGGAGAAGAGGTCAGAGAACTTGGTTCGCATACCTGCTTCTGCTTCCCAAGTAGCTCCCTTAACGGACTGATTCCGCCAAAGAACTTTGACTAGAGGAATTTCTTTTTTCCTCAGTCTACGAGTCTGATATTCAAGAATTTTGACTAGAATCTTTTCATAAGAGAGGCCGTTCTGAACATCTATGCTCTGAATAGGGACTACAACTGTTGGGTCACCTATGCACTTCTTGAGCAAAGAGACATGGAAGACAGGATGAACTAAGGCTAGATCTAAAGACAATTCGAGCTCATAAGATGTCTTGCCAAAGCGACTGAGAATTTTGAAGGGACCCATATATCTAGGACTGAGCTTTCCCTTCTTGCCGAACTGCTTGACTCCCTTCTTGGGAGAGATCTTTAGATAAACATAATCACCAATCTTGAACTTGAGATCCTTTCTGCACACATCTGCATAAGACTTATGTCAGCTCTGGGCAACCCAGAGTCTTTCTCAGATCAACTGGACTTTTTATAAGGCATCAAATAGTAAGTTAGACACTAGGACTACGGCCTCACAAACTTCAAACCAACCAATTAGAGATCTACATCTCCTACTATAGAAAGCTTCGAATGGAGCCATATAAATACTGGAATGATAGTTGTTGTTGCATGCAAACTCAATCAAAGGAAAGTGGTCATCCCAACTACCCTTGAAATCAAATGCACATGCCCTTAGCATGTCTTCTAAAGTCTGAATGGTCCTTTCTATTTAACCATCTGTCTGAGGATGGAAGGTTGTACTGAGATGAACTTGGGTACCAAGACCCTTTTAAAATTCTTTCCAGAAATGAGAGGTAAACTAGGTACTTTAGTCTGAGATAATAGATAACAGAACACTATATAATCTAACCAAATCTCTAATGTAGAGTTTGGCGTAATCCTTGGATAAATAAGAGGTATGGACTAGAAGAAAACGAGATGATTTGGTCATCCTATCTTTAATGACCCAAACTGAATCATGCAGATGATGAGTCTGAGGCAAAACCATCAAGAATTCCATATTCACTTCTTTCCACTTCTTTGTAGGGATATTGAACTCCTGTATAGACCCACTAGGTTTTTGATACTCTATCTTAACCTGCTGATATGTAGAGTACTTAGCCATAGACTCTGTAACATCTATTTTCATCCCACTCCACCAATAGATCTCCCATAAGTTGTGGTACATCTTAGTGGCCCTTGGACGAATAGAGTATCGTGCACCATGCATTTCTGCAAGAATTCATTTCCTCAAGTCATCTACACCTGGCACACAGAGACCACCCTGACAACGCAAAACACTATCTCCCTATTAGAAGAAAACCTCTACTTTCTGATCCTTGACTAACTCTTTCATGTTGACAAGACTGGGATCTCTATCCTAATTTTCTTTTACCTCAAAAACTAGAGATGATTCTGAACTACTTTAAACCCATATATTACCCTATGCTGAATCAACTAGGTGAACACCTAGTCTGTTAAGCTGATAAACATCCTGAGCTAACTTCTTCTTACTACTCTCAACATGAGAAACACTATCCATAGACAATCTACTGAGAGTGTCGGCCACTACATTGGCCTTTCTCGGATAATAAAGGGCACTTATGACATAATCCTTCAAGAGCTCTAACCACCTTCTCTGACAAATATTGAGATCTTTCTGAGAAAATACATACTGAAGGATTTTATGATCTGTGAGAACATCTATATGCACCTTATACAAGTAATTCCTCTAAATCTTTAAGGCAAATGCTACGGTTGCTAACTTAAGATCATGAGTCGGATAATTCTTCTCATGGGGTTTAAGATGTCTGGAGGCATAGGCTATGACCTTGCCATGATGCATGAGGACACAACCCAAAACTACTTAGGAGGCATCACAGTACACCACAAAACCATCAGAACTATTTGGAAGAGTTAAGACTGGAGCTTAGGTGAGTTGAGTCTTCAACTACTAAAAACTCTTCTCGCAAGGATCTGACCACTGAAACTTAACTTTCTTCTGAGTCAATATAGACATAGGGGATGCAATAGAAGAGAATCCCTTTTAAAACCATATATAAAACCATCTGAACCATCTAGAAGATCTAAGACTGGAGCGGAGGCGAGTCAGTCTTTAACTACTAAAAACTCTTCTCGCAAGGATTTGACCACAGAAACTTAACTTTCTTTTGAGTCGATATGGACATAAGGGATGTAATAGAAGAGAATACCTTAACAAATCGTCAGTAATAGCTAGCCAAACCCAAGAAACTTCTGATATCTAATGAAGAGGTGGGTCTGGGCCAGTTTCTTACTGCTTTGGTCTTTTGAGGATCAACCCTAATGCCATCACCAGAAATAATATGACTAAGGAATGCTACAGAACTTAGCAAAAATTTGCACTTACTGAATTTGGCGAACAACTGATGATCTCTGAGAGTTTGAAGCACGATTCTGAGATAGTCTGCATTATCACGCTCACTGTGGGAATAGACAAGGATATCTTCTAAGAAGACTATGACAAACATGTCCAAGTACTGCTTGAACACACATTTCATCAAGTCCATCAAAGCTACTGGGGCGTTGGTAAGACCAAAAGACATGAATAGGAATTTAAAGTTACCATACCGAGTATGGAAGGCTATTTTTGGAATGTCATATTCTCTGACTCTAAGCTGATGATAGCCTCTGATCTGAGGTCTATCTTTAAGAAATAGCTGGCACCCTAAAATTCATCAAATAAGTCATCGATTATGGGAAGTGGATACTTGTTCTTGACCATGGCTTTATTGAGCTGACGGTAATCAATGCACATTCTGAGAGAACCATTTTTCTTTATCATGAATAATACTAGTGCACCCCATGGGGAAACACTGGGTTTGATGAATCCCTTATCTAAGAGGACCTTCAACTATTGTTTTTATTTTGTGACTTCTGCTGGTGCCATTCTATATGGAGGAATAAATATAGGCTGAGTATGTTGAAAAAGATCAATGCCGAAGTCTATTTCCCTTATGGGAGAAGTTCTTGGAAGATCTTTGAGAAAGACATCTGAATATTCATTCATGACTGGGACTAATTAAAGGTTGGGAGTTTTGAAACTTGAGTCCTTAACAAAAACAAGGTGATAGACACATCCCTTAGATATCATTTTTCATGCACGAAGGTAAGAAATAAGCTGACCTCTAAAAGCTGAAGTATTACCCCTCCACTCCAAGTCGAGTTCATTCAGAAACTAAAAATGGAAAATTCTATTTCTGTGGTCGACAATAGCATAAAAGGAATGAATCCAATCGATGCGGAGAATGACATCAAAATTAGTCATCTGTAATTTAACTAAATCTGCTGAGATAACTTTCTAAAATATCATAATCGAACAGTTCTTGTATAACCATCGAGCTATGATGGTTTTATCCACTGGGGTAGAGATTGAGAAAAGCTCTGCTAGAATCTTGGGACTGACTCAAAAATCAACTACTATATAAGAAGTAACGAAAGACAAGGAAGCTCCTAGATCTAGAGAAGTGTAAACATGCAAGTGAAAAATCTTTAACGTACCAGTAACCATATCAGGAGAATTTTCCTGATCTTGCCGGGACTGGAGAGCATAAAGTATTTTTTGACATTGCCCACTAGTAGCACTGGAAGTGGAACCCTGCTAATTTGGGCAACCAGACTGAGCTGAGGAATGATTTTGCTAACTCTGGGAACCCATCTAAGGACAATCTCTGACTCTGTGGCCTAACTTGCCACATGTGAAACAAATATCGCTTCCAGCTCTGCAAATACCCAGATGGTGTTTTACATAAATCTGACAAAGAGGATTGGTTTGGGCATTATGAATGTTGCCATGAGACTTAGAACCTAGCGTCTTATCTCTATTACCATCCTTAAACTTAGGAGATGGAGCACGGGTTGAAGAAGAAGCTGGAACTGATAACTTAGGACAAAACTAAGAATGGTTTCCTCCTTCTAACTTAGGTTGAGCAAAGTTGACAGTACCTGTCCTTGCTCTCTTATTTTGCTTCTCCCTTATCTTAATCTTTTGCTCTTCTATATGTGCCTGGCTATGTTTATGTCACCATTCAATATCGCAGACTTGCAATCATTGACCACACTATCGTTCACCCCAAAAACAAACTTACTCATTATGGCCCTGCTCTCTGCAACCACATGAGGAGCTTATCTGGCTAATTGAGTATATTTAAGAGAACACTTTTTAACTGCCATGTTTCTCTACCTGAGGTTGATAAATTCTAACACCTTAGCTTCTCTAAGCACTATGGGAAAGAATCTATCCAAGAATGCGGTGAGAAACTCTTCTCATTCTATAGATCCTGCATCAACTGACCTCTCTGACTTCCACTGCTTGAACTAAGTATGAGCAACATCCTGCAACTAATATGCATCTGGACTCGATAAAAGAAAACTGACAAGGCGTGACGTTCTTGAATACATGACCAACACAACAATCCACAATATAATAAGTTTCGGATTTCATAAAGCGCGTGGTTACCATAAACTTGTGCATAGTAGGAATGCATATAATAAGAATCATAATTTCATACTATAACACCATGAGCACTCCAATAAATATCTACATTGCACATCAATAGTACGGGATTCATTTGACCATAAGGGTATGACATGCATTTATCGTATGGGTTACAATTGAGCTATAATACACAATTTCTTTCCTCTTAGGCATTTTATCAAACACTATACATGCATAACTTAAGGCATAGATGTAATCATCAAATTAAACATTATGAAAAACTCCATTCATGGAATTCAACTTACATGCTAACGTAGTTTCATGAAAAACATGTAAAGATTCCAACTTGGGAATCGTACAATAGGATAAACATGGTTTCGAAAGAACCCCCAACATAAATATCATGATTTATAATTTGAAATAGGGTTCTTGAGCTTTATGGATGAAAGAAATCCATAAATCAACACTACACATACCTTGAATAGAAGATTCTTGAAAACTAATGGTGAAATTCTTGAAATTGGATCCTCAATTGGAAACCCTAAGCTTGTTCTTGATGGATTTGAGAGAGAAACCTCTATAATTTTGGTGAAATAGGGCTGATTTACGTGTTTGTGACTTATATAGAGGTGGGAAATTATCCCTTTTTCCCTTGAGGACGCGGTTATTAAATGACTAAAAACTGGGTGCCGACACTACAAACGACGTAGCATGTTGATGGATACAATGTGATACTCGATGCGTCGCTCCATAATCGTGTCTAGCAATAAAAGTTTTGGCTTTGGCAGCCTGCACAAATATTGACCTATGCAATTGGTGACGCGGCATGCTAAGATCATGTTGGTCTACTATTTAAGGACTCCGAACATGAGCTAAACATTTCCCAAAAATCTAAAACTTGTCTGGGAACACCTATTGACTTTCTTGATCATGAATTAATGAAAATATGGGCCATTAAAGGACATTAAGATGCTGATTTGAGATTGCCAACTTTCGAAGGCAAAAATAGGATAATTCTAGGAACTTGGTTAGAATTTTCTAAGTTTGGAACCCCTTGAAAAGCTTAAAGTACTGAATTAAGCTCAGAAGTTTTGCAGGGTCTTAAAAAAATTACCATAAATTTGTCTGAACCATCTGGTAAAGTCAAACCGGGGCTATAGTAAGTCGAGTCTTTAACTACTGAAAGCTCTTCTCACAAGAATTTTACTACTGGAATTTGAATTTCTTTATAGTTAATCTAGACATAGGGAAAGCAATTGATGAAAATCCTTCAACTAACCATAGGTAATAGTGAGCCAAGCCTAAAAAACTCCTAATATCTGATAGAGAAATGGGTCTAAGCCAGTTTCTCACTACTTTAGTTTTTTGGGGATCGACTCTAATGCTATCACCATAAATAATATGGCCAAGGAAAGCTATTGACCATAGATAAAATTCGTACTTACTGAATTTGGTGAATAAATGATGATTTCTAAGAGTCTATAATACTATTCTGCGATGGTTTGTATAATCATGCTCACTGCGGCAGTAGACGAGAATGTCATATATGAAGACTATGACAAACATTTCCAAGTACTACTTGAACACATGATTTATCAAGTCCATGAAAGATGATGGGTCATTGGTAAGACCAAATGAGATGAATAAGAATTCAAAGTGACCATACCGAGTTCTGAAGATTGTCTTCAAAATGTCACATTCTCTGACTCAGAGCTGATGGTAGCCTGATCTGAGCTCTATATTAGAAAAATAACTGGCACGCTGAAGTTGGTCAAACAAGTGACCGATTCTATGAAGTGAATGCTTGTTCTTGACCATGACTTTATTTAGCTGATGGTAGTCAATTTACATTTTGAGAGAATAGTCTTTCTTATGCATGAATAGAACTGGTGCACCCCACGGGGATATGCTGGGTCTGATGAATCCCTTATCTAGGAGATATTTTAATTGTTTTTTTAACTCTTTGAGTTCTGTTGGAGCCATTCTATATGGCAGAATAGAGATCGGCTGGGTATCTTGAAGTAGGTAAATTCCAAAATTAGTTTCCCTTTTAGGAGGAACTTCGGGAAGATCTTTAGGAAATACATTAGGGAATTTGCATGCTACTGTTACTGATTCAATATTAGGGGTTTCTGAACTAGAGTCTTGGACTCAGACGAGATGGTAGACATATCCCTTATATATCATTCTCCTTGCCCTAAGGTAGGAAACAAACTGACCCTTACGTGCCGAAGTACTACCCCTCCACTCTAGGATAGGTTCATTCAAAAACAAAAATTGAACAATTCAATTTCTACATTCAATTGAAGTATAGCATGAATGAAGCCAATCTATGCCAAGAATGACATCACAATCTGTTATTTCTAATTCTACTATGTCTGCTGAAGTAACTTTCTGAGACACCATAACTAGACAGTTCCTGTATCCTGCCGGGCTATGATAGATTTACCCACTAGGGTAGAAACTGAGAAAGGCTCTTCTAGAATTTTGAGACTTTCTCCGAAGTCAATGGCTATATATGAAGTTACAAAGGACAGAGAAGCTTCTAGATATAGCAAATCATAAACATATAAATGATAGATTTATAACATACTAGTGACCATACCAGGAGAATTTTCTTAATCCTGTCGAGGCTGAAGTGCATAGAGTCTGTTTGGGCGTTGCCCACTGGTGGCACTGAAAGCTGTACCCTGCTTATTCAGTCGATCAAACTGAGTTGGGGGAAGATTATACTGACCCTGGGAACCTAACAAAGGATAATATCTGACCCTGTTGACTGGCTTTCCATATCTGAAATATACATTACTGCCAGGTCTATAGACACCCTGATGGTTTCTTCTATATTTCTAGCCAAAAGGATTTGTTCGAGCACTGCTAACACTACTCTAAGTCTTAATGCCTAGAGCCCTATCTTTGGGGAAATATCTGAACTTCAGTACTGGAGCCTGGCTGTGGACAGATCTAAAACATAGGATTTCAGAAAGAATTGAGAGCAATATCCACCCTCTAAATTAGGCTGAGCGAAGTTAAAGCTACCTGTTCTCGCTCTCTTATTCTCCCTTTCCTTTTCCTTATTCTTAGCCTTCTCTATTATCTGAGCATGAACCATGATCCTGGATGTGTCCATCTCCTTAATTAGCATTGCGGTCCTATACTCTTTGACCATAATGTTAGACATACCCAACACAAACTTACTCATCTTAGATCTGCTATCTGCCATCACATGACGAGCGTATCTAGCTAATTAAGTAAACTTGTGAGAATACTCTTTCACCATCCTATTTCCCTACTTTAGAATAATAAACTCTAACACCTTTGCTTTCCTCAACTCCAATAGAAAGAACCTATCCATAAAAACAATGACAAACTTCTCCCATTCTACACGCCCTGCATCATCGGCCCTCTCTGCCTTCTACTGCTTGAACCATGAGTAATCCATATCCTACAACTGATATGCGACCAACTCAGCACTCTCACTTGCTGTCACCCTAATAATATCTGTGATATTCTACACCTGATCAAGGAACTCCTGTGGGTTCTCATCAGACTTAGACCTAGTAAATGCAGGTTATTCATTTGAGTGAAGTCTTGAATCCTGGCAACAATAATAATGGCCACTAGATTGGCTAGAACAATAGTTGGATATCCATTCTGGGATACTTCTAAATTGGCTAGTGTAGTAAATACATCCCTGAATTCAGCATGGGAGACATGCTCATCCAGAAGATCTGCCTAGACAGGTTGAGGGGCTGACTGATTTCTTGTCCTTCTTTTATTTTTTTTGGGAGGCATGTTCTATAAATGGAAAGAAGAAAAGGATTAGACTGAGAGTTTAATTTGAGTTTATGCTCACTCGCATGACATAAATACTAAAAGAAGGGAAACTTTTCCTAAAAGTATATCATAGCCTCTTGTCCATAAGTATGGCCGCTACAGACCCATGTATAAGACTCTACTTGATGCAACTTTCAAACTTCCTAGGACTTTGTTGAACCTTAGGCTCTGATATCAATTTTGTAATGCCCCAAGTCTGTACCTGGGATTCTCCGTGGTGCTAGCGACCCCATTGGACCACTAGTTAACCTAGACTAGTACCTGCTGTGAGCACTGAATAATAGTAACACTGTAATAATAATATAACTAAAATAAATATAGAAGTAAGGGCTATAAATGCCATAAGGTTCGTAACTGAAAGAAATACTGAGTACTAAAATCTGGATACTAAAATATCTATCTAAAATACTCTAGTCTGAAAGCCTCTAACTGACTGAGTTTGGAGTTCATGGGATAAGCCCCCAAATAACTCTGACTATTGGATACTAAAATAATATAATAACTTTACCCTCAAACTATGAGGAATCACCACTAGGCCTACTGCTAATAGAGTGGGATGCTAAGTGCGGTTGAGAGCTCGTATGTCTGAACCTATAAAATAAAACATCATAGCATAAAAGAAAGGTACGTGTCAGTACTTTGAATGTACTGGTATACTAACTTTGGTATACTGATATGCATGGGTTCATATGCATGAACAAATAATTAACTGGGTAGCATAAATATAACTGAATGAGAGTACATGCATAAATACATAAATTGTAACTGAGATCATATCAATACTGGATGCTGAATTTTGAATATTGATTAACTGATATCTGTGTTTACTGATACTATAATACTGATAACTAAATGACTATTTTCTGACAGTCCTGATTTTGTAGAACCGTACTGTGCTAAGTTCCATACTGAGTTGTCTGACTGTGCTTGACAGTCTTGATTCTGTAGAACTGGACTAAGTTCTACATTGAGATTAAAACTAAAACTGTGGGAGATAATCACCTAACCGACATGCCCTAAATAAGATAAATTGGATCCAACATGTAACCCCAGTTGAAAGGGTGTTAGTACCGTGGCACAGGTAAAGATAGCTAAAGAGTCACCCTCATCTAGCAGGTGCCCTGAATGAGAATATTGGGACCCTCAACTAGTAGGTAGGACACCGTATGCTGACTATGTAGTTTTGTAAGGAAAAGATTGCTTCTAAGGATCACACCCTCTACTGGCAGGTGAGTCCCAATCCTTGGGTTTACTTGGTGCTGAATCCTACTCCCAACTGAATAGGTACTGAACTAATTTCTAAACTGTGCTAGGATGGATTGAACTATTACTGACCGTGCTTTCTATCTAAACTAAATTGATTTTATTGGGATTTGTTATCCAATGAAGTACTACTAAATTCTATTAGCTGACTGAGTTTACTAAGTTTTGAACTGAATACTACTAAGTTAAGTTTTGAAATGAACTCTACTGAGGTTTAGACTGAATACTAAATTGGGACAGATTACTGAGGTACTACTGTTCGTGATGCTATTGAAACTGTTCTGTAACTACTGTAACTCTAGGCAAGTTTCTATATTTTTGAGTATTGAATACCCATAGGACTCGATAGCATTAAATGTAAAACACTGCATGACTTTAATAGTACAATAGTACTTGTTTATCAATAATGCATTCACTTAGATATTTTTGTCAAACATTAGATATACATGGGCTTGTGTATGATTAAAATCACATAATAACATGTCATGCTTGATCTAGTCAATTAATATAAGTATTTTGTCAAGTACTTAGGAGGTATGGGCATTTCACATATCAATTAACATATAATACTATCACGGATAGTACATTAACTTGCAATTCAAGAGTTCAACATGAAGTTCACATAATTAAATCCATATCTAACTAGTTTTTGTAAAACTTGTGATAAATCATGGAATTAAAATCCCCTTAAAAAACATAGTCAAGATTACATTCAAATCCAACCTAAATTCTATGAGATCAATTAACTTGTACTTTAAAAGAGTTTCATGAATTCCAAGGGTGGGAAGTAAACCCTTGGATGAACACTTCACATACCTTGGAATTCAAATTTGTGAACATTGATGGAGTGTACTTGAATCTTGATCTTGAAATCAAATTCCCTAGGTTTTGTTCTCGAGAGAAAGTTAATATTTTTGCCTTGGGAATGAATTAATCTGTAATACCCCATATGTTTCTAACCTAGGAGACGAACCATTTTTCGTACGTATGAAACCTCCTATCCTGTGAGTAGTATTTTAGTGCATGACTTACAATGAGTATCCTAGTGATAATATAGCTTCTGATACATTAAGCATGTTCATATGAGTCACTTAAAGTAATACAAGCTAAGAGGTTTTGAATCCATCAAGTTTTAGTGTTTGATTTTTAAAGGGTCATATTTGAATGAGTATAACTTGATGTTAATGTGGTATGTCTGCATATTTCTAACCACCAAATTGTATATAATTGAATTATCTTTCCAACGATACCAATTTCTCCTTAATCCAATACCCGAGCAAAAAAATTATGCCCATTTTCGTGAGAGACAGTAAGAATAGGTGATTGGTAAGGCGCCGCCCAACCAAACTTAAGCGATTGGTTAGGCACCGCCAAAGTCAGTTCCAATGCCAAAAATAGTCCGTTTTGAGTTATTTTGAGGGTAATTAAGTCTTTTAACACTCCTTACATGTCCCTAAACTTAACCCTACGAGATATATATCCTATAAACACATCACAACCCTATTAACATCTCAAAGCTCATCATCCAAGAGCACCATAGGAGAAAAACAACTAGGGTTGCACAATCATCAAGAACCTCCCATCCAAGGTATGCGTAGTGTTCATCCACGAATTTCTTTCGTCAGTGGAGTTCAAGAATCAATCTTTAAAATACAAAAGCTTGGTTGATTGTGGTGATATGATCATACCCATGTTGGTGCTTGTTTGTTTTACTGTATAATGGTATGCGTGAGTTGATTTATGGATTTCTTTCATCCATAAAGCTCAAAAACCCTCTTTTTCATTATAAAGTATGATTTCTATATTGTTAGGTGTTGATGATCATGTTGTTGATATTGGATGATTCCCAAGATGGAATCTTTATATGTTTATTTTTGAATTTTATGATATCATATAAGTTGGAAACATGTAAATTTGGTTGTTCATGATGTATAATTTGATGAAATCCACCTATGCCTTAAAGAATGCATGCAAGGTGTTCAATAAAATGCCTAGTATGTTAGAACTTCATATTTACATGATTTCATGATATCTAAATAACAAGTTCATGTTAGCTATACACTTCAATATGAATTTCCATGCTAATTATGTATTCTTATGGTAGTGGCATGAAGCATGTATGATAATGAAGATATGACTTATGTATGCGAATTATATCCATGCTTTTCCTACCATGTTTGAGATGTTGAATAAATACATGAAGTTTAATATCCCCATATCATTACAATATGAACTAAATGTTACATGTTGCCGTTCTCTTATGCTTGAATGGTTTCCATGCCCTTGCTATGAATAGTATATGTTTTCGGAATGCCCATGATATTAGAATATGAGATTTATGACTTGATTATAAGCATTCCTATTCATTATAGATATTATGATGACTATGTACTTCATGAAATCCCCCACTCATGTATTATGGATTATTATTGATGGTCATGTGCTCAAGAAATTCAAGTTGTTTTAGTTTTCTTTCATCGAGTCCTGGGGTTACTTGTACCCGAAAAATATAGTTGTGTGACTAGAGCCATGTCATGTTTTCATGATACTCTCAGTCAAACCGTGATCTATAGAATTTAGTCAGTCATGTGACTCAGGAAAACTCAGAAATCTCAGTAATCTCAGTAGTCCAATAATCTCAATAATCTCAGTGCTCAGTAACCTCAGCGACCTCAGTATTCATAGTTAATCTGAGTAAATTCAGTACTCTAACCCAGTCCTCAGAACTCAGTACATTCCGTCAGTCATTGGAATCCAGTAAACTTTGTTTAGCTCTACTAAACAATACCACTAGTATCACTCCAGTTAATCAGTATCAGTTCAGCTAATCAGTACATGGGCGTGTTGTGCACCATACTTATGTGCAAGAGGCTATGAGATGTTTTAGGAACAGTTTCCCTTCTTTCATGTCTCAAGATCCTGCTATAGCAAGTTTCTTTAAGGAAACCATGTAGATTCATATCATGCAGCTGCTATGTTCATTGTACCTTACTTTTAAGGTAATAGAAATAGTGAAGTTCAAAGTCCTAAAGACAGGGTTTTCTCAGAGAGTCCCTACGATCAGTTATGAGATTAGCAATAGACTCAAATAGTATACTATTAGTTCATTATTGTTCCAAGGTCGTACAGATTTTATTCATGATCATGAGAACTCATTCTTGAACCTAGAATTTTAGCAGTGGTAGAGTTGGGATAGTATTATTCTATTTGATCAGATTATGTATTCATGGGGATTAGATCAGTAGGCTTGAACAGTACGAGCTAAACACTTAAGTTTATTGACTCAAAATTAAGCATGAAGGTATGAATGTGATATTAGCAGTATATGAGCAAACAAAATCAGATGATGTGTTTAGTAAGATAGACAGGTGTTGAACATAATATAGGTATATGATGGTAGATCAAGTACCTAAGCCAGGCCCTTAGATTTTAGTAGTAGAGCTAATATGTATAGAAAGAAGTAAGGGAAGACAATTCCAGACCCAGTCTCATCTCAGTGCAGAGTTTTTCACTTCAGCTATCACGAAACCAACTCAGGAATTACATACCAACTCTATGGTCACGAACTATAATCATGTATGAATTCAATTTCCAGCATAAGGAGTCCCTTTTACTCCGTAGTACGAGTTATGTTCCATGAGCACAATATACTTTCATGAACTTTCCATGGGATCATATGCGCCTTCATTTTCCAGTATAAGAGGTTCAGTTCCAGCTTCCTCAGTATTCGAATCATATCCCATGAGTACAGAAAATTCTAGACTCAGGTCATGCAGCTCATGACTCATGTAGGCATATCATGCTTTCCAGTATACTTAGCTTCCATGACTCATACTATGCCCCTACAAATCCAATACATTTAGACTATGTCATGTACATCCTCAGTTCAGACCATATTGGTAAATCCAAACTATTGATATTTTATTCCTTAAGTTTCAGTCATGTGTTAAGTTTAGTTTGTATCTATTCATATTTTAGGTCCTCCTGATTTACTCCTCCAGTTAGCTCTCCTTATGGAATAGAGTAATGATGAGCAGTTGTTTAGATAAGAGAAGATTGTTGCATGCTTACTTTGCACAAGGGTGTAGTTGTGAAGATAGGCTTGAATGTCATGATAAATGTGTAAGTAAACGTCTAGCAAGGGGTCGTATTTCTAAGTTGGGAAAGTACAAAATGTAAGTGTACATTTATATCCTTGACTTATGTCAGTCCCCAGCATGTAGCCATTAAAATCTCAGTTGCCAACTCAATTATAGTTTCAGTATCCAACACTCAGTGATCAGTGTTCAGTCCTTAAATTTAGTAATTCTATACTAGCTATAGGCTTAGTTATAATGTCATCTTCAGTTCAGTAACCAGATTTGAAACTCAGTTCAGTTCCAGACATGCTTGACCATAGCATTCAGTTTATCAGTACTCAATTATTAGTGTTTTAGTACACCAGTTTATAGAATACCTCAGATCCATGTCGTACGCTTGGTCTCATATTCAAAAATAATACAGACTTCATGAATCCATGCTCAGATACCTCATTCTACTCAGTTAGTCCTTATCTTCTATGCATAAAACTCAAAAAAATCTCAGCCCAGCTATTCAAACTAAGTACAGTTTAGCTTTGGAGATCCAGTATTCAACTATCAGTTATTCAGTTAATCAGATAAGTTAGTATATTTATGCACTTGTGTTCAGCTCAGTTCATGTATCATGTATCAGTTTCAGATCCTAGCTATTCAGTCATGACTCAGTTCCTAGGTGTCTTGCGCATAGCCTCAATTTCCCTCAGTATCTCATCCAAGTCAGTATTCTTTGAGGGACATAGTGTCCTAAGGGGGAGATACATCATACCCCCAAAATTTCATGATATAAACATGCTGCTCTATTTTCTTTTGATAAATCCAGTTTGGAGAAGGGGTACTCATAAGTTAACCCTCAAACTCCAACTTCAGTCGTATGCCATGTTTTCAAGATTCAGTTTAGATCATGATATTCAGTATATCTACCACGTACCATACTTAGTTATGTTCTCATGTTTCCGATCATGCATATAGAGTAATTAATCTCAAACTTATTGGTATTATCAGTTCAAGGTAACAGTTTTCCTTAAACTTACTCGTTCTCATGTTCATATTTCAGTGCCAACCTTGGTATTTAGTTCCATACTTAGTTTTCATTTCAAACTTGATACCTTTACCATTTCATGTTCATGAGTAAGTTTAGTCATGAATTCACGCATCAGATATGTCTGATCAGCTCATTAGTACTTTCAGTCATGCATTCACGTATTATGTCAGTCATATAATCATGGATCAGATATGCATGGATTCAGCCTTTCAGTTGTGCATCAGATATGTATTCTTATTTTGAGAAAACTTACTTTATTAGAATCCTCAATCTTATATTCATGAATCAGCTTCCCATGCATCAGATATGCATATTCAATATGTTGTGCTCAGCTTTCAGTCATGCCAGTCAACAACCCATGTTTTAGTAATATATGTCTTTTACGTACTTCATTGATACGCCCAAATTACAACTCTCATTAGAAAGTTCAAGCGGTCGCAGTCAAATATAGAAACCAACTGGGTTGGGTGTCGAATCCCACAGGGAATACTATAATTACTAAGTATTACGATTATTATTAGACTGTTGATCGAAGGTTCCAAGGTAAGGGGGTTTCATTTTAGGTGCACAATAATATTATCAGTGTAACGATGAGATGATATGTGTAATAATATTTGATCACAGAGAATGACAAATTAGGGTTATGTCCACCTTGTAGCTTCTACTTCTCTATTAACTATGAGTAATAAGGATTTTATACATGCATCCACTTATAGAGAGATGCATTCTAATTCTAAATCCAAGTGTTTCTCAACCATCAAGGATTTATTCACCTTAGTTCTCTTGAATCCAAAGAGTACAACCAATCGTACGAACTCTCCAAGAAGTTAATCCTGCTAAGGCATTAACGTGTAAAATAGAGGTTGGAAACCCTATTTTCTTGTCACACTCTCTTTTCTAAATAGTAAATTTTCTATCGAATAAGTTATTGCTATAATGGCGCATTCCCTATGTTTGCAACCAGAAGAATTCAATCAAAATGAAGAGAGTAATGATATAAGAGGATTAACACATCATAAATTCAAAAAACCATAGCAATAAAGAGTATACTACAAGGCTTCCATAACCCTAACAAATAAACTTAGCTACTCATGAATAAAACAGAAATCACAATAGAAATATTCATCATACCAAAACTTAGAACGATCTTGGTGGTAAAGATGAATAGCAAAAATAAGGGAGAAAAGCGTCTCTCTCTCTCCGTCCTCAAGCTCAGCCACTTTCTCTTGTTTTCAAAATAATACAGAATGTGAATAATCCCTAAAAATTCAGCCATAAGGCTTTTAATAACATCCTTCTCTAATAAATTTCTACTGCATCCTTAACTATTTAAAAATATTGAGTTTGCCCGGGAAAAAGTTCTCATACATCACATTTAGTCCAAAAGCTGCTTTCCTTTTAATGTGAAGTTTCCTTTGCTGTCCACAGGTCTCCAAAGTGCTGTAATTTTCCTCATTAGTACCTGAAAACCATGCTAATCACATAGGTCAGCTCACTTAACTAAAAATAGACTAAAAGTGCAAGAATTATGTATTTTATCCTCAAAACTTAGCTAAAGCATGGGTAAGTTATGGTGATTAGACGTATAAATACGCCCAACATCATTTATATTATCATCTCTCCTGCTTCAGTTAATTTCCATTTGAGGACAAATGTTCCCAAGGGGGAGATATTGTAATACCCCGTATGTTTCTAAGCTAGGAGACGAACCATTTTTCCTACGTATGAAACCTTCTATCCTGTGAGTAGAATTTTAGTGCATGACTTACAATGAGTATCCTAGCAATAAGATAGCTTATGATACATTAAGCATATTCATATGAGTCACTTAAGGTAATACAAGCTAAGAGTTTTTGAATCCATCAAGTTTTAGTGTTCGATTTTGAAAGGGTCATCTTTTAATGAGTATAACTCGATGTTAATACGGTAATTCTGCATATTTATACCCACCAAATTGTAGAAAATTGAATTAGCTTTTCAATGATACCAATTTTGCCTTAATCTAATACCCGAGCGAAAATTTATGCCCATTTTTGTGAGAGACAGTAAGGATAGGCAATTGGTTAGGCACCGCCCAACCAAACTTAGGCGATTGGTTAGGCGCTGCCTAAGTCAGTTCCAATGCCAAAAATAGTCTGTTTTAAGTTATTTTGAGGGTAATTAAGTCTTTTAACACTCCTTACACGTCCCTAAACTTAACCCTATGAAATATATAGCTTCTAAACACATTACAACCCTATTAACAACTCAAAGCTCATCATCCAAGAGCACCATAGGAGAAAAACAACTAGGGTTTCACAATCAAGCTTGAAGATCAAATTTCAAGGAAATTCCTCCATCAATCATCAAAAACCTCCCTTCCAAGGTATGCGTAGTGTTCATCCATGGATTTCTTTCGTCCGTGGAGTTCAAGAATCAATCTTTAAAATACAAAAGCTTGGTTGATTGTGGTGATATGATCATGCCCATGTTGATGCTTGTTTGTTTTTCTATATAATAATATGCGTGAGTTGATTTATGGATCCCTTTCATCCATAAAGCTCAAAAACCCTCTTTTTCATTATAAAGTATGATTTCTATATTGTTGGGTGTTGATGATCATGTTGTTGATATTGGGTGATTCCTAAGGTGGAATCTTTATATGTTTCTTTTGAATTTCATGATATCATATAAGTTGGAAACATGTAAATTTGGTTGTTCATGATGTATAATTTGATGAAATCCACCTATGCCTTAAAGAATGCATGCAAGGTGTTCGATAAAATGCCTAGTATGTTAGAACTTCATATTTACATGATTTCATGATATCTAAATAACAAGTTCATGTTAGCTATACACTTCAATATGAATTTCCATGCTAATTATGTATTCTTATGGTAGTGGCATGAAGCATGTATGATGATGAAGATATGAATTATGTATGCGAATTATATCCATGCTTTTACTACAATGTTTGAGATGTTGAATAAATACATGAAGTTTAATATCCCCAAATCATTACAATATGAACTAAATGTTACATGTTGCCGTTCCCTTATGCTTGAATGGTTTTCATGCCCTTGCTATGAATAGTATATGTTGTCGGAATGCCCATGATATTAGAATATGAGATTTATGACTTGATTATAAGCATTCCTATTCATGATAGATATTATGTTGACCATGTACTTCATGAAATCCCCCACTCATGTATTATGGATTGTTATCGATGGTCGTGTACTCAAGAAATTCAAGTTGTTTCAGTTTCCTTCCATCGAGTCCTGGGGGTACTTGTACTCGAAAAATATAGCTGTGTGCCTAAACCAATGCCATGTTTTCATGATACTCTCAGTCAAGCCATGATCTATAGAATTCAGTCAGTCATGTGACTCAGGAAAACTCAGAAATCTCAGTAATATCAGTAGTCCAGTAATCTCAATAATCTGAGTGCTCAGTAACCTCAGCGACCTTAGTATTCACAGCGAATCTGAGTAACTACAGTACTCTGAACTAGTCCTCAAAACTCAGTACATTCCATCAGTCATTGGAATCCAGTAAACTTAGTTTAGCTCTATTAAACAATACCACTAGTATCAGTCTAGTTAATCAGTATCAGTTCAGCTAATCAGTTCAGTTCAGTTATTCAGTTCAGCTTAGTTATTCAGTTCAGTGTCCTTCAGATGGGAGTAGAAGTTAGCACCGAGTGAACCCAAGGATGGGAACTCACCCGCCAATTCAGGGTGTGATTCTTAGTAGTCATCCTTGTGTTCCAGAACTACGTAGCCAGCGTAGGTTGAGACATCTTAAAACGTCAGATTAGGGTTGATGAGGTGGATTAACCCATCAGTTTAGGGTTCCCACCCTTCTTATTTAAGTTCCTACCAGTATAGGGTTCTCATAGCTGTCCTTACTAGTGAGGCGGTATTGACACCCCTCCAGTTGGGGAAGAGATTGGACCCCAGCTTAGCTATTATAGAATATTTTGGACATGTCAGTTAGATAACTAGTTCCCACAGTTTCAGTCATAGATTTCAAGACTGTCAGCTATAGCTACCCAGTCTCAGTAAAGAACTCATATTGTTCTTCAGATTTCAGTATATCAGGACTGTCAGATACAGTCAATTCAGAAATAAAATTGAACTCAGATAGTTTTCTTTAGATTTATGGACTATCAGATACAATCACTCATGCTATTAATCACAAAATTTATCAAAACTCATGCTATCAGTACTCAGCTTTAGGACTATCAGATACAATCAATCAGATTAGTTCTTTATAATTCGAACTGTCAGAAACAATCATTCCTTTATCAGTAATATAGTATCAGTCTCCCAGTATTCAGTAATACAGTATTAGATCCATCATTTATTAGTAATTTACATATCAATATCAGCAAACTCAGTCTTTCAGAATCTCATTATCTGTACACTTATGTTGTCAGTATTCAGACTCAGTAGTCAGTATCTCCACGAGTTTAGTTACAGTTACGTATGCATGTATGTACTCTCACATTCATATCAGTCAGTAATTTTCATGCATATAACCCTTTGCATTTAGCCTACCTCACTCGTATACTCAGTACATTCAGATGTACTGACGTATTTGCACAATGGTGCTTTCTCTTATGTTACACCATAGGTTCAAAGGCATGAGCTCCAAATCAGCAGTAGATTCCTGGATCAGCAGTCAGATTTAGATGTGAGTCATCATCCTTCGAGGAAATGATGATTTTATTTCTATTTCAGTTTTTAATTTATTTCAGTAGTTGGAGTTAGTTGGGGACATGTCCCATCAACTCCTTATTCAGTTCAGTTAGAGGATTTCAGACTAGATGTCAGATTAGATGTTCAGACTTCAGTATTTATGTTTTTTTTTGGTATTATTATACCATATTTTTCAGATATGTATTAGTATTGAACCTTATGGCCTTACAGTTTATGTTTCCACATATTTTATGAGATATTATGCAGTTTACAGGTATAGATATTAGTCATGGGTTAGCTTGTGGTCCCTCAGGGTCATGAGCACCGTGTAGTATTCTAGTTCAACGAATCGGGGTATTACATTATCTCGTATTTTTGGGGATGAATAGGGGTGGAAAAAGACCTAATTACCCCTTATGATGTGGGATTTTAATGACTAAAACTGTGTCCAGTGATGCGAAGCCTGCCGCATCGTGTCTATGGGAATAACTCTATGTTTGATGTGTCGCGTTGAGGCCATGATGGATCACTGGAATTTGACACTGGGAGCTGGGAAAAATATTTATCTATGTAATAGTCAAAGCGGCACATCGAGATCACATCGATCCTCTAGTTTGAAATCCCAAACTTGATTCAAACAAGGTCCGGTAAATCCAAAACTTGTTTGAGGACATCTACTAACATTCCTGATCATGAATCAACTAAAAAAATTGACACTTTAAGGTCATGAGGGTCGAAAAATAGAATTTCCAACTTATGAGGCTAAAATAGATTCTAATTGTAAACACTTGGCTGAAATTTCTAAGTCTAGGACCTCTTTTCAAGCTTTAACGGACTGAGTTAAGCTTAGAATTTTGTGGGGTCTTACAGTTTTGGGGTCTAATACCTACCAAGTGAAAATATTTGAGTGTTATTTTTTATGTTTTGATAATAGTAAAAAATCTCAGGCATTTGTTATTCTGGTAATTTTCTTTCGACTATTTGATAATCAACTTCCAAGTAAAAAATTGTGGTAGTTTTACTGGAAATAGTCATAATAAAAAGTTGGTAAAGGGACAATCGAGTTGCTGCAGCCACAACTAGGCAGTACATAAGGAGAGTTTTAATATTTTTGGTGTTTTAACTTTAAGACTTCATCCCAGCATCCTAAGGGGGTGATTTTCCAAGTCCTTGGGTGAAAATACATTGTTAAGGTAGGATCTTCCATCATCTTCTTTGTCTTTCAATTGAATAACATTTTACTTTCATTAAAATGATCTTTAATGGTGAAATATTAGGAATTAGAATTCTAAGTTCATGAGATTTTGGAAAAAATTCATAGGTTAGGTTAATATCACCTAAAATTGCTTATATATTGTTAATTTACAATTCTTTACATGAATTAGTTATTCAAAAACATGAAATTGATGGTTTATGGTCTTTAATTCCTTAAAACTTGAATCTTTATCTTTAAAAGTCCATTAATGGAGATGGGTTGAATATGATTGAACTAGTTAATGGTTAATTGATCTTGGGTAGTGTTTTGGACTATGAATAAAATTAAAATAAGTTCATTGAATACCTAAAGTAGTTATTCAATGATTTATTAATGAATTACTCCAACAATTGTTGATTTCTAGAGGATTGGCCTAATGGAGGTATGAATGAATGGAAAGAGCAACTGTGATGCGCCTTTCTTATTCCAAGGTAGGTTATAGATTAATGTATCATGTACTTGTATTAGCTAACTGTAATAACTTTAATGGATAGGAGATTTCATGTGCAGCACTATGGGCATAGAGTTTGAATAGGTATAAACGTGGAATAAATATAATAATGATATAATTAAGTGTTGTACTTTTATGTGTAGATCCCTTGATGGTTTTTTGTATTTCTATGACTTACTTAAGGGTTTACAAGTTTAATAGATGAATTTTTACTATAATAGATGAATTGGTTGAACTTATAATCTATTCAACTTGTCTTTAATACCTTAAAAATGTTGAATCCAATTTATGTATGTTTGGAGTATGAGATATTCTTGCTGGAAGATAGTTAGGAGAATTGATCCTGATAAGTGATTTTCATGTTGTTTAATAACCTAAAGTCAAGTTTGGCTAAGTGCTAGGAATTACAATATGGAAAGATGTATGTCTCTTGCTAGAATTGTAAGATCAATAGAGCCGAGTGGCTGAATAATTAACTAAAGAAGATAGTGTCTAGAACTTAGTGATGACTTGCATGTAAGGGTTACTTGTTAATGATTGAATTTACTACTTTTTATAGGAGTAAAATAAGGATAAATTGGTGAATTACGTAGCTATATTTAATTATAATATAGAATGGATACTTGATTTATTGGTCTTCTGACGTGTTTGTAATTGATGATTATGTTTGATCATGCTCATTGAATAAAGGGTGATTTGACCTTCGAGCATACTTGTGATTTCATGTGTTAGTGAATATTCATTGTTTACCTAGAATGATGTATATTTTAACAATTGAATATAAGTCTGGAAATTGATAACTATAGTGAAATTGGTAACGAAGGACCTTCTTTTGATATACATGTGTGGTTGATTCATCTTATTTTGTTATTGTAGTTGTTTATATAATTGTTTATTATGGTGAGTTTAACCGAAGACATTTAAATAATAGTGGTATAATACTATATCTGGGATAAGGGTTATAAGCAATAGCTGTTTAAGATCGAGCATCATGCTAATTCTAACATTTGGATCGAGTACCATAATGGTACTGATACATGGATTGAGATCATCATTGTAGGTCATAACTAAGGTTGTCGCTAATCCATGTATACATGTCATCATATGGATAGTTTGATGTTCCTTCAATCGACCAAATTACGAAGATAATATATTATGGTTCCTTGTGTGGATCGATTATTTGATGAGATATTATAGTTTCTTGAATGATCCAATTATGTTGATGGTGGTGATTGTGCATTCTAGTACAATGTTAATATAAGGTGTATCCTGGATTATGTATAAATGTTATTCTTCAGTATGTATAACTATATACATGATGTATATTGTAGTGTCCCTTTTTGTAAAGTTATTGATATTATTAATTGTATAGGTTATTATAGCCTAATAGTTAATGAAAGTATAATAGAGAGCAAGGGTTGTCACAAAAAAAGGATTATTGTGTGTGTGTACGAAAGAGAGAGAATGGTGTTTAGGGTTATTATAACAAGGTGAGTACATAAGAGATATGGTGTAAAGCCCCAAAAAATCAAAGTTGGGGCGAGGTCCATAATTCAAGTACATGTATGGTAAATCATCAAGTTTTAACAAAATAAGAAGGCATTTAACCATATGCCAAGGCCATAAGATCCCCCTATCCCTTAACCAAGACAAAACCTCCCTTATTAATGAGTTCATAAGAGATATGATGTAACACCTCGGAAAATCAAAGTTGGGGTGAGATCCATGCTTCAAGTACATGTAGGGTAAATCATCAAGTTTTAACAACATGAGAAGGCATTTAACTATGTACCAAGGCCATAAGATCCCCCTATCCATTAACCAAGCCAAAACTACCCTTATCGATTGAACATAAAAGTGTTATTAGCTACAAACGAGTATAACTTCTAGATTCAAAATCATTTTTGAGGCTCAGACCAAAAAAATCATAGATATTTGAATTATCTTTCCAATGAATCTAGTTTTTCCTTAATCTAGCATAAGAATGAAAAGTTACGGCCTTTTCAGTAAAGCACTACTCTATAATGAGATAACACAGTCCAAACCATGATAGTGGTTACATTGTACGACTGTACAATGGTCTCTTCTGATTGAGACTACCCCAATATTTGCAAGTTGAAAAAGTTTAGCCTCATGCCACATTAGGTAACCATGATCGTGCTTTAAAACCATGATCTCCTATCACGACTGTGAGTCTCTTAAATTCCTTTGATATAACCAGCAAACATTCGAACCGAGGTACAACAATAGGTAGATCACGTGATTATGCCAAGTCTCCACTGATCATGTTCACGGAGATCTCATTTAGCTTGCAACTATGATTTGAACTCATGGTTGTAGGTTGGTCCAATGATTATGGAATGGTTTCGTACGTCCCTCTCCCCTCCCTTCGTAATGTCCAGTTACTAAATTTTAAGGAGCATATTAGTATTTTCTAACTCTTTTAACATTGAAACTATGTTGTTTTTGAAATCTCAAGGGTCATTAGTATGGTTTATATGACCTTAATCTCTCATTACTTAAGATAGCATTTGATACTTAATTTAAGAAGAGATAAAAGACAATTCTTTATTCCCAAGGTAGAGCTAGGGTTCATCTTTTTCATGAATCCAACTCGAGAAAATTCTTAAGTGTTCTCATCTTCAGGTATGTGGGATTTCATCAATGGGTTCTATTTCACCCATTGAGTCTCAAAGTTAACCCAAATTTCTTGTTCAGTTCTTTTTCACAATTTAATATTTATAGATATTGGTAAATTCATCGATATCTTATACTTTTGGTGTCATTGAGTTAAAATCCGCATTTTAGAATGAATTCTAGTGTTACTACTTGAACATGCTCCCATACCCTAGTCATATTGTAAATTCTATGATTATTGTACGTAAAACATTGAAGTCCGTTAATTCATTTAGTTTATAAAATTGATATTATTGTTGCATTCTTTAGAGATGGCAGGTTATGAACACCCAATAACCTAGGATTTCATGCACATACTTTTGGATGCTACATTCCCTATTTCACATGTTTTTAATGCTTTCAGATAGCATAGTTATTTGAGTCATAAGATTATTACCATCAGCGAGCATTGCAGTTATTAGTGTCATTAAGTTAAGAGTAGTACTTAACACTAAGAGAACATAGGGAAGAAGGCTCACCTATTAGTTAGTGTAAGACCTTTAGTAAAAGTCCCTAATCACAGACTATAACACCATTGTAGGTTCTAAAGGGTCACCTCTCAGATCAGGATTGATGCGGTAGTCATTTTTGATATCAGTTTTGTTGATCGACAACAATCAGAGTTCATATACTTGGAAAGATATTTAATACCATTAAAGCTAGTGTTATATGTTGGACCTCAATTAGCTCAGATTAAGGTATGTCGGTTATTAGTAACTCCACAATCCACAATTTACAGTTCAGATTTCAAATTCTTGCATGACCTTGTATTGTGTTATTCAGTAAATTTCATATGTTTATTACATGGTCTTGAACTAGTCACCATATTACCATGTTTAACTTATATTAATTATTTTACACTCTTGCATACTCAGTATATTAAAAGTACTGAACGCAAACTATATTTTCCCCTATATTATCTTTTAATAGATATCTTGACACTCCACATTCAAATAACAACTAGTATAATCTCTTCCTTTAATAGAAGTAAAACTTTTTGTGAGTCCTGATCGTACCAAGACTAAAGTCAGCATTTACTTTCATTTTGTCTATGTCGTTTCTAGTTTTTAGACAATTAATGTTAGTTGGGTGCTTGTCCTAGCAACTTGTTTTAGTAAAGAATTCTCAAAGTTGTTTAGTGATGATTTGATTCCATTAAATAATTAATATATTATTCAGTTCATCTTCTGCATAAGTTTTTTATCTGTTATTATGTATATTCTTAGTGTTTTGCTAGGCTATGGGTTAGCTTGAAGCCACACTAAATCTGGACGACATTTGTAAAGTGGGTCTTAAAATAGTTTTGGTCACACTTTTAAGATGTAACCTTAAATTTTAGATTTAAGACACAATAATTTAGGCAATGCTTGTAAAGTACGCTCTTTCATGTAATAGACTATATTTTATAAGTGTTAACAATAATTAATTTGTAAGTTCCGTCTTATAACTTTTTATAAAATTTAACATTTCCTCCAATATTTTTTACACTAAAATTATATTCCCTCCAATATAGTTTATTCCTTCCTATTTCTAATTATCCAAAAAATAATAAGCATAAGACATTGAGGTAAAATGTTGCTTAGGGTTTATCTCATCGGCGAATTAGATAAATTGGCGAATTGAAGAAGTAATTACTTTTATCACTTCTGCAAAATCTCATCCGTCATCACTTCCTCTAAATCTAAGAGGTGATTTCCTCCAAGAGGATAGTATATGCTCATTTCTATAAGTTATCTCATCGGTGAATTAGAGGAATTGAGGTACTTTTATCATTTCCACAAAATCCAAGAGGCGATTTCCTCCTAGAGGATTGTATACATGTTTCTGTAAGTTCTCTTCGTAGTCAGGTGATTTTGTATGGTTAATTGTAGATACTGCCTAGTTGCATAGTAGTAAGAAAATCTTAATAGATGTGATAGTGAGTAATGTTAAGAATCATCAATGAAGGCTTTGAAAGAGTTAATGGGAGCATTTTTACTTTTTAATATATTCTTGGCATTTGATATTATGAGTTCTATGCTTGTTAAGGTTGTAACCTTTTAAGCTGGTGGAGATTTTTTTGAGATGATACTTGTCTTCTTTTGCTGATTTTAAAGTTTATTTGATGATAATCCCATATGAATTGAAAAGGATGGAAAATCTTATAATAAGTCACAACTCTATAGGAAGATGTTCTTTGATTAGATTAGTTGGTTTAAATATCTTGTTCAAGATGTAACTTTTGAAACTAGGTGCCATCCTATACAAGATGACAAAGTATGATCAGCGTTAGGACCCAGTTTTGTTTTCTGATATGCATTTAAGTAGAGTTGATTTGGGTTCTCAAGTTTTTGTATCTTAATGTCCATCGCCAAAAAAAATATTTTTATGCTTTAAAAGCTATGATTTGATTTAGTGGGGAGCTGAGCTCTTAATTGAATAATTTTAAACATGAGAAATTCGGTTCCTCATAACTATACTTAAAAAATATTTTGTAGTTGTCTGTCCATCATAGCTGAGTATGAGCTACTACAGAGGGAGGGCATAAGTTGTCTTAGTGGTGAGCTTAAAGCTTTTACCAAGTATTCCAAATAATGTAATGTGATTAAAGATGGTGTCTTATGCAAGATATTCAAAGCCAAGAACTACCTAGAGAGTGTTGGAATTACGTGCCAAGATCTCAAATTGATACCATTGTTCTAAAACAAAAGGTTCTATCAAAAACTACAAGCGGTTCTGCCTAAAGTAGCATGGAGGAGTATGTATTATTTGTCAAAAGTATGATTGTCCCAACTGGTGCTTTATCCCATAAAATAAGAACTGCTAAATAGAGTTCAAATACTTATCAGACTTGTCACTTGCAACCATCTCTTCTTTTGCTTGCCCCTTGCAGTACATGGAAAAAACTACTAGTTTGTCAAGGAGTTAGTAGAGACAACAAAGGCTGCCAGAAAGACCTACAATGGGCTCAAATATATATAAAAAAGGAAGTAGGATGGGATCAGAGCGACAGTATATAAAACTGCTCTTATCTTGCTGAGGAAAAAAACTTTATTAGTACATGGAAAAAACCAATGCGAACATTTAAGGCACAGTAGGTACCAAGTTAGTGACACAATTTATTAGTTTTTGTACTCTTTATTTTGACTTTTTGTGGGCTCATTGGCAGACCGGAACATCCACAATAGGTACTAAGTCACATCCACAATAGGTACTAATTAAGTGACATCATAAACAGAATAAGTTTAGTGCATATAATGCAGTAGTATCACAAATCTGGCAATATAAATTGTTTGATCAAGCTGTATCTTTTAATCACTATATGTCCTTTATACTTGAATGCTCCTCTATATTTGTTCTAGCTGCCGGTTGAATTTAGACCTACCTTTAAATAACTACATCTCTAATAGAGCGTCTTTTCTATGCAATTCAATTAAGAAATCAGCCAGATATCAGTGGGCAATTCATTCTTCCATAATTGTTTTTTATCTAGTTGTTCTATTTTCAGATAGATAGTTCATGCATTTGTATTTCTGTTCATATGCCTCTCTAAATTTGAAGTAGATTTTTGTTATGGTTTGAGTCTTTTATCCT
Source organism: Capsicum baccatum var. pendulum (assembly GCA_030864225.1). Taxonomy (NCBI): domain Eukaryota; kingdom Viridiplantae; phylum Streptophyta; class Magnoliopsida; order Solanales; family Solanaceae; genus Capsicum; species Capsicum baccatum. The sequence continues at coordinate 141,484,165 of CM061552.1, forward strand.
TGAACCTCAATGCTATGTTATTGTGTTTTGTCTTTTGATCTTGAAAGTAATGGAGGAATATAAATGATGCCATAGAAAATGGTGATAGCATTACGTCAAGTGCATAAGGAGGACACAAGTAGAGTAGCTTAGCAACATCTACAAAAATTTCTATTATTAGCTGGAGTGGTCATTTCTCTAGAAGATCTATTCATTAGGACCTTTTTCCATATAAAAAACAAAAACAATGAATGAAATATGTGTAAAAAGGACTCATTTTAACTGTCATATCATTTGACACAAAGTTGATTTCACAAACATTTTCCATATTATAAACATGTATTCAAGTGATAATTAGGCAAATTAAAATGTCTATCTAGCCATACATAATTTAAAGTTACATAGGTATTTAGCCTATTTGGAAACATTATTTATTAACTGGTTAATGGTTTTAGCTTCTTTGCTTATCTGTGATTGAAAGACAAACTATTTCCATTCGATAAAGAGGAAGTTATATGCAGTTGATCAACTTCAACAGGAATAGTGTAAAACCAAGGAATTCAAGCCTTAAAGATTCATTATACTTGACATTTGATCTTCTTACTTTTAAAAAAATTCTATTTTTCAATTTCTTTTTTACTTTGTCATAACATATTAATGTCGTTTTTAATTATTTGATATAATTTGTAACCTGGGACAAAAGAAAATAATAAGACACCATCAAATGATAAAATTTTTATTGCAACTCGTACAAAGATGGGGAAAGAAGTTTAGGCAAATACCTAAATTACGATATTAAGTCATATTTCTTGGGTTATACTAGAAAGCTTTACTTCTTTGATATGGTAATTGAACTTGTCTACAAATATGAATGTGTTCAAAATATCTAGAAATGTGTTCATATCTGCTAAAGTGATTGAAATTGTATTGAGATTTGATGGCAGGGAAAGGAGTTTGTGATGAAGCTGTAGTGATTGATGATTGTTGAGTTCTTTTGAGGAATGGGAATTGAATTAAAAACTACTAAGAAGTATTACACTTGGTCGAATAATCATATTGTTTAGGGGTGGGTATAAATACCAATAAACCAAAATACCAAACCAAAATGAATTATTTTGTCTTTTTGATTTTCCAATTTGGTTTGGGTTTATTTTTTTATAAATTCAGTTTTTCTTTTTTTTCATATGTGATTAGCGACTACTGATGTTTCTATGTATATGTGTGAGATTCTTGGTGATATAAGAAGTCAAAGAAATGTTACGGCTTGGGTATTTCACCAGTTCACCTCGTGATTTATCAAATTGTTCTTTTTTTCTTCATTTTCTTAATTATTCGTGTTTTACGCTTTCTTCTATTGCTGGCTACTTGACTGATTAATTTTGTAATGGCAATGGCTACTCTTCTTCTTTTAGAACATCTGTAATGCAGTTTTTCTCCAGTTGGTTGTAACGTAACATATGGTTGGAAACATGTCCTTTTTTGTGATAGAGGTCTATGTATAATCTTCTATTGTCTTTCTTGAGTACTATAATTGGGAGCCTTCCTTGCAATGATAGTTGTACTGATGATGTCACAATTTTATGATGTTGCTAAGCTGTCACAATTTTATGATGTTGCTAAGTTTTTGTCCCAATGTATTATGTTAATCTTGTCTACAATTTTATTTGTCACATATGTTAGTGGTAACTAGAAGGTACTGTCTTGGATGCCCTATTTCCTAATCACAATTCTTTGGGTGCTTGTTTGGATGCTATATTACTAAGGACACCTAGTTTCTTTAAATTCTACAATTATCTTGTTGAGGAAAAAAACTTTCTACATGTTCTTATACTGGAGGCAATGCAATTAAGAGGTTATATGGAAACAGATTTGGACTAAAATTAAGCATGTTTAGTATGGGCTCAAAAAACTGAAATATAAGAAGTATAATAGGGTGGAAAGAAAAGTAGAGACTGCTCGGGCTTAGTTACAACATATTCAGGACCAGCTAAGGAATCACACTAGATTTCCTATTCTATTACATGAAGAGAGAGAAGCTTAGCTACAACTAGAGTAGTGGTTAACAATTAGAGCAGCAACCAGACTTCAATCTGCAACTGAAGTAGAATAAAGTTTATCGTCTTTTACAAAGAGATATTGGGAGCTGTTACGCATACACTCCAAGTGGTTTTACCTAGCATCATGTAGAAAGGACAAACAATGACAAGCAACCAAAAACTTAAATTAATTAAGCTAGTTACTTGAGAGGAAATTAGGGAAGGTCTGCAAAGTATAGCTGATAATAAAGCACACGGTAAAGATGGGTATAGCGCATTTTTCTATAGAGTCGGGGTCAAAATGTACCACTAAAATGCGTTTTCAAGAATAAGGGTAAAATCAGAATTTTTATTAAACCATAACCTACTTGGAACAAACTCAGAAAAAACTAAAACATAGGACTACAATCTACGGTTAAAAGAAAGCCAATGATACCCACATTGAGTATTTTTTAGTCAGGGTCAAAATTGACCCTCGAAATAGGTTTTTGAACAGAAAGGGAAAAATTAAAATTTTCTTTCATACATACATTACCCATGATTAGAGAAAGTCATAGAGGAAAACACAAGTGGAAAAGGGTTAAAAACGAGGTTTTAAATTAAGAAAAACCCATGTTAGGCCTTCTAGGCCAAAATCTCCTAATTCCACTTTTGAAATAATGAAATTACGAGTTTTAGATGACAAGATTTGAAGTAAAATAATTCAAATACTGATTTGGGGCTTACCAAAGCTTGAAGACAGAAGGAATTGACCAAAATTCTCTCAATATGAAGCTCAAAGTCCCAAAAATGAAAGAAAAAGTGAGAAAGGACGTTCCGGTGAGGAATGCTAAAGCGATCATAACTTTAGCACTAGTCTACCACTAAAGTCATGCGAAGCTAAACGTGTTGATCGCTAAAGCGGTCCATATACTGCTGAAGCAAAGGTCACTAAAGCAGTCAAGGCACTCTTTAGTAGTACCTAGCTACCAATTGGGCTACGCTTTAGCAACACTTGGGACACAAAACAAGTCATCGCTTTAGCAGTCCTATGGCCACTAAAGCAATTGCACCAGATAACTGTTTCCCCGACCACTTTGCTAAATGCAAAATTGTGGATCAAGCCTTCAAGATTTGTGTATAATCATGTCCAGATAAATGAAATATGCTAATATACTAAATTTGACGTTGGTGACATCAGATTTTGAAATGAGATTGTTCGCACAAAATTAACCCAATTTCATAATTTTCAAAATTAAGGGGTAAAATGAGCTCAAAAAGCCACACCAATCGTACTGATACAAATCAGTCCACCAAGATCCCAAAACAGTCCACAAAACATGAGACGAAAAAGCAACACAAAAGGATACAAGATAACAAACACAAAAACACATGGATTTACAAATTAATGAAAGGATAGATAGTGAGACCAAGATTATTACAAGATTAAGAACCAAGTATATTTCAACATTAACCCCTAATGAATGTAATAATCAAAACCACACTCTTATGGTGACCGGCAAGGTAATCGACTCACCTCAAGATCCACTTTCGAAGAAAAGAACAAATTAGCTTTTCCAAGCCCAATACTAAGGATGACTTTTTCAAGTCCTAACTAAGACTATACTAAGGTGGTCTACTCTCAAGAGAAAGGATTTCAAGTGTTTCAATCTTTCATCTTTCAACAACTAACTAGCAAATGAACTAATAGAAGTTATTTATAGTTTAACTTATTACATAACAAAATGACCACAGTACCCTTAATGAAAAGGGGTGGTCATGGAGTGTTACTTGGACAAGGATAAGTAACCAAAATGTCCTTAATGAAGGTCCAAAACCGTGAGTCCTCAATCTTCAATGCTCCAAGCAATCTTTCACACGTGGATTGCTCTTTGGTGTACTCAAACCGCCCCTTCCATGTAGGATCCCATTTTCTTAATGTGACCAAAGCTTGATGCCCCACGTACTAACTTCGAATGATGTCATTGAAAGCTAAGGAGGCCATTTGAATTGTATCATCCTCCCCTTCTTGAAAAGGATCCAAAATCAAATCCAAACCTTGCAAAACCAAAGAAAGGACACACAAATACAATATCCTCATGGCATGAGGGTTAGGGTAAGCACGACAAATCACTTCAACATGCCAATGTTGCACTTATTTAGAATATAACCAAGGATCCTTTGAACAAAATATTACATAATTAATGAAAAATACACATAGGATTTGGCTATAGAATTCACCTAAAATGATACTTTGCTTGTCATGTAAACCAAGCAACAAGTTGGGTGCACCATCATCACCAATTCTATATTTTGCACTGGGGTCAAACGGGAAGAGTGACCATAGACACGGGTCTAGACAAAACTCCCCTTTCCCGTGGTCTCCACCCAAAATAAACGGCATACTCTCTACAATAGCATACATATTATCGAAGCAAATTGAAAGTGGATAATGGTATCACTCAAGTCGGCTTCTACTAAGGTGCCCTCATGTGTGTACTCACTACTAGTTTCACAATCATCACCATGAGTACTCTCAACAATAAAGTCATACAAAGTAGAAGGAGAAGTAGTTTCTGAAACCACATATCCCTTACTCTTAAGAGTACTCGCATCTTCCAAGAAGAGATTTTCATCTTTAGGAGGAATATTGTCATACCATAGTGGGTTAGCATATCGGCAATAGGTTCTAAGGTAAGCTATACCATTATTTCCACCACTAGGTTCATTAGGAGTGGTTATATCATCTTTAAACAAGAAATTATATCTTAAGAGAGCATGATCTGTTTCACGGGCAGATTCGGAACAAACACGTTCATCACTCTCTAAAAGATCAATATCAAGTTTCAAAGAGATTTCAAGTGTTGGATTATCCCAAGTATAGCTCTCGGGTTCACTCTTATTCATTTGATCAATATTTCCAACATCATCACACACTTGAGATTCATTAATCACATCACACACATCCTCAAGTGGTGGGCAATTTTCACACAAAAGTTGATCAACATAAATTTCACAAGACGATGTACTTTCATTCAACACAATAATTTCAACACTAGGTGGCCATAAATCGATCTTACAAGAAGATTCGGTTTAGTTATTAATAGGATCAACTAGTGTATCCACACTCACAATAAGTACATCATCATCAATAGGCAAAGAAATAATAGATTCACATATAGGCAAGCTATAACTCACAGTGAGGATTGCTAAAGCGATCATCACTTTAGCACTAGTCGACCACTAAAGCCATCCGAAGCTAAACTTGTTGACCGCTAAAGCGGTCCATATACTGCTGAAGCAAAGGTCACTAAAGCAGTCAAGGCACTCTTTAGTAGTACCTAGCTACCAATTGGGCTATGCTTTAGCAACACTTGGGACACTAAAGAAGTCGCCGCTTTAGAAGTCCTATGGCCACAAAAGTAATTGCACCAGATAACTGGTGCCCCAATCACTTTGCTAAATGCGAAATTGTGGATCAAGCCTTCAGGATTTTTTGTAATCATGTGCAGATTAATGAAATATGCTAATATACTAAATTTGATATTGGTGACATCAGATTTTGAAATGAGATTGTTCTCACAAAATTAACCCCGAACCCAATTTCATAATTTTCAAAATAGAGGGGTAAAATGAGCTAAAAAAGCCACACCAATCATACTGATACAAATCAGTCCACCAAGATGCCAAAACAGTCCACAAAATGTGATAAGAACAAGCAACACAAAGGGATACAAGATAACTAACACTAAAACACATGGATTGAAAAAATAATGAAAGGATAGATAGTGAGACCAAGATTATTACAAGATTAAGAACCAAATATATTTCAACATTAACCCCTAATGAATGTAATAATCAAAACCACACTCTTATGGTGACCGGCAAGGTAATCGACTCACCTCAAGATCCACTTTCGAAGAAAAGAACAAATTAGCTTTTCCAAGCCCAATACTAAGGATGACTTTTTCAAGTCCTAACTAAGACTATACTAAGGTGGTCTACTCTCAAGAGAAAGGATTTCAAGTGTTTCAATCTTTCATCTTTCAACAACTAACTAGCAAATGAACTATTAGAAGTTATTTATAGTTTAACTTATTACATAACAAAATGACCACAATACCCTTAATGAAAAGGGGTGGTCATGGAGTGTTACTTGGACAAGGATAAGTAACCAAAATGTCCTTAATGAAGGTCCAAAACCGTGAGTCCTCAATCTTCAATGCTCCAAGCAATCTTTCACACGTGGATTGCTCTTTGGTGTACTCAAACCGCCCCTTCCATGTAGGATCCCATTTTCTTAATGTGACCAAAGCTTGATGCCCCACGTACTAACTTCGAATGATGTCATTGAAAGCTAAGGAGGCCATTTGAATTGTATCATCCTCCCCTTCTTGAAAAGGATCCAAAATCAAATCCAAAACTTGCAAAACCAAAGAAAGGACACACAAATACAATATCCTCATGGCATGAGGGTTAGGGTAAGCACGACAAATCACTTCAACATGCCAATGTTGCACTTATTTAGAATATAACCAAGGATCCTTTGAACAAAATATTACATAATTAATGAAAAATACACATAGGATTTGGCTATAGAATTCACCTAAAATGATACTTCGCTTGTCATGTAAACCAAGCAACAAGTTGGGTGCACCATCATCACCAATTCTATATTTTGCACTGGGGTCAAACGGGAAGAGTGGCCATAGACACGGGTCTAGACAAAACTCCCCTTTCCCGTGGTCTCCACCCAAAATAAACGGCATACTCTCTAGAATAGCATATATATTATCGAAGCAAATTGAAAGTGGATAATGGTATCACTCAAGTTGACTTCTACTAAGGTGCCCTCATGTGTGTACTCACTACTAGTTTCACAATATTCACCATGAGTACTCTCAACAATAAAGTCATACAAAGTATAAGGAGTAGTAGTTTCCAAAACCACATATCCCTTACTCTTAAGAGTACTCTCATCTTCCAAGAAGAGATTTCCATCTTTAGGAAGAATGTTGTCATACCATAGTGGGTTAGCATATTGGCTATGACTTCTAAGTTAAGCTATACCATCATTTCAACCACTAGGTTCATTAGGAGTGGTTATATCATCATTAAACAAGACATTATACCTTAAGCGAGCATGATCTATTTCACGGGCAGATTCAGAACAAACACGTTCATCACTCTCTAAAATGATCAATATCAAGTTTCAAAGAGATTTCAAGTGCAAGATTATCCCAGGAATAGCTCTCGGGTTCCTATTCCTCTAATCAATATTTTCAACATCATCACACCCTTGAGATTCATTAATCACATCACACACATCCTCAAGTGGTGGGCAATTTTTACACAAAAGCTAACCAACATAAATTTCATAAGACGATGTACTTTCATTCAACATCATAGTTTCAACACTAGGTGGACATAAATCGATCTTACAAGAATAGTCGATTTAGTCATTAATAGGATCAACTAGTGTATCCACACTCACAACAAGTACATCATCATCAATAGGCAAAGAAATAATAGACTCACATATAGGCAAGCTATAACTCACAATGAGGATTGCTAAAGCGATCATCACTTTAGCACTAGTCGACCACTAAAGCCATCCGAAGCTAAACTTGTTGACCGCTAAAGCGGTCCATATACTGCTGAAGCAAAGGTCACTAAAGCAGTCAAGGCACTCTTTAGTAGTACCTAGCTACCAATTGTGCTATGCTTTAGCAACACTTGGAACACTAAAGAAGTCGCCGCTTTAGAAGTCCTATGGCCACAAAAGCAATTGCACCAGATAACTAGTGCCCCAATCACTTTGCTAAATGCGAAATTTTGGATCAAGCCTTCAGGATTTTTTTTAATCATGTGCAGATTAATGAAATATGCTAATATACTAAATTTGACATTGGTGACATCAAATTTTGAAATGTGATTATTCCCACAAAATTAACCTCAAACCCAATTTCATAATTTTCATAATTGAGGGGTAAAATGGTCTCGAAAAGCCACACCAATCATATCGATACAAATTTGTCCACCAAGATGCCAAAACAGTCCACAAAACGTGAAAAGAACAAGCATCACAAAGGGATACAAGATAACAAACACATAAACACACGGATCTACAAAATAATGAAAGGATAGATATTAAGACCAAGATTATTACAAGATTAAAAACAAAGTATATTTCAACATTAACCCCTAATGAATGTAATAATCAAAACCACACTCTTATGGTGACCGGCAAGGTAATCGACTCACCTCAAGATCCACTTTCCAAGTAAAGAACAATATTGGCTTTTCCAAGCCCTATACTAAGGATGACTTTTCCAAGTCCTAACTAAGACTATACTAAGGTAGTCTACTTTCAAGAGAGAGGATTTCAAGTGTTTCAATCTTTCATCTTTCATCAACTAACTAGCAAATGAACTTATAGAACTTATTTATAGTCTAAATTATTACATAAATAAATGACCACAGTACCCTTAATGAAAAGTGGTGGTCATGGAGTGTTACTTGGACAAGGATAAGTAACCAAAATGTCATTAATGAAGGTCCAAGACCGTGAGTCCTCAATCTTCAGTGTTCCAAGCAATCATTCACACGTGGGATTGCTCTTTGGTGTACTAAAACTAGCCCCTCCATGTAGGATCCCATTTCCTTAATGTGACCAAAGCTTGATGCCCCACGTACTGACTTCGAATGATGTCATTGAAAGCTAAGGAGGCCATTTGAATTGTATCATCCTCCCCTTCTTGAAAAGGATCCGAACTTAAATCCAAACTATGCAAAACCAAAGAAAGGACACACAAATACAATGTCCTCATGGCATAAGGGTTAGGGTAAGCACGACAAATCACCTCAACATGCCAATGTTGCACATATTTAGAATATAACCTAGGATCCTTTGAACTAAATATTAAATAATTAATGAAAAATACATAAAGGATTTGGCTATAGAATTCACCTAAAATGATACTTTGCTTGTCATGTAAACCAAGAAACAAGTTGGGTACACAATCATCACCAATTCTATATTTGGCACCGGGGTCAAACGGGAAGAGTGGCCATAGACACGGGTCTAGACAAAACTCCCCTTTCCCGTGGTCTCCACCCAAAATAAAAGGCATACTCTGTACAATAGCATACATATTATCCAAAGCAAATTGAAAGTGGAGAATGGTATCACTCAAGTCGGCTTCTACTAAGGTGCCCTCCTCTGTGTACTCACTACTAGTTTCACAATCATCACCATGAGTACTCTAAACAAAAAAGTCATACAAAGTAGAAGGAGAAGTAGTTTCCAAAACCACATATCCCTTACCCTTAAGAGTACTCTCATCTTCCAAGAAGAGATTTCCATCTTTAGGAAGAATGTTGTCATACCATAGTGGGTTAGCACATCGGCTATGACTTCTAAGGTAAGCTATTCCATCATTTCAACCACTAGGTTCATTAGGAGTGGTTATATCATCATTAAACAAGACATTATACCTTAAGAGAGAATGATCTATTTCATGGGCAGATTCAGAACAAACACGTTCATCACTCTCTAAAATGATCAATATCAAGTTTCAAAGAGATTTCTAGTGCAAGATTATCCCAGGAATAACTCTCAGGTTCCTATTCCTTTAATCAATATTTTCAACATCATCACACCCTTGAGATTCCTTAATCACATCACACACATCCTCAAGTGGTGGGCAATTTTTACACAAAAGCTAACTAACATAAATTTCACAAGACAATGTACTTTCATTCAACATAATAGTTTCAACACTAGGTGGACATAAATCGATCTTACAAGAATAGTCGATTTGGTCATTAATAGGATCAACTAGTGTATCCACACTCACAACAAGTACATCATCATCAATAGGCAAAGAAATAATAGACTCACATATAGGCAAGCTATAACTCACAGTGAGGATTGCTAAAGCGATCATCACTTTAGCATTAGTCGACCACTAAAGCCATCTGAAGCTAAACGTGTTGACCGCTAAAGCGGTCCATATACTGCTGAAGCAAAGTTCACTAAAGCAGTCAAGGCACTCTTTAGTAGTACCTAGCTACCAATTGTGCTATGCTTTAGCAACACTTGGGACACTAAAGAAGTCGCCGCTTTAGAAGTCCTATGGCCACAAAAGCAATTGCACCAGATAACTGGTGCCCCAACCAATTTGCTAAATGCGAAATTGTGGATCAAGCCTTCAGGATTTGTTTGTAATCATGTGCAGATTAATGAAATATGCTACTATACTAAATTTGACATTGGTGACATCAAATTTTGAAATGTGATTATTCCCACAAAATTAACCTCAAACCCAATTTCATAATTTTCATAATTGAGGGGTAAAATGGTCTCGAAAATCCACACCAATCATATCGATACAAATTAGTCCACCAAGATGCCAAAATAGTCCACAAAACGTGAAAAGAACAAGCAACACAAAGGGATACAAGATAACAAACATAAAAACACATGGATTTACAAAATAATGAAAGGATAGATAGTAAGACCAAGATTGTTACAAGATTAAAAACAAAGTATATTTCAACATTAACCCCTAATGAATGTAATAATCAAAACCACACTCTTATGGTGACCGGCAAGGTAATCGACTCACCTCAAGATCCACTTTCCAAGTAAAGAACAATATTGGTTTTTCCAAGCCCTATACTAAGGATGACTTTTCCAAGTCCTAACTAAGACTATACTAAAGTAGTCTACTCTCAAGAGAGAGGATTTCAAGTGTTTCAATCTTTCATCTTTCATCAACTAACTAGCAAATAAACTAATAGAACTTATTTATAGTCTAAATTATTACATAAATAAATGACCACAGTACCCTTAATGAAAAGTTATGGTCATGGAGTGTTACTTGGACAAGAATAAGTAACCAAAATGTCGTTAATGAAGGTCCAAAACCGTGAGTCCTCAATCTTCAGTGTTCCAAGCAATCTTTCACACGTGGGATTGCTCTTTGGTGTACTAAAACTAGCCCCTCCATGTAGGATCCCATTTCCTTAATGTGACCAAAGCTTGATGCCCCACGTACTGACTTCGAATGATGTCATTGAAAGCTAAGGAGGCCATTTGAATTGTATCATCCTCCCCTTCTTGAAAAGGATCCGAACTCAAATCCAAACTATGCAAAACCAAAGAAAGGACACACAAATACAATGTCCTCATGGCATGAGGGTTAGGGTAAGCACGACAAATCACCTCAACATGCCAATTTTGCACATATTTAGAATATAACCTAGGATCCTTTGAACTAAATATTAAATAATTCATGAAAAATACATAAAGGATTTGGCTATAGAATTCACCTAAAATGATACTTTGCTTGTCATGTAAACCAAGAAACAAGTTGGGTACACCATCATCACCAATTCTATATTTGGCACCGGGGTCAAACGGGAAAAGTGGCCATAGACACGGGTCTAGACAAAATTCCCCTTTCCCGTGGTCTCCACCCAAAATAAACGGCATACTCTGTACAATAGCATACATATTATCCAAAGAAAATTGAAAGTGGAGAATGGTATCACTCAAGTCGGCTTCTACTAAGGTGCCCTCCTCTATGTACTTATTACTAGTTTCACAATCATCACCATGAGTACTCTAAACTATAAAGTCATACAAAGTAGAAGGAGAAGTAGTTTCCAAAACCATATATCCCTTACTCTTAAGAGTACTCGCATCTTCCAAGAAGAGATTTCCATCTTAAGGAGGAATGTTGTCATACCATAGTGGGTTAGCATATCAGCTATAACTTCTAAGGTAAGCTATACCATCATTTCCACCACTAGGTTCATTAGGATTGGTTATATCATCTTTAAACAAAACATTATACCTTAAGAGAGCATGATCTATTTCACGAGCAGATTCGGAACAAATACATTCATCACTCTCTAAAAGATCAATATCAAGTTTCAAAGAGATTTCAATTGCAAGATTATCTCAAGAATAGCTCTTAGGTTCACTCCTATTCCTTTGATCAATATTTTCAACATCATCACACACTTGAGATTCATTAATCACATCACACACATCCTCAAGTGGTGGGCAATTTTTACACAAAAGTTGACCAATATCATTTTCACAAGACGATGTACTTTCATTCAATATAATAGTTTCAACACTAGGTGGACATAAGTCGATCTTACAAGAAGAGTCCATTTGATCATTAATAGGATCAACTTGTGTATACACACTCACAACTAGTACATCATCATCAATAGGCAATGAAATAATAGACCCACATATAGGCAAGCTATAACTCATAGAGAGGATTGCTAAAGCGATCATCACTTTAGCACTAGTCTACCACTAAAATCATCCGAAGCTAAACGTGTTGACCGCTAAAGTGGTCCATATACTGCTGAAGCAAAGGTCACTAAAGCAGTCAAGGCACTCTTTAGTAGTACCTAGCTACCAATTGGGCTACGCTTTAGCATTACTTGGGACACCAAAGAAGTCACCACTTTAGCAGTCCTATGGCCACAAAAGCAATTGCACCAGATAACTGGTGCCCCAACCACTTTGCTAAATGTAAAGTTGTAGATCAAGCCTTCAGGATTTGTTTGTAATCATGTGCAGATAAACGAAATATGCTAATATACTAAATTTGATGTTGGTGACATCAGATTTTGAAATGAGATTGTTCCCACAAAATTAATCCCGCACCCAATTTCATAATTTTAAAAATGGAGGGGTAAAATGAGCTCAAAAAGCCACACCAATCATACCGATACAAATCAGTCCACCAAGATGCCAAAATAGTCCACAAAACGTGAGAAGAACAAGCAACACAAAGGGATACAAGATAACAAACACCAAAACACAGGGATTTACAAAATAAAGAAACGATAGATAGTGAGACCAAGATTATTACAAGATTACGAACCAAGTATATTTCAACATTAACCCTTAATGAATGTAATAATCAAAACCATACTCTTATGGTGACCGGCAAGGTAATCGACTCACCTCAAGATCCATTTTCGAAGCAAAGAACAATATTGGCTTTTCCAAGCCCTTTACTAAGGATGACTTTTCCAAGTCCTAACTAAGACTATAATAAGGTGGTATACTCTCAAGAGAAAGGATTTCAAGTGTTTCAATCTTTCATCTGTCATCAACTAACTAGCAAATAAACTGATAGAACTTATTTATAGTCTAACTTATTACATAACAAAATGACCATAGTACCCTTAATGAAAAAGGGTGGTCATGGAGTGTTACTTGGATAAGGATAAGTAACCAAAATATTCTTAATGAAGGTCCAAGACCGTGAGTGCTCAATCTTTAATGCTCCAAGCAATCTTTCACACGTGAGATTGCTCTTTGGTGTACTCAAACCGACCCCTCGATGTAGGATCCCATTTCCTTAATGTGACCAAAGCTTGATGCCCCACGTACTGACTTTGAATGATGTCATTGAAATCTTAGGAGGCCATTTGAATTGTATCACCCTCCCCTTCTTGAAAAGGATCCAAACTCAAATACAAACCTTAAAAAACCAAAGAAAGGACACACAAATACAATGTCTTCATGGCATGAGGGATAGGGTAAGCACGACAAATCACCTCAACATGCCAATGTTGCACATATTTAGAATATAACCAAGGATCCTTTGAACTAAATATTACATAATTTATGAAAAATACATAAACGATTTGGCTATAAAATTAACCTAAAATGATACTTTGCTTGCCATGTAAACCAAACAACAAGTTGGGTGCACCATCATCACCAATTCTATATTTGGCATCGAGGTCAAACGGGAAGAGTGGCCATAGACACGGGTCTAGACAAAACTCCCCTTTCCCGTGGTCTCCACCCAAAATAAACGGCATACTCTCTACAATAGCTTACCTATTATCAAAGCAAATTGAAAGTGGAGAATGGTATCACTCAAGTCGACTTCTACTAAGGTGCCCTCTTGTGTGTACTCACTACTAGTTTCATAATCATCACCATAAGTACTCTCAACAATAAAGTCATACAAAGTAGAAGGAGAAGTAGTTTCCAAAATCACATATCCCTTCCCCTTAAGAGTACTCTCATCTTCTAAGAAGAGATTTCCATCTTTAGGAGGCATGTTGTCATACCATAGTGAGTTAGCATATCAGCTATAGCTTCTAAGGTAAGATATACCATCATTTCCACTACTAGGTTTATTAGGAGTGGTTATATCTTCTTTAAACAAGACATTATACCTTAATAGAGCATGATCTATTTCACGGGCAGATTCGGAACAAACACGTTCATCACTCTCTAAAAGATCAATATCAGGTTTCAAAGATATTTCAAGTGCAAGACTATCTTAAGAATAGCTCTCGGGTTCACTCCTATTCCCTTGATCAATATTTTCAACATCATGACACACTTGAGATTCATTAATTACATCACACACATCCCCAAGTGGTGGGCAATTTTCACACAAAATTTGACCATTATAAATTTCACAAGACGATGTACTTTCATTCAACACAATAGTTTCAACACTAGGTGGGCATAAATCGATCTTACAAGAAGAGTCGATTTGGTCATTAATAGGATCAACTAGTGTATCCATACTCACAACAAGTACATCACCATCAAGAGGCAAAGACATAATAGACTCAGATATAGGCAAGCTATAACTCACACTCAATGGTCTACTTGCCACATAATTATCATTAACATGCACAAAAGTGTAAGGGTTAGCTATTTTACCTTGACGTTCATGAGTATGTTCGTCTTTACCTCGGTGTGAAAGTCCATCACTAGATTGGGCAGCAACTTCCTTCAAAAACACTCTTATCGCAAGTTGTTTGGACAATTGGATTTTGAGGAAAGAGTTTGGGTAACAATTGGCGTATAATTTCAATATGTCGTTGCATATCTTCAAGATCGTCATAGATGCGATCACACGTGGCCTTGAAATCACATAGCCTTGAAATTATGTGTAGCCTTTGTACCTACAAAACAAAAAAAAAGACAACAACAAACAAAAGAAAACAAAAAATCTCCTTACCAACACGCGATACACTCACCTTTGTGATTCTCACAATTGGAGCGGCAAGTATTGAAAGTTGCTTATACTCCGGTAGTCAATAAGATGTCAATTCTACTTAGCGGCTGAAATGGATTCTTGTTTTGATTAACTGAATACACAAAACAAAATTCGCTTATGAACTTGAAATAAAGAAGTTACTACGAGTTACAAACGAGAAAAGCACACAAATAATGAAGACACAAAAGAAACATATTCAAAAACTAATTTACAACTTAGTAGGTATTTACTAGTTGCCAATTAGTATAAGAATAAAAAAAATGAAACTAAGAATCAACAATAAGAAACTAACAATTAAAGATTTTGAGCCCTAAGTTTTGGTATTGTACAAAAATTGGTGTTGTGGCGGTCAATGATTGGTTGTGGTTTTTGAAAGGTTCTTATTTTTCCAACTTTGAAATTTTTGATCAATTTTCAATTCTTGAAGAAGTATATTTCGGCCTTGGGGAAGAAAAATATCAAGATTGGAGCCCTTTTTCACATTCAAAAAGGTTTGACTTGTCTTATACCTTTTGGGCAAGACACCTTTTTGAAGGTTTGGTGGTCCTTTCCTCTTTTGGACACCTAGAAAAATGTTTTTCCCTCTTTTAGTACCGAGTATTTTGTAGATCTTTTTGTCCCCCTTCCCTTTTAGTAGGCCTTTGGAATTTGTTTTAAAGACTAACAAAGGCCTCACTTCTTTCCACTTGGCTTTTGGATCAAACAACACTATTGAAGAGCTTTTTTGCAACTAGACATGAAGATAGTCTAGAACAACAAGAACTTTCAATAGAAGTTTGAAAACCTAGCCTCACATTGAACCTCCAACAATCAACAACACCTTTTTCAAGCTTAAAAAACACAACAAAATAACAACAACACGAGCTCAAAACACCTTCAAGCTTTGGTCCACACAACAACACCAACAATGTTCAAGTTCTTGAAACCGTAACAACAATACCAACAACAATGTTCAAACTCAACTTGGATCTAGACTCAAGGGTATTAGTGAAGACAAAACTAAAACTTATAAACAACCAAGACAATCAAAACACACCTAGATTTAGACACAAATCTCGGCCAAAACAACAACAACAAGAACACAATTTTGTATTTGCCTCTTTTTGATTTTTCAGTTTTCTAATTTTTTTTTTAATTTTCAAGTTTACAAGCCCAAGATTGATCTTATAGGATCAAGATCAATCCATTCTCTGATACCAAATGATACAAATTAGTCCACCAAAATGCCAAAACAGTCCACAAAACGTGAGAAGAACAAGCAACACAAAGGGATATAAGATAACATACATAAAAACACACAGATTTGCCAAATAATGAAAGGATAGGTAATGAAACAAAGATTATTACAAGATTAAGAACCAAGTATATTTCAACATTAAACCCTAATGAATGTAATAATCAAAACCACACTCTTACAGTGACCGACAAGGTAATCGACTCACCTCAAGATCCACTATTTTGAAGCAAAGAACAATATTGGCTTTTCCAAGCCCTAACTAAGACTATACTAAGGTGGTCTACTCTCAAGAGAGAGGATTTCAAGTGTTTCAATCTTTCATCTTTCATCAACTAACTAGCAAATGAACTAATAGAACTTATTTATAGTCTAACTTATTACATAACAAAATGACCACAATACCCTTAATGAAAAGGGGTGGTCATGGAGTGCTACTTGGACAAGGATAAGTAACCAAAATATCCTTAATGAAGGCCCGAAACCGTGAGTCCTCAATCTTTAATGCTCCAAGCAATCTTTCACATGTGGGATTGCTCTTTGGTGTACTCAAATTGGCCTCTCCATGTAGGATCCCATTTCCTTAATGTGACCAAAGCTTGATGCCCCATGTACTGACTTCGAATGATGTTATTGAAAGCTAAGGAGACCATTTGAATCGTATGACATACTACAAACCAAAAATATAAATGTTTTGGATCTGCAACAATAGTCTATTTTGCCATTTGATCCCAAGAACAATAAATTGTAATCGAAGTCAACTATTATGCCTTTTTACAATCAAAAACCCATAAACTTGTATAAATCATTTTGGATCACATCGAGAATAATGCCAATCATCCCCACACCCGAGAAACAACACATAGAACCCATGAAGAGGGGTAAAGTAGGAAAAACACATAAAAAGGGAAAGTTCATAGAATCAAGTCATTGCAGGTCAGTTGACCACTTAAGAAGTCATCTCTAATGCGGCATACGACCGCTAAAATGGTACGTGTCCACAATCACCCTTCACTAAAGTGTGTGTACAAGGTGTTGCTTTAGCAACACCCGCTTTAGCGGTAGAGGTTCTTCTAAAGAAATGATGGAGGATATCCTCGAGTGCAAAAATGACTTCTTGGTTGCTATAGATGACTCAATTAACGCGGCGAATGGTTTGTGTTAGATGATGCGCTAGTTGAATTGCATCAGTTGCCACATGGATTCTCCAATTTTCTACCGATCATTTAGGATTAATTCAAAATCCTGTGAATGTAAAAAAATATGCTACTATATAAAATTTGACATTCGGGACTCAATGGGCCCATTGAAATTTGCATCTGAGATTTTATTGATGAAAGTGGGGCCCACCCAAGGTCAACTTTTATCAAATACAGTCCTATAGCCCAAATTGAGTCTTAAAGTCCTAGGACCCAAACCAAAGATTCCCCTAACCTAAAATTGACGTTTTAGAGATGATGGAACTGTTATAATTGGCATATGGTATTGTTAACCTAAATTTTATGTGTGATAGCCAATCCTTACCAATGCTGACTTTAAAAGTAAACTAGCTTTAAAAACCAAATGACCTACCCGGTAACTGAACTATCACCTCTAGAAAGTCAAAATTGACTTGGGGAATATATAGGAAAGCTCTAAATGACAAAGAAGTTATGGAGAGACAAAAAATAACCTTAAGGTTTATTACATCCAAACTCAATTGTACCTCTTCCATTGTGTAGACATCCAAAGTCTGATGAAAAACTAAGAACCAAGGGTAGAAGAAGTAGAAAACCAATACCATATGTAACAATCTCTTAACCATCTATCTAGTTTAATCTCTCTAAACTAAAGAAAACTAAACTATTAGGCAGTGTGTAACTCTAGTAAACATGTCAATAATCTCTCAAATTGGATCAAAACTTGAATTTTTGGCTGTAAAAAAGTGACAAAACCATAGTTAAGCTTATCACCTGAGTTGAACAACTTAGCCTCAATCTCCCAAAATTATCCCACTGATGAACCAACATCTAAACACCAAATCTAACACAACTCTTAAGCCTTTATCTAAAGGAGTCAAAATTAAAAATAGAGCAAATTAGTTTTTGAGAATGTCATAAACCTAAGCCAAACTCACTTTCAAACCAAGTACACACCCAATAGTTCCTGCAAGAGATAAAGCTATCGTTTTGCCAAGGAACATAATCACATTAGATAAAAACCATGGGCTAAACTTATGAGCAATCTAATTTGCACCAACTGGGGGAATCAATAAATCTAGAACATAACTAAAACTCACAGGCACTGCAAAGAGTCCTAATGATAGCCAAACCTTGAGTAACTTTAGAAGAAATAGTCATACCTTGATTCTTATCAAATATATACTCAATACATGTCAAGGAGTACTCACTCCCAAAATATACCTACTTTGATTACCAATGATTGATACACAAGAACATATAACCACCCTTCTTCTTCACATGCCAAGTTGAAGCATCTCATGAAGTCAAATTAGGTTGAATAAATATTTTAATAAGAAAGTGCTAAAATCACGTATTTAAACCTCCTTTATCTCAATCAAGCCATAAATATCATCCAGAAAGGAATGAGTACTCGACTTGACATCAAACCTCTTACCAAACTAATAGAAGAAGGCCAAAAAAATATGGTATTTATCTAAGCCAAGCAAATAAAAATAACATTAAAATAGATACTAGCTAGATAACGTTGGACTAGCCTTACATTGAATAAGGATCAACAATAAAAGAAACATAACAATAGTAATGACTTATAATACAAGTAGCAATAATATAAAGTGAAAGTGGTATGAAAGGAAAAAAAGAATAAGTCCTCTCAAGGATTGCATCAAAGCCACTATGTCGAAGAAAGGGAATTTACCCAAGCATTATGCCCCAAGTTAATCACCACATGATCCACTCAATCCATTACTAAAAGAAAATATCTATAGAGGTAGTCACATATGCATAAACCTACAAAATGACTCATAAACAATCAACATAGAGAAAATATATGACCACATATGGGTATTAAAATGATAAAATATATAATTGACCTGAAGTTTTAGCCACTAGCTCACCTAAAAAATGCATGATTAATATTGTTCAACCCTAAATTAACCATCTATTTGATAACCAATAGTACCTAAGTCACCATCTCTGACCAAATATGCGACATATCTAAATGACTGATCTAGCTACAATTACTGCTAAAAAAATCCCACATTAGCTACACTTGTTACAGATATGATCACTCTTCTTGCAAATTGTAAGAACCCTTGGAAACTCTAGTCTAGCAAATATAACTCGATGAACCAAACTAGTAGACCAATTCACACTTAGGTAACTCACTAGACAAATGACTAATCTCCCTAAAACTATGACATTACCCAAAAACTCACCGATATGATGTACCTGCTAATCTAAATCGACCACCATTGATTAAAGACCTAGACTAAAAACCATATGATACATAGCTAGAAATCTATTAATTGTGACCACCACGAGCTATTTGAGAGTCACTCATAATCTAAGGTGTTACCTGCATGAACCAGATAAGCTAAGAGTTATGGTGTCCTCTACCAAGAGTATCCCTACGTTCCAATAGAATATAATTAAAAGTGTACTAATGGCAGGGTATACTATCACCACCTCTATTATATATTATGACATGCCCCCTCAATAGTCCTCACGTGCTCGATAATTTAGATAAAGGTATACCCAGTTTCTATCAAATACTCTGATGTTAGATAAAGTGTTAAAGATAATCCTCTGATAAACCTCTATTTTATCTTATGCCCTAAAGAAAAGATCATAGAAGTATGCTTTACCTACTTGAGAAACCCTATCTCATACTCTAACATAGATAAAGAACCTTATTAAAAGCCTTCAGACCCAATTCTAGCCTTTGAACCACTAGATGTACCGAGCACCATCCTTGCTTATGGTGTATATTTGAAATTTCTCTAGATTTCTAACATAATATCTTGAAGAACTGATGTGTCTAAAAATATTATTAGAGCTTTGCTAGCCTTAGACCCTATAATGACCTTGAATATCCTCAATATAATGCTTTGACTCTCAACCCTAGCCCTGATAAAAACTTGGACAACATATATTGATGCCCTATTTGCATCTATCGACAACTAGTGCTATCCATCTATGAAAGAGTGGAGCCAAAAGAAAAACTTGGGGCTTATAAGAGGACACACGAGTAAGAATAAAGACATGGAATTTCTTAATAATACCATATAGACTCCAAATAAGACGACATGAAGATCATCATACCGATATGTAGGACTCTACTAGGCACCTTGGTGTTTTACCATGATAACGGTGAACTTAGGCTTTGATATCAAACTGTCACAACCCAATTTCACATGTCATGATGGCAGATATTATATTCTAATAGTAAGTAAGAAAACCTATATACAAAAAAACATGTGGGCTAATAAGAGAAAATGTAGCCAAAACAAAATACTAGGAGAATAAGAAATTGGTGAAGGAAAATATCCTCCAAGACCTAGTTAGTTTAATACAAGAGCCATTAGCAAATCAAGAATTAAAGGTAAATATAATATATATATATATATATATATATGTATGTATGTATGTATATATATATATATATTTATATGTAAAGAACCATCTTCGAAATACAACATAAAGACCAGTCCAGCAAAAGAGAAAGAGAAGGAACAACTCCAAATGAAGGAAGCTTACCCCTAATCTCTGATGCATAGTAAATCAAAATGATTCATACATTAGCAACGATAACTTACACTATGATTTGAAGGATATAAAAGATAAGTATGAGTGCCAAACATGCAGTAATCAATAGACTTCAATTGACTAGCCTAAAAACATAAATATAACTAGGTTTATATACAAGAAATAAGCTAGCCTTAGTTTAATTAAAATGCATAACCCAAATTATGAAAAATCAAGTAATGACCCTTAGGGTCATTTCTCGTGATTCCACTAATTTTTGTGGTTAGATCTTTTACATTGCTACTCTAAGTCTTTTATGACTTACTAGAATTGATAGTTCGATTACCGGGCAATTCATTTTGTTTTTAGAACTATTTTTCTGTTTAGTAGTCTTTATTTGTTCCAAATGGCCACCGAGAGATTATTAGCAAAACAATATCAGATTCAAATTATGATTGCATTAGCAGCTTCAAAGTATCTATTTTAGGTTGGGTAGACCTTTGGTTTGAGTCCCACTACACCCTAATTCATTTTGAACTATTGATCAGAAAGTTGATAAATTGGAAATTTGGTTATGTGGCCCAAATTTGATTGAAACGACCTCAAATGAAAAATACGACTTCACCAACACATCCAGAATGTCTAAATCAGTGTGGTTGGATATTTTATTTTCTCATATTAGATTTTAGATG
This sequence comes from Capsicum baccatum var. pendulum, assembly GCA_030864225.1. Lineage (NCBI taxonomy): Eukaryota > Viridiplantae > Streptophyta > Magnoliopsida > Solanales > Solanaceae > Capsicum > Capsicum baccatum. The sequence continues at coordinate 141,505,861 of CM061552.1, forward strand.
TATCTTTAGGCATTGGCCGAAACTTGAAATAAATTCCAAGTTTTAGTTATCATCTGGTGAGCAAAAAGTACCACGATTATGAAGGTTGTATCATGATCACAGAGCCCTAATCACAACATATGTATTCATAGTTGCGTGAACGGAGAGCCTGGTAAGGGGTATTTAAATGCCCTTTTAGTGGAGAATTGGCCATTTCCCCCCTTGATTTGAGATCCATAAACAATAAAATAGTGTGTAATCCATAAATTAAGTCTTGGGTATTTATTGGAGCTTAAATATCTTGCATCTTCATGATTAACATTGAATCTAAGGTATGAATCCTTCATTATTATTGTTAATTCTTAATTATTTGACCCAAAAACCCAAATGGCTTAAGGATTGATTTTAGCCCAAATATGATTGATTTACACCAATTTCTTGAGGGATATAACTACCTAATGGTATTTGGATAATGGATTGGTCTCAAAAACTCATTTTCCAAATGTGGAAGCCACATAGGGGTTTTTGGTGTCATTTTAGACCCAAAGCACAATGGTGTAATATGGGAATTGATATTCTCTTAATAAGGCATAAATTGTGTTTTTTTGTAGCTTGGCTAGTTGAAGATTCTTTGAGTAAAGGGAAAGCAAAGATTTTTGGTTCGTGAGCTATATTTGGATTTGAAGTAGGTTAGGCTTAATTATTGTTATATTGAGCTTAATTTTAGTATGTCTTTGATATCTTGATAAGATTGGGTGGGGTTTTAGGTTTTGAAGTGATAGATGGTAATGTTTGAAATTAGTTAAACAACTTAGGCTATTAAACTCATAGAGTATGGTAGTTGACTTATATTTTAGAACCTTGGTTAGTTGGACTTGTTATCTCATGAATGACATGAGAATTCTCTAGTCACTCTAGTTAGAAGGAAGTGAACTTGTCACTCATATTCAATAGTAAGTTGACCTTGATTGTGCATAGTTGTGGCAATTGCCCTAGTAGCTTTGGATCAATTAAGAATAATACTTGAGGAAGGATTTTAGCATAGTACTAGTGTGGGATGATAAACCATTAAGGCATGACTTAGATGGCTTAGCTTAGTCTCTGTTAGAAGATAGACTTGTAGAGAAATTTGGGTTATTAGAAGTGGAACATTACCCGCCTTAAGCTCGGACTATGTAGTTTCATTAGTGACCTAGATATATATTAAACTCATAAACTATACCTTTTGTAATATTATGAATAACCCTGATAAATGATTTATTCAAGATGTTGGTATTGGAAATTATATGTATGGTTGGTTTCTAGATTATTGATGATGCTTGCATAGCAATAAATTATCTTATAGATTGAACCTATGACTATGGTATTACTTAAAGCATTGACTAGATTACCATTTGGGTCGTGGAGTATGTTATTTCTCATATTATATTCAATCCTAGTGATTAAACTAATATTTGTGCTAAAAATCCTCTTGCGTTAATAATGTGAATCATGCTAATAAAGAGGGGCTCCAGAAGATATAATTGAGGTTTTTTACTTGAAAAATACTAATGATTATGTTTATCCTGGTAAAGTAGTGACTGTTCATACCCTATGTATATACTTGTTCATTCACCTATCAATATATTGTGTTGATAATGAATGATGAGGTATGATGATATATCTTTCCTTACTTTTTGTAGGGCTTGAATTCATAATTATTTGGATTGCTAATAAATGTATAAGGATGCCTGGAAAGTTTGGAGGATATATTGTTGATATGACGATGCTTAGTGATTTTGAAGGATTTATTAATGTTATGATGATGCCCGGTAAGTCTGGAGGATATATTGATGATATGTTGATTATCGGTGATACCACAAGATATATTGATGTTATGATGATGCTCGATATGTGCAGAGATACATTGATTATATGATGATGCCCAATGATTTCAGAGGATATATTGATGTTATAGGATGCCCGTTAAGTCCGAAGAATGTATTTATGATATGATGATGCCCGATTATTCTGGAGGATATATTGATGTTATGGTGATGCCCGATAAGTTCGGAAGATCTAATGGTTATTATGATGATTAGAAATGGTTATTGTTTAAATGCGCCTATGGTCTATAGTGAATCTTAACTAGATGTTGAACGTTGGTTATTTACTGAATAATGGTTAGTTACTATCCCGTGATTAAAGATTATGTAAAGAATTGATTTGGCTATAAACTAGAGGTCCTTTAATGACTAGCAAATTAGTAGTTTAATATTTAGTATTGGATAGTTAATAATAGTGTGTAGATCAAGTATATCGATGAGATAGATTTCTAAATAGTTATATTATTCTTGTTATGAATACTTGGGTAAATATTATTCAATTGTAGTAATTGGTGAGGATTATGTATGTTGTCAAATGACCATTGACATGAAAAGTGGGGAACCATGGATAATGAGAAGTGTGTGATATATCTATATAAGTTGATGATTTGATCTATTGATGCACTCTCCAATGGTGTGGGAAGATGTGATGGGCTCTTTACTTTATGTTTTTTGGGTGTAATCCTTGGTGGTGTACAATATCGTGGTGAGTTCTTGTACTTTATGCTTTAATGTATGTATGTGCATTGACTTGGTATGTGTACGGTTGTTATTGTATTAATGTTGCTTTATGCTTTTGGATCAAGTACTCATTATAAATTACGGTATTGATATGTATTGCAATGCAGAGTCGTATTATCATTCTAGTTGATAATTTATTTTATACACTAATGATGAAGATGATTTAGGTTCAATATTGTACCTTGGCATGGCATTGAGATATTATACTACTTTATATCATCTTTATATCATAATTTAGATCATTCGGTCGATGATGCCTACTAAGTACCCATTATTTTTGTACTCATACTACACTTCTATACTCTTTTGGTGTTGACCCGAGTACTAGTTGCCACTGCTGAGTTGAGTTCATCCAGTGTAAATCTTCTTGAGATAGGGTGAGCTCTTGGAGTTTTGAGTTGCCTATTTCCCTTTATCCTTGTTTAGACTTTTTGTATTCTAGACGAATGTATTGATTATTTTAGATTTATGAGTTATATTTCCTATTATCAAACTTAGATTCTCTTGTACTGATATTACCAGGTCATATGATTGGTATCCAAATTTTTAGTATTTTTTTTAGTGGAATACTATTAATTATAATTGTATTTGTGTATATAGTCCTGGTTGGGAATTTCTACTAAAGTAACCCATTTCCTTAGCTTCGGGGTTATAATGTTAGCTAACCTACTGATGGGTTTTAGTAGGTGCCATCATGACTCATGAATTGAGTCAGGACAAATTGGTATCAGAGCCTAGGTTTCACCGGTAATGTCGGTACAAAAGCAAGTGTCAAATAGAGTCCTGCAGATAGGAATGTTGATGTCTGTTTTCTATCTTTACAAGGCTATGGGACATTCTTATGAGTCCTTCACTTCTTTCTCTCATATTATGCTAAGAGTCTAAATTGGTTTATAGGATATTTTCTTGATTTTACTCTTTTGAAGATGCATAGGAGACGTACTACAGCTATTTGTGAGGAGTTTCCCAAGATAGAGCCCAGGGATTTTACTCAAGTTCAAGGCCAGGATCGTAAGGTATCCCCAGTTAAGGACTAGGATGGGCTTTCTCACCAAGAAACCCATTCTTGTACCTAAGCCAAAGATTCCTCCGCCATAGCCATCCCTGGGATAGGGTCCAGCCCAGGCTCCACTAGGTTATATTACCTCTTTATTACTTAGAGATGCCTTGATTCAGGTATTGGGTGTTGTGGTGCATCATCTGAAAGTGAATAGACTACAGCTGCATAAGTGTAGCCTGCAGCTGTAGCTCCTGGAGTTGATATTCCTCCAATACCAGTAGTGGATCAACTGATGGCTGCTCAGCCAGTTGTGACCTAGCCTACTATGTTTGCTAAGTAGAAGAAGATGTTAGGTAGATATTTGAGGTTGGCTTTGCCTATGTTTTTGGTGCTTCTGGAGAGGATGTATTTGAGTTCTTTACTGTTTGTGAGGATAAGCTCAGTGGATTAGGGCTTGTTAAGACTCGTGGTATCGATTACACCATACTTTAGTTAGATTTTTTTGCTCGACACTGGTGAAGAGTTTTTTTGAGTTCAAGGCTAGTTAGATTTTCTCCCTTATCGTACGCTCAGTTCTCTAAGATGTTCTTGGAGAATTATATGTTGCATAGCCATAAAGATCGATTAATGGATCAGTTCACCAGATTAAAGCAGGGTTCTATAACCATCGCGGAGTATGAGGATCATTTTTATGAGTTGGAAAGGCATGCAACTTCTATTTTAGATACTGAGTATGAGAGAGTTTACTACTTTATCAGAGGACTGAGATTCCCTATTAAGATGGCTACTCCATTTCTAGTTGCTAAAGGTAGGACCTTTACTGAGGTTTTAGATCATACTAGAGTGATGGAGGACATGTTTCATGAGGGTCGTGATAATAGGCCCAAAAGACAAGGCAAATTTAATGAGAGCTATAGTAGTTCCCAATTCATAGGTATTAGTTCTCATGTTGGGTATCCTTTATATCTGTATTTTTATCCTCAGATTCAGGCTAGTTGACCAGTTCATGCAACTTTTTAGAATACCGATGAAGGTCAATTTGGTACTTATGGTCATCCTGATGGTGGTGATAAATATTTTAGAGGTTCGTCTTCAGGTCGTACTAGACATGTTGGTTACTCTGGTTCAGCCAGATCTATGAGTTCTGGTTTTTCTTATGATTCTTGTTTTACTTATGTGCATTCTAGTCATTCTTTATGAGATTGCCCTAGTTGTGGGGCGATGGTTGTTTCAGCCCATGGTGCTACCCCTATTAGGGTGGTCTATCCCTCAGGTAGATATGGTCTGCGAGTTCACAAGAGTAGTTATCAAGGTGCTCAATGTGGTACTTAGGTAGGCAGGACAAGAGGTCAGTTAAGTGCCCATCTAGGTGGCGGACGTGGTCAGTTATATGCAGTACCTGCTAGACCCAAGGATGAGACTTCAGATGTTGTTGTTACAGGTATGATATTGGTGTGGCGCGAGTCAACTCTTTCTTTATTTGATCCTAGATCTACTTATTCTTATATATATATGCTTATTATGCACTACAGTTGGGCTTTAATAGTGATATATTATCTATTCTATTATTTGTATCTACATTCGTGGGTTATTCTTTAGTATTGCATCGAGCATTCAGATTATGTATTATGATAACTAGGGATGTTTATACTTATGCCAATCTTAATATTCTAGATATACTGGATTTTAATATGATTTTTGGTATAGACTGGTTATCCTACTATCCTGAGATCATGGATTATTTTGCCAAGACCCTTATCTTAGCCATCCTCGGCATACCCCCAGTCGTGTGGCAGGAAATTTTTAGCTACGAGACAATGGGGATTATTTCTTATGTTTATGCTAGGACACTTATATTGAGGGGTAGCGAGTCTTATCTCACTTATATATGTGATACTTATGTAGAGAGTCCATCGCTTGACTTTATTTTTATTTTTTGTGTGTTTCCTGATGTGTTCCCTATTGACCTTTCTTGTATTCCCCCTGACCATGATATTGAGTTTGCTATTGACCATGAGCCTGAAATTGAATCTATTTTGATGGCACCTTATCGGATGGCTCCTGTTGAGCATAAGGAGCTGAATTCTCAAATTTAGGATTTTTTTTGTAAGGGTTTCATCAAACTGAGTGTGTCCCTATAGGGATCTCCTAGATTGTTTGTAAAGAAGAAAGATGGCACTATGCATACATGTATTTACTAAAGACATCTTAATAAGGTGATGGTAAAGAACCATTGTTGTATACCTCGTATCGAGGATTTGTTCTACTAGCTTCAGGGTACAATCATGTTTTCTAAGATTTATTTGAGGTTTGGTTATCAGCAGTTGAGGATTCAGGATGTGGATGTCCCAAAGATGGATTTCAGTACATGTTATGGTCAGAATAAGTTTTTGGTGATGTCTATTGTGCTGACTAATGTCCATCCATGTAATGATTTTGATGAACCATGTGTTCAGGCCCTATCTTGACATCTTCATTATTGTGTTCATTTATGACATTCTTGTGTATTTGAGGAGAAGAAGGAAAATGTTCAACATTTGAGGATAGTGCTCCAGACTTTGCAAGATCAAATGCTTTTTGCCAAATTCTCTAAGAGTGAGTTTTGTATTGAATCAGTGTCATTCCTAGGACATGTGGTATCTAAAGTCGGAATCATGGTGTACCTGGCTAAGATTTTTGTGATTTGTATTAGGCTAGGCCTACGTCACCAATTGAGATTCCCAGTTTAATTTGTTTGGCCGATTATTATAGGCACTTTGTTGAGAGCTTTGCTACTATTTCCACCCCTATTACTAGATTGACCCGGAAGAAATTTCCTTGTTGATGGTCCAAGGAGTATAAGTTGATCTTTGGAAGGATCAAGGATTGTCTTACTTCAACTCCAGTATTAGCTCTTTCTGTTGAGAGTGAGGGACTCACCGTGTTCTATGACACTTCGGATGTTTGTATTTAATGTGTTTTAATGCAGCAGGGTCGTGTCATTGTTTATGCTTTTAGACATCTTAAACTACATGAGTGTAACTACTCCAGTCATGATTTGGATTTGGTGGAGGTATTTTTTGCGCTAAAGATTTGGAAGCATTATTTGTATGGAGTGCATTATAAGAGTTTCACCAATCACCGCAGCCGTCAGTAGCTTATGACCCAACAAGAACTTAATGTTGGCCAGTGTAGGTGGACAGAATTGCTTAAGGACTATAATATTTACATCTTGTATCATTTGGTAAGGCAAATGTGGTAGCTTATGCCTTTAGCTACAGGGCAGTAAGTATGGGTAGCTTGGCATGCATATTAGTTTCTCAGCGGCCTATGACATTTGACATTCATTCCTTAGCCAATTTGATTGTTTATCTTGTTATTTTTGATCATATAAGGATTTTGGCTTGTGTGGAGCGAGGTCCTCCCTATTAGAGAAGATTTGCTATCATTAGTATGAGGATAGCAAATTGTGTTTCCTCCTTGATTAAGTGGTAAGTGTTGAGTCTGAGAGGCATAACATTGATTCCAAGGGTATTTTGAGATTTTAGGGTTGTATTTTTGTTCCTCGGCTTGATGACTTGATTCGTGTGGATCACAGCTTGAGATATTGTATTCATCCCGATACAACTAAGATATATAGAGATTTGAGGCAGCATTACTAGTGTGATGGTATAAAGAGAGATGTGGCAGACTTTGTGGCTCATTGCCTATGTTTTCTGTAGGTTAAGGACGAGCATCAATGTCTAGGAATATTGACTCATCGGTTTCCCATTCCCTAGTGGAAATGGGAACAGATTACTATGGACTTCATTAATGGTTTTCCTCGTACTTGCCTTTGTTTTGATAGTATTTAGGTTATTGTGGGTAGTTTTACCAAGTTGACGCATTTCATTCCTATTAAAATTGCCTTCAGTGTTGAAAGATTAGCTTATATTTTTGTTTGGGATATAGTTCATTTGCATGGGGTACCTATTTCTGTCATATCAGGCCGTGGTTCTGTATTTACTTTGCATTTTTAGAGAGCATTCTAGGATGAGTTGGGTACTCGAGTAGATTTAAGTACAACATATTATCCATGGATAAATGGTTAGTTTGGGTGGACTATTCAGGTTCTTAAGGATATCATATAAACATATGTTATGGATTTCGGAGAATAATGGGATCAACACTTAGAATTAGCAGATTTTGCAAACAACAACAACTATTATTCAGGTATTGAGATGGAACTGAGGCTTTGCATGGTAAGAGATGTCATTCTCTGATAGGATGGTTTATGACTTTTGAGGTGATACCTTATGGTTTGGATTTTGTTCAAGACTCATTGGATAGAGTTAGGGAATTTAAGATTGGCTGAGAGTAGCCTAAAGTAGGAAGAAGGCCTATGTCGACTGTAGGCTCCATGCCTTGAGGTTCGAAGTTTGTGACCATGTGTTCATTCATGTTTTTCCTTTGAGGGTGTGATAAGGTTTAGAAGGAAGGGTAAACTCAGCCTTTGATTAGAAGGGTCACAGATGCCTCAGTTAGTAGGTGTGAGAGGTTGGTCTTCAATGGTTTCAAAAAGGGTAGGGGTAGACCAAAGAAATACTGGAGAGAGGTGATTAAACGTGACTTAGTAAAGTTATGGCTCACTGAGGACATGGCCCTTCATAAAAAGGTTTGGAGGAAGAGTATTAGGGTAGATGGCTAAGGTGTGTGGTCTAGTCATAAGATGTAGCTAGGAGAGTTTGGTGTAGCTTCGTTGATAATATTAGGGTTGGGGGAAGGGAGTGTCCTTCATTGGTCAATGTACTCTATTTTTGTGGTTGTTGTTTCACTGTTACTTTTATCATGTTATATGATTGCAATGTTTGACTATGGTCCTTTGTCTTGAGCCGGGGGTCTATCGGAAACAACCTCTCTACTTTGTCGGAGATAGTAATATAGACTACGTACATTCTACTCTTCCCATACCCCACTAAGTGGGAATATACTGTGTTTATTGTTGTTGTTGTTTAAGATTCTTCGTGCAGTTGGCGAGGTGTCCTATAAGTTAGCATTGCCTCCAGATTTTTCTGTTGTTCATCTAGTCTTCCATCTCTCCATGTTGCAAAAGTATATTCTTAACCCGTCTCATGTGCTTAGGTAAGACTTATTCTATTTAGATGTGCAATTTACCTTTGTGGAGGAGCCTGTGCTTATTTTGCTAGTAATGTGACACAGTTGTGTACTAGAGAGATTCTTGGAGTTAAAGTTCAGTGGAAGAACTGCCCAGTGGAGAAGTCCACTTATGAGATCAAGAGCGAGATGTAGGCCCAACATCCTCACCTATTCAAGACTTCAGGTATTCTCTCCATCTTTAACTTTAGGTGATGAAAGTTCCTTAGTAGTGGATATTGTAATGACCCTTCAGGTCATTTCTGATGATTTTAGTTATTTTCTCCATTAGGGATTTTCCACAGCTGCCCCAAGTCATTTATGTGCTGCTAGGATTAATAGTTTAGTTACCAGGCAGTCCATTTGTTTTTTAGAGACATTTTCCTGTTTAGAAGTCTTCACTGGTTCCAAATGTCTACTGAGAAACAATTCAGCAAAATGATGTCTGATGTGAATTATGACTACGCCAGCAGCTTTGAAATATTGTGTTTTTGTTAGGCAGACCTTTGGTTTGGGTCCTACTACACCCAAACTCATTTCAACCTATTGATTGGAAAGTTGATAAATCAGAAATTTTGGTGTGGGCCCCATATTTGGTCTAAATGTCCTCTCATAGAAAATTTGTCTTTTCTAACGCATTCAGTATGGCAAAATCATTTTGGTCGCATATTTTATTTTCTCATATTGGATTCCAGATGCATCCCTAGGCATTGTCTAAAACTTGGAACAAATTTTAAGTTGCAGTTGTCATCTGGTGTGGAAAAAAGTACCCTAATCATGGAGGCTATATTCCAATTGCACTGCCGAAATCGCGGTTCGCGTGTTTGTGATCATGTGAATTCAGAACCTGTGAAGGGGTATTTAAATGCCTTTTTAGACAAGAATTGGTCATTTTCTATCTTACTTTATGTTCCATAAACCCTAAAAGGGTGTGTAGTCAAGAAATTGAGTTTTGGGTGTTGATTAGGATCTTGAATAACTTGCATATTCATGATTAACATTGAATCTAAGCTATGAATCCTTCATTATTAGTGATGAATTTTTGATTATTCTACCCAAAACCCAAAGGCTTGACGCTTGGTTTTAGCACAAATATGATTGATTTACACTAATTTCTTGAGCGATATACCCCCCTAATGGTATTTGAAAAATGGGTTGGTCTCAAAAACTGATTTTCTATATCTGGGACCCACATGACAGTTTTTGATGTCATTTTGGACCCGATTCACAATAGTGCAAAATGGGTATTGATATTCTCGTAATAATGCATAGATTGTGGTTTTGATAGCTTGGCTCGTTCAAGAAGCTTCGAGGAAAGGGAAAGGAAAGATTGTTGGTTCATGATCTATATTTCAATTCGAGGTATGTTAGGCTTACTTCTTGTTAGATTGAGCTTTATTATAGTATGACATTGATATCTTGATAAGATTGGGTGGGGTTTTAGGTGTTGAAGTAATGGATGGTAATGTTTCGGATTAATTGAAGAACTTAGGATATTAACTCATAGACCGTGGTACTTGACTTATAGTTTAGAACCTTGGTTAGTTGTACTTTTTATGTCATGAATAACATGAGAATGCTCTAGTTTCTGTAGTTAAATGGGAGTGACCTTGTCACTCATATTGAATAGTAAGTTGACATTGGTTGTGCGCAGTTGTAGAAATTGACCTAGTAGCTTTGGATGAATTAAGAGTAATACGTGATGGAGGATTTCACCATAGGACTAGTGTGGAAAGATAAACACTTAAGACATTACTAGGATGGCTTAGCTTAGTGTCGGGTACAAGATAAACTTGAAGAGCAATTTGGGTTATTAGAAGTGAAACTTGACCCACCTTAAGTTTGGACTATGCAGTTTCATTAGTGACCTAGTTACATGGTAAACACATAGAATATGCCTTCGGTAATATCTATATGCGTTGTTAATTTAGGACGCCGGATGATCGCTTTACTTTATGTTCTTTTGGGTGAACTCCCCGATGGTATGGAAAGTCGTGGTGAGTTTATCAGCTTTTTACTATAATGGATGTATATACATTGACTTGGTATTTATACAGTTGTGATTGTATTAATGTCGCTTTATGCTTTTGGATAAACTAGTCATTATAAATGATAGTATTGATGTGTATTGATATGAGGTGTTGTATTATTATTCTTGTTGATAATTTATTTTATACAGTGATGATGAAGATGATTCAGGTTCGATTCCGTACCTTGACTTAGAGATATTATCTTGCTTCATATCATCTTTATATCATAATTTAGCTCAATCGGACGATGATGCATACTGAGTACTCATACTACACCACTGCACCTTTTTGATGCAGACCTGAGTACTAGTTTTCACTGCTGAGTTGAGTTCGTACAGTGTCTATTTTCAGGAGATAGGGTGAGCTCTTTGAGTTTTGAGCCTCCTGTTTCTCTCTATCCTTGTTCATACTTTTGAATTCGAGATGAATGTATTAACTATTTTAGACTTATTAGTTGTTTTTCCTATTATTAAACTTAGATGCTCTTATACTGGTATTACCAGATCATGGGATTGGTATCCATATTTTGACTATTTTCTTTTATTTGAATACTGTTGATTATAATTGTATCCGTGTATTTTGGCCTGATTGGGCATTTCTACCAAAATAACCCATTGCCTTAGCTCTGGGTTACAGTGTTGCTTACCTACTGGTGGGTTTTTAGTAGGTGCCATCGTGAATCGTGAATTCGGTCATGAAAAATCACAAGATTCATAAGATAAAAGAGGAAAAGAACTCAGAAGTGTACCTACAACATGGGGTATAAATCCATAACCAACATGCCATGAAATACACAATAATATCCAAACAATAATAGAAAACAAACAATTACCTATTTGGACCCCATATGTCCGGAAGGTACACCATAACAAACGCAACCTAACAAAGCCCCCATACGAATGATAGGTACAAACAACACAATAACATAGTGGAAATAGTCAATGCCTATGAATAAATGAAATATAAAGTAAATCCAATAGTATCATGTCAACTATTCCATAATTTATCAAGTTTATACATCTCTTTTGGCCCCGTGGCTCACAAGGTAGGACCTATTGGGAATCTCCTCTTCTAACATGTAGTCCTATACAGAAGGACCCTTAGGGGACTTAGAATATCCATATATACTGCCTGGTCCCAAACTAAGAATTCTAATATTCCATAACCAATCCACTCCATCAAGTACAAAAGGTAAATATGTGTAGTAAGTCCTTGTAGTCAAACCAAGACTAGAATAGTAGAAATTAATGTCTCTCTATCTTAAAATCCATCATTGAATAGTAACGGTTTTACAACCTCTATTTAAAACTTAGTATTTCAAAGTAAAAGTTGGGGAATAAATCCTCTTTTTGAAAACAATAGCAAAACCATGGTTTTATTTTGAATAATACCACAATATATGCGTAATAATATTTGCATGCGATCATCAGTATCTGAACAATGAAAACATAAGCATTCAAGTGTCCATAAACTAAAATCACAACTCTTTAAGAGCACAAAAACTAACTTGATGTCCAACTAGTCTCGTAATTAAGGCCTCAGGCCCAAGGATATATAAAGTAAGAGGATATTGAGATCATAATTCAAGAAGCTAAGGTAAATAGGAGTATTATGGTACTAGGAAGATATACTTGAGGAATATCATTTATATAGAAAGGTACTACCACATATCCTACATTAAGGATTACTAATGTCAACTAAAGTTCACAAGAAGTTATAATAACATAACCTTATAGCTATAGCAGGTATTCTATGTTAAATCTCAAACTATAATTCTATTCTAAAGTTCCCCTAAATAGGTCAAATATCCAACAAGATTCAAATAGGTCTATGAGAGTCAACCTAAGGTCATAAAATGTATGTAGGTGATCCTAACAATGTCATAACATTTATGTAGGTGATCCTAACAATCTTAAAACTATGGTAGGCATTCTACACTGAGGTAGAAGCTACTATTTTACACTAAAATTTTTCAAGGAAGGCCGTGATAATAAATTCAATAAGATAACAAAAAACATATCCTGTGATCCCTAGATAACATGTAATCTATACGATACACAATCTCATAAAGAACAGTAGATCGTGCCTACCTCATAGTCGGACTGTAATCTCAAACCTCTCACGAAACTCTCATCTTCACTCCTTAATCTTTGAATGCCTTTGTGCTATAAAATTCATAATCTTCATTGTTAATATGTGTAAAACATGACCAATCATGCAATATTAAACTCTAATCATAGAGTTGGGTAAAAAATCAGCCCATGGGACCTGCATATGGAATTCAAAAATTTAATCCATCATTACCTCCCTCAAAGGACAAGGAATACATTTTTAAAAGTTAACACAAAGAGTCCTAATTAGGGATCAAAAAATCCCCAAAAACTTAATGAAATTAAGAATTCAAAAATAAGAATTTATAGATTTGGGATGGAATTAGACATGTCAATTAGAGGAAAAAGACTAAGGGATGATAACATAACATACTTGAGCTCAATGTGATAAAGTCCCCATAATCCACAAGCTTTATATATAAACTACATAATTAGGGTTGAAGAATGAGTTAGAAAAAGAAAAGAGGATTATTAATATTGACAAGAGTTTATTCATCTTGACCACAAGATTCCTTGCTATAATTGTGATACTCCACTAGTATATACATTACGAATGTAATGGCCCAAATCGCGATTGCGAAGGCCAACTAGGGTATCTTCTTCATTGAAAATGTGATCCCTATCCAATGAATGCAATGCTCAAGAATCCTTGACCCTCGCAATTTAGGCCTATGACTCATCGATGCAAAGACATTTTGGGTTTTTAATAGCAAAGAGCTAAGTCAAAAATGACTACGAACAATCTTAAGAAATTGTTCAAGACTCGTGAACACAAATATACTATGCCATACTACTAAATTTGGCAATTTAGACTCAGGAAAATGTAATGCCCCGAGTTTTTGATCCTTGAAAATTTCTGAAATTTTATTCTCACTATCTTGACTATGATTTTCCCCTATGACTCATAGGGTGTCTTGATAGGTTATGTGACCTTATTCGTAAGGTGTCCAATGAATCGTGTTTGAGTTTTTATCCTGAGTACCACTTAGAGATAGGAGGCATAAGAGTCTTGATGGGTCCTAGGGACACAAGTCGTAACCAAATCAGTAATAAAGAAGCTAAGTTCTGCTTTGTGTATGAGTATCTTACTATGAGTCATAAGGACATATTATGAATCATTGGGTTCAAATTATAGGATATCAAGTGTTTACCCAAATAGTTCTATATTGATTACGACTGGACCCTACGAGTCGTAGGGTCCAATAATGAGTGGTACCAGTTGAGTTATAGGGATACCAGTGTGTAGGTATCCTGGGAACTGTCTAGGCTATGACTTAGGGTAACATGTCCTAATGAGTCCGTATGAGTCTTATAGTGACCCGTAGTCATTAACGACTAAATTTCAACTTTTATTTTCAGGGCACTTTAGACAATTCCCTATTTAACCAATTAAAACCCCACATACATAAAGCACTTTAGGGTTTTATATTTCATCGTTAACATACTCAAACACTTCCAAATCTCTCTTAAATTCTCTTAACCAGCTGTACTTAGGGTTTTCAAGAAGTAGGTTATCCAATGGCTCAAGGGTTGAATTCTTTTTGTGAAACTTGGTATTTTAGTCATGTTACTCCTCCCTAATTATTAAATTGCTAAAATCATAAGTTTAAAAGTGTTGTTCATGATATATTGATGTTGATTTTGAAAACATGGGTTGAGGGTTTTAGTATAACTATTGTTTATGTGATGTTTCATGTTTGTCCTTGTATGGGTTAGGTTTAAATGGTGTTTTTAAAGTCAATTTGATGCATTAGAATGGTAAATGAACTAGGGGTTGTAATTTTCCAAAACTTATGACTTTTGAAGTGGGTATGATGCCAATCTAATATTATGAAATTGGTTTTAATTATGAGAAATGTGGGAATTGAACTATTCTTGAACTATTGCATTATGATTTTAAATTGAACCTTATGGGGTTGTGTACTTACCCCAAGATAATGTAAAATTTAACAAAAGGGGTTGTGAATTCCCACAAGTGAAGATAATTAGTGTGTCATGTTAATGTTACCTTACAAGTGTAGTTGGTATGACCATACCGACAATGTTTGCCTAAATGTGTATTGGGGTTCAATGGATGGATTATGTGATAAATGTTTAAATTGAGATTTAATGAGGGATGTGTAGTTGACTGATGAAGTTGGTGGTCATGACGGACCACACTGGAAATCGTGGCTACTAATGTGGGGGTCTATATGTCCACATAGTTTTAGTACACTCTATGAATATCATTTGATTGGGTGGTTCGAGTCCTCCACAACTTATTTCATGATTTGGTGCTTGTGTTACCTTGATATGCAGGGAGGTTCCAGTCCTCCATAGTTCATATGTATATACCCTCCAGTTCGTTCAGCCACACACAGTGGGGCCCTACCATCTAGGGAAAAGCTGGGGTCATATAGCTCGTGGGTGCCTTTGCATGTTATGATAGTTGAGCTACACAACACAAGCTAAATTTTTAAAGTACATATTAAGACTTTTTCTCTATCCCGACATGTGATATATATATATATATATATATATATATATATATATATATATGCATTGATCATGCTCATTGTCTTTAAATGATTTAAAACTATTTATCATGGTATTCTATTATCCTTATCCCCGAGTTACGTGATAGCATTTACCCTGTTCACTATCTTCAGATGATGTATCCCCACGCGATGCAGGAACTGGCCATACTTCTACTCCTCCTACTAAGTGATTAGGATTCGGGATCAGTTCGTGAGTTGACATTGAAGTGGTGAGCTTCCATACATTGGAAGTCTGCACTTCATGTTTTGGTCACTTATGTCTCAGACTTTTTAGACTTGTTTTTGTCTATAGGCAGGGGCATGTCCCGACACTTTATTGATATTCAGTTTTGGTTGAGCTTTGTTTGGATTACTGTGGACTTGGTTAATGTCATCCGGTTGTGTTTTGTTTGGTTAGGTGTAGGGGGTGATCTTTGATCTATGTGGGACTTGAGATACTCATCATGACCAATGCCTGGTTTAGGTCGTGACACAAAACCATAAAAATTTTACACAAAATTTCTTTTTTAGAATATGGGTCCCACACCTGTTGTTATATTTTTAATAAATTCCACCCAATCGCCCAAAATAAGCTTGAAAGCCTCAGGAACTGGATCAAGTGTCTCTCTACCCTAAAACCATATTTTTGAGCTAACGAAACTGTCAAATTTCTCATCAGAAGTCCTTTACTAAATGTTTTGGCCAAATAGCAATTTCTTAACTTTATAGCTCCAAAATAGGGAAATAGACTTAAAACATAAAATAATTTCCTGGGAACTGAAAAGATCATCCTAACAAGTCATAAAAGACCTATAGCTGCGACATGAAAGCACGGAGCACAAAAAATGCACTGCAATGGAGAAAATGATCTAGAGGGTCATTACATATACTCATCTACAAGATCAACATGTTTAAATTTTCCATCTTTATTCTCTACTTGAAAATTAACATTAATCTTATTGAGATCTTCATCGACTTTCAAACAAGCATCATCTTTAGGTAAACGTGGGTTATTAGGCAAATTATTAGCTTAGCAGGGAATTTAGGGTGGTATATGTTTGGAAAGTTATATCAGATGTTAAATAAAAAATCTAACCAGTCATAGGAGTAGATCTATTAGGGCCTGGAGAGGGTATGACAATGATGAAATGATGTTTAGTCAGTGGTAGGGTTAGGCATGAGCGGATTTTTATTTCTCAATGTTTTTTCTAATTTTTTATTTTCTTTATTTAAATCTTTTATTTAATTGTCCCTCCACATGAAGTCAAAAGTACAGAGAGAAATTTATCTTATTGCTGGCAATGAATTGCCAATACAATAAAGATAATTAAGTGGCATAACAGAATCCCACCACATTTATGTAACAACACGAAGGAAGAACTAGCCCAGATTTATTTTTTTTTCCAGTCTATTTTGGACTCAATTATTTTATTTGAAGTTTTTTTCTACACCTATAAATATTTTATAACATATGTTTTTTCACAAAAACTTTGACTTTAAGAGATAAAGGAGACGTCATGGAGGACGACGAAAATTGTTTTCATCATTTCTTCTAATTTATTATTTATTTTTAAATTAATTATTTGTGTGATTGTTTATAATTTCTCTCTGTTTATATGGAGTTAAACTTCTATTTCTAGGATTATAGCAGCTAATTAAAATGACTGTTTAGTAACTCTTAATTTTATTTGTTTGATTATTAAAATAGTTGTTATTATATTCTTCTGCTTACTATTTTAGTGATTCATGATTAATAAAATACATTTATAATCCCAAAGTGAACTTACCAAGGGAAGTGAATGATAGAATAAAGAATATAGGGAGTAATATTTTTTCTTTTGTAAATTAAAGAATTGTTTGTGGCTAGGACAAGAATGTACCTAGATTGTCTTACTTGATTACAAAATGAAGAGGTAAGTGTAAGTGTTTGAATTAGATTCTCATGACTCCGCTCAACAAGGTAGTACAATGACTAGTTTGAATAGATGATTAGAGTATGACCATTCCCAAATCATAAAATCAACCTTGTAATCAACAACTAGATAATAAAATAAGTTAATGATATTCATACTAAACATGATTTTTAGTGAAATCATAATTCTAGATCGATTCTTTCATTGATTGTGTCAGAATCCACTCTTTTCTTGGTTAATTGTTCATTAACAATTTTATTTTTATTTTATAGTTTACTAAATTCATAAATTTATCTTTGAGATCTGTCTACTTGAATATGTAATTAGAATTAGTTTGATTCAGTAAAAATTTTAATCTCAAATTCCTTTGGGTTCAGCATTTGGGTTGCAAGAGATACTATATTATTTTTAAGACCGCGTATAGTTGTGAGCGCATAGTGACACAATATATTTTGAGCGTCATTGCCGGGGACATAAAAATTAATTATTTATCTTGGTTAGACTTTTTTTTCTTGTTTGTGTAAGTTCTTAAATTTATTTTATTTTATAAACATTTTTGTGGTATTTTACCACTTGTCAGGATCCAATTTCTCAGATCATGATGGTACCGACTATAACTTAACAGTAGGTAAGCCAAATAATAGCTCATAGCGGCGAGTAATTGGCTAATATGAAGAACATATAAAAATAAACTTATAACTAGAATAACAAGTAATGACAATACGTATATATGTATATATATATATATATATGTCTCTGTGTCTCTGTGTGTGTACGTACTGATATATGTATGGTAGTTAAGGGTAAAGGAAAAAATACCAAAATAAATCCTCCCAAGATATGATAAGTTTAGTACCTGAGCCACTATGACTAAAATAGTGCTAGCTAGTGTCAAATATAGATCATAATCTCAAGATACTAAAAAAGACAATCAAGGCATAAGAGGAGAAGTACTAGTTTCATACTCTATAAGCACATCCAATATCCATTCAGCAACACAACTTAAGGATGTTGTCAATGGTGGTGTGCCATACTTAGATATGCATCAATAAAATATGTAGAAGTGTAGTATGAGTAACAAAACCATAGGCACTGAGTGACATGATTTGTCGACTGAGCTCAATTACAGTCAAAGTGTACACAAAATGTGAGTATGTGTAGGGAGATAATAGGGGGAAGAAACTTTAATAATAGACTAAGGTAGGAAAATTCAATGAATAGAAAAAAAATAACTATCTATAAACTAAATGGACTAGATACGACCAGAGGGAACACAAAAACAGAAATAAATCCATCCAAGCCTCGATAGGCACAGTAGAGAAAATCAACGAGTAATACTAAAGTAAGGATGGGATATAGTAGTAATCATTATAAAATGATGTAAAATGTGTGAAATGCATACCTTATACTCCCCTTTTAAGCCTAACCATAATTCCATTTGTATTTACCGATTTCTCAACCATAGATGAGTAATAGTAATGATAAGAAATGTTAGACTTGAACCAGAATTAGTAAAGAGCATAGCATATGGGACAAAAATAAAACTGATAGATAATGACAATATAAAATATATCAGAATGAAATCGAAACTCATAGATTATAGTGATATGTCATGTGTTAGATGCGGATAGGAACTACTAATTAACAATAATATATAGAAATATCCCTATATTTTAAACCCATTTTAAGTCCATATAGTCATAAGTTCAATTATAGGTGGTTGAGTCCTTTTAAGGCGGAGCGGGTTTTAATTATTTAGCTAGAAAGATGTGGTTTAAGGTCAATACTATCCTACCCAATGTAATGAAGCAAATAAATTTAAAATAATTTTAAATTCAACCTAAAACCAATGTAATAGCCTAAGGAAGCGATTATGTGATTATTTAGGTATAAAGGAGTATAATTCTAAGCATCATATCTTAAAAAGAGGCAGTAGGCCCTACTGCTACTCCCAAAACCCCAGCCTAATACAATCCCTACCCACACCTAGTCTAAGTCTTCTCAATTCTATACCAAGGCTCCAAACTAGTTAAGTCATGTCATAAAGACTAACCATAGGATAATATAAGGGAAAATGGGGCGGAATTCCACCCAAAAAGTGACCCTAATCGACTAGTATAGTGAGGAAATTTAGAAAAAATATTCAGGTGATAAGAACCCACTCACAATAGAAAAGTATCCTTCTAATACCATATGAACACAAAGCATAAGAGAAAGGTAAGCCTAGCCTACTCGGACACCATCGAAAGCATGTGAGAACCTCCATAATAGAAGTTTTTTCTTTTGTGAAGCTTCAACCACTACCACACTAAAAAATAAAGTTCCACATTTTAAGACGATAATATTGATACCCATATTGAGAATTTACTCTCTAGATTAAAAATTGAGCCAAAAATCCCCGATGGTGCCCACTTTTGAAATCACAAAACTAAAACTATCACAAAATCCTTCCAGTCATAGTGAGTTAGTGCTACAAAATTGTTCATGACCGACCATTAATTTCGTACCCAAAATTATTCCACAAATCTTTGGGAGAAACAAAAATTTATACTACAAATAATTGGAAATTTAATCAGAAAATTTTGTGAAAAGGATGAGAAAATGGTCACTACAACATCCTCAAGGTAATCCTAGGTCCAGTTATCAATTATCTAATGATTTAAAAGTTTCCAAGGACTTCTAATGAAGTTTTTATGCTTAGGATGAAGCTGAATTCTCAGGTTACCTTACCTCATCTTGATAGCCATAGCTAAAGTGGTCTTGAGTTGCTAAAGCAGCTACCGATTAAGTGGTCCCTAAGATTCTTAAGCATTTGCACCATCACTTGGCACCAAAAATATTTAGTTAAGTCCTAAAAGACTCTAACCGAGTGCTTAAGATTCATTCAAAATCCTATACTTGCAAATAAACATTGCCACCTACTAATTTATGTTTCGAACAAAATAAAACCATCAAAACTTCCTTTTGAGGTTATTTTAATAGAATGTGGGTCTCATACCCAAGGTTTCATATTAACTAAAATCTACCCAATAGCACAAAATAATTTGAGAAACTTCGAGGAATTGGTCAAGGGACCCTAAAAAATTGACATTCCTGAGAAACTATAATATTCAAAATTGGCATTTCAGACTGTTTACCTGAAGTTTTGGCTCGTGACCATTTTCTCAATTTCAAAAGCTTAAAAATAGGGATATGGCTTAAAAAACCAAATAACCGGCACGGTAAATCAATGGTTAGTTCTATCAAGTCATAAATTACACGGGGAACTATAGGAAATCACAAAATGCACAAAAATAAAAAAAGTATAGAAAATAACCTAGAGGATCATTACAACATCCTTTACCAAAATAACTTTCATCTGCAAAAGTAAAGAGTGAAGAAGAGCTTGAAGACTCAAAAGATCTAATAGTATTGAGTCCATATATCATACTTGGACTCCCAAATAGCCTCCTTGACATGACGATGTTTCCACTGCATCTTAACCATTACAATATTTCTAAAATGCAACCATTTAACATTTTTGGCAAAGATAAAAAATAAATCCTCTACAAAGGTCAACATATTATCAAACTGAACTCAGTACCAAAGAAGTGTGTGAGACTCATTAGGCATATAGCACCAAAACAATGATACATGAAAGACAGTGAATAGCTAAAAAGGTTATAGGTAAAGCTTACTCATAAACTACCTCCCAACTGTGTAAAAGACCTTAAATATCCTAATATACCTGGGGAAGAGCTTGTTCCTCTTCCCAAGACTCATCATAATCGTCATAAGTGATGCTAGTTGTAAAATGCAAACAATAATTCCTAATCTCAACGCATGAAACTTACAATCAACATAACTCTTTTATCTTCTCTAATATATATATAGCTAATCCTTAATCATTCAAACTTTATTTAATGACTCTTATAGTAATTTGGTATCTTGTGGCCTAGCTTTTAAAGTCTCAAACCAGCAAACTGGTGATCGTTAATGCCAACCATATAATTCCTCAAAGGATGTCATCTGAATGCTCGAATGCTAACTATTATTGTAGGCAAACTCCACTAATACTAAAAACTACCTCCACTAACCATCAAAGTTAAAGAAACATGTGTGAAGAATATCCTCCAAAACATAAATTCTCCACTCTGGCTATCCATTAGTTTGGGGATAGAAATTAGTGCTAAGATTGACCTAGGCAGCCAACCCTTCTTAAAATGGCCTCTAAAACTGGAGGTAATTTGAGAGCCTCTATTTAAAATAATACACAATAAACACTCAAAGATAAACTACCTCATGAACATTTATCTGAGCCAACCTATTTGTACTATAGGAAGTTTGAATAGTGATGAAATGGGAAGACTTGGTCAATAAATCTATGATAACAAAAATACTATCATAACCACAAAATGTATGTGGAAATCTATTTACAACTCTTCCACTTAGAATTAGGTGGCTATTAAAGTAAACCACCTAGTCTCAAATACTCAGCCTTTATCTATCAACAACACAAAAACCAAGGTATGAAACCTATTATATATCGCCTCATACTACTACACCATTAATGTTGCCTCAAATATCTATTCATCTTAGTTGTCCTAAGGTGAATATAATATCTGGAGCTGTTAGACTTTTAAACTATCAACAAAATCAAACCATCTACCCTAGGAACATAAATGCAACCATCAAATTTCAATATACCCTTTAATTCTAAGATAGTACACTTGTACTCACACCTCCGTACCTGATCTAAAATCCTACACTATCAACTATCCTCAAACTTTCGACCTTAAATTTACTCTAACAAAGTCAACCTAGACTCTACGGTAAAAAAAATCCTCTTAGAGTATTAAATATTAAGATGAACTAACTTTTTGGCTAAGGAATTGATGCCCAAGGCCAATGGTCACCCCAAAAGATAAAGAAATGATACTTATCGTCTTTAAACTCAAGACATCTGCTACCACATTTGCATTGCCTGAATGGATAAAATAGAGGGATTATAGTCCTTTAGCAAGTCAATCCAACTATTTTTTCTCAAATTAAGTTCCATTTTTGTGTCATATTGTACTGATGTCTATTATATTTTTGGAATATCTCACATCAAATACCATACAAGTAATGCTTTAAAATCCTAAGTGTTAAACCTATGATAATAAACTTTATGTCATGGTAGGTAGTTGCACTCGTGCGACTTTAGCTGTCTCAAGGTATAAGCTGTAACTCAACCATAATACATCAGGACACAAACTCAAACTAACCCTTGAATCATCGTAATATATAGAAAAACCCTCAATATCAATTAGAAGACTCAAAATAGGAGTTGAAGTTAGTAAGTCTTGGATCTTAAGGAAGCTCACCTCACAACCATCGAAACACTAAATTGTAATATCTTTCCTTGTCAATCTTGTCATAGGTAGTGCAATATTGGTAAATCTTTTGACAATTTGTTAGTAGCAACCTACCAACTCAATAGAACCATAGATCTTAATTAGAGATATAGGCGTATCCTAATCATGAATGAAATTGATATTTTTTAGGTCTATCATAATCCCATCCTTGTATCAATGTGCCTTAAGAAATCTAAATACTCAAGACAAAACATGAACTTTAAGAATTTGGCATAAAGTTGATGATCTCTTAAAGTGTGGAGCAGAATCCTCAAATATTTCTTATGCTTCTCCCTACTCTTTGAATAGACAAAGATGTCATCAATAAATACTATCAGGAAAGAATTCAGTTAAGGGCTGAACACGAGGTACATCAAGTCCATAAATATTTTTGGGTCATTGGTCAACCCAAACGATATCACCTAGAACTCAAAATATTCGTAGGATGTACTAAAGTTGTCTTTGGGATATCTTGTATGAAAATTCATAACTAATGGTAGCCAGATCTCATGTTTATTTTAGAAAATACTATCAGACCCTCATATTGGTAAAATAGATCATTAATATGAGGCATAAGATACTTATACCTATTCTTCACTACCACCTTATTCAGTTGTTTGTAGTCTATGCACATACACATAGAACCATCCATCTTTTTTATAAATAGAAGAGAAGCACCCTAAGGTGAGACATTCAGTCAAATAAACCCCTTACCTTAAGGATCATGAACCTGAATATTTATCTTCTTTATCTTAATTCTAACATTAAGAACATAAGCCAAATAAGCCAAACAACTCCTCAATACTGGTCACCTAGCTTGAGTATATGTAATAATGCACATTAGTGCATGGCTATAGGAAAAATGCCACAAAATCAGGCGTATTCCATGTAATAGTCTAAGAAAAGCAATCAAAGATAGAATGATAAGGGGATAACTTGTCAATGCCCAAAATTATGTCAAAGTCAACCATGTCTAGCATAATAAGGTAATTTGAGTGTCATACTCTCAAATAGTAATAATTGAAGATCTATATACCTAATCCACTACTAATGAATCATCCACAAGAGTGGCTATGTTCAAGGATAAAAATAATGGCTCCCAAGATAACCCCAACTGTATTGACTAATAAGAAGGCATAAAAGGATACACAGAGCCTTGCTAAAATAAAATAGAAGTTGGTTGATGGTAGATTGAGATCATAAGCATCAAAACTTAGTGTGTGGACCACCAAGAATAACATATAGATGACTATGTCCACCACTATATTGTATAATTACTCATATAGTTTTCCTTCCTACTTGAGGACCTTCTCTAAACCCCTTTGGAGCATCTCTATGACATCATAAACCACCCCTAGCTGGTATGAACACTAATTTGATTGATGAAACATTGTTCCATTGCTTAATTATCTTACTCTAGGGGATACTCTCTGGTGTAATCAATCACAACACCATAAGCCTCGAGCACTGCACTATATAGAGAAGGTCCATCTAACCTAAATTGGCCACCTCAGCCAAAAGTCCCTAACTCGATACCACATAAACACTAACTACTTCTCTACCCATTAAAATATCTATAACCAAGTTGATCTCCATCTAAAGTTTGTATCGCTAAGTGAATTGGCCTACTAAACTTATCCTAGTGCTAATAAGACTAATGTTGGGGGTACTAATATGCCCAAATTATAACTCCTTACAGAATCATATGCATTCTTTGTCAAATATATAATCCAATAGAGGTTGTGATTGAATCACACAAGGAATATGGTGTTCACTAAGATGTATGTACTCAAATAATTAATAGCTAACAATTCCCATAAAATGGTGAGTTTTTCTATGAAAGTTTGCAAATGGTATCAAATTTACTACCAAGGAACAATGTTAAATTGTAGAGGTATAAATCAATAGAGAAAAATTAAACTTGGGTTGTACTCACAATGGCTAATATTGCAATTATTGGTTAATTATTGTGTAGGGTTCTCATGACGTTGGGAAATATAAAATTAACAATATTAAGTATTTGCCCAAATGTTTCTCAACATAAGTTGGATGATCAATACTTTAATTCTTTTGAACTTACAAAGGATTTTACTCAAATTTAATTTCATTTTAAGTTACTCAAACTCGTAAGTATTAAGTATTAGATGGAGGTTAAAAACTCTAAATCCTCTCTTACATCCCTTTTTTAAATTTTAATTCCTTATTTAAAGTGAATTAAACCTAAGGTAGGTTCTAATGTTTTCAACCCTTAGACATTTTTCAAGGAAATAAGATAATCGATATAATTCTTGTTATAATTCAAATCCAAATAGTAATCAATATTTAAATAATGAATTCACCATGGTTACCACAACCCTCATTATGAGAGTTTAGTTACTCAAGATTTTAAAAGAGTATATAGAAGAGGATTTCATAGATTAGGAAGGTATTCTTAAAGATATGGATTCACACCTCAATTGTCTCTTAAGGATCAATGGGGTTTTTAAATACCCAATACTAAATTTAAAACTTCAGCTATTCTCTCAAACTAAAGTCTGAAAAAACATACAAAATATGCTGAGAAAAACCCTAAAGTTTTCTATTTATAGTAGAGGATATTAAAATTTTAAAATAAAATTTTGGATTTTCCCTCTCACTGTTGGAGTCCACAGTTGACCACTCGTCAATATGTGTCTCCTATTTGGTTCTCTCTACATGATAATTTGTTTTAATTGGACAACTCATTATCTAGTTAACAACTTATCAATTTAAGTCATTAATAGCATCATGATACTTGACATTCTACTTTATTGTTGATGAAGAGAGTTGACAACCCATCAACTCCCCTTTTTTGCCTTTTTCCCTAGTTTTGTCAAAGTACCATTATAAACAAAATGAATTCTATTAATAACTTGCAATTATTCCTAGTTAAAAGTCTCAAATAAGCCATTTAAATGTAGTCCCATCAGGTACTTAACCTGTAAACCTCTACCTCTGAACTATGAGCAACTTTGGCTCCCACTATAATTGACCAATTGATGTGACCTCTTATCCTTACCCCTTTTGGCCTCTCAAGGTATATCTTATATGGACTGAGTATTGTCAAAAATATCTATAAATGACCTGGCCACAACTACCAAACACTGAGTATCCATATATAGTGGGAGTCTCAACCCACTAATGAAGTAACCAATTTGCTTATACTCAGTAGGCATAATCATACTAGCATGTCCGTCTAACTTTTTAAATCTTCCCTCATACTCTACCACTGACATAAAAACCTATAATAACTAGTCCTTCATATGCTCATGTATTTTTAAATGCATAAACTTCTCTGCAAAAGCCTTAAAGAACTGAGTCCATGATATAGAGGAGATCCATCGAGACCGTAAATAGATATTCCCTCTATTATATTCTTGTTACTCTATCAAACTAAAAGGTAGTGTAATCCATACCATGTTTCTCAATAAAGCCCAAATTACATAACCTCTCCTCACAGCTGGTAAGGAACTCAAATATATCCTCACCTGAGTTACCTACAAACTCAATGAAACCAAAATAAAAAATAACCCAAGCATCTTCTACTACTCAAAATTCATGTTTTTATAGGCTACTGCTGGTTGTGGAACTATCAATGTTGGTGGAACCTCTATATTGGGAGTCATAGTTGCATGTTGTGCACTTATACCATATCAACCCTAGGCTTCCCCTACAACAAATGTATAAGCATGATTCATCATCTATATACAAACCATACCCTATACCTTCACCAAAGAAATTCATAGGATCAAAGAAGATATAAATTTAGGTGACGTTTCTGCGGCTGTAAGGACTTGATTTTTGGTGATTTTTTGTGAATTATTAATTTCTTTATGATTTTACTATTTTAACCCTCCCTATGGTTTCTTTATGGAATTTCTAAGGTGTCAGGGTGCCTAGCACGATTTCTAATGCATTTTAGTATGATTTTTGCAACTTTATGAGTTTTGATAGTTAAATGCAAATAGATTATATAGATTATGAATTAGAAAGTGAAGATAGTATATACGAAATTTCAGAAAACGAAACAGATACTGAAATAGATAGTGAAATAGATGAATCAAATGACTGAAGAAGATATAAAAATAATAACAAAGGAAGATAATTTAAATGACGAAGGAACGAAACAAAAAATAATATTTGACAGTAATATATTTGATGAAATAAAAGGAAAAGACTTAGATTAGATGACCATATTTTGTTATGTACATGGTTGAAGGGAGTATTTTGAAAAAGCAATTTTATGAAAATGAATGATAATTTATCTGATATGATGGTAGATAAATTTAAGATACTCATTTTGTATCCACTTAGAGATATAAAAGTAGCAGATATAAGAAAAATTATATTAGAAAAAGCATTTGGTGAATATTACATGACTAGAGTAAATTATATACCATGCCTACCTAACTACTCTTATAAATACTTATCATGATAAATTACATAGAATTTTTAGAAAAAGATATGTGAAATATACAGTTACTAGAAAAACGGATGAAAACAAATATAGACAAATACATGGAAAATAAAAATAAAAATAAATCTCTTAATAAAAATATGCAAAAACTATTAAGGATAAAACAAACAACTATAAAATATCAATTTTAGAAAATAGATCATTTAGACTACCTTAAGGTATTAACCTTATATATACTTAAAGATATAGAAATTATAGACATTAAGAAAATAATACTAGAAAAGGTAATAGACTATGAAATAGAAGCCATAAATTGGTTAGAACAGTTATACGAAGAAATTTACCCAGAAGGATATTATTCAGATCAAGGATGTTAGAATATATTAGAAAAACTAGAGAAAACCAAGATAATCTAAATAATGAAATTAATTATAGAAACCGAATTAGAAAAATAATGGAAAATCTAAAAGAAAAGTTAATATGGATAGAAAAAACCTTAGAAAATTTAGAAAAAAGTAAATGTGATAGTTTATATAATTTAAAAAACTCACTACGAGAAGAACAACACAAGATAATAAATGACATAGAAAATCTAGAATTAGATATATACTACAGTACATATAGGATAAATTATTATACAGAAATTTGTAACTCTGCATTTACTACAGGATAAAATAATAAACCAAATAAATTAATGGATACATCTTATAAAAAGAATAAACTATTAAAAATATTGAAACAAAATCTAAGAAATATCCACGCACAAAAAAAAATAGATTCATTAGATAAGAAATTTAGCATGTTGCAAAAATAAAATAACACCCCAATTTGGATGCGAAGAAAGATACAATAAGAAAAGAAAAAGACATAAGAAATATAAGAAATATAAAAAATCAAAATATAAATACAAGAAACCAAGAAAAAGATATTATGTAAAAAATTATAAAAATAAAAGACCATATAGAAAGAAAAAATCTAAAAAAGAATGTACTTGTTATAATTGTGGAAAGTTAGGACATTTAGCTAGAGATTGTAAATTACTTAAGAATCCAAAAAATAAACAAATATCAGAAATAAAAATAGATAGTTTAGAATATATATACCAACATGAACTATTCACAATAAAATGAACAAAGAAGAATTCATAATAGATGAAAAAATATACGAAAATCACGAAGGATAAAAAATAAAAATAGTATTTTCTAATCTAGGAAGAAGATATAAGAAAATAGGTGAACATTTATATCTAATGTTAGAAAAAGAAGAATTAAAATTAGAAGATAAACTAACAACAATGGTAAGAATAGAAAAAGAGAATGAAGAAATAGATAGAAAAAAGGAAATAGAAAAAATTAAACAACAAACTACGGAAGAAATACAAAAAATAGAAGAAACTAAAAATAGTAGAATTGCTGAATTAGAAAAAGAACTACAAATGTCAAAAGATTTATACGAACAAATACAAAAAGAAAAGAAGAAAAAGATAGAGAACAAAAATTACTAAATGAGATAAATCAATTTAAGAAAAAATTAGAAATAAATAATATAGATGTTGAAGAGACAGATAATTATGATTCAGAAGATAGCGAAACATATACAGAAATATTAACAAATATAAAAAATTTAGAAATCAATGAAAAACAAGAAATAATTAGTGAAGAAAATTTAGAAAATACCAATACAGAAATAAATACTCTTGATAAAAAAAAAGATGACAATATAATACCTGGTCTTTTTGTATTTTTGGTGTAAATGGTTTTTCAAATATTTTATTCATATTCGTGTTTTGGTATCTTGGTCGACTAACTCCTTTGCTTGTACCTGCAGAAGTAGATTGATAAATGTTATGGGTTGTATGGAGTGTCCCAACGTCTCCTTCTAGCTCTGGAATTTTATTGTCTTCCGATCGACATAGCTCTGCACACTGCTGAGTTAGCTGATTCATAGTTATAGACTTCAGTTTATCTTCATTAGTCTTTAGCTTTTCTATCTCAGTACCCATACTGTCCACTTTCAATGAAAGCGTAGTTAGGGTGTTGAGTATTTTTTCTAGAGTTTCTTCTTCTATATTTTCAGTCTGTGTAGCTTTGTCTTAATATGTAATCTGCAATAACATTTTTGTTAGTATTGATCACTTCAATTATAAATGTAAAAATTAATATATTTAAAACTAGTCTCCGAATCTCTTTCGTTGTAACTGAATTTTGTATTTTCTTTGTTAGCCACCAGTGTACCTGTGTATTATCTGTTCGTACAATAAATTTGTTATATACAATATATGGTTCAAACGCTAACAAACATTTATATAATGAACATAATTCTTTCCTATTTATTTCCCATTTTATTTCTGTCTCATTGAACGTACCTGAGTAGTATCTACAATGGTGTTCTATTTTTTCTGCTTCATATCGATATTTAAGTACTCCTCCGTAACTATATTCACTAGCATCTGCTTCTACTATGTATATAAATTTTCTATTTTCATCTGGAAATTGTAATTTTGGTAATTCTTTACAAAGTAATTTTATTTTTTGAACTTGTTTTTTATCTTCTTCATTATAGTTATATTCTATATCCTTTTTTAATTTTTTCTATAGTGGTTTTAAGTTTTCTGCTAATTTTGGAATATATTCTCTTACTTGGTTTACTCATCCTAAAAATGATTGTAATTTCTTTTTTGTATCTAATTCTTCTTTTGAATTTATTATTTTTTGTACTATATGTTGTTGCATTTTTACTCCACTTTTATCTATTTGTATTCCTAAAATAGAAATAAGTCTTTTATTTGCGTAGAACTCGGGTATCTCGATTCTAGGTATTTTCGGTTGCTACGCAATATCTTCTGGTATAATCATATCTCTCGTTAATCCTATCTTTACGACTTGTATAACTGGTTTTATCTCGTCATATAATATCTCTGCGAGTGCAGTATAACACTTTATATAAAATAGAGTGCCTTTCGTTATTCTTTTATAGGTCGTGAATATCTTGTATAATTCTTCCATAACTATCAATTCTTGATATCTTCCAATATAATACTAGTGATCTGTTACTGCTACTGAATAATTTGCACTTATTATAAATTAAAATTTTTGGTATATTAAATTTCCTTTTACGATAGTTATTATGCTTTTTTCTATAGGTTTTATTATTCTGTCATCTGCTAGATATAATTCTATCGGTGTATCTATTTCGATTTAAGTGTAGAAAAAATATTTAAAATACCAACAATAAATAATATTTTTACAAGGAAAAAAGACGAATATTACGTAGTATGCCAAAAAGAACATGTAATAGACTGTAGATATGCAAAAGGTAAAGCCAGTATACCACTAGTAACAAAAAGAATAATTAATAAAGAGATAAATGATATAAAAAGTAAAGAAGATCCAATAAAATATGTACACCTTGGAGGTACAGAAATATTAATAAAAGCATGTTTTAGAGAAGGAATAGATACACCGATAGAATTATATCTAGCAGATGACATAATAATAAAACCTATAGAAAAAAGCATAATAACTGCCGTAAAAGGAAATTTAATATACCAAAAATTTAAATTTATAATAAGTGCAAATTATTCAGTAGCAGTAACAGATAAAAATATAGATAAATCACTAGTATTATATTGGAAGATATCAGGAATAGAATTAACCTCAGGAAGTAAAATATTTACAACAAGATGCAAAAATTTATATGTATTAACAACAAAACATAAAATAACAGGAAAAAATAAGATTAACAAAATACGAATAGAAAGCCCATTCGAACAAATTGTAAAAACAATAGATTATAATGATTATAGCTATAGAGACATAGATATAGAAGAAAATTTAGAAATAGTAAATGATAGAATAAGTACAACAAAAAGAATAGCTAATGAAAAATCAGAATCATCAAGCTCATAAAAAAGAACAAGTTATGAAACAAATTCAATAAGTAATTTAAACCAATATTACATAACAGGAAAAATAAATGAAAAAGAATATTTAATACTTTTAAATACAGGACAAGAAGAAAATTATATAGCAAAATATTTAGTAAAAGATGAAGAAATAAAAATTGATAATGATATGTGCCCAGATCTACCAAAAAGTTTAATAAATAGCAAAAATATAGCAGAAAAAGAAATAATAATAAGAGTTAGAAAAATAAAAATAGAATTTGAAATAAAAGAAGAAATGCAAAAAGCAGATATAATATTAGGAATAAAATGGTTAGAACAAGTAAAACCATATAATATAGAACATACACAATTAACCATAACATATAATAAAGAAAAATTATTCTTAAAAAGAGTCTTAACATAAAAATGAAAATATATATATTAATGAAGATAATAGTGGAAGGATATTATAGTAGATATTATACGCCTATGATAGATACAGGAGCAGAAGCTAATTTATGTAGACATAATTGCTTACCAGAAAGCAAATGAGGTAAATTAAAAACACCAATAGTAGTTAAAGGATTTAATAATGAAGGAAGCTTAATTACTTCTAAAGCTAGGAATGTAAAAGCACAAATATGGGATAAGATATTAACAATAGAAGAAATTTATAATTATGAACTAACGTCAAAAGATATACTTTTAGGAATGCCATTTTTAGATAAACTATACCCACATATAATAACTAGAAATGACTGGTGGTTCACAACACCATGTAAACAAAAAGTAAGAGCAAAAAGAGTTAATCATAAAATAAGAAAGAAAACTGATTGGATAAGAGGAAGTGAAAAAATTACACAAAAGTTAGAAAATATAAAAAATACTGAAGATACAATAGAACTAGTAGTATTTTCGATAAATAAAACAGAAATAACTATATTTTCAATAAATAAGGTAGAAATAGTTAAGAAAAAATTAGAACAATTATATAGTGAAGATCCATTAAAAGGATGAGAAAAACATAAAACTACCATAAAAATTGAATTAATAGATAAAAATAGTATAATAACCCAAAAACCATTAACCTATAATTTTGACGATTTAAAAGAATTTAAAATTCATATAGATGAATTATTAGAAAAACAATATATACAATAAAGTAATAGTAAACATAATAGTCCAGCATTTATAGTAAATAAACATAGTGAACAAAAAAGAGGAAAAAGTAGGATGGTTATTGATTATAGAAAGTTAAATGCAAAAACTATAACATATAATTATCCAATACCAAATAAGATATTAAAAATAAGACTTATTAGTTAACTTTGGTCAACAATCGTTGTTCTATACATTGGATGGCTAAATGGTTTGCGCCAATATATTTGGGATGTATACCTTATATTGGTAACATAGTTGGTGTGGTTTTATAGATTTAGTGTCTTATTTCGACCCTCGATTTAAAAAGTTGTGCAATTAGGTTTTGGTGGTAAACTTTGTGAAGATGATGTTTTTTCAAAAAATTAATACCGCCATTGAGTATGGAGAATTGAATTTAGTCTAGTAGTATAGTTCATTTGTATTCTTAGTATTCGAAATGCATCCTGGGGGGTCCGCACTATCTCTGCAGCTGATGCACCATTCAGCGAGTGCATCCACTTAACCGATATGTTGGTCACTTAAGTATCCTATATTGATATCCGAAGTATTGCTTATGTATTGAGTGGATCACTTAAGAAATTTTCACATAAGTGACAGTCAAGTAGACTAGACAACACTCATAAATACGGAAAATATTACGAATATGACACTTGGTCTCTTAATCGATGTCCACTTATGCGACTTGGTGTTCGCTTAAGCGATGCCTGGGTGGGTTATATTTCCCCTTTTTCGAGATATTGACCTTTTTTGACCCTTGGATCTTGTGGTCTTATGTTTTTGGGCAATTTCTTCCATTTTAAAACTTGGGTTAAGTTTTAAATCTCCATTTCAATTATTTTTCTTTGATTCTTGTCATTTAAATCTTGTTAAAAAAGAAATTCAAAAGTGGAATTCGGGGAATTTGGCCTAGAAGAAATAAATTAGTATTTTTTCAATAAAAACCCCAATTTAAAACATTTATGCATTTCCATTCATTAAATCATAATTATCCACTTAGGCACATACTATTGGTATCAACATACCAACTATACTTAGAAGCTAATATCATTATGCTATTACAATTATCATTATTTTGGGGAATGCTCCGACCCACTTTGGATCATTAATTCAAGTTTGGCGAATGCCTTCGACCCCTTTATTTTATCAGATAAACTCGAGAGAATGCCTCGACCCCCTAGCATTCAATTTGAAATTGAAAGCATGGACAACAAAGCCTTCAAAATCCATGTTTATCAATTTAACCATTTATGCAAAGAAATAGTATAGGTAAGTTAGTCCAATCATAAGACAAATCATATTTCAAGTCCAATTATGCAAGTGGGTTAAGGGAACACAATTTTAGAATTCAAATTCCAACAAAAATAATCAATTTAGAAAAATTCCTTAGACCCCCATTCCAATTCCCATACCCATGCACCTAATTCGTTCAAAAATCATGGGAAAGCAATTTAATCAATAATACTTAAGAACCCTCAGCCCCCATTTAAAATAATCAATTAAATCTCATGGATAACAGTTGTAAATATATGCTTTTAACAAAATAAGCTTTGGGGAAGATTAACATGCTTTAATACACAAGAATTTGTGAGGAATTTAGATCTTGGAACCTAGAAGATGAATGTATGGAGAAAACCTAATGGTTTTCTTGGGTTTTTTTAATACCTTGAAATTTCATAACTAATTTTTTTTGGTCCCAAAAATGTCAAGTATTAGCTTCTAAATTGAATGATGTTTATTTCATGAGGAATTTTTAAGATTGTCATATGGTAAAGTCAATAATCTTTCCATCGATATAAAATTCGCTTAAATTAGATAACTGGATAAGATGGTTTCCATTATAAAACAACACCATATTAGTCAGTGGCGCGGTCAGTGGCGCGCTTCGCCATAGGAGAAAATGGAAATTGTTAAATTCCAGTAGGGGTCCATGATAGTGGCGCATCGCACC
The DNA here is from genome assembly GCA_030864225.1 of Capsicum baccatum var. pendulum. NCBI lineage: Eukaryota > Viridiplantae > Streptophyta > Magnoliopsida > Solanales > Solanaceae > Capsicum > Capsicum baccatum. The sequence continues at coordinate 141,539,933 of CM061552.1, forward strand.
AAACTTCCAGGTTGCAACTAAAGGGGCAACATGGCTCCACGTCGCGTCATCCCTCAATTGTCTAGTTGTCAGGGTACCGCATCGAGCCAGGGGTCCAATTCAGGAAAATTTCACTGAAATTAAAAGATGCATCCAAGGTTTAAAGGGTCAATTTCTCACCCCTATTTAAGCCCTTTAACAGGAGGTTTAGCTATTTGGAACCCAAAATATACTAGTTTCTCTTAATTTTCTCTCAAGAACAATCTATGGTTTTAATTAGGGATTCAATTTCAGAAGGTTACAGACATTATGAGGGTGTCAACTATTGAGAGTGCAGAGCTAGCTACATATTAGTTGTAGAATGTTGCTCACACTTACAACAAACAGTGGAAGTCAGAAAGGTTAGTTGATGCAGGGCCTATAGAATGGGAGGAGTTTGTCACCATATTGTTATAGAGGTTCTTTCCCCTAGAGCTGAGAGAAGCCAAGGTGTTAGAATTTATCAACCATAGGAACGGAAACATGGCAATGAAAGAGTAGTGTCTTAAGTTTACTCAATTTTCCAGATATGCCCTCATGTGGTTGCAGACAATAGGGCCAAGATGATTAAGTTTGTTTCTGGGGTAAATAATAGTGTAGTGAACGAGTGTAGTTCTATGATGTTGAATAGTGACATGACTTTAGCCAGTCTTATGAATCATGCTGAGCAGATAGAAGATCAAAAGATTAAGATAAGAGAGAAGCAGAATAAAAAAGCAAAGACAGGTAGTTTCAACCTTGCTCAGCCTAAATTATAAGGAGAAAATCGTTCCCTATTTTGTCCTAGGCCGTCAGCTGCAGTTCCTTCATCAGCTAGTGGTCCAGCTCCAAAGTTCAGGAATGGTAATAAAGATAGGGCACCAGGCTCTATGTCTCAGTGTAGTGTCAGCAATGCCCGAATTAATCCCCTTTGTCAGACCTGTGGTAAGAACCACAAAGGTTCTTGTAGAGATGGTAGCGATGACTATTTCGGATATGGCTAGCTAGGCCACAAAGTTAGAGATTGTCTCCAGTTAGGTTATCAGGGTCAGTAGATTCGTTCCTCAGGTCAGTTCGATCGCCTAAATCAGCAAAGTGCCACTTCCAGTGCTACTAGTGGGCAACACCCAAACAAACTCTATGCTCTTCAGTCCTGGCTAGATCAGGAAAATTCTCCAGATGTGGTTACTGGGATGTTATAGATCTTTCATGTGCATGTTTACACTTTGCTAGATCCAGTAGCTTCTTTATATTTTGTTACTCCATATAAAGTAATTAATTTTAGAGTCAGATCATAAATTCTAGCAGAGCCCTTCTCATTCTCTACCCCAGTGGGTAAACCCATCATATACCAGCGGGTATACAGGAACTGCGCGATTATAATATTTTAGAATGTCACTTTAGCAGACATAGTCGAATTAGAGATGATTGATTTTCATGTCATTTTTGGCATGGATTGTCCTTATTCCTGCTATGCCACAGTCGACTGCAGAAATAAAATAGTCCAATTTTAGTTTTTTAATGAACTCGTCCTAGAGAGGAAGGGTAGTGTATCCGCTTTTAGAGGTTAGATTTTTTCCTACCTTTGGGCACGGAAAATGATATCTAAAGGATGTGTCTATCATCTTGTTCGAGTTAAGAACACTAGTTCTGAAACTCCCAGTATTGATTCAATCCTAGTTGCGAATAAATATTCAGATGTTTTTCCTGAAGATCTTCCAGGGATTCTTCCCAGAAGGGAAATAGACTTCGACATCGATCTTCTTTTAGATACTTAGCCTATATCTATTCTACCATATAGAATGGCACCAGCAGAGCTCAGAGAACTAAAAGAACAATTGAAGGATCTCTTAGATAAGATATTCATCAGACCTAGTATGTCCCCGTGGGGTGCACCAGTCTTATTCGTGCAAAAGAAAGATGGTTCTCTCAGAATATGCATAGACTACCATCAGCTCAATAAAGTCACGGTAAAGAACAAATTTCCACTTCCCAGAATTGATGACTTATTTGACCAACTTTAGGGTGCTAGTTATTTCTCTAAGATAAACCTCAAATCTGGCAATCATCAACTCAGAGTCAGACAATGTGACATTCTAAAAACAACCTTTCATACTCGGTATGGTCACTTCAAATTCCTAGTCATGTCCTTTGGTCTTACCAATACTCCAGCAACTTTCATGGACTTGATAAACCATGTATTTAAGCAATACTTGGACATGTTAGTCATAGTGTTTATAGATGATATTTTTGTTTATTCCCTCAGTGAGCATGATTATGCAGACCATCTCAGGATCGTACTTTGAACTCTCACAAATCATCAGCTTTTTGCCAAATTCAGTAAGTGCAAATTTATCTGAGGTCAGTAGCGTTCCTTGGCCATATCTTTTCAGATGATGGCACTAGAGTAGATTCTCAAAAGACCAAAGCGGTAAAAAACTGGCCCAGACCTGTCTCTTAATTAAATATTAGGAGTTTCTTGGGTTTGGCTGGCTATTATAGGTGGTTTGTTGAGGGATTTTCTTCTATTGCATCCCCTATGTCTAGTTTGACTCATAAGAAAGTCAAGTTTCAGTGGTCAGATCCTTGCGAGAAAAGTTTTTAGGTGTTGAAGACTCGACTTACCTCAGCTCCAGTCCTAGTTGTTCTAGATGGTTTAGATAGTTTCGTAGTGTATTGTGATGTATCCAGAGTAGGTTTGGGTTGTGTCCTCATGCATCATGGTAAGGTCATATCCTACATCTCCAGACAATTTAAAACCCATGAGAAGAATTATCCTATTCATGATCTTGAGCTAGCAGCTGTAGTATTTTCCTTAGAGATTTGGAGGCATTATCTATCAGATTTAAGGTAGATGTGTTAACAGATCATAAAAGCCTTCAGTATATCTTTTGTTAGAAAGATCTCAATTTTCATCAGAGAAGGTGATTAGAGCTCTTGAAAGACTATGACATGAGTGTCCTTTATTATCCGAGTAAGGCCAATGTAGTGGCCGATGCTCTCAGTAGACTGTCTATGGGTAGTGTTGCTCATGTTGAGGACAGTAAGAAGAAGTTAGCTTAGGAATACCATCAGCTTTATAGACTAGGTGTTCACTTAGTCGATACAGAGAAGGGTGATTTATGGGTTCAGAGTTAGTCAGAATCATCTATAGTTTCCGAGGTGAAAGAAAAACAAGATAGAGATCCTAGTTTAGCCAAGTTGAAAGAGTCATTAAAGGATCAGAAAGTAGAGGTTTTGTCCCAAGGGGGATATGGTGTATTACATTGTCAGGGTCATCTATGTGTTCCAGATGTAGTTGACTTAAGGTAGTGAATTCTTATAGAAGCGCATGGTGCATACTACTCTATTCATCCAGGGGCTACAAAGATGTACCATGACTTGCGGGAGATCTATTGGTAGAGTGGGATGAAGAGAGATTTTGCAGAGTTTGTGGCTAAATGCTCTACATGTTAGTAGGTTAAGATAAAGCATCAGAAGATTAGTAGACCTATGTAGGAGTGCATTATTCCTACTTGGAAGTGGGAAGAAGTGAACATGGACTTCGTGATGGATTTTCCTTGAACTCATCGTCAACATAATTCAGTCTGGCTCATTGTAGCTAGGATAACCCATTCAACTCATTTCCTCCTAGTTCATACCTCTTATTTAACCGAGGATTATACCAAACTCTACATCAGAGAGTTAGTCACATTGCATGGTGTTCCATTATCCATTATCTCAGACAGAGATACCTAGTTCACCTTTCATTTTTTGAAAGCGTTCCAAAAGGGTCTTGGCACCCAAATTTATATTAGTAAAACCTTTTAGCCTCAGACAGATGGTCAAGAAAAAAGGACCATTCAGACCCTAGAAGATATACTAAGGGTTTCTGTAATTAGTTTCAAGGATAGTTGGGATGACCACTTGCCTTTGATTTAGTTTGCATACAATAATAGCTATCATTCCAGTATTCGGATGGCTCTATTCAAAGCTCTCTATGGTAGGAGGTGTAGATCTCCAATCGGTTGGTTTGAAGTTAGTAAGGCCTCAATTATAGGGCCTGACTTAGTATTCGATGACTTAGAGAAAGTCCAGTTGATCAGAGAAAGACTCCGGGCTACTCAGAGCTGATAGAAGTCTTATGCAGATGTGCGTAGAAAGGATCTCGAGTTAGATATTGGTGACTATGTCTATCTAAAGATCTTTCCCATGAAGGGAGTGAAAAGGTTCGACAAGAAGGGAAAGCTCAGTCCCCGATATGTCGGTCCCTTAAAAATCCTCAGTTGCTTCGGCATGGTAGCTTATGAGCTTGAATTGCCTTCAGATCTAGCCTCAGTTCATCCAGTCTTCCATGTCTCTTTGATAAAAAAGTGCATAGGTGACCTAATGGTTGTAGTCCTTATTCAAAACATAGATATTCAGAACAACATCTCTTATGAAGAGATTCCAATCAAAATTCTAGACTATCAGACTCGTAGACTGAGGAATATAAAGACCCTCTATTCAAATTTCTTTGGCGGAATCAGTCCGTTGAGGGAGCTACTTTGGAAGCAGAAGTAGATATGCATACCAAGTATCCTCATCTCTTCTCCGCCAACTTAGATCTAGCTCAAGGTAATAGTTCTCCTTAATCTTTTCAATTTTCATGTCCAAATTTCAGTTACAACTTGATATCAGCCTCATGCTTAGGATTCCATTTTGAAACTAGGAACTAAGTACCATTGCATATTCAATTATATGTTTATGCATCAGATTAGTCATGTATTCATGCGTCAGACCAGCATTCTCCTTGTGAGAAGACTCATTTATTAGAAATATCAGTCATATAATCAGTTTCATCATGTATTCATGCATCATATATGTGTGATCAGCTTATCAGTACTCTTAGTCATACATTCACGAATCAGCTCAGTCATGAAATCATACATCAAATTCGCATGCTCAGTAAGAATCTATGAAATGTTAGTTATGTCAGTCATGTATCATTGTTCGTGTTCAGTGTGTACTTTGGCTTATCATTTCTTCTCTCTTAGTCAGTCTCATTCGGGGATAAATGTTCCCAAGGGGGAGATATTTTAATACCCTAAAGTTTTCTAAATAATTTTTTTTGTCCCAAGAATTTGAATTGTTAGCTTCTAAATTGAATGATGTTTATTCCATGAGGAATTTTTAAGATTTTCATTGATATTAAATTCACCTAAATCCGATAACCGGGTAAGAAGTTATGACTATTTTAAGTTCCCGTTATAAAACAATGCCATATTAGTCAATGGCGCACCGCGCCATAAGAGAAAATGGTAATTGTCAAATTCCAGTAGGTGTCCGTGATAGTGGCATGTCACACCAAACTTCCAAGTCACAAATAAAGTGACAATGCGATAGATCCGTGTTGTGCCATCCTCAATTTCTCAGTTGTCAAATTCCAGTGACACAGGGCGATAGCGCCGCGTCGTGCCAGGGGTCCCAATTCGGGAAATTTTCACTGAAATTAAAAGATGCATCCAGGGTTAAAAGGGTCAATTTTCCACCCCTATTTAAGCCCTTTAACACGAGATTCAGCTATTTGGAACCCAAAATATACTAGTTTCTCTCAATTTTCAGTCAAGAACAAGCTAGGGTTTTAATTTCAAGAAAGTCTCTCCATCAATCTTCTTTAAATCAAAACAAAGGTATGTCATGTGTTGATTCATGGGTCTCTCTCACCCATGAAGCTCAAGAATCTCTTTCCAAAATCTAAGATTTGGGTATTTGTAAATGTTCATCATTTAAATTGAAATAAAATTTATGTTCATGATGTTGTATGGTTTTGATTCATGTTTTAAATTACATATTCTTATGATTGACCCTAGTATGTGATGATTTGCATAATAATCATGATAAACCACCTTCAATTTACAAGTTGATTGATGTATCCTTGATTATTACATGTGTTAATGATTGTATAACCAAAGCATGCTCCCCACATGTTTGATTAAAGGCCTATGTAATGGAAAAATGCCATACTAGTATGATATTATGAATTCCCCATTCATGTATAAGTTATGTATGTTAAGTGTTTGATAAAATGTCTTAGTCAATGGATTATATATTGTTGATGTTAGTAATGTATTAAAGAATGTAATGCCTTGTCAGTTTCCTTCCATCGAGTCCTGGGGGTACTTGTACCCAAAAAATATAGCTGTGTGTCTAGAGTCAGTGTCATATTTTCACGATGCCCTCAGTGAAGCGATGATATATAGAACTCAGTCAGTCATGTGACTTAGGAAATCTAATAAATTAAGTAATCTCCGTACTATTCTATCATTCAACGAAACTCAATAATACAGTCCGATTTAGTTCAGTAATCCATGTTCAGTGTCTATTCAGATGGGAGAAGAAATTAGCATCGAGTGAACCCAAGGATGGGAACACACACTGTCAGATGAGCGTGTAATTCTTAGAAGTCATCCTTGCATTCCAAAACTATGTAGCCAGCATAGGTTGAGACATCAACACTTTCAGATGAGGGTTGATGAGGTGGATAAGCACTGTCATATGAGGACCCCACCATTCTCTTTTGGGAACGCTGTTAGATGGGGGTCACTCACAGCTTATCCTTACCAGTGGCGCAGTATTGAAACCATTCCAATTGGGATTACAGATTAGATCCCAACTCTACCATGATGGCATATTAGATGCATGCCGGTTATATAAATATTTCCCACAGTTTCGATTACGGAATAAGGACTGCCAAATACAATCATTTAGTTTTAGTAATAGTACTCAGATAGTTCTACAGAATTCAGGATTGTCAGATACAGTCAACCCAGATACAGAACATAACTTAGCTAGTTCCATCATATTCAGGACTGTCAGATATAGTCACTCATGTCATCAGTTATATCAGTCTTCAGAATTCAATTATTAGTCATGTTAGTTATCAGTAAATTCATGTTATCACGATCTCAGATATAGTTACTACGTATTCAAGCATGTATTGTCACGTTCATATTAGTCAATTAGCAAATATTGTTCATGCATATTGATCCCATGCATTCAGCCTTCCTTCCATGCATACCAATACATTCAAAGTACTGACGTATTTGCGCTATGGTGTCTTATACCATAGGTTCAAAAGAACGAGCTCTAGAGCATCAGTAGCATTCCTCTCTCAGCTGTCAGAGTTAGCACTAAATCCTCATCTCTCACATGATCATTTATTTATTATCTCATTAAGTAATTTATTAGTTGGAGTTAGTTGGGGATATGTACCATCAACTCCTCATTTATATAGTTCAGTCAGTTAGAGGCTTTCCATACTATCATGTTCAGATTATCATGTTATTTTAGTTTTGTTTTGGATATTTCATACCCCATTTAGATGTTATTTCTTTATCAGTTATGTTACAGTCTTGAACCTTATGGCCTTTCAGTTCATGTTTCCACAATCATACAGTATATTATGCAGTATACAGGTACAAATATCAGTCATGGGTTAGCTTGTGGTCCTTCGGGCTCATGAGCACTGTTTAGCCTTCTGGGTACAAGATTCGAGGCATTACAGTTTTGTGTTTGACACTGATAGAGAGAAATCATCCTTTGAAAAATTAATGAGAATAAACTTCTTTTATGTTTAAGAGTCGTACATGGGTTAAAAGACTCAAAAGACCCTTACCTCATGTGAATAAAACAAAAGGCTACATGATTTATGCACCTCGGCGTAGCACGCTACTTATCGCAGACACTATCCTCCGTGTCACGTTGATATCTAGGAGACTATCCTTCATGAAACGAACTGCTTGATAACTAAATTGTCAGCTATAGAAAATCTCTAAATGGCAAAAATATGTGGAAATGAAGAAAATGACCTTAATGATGATTATAATATCCACTAAGAAAATAACTTTTTTTTTGTGTATGAAAGTAAAGGGTTAGGATTACTGAAAGCATGAACAGGTGAGGATACTTGGTCTGTATCTCGCTCTCGATCTCCCAAGTAACCTTTTTTACTTGGCATTGTCTCCACATAACCTTAACTATTGTAATATATCTCGAGAGAAACCGCCTAACATACTTTGCTAATATGAACATTGGCTCATCCACGAAGGTCAATCTCTTATCCAACTAAATCGAGTCCTACCATAGGATGTATGACTTATCGAGAATGTACCACCGTAACATAGAAACATGAAAAACTAGATGAATAACAGAAAAATATGGGGTCAAGGCTAACTTGTATGCTACCTCTCAAACTGTGCAAAGGATCTCTAACTAACACAACCCGAGGCTAACCCTAGCCGTGACAACAACGCTTATGGTGACAAGAGACCACAAGCTAACCCATAAGCTGGTACCTACTAGGATCACAGAATGAAATGATACTAATAAAAAATATGTAGAAGATACGATGACAAAATACAGAAAATTTGAATAATGAATAAATGTAAATGACAAGTTTAAAATGTTTGTATCAACTAATAATATTGAACTTACTAATTGACTATCTAACTGATTTTCTGAAAGCCTCTAAACATCATAGGGAGTTGATGGGATGATTCCCCAACTAAATCTGGCTGTCTGAACATAAGAAAACACTAAAATAATTGAAATAAATAAATAATCTCCTCAATGGATAAGGACTCACCACTACTACTATTGGGTAATACAGAGCTTTCAAAGAACAGTTGCGAAATTGAGCGTCCGAACTTATATTATAAGTAAACATAGCACAAATAAGAGTATGCGATCAGTACTTTCAATGTACTGGTATGTGAGATATGGAGTGACTGAAAGGCATGAGAAATCTGAGCATAAATACATGAACATATAATATCTGAGAATGCAATACCAAGCATAAACATATTTCTAAAATAATTTGTATATAGAGGGACTAAAGTATGCATTACTGAATAATTGTAATTCTGATCTCTACAATTGGTAAAGTAAACCTCAACTGAGATTTACTAAAATACTAACAAAAACTATTAGAGGTATCATGTAACCGACATGCCCCAATCTGAGCTAATTAGGCTCCAACCTGTAAAGCCAGTTGGAAGGGTGTTAGTACCGTGCCACAGGTACTAACACTGCTATGTAGATCCACTAATATGATGTACTGAAGGACTAGGGAGTCAGTCCTAAACTAGTGGGTGACCCCTTAGAGTTTTTCAGTCCTAAACTAGAGAGTGACATCTCAGAATCCTACGTTAGCTACGTAGTTCTTGAACTTAGGGTGTGCTACTAAGGAATAAGTACTAACCGGCGGGTGAGCCCCCATCCCCAGGATCCCTCAGTGCTAAATCCTACTCCTAACTAAAATGACACTAGTAATGAACTAAGCTAAGTTTAATTGAACATTATTTTTTATAGTTCTTAATATGATTATATAAACTGTGTAAATAGTAATATTAATGGTTTGAATGAATCATTACTTAAAAATATATAATAATCTAAAAACACAAAGGTATCTGTTGTTCATAACCCACTACCACTGAATAATCATAAAATGTGACATTTAAGATTAAAACTGTAGTATGGAATCATAGTTCAACCAAAGGCATAAATGTTTCACCAAACATGTGGAAAGCGTGGACTTGAATATGAGGATATTCTAAACATGAGAAATCAACAATAGGAAATTCACTTGAATAAGACATAGGAAACTAAGATATAAAGCATGAGTAAATCAATTATTTCATGGGAGCATACAGAGGCTGAATTGAATTTAAATTACCAAGGAAAACATAAATTAAACTCATCTTGAACATGTAAAATATCATAATATTAGAAAAATCCATTCTTTAATTTAAAAGATGGTTTTTGGGATCCATGGTTGAAAAATACCTATGAATGAACAACCCACATACCTTATACTCCTAGTCCTTGAAAGGAAAACATTAATCTAGATGCTTTCTTAAAGGTTCTTGAACTTGGGGAACTTAAATTCTTGATTTCTTAGAGAAAAAGGAACTCAATTTTGTTCTTGAGGAAGAGGGGAGGGTTTCCTTGAAAGGAATTTAGGGAAGAAGGACAAATAATGCCATAACTGATGCCCTAAGTCTTTATATGAATGATTGGGTTGAGGGGGAAAAACTCAATTGCCCCTTTGTCATTTAAATTCATACCTTGAAGCAACAAGCTCACCGCGACGTGGTTTTATCTCAGTCGTTTATTTCCCTCAACGCAATAAAGTATGCATGACATCATGACTAATGACTTGTTGTGGGCTTATCGTGATGACCCACTGGTTTCGTGATCCAAACATGACCCAACTTTGTCCAAAATATCCGAAACTCCTCTGACACATACCTTTTATATCCCTGAACATAAATTAACTAAAATCCAACTTATTAGGCTCGGGAAGACAAAAAATAAAAATCCTCAAAGTTACAGGTCCTAAAATTGATTTTCACCAACACTTAGTGAAAATTTCAGGCTTTATGCATGTAACTAAAAGCTGAATTGAGCTAAGATTAGTATGGGGTATTACAATATCTCCCCCTTTGGAACATTCATCCTCGAATAAGACAGGTTAAACTTAGAGAACTATACTAAGGTAATTGAGATCACATACAGATCATGCATGACTCAGAACATTATTACACAACTGATTCTGAAACATTATACTTGAATTGAACTGATTTCATGAATGCATGTAATGACATGGGAATGGTAACATAAGTGAAACTAAGACAAAAAAAGAGTCAATCTAATGAAGAATCGTTACGTCAAGATGAATCTGAGTTTCCATAGAAAATAGGAGAGTATTTGTTTTTCATATCTACTTGTACTTCCCATGTAGCTCCCTCGACGGACTAATTCTGCCAAAGGACCTTAACCAAGGGAACTTCTTTATTCCTTAACCTATAAATCTGACGATCAAGGATCTCAAGTGGGACTTCCTCATAGGAAAGGCTATCCTTAACATCCATATCTTCTAAAGGAACAACTACAACTAAATAACCAAAATATTTTTGTAATAAAGACAAATGGAACACTGGATGTATGGAAGCCAAATATATAGGAAAATCTAGCTCATAGGCTACCTTTCTAAAATAGTTCAAGATTCTATATGGACCAATATAACGGTGATTGAGTTTCCCCTTCCTTCCAAATATCTTCACTACCTTTATAGGTGAAATTTTCAAATAGACCAAATCACCAACCTCAAACTTAATATCTCTTCTTCTCACGCCTTCATATGATTTTTGACGGCTTTGGGCTGTCTTTAGCCTATCTCAAATAAATTGAACTTTCTCGACTATGTTAAACACTAAAGATAGCCCTATCAAAGTAGCCTCATTTTCTTCAAACCAACTAATAGAAGATCTATATTTCCTTCCATAGAGAGCCTCAAACGGAGCCATATGAATACTTGAGTGTTAACTATTGTTATAGGCAAACTCAGTCAGAGGTAAGTGGTCATCCCAACTAACTTTAAAGTCAATAACATATGCCCTCAATATGTATTTTTAGGTTTGAATGGTCCTCTTTTCCTTACCATATGTCTGAGGATGAAAAGTTGTACTGAGATGAACGTAGGTACCAAGCCCCATCTGAAAATCCTTGCATAAGTGAGAGGTAAACTGAGTACCTCTATCTGATATGATAGACAACGAAATCTCATGCAACTTAACCAACTCCCTAATATAAATTCTGGCATAATCCTCAACTTAGTATGAAGTATGAACTAGTATGAAATAGGCTGACTTGGTTATTCTATCAATAATTATCCAAATCGAAAGATATTGATGACATGTAGGAGGAAACCTTATCACAAAATCCATGTTCACCACTTCCCACTTCTAAGTGGTGATGCTAAACTCCTGCAATGCACCACTAGGCCTTTGGTGATAAACCTTAACCTACTAATAATTTGCGAACTTAGCTACAAACTCTGTAATATCCTTCTTTAAACCACTCCACCGATATATTTCCCACAAATCGTGGAACATCTTAGTGTCTCTTGGGTGAATAGAATACCACGCACTATGCACTTTTATGAGTATGCACTATCTCAAACTATCAACATATGAAACACATAACCTACACTAACAACGATGCATACCATCTCCCCCTTTGAAGAAAACCTCTACTCTCTGATCTCTAACTGCCTCTTTCAACTTAACCTGATTAGGATCCCTATCTTGCTTTTCTTTCACTTTGACAACAAATAAAGATTCAAAATAATTCTTAACCCATATAATACCTTCAGTTAAATAACAAACCAAACACCTAATCTAGCAAGCTGATAAACCTCCAAAACTAACTTTTTGTCCTCCTCAACATGAGCAACACTACCCATAGACAACCTGATAAAGGCATCTTCAACTGCACTGGCCTTGCTCGGATTATACAACACACTCATATCATAATCTTTTAATAACTCAATCCACCTTCTCTAAACTCTTATGGTCAGTGAAAACATCAATATGGACCCAATAAAGATAGTGCCTCTAAATTTTTAATGCAAAAACAACTACTGCCAACTCAAGATCATAGGTTGGATAATTCTTCTCATGGGGTTTAAGTTGTCTAAAGGTGTAGGCTATGTCCTCGCCTCTATGCATCAAAACACAACCAAAACCAACTCTGGAAGCATCACAGTAAACTAAAACTTCATCGAAACCATTTTGGAAAGTCAAGACTTGAGCGAAAGTGAGTCGAGTCTTCAACTCGTGAAAACTCTTCTCCCAATAATCTGGCCACTAAAACTTGACTTTCTTTTGAGTCAATCGTGACTTAGGGGATGAAATAGAAGAAAACCCTTTAACAAAGCATTTGTTATAGCTAGAAAAACCTATGAAACTCTGATATCTGATGGATAGATAGGTCTAGGTTAATTCTAACTAGCTTCAATCTTTTAAGGGTCAACTCTAATGCCATCATCGAAAATAATATGGCCAAGAAAAGCTATTGATCTTAGACAAAATTCACGCTTATTGAACTTGGTGAACAACTTATGAGCTGTATGGGTATGCAATACAATTCTTAGATGGTCTGCATGATCATTCTTACTACGAGAATAGATGAGGATATCATCAATGATGACTGTACTGAACATGTCCGAGTATTGCTTGAACACTTGGTTCATCAAGTCCATGAAAGCTGCAGGGGCATTTGTTTGTCCAAAAGACATAACTAGGAATTTGAAGTGACCATACCGAGTTCTAAAAGTTTTCTTTAGAATGTCACATTCTCTAACTCTAAGATGATGATAGCCGGATCTGAGGTCTATCTTAAAGAAATAACTGGTACCTTAAAGTTTTTTAAACAAGTCATTGATTTTTGGAAGCGGATACGTATTCTTAATGGTGACTTTGTTCAACTGACGCTAATCGATTCACATTCTGAGACAACAATCTTTCTTACGTATGAACAAGACTCGAGCACCCTATAGAGAAACTCTAGGCCTGATAAAACCCTAATCTAAGAGATCTTTTAACTATTATTTCAATTCCCTAAGCTCGGATGGAGCTATTTTGTAGGGTCGAATAGAGATAGGTTAGGTATCTGGTAGCAGATCTATTCTGATATTAATTTCTCTTTAGGGAGGAAATATGGGAAAATCTTTAGGGAACACATTTGGAAATTTGCTTACTATTAAAGCTAACTTGAGGCTTGGAGTGTCAGAACTAGAGTCCTTGAATCAAACAAGATGGTACACGTACCCCTTAGATATAATTTTTCTTGCCTTAAGATAAGAAATAATCTGACCCCTAAGCACTGAAGTACTACTCCTGCATTAAATGATTGGTTCATTAGGAAACTAAAATTGAACAACTCTATTTCTATAGTCAACTAAGGCATAGAATGAGTGGAGCCAATCCATGTCAAGAATGACATCAAAATCAGTCATCTCTAACTCCACAAGATCAACTAATGTAAGTTTATAAGATAATGTGGCCGGGTAATTTCTATATACGCGTCTGGCTTTGATAGATTAACCCACTGGGGTAGACACTGAAAAAGGTTCGACTACAGATTTAGGACTGACACAAAATTGACTGCTATATATGGAGTCACAAAAGAAAGTGAAGCTCTAGGGTCTAATAAAGCGTAACCATAAACATGAAATACCTATAACGTACCTATAACCACACTAGGAGAATTTTCCTTATTATGTCATGTCTAGAGGGCATACAACTTGTTCTAACGTAGCCCACTGGTTGAGCTAGAAGTGGCACTCTACTGAGTTAGGCGACCTGCTAGAGCTAATGAAAGATTAGATTAGCCCTGTTGGCGCAAATCCTTCCCCTCTGAGCATCTACTAGAACTTCTAGATCCTATGACCCAACATGCCACATCCAAAACAAACATCACTGCGAGCTTTACAAATACCCTAATAATTCCTACCACATTTCCCGCAGAATGAATAAGTACAACTACCGTTCATACTACCCTGGGACTTAGAGCCTGGCGCTGTATCCCAATTTTCTTTCCAAAACTTAGGCACTGGTGTACTGGCTAAAGATGGAGCTGGGGCAAAAATTATTTGAAAAAACTAAGAATGGTTACCACCTTCTGACCTTGGCTAAGAAAAGTTGAAACTTTTTATCTTGGCCGTCTAATTTTTTATCTCTCTTCTTAAGCTTCTCCCCCTCATCTGCTGAGCATGAACCATGAGTCTAGATAGGTCTATCTCCTTAATCAGCATGACAATTCTATACTCTTTAACCACACTATCAGCTACACCAAATACAAACTTACTCTTTCTAGGCCTATTATCTGCCACCATAGTAGGAGCATATCTCGCCAATTGAGTGAACTTAAGCGAGTACTCCTTTACGCTCATATTACCCTACTTCAAATTGATAAACTCTTTATCCTTATCTTCCCACAACTCTAAGGGAAATAAATTGTCTAAGAAAGTTGTGGCAAACTCCTCCCACTCTAACAGCCCTATATCAACACCACAGTCTTCCTTCTACATCCTAAACAAGATGTGAGCTATATTCTGCAACTGATATGAAGCTAACTTTGCACTCTCACTCAAAGTGACACCAATGATATCAGTTACTTTTTGCACTATATCCAGAAACTCCGGCAAATCCTCCTCAGACTTAGATCCCAAAAATAGAGGGAGATTCATCTGAGTGAAATCTTAAATCCTAAATGCAACATATTTTCCACTAGATTTGATGGGAAAATAGCTTGATAGTTGTTCTGAACAACTACTGAATGGGATAAGGTAGTAAAAGCATCCTGAAATTCAGCGTGGGAGACATGATAATTTAGGGGATCTTTCTAAACAAGTGGGGGTGCAAGCTGATCCCTATTCCTTTTTCCTGTAATCTATAAATGGAACAAAGGATGAGTTAGAAAGAGAGTTTAAGTAGATCTCATGCACCTTCACATGACATGAACACTGAAAGAAGGGAATCTTTCCTAAAATGTATCATAGACTCTTTCTTATAAGTATGGCATGCTTCACACCCATCACAAAACTCTAATCAATGTGAATTTCAGACTCTCTAGGACACTATAAAAACTTAGGCTCCGATACCAAGTTTTGTCACGACACAAGGCTACCCCTTATTGCGACAACAGTGCTTACGGTTACAAGTTACCACAAGCTAACCCATGAGATGGTACCTATTGTTAGAATAGAATGAAATATCACTATAGAACATATACAGAAGATAAGCTTATAAAATATTGAATACTTAATATATGTAAATGACAAGTGTAAAATATTTGTAACAACTGATAATATTGAACTGACTGACTGACTGACTATCTAACTGATTGTCTGAAAGCCTCTAAACATCAAGGGGAGTTGATAGGATAAGCCCCTAACTAACTCTAATTGTCTGAACATAAAAAACACTAAAATAACTAAGATAAATAAATCATGACCTTGATTTATGAGGACTCACCATTGCTACTGCTGGGTAACTTGAAGCTATAAAACAACACTCAGTAAACTGAGTATTGGAACCTATGTTATAAGACAACATAGTGCAAAAAAAAGTATGATATCAATACTTTGAATGTACTAATATGTGAGAAAAGGATTAACTAAAGTGCATGAGAAAACTGAGCATAAATACTTGAACATGTAATATCTAAGAATGCAAGACAAAGCATAAACATATTTCTGAAATAATTTCTAAACTGAGGGACTGAAGTCCATATAACCGAATAACTGTAAATCTGATCAATATACTTGGTGAAGAAAACCTCAACTGAGATATACTAAAATACTAACAAAAATTGTGGGAGGTATTATGTAACCGACATGCCCCTAGCTGAGCCAATTGGGGTCCAAACTATAACCAAAGTTGGTATGGTGTCAATACCGTGCCACGGGTACTAACACTGGCTATGTGGATCCACTAATATGATGTCCCAAAGGACTATGGAGTCAGTCCTTAACTAGCGGGTGACCCCTAAATGGGTGTCAGTCCTAAACTGACGGGTGACATCTCGTAATCCTATACTGTCTACGTAGTTTTAGAACTTAGGGTCTGCTACTAAGGACCGAGTCCAAACTAGTGGGTGAGCCCCCATCCCTAGGTACGCTTGGTGTTTAATCTTACTGCCAACTAAACTGACACTAGTACTGAACTGAACTAAGTTTTACTAGAAATTATTTCTAACAATGCTCATCATGATTATATGAAGTGAGAAAATTGTAATATTCATGGTTTCACTAAATAATTACTTGAAAATCTGAAATTATGTAAAAACACAAAATTATCGGGTGTTCATAACCCACCAGCACTGAATGATCATTAAATATGACATTTAAGCATAAAACTTTAGTATAGAATCATGGTTCAACCCAAGGCATAGTTGTTTCACCAAAAATATAGAGAGAGTGGACTTGAGTATGACGCTATTCTAAACATAAGAAATTAACAACATGAAATTCACTTGAATAAGACATGGGAAACCGAGATTTAAAGCATGAGTAAATCAATTATTTCATGGGATCATGCATGGGTTTAATTGAATTTAAATTACCAAGGAAAACATGAATTAAACTCATCTTGAACATGTAAAATACCATAATAACTGAAAAATCCATTCTTTAATTTAAAAGAGGGTTTTTGGGCTCTATTAGTGAAAGGTACCTATGAATGAACACCCTACATATGTTAAGCTTCTTAACTTTAAAGGAAAACACTAATCTTGATGCTTTCTTGAAGGTTCTTGAACTTGGGGAACTGAATTCTTGGGGAAAAAGGAACTCAATTTTGTTCTTGGGTTTGATGGGAGGGTTTCCTTCAGAGGAATTTGGAGAAGAAAGGAAAATAATGGCCTAACTGATGCCCCAAGTTTTGATATGAACGATTGGGTTGAAGGGAAAAAGACCCAATTGCCCCTCCTTTAAATTCAAAAGTGGATGCAACAGGATCACTGCAATGCGGTCTTATCGCAGTCATTGATTTCCTTCACCGTGATGCTATCTGTATGACATCGGGACTAATGTGCATCGCTGGCTTATCGCGGTGATCCACTTATTTTGTGATCCAAACATGACTTAAACCTTGTCCAAAATATTAAAGACTTCTCTGAGACAAACCTACTACATCCCTAAACATAAATCAACTCAAAAATCAATGTCTCGAGGTCGGGAAGAACAAAATAAAAATCTTTGAAGTTAGAGGTCCTAAAAATGACTAAGTCTCCAACACTTAGTGAAAATTTCATCCCTCAAGCCCCTTATGCATGGAACTAAAAGCTAAATCAAGCTAAGATTAGTACGAGCTACTACACAAAGTGTCCAATATATCTAAGATAGGGCTTACTTTTCCTCTAGAACCTCATCACAAACTTTATAGGTCATACTCAACGGAATAACGTATCTCCAACTCCAAATCTAAAGGCATGAAGACTATGATTTGAAAAAGCCTTCTGCCTACTCTGAGCTTCCCTCAGTCTATCATGAATCACACCACTATATTCAAATTCTTTTGAAGCAAGTTAGTGCCATGGGGGCTATTCTCGAAGGTCTTAAACCAAACAAATAGAGTTCAACAACGCCTACCATATAGGGACTCAAATTATTCCATTTCAAAACTCTAATGGTAGCTATTATTGTATACAAACTCCAAAAATGCTAAGTGTTGCTACCACTAACCTCCAAATTCGATAATACAGGCTCAGAGCATATCCTTAAGAATCTAGCTTTTCCACTTCGACTGCCCACTGAACTGAGGGTAGAAAGTTGTGATAAGACTCACCTGAGTGCCCAACTCCTCCTGAGAATCTCTTAAAAATTTAGAAGTGAACACTGAGCCCTGATCTAAAATGTAAAATATAGGCACTTTATGTAGGCAAACTATCTCACACATATAGACACGACTAACATCTAAGAACTGAAGTACATCTGAATAGGAATGAAATATGCTGATTTGGCTAACATATACACTATGACTCAAATATCATTAGAACCAGAAGAGGTATGAGGCAAACCACTTACAAAGTTAGAGTGATTCAATCCTCTGCCATTTCCACTCGAGAATGTGCAATCTCTGAATCAGGCCACTAGGCCTCTGGTGCTCAGCCTTCACATACTAACAACATAGGCAATGAGTTACAAAGTCCACCGTATCTCTCTTTATACCACACCACCAATAATAGGTACTTAAATACCTATACATCTTAGTTATACCAAGGTGAATAAAATAACTAGAGTAGTTAGCCTAAAGCAATATCAAATGAATCAAGTCACCAACCCTTGAAATGCATCCATCAAATCTTATAACACCCTACGAATCTATGGTATCCCTCCTTGTCTCACCACTCAACACAAGATCATAGAGGATATAAAGTCTTATATCCTCAAACTAACAACTCTAAATCACCTAAAATAAGGTATATCTTGCCTCAATAATAGAAAGAATCCTCCTAGGGTCTAGAATATCAATTCATACTATCTAGTTGTTTAAGAACTAGATGTCTGACATGACCCACCTCGGGTCCTTGCCCTAATAGGCATCCTAAATTCGACCAGGACTAGAGACCACCCCCATTACCCAACCCAACCTCCAACTGCCTGCCCTGAGTTTGCTGAATTTTGACAATGTAACAAGACAGTGTAAAGCTCATATAGAAAATATGAGGAATAGATCACAACCATGACCGACGCAATCGAGTCCAAACATCCCATAAAATTAATCCATCCATACAAAACCATACCAAAAGAAAGGCCATAAATTAGGCCATAACCAAGGACGTTCCAAAACATAATAGAATTAATCCAAAAATAAAATATGCCAGAATAGTGAGAAATTATTTAAGGAATCAAGTCTAAGGTTAATTTAAGGAACCAAATAATCTATAACTACCAAAACAACTCATACCCCTATGTCATATCCATTATAACGATAAAAATCTATCCCACCAACCAATACTGGTCAGTATATAATTGGACCATACCATCCATACCCTAATACACGGCTTGTATCTATGAGGTGTATAGGGTCAAGAGATTAGAATTCTAGAAAATTTTCTAAGGTCCAGAAACTAGGGGGATTTTGTCTTCCCAACTAGGAACATTCATCACCGAATGACAGACAAGGTAGAGGCAACCACATGTAAGAATCATTTGCATTATGAAATATAATCCCAATCTTTAATAAATTTTGAAAACAAAGAGGCAAATATCTTAATCTTTCCTGTAACAAACTCTACAAAAAAGATGTGTTGAAGACATATACCTTTCACACGAATCCCAGGAGCAAAAAATAATGTGGATATTTAGACTTCATGTCTTCTTCCGCTTCCCATGTAGCTTCATCCACCTTATGGTTCCGCCAAAGAACATTAACCAAAGATACATCCTTAATCTGCAAATGACGAATCTTCCTATCCGAGATCTCAATCGAAACTTCTTCATAAGAAAAAAAATCCATAAGACCCAACCCTTCCAAAGGAACAACTGATGAAGGATCGCCAATGGACTTTCTTAACATGGAAACATGAAAGGTTGGATGAACCAAGCTCAAACTAGAAAGAAACTTCATCTATAAGCAGCATTACAAACTTTTCACAAAATCTTATAAGGATCAACATACCAGGGATTGAGCTTCCCCTTCTTACCAAACCACACTACTCACTTCATGGGAGATACCTTAAGGAAAACCTTATCCCCAAAGACAAATTTAGAGTCTCTATGCCAAACATCCATATAAGACTTTTGGCAATTTTGGGCATCCTTAAGCCTTTCCTGAATCACCTTCACCATCTTCATAGCTTGGTAAACCAAGTCGGGACCATACATTTCACCTCACTAAGCTCTAATGAACCAATACGAGATTTGCACCTCCTACTATACAACGCCTGAAAAGGGGCCATACCAATACTAGAATGATAGCTATTGTTATAAGCAAACTTTATTGAAGGTAAATGCTCAATCCAATTGCCACCATAATCAATCATACAAGCCTGAAGCGTATACTCAAATGTCTGAATAGTTTGCTCCGCTTGCCCATCCATCTGGGGATGAAAAGTGATACTTAGACTCATATTGATCCCCAACCATCTCAAAAAAGATTGCCAGAACTGAGATGTAAACTCTATGCCTTGATAAAAAATAATCAAAATAGGCACCCCATGCAGCTTCACAATCTCCTGAAGTTACAGCTTGGCATAATCCTCCTCCGAGAAGGTAGTCTGCATTGGCAAAAAGTGCACAGACTTAGTCATCCTATCCACGATGACCCACATCGAATCGTATTGATTTTGAGACCGAGGAAGACCGATAATAAAGTGCATATTGATCACTTCCCACTTCTATTCGGGTAAATCAATTTCTTGATACAACCCTTGTAATGCCCCAAAAAATGGGCCTCGAAGCGTCACACAGTGCTTGAGGCTATGAGTAGCCCCAAGCTAACCCTTTGAGCCATTTTCATTAGGTTCAACACAAATCAATGGTGTTTCCATAAATAACCTCAAATATCAATAGAGTAATCATTATCCAAGGATAAAAGAATTTCAGAAAGATAACAAAATATGACTTATTAGTCAACTCCCAACATCTATACTAGTCCGACAAGCCTTTATGAAAATCAATAAAATAAGCGAGCCATTGAGACATACCCCAACTAACTCCTACTCAGTTATCAAATGTAAACAATTCCGTGAAAACAAATATCAAACATCACGTCCTCAAAATATAAGGACTCACAACAATAGAGGATGTAGAACAACGTGCTCGAAGAATCACTGTCGAACCTAGAACTGAACACCTGAACCTACATTCTGAGAAAATACAGCCCACATCCAAAAGAACCGAGTATATGGGGGTGTATGCAGTTGTATAAACATCATCATCATAAATATTTATAAGAAATGTACAGGATGTATGAAAGACTCACATAGCTCGAAAAAATCCATCATAATCATGAGATGATGAAATAGGTACAATAACACATGTGAGTCATCATATAATTTATCAATCACTTTCAGTTCATCAAGAATATCAATTCTCATAATGTAAATATCATTTAAATCTTCCAAAAGAATAACTTTTACAATTCCACTTTCAAATCACTTCATCATTCACCATAGACACAAGGAAACACACACACACTGGGAAATCCTATAACTGACATAAACCATGTGAGCTACATAGAGTCCAACGTACAACCCACGTTAGGGAGAGCCGTCCATCCTAGCCATCGGAGTAGGACTATCGATATCAAATCCACACTAACTAGTGATCACTAAGTAAATCAGCCTCAAGCTCACTCCTACGGGGGGCACATAGTTCTAGGGAAGTAAGGTCGCTTTATACCTCCCACTCGGTGTTAAAGATTTCTCCCGGACTTAGCTCAGATCATTTCAAAGACAATCCACAACAAAACAATTTCACTAATAAATAAATACACATCAGGAGGCATCATGCTTCCCATCTATCAAAATCAACCACGTTGTGGATTTCTTTCACACTCGAGTTCAAAACAACTCCATTAAGACCAAAAGGTCAAATCATTCAAACTATCTCAAATATTCAACATCAACGTGCTTATAACACACACTTTCTAAAAAAACACAATTTCCAATGGGGATTCACGACACAAATATCAAAATCATGATAAATATCATTCAAGATTCATGCTTTATATCTCCACACATGTAAATTCATGTTTCAAAATTATAAACATCAAGATTTCATAATAATCATCATAAGATATGGGTTCATGCTTTAAATTCGTAAAAATCAAACAAAAATCATGCCTTTGTAAAGAAAATTACTTTTGGGCACAAGAACGAAAGAGAGTTCTAGTTGAAAAACCCCACATACCTTGAATGATGAAATTTAGATCGATACTCATTTTTGAGATGTTAATCATGCCTTTGAATGATGGTTCTTGGAGTTCTTGAACTAGGAACTTGGAATCTTGAATAAATTTGCAAAATTAATGGTGAACTTTGGAGGTTCTTGAAGTTGGATGTAGGAGCTTAGGGTTTTCTTTTTGAGTAAATTTGATGAAATATAACATATAATGCTTCTAAGAGGCTTTAATATAGGGTTTGGATGGATTTTGGGTGAGGAGGAATGACCAAAACGCCCCTAAAAATCAAATAATTCTCGAATCTGTCCTTTGGTGGACTGTTTTGATAGTCTGAAGTAGATCAACCATAGCGTTTTACTCCGATATCCAACTTGAATGAAACTAATTTCATTAGAAAGAGGACTCTCATATATTTCCATTTATATATAGTATCTCACCCAGATCATTGTGTACGAGGAGTTATGATCATTTGAAGTTGACCCAAATATTTGCTTTTGATAGGCTGAAGTAGATCGACTATAACATTTTGCTCTGATAGAAAAATTTGATGAAACCATTTTCATTTGAAAGAGGACTCGTAGAGATTTCCGTTGATATATAGTAGATCACCCAGATCATTATGTACAAGGAGTTATGATCTTTTATAATTGGAGCATAAATACGCCTGGCCTCAGTACCTTTTCCTCACGTTTTATTGTTCACTACTATTCACAGTTCGATCAGAATTTTCATAACTTGTCGCTCGGGTGTCCGTTTTGGATGATCCACATATCGTTGGAAAGCTTATTAGATACTCTATGCAATGGTGGTTCATAATCTAAGATATTCCACATGTAAAATTTATAATTCATTCTAGAAGATAGAACCCAACACATTTACACATAAAATTTCAACGAAAAATTTCCCGGGGTATTACATCATCCCCCCTTGGAAATATTCATCCTCGAATTACGCTAGATATGCCAAGATTAGATAGAGAATAGAGAATACAACTGAAACCATTCTTTATACTCATCACCATATTGTTTCTCACTTCGAATGCAACATAGAATGCATAAATTCAAGAAACTACAGCTGAAAACATAATAAATGATAGCTGAACTACTGCAACTTTTATCAAAAGTGCATGATTTAGGAAAGAACGGTACCTTCGGCTTAATCGAAGTTCGTGGAAAATAGGTGCGGGTACTTGGATCGCATATCCACCTCAGCTTCCCAAGTTGCACCCTCAACAGATTGGTTTCTCCACAACACCTTGACCAAGGGTACTTCTTTGTTCCTTAGTCTTCGGACATTGAAATCTAGAATCTTAACAGGAATCTCATCAAAAGAAAGATTTTCTTGAATGTCAGCACTCACAGAGGAATCCACCACCACAACATCGTTAATATGCTTTCTAAGCATAGAGACATGCAATATTGGATGAACAGAGGACAACTCGGAAGACAACTCGACCTCATAAGCTACCTTACCAACACGGCTAAGAATTTTGTAAGGACTAACATAACGGGGACTAAGCTTCCCCTTCTTTCCGAATCTTTTCACCCCCCTCATGGATGGAATATTTAGATACACTAGGTCACCAACTTCAAACTCAAGGTCTCTCCTTCTAACATCTGCATATGACTTCTGACGACTCTACGCAGTTTTCAACCTTTCCCTAATCAACTTAACTTTTTCCATAGCCTCAAATACCGAATCAGGACCACTCACAGCCGCTTCACCCACCTCGAACAAACCTATGGGTGATCTGCACTTCCTTCCATATAAGGATTCAAACGGAGCCATGCCAATACTAGAGTGGAAACTGTTATTGTAAGCAAACTCTATCAACGGTAAGTGATCATCCCAACTTCCCTTAAAGTCAAGTGCATGAGCTCTCAACATATCCTCTAAGGTTTGCATGGTCTGCTCAGCCTGATCATTGGTCTGCGGATGAAAAGCAAAACTCAAAAGAACTTGGGTACCAAGACCCTTCTGAAAAGCTTTCCAAAATTTCGAAGTGAACTGAGTACCCCTATCCGAAATGATAGACAAGGGAACTCCATGCAGTCTGAATAGCTCTCGGATATACAATCTAGCGTAATCCTCAGTAGTATATGAAGTATGAACAGGTAAGAAATGAGCAGACTTAGTCAACCTATCAACCACAACCCAAATGGAATCATAATAGCGTCAGGAAGAAGGTAAACCAATCACGAAGTCCATATTTATCTCTTCCCACTTCCAGGTGGGAATACTAAACTCTTGCATCATACCACCAGGTCTTTGGTGTTCAACCTTAACGTATTGGCATGTTGCACACTTAGCTACAAACGCTGCTATATCTTTCTTCATGCCACTCCACATAATAGATTTCCCCCAAGTCTTGGTACATCTTGGTGGCACCAGGATGAATAGAATATCGCGCCCCGTGCACTTCAGCCATAATCCTCTATCTCAGATCATCAATATTCGGGACACACAATCTACCCTGCAATCTCAACACACAATCTCCCCCTTGGGAGAAAACCTCTACTTTTTGTTCCTTGACTGACTCCTTCAGTCTGACCAAACTAGCACTAAGTATTGTTTTTCTTTCACTTCCGAAACAAAGGAGGATTTGGAACTACTCTGAACCCCTATACTACCTTCAGCAGAGTCAAACAACCTAACCCCCAATCTAGCCAAACAATGTACATCACGAGCCAACTCTTTCTTACCTTCTACCACATGCGAAACACTACCCTTGGACACTCAGGGCATCCGCCACAACATTGGCTTTGCTCGGATGGTACAGCACACTCATATCATAGTCCTTTAATAATTCTAACCATCGTTTCTGCCTAAGATTCAATTCTCTCTGGGTAAACACATATTGCAGACTCTTATGGTCAGTGAAAACATCAACATGGACACCATACAAATAGTGTCTCCAGATTTTCAAAGCAAACACAACAGCAGCCAACTCAAGGTCATGGGTGCGGTAATTTTTCTCATAGGGTTTCAACTGTCTAGAAGCATAAGCTATCACCTTACCCTTCTACATCAATATGCAACCCAAATCTCAAAGCATCACAGTACACCACAAAACCATCAACACCATCAGGCAAAGTCAAAACAAGGGCTGAAGTGAGTTGAGTCTTCAACTCCTAAAAACTCTTCTCATAAGATTCGGATTACAAGAACTTCAATTTCTTTTGGGTCAACCGAGTCATAGGAGACGCTATAGAGGAGAAACCCTCAATAAAACGGTGGTAATAGCCAGCTAAACTCAAGAAACTTCGAATATCAGTCAGAGAAATAGGTTCAGGCCAATATCTAATAGCTTCGGTCTTTTGGGGATCAACTCTAATACCCTCAAAATAAATGATATGACCCAGAAAAGCAGCTGACCTTAGCCAAAACTCACACTTACTGAACTTGGCAAACAACTTGTGATCTCTAAGGATTTGCAAGACAGTTCGGAGATGATCAGAATGTTCATCCTTACTACAGAAGTACACCAGTATATCATCGATGAACACTTTGACAAACATATCCAAATATGGTCTGAACACTCAATTCATGAGGTCTATGAAAGCTGACCGAAAGACATAACAAGAAACTCAAAATGGCCATAACGAGTTTGGAAAGCAGTTTTTGGGATGTCACACTCCCTAACTTTGAGTTGATGATAGCCGGAACTAAGGTCTATCTTTGAGAAATAACTTGCACCTTGCAATTGGTAAAACAAATCATTTATTCTCGGAAGGGGGTACATATTTTTGACGGTGACTTTATTTAGTTAGCGGTAATTAATGCACATACGCAAAGAGCCATCTTTCTTTCTCACAAACAACACAGGAGCACCCCAAGGAGAAACACTAAGCCATATGAAACCCTTATCTAGTAGATCTTACAGTTGCTCTTTCAACTCCTTAACTTCTGCAGGGGCCATATGGTAAGGAGGAATAGAAATGGGCTGAGTATCAGGAAGATGATCAATACTGAACTCTATCTCTCTATCAGGAGGTATCCTTGGGAGATCATCTGGAAAGATGTCAAAAAACTCATTGGCGATGTTAACAGACTGGAGAGTTGGAGTCTCAGACTTAGTGTCTTTGACTCTAATCAAATGGTAAGTACACCCCTTGGAAATAAGCTTTCTAGCTTTGAGGTAAGAGATAAAATGACTCTTGGGTAACACAGAATTCCCAGACCACTCAAACATGGATGCACCCAAAAACTAAAACTTGACCACTCGAGCCCGATAATCAATAGAGGCATAAGAAGAATACAGCCAGTCCATACCCAGAATCACATCAAAAGCTACCACGTCTAACTCAATCAGATCAGCCAACAAGACTCAATGAAAAATGGTAACAGGACACTTTTTAAACACTTTCTGGGCAACAATTGAATCACTCACTAGGGTAGAAACTAGGATAGGCTCAGGAATAATCTCAGGACTCATTTCAAAATTCACAGCAATCAAAGGTGTAACATATGAGAAACTAGATCCAGGATCTAACAAAGCATACACATCAAACTGAAATATACGAAGCATACCAGTAATAACATTGGGAGAGTCCTCATGTTCCTGGTGGGATGACAAAGCATAGAATCTATTCTGGCACTGCCCGCTAGCATTGCTAGAAGAGGCGCCCTGAGCTAGGGCTGGGTGAGTCACTAAAACTGGAGCACTAACAGTCTGAGTTTAGGTCTGAGGGCGATAGTCACGATGCCCTTGTCCATCCTGTGGACAATCTCTAACTTTGTCACCCATGTCACCAAACCGAAAACAACCCTTCTTCTCACCCCAACACTCACCTGAATGAGACCTACCACACTTAGGACACAGAGGATGATTTAGCTTACTGCCAGCACTGTACTGGGACCTGGATGTATATGACCTGCTACCTTGATCCTGCCTACCTCTAGGTACAGGAGCACTAGCAAATGACGGTGCGGGCATAGCCGAACAATCCTAATACTGAGGGCGACTCCCTCCCTACGATCTAGTCTAACCCTGTCAGTGCTGCTGAGACCTAGCTCTCTTATTCCCTCTCTTTCTATCTCTCTCCTTAATATTGTCTGCCTCAATCTATTGGGCATGAGTCATCAGCCTAGAAAGATTGAACTTTAGGACATAGTCATCAGCTTTAACGACATAACTAGACACTCCAGTCACAAACTTACTCATACTAGCCTGATTATCAGCCACTAAGTTAGGAGCATACTTGGACAACTGATTGAACTTTAGATAGTTCTCCCTAACAGTCGTAGAGCCCTGTTACAGGTTCATAAACTCTTCCACCTTTACCTCTCTCATCTCTAGAGGGAAAAACTTATCCAGGAATACATCCTGGAACTCTTGCCAAGTTGTAGGGACAACTCCCTCACCTCTACCTTTCCTCCAAGCAACAACCCAATCATAAGCAAGGTCTTTCAACCTATACGCAGCCAACTCCACACTATGTTCCTCAGATACATGCATCACCTGAGTAATCTTCCGCACCTCCTCTAAAAACAACTGTGGATCCTCATCAGACTTGGACCCATAGAATTCTGTCGGATTCATCCGCATGAAGTCACGAATTCTTGTAGCAGCTGAATCACCTCCATGATGCTATGGAGCTGGGGCTGGATTGGCCTAAACATTTGCAGTAACAGCTTGGGCTAAAGCCTGAAAGGCTGCCCAAAATTAAGCATGAGATATGTTTTCATTCAATGGGTCAGCGGGTTGAGGTTGCTGACCATCATTATTTCTTCTCGCTCGATGTGAAGGCATATTTCTGAAAAAAGAGAGCACAAACCAATAACAGAGAGAGACACTTTAAGCACGATAGACTTCTGAAAGAAAGAATCACACATTTTCCTAAAATGTCTTGTAGCCTCTTGCTCATAGATGTGGCACGCTACACACCGATGATCAAGAATCTACTTAACGCGGCTTTTCAGACTCCTTAGGACACCTTAAAACCTTAGACTCTGATACCAAATTTGTAACGCCCCAGAAAACCGACCCCGAAGCGTCACACGGTGCTTGAGGCTACAAGTAGCCCCAAGCTAACCCTTTGACCCATTTTTATTTAGTTCAACACAAATCAACAGGGTTTCTATAAATAACCCTCAAATATCAATAGAGTAATCATCATCCAAGGATAAAATAATTTTAGAATGACAAGTCTCTATGAAAATCAATAAAACCAGTGAGCCATTGAGACATGCCCCAACTGACTCATACTCAGTTATCAAATGTAAACAATTTCATGAAAACAAACATCAAACATCAAGTCCTCGAAACATAAGGACTCACCACAATAGAGGATGTAGAACAACGTGCTCGAAGAATCTCTGTCGAACCTGGAACTGAACACCCGAACCTACATTCTGAGAAAATACAGCCCACATCCAAAGATATGGGTTAGTACCAAGGAAAAGAACCGAGTATATGGGGGTGTATGCAGTTGTATAAACATCATCATCATAAATATTTATAAGAAATATACAGGATGTATGAAAGACTCACATAGCCCGAAGAAAATCATCATAATCATGAGAGGATGAAATAGGTATAATAACACATGTGAGTCATCATATAATTTGTCAATCACTTTTAGTTCATCAAGAATATCAATTCTCATAATGTAAATATCATTAAAATTTTTTGAAAGAATAACTTTCATAGTTCCACTTTGAAATCACCTCACCATTCACCATAGATAGAAGGAAACACGCACACACTAGGAGATCCTATAACTGACATAAACCATGTGAGCTACATAGAGTCTAACGTACAACCCACGTTAGGGAGAGCCATCCTATCCTTGCCATCGGAGTAGGACTATCGATATCAAATCCACACAAACTAGTGATCACTATATAAATCAGCCTCAGGATCACTCATATGGGGGCACGTAGTTCTAGGGAAGTAAGGTAGCTTTATACCTCCCACTCGGTGCTAAAGATTTCTCCCAGACTTAGCTCAGATCATTTCAAAGACAATCAACAAAACAATTTCAGTAATATGTAAATACACATTGGGAGCCATCATGCTTCCCATCTATCAAAATCAACCACATTGTGGATTTGTTTCACACTCGAGTTCAAAACAACTCCATTAAGACCAAAAGGTCGAATCATTCAAAATATCTCAAATATTCAACATCAACGTGCTTATAACACACACTTTCTCAAAAAAACACAATTTCCAATGGGGATTCATGACCCAAATATAAAAATCATGATAAATATCGTTCAAGATTCATGCTTTATATCTCCACACATGTAAATTCATATTTCAAAATCATAAACATCAAGATTTAATAATAATCATCATGAAATATGGGTTCATGCTTCAAATTTGTAAGAATCAAATAAAAATCATGCCTTTGTAAAGAAAATTACTTTTGGCCACAAGAACGAAAGAGAGTTCTTGTTGAAAAACCCCACAAACCTTGAATGATGAACTTTAGATCGATACTCATTTTTGAGATGTTAATCATGCCTTTGAATGATGGTTCTTGGAGTTCTTGAACTAAGAACTTGGAATCTTGAATAAATTTACAAAATTAATGGTGAACTTTGGAGGTTCTTAAAGTTGGATGTAGGAGATTAGGGTTTTCTTTTTGAGGGAATTTGATGAAATATAACATATAATGCTTCTAATAGGCTTTAATATAGAGTTTAGATGGATTTTGGGTGAGGGGGAATGTCCAAAACGCCCCTAAATATCAAATAATTCTCAAATCTGTCCTCTGGTGGACTGTTTTGATAGTCTGAAGTAATCAACCATAATGTTTTACTCCGATGTCCAAATTGGATGAAACCAATTTCACTAAAAAGAGGACTCTCATATCTTTCTATTGATATATAGTATCTCACCCAGATTATTGTGTAAGAGGATTAATGATCATTTGAAGTTGACCCAAAAATTCACTTTTGATAGGCTGAAGTAGATCGACCAAAACATTTTGCTCCAATAGACAAATTGGATGAAACCAATTTTATTGGAAAGAGGACTCGCAGAGATTTCGGTTGATATATATTAGATCACCCAGATTATTATGTAAAAGGAGTTATGATCGTTTAAATTTGGACAAAAATACGCCAGGCCTCAGTACTTTTTCCTGCACGTTTTACTGTTTATTACTATTCACGGTTCGATCGGAATGTTCATAACTCGTTGCTCAGGTGTCTGTTTTGGATGATCCACATATCGTTGGAAAGCTTATTCAATACTCTACGCAATGGTGGGTTATAATCTAAGATATTCCACATCGAAAATTTATAATTCATTCTAGAAGATAGAACCCAACACATTTACACACAAAATTTAAACGAAAAATTTCCCGGGTTATTACAACCCTATTGCCCTTATATGCTCAACCATAAACTGTTGACACACCATGCACTTGGACACATAATCTTCCATATCCCTTTTCAAGCCATTCAACCAACAGATCTCCTTGAGGTCATGATATATCTTAGTCTAGATGGGATTAACAACATAGCGTGACTCATGCGCCTTATCCAAAACCCTTTGTTGCAACCCATTAATATCAGGAGCACACAACCTCTCTTGGTATAATAAAGTACTGTCACCAACAATCTCAAACTCCATTACCTTTTTCCCACCAACAACACTCTTGATTTTCATCAAGATAGGATCTAACACTTGCTTCTGCTTAATCTCTACACCAAGAGATGATTGAATCAATTCTTACACCACTACACCACCATCCTTGGAGTCTAAAAGGCGAATGCCAAGATTACCAAGTGGTGAATATCCTTCACCAATTCCCATATAACTTCTTCTATATGAGCCAAACTCCCCATGGATAACCTACTAAGAGCATCAGTAACCACATTAGCCTTACCTAGGTAATAGTTAAGACTTATATCATAATCTTTGAGAAGCTTATGCTATCTCTTCTACCTAAGATTACGCTCTTTCTGGGGGAACACATTCTACAGACTCTTATGATTAGAAAAGATATCCATATGAACAACATATAAATAATGCCACCATATTTTCAAACCAAACACAACCGCCAACATCTCCAAATCATGGGTAGGATAATTCCTCTTATATACCTTCAACTGCCTAGAACCATAGGCAATCATCTTTCCATGTTGTATCAACACAAAACCAAGTCCTACCTGAGATGCATCATAATAAACCATAAACCCATCATTGCCTTCCAAAAAAGTCAGAATTGGAGTCGAAGTTAACTTATCCTTCAATTTCTCAAAAATCCATTAACAAGCATCTGACTAAGAAAACTTGACCTTCTTCTGAGTTAACTTAGTAAAAGGAGCATCTATTGACGAAAAGCTTTCCATAAACCGCCTATAATACCCAGCTAAACCCAAGAAGCTCCGAATATCAGATAGAGTTGTAGGTCTAGGCAACCACTTCACCATAACAACCTTCTGTGGATCCACCATGATTGCTTCACTAAAAATAATATGACCCAAGAAAGTCACAGTGTTAAACCAAACTCACACTTGGAGAACTTGGAGTACAATTATTGTCCCTTTAAGGTAAGAAATACCACACAGAGGTGATTGGCATAATCCATTTCTATCTTTGAATAAACGAGAATGTCATCAATAAAAAAAATGATGAAAAGATCTAAATACTGACGGAAAACTCTATTCATTAGATCCATAAACATCACCAGAGCATTTGTCAACCCAAATGACATTACCAAAAACTCAAAGTGCCCTACCAAGCATGACAAGCCATCTTAGGGATATCCACCTCCCTAATCTTTAGCTAATAGTACCCAGACCGAAGATCTATCTTAGAAAAGAACTTGGCAGCTTGCAACTGGTCAAATAAATCATCTATCCTTGGAAAAGTATACTTGTTTTGACCTTTACCTTGTTCAACTGTCTATAATCAATGGATATCAAAAGAGAATTATCCTTCTTGCGCACAAAAACACTGGTTCACTAAAAGGAGATACTCTAACATTAATAAACCCCTTATCTAGAATATCCTTAAGTTGCTCCTTGATTTTTTGTAACTCAGCCGGAGCCATTCTATACTAAGAAATAAAAATTGTGTGTGTTTCAAGAATTAGATCAATACCAAATTCTATTTCCCTATTCGGAGGAACACCAGGAAGATCATCCAGAATGACCTTAGGAAACTCATTAACCACAGGAAATAATTGAAAAGAAGGACCTTATAAGTTAGAATCATCAACCCAAACCATGTGATAAAGACAACCTTTGGAGATTAACCTCAATGCTCTAAGATAAGAAATAAACCTCCCCCTAGTAGCCAAAGAAACACCCGCCCATTCTATAATAGCTCACTAGGGAACCTAGAGATAACCCTATGGGTCTGATAATCCAAGGACGAATAACAAATGTGTAACCAATCCATCTCCAAAATAACATCAAAATCCACCATATCCAACTCAAATAGATCAACCAATGTCTACTTTCCACCAACAAATATCAGACCCCCTATAGACTCTCTTAGAAATAATTGAGTCACCTACCTGGGTAGAAATACAAAAAGGATCCAAAATAACTTTTGGATTGATTCGAATTGAAAAAAAAAGATACAACCATATAAGGAGTCATATAGGAGAGAATAGACCCCAAATTAAGTAAATAATATATGTTTTTAGGTAAAAGCTGTAACATACTAGTAACGACATCAGATGATGCCTTGAATTTTTATTAACATGCCAAAGCATACAACCTATTCTGACCAACACTAGAAAAAAAATAGTAACAGAAGTAGATGCCACACCACTATGTGTAGAAGTAGAAGATGAAGCCATTGGAATCTTATTTTCCCCTATAGCAACCTTATTAACCGGATAATCCCTAAGCCGACGACATGCCTTTCCATACTTAAAGAATTTTTCCTTTCTTTCATTGAAATAACACCAATGAGGAAAACCACATAACTGACAAAGAGGACATAAAGAAACTGACTGACCTCTACTTGCCTAAAACTGGGCACCTTGTGGCTAAAAATTATCACCATCATGATGAAGCTTGTCGCCAGAATGGTAAGGAGCACTCACAGAAGAGTAGGTACCAGAACTCCTCCACTTCTTTTTCTTCCATTTTCCATGATCTCTACCACCCTGAGACTGAGTACCTCCTTAATTAGAAAACTCATTCCTCTTTTCCTGCCTATCTCCAAACTCTTCCTGCCACCTCTTTTCATTCTCTATTGCATATGAAATATCAACCTAGAGATGTCCATATCCCTAATAAACAAGGTTTTCTTGTTCTCCAAAATCAGATCCTGATTCATCCCAGAAGCAAACTTCCTCGTTCTATCTCGCCTGTCAGCCATCAAATCAGGAGCATACAGTGAAAATTCATGAAACTTAAAGTCATATTCCTTGACAGACATCCTCCTTTTCTAGAGGTTCACAAACTCCTCCATCCTTTCTTCCCTTAACTCTTGGGCGAAGAAATTATCCAAAAATGAACCAGAGAAGTCATTTCTTAAGGATGACTCCTCCACATATCCTCTATCCCAATCCCATTCTTCATGCCACTAATATGTAATATCTTTTAAATGATAAACTACAAAGTTTACCCCCTCCACATTAGCGGCGTACATCACTCAAAATATTTTCTCCTTCTCATCCAAGAAACCTTGTGGATCCTCCTCCACCTTCACTCTAGAAAAAGTGGGAGGACCTATCTTCATAAATTGGCCAAACCTTGTGGCCTCAGTAGACAAAGCACAACACACATTCTGCTCAGCCTAAGTAGTAACTCATTCTGCAATAACATGAATAAACTGATGAAATTCTGCATTAGACACCTCATCTTGAGAAGGACTAGTACCAACTAGTGGAACTCTAAAACTATCAGGGATAGGATCGTGAGATCCAAGATGAACCCCAGAAGTAGGATGTATCCCTTCAGCATTACCTCTAGATAGGATAGAAGAACTTATTATGTTCCAGTTCTACAAGGCATGATCTAAAAGATGAACAAAAAAGGATTAGATAAGAACCCAAGATTGAGACTCAAAAATTTAAAATAAAACACCAAGAAAGTGAAACATTCCTAAATTCCTTGTATCCTCTTGATAATGCTCAACTTACACGTCTAATTTAGTACAGGGCGGTCGTCATCAATATATTTACCCAACTTTAGATTCGGGGTTGAATCCATGAGGAAAAATGTAAGTGGTAATATAGTTACTTCAAAATAATAGACACAAGTTAAATCAAAACTAATGTTACAAGAAGGTAAAAATGAGGGGATAGGTATCTACACTTATACTTTTTTTTTTTGGATTTTTCTAGTATAAATTTGGTGATCTGAATAATTATAGTTTTAACAAGTATGTGCGGATCTTAGGATTATGCATTACTAAGGGAGTGATATATGGGTGTTAGAAATCAACATCAATTTAGTAAGTAAAATATGGGTAGGTTTGGCTATAGATTTTGATTCTAGTTTTTCAACAAAACAACAAACTTTCACCCATTGACTCTTTTGAATACCTAATAGGTGTGTTCAACAATTGGAAGTAGTGGCTGAATAGAGTATCTGCAACATACTCTTCCACTTCTTCCTTCTTGTAAAGATCAATGATAAGGAAAGGGAAATGAAGATGTATACCTTCCTGATTTTGGAAATACATCTACTTCGAAAGAACAATCTTGCCCACATTGAGAAAGATGCCAGATAGGATGAAAGCCACCATTCGAGCTTGCTAATTGGCAATAATGGTCATATGCGTGCATGGTGGTGCTGGGCTGCATATGATATTTAGCCAAAGCCTAGCTTCTGTTGTAAAGCCCTTCATCAAAATATCTTTCTTTGTGATGGACCAGGGAACTGCTTTTGTAGGACATAAAATGTTAGCCATCCGAGTCCTTGGCTCGCATACCTCGGCATAAAAATGCCCCATGTTAGCATTTGGGAGCCCATACACCTTATTAACCTGCTCCACTCCAAATTTCACTTGCTTTCCCTAAATTATCACCATTAGGTTTGTGAGAGAAACTATGCTAAGGTATATGTAGAACTCACGCACCCACTTCTTATTAGCATAGCAGTACTCCAGGGTAAAGCACATCCACTGTGTTGTAGTGAATTTGGCATGGAATTCTAGGAGCTTCAAGGGGTATCTTACTCCTTTGGAAAGTTTCATAGTAGCGGTGTTGGCATTGTACGACCATGAATCTGGTGTCATCAAAATCTCCTATCTTTGAGGATGATAACCTGTAAGTAATGCAACTTAAACTAACATTAGTATGTCATACCAAAAACATGCTAGATATCACAAATAAGCTTAAGTGGCAGTGTTATGGAAGGTTTTGGGGGCATTAAAAGATGTGCAAAATTTTTGAGGTCTACCAAAAATTACCATCAGGTATGAAGATCGTAGAACGGTGACCACGACCTTGGGGCTGTGATTGTAGTCATCGGGACTGCGATCGTAGTACCTGAGACCAGACATGCCAATTTTCACACTTCAATTCAAGCACAATTTTAATCCCACTTTTTATTTCTACTCGGCATGTCAATAGTGTAATCATAGAATTTATGCCTAGATTGTGTGATCATAGCCCCCAAATTACAAAGAAATGAACATGGGATTTATTGGGACATTTAATCGAACACATAGTACACACTTTGATCTAATTGGTTTAAGGCTTAATTCTGGGTACTCAAGACTTCCCCATTAGGGAGTGCACAAACTACAATAGCTAACCACACAACAACCATTAACAAGCATGCATTTGTCCATGAAAATAGTGTTTCAAGACTTTCCCTAAACTACAAATTCTAAGCATGTAATTGTATAAAACCAAGGAAGTTGAGATAATTTACCAGATTCAATGATGCAAGCGGTGGCTTGACTCTTGAATATGCAATGTATTGTTACCAACATTTGAGAGAATTTTGAGAGAAATTGAAAGAGGAGAATGGATCAAAGTTCCATTCAGATGGTCATTTAAAATGATTTAACCGTGATCAGGTTCATGTAGCCTACGTGATCGCGAAGGCACGGACTGTGGTCATGGTAACTGAGACCAAAAAATCAGGTTTTCTGCACTACTTGCTCAGTCCAAATTGCCAAGTTCACACATTCCTTTTTAAAATTCAACAAAGTTTCCCCTTAGCACCAACATATCATGGATTATGTATGCATAAATCAAAATTAAATCTATTCTATCATGCGTAATAAAAAGGATACGATCCACTTTTTGTGGAGTGATGGGTTGCCTCCCATCTAGCACTTAGTTTAACGTCGCAGCATGACTCCTTTACCATTTTCATTTATGTTTACACTTAGAAGATTTGAATCTCCATCCCATCTTTTATTCAATATGTAATGAGTGGTAGAGAGATAGAAGATTCTAATTTTCCAAGAAGAAACTTGGAAGATGTGAGGACATGGCGAGCAAGCTTTGATCTTGCCATTTTGAGGACTTGAACCTTTTACCCAATTTGATATCAAATTTTCAAAATGGTTCTTTGGGAAAAAGTAAGGACACCAATAGGCCAACTATTATGCATCGGGAGTTGTGTCCATTGGCCTTTGATGGATTAGGTTCTATATGCTCCTTTAGAATATAAAATTCTGAAATATAGGGATGGTCCTTCTTATCCCCATAATCCTTCTCTTGCCTATGTAGATGGATTCTTATAACATCCTCCAAGTATAATGCTGAGAAGTGGTTTGAGTAAGGTACAACCCCCAATCTTTGAATAGCCTCCGCCAAAGCATCTTCACCCTAAAATGAGATAGAGTCATCACAAGAGATTTGATTTGATTCTTCTTTTGACTCTAGAATCATTTCCTTTAATCTGGCCTCTTCTTCATCATATGACTCATATTTTTTTGAAGCCGTCGAGGAGTATTTGATGCCAAGATCATCATCATAGCTTGGTTTTTCTTCTCGACAAACCTCCTCTTGGGAAATGGGCATGGTTGTAATGCTTGCACGAATTATTTTCTTGCCCAATTCCTTTGCCTTGACATTTTCCCATTCAAACACCTCGTAGGATTGATGCAACTATTGCGCATTATCCTAGTTATAGTTACTTGATCCAAAATTGTGTGAAGTATTGCTCCAAGACCAATGGGTATGTTTTTTTTTCTACTTCTTCTTTTCATCATAAGACCCATCAATCTCATAAGAAGAACTGGCAAGTCGATTAGTATAATAGGGTGAGGGGGAATTTAGATAATCATCCCAATGTCCATCTTGACCACTACATAAAAGACACCTATAATCCCTATAGGATCGAGATGGTTGGTTCATCTCTCTCTAGGAAGTATAGTTGCAATATCTCCTGAAGTGTGGTCCGTCATAGATTTGATATGGGTCATCACGATAGGATTCCCAACTACCAATATAATATTTGTTAGAAGATTCCATGGAGTAAAGTAAGAATAAATTAAAATTTGCCAATAAAGAAAATTACTAACAAATATATACAAGCTTGAATTTGAGCAATTTGCTAAAATTTCAAACTAAATTAATATGCCAAATTGTTTCCCCGCAATGGCGCCATTTTTTATAACGCTCAAATTACACGTCCAATTTAGTACATGTCAGTCTTTATCAATATATTTATCCAACTTTAGAGTTGGGATCGAATCCACGTGGAATAATGTGAGTGGAAATCAAGTTACTTCAAAATAATAGATACAAGTTAAATCCAAACCAATGTTACGATAAGGTAAAAATGGAGGAGTTAGTTATCTACACTAATGTTTCTTTTTGGATTTTTCTAGTATAAATTTTGGCATACGAATAATTAGAGTTTTAACAAGTATGTGCGGATCTTGGGATTATGCATTACTAAGGGAGTGATATGTGGGTGTTAGAAATCAACATCAATTTAATAAGCCAAATATGGGTAGGTTTTGTTATAGATTTTGATGCTAGTCTTTCAACAAAACACTCAACTTTCACCCATTGATTCTTTTGAATACCTAATAGGTGTGTTCAACAATCGGTAACCACAACCTCAATCAAGGGATACCTATTTCTACGGTGATACCCATGGTATAGTCAACATCACATTCACTCTTATGTCTAAGATAGTGAAAATTTAGCATACACATAATTGTCTATTATTGCTTTGATCTCCACATTCATCTCTCAAGGATTATATGGATTCCTAAAATTCTCTCAAAACCCTACTTTCGAAGAAGGCTTTGGGTTTTCTAGAGTATGGAGCTTTCACTCATCAAACCCATATGGGAACTTTGGGCTTTCACCAATCAAAGCCCCAACAAGGTTAGCATTGCAATGATAAAACCCATAAACATGAACTACTAAATAGAAGTTAATTAATAACAACCCACACACACTTTAACCCCTATTCACACATAATCCCAAGAGGGAGATCTAGCTACACATAAGATAATTAAGCATAGATATGCCGATAATCTCCATTGAAGTGATTTATTGAAGCTTAAGTAAATGTTACTTCAAACTTGAAACTTTCACAAATCAACAATGGAAGTGAGATAATATTCCACTTAGAAAGTCTCCAATGTATTCTTAACCCATAAATTATACAATATTTTCTTCTCCGAAAATTGAGGTTATCAATTCAAGTGCTAAACCTAAAATTTGGTGAAGATTCAATATCATCCATGATGCTAGGGTTTGAGTCTTTTTATCAAAATTGGGATCAACCACATGCATTTCTAGTTTTTCCATTGGGATAATTTCTTCCACTGAGCCGCGATTGCGCGGCTCTGTCTACGACCGCGATTGGATGA
This sequence comes from Capsicum baccatum var. pendulum, assembly GCA_030864225.1. Classification (NCBI taxonomy): domain Eukaryota; kingdom Viridiplantae; phylum Streptophyta; class Magnoliopsida; order Solanales; family Solanaceae; genus Capsicum; species Capsicum baccatum. Next base: position 141,578,861 of record CM061552.1, read on the forward strand.
CTTTTCCTTGACTGATCCAATTACAGTCAGAAAATTGCGGCTCCGATACCTGAGGGCTTTCTACTCCAAGTCTTTAGCTGCACTTTTCATGCTCCCTTTTGATTATTTTCAGCTCCAATCCATTTCTTTTGATCTCATTAACTCTATGCCTGCAAAGAGTGGATATTAGTGTATTTTATCACTAATATGTCTTATCTATTCGTTCAAAATAAGGTAATGTGCACAAGTATTTAGTGAGAATGAGTGGTAAAATCATCACTCATCAACTCCCTTCTGAGTGTGGCATACTAAACACCCCTAAAAGAAACTCTACTAGACACGACTTTGTGGACTCCCACTTTACCATTAACCTAGGCTCTGATATGAACTTGACGCAACCCACCACAGGGCCATTTTGTAATGGGCATCCCAAGTCCAACCAGGACTGCAGACACCTCCGTTACCCAATCCAACCTCCAATCACCTACCCTAATTTGGCTGAATTCCAAGCATGTAACAAGAAAGTGTACATCTCACATAGAGACTTTGGGGAATAGAGCACAACCATGACTGACCAAACCTAGTCCAACCATCCTATACCAGTAATCCAACACTACCAAACGATAGAAAAAAAGTTCATAACCAAGGATATTCCAAAACATAATATAATTAATCCCAAAATAAAATTTGATGAAATAGTGAAAAATTATTTCCAATGATTCCAACCTCCTAGCTTATTCCAATGCCATGGCCGACACTAATACCGATCCTGCCTATTCCAACCCATAAAAGTACCACAAAGACTCTAACCAAAAGAGTAATGAAATTCGGTTGAGACATGCCCCTAACCATAGCCAAAACCAATATCAAACATATAGTCAAAATGTCTAAAAATATCCATAACATTAAATGGAGCCTTCCGAAAAGATGAAACCTCACCACTTCAGTCTAAATATTGTCCACAAGTCAATCACTATGTAGGGGGAGTAGAATAGGTAGTTCCAGCATAACATAGGTATACAACCGCCAGTAGACAAGGTTAGCTAGTGACCGCTGGCATGATCACAAAGTAAGGAAAAAATAATGCCATTTATAAAACCAAGTAAAACTATCCATATGCACACAACCATACATATATACATATACATATATACACACATATATACATATGTATATATAAATTTGTATATATATATAACCATGCCAGGAAAAGGGATCGAGCGTAGCAAGCCTTTAAAATCTTTACCTGGGTTATGTAGCTTTCCCGTCCTAAGACACCCACGGGTTATATAGGTTTAGCTCCCCCTGCTGAAAGGGCCCCAGTGCATGTAGCCGCATGACCAGGGAAGTATCCCATGGGATGACAAGTATATCCCCAAAATAATGTGTGATATCATGAACAGGATCACCAAGACCAACCTCATATCGGCAAATATGGGTTTCTAGTTTTGGTCCCCCTAGGACCTCTACATTCCCCTGCTTAGCTACACCTTCCGCCATTATTGACCAAGCAATAAAAATTTCCAAATAACCAAACCATTATACCTTTATTATCTAAGTAAATTGATATTGGTATCGTTATACCAACTCTTACTTTCATGTATCATGAATCGCCAACTATTAATAGGTTTAAGGGGACTTTCAAGTGCCCTTCCATTTACATATTAAACCTCTTAGGAGACTTCTATGTCCCTGAAAGAATAACCAATTAGACTTTAGCATTTCCAAACCATTTAAATCGTGCACAATTTCTTTACCAAATTTAAAACATGCAAGAGTTCCATTAAAAGAAGTCAATGCAATGAAAATATCTTTATAAGCATTTTTTTAATCATATTGGGGGCATAATAGAACCAAAACCAATTCCAATTACCATTAAACCATTCCCATGAATACAATTATCCAAAACCCCCATTAATGTATATAAAATGACAATTAAAATCATAGGAAACCATAACCAACCATTTAATATCAAAACCCCCAAATCATATTTTAAAACCTAAATCAAACAATTAATAAAATCATGAAAACATTCATACAAACCATACCTTTAAGTAAAATTAACAATGAGGGAAGTGAACATGCCTTAAACCAAGATGATGATGGAATGAAATCACCTAGACAAGCCCCGAATTGATACCTTAGTTGAAACCTTAGCTCTCCTTTTCCAAAAGCTCTTCAGAGAATTATGAAGTTTTTAGGGAGAGTTTCTAAGTGTTAATGAATAGAATATTAAGGTGAATAACCTCCCAAATAGGTTAGAAATCATGGGACCCTATTAGGATAAGTGGGGAAATATCAAAAATACCCCACTTAAGTTGCACCAAAATCCCATCACAGGGATACGATTGACCCTCACGAGTCATACCCTACCAATATGATCGGTATATTCCACTCATATCTTAGCGTCTACCATTGTATCAAACACTGTTCATCATAAGACTCATCCAATCAAGTCATAACCACAACATATGATCCATACAGTTCATCGGTACCCCTAGTTGATTTACGCCTAAGGAAGATTTAAAAACTATCCATCATACGAGTCTTGGGTACGACTCTTACCCTAACTTGCAACTCATAATGAGCCACTAATACTCAGATCCAACCTAAGTAACCTAGTCTAATATTAAGTTAAGGAACCAAACAATCCATAACCACCAATATGACTCGTACCCCTAAGTCGTATCAATTCAAGTAACAAAAATCTATCCCGCAAACCAATACTTGTCAATATATGACTATAACATACCATTTGTACCCCAACATATGGATCATACCCATGAGTCGTATTGGGTCCATAGATCAGAAAACTAGGAAATTTTCAAAGATCCTGAAACTAAGGTGTTTTAACATCCTACGACAATAACCTCTAAAAGACTGAGATAGAATCCAAGCTACCTATTCTCACGCCCTTCCAGCTCAAGGGATAAACCACTATATTTGCCTAGCCGTAATGCTATAGAATAGAGATGTCATAATAATTAAGTAACTCCATCCATCTATGCTATCTAGAATTAAGTTCTCTATTGATCATAAGATGCTGAATACTTTGACGATCAGTGTAGATAACACAACGTATGCCATATATATAATGCATCAAAATATTTAGTGTGAAAACTATCACCTCCAACTAAAAGTCATGAGTAGTGTAATTGCGCTCGTTCACCATCAGCTACTTCAACACAAAAGAAATAACTCAACCCTACTACATCAACACAAATGCCAAACCAATATCGAATGCAACACAATATACACTGAATCCCTCGCCCTAAAAAAGATGAGCCAATATAGGAGCTAAAGTGAGGAATCCCTTAAGCTTGAAAAAATTAACTCATAATCCTTGAACTACTAAAAAGTAACCTCCTTCTAGGTTAATCTAGTCAATGACACTTCAATAGTGGAAAACTCCTCAACAAACTGTCTATACTAACTGGCCAAACAAATGAAGCTACAAACCTCAGATATAGGTGTAGGCCTTGTACAATCACTAATAGACTCAATCTTTATTAGGTCCATTATAAACCGATCCTTTCACACCATATGTCCAAGGAATATTACTGACTTAACCCAGAACTGATACTTTGATAATTTGGAAAAAAGTCTATGATCTCTCAAAGTATGGAAAATAATCTTCATAAGCTTTATATGCCCCTCTCCCCGCTTCTCGAATATACAAGAATGTCATCGATGAACACAACTACGAAGGAGACCAAATAAGAGTTGAACAAGCACTTCATCAAATCCAAGAATATAGTTGGGGAATTAGTCAACCCAAAAGGCATCACTTAGAATTCATAATGACTATAGCAAGTATTGATGGTTGTCTTTGGGACATCCTCAGCTTGAATCTTCAATCGATGGTAACTGAACCTCAAGTTCACCTTAGAGAACACCACTGCTCTCTGAAGAAAGTTAAATAAACCATTAATACAAGGCATATGATACCTATTGTTTACCATCACCTTATTAAGTTACTTGTATAACATACATATGCGTAAGGAACCATTCTATTTCTCCACAAATAAAATAGGATCACCCCAAGGTAATATATTCGGCCTAATGAAACCCTTACCAAGAATATCTCGAAGCTGAGAATTTAGCTTCTTAAGCTTGACAGAAGCCATATGGTAAGTCGCTATAGAAATGGGTTATATTCCCAGCTTAAGATTAATAAGTAACTTAATGTCATGCTTAGAAGTAAGGCTAGGTAGATCGAAGGGAAAAATTCAAAAAACTCATAGACTATAGGAACAGAGTCAAGTGACAGGATATCAGTACTAACATCATGAATATAAGTAAGATAAGATGAGAAAAAATCAATATATGTCTCCTAGCCCAAATATAAGAAATAATCCTCATTTTTAGTAGCTAAAAGATCCCGTCCATACAACAATGGGTATAAAAGGAATAGCTAAGGTAACAATCTTAGAATAATGATCTAAAACTATATTATAGTAGGATAACTAGTCCATGCCTAGAATCATATCAAAATCCACCATATCTAATAGAATAAGATCGACCTAATTATCAAACTCTTGATCAGTCACAACACATGATCTATAAACTTAATCCACTGCTAAAGAAACATTTACGTGAGTAGATATACATAATGAGAAATAAAGAATTGCAAGATAAATCTAACCACTGTAATAGTAAGAAAATAAATAACAATTTTTGGATCCCAGATTAAATAAAGAAAAAGATGATTGATGGCATACTAAAATTTTACCTATACTAATAGATCTATAGACTTTGTCTTAGGTCTACCAGGTAAAACATATAATTGACCTCACCCATGACATGGTTGGGATCCTAACCAATCACTTCTCCTACCTGTCTGAGCCTCTGCGGGCACCCTGGTGATGACCCCGATGACCTTTCATACCCCCTCTAGGTGGGGCAGCACTGCCCTAATATACTGAACACTCTGCACTATAAGCATAATTTCCCATGATAGGGACACTATATATTAAAATATATAAAGGCCCATAATCCTAACATGCCCCATGCACTGTACTATAACTAGAAGATCTCATTGACTTAAAATAGCCACCTCAGCTAGAAACCCTAGAAGATAAACCTCTAAAAGGCTTACTACAACTATAACAAGGATGATCACTATATCTAGACTAACCTTCATCAGTAAATTAAAGTTCTAGATAGAAAGTCCTACTAGACTATCAGTGCTAATAGTTTAATATAGAGGGTACCTCCTCTGAGAACTATAATCTCTAAACTACGAGTTGCTCTGGCTCCCAAAAAAACTACCCTACTATTATGACCTCCTATTGCTGCCCCCTTGTGACTCATAATGTATCTCCTCTATAACCTAAGAATGATTATAATCCTCAGTAGAAGATCTACAATCTACAACCAAACTATTTAGATTAGTGTAGAGAGTCGTAATCCCAAAACAAAGCACTAAACCTACTCAAACTCGGTAGGAAGAATATAACTAGCATGTTTGGCTAACTCATACAAGCGAGCCTCATACTCCACAACAGTTATAGAACCCGGATCCAAACTTAAAGACTAATTTTTTAGGACATCTTTAAGACTATAAGGCATATACTTCTCTTACAAAACCTCATAGAATGTAGTCCATGTCAAATAGGGAGATCTAACTGGCCTAGAATCAAGATAAATTCTTCACTAATATCAAGATACCAAATCCAACTTGAAAGTAGTGTAATCCACCCCCATGAGTCTCAACTAGACCTAAATTATGAATAATATCCTCACAAGAAACAAAGAACTCAAAACCATCCTCACTCGATGCACCAAAAAACCTAGGCGGTGTAATCTCAAACATATACCCAACATCTTTTGATCCTCACTAGACCTAGCAGGATGGGTGACTATCAGCTGAGAAACAATCGACGTTGGTGGTATCTCAAATTTAGGAGATACAGATATAGGTTGTGCTCCTGCCTCAGTACCACTCTAATTTACAAATTGGGAAGCATCAAATATTTCACCACCAACTAAACACAAAAGTTGAACCAACACATCTCGAAGCAGTGATAAGGAAATCAACCCTATTAAAGCATATAATGCTATCAATCCTACTACTGGTATGGGTAAAATAATCTCTAGAGGGAGACAGGTGATAAGGTCTAGCAATGGTTCCATATTTTGGTCTTTGTTTTGGGATGCATCTCTTGGTTGTCCTTGATATTGGGGTTGTACATGTGCCCTAGTAGGATCCCTAGTCGTGGACTCATGGTCCTCATCTTATGTAGTGGCAACACACAACCTAGCGATCTCTAAAAGAGTAAAATCAAAGAAATATTTATAAACCATCTCAGACTCTTAGCATGAAATGAGTGAAGGAAGTGAAATTCTCCTAAGAATGTCATATAGCCTCTCAAAGATAAGAAATAGGGCCCATCATTACAATCCATGGGATACTACTAACCACTTGCTGTTATACTGACAATATTGGTGAACTTGGCCCTAATAGAAATTTTTCATGACCTGATTTTTGAGTCATGATGGTACCCACTTTATCAAACCATAGTCAGGATTATAAGTAATGGGCTAAATTTGTAAGAAATGGAATAAATTTAAAAACAATGCAATTAAAAGACTTACAAGTAATAAAACATGGAATAATAATGTGATAGAAGATAAATAAGAGAAATAATAACATCCCATGACTTAGTAGGGTTGGTACAAGAGCCTTTGATACAAAAAAGAATATAAGTACTATCATAATCAAATATATATGAGTCTAAAAAATGGAAAGACTAAGGAAAATGAAGAAGAAAGTCTACAAACCTTGGCTTGCATGATTGATGTGGCAACTAGGACCCGAAGCACTAACAAAAAGGTACGAAAGTGTAGAATGAGAACCAAAGTCACGGGTACTCAATAGTCATAATCAATCGATTGAGTGAAATCATAATATAAATATAATAAAATATGAGGTAAATAAAGAAATTAAGGTAAGAGAGAAAACTTGAAATATCTCTCTAAATATATTGAATAAATAAGTGGAACAATAATAATAAAGACAACATAGCTACCACTACGAACTGGCCCTCATAAGCCAGAAATTATAATGAAGTAATAAATCCTAACACGGGTCCCAGTTAACCTGGATGGTGGAATCAAAGAGAAGTAATAATTAGAATTATACTAATAAGTCGTATCTCAAAATCATAGCCATGGATCCTTCCAAAATGTAAACACCAAATTCAAACTAATTCCATCATAGACACAAACAACCTCTCAATACCATACTTGAACAATAACTCATATAATAATTTACCTTACTTGAACTGGAGCTCACATCATCATTTGTCAAACTTGAACCAAAACTCATATCATCATTAGCTAGACTTGAACTAGAACTAGAACTAATGCCACCTCCCAATCATTAATCTAGTATAAAGAATCATTCATATAAACCTTCTCAAGCCCTAAAATAAAAAATTTCATGATGTAACATATCTATAAAGTCCAAAAGTAGCTAGTAGTAGTCTTGGCCTACGATGGGCTAAAGAGACCCACTTCTAATATATGAAATCCGTTCCAAGCAAGATTCTACCCTAACTAGGCTAAGGTATCTTATTTAACTAACAGATATTAAATAAGCCATATTTAATCCTTAATATAGCAATTCTACCAATGGAATGAGTAGCTAAGTCAATTATTCATAATTACGACCTTTAATCGGCTAAGTAATATAATTCATGCTAAATGTAACTCCAAATCCTAAATTGCAACCCATATCTAAAGCATTAAAATAAATATTCCATAATTTACCCAAAATTATGAGAGGGGTAAACTAGCCTACCTGTATGCCAAAGAAAGCCTAGTGAAATCTGCTAAATCATTGATTTTCCCTTCTAAGAAATTTTTACATGATACCACACTATAAAAATGGTAATCTACTAATCAAAGCAACAAAAATAGTACCCATATTGAATTTTTATATTTTAGGTCCAAAATAATATAAAAATACCATGTGGGGCTGCTTGTGGAATCACACTTTTGAAATCGTCAATGCATCCCTATATGATCAAGGAGCATTTACCTTCATGAATGGGAAAATTTTGCTCTAAAATAATACTTCAATCCACTCAACAAGAATCTTGGGAGTATGTGAATAAATTTAAGAATTTCCCATGAATTCAACAAAATAATACCACTATTTTGATGAAGAAATAATAAATCTGAGCTCAGAAACACCCAAAAATTTCCTATGAATGCTTTCTCTAATTTCCTACACTCTCGAGGACTCTTGAGACATGTGAGAAAATAAGAGTAAAATTTGATAAGTGGGGGATTTATTCCCTATCAGGTGTATCTTAAGCGGATACTTGAACACTTAACCGGTCATATCTAAAGAGACCAAGTACCGCTAAAGTGGTATCCAGTTGGTATGGCATACCGCTAAAGCGGGCAAGCTAGTGCTAAAGAGTTATCCACTTTAGCTACTAGACTACCACTATAGAAGCAAATTGGGTAAGACAAGGCTTCTAAAATACCCAGTTGGACACTACAGTAGCCTCCACTAAATCACCCAAAGAACTGCTTTAGCGGATGCACCATCTGAGACTTGAAAAAAATTCCAAGTTTTCACCAACCCATAGAAATTTGTTTAAAACCCCCATAAATGCAAAAAAATGATTCTAACCTATAAACATCAACATTTTAGACTCAATAGAGTAGTTGAAATTTCCATCCATGGTCATTTCAATAAAAAGTAGGACACACACCTAAGGTTTATTTTTTTCAAATTCAAACAAATAGCCTAAAATGAGTCTGGAAGCCTTAGGACCCGAACCAAAGGTTCCCCTAGCCTAAAATCGACGTTCTAAAGATTATGGAACTATCACAATTGGCATATAAGGTCTATAAACTAAAGATTTTCCGCTATATCTAACTCTTGTGAATGAAGACTTCAAAATATAAAATTATCTTTAAAAATTAGACGAACTACCCAATAATTGAACTATTAGCTTCAGCAAGTCACAAATGACTAGATGAATCTATAGGAAATATCTAAATGGTTAAAATATATGAGAAACAAAAATTGACCTAGGGTTTATTATAGGTTGGATGTTTTGAGGAATATTGCGTTGCAAATCTACTTTTAGCAATAACTTTATATGATAATGAATGTAGATACATTGGTCAAAAGTAAGTTTGATTAATGTTACATACAACCCAACAAAAATAATAAATTATCAAAACTAGAATCCAAATATCAAAAATTATCTAACTAATACAAGCCCAAATGAGAAATAATATGGAGACATATACCCCCAACTAATAAATATGTAGTATGCTCACTGTATAAATAATGAAGCGCAAGAAGAGATAAGGTTCTCCCTAAACCTGCATCAAGAGTTTCTCTCACTTGCAGACACTGCATCATCTCCATCAATATTATATTTGGACCACTTGACTAAAAATCCCTCTTCAATCTGGAAGAAAGTAATGTGTCTCAGGGTTTGAGGACCTTTCACAGGACCTTTACCCCTTTACACATCCTTCTAAAAAAATTATCTCTCTTCTTCTCCTTTTTCACCATCCTCTCGTGTGAAGCCCAGAGCTCTTAGTGAGACTCCTCCAAAGATGAGTAGGCTTTCTTGATCCTAGCAATGGTAGCTCCATACATTTTATGATCATCTAAATACTTCCCATAATTTGATAGGGCCACATATGAATGGCGGGTGGTGGAGGGATCTCGCGGTCCCCGAGGCTAAATGGACACTAGCTCCTTAATAGTCCTCATCTCATAAAAAATATCATCAAAGAAGTTGGCCATGGATGGCTTGTAGGACTCTAAATACTCAAATATCGACTTTCCCAAGTCGATCTTTCTCTTTTTCTCTTGTCCGATGGGCCCTCACCCTAAATTTTTACAGGATAGATGTGGATGCTTGGGTGCACCCAAGTGTCTCCAGGTACTCCACAACCCTGATACTCCTATAAAGCTCAGTAATTACAAGTAAGAATAGGAGATGCATACCACCAAGGTGTCTGTAGAACTTTATGTCTGAGATAAAAAGTCGACCAGCATTTAAATAAATGTCTTTAAATATGCAAGCAACCATCCTAGCCAACAAATCTGTAACTATTGTGGGTGCAAGGGGAGACCCGGCTATAAATGATAGTTAACCAAACTCAAGCCTTGTCAGTGAAGTCATTCATATATTTGTTTCTCTTGATAACTGCCCAAGAGACCTTCTTTCCTAAACATAGTCTCTTCGCTATCCAACTCCTTGGTTCACATCCCTTAGCCTCAAATTCATCCATGTTTGCATTCGAGAGCTCGTATATGTCATATATTTACTCCACCCCAAAGTTTTCCTCCTTTCCTTGGATTCTAATGATTGAGTCTAAGAGAGATACTATGCTAAGATTATAGTAGAACTCCCATACCCACTGCTCATTCAGTTTGCAAGGATCCAAGGCAAAGCACCACCATCTAGTGGGCACTAGTCTATCATCAAATGTCGGGAGATTTTTTGGCATATTCTCTAAGAAGATTCCCCTCTTTGAAAGGAGTTTTGTCTTTAGAATCTCATCATAATATTGGTTATGACACTTAGGAGTCATGAATTAAACTTGATCATAATTTTCCATGATATCAACCTAAAAATATGAGAACAACACAACAACATTTATTATGGACCTTTCATTTAAAAACAATGTTATGTTGTTCAATAAAGCTCATGAGATGGGTACTTGGTAGTATTTGGACAAGAATTGGAAGTTCAGGATTTTTGACCCAGACTAAAATTCAACCGCTGATATGGAGATCGCAGGCCATTGTGTCATGATCGAGTTGTTGCGATCATGATCTAATAGTTGTGATCACATTATTTAAGGCCAGTTCATGATAAATTTTACACAAGTTAAACATTCTAATTTTTAGGCCACATTATTTTCCAAAACATCAATTAATCATTAAGAACATTGAACATGGTTTCTAAGTACTCGATCATGTCTTTAGAATGTAAAAAAACTCATTATGCTTCATTTGGGCATTTGATCAAGCACTTGGTATGCATCCTATATTTTACTCAATTTCAAATACAATTTGGGTACTAAAGACTTTTCGACATATGTGCATACCATTTCAAACAGTCAACCACCACACAAGTATGATTCAATAATGACTTAGCAATAAGAATTATAGTTTTAGGCCTTTCAATTTCATCATTCTATGTCCTACTCATAACAATTAAAACATGAATTTAACGTACTTATCAGTGAGGTGATGCAAAGAGGATGAAAGGATGCTTTTAGATATCCAACTTATGGGCAGCAGTGGGTACAATTTGAGAGAAAAGTTGAGAAGTGAGTGTGTGGGAAATGGGAGACTGATGGTCTTTCTAAACTGCATTAACTGCGATCATGGTCAAGGGTTCAAGATCATGAACAAGCAAGTTATACAATCGTGGAGGCATGGGGCCCACAATTGCGGTAACTGAGGGAATTTCTACACCTCTATTTTTCCCTATTCAACTCATTACTCTATTTTGACACACTTCTCATGCTTAGTTCATCATGCAAAAATATCATAATTTCCCCTTCTCAACTCTATCAAAAACACTCCAAAGTGCCAAAAATGCATGGATTAATCAATGAAAAAATTAAAAGCTATGCTACTAACTTAAAAACAAAGGATATGAGCCACTTTCTTGGCTTTTGTGGTTGCCTCCCACATAGTGCCTTAGTTATTATCGTGGAACGACGTTCTTAATTTTTTTCATGTTGGATCCTAAGAGGACCCATCATTAACCTCGTCATCTTCAAAATTGATAACCAACACCACTTCAAGCTCCATAGGTTGTTTCTTCATTGTTCCTAACTGGAAGAACACTTCACTATCATGAACTCTAAACCCCATTTTCCCAAGCTGCAAATTGACAAAGGGGTCTTCTAGTAGACAGGAAAGTTCAATAAAGAATAAGGCCCCTCCTTGTCCATATCATAATCGGGCGCCACAAAATCCACTGGAAGGATGAATTATCCACTTTCACCAACACGTCAAACAAAACACTAATCGGTTTCTTAATAGGCCGGTCTGCCATCAGCATCATCATCGACATTTGAGTAGGGATACTCAATCCAAAACTCTGATATATTTAAAATGGCATGAGATAAATAGTCACACCGAAGTCATGTAAAGCTTTTTCAAACTTATATGTCCTGATGATGCATTGAATTGTAAAGGTCCCGGGGTCTTCCTTCTTTTCTGTTGTTGCACTACTCATGATAGAGATACACCCATGGATAACTTCAATGGTTTCACCTTAAACAATCTTCTTATTTGAAATCAATTTCTTCAAAACCTTAGAATACCCCAGAATTTGTTGGATCACCTCAACCAATGGGATATTGATAGAGAGGTTGCTAAGCTTAGCCTTGAATTTATTGAGATTATCACTCTTATCTTTCTTCTTAATCCTTTGTGTAAATGGAGGAGGACCATGCATGGTGTGCAATGTATCACTTCATGGATCCTTATTTTTGACAACCTCATCATTAATTTCCACTGGGTTTTTTTCATCTTCTTCTTCTTCTTGAGATTTTGGGGTTCTTCTTTTGTCTAAACCACAACCATTTTATTTGCATTGATGTGCTTAATTTTGGGCTATTTTGCACCCACACCTTATTCCTCAACTCTCTTCAAATGATCACCAAGGGTTGTTCCACTCCTAGTGACTATTGCCAACACTTGAGCATCATTCTTCTGGTTCACAATAGTATGACTAGGAAGGACTCCCTTTTGTCTAAGATTGACTTTGGTAGAGATTTGGACTATTTGTATTTCCAATTTATTAATAGAAACAGAGTGGGACACAATCATTTGGTTGATTTTCCAAAATTTTCCATTCAATTCATGGACCATCTTGTTTGTTCCCGTCACTTTCATCATAGTTCTTGCCGAGAAATCTTTGGTTTTGTAGTTGTAAGAGTTGACGGTATTAGATTCCTTGCACTTTTCCCAATCATAATGGAGCACATAACAATCATAGTTATAGTCTCTATCCCTCCAATCACAATGACGCTCCCTATCTTTTTTATTCCAACCTTGGTTCCCACCTTGCCTTTGATAGGCGGGGTGGGAACCCCCCAAATAATTGTCCAAATACCAAAACTCCACATCGATATTCTTGGCTTATTCATCATTATAGGCCTTGGATTCCATGACATTCAAAGTTTTTGTGGGTGCACTCATCGCATTCTTAGTTAAAGGCTCTAATTGCATCATTATTTTTGCCATGTTGTCCTCTCTCTCTTTCTCTCTCTTCTTTTGATCTTTAACAATAAAGAGGTAGTAGAGGAGCCTTTTAGTACCTTGGCATCATGGGTATACCATCCCTGATTTTTCTTGGTAACTTCCTCAAGAAAATTTATAGCCGTTTGAGTTGCTCCTTGTCATCCAGAGGACCATCGAATGAACCGACAATACTTGCATTGTTACTCATAGTTCAATGAACAATATGGGAATCAACTAAAAGGAAATAAAAACAAAAACCAAAATAAATAAACAAAATTTCACTCCCTGACAACGGTGCAATTTTTATAACGCTTACCTATATCATTTAAAGTGGCAGAGGACGATTGTTGTTAATATCTCAATTTATGTTGAAGTTAAATCCAAGAGGAGTGAAATCAGTTTTCTAGTCCTATGGGTGTTAATAGTTACTAAAAAGGTACTCGTAATGTAAACAAAGTACAATACATGATTTAAAATAGGGTATTATTTTGAAACAAGGATTAATCAACTTTTAATCGAATTAATAAACTAAAGGCAACACTTGTGATTAAAAAATGTAATATGAGAAGGATCATGGGATAATGTCTACCTAAGGGCAATTTATGCATGGGAACATGATGATTTAGTGCAAATTCTAGTAATCAACAATGCAGTAGGATATATTAAAAGTCCTTGAGGCTAGTTTGTCAACAAAACCTCAAGAATATCACTCGTTGTACCTATCAAATACCTAACAAGTGTGTCAATCCCAAAACCCTAATATTTTAATTAGGCATCCCTATTTATAGGAAGATGTCCATCACATAGCTATCTTTGTACTCACCCTTATTTCTATGATGGAAAATGATAGCAAACTACATTCATTATTGTCCAATTTTGATTTAGTACCCATATCCTTTTTTCAACAATGACATGGGTTCCAAAAGTTCTCCCGCATCCCTCTTTCAAGAATGATGTAAGATTTTAACAGTTTGAGGTTTTCACCTATAACCCCATTTTGGATGTTTGGAGTTTTCACCCATAAACCCAAACTAATTTAAACAAGCAATAGTAAAACCAATATTCAACAAACTAAAATCTACATAAACACATCACAACCCTCACATAATTACCTCTTAGTTTAACATAATCCAAATACAATGAAATTTAGCTGCTCATGAAGTAAATAGAAAGAGAATACCATAAGGTTTGATCAAAAAATCCATCCTTCAATTGTCACTAAATTCGAAGTATGAGATTGAAACACAATTATTGCTTAAAATTAGGGTTTGTAAACTTCAAGTTCAATTGCTCCAAAAAAGTCTAGAATACAAAAATGAAAAACTGTTTGAGCATTATAATGGAATTAAGGTCCATTGGGAAAAAAGACAGAATTGGCCATAGCATAAACTAGCCTAGTCATGATCGCTGCAACTTGTTAACAATTGTGGCTACCGTGACAGCGCTCAGATTCTTTTGGTTGTGAACCTTTGACAAATCATGACTTACTGTGATCGCGGTAACTAAGACCACATTTTGCTCCAAGTATTTTAGTTGTATTTCTCTTCTCTTTTTCATCCTTTTCAGCTTAAATCCACATCTTTATTTCTCATCATTTGTAAGTCTTAAAAATGTAGAAATTAGTGCATTTAATCACAAATTTGTCTCATTCACACATTCGAATCATAGTAGTGAGCATGAATTTGAGTGGTTAAATTCATCACTTATCAATTATTGTTACAAAGGCCAATGTTTAAGAGTCCTGCTCATCAGCATGAAGACATTCGTAAATTATTAGCAAGAGGCTACAGAACATTTTAATGAAAGTCTTATCTTTTTGGTTTACTTCTATCTGTTGTCTATATGTCTAAAGCAATCGTACCCTAGGGTAAAAGTGGTACCCTAACTAGTACCTAGGATCCTCCCAGGACGTCTGTACTGGTTAGGGTACTATTGAAGACCCTTGAGTCATATACAAAGGGTATAACTCGTGCACTAACTTTATGCACCACTCGTATACACAATAGTCCACTCAATGGTTAAAGTTTAAGCTCTATCTGACTAAATTGGTACAACTTGTATACTTAAGATATGATTGAGGATAGGGCCACTCATATAGAGGACAGAATGCCATCCTCCTTGGTTTCTTTTGATACAAGAGGGGAGGGGGAAGTGGTTACGATTCGTATCCATGGTTATGAGTGGCTTTGCTAATCATACCACGGATAACATGCTCAAAAATTAAAAAAAAATTGTAAGGTCATGATCTTGGGTGTTTCATTTTTGCTCACTTAGGATTATTCATCCATGAGTAATAGATAAGGCAATCATAACAATAAGTTAACATATCATCACATATCAAAAAAACTTTCAAACAAGTTATAACACGACACACAACAAAGATGCGACCAACACATATCATGATCATCATCAATCAACCATTCATTCCACTGATCTTTGGGATTTCCAACCCATCATTTATCAAAGACACTCCATTAAGTCAAAGCTTAGGGGATTAAAACCATTGACTTTCAAAGACATAAAACAAATCAAGAATCAAAAACTTTAATCCCTTGTCTACTAAAGATATCAATAATCATAAGCATTGGGGATTTTACCCATCGTCTATCAAAGACGCAGACCGAGTTAGGAACACCAATACATATCTCGAGCATGATTTTTTGGAATGGAAAATAATTGTGAATACTCGGACTTCATGTACTCTTCCGCCTCCCAAGTAGCTTCTTCTGACTATTGGGTCCTCCATAGAACCTTCACCGAAGCCAATCCTATCATTCGCAACCGGCGAACTTGCCGATCCAAGATCATAATCGGGATCTCTTCACAAGAAAAAAACCCAAAATACCAATGGCCTCTAAGGGGACGACCAACAATGGATCACCTACTCATCTTCGCAACATAGAGACATGGAAAACCAGGGAAAATGAAGTTCAATATACAAGGAAACTCCACTCATAGGCAACATTGCCAACCCATTTTGAGACCAAATAGGGACCAATATAACGGGGACTAAGATTTCCCCCTTATTACCTATTTGCATCACTCCCTTCATGGGAAACCCCATAAAGATTAACCAATCACCAATACGCCACACGTACAGATAGGAATTTGTGCAACTTTGAGTGGTTTTCAATCTCTCATGAATCACCCTTATCTCTTTCTAAGTCTTGGTGAACTAAATTTAGGTCAAGCAACTTACCCTTACCAACCTCATACCATTAATTGGGAGAACGATATCCCCCACTATGCAATACCTTAAAATGCTTCCTAGAATCTCCCCCACTTAGGGACTTTAATATTTCCCATTTTAATACATCACCACGCTTCTCAAGCCACTAACCAACACAAAAAGGTTCACGGAGGAATGATAGCACATAAACCACTCATGCCACTCAAGGTAAGACCCTCATCAGACACCTTACACCACAGGTACAGAGTCTTTATAGTAACCATCTAGGTCACAAATAAAACCCATCCTGACACATCATACCAAAAGAGAATTCCTTAGGTCCGAACACCAAAACCCATCCACTACATAACTTTCAGGGATCCATCATGATCCCTTCATTAGAGATAGATAACATTTACAAGTAAAACTATCACTTCCAACAAAAACTCACACTTGAGAAAATTGGCATTTAAATGAAGATCCTTTAAAGTTTACAATGTGGCACAGAGGTGATGTACATGATCCGACTCACTCATAGAATAATCTAAGATGTCATCAATGAATACAATGACAACCATGTCCACGAATGGAATAAATGCCGCCAAGGCATTGGTCAAGCCGGAGGACATGATAAGAAACACATTAACAATAGGAATGGGTTCTAGAGGAGACTCTTTTAAGTTAGAATCTTTAACTCAAACAAATTGGCACATACACCCCTTTGAAATCAACTTTCATTCCTTGAGATAAGAAATGAATCTCCCTTTAGGCACTAAGAAACCACTTTTCCTTATAATGACTGGCTCATTAGGGAATTTAAACATGACCATACGGGTCCTACAATCTAAGGAAGAATCACAAGAGTGTAACCAATCCATCCCCAAAATAATATCAAAATCAACTATGTCCAACTTTATAAGTATACAAGAGTATCTCTACCACTAATAGATGTCCTATATACCCCTTATAGACTCTTCTAACAACCACAATGTCTCCTACCTGGGTAGAAATAGAAAAAAGAACCGATGGACTCTCGGGACCAAAACCCAAATGCAAAAGCACATCTGGGGTCACATTAGAAACAGTAGACCCTGGATTAAAAAAGCAATACACATCATGAGGGAGAAGCTTCAACATACCCACATCAGTATTTAAAGATTCCTCGGGCTCTCGAGGGCTGGTAAGAGCATTGAGAAGGTCTCAACCAATATCAGAGCTATAAGTGACACCCATTAGTGCAAAAGCTAGAGAAGTGGTAACTGACATCTTTTTTCCCAAGCGGCGATCCTTATAAGACACTCCCATTGCAAGTGTCCCAATTGACCACATATACCAACACTTTTCTTTCTCACAACAACCACAGTGTAATCAACCATAAAATCGACAAGAGGGATAGGTGAATAAGGATTGGGCCCTACTGACCTAATTTTGGACACCTTGTGCCCTGTGAGCATCACCAATTTAAAGATGCCCGCCTCTCAATGGGTTCATGTAGGGAGCACTAGTAAAGAAATGAGGCTAGTAACCATCAAATACTTCCTCCTGGACTACTTTACATAAACTGAGCAAGGGAGTGATAGAGCACAACATTTTAAGGTGAATAGGGAGAAGAGTCACCCCTAATGGAAAGGTTAGTGGGAACAAATGGAATGCTACAAGGATAGTTAGATGTCACGACCCTTGATTGGGTTTGAATCCCAGAAGTTGAATGAGCATTATCCATATTGCTCCTAGATGGGACAAAAGGGTTTTCCCGAATGTAAGATGTTCTTAGATACATGGTCTAAAAGATGAGCAAGCAAAAATTAGAGAAATATAAGACCTTAGACTCTATATATCTTAAGATTGAAACACAGTAAAGGGAAAAAATCATTAATGCCTCAAAGATTCTCTCTTATAAGTATGGCAGGATTCACACCCATAAAAGAGACTCTACTTGACACAACTTTATCGACTCCCAACAATACCATAAACCTAGGATTCGATACCAACTTGACACACCCCAAAACTAAGACATATTGTATGGAACCTTAAGCCCAAATGAATTGGAAGTCACCCGATTAACCCAACCTAATTATCATCACAACAACCATAAGGGTCGAGTGAATCCCAAACTGATAATAAGATAGTGGAAATATAAGGTTAATAGACAGTACTTAGACAATAACTAATATTTCATTAAGGCCAATGGTATATCAAAAATAACTATGTCATAGTCATGCACAAAACCTCTAATGAACCTAAGTCAATAATATGTCGGGACAAGCCCTCGATAGTAGCCAAGTACCAAATCAATAAAAGTATATGACGTTGAGGAATGTGACTATGAGTGGTAGGTTTTTTGGAGTACGAAAGCTTACAATTTCAAGGTCAATGTATGAAATCGCTTGAACACTTATTCACTACATAAAAAAATAAAAAGCTTCAACTCCTATGTCGAGTGAGGGACATAGTGTTCGAAGATAGTTAGTGGTTCGAGTACTAGGATGCAACTCAAGAATAAGGATAAAATAGCATCACCATTCAACAACAAGTTGATATATCATATTCAATCACATTCATACACTTATTATTACATATAGATACGTATCACATGCCAAAAAGATATCAATACTTGAAAATATTCTTGAACTCTTTAATCATGTGACATTAAGTCGAGGACTCCGATATTCCATATTGAGGTTCAAACCATTCTTATTAGGTATAGAACATTGATCACATTCTTAAACACTTACTCAAAGACATAGACATACATGACATGTTCATTTTATGCTTCCAAAGGAAAATCAAGACTTAACATGTATTCTCAATTCATTCATTCATGAGACATGGAGTGAAAAACTTCCAATCTTCCACCTTACAAATTTTATAACCTTAAACTCTTCATTACATTAGTCAAAGGGGATCCGAGCTCCAAACCAACTCAACCAACACACTACATTGGACCGACTCAACCAAGTTAACCAATTTAACCAATTTTATTAGGTAGGGGAATATTGAGCCATAAGCCATATCTTTGGACTATGAAATAAAATCACTAGGCATCTTATCAGACTAGGCACTCGAATTACTAGCTGTGTCATTGGACTAGGAAATCAAATCACAAGCCATTTCATTAGATGAGGTCCTTGAATCACTTGCTATTTTATTGGACTAAGAACTTGAATCGCTAGTCATTTCACTAGTTACAAACTCGAATAACTAGACATTTCATTTGATGAGGTATTCTAACCTCAAGAGATCTCTTTGGACTAGGAACTTGAATAGCTAGTGATATCACCCGTATAGGAACTCGAATCATTAGCCATTTCATTAGACAAGGAACTTGAATCACCCGTCATTTGATAGGACTCAGAACTCAAATCACTAGTCATATTATTAGACAAGGAACTTGAATCACCTAACATTTCATGGGACTAGGAACTCGAATCACTACTTATATCTTTAGACAAGGAACCCGAATCACCCATCATTATTAGTAGCCAATTGAACTCTTGACCTATTAGTTTATGTATTTACTCTCAATTAATTATTTCACAATTAAGGAATCTAGTTCATTTAGCCAATTCAACATGATACATGACCACACTGTCTTGATGGGAGCCTTCATTGCTAGACTATTTTAATAGGTCGATACCTTAACATATTTCATCATACAATTTAATTCATGGTCATCAAGATCCACACAAAAGCAATAGGTCTTCTTGGAAATCTTTATCGATTAAACACTTTATTAGGCCAACTCTTCAATTCAAGTCAACATTTAATTCAATGTCTATCATCAAGACCCTTGCTAACTCATTCATTCTTCATTAACAATTATGTGCCACACTTTAGTTCCACACAAAATTTCAAGTTCAAAATTAGGGAATTGAACCTCTTTTATTAGCCATCAAACCAACATGAATATAGTTTAACAATACATGGAAATTAGCATAAACATATTACCAATTATAAAACATTCATCCTTATATCCCCCCTATTTAATGCCATAAGCTAACCCATTAATAATTAACAAGGTTTATATTAACTAATTACCAAGCATTTACAATCATTGTAAATGCCAACAATGATTAACATTCATCTAGTCATGTCGAACAAAGTCTTTATGAAAAAAGTATTTACCAACCATCCATAAGTATTAACATTCATCTAGTCATTATCATGACTCATTCGCGTTCACTAGACCGATTCCATCAACACACATTTAACCTTCACAACATAATTTAACCACTAATCACTTCAATAGATTAAATGTCTTAGTTTCACTGATCATTAAGTAAATTAACGGTCATCAAGACCCATACAATTATTATCATATCATTAGCAAGTTTAATCCATATTCTCACCATATTTAGGCTTACCACACACATCAAATTTATTTTTATGTTTTGGGGATTCATCTTAATCCAATAATATCATAAATTTCACAATACAGAGTTCACAATACCTTTACACTATCATTCATCAATCATTCATGCTTATTGGGATATTTTCCTAGTTCAAATATCATAAACATAAGACTAGATAATTCACTTACATATTTTCACAAACACCTTACGTACATAACTTTACCACGGCCATTCTCATGGTAGAAATCATCAAGATTTGGGTTAATTAAGACTCCCATGTTTTACCACATTCAACAAGCATCCACAATTACAATTCATCATCTATAACATGTATAAACACAAGTCTAGACAAGAATAATCACTATCCATCAGTAGGAAACAAAACCCTTTTCATTTAATTCCAAAATCACCATGCACACTTACTAGTTCAAGTGTGAAATACATGGATTTAGAGTTATTTAACAAGGGTAACAGTTACATACCTTAAACAAGAAGATCCACTAAGACAACTTGACTCTTCTTGCCTCTAGGTACCCATCCTCCAAACACTAGCCTCTAATCTTGGTCCTAGAACTTTAAGTGAGTTTGAGTCATGTAAAATGAGGGCTTAAGAGGATACAATGCCTTATATAGTGAGATATATTAAGGTTTTAAGAAAGGAAATTGAACACAAGTCCCTTAGTTAAAAGATGAAAAGTGACCCCATTCAGGCGTACGACTCCCCTATAAGACTCCTTAAGAAATCGTACCCTGGATCATACCCTAGGCTACTTCTAGTCCTTCTACACTTTATAGGGTAGGGTTTTACACCCTTGAGTCATATCCAAAGGGTAAGACTGATGCCCAAACCACATGCACCACTCATATACAAAATAGTCCACCCCATGGTTCAAATCTAAGCTTTATATGAATCACTCAGTACGACTATTATACGTAGGATATGATTCAGGGGAGGAAAACTAATATAGAGGATAGAATTCCATCCTCCTAGGTTGCTTATGAAATAAGAAGGGAGAGGGAAGTGGGTACATCTCGTATCCAAGGTTATGAGTGGCTTTTCCAATTATACCTTGGAGAACATGCTTAAATCAAAAAATTTTTACAAGTTCATGATATTTGGTGTTTCAAAAACATAACCTTTACTCTCTCAAATCTTCTCAAGCAAAATTGGCTAGGGTTTCTCCAAAATGGCCATCTAAATATTCAATAGTCATTTTCTCTTCGTGAATCTTCGTAATTCAGGCACGTGACTCTTTCCTCATAGTTTGTTTACTTAAAGAATATTTTTAAAACATTTTTCATGAATCCTTAATGGTAGTTTTGAAACCAAGGTTGAGTGGTTTGAATGCATATCATTTAATATTATTTTTTATCATTTAAATTATGATTATGAATGTTTTAATCATGGTTTTGCACATGTGGGTGCATGTGAATGTTGATTTAATTAGGGGTCATGGTGAACCCCAAAATTGATGATTTTGGCTTTGATAATGACATGACCTCAACCTATTTGTGAAATTGTTAATGATAATGATATTGTCACAAGTTGAATTATGTTTTTTGAACAAAGGCTTTGTCATAACTATGATAATGTTTGATAATGGACTTTGTAAAGACCTAGATGGCCATAGATTGATTTAAATTGTTACCTTGCAGTTTGGTTGGATAAATGGGTTCAAGTCCCAAATGTTAAATTAAATTATTTTTTGTGTTTGAACAATGGGTTCGAGTCAAAAATGATGAAATTATTGTTATGGCATAATGTACATTTGTAAGTGGGGTTGGTATGACGATACCAATAGGGTGTCAATATGTATATTGTGTTAATAAATGTTAATGCATGTTAAATGTTTTAAGTTTGGCTTAAGAGTGGGATGTGAAGTCGGTCTATGAAAGTAGAGGTTTGAAGGTCTAACACTAGAAACCGTACTTGCCATATATTGTATACATTGGTTCTCAATTCACCTTGAATATGCCGAGAGGTTCAAGTCCCTCATAAAGGCGTATATGGATATTCTCTAGTTTGTGACGCTACACGTACTGGGCTCTTCAAGTTATTGGAGATTTGGGCCCATATAGCTCATGGATGCCTTGTTATACGATGGTTATTCTACACAACCCAAGTTAAAGTTATTGAAGTTCATGATAAGCCTTGCTCCCTACCCAATATGTGTTATTATAATGTATATGTACTTCGTATGATATTATGCATTGAATATTGTATTAGTTTTGAATTATTATCGTGGAATTATTTTGTTCCTTTATCCATGAGTTACATGTTATTGTTGTAACTATTAATCATCTTAAGACGTTATATCCCGATGCGATGATGGAATTAGCCATACTTCCATATCTCTTACTCGGTGTCTTCGATGCAGGATTAGCTAGTGAGTTAGATAGAAATGGTGAGATTTCATCCTTCGGAAGACCCCAGTTCATATTAAGGTTTCCTTTTTACATTTTGGATATCTTTTGTTTATTGGTTTTGTCTATTGTTGGGGGCATGTCCGAACATTTTATTGACCTTCGGTTTTGTATAGGCTTTGTTAGATTACTATGGACTTGGGTTGTTTGGTGAAGCATAGTTTTTCGATTACAGAAGGTTGGTATAGAATTATCCTTAATTATTATTAGTTTTATTATGCTTTATCCTGTTATAGGTTTGGAATTCATCAGATATATTTGATGTTGTGTTAGTTTAGTTAGGTGAAGAGAGTGAGCTCCGATTCATGTGGGACTTAAGATAATCATCAAGGCTAGGACCTAGTTTGGGACGTGACATAGACCGAGTATGCATACCTCCTCTATCTCAATTTCTTAAAAAGATAGGACCTATGGCGACCATGCTTCTCCGACACTAAGGGTCATGAACAAAAGGGCCAGCAGAGGACTCAAGATATCTATATACACTGCCTAATCCCATAATCATAGTTAATTTAATTTGTTATTAGATATATATATATATATATATACATATATATATAAGTATAATAAGTGCATGAACTTTAACCATGACAAAAATACTGTAAATCCGTAAATCCATTGATTGGGATTAATATTGGGACTAACTCTCGAAAATGGCATAGAAATAGTTGAAATATCGCTTGACTGAAGTAAATTATAGTGATAAAATAGAGGTTCAATAATGGATTAGAATCAACCTTAGTCTAATTTATAAAATAGCTTATTTATTTCCAAAATATCATAAATCATTAAATAAGATAGTACGATTCTTATTGTAAAAAATCTATTTTAAAAGTGAAAAGTGGAAAAAAAATCTCTTTTAAAGAAACTAATAGTAAAATCAAGAATTTAGTTAGAATAATACCACTATGTGTGCATGAATATGCCTAAAGTATGCATACCATCATCAGTATCCAAAGAATACAACCATAAGTGCCTAAGCTTCAATAAACTAGAATCACAATCTTTAAGGATATAATACTCACCTTCAATCCAATTGGTATCATATGCACGGCCTCGGGCCAAAAAATATATAATTAACATAATAAAGCCTCATAACTCGGCAAGCTACTGTAATCAAAGGCATAAAGTCACTAGAAGAGTCTAATTGCGGAAATACCACTCAATTCACTAAGTCAAGTGCTAAATCTATAATAAAGGGATCATTAACATGAACTATAGTTAATATTCTTATGCTTAAGGATAGTAGTATTATATCATCATAACATACCCTATGCTAAGGTTCGGTCACTTTTCTATCTCAAATTTCCTAAATTAGCAAAGTCATGGCATACTAGTCATTGTCCCATCCTGTAATCCCTATCTAGCATGTAATCTATACTATACATAATTTTTTAAAGAAAAATAAATAGAAGCCTACCTCGATGTCGAACTGTAAATCATGAATCATCCATAATTTGCTCATCTTAGGTTCATGATCCCTAAATGACATCACACTATCAAAATAGTAATATACATATTAATAGAAGTAAAATGATAGTGATATACAATACAAAACTCAGAACCAAAAATTAGGTCAATAAAATTCTTGTAGGGCTTGGTAATTAAATTCTAGAACTGAATCTATCGTGAAGTCATTTAAAGTATAAGGAATGTATGCTCGAAAGTTGGTCACAAGTAAGAGTAAATTGGGTTCCAAATCAGCCCATAATGTTTAGGAATTTAAGATCAAAATTCTATGGGTTTACAAGGTAAAGAGAGGAACTTAATCGATAAAAATAATGAGAAATAATCAAGGGATGGTAAATCATCTTACCTTAGCCTCAAATATGATTTGACCACACTTTACAATGTCCTAATCTCTAAAAAATGGTGAAATGGGGATGGAGAAAAAGATGAAATCAGGAAAGCAACATACGTACTGCCTAGGTATCTGGCCTTCATGATTGTAAGACAAAGTTCACGAACCTAATGCCTGGTAAAGTTACCATTTGTGAATGTGTCCAAATTGTTCACAAATGCAGAGGCAAATAGGATAGACCATCATGAATGCGATATTGAGGGTTACAATTGCGAAGAAGGAAAATGGATCTACCCTCTTTTTTATTTTCTTCTTTTCTATACCTTTTTTCACTTTAGATCTTTCGTATTACTGCCTCAAGTCATTTATAACTTGTTGGAGATGACAATTTGATTACCAAGAAGTTCAATTAGATTTTAGAGTCAATTTTCTATTTTGAAGTCTTCATTGGTAAGGATTGGCTATTGAACATAAAATTAGGTTAACAACCTCTTATGGAAATTTTAAATATTCCATCAACATTAAAACATTGAGTTTAGGATAGAGGGACCTTTGGTTTGGATTCTAAGGTTTTTGAACTTATTTCAGGCTATGGGTTGGATTTTTGTAAAAGTGGACCCCAATAAAACTCTATATTGAAAATTTAATGGCATTATTGATTCCAAAACATTGAATGTGATAGGTTAGCTTAGTTTGTTATAATTCATGGGATTTTGAATGAATCCTAAGAGGTCGATGAAAACTTGGAAAAACCATGTTTAGTTGGTGCAACTACTTAAGCTGACCTTGTTCGCTTAACCGATGGTTAATTTATCAGCCAAAGGTTCCTTTAGTGGCCAAGGCTAGTCCTTGCCCCTAATTATTAAGAGAAGTCCATGTCACTTAAGCAACGTGTTGTTCACTAAATAAAAGGTTTTCTAGGTGCGAGTGTTGCTCAAGCGACCATATACCGCTTTAGTAATGTCTGCATAAGCAGAAAACACAGGGCATTAAATTCCCCTCTTCACTTAATATTCTCCTATTTCTCTAAGTCTCAAGAGACATAAATCCCTATAATGTTTAGAGAATTCGAAGATTAGTCCTTAGGTGATCATGGGGTGTTTGTGAGCTCGGGAAAGTCATTTTCTCATCGTAATCCTTATAGGTTTCTATCTAATTCTTTATTTAATTTTTCAAGTTAGTCATAAATCCCATGATTATTATTGAGTTGACATGATTTTAATTTGATCTTGAGTTTTACTCATTCTTGAAGGTAAATGATCTTTGAGCATAAAGGGACGTATTAATGATTTTGAAAGTGTGATTCCACAAGTGGGCTCCATAAAGGATTTTGACCCAAATTTGTACCCAAAGCATAAATATGAAATTTAGGTATAGTTATTCATTTATTAATGTATATATCACTATTTTGATGGCATGGCATCGTGCAGAGGCTTTTTGATAGGGGAAATCTTTAATTTAGCAGACTTTGCTAGACATTCTTCGGCGTCTAGGTAGGTAGGCTTAATCACATATTAGATTGTTCTTTATTATGGTGAAGGTGTTATATTTTTCTAGTCTTGTGAAACACCTAGTCTTTGAACCATTGAGAAAATTTCTTCATTTGATGTCACTAGGGTGGATACGACTAGAGGTATAAGTCGTACCTCTTGAATATAGGTCATATATTTCTTCCCCTCCCCTCTCATACCATAGGTAGTGTAGAGAGGTTTACTTACTAACTTATATGTGAGTTAGCCTACTCCCAATCATATCTAAGTGTACATGTCGTACATAACTCAATAGTATAGAGTGAGGTCTTAACTTGGACTGGGCTATTTTTAGTATGGGTAAGGTGTACGAGTGAGGGAATGAATCATACCCTTTTGATACAACTCAATAGTTGGTAGTCTTACCCTAACTAGTATGGATGACCTAGGGTCATACACTAGGGTACGATTCCTTAAGTGAGTCGTATCCTTACAACGGGCTCATTTTTTAGCTTTAAGTTAAGGACATTATGTTAATTTCCTACAACCAAAACCCTAATTCCCCTTACAATATAAGTGTTTTTAGACTCATAAAACATTTATTTTGATGGATCAAACACCATAAACACTCTCTCAAACTCATTTGTAAAGAATTAGAGTCTAGGGTTTCAAGGGTAATCTTCAAGAGACAAAGTGAAGTCAAGACTCTTGGAAAATAAATTTTTCTAAGGTATTTAACTCTCGCCTATTTTAATTAACTAAAAACCCATGTATTTCACTGTTGAACTATTAGTGTACATAGAGATTTTGAAATCAAATAAAAAGGGCTTTATTGTCAAATAATGAGTAATGTTTGTTCTTACTTAGAATTGTGTTTATACATGAAAATAATGATTATTTGCACATGTAGGTTCTTGTTACATTTGGTTTAACATATGGCTCTTGAGTAACCCTAATATTTTGATTGTACCATGAAAATAACCTTGGTAAAGGCATGTACACAAGGTGTTTGTGAAAATGTCTAACTAAATTGTCTAGTCACATATTAGTGAAGTTTTGCATCAAGGAAAGGGCTTAAAAAGTATTAATGGTTGATAAATAATATTGTAAAGGTATTGTGAGCCATGTATTATGTAATTGATGACCTTGTTGGATTAATGACTAGTAAGGGGTTGAAGTCCCTAAACATGAAAAGGAATTTGAATTTTATGTTGAACTAAAGTGTGATAAGAATATGATATAAGATTGCTAATGAAATTGTGAATAGTTTGTGATAACGCTCAATCTACAGCTCTCGTTTGAATGTAAAGCGGTCGTTAGCAAATATAGAACCCAACCTGGGTTGGGTGTCGATCCCACAGGGAATAGCTTGGCCAACAAGTAAGCAAAATTAAAAGACTTTTGGTGCAAGTCTCGTAAAAAGGGGGGATTGTAATAAGTAACCAAAGTAATGAAATAAAAGCTGAAAATAGCAAAGTAAAAAGAGAGTATTTCGTAGGTTGTGAAACAATGAGAATTGAAGCGTTGGGGTTATGTCCACCTTCTGAGGTATACGTCTCTATCGGCTATGAGTGTGTAGAGTCTTGACATGCAATTGCTTATAGAGAATTGTAGTCGATGGTAAATCCAAGCGTCTCTCGACCTGAAAAAGGACTATTTCACTTTAACTCTCTCGAGCTTAAAGCGTGTCTAACGGTACGAATTCTCCAAGAGGTTAGTCCAGTTACGGCACTAGCTTTTTAATAGGAAAAGGTGTCCTACTACCTTGACATTATCTCTTTTCCAGACAAATAACCTTTCTCTCGAACAAGTTAAATGTTAGACTGGCGTATTCTTGCGTTTGCAACCGCAAAGAATGTAGATTAAGATGAAGAGCGTAATGATATAAGCAATATACGTGTCTTGAACTCACAAACTCACAGCTATAGATAGTAACTCATTCGGCTTCCATAACCCCAACTAAGAGGTTTAGTTACCCATGAATGCGGAGGATATCACGTTTTGCATGGTGGATGGCATGAAAAGTAGGTGTTTAGGCGTGTGGTTTTGGTGATTCCGTAGCAAGTAATGATTCTCTTGTTGTGGAATAGATGAATAGAAGAATAGATTAGAAGTGTTTGTAGATGAGGAAGATGAGAAGAATGGAGGAAAATTAATAGTTGAATTGATAGTTGAAGAAGTGAAGAATTAAGAATGTCTTAAAATCTCTAGCATGATAGGGTATTTATAATACTCCTATCCTACTCCTACTAAGCTAATGAAATAAATAACCAAATCCTAATATACTAATGAAATCCTTGACCCAAATGTACTAGGGTAAGGTTACAATATCATAATCCAAATAGATTAGTGAAACACATAACCTAATTGCACTAGGTTAATGTATCTTGGTAAAAATCCAGCTTTGTGTCTGTAAGTCCCCAAAGTCTTCAGAATTGCTGTTTTAGCCCGGGACAGATTTTCCATGCAGCAGATTTGGTCCTTTAGGCGTCCAGCTCCTTTCCACTTCATTTGTGAGCTTTCTTTTGCGTCAAGTAAGCCATAAAATGCTGTATTTTGCATCATTTATACCTGAAACTTTACTAATCATGTTTGTTAGCTCATTTATAGGAAAAAGGACTAAAAGTGCATGAAATAGATAATTAGTTCTCAAAACTAGGCTAAAATATGGGCAAAATATATTGATATAGGCACGTAAATTCGCCTATCATCAACACCCCACACTTAGAGCTTTGTTCGTTCTCGAACAACATATCATGTCCTTCTAAGCAT
The DNA here is from genome assembly GCA_030864225.1 of Capsicum baccatum var. pendulum. Lineage (NCBI taxonomy): Eukaryota > Viridiplantae > Streptophyta > Magnoliopsida > Solanales > Solanaceae > Capsicum > Capsicum baccatum. The sequence continues at coordinate 141,608,079 of CM061552.1, forward strand.
CGACTTAAGGTTTTTACAGCAACAACACAAAACATTTATCAAGACAAGCACAACAATTATCAACAAAGAGTAGCTTTCCGATTATAAGTAGAAACAATTTAACCTCAAGCATAGACTCGTGATGGTGATCAGCTCGCATGCAAACGTTAAGGTACATAGAATCATATACAACTATCCAAAACTCATCAACCATGTGTGTCTCACAATATAGTACCCATAATCACTCACAAATATAGCATATTTTTTTAAACATGGGTATCAAGATGTCCTTGCTCTCACTCTCACAAAGAATTCATATGTAGCAACTAATGACCATAAGCTTGCCTTTAATGTAGTACTCTACTAAATATCGGAATGTTAAGATTAGGATCAAGTAGGTCTTTTGATGGTTGTAATGTAGGCTAAGGGACGGGTAGGATCAACTATTTTGGCCAGGAATAGTGACTAAGTTCCTAAGCACTTTAATACATCACATTGTATCATTGACACTTTCTTCTTTCAACCTTTCTTCTTTCTTTTGTTCCACCACCCTTGTTCTTCTCTTTTGTTTTTCAATTTTAAGCACAACTCACTTTTCAGCTTTCTTTTCCTTTTTTCTTTTCACAACATACCTCTTATGACAGCACTTTCTTTTTCATAACACATTCAAGCACCATTACAATTTAAAGCATCATACTCACCCAATTTTCTCTTATGTAGTCACATGACTTTTTCACTTTAAAGCACTTAGGAATTTGGATCAAATTACGGTCTTGAAAAAAATGGATTAGGCTTACATACAAGGTTGTCAAAGAAATAGGCTAAAGGCTCAAAAGGGTTAACTAGGATGATGTACATGGGTAGGTAAAACTGAAGGTAAACATGTATAGGTTGCCAAAGAAATGCCTAAATCATATCCTAAACTTACACTCCTTATTTTCGCTTTGCATACATACCAGGCAAGTTCTAGCATCAGCCACAAACATAGAATATACTATTATCTCGCACACACAAGGCACATGGTCGACTTGATTGGAATTAATATAGATTCTCGACCCAACAAGTGAAGGAATTGAGTCACACAATATCACATAATAAGTCACAACTAGAGCCTAAATGTCTCAATAGTCACAATTGTAGCACATACTCTTGTTCTAATCTCATGCTGCCTATCAAAATAATTTCATGCGTAGCTAGAAAAATTTTACTCCTAAAAAATTAAAAAAAACGTCAAACGAAAAAAAAAAAAACAAAAAAAATGGACTAAAAAAAAACAAAGTAAACAAGCAAACATACAAACATAGGTGCAAACAAAGAAGTATAGCATGCAGATTCTGCCACCCCACACTTAGACGGGACACTGCCCTCAGTGAAAAATAAATGCGAAGAACCTGGTTTAGTCGGACTCCTCATCAATGTCGGGGGTCATACCCCCTTCGTCTGAATCATCATAAGAGTCATCGTCAGAGTTCTCCTCATCATCAAAATCAGGCAAGCGTCTATCATCATCAGTTGGCACGTCATCGTCAAGAGGTTCCTCAAAATATACGCCCACTCCACACATCTCCGGGCATGCCTGTTCATTGGGTAGTCGTGGTCCAGCTGTTGGAGCTCTTCAGCAGTTGGAATACGTCCACCACTCATCATAGTGAATCGTGACATGCCATAGAGATGACGGAAGAAACTCTCATCACGAGCATGTCTCTCCGCAGTAGTAAGGTTGACTCCATACGTTGTTTCAGCATCTTTGACCTTGGTGAGGTCAACCTTCTTTGGGTTATGTTGGAGTTTGTGGTCAGTTGGTTCCTCTTCTATATCCTCCTTCCGCAACATTGCTGTCAACAAATTGCCGAATGTGAAATGGGACCTTCGGTGGAATCTGGCCTTCCTCATGGTAGATCGAATGATTGCCCCAAAGTTGATAGGGACATTCGTCATCAACGCATAAACCAAACACACTCTATCTCTCGATATCTTGGTGTATTGCGTCCCAGGAATAAGGCATGAGTTGACAATGCGCATCCAGATTCTTGCTTCCCTATTTAGTGGAGCATAGGGGAAGGTGTTGTGACGGCCTATTTCCTTATGTCTGCCCCATCTTGCCATTGATCTGCTTCCACAAAGCGTGTGTATTATCGCTCTGTAAGGAGGCCTGTTGTACAGCTCTTTGTATGGTGCAGGGTCGACCGAAGGTAGGCCAAGAAAAGAGTTGATCCATTCCGCTGTAAGCTGTAACACTTGGCCCCGAATTTTGACTTCGTTGCCTGTTGTGTTTGGCGACCAGTTGGCATAAAATTCTCTTGTCAAGTCAAGATTGCACTCTCCCATGTCGCGGAAGATGAAATCTAGCTTCAAAGCCATTATTTTAGCCAACATTTGCGTCTCCTTCTTTGCTAAGGTCTCCTTGTTGATCAAGTCGACGTGCACATATTTCTTTTCTTTGTTGCTGCTGTACCATGCTTTGGCTTCTTCCTCAAGAACCCAATTTATTCCGAACATTCTGCGTGGTAGGTGTGCTGAAGATGATTCTCCTTGGTCTTTTCGACTTCTCTTCTTGTCCTTTCAGGACGTGGTAGCCTTTTCCTTGCCTTGCTTTGCTTTAGGTGCCATTGTTCCTGAGACTAGAAATAATGTTAGTTGCAGCACAATCTCACTTTATACAATCTATATGCAGGCACTAGAGGTACCACCCCACACTTAATCTTGTTAGCACAAATCAGTGAAGTGAAAGTGGTCGAGTACTCAGATTTCGTCGACATCCATTTTAGGATTGTATTCCAACAAGAAAATCAGCATTACATCACTTATTTGCAGCCATTGGACTACTTTCATGGTGGATATAGCAACACTACAACCTAGGGGTTACCACATGGAATTATTATTCTTACAACAAGCACAACCTCCTAAGTCGATAGGCACTATAACCTTATCCCGATGGCCGGGATAGTCTATCATGTAATCATCCAACCAACAATCTTAAGCAATATTCATAGCCATATTAATTCAGCAATTATCATAACAATGCTATCGAAACAAAATTCAAGTCGGAAACAAGTCAAGAATTCCCTACGTATATATTCAATCACACGATCTTGTAACAATTATCCAAACACATGAACAACACCACCAATCTCACATGATTTAGCAAAATATAATAAGCATATCAACGTAGTACTTACAATAAATCGATGAAGAATAAGAGAGTACTTACTTGCTTGAAGATTGTGGAGAAGTTGTTGTGAATTGGAAGAACAAAGGAAGAAAATTTTGAGAGGATTTGGAGTGTTATGCGGCGCCTTTAGGGTTGTTTCTAATGTGGTTGTGTTATAAAACCAAGTCCCCTTTATATAGGAAGAGTATGGGTCGGGTTATGACCCATTTACAATCGGATTTGGGGACAAGATCACCACATATGCGGCGCATATCTCTCGGCATATCAATGACATATGCGGCGCATTGTCCATGGCATAATGGGACATATGCGCCGCATAGTCTATGGCATTTCTAGACATATGCGCCGCATAGTCTATGGAATTTGGTCTCAGTATCTCAAATGCCATAGCATAGGCGGCGCATAGTCAAAAGCATACCTAGGAATAGGCGGCGCATAGTGTATAGCACACTAGATTCCGAGTCCTTAGGCTATAGAATAGGTTGTACATCGTTCGTGGCCTATTTTTACCAAGGCCTAGCCTTCCTCGAAGCCTATTATGACGTGAGAAAGGCTCAATTCATAGCGTTATGCATCACCATTCCTACCTTACCGACTTTACCATACAATGCGACCAAATCGTCAATTGAAATCAATCTCCTCGTTGCATACTTCTTGCACCTATATTAACTCAAAACAAATGAAAACGATTAGTACGATGGGTTGCCTCCCACCAAGCGCCTTAGTTTTGGTCATGGCACGACTCTTATTTTTGGATTTTCATTTATCAAAAAGAAAAAATACTAAAACGATGAAATGATAAAATGATAAAACGACAAAACAATAAAACAATAAAACAATGGGTTGCCTCCCATCTAGCGCCTTATTTATTGTTGTGGCTCGACGTAGTAATCTCGAGTACTTAGACTTCGTCGAGATAAGTGATGGCCATGTCATTCATCGAGTCAAGAGGACCGATATATGGCTTGACACGTTGGCCATTCACTTTGAAGATAACACCCTCATTGTTTTCCAATTCGACTACTCCAGACGAGTAGACTTGGATGACTTTAAATGGACCAGACCATTTTGATTTTAACTTACCTGGGAAGAGCTTGAGTCTGGAATTAAAGAGTAGTACCATGTCACCTTTTTGGAAGTTTCGTCGAACAATCTGCTGATCATGATACTTCTTCATCCGCTCCTTGTATAAATCTGATCTTTCATATGCATGGAGACGAAATTCATCTAGTTCGTTCAGCTGCTCCAACCTCAGGTTCTTCACATCATCCCAATTCAGATTCAAGTGCTTCAATGCCCACAATGCCTTGTATTCAAGCTCGATGGGTAGATGAAAAGCCTTCCCATAAATTAGCTGATAAGGTGACATGCCAATGGGTGTCTTGAATGCAGTCCTATACGCCCATAGTGCATCATCTAGCTTTCGAGACCAGTCCTTCCTATTCGCATTAACCGTCTTGGCAAGGATTTGCTTGATCTCGTGGTTGGAAACCTCAACTTGTCCACTGGTTTGGGGATGATAAGGCGTAGCTACCTTGTGTTGCTTGACTCCATACTTGGCCAATACAGATTTGAATAGCTTGTTGCAAAAGTGAGATCCTCCATCACTTATGATAGTACGAGGTACTCCAAAGCGAGAGAAGATATTCTTCTTTAAAAACGCTACCACACACTTTCCTTCGTTGTCGGCCAATGCGACAGCTTCAACCCATTTTGACACATAATCCACAGCAACCAAGATGTACATTCCAAACGAATTCACGAATGGTCCCATGAAATCAATACCCCACACATCAAAGAGTTCTACCTCTAGAATTTTGGACATGGGCATTTCATGGTGTTTTGAAATAGCACCTTGACATTGGCATTGGTCACACCTTCGCACATAGTCATATGCATCTCTGAATATTGTAGGCCAATAATAACCGCTTTGCAAGACTTTCCTTGCCGTTCGATTCCCTGCATGATGTCCTCCAACTTGCGAAGTGTGGCATGCTTCCAATAAAGTAGGCACTTCTTCATGGGATATACATCGTCGAATGATACCATCCGCGCATCTTCGAAACAAATAAGGCTCATCCCAATAGTAGTGTTGAACGTCATGCATAAACTTCCTCCTCTGGTGGTAAGCTAAATTGGAATGTAACACATTACTCACCACGAAATTTGCAAAGTCGGCATACCATGGTAATTTCTCCATTGTTGTTGCTAGTATCTCCTCGTCAGGGAATGCATCATCAATCTGATTTTCTGGTTGCGCCACATACTCATTCTCAAGTCTGGATAGGTGATCAGCCACTTGGTTCTCGCAACCTCTTCTATCTTTGACTTCGAAATCAAACTCTTGCAGCAGCAATACCCATCGAATCAGCCTTGGTTTTGCATCCTTCTTTGTCATTAGATACCTAAGAGCTGCATGGTCTGTATGAACGATCACCTTAGTACCCAATAGATAGGCACGGAACTTCTCAAACGCATACACAACCGCTAAGAGCTCTTGTTCAGTAACAGTGTAGTTCCTTTGGGCTTCATTTAGGACCTTACTCGCATAGTAGATAGGATGAAATAATTTCTCCTTTCTCTGTCCAAGAACAGCACCAACGGCTACACCATTAGCATCACACATGACTTCAAACGGGAGTGTCCAATCTGGTGCTACCATGATAGGGGTTTCAATGAGTTTTTCTTTAAGGCATTCGAATGCCTTTAAGCAATCATCATTAAAGTCAAACTTCGCATCTTTCTCCAATAGTTTGCACAATGGACTAGAAATTTTGGAGAAGTCTTTGATGAATCTACGATAAAACCCAGCATGGCCAAGAAAACTATGAACTCCCTTCACCGAAATTGGAGGTGGTAGCTTCTCAATTACCTCTATTTTGGCGCGATCAATCTCTATTCCTCTTTCGGAAATCTTGTGCCCAAGAATGATTCCTTCTTTTACCATGAAGTGGCACTTCTCCCAATTCAGCACAAGGTTGAACTCTACACATCTTTGCAATGCCATGCTCAAGTTTGCCAAACATGCTTCAAAAGATTCACCAACAACTGAAAAGTCGTCCATAAATACCTCCAAAGTGTCTTCTACCATATCTGAGAAAATAGACATCATACAACGTTGAAAGGTGGCTGGTGCGTTACACAACCCGAATGGCATGCGTTTGAAGGCAAAAGTACCATATGGGCATGTAAACATTGTCTTCTCTTGGTCTTCGGGGGCAATACAAATCTGATTGTAACCTGAATAACCATCCAAGAAGCAAAACCATCCTTTCCCCGCTAATCGATCTAGCATTTGGTCCATAAATGGCATGGGGAAGTGATCCTTGAGCGTCCAAGAATTCAGCTTGCGGTAGTCCATGCATACTCTCCATCCAGTAATAGGCCTGAGTGGAATAAGCTCATTTTTTGCATTCGCGACCACCGTCATACCTCCTTTCTTGGGAACATATTGCACAGGACTCACCCATGTACTACAGATATAGGATATACAACTCCTGCGTCTAACCACTTGATAATCTCCTTCTTCACCACTTCTTGCATTGGTGGGTTTAATCGTCTTTGATTTTCAATGGTGGGTGTGCACTTTTCTTGAAGCTGAATTTTATATGTGCAAATCCCAGGTGGAATACCAATAATATCCGCAATGGTCCATCCAATAGCTCTAATATACTTGTGTAAGATTGCAATAAGAGCTGCAACTTGCTGCTCACCCAAATCGGCTGCTACAATGACTGGAAGAGTGTTTCCGCTTCCTAAGAAGGCGTACTTCAAATGGCTTGGCAGCTCCTTCAATTCTAACGTGGGTGGTTCTTCAATAGATGGCTTAGCTGGAGGTGTGGGTCGATTCTTGAGATCAAGATCCAGCTTCTTGGGGGTATAGCAAAATGTCCCTAATCCCGATAGAGCACAAATATCTTCATCAGAAATTTCAGCATCATCATTCTCTCCTTTCATGAGCGAAACCTCCAAAGGATCATCAAGAATTTGTTCTTCAGCAAGTAACTCGTTCTCATCATCAAATACAACATCAGCCACACAAAATACACTCAGATCTTTGGGTTGCTTCATTGATTTGCAAACATCAAAGCGAACCACTTCGTCATTTATTCGGAATGAAAGCTCATTAGCTCTCAAATCTATGAGCACACTTCCCGTAGCAAGGAAAGGGTGTCCCAAGATTATGGGAACCTCTGAATCTTCTTCACAATCCAAGATGACAAAGTCTGCTGGAAATATGAATGAAGATACCTTCACCAAGACATCGCATAGAATACCAACCGGTCGTTTTACCGACCTATCCGCCATAACAAGCCTCATATTAGTTGGTGTAGGATCTCCTAACCCCAACTTCTTATAGATAGATAATGGCATCAAGTTGATGCTGCCTCCTAAGTCACACAATGCTTTAGCAAAGTCCAAAGATCCGACGGTGCAAGGAATCGTGAAAGCTCCGGGGTCGGCCTTCTTCTGAACTATCGATCGAGTAGCTATTGCACTACAATGATGCACATCATCCTTCAGCTCATAACTTGCTGCCCTCTTTTTAGTCAAAAGATCTTTCATAAACTTCGCAAACCCAGGCATTTGTTCAAGTGCCTCTACCAACGGAACATTAATAGTCAGCTACTTCAACATGGTCATAAATTTGCTGAACTTAGTGTCATCGGCCACCTTCTTCAATCTTTGTGGAAAATGTGGTGGTGGGTATGGAAGTGTTCTCTCCACGGATTTCTTCTCCTCTTGCTTCCGTTTATCATTTTTTTCAGGTTGCACGTCACTAGGTAGCACATCCTTGACGTTTGAAGTAGTTGTTGCGACTTCTTCTCTTGTAACGTCACTAGGTGTGGCGTCAATGTCTGCTGCTACGTCAACCACTTGCTTGCCTTTTGCTGAAGTTTCCAGCACCTTACCACTTCTGGTAGTGATGGCCATGCATGACCCATCATTCCTTGGGTTTTGCACAGTATCGCTTGGTAAGGTGCCAGCCTTTCTTTGATTGAATGCTGCTGAAAGTTGGCTCAATTGCTGCTCTATTTGCTTGATAGAAGTGGAATGAGAATCAACTAATTGCTTCATGGAGGCTAAATCGTCAATTACCTCCTTCACTCCTGCGCTCATTGCTTCTACTCCTTTCAATAACTTAGCCATCATGTCTTCCATAGAATCAGATGTAGTGGTATCACGTCTACCAGGGGGAACGTACAAACCACTCTTTTCATTATTTTTCTTCCAACTACCTTGGTCTTTGCTTCCTGATTTATCATAATAGTTCCGACCTTGGTTTCCTTGGGCATTCCCACGGAAACCCCCCTAATTGGTCAAGTAGTTGGCCTCTTCTTCCGAATCAGATTCGTCTCCGCCTTTTAGCGCCACGGCTTTCACTTTTTTGGTCTTCCCTGATAATAAGTGCTTTGTCAGAAGATCCAATTGTGTTTTCATGTGCGCCATGTCTTGCTCACGTTCTTCTTCTCTTCTTCTTTGGTCTGCAGACATGCCAATAAATAAAGTGGGGCTTGCTACCTCAGAATCCCTGGTATGCCAAGCTCTACTTTGCTTTGTCATGCGATCTAGCATATTTCTTGCTTGACCAAAGGTAAGGTCCATGAAAGAACCTCCAGCTGCGTTGTCCACCACTGGTTTAGTTACTGAATTTAAGGCTCTATACAAGATCTCCATTAGGTGAACATTAGTCATGTGATGGTTTGGCATCTTGCTAGCTTTGTCTTGAACCTCTCCCATGTTTCATGAAGAGTTTCAGAGGGAAGCTGACGAAAGTTTCTGATTTCATCTCTTAATTTAGTCCTTTTGGATGGCGGAAAGAATCTTTCTAGGAAAGCGTCTCTCAATTGCCTCCAATTTGTAATAGAATTAGAAGTTAGCCCATTCAACCATAATGTTGCCTCCCCAGACAGAGACAATGGAAATAGACGTAATTGAATAGCATTCTGACCAACACCAGGATTGTCAAAAGACTTGCATGTAGAAATAAAGTTGATGAGATGCATATTCGGATCATCGCCTGCTAGTCCACCAAATAATCCCTTGAGTTGCAATAACTGAATCATGGTGCTTGTGATGTTGAACTTGGCTCTGGGCGCTAATGGTGGTGGAATTATAGCTCCAGTGGCTCCGGCACCATCAAGATCATCATCATCATCGTCGAAAGCTGGTTGCAAAGGTTGGCGATGATACCTATACCGAGCTTGTCGACCTCTTCGATTGGCAGGTGTTATAATTTCAGCATCACGCCTAGGGTTCAGTAACTCGTCATCACCTAAATCTTCATAGTCAGGATTTGTTGCTCGTCCAGGATTATCAATGTTTTGTTGTTGGACTTGAGCAGCGGCAAGAGCAGCTAATCTTGCTTGCTCGTGTTGAGCAGCCATCCTATCGATTTCATCTTGTGCTTCCATTCTTCTAATTCGTTGTGGTTCAGGATTGATTGGTAATAACGGTTGACCAGAACTTCTAGTATGGGGCATGCACTAAAAGAAAAACCTGCAATAAACAAAAACAAAAACGAAACGTAAAAGTACGAGAATCTTTGACCAAAGGGTCTAGTAATTATCACGAACTTGATTGACACTCGTATTCCACGGCAACGGCGCCAATTTTTGATAACGCTCAATCTACAGCTCTCGTTTGAGTGTAAAGCGGTCGTTAGCAAATATAGAACCCAACCTGGGTTGGGTGTCGATCCCACAGGGAATAGCTTGGCCAACAAGTAAGCAAAATTAATAGACTTTTGGTGCAAGTCTCATAAAAAGGGGGGAATGTAATAAGTAACCAAAGTAATGAAATAAAAGCTGAAAATAGCAAAGTAAAAAGAGAGTATTTCGTAGGTTGTGAAACAATGAGAATTGAAGCGTTGGGGTTATGTCCACCTTCTGAGGTATACGTCTCTATCGGCTATGAGTGTGTAGAGTCTTGACATGCAATTGCTTATAGAGAATTGTAGTCGATGGTAAATCCAAGCGTCTCTCGACCTGAACAAGGACTATTTCACTTTAACTCTCTCGAGCTTAAAGCGTGTCTAACGGTACGAATTCTCCAAGAGGTTAGTCCAGTTACGGCACTAGCTTTTTAATAGGAAAGGGTGTCCTACTACCTTGACATTATCTCTTTTCCAGACAAATAACCTTTCTCTTGAACAAGTTAAATGTTAGACTGGCGTATTCTTGCATTTGCAACCGCAAAAAATGTAGATTAAGATGAAGAGCGTAATGATATAAGCAATATACGTGTCTTGAACTCACAAACTCACAGCTATAGATAGTAACTCATTCGGCTTCCATAACCCCAACTAAGAGGTTTAGTTACCCATGAATGCGGAGGATATCATGTTTTGCATGGTGGATGGCATGAAAAGTAGGTGTTTAGGCGTGTGGTTTTGGTGATTCCGTAGCAAGTAACGATTCTCTTGTTGTGGAATTTAAGAATAGAAGAGTAGATTAGAAGTGTTTGTAGTGGAATATGAGAGGGATGGAAGAAAATTAATTGTTGAATTGATAGTTGAAGAAGTGAAGAATTAAGAATGTCTTAAAATCTCTAGCATGATAGGGTATTTATAATACTCCTATCCTACTCCTACTAAGCTAATGAAATAAATAACCAAATCCTAATATACTAATGAAATCCTTGACCCAAATGTACTAGGCTAAGGTTACAATATCATAATCCAAATAGATTAGTGAAACACATAACCTAATTGCACTAGGTTAATGTATCTTGGTAAAAATCCAGCTTTGTGTTTGTATGTCTCCAAAGTCTTCAGAATTGTTGTTTTAGCCCGGGACAGATTTTCCATGCAGCAGATTTGGTCCTTTAGGCGTCCAGCTCCTTTCCACTTCGTTTGTGAGCTTTCTTTTGCGTCAAGTAAGCCATAAAATGCTCTATTTTGCATCATTTATGCCTGAAACTTTACTAATCATGTTTGTTAGCTCATTTATAGGAAAAAGGACTAAAAGTGCATGAAATAGATAATTAGTTCTCAAAACTAGGCTAAAATATGGGCAAAATATATTGATATAGGCACGTAAATTCGCCTATCATCAGTTTGTGAGGATCTTAATGACCATAAATTGAATAGTATTATGAATTGAATTAAGGCATTAGCCTATTGACATAGTTAAGGAACAAAGGATCCCATGAGGACCATGTGGTCATGTATAGTGTTGAATTGTCTAAATTTGTTAAAGTCCTTAAGTGTGAATTAAATATATGATGATGTATGGACAAATGGTTGGAGTCCCAATATCATCTAATGATAATCATAATTTCTTGAGGTTAAAGTCCCTTGCCTAATGGAAGGGCTTAAGGAAAAAGTCCCTTGCCTAATAAAGTTGGTTATGGTTAAAGTCCCTTGCACAATGATATCTCTTAATGTTGAAGTGCCTCATCAAATTAAATTACTTGGGTAAGAGTCCCCTAGCTAATACTTCATAAGGTTAGAGTCCATTTCCTAATGTGTGAGATATGGTTAGAGTCCCTTGCCTAAATGAAAGTGTGTGTGTGGTTAGAGTCCCTTGCTTAAATGTATGTGTATAAGGTTAGAGTCTTTTTCTTAATGAGTGCATAAGTGGTTAAATTCCTTCATCTAAGTAATATGTGAATGTGGTTGAATTCCCATACCTAATAAGAGTTGTTTGAATCCAAGTGTGGAAGGACAGAGTCCTCCACTTTATGTCTCATGATCAAGTATTTTGAGAATATTGTGATGACTTGTTTACTTGTTTGGAATGTCATATACCTATATGTATGGATAAGGTAATGAATATGATTAAATATTATATAATGACTTATTGTTGATTGATGATGCTATTTTATCCTTATCCATGTGTTACATGCTAGTGCTCCAAACGCTAACCATCTCCAAAAGCTATATCCCTACATTACCGCTAGAGCATCATCTTCTCTTCCCGTGTCGTGATTAGGTGATCAAATTGGTTTGTGCATTGACTTTGGATTAGTGAGCTTCCTTTATTTCCAAAGACATTCATTCTCGGTCTCCTACCTTTTAAATTAGGCTAATTTGGACTTGGTTTGTCTATTGTTGGGGGCTTGTCCTGACATATACATTTCTAAGCATCAGCTTGTTTAGAAGTATTGTGGATAACTGTGGACTTGGGTACATTGTTTAGTTTGATGAATCTATTGAAATTCTTAGACATGTTTAAGTTATGACTTGTAGTATGTTTTTGCTATCTTATTATTTTGTCAGGATCTACCCAACCCTTTTGAACTATGTGATGATTAGGTTAGGTTATCAGGGAGACCTCTGATTTATGTGGTCTTGAGGTGCCCATATGACATGACTCAATTTTTTGTTGTGTCAAGTTGGTATTAGAGCCTAGTTTCATGGTCAGTTGGGTGTCCCTAATGCCATGTCAAATAGAGTCTGTTTTATGGGTGTGAAGCACGCTACACTTATAAGAGAGGAGCTATGAGACATTTTAGGAATGTTTCCTTTTCTTCTGGTCAATCTCAAGCTATAGTGTCTAAGGTATTAGATTACTCTGATTTTGATTTCTATCTTTTAGATAATGCCTTCAAGAAGACCCTTTTGAGGGCCATATGGATGAAGCTCATCCAACTTCTGAGGTTTGACCCGTGCTAGGGGTGCAGCATTTGACCATCTTCATAGGATTCTACCTGTCAATACCAACCCCAACTATAAGAGTGGCTCCAATTTTGTCACCTAAAGAAGATAGGTTTAATGATGAGTTTTATCGCTCTATCAACCTCTTGCCTCAATTGTTAGTCTCTCAAATAGAGCGTGGTGCTCCAGCTTTTGTTTCTCCCGAGGCCATAATAATTGGCCAATTTATGAGGTTCAGCCCTCCTATGTTTATGGGTATAAAGGTTTAGGAAGACCCTCAAGGCTTTATTGATGAAATGGAGAAGATCTTTTAAATCATCTATGCTTTAAAGTTTAAGGTTGTTGAGTTTGCTTCCTACCAATTAAAAGATGTAGCATACCAATGGTACAAAAGGTGGGCGTTGTCTAGAGGTGTAAATGCTAGTCCCGCCATGTGGAAAGATTTCTTTGAGGCTTTCTTAGACAGCTTCATTCCTCAAGATTTGAGGGAAGTAAAGGTGAAAGAGTTTGTGAACTTAAAGCAAGGGAGGATGTCCGTTCAAGAGTATGCCTTGATATTCCATTAATTATCAAAGTATGCTCCCAAAATAGTTTCTAGCATGTGGGCTAGGATGCATAAGTTTGTTTTGGGATTTTCCCATGACTTAGTCCTTGAGATAATGTGGCTTTGTTTACTAAAAATATGGACATCTCTTGGTATATCATATATATGCAATAAGTGGAAGAAGAGAAAAAGAAGCAAGTTGATTTTAGTTAATGGCAAGGGAAGAACTCTAGGTCTTCTAAAAATAGTAGTAGAGATAGGGGTAAGTGGCCATGAAAGAAGTGAGGGAGTTTAAGTTTTTCTGCTTGATGAGTGTGTGCTCTCCCTACCCAAAGTTGTCATGTGATCATTGGACTTAGTTTAGAGGTAGGTTCCAGGCACAAGGTGCCCAATTCTAGGCGAGTAGTGCCAAGTCGGTTCCACCTTTCCCTCCTTAAAGATTTTGTTGTTAGAGTCATCGTGGTCAGTGTAAGAAAGAGAGAAATAGTTGTTTTAATTGTGGTCAGATCAGGCACATACAATGTGTGTTCTACTCTCTAGTAGCTTATAGGGACAACAAGGCTTCTATTAGTACTCCATCTACTCCCACACCAAAGGGTGCTATGTTTGTTTCTTCTTCTAATTCTAGCACCAGCGCTAGCCTGAACCTCTTGTATGCTCTTGGTAATTTCAAGGATCCTGAGGCATCTCCTGATGTTGTAATGGGTATGTTGGGACTTTTCTCCTATGATGTATATTGTTTGATTGATCCAGGGTCTACTCTTTCTTATGTGACCCCGTATGTAGTTATGCATCTTGATTGTGGTCCAAAGAGTCTATCAATTCCTTTTTCTATTACTAACCCTGTAGGATACTCTGTGATTGATAGAATGGTCTATAAAAGGTGTGTGGTATCTGTCGGTGTTAGAGATACTCTTGTAGACATGATAGAGTTGGACATAGTCAATTTTGATATCATTCTAGGGATAGATTTATTGCATTCGTTTTATGCTTCCTTAGACTGTCGAACCCATAGGTTCATGCTTAAATTCCCTAATAAGCCGGTCATTGTATGGGAAGGTGTTTATTTAGTGCCTAAGGGAATGTTCATTTCCTATCTTAAAGTCCAAAGGATGATTTCAAAAGAGTGTTTGTATTATTTGTTCCGAGCTAAAGATTCTAACTCGAAAGAGACTTCCCTAGAATCTTTTCCCATGCTTAATGAGTTTCCTGAGGTATTTCTAAATGATATTCTCGGTATTCCTCCCGATAGGGAAATTGATTTTGGAATTAATCTTGTTATGGAAACTCATCCGATTTTTATCCCTTCTTATAGAATGTCTTCGGCAGAGCGTAAGGAGAAATTGAAGGGCCTCTTAGATAGTGGTTTCATTTATCCTAGAGTATCTTCGTAGGGTGTTCCCATTTTTTTTGTACACTATAAGGATGGTTCCCTTTGTATTGCATAGATAATCATTAGTTGAAAAAAATGATCATAAAGAAAAAATATTCTCTTCCTAGGATAGACAATATTTTTTGATAATTTTTAGGGTGGAAAGTGATTTTCTAAGGTTGATATTATGTTGGGGTACCATCTGCTTGAAATTAGGGATGTGGATGTCCCTAAGATTGAGTTTAAAACCCGATATGGTCACTATGAGTTTCTTGTCATGTCTTTTGGGTTAACCAAAGGCCCAACGGTATTTATGAACTTGATGAATAAGGTGTTCCATCCATTCTTGGACATATTTGTCATTGTTTTCATTGGTGAAATCTTTGTCTATTCAACGAGTGAGGTGGATTATGTCGATCAACTTCAGGTCGTGTAGTAAACCTTGAAGGATCATCGTTCGTATGCCAAGTTATCTAAGTACGAGTTTGGGTTGAGGACCTTAGATTTTCTTTTTCATGTTCTCTCTAGTAAAGGAATCATTTTAGATACCTAAAAGATTGCAGCCAGTAATAAGTTGCCTAGACCTACGACTCCAACAAATATTCAGAGCTTCTTGGGTCTATCTATTTATTATAGAAGATTTGTAGAGATATAGCTTCCCAACTGACAAAGTTGACCCAAAAGAAGGTCAAGTTCTTGTGGTCAGATACGTGTGAAGGTTGTTTGGAGATGTTTAAAGATAAGTTGACTTCGGCTTTGATTTTGACCCTACCTGAGGTTAATGATGGTTTCATAGTATATTATGATGCTTCTCATATTGGTCTCGATTGTGTTTTGATGAAACATGGTAGGGTGGTAGCCTATGATTCTAGTCAATTGAAAGCTCCTGAGAAGAACTACCCTACTCATTACTTAGAATTGATAGCCATGGTTTTTTCTTTAAATATTTGGCAACATTATTTCTATGGTGTTCATGTAGACATCTTTTCTAATCATAAAAACCTTTAGTATGTGTTTACTTAAATAGAGTTGAATCTCAGACAAAAGAGGTGGATTGAGTTATTGAAAGAGTATGATATGAGTCTTCATTACCATTGTTAAGGCTAATGTAGTTGCCAATGCTCTTAGTAGGTTGTCCATGGGTAGTTTGTCCCATGTAGATGAGGATAAGTGAGAATTGGTGAAAAAGATTAACCATTTGGATAATCTTGGAGTTTGACTTGCAAATTCCAAGAATGGTGGTGTATTTGTGTATCTAGTATCACAATCATCTCTTGTTGTTGAGATGAAGGAAAACCAAGTATCGTACCCTGACTTGATGAAGGTTAAGAGTAATGTGGGTCAATATAAAGTTGCGGACTTTGTGGTTGGTGGTTATGGTATCTTAAGATATCAAGGTAGGATATGTGTTCCCGACATCGATAGATTGAGGTAAAGGTTCATGGATGAGGCTCATGAATCTCGCTATGCTATTCACCCCATCTTTAGTAAGATGTCTCATGATCTTAGAGAGTTCTATTGGTAGGGTAATATAAAATGTGATGTGGCTTGTTATGTGGACAAGTGTAAGGTGTGCCAACAAGTAAAAATTGAGCACATGAGGACGTATACCATGAAATTGTGTTGCTCGAATGGAAGTGGGAGGCAATTAATATGGACTTCATTACCGACCTTTGCCAATCTCAGAATCAGTGTGATTCTATTTGGGTCATTATTGATAGAATGACCAAATCCGCTCACTTATTGCTAATGAGGACTAATTACTTGGTGTAATATTATGCTAATTTATATTTTGCGGAGTTCGTGAAGTTGGCATGTTCCCTAGTTTTGATCATTTCAGATAGTGGTCCCCCATTCTCATCCCACTTTTTGAAGTCATTCCAAAAAGGTTTGCATACTAGAGTTTGCCTTAGTACCGCTTTCCACATAAAAATAGATAGGCAAGTAGAGAGGAAATCCAAATGTTGGAGGATATGTTTGGTTCTTGTGTGATTGATTATGGTGTTATTTGGTATGACCACTTGCCTTTGATTGAGTTTGCCTATAATAATAGTTACCACTCTTGTATTAGCATAGCCCCTTTTGAGGCATTGTATGGTAAGAGATGTCGATCTTCTATTCGATGGTACAAGGTTGGCAAGGGTAAGTTACTTGTCCCTAATTTAGTTAACCAAGCCTTAGAAAGGTGATGGTGATTCGTGATAGATTGAAAACCCTTAAATTTGCCAAAAGTCCTATGTGGATGTGAGGTGTATGAACTTGGTTTATTGTTGGCGATTGGGTATTCTTAAAAGTGTCTCCGTAAAAGGGAATGATGCAATATAGTAAAAAAGGGAAGCTTAGTCCCCGGTATATTGGTCCCTTCTAGATTGTGAAAAGGGTTAGCAATGTTATTAATGAGTTGGAATTGCATTCTATCATGACCTCCATTCACCCGATTTTCCACTTCTCTATGTTATGAAAATATGTGGGTGATCCTTCATTGGTTGTTCTCTTAGGGGATTTTGGCATCTCGAACTCTTTGTCCTATGAGGTGAATTCAGTAAGAATCTTAGATCGGCAAGTTCACCAGTGGCAAATGAAAGAGTTAACTTCAGTGAAGGTTCTATTGAAGAACAAAAAGTTTGAGGAAGCTACTTGGGAGGCAAAAGAGCACATGTAGTCCAAAGGTTATCGGGGCGACCTCCAATTCATGTGGGCTTGAGGTTACTATACAACATGTCCTTAGGTTGAATTTTGACATGATCATATAGTTAGAAAAATTTTAATTATTTACTTCGTTATTGATTCATATATAGGCGGATTTGACCTAACTACTCATTCCTCATGTTGAATTGCTAACTTAGGACTTAATGAGATGTATGAAGCAATTTGTACAAGGATTTTGGAACCTTAGTCTAGCTTGAAGTAGAAATTGCTATAGAATGGACCTTCGAGGATTAGAAGTGGCTTCTTCTAGCCCACTATAGGCCAACACTACTATTAAATCCTTGTAGAATTAATAGGCCTTCTAATATTTTCCTATCTACATTATTAAGCTCGAGGAGGATTTAGACATATTCTTACTTATTGTTGGATTGTACTTTAGATTTATTAAGAACGATTTGGGTTGAAGAATTATGACATTAAAACCGATTTGAGTTTGACAACTATGATGAAATTACTCCTGGTCTGAGTCAAGTATTAATGATACTATTTTGGTTTAAGTTTGATATGTGAGACTATTTTTGGTTCATGTTCGACATTAAGAAAAACTTATGATAGTTATGAAATTGGTTCAAGACTAGTACCTATGGTAAGGAAAGATCCATGATTATAGTTTTAAGGTTCAAACATTTTATTAATGTTATGGTCGGTATTTCCTTTTTGAGTGCATTATCCAGCTTATGGGGCACTAGATGGATTTTTATGTTTATGTGAGCCTTCTGGGCTTATGGGGGCCTGGTTAGGCTATAGATAGTCATGTTATTTTTAGTATTACATACTCGGTTGCTTACTTTCAGCTTGGGAAAATTGTACCAAGTTTTCCTTTTTCCCTTACTTAGTTTATTATGTCATATTTTATCTACTTATATTATGATTTAATGCAGTCGACTATTGATGCGTACTGATTACCCATTATTTTAGTACTGATAATACACTTCTTGATCTTTTTCTAATGCAAATTTGAGTTCTAGCTGTCGTTGTTGATATTTATACTTTTTCCAATCGAAGTTTGGAGATAGGTTAAGCTTTCAGAGCCAGAGCTGGCTTTGTCTCCTTATATTCGGGATGGTCTTTATATTATAGAAATTGTATATCTTACACATTTAGTACTCTTATTATTTTGCTATAGTCTCTTATACTGACCTTACTAGGTCGTGGGATATTTCTACTATTTTTCTTATTTATCTTCACATGCCTTATCATTCTTATATTTTCTAAATTGTAATCTAATTACTTGCCTATTTTAGGTCTTTAACTTACTTTTCACTAACTAGCCCATTACTTATATTTCCAGGGTATAGTTTGGCTTACCTACTAATAGGTTAAAGTAGGTGTCATCATGACTCGTGAAATTGGGATGTGAAAAATTGTTATCAAAGCCTAGGCTCAATGGTATTGTTGGTATATGTTCAAGTGCCTTGCTGAGTTTTGTGGATCAAAATGATGACAGTTATTTCTCATCTTTAGGAAGATAAAGGATATTTTCTTGGAGATTTTCTCTTCCTTCCCATATTTTGTGCTAAGACCTTATGTTGGTTTCTCAGATTTATTTGGTTTTGTGTAGATGACTAGGAAACAACTTGCTGATACTAGATATGAGGACCCCAAGTCCGCGATTAGAAATTCGATTATTGATCGGGAGTAGGCGAGAAATGCATCCCCAGATAGAGGTCCAAATGAAGAGCCTTTACTAGACCCTATTCTTTCTCCCATACTGAATATTCCTCCATTCCTACCAGTGATAGGACAGAGAGCATCCTAGGTATAACCGAGGTTTATTTCTTTGTTTCTTCTTAGAGATGAATTAGATTATTTTTGAGTTTGGTTGGTGGTTCACCTGATAAAGCTCAATTCATGGATTATAGAGGTACAGAGGCAGGAGCTGAGGCTATAGTTATGGCCCCCAGAGTTGAGATCCCTCATGTAGTGGTAGTTTTTCAGCTAGAGTCCTCCCAACTTGCTATGTTTATTGAGTAGATCAAGATACTGGGAAGGTTTATAAGGTTGACTCTACCAAGGTATTTTGGTGCACCAAATAAGGATACATGGGATTTCTTGATTGTTTGTTAGTGTAGGCTCTGTAATTTAGGCTTAATTGAGACTCTTAGGATTGACAACACTACTTTTTAATTAGATATGGTAGCTAGACATTGGTGTAGATATTATCTTAATTCCTATCCTACTGGATCTTCTCTTTTATATGGATTAGGTTCTCTGAGGTTACCATGGAGAAATATATGTCTCAAACCTTACAGAGCATATGAGAGATTATTTCTCTAGATTGGAATAGGGTTTTATGACTGTACTAGAGTATGAGGCTCAATTCCATAAGTTAGCCGAGCATGCTACAACAATTTTGCTAATCAAGTATGAGCAAATTTGGTGTTTCATTTAGGGATTGAGACATCCATTTAAAATGGCTACACAAACTTTGGTTGTCGATAGAAGGTACTTTATTGAGGTCTCTAATTATGCTAAAACCATAGACAACATGAATCATGAGACCTAAGAGGGCAGTAATAATAGACCTATTATCAAGATAATTTTAGTAGAAGCTGGAGTGGCTCACATTTAGAGATAGAGGATCTCAGGGTAGGTACCCTCAATCCAAGTCTTCTCCGCATTAAAATCAGTCTATAAGGCTCATTCATATCATACTTTAGATTAAAGAAGAGGGTCAGCCCAGCTATAGTGATAATCTTGTCACGAGTAGCAGTCAGTCTTTGAGAGATGGTTATTTTGGGTCCAAAGTATCTATTTTAGGGTAGCTGGATCTTCTAGAAATAATGTATAGTCTGGGGCATGTTATGAGCGAGGGTCCTTTGATCATTATTCTAGAGAGTGTTCCCAACATGGGATAGCTGTACATATATTATAGAGTATTGAGGTCTCTAATTAAGGCAATTTTATCCCTAGCTAGAGGTGGTATGTAAGATCTTTGAGGTAGTCCTAGGGTACATAAGGAGGTCCTCTAGCAGGTAGAATATATGACCGGTCAGGTGCCCAGCTAGGTGGCAGGTGAGGTTATTTATATATTATATCTAGTACATCAGAGGTAGAGTCCTCGAATGCTATTATTGAATATATGATCCCAGTGTGCGATAAGTCAAATTTTACTTTATTTGATGCACAATTCACATATTCATATGAATTTGCTTACCATCTACTGCGATTAGAGTTGGCTTTGGACTATTTGTCTACACCAACATAAATATATATACTCTTGTGGCTGATTACTAATAATGGATTAGTTTTATCAATCATGTGTTATAACTATTTGAGAGTTTAATATTCAGGTTGATCTTATTGTAATAAGTATGGTGGACTTTGTTGTATTTTAGGCATAGACTTGTTATCCCCTTATCATGCAATCATGGAATGTTTTGCCAAGACCATTACCTTAGCCATGCCTGATATACCTGTAATTGTATGGAATGGATCTCTTAGTCGCATAGTGATAGGGGTTAATTCTTATGTTCTTGCTATGAGACTTATATCGAGGGTTTACGAGTCTTATCTTGCTTATATTTGTAATGTTAGTGTAGTGAGTTCGTTGCTTAATGCTATTCCTATTGTCGGTGATTTCCTTGATGTATTTCATACCAATCTACATGTCTTTCCGCCTGAGTGTGAAATAATGTTTATTATTGATCTCAAGTTGGGCACCCTACCTATTTTTATGGCACCTTATCGTATGGATCCTATAGATCTTAAAGATCTGAATTTCTAGCTTTAGAAACTTTTGGGTAAGGGTTTCATTGGTTTGGGTGTGTCATCTTGAGGTTCTTTTGTCTTATTTGTGAAGATAAATGTTGGTTCTTTACATATGTATATCGATTACTACCAGCAAAAGAAGGTGACAATGAGTAATATGTATCCTATTCCTCATATTGATGACGTATTTGACCAACTTCAGGGAGGAAAAATGTTCTCTAAGATTGAATTAAGGTTTGTCTTCTATTATTTAAGGATTTGGACTACGAACATCCCAAAGGAAATCTTTTAGTCTCGCTATGGCCACTATGAATTCTTGATGATACCTTTTTTGTTATTAAATGCTCTATCTGCATTTATCGATTTAATGAACCATGAGGTTAGATCTTATTTGGACTCTTTCATGATTGTGTTCATTAATGACATTCTTCTGTATTTGTGGAGTAGGGAGGAGCATATGCTAGATTTGAAGATTGTGCTCCAAACTATGAGAGATCATAGCCTTTTTGCCAAATTCTCAAAGTGTGAGTTTTGGCTTGAGTCGGTTACATTCCTTGTGGAGTGGTGTCTAATGATGGGATTATGGTAGATCCAACAAGATTGTGGTTGTTCAATATTGGGCAAGACCTACTTCTCCATCTGAGCTAAGTAGCATTATGACTTTGGCAGGCTACAAAATATGGTTCGTTGAGAGTTTTGCTAATATTGCAGCATCGATGGCAAGATTTACCTGTAAGGAGGTTCCTTTCTAGTGATCTGAGGAGCACGAATCCAGTTTTTTTGAAGCTCAAGGATTTTCTCACTTCAAATCCTATATTAGCTCTTCTTGTTGAGGGTAAGGGTTTTACTGTATCTTATGATGCTTTTGGTGTTAGCTAGGATTGTGTTTTGATGCAACAGGGTCAAGTTGTTACTTATGCATTGATGCAGCTAATGATCTATCAGCGCAACTATCCTACTCACGATTTGGAGCTGGCGACAATAGTTTTTGTGCTTCTCATTTTGAGGCATTACTTGTATTGTGCTCATTATGAGATCTAGACTGATCATCATAGTAGTAAGCAACGTATGACTCAATGAGAGCTTAATTTGACATAGCATAGATAGGTAGAGCTGTTGAAGGATTGTGATGTCTCTATTCTACACCATCTAGATGATTTGAATATGGTTGCGGTTCCTTGAGACAGAAAGCTGTGAGTATTGGTAGATTGACTTTTATTTCCGTTTTCGAGTGCCTGCTGGATGGGAAATCCCGCCCATAGCCAACTTAATGGTGTGACTTGATATTCAAACTTTAGGAGGTTCCTTTATAAAGTTTAGGCTAGGTATACATTATTTGATAAGCTTTGGAATCGTTACTTGAAGGATAGAGGACTTTGTGTCATTCGTGATACAACACTAAGGGGTGAGACTATGAAGGATACCATAGATTCTAAGGGTATTATGAGATATGATGGTCACATTTGTTTTCTAAGGGATAGATACTTCATAAAGTTTATATTTCGTGAGGATCATTGCTCTAGATACTTATTCACCCTGGGGTAGCTAAGATGTATAGAGATTTAAGGCAGCACTACTGGTGGAGTGGCATAACGAGAGATGTAATGTAATTTGTAGCTCTTTGCCTATGTTTTCAGCAGGTGAAGGACAAGCATTTGAGGCCTAGTGGCATAACTCAAAGGCTGCCTATTCCCGAGTAGAATATGAAGCGGCTCACAATGGAATTTTTTAGTAGTTTGCCTCGTACCACCTATGGCTCTAACGACATTAAGGTCATTGTAGATTAGTTGACAAAATAAACACACTTCCTTCCTATTCAAATGTTTTTCAGTGTCGAGGGTCTCACCTATATATTTGGTCGTGAGATAGTTCACTTGCATGGCATACCCATATCTATTATTTTAGATAAGGGTTCAGTATTCACTTCTATCTTTTAAAGGGTTTTTTAGGAGGAGTTGGGTACGCTTATTAATCTCAACACTGCTTTTCACCTTCAGACCCATGAAACGTCAGAGCGAACTACTTAAATTCTTAAGGGTATACTTTAGTCTTGTGTTATGTCCTATAATAATAGTTGTCATTTGAGTGTCAAGATGGAACCATTGGAGGCACTATATGGTGGGTGTTGCTGATAGATGTTGGGTGTATTTATGGACTCTAGTGTTACTATTCTAGCTTATTTTGACTTTTTAAGGATAATTTTTGTTTTTTATGTGTTGATATGATATAAACAAGAATATAAGTTCCCAAGTGTGTGACTACAATGTTCAAAGTGAATTCCAAACAAGTTTGTACATACTTGAGTCATTTAGGGTTTAATCGAGGAAATTAGTTTTACTAGCTTGAGCTAGTTGCTTGTCTAGTCTAACTTGATGGATTCTAATGTGTTTAAGGAGTTCCAACTGGTTTAAATGTGTAATTATGAGTGGAAAACTTGTTCATGATGTGCAAAGTTCCTTTTGATTAAGTGTAGAGGTGGAACAATAAGTTGCACATCAACATGAACTAGCTTAGTCTTAGCTCTCATTTTGATTCATCGTATGGATATGGTGTTTTTATTTTCTCTAATCCATGGTATGTGGTAGCGTAGGATGCTTTATGAGCTGATTATGATGACACATGGATGATATAAGGCTGTAAATCCATTGAAAAAGCACCACAATACAAGGGATGAAAGGAGGAACGTTAAACACTTAGCCAAAAACTAGGATGCAACTTCCAGTGAGGGATCGTAATAGGGGTGCGCCATGAACCCTGTTTGACTCAAGCAAGAGGAGCGTTGTGACCCCTAATTTACTTGACCATATAGTTAACCACAACCCATGCTCAACTTTACAATCTAGTACGGTGTGACCCTAATTCTAGACACGGCCAAAAATTGCAAGTTTAATCGTACAAGACTTGGGCTTATGCTATACATATAAATAGAACATTGTACATGTTATTCATCATATTTGGACGTCTTGGAACATCAAGGAGCTGCTAGAACATTTTTTTTAGGTTTAAATTCTTTTATTTAGCATTCTATTAGATTATATTATGTATTCAACCTTTTGGATCATGATTATGACAATAAGTGGCTAAGAATTCCCTTTTTGGGGTTAAAGCGAAGAACAGGACTACTATTATTTTGAGTTAAGTTTGTTTGATTTTATTATTATTATTTGATGTGTGTTCATCTTTTTTTTTTTAATTATTTTGATGCTTGATCACCCTTAGAATACATCTATTGTCAACCTTGTGATCTTAGAAGAGGGAATAGGGAGATAGAACGTGGGAATTTAAAAAGTATGGTTTGTATTCTTTTATAAAATAGGGAATTCAAATTAGCATCTAGTACAAGGTTGTACTCAGAAGCCTCAACTGATTCACACATAGGATAATAGCTTTAAAAACTTAATTGGATTATTACAGTCCTGCTCAGCGATATAGATGTCATTTCCAAATTAGGCCAGTGGTTTGATGTCGGGAAACCATGATCATGCAATTAACCCTAGGAATTAACAACCAAGATAATCAAGTTAACGAATTAATTTCAATAAAATAGTATGATTGTTTAAAGTGATTTAACCATAGGCTTTACTCCATTGATTTTTTCAAGACGCTTGTTTCCACATTATTTACTTTAATTCCAAGTTACAATGTACAAACACTTTTTTTCGTTACTTATGCATCAAGTGAAACTAAACTGTGAACTAAAATTGAATTGTTGTTGAACCAAGTCCCCGTGGATTGATACTTTGCTTTAATTAGGCCACTTTTCTATTTGATAGACTGCGTACACTTTCGAGTGTAATTGGGCACTGTGAAGTTTTTGGCATCGTTGCCGGGGATTTGTAATTTGGATATTGTTTTGTCTTTAGTTTTTCTTTTAAGATTTCTTTGGAGTTTTTATGCTTGGTCTTTGTTGTGTATTTGTAGGAAACAAGTTTAAAAAGTAGTAAGCTAGAAAGGGATCAGGACTTGGTTGAACCAAGCTCCCAACCTGCACAGATTTTCCATCAATGAAGGAGAGAAACAATCCTTCTCTTCGTATTGCTTCAATCGTAGAATATTAAGAAAATCCTATCTAATGGCTAAAGAACAAGCATCCCATAGGTCAGTCAGAGAATTGGCAATCCCACTTCCAGCCAATTTATCTCCCTATTTAAGAAGCTGGTAGCTGGAGGCAATTTTGAGCTTAAACAGAATACAGCATAGCTTCTGATTAACAGTGGACTGTTCACAAGGCATTCACATAAAGATCCACAAGTCCACTTGCAAAATTTCCTTGAAATCAGTAACACGTTCATTCCTACGGGGGTGAATGCAGACTATGTATGGATGATTCTGTTCCACTTTTCACTAATAGGGGAAGCAAAAAAATGGTTGAATGCAGAGCCGACAAATTCAGTCACATCATGGGATGACATAGCTCAAAAATTACTTTTTTGATTTTTCCCGTCTAGCAAGACTGCGAGACTTCACTGTGAGATAGTGTTCTTTAAACAAAACCTAGACGAGAATCTTTATCATCCGTGGAAGCGCTTCAAGGAACTTCTTCAGGACTGCCCACACCATCAATAGTCTAATAAGGTACTTGCTCATACTTTTGTAGAGGCTCTTGATAACAATATAAAAATATTGCTAGGTTCAGCTGGAGGTAGTCAAGCTCTTGATATGACATATGATGAGTTGTACATTTTATTGAACCGCATAGCCCAAGGAAATCCTGAATGGAATTTAGATTTGAGGAGCACAACAAAAAGAGTTGCAGGTGTATTAGAGGTTGTTCGATTCACTACCATAGTTGCTCAGATCTATACATTGAAAAATCAAATAAGATGTCTAAAGTTGGGAGTTACATAGCCTGCAGCCATAGTTAATGCAATCCATCAAGCTGCAGGTTGGGGTGAAGTTTGCGGTAATAGTGGCTATTTAACAGCTTTGTGTGCTGGAAATCCAGAATAAGTAATGTATGTGGGTAATGTTAAAAGGCCTAATTATTGTAACTCCTTCAACATGAAGTGAAAGATTCAGCCACCAACACAGATATTGATTGCCCAAAAATAGCAGGCTCAACCAAACTAGTCAACTAGCAATATGGAGGAAATGATGAAATAACTTTCAGTCGGTCAAGCGCAAATGGTTGCAGACATTAAAAGTCAACAGGAATAATTAAACAATCAGCAACCAATCACCAGAAGCTTAGAGTTGCAGTTGGGGAAGTTACAAAAGACACTAAATACCAGGCCTCAAGTTGGTTTGCCAGCAGATAAAAAAAATCAAAAAAAAATTAATGGAAATTACTGTGACGAGTGGTAAAGAGATCCACAAAGAACCTCCAAAGGCAACTAAGGAGGTAGATACATATTTGACTCCCCTAAAGGTATCCAAAAAAGTGGGTGAAAATTTGAGGAAATTTGAGTACTCCAAAAAAAATGCTGCAGAAGTGGTGAAGCAGATGCCGCAACTTTCTTTCCCACAAAATCATAGAAAATAAAAGCAGGATGTATGTTTTAAGAAGTCCTTTGACACTTTCAGAGAGATCAACATTACCTTACCTTTGTTAGATGTTTTGCAGGGTAGGCACAAGTAAACTAAGTACTTGAGGGATGTGGTTGCTAATAAGGTAAAGCTGTAGGATGTGGAGGAGGTAGCACTCACTGAAGAGTGTAGCACGGTGGTGAAACAGAAAATCCCCAAAAAACTGAAGGATCCGAGGAAGTTTACTCTCCCTATTCATATTAGGAGTAGTAAAGTGGTCCATGCTCTGAGTAACTTAGGGGAAAGTGTCAACTTGATGCCCCTCTCTTTCTTTAATACTTTGGACTTGGGGAAGCCTATACCAAGCCCTGTGCTACTGCAATTGGCGAATAGGGTCATTGCTCGCCCAGAAGGAATTATTGAGGATGTCCTTAGAAAGATTGGTAGACTTTTTATTCGTGCTGACTTTATTATTAGAGATTTTTTGGCAGATGAACATTTACCAATCATTTTGGAGCATTCATTCTTTCTAACCAAAGAAGTTTTGATTGATCATAGAGAAGGTACGCTCTTAATGAGGTTGGAGGATGAAGAGGCAGTATTTAAAGTTTACAAACTCTTTACACACTATCCCACTACAAGGACTTATGTATGATTGCTGTTATTGAATGGGATAACTGTGGGGTGGATGGTCCACCAAAGACCTCTTCAAACACCCTCATTGAGCACCCTAACCCATAACTAAAACCTCCAATATTGAAACATGACAGGTGGAAATTGATGAGCTTGAGAAGTCTAAAGTTGAAAAAGTTGTTGACCTTGAGAGTGTACACTCAAGAGGTCAGAAAAAAATAAGAAGATTTCCTCCAAATGTGAGAAAAAGGATGAATGAATTTGGCTAAGCCGTAAGTTGTGTTATGCTGCGACACTAAATCAGGCGCTGCTTGGGAGGCAACCCAAGTTAAGTAGGTATGCTTTATTTTTAGTTTTTTTAGTTTTTACTTCACGTTGGTTTTGTTTTTGTTTTGGTTGAGTCGCAGGTTGATGGGAAGTGTGAGTACCAAAAAACCTGAGCTAAGGAGCATGGCAGAGTCTAAGTGTTAGGTCCCCAAACTTTTATGCAAAAAGATGCTACTAGCTAGGCCTATTTCTTCTCCCACACTAAATATTTCTCCATCCCTACCAGTGTTAGGACAGGGAGCATCCTAGGTACAACTGAGGTTTATTTCTTTCTTTTTTCTTGAGATCCCTCACTCAATGGTAGTTTCTAATCCAGAGTCCCCCAGCTTGCTATGTTTTTTAAGCAGAAGAAGATATTGGGAAAGTTTATAAGGTTGATTCTACCTAGGCATTTTGGTGCACCAAATGAGGATGCATTTAAGTTCTTGATTTCTTGTGAGGGTAGGCTCTATAATTTAGGGTTAATTTAGACTCTTGGGATTAATAACACTACTTTCTAATTAGACATGGTAGCTAGACATTGGTGTAGATGTTATCTTTATTCCTAACCTGCTGGATCTTCTATTTTATATAGATTAGGTTCTCTGAGATTATCATGGAGAAATATCAGTATCATACCTTGTAGAGAATATGAAAGAACATTTTTATCGATTGGAATAGGGTTTTATGACTGTCCTAGAGTATGAGGCTCAATTCTATGAGATAGCCAGATATGCTACAACTATTTTGTTAATCGTGTATGAGAAAATTTGGTGTTTTGTTTAGGTATTGAAACATCCACTTAAAATGGCTACACAAACTTTGGTTGTCAATGGAAGGTACTTTATTGAGGTCTCTAATTATTCTCAAACCATGGAGAAGATGAATCATGAGATCAAAGAGGGTAGTAATAAGAGACCTATTATTAAGATAATTTTAGTGGGAGCTGGAGCAGCTCACATTTAGAGAATGAGGTTCTCAGGGGAGGTACCCTCAATGCTAGTCTTCTCTGTATCAACATTATAATATAAGGCTCATTCATAGCATTCAGTCTTTGAGAGATGCATATTTTGGGTCCAGGGTATCTATTTTAGGGTAGTTGATCTTCTGGAAAATATGTATAGTTTGGGGCATGTTATGAGTATGGGGCCTTCTATCATTATTCTAGAGAGTGTTCCCAAAATGGGATAGTTGTACATTTATTATAGATTTTTTTGCTAATTAAGGCAATTTTGTCCCTAGCTAGAGATGGTATGTAGGGTCTTTGAGGTAGTCCTAGGGTACTCAAGGAGGTCCTCAGGCAGGTAGAATATATGATTTGTCAGGTTCCCAGACAGTTCGCGAGTGAGGTTATTTATATGTTTTATCTAGTACATAAGAGGTATTGTCCTCGGATGCTATTTTTGAATGTACGATCTCAGTGTACAATTAGTCGAATTTTGCTTTATTTGATCCAAAATTCACTTATTCATATGAATCCTCTTAATATCTTCTGCTATTAGAGTTGGCATGGGATTATTTGTCTATACCAACATATATGTCTACTCCTGTGGCTGATTACTAATAGTGGATAAGTTTTATTAATCATATGTTATTACTATTTGAGAGTTTAATATTCAAGTTGATCTTATTGTATTAGATATGATGGACTTTGTAGTGATTTTATGCATGGACTGGTTTTCCTCTTATAATGAAATCATAGAATGTTTTTCCAAGACCATTACCTTTGCCATGCCCGATATACCTCTAATTATATGGAAAGAATATCTTAGTCGAGTAGTGATAGGGGTTATTTCTCATGTTTTAGCTAGGTGTAATACCTCAAATCTGGTACCCGGAACACCACACGGTGCCCATGTCCCCGAAGGACCACAAGCTAACCCATGACAGGTAGTTTCTACAATAAATATAATATAACACTATGTAATGCGAAAGATGGTCTGAAATTTGCCATAAGGTTCAAAACTGAAACATAACTGTAAATGCAGTATAACAATACCGAAATTGAAATAACTGTCTAAATATACTATATTTTGAATAAGCCTCTAACTATCTAAATAAGGAGTTTATGGGACATGTCCACAACTAACTCCAATTGCTGAAACAGACTAAGTACTAAAATAGTGAAATGATAAACCATCCTTGAATGATGAGGACTCACTTCCAATCTACTACTACTGACTGAAACCTGAGCTTCTCGGTGTGATTGGTAACTTGAGCGTCCGAACCAATAGTATAAAACAACATAGAGCAAAATAAAAGTATGTGTCAATACATGAAAATTTACTGGTACACAAGTAAGGTAGGCTGAATACATGGGGTTCATACCATGAACTATAACTGACTGATAACATGAACATAAACATGACTGCATGGGGATACATGCCTGAAAACATAACTCCAACTAAAATATGGGGATTCTGAATACTGAACATACTGATACATGGATTATTGATGATTGATATAACTGTTACTAGGTGACTGTTGCTGCCAGTCTTGGTTTTGATGGAACTAGCTAAGTTTCGTAATGAGCTGAGTGACTGCATCTGACAATCCTAAAATTTGTAGAACTATCTAAGTTCTATTTTTTGACTGAGACTGAGACTGTGGGAAGTAGTCATCTAACAGACATGCCACTAATAAGCTAATATAGCGAGTTGGGATCCAATCTGTAACCCCAATTGGAAGGGTGTCAATACCGCACCACTGGTAAAGACAAGCTGTGAGTGACCCTCATTTGGCAGTGTCCCCTAAGGAGAATGGTGGAGCCCTCATCTGGCAGTGTTAATCCACCTCATCAACCCTCAACTGTCAGTATTGATGTCTCCACCCATTATGGCTACATAGTTTTGGAACTAAGGATTGTTTCAAAGGGGTCACACCCTCTACTGTCAGTGTGTGCCCTCATCCTATGGTTTGCTCAGTGCTAAATCCTACTCCCAACTAAATAGACACTAAATTGATTATACTGAGATAAAATAGACTGAGTTCATTGATTTCCATGGACTGATGGAATATTATTGAATTCTGTTAACTAACAAAGTTCATGAGATTACTGAGTTTTCCTGAGTTATGTAACTGATTGAATTCTACTGATCATGGTGTGACTGAGATTATCATGAAACTGACACTATCTCTAGGCATACAGCTAAATTATCGGGTATAAATACCCCCAGGACTTGATAGCATAATAGTAAATCATGGCATAAGTTTGAAAGCACAACAATGGCTATATATATATATAATTCATGGACTAAAACATTTCATCAAACACTTGACATGCATTAACTTATACATGAATGGGGATTTCATATTAACATACTATAATTGCACTTTGTCCTTCACCTAGGCATCTAATCAAACACATGGGGAGCATGCTTTTGTTATACCATCATCAATGCATCTTCTTATCATGGTTGCATAAGTAAATTAGCAATTTGAAGGGTTTATAATGAATATTACGCAAATCATCACATACTAGGATCAATCATTGGAACATGAAATTTAAAACATGAATCAAAATCCAACAACAACATGAACATGAATCTCTATTCAACTAAATCATGAACATTCATAAATACACAATCTTTGGATTTTGAAAATAGATTCTTGAGCTTCATGGGTGAAAGGGGCCCATGAATCAACACTTGACATACCTTGATTATTAGTTTCTTGAAGTTCTTGGAGAGATTCTTGGAATTGGATTTGATCTCTTGAAAGCTAGGGTTTTGTTTCTTAGGAGAGAATGTTCTTGATTTAGGGGAAAAGTGAGTAAATAATAATTTAAAATATTTTTAGGGATTAAATCCCGCACCTGGACGTGTTAAAACCTTGGGAAAAGACCAATTTATCCCTAGATGAAATATTTATTTTTTGTCAAAATTTCCCAATTTGGCAGGCTGGCGCGATGCAATGTTATGCGCCGTGTCACTGGAAATTGCCAACTGGCAACTTGGCTGACGGCACGACGTGGTGGAATCGCGTTCCTATATTGTTTGTAAACTGGAAGTGCACTGTGATGCGGTGAATTGCGTTGGTACACTGGAAATTGACAACTCTAAAATGGATCCTTGCCGGGACGCGCCATAATCGTGGAGGCTCAGTGGATTTTGACGATTGCCATTTTGGCATGTTCTGTAATGCATTGATGGCTCATGTGGCATACTGTCTTACCAAAATGTCTATAAATCTTTGTCGGGGTGTCGAATTTGGGCGAATTTGGTATCGATGGAACTTATTCAATTTCCCACATAAAAAACAATCAAAATCTTTAAAATTTCATATCATAAAAGTGGATTCATCTTTTAAAGTAAGTCTTTAATATTTTTGGGATGATTTTAAGCTAGGTAGAAGTACGGAGTATTACAATATCTCCTCATTAGAAATATTCATCCTCAAATGAGACTAATTAAGATGGGAGAAATGATAAGATAAAATACGTAATGAACATTTACAACTGAAACATGACTACCAGACTGACATTACTGAGATTCATACTGAGCATGCATATCTGATGCATGAATTTATGATTGAGTTAATATATGAATGCACGACTGAGAGTACTGATAAGATGATCACGCATATTCGATGGTTAAATACATAACTGAACTGACTCATGAACATGCAACTAAACATGTAAGGGTAAAGATACCAAGTTTGAAATAAAAACTGAGCATAGTTTGTAACTAAAATTTGAACCATAAACTGAATGAACTTAAGGAAAGCTATTACCTTTGGATGATTCTAAATTAGCAGAGAAGAGGTGACGATAATAGGTCTGTATTTCTAATTTTGCTTCCCAAGTGGCTCCCTCAACGGTCTGATTTCTCTAAAGAACTTTGACTAGAGGGACTTCTTTGTTCCTCAGTCTCAGAATCTGACACTCAAGGATTCAGTCTGGAATCTGTTTGAAAGAGAGGTTGTTTTGAATATCTATGACCTCAACATGCACTACAACTTCTGGGTCACCTATGCACTTCTTAAGCAAGGAGACATGGAACAATGGATGAAATAAAGATAGATCTGAAGGCAACTCAAGCTCATAAGCTACTTTGCCGAAGCGACTAAGAATTTTGAAGGGATCGACATATCGGGAACTGAGCTTTTCTTTCTTGCCGAACCTTTTCACTCCCTTTATGAGAGATATTTGTATGTACATATAATCACTAATCTCGAACTTGAGATCCTTTCTAGGTATATCTGCATATGATTTCAGTCAGATCTGAGCTGTCTTGATCCTTTCTCTGATCAACTAGACGTTCTCTAAGGTGTCGAATAATAAGTTAGGACCTACTATTGTGGCCTCACCGAATTTGAACCAACCGATAAGAGATCTGTATCTCATACCACACAGGGCTTCGAATGAAGCCATTTAAACACTGGAATAATAGTTATTGTTGTATGAAAACTCAATCAAAGGAACGTGGTCATCCCAATTACCTTTGAAATCAATTACACATTCCCTTAGCATATCTTCCAACGTCTGAATGTCCCTTTCTGCTTGACCATTTGTCTAGGGATGAAAGGCAGTACTGAGATGAACTTGGGTATCAAGACCCTTTTGGATTGCTTTCTAGAAATGAGAGGTGAACTAAGTACCTCTATCTAAGACAATAGATAATGAAACACCATACAATCCGACCAACTCCCTGATATGGAGTTTGGCATAATCCTCGGCTGAAAAGGAGGTATGGAATGAAAGAAAAATAAGCTGATTTGGTTATCCTATGTACAATAACCTAAACTGAATCATGTTGATGACGAGTACGAGGCAAACCCATCACAAAGTCTATGTTCACGTTTTCCCACTTCCAAATGGGAATATTGAACTTCTACATGGACCCACTAGGCTTCCAATGATCCATCTTAACTTACTGACATATTGAGTACTTAGCCACAAACTCTGCAATATCTCATTTCATCCCACTCCACCAATAGAACTCCCGCAAATTGCAATACATCTTAGTAGCCCCTGGATGAATCGAGTAACGCACACTATGCACTTCTGCTAGAATTCGCTACCTCAAGTCAACTACACCGGGCACACAGAGACATCTCTGACAATACAGCACACCATCTCCCCCTTGAGATAAAACCTCAACCATCTAATCCTTGACTAATTCCTTTAATCTGACTAAACTTGTATCCCTATCTTGCTTTTCCTTCACCTCAGAAATTAGAGATGATTCTGAACTACTATGAACCCATATGTTACCCTCTGTTGAATCAACTAGGCAAACACCTAGTCAGGAAAGCTGATGAACTTATTGGATCCGAGGTTGAAGCATGGTTGACGTTGAATCTAAAGGATCTACTGCTGGATAAATACCTTTGGGTGCGTTCGATTGATTCAATATCCATGAATCTAGAAAAGAGGGTTGAGGGTTGGAACAAATGTATAACAAGAATTCTTGGAATTCCTTGGGGATTCTTGATTGGTGCTGAGCTACAAAGGGCTTCATAAAGCTTTCGTCTCAATTCATATTTAGCCTAGCCGCGAGCAATCTGTGTTTGTTCGAATTCCATAGAATAGATAATATGGATGGGATTTTCTATAATGATAGACAAATGAAAGACTTTCTCAAGATTCTGATTCATCCACTAGCTTCTTCTTACTATCCTCAACATGAGCAACACTACCAATATACAGTCTACTAAGAGCGTCGGACACTACATTGACCTTGCCCGAATGGTAAAAGACACTCTTGTCATAATATTTCAAGAGCTCTAACCACCTTCTCTGATGGAGGTTAAGATCTTTCTGAGATAATACATACTAAAGGATTTTATGATCTGGAAACACATCTACATGCACCCCATACAAGTGTTACCACCAAATCTATAAGGCAACAACTACGTCTGCTAACTCAAGATCATGAGTCGGATAATTCTTCTCATGGGGTTTAAGCTGTCTGCAGGTATAGGCTATGACCTTACCATACTACATAAGGATATAACCCAAACCTACTCTAGATATATCACAGTACACTAAGAACCCATCTGAACCATTTGGAAGAGCTAAAACTGGGGGTTGAGGTGAGTTAAGTCTTCAACTCCTGAAAACTTTTCTCACAAGGATCTGACCACTGAAACTTGACTTTCTTCTGAGTCAATTTGTACATAAGGTATGCAATAGACAAAAATCCCTCAACAAATTATCAGTAATAGCTAGCCAGACCCAAGAAATTTTTGATATCTGATGGAGAAATAGGGCGAGGACAGTTTCTTACTGCTTCAGTCTTTTGAGTATCAACTCTAATGCCATCACCGAAAATGATATGTCCAAGGAATGCTACTGACCTTAGACAAAATTCATAATTACTAAATTTGATAAATAACTAATGATTCTTGAAAGTCTACAATATTGTTCTGAGATAGTCTACATGATCACGTTCACTATGGGAATAGACAAGAATGTCATCTATGAAAACTATAACTAACATATCTAAGTATTACTTGAACACATGGTTCATCAAGTCCATGAAAGCGGATGGGGCATTGGTAAGATCAAAGGACATGACTAAGAATTTGAAGTGACCAAATTGAGTTTGGAAAGCTATTTTTTGAATGTCACATTATTTGACTCTGAGCTAATGATAGCCTGAGCTGAGGTCTATCTTAGAGAAATAGTTGGCACCCTAAAGTTGGTCAAGAAAGTCATCAATTCTCAAGATTGGATACTTGTTCTTTACCATTACTTTATTGAGTTGATGGTAATCTATACGCATTTTAAGAGAACCATTTTTCTTTCGCACGAATAAGACTGGTGCACCCCACGGGGAGACACTTGGTTTGATGAATCCCTTATCTAGGAGATTCTTCAACTGTTCTTTCAATTTTTTGAGTTCTGTTCGTGCCATTCTATATACAAAATAGATATAGGCTGAGTATCTGAGAAGATCAATGCCGAAATCGATTTCCCTTTCGAGAAAAATTCCTGGAAGATCTTCAGGAAAGATATTTGAATATTCGTTCACTACTGGCATTGATTCAAGACTGGGAGTTTTAGAGAAAGTATCCTTAATTTGAACTAGATGATATACACATCCCTTAGATATTAGTTTTCTTGCCCAAAGGTAGAAAATAAGCTAAACCCAGAAGGCTAAAGTACTACCCATCCACTCTAGGACAGGTTTATTCAGAAACTAAAACTGGACAAATCTATTTCTACAGTCGACTGTGGCATAGCAGAAATAAAGCCAATCCATGTCGAGAATAACACATTTAAAGCAGTCATCTCTAATTCGACTAAGTCTACTGAAGCGACTTTCTAAAATATCATAATCAGACAGTTCCTGTATACCCATCAGGCTATGATAGTTTTACCTACTGGAGTAGAGACTGAGAAGGGCTCTTCTAGAATTTTGGG
Source organism: Capsicum baccatum var. pendulum (assembly GCA_030864225.1). Lineage (NCBI taxonomy): Eukaryota > Viridiplantae > Streptophyta > Magnoliopsida > Solanales > Solanaceae > Capsicum > Capsicum baccatum. The sequence continues at coordinate 141,643,940 of CM061552.1, forward strand.
ACTGACTCTGAAATCAACTGCTATGTAAGACTGAAGAGCATATAATCTATTTGGACGTTGCCCAGTAGTGGCGCTGGAAGTGGCACCCTGTTGGTTCGGGCGATCAAACTGAGCTGAGGAACGGTTATGTTGACCCTAAAACTATGATTGGAGAAAATCTCTAACTTTGTAACTTGGCTTACCATATCCAAAACACACATAGCTGTCAGCTCTGCAAATACCCTTGTGGTTCTTACCACAAGTCTAACAAAGAGGATTGGTTCGGCAACTGCTAATACTGCACTAAGATTTAGATCCTGGCGCCCTATCTTTGTTACCCTCTCTGAACTTAGGAATTAGAGCACTGGCTAAGGAAGGAGCTGGAATGGATGACTTTGGGTGGAACTAAAAATGATTACCACCCTTTGACTTAGGCTGATTGTAATTAAAGCTACCAATTCTAGCTCTCTTATTCTACTTCTCCCTCTCTCTTTAATCTTCTGCTCCCCTATCTATTGAGAATGGATTATAATCCTATCTATGTCCATCTCAGTAATCAACATTCTAGTCCTTCACTCTTTGACCATACTATTATTTACCCCAAAAACAATCTTACTCATCTTAGCCCTATTATCTGCCACTACATGAAGAGCGTATCTAGCTAGTTGAGTGAACTTGAGAGAATACTCTTTCACTATCATGTTACCCTGCCTGAGGTTGATAAAATCTAACACCATAGTTTCTCTTATCTCTAGGGTAAAGAATCTATCTAAAAAGGCAGTGGTAAATTCCTTCCACTCAATAAGACTTGCATTTATATCCCTCTCTGCTTTCCACTATTTGATCCATGTGTGAGCCATATCCTACAACTGATATAAAACTAGTTCAGCACTCTCTTTAGTAGTAACCCCCATGATATCTGTAACCTTTTAAACCTAATCAATGAATTCCTGAGGGTCCTCGTGTATCTTAGACCCAAAAATGAATAGAGGATTCATCCGGGTGAAGTCTCGAATCCTAGCTGGAGCAGTATTGGCAAATAGCTTTGATGGAATAGAATCTAACCATTCATTCTAAGATACAACTAAATTAGCAAGAGTAGTGAATATAACTCTGAATTCTGAATGAGAGACGTGTTCATCTAAGGGATCTGCTTAGATGGGCTGAGGGGATGATTGATTCCTGTTTATTCTTTTGGGAGGCATGTTCTATAAAAAAATGGAGAAATGGATTAGACTAAGAGTTGAATTTGAGCTCATGCTCACTAGCATGACATGAATACTGAAAGAAGGGAAATTGTTGCTAAAACATCTTATAGCCTCTTGTACATAAATGTGGCGCACAGCACAGCCATGCACAAGACTCTACTAGATGCAACTTTCAGAATTCCTAGGACTCTATTCAACCTTAGGCTCTAATACTAAGTTTATAATGCCTCAAATCTGGTACCCAGAATGCCACACGGTGCGCATGACCTCCAAAGACCACAAGCCAACCCATAACTAGTACCTGCTGTAATAACTATAACATAACACTGTGTAATGCAGAAGATGGGCTGAAATTTTCCATAAGGTTCAAAAATGAAACATAACTGTAAATACGGTATAACAATACCAAAACTGAAATAACTGTCTGAACATACTACTGTCTAAATAAGCCTATAACTGTTTCAATAAGAAGTTGATGGGACATGTCCCCAACTAACTCCAACTATTGAAACAAACTAAGTACTGAAATAAAAAAGCATCCTTAAATAATAAGGACTCACTGCTAATCTACTACTGCTGACTGAAACCTGAGCTACTAAGTGCGATCGAGAACCTGAGCGTCCAAACCTATGATATAAAATACCATAGTGCAAAAGATAAGTATGCATCAGTAAAAGAGAATGTACTGGCATTCCAGTGATGTAGGTTGAATGCATGGGGTTCATACGCATGAACTATAACTAACTGATAACATGAACATGGACATGACTACATAAGAATACATGCATAAAAACATAATTGTAATTAAACTATGGGGATTCTGAATACTAAACATACTAATAACATTGATTACTAATGACTGATATAATTGATATTGGGTGACTATTGCTGATAGTCTTAGTTTTGATGGAACTAGCTGAGTTTCACATAGAGCTGAGTGACTATATCTGATAGTCCTGAAATTTGTAGAACTATCTGAGTTCTATTTCTGAGATTGAGACTGAGACTATGGGAAGTAGTTATCTAACCGACATGACCCTAATAAGCTATTATAGCTAAGTTGGGGTCCAATCTGTAACCCCAATTAAAAGGGTATCAATACTGCGCCACTAATAAAGACAAGTTGTGAGTGGCCTTCATCTGGTAGTGCCCCCAAAGGATAATGGTGGAACCATTATCTATCAGTGTTAATTCACCTCTTCAACCCTCAACTATCATTGTCGATGTCTCAAACCATGCTGGCTATACAGTTCTGGAACACAAGGATTGCTTCTAAGGGGTCACACCCTCTGCCGTTACTGTGTGCCCTCATCCTTGGGTTCGCTCAGCTCTAATTCCTATTAACAACCGAATAGACACTAAACTTATTATACTAAGATAAACTAGACTGAGTTCACTGAGTTTCGAGGATTGACAAAATATTACTGAATTTTGTTAACTGACTAAGCTCATGATATTACTGAGTTTTCCTAAGTCATTTAACTGACTGAATTGTACTAATCATGTTCTGACTAAGATTATTATAAAACTGACACAGGTTCTATACACCCAGCTAAATTATTGGGTATAAATACCCCCATGACTCAATAGCATAATAGTAAATCATGGCATAAGTTCGAAAGAACAACAATGGCTATATATATATACATCCGTAATTCATGGACTAAGATATTTCATCAAACACTTGACATGCATTAACTTGTTCATGAATGGATGTTTCATATTAACATGCTATAATGGCACTTTTCCTTCACCTAAGCATTTAATCAAACACATGGGGAGAATTCTTTGGTTATACCATCATGAATGCATCTGATTATCATGGTTGCATAAGTAAATTATCAATTTGAAGGGTTTATCATGAATATTATGCAAAACAACACATAATAGGATCAATCATTGGAACATGGAATTTAAAACATAAATCAAAATCCAACAATAACATGAACATGAATCTCAATTCAACTAAATCATGAACATTTATAAATACACAATCTTTGGATTTTGAAAAGAGATTCTTGAGCTTCATGGGTGAAAGTGACCCATGAATCAACACTTGACATACCTTGATTCTAAGTTTCTTGAAGTTCTTGTAGAGATTCTTGGAATTGGATTTGATCTCTTGAAATCTAGTGTTTTGTTTATTAGGAGAAAATGTTCTTGATTCGGGGAAAAAGTGAGTAAATGATAATTTATAATATTTTTATAGGTTAAATCCCACACCTGGACGTGTTAAAATCTTAGAAAAAGACCAATTTATCCCTGGATGAAATATTTATTTTTCATCAAAATCTCCTAATTTGTCAAGCTAGCATGATTCGGTGCTATCGTGTCGTGTCACTGGAAATTGCCAACTAGGAACTGGGCTGAGGTGCAACGCGGTGGAATCGCGTTGCTACATTGTTTGTGAACTATAAGTGTACCGCAATGCAGTGGAATTATGTTGGTACACTGCAAATTGACAACTCTGAAATAGAGCCTTGGCGCGACGCGCCATAATCGCAGACGCTCACTAGATTTTGACGATTGCCATTTTGACATGCTCTGCGATGCGTTGATAGCTCAGGTGGCACATTATCTTACAAAAATGACTCTAACTCTTCACTCGGGTGTCGAATTTGGGTGAATTTGTTATCGATGGAAAACTTATTCAATTTCCCACACAATAAAAAGTCAAAATATTGAAAATTCCACATGCATAAAAGTGGATTCATCTTTTAAAGAAAGTCTTTATCATTTTTAAGATGATTTAAAGTTAGGTAGAATTACGAGGTATTACACTAGGATACTTATATCAAGGGGTTGAGAGTCTTATCTTGCTTATATTTGTAATGTTAGTGTAGTGAGTTCATTTCTTAATTATATTCCTATGTCTTTGATTTCCTTGATGTCTTTCATACCGATCTACCTGACTTTCCTCCTAAGCATAAAATAATGTTTATTGTTGATCTTGAGTTGGGCACCCTACCTACTTTTATGGAACCTTATTGTATGGATCCTGTAGAGCTTAAAGATCTGAATTCCTAGCTTTAGCATCTTTTGGGTTAGGGTTTCATTAGTCTGGGTGTGTCATCTTGAGGTTCTTTTGTCTTATTTGTGAAGAAAAATATTCGTTCTTTACATATATGTATTGATTACTTGCAGTAAAATAAGGTGACAATGAATAATAGGTATTCTATGCCTCATATTAATGACTTGTTTGACCAATTTCAGGGAGTAAAAATGTTCTCTAAGATTGAATTAAGGTTCGGCTACTATTAGTTAAGGATTTGTACTGCGAACATCCCAAAGGTAATCTTTTGGACTCGCTATGGGCACTATGAATTCTCGATGATGTCTTTTTTGCTATCAAATGCTCTATTTACGTTCATGGATTTAATGAACCATGTGGTTAAATCTTATTTGGACTATTTCATGATTTTGCTCATCAATGACATTTTTGTGTATTTGTGGATTAGGGAGTAGCATATGCTAGATTTGAAGATTGTACTCCAGACTATGAGAGATCATAGGCTTTTTGCCAAATTCTCAAAGTATGAGTTTTGTTTGAGTCGATTACATTCCTTGGGGATGTGGTGTCTAATGATGGAATTATGGTTGATCCAACTAAGATTGTGGTTATTGAAGATTGGGCCATACCTACTCCTCTATCTGAGCTACGTAGCTTTATTAGTTTGGTAGTCTACAAAATATGGTTCGTTAAGAGTTTTTCTATTATTGCAGCATCGATGATAAGATTTACCCATAAGGAGGTTCCTTTCTAGTGATCTAGGGAGCACGAATCAAGTTTTTTTAAAGCTCAATGATTTTCTCACTTCAATTCATTTATTATCTTTTCTTGTTGAGGGTAAGGGGTTTACTGTATGTTATGATGCTTCTGGTGTTAGTTAGGATTGTGTTTTGATGCAGTAGGGTCAAGTTATTACCTATGCATTGATGCAACTAATGATGCATGAGCGCAACTATCCCACTCATGATTAGGAGCTGAAGGCAATAGTTTTTATGCTTCTCATTTTGAGGCGTTACTTTTATTGTGCTCATTGTGAGATCTAGACTGATCATCATAGTAGTAAGCATCGTATGACTCAATGAGATCTTAATTTGACAATGCACAGACAGGTACAGCTGTTGAAGGGTTATGCCATCTCTATTCTATACCATTTAGATTATTTGAATAGTATAGCGGATGCCTTGAGATAGAAATTTGTAAGTATGGGTATCTTGGCTTCTATTTCAGTTTCTGAGTGCCCGCTAGATAGGAAATCTAGTCCATAGCCAACTTGAGGGTGTGACTTGATATTTAGACTCTGGGAGGATCCTTTCTAATGTTTAGGATAGGTCTACGTTATTTGATAAGATTTTAAGTCATTACTTTAGCGATAGAGGACTTGGTGCCATTCGTAATCCGGTGCTAAAGGGTGAGTCTAGGAAGGATACCATAATTCTGAGGGTATTATGAGATATGATGGTCATATTTGTTTTCCAAGGGATAGATACTTGATCAAGTTTATATTCTGTGAGGCTCACTGCTCTAGATACTTATTCACCCTAGGGCAGCTAATATGTATAGGGATTTAAGGTAGCACTTCTAATAGAGTGACATATAGAGAGATATAGTGTACTTTGTAGATCTTTGCCTATGTTGTCAGTAGGTAAAGGACAAGTATTAGAGGCCTAGTGACATAAATCAAAGACTGCCCATTCCCGAGTAGAAGAGGGAGCGGATCACCAGACTTTTTTATTAGTTTACCTCGTACAACCTATGGTTCTAACAGCATTAAGGTCATTGTCTATTAGTTGACCAAATAAACAAACTTCCTTCCTTTTCAAACGCTTTTCAGTGCCGAGAGGTTCCCCTATATATTTGTTCGTGAGATAGTTCACTTGCATGGCATACCCATATCTATTATTTTAGATAAGGATTCGGTATTAAATTTTATGTTCTAGAGGATTTCTTAGGAGGAGTTGGGAACTCTGATTGATCTCAACACCAATTTTCACCCTCAGACCCATAAAACGTCTGAACAGACTCCTTAAATTCTTAAGGATATACTTTAGTCTTGTGTTATATACTTTGGAGGTTAGTAGGAGCAGTACTTAACATTGGTAGAGTTGTCCTATAATAATAGTTGTCATTCGAGTGTCAATATGGAACCATTTGAGACACTATATAGTAGGTATTGTCGATTGATGATAGGTGTATTTATGCACTCTAGTGTTACTATTCTAGCTTATATAACATTTTTTAGGATAATTTGTGTGCTTTATGTGTTGATATGATATAAATAATTATATAAGTGCCCAAGTGTATGATTACAATGTTCAAAGTGTATTCCAAACAAGTTTGTACTTAATTAAGTCATTTAGGGTTCAATCGAGGAAACAAGTTTTACTAGCTTGAGCTAGTTTCTTGTCAAGTCTAACTTGATGGATTATAATGTTTTTAAGGAGTTCCAAATGGTTTAAATGTGTAATTATGAGTGGAAAAACTTGTTGGTGATGTGCAAAGTTCATTTTGATTAAGTGTAGAGGTGGAACAATAAAGTTGCATATCAACACGAACTAGCTTAGTCTTAGATCTTGTTTTAATTTATCGTTATGGATATTGTGTTGTTATTATCTCTAATACATGGTGTGTGGTTACATAGGATGCTTTGTGAGCTGATTATGATGAAATATGGATGATATAAAGGCTGTAAATCCTTTGAAAATATACCACAATACAAGGGATGGAAGAAGGGACGTTCAACACTTAGCCAAAAACTTGGGTGCAACTTCCAGTGAGGGATCGTGATAGGGGTGCACCGCAAACCCTATTTGACTCAAGCAAGGGGTACGACATGATACCTACTTTACTTGACCATAGAGTGCACCGCAACCCATGCTCAATTTGACTGACTAGTGCAGCGTGATCCTAATTCTAGACATGGCCAAAAATTGCAAGTTTAATCCTACATGGCTTGGGCTTATTCTATACATATAAATAGAACATTGTACATGTTATTCATCATCTTTGGATGTCTTGGAACATCAAGGAGTTTCTACTACATATTTTTTTAGGTTTACATTCTTTTATCTTATATTAAGTATTCAACCTTTTGGATTATGATTATGACAATGAGTGGCTAAGAACTCTCTTTTTGGGGTTAAAGACAAGAACATGACTACTATTATTTTGAATTAAGTTCGTTTGATTTTCTTATAATTATTTGTTGTGTGTTCATAATTCTTTTAACTATTTTGACGCTTGATCACCTTTAGAATACATCTACTATCAACCTTGTGATCTCGGGAGAGAGAATAGGGAGATAGAACGTGGGAATTAGAAAAAGTGTGGATGTATACTTTTATAAAAAAAAAATTAAATTAGCATCTAGTACAGGGTTGTACTTAGAAATCTCACTTGATTCAAACATGGGATGATAGTTTTAAGAACTTAATTGGATTATTACATCCCTGCTCAACGATGTAGTTGTAATTTCCAAATTAGGTAAACAATTAGAGGTCGGGAGACCATGATCATGCAATTAACCCTAGGAATTAACAACCAAGATAATCAAGTTAAATAATGAAGTTTAATAACATAGTATGATTTTTTAAAGTGCTTTAACCCTAGGTTATATTCCATTGATTGTTTCAAGATGCTTATTTATGCATTATTTACTTTAATTCCAAGTTACAATTTGCAAACTCTCTTTTTGGTTAATCTTGCATCAAGTGAATCTATACTATGGACTAAAATTGAATCGTTGTTGACCCAAGTCCCTGAGGGATCGATACTTCACTTTAATTAGTCAACTTTACTATTTGATAGACCACGTACACTTTGATGTGTGTTGGGCCCTACCAAGTTTTTGGCACCGTTGTCTGGGATTTGTAATTTTGCAGTTATTTAGTCTTTAGTTTTCTTTTTAGATTTCTTTGGTGTTTTTATGCTTGGTATTTGTTGTGTATTTATGGGAAACAGGTTTATCGAGTAGTAATCTGGCAAGGGATCAGGATTTAGTTGAACTAAGCTCTGAACCTGCGTAGCTTTTTCATCAATGAATGAGAGAACGAATATTTCTCCCATATTCCTCAAATCATAGAATATCAAGAAAATCCTACTCTAATGGCTGAAGAACAAGCATTCCATAAGATAGTCAGAGAAGAGGAAACCCCACTTCCAGCCAATTTCACCTCCCCACTTAATAAGCCAACAGATGGAGGCAATTTTGAGCTTAAACAGAATATGGTGTAGCTTTTGATTAGCAGTAGACTATTCACAGTGATTTCACATAAAGATCCACAAGTCCACTTGCAAAATTTCCTTGAAATTAGTGACACATTCATTCCTACGGGGTGAATGCAGAATATGTATGGATTATTCTATTCCACTTTACACTATTGGGGGGAGCAAAAAAGTGGTTGAATGTGGATCCGACAAATTCAATCACATCATAGGATGACATAGCTCGAAAATTCCTAATTTGATTTTTCCTGAGATAGCTCAAAAATTTCTTATTTTGTTTTTCCCATCTAGCAAGACTGTGAGACTTCGCTGTGAGATAGTGTGCTTCAAACAAAAGCTAGATGAGAATCTTTATCGTGTGTAGGAGGGCTTCAAGGAACTTCTTTGGGACTTCCCACACCATCAACAGTCTAATGAGGTACTTGCTAATACATTAATAGAGGATCTTGATCACAATATAAAATATTGCTAGATTCAGTTGGAGGTGGTCAAGATCTTGAGATGACATATGATGAGCTATACAGTTTATTGAACTGCATAGCCCAAGGAAATCCAGAATAATATTTAGATTCAAAGAATACAACCAAAAGAGTTACAAGCATGTTAGAGGTTGGTCAATTCACTGCTATAGCTGCTCAAGTCTCTACATTGAAAAATCAAATAAGCAGTCTAAAGTTTGGAGTTGTATAGCCTACAACCATAGTTAATGCAATCCAACAAGCTGTATGTTGGTGTGAAGTTTTTGATAATAGTGGCCATTCAATAGCTATGTGTTCTGCAAATCCGGAGTCGGTAATGTATATGGGTAACGTTCAAATTCCTAATTATGGTAACTCCTACAACATAAAGGGGAAAACTCATCCACCAATGCACATGGAATGAACCACAATAGCAGGCTCAACCAAATTAGTCAACTAGCAATATAGAGGAGATGATGAAACAACTTTTAGTCGATCAAGCGCAAATGGCTGCAGATAAGAAAAGTCAATAGGCAGAATTAAAGAATTATCAAAAGGCCATAAAAATCTTAGAGTTGCAGTTGGGAAAGTTACAACAGACACTGAATACCAGTCCTCAAGGTGGTTTGCCAGCAGAAATAGAAAATCCAAAACAATTAATGGCAATTACTTTGATGAGTGGTAAAGAGATCAACGCACAACATCCAAAGGCAACTAAAGAGGTAGATATAGATTTGACTCCCACAAAGGTATCCAAAATAATAGGTGAAAATTCAAGGAAGTCTGAGTACTCTAAATAATAAAATACTGTAGAAGTGGAGAAGAAGATCCCGCAACTTTCTTTCCCACAAAAGCACAGAAAAGCAAAGCTGGATGTATGTTTTAAGAAGTTGTTTGACATATTTAGAGAGCTCTATATTAACATTCCATTGTTATATTTTTTACAGGGTATTCCCAAGTACGCTAAGTACATGAGGTATATGGTTGCTAATAAGGTAAAATTGTCGGATGCAGAGACAGTAGCACTCACTAAAGAGTGTAGCATGGTGGTGACACAGAAAATCCCCAAAAAACTAAAGGATCCGGGGAATTTTACTCTTCCTATCCATATTGGGAGTAGTAAAGTGGTCCATGCACTGAGTGACTTAGGGGAAAGTGTCAAATTGATGCCCCTCTCTTTGTTCAATACTTTGGACTTGGGGAAGCCTAGACCAAGACCTATGCTACTACAATTGGCGAATGGGGTCATTGCTCGCCTAGAAGGAATTATTAAAGATGTCCTCATAAAGATTGGTAATTTGTTATTTCTGCTAACTTTATTATTTTAGATTTTCAGGCATATGAATAGGTACCCATCATTTTAGAGTGTTCATTCTTGGAAACGTAAGGATCTTTGATTGATTAAAGAGAAGGTACGCTCACAATAAGGTTGGAGGATGAAGAGGCGATATTTAAAGTGTATAGACACTTAACACACTACTCCACTACAAGGACTTGTGCATGATTACTGTTATTAAATAGGATAAGTATGGGGTGGATAGTCTGCAAAAGACATCTTCGAACACCCTCATTGAGCACCCTAACCCATAAGCAAAGCCTTAAGTACTGCAACCTGATATGGTGGAAATTGATGAGCCTGAGAAGGCTAAAGTTGAAAAAGTTGTTGATCTTGAGAATGTACCCTCAAGAGGTTAGAAAATAATAAGAAGATGTTCTCCAAGTATGATGAAAAAGGATGAAGGAATTTGGCTATGTCGTAAGTTGGGTCGTGCCACAACACTAAATCAGGCGCTGCTTGGGAGGACACCAAAGTTAAGTAGGTATGTTTTATTTTTAGTGTTTTTAGTTTTTACTTCATGTTTTTTTTTATTTTTGTTTTTGTTTAGTCGCGGTTGATGGGAAGTCTGAGTACCAAAAAACATGAGCTAAAGAGCATGATAGAGACTAAGTATTGGGTCCCCGAACCTTTATGCAAAAAGATGCTTCTATCTAGGCCTAAAGTCCTTAGGGAGTATTGTTATCTCTAATATTATACTTTGGGGACAAAGTAGATTTTCAAGTGTCGGGTGGGGAAATTTCCAATTTTGGGCTCAATTTAATAAGTTTTATGAAAGTTATTCTTGTTGGTGCTATTTTTTATTGCATGATGCAAGTGTTTTTATGGTAAAAAGCATTTTGATTGTGTGAATTGCTACTTTTGAGACCCCTAGGCCTATTCTTATGACTCTTGTACTTGTTGGCTTAAAGTTTGAATTTTTTTAATTGTTTGGTTAAGAGTCTATAATGATCCTATTGAGTTGAGCATGTTCCATGTGTGTGTGAGTTATTGTATATTATTTGTTGCATGTAATGTTTATAACTTGCCCTTTGTGTGTGCAAAGTAAAATAAAGAATGTGGGCTTGGGAGATGATATAGGCATTTCCTTGATAGCCTTGTTTTATACCATCTTTTGACCTGCCCTTCGTGCATAATCTTAGTAAGCCCCATTGAGCCTTTAGGGTTTTCTTTGATAGACTCATCTGTAGACAAATTCCCTTCTTTGATAGACCTTAATTTGATCCAAAGCTCCTAAGAGATTTAATGTAAAATTAATTGAGTTGAGGAGCTTGAAAAATAAGAGAAGGAAAAGGTGAAATTGAAGCCTCAAAGAGATAGTTATTGGTGTTCAAATGAATTTTTATATGTTATGGTGGGGAGTTGAGTAATGAAAAAGAATAAACATTTGTTAAAATTAAATGAGTTGTGCATAAAATACTCCCACCATAGTATTGAGAATGAGCTTTATAAGATGGGTTGTAAACAAAAGAACGGGGTAGATAAATTGGTGTGATTTGGTTGTTAAAGTGGATTTAATGGTATAATGTAGTGTATTAAAGCTCTTAGGCAAGATAGTCACTATTCTTATCAAAAATAGTTCCTACCTGCCCTTTAGCCTACACTACAACCTAGAAAAGACCTATTTGATCCTATGTTTAACATTCTAATATTAGTGGACCACTACACTAAGGTCAATCCTAGGTTCATTATGTGTAACCTGTGCATTCCTTATGAGAGTGAGCATAATTTGATGCTTATACCCATTATATTATAAAATGCTTTGATGTGAGTGATTATGGGTAACTCTCTTTTTGTGAGGAGCACATGTTTGATGAATGTTGGTGATTTTTATGATGTCCTTGATTGAATGATAAGCATGAATTTTCCAACTAGGTGATTCAATTCTTGAGGCTAGGATGTTTTGGAGTAGCGTTCATGATCTATCAATTGTGTATAAAACATGCTTAGTGTAGAAACTTGCATTCTGTGTAGTCATTGTAGTATTAGATTGAGTGTCTTGCATAATGTAGAAGTGTAGAGTCTCCTCAGTTGATAATGCTTAGAGTTAAGAGTTGTTCGAGGACGAACAAGGCTTTAAGTGTGGGATGGTGATGTTTGGTGTAGTTATGCACTCTAGTGTTACTATTCTAGCTTATTGAGCCTTGTTTTGAGGATAATTTGTGTGCTTTATATGTTGATATGATATAAACAAGCATATAAGTTCCCAAGTGTGTGATTATAATGTTCAAAGTGAATGCCAAAAAAGTTTGTACTTAATTGAGTCATTTAGGGTTCAATCGAGGAAACTAGGTTTACTAGCTTGAGCTAGTTGCTTGTCTAGTCTAACTTGATGGATTCTAATGTGTTTAAGGAGTTCCAAAGTTTAAATGTATAATTATGAGTGGAAAAACTTGTTGGTTATGTGTAAAGTTCATTTTGTGTAAGTGTATAGGTGGAACAATAAGTTGAAGATCAACACGAACTAGCTTAGTCTTAGCTCTTGTTTGGTTCATCGTTATGGATTTTGTGCTGTTATGGTCTCTAATCCGTGGGGTTTTTTTATACAGGATTCTTTGTTAGTTTATTATTATAATATATGGATGATATAAAGGCTGGAAATCCATTTAAAATGCACCACAATGAAAGGGGTGAAAGGAGGGACGTTTAATACTTATCCAAAAACTTGGATGCAACTTCCAGTAAGGGCTCGCGATAGGGGTGCGCTGTGAGCCCTATTTGACTCAAGCAAAGAGTGCACCATGACCCCTACTTTACTTGATCAGCTAGTGCGCTGCAACCCATGATCAACTTAACTAGCTTGTGTGGCACGACCCCAATTCTACACACGACCAAAAATTGCAAATTTAATCCTACACGACTTGGGCTTATTCTATACATATAAATAGAACATTGTACATGTTATTCATCATCTTTGGACGTCTTGGAACATCAAGTAGCTTCTACTACACATTTTTTTTTAGGTTTACATTCTTATATTTATCCTTCTACTACATTATATCATGTATTAAACCTTTTGAATCATGATTATGATGATGAGTGGCTAAGAACTCCCTTTCTAGGGTTAAAGCCAAGAGCATGACTACTATTGTTTTGAATTAAGTTCATTTGATTTTCTTATTATTATTGGTTGTGTCTTCATTCCTTTTTCAACTATTTTGAGGCTTGATCACCCTTAGAATACATTTATTTCAAACCTTATGATCTCAGGAGAGGGAATAGGGAGATAGAACGTGGGAATGAACAAAGTGTGGTTTGTATTCTTTTATAAAATAACGAATTCAAATTAGCATTGAGGACAGGGATGTACTTAGAAGCCTCACTTGATTCACACGTAGGATGATAGCTTTAAGAACTTAATTGTATTATTACATCCCTGCTCAACGATGTAGTTGTAATGTCCAAATTAGGTAAATAGTTAGAGGTTGGGAGACCACAATCATGCAATTAACCATACGAATCAACAAACCAGATAAGCAAGTTAATGAATGGAGTTCAATAATGTAGTATTATTGTTCAAAGTTCTTTAACCCTGGGCTTTACTCCATTGTTTGTTTCAAGATGCTTATTTACGCATTATTTACTTTAATTCCAAGACAAAATTTCCAAACTTTCTTTTTGGTTACTCTTGCATCAAGTGAATCTAAACTATGAATTAAAATTGAACCATTGTTCAACCAAGTCCCTGTGGGATCGATACTAGTCTTTAATTAGGCCACTTTACTATTTGATAGACCACGTAGACTTTTGTGTGCGTTTGGGCACTGTCATTGATTTCTATGGTATAGTTTGAGACCTTTTGTCATGACCCAAACCAGGGCATCACCATGACGTATATCTCAAGTCCCACATGGATCGAATATCACCGCCTGCACCTTACCAAACCAAACACATCATCCCCCAAGGTCGGATGAATTCAGAATTATAACAAGGTAGCGTACAACACCTTGAGGAATTTCAAAATATGTGTATAACCAACATCTGGTTACCATCCAAGCAACTGACCAACACCTCCTAATAACGACAATAATCCAAACTAAGCCTTCTAAACAAAGAACCAAAACTAAATATCAATAAAGTGTCATGACATGCCCCCGACCATAGGCAAAAATAGTTTACACAATGAAACACATAAGTGACTATAACATGAAATATAGACTTTGGATGAATGGAAGCTCACCACTTCAATGTCAACTCATGATTTGATCCCAAACCCCAATCACTGAGCAGGAGAAGTATAATTATGACCAATCTCTGCATTGCATGGGGATACAACGTCCGATGACGTCTAGCGCGGTAAACGCTAGAATGTAACTCAGGGATAACGATAATATAATGACATGGTTAACAGTTCAAAAACATTCAAATCCAATGCACATAATCAAATGGATATACAAATAGATTACATACCGGGATAGGGAACAAGAATTCACATGCTCCTTAAAACTTTAACCTAGATTGTGTAGCTCAACCATCATATAATTGTACCTACGGGCTATATGAGCCCTACCACTCACCCCCTGGTCGTCCCAGTGCGTGTAGCCGCCTAAATTGGAGAAAGATCATATATGTATACATGGGGGACTCGAGCCCTCCAATCATATACTAAGGTTACTTAAGCAATCGGATCATGAAATATGATATGGGAGACTCGAATCCTCCAATCGTAATGATAGCAATAAGGTGGAATCGAGCCACACAACAAGAAGTAAGGGGAATCGAACCCTCAAGCCATATAGAAACCCACATCAGCTAGCATGGTTCCCAGTGTTAGTCACTAGGATGTCCACTTTAACGACTTATCTACACAACCCTCTTTTGAAGCCTAATAAAAAACATTTATCACACATTCCAATTCGGTGAACCATCTTTCACATTAAGGCATACATTGTCTGTATTGCCATACCAACTATATTTGTAAGGTAACAATAACATTCCCAAATAATTATATTACTTGGGGGAGTTCACAATCCCCTCCGTTCAATTATGCAATATTTTGTGAAAAGACGAATCAACATGGTTCAATTCAACATCACAATGCAATAGGTAAAGAATAGTTCAATTCCCATATTTCTTATAACTAAAAACCAATTTCACATTATGAGGTGGGCACATAGCCACTTCAAAAGTCACAAGTTTGGGAAAAATAACAATTCCCAAGTTCATTCGTCATACCCATGCACTCATAAATTCAAAACCATAATTAAAGCATGAAAAATTATATGTAAACCATGGGAAAACATTGTTAAACAACAAACATACAAAACCCTCAACCTTTGTTATAAAACCAACATGAATATCTCATGAAAAATACGTTAAAACACATGTTTGCAATAAATTAACAATGAGGGAAGAGTAACATACCATAAACACTAAGAAATTTGAAGTAAAAATCGACCCTTGATCCCTTCGATGACCAACTTGATGAAACCCTAGCTTGACTTGCTTGAGGAAAATAAGAGAGCTATTTGGAGTGTTTGAGAAGTTACTTAGATTTGTTTCTGAGTGCTAATGACACCTTAAATGGGTTATAAGGTATGTGTTTCAATTTGGGTAAGAGGGGAAATGTGCAGAAAGCCCTTAACTTAAAAGCTCAAAAAGTGTCGTCATTATCTTCGGGTCAGTCATTGACATGTAGGCACTCCAAATGACTCATCACCATGAGTCATAAGCAAGACAGTCTCTAGGACCGCCACACACTGTTGACCCTACGACTCAACTAGTACCACTCAAAATGAGACCCTACAACTCTTAGGGTCCAATCTTGGTCAATACAGAACCCAATAGGGTAAACACTAGACATCCTACGAATTGGAACCAACGACTCGTAGCGAGCTACTTATACACAGAGAATAAGTTAAAAAATTAATTACTGATTTGGTTTTGATTCCATCCTAACGACTCATCATGAGTATTTACAACTAGTGTCCCTAAGTCGTACCCTACACAAAAACTGAAGAACCTTTCCCTGTACACCTTACGACTAGGGTAACCTTACCCATCAAGACGTATAATGACTCGTATGGTGAGTTTTTTCCAAGGCAAAAATCTCAGAACTAGGAAAGTTTTCAAGCACCAAAAACTTGGGGCATTACATACTTCACCCCTTAGGACCATTCGTACTCGAATGATAGGACAAGGAATTTATTAGCATGATTTGACTCCGCGTACCACTACTATTACCTTTAACAAAGACAGAAAAATAAAGATGCAAAGGAAATCACTATTTCCTTTAACAAAGTCGGAAAACAAGTTTGTCAAAGAATACACATACCTTAATCTCGATTAACCAGAATGAGAAACAAAAAGGGGTACTTGGAATTCATGTCCTCTTCAGTTTCCCCTGTAGCATCCTTAATCTTTTGGTACCTCCAATGAAACTTTACCGATGCCACATCCTTGGTCTGCAATCGACGGACTTGTTGATCCTAAATCTCAACCGTGACTTCCTCATAAGACAAAAAATCAAAGATACCAACCTCCTCCAAAGAAACAACCATTGAAGGGTCATCCACACACTTTCTCAACATTAAAATGCAAAACACTGAATGAATGGAGCTCAAACTAGAGGGAAATTCCAATTCATATGCGACATTACCAACCCTCTTCAAAACCATATATGGACCAAGATAACAAGGAATGAGCTTTCCCTTATTAACATGCCGCATCACACCCTTTATGGGGGACACCTTCAGAAATACCCAGTCATCAATACTGAATTCTAACTCTCTTTGCCTTACATCCGCGTAGGACTTTTGGAGACTTTTGGGTAGCCTTAAGTCTATTTTGAATCACCTTTATCTTCTTCATTTCTTGGTGAACGAAATCAGGACAAAATAACTTATTCTCACCAAGCTCAAACCATTCAATAGGAGACCTACACCTCCTACTATATAAGGTCTCAAATGGAGCCATACCAATGCTAGAGTGATAACTATTATTGTAGGCAAATTCTATGAGAGGAAGGTGGTCAACCCAACCACCCCTAAAATACAAAACAAAATCTAGAAGCATATCTTTAAAGACTTGAATTGTCCTTTCACTTTCTCATCCATATGTTGGTAGAAAGTCTACCTTAGTCCCCAAACCTCACTGGAACGACCTCCAAAAGTAAGATGAGAACTGAGTACCCCAATCAGATATAATGGAAACTAGAGTACCATGCAACTTCACAATCTCCTCAATGAACAACTTGGCATAATACTCAGAAGTGAAATTAGTCCTCACTAGAAAAAAGCGAGAAGACTTAGTCATCCGATCCACGTTGACCCAAATTGAATCAAATTACAGGTGAGACCACAAAAGACTAGTAACAAAATCTATATTAATTATCTCCACTGTAATAGCTCTAACTTGAGTCAACCCATCGGGCCTCAAGTGCTCTACCTTCACTTGCTGACAGACCATGCACTTAGCAACGAAATTGGCCACATCTCGCTATATATTGTTCCATGAATAAATCACTTTAAGCTCATAATACATTTTTTTTGAACCAAGATGAATAGGATATCATGAATCATGAGCTTCGACCAAAAATTTTCCTCGTGACCCATCAACATCAGCAATACATAGTCTACCTTGGTACCTCAAGATACCATCACCACCAATCTTGAAAACCATCACTTTCTACCCATTTATATCATTCTTGATTTTCAAAAGAATGGGATCCAATACTTGTTTCTCCTTTACTTGAGCACCATGATATGGCCTTGCCACCCCATGAACAATTACACCCCCATCCTCATAATCCAAGATATGAACTGCTAGATTAGCCAAACGGTGAATATCCTTAACCAAATCCCACTTGTCCTTGTCTACATGAGATAAGCTTCCTATGGACAACCTGCTAAGAGCATCAACAACAACGTTAGTAGAGACTCATGTCATAGTACATTAGTAACTCAAGGCACCTCTTTTGCCTAAAATTTAATTCTTTCGAGGTATACATACACTGTAAGATCTTATTATCAAAATAAATATCAACATGGACCACATACAAATAATGTCGCCAGATCTTTAATGCAAATACCATAGCTAACAATTCCAAGTCATGGGTCAGATAATTCTTCTCATAAACTTTTAGTTGCTTAGAAGTATAAGCAACCACCTTGCCATGTTACATTAACACACAACCTAGAACTACTAGGGACACATCACAATAGAGAACAAAACTATCAGTGCCCTAAGGTAGAGTCATGATCAGAGCTGAAGTCAACTTATCCTTTAGCTTCTCAGAGTAACCTTACAACCATTAGACCACAAGAATTTCACCTTCTTTTGAATCAAATTAGTTAACAGGGATAGAAGAGAAACTATTTACAAACCTTCTATAGTAGCTGGCTAAACCCAGGAAGCTTCAAATATTAGATGGAGCAGTGGGTCTAGCCTACTTCTTAACCACCGTAACCTTTTATGATCCATCATGGCCCCTTTACTAAAAACAACATGACACAAATAAGTCAAAGCATTGAACCAAAACTCTCACTTAGAAAACTTTGTATACAAAGTTTGAACTTTTAGTGTCTGCAACACAAGGCAAAGGTGATCAGCATGATCTGCCTCACTCTTGAAATACACCAAAATGTCATCAATAAGGACAATAACAAACAAGTCATAGAACTAATGGAAAACCTGATTCATAAGATCCATAAACATGGTTGGGGCATTGGTCAAACCAAAGGACATCACCAACAACTAAAAATAATCATACCGTGTTTGAAAGGCAGTCTTAGGGATATCTGCCTCCCTAATCTTCAACTAATGGTACCTAGACCAAAGATCAATCTTAGAAATAAACTTAGCAACTTTAACCCAATCAAGGAGATCATTAATTCTCGAAAGTGGATACTTATTCTTTATGGCTACTTTATTCTATCAGTGTTAATCATCACACATCCGAAGGGAATCATCCTTCTTACACATGAAGAGAACAAGAGAACCCTACAGAGACACATTAGTGCGGATAAAAACCATATCAAGAAGATCTTTCAACTTCTTCTTGAGTTACCTCAACTCAGTCGAAGTCATTCTGTGAGGAGGGATAGAAATAGGATGAGTGTCCGAAAGAAGATCAATCCCAAAATAAATTTCCCTATTGGATGGTATACCAGGAATATCATCAGGGAACACCTCAGGAAATTCACAAACCATAGGGACAGTCTGCAAAATAGGACCTTCGGCTCTAAGATTCTTAATATGCACTAAGTGATAGAGTCACCCTTTAGCAAGTAATTTCCTATCTCTAAGATACGAGATTAATCTTCCTTTAGGAACTAAGGTACTACCTTTCCATTCGATTAGTGGTTTATTTAGGAAATGGAAATTGGCCCTTTAGGTTCGATAATTAAGAGACGTATAGCACGAATGTAACTAATCTATCCCCAAAATCATATCAAAATCTAGCATATCCAAATCTATTAGATCCACCAAGGTCTCTCTACCATTAACCGACATTTCACAACCCTATAAACCCTTCTAGTCATAATATAGTTATCCACCAGGATGGACAGAGAAAAAAGATCCAAAATAAACTCAGGATCAAAGAGAAAATGAATAGCCACATAAGGGGTCACATAAGAGAGAGTAGACCTAAGATCAAGTAGACAATATACATCACGATAAAAGAGTTTAAGCATACAAGTAACAACATAGGGGGATGCCTCAGAATCTTAGCAAATGGCAAGAGCATACCAACGGTTCCAACCAGTGTCGAAGCCAGTAGCAGAAGTAGCACCCTTTGGTACAAGAGGGGAAGAAGTAGCAATAGGAATCTTATTTTCCTTGGAAACCACCTTAAAAGGACAATCCATCCGCATATGACCAATCTAACCGCACTTAAAGAAATATTCTTCCCTTCCTCATAGAAGACATAATGTACCTGACCATAAACTTTACAAGAAGGATGTGATGAAGCTAACAAGGCTCCACTAGCCTAGGACTATGCCTTTGGTGCTTTAAACCTGTTATCATACTCAAAATGACAATCAACCGATGGCTTCAGTTAAGGAGTACTAGCGTAGAGAAGAAAACATAATTGTCTCTCTTATTAGACCACTTTCCACCATCTTAACCACTCAGTTAATCACCTCCACTCTGATCTGAATAACGAAACTTCTTACTCTACCTTTCACTGATTTCTTCTAGCTTTTTCTTTTCTTTTCCACCGATTCCATATACACCATAAGTCTAGACATATCAATATCCTTTTTCTACAAAGAAGCCCTGCTCTCTAAGATCAACTCTCTGGAAAACCCAGAGCTAACTACCTTATTTTAGTCCACATGCTAGACACCAATTTTGGAGAATAACACGAAAACTAATGAAACATCAAGGCATACTCCTCAATAGACATCCGCCTTGATTTAAGTTCATGAACTCCTCGACCTTCTCCTTTCAAATTCTAAGGAAAGAAGTAGTCAAGGAAAGAACAAGAAAAATTACCCCACAAAGCGAACTCAGCATCATAACCCCTAGACTAGTCCCACTTTTCATACCATTGGTATGCTACGTCCTTACACTAATAAGTTGCAAACTCTACACCTTCCATATAATTAGCATGCATCACATAAAGGATCTTTTCCATCTCATCAATAAAGTTTTGAGGATCTTTCTCAACTTTAGAACTAGTGAAAAAGGAAGGTCTCAACTTCATAAATTAGCCAACCCTAGTGGCCTTAGAGGATAAAGTAATAGAAGAAACCCTCTAAGATTCGGAGGCCACCAACTAGGTAAGCAAATGAATTGACTGGCGCAACTCAGCATTATATACATCAGCTCAAGGTTCTTGAGGAAGGATAGGGTAAATGATGGAGCTCCCTTAAGGCAATCTAATGCAACGCCGCTCGATTGGGTCTGAACTACTAGAGCTGAACGAGCTCTGCCTACATTGTCCTCAAATAGAATGGAAGAGTTGCCGCAAGCATCAGATCTTTTGGGAGGCATAGTCTGAAAATAAAACACAAGTGAATTATAGAAAATTCAAGACCTTAGACTCTATATCTTGAAATAAAATAACAAGAAAGGGAAACATTCCTAAACTCCTCATAGCCTCTCCTTTATAAGTGTGGTGCACTACACACCCATAAATAAGACTCAACATGACTTTTTTGGACACTCAATAACACCAAACTAGGCTCTGATACTATCTCTATCACGACCCAAACTAGGGCCTGTACATAACGGGTATCTCAAGTCCTACGTGGACTAGAGATTGCTTCCTATACTTAACAAAACAATGTATATTATCCCCCAAGGCCATAGGAATTCAAAACATATAACAAGATAGCGTACAATACCTTAACTAATTTAATAATATGTCTACAACCAACAAATGATGACCGGACAAACAACCAACTGACACCACCTAATAACAATATTAATCCAAACAAACCGTTCTAAACAAAAAAACTAAAATTGAATATTAATAAAGTTTCAGTACATGCCCCCGACCATAGCCAAAAATAGTGTAAACTGTCTAAGATATAAGAGATCAAAACATGAAATATAGACTTTCGATAAATGGAAACTCACCACATTAATGTCAACTCACGAGATGATCTCAAATCCTAATCACTGAGTAGGAGTAGAAGTATGAAAAGTTCCTATATGGCATGGTGATACATCATCTGAAGGCAGTTAGCGAGGAGAACACAAGCATGTAACTCAAGGATAAGGATAATATAATGACATGGTCAACTATTCAAAATCATTAAAATCCAATGCACAAAATCAAATGCATATACATATATATTGCATGTTGTGATAAGGAACAAGGCTTAACTTGCTCTTTAAAATTTAACCTAGATTGTGTAGCTCATCTGTCATATAATAGTCCCCATCGGTTATAGGGGCCTCATCTCTCACTCCCTATTAGGCCCAAGTACATGTAGTTGCATGAAATAGAAAATGATCATATATATATACACGAGTGAATCGAACCCTCCAATCGTATACTAAGGTAAGTTAAGAACCCAATCATGAAATGTGATATGGGGGTCTGTAACCCTCCAATCGCAATGATAACAATAAGGTGGACTCAAACCACCTAGTCACAAGCAATAGGACTCAAACCCTCAAACTATAATGATCCCCGTATTGGCTAGCATGGTTCTCACTGTTGTCACTCATACTTCCACTTCCATGACGAAGCTACACAACCCTCTTTTAAAGTCTAATTAAAAACATTTATCACATATTCCCATTCATTGAAATATTTTTACATTTAGGCCTACATTGTTGGTATGGTCATACTAAATACACTTGCAAAGTAACAACATTCCTAAATAATTATATTACTTGGGGGAATTCACAATCCCTACAATTCAATTATGCAATAATTTGTGAAGACATAAATCCATAAGGTTCAAGTCAACATCACAATTCAATAATTCAAAAATAGTTCAATTCCCATATTTCTCATAACTAAAAACAAATTTCACATTATAGGGATAGGGTCATAACCACTTCAAAAGTCATATTCCCTAGTTCATTCACCATACACATGCACCCACAAGTTCAATACCATAATTGAAGCATGAAAATCATATGTAAAAAATGGGAAAACATTACTCAACAGCAAACATTTAAAACCCTCAACCCTTGTCATAAAACCAACATGAATATCTCATGAACAATACTTTAAAATACATGCTTGTAATCAATTAACAATAAGGGAAGAGTAATATACCATAAAAACTAAGAAATTTTGAGAGAAATCGACCCCTGAGCCCTTAGATGACCAACTTGATGAAACCTTAGACTGACTTGCTCGAGGAAAATGAAATTTCCTTTTGGAGTGTTTGAAAAGTTACTTAGATTTGTTTTTGACTGCTAAAGGTACACTAAAGGGGTTATAAGATGAAGGTTTCAATTTTTTAAGAAGGGAAATATTCCGAATATCGTTAACTTAAAAGCTGAAAAGGTTCCACCAATGACTTTGGGTCAACCATTGACATATAGCCACTCTTTATGACTTAGCACCATGAGTCAAAACCAATATAGTCTCTAGGAACCCACATACTGTTGACCCTACAACTCAACTTATACCACTGGTAATAAGACCCTACAACCCTTAGGTTCCAATCATAGTTAACACAGAACCCAATTTAGTAAACACTAGACATCCTACAATTTGCAACCAATGACTCGTAACAAGTCCTTACGACTCATAGAGAGTTACTCGTACTCAGAGCAGAACTTAGATACTTAATTTTTGATTTGGTTACGATTCCATCCTAATGACTCATCATAAGTAGTTACGACTCATTCCCCCAAGTTGTACCCAAACAAAAACTTGAGCACCATTCTCTAGACACCTTGCGACTAGGGCCACCTAATCTATCAAGACAAATTAAGAACCATCGAGTGAGTTGTTTCTAGGGCAGAAAGCTCAGAACTCAAAAAGGTTTTAAGTGCTAAAACTTAGGGTGTTACATACTCCATCCCTTAGGATGAATCATACTGAAATGATATGACAATGCATTTCTTAGCATGATTTTTCTCCAAGTACAACTACTCTTACCTTTAACAAAGACAAAAAACAAAGATGCTACGGAAATCACTATTTCCTTTAACAAAGTTAGAAAATAATGATGCCAAAGAATACACATACCTAAAACATGATTATCCGGAATAAGAAACAAGAATGGGTACTTGGACTTCAAGTCCTCCTTGGTTTCCCACGTAGCTTCCTTAATTTTTCGGTTTATCTAATGAACCTTTACCGATGCCACATACTTGGTCTGTAACTTACTGATTTGCTCATCCAAAGTCTTAATTAGGATTTTCTCATAAGACAAGGAATTTGAAATACCCACCTCCTTCAAAGGAACAACCATTGATAGATTGTCCGCGCACTTTCTCAACATTGAAACTTGAAACACCAGATGAATAGAGCACAAACTAGAGGGAAACTCCAATTCATATGCGACATTACCAACCCTCTTCAAAACCATATTAAGATCAATATATCAGGGACTGAGCTTCCCCTTCTAATCATACTGCATCACTCCCTTCATAGGGGACCCCTTCAGAAATACCCAAGCACCAACATTGAATTCCAACTCTCTTCACCTTACATCTGCGTAGGACTTTTGGGGACTTTAGGCACCCTTAAGTCTGTCCCAAATCACCTTCACTTTCTCCAAAGCTCAGTGAACCAAATCAAGACCAAACAACTTATGCTTACAAAGCTCAGATCACCCAGTAGGAGATCTACACCTCCTACTATATATCATCTCAAACAGAGCCATACCAATCTTAGAGTGATAACTATTATTGTAGACAAATTTTATAATAGGCAGGTGGTCAATCCAACCACCCCTAAAATAAAAAACACAAGCTCAAAGCATATCTTCCAGGACCCTAATTGTCCTTTCTACTTTCCCATCCATCTATAGGCAAAAAGTCTACCTTATTCCTTAAACCTCGCTGGAACGACCTCCAAAAATAAGATGAGAACTGAGTACCCCAATCAGATATGATAGAAACTGGAGTACCATGGAACTTCACGATCTCCTCAATGAACAACTTGGCATAATCCTCAGAAGAAAAATTAATTCTCAATAGCAAGAAGTGAGCAGACTTAGTCATCCTATCTATGATGACACAAATTAAATTGAATTGCTAGCTAGACCATGGAAGAATGGTAACAAAATCTATATTAATTATGTCCTATATCTACACTGGCAACTCTAACTCTTGAGTCAACCCATCAGGCCTTAAGTGATCTACCTTAAATTGCTGACACACTATGCACTTAGCCACAAAATTAGCCACATCTTGCTTCATATTATTCCACTAATAAATCTCATTAATATCATGATACTTGTTCAGTGAACCAGGATGAATACTATATCACGCCTCAAGATCTATAAAAAATATTCTTCCTTACAACCAAACAACATTGGGAACACATTATCTTCCTTTTTACCTCAAGATACCATCACCACAAATCTAAAAAACTGTCACTTTCTTCCTACCTATATCATTCTTGATTTTTATTAAAATAGGATCCAACACTTGCTTCTTCTTTACTTCAGCACCAAGATATGGCCTTGCCAAACCTTGAGAAATCACACCTCTATCCTCAGAATCTAAGAGAAGAATACTTAGATTAGCCAAATGGTGAATATCTTTCACCAAATCTCATTTCTCCTTGTCCATATGAGACAAGCTTCCTATGGAGAACTGCTAAGAGCATCATAAACCATGTTAGCTTTACCTGGAAGATAGTGAAACTTATGTCATAGCCCTTTATCAACTCAAGACCCCTCATTTTCCTGAGATTCAATTCTTTCTGGGTGAACACATATTGCAGGCTCTTATGATCAGAATAAATATAAATAGGACCCTATACAAATAATGTTGCTAGATCTTTAATGAAAATACCACTACTAACAATTCAAAGTCGTGGCTTGGATAATTCTTCGCATGAACTTTTAACTGCTTAGAAACATAACCAACGACCTTGTCATGCCACATCAACACACAACCTAGCCCTACACGAGATGCATCATAATAGACAACAAAACCATCATTGCCCTTACGTAGATTCAAGACCATAGCCGAAGTCAACTTATGTTTCAGCTTCTTGAAATAACCCTTATAACCATTAGACAACCAGAAATTCACCTTCTTCTAAATCAACTTAGTCGACAGGGCCACAATAGAAGAGGAACTATCCACAAACCTTCTATAGTAGTTGGCTAAACATAAGAAGTTTCAAATACCAAATAGAGTCGTAGGTTTTGGCCACTTCTTAACCACCACAACCTCTTATGGATCAACAATGAACCATTCACTACAAATAACATGAGCCAAAGTAGTCAAAGCATTTAACCACATATCACACTTAGAAAATATTATATACAAATATTGATCCTTTAGTCCCTGCAACACAAGGAAAAGGTTATTGGTATGATCCGCCTCACTCTTTAAATATACAAAAATACCATCAATAAAGACAATAACAAACAAGTCCAAGAACCAACAAAGAACCCAATTCATATGATCCATAAATGTGGTTGGGGCATTGGTCAAACCAAAGGACATCACCAAAAACTCAAAATGACCAGACCACATTTGAAAGGTAGTCTTAGGGATATCTGCCTCCTTAATATTCAAGTGATGGTACCAAAACTGAAGATCAATATTGGAAAAGAACTTAGCAACCTAAAGTTGATCAAAGAGATCATTAATTCTAAAAAGTGGATACTTAATCTTCATGGTTACATTATTATATTGGCGGCAATCAATACACATCTCAAGGAAACCATCCTTCTTATGCACGATAGAACAGGAGCACCCTATGGAGACACACTAAGGCAAACCTATGTCAAGAAGATCTTTCAATTTATCATTGAGTTCCTTTAAAGAAGTTGGAGCCATTCAGTAATAAGGGATACAAATAAGATGAGTGTTAGAAAGAAGATCAATCCCAATATCAATTTTCCTATTGGGAGGTACACCTAGAAAATCTTCAGGGAAAATCTTAGGAAATTCACAGACTACCGGGAATGTTTGCAAAAAAGGACCTTCGACTCTAGAATCCTTAACATGCACTAAGTTATAGAGGCACCCTTTGGAAAGCAATTTTCAAGCTCTAAGGTATAAGATGAATCTTCCCTTATGCACTAGAAAAATACCTTCCCATTTGATTAGAGTCTTATTTGGGAAATGGAAACTGTCCCTTCAGGTCCTAAAATCAAGAGGCATATAGCACAAATGCAACTAATCGAATGCTAAAATCATATTGAAATCTAACATGTCCTACTCTATTAGTTCCACCGAATTCTTCCTACCATTAATCGGTATCACACAATTCCTATAACCTTTTTAGTCATAATGTAGTCACCCACCAGGGTAGACACAGAAAAACGATTTGGAATACCCTCAGGATCAAAGCCAAAATAAATAGCCACATAAAGGGCTACATAAGAGAGAGTAGACCCAGGATCAAGTAGACAATATACATAACGAGAAAAGAGTTTAGGCGTACAAGTAACAATATCAGAGGACGCCTCAAAATTCTAGAAATTTACAAGATCATACAGACGATTTTGACTAGTGTTGGATCCAGAAGTAGAAGTAGCACCCTTAGGTGTAGGAGAAGGAAATAGAAATGCTCTTTTTTTTCTTAGACCACTTTTCACCATCTCTACCACAAAGCTGTTGACCTCCACCCTGATCTAACTAGCAAAACTTCTTACTCTGCCTTTCTCTGATCTCTTCTGTCTTGGTTTTTTCTTCTTCCACCTACTACATATACACCACAAGTCTAGAGATGTCCATATCCTTATTCTACAAGGCATCATTACTCTCCAAGATCAAATCTCAAGAAAACCCCAAAGCAAACTTCCTCATTTTATCCCTCACATTAGACACTAATTTAAGAGCGTAATGCTACAGCAAATTAAATTTCAAGGCATACTCGTTAATGGACATACTTCCTTGATTCAAGTTCACAAACTCCTTGACCTTTGCCTCTCTTAACTCTTAAGGAAAGAAGTGGTTAAGGAAAGAACTAGAAAAATCATCTCATAAAGCAGACTTAGTATCATAACTCGTAGACTAGTCCCACTCCTCAGACCATTAGTCTGCTATATCCTTCAGCTGATAAGTTGTGAACTCTATACCTTCTATATAAGTAGCATGTCTCACACAAAAGATCTTTTCCATCTCATCAATAAAGTTTTGAGAATCTTCCTCAACTTTAGAACCAGTGAAAACAAGAGGGATCAACCTAATAAATTGTTCAACCCTAGTGGCATCAGAGAAAAGAGCAATTGAAGCAACCCACTCAGTCTGAGAGGCCACCAACTAGGCAAACAAGTGAATCAACTAGAGAAACTTAGTATCAGACACATCAGCTCAGGGTTCCTAAGGAGGGATACGGGAAATAATAAATCTCTCTCAAGGCAATCTAAAGCAAAAGCACTCGATCGGTTCTGAACTACTAGAGTTGGATGAGATCTATCCATATTATCCTCAAACCAGATGAAAGAGTTGCAACAAGCATCAGATCTTCTGGGTGGCATGATCCAAAAAGCAAACGAAAGGGAATTATAGATAATTAAAGACCTTAGACTCTATAGCTTGAAGTAGAATAACAAGAAAGGGAAACATTCCTAAATTCCTTGTAGCCTCTCCCTTATAAGTATGGTGCACTACATACCCATAAATATGACTCTACTCGATATTTCTTATATGGACAACCAATGATGCCAAACCTTGGATACTATCTTTATTATGACCCGGGGTTGGCCATGATGGGTATCTCAAGTCCCACGTGGACCGTAGATCACCCCTACACCTAAAAACCAAACACATTATCCCCCAACATCAGTGGAATTCCAAATATATAACAAAATAACATACAATACCTTAAGAAATTTCAAAATATGTCTATAACTGACAGCCAATGACCGACCAACACCTCCCAATAAACACAATAATCAAAATAAGGCCTTCTAAACAATGAAACAAAACTAAATATTAATACCGTGTTGGGACATACCACCGACCATAACAAAATAGTCTAAACAATCTAAGACATAAGAAATTAAAACATGAAATGTAGACTTTCAATGAATAAAAGCTCATCATATCAATGTCCACTCACGAGATGATCTCAAATCCTAATCACTGAGCAAGAGGAGTATAAGTATTAACAATTTCCTATATCGCATGGGGTACAGCGTTCGAAGACGGTTAGCTGGGTGAACTCTAGCATGTAATGAGGATAATTTAATGACATGGTCAACTGTTTAAAATAATTCAAATCTAATATACATAATCAAATGGATATATATTACATGTTGAGATAGCTATCAAAGCGTAAAATGCACTTTAAAACATTAACCTGGATTGTATAGCTTGACCGTTATAAAATAGTCCCAACGGGCTATATGTTCCCCAACTCCCACCCCCTATTTGGGCCTCAATACATGTAGCCACATAAACTAGAAAAATATCATATATATATATACACAGGGAAATTGAACCATCCCATCATATACTAAGGTAACTTAAGCACCCAATTATGAAATATGATAAAGGGGACTCGAACAACCTAGTCACAAGAAAGGGGACACAAACCCTTAAGCCATAATGACTCCCGCACCAACTATCACAGTTCTCACTATTGGTCACTCACACTTCCACTTTTATGTCTCAGCTACCCAACCTTATTTTAAAACCCAACTTAAAATATTTATCACATATGCCCATTCAATAAACTATTTTTCATATTAAGGCATATATTTCCGGTATGGTTACACCAACTACACTTACATGATAACAACAACATTCCTAAATAATTATGTTACATGGGAGAATTCACAACACCCTAAGTTTAATTCTGCAATACTTTGCGTAAACATGAATCCATAAGGTTAAATTCAACATCACAATTTAAGAGTTTAAGAATAGTTCAATTCCTATATTTATCATAACTAAAAACCAATTTCACATTATGAGGTTAGGGTCATAACCACTTCAAAAGTTACAAGTTTGGAAAAAAATCACAATTCCCTAGTTTATTCACCATACCCCTGCACCCACAAGTTAAAATCCATAAGTAAAGCTTGAAAATCACATGTAAATCATGGGAAAATATTTTGTTACAATAAGCATTCAAAACTCTTAACCTTTGTTATAAAACCAAGATAAATATCTCATGAAGAATAATTTAAAACATGTGGTTTTAATAAATTAATAATGAGATGTCATAACCTAATTTTTCAAGTCATGATGGTGCCTACCAAACCCCACCAGTAGCTAAGCCAAATTGTAGTCCAGAATGGCTAGTAACGAACTACTTAATAATATAAGAAAAAGGATGCATAATAAATCAAATAAAGATCAATACATAATAAAATATCAATACCTGGAGGTATCAGTACAAGATCTCCTAATATATAAGAGTACAAAAGTGAGATATCAAGAGATTTACACTAATAAAACTTATCTTTATATACAATATAGAGATTAGTCTAATACATAAGAGAGATGAGTATTACTTTGAACGTTACAAATTCACTATAAGTCTCTGAACCATGGTTGCTACACATGATGCACACATAAATGATGATAACCCATACTATGATCTGTAGGTTACAGAAGTATAGTATGACTACTAAACAAATGGTACTCAGTAGGCAACTACCAACTGAGTTGTAATACCCTATACTTTTTCTAGTTCAATTTAGCCTTGAGAATGTCAGGTATTGGCTTTAAGAGAGAATGACATTACATAAATGTAGAATTTTTCAAATTTAGACCCTCCATTGTGTAGGAAATTGAATTAGCTTTCCAACTATATAAGATTTGCTTAATCCGATAACCGAATGAGAAATTATGATGATTTTAAGTTCCAGTCATAAAACACTATCATTTCGGTCACTAGCACATCGTGGAGACAGTTTAAATGACAATTATCAATTATCAATAGGATTTCATAATTCCATTGTATTGCAGTGATGTCCCTTTCATAATTGTCCCTTTTCAGTGAGCCTCCGGGATTGTAGCTCATTTCGGAGGTGGCCAATATAGCAATCCAGAAGTATACCACAATAGCTCCACATCATAGAGATTTTCCAAGTTCTAGTTGGCAGTTTCCAGTAGGTCACCGTGAAAACAGTGCGTCGCGCCATAGGCCAATTTCAGGAATTTTTCCTAGTCTAAGTAAAATTTTAAAAGGGGCTCTTTGGTCTTTTCTCTAGACCTAAGTTATGAATAACAGATCATTTAACCCATCCTAATCATATTATACCTACTTTCCACCAAAATACTCTTAAACAAAACCCTAGATCATCAAAGCTTACTCCTCAAGAAATCTAGTTCCTCCATTAATTCTCCAAAACAATTCAAGATTAAGGATTTCCTGATTCAAGAACTCTAAGAAATCATCTCCAAAGATATAATAGGAGTCCAAGGTTCAAGATTTTCATCTAAGATCATCAATTAAGGTATATGGGATTTTCAGCAAGTATCATCCTTTCATCCTTGTTACGAAAAACTTATTTCAGTTACAAATTTATTGAATATTTATGATTTCCCATGAAATTAGAGTTAGGGTTGTAAATATTATTATTTACAAGCTAATGAGATTTCCAGTGATTTAAAAGTTGAATTACATGATTATGTTCATATTTCCATGCATATTGTAGAAATTTTCAGATTTTAAGTTGATTTATAAATGTTTACATTACCAAGAATGAACATTATGATGTTTTAATCTGAGTTTGATTCATGGGTCATTAAGCCCTAATTAAAGATTTCTATTTCAAGATTTGTTGTGCTATAAGTATCCTATGACTAGATTTCTTTTCAGATTATTGATATAGATTTGACCTTTTAATCTTAGAATAGCTGTGAAATCTACTTAACAGATTCAGATTACATATTTATCTCTATAGATATACTATTGGTTTTCCTTATAAGCAATTCTACTTTTTTAAAGAAAATTTCCATCAAAATGAGCATATAGATTTAGTGGGAGTAGTATTTAGCATCGAGTTGGGTACGTTACTATAATTTCATACCCTACAACTAACATAGTGTTTAGATTGTCGCTACTTCTATGTGGATGATAGATATGTGATCACTTAGATAGGTTAGACTCCCTGGAAAGAGTATGAATCCTCTCCCCAATATGAGGATTCCTCCTTAGGGGAACAAGAATGTTGGACTCCATGAATGCTCACATGGTTTATGTTGGTTAGAAGAGCCTCCTATGCAGAATAAGTTTTTAGATTTCTAAACCCTTAAGATAAAGTATTTTCTCTATAGCTTTAAAGGTCTTGAGATTAAAATATTGCTTTAAATAAGCCTTCAGATACAGACTTACAGATTTCACATAGCCTGTATAATTTGAGAATAAGAACAGAATACAGATTTCAAAACTAAGTATAATAGCTCATGAGTTTTATACTGTATACTTTAGAGTTCATGATTTATGATCTTCAGTTTTCAAATTACTCCAGCCTTTGTGAGTCATTTACCTTTAGCATGCATAATTTTATAAATTTTTATGATATTTCTTACTTATTGCATTCAACCTCATATGTTCAGTACATTCCCAAAGTCCTGATCCACATATATGTCTATGTGCTACATTGTCTCATAATGTAGGTTCAGGTGCTCAGTCTGAGCAGCGTGAGTGATTTTTGAGCCTCTCATCTACAACTCTATATTTAGTGAGGCCTCACAGTTTAGGGACTTAGCTATTTAGATTTCTAGATTATTAGTAGCTGATTCAGTATTTATTTTAGACAGTTTGTGTCAATTGGAGCATGTCCCAGTGATTCTCTAGATTCTGTCAGTAGAGGTTTGTCAGACTATTAGATTCAGTTTTACGTTTTAGTTGCAATATTTAGATTTTTAGTATTTTCCTTATTAGACTGATGAGATTAGTATTTTTAGATATACTTAGATAATTCGACAGTTTTTTGCATTTATTATGATTTTATATTTGTATCCCCCTTATTTTGAGATTTAGATTTAGTAAAAGGCAGCCAAGGTTAGCTCAAGACTACTTGAAGTTCGAAGCATCGTGTAGCATCTCAGGAACTAGATTTCGAGGTGTTACAAATTTGGTATTAGAGCCTAAGGTTTATAGAGTCCTAGGTAGTAAGAAAAGCCACGTTACATAGAGTCTTAATTATCGGTGTGAAGTACCCTACATCTATGAGCAAGAGGCTAAGGAGCATTTTAGGAAATCATTTTTTCTTTCATGATCTATCATGCATTCAGTGTCTCTATCTGTTTCTAACTTATACTTTCGCATGATAAAAAATTCCTCCTCGTTGATCTAATGCACGTAGAAACAATAACCAGCAACCTCATCCCGTAGATCCTTTGAATGAAAATTTGTCATATGTAGAGTTTCGGGCTGCCTTTTAGGCGCTATCCCAAGCTGTGACAGCTAATGTTCATGGCAACCATCAGGATGCAGTCCTAATTTAACAAGAAAAGGACTTAGCCGCAGCTATAATTCAAGATTTTATGCGAATGAACTCGTCAAAATTCTTTGAGTTGAAAGCAGGTAAGAACCCATAGATTTATCTAGATGAAGTAAAGAATATCACCCACATTATGCATGTTTTTTAAGAGGAGAGTATATAATTGACATCCTATAGGTTGAAGGATTTTGTACATGATTGGGTAGTATATAGAAGAAAAGTAGAGGGGAAAATGCAGATCTAATGACTTGGAAGATATTTCAGGATGCATTCTTAGACAAGTTCTTCCCATGTGAGATAAGGGAAGATAATATGGAAGAGTTCATAAACCTGAGGTAGGGATTAATAACATGAAGTAGTATTGCCTCAAGTTCAACCAGTTGTCTAAGTATGCCCCTGATCAGATGGCTGACCCTAGGTCAAGCATGAGTAAGTTTGTGGCTGGTGTGTCTGGGTTGGTATTTAATGAGTGTAAGACTGCTATACTTATTGGATATATGGACCTGCTAGATTAATGATGGATTCTTAGTAGATTGAGTCAGAGAAGTTAAAGGAAAGAGAGAAAGGAAATAAGAAGACTAGAATAGGGCAGTTTAAGTATGGTCAGGATAATCTCAAAGAGGAAATCATTTGCAGTTTCAAAATTGTTAATCTATGTCTATACCATTTTCAACTAGTTCTTCCACACCCAGGAATAGACAGGAGCAGTGGGGTAGGTCATTGAAGTATAGATCTTAAAATAGTGTGAGTGGGAAGCCCAATCATCTCTCATATGCTAAGTGTGGTAAGAATAATGCGGGTGACTATTTGTGTGGTCAGAAAGGTTGTTATGTTTGTGTCCATATGGTTCACGGAGTTAAAGAGTGCCCACATACAAGATAGGGAAATAGAGATGATCATCCTCAGACTCAGTCTAATAGTACACCAGCCCCTCTAGATCACCCATCTCCTCCTCAGGCACATCATCTAGTACCGATAGTGGTCAACGCCAGAATAGGTTCTATGCTTTACCATCCATCTAAGAGTAGAAAGATTCGCCATATGTTGTTACTAGTATGCGTCGCATCTTTCATCTTGATGTTTATATGTTGCTAGACCCTAGGTCGAGTTTCTCTTATATAACCCCATTAGTTGCAATAAATTTTTAGAAAAGTTTTGAAAAGATCCCTGAGCCGTTCTTGATATTTATCTCAGTGGGTGAGTCAGTTATTGATAAACATATCAATAGAAAGTGTCCTATCACTTTTCTTCATAAAGTCATGTTAGCTGACTTAATAGAGTTATATATGGTGGACTTAGATCTTATTCTTAATATTGATTGGCTCCATTCTTGTTATGCCTCTATAGATTGTCACACCTGAGTGGTGAAGTTTCAGTTTTTAGATGAGCCAATCTTTGAGTGGTAAGGTAATTCAGTGTATTCACATGGACATTTTATCAAAAACTTGGGGAGCACAACTTCATGCACATGACTCAGGAAAACTCAATAAATTTAATATTCTCAGTAATCTCAATAATATCAGTAATCTTAGTTAGTTATCAAATCTTAGTAATATTTCATCAGTCGATGGAAATCAGTGAACTCAGTCTAGTATATTCAGTTCAGTGTCTATTTCGAAGGGAGTAGGATTCAGCACCGAGTGAGCCCAAGGATAGGAACTCACCTATTAGTAGAAGGTGTGATTCTTAGAAGCAATTCTTGTGCTATAGAACTATGTAGCCAGCATAGTTTAAGGCATCAAACCTACTAGGTGAGGGTAGATGAGGTGTCTTAACCTATTAGATGAGGGTCCCTCCATTCTCATTAGAGCACCTGCTAGATGAGGGTCACTCACAGCTTATCCTTACCAGTGGCGCGGTATTGAAACCCTTCTAATTGGGGTTACAGATTGGACCCTAACTCAGCTATAATAGCTTATTAGGGGCATGTCAGTTAAAGAACTACTTCCCAGTCTCAGTCTCAGATCTCATTAATAGAACTCAGATAGTTCTACAGAATTCAGGACTGTTAGATAAGTACAGAACTCAGCTAGTTCTATCAAAATCTAGAATGTAAGATACAGTCACTCAGTATCAGTTACATCAGTTATCAGTAACTCATGATATCAGTATTCAGACTCAGTAGTCAGTATTATCACGAATTTAGTTATAGTAACTTATTCAGGCATGTATTCTCACTTTCATGTTATACAGTCAGTTAGTATTGTTCATACATATGAACCCTTTGCATTCAACCTACCTCACTAGTATACCAGTACTTTCAATTGTTCTGACATATTTTTGCAATGGTGTTTTATACCATAGGTTGAGAAGTACGAGCTCCAGAGCATCAGTAGCATTCCAGTTTCAGCAGTCAGTGTCAATAGTGAGTCCTCATCATTCAAGGATGTTATGATTTGATTACTTCACTTCTACAGTACTTAGTTTATTTCAATAGTTGGAGCTTTTGTTTTAGTATTTAGAGTTAGATAGGGACATATCCCACCAACTCCATATTTAGATAGTACAGTGTTAGAGTCTTTCAGACTATAGTATGCCCAGACAGTTATTTCAGTTGATTTAGTATTGATATACTGTATGTTTAGATATTGTGTTTTATCAGATATTTGAACCTTATGGCCTTTTAGCCTTTTATTCTTTATTTATGCAGTATATTATGCTAAATTGGTGTTTTGGGTCAAAAGTAAGAAATTCAATCATGAATTCAAAGTATTCTTACCTTAAATTTGAAGATATTTGTGATAAAAGATGATAATCAAGCTCCCAAGTCACCCACTATAACCAATTTATGATTAGCACACAATATTAGGGTTTCTAGGTCTTAGCGGGGGAATAAGATGGCTAATTCTCATCCAAAATGGCCTTTTAAAGATCCATCCCAGGCCCCCGATCCATACAATATCCATGACCTCACTGCAATCGCCATGGCGTGATCGTCGTCCCCCTTACCACGATAATCGTTGCACAAGAACCAGCAAAACATGGAAAATTTCCAAGTTTCCAACAATGCCTTGTGATTCATTCAGAATCTGATTTTCGCAAATGAAATATGAAACAACATTAAATTTGATATTCCAGACATGTTTGCGAAGTTAAATTTTCAATCAGAGGTCATTTTGATCAAAAGTGAGTCCCACACCTATACCAAATGTTTATCGAGCCTAGAATTAATATTTCGGAGCTACTGGCACAGTCAGAATTTGAATTAGAGATCGTTTCACTAAAGATTTTGCCTAGGGCCATTTGGAACCAACAAAGACTTTTAAATCGAGAATTAGTTCTAAAAAATAAATGAATTACCAGGTAACCAAACCGTCAATCCCAGCAAGTCATAAATAACTTGGGGCAGCTATGGAGAAGCCCAAATAGCAAAAATATGCATAAACATAGAAAATGACTTGAGGGGTCATTACATTATCCACTACTAAAGTACTTTAGTCCCTAAAAGTCAACGGATAGAAAGAATCCCAAAAGCTTGAATGGATAAGTTCCTGGGCCTGCATGTTCCCAACATGACTTCTCAGGTAACCTTAACAAAGTGAGAATACTTGTATGGGATTTTACCACATGTATCCCTTTTTCAACTACCACTCTCACTCGACTTCCAAACAGCCTAAACTAAACATAACTACTAACTGGCCTCAAACTGAACCAAGAAGTCTAATGCATGCACTTCTAAAATACAACATGCTGATACCATCTTTATATACGCATAAATAAACAAAAGCTCATCCAAGTCAATTCCAACCTAAGTCATGATTTATGCCACTAAATCCAAATCCAACTATATACTCCTTTTACCATTTTGAACCACCTATCTGCTCTTTTCCAGGAGGAAAATCACTTGAATTTCACCCACACAGTCTCATTATGAAAAACACAAAGAACTAAAGATGACCCACTAAAATCCTATACGACAAACATGAGAAAAAGCATATTATGCATTGTCTGGGTACACAAATAGAGATAATCGATGAATGAAATCTATGAAAATGCTGCAACCAGCCCAGATAAAAATCAAATTAAAATCCCAAAATCCAAGGTATAACTACTCATCACTGAATATTCGACTCTAGGATATCTTTTCCACCGAGAATGAAGTCATACTGGATCAAACTTGAGTATATTACCCCCATTGAGTGAATCAACCAAAGTTCCCAAAGAAAACTGAAGGCTTACGGTAAAAGGTAAAAGAACCAATATCGGGTCCATAGGCTGTCATTTGAATACTTATCAACCATATCTCATCCGAAGTCGAGGAGATCGAATAGGCACTCTATAGAGTAGGATCAACTAGCCTATAAATGAAATCAGAACAAGGACATGTCTAAGTAAAATATGAAATCTCAATACCAAGGTTGAACTGCTCGGTCTCAAGTATCTAAACCAAAACTAAAAATAGATAGACATTAATGCTCCAAATTCATTGCGTTTTAAATCATCGTTCCAAGGCATCAAGTGAAAAGTTAATCAAGAAGCGCATATTGTTACCAACCATTCAAATTAACTTTAGTATCCAAATCTGACATATTAGAGACCAATCATTCTAATCCACAGTCGAGACATATCTGAAGAGAAAAATCACAATAGGGATAACCACTGAAAAAAAAAACACAAAAAACCAACTCTATATTAGCTGGAGGGCATGAAATATAGCAAGAAAATAGAAATCATGCAAAAGGATGAATCACTAGCTAAAAATACAATTAACCCACTCCATATTCGCTGGATGGCATAAATTATCCAAATATACTCAAGAACTTTCCAAGGCTAAAAACTGCACCAGTAATGGTAAAAACTCAAGCAACTTGGAAAAATACAACTTAGGCCAAAAACTAACGAATCTAATGCTCCATCTCGGCAAGAAATATCCATAGGTACTAATAATGGTCAACTCACTCCCATGATTAAGGGGTGAGGCATTCATTGTCAATAACCCAACTAAAGTTCGATTTAAATCCACAAGGAGAGAATTATAAATTTTAAGTCCTATGGGTTCTCTAATTACTAAAAGGTTATCCGAAGTAACAATAAACAAGACATGTAAAATAAAATAGGGGGGGTTGATTTGTAACAAGTTTTGACTACCAATGCACGAATATGACACTTTTGATTTGAGAAGATTTTGGGATTATGTCTACTTAAAGGTTAAGCATATGGGTTGATAATTGTTTAACATGAAACTTAGTTGTTAAGTAAATGATAGGCTAGGTCTTTAATAATTATGGCCAATCTTTCAATAAAACCACAACTATTTCACCCATTGACTCTTTCGAGCACCTAACAAGTGTACAAGTTATAATCACCCAAAATCTCAATCAAGCATCCCTATTTCTAGGATGATGCTCTTGACATGGCTTACACTCTATTCACACTTATTTCTAAGATTGAAAAAGGTAGTAAACCATAGACTTAATTGTCCACCATTAACTTATCTCTTTATAACCCTCTTTCAAGGATGTTATGGATTACCATATATTCACCTCCATCCCTCCAAGGATGATAGAGGGTTTCTAGAGTTTGGGGTTTTCACCCATCAAACCCATTTGTAGATTTTGGATTTTCACCCATCAAACTCTAACTCATTAACCCAAGCACTGGTGGAATCCATACTCAGCAACTAAAAATCATGCAAACACAATAGCACCCACACACAATTACACTTTAGTTCAACATAATCACTAAACTAAATTACTTATCTACTCATGAAGAAAGTAAAGAGAGATATACCATAAGGATTATACAAAAAATTCATTCTTCACAAATTACTAAGAAACTAAGCCTCCAAGAGTAGGTACACACTTGCCCAATTAAGGTTTCTTCCTTTTAATTAAAAATACCTATCAGGTAAGCAATACCCAAAGAAGAAAAGTTTTTTTCCTATATATGATTTAGGATTCATCTATGCAATTTTACAAAACTTCCCTGGGTCACATTCCCACTGAACCGCGATTGCACAGGTTTGACCGCGATCACAGCTAGATGACTGCGGTTGTGCTCTGTAATCACATTATGCTGACCAACTTAATTGATCACAACTATGGCCTAAGGAAAGCAGTTATGGTACCTGTGGTTGAACTGCTATAGGTCTCCAACTGCACTCCTTTTGCTTCCATTTGACCCCTTTTTAGCTTCGATCCATATTTTTTCACCTTCTCAACTATATACCTGCAAAATATGGTTAATAGTGCATTTAAATCATGATGATGTCTCATTTTCTTATACAAATCATAGTAGTGTACACAAATGTTTGGTGCAAATGAGTGGTAAAATCACCACCTATCAACACCCCTAACTTAATAATTTGCTTGTCCTCAAGCAACATCACCCTTTTTCTATGAGACAATTTCACATGTATGCCCTCATTCTATCACCGAATTATAAAGATGACTTAAACTTGATGGCTATCACTAAAAGCTTTTTGCATATGGGAAAGTGGTTTCAACAATGCCCCTCAATAAAGTGGAATATTTGAAAGATGCATTAGAGTTTGAGAAAGAACCATGTAACAACCACTAACACTCTAGAAATGACTCACTTGTTGACTACAACCAAGTTATGCCCCTTTTATCTCATTGTGGGGAGGATAACAGATACACCTACCTCAACTCATTCACATGCCTTCTCACAAGAAAGAAGATTTCACACATCTTGTTATTAATAACACAACAAAGAATTTTAAGTGAAAACACACTCTTTGTCTCAATAAATTCTCCACGCTAACAAGTACCTTGCCAGCGGCTTCCCTTATTTTTCAATCACCACTACAATGGCCACACTCGGTTGGGAATCACAAAAGACTTTTTTGAGAATGTAATATAGGTTTAGGGAAAGGTAGGATATCAACTTAGGACAATAGGTCTAAGCCCTCCTTGAACTTCTACATCATACTCTCTTCACTTTTTTTTCTATTAGGCCACTTCTTTTTCTTTTACTAATTTACCTATTTTGCCTTTTCTTTGCTTTCCCACTTTTCTCTTTTTCCCTCTTTTTTAATGTGCATAAATAATGTTTTTCATTCCTTTGTGGAATCTTTTCTTTCATCAAATCAAAATGCTTTATTTGCTTAAGCACATAGGCATCTTTTTATGAATTCATGGCCCAACTATATTTCTTTCAATTTCCACCACCCCCAACTTAGGCTTTTAGCCTCAACTTGTGTCCTTAAGTTCAAGGAGGATAGGGTTCAAAAGAGGACAAATAAAAATCTCACGGCTAGTAATGTGTTTGCCAAAGAAAAGTCCAAAGGCTCAAAGAGGGTGACTAGGGGTAACTCCTATGTATTGGTAGGTTTTTTAGACTAGTGTGGGCTTCCAATATCACAAAATGGCCAATGGTCATCTAACCAACCAAGCACAATCAAATTTAGCTTTGAAAGACTAATAGGGCAGGTTGTAGATGATACAAGTACACATGAGATGTAGACAATTAAGCTCACACACATAGCAAGCAAACTCGTCAAGGGGGTTCAATTTTTCATCCCGGTCGAGACAAAGATAAAATATTCACTATTATTCCAAAGTCAATTTTTAGAGTCATAGAAAGAGAAAAAGTATTGTCACATGGTTGCTTACGTCCATGCCCGTTTGTTTTTCATCCGTACCACACATAATTTGCTAATCATAGCAACAACCCAAGTTGTTGTCTCACATTGTGGATCTAATACTGGCGAACCACCCATATGGCTACTTAGACTTCGCCAATGCGTATGAGTACAATCCTTAAATCATTAATGTCACAGGTACTCAGACTTCCCTTGCATTGACCATGATGCCACGGGTACTCATACTTCCCCTACATCCATGGTTAAAAACACAATCACGATACTTTTCCTCAAGAATCTCGTCACTCAGTATATCACGGGGAAAAGCTTGTCAATTAAAATTAAACTAAAGTAGCAAACTAAGAACAAAGTAACTAATCCATGAAAATATGGACACCATCGGAGTGCTCGAATATTACAACACAAATAAAACTAAGAATCATCCAAAAGAGCAGAAAAGTATGCAAAAATATCAATAATACAGGCCCAAATCAAATGAATAAGGAGACACCCCTAATTGAATGGATAGTAGTGTACCCATTGTATAAATAATCAGGGATAAAAGAGATAAGGGTGCTCTCTAAAACCGCATCAAGGGTTGCTTTCACTCTCAGATTCTGCATCATCACTATTCTCCTCAATATCAGTCCACTCGACTAGGGCCTTATCATCACTCTTTACCCAAGAGGAAGAAAGTCTATCTCGAGGTTTTTAAGACCTTTCATAAACCCTTTACCCTCTTCCATATCTTGATAAGGAGCTCATCCCTTTTTTTCTCTCTTGTAACCAAATTTTTATATTCAATCCCGAGGTCTCGGTATGACTCTACCAAAGAGGAGTAGGCTTTATCAAGCTTAACAATGCTAGCCTCTTGCTTTTTTTGGTCCTCTCTATACTTCTCAGAATTGGCATGTGACACATATGAATGATGGGTAGTGGAAAGCTCTTCAGGTCCTTGGGAAAAACTAGACACAAGCTCCCTAATGGTTGTAATATCAACTTCAATCTCCTTAAGAGGTACAGTAGTGGTTGTCCTATGATACCCAGGCTCAATACATGCTAGTTTTTCCAAATCAATATTTTGCTTCTTTTCTTTGCCAGGTGAACCCTCTCCTTGAATCCTTAAGGGTAGATGGAGCACCAGGACACACCCACATATCACTAGCATACTTTTTAACCCCCGCTCTCTTACAAAGCTTAGTAATTAAATAGGGGAAGAAGAGATACGCACCACCTTAGTTCTTGAAATAATCTATTTTATTGACCATAAACTGACCAACATCCATAGTGATGCTGTCTAGAAAGCAAGCAACCATTCGACCATGCAGATATGGGACTGTTGTCATGTGGGTGCAAGGAGAGACTCGAATCCAACTAATGTACAGCCATATCCGAGCCTCGGAAGTGAAGTCGTTCATGCAGATGTTGCTTTTAGTCGTTGCCCAAGAGATTTCCTTTCTGGGGCATAGCTGTTGTGCCACCCAACTCCCCAATTTACAACCCTTTGCTTTGAATTCACCCATGTCTGCATGTTGGAACCCATAAACATCATTGATTTGATTAGCCCCAACTTTCATCGGTTTGCCCCGAATTTTAATAATCACATTGAATGGGTCTGAGAGGGACACTTCACTGATGCTGACATGAAACTCATGTACCCATTGTTTATTTGTAACACAGGGATCTAGAGAAAAATATTTCCACCCTATATCTTCAAGTTTAACATAAAATATCGGTAGTTTATCTGGCATATTTTCCAAGCAAATATCTCTTTTCGAGAGAAGCTTTGTCCTCAAAAGATTTACTGTAGTAGTGAGTGTGGTACTCCAGTGCCATGAATCAGATGTGATCATACTTGCCCATGAGGTTGTCCTGAAAACACTAGGCACTCATTATATCAATGAACAATATTTTATCATCCAAATTGTACCTCATTGTTCACTAGTGCTCTTTGGAAAAGGTGTTTGATAAAACTAGGCTGAAAATTTTGTAGTGCGGGATTTTTTGCATGGCAGGGAACTGGCCCTGGTTACCGCAATTGTGGGTCAAGACTGCGATCGCATTGTCGCATTTGCGGACAATGATCGGTCGCAATACCTGAGGTTGGTTTCATGCCACCTCTATATGTTTAAATCCTTCCTAAGTTTTTAGGCTACTAGCATGATCTATAATATGCTTTTACAAGAAGACCAACTGATCAATGTGAATAATTATTTGAATGTACCCTTTCAAATACAATTATCACTATTGAAATTTCATTTGGGCAACGTGTCAACCACTTGGTGTGCACATCTCCTTTGTCTACACTTTCCACACACTATTGGGTATTCAAGATTTGCCCACTTGTGTGCACACCTTATTCAAGTAGCCATCACCAAACCAACATAAAGTATGACAACAAGGAAAGCATAACAATTAAAACTTTAGGCCCTTTCTTAATCATGCATTCTAGGGCCTATTTTCCAAAATAAAAGCATAGATTCATGATACATACCAGAGTTATGATGCTAGAGGGATGCAAGGATGTTGTTGAAGAGCTCCCAAACTTGGCAGAATCTATCCTAAATAAGAGATTACAATAATGAAAGGGAGTGTGAGAGAAATGAGGGAAATTAAGGATTAAATGGATTAAGTGACCACGACCATGGTCAGGTGTCTGCGATCACAGACACGCAGGTGACCGCGATCGTGATTGAGTACTGTAATCATGGTAACTGAGATCGGTTCTGCTCCCCTGTTTTCCCCTATTCCTCTCTTTGCTTAATTTTTACCAATTTTTCCATTGTTTAATTTTTCAAAGCAAGATTGCACACTTCCTCCTTTCCAAGCTCGTCCAACACACTTTCATAATTCCATAAATACATGAGTTATTCATATGCAAAATAAAATATCTATACTACAGAAATATGTTAAAAAGATGCAGGACACTTTTATTGCATTTGTAGGTTGCCTCCCACATAACGCTTTAGTTATCATCGTGGCACGACGTCTTTCTTCTCCAATATTCAAGATGGGTTGTCAAGACCCTCCTCATTCACCCACTCATTCTCTACATCCACCACAGAAACAACTTGGAGCTCTACGGTTTGCTTTTTTGTCTTACATATTTTGAAAGAGACCTCATCCACTTGCACTCTAAACTTTCTTTTGCCCATATCTAAATCGACAATGGCCCTTTCAGTCGCCAAGAAAGGACGACCAAGGATTATAGGCACCTCTTGGTCTATTTCACATTCCAATACCACAAAATCTACCAGGAGTATAAACTTATCCACTTTAACAAGAACATCAAAAAAAAAGGAATTAAGTGTAGGGGTATCCAATCTGAGCTTCTTATAGATGACAAAAGAAATTAAGTTGGTGCTTGCACAAGGTCATATAGAGCTATTACAAACTCATGTATCCCAATTGTGCAAAGGATGGTGAACGCTCCAAGGTCATCTTTATTTTCTGCAACCTTACTATCCATGAAATCACTACATCCATGAGTCACCTCAATGGTCTCACCTTCAACAAGTGTCTTCTTTGATACGAACTTTTTCATTAGCTTAGCATATCTCGGGATTTGTTAGATCACCTCGAGAAACGGGATGTTTATCGATAGAATTTTATGTTTTACCAAGAACTTCCTCAATTTTTCACCTTTCTTTTTATATGCAATTGTTGAGGGAACGGAGAAAGAAATTGTATTGTGGGACTTTTTTCACTTTGTGGATTTTTAATCTCAACCACTTATTCATCACTTTCATTGGTTTCCTTCTCATCATTTCCTTCTTGACTTCGAGGTAACACCTCATTTGCCTTCTCTTTGGGAATTTTCTCAATCAATTCTCCTTTAGAGGATTCATCAAGGGTCTTTACACTCCTTGTGACAATTTCTAGAATTTAGGCATCATTCTTTGGATTATCAATAGTGTCACTCAGGAGTCCACCTCTAGGCCTAGCATTTAGTTGTGTAGAGATTTTCCTAACTTAGTTCTCCAATTTCTTAATAGAGGCAGATGAGACACCACAAATTAGGAAAGTTGAGAAAAGTCACCTTTCAACTCACAGACTATTTTTTCTGTACCTTCCACTCTATTCAATATTATTGCTAACATATTCTCGGTCTTGAATTTTTTGGGGTTAATTACACTTGACTCCTTGGCCT
Source organism: Capsicum baccatum var. pendulum (assembly GCA_030864225.1). Classification (NCBI taxonomy): domain Eukaryota; kingdom Viridiplantae; phylum Streptophyta; class Magnoliopsida; order Solanales; family Solanaceae; genus Capsicum; species Capsicum baccatum. Next base: position 141,688,806 of record CM061552.1, read on the forward strand.
TAGCTCGATCATAAAAGGGAACATAATAGTCATAATCGCGTTTCTGATCTGTCCAATGTCTATCCCTCTCACGGTCCATCCAACCTTGGTTACCACATTTTCTTTGATAGGCAGGACGGGAACCCCCCGAGTAGTTATGCAAATACCAAATTTCCTCATCCAACTTCTTTGCTTCTTCATTAACTTTATTAGATTTTGATGTTATCATATTTACTGCTTTTTCGGGTGCACCTATAACATGCTTTGTCAAGATTTCAAGTTGGGTCATCATTTTTTCCATGTTCTCCTCTTTTTCTTTATTCTGCTTTTTTTTTTCATTATTGACCATGGAAACAGTAGAAGGGATCATGGGAGCTTCGGTTTCTCGGGTATGCCAAGCTCGATTTTTCTTTGACCCTTCTCCAATCAATAAAAGGTCGTATAGTGGTGTAACTTTACTAAGGAACCACCCGCCGCATTATCCACCATAATTTTTGAATGGATCAAGGGTATAGTACATGATCTCGACAAGCATATTCTCCGAGACTTCATGATTCGGGCATTGATCTAGCTTACCATTAAACCTCTCCCAAACTTCAAACAACGACTCTCTTTTTATTTATCAAAAATTCACATTCTTGTCCCGCTTTTGAAGCATTTTTTATGATGGGAAATATCTATCAATAAACACCATAGTAAACTCGTCCCAAGATGTAATTAAGCCGAGTGTAAGTGAACAGAGCCATAAAATAGTCTCACCCATTAGTGATAATGGGAAGAAGCAAAGCCAAATGGATTCTTGAGTAATGTGTGCTATATTGAATGGCGCACACACTTCCATCAAATTCTTTAAATGGATATTTGGGTCCTTAAAGGATTGACCCCATACAATCCTTTCATTTGCAACATGTGAACCATAACGCTAGTCATATGTAAGACTCTGTTCCCATTAGTTGGTGGGATAAGGATCGTACTTGTTTGTCCCGCTTCATTTAGTGGGCCCTCATCAGCTTTAGGGGCATCAAAGGGGCCCATATTGCTTGCGATATCACTCATTTCTCCATTAAAACTTTGATTATCTACAACAGATCAAAAATAACAAATAAAGTAAATTACACCACCCCGGGTATTCCCTAAGTAGGAATCACACCGCACAAGTGAAATCTATATTCCACTCACCGGCAATGGCACTATTTGGATAGTGCTCAACTTACTTCCATAATTGAGGAGTGAGGTGGTCATTGTCAATAATCCAACCAGAGTTCGGGTTGAATCCATAAGGAGCAAATTATAAATTTTCCATCCTAGGGGTGCTCTAATTACTAAAAGGTTGCCCGAAATGATAATAAACAAAACATGTAAAAAATGACGGGATTGGTTTGTATCAATTTTAGACTACCAATCCGCGAATATGACACTTTTTGGTTTGAGAACAAGATTTGAGGAGATCTTGGGATTATGTCTACATAAAGGTAAAGTATCCGGGTTGTTGATGGTCTAACATGAAACTTAGTTGTTAAGTAAAGGATAGGCTAGGTCTATAGTCATTTTGGACAATCTTTCAATAAAACCACAATGATTTCACCCATTGACTCTTTCGAGCACCTAACATGTGTACAAGTTACAATCACCCAAAACCTTAACAAGCATACCTATTTCAAGGATGATGCTCTTGATACGGCTTACACTCCAATCACACTTATTTCTAAGATTGCAAAATATAGTAAACCATACACTTCATTGTCCACCATTAACTTATCCCCCTATAACCCTCTTTTAAGGATGTTATGGATTACCATATATTCACTTCCATCCCACTTTCAAGGATGATGAAGGGTTTCTAGAGTTTGGGGTTTTCACCCATCAAACCCATTTGTAGATTTTGGGTTTTCACCCATCAAATTGCAACTCATTAACCCAAGCAATGGTGGAATCCATACTCAGCAACTAAAAATCATGAAAACACAACAACACCCATACACAATTACACTTTAGTTCAACATAATCGCTAGACTAAATTACTTATCTACTCATGAAGAAAGTAAAGAGAGATATACCATAAGGATTATGCTAAACATTCATTCTTCACAAAATTACTAAGAAATTAAGCATCCAAGAGTAGTTACACACTTGCGTTATTAGGGTTTCTTCCTTTCAATTCAAAAATATCTATTAGGTAAGCAATAACCAAAGAAAAAAGGATTTTTGCCTATATATGATTTGGTATTCGTCTATGCAATTTTATAATACTGCCCTGGTTACATTCCTGTTGAACCGTGATCGGGTAGGTTTGACCATGATCGCAGCTACATGACCGCGATTGTGCTCCACGATCACGTTATGCTGACCATCTTGACTGAACGTGACCGCGGCCAAAGGACCGCGTTCACGGCAACTGAGGCTGAACTGCTATAGGTCTCTAACTACACTTTTTTTTCTTCAATTTGACCCTTTGTTAGCTCCGATCCACATCTTTTTACCTTCTCAACTAGATTCCTGCAAAATATGGTTATTAGTACATTTAAATCAAGATGATGCCTCATTTTCTTATACAAAGCATGGTAGTGTGCAAAAATGTTTGGTGCAAATTAGTCGTAAAATCACGACTCATCAGGTACATATCCCCAAAGAGAAATACTCCACTAAGCCTCATTAGTCCGAACAAACTCTAAAATGATGATTTCCAATATCCACCCTATAATCACATCATTGAAGAAGAAATATACCAATTTTGAAACCATGGTCTAAGTCAAAACCAACAGCAGAAACACAACAACTCAAGATAAAGAACTTCTAATTGCTAACCCAAGAAGCGCTCACAGAAAAGGCCACCTTCTTCTAGCCTTCCAATGCCACTAGCCAAAACTATATCAAAACCACTAAGGAGTATCCAATCTCCAATCTAATAATAAGGGAAAACTATCACAAGGGATTAAACCCAAAAAAATCTAAGAGCTAAATCCATGACATCTCAACATCAATATCAAAATTGCTATCGGGCAATGAAATAGCCACAAATGAAGAACGAACACAAAAATTGGTCAAGCTTAGAATGGGCTATATCAAAAAGAATAGCTAGGGTGAAAACCATCCCAAACCAGAAGGCAAGTCTAAGCATCCCAAACTCAAAATAGTTGATACAACTAACTCTCCGACCCTAGAATCATATTAGAACCAAAGAAGGTCAACTTTATTTTAATAGCACAATACAATGACAAATCAATCTAATACAACTAGCCAAGAGGGAAAACAATCAGCCTCATTGCGCTAGGGGAAAGAAATCATCAAATTGGGCAATATCTACTAAAGACACCAAATAATATCATAAGAAAATTAAAGTCTAACTAGATAATGCTAGTCTATACAACCTCCAGCGAGGATCAAATTCATCAAGTAACAACATCAAGTTATAATATCAAGTAATATCAATAATCTCACGCAGTGGTAGCAATAGAAACAATAATATCATTATCCACATACTGAACATGCAGTACCAAAATGAACATCAATGTCATGTACCACTCAATGGACATAATAGCACTAATGTACCAAAATAAATGGGACTCAAATCCAAAAACCACACCCATAGGGGAAAATATCAATATAAATCTACTCTATCCATTACTAAATAATTATATATTGGTATGAAAACCCCAATACACATAATAAGGGATAAATGCTGGAAATAAAAGCATAAAAATTGTGTTGAATCCGCAATCACATGCCTAACGGGCATAGGGATAAAATAAATCTAAATGGGTAAAACCTCAGATCGACCAACTGAATCATAAATTAAGCTTCCACTCACACTATCCCTAACTGAAGATACCACATCATCATGAGGTTGATCTAAATAAGCTGAATGACTGGAAATCTCATATCAGGGGCACTCTCTAGACTACGAGTCGCTCTCTCTACAGTCATAGCAACTTATGAAGCATCACTATAGAGAGAACACAAACTGAGCCCAAATGGCCAGCCAACTGACGCAAAGAGAATCCATAAAATTATGTCCGTACTTCCAAAATCACAGCCTATCTCAGAAACTCTAAGCTAGTGAGGAATACGGTCTAACTCTAGCTGATCATCTATCTTATACCTGGCTATTCTCAGAACCAGTATCTCATCATGATATGTCAAAACCAAGATCCTAATACTTTGAGATATTGCCTTTCATAATCTAGATTGGAAGCCATGGCCAGAAGAACCATCCCACACTCTGCAAGTCTAATGGGGACTCTAACCTCTATAATTATCATGACTAATCTGAGAACTACTCATAGTATTGAATACAATTTGCGTAGAGATGGTGGGATGTAGGATAAGTTTTAATCTACCAGAAGAATCCTCACTCTCGGATAAAATACCAATAGCACTGTATTGATGGCATGCCTCTTATCGCTATTTCCATAAGTTTTAATACCTATGCCATCTATGGTCCTTTCCTGATCAACATCCTGATGGAAGGAAGATTTAGCTATTATCCAATGCTCCTACACAAAATGGAGTGACAATACTATCCATCTAATACATTTATTCACCAATATCCAGCTCAAAATGATATTGCATGGGAAAATGCCTAGACCACATGATAAATACAATCTCGATCTTAAAACTAGTAAGGAACCCTAATGAACACCAATATACCCAACTCAGGTTTGAGGACTGCTCGATGAATCAAACATCATCCATGGATGAGATAGATTTACAAGATTACTCAAATTTCTAATTTTGAACCTCAAAGGTTAAAGTAGTCACAAGCTTTACTAAAGTCTAACTAGGCCTAAATTCTCTTTGGTTACCACTGAAGATCTTTGATATATATTTCTGACTCTCTAGTACGACGCAACATTGAAACACTAGAATTACATGTTGAATTCTTGCTCGCATCTATCGATAATGTTGCATCATCCTTCTAGGATAGAATAAAGTCAAAGAATGTGTTTGAGGTACAAAGAAATACGGGCATATGATAAGGAGTCAAGAATTGAATTTCCTAAAATGTCATTATAGCCTCTAAAAGATAGGCTATGAATGTCTCTACACTGATCCACAGGACTCAATTAAGCACTTTGCTTTTGTACTAATACACTAATGAAACCTCTCTGGTACTAATTAGTCATGACCCAATTTCTCATGTCATGATGGCGCCTACCATAATCCACCAGTAGGCAATCCAACCCGTAGTCCGGAACGGCTGGTAACAGACTACTAAATAATATAAGGAAAAGAATACAAAATAAATGAATAAAGATCAATACATAATAAAATCCCAAAACTTAGCGTATAAGTACAAGAGCTTCTAATATAATAAGAGAACAAAAGTGAAATATCATGAGAATTACACTGATACAACTTAACTCTGTATACAATATAGAGACTAGTCTAATACATAACAAAGAGATGAGTAATACTCCAAATGATAGGTGTTCACTCTAAGTCTTTGAACCATGGCTGCTCTACAGGACGCACACATCAATGATAATAACCTATACTATTATCTGCAGGCTACAGAAGTGTAGTATGAGTACTAAACAAATGGTACTCGGTAGGCAACTGCCAACTGATTTACAAAGATAAAACATATATATAGCATATAAACAGAATGGAAACTACACCCAAAGGTCCAAAAATCATATAACAAGTCAATAAGAATAATAAGGGACAACTATCCTATTCAAGTCCAAGAGTATAACATAAGAAGAATAAGAAAGTATCAGGGTGAACTATTATATTCCAGTCACATTCAATAGGCATCAATACTATACCATATATACTAGGCCAGTACACTATTGAAGAGCAAAAGAAAGATATTTAGCAATATACAAGGTCAATAATAAATAAACAACATGAACAAATGAAGGAAGGGATATATGGTAGTGCCATACATTCTTATAACTAGATACATGTATACATATATATATATATGAGATTATCTCAAAACATAGCCTAGATCATCATATCCTCATTCTAAAACCTCATTATAATACTACCAGGATTTAATACTATCAAACTCAGGGTTTCTATTCCACATGAATAGAAATGAAATAATCGTACATATTAATGTTATCATAAGATAGAAGAGGCCATAGAAATATCTTGAATCTCGATACCAGATCAAAGACTAATATGTCATAATCTAGCCATAATAATCATCATAATAATGATAATTACAATATCAATAATAGCATGAATAACTGGCTACTTTAGGCAACCAAATACCTAGCCGAGCCTATACATTCCCCCACCGCCCCAAGCAAAGAAGCTTTAATCAACATACAATAATACAAGGCATATTTTTCACATATATCTATGCAACCATCCCATACTGGTTGGTAGACATAAGTGCATACTGGTGATAGGCAATGCACATACAGGAATAAATGCAAAGTACACAATCAATATCATAATCATAACTATCTCTATCATAACTATCATCATTATGTTCATCATTATCATAATCAACCTCCGGCATTTTCGGGTATCAATATATCATCACAATATCCTCTGGCCTTAATGGGTATTATAATATTATCACAGTATTATTCGGCCATTCTGGGTATTAATACATCATTACAGTATCCTGAAACTTTGCCAGGTATTAATATATCATCACATTATTCTCCAGCCTTATCGGGTATCAATATATCATCACAATATCCTCTAATCTTTTTGGGTATTTATATTATCACAGTATCCTCCAACCTTGTTGGGTATTAATATATCATCATAGTGTCGTCCATCCTTGTTGAGTATTAATATAATCATAAACTTCAATACACATATATTTATAGATATATAATAGGTGCATGGGCTCATGCCATGGATGAAATAAGGGTAATTTTACAAGATTGTTAATATACTCATATTCATAATCATATCATCATAAAATATCCAACTTATCAGTACTTCCCAACTATTCGTTATTAGCTAACCAAAACTTATTATCATTCGCCATTAGTTCGCTAATCTTTACATGTCCTCTAATTATTAGCCAAACCATTATCCTTCACATAATCATTATTCATGGGACAACAACTAACCATTATTTATTAAATAGCCACAACCTAACATCTAGTCAAGATTCATCAATAGACCATAATCACCATTTATCCACGAATCAACATTGTCAAACTAATCATCCAATATTCGTTAATCATTAGTTGTCAAAAAATTACTATTTGTCATCTAACCATCCTTTAATTACTAACATCATCCATTAACTAACCATCATTTACCACTAATTCTTATTTATTAACTATTCATCATTATTAACTAGTCGCCTCTTTTTAATAACATCTCTTATTATCTACCCTCATTAATGCACAACTCCTCGTTTAAGAACTAATCAAAACCATAAACATAGTCATCAATATAAACTAATCTTCACCTATGTTAAACCCTACATCATCATTAACTATGAATCAACCATCGCTAGCTACTATATCTCAACTAAGCAAGGTTCATTAACTAGTACATTAGTTCCTAGCCACCAAGTGCTATAGTCACTTAATAGAGTACTAGCTGCCACATAGCTTAACCCTAAATTAGAAAAAACAGTCATATGATCATATAATCACATAAATTATTGATGTAATATTCATGAATGTACCTAATCTATGCAAAACACTAATATCCAAATCAACAAAGTTGTAGATGACATACCGTATCTTTCTCTATCCCATACCAGAGAGATATGTATATGAACATATATATATATGTATATTTAAAAATAGTAACCACATCCTTTATAATGATAAACACTTCTCAGATATCCAATCATTATCATAACACAACCCTTTGCCCAATAATATGACCGAAATAATTGCAACATCATAACCACAGCCTTAGTAACATATACATATCAAGAGCTCATATCAATAATCATATTTATAAGTCATAGAATATCTCTAATCATCACACATATAGGAGTCATCTAACATATAGGAGGCATAATATAAATAAGCATGTAATCATCTTTCACATAGGGGCATAATATGAATAAACATGAATTCATCTATAAGATATCTCATATCAATAGGTCATACATCATGACATATGAGAAATATCACCTATCTCGACCAATTGTCATAAATAAGAGAAATATTATCTCTATAGGTCCAATAATCATAACTAAAATGAGATAGCATCTCTATAGGCTTAACATCACATCTAAGAGGGAATAGCATCACTATAGGCCCAGCATCATATCTAAGAGGAAATAAAATCTCTATAGGGCTCAATATCATATCTAAAAGTAATATTATTTCTATAGGCCCAACAACCATAATTAAGAGAAAATCATCTCTAAGGACCAAATGTTATGTATAAGAGGAAATATCATCTCTATGAGCCAAATATCAAATCTAAGAGGAAATAACATTTGTATAGGTCAAAAATCATATAAAAAGAAAGTAGTATCTCTATAGCACCAAATATCATTATCTAGGGAAAAATACATCTTCCTTAATAAGACACGAAGTAACCATATACTAAGGTTTACTAGTCTCCACTATGCCTAACATCTAGGTCCACAAGGCTAACACAAGTCTTGGCCTAAGTGGGTCAGACAATCCCGCTTCTAATCATCAATTTCCATATTTACTCAAACTATGCCCTAACTAGGCTAAGGTATCTAGTTCAACTTCTAGATGTTAAGTAAGGCATAACCAATTCTAAGATAGGAACTTTTTCTAGATACATGGGAATTTATGTCATTCCAACCCAAATTATGGATCCATGGTCACCACACTATCCCAACAAAATTTAAATATACTAATCTTATTTCAAATGATAAAACCAAATCCCCAAATATAGTATTTCATTAAGTCCATAATACAAGTTACTCTAAACTAGGGAGAAGGCAATCGAATTATAAAAGGTTATAAACATACCACCTTATAGGTCCAAAACCCTCCCCTAATCACAAAACATCAACAATCGAGACTAATCTATCCTGAACATATATCAAGCCTATTATTCACAGTCACACACAAAGCATATCACACATCATCTATGAAGAATAGTGGACAAGAGACTACCTTGAATCCAAATCGCAAAACCTCACTTCACTAACCAACATCCATCTTCACTTCACAATCCCAAAATTCCATCACACTATCAAAACCATAGTTTATTCATTAACACAAATCTAACGATACCCACATTGCACTTTTATTCTTTAGGGCCAAAAACAACACCAAAAATTTAACACTCCGCAAAAAAAATAATTCATGTGTTAGCTTGTGGTAATATGCCTTAGAGTTAAATGACTAAGATAGTGTCAAAGAGACTTAGTCTCATTTTTTGGATTCCAAAAGGAGTAAATTTTAAACCATAGATAGTTTCCCTTATTTTGACTTTTATCAAGTGAAAAATTGAATGAGCTTTGCATCGATATAAGATTCACCCAAATTCGATACCTGGGCAAAAAATTATGGCTAATTTAAGTCTTAATCATAGAGCACCATCATTTTGGTGCTTGGCACATCGTGAAGTGGGTCTATTTAGAAATTGTAAACTTCCAGTAGCATAGCGCGATTGTGGCACATCACGCTAAAGCTCTAGGTCCCAACCAGTGGGACAACGCAATCGCTCTGCATCGCGGTGATCCTAAGAATCCCATTCATCAATTTTCAGTAAGCCACCGCGATTATGGAGCATCGTGGTGGCCCATAAAATTAGGCTCCCAGTTATATTTTTATTCCATCTCATTAAGGGTACATTAGGTATTTTCCTCCCTCCTATCAGCTTAAACACAATATTTGAATCCCAAATGACTTCATTATTGATATTTTCATCAAAAACCATCAAGACACTCTTTAGGGTTTCAAACAAGAATCCAAAATAACTCAAGATTCAACCATGGATTTTAGAAGATAATTAGAGAGTTGGAATCCCCACGCCGTAGGCTTCATGAATCATCTATTATTTTTCGAGATTGAGGTATGCGGGGTTTTTCTAAAATCTAATGGACATAGAAATCATGATTTTAAGAATGGGGTTTTGGATTTATGAATATAATCATATTTTAGAAGTTTTGACGGTATTGTTTTGGCCTTTAGACCTTCCCCCAAATTGATTGAAAATTGTATATATATGTAAGAATGCGTTTTAGAGATTGATGATTTAATTGAGAGCATGACTCATGAAAAAATCCCTCTCATGTTATGATTTTCCTTTACTCATGATATACAATGGATTGTTTTGAAATGTATCTTAAAGAGCATGATACACAATTCCTTGATTTATACTATGATTTGAATATGATTTTGAAATAAAAAGAAAGGGTTATGCATGTTTATAAATGTTGAATATACATATAATGAAAGAGTGCATGGTTTTGCCAAAAGCACATGACCACCATGTGTTTGAAGAACTCTTGCATAGTTTTGACTTATGTTTCGGAACATGAATTCATCTCATACTATTGTAAATATTGTGTGGTCTGGATTGAGTTTTAATGAAAGAATTATGCTGAATGCATTATGGCTCAGAATTACGGCTTGTAAGCATTGGTATGATAATACCAAAATAGACAATGCCATATCAGACCCAGATAAACATAGAAAATAGATTTTCATGACTTAAGATTTCAGAATGATACATGTTTAGAAATAGATAAAATTAGGCGTAAAGAGATGTTAGGTGGTCCCCCGAAGAAGGCATGAGTTCAGACAACTCATTGCCCAAAACCGTGATTTGCTGATCCAAGTATATTATAATATGCTGACGTACTGCCCTGTGGCGTATTAAACTCAAACACTCCAACCCTTACGGCACACTTGGGTTTGGGTCTTCCCCGCTGAGTCAATGGCGTACTCCATATATCCCATGGGTTTTTAGACTTGTAGAAGCGTACCACCTAACTCAGAAGTAAAACGAAGATCTGAAATTGCACTGACAAAAAGGTTTTTATGATTATCAATATGCCCATGTGTTTTGGAATTTATATTGTATGTGATGTTTTATGAATAGATCTCAACTATTTTACTTATATTAAAAGCTTTATTTTGGATTGCTCTGGGTATCAGTACATCTATATTAACCCCCTCTTACCTTCCAAGTTTTGAGGCACGGTCTAAGGGTGCTAATAAGTAGTAGATTTTGTTTAGACAGAAGTGCAGGGTCTAGTCGGCGAGCCTTCTATATTTTAGAAGGCTTAGTTATTTTCAGACATTTATTATCAGTTTTGGTTTTGGTCTATTGGGGTCCTTGTCCCTGCTTTTCAGACAGTTATCTTTACATTATGTAGTAGAGATTTCGCAGACTGTTCCAGATATTGTTAGTGATTTTTGGATTTCATTCCTTATTGGTAAACTTAATCTAGAGTATGACCATGTTTTCGTATCAGATTATATTTCCACATCTTATTTTATTATGTGAATATTGTGCATGATCACCAGATAGAGAAGGAAGTCGGGCCTTCTTGGTTTGGGATGTCCATCATGGCCAGGACCTAGTTCGGGTCATGACAAACTTCGTATCAAAGCACGGTTCATAGTCCCAGTGTATTTGTGAAATCACATCGAATAGAGTCTTATTTATGGGTGTGTAGTGTGCCACACTTATAAGAAGGGGGCTACTAGGTGTTTAGTAGAGTGTTTCTCCTTTTTGTGATTTAGTTCGTACATTAGAGTCTGAATTAGAATTGTCCCCTAATCAATGATCTATTATATTTCATAAAATAGTCATTCCTCCTCATCGCTCCAACAATCAGAATACTCAGGGTGATGAAGTTTGCCCCACCCATGGGATGTGGACCCATAATAGAGCACACACCCCAGAACATGTTCCTACTCCAAAAGTACCTCCAGTCCTGACTAGTCCTCCTCATATCCAATAATAAATATTAATTGTCCCCAATATGATCAGAGGTACATATCTAATGTAGAATTTAGATAGTCCATTCACATTCTTGCTCAGTTGGTAGCCATACAGACTCAACGGTTGCAAGAAGTTGGGTCTGCATCGGTCACATATGAGGCTACTAGGGTAGGTCAATTCATGAGAATGAACCGGCCTAAATTTTCGGGCACCAAAGTAGAAGGGGATCCACAGGAGTTTATGGATGAGATAGAGAAGATCTTAAAGGTGATACATATAGATGAGGTAGAAGGATGGAATTGGCAGCTTACCAGCTTAAATAAGTTGTAAACCAGTGGTATAATTAGTGGGAGGATTCTAAAGGTGAGAGTGTTGAGCCCACGGTATGGGGCGAGTTTATGGAAGCCTTCCTTGATCAGTTATTTCCCCTTAAGTTGAGAGGGGCCAAAGACGAGGAGTTTATGAACCTTAAAAAAGTAAAAATGAGTTTCAAGGAGTACACTCTGAATTTCAACCAACTGGATCATTATGCTTCGGAGATGGCTGGTAATATGAGAGCCCAAATGAGAAAATTTGCATACAGCCTTTTGGATGACTTAGTGCTTGAATGTAAGAAGGTTATGCTGAATAGGGACATAGACTTCTCTAGACTGTCGGTGCATATGCAGCTGGTAAAGGAGCATAAGAAGAGAATTATTGAGTCTAAGGAGAAGGACAGATAGGCAAAGAGAGCCAGAATAATGGATCAGAACCACAGCCAGCCACAGAGCGGTAATTGGAGGAATAGACGGCAAAATAAAAAGTTTTGGAGTAATTCTCAGTCTACAGCTAGTGCCCCACTGCCCAGACCCCCAATTAATAGATGATTTCAGAGTTTTTAGACTAGCCATAAACCCAGAGCTCAAGATACTTAGCCACAGGGAAAGGTGACTCAGCAGTTTTATCTTTTTTCGCGATGTGAGACTTGCGAAAAGAAACACCCAGGGAGGTGTCAGTTGGGCACGCTGGTGTGTTATTCATGTCTTCAGTCGGGTTACTTTCAGAGAGATTATCCCTCCTCTAGGAGGAATGTTGGTGGAGCTAAGTCACAAGAAAATTCTTCGGCACCACTACCGCCCCAAAAGGGTGCCACCTCAGTTGCTGGGAGTGGTTACAACTGGCTGTATGCTTTGTACAACCTTCAACAGGTGAAAGCCTCGCCAAAAATAGTCGTCGATACGTTACAAATCTTTCTGATGATGCTTATGTATTACTTAATCCTGATTCTACCTTATCCTATGTGACCCCTTATGTGGCAGTCAGTTTTAAGTTTGAGCCCGATGAAATTTCAGAACCTTTCTCTGTTTCCACTACGATGGGTGATTATGTTGTGGCTAGGAAAGTTTATAGATATTGTGTGGCGATTTTTTGTGGTTCGGATACCATGGCAGGCCTCATAGACTTAGATATGATTAATTTTGATTCTATTCTAGGGATGGATTGTCTTCATTCATGTTATGCCACATTAAATTAGAGAACTCGAAGAGTCACCTTTTATTTTTACAATGAACCATTGATAGAATAGGAGGGGCATTCTTTAGCACCTAGAGGGAACTTTATATCTTATCTCAAAGCCTGTAAAATTATCTCCAAAGGTTGTTTGTATTATCTTATTCGAGTAAAAGATTCTAATTTCGAAAGTCTTCCTCTCCAGTTATTCCCTGTGGTAAATAAGTTTCCATAAGTCTTTCCAGATGATCTCCAGGAATACCACCCGATAGAGAGATAGATTTTGGTATTAGTTTGTTGCCAAACACCTATCACATTTATATTATGCTATGTAGAATGGCTCCTGCAGAACTGAAAGAGTTGAAAGAACAGCTAGCAGACCTTCTAGACAAAGGTTTTATACATCCCAGTGTTTCTCCCTGTGGTTTACTTATACTCTTCGTGCGAAAGAAAAATGGTTCCCTATGAATATTCATAGATTACAGCCAGCTAAATAAGGTCACTGTTAAAAATAAACATCCTCTTCCTAGGATTGATGATCTCTTTGACCAACTTCAAGGTGTTAAATATTTTTCAAAGATATACCTTCATTCGGGATACCATCAGTTGAAAGTTAGAGAGTCAGACATTCACAAAATAGCCTTCCAAACCAGATATAGTTATTACGAATACCTAGTCATGTCCTTTGGGTGGACTAACGCCCCTGCAGCATTTATGGATCTTATGAATAGGGTGTTCCATCAGCTTTTAGATCTGTTTGTTATAATTTTCATTGATGATATTCTAATTTATTCCAAGAGTGAGGAGGACCATGCCAATCACCTTCGAATCATACTTGAAACTCTCAAAGATCATAAGTTATATGCAAAATTTTCTAAATGTGAATTATGGCTAAGTGCTATTACTTTTTTGGGGCATATTGTGTCTATGATGGGATTAGGGTGGATCCCCAAAAGGTTGAGGCAGTGAGAAAATGTCCCAGACCTATGACTCCAACTGACATTCAAAGCTTATTGGGTTTCACAGGGTATTACAGAAGATTCATAGAAAGATTTTCTTCCATAGCTGCTCCACTTACTAAGTTAACCCAGAAAAAGGTGAAGTTTGTGTGGTCTGACTCCTAAGAGAGTAGTTTTGAGAAGTTGAAAGAAAAATTGACTACAATACTTATTTTGACTTATTCAGAAGGAATAGAGGGTTTTATTGTTTATTGTGATGCTTCCCGTGTGGGAATTAGGTGTGTACTTATGCAGCACAGTAAGTTGGTGTCTTATGCATCCAAGTAGTTGAAGGTTCATGAGCAAAACTACCCCACCCATGACTTAGAGTTAGCGGTTGTGGTGTTTGCGTTTAAAATCTGGTGGCATTATCTTTATATGGTGCATATTGATATTTTCAGTGACCATAAGAGTTTACAGTATGTTTTCTCGCAAAAAGAATTGAATCTCCGGCAAAGGCGCTGGATGGAATTGCTAAAGGATTATGATATGAGCCTACACTATCATCCGGGCAAGGCAAATGTGGTAACCAATGCCCTTATCAGGTTGTCAATGGGCAGCTTTTCTCATATGGAAGAAAGGAAAAGAGAGATAGTGAAGGATATTCACCGACTTGCAAATCATGCAGTGCAACTCTTAGATTCTGAAGATAGAGGGGTAGTTTTTCACTAGATAGATAAATCATTTCTTTGTGCAGAAGTTAAAGATAAGCAGATCGAAGATCCCATCATGATGCAGATCAAGAAAGATGTGGGTCAACAGAAGGTGATGTTCTTTGAAATTAGTGGTGATGGTATTTTGAGATATTAGGGTAGATTATGTATGCCAGATGTAGATGGTCTATGGAAGAGAAACCTTAACGAAGCTCACACTTTGAGGTATGTTGCTCACCTAGTCTCTACTAAGATATATCATGATCTGAAAACTATTTATTGGTGGAATAATATGAAGCGCGATGTGGCTAACTATATTACCAAGTGTTTGAACTATTAACAAGTTAAGGTAGAGCATATGAGGCCTGGTGGTACTTCCCAAGATATTACTTTACCTTTATAGAAATGGGAAATGATCAATATGGATTTCACTACGGGACTTCTGAGGTCCTGAAATCGGTATGATTCTGTTTGGGTAATTATTGATTGGCTAACCAAGTTAGCTCACTTTCTGCCTGTGAGGACCAACTTTTTGGGAGAAGATTATGCCAAGCTATAATTGAGGAGATAGTCTGTTTGCATGGGGCACCTGTATCCATCATATCTGACAGAGATAAGTAATTCCCTTCACAGTTTTAGAGGTCTTTTCAGAGGGGTTTAGGTACCCAAGTGAACCTAAGTACTGCTTTTCACCCTCAGACTGATGGGCAAGCTGAGTGCACCATTCAGTCCCTTGATGATATGTTAAGGTCTTGTGTAAAAGGTAGCTGGATAGATTACATGCCATTAATAAAGTTTACTTATAATAACAGCTACCATGCCAGTACTAAGATGGCTTCGTTTGAAGCTTCGTATGGGACAAGATGTAGATCACTGCTAGGGTGGTTTGAAGTAGGTGAGACTCAGTTATTTGGGTTGGATCTTGTTCATCAGGCGATGGAGGATGTGAAAATTATTAGAGAACGACTTAAAATAGCCCAGAGTAGAAAAAAATCCTACGCCGATGTTAGGATAAAAGACTTAGAGTTGGAGGTTGGTGATTGGGTATTTCTCAAAGTCTCCCCTATGAAGGGAGTTATGCGGTTCGGGAAGAAAGGTAAGCTGAGTCCTCCCTATATAGGGCCATACTAGATTTTGAAAAGGATAGGTGGGGTTGCGTATGAGTTAGAGTTGCCAGCAAGTTTGGGTTCTATTCATCCGGTATTTCACATATCCATATTGAAGAAATATATTGGAGACCATTCATTAGTGTTGCCTGTAGAGGAGGTCGAAGTAACAGACTCCTTATCCTATGAAGAAGAGACAGAGGCAGTCTTGGATCGCCAAGTTAGGAAACTGAGGAGCAAAGAAATAGCCTCGGTCAAAGTGTTATGGAAAAATCAAGAAGTTGAGGAAGCAACTTGGGAATCAAAAAATGACATGAGAGATAGATACCCAGACTTATTTGATCCAGTGAATGACGAAATGGAAGGTACAATCCTTGTCTTATTCTTTTATGGCCTTAGTATACTTTAAATCGTTCTTGTTTGTATTTCGCGTCATTATTCGGGGTCGAATGATCCCAAAGGGGGATAATGTAACACCCCGCAAAAAAAATTGTCCATGTGTTAGCTCGTGTTAATATGCTCTTAGAGTTAAATGACAAGAATAGTGTCAAAGAGACTTAGTCTCATTTTTTACTTCCAAAATAAGTAAAGTTTAAACCTTATATAATTTTCCTAATTTTGAATTTTTATCATGTGGGAAATTGAATGAACTTTCTTTCGATATAAGATTCACCCAAATTCGATACCCGAGCAAGAATTTATGGCTAATTAAAGTCCTAATCGTAAAACACCATCATTTTGGTGCTTGGCGCGTCGCAGAGTGGGTCTATTTAGAAATTGTCAAATTCTAGTATCCTAGTGCAATTGTGGCACATCGCTCTAAAGCTCTAGGTCCCAACCAGTGGGACAACGCGATGGCTCTGCATCGCGGTGACCCTAAGAATACCATTCGTCAATTTTTAGTGAGCCACCGCTATTGTGGTGGTCGCGGTGGCCCAAAAAATCAGGCTCCTAGTTATATTTTTATTATATCTCATTAAGGGTACATTAGGTATTTTCCACCCTCTTTTCAGCTTAAACACGGGATTTTAATCCCAAATGACCTCATTATTGATATTTTCATCAAAAAACATCAAGAACACTCTGTAGGGTTTCAAACAAGAATCCCAAATAACTCAAGATTCAACCATGGATTTTAGAAGATAATTAGAGAGTTGGAACCCCCATGCCGTAGTCCTCACGAATCAGCTATTATTTTCTGAGATTGAGGTATGCGGGGTTTTCCTAAAATCTCATGGGCATAGAAAACATGATTTTAAGAATGGGGTTTTGGATTTATGAATATAATCATGTTTTAGAAGTTTTGACGATATTGTTTTGGTTTTTAGACCTTCCCCCAAATTGATTGGAAATTGTATATATATGTAAGCACGCGTTTTAAGGATTGATGATTGAATGGAGAGAATGACAAATAAAAAAATCCCTCTCTCGTTATGATTTTTCTTTACTCATGATATATTATGGATTATTTTGAAATGCATCTTAAAGAGCATGATACGAAATGTCTTGATTTATACTATGACTTGAATATGATTTTGAAATAAAAAGAGAGGGTTATGCATATTGATAAATGTTAAATATACATATAATAAAAGAGTGTATAGTTTTGCCAAAAGCACATGACCACCATGTGTTTGAATAATTCTTGCATAATTTTGACTTATGTTTCAGAAAGTGAATTCATCTCATACTATTGCAACTGTTGGGCGGTTTGAATTGATTTTTAATGAAAGAATTATGCTTAATGCATTATAGCTCAGAATTACAACTTGCAAGTCTTGGTATGACGCTACCAAAATAGACAATGCCATAACAGACCCAGACGAACATAGAAACCAGATTTTCATGACTTAAGATTTCAGAATGATACATGTTTAGAAATAGATAAAATTGGGCATAAAGAGATGTTAGGTGGTCCCCCGAAGAAGGCACGAGTTTAGACAACTCATTGTAGAAAATTGTGATTTGTCGATCCGGGTATATTATATTATGTTGGGTAGTGCCCTGTGGCATATTAGACTCTAACACTCCAACCCTTGTGGCACATTTGGGTTGGGGGCTTTCCCACCGAGTCAATGGCGGACTCGATATAGCCCGTGGGGTTTTAGACTTGTACGGGCATACCACGTAACTCAGAAGTAATACGAAGATCAGAAATTGTACTGACAGAAAAGTTTTATGATTATCAAAATGGCCATGTGTTTTGGAATTTATATCGTATGTGATGTATTATGACTAGCTCTCAACTATTTTATTTCTATTAAAAGCTTTATTTTGGATTTCTCTCCGTATCAGTATATCTGTATTGACCCCCCCTTTACCTTCCAGGTTCTGAGGCACAGGCTAGGGGTCCTAATAAGCTGTAGATTTCTTTAGTCAGAAGTACAGGGTCTAATCGGTGAGCCTTCTATATTTCAAAAGGCCTAGTTATTTTCAGACATTTATTATCACTTCTGCTTTTGCTCTACTGGGGGCCTTGTTCCTTCTTTTCAGACAGTTATCTTTAGATCATGTAGTAAAGATCTCGCAAACTATTCCAGATATTGTTAGTGATTTTCGAATTTCATTCCTTATTGTTAAAATTAATCCAGAGTATGACCATGTTTCTGTATCAAATTATATTCTTGCATCTTCTTTTATTATGTGAATGTTGTGTATGATTACCAGATAGAGTAGGATGCCCGGACCTTCTTGGTTTGGGATGTCTGTCACGGCTAGGCCCTAGTTCAGGTCATGACAAAAAACCCCAAGCAGGTCCCATTTATGGAAAATACATTTTCGAGGCAAACCCAATCTTCACACATAAACAAGGAATCATAACCCTCAAGAAATAGGTGAGAACTAGGCATACTTTAGGATAAATCAAGCCTTAAGCTAAATTGGAGTTTTGGGTCCAAACTAAGAAATTCATGAATGAATTCAAAGGATTCTTACCTTAAATTCAAATATATTTTCGATAAAAGATGATAATAAAGATCCCATTTAACCCATCATAATTAATTTATGATTATAACACCATATTAGGGTTTCTAGGTCTTAATGGGAGAAGAAGATGGCCAATTCTTGTCCAAAATGGCCTTTTAAAGACCTTTCGCAGGTCCCCAATCCTTATAATCGCGAACACATAGGCCACAATCATGGTGCCACAATCATAATGACCTCACTGTGATCGCTACGCTGCAATCTTTATCCCTCTTACTGTGATTGTCTTCGCACCAGAATCAGCAAAACTTGGAAAATTTCCAAGTTTCCAATGATGCCTCTGGATCTATTTGGATTTTGATTTTCGAAAAAAAAATATGCAACCACATTAAATTTGATATTCTAGATGGGTTGGCAAAGTCAGATTTTCAATCCGAGGTTGTTTTGACCAAATGTACGTCCCACACCTAAACTTTCAAGTTTTCAACTTTTCAATCGAAAGGTCAAAATAAACTCGGGTGCATCAGGACCTGAACCAGAGGTCTACCAAGCATAAATCAATACTCGAGAGTTGATAGCATAGTTGAAATTTGTATTTGAGATCATTTCACAAATGTTTTTGCCCGATGGCCATTTGTAACCAGTGAAGACTTCTAAATAAAGAATTGGTTCTAAAAAACAAACAAACTACTCGGTAACCGAATCTTCTATCCTAGTAAGTAATAAATAACTTGGGGTAGCTATGGAAAAGGTCAACCAACGAAAATAAGTGTAAAAATAGAAAATAATCTGAAGGGTAATTACATAAGGGAAGAGTAACATGCCTTAAACGTCAAGAAATTTAGAAAGAAATTGACCCTTGAGCCTTTAAATTACAAACTTGATGAAACCCTAACTTGACTTACTTGAGGGAAATTAAATAGCCTTTTAGAGTGTTGGTCAAGTTACTTCGATTTTTTTCTACGTGTTAATGATACCCTTAATCGATTATAAGACATGGGTTTCAATTTAGGTAAGAGGGAAAATGTCTAGAATGCCCTTAACTTAAAAGTTGAAAAGTGTCTCCATTGACTACAATTCAACCTTTGAATCGTATTCACTCCTTATAACTCATCACCATGATTCATAACCAAGACACTCTCTAGGACCCCCATACATTATTGACCTTATGATTTAACTGGTACCACTCGTAATAAGACCCTATGACTCATAGGTTCTAGTCGTAGTCAAAACACAACCCAGTTGGGTAAATACTAGAAATCCTATGATTTGCAACCAACAAATTCTAATAAGTCCTTATGAATCATAGCAAAACACGCATACTATTATGACTCAAACTAGGGCCTGGCTGTGATGGACATCCCTAAACTTGAAGGCCCAAACGTCCTACTCTATCCGGTAATCATGCACAACATTCATATAAATAAAGAAGATACAGAAATATAACTTGATACAAAAACATGGTCAAACTCTACATTTAGTTTAACAAGAAGGAATGAAATCTAAAATCAACTAAACAACATCTGGAATAGTCTGCGAAATCTCTACTACATAATCTAAAGGCAACTGTCTGAAAAGCTAGGACGAGGATCCCAATAGATTGAAACAAAGGAATAACATAATCTGAAATTACAGGATTTCTAAAATAAAGAAGGCTCACCACTGCCCAGATCACTTCTCTCTAGATACTCTGCTGAATAACCGGACCCCTAGACTTAGCCTCCGTACCAAAGAGGAAGAGGGTCAATACAATTGTACTAGTACGTAGAGCAAATCCAAAATAATAATTTATATTCAACATATATGAGAGAAATTTAGAATAGTTCATAAACATATCATATGGAAAGAAATCAAATGGGTATTTTCAAAAGACACTAATAAATCATCTAAACTCTGTGACGCTCTTTGTTTTACTTATGCGCTAGGTGGTATACCCTACAACTCTGAAATTCCACGGGCTCTAAGAAATCCACCATTACTCGGTGGGGAAGCCCCCAACCCAAGTGTGCCACAAGGGTTGGAGTCTCTAACTCTTCTACGCCACACGGCTATCGCCAGTGTAAAAATAATATATCCGGATCGGCAAATCATGATTTTAGGCTAAGAGTCACTTGAACTCAAGCCTTCTTCGGGTAACCACCTAACCCTATTTATGCCCAGTTTTCACTCTTTAAAACATGTATTCTCTAAAAACAGACTCTAAAAACATACTCTGTTATGGGATACATGCTTATGGTATCGTCATACCATTGACTTGCAATTCACATTCTCTGAGCCATTTATAGCAAATTAAGTCTTTGTTCTCAAATCAACGAATTTAGAACCACCATATCAATAAATCATTTCAAATAACTCTTTCTTGGAAACCCATAACCATGCAAACAATTCTCTTTATCAATGAATCAATAATAGAGGTGGTCATCTCCAAAGTCTCAATGTCATATAACTCTCTCTTTAACACAAAATACATTTATATCAAGAAACACCCATCATCTCTAAATTATTTATTAACACTATAACATTAGAAAACTATTTTCAATAATGAAACATACATGTCAGCTCTTTTTCCAACAAAACCATAGCTTTAATTCAATACAAGAGAGGGAGTTCATAGTTTATGCTCTCAAACAATCTTCAATCTCAAATTCCATACAAATACTATAAAAGAAAAACAATTTATTGGATAGACCACAAGGTCAAAGCAATAATAACTTTGAAGCATTCAAAATACGTAATTTAAAATGTAGATTCCAAAAACCCCTTTGAAATTCATGCATAAAAATCTTAAAATCATTCTATAATGTTTTTAAGCCCATGTAGTTTTTAGAATGAGCCCCCCGTACCTTGAATTATGATCTTAGTGACTGATTCTTGAAGCCTACAGTTTGGGGATTCCAAATCTTCAGTCAATTTTTAAAACGCATGGTTGAATCTTGAGATTCTTGGAAAAGGTTTTTGAGATGCTTAGGGTATTTGCTTCATAGAGAAGGAAGATTTAGGCATAAAGTGATTTGTTATGCCATTGATTATATGTTTATGGACGGATTGAGGGTAAGGTAATTGCCCAAAATACCCCCATTTTAACCTTAACGTAACTGGAAAAATTATAACTGGGAGCCCGATTTTATGGGCCACCGCGACGCGCCACTATCGCGGTGGCTTACTAAAAATTAACGAATGGGATTCTAAGGGTCACCGCGATGAGGAGACATCGCGTTGTACCACTGGTTAGGACCTAGCACTTCAGTGCGATGCAGCACAATCACACTAGGATACTAAAATTTGACAATTATTAAATAGACCCGCTCCGCAATGCGCCAAGCACGAAAATAATGGTGTTTTATGACTAAGACTTAAATTTAGCCATAACTTCTTGGCTGGGTATTGGATTTAGGCAAATCTTATATTGACGGAAAGATCCCACTTGATAGAAAGTCAAAATTAAGGAAATTCTATATGGCTTAAACTTTACTCACTTAGGAATTGAAAATAAATGAGACTAACGCATGGATGATTTGGCGGGGTGTAACATTATCCCCCCTTAGGATCATTCATCCCCAAATGATGGCACAGAGCATAGACAAATACGATTACAACCATATTAAGGACATGGAAAGAGTAATACAAGGATCGTACCTTCCATCTCATCATTCAATGGATCAAATAGATTTGGGTACCTTGCTCTCATGTCCTCTTCTGATTACCAAGTTGCTTCTTCAACTTTCTGATTTCTCCATAACACCTTAACTGAAATTATCTCTTTGCTCCTCAACTTCCGAACTTGATGATCCAAGATTGCAATAGGCTTTTCTTTATAAGATAGGGAGTCTGACACTCCGATCTCTTCTACGGGTAACACTAAATAGTGGTTCCCAATACATTTCTTCAACATGGATACATGAAAAACTGGGTGAACAGAACCCATATTTGCAGGAAACTCTAACTCATATGCAACTTCACCTATTCTTCTCACAATATGGTATGGTCCTATATAGCAAGGACTCAACTTCCCTTTCTTTTTGAAATGCATGACTCCCTTCATAGGAGAAACTTTAAGAAACACCCAATCACCAACCCCAAATACTAGCTCCCTTCTTCTAACATCAGCATAGGATTTTTTTCTACTTTGGGCTGTCTGAAGTTGTTCTATAATGATCTTCACGTCCTTCATTTCTTGGTGAAAAAGGTCAGGACCATACACCTAGGTCTTGCCAACTTTATACCACCCTATTGGTGACCTACATCTCCTCTCATACAACGTCACAAAAAGAGCCATCTTAATACTGGTATGGTAGATATTATTATACTCAAACTCTATCAGGGGCAAGTGATCTACCCAACTACCTTTGAAGTCAATCAACATTCCAGCAACATATCCTCAAGGGTTTGAATAGTATGCTCAGCTTCACCATCGGTCTGGGGGTGGAAAGTCGTACTTAGGTTCACTTGAGTACCTAAACCCCTTTGAAAAGATCTCCAAAATTAAGAAGATAATTGCATACCTTGGTCAGATATGATAGACACAGGTGCTCTATGCAGATGGACTATCTTTTCAATGTAAATCTTGGAATAGAAATCTCCCAAATAATTAGTCCTCACAGGCAGGAAGTGAGCTGACTTAGTCATCCTCTCAACAATCACCCTAATAGAGTCATACTGGTTTCAAAACCTCAGAATTCCCGTATTGAAGTCCATATTTATCATCTTCCATTTCCAAAAGGGAAAAGCTATGTCTTGGGAAGTACCACCTGGCCTCATATGCTCTACTTTCACTTATTGATAATTCAAACACTTAGCAACATAGTTAGCCACATCATGCTTCATATTATTCCATCAATATATAGTTTTTAAGTCATGATACTTCTTAGTAGAGCCTGGGTCGACAACATACCTTGATGTGTGAGGTTTCTCAAGGATTATCTCCCTCAGAACTTCTACATCTGGCATACACAATTTACCCTAATATCTCAAAATACCATCACCACCAATTTCAAAGGACATCGCCTTCTATTGATGCATATCTTTCTTGATCTACATCATTATGGGATCTTTAACCTACTTTTCCTTAACCTCTGCACAAAGGGATGATTTAGCTATCTCATGAACAACCACCCCTCCATCTTCATAATCTAAGAGTCACACTCCAAGATTACCAAGTCGGTGAATATCATTTACCATCTCTCTTTTCCCTTCTTCAACTTGAGAAAAACTGCCCATAGACAACCTATTGAGGGCGTCGGCTACCATATTTGCCTTGCCCGAATGATAGTGCAGGCTCATGTCATAATCCTTTAGCAATTCTAACCACTATCTCTGCCTGAGATTAAGTTCTTTCTGCGAGAAAGCACACTGCAAACTTTTGTGGTTAGTAAATATATCAACGTGAACTTCGTAAAGATAATTCATTTAGATTTTAAGTACTAACACCACAGCCACTAACTCTAAGTTATGGATGAAGTAATTTCACTTGTGCACCTTTAGCTGCCTAGATGCATAAGCTACCACTCTACCATGCTGCATAAGCACACATCTGAGTCCCACTTGGGATGTATCAAGGTACACAACAAAACCCTTTGTACCTTTTGAAAGAGTCAAAACAGGAGCAGTGGTCAACTTGTCTTTCAATTTCTCGAAACTATTCTCACAGGAATCAGGCCACACAAACTTCACTTTCTTCTAAGTCAGCTTGGTAAGTGGAGAATCTATGGAAGAAAAGCTTTCTACAAATCTCCTGTAATACCCTGCCAAACCTAAGAAGCTCCAAATATCGGTTGGAGTCGAGGGTCTAGGCCATTTCCTCACTGCCTCAACCTTTTGGAGATAAACCTTAATTCCTTCACTAGATACAACATGCCCCAAGAAAGCAATATCATCAAGCCAGAATTCACACTTGGAAAATTTTGCATACAGCTAATGATCTCTAAGAGTCTGAAGAATAATTCGGAGGTGATTGGCATGGTCCTCCTCAGTATTAGAATACACCAAGATGTCATCAATGAAAACTATGACAAATAGGTCTAAAACCTGACGAAACACCCTATTCATAAGGTCCATGAAGGCTTCAGGGGCATTATTCTACCCAAAGGACATGACTAAGAACTCATAATAATCATATCTGGTTCGAAAAGCTATTTTGGGAATGTCAAACTCTCTAACTTTCAACTGATGGTATCCCGAACAAAGGTCTACCTTTAAAAAACATCTATAACCCTGAAGCTGGTTGAAAAGATCATCAATTCTAGGAAGAGGATATTTATTTTTAATAGTGACCTTATTTAACTGGCGGTAATCTATGTACAAATGCAGGGAACCATCTTTATTTTGCATGAAGAGTACAGGTGCACCAAGGGAGAAACACTAGGGCGAATAAAACCTTTGTCTAGAAGATCTGATAGCTGCTCTTTCAACTCTTTTAGTTCTATAGGAGCTATTCTATATGGCAAAATAGAGATGGGACAGATGTTTGACAATAAATCAATACCAAAATCTATCTCTCTATCAGGTGGTATTCCTGGGAGATCATTTGGAAAAACATATGAGAATTTATTCACCATAGGGATGGACTGAAGAGAAGGGTTCTCGGTATTTGAATCTTTAACCTGAATAAGATAATACAAACAACCCCTAGAAATAATTTTACAGGCTCTAAGGTAAGATATAACTTGCCATCTAGGTGCTAAAGAATATCCTTCCCAGTCTACTACTGGTTCATTCGGGAAAAAAAAGTGAATTTTTAGGTTCTACAATTTAGGATGGCATAGCACGAATGGAGCCAATTCATCGCTAAGATAGCATCAAAGTTAATTATTTCAAGTACTATGAGATCTTCCAAAGTATCCCACCCATAAATAGTCACCACAAAATTTCTATACACCCTTACCCACAATAGAATCTCCTACCAAAGTGGAAATAGAAAAAATCTCAGCAATCACATCTGGTTCAAACCCAAAACCAACAGCCATATAAGGGGTCAATATGGTAGGGTAGACCCGAATTAAGTAATACATAAACATCTCGAGAAAAGATTTACAATGTACCAGTAACTACATCCGGTGAGGCCTCTGCCTCTTAGCGGTTGGTCAAGGTATACAACCGGTTGTGTCCATTTCTAGCGGCTGAAGTGGCACCCTTCTGAGATGGTGGTGGTGCAGAAGAATTAGCCTGTGACTTTGTTCCACCAACATTACCCTTTGCTGCCAGACAGTCTTTCTGGATATGACCTGGCTGGCCACACGAATTACACACCATAGCGCCAAACTAACATCTCCCTAAGTATTCCTCCCATATCTCTCACAGCGTGGGTATATCTAAGAGGTTTGAGCTACACATTCTTGAGACTGCGAACCCTGCATCCTCGGCTCTTGCCTATACTAAAAATCCTGAGTGCGCTATCCGGCTGGGGGTCTAGTCACCGGAGCACTGGCTGCAGACTGTGCATTACCCTAATTCTTCTTCTTCTGCTATTTATTACTCTAATTCCCACTCTACTGCTGACTATAGCTCTGGTTTTCTATTTTGGCTCTCTTTCCCTGTCTGTTTTTCTCCTTAGATTCAATGATTTTCTTTTTCTTCTACTCAACTTGCTGCATATGGACTGATAGTTTAGAAAAATCCATGTCACGGTTCAACATTGCTCCCTAACATTCAAGTACTAAGTCATCTGAAAGGCTGAATTCAAATTTCCTCATTTGGCCTCTCATGTTAATAGTCATCTCTGGAGCATAATGGGCTAGTTGGTTGAACTTCAGAGTGTACTCCTAGAGACTCATCTTTCCCTACTTTAGATTTATAAACTCCTTAGTTTTAGCCTCTCTCAGCTCGAGAGGAAAGAACCGATCAAGGAAGGCTTCCACAAACTCGGCCCAAACTGTGGGTTCAGCATGCTCACTCTTTGAATCTTCCAACTCATTATACCATTGGTTCACTACATCCTTAAGCTGGTAAGCTTCCAACTCAACCCTCTCCACCTCATCTACATGCATTACCTTAAATATCTTCTCTATCTCATCCACAAACTCCTGTAAATCCTCTTCTACCTTAGTACCATTAAACTTGGGCAGGTTCATCCTCATGAACTGACCCACCTAGTAGCCTCAAACGTAGTAGATACAGACCCAATATCTTTCAACCGCTGAGTTTATGTGTCCACCAGTTGCACCAGCATCAGAATGGACTATCTAAATTCTGCATTAGATATATCCCTCTGAGAAGACTGGGGATGGTTAACAATTATCCTTGGGACTCGATGAGGACTCGTAACATTCAAGTACTAAGTCACCTAAATGGCTGAATACAAATTTCCTCATTCGGGCTCTCATGTTACTAGTTTTCTCTAGAGCATAACGGGATAGTTGGTTGAACCTCAGAGTGTACTCCTGGAGACTTATCTTTCCCTACTTTAGATTTATAAACTCCTCAGATTTAGCCTCGCTCGGATCAAGAGGAAAGAACCAATCAAGGAATGCTTCCACAAACTCGGCCCAAACTGTAGGTTCAGCATGCTCCCTCTTTAAATCTTCTCACTCATTATACCATTGGTTCGCTACATCCTTAAGCTGGTAAGCTTCTAACTCAACCCTCTCTACCTCATCTATATGCATTACCTTAAAGATCTTCTCTATCTCATCAACAAATTCATATGGATCCTCTTCTACCTTGGTACCAGTAAACTTGGGAGGGTTCATCCTCGTGAACTGACCCACCCTAGTAGCCTCAACATAGCAGATGCAGACCCAATATCTTGTAACCACTGAGTCTGCGTGGCCACCAGTTGCACCAGTATGTGAATGGACTATCTAAATACTGCATTAGATATATCCCTCTGAGAAGACAGGTAATGGTTAACATTTTTCCTTAGGGCTCGATGAGGACTAGTAACATTCAAGTACTAAGTCATCTGAAAGACTGAATGAAAATTTCCTCATTCGGGCTCTCATGTTACTAGTAATCTCTGGAGCATAACGGTCTAGTTGGTTGAACCTCAGTGTTTACTCCTGAAGACTCATCTTTCCCTACTTTAGATTCATAAACTTCTCAACTTTAGCCTCTCTCAGCTCAAGAGGAAAGAACCGATCAAGGAAGGCTTCCAACAATTCGGCCCAAACTGTGGGTTCAGCATGCTTACTCTTTAAATCTTCCCACTCATTATACCATTGGTTCGCTACATATTTAAGCTGGTAAGCTTCCAATCAACCCTCTTTACCTCATTTACATGTATTATCTTAAAGATCTTCTCTATCTTATCCACAAACTCCTGTAGATCTTCTTCTACCTTGGTACCAGTAAACTTGGATGGGTTCATCCTTATAAACTGACCCACCCTAGTAGCCTCAAACATAGCAAATGCAGACCTAATATCTTTAAACCGCTGAGTCTATGTAGCCACAAGTTACACTAGCATATGAATGGACTATCTAAATTCTGCATTAGATATAACCCTCTAAGAAGACTTGGGATGGTTAATATTTGACCTTGGGGCTTGATGAGGACTGGTAACATTCAAGTACTAAGTTATCTAAAAGGATGAATGCAAATTTCCTCATTTGGGCTCTCATGTTACTAGTCATCTCTGGAGCATAATGGGCTAGTTGGTTGAACCTTAGAGTGTACTCCTGGAGACTCATCTTTCCCTACTTTAGATTCATAAACTCCTCAGCTTTAGCCTCCCTTAGCTCAAGAGGAAAGAATCGATCAAGGAAGGCTTCTACAAACTCGGTCCAAACTGTGGGTTCAGCATGCTCACTCTTTGAATCCTCCCATACATTATACCACTGGTTCGCTACATCTTTAAGCTGGTAAGTTTCCAACTCAACCTTCTCTACCTTATCTACATGTATTACCTTAAAGATCTTCTCTATCTAATCCACAAACACCTATGGATCCTCTTCTACCTTTGTACCATTAAACTTGGGAGGGTTCATCCTCATGAACTGAACCACCCTAGTAGCCTCAAACATAGAAGATGCAGACCCAATATCTTTCAACTGTTGAGTCTGTGTGGCCACCAGTTGCATCAGTATATAAATGGACTATCTAAATTCTGCATTAGATATATCCCTCTGAGAAGACTGGGGATGGTTAACATTTGTCCTTGGGGCGCGATGAGGACTGGTAACATTCAAGTACTAAGTCATCTGCAAGGCTGAATGCTAATTTCCTCATTCGATCTCTCATGTTACTACTAGTCTTTGTAGCATAACGGACTAGTTGGTTGTACCTTAAAGTGTACTCCTGGAGACTCATCTTTCCCTACTTTAGATTCATAAACTCCTCATCTTTAGCCTCCCTCAGCTCAAGAGGAAAGAACCAATCAAAGAAGGCTTCCATAAACTCGGCCCAAACTGTGGGTTCAGCATGCTCACTCTTTGAATCTTCCCATTAATTATACCAGTGGTTCGCTACATCCTTAAGCTGGTAAGGTTCTAACACAACCCTTTCTACCTCCTTTACATGTATTACCTTAAAGATCTTCTCTATCTCATCAAAAAAATCTTGTGGATCCTCTTCTACCTTCATACCGGCAAACTTTGTCGGGTTCATCCTCATGGACTCACCCACCCTAGTAGCCTCAAACGTAACAGATGCAGACCCAATAACTTTCAACTGTTGAGTCTGTGTGGCCATCAATTGCACCAGCATGTGAATGGACTATCTAAATTCTGCATTAGATATATCCCTCTGAGAAGACTGAGGATGGTTAACATTTGTCCTTGGAGCACGATGAGGTCTGGTAACATTCAAGTACTTTTTCATCTGAAAGGCTGAATGCAAATTTCCTCATTTGGGCTCTCATGTTACTAGTCATATCTGGAGCATAACGGGCTAGTTGGTTGAACCTCAGAGTGTACTCCTAGAGATTCATCTTTCCCTACTTTAGATTCATAAACTCCTCAGCTTTAGCCTCCTCATCTCGAGAGGAAAGAAATAATCAAGAAAGGCTTCCCTAAACTTAGCACAAATTGTGGAATCAGCATGCTCACTCTTTCAATCTTCCCACTCATTATACCATTGGTTCGCTACATCCTTAAGCTGGTAAGCTTCCAACTCAACCCTCCCTACGTTATCTACATGCATTATCTTAAAGATCATCTCCATCTCATCCATAAACTCCTATAGATCCTCTTCTACCTTGCTACCAATAAACTTGAGAGGGTTCATCCTTATGAACTGACCCACCCTTGTAGCCTCAAACATAGCAGATGCAGACCCAATATCTTTCAACCATTGAGTCTGTCTGGCCACCATTTGCACCAGCATCTAAATGGACTATCTAAATTCTGTATTAGATATATACCTCTGAGTAGATTAGGGACGGTTAACATTTATCCTTGGAGCTCAATGAGGACTGGTAACATTAAAGTACTAAGTCATCTGAAAGGCTAAGTGCAAATTTCAAACATTCAGGCTCTCATATTACTAGTCATCTCTGGAGCATAACGAGCTAGTTGGTTGAACCTCAGAGTGTAATCCTAGAGACTCATCTTTCCCTAATTTAGATTCATAAACTTCTCAACTTTAGCCTCCCTCAGCTCAAGAGGAAAGAACCGATCAAGGAAGGCTTCCAACAATTCGGCCCAAACTGTGGGTTCAGCATGTTTACTCTTTAAATCTTCCCACTCATTATACCATTGGTTCGCTACATACTTAAGCTGGTAAGCTTCCAAATCAACCCTTTTTACCTCATTTACATGTATTATCTTAAAGATCTTCTCCATCTCATCCACAAACTCCTGTGGATCCTCTTCTACCTTGGTACCAGTAAACTTGGGCGGGTTCATCCTCATGAACTGACCCACCCTAGTAGCCTCAAACATAGCAAATGCAGACCTAATATCTTTAAACCGCTGAGTCTATGTAGCCACAAGTTACACTAGCATATGAATGGACTATCTAAATTCTGCATTAGATATAACCCTCTAAGAAGACTTGGGATGGTTAATATTTGACCTTGGGGCTTGATGAGGACTGGTAACATTCAAGTACTAAGTCATCTAAAAGGATGAATGCAAATTTCCTCATTTGGGATCTCATGTTACTAGTCATCTCTGGAGCATAATGGGCTAGTTGGTTGAACCTTAGAGTGTACTCCTGGAGACTCATCTTTCCCTACTTTAGATTCATAAACTCCTCAGCTTTAGCCTCCCTCAGCTCGAGAGGAAAGAATCGATTAAGGAAGGCTTCTACAAACTCGGCCCAAACTGTGGGTTCAGCATGCTCACTCTTTGAATCCTCCCACATATTATACCATTGGTTCGCTACATCTTTAAGCTGGTAAGCTTCCAACTCAACCTTCTCTACCTCATCTACATGTATTACCTTAAAGATCTTCTCTATCTCATCCACAAACTCCTATGGATCCTCTTCTACCTTGGTACCATTAAACTTGGGAGGGTTCATCCTCAGGAACTGAACCACCCTAGTAGCCTCAAACATAGTAGATGCAGACCCAATATCTTTCAATCGCTGAGTCTGTGTGGCCACCAGTTGCACCAGCATGTAAATGGACTTTCTAAATTCTGCATTAGATATATCCCTCTGAGAATACTGGGGATGGTTAACATTTTTCCTTGGGGCCCGATGATGACTGGTAACATTCAAGTACTAAGTCATCTGAAAGGCTGAATGTAAATTTCCTCATTCTGGCTCTCATGTTATTAGTCATCTTTGGACCATAACGGGATAGTTAGTATAAACTCAGAGTGTACTCCTGGAGACTGATCTTTCCCTAATTTAGATTCATAAACTCTTCAGCTTTAGCCTCCCTCAGCTCAACAGGAAAGAACCGATCAAGGAAGGCTTCCACAAAGTTGGCCCAAACTGTGGGCTCAGCATGCTCACTATTTGAATCTTCCCATTAATTATACCAGTGGTTCGCTACATCCTTAAGCTGGTAAGGTTCCAACAAGATCTTGTGGATCCTCTTTTACCTTCATATCGGCAAACTTTGTCGGGTTCATCCTCATGGACTCACCCACCCTAGTAGCCTCAAACGTAGAAGATGCAGACCCAATATCTTTCAATCGCTGAGTCTGTGTGGCCACCAGTTGCACCAGCATGTGAATGGACTATCTAAATTCTGCATTGGATATATCCCTCTGAGAAGAATGGGGATGGTTAACATTTGTCCTTAGGGCTCGATGAGGACTGGTAACATTCAATTACTAAGTCATCTGAAAGGCTGAATGCAAATTTCCTCATTCGGGCTCTCATATTACTAGTCATCTCTGGAGCATAACGGGCTAGTTGGTTGAACGTCAGAGTGTACTCCTAGAGACTCATCTTTCCCTACTTTAGATTCATAAACTTCTCAGTTTTAGCCTCTCTCAGCTCGAGGGGAACGAACTGATCAAGAAAGGTTTCCACAAACTCAGCCAAAAATGTGGGTTCAGCATGCTCACTCTTTAAATCTTCCCACTCATTATACCATTGGTTTGCTACATCCTTAAGCTGGTAAGCTTCCAACTCAACCCTCTCTACCTCATCTACATGCATTATGTTACAGATATTCTCTATCTCATCCACAAACTCCTGTGGATCCTCTTCTACCTTGGTACCAGTAAACTTTGGTAGGTTCATCCTCATAAATTGACCCCCCTAGTAGCCTCAAACATAGAAGGTGTATACCTAATATCTTTCAACCACTGAGTCTGTGTGGCCACCAGTTACACCAGTATGTGAATGGACTATCTAAATTCTGCATTAGATATATCCCTCTGAGAAAACTAGGGATGGTTAACATTTGTCCTTGGGGCTCAATGAGGACTGGTCAGGTCTGGAGGTACTCTCGAAGTAGGAACAGGTTCTGGGGTGTAAGCTTTGTTATAGGTCCTTTTCCCATGGGTGCGATGGACTTCATTATCTTGAATATTCTGATTATTAGAGTGATGAAGAGGTATGGCTACTATTCTGAAATACAAGAGATCACATGATTAGGGGCAGATTAGACTCTAAGGCACGAACTGAATCACAAAGAGTGGAAACATTCCTAAATACCTAGTAGTCTTGTGCTTATAAGTGTGGCGTACTACACACCCATAAATAAAACTCTTCCCAACGCGATTTCACTGACACCCTGGGACCATGAACCGTGCTCTGGTACCAAGTTCTTCATGACCC
Organism: Capsicum baccatum var. pendulum; assembly: GCA_030864225.1. Lineage (NCBI taxonomy): Eukaryota > Viridiplantae > Streptophyta > Magnoliopsida > Solanales > Solanaceae > Capsicum > Capsicum baccatum. The sequence goes on from CM061552.1 coordinate 141,721,893, forward strand.
AAACTAGGGCCTGTCCATGATAGATATCTCGAACCATGAAGGCCCGAACGTCCTACTCTATCCGGTAATCATGCACAACATTCATATAAATAAAAAAGATATAGAACTATAACTTAATAAGGAAACATGGTCAAACTCTGTATTTAGTTTAACTATAAGGAATGAAATCCAAAATCAACTAAACAACATCTAGAACAGTTTGCGAAATCTCTACTACATGATCTAAAGGCAATTGTCTGAAAAGATGGGATGAGGCCCCCAGTAGACTGAAACAAATGAATAACATAATCTAAAATTACAGGACTTCTAGAACAAAGAAGTCTCACCACTACCCAGATCACTTCTCTCTTGATACTCTACTGAATAGTGATACCCTTAGACTGAGCCTCCATACCTGGGAGGAAGGGGGTCAATTCAATTATACTGGTATGAAGAGCAAATCCAAAATAATAATTTATATTAAACATATATGAGAGCATTTAGAACAGTACATAAGAATATCATATAGTAAGAAATTACATAGGCATTTTCGAAAGACTCTGATAAATCAGCTAAACTATGTGACACTCTTTGTTTAACTTCTACGCTAGGTGGTATACCCTACAACTCTAAAATTCCATGGGCTATATGGAATCATCCATTGACTCGGTGGGGAAGCCCCCAACCCTTGTGTCGCAAGGGTTGGAGTCTCTAACTTTACTATGCCACAAGGGCATCGCAAGCGTAAAAATAATATACCCGAATTGGCAAATCACGATTTTAGGCTAAAAGTCACTTGAACTAAAGCCTTCTTCAGGTAACCACCTATCCCTATTTAAGCCCAGTTTTAATTCTTTAAAACATGCATTCTCTGAAAATACACTCGGAAAATATACTCTGTTATGGCATACATGCTTATAGTATCGTCATAGCATTGACTTGCAATTCACATTCTCTAAGCCATTTATAGAAAATTAAGTCTCTGTTCTCAAATCAAGGAATTCAAAACTGCCATATCAATAAATAATTTCAAATAACTCTTTCTTGGAAACCCATGTAAAACTAAGCAAATAATTATTTTTATCAACGATTCAATAACAAAGGTAGTCATCTCAAAAGTCTCAATATCATATAACTCTTTCTGTTTAACAAAAACACATTTATATCAAGAAATACCCTCTCATCATCTCTAAATCATGTTCAAATACTAATGCATTTAGAAAACTATTTTCAATCATGAAACATGCAGGTCAACTCTTTTTCCAACAAAACCATAGCTTTAATTAAATACAAGAGAGGGATTTCATAGTTTATGCTCTCAAAAAAATCTTCAATATCAAATTCCATACATATACATATTCATGCAAAACAATTTAGGATATAGGACCATAAGGTCAAAGCAATAATAACATTGAAACATTCAAAATACGTAATTTAAAACGTAGATTCCAAAAACCCCCTTTGAAATTCATGCATAAAACTCTTAAAATCATACTCTAATATTTTCAAACCCATGTAGTTTTTAGGATGAATCCCACGTACCATGAATTATGAACTTAGTGACTGATTTTTGAAGCCTATGATTTGGAAATTTCAAATCTTCAGTCAATTTCGAAAACCCATGATTGAATCATAAGATTCTTGGAAAAGGTTTTTGAGATACTTAGGGTTTTTGCTTTATAGAGAAGGAAGATTTGGGCATATAGTGCTTTGTTATGCCATTGATTGTATGTTTATGGACAGATTGGGGGTAGGGTATACCCCTATTTTAACCCTTAAAATAACTGGGAAAAAAATATAACTAGGAGCACAATTTTTTGGGCCACCGCGATGCGCCACTATCATGGTGCGTTACTGGAAATTGACGAATGGGATTCTTGGGGTCACCGTGATGTGGAGCTATTGCGTTGTCCCACTGGTTGGGACCTAGAACTTCAGTACAACGTGCCATAATCGCGCTAGGTACTATAATTTGATAATTATTAAATAGAACCCCTCCGTGACATGCCAAGCACCAAAATTATGGTGTTTTATGATTAGGACTTAAATTTAGCCATCACTTCTTCCCCGGGTATCGGATTTGGGAAAATATTATATCGATGAAAAGCTCATTTAATTTCTCACTTGATAGGGAGTCAAAATTAAGGAAATTGTATATAGTTTAAACTTTACTCACTTAGGAAGTCAAAATAAATGAAACTAATGCATGGACGATTTGGCAGGGTGTTACGCATACTCAGAGTAGAACTCAACCACTGAATTTCTGATTTGGTTACGATTCCATTCCAATGACTCGTCATACGTCTTTACGACTCGTATCTCCAAGTTGTACCCAAGATAGAAACTCAAGCACCATTCCATGGATACCTTACGACTAGAGCCATCTGGCCCATTAAAACATATTAGGACTCATAGGTAGGTCATTTCTAGGGAAGAAATGTAAAAATTTGGAAATTTTTCATAGGCTAAAAACACAGGTCTTTTCACCTTAGTGGTTAGGCCCCATGGAACTGTCTTACTTCAAGAGTTGTTGGATAGATTCCAGGAGATCCATGATAGACTGAAGGCAACCTAGAGTAGGTAAAAGTATTATTTATATCACAAACTTCATGCCTTGAGGTTTAAATTTAGATATTAGGTATTTCCTAGAGTATCACTTATGAAGGTAGTAATGAGGTTTAGAAGGAAGGAGAAGCTCGACTCCAGATTTATTGAACCTTTTGATATACGTTGCATTATTGGAGAGGCGGCTTATGAGTTGTCCTTGCCCCCATATTTTATAATAGCCTATCCACTTATTCATGTTTCTATTTTATGGCTTTATATCCTCAAAAATTCACATGTCCTTCAATAGAACTCCATTCATCTTAATGAGAGGCTGACCTTTGTGGAGAACTCAGTTCTCATATTAGCTAGGAATGTCAGATGGTTTCACTCTAGGGATATTCTTGTAGTTAAGGTTCAGTGGAGGCACCACCCAGTATAAGAGGCTATATTATATATTGATAGTGATATAACGGCCCAATATACCCACTTGTTCAAACCTTTAGGTACATCCTAACCCATTGCTTTTGCAGATAAAAGTCCTTTATTGCAATAACCCTCTAGGTCATTTTTTACTTTTCCATACTATTTCATCATTTAGAATATTTTTATAACCATCCCAAGTCATTTATGTCTTATTGGAGCTGATAACTCAATACCAGGCATTTTGTTTGGTTTTTAGAGCCAATTTCTTATTTTGATGTCTTTGTTTGTAAAAATTGGCTATTAGGCCTAAACTTTTGGTTAACAACCTCGTATGCCAATTATGGTCATTCCATCAGCTCTGGAATATCTAGTATAGGCTAGGGGGACCTTTGGTTTAGCTCCTAAGGCTTCTGAACTCATTTTGAGCTATGGGCTAGATTTGGTAAAACTAGCCCTTATGTATGGATCCCACATTTCACCGAAACAACTCTAGATTGAAATTTCGATGGCGCCCTTGAATCCTAAATGTGGAATGTGATAGGTACCATAATATTTTTTTGTGTTCATGGAATTCAAAATAAATATTGAGGGTTAATGAAAACTTGGCAAAAACCAAGTTCAGGTGGTTCATAGACTCGGCTGGTCCAATCGCTCAAATAGACCTTTAATAACTTAAGCAGTGGTCACGTTAACGGTCAAAGGGTTGCTTTAGCAGCCAAGGATGGTCCATGGCCTTTTTGATTTAGTAAAGACCTGACCACTTAAGCAAACGTCACTTAAGATACATGTTTTCTACTAAAGTAGAGTCCGGCTAGGTGCGAATATCGTTTAAGAGATCATATGCCGCTTTAATGGTGAGTGATCAAGCGGTAAAGTTACTGCTTAAGCAAAAATAGTTAGTTATTAAATTCCCCTCTTTACTAAATTTTCTCCCATTTTCTCCATGTCTAAAGAGCCATAAATCCCTACAAAGTTTAGAGACTTTGGATATTAATGATTTGGTCATTGTAGGGTGTTGGTGACCTTGGGAAAGTTGTTTCCTCATCGTAATCTTTGTAAGTTTATGTTTAATTCTTCAATATAGTCATAAATCCCTAGCTTCTTGATGTGTTTAATTGAGTGTCATTTGACCTTGGGATTTACTCATTCTTAGGGGTAAAAGATTCTTGAGCATAGAGGGACATATTGATAGTTTTGAAAGTGTTATTCTGCTAGCGGACCCCACATGAGAATTTGACTTGATTTTGGACCCAAATCATAAATATGGAATATGTGTATCATTATTCTCGTATTAATGTTTAGATGACTATTTTTATATTGTGTCATCGTACAAAGGGATTTTGAATGGACAAATCTCAAATTTAGCAGATTTTGGGAGGCATTCCTCAGCGTCCAATTAGGCTATGCTTACTCTTCTATTAGATTGAGATTTATTATGGTACAATTATGATATTAGGAAGGTCTTGGTTTTTTACTTACGACTTTATCGCATAGTTAGCAAATTTTAGATTATTTAGCTGGTTAGTGAGTCATATTTAGGCACATTTAAACTAACTACCCGTTCCTTAGGTTGAGTTGTTATATTAGGACTTAATGAGACTTATGAAGCAATTTGTAGTGCTATTTTGGAACTCTAGTATATCTTATCGTAGAAATTGTCTTAGAATGGACCTTTAGGGTTAGAAGTGGGCCACTCTAGCCAACTTTAGGTGAAAACTACTATTATCTCCTTGTAGATTCAATATGCCTTGTCCTGTAATCCTATCGACGTTCTCGAGCCCGAGGAGGATTTATACATATTTTTAATTTTTCTGGGCTTGTACTTTAGATTTATTAGATCAGTTTGAGTTAAAAATTATGACACTAAAACCTATTCGAGTTTGGAAACTATGATGATATTACTCTTAGTTTTATTCTGGTATTCGTGTTACTATTTTTGGCTCATGTTTGGCATATGAGATATTATTTTTGGTTTGAGTACAAAACATAGAGAAACTTATTATGGTTATGGAACTTGTTCGAGTTTGGTATTTATGATATGGAAAGATCCATAGTTATGATAGTGAGGTTCGGACATTTTATGAGTGTTCGGTCGGTATTTCCTTCTTGATTGCATCAATCGAGCTTATACGGGCCCAATTGGATTATTTATGTTTGCTTGCTCCATCTGGGATTATCAGGGCCCAGTTAGGCTATAGATAGCAATGTTATTTTCAATACTATTTACTCAGTTTTTTACTTTCAAATTTTGAGCATTGTTTTAGGTTTGCCTTTTTTCCTGACTTAGTTTGTTATGTCACATTTTATTGTACTTACATTATGATTTAGCTTAGTCGGGAAATTTTGCCTACTGAGTACCCATTATTTTGGCACCCATACTGCACTTCTGCATACCCTTTCAATGTAGATCTAAGTACTAGCTATCGTTGTTGACATCTATACTTATGTCGGTCAGAGTTCTGAGATAGGGTGAGTTTTTAGAGTCTGAGCGGATTTTCTCTCATTCATCTATTTTGGATGTTCTTTCTATTTGAGACTATTGTATATTTGACACTTATTGTCCTCTTATTATTTTGCTAGAGGCTCTTGTACAGACCTTACTAGGTCGTGCAATATTTCTACTATTTTCTTTATTTATCTTCACGTTTGTTAGCACTCTTATATTTCCTTTCTTGTAATTTACTTACTCACATATTTTTGGTATTTTCCTTATTTTCCAACGGTTAGACCATTACTTGTCTTTCTGTGCTACGGTTTATCTTATCTACTGGCGGATTAAATTTGGTGCCATCATTACTTATTAAATCAGGTCATGACGGAAAGTGGATAGGTTGAGTCAACCCTTTATTTCAAACGCGAGAAGGAAGGCTCACGATCACGATGACCAAAAGTTTGACCCTTCGCGAATGTGACCCCAACCTCGCAATCACAATGGGAAATAGTTGGTTGAACTAGATGTTGTTTCATTAGATTGTTCCTAAGTCTAAATGGACTTCGACCAGGTGCTCAGGATTCCTTCAGAACCCCATATGTGCACACGAACTATGCTACCAAACCAAATTTGACATTTCAAACACAACGGAACTGTCAAAACTTTCATTTGAGACTATTTTGAAAAAATGTAGGCCCTGCATCTAGTTCTAGTTTTAACCAAATCAACCTATGAGCTCAAACTGAGTCCACCTAAACCACGTGTACCCCTAGTTGATGCGCTAGTGGAATTCTCATCCATAGACGTTTACTAGGAGTTTTGGTCTGAGACTAATTCCTTGAGCATAAAGTTCAAAAACAGAAAAATTAACCTAAAAACTAAATAAATTGTCAAAAAATCTTACCAACGGTTTTGACAAGTCATAAATGACTTATAGCCGCTATGGGAAGGGTCAAAATGCTGAAAATATGCATAAATCAAGGAAATGGCCAAGAGGGTCATTACAGTATCCACTACTAAAAGGACATTTCTCCACGAAAGTCAATGTATAGATACAACCCACAATTTTGAAAAGACGAGGTACTGGGACCGCATGCTCCTAGAAACACTCCCTAGATAACCTTTAAGAAGAAACAATTATTGTAATAGATTTCACAAGAGATATCCCTTTTTCACCAACTTAATTACATCACTTTCCAAATTACCAATGACTCAACGTCAACAACCAACTGGACTCTAACTAAACTGAGAACGACTGATGCATGCAAACCCAAACCATAATACAGTGATATCATATTGATACGAGCAAAACCAAGCAGAAACTCAACTAAGCTAGATACAACCCAAGTCATGAACCATGGAACGAACTCTAAATTCCAAAGAGTAGTGATATCATTCCTACTTGCTATCGACTCAGATCTGCATAGAATATCATCTAAGTCCTGTCCCCGTAATCACAACACACAAACATCAAAAGATTATAGTTGATCTACTAGAAATCTATATAGGTGAGCGTAATAATAAGCCGCGAAGGTGCTATCTTGATGCACAAATGGAAATGATTAAAGCCTGCAACCACTAGCCAAAGCTACATCTTCTTTAAATGACCCTCGAAACTAATAGTCACGAATCCCAAGCATAATTACTCAAAGATGAATGATTCATTCAAGAATTCCCCACCAGCTGTAGGTAACCATTCTAAGCCTAACTAAAGCACACTTCCTCTGCTGAGAAGACATTAAAAATTCTAACAAATATTGAGAACCAAGGTCAAGAGAAGTAGAAAAAAATATCATGCGCCAATGTACTATCCCTTGATCATCTATCAAAAATAACTCATCTGAATCGAAGATAACTGAATTGATATGTAAAGAGTAGGATTAGTCATCCTATATATAAATGCTAAATTAAAACAAGTCTAGAAAATGGGTTGTAATCAAAGTGATGCAATCCATAGTTGTAGTCTCAATGTCGAAGTTGAAATACTCGATCTCAACTAGCCAAATCAATTTTATTGATGAGAAATCACCCTTAAAACAAAATCTATCACAACGTCCAAGCCGTCTTTCAAAAGCGACAAACCTAAAACTAAATCTCATAAGCCTCCATGGATGCAGAATACCCAAACCAATCCCACTATCAAAATTCCAGTATTTACCCAATGATTCTCATAAGAGTTGAAACTAAAATGATGTCAAAGAACAAAGTTACCATGGAGGAAAACCCCAGATGAAGAGACAAACAATAAAATCCATATATGACAGAGAGCATAAGGCATCAAGGCATAACCAATAGCGCATCGAGGCTACGAAGAATACAAATGGTAGACAAATCCTAAGCCACATAGAAAAGTTACTATCTTAGCACAAATTTGGTAAATCCAATACTTAATATATGACAACAAATACCCATAAGAACATATCACCAAGGAGAAGCCCTCCATAAAGTCACATTAGGCCAAACAAATGCAAAAATGAAAAAGCTTTAAATTCACCCACTTCACTCGGCTTAACTATGAACCATATCATGGAAAGAATGGAATACCTAACTCAAAACCATTACCAATATCAATAATTTTACCAGGAGATGAACCTAACAAACTAAAAAAGCAAGCCTTAGAATTTTCAACATAAGAAATGGGCAATAGAATCGACTTGCTAACTCTAGAACTAGAATAAAAACATGGGGGGCCAAATTACCTTCACTCTCTCTCAACACCCAATCTAACATTTCTAACAGAGAAGGAAACTACTATCCTCAAATTACTAAAATAGAAGAAACTAACCAACCAAGTTAGTCATCTATGCTAACAAATAAGAATCGCGAGGAAGGGGATTCTAACTAGATAATGGTAGTCTATATGTCTATGAAGTAAGAATCAATAACAACCATAATAATAATAATAAAAACAAGAACATAAGGCACAAGTGGCCCAAAAATAGATAAACGTAACCAATAACACCCTAGGGCATAATAAGGCCATAATGACAAAGGAAATGGACTTTAACCCAAATGCTACACCCTAAGGGAAATATCACATTGATCCACTCAATTCAATACTAAAATAAATCATCTACAAGGGTATTCATATCTTCATAAAGATCTAGACAGAGGATAAAAAAACCAATTTAGCAACTTTAAGGCATAAAATCACTAATGGATATGAAAACCCTAACTCAACGCAAATAGAAAGTAAAAGATAATAAGTAAACTTGCACCTATATCAATGGAGTTTGAAGTTATAATCCTGACATGCTAAAAAGAGTAAAGATCTAAACGTGTCCAAATTCAAACTGAGCGTCTAAAAGACCAACTGAAGCACCAAGTGCACAACCTCTAACCATATGTGCCACAACTTTATAAGACTAATTTATCTACACTGATTGACTAATAATATCTCATCAGAGATGCTCTCTAGACCAGTGACCATTCACTACAATCATAACAAACCTTTAAAGCTCTAAACAGGTGAGCAACACAAGAATTCCCCAACTAGCTGGCCTACTGATGCCTAGCACGCCCTCTACTAAAATGATCACCCTCCCCATAATAATAACATACCTCAAGATCTCTAGGTTGGGGATGAACATATGTTGACCCTGTCTAGACAACAACTCATACCTGGGGTACTTCTTAAACAAATGGTCAACCTCTACACATATAAGACTAATACCAAAATATTAGGAGATGGATCAGCTCTGATTCTAAAAGCTCACCCTAATCTCTTATCAACAACTTTGCTCAAGGGAATTATCAATGGAGATGACTAGTACTAGGATCTGCATCAGGAAAGAAGATGTAGAAGTGTAATATGTGTACCAAAACACACAGTATTCAGCAGGCATCATAGGTTAACTGAGATCAAATAAAGTAAAAGCATGATAAAGTGTAAATATTAGCTAAAGGTAATAAAAAGGGATCAAAATGAGAATAACAGGCTAAAGCTAGATTAATAGAGAATAATAAGTAAATGACTCAAAAATATAAATAAGTGCCTAAATATAACCTAACTAGGACCCCAAAATCCTAGAAGGTAGACACAATAAGAAATAACTCAATCAATCCCCCATAATCATGGTGGTTACAGATTACAGGTAATACTAATGTAAACTATATACTATAGTAAATAATTTAAATTAAGGTCATGATATATAATGTACGTACCGTGCACTCCTCCTTCAGCCATACCTATAAACCATGTCTGAACTCGAATTGAATTCCTAACCATAAGTTTATAAAAACCAACCAATCCATCCCCTAAAGAAGAAGCAGTTACTGAGCGTAAGGATTTCAAGATACAATTCAACTCTAAGGCATCCTAACTGGCTATACAGATCATAAGCACCTAAAAGATTATTCGAGCCATAATAATCCTCCAATAATTAGAAAATTATCATAGAAATGCATTACAAGATCAAAGTATAAAATCAGGTAAGCTTATCCTACCTTAACATACAAGAACGTGCTCGCAAAGCACTAAACTGAGGCTTTTCCCTTTCGAGAAGCTTCTGAATACTATCACGCTATCAAAATAGTAATAAACTCTTCAGGAAATAAAAATGATATCTATATAGATATAAAGTACTTTGGGTCAAAGTTTGAGCTAAAAATCATCTGTGGACCCACATACGAAACTCAAAAACTAGACCCGTAATAAAGTCACTTAGGGAACACGGAGCACCATCGGTTATTCATTTAAGCCCAAAATTAGCCCTAAAAATCTATGTTAAAACAAAGAATTATTATGAATTTAAGGAAAAAAGGACCAAAGGCTTACAATAAAATGATCAAAAATTAATCACTAAGCAATTCCCTAAATAATCGCAATTTCAATTTACAATCTCTCAACAAATTCAAAGTTCCAAGGTCATAATGGAGGTTTACACTTAGACAAATAAGTTGAAAACAAAGGGAGTGCTTATAGCCAAGGGTTATTCATCACATCCGCAAGACCCCTGGCTGCGATTGAGGGACCCCACCAAAATAGCCATAACGAATGTTATGACCCTGGTTGTGATTGTGAAGAAGGTCTAGGTTGAGGTCCTATTGTCCCTTCATCGAAAACATGGAAACCTATTCATAAACGCAAAGAGTAACTAGGACCTGCACCAAATGCTGCAACACCAACAAAATCCTAAGTCCAAAAGGACTCCAACTGAGTGCTCGAGATTTATTTAAAACCCCGTGCACGGAAATGAACTATGCTACCCTACTACAAATGACATTTCAAACTTAATAGAATCAACAAAATTTTCAATAGATATTGTCTAGAAAAAATATAGGACCTGCACTTGATTTATTTTTACCAATTACTAACCAATTGCCCAAAATGAGCTCAAAAGCATTAGGACATGAACCAAAGGTCCCCTTATCCTAAAATTCATATTTCAGAGATAACAAAACTATCAAAATTCTTATTTGAGATCATTTATTTCAAGTTTAGGCCAAATACCTAATTCTCAAATTCAAAAACTATAAAATAGGAAAACTGGCATAAAAAACCAATACAAACTGCCCAAAAACTAAACTATCAATCCCAGTAAGTCACAAATGACTTTGGGTAACTATAGGAAAGCTCTAAATATAGAAAAATAGAAAATAACCTGGAGTGTCATTACAGTATCCACTCTTTAAGGACTTTCGACAGTGAAAGTCTTGAGTCAACAAGTACATGAAGGCTCAAACAAGTGAGGATACTCGGTCCATATGTCATGCTTGATCTCCCAAGTAGCCTCCTTAACTGGATAGTCCCTCCACTAAACTTTTACCACTGAAATCTCCCAAGAATGCAAGCATTTGATATCTTTAGATAGAACAGCAATTGTCTCCTCCTCGAAGGTCAACATATCATCCAATTCAATTAAATCCCACTGGAGCACATAAGATACATCTAGCATGTAATATCAAATCATTGACAAATAGAAAATAAGGTGAATGGAAAAAAATGCTAGAGGTTAGGCTAACTCATAAAATACATCCCCAACTTTTTGTAGAATCTTATTGGACTGATATACCTGGGGCTGAGCTTGTCCATCCTCTCAAACCTCAACGCACCCTTCATGGGTGACTCTAAAAGAAATATAAAGTCACCACTCTAAACTCTAACACTCAAAGACTATGATTGACAAAACTCTTTTGTCTACTTTGGGATGTCCCTAGCCTATCCTAAATCATTTGAACCCTATCCAAAGAATCCCAAAGAAAGTTTGTAACTTGAGGCCTAGCCTCTAAGGCATTGAACATCACTTTCTACCATATAAATCCTCATATAGAGTCATCTGGATACTCTAATAGTAACTGTTATTATATGAGAACTCTGCCAAATGAAGATACCTATCCCACCAACCTTTAAAATTAATAACACGGGCCCCTAAAATATCCAACAAGACCTAAATAGTCTTCTCAGGCTGTCCACCAATTGAGGGTAAAATGATATGCTAAGATAAACCTAGGTACCAAAATCCTCTTGAAAATCCCTCCAAGAGTTGGAGGAGAACTGAAAAATGCTATCAAAGATAATGGACATTGGCACCTCGTGCAAAGCAACTATCTCACAAATATAAATCTGAGCCAACCTCTCAGCACTATAGGATATTTGAATCGATTAAAATCAAATTTAGTCAAATGATAAACAATGACCCAAATACTATCAGAATCCTAAGAAGAGAACGACAAACGGATAATGAAATTCATAGTAATCTGCTCTCACTTCCACTAAAAAATGGGTAGCCTATAAAGCAAATCACTAGGTCTTTATGACAATGCCCTAGAGCACATGCAAGTGTACGTGGTCCTATCAAGTAATATAGTGGCTTCAAGGAAGCCCCAGTATCAATCTATCAGGGACTTGCGTTCGCCGCCTATCCAATTCTAGTTTAACAAATTGACAAGAGTAAAAAAAATAAAGTTTTAGAATTGTAAACTAAAAATAAACTAAACTAATGTGGAAAAGTAAATGACTTAGGCCAATCTATGGATAGAAGCCTAGGGTTAAGGCTTTGGAAAAATCATACAACAAACAACCATGAACGTACGACGATATATGTATTTTATGGGTGATCAATGCATAAAATAATTAAATTAAGAATAAACAAACAACCATAATGATAAGCAATTAAACAAAATTAATTCAAAACGAAAGTAATCATGAACGTGGCCTTAACCCCAGAAAGGAGTTTTAGCCTTTAATGGGAATATTCATCCTCCAATCCCTTGGATTTATGATACAAACCATAAATAAACTAAATTAAAGACTGACAAAACCAAGAAAGAAGTTGTGCTAGCCTCCAATGCTCCAAGATGTCCAAAAGTTGTCCAAAAATGTGATATAACATGTATTTATAGAGTAGGAGCAAGCACTTTCCGTGTTGGACAAGAAAACCTTCAGTTATTGAGCCCCGAACTAGGTGGGGCGGCGCCTCAATATCTCCCTACCTCGCTGGAATTTGTTCTCAGAAATTTTTCTAAGGCAAAGGGGGCACCGAAATGAGCCTGCATCGCGGTTTAATCGCCTCCAGTACCGACACGCGCCATATAGTTGTAAGTTTAGGCCTATTATAATTCCATTGGTGTTTTGCACAAGTCAATTGGATACTCCGATAAGGTACACGCGCCCTAGAAATTCTAGGGGTCCAAAAGTGCATCAATCTGCGTTTTATGACTTCATTGAGCCATTCCGAGCCTTTTTGAGTTGTTCCCACTTGATTTGAAGCTTGTATATTCTTCATATATCATTATAATCCATTTACCAAGCATCCTATAACATTAAACACAACAATTTAAAGATCAAAACAACATAACATCCAACACGACGAACTAGAAACACAAGTTAAGCATATGCTAATTTCACTTTGATCTTTAACTCATTGTTTTGACCCTTGGCTTGATCCAATTGACCCTGGAGAATTATCAACAGGTTTTTTCACATATAAATACATAATAAAAACCTTAGAAACTCATTAAATACATTATAACCCAACACGACGACTAGAAAACACCTAGCTCAAGTTAGTAACGCTAGTTTTCTGGGTTGAACTCTAATTGATTCTTTTAAGTACAAACTTGCTTAGAATTCACCTTGAACTATATAAACACATGTTTTAACACATTTATCTCATTATTAAACATTATATCTTAGAATCATCCTCAAAACAAAACTAAAAAGGTTAGAATAGTGACGCTAGAATGCATAAATACACGCAACATCACCACCCCACACTTAAAGCCTTGTTCATCCTCGAACAACTCTTAACTATAATCCTCATCATCTAAGGAAACTCTACACTTCTACTAAATGCAAAAAACTCAAACTAGTACTATCATGACTACATGGAATGCAAGTTACTATGCTAAGCATGTTATTTACACAGTTTAAAGCTCATGAACACTACTCTAAAACATCCTAGCCTCAAGAATTGACTCACCTAATGGCAAACTCATGCTTATCATTCAATCAAGGACATCATACAAATCACCCACATTCATCAAACATGTGCCCCTCACAATAAGAAAGTTACCCATAATCACTCACAATTAAGCAATTTAGAGCATGATGTGTACAAGAATCAAATTATTCTCACTCTTACAAAGAATTCACAAGTTACACACAATGAAACATAGGCTTGCCTTTAGTTTAATGCTCCAGTAATATTAAAATGTAAAGCTTAGGATCAATTAGGACTTTTCGGGTTGTAATGTAGGCTAAGGGATAGGTAGGAACTATTTTGGCCAAAAATAGTGACTAACCTCTCTAAGCGCTTTAATACACTACATTAAACATTTAAAACCAATTTCCAACAACCAAAGTATAATTTTTCATCCACCCATATCTTTTATTTTACCCCATCTCTTTTAAGTATTTTCACAAACACATGGTGGGCATATTGTTTATTCCTTCAAGATTTAATTTTTCTCATTCACTACAATCATGGGAATATTTTTAACATCAATTATAACAATCCCAACCATCACACATCAATTATACACACCAATAACAATTATCTTCGGGCATCAATTTCACCTTTTTCTTCTTCAATTTCTCAAACTCCTTTTACAATATATTTTTTAATTTAAAGCACTTAGAAGATTTTTGGATCAAATTATGGTTTATCAAAGAAGGGGACTAGGCTACATATGAAGTTACCAAAGATAAGGCTAAAGGCTCAATGGGGGTTAACTAGGATAATGCACAATGGGTAGGACAAATAGAAGGTATAGAACAAGGCTATCAAAGAAATGTCTAAATCATCTCCTAAACCCACATTCTTTATTTCACGTCATACACACACCGTGCAAGTTCTAGACATCACATGCAACAAGGAATATACACAATAGCTCAAACGCACATGGCACATGCTTAAATCACATAGGATCATCATAGACTCCCAACCAAAAAATAAAATGAATTCAAATTTAATCCAACAAGTACAATAGTCACAAACATGAGCCTAAGAGTCTCAAAAGTAGCAATTCACTCAATTTTCATGCTTTTACAAACAAACCCACTTGCATCATGTAGTCAAAAATAGCACCAAAAACAATATCTCACGTATTCCTAACCTAAAAAATTTCAAATTAAGCCAAATTTTGGGAATTTCCCCACCCCACACTTAAAAATCTATTTTGTCCCAAAAGTGAATTTAAAAGTAAAAAGATAGAAGTACTTCCTAAGGCCTCTAGGCCTAGCTAGTAGCGTCTTTTGTATTAATGAGATCCATGGGACCCCACACTCAGTATTTGTCATGCTTCTTAGCTCAAGCTTATGGTACTCAGCCTTCCTATTAACCTGTGACTCAATCAAAAATAAAAAACTACGTAAAATAAAAAGTAAAAACTAAAAATAAAACATACCTTAGTTTGGGTGGCCTCCTAAGAAGCGCCTAATTTAGTGTCATGGCATGATCCAAATCAACTTTTTCCTCCACCTTGAGGATATAAATTTCACCCCAATATCGCATCCATTTTTTTGCCTCGCTCATAGGGTGGTGGTACAAAGATTAATGAACCGAGTAATATAATATGCATGGTAAACCACTGGCCTTCAAGTGAGGTGTGTTTTTATGTTGCTTATCCAGTGTAAAATCAAGAATATAGGATTCTTGTTCCTCATCTTTACACTCTTCCACTATTTTAAATGATTCCACAAATAAGACATCATCTAAACATAATATAGAAAAGTGCTTTGAGTGCGGCCCAACCAATCCTACTTCATAATATACACAATCTACTACACACTAAATTTTATTCACCTTCTCAATTTCAGTCTTTAGATGACAATCGAGTGGCTGTGATTCTTGTGTTTGCTCCACACCTTGGCTAATATCCTTCCAATATATTTCTTTGCTTAGCTACTATAGACATGGTGGTAGTGGATCCATAATATTTTTCATAATATCAGTTTTCAAGTACTAGACTTCCTCAAATTATCCGCATCATATTGTGAAGGTTCTGTCACGCACTTCCATAAAAATCTAGAAAATAAGCCACAAGGTGGTGTCCTCCATAAAAACAACAAGAATTATCATCACTAGAAAACCATCTATCTCGGACTGACGTCTCGAGAAGAGTATGAGAAAAATAGAAATAAAGGAAAATAAAAAGAAACTAGAAAAAACTATTTACAACCCAATATAGAAAAACTAGAAATAAGATAATTGCCTAATAACCAGTCCCCGGCAACGGCACCAAAAACTTGACAGTGCACATTCAAGTGTATGTGGTCTTATCAAGTAATATAGTGGATTCAAGGAAGCTCAAGTATCGATCTCTTAGGGACTTGCATTTTCTGCCTATCCAATTCTAGTTTAACAAATTGAGAAGAGTAAAAAAATAGAGCTTTAGAATTATAAACTAAAAATAAACTAAACTAATATGGAAAAATAAATTACTTAGGACCATCTATGGATAGAATACCAGGGTTAAGGCTTACGAACAATCATACTACATTATTGAACTTTACTCATTAAATAGCTTGTCTTGGTTGTTGATTCGTAGGGTAAATTGCATGATTATGGTCTCCCGACCTCGAACCTTTTACCAAATTTGGATATTCAAACTACATTGTTGAGCGTGGATGCAATAATCCAATTAAGTGTTTTAAAGCTATCATCCTACGTGTGAATCAATTAAGGCTTTTAGGTACATCCATGTCCTAGATGCTAAGTTTAATTCTTTATTTTATAAAAGAATAAAAACCCAAACTTTGTTTATTCTCATGTTGTGTCTCCCTATTCCCTCTCCCGAGATCAAAAGTTTGACAATATATGTATTTTACGGGTGATCAATCAATAAAATAATTAAATTAAGAATAAACAAACAACTATAACGATAAGCAATTGTACGAAATTAATTCAAAATGAAAGTAATCATGAACGTGGCCTTAACCCCGGAAAGGAGTTTTAGACTTTAATGGGAATATTCATCCTCCAATCCCTTGGATACAAACCATAAAGAAACTAAATTAAAGAATGATAAAACCTAGAAAGAAGTTATGGTAGCCTCCAATGCTCCAAGATGTCCAAAAGTTGTCCAAAAATGTGATATAACATGTATTTGTAGAGTAGAAACAAGACCTTTCCGTGTTGGACAAGAAAACATTCAGTTATTGAGCCCCGTACTAGGTGGGGAGGCTCCTCAATATCGCCCTACCTTGCTGGAATTTGTTCTCAGAAATTTTTCTAAGGCAAAGGGGGCACCGAAATGAGCCCGCATCACGGTTTAATCGCCTCCAGTACCGACACGCGCCATATGGTTGTAATTTTAGGCCTCTTATAATTCCATTGGTGTTTTGCACAAGTCAATTGGATACTCCGATAAGGTACACGTGCCCTAGAAATCCTAGGGGTCCAAAAGTGCATCAATTTGCGTATTATGACTTCGTTGAGCCATTCCGAGCCTTTTTGAGTTGTTCCCACTTGATTTGAAGATTGTATATCCTTCATATATCATCATAATCCATTTACCAAGCATCCTATAACATTAAACACAACAATTTAAAGATCAAACAACACAACATCCAAAACGATGAACTAGAAACACAAGCTAAGCATATGCTAATTCACTTTGATCTTTAACTCATTGTTTTGACCCTTGGCTTGATCCAATTGACCCTGGAGAATTATCAACACGTTTTTTAACATATAAATACATAATAAAAACCTTCGGAACTCATTAAATACATTATAACCCAACACGACGACTAGACAAACACCTAGCTCAAGTTAGTAACGCTAGTTTTCTGGGTTGAACTCTAATTGATCCTTTTAAGTACAAACTTGCTTGGAATTCACCTTGAACTATATAAACACATGTTTTAACACATTTACCTCATTATTAAACATTATATCTTAGAATCATCCTCAAAACAAAACTAAAAAGGCTAGAATAGTGATACTAGAATGCAGAAATACACGCAACATCACCACCTCACACTTAAAGCCTTGTTCATCCTCGAACAACTCTTAAATATAATCCTCATCATCTAAGGAGACTCTGCACTTCTACTAAATGCAAAACACTCAAGCTAGTACTATCATGACTACATGGAAAGCAAGTTACTATGCTAAGCATGTTATTTACACAGTTTAAAGCTCATGAACACTACTCTAAAACATCCTAGCCTCAAGAATTGACTCACCTAATGGCAAACTCATGCTTATCATTCAATCAAGGACATAATAAAAATCACCCACATTCATCAAACATGTGCCCCTCACAATAAGAGAGTTACCCATAATCACTCGCAATTAAGCAATTTAGAGCATGATGGGTACAAGAATCAAATTATTCTCACTTTTACAAAGAATTCACAAGTTACACACAATGAAACATAGGCTTGCCTTTAGTTTAATGCTCCAGTAATATTAGAATGTAAATCATAGGATCAATTAGGACTTTTCGGATTGTAATGTAGGCCAAGGGACGGGTAGGAACTATTTTGGCCAAAAATAGTGACTAACCTCTCTAAGCTCTTTAATACACTACATTAAACATTTAAAACAAATTTCCAACAACCAAAGTATAATTTTTCATCCACCCATATCTTTTATTTTACCCCATCTCTTTTAAGTATTTTCACAAACACATGGTGGGCATATTGTTTATTCCTTCAAGATTCAATTTTTCTCATTCACTACAATCATGGGAATATTTTTAACATCAATTATAACAATCCCAACCATAGCACATCAATTATACACACCAATAACTATTATCTTCGGGCATCAATTTCACCTTTTTCTTCTTCAATTTCTCAAACTCCTTTTACAATATGTTTTTAATTTAAAGCACTTAGGAGATTTTTGGATCAAATTATGGTTTATCAAAGAAGGGGACTAGGCTACATATGAAGTTACCAAATATAAGGCTAAAGGCTCAATGGGGGTTAACAAGGATAATGCACAATGGGTAGGACAAATAGAAGTATAGAACAAGGCTATCAAAGAAATTTCTAAATCATCTCCTAAACCCACATTCTTTATTTCACTTCATACACACACCGTGCAAGTTCTAGAAATCACATGCAACAAGGAATACACACAATACCTCACACGCATATGGCACATGCTTAAATCACTTAGGATCATCATAGACTCCCAACCAAAAAATAAAATGAATTCAAATTTAACCCAACAAGTACAAGAGTCACAAACATGAGTGTAAGAGTCTCAAAAGTAGCAATTTACTCAATTTTCATGCTTTTACAAACAAACCCACTTGCATCATGTAGTCAAAAATAGCACCAAAAACAATATCTCACGTATTCCTAACCTAAAAAATTTTAAATTGAGCCAAATTTTGGGAATTTCCCCACCCCACACTTAAAAATCTACTTCGTCCCCAAAGTGAATTTAAAAGTAAAAAGATAGAAATACTCCCTAAGGCCTCTAGGCCTAGCTAGTAGCATCTTTTGTATTAATGAGATCCATGGGACCCCACACTCAATATTTGTCATGCTTCTTAGCTCAAGTTTATGGTACTCAGCCTTCCTATTAACCTGTGACTCAATCAAAAATAAAAAACTACGTAAAATAAAAAGTAAAAACTAAAAATAAAACATACCTTAGTTTGGGTGGCCTCCTAAGAAGCGCCTAATTTAGTGTCATGGCATGACCCAAATCAACTTTTTCCTCCACCTTGAGGATATAAATTTCACCCCAATATCGCATCCATTTTTTTGCCTCGCTCATAGTGTGGTGGTACAAAGATTAATGAACCGAGTAATATAATATGCATGGTAAACCACTGGCCTTCAAGTGAGGTGTGTTTTTATGTTGCTTATCCAGTGTAAAATCAAGAATATAGGATTCTTGTTCCTCATCTTCACACTCTTCCACTATTTTAAATGATTCCACAAATAGGACATCATCTAAACATAATATAGAAAAGTGCTTCGAGTGCAGCCCAACCAATCCTACTTCATAATTTACACAATCTACTACACACTAAATTTTATTAACCTTCTCAACTTCAGTCTCAAGATGACAATCGAGTGGCTGTGATTCTTGTGTTTGCTCCACACCTTGGCTAATATCATCCCAATATATTTCTTTGCTTAGCCACTATAGACATAGTGGTAGTGGATCTATAATAATTTTCATAATATCAGTTTTCAAGTACTAGACTTCCTCAAATTATCCGCATCATATTGTGAAGGTTCTGTCCAAGCACTTCCATAAAAATCTAGAAAATAAGCCACAAGGTGGTGTCCTCTTAAAAAATAACAAGAATTATCATCACTAGAAAACCATCTATCCCGGACTGACATCTCGAGAAAAATGTGAAAAAAATAGAAATAAAGGAAAATAAAAAGAAACTAGAAAAAACTATTTACAACCCAATATAGAAAAAATAGAAATAAGATAGTTGCCTTATAACCAGTCCCCGACAACGGCGCCAAAAACTTGACAGTGCACATGCAAGTGTACGTGGTCCTATCAAGTAATATAGTGGCTTCAAGGAAGCCCCAGTATCAATCTCTCAGGGACTTGCGTTCGCCGCCTATCCAATTCTAGTTTAACAAATTGAAAAGAGTAAAAAAAAATAAAGTTTTAGAATTGTAAACTAAAAATAAACTAAACTAATGTGGAAAAGTAAATGACTTAGGCCAATCTATGGATAGAAGCTTAGGGTTAAGGCTTACGAACAATCATACAACACTATTGAACTTCATTCGTTAAATCTCTTATCTTGGTTGTTAATTCATATGGTTAATTGCTTAATTATGGTCTCCCGACCTCTAACCTTTTACATAATTTGGATATTAAAACTACATCATTGAGCGGGGATGCAATAATCCAATTAAGTGTTTTAAAGTTGTCATCATTCGTGTGAATCAAGTAAGGCTTCTAGGTACATCCCTGTACTAGATGCTAAGTTTAATTCTTTATTTTATAAAATAATAAAAACCCAAACTTTATTTATTCCCATTGTGTATCTCCCTATTCCCTCTCTCGAGATCAAAAGTACGACGATATACGTATTTTACGGGTGATCAATGCATAAAATAATTAAATTAAGAATAAACAAACAACCATAATGATAAGAAATTAAACAAAATTAATTCAAAATAAAAGTAATCATGAACGTGTCCTTAACCCCGGAAAGGAGTTTTAGCCTTTAATGGGAATATTCATTCTCCAATCCCTTGGATTGATTATACAAACCATAAATAAACTAAATTAAAGAATGACAAAACCTAGAAAGAAGTTGTGGTAGCCTCCAATGCTCCAATATGTCCAAAATTTGTCCAAAAATATGATATAATATGTATTTATAGAGTAGGAGCAAGCCCTTTCCGTGTTGGACAAGAAAACCTTCAGTTATTGAGCTCCCGACTAGGTGGGGCGGCGCCTCAATATCGCCCTACCTCGCTAGAATTTGTTCTCAGAAATTTTTCTAAGGCAAAGGTTGTGTGTCGCACAACTTATAGCATAAGCTAGGTTGTGCGTCGCACAATTTATGGAATAAGTTAGGTTGTGCGTCGCACAACTTATGGATATGCATACTGAATATGCATGTCTGATGCATGGATATCTGACTGAGTTGTTCCTCATGAAAGCATGACTGAAATTATTGATAAGCCAAGCTTCTTTACTGAACATGCATGTCTAATCATGAATACTTGATTGAACTGACTATTGAATGCTTGACTGAACATGCAATGGTAATTAATACCAAGTTTATAATGGGATTCTGAATATGAACTGAATACCAAGCTTGTAACTAAAATCTGAACATGAAACAAAAAAGCTTAAGAAGAACTGTTACCTTGAGTTGAGTGTGAGTTAGCGAAGAAGAGGTGAGGATACCTGGTTTGTATATCTGTTTCTGCTTCCAAAGTAGCTCCCTCGACGGATTGATTCCTCCAAAGAACATTGACTAGAGGGACTTCTTTGTTCCTCAGTCTGCATGTCTGATAGTCTAAGACTTCAACTGAAATGTCATCATTAGAGAGGTTGTTCTGAACATCTATGCTCTGAATAGAGACTACAACTATTGGGTCACTTAATCACTTCTTGAGCAAAGAGACATGGAAGACTAGATGAACTGAGGCTAGATTTGAAGGCAAGTAAATCTCATAAGCTACCTTGCCAAAACGACTGAGAATTTTGGAGGGACCGATATATCGGGGACTGAGCTTTCCCTTCTTGCCGAACTGTTTACTCCCTTCATGGGAGAGATCTTTAGATAGACAAAATTACCAATCTCAAACTCGAGATCCTTTCTACACACATCTGCATATGACTTCTAGCGGCTCTGAGCAGCCCAGAGTTTTTCTCTAAACTACTATATTTTTTCTAAGGCATCGAATACTAAGTCAGGCCCTATAACTGATGCCTCACTAACTTCAAGCCAACCGACTGGAGATTTGCATCTCTGATCATAGAGAGCTTTGAATGGAGCTATCCGAATACTGGAATGATAGTTGTTGTTGTATTCAAACTCAATCAAAGGCAAGTGGTTATCCCAACTACCCTTGAAATCAATTGCACATGCCCTTAGCATATCTTCTAAATTCTAAATGGTCCTTTCTAGTTGACCATCTTTCTGAGGATGAAAGGTTGTACTAATATGAACTTGAGTACCAATACCCTTTTAGAATGCTTTCCAAAAATAAGAGGTGAACTGGGTACCTCTATCTAAGATAATAGATAAGGGGACACCGTGCAATCTGACAACCTCTCTGATGTAGAGTTTAGCATAATTCTCAGCTAAATAAAAGGTACAGGCCGGAAGAAAATAAGCTAATTTGATTATCCTATCTATAATGGCCCAAACTAAATCATGTTGATGACAAGTACGAGGTAAACCCGTCACAAAGTCCATGTTCAGTTCTTCCCACTTCTAAGTAGGAATTGTAAACTCTTGCATGGACCCACTGGCTTCTAATGCTCTATCTTAACCCACTGACATGTAGAGAAATTAGCCACAAACTCTGCAACATCTCTTTTCTTCTGACTCTACCAATAGATCTCCCACAAGTCGCAGTACATCTTAGTGGTCCCAAGATGAATAGAGTAGCATGTACCATGCACTTCTGCAAGAATTCATTCCCTCAAGTCATCTACACATGGCACGCAAAGACGGCCCTGACAACGCAAAATACCATCTACCCCTTGGGAGAAAACCTCTACCTTTTGGTCCTTGATTGACTCTTTTAAATTGACAAAGCTGGGATCTCTATCCTATATTTCTTTTACCTTAGAAACTAGAGATGATTCTGAACTACTCTGAACCCATATATAACCCACTTCTATATCGACCAAGAAATGATCTAGTCTGGTAAGCTGATGGACTTCCTGATCTAACTTTTTCTTACTGTCCTCAACATGAGCAACACTACCTATAGACAGTCTACTAAGAGTGTTGGCCACTATGTTGCCCTTATTCGAATGGTAAAGGACACTTATGTCATAATCTTTTAAGAACTCTAACCATCTCCTCTAACAAAGATTAAGATCTTTCTAGGAAAAGACATACTAAAGGCTCTTATGATCTGTGAACACATCTATATGAACTCCGTATAGATAATGCCTCCAAATTTTTAAGGCAAACACTACAGCTGCTAACTCAAGATCATGAGTCAGATAATTCTTCTCATGAGGTTTAAGTTGTCTGGAGGCGTAGTCTATGACCTTACCATGCTGCATAAGGACACAACCCAAACCTACTCTTGAAGCATCATAATACACTACGAACATAGCTGAACCATCTAGAAGATCCAAAATTAGAGATGAGGTAAGCCGAGTCTTCAACTCCTGAAAACTCTTCTCACAAGGATCTGACCACTGAAACTTGACTTTTTTCTCAGTCAATCTGGACATAGGGGATGCAATAGAAGAAAATCCCTCAACAAACCATCTATAATAGCTATCCAAATGCAAGAAACTCCTAATATCTAATGGAGAGATAGGTTTAGGCCAGTTTCTTACTGCTTCGATCTTTTGAGGATCAACCCTAATACCATCACCAGAAATGATATGACCAAGGAATTCTACTGAACTTAGCCAAAACTCGCACTTACTAAATTTGGCAAATAGTTGATGATCTCTGAGAGTCTGAAGCACAATTTTGAGATAGTTTGCATAATCACGCTCACTGCAGGAATAAACCAGAATATCATCTATGAAAACTATGATGTCCAAGTACTGTCTGAACACATAGTTCATCAAGTCCATGAAAGCTACTGGGGCATTGGTAAGACCAAAGGATATGACTAAGAATTCAAAGTGACCATATCGAATACGGAAAGCTATTTTTGATATGTCACATTCTCTGACTCTGAGTTGATGATAGCATGATCTGAGGTCTATTTTTGAGAAATAACTGACACCCTTAAGTTGGTCAAACAAGTCATCAATTCGGGGAAGTGGATACTTGTTCTTGACCATGACTTTATTGAGCTGATGGTAATCAATGCACATTCTGAAAGAACAGTATTTCTTGTGCACGAATAAGATTGGTGTACCCCATGAGGATAAGTTGGGTCTGATGAATCCTTTGTCTAAGAGATCCTTCAACTTCTCTTTCAATTCTCTGAGTTCTACTGGTGCCATTCTGTATGGCGGAATAGATATAGGCTGAGTATTTAGAAGAAAATCAATATCGATGTCTATTTCCCTTTCGGGAGGAATTCCTGGAAGATCATCTGGAAAGTCATCTGAATATTCATTCACGACTGGGATTGATTCAAGACTGGGAGTTCAAAGCTAGAGTCCTTAAAATGAACAAGATGATAAACAATCCTTTTAGATATCATTTTCCTTGCCCGAAGGTAGGAAACAAGCTGGCCTCTGAAAGCTGAAGTACTACCCCTCTATTCTAAGATAGGCTCATTCAAAAAGTAGAACTGGACAACTCTGTTTCTGCAGTCGACTGTGGCATAGCAGGAATGAAGCCAATCCATATCGAGAATGACATCAAAATCAGTCATCTCTAATTTGACTAAGTCTGTTGAGGTGACTTTTTGAAATATCATAACCGGATAGTTATTCTATACTCGCTGAGTTATGATAGCTTTTCCCACTGGAGTAGAGACTAAAAAGGGCTCTGCTAGAATTTTGAGATTGACTTTGAAATCAACTGCTATGTAAGGAGTAACAAAAGACAAGGAAGCTCTTGGATCTAGCAAAGTGTAAACATACAAGTGAAATATCTGTAACATACCAGTAACCACATTAGGAGAATTTTCCTGATCTTCTCAAGACTGGAGAGTGTAAATTCTATTTGGGCGTTGCCCACTAGTAGCACTGGAAGTGGTACCCTGCCGATTTAGGCGACCGAAATGGGCTGAGGAACGGTTTTGCTGACTTGATAACCTGATTGGGAACAATCCCTGACTCTGTGGCCTGGCTTACCATATCCAAAATAGACATCACTGCCAACTTTGCAAACACCCTTATGGTTCTTACCACAAGTATGATAAAGGGGATTAGTTCGGGCATTGTGTACGCTTTCCTGAGACCTAGAGCCTGGCGCTCTGTCTCTACTGCTATCTCTAAATTTGGGTACTGGAACACTAGCAGAAGTAGGATATGGAATGGATGACTTAGGATGGAATTGATAATGATTCCCTCCTTCTGATTTAGGTTGAGAAAAGTTGAAACTACCTGTCCTTGCTCTCTTATCTTACTTCTCCCTCATCTTAATATTTTATTTTTTTATCTGCTGAGCAGTGTTATAAGCCTGGCTATGTTTATGTCACTATTCAACATCACAGACCTTAACTTATTGACCACTCTATCATTTACCCCAGAAACAAACTTACTCATTTTGGCCCTGTTGTCTGCCACTAAATGGGGAACATATCTGGCTAATTGAGTAAACAAAAGAGAATACTCTTTCACCATCATGTTGCCCTGCCTGAGGTTGATAAATTCTAATATCTTAGCTTCTATCAGCTTTGGTAAAAGAATCTATCTAAGAATGCGGTGACAAACTCATCCCACTCTATGGATCCTATATCAACTGACATCTTTGAATTCCACTACTTAAACCAAATGTGAGCAACATCCTACAATTGATATGCAGCTAGCTCAGCACTCTCACTAGAACTAACCCCCATGATGTCTGTAACCTTCTGAACTCGATCAAGAAATTCCTGAGGGTCCTCATCTGCCTTAGACCCAAAAAAGGATGGAGGATTCATTCGGGTGAAGTCCCGAATCCTGGCTACAGCTGAATTGGACACTGGGTTGGCCAAAATGATAGCTGGTCATTCATTCTGAGCAGCAACTGATTGAGCAAAGTAGTGAATGCAGCACTGAACTCTGCATAAGAGACATATTCACCCAAAAGATCTTCGGGCTGAGGGGATGACTGATTTCTAGATCTCTTCTTGGAAGGCATGTTCTGTAAATGAAAGAGAAAAGGATTAGACTGAGAGATTAACTTAAGATTATTCTCACTGGCACGATATGAATTCTGAAAGAAGGGAAACTATTCCTAAAACATCTTATAGCCTCCTTCACATAAATGTGGCGCACAACACAACCATGTACAAGACTCTACTAGATGTGGCTTTCAGACTTCCTAGGACACTATTGAACATTAGGCTCTGATACTAAATTTGTAACGCCCCAAATCTGGTACCCGGAATGCTACACGGAGCTCATGACCTCGAAGGACTACAAGCTAACCCATGACTGATATTTATACCTTAACAGTGCATAATATATTGTATAAATCTGAAAGTATGGTATATCAATACCAAAACAAATTAAAACAAAACTGTCTAAACATACTTGTAACGACCCAATTTTTCTGAAACCGAAACGTCATACGGTGCTCATGATCCTTAAGGACCACAAGCCAACCCTCTACTAATATTTGTACCTGAAAATTGCAT
Organism: Capsicum baccatum var. pendulum; assembly: GCA_030864225.1. Classification (NCBI taxonomy): domain Eukaryota; kingdom Viridiplantae; phylum Streptophyta; class Magnoliopsida; order Solanales; family Solanaceae; genus Capsicum; species Capsicum baccatum. Next base: position 141,748,619 of record CM061552.1, read on the forward strand.
AATATAGATAATAAATGTGGAAACTAGCCATAACATTCAAAACATCAACTAACTCTGTCTACTGAAAATATCTAAATCTGATGCGATAGTAAAATAAGGATCATCCTCGATTAAAGAGGACTCACTGCTACGTCTACTACTACTGATTGGGACAGAGTTGTTAAGGGTACTCTAGATCTCGTGCCTCTGAATCTATGGTGTCAAATAAAACACCATAGGACAAATGCGTTAGTATAGGAATGTATCGAGTATGAAGATGAGGTAAGGCTAAATTTAAGGACTTATGCATAAACAATTACTTAACTGAATAATCATGAGATACTGAATGAGAACAAATGTATGAATGCATAAATCATAATTGAAATCATCGTGACTCAAAATATTGAAACTCAGATACCGCCTTACTGTCATCTGAACTCACTACTAATACTGAGATACTGAACAACTGAATCTCCTAGTAATAATAATCGAGTACAGGAATTAGGATCAGTCCTCTCTAGCAAGTCATCTCGAAAATTGATGTTACTGGGGCTAATTAACTAAATTTACTTATATCAATGACTGCACTCTAAACTTGTTACTTTTAGCTGATTAAATCGGGGATCAAACCTCTCAAATAGATGATCCCTAAATCTACTATCAATGATAAGAAGAAATTTTATCTGAGATCGAGAGGATCCCTGAATCTGATAATGAGAATACTCAACTGAATCTGAGACTGAGATTAAGACTATCTAACGGGTGATCTCTGGATATGATAATGAGATTACTCAACTGAATCTAAGACTAAGATCAAACCTATCTAACGGGTGATCTCTAGATCTGATAATGAGATTACTCAATTGAATCTGAGAATGAGATCAAGCCTAACTAACAGGTGATCTCTGGATCTGATAATGAGATTACTCAACTGAATCTGAGACTGAGATCAATACTATCTAACGGGTGATCTCTAGATTTGATAATAAGATTACTCAACTGAATCTGAGACTGAGATCAAGCCTATCTAATGGGTGATCTTTGGTTCTGATAATGAGATTACTCAATATCTTTATATGGTAACATGTCTATTTAGCGAGTAGTTCATAAGTCAATGGAACTATCTGAGTTCCTTACGGAGATAGATGACTATATCTGACAGTCCTGATTTTTGAGTTCTACTTAGAAGATTAATACTAAAACTGCAACTGTGGGAGTTCTCATTTAACCGACATGCCCCGAATCTAAACTGGTGGGGTCTCGCACTACAGGTAATGACCTCTCTGGTCAAGCCTCTATAACAGGTGACCCTCGCAGGAAGTCAAGCCTCAGGCAGTATAATAGTCAAGCCTGTCTAGTGGGTGACAAGCCTTTTCTAATGCTGGCCACACAGTTCTAGAGTTCAAGGATTGCTTCTAACGACTGTGCCTCTCTAATAGGGAGCCACCATCCCTACACTCGCTCAGTGCTAGCTCCTACTACCATCTGAAAGACTCTAAACTGATTCTTAACTGAACTGAATTTGATACTGATCATATTTCTTGACTGATCTGACTGAGTTAAGCTGAATTCACTTGGTTTCGTATCTAATGGAATGCTATGGAATCTCATTATCTGACTGGACGATATAGAGTTTTGAATAGATTACTCGATTACTACTAAGGTCTGAACTGAACACTGGAATACTACTAGATCTAAGTTGTGTACAGAACTGAGGCTAGATTACTTGAGTTACTAAGATTACGGGGATTACTGAGATTTCTTAAGTTCTGTATCTGTATGAGAGTACAGAGTTCTATAACTCACTGAGTTCTAAGAATCATGGCTTGACTGAGATTATCGTGAAAACTGACACGGGCTTTAGATTGTAGCTAAATTATCGAGTATAAATACCCCCAGGAGTCGATACCATAAAAGTAAATCTCAACCATTCTTGAATTATCAAGACCATGGACATTCATTCACCTTCACAATTACTAAAGCATCTCTTCAAGCATTTAAAAATCATAAACATGTGATAGTATACGAAGACATGCTATTGGCTCATATTCCATTCAACAAGATCTTGCATCAAACACTTCACATGTATTAAAGAATTAGAATGTATCGAAGAGAACATAATTAGGCAATTTCATGCTATCATGTCACAATTCATTCACTAAGGCCTTTCAACAAACACTTGGCATGCATGGGCTTGCACACAATTGGGGTTTTCTAGTCAACATGCTATAATGGCTCTAATTCTTTCACATAAGCATTTTATCAAATATATAGGAAGCATGCTTTGCTTATTCAACAATTTATACGCTTAATGGACATGAAAACATCACTTAACAAGAAACTTGAAGATGGTTTATCATAAACATCACATGAATATCACATACTAGGGTCAAAGTTTGAAACCTCATATACAAAATATAAATTAGAAGCTTAATAATAGCATGAACTCCAATTTCAATTCACATGAATTATGAAAACTCATAAACATAAGATCTTTGAAATTTAGAAAAGGGTTCTTGAGCTTCTTGGATGAAAGAGACCCAATAATCAACATCTACATACCTTAGTTTCTTGATTCTTGAAAAGTTAATGAAGGAATCTTGATGATTAGGGTCTTGATTTAGGAACCCGAGATCTTTTTCTTGAACAACTTTGGGAGAAAACTAGTATTTTTAGGTTAAATAAGGCCAAATCCCATGTTAAGAATTATATATAGGGGTAGCAAAATGACCGTTTTTGCCCTTGGAATTAAACAAAAAAATTTCAATTTTACATGCTGGCGCGATGCAGTGGAATCGCGCCAGCTCACTAGAAAATGGACAATTGGGAAACTGGTTGGTGGCCCAACGCAGTGGAAATTTCTTTACCACCTTAGTTGCGAACAGGAAAAGCACCGTGATGCGGTGGAATTGCGTTGGTGCACTGGGAATTGAAAACTCTGAAATTAAGCCTTAGCGCGACGCGCCATAATCGTGGTGGCTCACTGGATTTTGATGATTGTCATTTTGCTTGGTTCCGCAATGCGCTAAAGTTCCAGGAGGCACACTGTCTCACTAAAATGGCTCTAACTCTTCACTCGAGTGTTGAATTTAGGTGATTTTGGTATCGATGGAAAGCTTAATCAATTTCCTACATAACAAAAAGTTGATATTAGAGAAATTCTACATGGTTCAAAATATTTCTCACTTGTAAAGACACTTCTTAACCTTTTAGGACTAAATTAAGACCACTAAACACGCTCTAAGGCTCAGACTATGAGAGAATTTTGCGGGGTCTTACAATATCTCCCCCTTAGAAACATTCATCCTCAAATGTCGCTTGATAGGCTAAGAATACTGATCAACTGAACTTACTTAAGGAACGAGAACATCTAAAACATAACTATGTAACTGGAACTACTGATGTTATGAGTTCTCATACTAAACATGCATATATGATGCATGGAATACTCGACTGAAGCTACTCATAAGCTGAATTCTCATAATAAACATGCATATCTGATGCATGAATACGTAACTGAGTTGTTCTCATGAATGCATGACTGAATACACTGAAAAAACTAAACTCTTTCTACTGAACATGCATATCTAATGCATGAATGTCTGACTGAACTAACTCTCGAAAGCATAACTGGCTATGCAGTGACAACTGGCGTTAACTTCATAAGAAAAGTCTGAACATACAACTGAATGAGTCTAAGGACATGAAAGTAATGCAATATCATGGGGTATCTCCCCCTTGTGACTCTATGTCCCTCTAAACACACTTTTTTGAAATACTGGGGCAGTGCACGAGGCACCTACGAACTGGGTCATGATTGACCCACAGAGATTTGAAACTAATACATGACTCATGCTGACATATAAGCTCAAAATGGGAGCAAAGTATCTAACAATGCATATCATAAAGATGAAGGACTCATAACATACCCGACTCTATATCAGGGAACCTTTCCTAATCATGATGGGTCTGAAGCACATAAAGTCTATTCTGACGCTGACCACTACTGGCATCGGAAGGGGCACCCTGCTAATGAAACTCTCTACCCCTCTGAGCTAGCACTCTAAAATCTCATATTAGGTGGCCTGGCTCACCACACCCAAAGAACATATCACTACCACCTCTACACATACCTAGGAGGCTCTTGCCAGACTCTTCATAAAGCAAATAGGTACGAACACCACTAGCACTACTCTGGGATCTGAAGCCTGGTGCTCCATCTGGCATCCCCAAACTTTGGTGTGGATACACTAGATGAGGATAGAGCTGGGACTGAACACTTCTGACTATGCTGAGAAAAGCTACCACCCAGGGACCCTGCCAAAGAGAAACCATGACTACCTATCCTAGCTTTCTTACTCACTCTCTTTCTTCTTTCGTCTTATCATCCTCAACTTGATGTGCATGCATCGTCAGTCTATCAAGGTCCATATCTCTATTGATCATAGTATCCCTACACTCTTTCAACACTAACCCGGATACACCAGTCACAAACTTACTCATACTAACTCTAGGGTCAGCTATCAAGTCGGGAGCATACTTAGCTAACTAGTTAAACTTAAGACAATACTCTTTCACTATCATGGAGCCTTGCCTTAGGTTCATGAACTCTTCTACCTTAGCCTCTCTTATTTCAAGCGAGAAAAACTTATCTAGAAAGGTATCCTAAAACTCCTACCAAGTCACGAGAGTTGCACCCTCCCATCTACTCTTCTCCCACATCACTACCCAATTATAAGCAACATCCTTCAGCCTATAGGACGTTAACTCTACAATCTCCTCATCAAAAATATGCATAATTTGGGTAATCTTCCTCACCTCCTCTAGATAAAGTTGTGGGTCCTCACCTGCTACTGACCCAAAGAATTTTGATGGGCTAATTCTTATAAAATCTCTAATTTTAGCTGTGGCTGAACCCCCATCTTGATGAGGTGGGACACAGCCTGATGATTACCCTGAACATTAGTCACAGCTTGGGCTAGAGCCTGAAAAGTACCCAAAACTCTATATGTGACACATTCTCATTCTCATAATCTACTGGCTGAGATGGCTGGTCATCAACCCTATGGGCATTATCCCTGTGAGAAAGCATCCTCTATAAATGGAATAAAGAAGTGGATTATACTGAGGATCAACTTGAGATTATGCTCACTCTCACGATATGAATACTGAAAAAGGGAAACTGCTCCTAAAAACATCTTATAGCCTCTTGTACATAAGTGTGGCGCGTAATACACCCATGCACAAGACTCTACTAAATGTGTATTTTCAGACTCCCTAGGACACTATTGAACCTTAGGCTCTAATACCAAGTTTGTAACGATCCGATTTTTCTAGAATCAGAACGTTACACGATGCTCATGATCCCGAAGGACCACACGCCAACTCTCTACTGATATTTGTACCTGAACACTGCATAATATAGATAATAAATATGGAAACTGGCCATAAGGTTCAAAACATCAAAACATACTCAAAATTAAATACTGATACATCTGTTAGAAAAGACTCTAAACTGTCTAAACTGTGGAGTTGATGGGACATATCCCCAACTAAATCTATCAACTGAAAATAACTAAATCTGATGTGATAGTAAAAGGAGATGCTAAGGGTACTCTGGATCTCGTGCCTCTAAACTTATAGTGTTAAATAAAACACCATAGCACAAATACGTCAGTACGGGAATATACCGAGTAGGAAGATGAGGTATGGCCAAATGCAAGGACTTATGCATGAACAATTACGTAACTGAATAATCATGAGAGTACTGAATGAGAACACATGCATGAATGCACAAATCATAACTAAAATCATTGTGACTCAAAATACTGAAACTCGGATACCGCCTTACTATCATCTGAACTTACTACTAATACTGAGATATTGAATGACTGAATCTCCTGATATTGATAATCAAGTACAGGAATTGACATCAGTCTTCGTTAGTGAGTGATCTCAGAAACTTATATTACTGACCTAATTAACTAAATCTACTCACATCAATGACCGCACTCTAAACTTGTTACTTTTAGCTGACTGAATTGGAGATCAAACCTCTCTAACGGATGATCCCTGAATCTACTATCAATGACAAGAAGATATTTTATCTGAGATTGAACCTATCTAGCGGAGGATCCCTGAATCTAATAATGAGAATACTCAACTGAATCTGAGACTGAAATCAAGCCTATATAACGGATGATCTCTGGATCTGATAATGAGATTACTCAAATGAATCTAAGACTGAGATCAAGTCTATATAACGGGTGATCTCTGGATCTAATAATGATATTACTCAACTAAATTTGAGACTAAGATCAAGCCTATCTAATGGGTGATCTTTGGATCTGATAATGAGATTACTCAACTGAATCTGATACTGAGATCAAGCCTATCTAACAGGTGATCTCTAGACCTGATAATGAAATTACTGAACTGAATTTAACACTGAGATCAAGCCTATCTAATGGGTGATCTCTGGATCTGATAATAAGATTACTCAACTGAATCTGAGACTGAGATCAAGCCTATCTAATGGGTGATCTCTGGATCTTATAATGAGATTACTTAATATCTTTATGTGGGACCATGTCTATCTAGCGAGTAGTCCATAAGTTAATGGAACTATCTGAGTTCCTTACGGAGATAGATGATTATATCTGACAGTCCTAATTTCTGAGTTCTACTCAGAAGATTGATACTGAAACTGCAACTGTAGGAGTTCTCATTTAACCAACATTCCTCAAATCTGAACTGGTGGGGTCGAACCTGTAATCCCAGTTGGAAAAGTACCAATACTGCACCAGGGGTAAAGACCTCTCTGGTCAAGCCTTTCTAATAGGTGACCCTCGCAGGAAGTGAAGACTCAGGCAGTATAATAGTCAAGCCTATCTAGCGGGTGACAAGCCTTTTCTATTGGGTGACTCCTATATCCTACACTGGCTACGCAGTTCTAGAGTTTAGGTATTTCTCCTAACAAATCTGCCTCTGTAACGGGGAGCCGCCATCCCTGCACTTGCTCGATCCTAGTTCCATCTACCAACTAAAAGACTCTGAACTGATTCTTAACTTAACTTAAACTGAACTAAATTTGATACTGATCATATTTCTCAACTGATCTGACTGAGTTAAGCTGAATTCACTTGGTTCCGTATCTGATGGAATACGAATGAATTTTGTTATCTAACTAAACAATGCAGAGCTTTAAATATATTACTTTATTACTACTAAGGTCTGAACTGAACACTCAAATACTATTAGATCTAAGCTGAGTACTGAACTGAGGCTAGATTACTAGCGATACTGAGATTACGGGGATTACTGAGTTTTCTGAAGTTCTGTATCTTAATGAGAGTATAGAGTTATATAACTCACTGAGTTCTAAGAATCGTGGCTTTACTGAGATTATCATAAAAAGTGACACGGGCTCTAGACTGTAGCTAAATTGTTGGGTATAAATACCCCCAGAACTCGATAACATAAAAGCAAAGCACAACCATTCTTGAATTATCAAGACCATAGACATTCATTCACCTTCACAATTACTAAAGCATCTCTTTAAGCATTTAGAAATCATAAACATGTGATAGTATAGGGAGACATGCTATTGGCTCATATTCCATTCAACAAGATCTTGCATCAAACACTTCGCATGTATTAAAGTCTTAGCATGTATCGAAGAGCACATAATGGAGAATTTCATGCTATTATGTCATAATTCATTCACTAAGGCCTCTCAACAAACACTTGGCATGCATCGGCTTGCACAAAATTGGAAATTTCTAGTCAACATGCTATAATAGCTCTAATTCTTTCACATAAGCATTTTATCAAATATATGGGGAGCATGCTTTGCTTATTCAACAATTTCTACACTTAATTGACATGAACACATCACTTAACAAGAAACTTGAAGAGGGTTTATTACGAACATCACATGAATATCACATACTAGGGTCAAAGCTTGAAACCTCATAAACAAAACATGAATTAGAAAATCAATAATAGCATGAACTCTAATTTCAATTCACATGAATCATGAAAACTCGTAAACATAAAATTTTTGAAATTTAGAAAAGGGTTCTTGAGCTTCTTGGATGAAAAGGGCCCAAGAATTAACATCTACATACCTTAGTTTCTTGATTCTTGAAAAGTTAACGGAGGAATCTTGATGATTGGGGTTTTGATTTAGGAACCCTAGCTCTTGTTCTTGAACAACTTTGAGAGAAAACTAGTATTTTTGGGTTAAATGAGGCCAAATCTCGTGTTAAGGAGTATATATTGGGGTAGCAAAATAACTGTTTTCACCCTTAGAATTAAACTGAAAAATTCTGATTTTACATGTTGGCACGATGCGGTGGAATCACGCCATCTCACTAGAAACTGGACTATTGGGAAACTAGTTGGTGGCGCGACGCGGTGGAAATCTTATTGCCACCTTGGTTGCAAACTGGAAATGCACCGCGACACGGTGGAATTGCGTTGGTGCACTGGAAATTGACAACTCTGAAATTAAGCCTTGGTGCGATGCACCATAATCGCAAAGGCTCGCTGAATTTTGATGATTTCCATTTTGGATAGCTCCGCGATGTGCTAAAGTGCCAAGTGGTACACTGTCTCACTAAAATGGCTCTAACTCCTATCCTGAGTGTCGGATTTGGGCAAATTTGGTATCGATGAAAAGCTTATTCAATTCCCTATATGACAAAAATTCAATATTCGTGATATTCTACACGGTCCAAAATATTTCTCACTTAGAAAGACACTTCTCAACCTTTTATGACCGAATTAACACTTCACTAAACACGCTCTACGGCTCAGATTACGAGAGACTTTAGCGGGGTCTTACAATACTAAAGTCAGAAAAGCCTCTAAAACTAAACTATTTGAATAAGGAGTTTATGGAACATATCCCCAACTAACTCCAACTACTTAAATAAACTAAGTAATAAAGAAATAAAGCAATGATCATGTCCTCTATGAATGAGGACTCACTACTAACTCTGACTGCTAAAACTGGAATGCTACTGATGCTCTGTAGATCGTACTTCTGAACCTATCATATAGAATAAAACACCACAGCGCAAATACGTCAGTACGATTGAATATACTGGTATGTATGTGAGGTAGGCTGAATGCGAAGGGTTCAAATACATAACCAATGCTAACTGACTGTATAATATGAATATGAGAATACTTGCATAATAAGTGACTGCAACTGAAATCATAATGGAACTGACTACTGAGTCTGATTACTGATAACATGAGTTACTTATAACTGATAGAATTGATACTAAGGTGTTGTATCTAACAGTCTAGGTGTTGATGGAACTACCTGAGTTTCATACTGTACTGAGTTGACTGCATCTGACAGTCCTAAAATCTAAAGAACTATCTGAGTTCTTTTACTGAGACTAAGACTGTGGGAAGTAGTCATCCAATAGAAATGCCCCAAATAACGCATTATAGCTGAGTTGGGGTCCAATCTGTAATCACAATTGGAAGGGTGTCAATATCGCTCCATTGGTAAAGTCAAACTGTGGGTAACACTCATCTGGCAGTGTCCCCAAAAAAGAATGGTGCGACCCTTATCTAACAGTGTTTAAACACCTCATCAGCCCTCATCTATCAGTGTTGATGTCTCAACCTATGTTGGTTACATAGTTCTGGAATGCCAGAAGTATTTCTAAGAATCACACCCTCATCTGTCAGTGTGTCCTCATCCTTGAGTTCACTCGGTGCTAAATCCTACTCCCATCTAAATAGACACTAACATGATTACTGAACTAAACTAGACTGAGTTCATTGAGTTCCATTGACTGACAGAATACTACTGCGATTACTGAATTACTGAGCTTTCTGAGATTACTGGGATTACTGAGTTTACTGAGTTTTCTTGAGTCACGTCACTGATTTAATTCTACTAAACATGGCTTGACTAAGGATATCGTGAAAACATGACATTGGCTCTAGGCACACAGCTAAATTATCAGGTACAAGTATTCCCAGGACTCGATAGAAGGAAACTGACAAGGCATGACAATCTTGAATACATGACCAACATCAACAATCCATAATACAATAAGTTGGGGATTTCATGAAGTACATGATTATCAAAATCTTATACATGGTAGGAATGTATATACTCAATGTCATAATTTCATACTCTAACATCATGAGAATTCCAACAAACATATACATTGCACATCAATAGCATAAGAGTCATTTGAACATAAGGGTAATATATGAATCCATTTCATAAGTCACAATTGAGCTATATTACATAATTTCTAGTCTGTTAGGTGTTTTGTCAAACACTTAGGTTGCATGACTTAAGGCATGACATAATCATCAAATTAACATATCATAACCAACTAAAAAATCATGGTTTTCAACTCATATGCTAACATATTTTCATAAAAACACATAAAAATTCCAACTTGGGAATCATACAACAACAACCACATGTACATAATCAACCCATAGAATGAATATCAAAATCCATAGTTTAAAACTTGATTCTTGGGCTTCATGGATGAAAGAAATCCATGAATGAACACTATGCATACCTTAGTACATGATTCTACAAAGATTTATGGTGGAATCTTCTTGAATTTAAATCCCTAATTAAGAACCCTAACTTGTTTATGAGAGAATTTTGCGAGAAGTGACTATAATTTGGTTGAATTAGGGATAAATCCCGTGTTATAGGCTTATATAGGGGTGGGAAATACCCATTCTACCCTTAAAATAACTCAAAACAGGGTGTTTACATCACTTGGTCCATAAGAAATGCGGCGCATAACTTATCACGAAAAATAGGTTGTGCGTCGCACAACTTATGGTATAAGTTAGGTTGTGCATCACACAACTTATGGCATAAGTTAGGTTGTGCGTCGTACAACTTATGGCATAACCATTCCAGTAGCCTTAGGCGATTTGTTAGGCAACGCACTCCACTTTGTAAAGCCATAACTTCTTGCTCGGGTGTTGGATTACGATAAAATTGGCATCGTTGGAAAGCTAATTCGATTTTCTACAATTTGGTGTGTCTAAATCTTCCAAAATACGACATATACATCAAGTTATGCTTGTTCAAAGATGACACTTCCAAAATCAAACACTAAAACTTGATGGATTCAAAAGCTCTTATCTTGCCTTACTCTAAGTGACTCTTATGAACATGATTAACACATCATAAGCTCTCTTCTCACTAGAATACTCATTGTAAGTCATGTACTCAAATAAGAATCACAGGATAGGAGGTTTCATACATAGGAACAATGGTTCATTTTGTAGCTTAGAAATATATGGGGTATTATAGTAAGACATGATATCTAATGAAAGAATCCCGTACTCCTCCTTCAGCCATACCAATAATCATGTCTAAACTCAAACCACATTCCCAATCAGAAGTCAATAACAATGCATGATGGACTCAAATTGAGAGTAAATATATATAATAAGCAGAAATATAGGGTATCGAACTCGAGCTAAAACTAAATATGTAATAAGCAGTAAAATCAAGTGCTCGAACTTGAATTAGGACTAAATAGTCTATCTTCTTTTTTAGTAATCCAAATTCTTTAAAAGTGTTTTCAAAATGCTATTAATCACACTGAAATTAATGCTTTTAGGATAAAATACTAAAATGTCAAGGATTATTGAACAAACACAATATAGCAAAGAAACCAACCCAACTTTGATAATTAGCCCATCAAGGTATTTTATAGTCATCTATAATAGAAAATAGCATTATCTTATGGTGATTCATCATAAAAGAGCGATAATGATAGCCATAAACCCCAAAATACAAACCAAGGCAAGCAACTATTCAGACCTACACTAAGGAATCTAAGTACAACCTAAAGGTCCTAAGTAATCTAAGTCAAGTTGAAAAGGAGAAGCAGTTATTGAGTTTAAGGATTTCAATATAGAATTTGACTCTAACGCCCCATAACCGAATACAATAATCATAAGCACCTAAAAGATTTTTAGAGCTATAATTCTATTAGGACCCAAGATTTTGATGATTATATTTTGATAGCTTATTCGCATTTTGTTCTAGCTTTTGAGTTGAAAGTGATAAGGAATGATAACGGGACCATTAAAAAGTATTTCAGAATTTTTGGAATGCATTATAGGATATTTTGGGATCCCAAAATAGTAAGAGCATATGTTTATGGTGTGCCATGAGGTATCACCATTATGTGACAACCAGTGGACTAGCGCGATAAGGGTATGCCACGCTTGTTGGATTCCATGATAAGGGTTTGCCAGCCCATAGTTTGGCACGATAAGAGTGTGCCACATCCAAGGGTGCGAAAATGACAGATTTTATTTATTTCTTATAATGTTTTGAGGGTCTTTTGTTATTTTACCCCTTAAATGATTTCCCAACCATACTAAACTCATTTCCCATTTTCACAAATTTTTATACATATCTTCTCGCCTCCCAAACCCTCAAGGACACAAAAGAGAAAATTCTTCTCCAAAATTCAAGCTTTCAAAGTACCAATTTGAGTCTTCTTCAAGCAATTCACAAAGTCCAGGTATGTGGGGTTTGAACAAGGATAACCTTTCATACTTGTGCACAAAATTTAAGTTTTTATGTGAATTTTTAAAGATTTCAGGACTAGGATTTATACCCACTTTTATGCTTTTGAAATTATGATGTTTCCATGTGATTTAAAGTTCGTTAAGCATAAGAATTTGCATTTACTCATGTTCTATTTCATGTGATTGATATTATGATATGAGTTTTTTGTATTTGACATGAAATTCCATTAGTGGAAAAGAACATGTATGATTTAGCACGATTTACTCAGTTTACAGGAAGTTCAATTTCACTAGTTCAAGTTGTAAAGTATTACAACATGATTGAAGTTACAGTTTTGCTCTTATGATCTCATATATGACATGAAATTAACAAGTTTCTTTATGAGTATGATTTAAGCAAGAGAAACATAATTGATTTTCAATTTTTAAACCCATATGCTATTTAAGGTGAATTTCATAAGCATGAGCATACGAGTATATACTTTGGGAGTAGTATTTAGTACCAAGAAGGGAATATGGGTTTAGTGCATCCTATTTCTCAGAAACTACATGCCACCATAGGTTTAAAGGACTGCACCAGAGAGTGACTCATTAGCCCAAGGAGCTAAGTGTAGTGATAACTCTAAGTTAAGGTTCGATTCTGATATTTAAGGTGAATTTCATTTAGAAGTAGTATTTAGCACCGAGAAAGGAATGTGGGTTTAGCACATTCTATTTCCCAAAGACTATGTGCCACCATAGGTTTAAAGGGCTTCACCAAAGAGTGTCTTATTGGCCCAAATGGCTAAGTTTAGTGATAACTCTTTAAGGTTCTATTCTAGTGGCAAAGGTAGAATAGATATCCTTAATATGAGTAAGATGTTGGACTCCATGCTAGCTCACATAGTTTATGTCGGTCAGAAAAATCTCCCATAATAAAAGTAAAGAAGATTTTAGAAACTAAGTGTAATGACTCACAAGTTTAATTCAGTAATTGTTTATGATCTATGCTTGCAATATTTGAGCTTTCAATTTTTTTCATGATCAAGATAAGTTTATTTACACATACCATGTATGTTTTCTTTAGGTCATGATATAATTATTGCATTCACCCCCATATACTCAATACATTCCAGAAGTATTAACCATATATATGTCTGTGTGGCTACATTATTTAATAATATAGGTCCTAGTGTTCGTCCTTGGCAGTGCGATTAGCCACAATTACAATTTACTATATCCTATTAGTTGGTGAGTCCTCACGCTCTGAGGTTCAAGATTATGGTTGTTTTTGATGTTAAGTTAATAAGTACAAGTTTTTATTCTATGTTTCCTTCGGATCAGCTGGGTCTATTCCAATGACTCTTCAGTTTCATTAGAGGCTTGTTGGAAACTGTTAATTATTTATTTCATTTAGACATTTAGAGTTTTAGTTGTGATTTGGTTCATCTTGTTTTATAGAGATTGATATTTCAAGTACGATATAGCTTATAAGTCAAGATTTCAACTTATGTCCACACTAAGTAATTCTTATTTAGCGTTGAGTGTGAATCATGGGTTAGCTTTGGGGATACTTGTAGTCCTAAGCATTGTATGATGTCTGGGGGTAGCTCAAGTTCATTAAAAATACCCCACCCATAATTTGAAAATTTTCACACCAATACATTAAAAAGCAAAGTCTAAAAGTGGGTAAGTCATAGCCTACCTAGATGCCGAAGAATGTGTTCGCAAACTACTAAATTGGACTTTTCCCTTCTAAGAAGCTTCGAACACTAGCACGTTATTAAAATATTAATCTACTCATCAAGACAATAACAACAATATTCATATCAACATAAAGTACTCTAGGTCAAAATTAGTAAAAATCACAAGTGAGGTCTGCTAATGGAATCGAAAATTGGACCCACAATATGTACCTCAAGGAACAATAATCTTCTGCTCAAATTTTAGGCACCGCCAGCTTCCGTTCATGCATCAAACCATCCCTCAAATATATGTTCAAATATAGAATTATGATCGAATATAATCAGAAAAAGACCAAAAACTTGTGATGAAGTAATTGGAAATTGATCACTAAGCAATACCCTAACTAATCTCAGATTTAATTTATAATTTCTCAACAAATTTAAAGCTCCAAGATTATCAATAGAGGTTTACACTTAGAAAATAAGCTAAAAATGAATGGAGCTGCTTCAACTACTGCCAGGGGGTTTTCATCACATTTGTGTGACCCCATATCACGATCTTGATGAAGGGATAGGTCCAACCCTTCATTGCTAACATAGTAGGTCTAGCTACGATCATAGAAATCAATCTCATTGGCCTTCATAAACAAAAAGAGTAACTAGGACCTGCACGCAAAATCCTAAGTCAACTAGATAAATCCTAAGTCCAAAAGAACTTCGATCGAGTGCTTGAGATTCATTTACAGCCCTATGCACATAAATGAACTTTGTTTCCTACAAAAAATGGCAATCTAAACTCAACAGAATTAATAAAATTTCAACAGAGGTCATTTTGACAAAATATGGACCGCACACTCATTATTTTATTTTCACTAATTTCCAACCAATAACCCAAAATAAGCTTGGAAACCTTGAGACTCAAACCAAAGGTCCCCCTAGCCTAAAATCTACATTCTGGAGCTAACAGAATTGTTGAAATTCTCATCCAAAATCATTTACTTGAAGTTTAGGCCAAGGACCTAGTTTCCAACTTCAACGGATCCAAAACTACTATAAAAATCAAATGAATTGCCTAAAAATTGAACTATTAGTCCCAACAAGTCATAAATGATGTCGGAATGCAATAGAAGAACACTAAAAGTAGAAAAAAATCATAAAAAGGTGAAAAATGACCTAAAGTATCATTATGACTGCTTCGTGTTGCAACGTCAAATAAATCACTACTCGTTAGCAACCTATGATATGTGATAGATTTAATAGATAAAACTGAAAGAAAAAAATAAAATTACAAATTATTAGCAAAATAATAAAAACACACAAAAATATACTGTGCACAACCTTAAATAAGGAGCTTGATTGAAAGCAACCCACCCTAAAAAGGTTTATTTTCTTGAAGTGAAAGTACAGGGAAAACATCACAAAATTGAATAGGAGGCAGAAACATAAAAAATTCAAATCGAGCATGTCAGAATGGGTAAACTATATAAATGGCCCTCATAATGGTGAATTTTTTTGGGAAAAATACCTACAAAACTAGCCCCCATTCATTTTGGGGAAAAAGACATGGGCTGACCACTCAAAAAAATTGTTACACCCTAAGTTTTGAACTCTGAAATTCTCTAAGTGTTGGGCTAACTGCTAAGGCTATGATTGAGTTGATGGGTCATGAAGACTCCTCACGAGTCATAAGGTGTTAATCATAGCCTGATCAGTAAGTTTGTCCATGGTTTCTGTTGAACTCATAATTTGGACCTCACGAGTGGTATAGTGAGGTCACGAGTCATGATAAGGGACTCATGACCAAACCATTGAGGTGAACTAGAGTCACTTCCCAGAATACAAGTCGTGCTGACGACTCGTGGCCAGTGACCACGAGTCATTACGAGACCCATAACGACTAGAGTTATTTTTTGCACGTTTTTCATTAAGGATGGATTGGTTTGTTCCTTTACTTTACACTATTACCATGACTTGAAACCTTCCCTTAGCCCTTTTTCCATGATATCCTATAAAAATATAGCACTTTCGATGCTTAAAACTATGAAAATATGCAAGTTTCTTATGTTATTTTGTTAGATATGATGCGGTTTGGGTATATTTTGCAAGAAACTAGGTTTTGGATATTAAGTTTGTGGAAAAGATGAAAATGGTGTTTTTGGCTACTTATTTGATCAATCTTGGGTATTTGTAACACTTTTCAAAATGTATGTGACCAAAGCATGTGATAAAATTTGAAGATTTGAAGCTTGGTTGCAAGTGTTGGAAGTCCTGACACTTACCTATGTCTACATGTGGACCACATGTAGCATATGTGGTCTGTATTCGACTAAGGTAAGTGCTGGAATTGAAAAAGAGCTGAAAATACTTCTGGCACCTACCTATGTCAACATGCGAATCTCACATAGCACATATGGACTGCATGTGGCCAAATCATGTGTCAGAAGTCCAAAATCCCGAGAGCAGAGCTGCAGGATTTTTTGTTTGAGCACATGTGGTGGCCATATGTAGTCCCTAGGATCAGGCCACATATGCCACATGCACCTAAGGTCAGGCTGTATGTGGACACCACATGTGGTCACCACATGTGGTCAACACATGTGGTCACCGACCTTTTTTTGTCCTTTCTTTCGGGCATTGATTTTAGGGTTTTCACATATACTATAAATACCCCTTATGTGTTTTTTAGTATAAGTTATGCACTCTTGATACTTATAAACATATTTTGATTCCAAGATTCGATTTTGGTCTTGGAAATATCTTGTATTGATTATAGTTGATTAATTCAGTTAAGGTTTTGGGTTTTTACTTGTGATTACTATGATTTCATCTTATGATTTCAATCATGAATGTTGTTGATTACTCCACAAGCATGAGAAGTTAAAAAACTCTTAGCTAGGGTTATGGAAACCTTTACGGATTGATGAAGTAGGGGAAGTGCTATTGTTGTTCTGAACCTATACCCATGCATGCATTGTATTATCTTCACTTTAATAGATATCTTAGTAGTTGCTAATTTTAGGATCCCACCTAGATTATTGATACTTACTTTAAAATAGGGGTAGTGACTAGGAAAAGATAATTACAATAGTAATTTGAAGTTAGTTGTCAATACACGCTTCTAGGGATTATCTGAGTTTGATGGTTAGCTTTCATCTAATAACTAAAGTCTCAAAAGATAATAGTTAACTGGGATCAAGATGAGGGTTAGTAAGGAGGCATTCTAAGACTCAAAAGGTAAAAGGTGTGACACAACCCAACCCCAAGCCTTTTCGTAATGGGTATCCTATGTCCAACCAGGACTGGGGACCGCCCCCTGTTACCCAACCTAACCACCTATATCCAGCATTAGATGGGCTGAATTTCTAACATATAATAAGATAGAGTTATTGTTCTCATCAAGACTCTAAGATAGGGTCACAACCGTGACCAACCCAACCGAGTCCAATCGTACCGCACCAACCAACCAACCATACCGAACCAAACCATAGACCCTAAACCAAAGAGAATACCAAACATAATATAAAAATCAATCCCAAAATATAATAGGATGGAACAGTGAGAAATCATGTTCGATGATGCTAGCCTCAATATCAATACCAACTCTAAAGCTGACACTTCTACTGATTCCGCCCATACCAACCCTCAGAAGTACCACAAATCTGTTATCCAAAAAAGTAAACAAATCCGGTTGGGACATGCCCCCAACCACGGCTAAAAACAATATCCAAAATAAAATAAAAGTATCTAAAGAAATGAATAACATGAAATGATTCCTTCTGAAATAATAGAAGCTTACCACTTCAGTCTAAATATTGATACCGAATCCGCATTCTAAATAGGAGAAGTAGGATGGACAATTCCTGCATAGCATGGGTATACAGCCGCCAGTAAATGGGGTTAGCGAGTGAGCGCTAGCATGAATCTTAGGATAAGGATAAAATAATGCTAGTCACAAAACCAAGTAAAACCATCCATCATGCATAGAACCATCATATATAAGTATCGGGAAAGGGGATCGGGTTTAGCATGCACTTAAAACCTTTACCTAGGTTGTGTAGCTTTGTCGTCCTAACCACCAATGGGCCATATGGGATCAGCTCCCCCTATAGAAAGGTCCCCAGTGTGTGTAGCCACACGACTGGGGAATATCCCATGGAATGACTAGTACATCCCCCAATATAAATGTGACACACGCACATAGTCATAAAGACCCTCATATCGGCAAATATGAGTTTCCTATTTCGGTCCCCCTAGGACAGCCACTTTCTATGGCTTAGCTACATACCCCGCCATTAATTTCCAATTAAAACCATGTCCAAACAATCCATTGACCATTAATTAACCAAGGCCAATATTGGTGGTATCATCATACCACCCTTTACTTGCAAGTAATAACCATAGCCAAACCATTTAGGTTAAGGGAACCTTAGGTGCCCTTCCATATACCATATTAAATCCACATGGGAGACTTCTATGTTCTCCAAAAGCATAATTATTTAGCCCTTAGCCTTTTTAAACCATTTAAGATATGCATAAATCCTTTGTCCAGTTTAAAACATGCAAGAGTTCCATTAAAAGAAGTCAACGCATTTAACATATCTTTATAAGTATTTTATCAAACTCCTTAGGGGCATCATATAACAAAAATGAATTCCAAAGACCATTAAACCATTACCATGCAATTAAATTATCCAAAACCACCATTAATGCATATAAAAGCATAATTAAAACCATAGGAAGCCATAACCAAGCATTCAATATCAAAAACCCCAGTAATAGCTAAAAACCTTAATCATGAAATAGTAAAATCATGAAATCAATCGTATAAATAGGCCTTTAGTTGAAATTACAATAAGAGAAGAGAATCATGCCTTATACCAAAGAATTGATTGAAAGAAATCACCAAGACAAGCCCCAAAGCAATCCGTAAGATGAAACCCGAGACATCTTTCCCCAAAATATCTTGAGAGAATTATGAGATGTTTTGGAATGGATTCTAAGTTTTAATGAATAGAATAATAGGGTAAATAACCTCCTAAGTGTATTAGAAGTCGTGGTTCCTAGTTAGGGTAAGTAGGTAAATATCAAGAACACCCCCACTTAAATCCCTTAAAAACCCTTTACAGGGATACGACTGACCCATACGAGCCGTACCTTCCTATACGATCGGTATCCACCACTCATATCCAAGCCTCAACCCTTGGATCAAACATTGTCCGATATACGAATCACCCAACCAAGTCATAACCATAGTATACGATTCATACTTATAACTCATATCCCTAGCAAAATTAAGTACTACGAAAATCAAACACTGTCGACCATAAGAGTCCCTGCTACGACTCGTACCAACCCCTTATAACTCATACCTCTAAGTCGTACCTATTTCAGTGACCAAAACTATCCCACTAACTAACACTATTCAGCATACAATAGGACCATACCACTCATATCCCAGCATACAGCTCATACCCATGAGTTGTATTGGGTCAGGAAAATGGATTTCTAGGAAATTTTCCAAGGGTTAAAACCCAAGATGTTTCAGAGTAAAATCTTCTTCTCATCCAAAAGACTGCAGATGGTACATAACTTATCAAATTCTTCTTGTAAGGTATCGGATTGGTTCAATAAAGCACAATAATCCTATTGATAGCGCCCAAGAGTACACGCAAGTATATGTGGTCTACCAAGTAGTAAAGTAGCCTTCAAGAAGCCAAGTATCAATCCCACAGGGATTTGTGTTCGCCAACTATCCAATTCTAGTTTAACAATTGAGAAAAAGTAAACAATAAAGTTTTAGAATTGTAAACTAAAAGTAAACTAAACTAATGCATAAAAGTAATGACATTGGACAATCAATGGATAGAAGCCCAGGGTTAAGGCTTACGAACAATCATACTACGTTATTGAATTTCATTTGTTAGACTGCTTATCTTGGTTATTGATTCATAGGGTTAATCGCATAATCGTGGTCTCCCTACCTCTAATCATTTACCTAACTTAGACCTTACAACTACATCATTGAGCGGGGATGTAATAATCCAATTAAGTGCTTAAAGCTATCATCCTACATTTGAATCAAGTAAGGCTTCTAGGTACATCTTGTCCTAGATGCCAATTTGAAATCCTTGTTTTATAAAAGACTGCAAACCTTACCTTGCTTATCCCCATGTTCTATCTTCCTATTCCCCCTCCTGAAATCACAAGATTGACAATGAATATATTCTAAGGGTAGTTAATCCCTAAAATAGTTAAAACAAGGATAAACAAACCACCATATTAATAAACAAATCAACAAACTTAATTCAAAATGGAAGTATTAATGATTTGGCCTTAACCCTAGAAAGGGAGTTTAGCCCTTAATGGAAATATTCATCATCCAATTACTTGGATTGAGGAAACGAACCACGAAAGAAACTAAAGTAAAATATTATGAACCATAATTACGTGTATAAAAGCCTCCACAAGTATCCTAGGACATCAAAAAGTAATTAAAAACATGTACAATGATGTATTTATAGCACAAAGGCAAGCCAAAGTCATGTAGGAGTAGGATCTGACCAAGAATTGAGCAGTGGAGTGAAGGAGGCGCCGCCCTGGGTGTTGCACTGCTCCCTCTAAGATTGAGCCTGCTGTAGAGCGCCACTCCAGCCAAGGCTGAGCCTGATTTAGAGCCCCGCTCTATTTAGGACACCGCGGGCTCATCGCCTCAACACACTGGAATTTGTTTCTACGATTTTGGTTAAGTGTTGATCATCCAATCTTTCATCCCTTAAATTGTGGTGTATTTTCAGTGGATTTTCATCTTTTATATCATCATATTCAGTTCACAAAGATCACAACATAATCACACACCTCAAATTAGATACAATCACAACACAATATCCATGACGCTAAATCAAAAACACAAGCTAACATAAGGCTAGCTCGCATTAATCTTCACCTATCATTTTGACTCTTGACTTATTCAAATTAAACTTTTCATATTACCAAGAAGTTGTTCCACTCATAATTACACATTTAAACCATTTGGAACCTTTTAAACATAATAGAATCCAATGAAACCAACAAGACGCCCAACTAGCTTAAGCTAGTAACACTAATTTTCTCGATTGAACTCTAAATGACTCAATTAAGCACAAACTTGTTGTAAAACACTTTGAACCATTGTAATCTCGTCCTTGAACACTTACATGTTTGTTTCGAACATAATTAACACATTAATCACTAAAGTCATCCTCAAAACAAGACTAAATAAGCTACAATAGTAACACTAAAATGCATAAATACACCCAACATCACCACCCCATACTTAAAGTCTTGTTCATCCTCGAACAACTCTTTACTCTAAGCATAATCAGTTGAGGAGACTCTACACTTCCACTAAATATAATATTCTTAAGCCAGCACTATAATGATTACACGAAATGCAAGTTTCTTTACTAAGCGTGATATTTACACAATTGAAAGCTCATGAACACTACTCCAAAACATTCTTGCCTCGAGAATTGACTCACCTTAGTGGAAAAATCATGAATATTTTTCAATAAAAGACATCATTCAACTCATCCATATTCATCAAACATGTGACCCTTACAATAAGAGAGTTACCCATAATCACTCACATCAATGCAATTTATAACACAATGGGTATAAGAATCAAATTACACTCTCTCATAAGAAATTCACTAGTTACACATACTGAACCATAGGCCTGCCCATAGTTTAGTTCTCCACTAATATCAGAATGTGAACTTAGGATCAATTAGGTCTTTTTCGGGTTGTAATGTAGGCTCAGGGATGGGTTAGAACTATTTAGGAATAATAGCAACTATTTTCCCTAAGCGATTTAATACATCACTTTTTACATTTAAAACCACTCTTAAACAACCAATTTACACCATCATTATCTACCCCATTCTTTTGTTTTTCACCCCATATTATTAAGTTCATTTACTTATACTATGATGGGAGTATGACACTCTTTCAATTTTCCCTTTTTGCACCCATTTTACGCTATGAACCCCTATGATAGCCCCCCTCAACTTAAGCGATTTGCCTTAGTTAAGGTGCATAATATCCAATAAAGACTAGGGCCAAAAAAAGTTCATTGTAACATATTCGAGCTAAATTTGGGAACTTTTTCAAACAATTTTGCTAACTTCCTACCACAACAACTGCATACGCCAATAACTATACTTTAGGGATTCAATTTTACCTTTTTCCTCTTATTTCTCAAACTCCTTACTTAATTTTACATTAAAGCACTTAGGAGCTTTTTGGATCAAATTCGGGTCTATAAAAGAAGGGACTAGGCTACATATGAGGCTAACAAAGAAAAATCTAAAGCCTCAAGGGGTATAACTAAGATTAATCACAAAGGGTAGGTCAAAAGGAGGGTATAAAATAAGGCTATCAAAGAAATGCCTATATCATCTCCTAAACCCACATTTTTTTTATTTTTCTTTGCACACACATCGGGCAAGTTCTAGACATCACATGCAACAAGAAATACACAAAAACCTTACATGCACATGGCACATGCTTGACTCAATAGGATCATCATAGACTCCCAACAAAACAATAGCATGAATTCATATTTAAGCCAAAAAGTACAAGAGTCACAAACATAAGCCTAAGGGTCTCAACAATAGTAATTCGCACAATGAACATGCTTTTACCAAACAAAACACTTGCACTATGTAATCAAAAATAGCACCAACAAGAATATCTTACACAAAAAAAATTAAATTGAGCCCAAAATAAGGAATTTCCCCACCCCACACTTAAAATATACTTTGTCCCTGGAGTGAACTTAAAAGTAAGAGATAAAAATACCCTCTAAGGCCTCTAGGCCTAGCTAGTAGAATATTTAAATATCAATAGGGTCGGGGAACCCACACTGAGTCTTTGCCATGCTCTTTATCTCAGGTTTTCGATACTCAGACTTCCGATCAACCTGCAACTCAATAAAACAAAAACTACATGAAGTAAAAACTAAAAATAAAACATACATTAGCTTGGGTTGCCTTCCAAGAAGCACCTAATTTAGTGTCACGGCATGACCCATATCAATTTTATCCTCCACCTTAAGGATATGAATTTACCCAAACATTGCATTCATCTTTTTGCCTCGCTTATAGAGAGGTGGTATAAGAATTAAGGAACCGAGTAATGTATGAGGCATTGTCAATCACTTGGCCTTGGGGTGAGGTGTGTTTTTGTGTTTCTTATCTGGTGTAAAATCAAGAATACAGGATTCTTATTCCTCATCTTCACACTCTCCCACTATTTTAGATGATTCCATAGTCAAGACATCTTCTAAACATAATATAGAAAAGTTCTTTGAATGAGGCCCAACCAATCCCACTTCAAAATTTACACTATTCACAACACCCTCACTTATATTCATTTTCTCAATTGTAGTATTATAACAAAGATGACAGTTGAGTGACTGCAATTCTTGTGTTTGCTCCATAAATTATCTGGTATCATATTCATATTTTTCATTTCTTAGCATCTGTGGACATGGTAGAGGTGATATCTCCTCAATTGTCTTTTGAGCATTGCCCACAAAAAAGACTGATTCAGGATTAAAAGCACACATGTCTGCAGAATGATAAATATTTCCACAAACCACACACCAATTTGTGGTCTGCTTCATAGGTCAGCAACAAACAGGTCCTCTCCAAACTTCGGATAAATGTATGGACAAAAATCCACATGATGGGGTCCTATACAAAAATGACAAGAATCTTCATCCATCAAAAACCATCTATCCCAGATTGACATATCAAGAAGTGTGATAAAAATGGAAATAAAAGAAAATAAAAAGAAAATAAAAAAATAAAAACTATTTACAACTCAGTATAGAAAAAACTAAAAATAATATAGTTGCCTATTTACAAGTCCCCGACAACGGCGCCAAAAAATTGGCAGCGCCCAAGTGCACACGCAAGTGTACGTGGTCTACCAAGTAGTAAAGTGACCTTCAAAAATCCAAGTATCGATCCCACAGGGAATTGTGTTTGCCAACTATCCAATTCTAGTTTAACGATTGAGAAAAAGTAAACAATGAAGTTTTAGAATTGTAAACGACAATTAAACTAAACTAATGCGGAAAAGTAATGACTTTGGACAATCAATGGATAGAAGCCCAGGGTTAAGGCTTACGAACAATCATACTACGCTATTGAATTTCATTCGTTAGACTGTTTATCTTAGCTATTGATTCATAGGGTTAATCGCATTATCATGGTCTCCCAACCTCTAACCTTTTACCTAACTTGGACCTTACAACTACATCATTGATCGGGAATGTAATAATCCAATTAAGTGCTTAAAGTTATCATCCTACATTTGAATCAAGTAAGGCTTCTAGGTACATCCTATCCAAGATGCTAATTTGAAATCCTTATTTTATAAAAGACTACGAACCTTACCTTGCTTATCCCCATGTTCTATCTTCATATTCCCCCTCCCGAGATCACCTAGTCGATAATGAATATATTCTAAGGGTAGCTAATCCCTAAAATAGTTAAAACAAGCAAAAACAAAAAACCATATTGATAAGAAAATCAACAACCTTAATTAAAAAAAAAGTATTCATGATCTTCACCTTAACCCCGGAAAGGGAGTTTAACCCTTAATGGAAATATTCATCATCCAACTACTTGGATTAATGATACAAGCCATGAAAGAAACTAAAGTAAAATATTATGAACCCCAATTACATGTACACCAGCCTCCATAAGTATCCCAAGACATCCAAAAGTAATTAAAATGTGTACAATGATGTATTTATATAACAAGGGCAAGCCAAAGACATGTAGAAGTAGGATCCAACCAAGAATTGAGTATTAGAGTGAAGGGGATGCCGCCCTGGGTGTTGCACCGCTCAAGCCAAGGCTGAGCCTGCTGTAGATCACTGCTCCAGCCAAGGCTGAGCCTGCTTTAGAGCCCCACTCCAGCCAGGGCATCGTGGGCTCACTGCCTCAACACACTGGAAGTTGCTTCCACGAATTTGGTTAAGTATTGATCATCCAATCTTTCATCCCTTGACATTTGGTGTATTTCCAATGGATTTACTGCTTTTATATCATCAAAATATCATCATATTTAGATCATAAATCTCCTACTTAATCACACACCATAAATTAGAGACAATCACAACATAATATCCATGATGATAAATTAAAAACACAAGCTAACACAAGGCTAGCTCGCATTAATCTTTACTTATCATTTCAACTCTTTAATTATTCAAATTAAACTTTACACATTACCAACAAGTTGTTACACTCATAATTATACATTTAAACCATTTGTAACTCTTTGAACATAATAAAATCCAACGATACCAACTAGACACCCAACTAGCTCAAGCTAGTAAAACTAGGTTTCTCGATTGAACTCTAAATGACTCAATAAAGCACAAACTTGTTGTAAAACACTTTGAACCATTATAATCACATCCTTGAACACTTATATGCTTTTTTTCGAATATAATTAACACATTAACCACTCAAGTTATCCACAAAACAAGACTAAATAAGCTAGAATAGTAACACTAGAATGCATAAGTACACCCAACATCACCTACGGAGCTAAGAAGCCAGGGGAACACAATTATAGTGTTCACCTGTTAACTAATTACAATTGAAGTTGATATTCGCCACTTGCTCGATATTGCTACTCAAAACCCCCTATTTACTTTTTCAGTTCTGCCCGTTGAATACAAAAGCTGAAAAACATGATTCCATGTATTACCTTGGTATTTAACCCCAACCTTTGTTGGGATACTACATTCCACCTAGAAGACGAGATACGAAATCAAGAATAGAAGAGATGTTGACTAAGCTGATGAAGGGTCAAGAGATCCATCCAATTAACTTTCTTTAAAGAACGCAAGGCTGATATTTTAGGATTGACCCAAATGGTTGAGTCACTAGCAATTGCTATCAAGCATTTAGAGTAGCAGTATTGGCAAATCTCCTCCACTTTGGCTCAAAGACAGTCAGGTGCCCTTCCTAGTGACACTGTGCAGAATGCTCCAACACTTGTTCATTGTCTGGCTATTAATATTAGGAGTGGCTCCCCACCTGATGTGTATTTTTTCCCCACTACTAATCAACCAAGAAAGAATAATATTGTTGTTGATGAGCCACCTGAAGCTAAGTTTGAAAAGCTAACTTTTAGTGATGATGATTTTAAGAGTGATTATGGTGACGATTGGGTTGTAGATGATCCTTAAGATAAAGTGAAAAATTTTAGTATAATTTCTCATGCACCAATAGTAGAAAGGGGACCCAGGTGGAGTCACCATCCCATGTTCTATTGGGACTTTTGATATTAATCTGGCTCAATGTAATTTGGAAGTAAGAATAAATATAATGTCGTTTGTGATATACAAGGTGTTGGGGTCAGGTAAACTCAAGCCTATATTTGCAAGGTTTTTTATGGTTGATTCATATGTAAAGGAACTAGTGGGTATTTTGTGTGACGTAGAAGTATGGGTGGCATCATTCACCTATCTTGCAGATTTCATGATTTTAGACTCTGAAGTGGATGCTCAAGATCTGATTATCTTGGGTAGACCCTTCTTGTCCACTGATCGCGTGGTGATTGATATAGACTTAGAGGAGATCACCTTCAAATGGAATAATGAGCAAATAATGTTTAAAATATGCATGATAGTACAGCAGCCAGATGATATGAAAATGGTAGCAGTGATAGATGCTGTGAATGACGGTGTAGTTGCAGTGATGTGCCTATTGAGGAAAGATTAGGGCTAGAAGCATTAGCAGCAGTGATTATTAACTTTGAGAGTGATGGGATAGATAAATATGACGAGCTGGCTAATGATTGCATGGCATAGGTTCTTACAAATATGACCCTAAGAAACTAGATCTTGATTTGAAAAATAGAACCACACCTCCTACAAAATCATCCATTGAGAAGCCATCGGTTTTGGAATATAAGGCCCTCCCATCTCATTCGCAGTATGCATTCTTGGGGTCCAACAATACCTTAGCGGTAATTATTGCAACAAATTTGGCAGGAGAACAGGTGGAAGCTTTGACATTGATATTGCAAAAATTCAAGAGAGATATTGAATGGACTATTACAGATATTTTGAGGATTTCACCAGGTATATGCACACACAATATACAGCTTGAGCCTAATAGAATTCCCAGTTTGAGCATCAGAGGGGACTAAACCCTCCTATATAAGAGGTGGTTAAGAAGGAGATAATCAAGTGGGTAGATATTGGGTGGTTTTTCCCGTCATAGACAGCAATTATGTAAACCTGATTCAATGTGTACTGAAAAGGGATACATCACAGTGGTTCCTAATGAAAAAAAATGAACTAGTACCCATGAGAATAGTGATCGGTAGGAGAGTTTTCATGGATTACAGGAAGTTGAATAAGTGGACACAAAAGAAATATTTCCCTATGTCGTTCATGGATCAGATGCTGGATAGACTAGCAGACAGGGTTGATATAGTTTTCTTGATGGGTACTAGGGCTATAATTAAATCATGATTGCTCTCGAAGATCAAGAAAAGACTACTTTTACATGTCCCTATGAGACCTTTTCATTTAAGAGAATGTTGTTCAGATTATATAATGTGCCTATCACTTTTTAGAGATGTATGTCGTCCATATTCTCTGATATGGTGGAAGACATAACCAAAGTATACATGAATGAATTTTCAATGATTGGGGACTCATTCAATGATTTTTTGATCCATTTGATCAGTGTACTGCAAAGATGTAAAGAGTGCAATTTGGTGCTAAACTGGGGAAAATGTCACTTCACGATGAAAGAAGGTATCATTCTAGGGCACGAGATCTCCAAACAAGGTATTAAGGTGGACAAAGGCTAAGATTGAGGTAATTGAAAAATTTTAACCACCAATGTCAGTTAGAGGCATACGAAGCTTTTTGAGTCATACAGGCTTTTATAGGAGGTTCATCAAGGAGTTTGCAAAAAATGCAAATCCTCTATGCAATATTTTAAAGAAAGAGGTGAAATTTGTGTTTGATGATACATGCCTCAAGGCTTTCAAATGCCTAAAGGAGCGGTTGATTTCGACACCTATTATTGTGTTTCATGATTGGTCTGCACCTTTTGAGGTAATGTATGATGCAAGTGGAGTGGCCTTGGGTGCTATCCTAGGATAAAGGAGAGAAAAGATCTTGCATTCCATCTACTATGATAGCAAAGCTTTAAACCCCACACAAAAAAATTATACAGTTACAGAGCAAGATCTACTTGTGGTGGTTTTGCTTTTGAAAAATTTCAGCCTTGTTTGATTGGGACTAAGTTTATAGTGCATACTGACCATGAAACCTTGAGATACTTGATGTCAAAAAAATATGCCAAACTAAGATTTATTTGTTGGGTTTTCTTTCTACAAGAGTTTGATTTTAAAGTAAAGGACCGAAAAGGAAAGAAAATCAGGTTGCAAATCACTTATCCAGACTTGAGGAGGAGACAATGCAGAAATAAGGGGATAATCTTGAGATAGATGATGCCTTTCTAGATGAGAGGTTGTTGGCGGCATCTCAAGATTATAGTTTGCCAATTTTGCCAACTATTTGGCAAGTGATCTGGTCCTAGAAGACCTATCCATCTAGCAGGAAAGAAGATTTATGCATGAGTAAGGAAGTTTTTTGGGGATAAGTCACATCTATTTAGGATTTATGCTAATGGTGTGATTCAAAGATGCATCCCGTAGATGGAGATGATGAGCATTGTAGAATCTTGTCATTCATCATCAGTTGGGGGTCACCATAGTGGCACACACACAGCCCATAAAATTCTGCAGTGTACATTTTACTGGCCTATAATTTATAAGGATGCTCATGATTTTACGCAAGCATGTGACCAATGTCAGTGTCAAGGAAATCACCATGAACTTCTCATGACACATATTCTGGAGTTAGAGTTGTTGACATGTGGGGGATAGACTTCATAGGCCCGTTCATGAGCTCCTATGGTATGAATATATTCTTGTGGTGGTTGACTATGTGTCAAAATGGGTGTAGGCAGTTCACTTCCAACAATGAAGGTAGAAATGTTGCCGCCTTTTTGAAGAAAAATATCTTTTCTCGATTTGGCACTCCATGTGCAATTATCAGTGATAGTGCGTCTCACTTCCGGAACTACTTATTTAAACCCCTTCTTGATAGATATGGTGTAAGGCATAAGGTGGAAACACCTTACCATCCTTAGACAAGTGGGAAAGTGTAAGTCTTCAATAGATAGATAAAGTCTATCTTGGTAAAAACTGTGAATGCCAATAGGACTGACTGGTCTAGAAAACTAGACGATGCGTTGTGAACTTATCGGATAGCTTATAAGAACCCCATAGGTGCCTCTACATATCAGCTTTCATATGGCAAGGCATGTTATTTACTGATTGAGCTTGAGCATAAGGCACTATGGGCACTAAAAAGGCTAAATTTTGAGTAGTGTGATACAGAAAACTTGAGATTGAGCGAGGTGAATGAGTTAGATGAATTCTAAATCGGTGCTTATGAGAGCTCATCCATATACAAAGAAAAAATGAAGTTGTATCATGACAGGAAAATTGAGAAAAGAGTATTTGAACCCGGTGATTTGGTCTTGTTGTATAATTCAACACTACTCTTGTTTCCTAGCAAACTGAAATCTAGCTAGACTAGACCATTCACTGTGGTTAAGGTATTCCCACATGGTGCTATAGAAATAAAGAGTAATGGTGAAATCTCGTTCAAGGTAAATAGGCAGCGAGTGAAGCTGTAATGCCCCAAATCTAGTACTCGGAATGCTACACAGTGCCCATGACCCCAAAGGACCATAAGCTAACCCATGACTGATATTTGTACCTATATACTGCATACATACTGTATAATGCGAAAACATGAACTGAAAGGCCAAAGGTTCAAAAGTATAACATAAGATCTAATAGATCATAAAATATAGATGGGTCATGAAATACCCAAAAAAAACTGAAATAAGTTATCTGATACATACTATAGTCTGAAGAACCTCTAAACCCATGTTGAATCACTCGTTTTGAGGTGAGATTGTCTACCTTCTCTTTTAACGGCCATGGATGAGAGCTTCAACAGTGAAGAACATATGGAGCTGAAGAAGATTTGAGTAGTAGTGTAGTCGTCTTTTCATTTTTCTTTTTATTTTATTTTTGGATCATAATCGTGTTAAGGCTTTGAACCAAGACTTGATAATGGGTTGTTTGTGCAGATTTGATTTTTTTTATTGGGTCAATAAAATGGCTTAACAGTCTACTTTGTTTTTTAAAAAAAAAAAAAACAAGAAAAGGAATGAAAAGAAAAAACAAAGTTAAGAAAAAATAAAAAAAGAAATAAAGAAATAAAAATTGAGAGAAAAATGAGCATGAAAAATTTAAAAACATTTGAAAGATAGATGAATAAAAATGTACTTGTTTTATACATAAAAAGAAAGAAAGACTAATCTTTAAATATTTTTCCTACGGAGAATAAAAATCCAAAGCCAGCCACTATGAGAATCATCCCATGTAATTTCCTGCATCATGTCACCTCGCCTAGCAAGCTCCAAGGTTTAACTTGGCAACCTCGTCATGCGAGGGCCCAGGCCATGCGCCTGGCATCACCACAAGAGGTGTCATGTTCCAGCCCAAGGTAAAGGGCCTCAAGTGCGCCCATGTCCTCTCCCTCTTTTTAAGATCCTCCCAAACCTTTTTATTCTTCTCTCCTCTTTACCCATTTTTTCTCCTTTTCCTCCATTTTACACTTCAAAAATTCACCCCAAGTTTCACAAAGCTCTAAAGTAGTAAGGTTTTCAAAAAAAGATCATCTCCATTTTATGCTAAACCGATTTCCCAACTTCCCATTATATTAATTTTGGATTTTATGTCTTGATTTTTGCAAAAGCTTAAAATTTGAAGAATCATGAACACATTTGCTGAATCCATTTCCCAACATGCATCGACAAGATACTTTACAGTGATCTTGAAAATCATTCACACTTCCTGATGGCAACAAGCTGAATCATACTTGATCATATTCTCATGAGTTCTGAGACATCACAGCAGTCTCACAATGTGTCAATATGCGAAATATGACCACGATCAAAGAGCTTCAAATTTTGAAGTTAGCTTCTCCACCACATGCATTGACATGCCCCTTGTTATTTCAAGATTATACGCTCAAAACTGATCAATAGGGGAAAATAAAAGTACGACTTCCCTCCGAGAACAAATTACATCAATGTAGGTATAATCACATAGTACATCAAGTAAAAACTGGCCTTAAAAAATTGAGACATCAAGTAAAAACTTGCCTTAGCAGAGTACAAGAAAGGTGATTTAGACATTTCATGACCTCATCCCCTGCTCCCAGATGACAACCTACAACTACAAACTATTAAGCAGCATGGATTTTGGAGCTCTCTTGACTGTTTGCAGCACTGAAAACAGGCAACTAATAGTGATGCTTCTAACCAAGATTCCTAATCATTTCCGCACTCAGACGCACTCAAATATTCACCATGCTCCTCAAAGTACTCAATCAACCTCTTCAAGAATTTATCACCACTGACTGTCTCAGTATCACATACAAGACAGCACTGTCTCCTTGCTCGTGTCACAGCAACATTCATTCTCCTTCTGTCACTAAGAAATCCCACCTAATCACGAAATGTTTCATATCAGATTCACTGGGTTTTTTTTTGTTTTTTTTGTTTCCGATGAAGAAAACATATAGAGTTGTTCTAGTTAGATTCACTGTGTTGTTACCCCAAATGAGAAGTTTAGCTATACATGAGATAAGAGTTCCTACAGTTGTGAAGAGTACCTCTTTCTTTGAGTTTGATCGAACCATAGAAATGATAATAGCTTCTTTTTCTCGACCCTGGAAACCATCAACAGTGGAAATCTCCATTTCTTTTAATTTTTCTACATAGCTTTTGAGAGTTTTCAAGAAAACGACCTGCACAACCATCTGTAGTATAACACTCAAACTTGAAACCAGTTTGGTCTTTTTATTATTAAATGACACTTACCTGTGCCGCATAAGGAGTGATTAGTCCAATATCAGAAGCTTGGACTCCACTTTCAACAAGTCTCTTTGCATGGACAATGGCAACCTCAGCTTCACCTTCATTTAATGTGCTATCTTCCTCATCCTTTTTTTCTTCCATGTCACACCTGCAACTTACAGTGTTGAACCCCGGTAGTAACACCAAAAGGAGGCTACAGGTAGAATTTCTATACGTACACAAACACAATCATTCCAATTATGTTCTGGTACCCAAACCACCTCGACGTTTAACTATAGAACATTTATTTAATAAGTTATTTGAAATGGGAGAAGAATGAGCCCAAAAGAGAGGAGAGACAGTGAGTAGCGCACCCAGCTGTGTCTATGAGTAGAAGGGCATTTTCTGTGGAAGGTGATTTCTTCACATCCTCAAGGTGATATAGCATATGGCTAGCAACACTTGAATGGGCTTCAATCTACAATCATAAATGCAGCTGAAAGTTTAGATAAAATTAGATGCCAGTATGTTTCGCTGATATTGTTATAGTAGTATACTGAAACTTAAATTATTGAAAGAAAAAATTGTTTTCAACCAACAGTTACAAAAGACCCAGCACCTTATTTTCATACAGCTCTCCAGATGACCAGTTCATAATCAGTTCATGCATGCGATACTGAACAGTGAGCATTGACATGATTTCATCTCCATATAAATCTGCTAAACGTTCGAAAAGTGTCTTTCCCAGCCCTTTCTTCTCTGCTTCTACACTTTGAATGGTTGGAGGAAGCTGGAGATGGTCTCCAGCCAATATACACCTTGAACCCTGTAAGGAACCACTCATTAGCTTTGCAGGTTTCTCTAGATTTGATAAACAATTTAATATGATCACTCTTTTATCTGGTTTTTTATTCTTCGATTTCTTTTTTAGGTATAAGGAATAGTAAGAGCACACATAACTATGATACTGATTAGAAACATGATCCACAATAACCAAAAGTGCAACTCACAAAGCCAAAGACACAAAATATTGAATTTCTTTTGATAAACAATGCAAAATATAGAATACCAGTATTATCAGGAGAATTTAACCCATAAGGGCTTTAGTCTAGCCAGTTAAGCTACTTCCGACTAGATTCTTTATCCTCTCCCTCTTAATTCATTAAGGAATCCACACATCTAGACCTCCTCCTCCAGGGAGATAAAGGGAAGAAGCGAGTGGGATGGGAAGACCATAACATATGAAGTTTAGAAGTGAATTCCAACCAGTAAAGCTGCTTCTACAAGAAAAATGTTTGTTTGAAAAGCCGGCAATTGGAATTGATGTAATTACTAGAGTACTAATTACCAGCCTAATAATTACACCGACTTGTTTGTTCGCGACAGTGTAATTACAAGTGTATTGTTTGGTTGAACAAGTGTAATCACATGGTTATATTAAATTTTTAAAATACAAACTAATTATCAAAAATCAAAAATTACTAATATCTGACAAATAACGGCCTATATAAAGGATATTAAATTAGGTATGTTATATATTGTCTTTTGAAATATTTGAATTAACAAACATATGTTTTTAACTAAAATTAAAAAAAATAATTAATATATATTTCAAATTAGTATATTTTTATTATATTAATCATAAGAACTAAAAGTACATGATTTTTAAGAACATCATGAAATGCATGTGTCGAATGAGCTGGCAGATTGAGGCAGAATCTGCTCCATAATGACTGACAGATTTCAATCAAATTTGCTCCACAAATCAGCTAACAGATTTGACTATAATCAGCTGTTGTAAATATGGGATAACATGTATTTTAGGAAAATATATTACTTTTTAATCTAGGAAATAGATTAGGGGAAATTCCTTGATTCAAGAATCTCTGATCTTACTTTTCTCTTATAAATACTGTACAATTCTATGAATAAAAAACATACTTTTGAAGCATCTGAACTTTCATGGTATAAGAGCGGGACATTTTCCCTAGTATCACATGGAAAAAACAGTTTTACAAGGAGATCATCTTTCTGGAACATCAAAAGAAGACAAAAGTTCTTCTCTAGAAGTTCCTACAGAAAATATGATGACTCAAGGAGGCAATGTTTCTCACATGTCCTTCCAGTTAACTTTTCATAGATTAAACGAGAAGAACTACATGAAATGGGCACAGTCTGTAAAGCATGCAATTGATGGTCGCGGAAAGTTGGAACATCTGACCAAAGAGACGAAAAAGCCGGAAGTCGGAGACCCAAAGATGAACACCTGGAGATCAGAGAATTCACTCTTGATTGTCTGGTTAATAAATTCCATGGAACTAGTTATAGGTAAACCTTATCTTTTTTTACCTACTGCTAAGGATGTGTGGGAAGCCATTAGGAGACATATTTTGATGTAGAAAATGCTTCTCAAATATTTGAGTTGAAAATTAAACTATGGCAGGCTAAGCAGGGTGACAAAGAAGTTGCTGCTTATTATAACGAAATGGTTCCTTTGTAGCAGGAGTTAGACCAGTGTTACAATGATGAATGGGAGTGTTCTGTGGATAGCGTGAAAGCAAAAAAAGGGAATAAAATGAGAGTTTATCTTTTTTTTAGCAGGAGTAAATCGAAAGTTTGATGAGGTTAGGTCACGAATCCTAGGAAAAAATCCTCTGCCCTCACTTCGTGAAACCTTTTCTAAAGTTAGGAAAAAAGAAACTAGAAACTAGGAGGAAAGTTATGTTAAAACCTGATTTAAATGTTGAACTAAAACCAGAATAGACTCTTCAGCTCTTGTAACAGCTCTTGTAACAGTGAAAAGTAAAGACAACAGAAAGAAAAAGCCATGAAGCGATCATTGCAAAAGACACTGGCACACTCGTGAAACATGTTGGAAGATTCATGAGAACCCACCAAACTAGAAGCAGAAGGGAGTTGATAATCGTGACTTCCAATATCAATATGGTCAAGCCCTCCAAACAACTCATTTTGAGCAGGAGCATCAACCTCTTCCAATTCGTCTCCTCTAGATTCGTCTCCATTTACAAGGGAACTAGAGATTCTGCACAAACTCCTTCAATCTCCCCAGTTTCGTGCAAATGCACCAAATCCTTCTAATCCTTCTTGTTCTTTTGCTGAAACAGGTTCGTACCATCCGTCTTTCTTAGGGCCAACTCCAACCAAAAAGATTCTTGGATCATAGATTCAGGAGCTATTAATCACATGACTGAAAGTTCCCGTGCTTTCTCTACTTATACACCTTATGCAGGGAATAATAAAATCAAGATAGCTGATGGTTCCTTCTCTACAATCGCTGGAAAAGGAACTGTTTAACTTCACCACCCCTCGCACTCTATGATATTATTCATGTTCCAAAACTGTCTTGTAATCTGATTTCTGTTAGTAAATTAACCCGTTCTCTTAATTGTCGTGCTATTTTTTACTCTGATTTGTGTGAATTTCAGGAAAAGGTCTCGGGGAAGACAATTGGCGGTGCTAGAGAATATGGAGTCTTTATTTTCTTGACAACGGGGACAACTCTCTACAACTGAATCCTACTTGTTTAAACTCTACTTCTGTTTTGAATAAAGTCGTGGTTTGGCACTATAGGTTTGGACATCCAAGTTTTTACTATTTAAGACATTTGTAACCTCAGTTATTTGAAAATAAAAATCCCTCCTTATTCGAGTGTGAATTTTGTGAATTGACTAAGCATCACCGATTGTTTTTTCCCTCTCAAAAGTATCAGGCTTCTAAACCTTTTATGATGATTCATAGTGATGTTTGGGGACTATCTAGAATTTCAACAATGTCTGGAAAACGGTGGTTTGTAACTTTTATAGACGATCATACTAGACTGAGTTGGGTTTTTTTATTGAAGGATAAATTTGAGGTTAAAAATATGTTTGAGACTTTCTATGTAATGGTGAAACACAGTTTAATGAGAAAATCAAGATTTTTCGAAGTGACAATGGTCGTGAATTTTTTCATGAACAATTAGGAAGTTTTTCAGAAAAAAACCGGGGTAGTACACCAAAGCTCTTGTCCGAATACACCTCAACAAAATGGCATCGCAGAAAGAAAGAACAGGCACCTCTTAGAGGTAACTAGGGCCTTAATGTTTACCAGTAAGGTTCCACAGTACCTTTGGGGTAATAGGATGTCATCTCATCCTCTCAAATTTAAAACACCTTTTAACATTTTCAGAGAGAGTTTTCCTAGTTCTAGGTTAACTACAAATCTGCCATTGAAAGTTTTTGGGTGTACAACCTTTGTTCATGTGCATAATTGCAGTAAACTTGAACCAAGGGCTAAGTGTGTTTTTGTAGGATATGCTCCACATCAAAAGGGATATAACTGTTATGATCCTCAATCGAGGAGGATAATTGTCACAATGGATCTAATGGGTGTTCGCCAAATTCAAGTCAGACGGATCCTTGGAGAGGTATAACGCTCGCCTAGTAGCTAAGGGGTTCACGTAGACATATGGCATTGACTATCTTAAGACGTTTGCTCCAGTAGCTAAGCTAAACTCAATTAGAGTTTTATTGACAATCGCGGTAAACCTTGACTGGTCTCTTCAATAGTTGAATATGAAGAATGCTTTCTTGAATGGGCAACTAGAGGAAGAAGTCTATATGGATCCCCCACCAAGTTTTGAAGAGAAGTACAAGTCAAAGATATCCCGACTTAGAAGATCTCTTTACGGTCTAAAACAGTCTCCAAGGGCTTGGTTTGAAAGGTATACTCAATTTGTGAAAAGGTAAAGGATATATGCAAGGACAACCAAATCACACAATGTTCACTCGACATTCACTGGAAGGAAAAATAGCAGTTCTTATAGTGTACGTTGATGATATCATCCTCCCAGGAGATGATGTGGTTGAAATAAAAAACCTAAAGGAGCGTCTTGCCTCATAATTTGAGATAAAAGACATAGGCCCGCTGAAGTATTTTCGCGGCATGGAGGTTGCACGATCGAAACAAGGAATTATAGTGTCACAAAGTATGTTCTTGATCTGTTAAAAGAAACGGGAATGAATGGTTGTAGACCAGCTGAAACTCCAATTGACCCGAATCTAAAGTTCGCGAAGGATGGAAAATCAATTGATAGGGGCCGATACCAAAGATTGGTAGGGAAGTTGATTTACTTGTCACATACTAGGCCAGATATTGCCTTTGTTGTGAACCTAGTTAGTCAGTTCATGCATTCTCCACGAGAAGAACACCAAGAAGTTGTGCATCAAATCCTAAGGTATCCAAAGAGCTCTCTTGGAAAAGGGTTGTTCTTAAAAAGAATGAGCAAAGAAGTGTTGAAGCTTAAGCAGATGTGGACTGGGTTGGTTCTTCTATTGATAGAAGGTCTACGTTCGGATATTGTACATTTGTTTGGGGAAATTTAGTGACATGGAGGAGTAAGAAACAAAACATGGTGGCTCAAAGTAGTGCTGAGGCTGAGTATCGATCCACGACACATGGAATTTGTGAAATGTTGTGGCTCAAGAGATCTTCGAAAGAACTAAGAAGACATATGAGTTTGCCAATGAAGCTGTACTGTGACAATAAAGTTGTCATAAGCATTGCCCATAATCCAGTTCAACATGATAGAACAAAGCAAGTTGAAGACAAACACTTCATTAAAGAGAAGATAGAAGATGGAACTATGTGCATCCCTTTCGTTCCAACAACTGAACAAGTAGCAGATATTTTCACAAAAAGCCTCTTCAGAACTACCTTTGAGTCATTTGTTAGCAAGTTAGGCATGTTCGATATTTACATGCCAACTTGAGGGGGAGTGTCGAATGAGCTGGCAGAATCTCCTCCACAATGACTGGCAGATTTCACTCAAATCTGCTCCACAACCAGCTAACAGATTTGACTGTAATCAGCTCCTGTAAATATGGGATAGCATGTATCTTAAGAAAATATATTATTTTTTATTCTAGGAAATAGATTAGGGGAAATCCCTTGATTCAAGAATCTCCCAAGAATCACGGATTGATTAGTTTATTCTGATCTTACTTTTCTCTTATAAATATTGTAAAATTCTATGAATAAAAAACATACTTTTGCAGTATCTGAACTTTCAACATGTTTGATAAAATATAAATATAATTTCATAAAATTATGAAAACATTTGATGAAAAGATAATCTATTTGTTCTAACTACTAAAACAATGTGAAATATGAAATCAATACCACTAAACAAACAACTTAGAACCGAGAATAAACCATAAGTTCAAAATTCAAAAAAAAAAAAGTTAACAGAATACTCTTATATCAAATTTCAACATAACGTACATAAACATACTTCAAAAGAAAATAAAAACATAATTCTATAAACTTATTCAACAATGAATTCTACTTTAATTTAAAAATTAGAATACTATCATAATTATGCTAAATGAAAAAAATAAACAAAAAATAAACAATATGAACAATTTCATGGAATCACATGAAGAAGTAAAGGTTGGAAAATATGAAGAAAGAAAATGAAATATAAATAATGTAAAATAAAAATATATTTTTAAAAAAATATTAGAATAATAAAATTAAAATAATAGAAATAGAATATAAATTAAAACGAAAAGAAA
Organism: Capsicum baccatum var. pendulum; assembly: GCA_030864225.1. Lineage (NCBI taxonomy): Eukaryota > Viridiplantae > Streptophyta > Magnoliopsida > Solanales > Solanaceae > Capsicum > Capsicum baccatum. The sequence goes on from CM061552.1 coordinate 141,787,427, forward strand.
TTAAAATAAAGTAAAAGGAAGAAATTAAAAAGTAACTTTGTAATCACACCAAGTAATTACCAGCAATTTACAGCCGCCTCTCGAAGGGGAGCCTTGAAGTAACTGGTAAAGTTGCTGCCATGTGACGAGGAGGTCATGGGTTCAAGCCTTGGAAACAGCCTCTGACAGAAATGCAAGGTAAGACTGAGTACGATACACCCTTGTGGTGGGGCCCTTCCCCGAACACCGCGCACAGCGGTAGCTTTAGTGCACCGGGCTGCCCTTTTTTGTTTGTTTTTTTACAGCCGCCTCCCCCAAGAATTGGAGTGTGTAATTACCCCCTGCCAATTACACCAATTACCTGGACAACCAAACAAGCCAAACAGTGTAATTACACCCAATTACACTAAATCCAATCCTCGGGGTGGCATTCCAAACATGCCCTAACTCACAATATATAGCTAATCATTCCATAACATGGAAGCAAACCACTGCATAATGCTGTCACTCTATGTACAGAGCTGAAGTAAAGTTTGGTCTTTGACTTTGATACTTCATTCCACAAGAATATTACTGACGTATTCCACAGCAGGCTTGCGCAATTAATTTTATTATAGCATCGCAATCAGATGAACAAGTCTTCAACACAATGCAAACTAGTCAATTACTTGTCCTTGAAAAGATGCAAGATCGAGCAGCACCACAGAAAACCCACTTGTTTCCTACGAGCACTTTCTGGTGTACCTCTTTTGGCAACACCAAAGGTCCTTCCAGTTATGTAGGCTGAGTTTTGGAATGTATGGCACTCCTAAGTTATTACGCAGAAAATAGACTGGAAAGTTCAAGAACTTAGCCAAGGTTCTTTTTTCATTCTTTGTTCTATTCATTTGGTTGAACCCGCAGATCTGACATCCAGAACTATGGATGTCAGCTAATTACATGGATTGACTAATACTATTGTGTAAGAGAAACTCTTTTTACATGTAAATTGCGTAAAAATTCTCCTGCATCAGTTCATACATAGACAGAATGTTGATGTTAAACAAAGCAATAGTCTAAAAGGAGTTACCTAAAGAGGTGGTTGGCAATTTTCTTAAAATAAACAAAAAAATCTAGCAAAAATCAATCCATAGATTGGATTGTTTAAGCATCACTGATATAGCATGTTCACCTTCAATAAAGCAATCCAGCATGCTATTTCCAGTGCCTGAGCAGCTTCATCAATAATAATCACATCAAATGATAAACCATCCAGCTTTTTGGTCAATGCCCCAGTCAATGTCGTCAGCACTACATCTGCATTCTTAATAACATCTGCTACTGCTAGCTGCTGTCTTTTACGCTCTTCTCTGGAAAGAGACTTGAGTTCCCGCCTGATGTCCCTCTTTGCATTTCTATCTTTAGCTTTTAATAATTTCCCATTCAATGCCTGCAGAATCCATCATGAAACAAAAGGGACAATGCAAATGTTGAACAGAGAATTAGCATGGTAGACATAACAAGGTGTATCAATAGACCTATCTTGAAAATACGAACTGCCAAAGGAAATCCTTATACTTTAGAATTAACTTCCTTTAAATTTTGCATAAGCTAAAGATTAAGTGGCAATAAGTGTGTATGCCATGCCTTCATCTCCTTGCGGATGTCATTTGCAAGAGCACTATTATCACCACGTAGAACCTATTGAGAAAGAAGAGATTATAAAGTGTATTCCTTAGTCACTAAAAAAGAACATTAAGAAACAATATGTGCATAGAAAAAGCAACTTATAAGGAATCACATCATTGTTTCCAGGGCCAAAAACTCGTGTAAAAAGGCACAGAAAAAGGGAGTATGAATGCCGGCCCACCTTACCTGGGCAATCCTTCCCCAAAAAAAGGGTGATATGTAGGGGTGTGCAAAAACCAAACCGACCGATAAACCGAACTGATAAAAATGTTATTGGGTTATTGGTATTGGGTTATCGGGTTAACGGTTTTTTATTGATTTTATAAAAAAATTTATTGGGTAAACGGTTCGGTATTGGTTTTAGCTTATTGGGTTATCGGTTACACTAAGTTATTGTTTTATCCCTATTTATGTTATATATTTAAATCTCTCTCTCTTTATCTATCTATCTATCTGTCTATCTCTCTATATATAGGTATGAGTATGTATATAGATTATATGCACTACTAATTCATAATTAGTGATTCACAAAGTATTAACCTATTCAGGGCAACAAAGGCACAATATAAATTTCGGCTATTATCGTAATAAAAAGCTTGAAACATTTATAGCTTCCAACAATTACGATTCAATTTTTTTCCTAACTAACATTCAATTCAAGTTTGAAGATTCTTGTAAACTAAAATGCATTGCGTAGGTTTTGACGGTAATTAAGATTTCATTTTTTTATGTTAGTTGTTACAATTTCTATTTTATAAGTGTTTTCTTATTGGTTAAACCGAAAAACGAACCGTTAAGGACCAAAAAACGATAAACCGAAACCGATAAGAAAATATCTTATTGGTTGGTTATTGGTTTTACATATTTAAAAACCAAAAATCAATAAACCGAACCAATAACACGTAAAACCGAACCGAACCAACCGATGCACACCCCTAATGATATGAAACTGGGGTGCTTTAGTCTATTTTTAGCTACAGTGCACTTAGATAGCAAGGACATGTAATTGTTATGCTCCTATGTTCAAACAGAAATTTACGCCATACACGATAACATTCCATGGTACAAGATTCCTGTCAAATGAAAATGGCAAAATCTCACCTGGGCATCTAGAGCGCTGTCCAATACTTGTGGGAGCATACGTGCAGGATGTCCCAATCTCACCAATTTCACTCTGACAAAACATGGATATTACAAAACCATTTATGAAAGGTGAAGCACATCCCTGACCATTTCAAGTTGAGCTTTTGAGATCCATCTGACCGGAGATAATGAAAATTATTTCATCTTTTCTGTTGGAACTTCCGGCAGTTCTCAAGAAAAGATGACGAAAGAAGATGAACCTCATTCCAATAGGACATTAATGTTAAAATTTCAGGAGAAAGGTGTCAACTAGAAGGTATCAACCAAGAAAGATCATTTTACCTGTGTGGAACAAGTCTCTCAACAATGTTATCAACAGCAATATTTGAAGCAGCACATGCGAGAATCTTTGAACCACGTTCGACTTCCTGCAAAATAATCTCAACAACAGTGGTTGTTTTCCCAGTTCCAGGAGGCCCATGCAGCAAAAATACATCCTTGGATGAAAGCGCCTTCGAAATGGCATCTTTCTTAAAAGATTAAGAGACAGAGTATCAGTTACAACAACAACAACAACAACAACAACAACCGACATACCCAGTATATTCCCACAAAGTGGGATCTGGGGAGAGTAATATATACACAGTCCATACCCACTACCTCGGACGAAGTAGAGAGGCAGTTTCCGATATACCCCCAGATCACGACAAATAACAATATAAAAAATAGAAAAGCAACAAACAAAATGGGATAACACGTCAATAGATAAATAAAGAAATCACACACCCATAGAGTAATACCATACACAATCTATCCGAAAACACCACCGAACAAGAAACTACAAGTCACGCGCATAACACTATGACTACAAGCACAACTATAAACAAAGCACTCCTTCCTACTAACAAGGACATACTCCTACCCACTACCCCTCTGTCTTAATTCGCGTCCTCCACGCCTTTCTATCCAGGGTCATATCCACAGTAAGTTGTAACTGCTCCATGTCATGTCTAATCACCTCCCTCTAATATTTCTTAGGGCTACCTCTACCTCGCCTAAAGTCATCCATAGCCAACCTCTCACACCTCCATATTGGGGCATCCTTGCCCCTCCTCATCACATGTCCAACCATCTCAACCTCAGTTCTGGCATCTTGTCTTACACTGACGCCACTTCTACCTTCTCTCAAATAAACCCATTTCTAACCCTATCGCTCTTATTAAGTCCACACATCCATCACAGCATCCTCATCTCCGCCACCTTCAACTTTTGGACGTGGGAGCTATTGACTGGCTAACACTCTGCACCATACAACATAGCCGATCAGACTGTCACTTTGTAGAACTTGCTTTTAAGCTTAGGAGGCACCTTCTTATCAAAAAAGACTCTAGAAGCAAGCCTCCATTTCAACCATCCTACACCAATACGGTGAGTGACATCCTCATCAATCTCTCCATTCTCCTGAATCAAAGACCCAAAATATTTGAAACTATCTCTCTTTGGGATGGCCTGAGACTCTAACTTCACTTCCACTTCATCTTTATGCATCAAATCACTAAATTTGCACTCCCAAGTATTTTGTCTTGATCCTGCTCAATCTAAACCCTTTAGACTCCAGAGTTTGTTTCCAAACCTCCAACTTTTCATTAACTCCTACACGGGTTTCATCAATGAAAACTACATCATCAGCAAATAACATACACCAAAGCACCTTCCCTTGAGTATGTCGTATCAAAATATCCATCACCAAGGTGAATAAAAACGGATTAAGAGTAGATCTAGTGTTCAGGGAAGCATGATGCGAAAAAAAGCGACAAGGCTCTGCATCACGCATTACGCGAAGCATGAAGCGATGCGAAGGCATCATTGAAGTGAAGCAGTGAAGAAGAAGTCACAGTAGTGGTAGCCGCACAGTGAAGAAGAAGAAGTCGCAACGATGGACTTTTAAGTTAACCTCAAAAAATGGCAGCAGTGGTAGTCATTGCAATAGACTATTTTTTAAAATTTAAAATTGACCCTAAATATAAAAGTGACACGAAGTGACTTTTTTAATTTAAAATTGACCCCAAAATAACATCAACATGATGCACTTGCATCAGCCACACGCTGCGAGAGAGGCTTGCATCGCTTCACATCATCGCATTATGCGACGATGCGAGCGCATTCCTGAACATTGAGTCGATCCATGGTGCAACCCTATCAAAATCAAAAAGTGCTCCGAATCTCCTTCCACTATCCTCACACAAGTCTTCGCTCCACCGTACATATCCTGAATCAACCTAGTGTACGCTACGAGAACACCTCTAACCTCCAAGCACCTCCACAACCTCCTTGGGACTTTGCGTACACCTTCTCAAGATCGATGAACACCATATGTAAATCCTTCTTTCTCTCTCCTTAGAACTCAAAGGCATCATAATTCCTTCATCAATGCGATTGCTCAATTTCCAAGCATCTCCTTCCGAAAATTTCAGTCTTGATTCCGATCAAATTCTACCGCCCAAGAAGCAGACTCTACCCATAAAGGCACCTTGAAGATAAGATCATTGGCCAGATGAAAGGCTATATGAGTTATAACTGCCTACCAACTGCGGAAGCTTTTTTTATTCTCTAACAAAATCATAGAGGCTCTAATAACATATAGAGAATAGATCTTCGGTCTAACTCAACCCCAAAAGCTAGCTCATGAGGGAAGGATTGACCAAATCCATATAAGGAGACAAATTGTCCATTCCTTTTCCGATGTGGGACTCTTAACATTATTAAAGAAAAGTCAAAGTACTACTATAATTGCTTTTATTTTTCCTGAAAGAAAATATAAAACTCTTCTATATTTGGTTATGCCTTTCTTGGATGGAAAAGTTTGGCCTTTATATATTAAAGATCTTCTTTTCAAACCATAACACAATAGCATCCATAATGTAGTCGTTTAAAAAGTTTTAATTAGGGGGAGATTGTTCTCGCAATAGATTTTATGCTTTTAATTTAGTTTTCATTATGTAGATGAGTTGACCAAACCATATCCACTAATATGTTTTAAGTATAGTTTTTTTGTAATCTGATCTACCGCCGCGGTGGTTTGCAATTTTTAGCTTCCACATGACGCCTTCTCAATTTCGATCCCCCACGCACCTCGACTAATTCCATGGATACCTACCACCTCCCACCAGCAGACAGCTACCAGGTAACCCTATCCACCATGGCTAGGATAGGATAGATAGGACGAAATCACCTAGTGTTTTTGTCTCTGCTGGAATTTGAACTTAAAACCTGGTTCTCACCCACTTCATTAACCACTAGGCCATACCCTTGGGTGCCTAAAGACTGGCATAAGTCAAGATGGTATACATGACAAGACAGTCAAATATAACAAGCAAGGTACTTTTTGCCTCTCTGCAAAGAAAAGAAACAGACTAGTCCGAACATTGGTTATGAAAGAATAAGCGCCAGCAGAAAACGTAAAAAGCAGAGATGAAAATGATGAAGTAGGAATAGGGGCGTAGGTAACAAAATAATTAAAACAATTGATGACTTCACAACCTGCGAGTGATCAAGGTTGCGATTTAAAGGAGTGAAATTGACATCCTTCTTAGACATTGTTGGTTGTCTCTCCCCAAAAAGGACAGGAACTAAGTTAGAGGCAGGTCCTTTCAGCACACCTTTACTCAATTGTATCAATGTGTCTTTCATCCGACGGTAAGTCACCTACAAAGCAACTCCAATAGAAAGACTTTGAACATCAAAATTCCATACATAATCTTTTCTACACTAGTAGAACTTATAGAATTTCCAGAGCATGAAATTTCCTTTTATCTGAACTCCAAACCATCAAAATGTACAATAACAGGATACATAGTAAATTTAACTTTGACACCTTCAAAGGGTAAAGGGAAAAGCTTCCTTGCGACTTAGGGAAGACACTACCTTAAATGTATTCAGGTCAGACCTTACTGTTTAAAACATAGGTGATCCTTAAAAGCTCAAGTCATATCAAATTGTATCCTATGTACTTATCAACTAAACCAGAAACAAGATTTAAATACTTCTTTTGTTATATCAAGGCGGTGTCGGTACTCAGTCAGCTCTATCAAATGTATTGCATACCTAGGCAACAAATTTTTGCATCAAGAATCATGTACCTCATTTGCCAGTTTCTCAAGGCGTAAAGGATTATTCAGACCTTCTTCTAGGACATCATCAAATGCAACAGTAATAGATGAGTCCTGCTCAATGAGAAAACAAATTTTTGAAGTTCCAACAGAAAAACATTACCAATAACCTATAGTTCAGTTAAAAAAGAAAAAAAAAAGATGTATTTTGATCTCAGATCAACAATATTTTTTTTTTTATAACTATGGTGTCCAGGGCAGCTTTCCCGCACCTTGACTAAATCCATGAGATACCTGTCACCTCCCACCAGCAACAGATACCACGTAACTCTATCCACCAAGGCTAGGATGGATGGGAAGAATCACCTAGTGATTTTTTGCCTCTATTGGGATTTGAACCTGAGACCTCCGGTTTTCAATCCACTTCATTGACGACTAGGCCACACCCTTGGGTGCCAGATCAACATTATATTCGTTTCACATCCTTTCTTTTTCATTTTTTGTTTCTCTCTCTACTTTGTATACCAGTAAATACTTTAGAGCTACATTACCTTTAGTCTGTAGACAACTCCCTGTCCAAGTGCAGGACATCCTAAAACAGCTTTGCTTGGTTTCAGAACAACAATGTCATGAGTGCCAAACTGCATGAGAGGAAATTATCTTCAGAAAAAACAATAAGTGCTAATTAAGAAGAAAACTCAAGGGGCAAGCAGAAGGGAAGTTCAAAACTTCTGATCGAAATAGTAAAACATGATACCAGGAAAACACAAACAGAGTAAGGCCTCATTTGTTTTCATTAATATTAAGACGTCTGAATATGAATGCACATCTAAATGATTAAGATGTCTCTAGATCTAAACATTGAATGATTAAGATTGTTTGTTTTTCAACATCTAAATGTGAAACAAAATAAATGTACAATTCAAATAGAAAATTTATTAAATATTATAAAAAATATTAATTTAATAAAAGAAAATCATTATTTGATGGGAAAAAAATGAAACATTTATGTTTGCTAGTGATGGTAGAGATGGTTTGTAATGGTGGAGGTGATGATAATGGTTGGTGTTAGTGGCTAATAATGGTGGCGGTGATAGTTGTGATAGTGGATGTAGTTGGTGTTGTAGTGACTTCCATGATGGCGCTGATTGGTTGTGGTGGCGGTTGTGATGGTGAAGTTGGTAGATGTTAGTAGTTGGCAGTGTTGATGGTGGTGACTGAAGAACATATAGTGGTTGACAATGTGTTGGTGGTAATTGACGGAGATGCTAATTGTGATGGTGGAGGCGGTCGACAATAAGGATTGACCAGAGTGGTGGTGGTGGAGGTGGTGACGGTGACAGCAGTGGTGGTGAGTTGAATATGTGTGATTGTTGATAATGCGTTGGTGGTAGTTGGCAGTAGTGATAGTTGTAATAGTAGAGTTGGTTGGTAGTAGAGATTGACCGCAGTGATGGTAGTTGTTGATAGTGGTGGTGGAAGTGGCAGCAGTGGCAATGGTGGTAATAATGGATATAATTATAATTATGGAGGTGATAGGGGGGCAGCAGTGTTGATTGCCAATTATGGTTGTGATGGCAGAGCTGATTAGTGGTTGGTGGTTGACGACGATAATGGTGGTGGTAGTTGTGATGGCAGAGGTGATTAGTGGTGGTGGCTAGTTATTGTGGATAGAGTGGTGGTGACTATTATTCTACTCAATAATACCTCGTAATGACATTCGGACTTTGTTCCAAATTTTAATGATTAAGATCTGTTTAGATCAATTATATGCTTAAATCTTGATAAAAATTAATGTATTAGACCTCCATTAATTGCAACAATTTTGGCCTAAGTGGCCTAGTTACAATAAGAATCGAATAGTGTTAAGAAGAATATATTTTTCTAAATATTTAGTCTCATGAACCTCTGTGAGCCCAGTTGAAGCAGCTTAAAACCCTGAAGCTAAATAAAGTGCAGGTTGTGCACATCACTTCTATTAGGTGGTGTTTTAGTGCAGGTACCAAGATATCAAGGTGAGCAACTCAACAGCCACAAACTTTTTGTTAAACAGGGCAGCATTGAGGGATACCTAGCTGGAAAAGCAATAATTAATTGTTACTGAAACGTTATAAGTAAATATGTTACTGATTATGAACAGAAAACTATAAGTTTCAAGTAAAAATTAGTCACTAAGTTGAATTAGATGCTCAAAAGTACATCTATGCATTTGAGTTAAAAATAAGAATGGGTTTGAATTTGATTGACAAGGTTTTAACTCCATAATCAGTTGAAAGTTTTTCAAACCCTTGGTCCGGTGACCTTTGTTTGTGATTATAATTATGTTTTTGGGTTACATATACATATTTTTTTCTCTTCATCCTCCACTTTGTCAATGAAACGAGTGCTTTAATTTTTCTTTTCACTTGATGCCAAACAGACAGTTGCCACATTTTTACACTTTTCACCTTTGACAGCATTGCTCTCTAAGCGAGAAAATATCTTTTATAATTGCAATAAAATGCCTGGAGTTTGAAAGCATTAGAAAGAAATTCCCTTAAAACATATCAGAGTTCACCTTGTGAGGCGGAAGGATGTCCCCTTTGTTTGATTGAAACTCCAGAAGCGTCTTGCCCATTAAACCTGTCTGTCCATAAAACCTGAAACTAGTGAAAAGACCCTGCAAAATTTACTGTAAATGTGCCCAAGATAGAATACCTGGACATCAACACACTTTAAATTAAGAATAGTGGAGCCCTTCTTCTGAGCAGAATCCAAACTCCTCGTTTCAGCAGAGCTCATAGAAACTGATAGTTCAGCACCCTAAAAACACCATAAGGTAACACAGCACAATATCAGCATTTCGTGGAAAAAGAGAGAACACCATCTCTAGCAATAACAAGTACTTCCTCTTTCCCTCTTTAGGTGTCTAACCGAACCATCAACCACATCCAGTTCACAAACTAATAAGGGCCAACTTTAATCTTGTCCATGAAGCCCAAACTATTTCAGTATTCAGAATATTCATTCTAATTCGACTGTAGCTATATTAGCTGCCAATCTACCACAGGCCTTCTCTCATATACAGCTTGGACTCGGCTATGGTTGCGAAGCTCACATAGGGCAAATTTTCCCCTTTAATGTCAGCATCCTAGCTTAATTTGCATCTTAACACCAATTTAGGTGGTGCAAGGATAACAGTAGTAATTCAAAAGACAAAACATATTGATGGTCGAATTCCATACTTTTTGACTGCCTAAAAGACGGTTAAATTAGGGACAGAGGGAGCATTTGGTTAACAAATTATCAAGGAAAAGATTATTCTATAAATACAGTGCTCACCTCTTTAATATACATCATTTCTAATGGGGGGAAAAAGATAAAAAGAGAACATCAATTGAACAAAAACATAGATTCGGGATTCTGGTAAACAAACGCTAAAAACTGCTAAAAGGTGGTAAGTGGTGAGGGCGTATTTTGCATGTATCTGACTGATATATATGCCAAGAAAGAAAATATACAAAAAGGATATACCTTTTCCAAATCAATTAAAGGGGTCATGGTGGAAACGAATTGCTCCTTAGTTATGGCACTTGAGGATGCTGGCCTGTTCTTTTTCTTGTTCTTGCTGGTGCTTTTCCCTTTCTCCATTGTTACTCACACCAAGAACTCAAAGTGACCACGACGATGATGACGATCGTTGGAAGCCAATTTTCTTACTTTATCACTGCGAATTTTCAAACGGCTATCAACTTCTCTTTCCTAAATTTTCCTTTTTCTTTTTGTTTTTATTTATTTAAGGGAAAATGTTCATATTTACCTACTATTAAAAAGATGGTATCTTTACCTTCTATACTAGTTCGTTATAATGAATTTAATTTTATAAAATTAATTTTATATTTCTACTATATAAAAGAGCTAGTGGAGGACGATCAAAGGCAAATTTATCATTTAGCTCAAGAGACAAAAGAGTTATTTTTTCATCTTTTTCTCAACATTTCCAAATGACTCCATTCCTTCCATCTCTTTGTTCCAACAATAGAGAAACATTTGCTCCTTCTTAAGTGTTCAGAATTTTCTTTGAGCTAGTGGAGGACGATTAAGGGCAAATTCGTCATTTAGCTCAAGAGACAAAAGAGTTATTTTTCTAGCTTTTTCACAACATTTTCAAATGACTCCATTCCTTTCATCTCTTTGTTCCAACAATAGAGAAACATCTGCTCCTAAGTGTTCAGAATTTTCCTTTCTCCACTTATTCAAGGTTTTCTCTTTAACTTCATCTTTTCATCTGGATGTGCAATTTTAGGTCATTCTTTATCGTGATAGTCGTCCTAATTTCAGGTTTGTTTTTCTTTTATTTTTTGCTCAGATTTCTTTTCAATTCTATTTCACAAGTACACTTCATGGTTAATATGTTGTGGTAGTATCTAATCGTTCCCTAATTTCATGATTGATGATAAATTGCACTCCATCACTTTTTTAATGCAAGTGTATAAATTTTTTTCGCTCGGATTTCTTTTCAATTCTCTTCAGATTTTTTATTTTAGTGGCTGGATTTCATTCTAGGCTGTTTTTGTTTTGAGCCTAAGCTTATCGAAAATAATTCTCTATATCACCTGAGGTAGATATAACATCTGCGTACACTTTATATACCCAGATCCTACTTTGTGGGGACTATACTGGTATGTTGTTGTTCTCATGTTAGTGGCTGAATTTCAGGTTTGTGAATGTTTTTACTATCACGGTGACAATTATTAACTTCTTATATATTAGTGGTGATTCTTGACATTGTTCGTCTGATGTTAATCAAGCCTTATTAGAAATAGAGTTTATATGGTATAATTTAGATTCTTCATAAAAGGGGATAAATATAGTACTATACATTAATAATTGATAGAGTACAGGAAAAGAAGAAACAATTGAGTTTGCATATGTAGCCTATTTATATGTTTCAACCCCTACCATCATCTGGATATATGGATGTATATTAACAATTTTAGATTAGCAATTTAAATTGATTCTGTATTAAGGTTATTTACACTTCTCTCTGTCGCAGCGATGTCACTGCTTGGTTGTCACATGTTAGCATGTGCTTGTTATTTTATCTTCCGGGTGCTCTCTTAATAAGAATGTAAATTTCATGGGTAAGACAATAACTTTCAGTTGATTACATATTTGATACCACGAGTGCAAGAGATTCTTGTATTAATGGAATAAGGGGTCCAAGGTTAGTAGATGTCATACAGTAGAGTAATAGTCAGCTGGAAACATAATCGGTTACACTGATAGTGTACAGCTTATTATAGAAGCTAAAAACTATAGTACGTCATATAATGTTTTTTTACATTTTCATTAGTTCTCCGCATGAGTGTGGCTCAAGGTTACTCCATCAATTGTTGTCACTAATTTTCTAATTTTGCTATGTAATTATTCGAATTCCAAACGTACGACAAAAGTAACCGCTCTTCTAGCTAACATACTTTCTTTTGTTCAGATTATGAGCATGACATGACTAATTATGGAGGTTTTCCCTGAATCTTTGTGGTAATCTTTCTCTATCTATTATGGACAATCTAAACATAAATCAAAATGGATGGATTCTCAAACAATTCTTTTATGAAAAGTCGTTCTGTGATTCTTAGGGTATTAGAATCAGAATAATCATGATGTGTTGCCTTATAGAATGATGGGTTATAAAGCATAAGAGGATTGTACAACAGGTGATGATGCAATTATTTCTCTTTGTTAGTTTGTTATATATTGGTTGATATTGATGACAATGTGTAATTCTAAATTTGAAGGAATTAATGTCTGCTATGACAAAAAATCTAAAATGTACTTTAGCTTGGATAAATCCTTATTATTGTATTTAAGCCAAACTCATGTCATCATTGCACCAACTAAAATAAAAGTAAAAATAAAAAATATATATAACCACCTTTGCATTAAGACTAAATGACATGCTTTCTCATTACTACACCAAAATGACTTTGCCACAGATTTTGATTGTAATCTTAAAATTGACAGATCGTGTCAAAGGTAAAGATCTAAACTGGGAGAAAAGATTCAAGATAATCATAGGGACTGCAGAAGGTTTGGTATATCTATATGAGAACACAAAGACTTGAATAGTTCATAGAGACATAAAAGAAAGCAATATCCTATTAGACTCGAAACTTCGGGCAAATATTGTTGACTTTAGGTTGGCTAGGTCATTCCAAGAAGACAAGAGTCACTTAAGCATTGCCATTTGCTGTCACATTGTTAGTATTTCTTCATCTCTTCTTCTACTTTTTGTCATGTTAAAGTACACAAAAATATGAAAACCAATATGGTCCAATATGTAGAGGATATATGGCTCCAAAATACATTGCACATGGCCAACTAACAGAAAAAGTAGATGAGAAAACAATAGAACTTTATTTCCCTTGGGAGAGGTATTCGCATAGCCAAGGCAATTTTGTTTCGATTGCCAACTTCTATCACAGTTCTTTTTACCCTAGATGATGATATGTTGTGTCTTGAATACATCATGATCGAGTATTTAGTTATAACCGCTAATATGTCTCAGTCGTAAACAAGTTGAGGTTGGCTATTTGAATCTCAGATTCATTTAAGCTTTGTTAGAATAGAAATAGAATTGTATAGAGTCATCTGTATGTAAAAAGATTTGTATTCATCGTTTGAGGCAAACATATGAAGAATACATAGACTTTCATCGTTCGACCCGTGCAAAGCACAAACATACCTATCTAGTTATAAAAGAAAATTAGTCTTGATTAATAAATAAATTGATAATATAAATATAAAAAATACTTAAATAGAAAATTAATATATTCATACAAAGCTATATAAAATCATAAGAAAATTAATTTAAAATAAATTAAGAAAAACTACCAAGGCTATCAAACGATTAAAAAAAGGCTTAATAAACTTTTTCGATATGACGTATGAAGCAATTTCATATGTGTTAGAAAATGTTAAGGACAACAAATTAATATTTTTACTATTATAAGGTAAAATAATATGCAATGGAGAGAATTTACTTAAAGTATTCCTATTAAACACTTTCAATTTTGAAAAATTATTTCCTACTTATTCTAACGCCTCTCTTAAACACGAACACTTTATTATGTGTTCAGGTGCTCGATTGAAATAAAACATAATTTGAGTGTTTAAATAAATTTTAGAAAGAAAGACTTCTGAATTTAATAATTGTTTATTAAGAATACAAGATAATTTATTATTATAAACTTCAAGAACGTTCTAAAATTCTAGTAACTTATCTCAAATCGCTAGTAAATTTATCTTTTCAATCATAATAAGATCTGGCAATAATTCACAAAAGAACTTCTCAATTAATAATTGTCTATCAAGAATAGATGATAGTTATTTACTGTAAACTTAAAAAATATACAATTTTTCCTGAAACTTACCTCAAATCATAAGCAACTTGAGCAATTTAGTTAAAAGTGACAAAAGAGTTTGAAAATGAGGTGTAGGTGATTCAAGTTTTAATAATTGAGTGGAGGTGACAATTGCTTTATTATGAATTAAGAAAGTTGAAAAAGTTTGAAAATAGCCAACAAGTTTTTTAATTTACGCTTTGATCCAAATGTAAAACTAATATATAACGGAGGGAAAAAAGACGTGTTTCTCTTTCTTCTCATCCGTTGTTGTTTTCTCTCTCTTTGCAATTTTTGTTGTTCATTGTTATTGCTGTTTTATTCATCATCTTTTGCTTCATTATCATCATCTTCTACTTTATTTTCCTTGCTCTCACGGCACGCAACTCCCACTGAAGGTCATTAATCTGCCTCTGAAGTTCCAATATGATGTCGCGTAGAATAGCAATGTCCCAAACAGGATCTACCATATCTAGAACACGCATGAATTGACAAAAAATATAAAAAAATAAGTAAAGAAAAGAGTCCAAATGTAATACAACGTATACTACCAATTGTGTAGATTTACACAAAAAGAATGAAAAAACCTTACATGAGTCAGGGAAAAGGTATCTAGTCTTTTAAGAGAAAATGGTTGAAGATGTATATGAAAGACAACATGCAAGAAATAAATAGAGTGTATTAAAATGAATGAGTAAGGAAGGACCTATTTATAGAGGATTGAATTTGAATGACGTAGGCAAAAGAGCACAACTATCTGCCTCTATTTTATTAATTACATTCAACTAGTGATTTTTTTATTACTGGAAAAACTTATGATTTAATTAGATCAAGCTATTGACTTTTTGATTATTGTGATAAGTCATGACTTTTCAACTTATTATTATTAATTAGTTCTTAAATTTATATAACCCTTTTCTCAATTAAGTAATCAAAAACTTCTCACCTTTTTAATAACCATATTTTTTAATAATAATAATTATTATTTTTATTGAGTTGTGGCAATAGATTGTATATATGTTGCATTAGATGACCCATTTGTGGCAACATATCTATTGCAATGGACCATCTGTGCAACATATAATCTATCTGTTGTAACAGATTGGTTATCTATTGCGTCAAATGTCTACAACTGATGTAATAGATGGGCTATCTGTTGGGGGACCGTCTTTTTTAATAATCATCATACACTTTTATTAATTCAAATTGGTGACTTTTTTATTATATAAATTAAAAAATAAATTTAAAAACAAAAATAGTGAAAAGTGACTACTTGTCGCCGATTTAATATTAACATCAATTATTCAAATTAAATAATCATTTTTACGGTTATAAATTGTGTTTATCATCACATACCTTAATTAATCCAAAGTGGTGACTTTCTTATTATATAATAAATAAATTAAAAAAAATAGATTTAAAAACAAAAATAGTGAAAAGTCACGACTTGTCACCTAGTTAATATTAACATAAGTTATTAAAATTAAATAACTATTTATTTATAGTTATAAATTGAGTTTATCATTTATTTCCTTATTATTTATTTATGAATTATTTTTTATATTAAATAATCAAAAAGTCATGACTTTTCACCCTCTCAATAACAATAGCCCTTTTTCTATTAATAACCGTTTTATTGCAACATATGATCCATCTGTCACAACAGATTAACTATTTGTTGCAACATATGGTCCATCCGTTGCCACAAACGCTCAATCCCTACTTCCAACAGTGACATGTTGAGAATAAGGAATAGATAAAATAAAAATTAAATATGAAATAAGAATTAAAAATTCAAAGTCGGCCAAACATAGATTTTTGAATCCATAATATACAAATATACAATAAAAATAAAACATAGATTAGGTTCCTCCCTTAGGTAGATCCGATATAATAAAAGAAAATACATATGCTAAAAGAAAAAACATAACATAATTATTATTATTATTATTGTTGTTATTATTGTTGTTGTTGTTGTTATCGTCGGTCGGCCAATCGTCATCCTGCAGCAGCAGGGCCCTTCTCATCCTTGCTCTCATGGTGCCCAACTCTCACCGGAGTTCGTGAATCTGGCTTTCAAGTTCCCATAAGGAGTCACGCAAAATCACCTTGTCCAAATCCGAATCAACCATATCTATAAGTGGAATTATGTATAATTACATCCCTTAGTTAAATAAAACACGTGACTTTTCAAATATGTAAATTAAAAAAATGAATCGAAATACAACATTTTATCTTTATTGTATTTCGAAAATAAAATAAAATTGCTTTAAAATAAATCTAACAGATGGGTAATCTGTTACAAAATATATTCTATCTGTTTGATAATTTACAATATATTGACAATCTGTTGCAACAAATGTATACATCTGTTTGATTATTTCCAATAAATAAGTCATATGTTGTAACAAATTAATCATCTGTTGTAACAAATATCTATAAATATTTGTTAATTTTATCAGATGTGTCATCTGTTGCACCAAGTTGGTCATCTATTACCATAGATAGGCTAGGAAGAATAAGGTGCGTGTAGATGGATAGATCTACTTTCACGTGTGGGGGTTAGTATTACTAATAAGGTCATCGGGACAACACGTTCACATAAAGTACAATGATTTTGTGAATCCAGTTTTTAACCAATTATGCATTGATCATTCAAATAAGATCCTTAATTATACAGTTAAGTTTGATATGTTCAATTAACAAGGCCGAGGGGCCATGAAGATGGTGCTGATATCCCTTTACGAATTAATGAAGGTTGTTGATTATGTTTATGTATGTAAAGTTTTGAGAAGGGATCAATATTTGGTGTTATTGCAAAAATCCATTACGAATTGGACTTAACTTTAAGGTGCATTAGAATCTGAGAAGGCCTTTGAAGCCTCCCACTGCAGCAAACAAGAACGGAAAACCAACAGAAATTCCCCTGGCCTAAATTTAAATAGATGGGTTGTTCGAGAAGATGATTATACGTCAGAAGGAGCCGTAAGAGAATACTTACGAGGGAAAGGGGAGTTGATGAAAGATTATATCATCTGAGACCTAATTGAAGAGGAAACATAGGGTAGCAAGTAAGGAACTTCTAGCGAATCAGGCCGATGAAATTGACTTAAAACATGAGAAATCTGAATCAAGTGCAAATATGAAAGTGTATCCAGTAGTGAAAATTCGTCTGTCATCTTCTCAAATAAAATAGTGCAGCTGGCCACTTTGCTAGGGAACTGCGACTAGTTTTGGCACGTATATGACTAAGTAAGCATCGATGAAGGTACTTAAACTTGAAATGTAAGGTGGTTTTTTTACCATTAAAGGTTAGAGGTAAGTGTTGAGTGTAAATAAAAGAATTAAAGTGTCCTAGTGCATATAAGTATTAATTTAACATGTTAAGACTTAGGATATGGAATTAATAAGTGAGCTGCTTGCTTGATTTAAATTAAGCTAGTAGGTGACAAGTAGGTGCATCACCTACATTGACTTACTGACCAATCTAAGAACCAAGTAGGTGCATCACCTACTAAGACCCCTTTGACTAGCTTATTGGTCCAAATACACTACCACCTACTTAAATTAATTTTGGCCCAAACTAAAAAAAAGAAAAAAAAAGAATGGGCAGCCAAGGCCCAATAGTTTTAGATCCATAAAGCCCAAGTCCAATGGCCAAGTAGGTGCATAAACTACTTAGACTATTTGACCCATTTAAGAGATGAAGTAGTTGCATCACCTACTTAAGGTAAATGGACCTTTTGATCAGCTTAATAGAGCAAGTAGGGGTATCACCTTCTTGGACTACTTGACCATCTTAAAGAACCAAGTAGGTGCATCACCTACTTGGAAATTTTGATCAAAAAGAAATATCGGGTCTCATTTAAAGAGAGAGGCAGTTATGAAGGGGTATTTATATACTAAAGATAAGCTCTCTTCACTATTATTTTCACTTGTAGAAAAATTAGATTCTCTCAAGCTCTTAAAACAACTACCTAATTTATTCTAGGGTTCTTGAAGAAACCTTACTTATTTACAGGGAAGGTAAGTGAGCATAAATATCATTTATCTTTATTCCTACCATGGAAAGTTATGGAAGTCAAGTTATTTTTTTGTTTGAAGTGTAGGACAACCCTTTTTTCCAAGCTTGCCAGTCCACTTCTCTTTAATCTCTAAGATATTTTCCAATAGTATTTGGTTCAACTTGTAGGGAAACTTAGAGTCTTCATAGAGTACACTTTAATAAAGCAAATTTCAGAAATAAAGGTAAGGTTGCTACCCTAATTACCCCCTCTTTTTGTATAGGCCTTGATGGAGGATTTTATATATGTTGTGGTCAAGAACTCATGGAATGGAGATTGAAAGTCGCGAGTTCAATATCTTATATTGTATTAGAGGATTTTGGGACTGTTTAGGCGATGTCTATAGGTGTTGTTGGAGGAGGCAGTGGGTGACCTTATAAAATGGTTAACTGGAGTTATATTAAAGTATAGAAGAAGGGTATGGTGATATGCCAAGTATTTGAGGGGCTGAATAGTCTTACTGCTCGTCAAGTGTTTGGCTACTGTTTTACAAGGGTTACATTGTGATTAGTTACTAATATTAGCTCCATTATGAGCATTTATTATAGATTAACACCTTAAAGGAAAGAAGGCTAATTCATTGTAATAACCAGGTTGCACAACAAGATATGTAAGGCTATTCTAGTTCATATTCTTTAGCATGATGTCGTATACTCGTGTACCAATAAAGTGAGCTTCGTAGATGATCTTTCATAGTAAAAGATATATTGTGATGGTGTACAAACCCCATTGTGGTTAATCGACCTTTTTGTACTACCCATGGTATAAAAATGTGTTAGAGTGTCACATGTTTCTTTTATATAAGTCAATACGATCCAAGATTATACAAGTTAAGAGTGTCCCATGCCGACATACAATCTGTCCAAAAATTGCTTTAATTGTCTAATTGATCATATACTTCTTTAGGCTTCACATGTTCCCTTTTAATATCATTCCCATCGTGTTTGGGTATAAGATGACCTTATATAGTCCTTACCTAGTCAATATATAGTTTATATATCTTTACGTGCGATACACATTTGTTCCTAATTAAAATTTGCCCACATGCCTCAATAGTACCCATTCTCACGTGCCCTTCTATTTGTTATCACCTAGTAAATATTTATTGTACAGTCCAAACCTCTTTATTTGAGGAGTTACATGTCTTCACTTAGTAGTCCCATATTCCCCCATTTAAAATATTTAAATTTCTATACTTTAATCTACCATAATTGTTATATGCTATGTAAAATCATTGGAATCTATCACAACCCATATATGCTATTAATGTCACTTGCTCGCTTGTTATACATCTTACCAACTCATTTGTTGCATGTCTTCATCTCCTCAGTTATCACATGTATTCTTGGATCATTAGTGAATGCGTTTTATGCCCAGTGAGGTTCATGGTGTCATATAAGTTCCAAAGTATTACTACATTGATGTTACACTTATTTCCTATATCATTGCTCTTGTCTTGATCACTTGTCTTCTTCTATTGTCCATAGCTCTAAAGCTTAATAATATTATAACCTCCAAAGTAACAATCTCAAAGGCTAAATAAACTAAGTAACACAATCTGAATTAAATGGGTGGCAGCTCAGTGCATAAGCCTATCATTTACCGATCTCGATACCTTTATATGTGGGTGGCAGCTCAGGGGAAAAATCCTAGCATGGGTCAATCCCAATGTTTATATATGAGTGGTAGCTTAGGGGTGTAAACCTAGCATGGGTCGATCTTGATTTATCTATTTACCATTGATCAGCTGGTAATTTGTAATGTCTTACAAAGTTACTAATGCAAAGAACATTAAATCAAACAAAGGATGTAATGTACATAATTCCACAAGTATAAGCACAAGTGGTCTTCTATCATTATCTATACAATCTTACATAGTTTTACTTGAGCTTTTGTTTTACATATGGTTACTTTATACCTTACATATTTAGTACATTCTTTTGTACTGATATCCCTCCTGGGGGACACTATGTTTCATGTCGCAGGTATATGTATTCCAGCTAATAGATCTCCCTAAAAGTATCACATTTTACTCAGCGGTTGTGGGTGAGAGCTCCAGGTTGATTCGAGGCCTTGTCGAGTCTTTAGCATGGATTTGATATTGTATTATATGTAAGTGTATGACGGTGTCCTATCCCGATCTAAGCTAATGTTTTCTATCTCTTAGAGGCTTTGTAGACTGTTGTTAAAGTAAAACGTAGTGGTGTCTTAATCTCTAGTAATCAAAGCCCCAATGGTTAAGTCATTTTATATCTATTATGGGCTTATTTATGTTGATATTTGTCAGGGAGTCTTGCCTATACTTGGTAGATCCTTATAATTATTATGGTTACATGCATAGTAATCCTAAGGCATAAGTTGGTTATCTCAAACCTTTTGGGCATCGGGTGCTTGTTCGTCTCAATAGGATTGAGGCGTGATAAAAGTAGTATTAAAGCACGTCGTCCTAAGGAGTCTACATAGCCATGTCGAGTAGAGCCTTACTTATGAATGTGTTGCGCACCACATTTATAATTAGGGGTCTACTTGGACATTTAGGAAATGTGAACTTTCAGAATCTAAATCACGCGGTAGATTTGTTAAGAAATTTATTTCCACACATTTCATGACCCATGTCATCTATATTATGCCTATTATGGTTAAGATATTTCCTTAGAGGTAATCTTTAGACAAAGGTCTCTTGATGTTAAAAAAAATAAATTTGATAAATGATTGTAGAGGTCTGCATTACTTGCATCTACATCTATATTTGTACCACTTGTATCATCTTGGTTAATCTTAGCAGGATGTATCAAGGTCATTCACATGTTACCGAGTAAATAGTTACCTAATCATAGAAATGGGTTGTATTGTATATCTTCTTCGAAAGATCTGACCACTTACTGAGTCCATAATTTCCATGGTAGCTCCTTCAGTGGTTATAAGATCTAAATATATAGGGAACGTTCAGTACTTTAGAAGTAATAGACATAGAAGTTTTAAGGTTATGTACGTATTGGAAATAAAACTATTGATTTAGCTTTGTACTAATTAAAAAAAATTGGCAGTAGTATAGTATGGTAGGTGAATTACCACGATGATATTGGTTGGAGATAGTCCTGGTTGTCCAATAGAGCACATTGCATATATTCATACTCATTAGAATTATAAGATATGTGTTTATGACCACCCCAAATAGGTTAATCATGTGATTCTTTTTGTGGTTAGAAAAATTTGAGCATAAGTGTTTTAATTGTTTCATATACAAGTATATAGTGCCATGTATGATCTATATTTTAGTTATAGAAAAGAATGTGACTAAAGATTAAGGTTGTAAATATTGAGGGGTTAGAAATTAGTGATGATCTATTAAATTTTTAGAGTAGATAAAGGCAAAGTGTAAATTACTCACTAGTAGGGGAGTATTTTAGTTGCATAAGAAATAAATGAGAATTGTATTCAAATATCAGGGAATAGAGATATGAGTTGAGTAAAGTTCCCTAATAGTACAAGGAGACGACATATATGAGTACTAGAAGAAAATGTTCTATAGGTTGTGCCTTATTAAAGAGAATGCTTACTAAGCAGTGACCTAAGAAAGAGATATTGACTCCTTACTTTAACCAGTTGCAAAGACGCATTCAAATTTATTCCTAAAACTTCTTTTTAAACTTTTGATAGATAGGAAGTCGTCTTAGTATCAATCTAAATTTTTGTGTCTAATTAATAGCTGCAAGATATAGAGTGCAATTGAAAGGTCATTTTGTTAGTAGAGACACTCATCTAGTGTTCTACCCCAAAGTGCACTTGCATCATTTTTGTGAAGGAAATATGGTTCTTACACATACATAGTGACTACTACCAATGGAGTGTATTTACTATAAGTTATAGGTATCACTTATTCATTTAATTTCCATTGGTAAGATTTATTTGTTTATGTGTTACGATGTCCTCTAGGTTCACTTATTCATTTTCTTTCTCTAACCTTAATAAGGTATCAACGTAGAGTTTTATGTTGTATCGCCGACCAGTAACAAAAATAGAGTTCTAAACCTCACACTCCTATAGATGGACTGTAGAGAATTTCCCTTTTTATTCTGCCCTGTTATTTACATGGACTTAAAAAACAGACAAGCTCTGGTGGTTAGAATATGTATAAGAAGAATTCTTAAGGCTAAAAGACTATATGGGAAAATTGCATATACTTTAAGATGAGTAAATAGATATGGGCATAACTGCATACCTGTGATTTAGAACCAGTGATGATATGATTGCACTTAAGATATAGTAGGGTGGTTCTACAAGATGCCACCTAGTTTCCAAGACTTCAATTGCCTATATAATTATACATGCTACGTATCCTATAGTTTATCTAATTGTAAGTCATTTACCCTTTGAGGATTATTTTCTCACATGTTAAATATGTCATAGACCAATTGCATGTAGGTGTTGATTGCTTTATAAAAACCTACTTATTACTATATGTTTTAAAGGATCTTGCCCTATATATTATATATTTCACTAATTAGTTGCCACAAACCACTTGTTCATATTATATATGCATCATAGGTTAATGGATTAAGTGTTAAAGGCATTCTATGTTACTTGCTCATGCATCATAAGTACCATAAATCACTTGTCTGCATATTATATCTTTCATATATTACATGCCTATATGTCAACATACTTCATACCCACTTGTTTAAGAATTACATACCTCATAATTTAAACATTTTTCTGTGTGACATATGATCACTTGCTTATATTTCCTAATTATACTTATTCACATTTTAGTCTACTCAAACATGTAGAGTCCACCTACCCACGTGGTTCACATTTCACTTTATTATAAGTAGAATTAGTGGTCACATGTTAGGTAGTGCTCATATGTAGTCCATTTTCTCAATTTGTTCTGCAGTCCACCTATTCATGTACTAATTTTTGTAATTCATCTTCCCATGTTACATGTACTAGTTCATTTTCTCATATGCTACCTAGCTTACATGCTCACATATTATTAGCTTTTACAATTTACTTACATACAGATCAACGTTCCTATAACACAAATACATAAGTATCATATGCCTCTTATGTGCATTATTTATATGCTAAATGCTCTTCATTGTGGCTTACTATTTATATATAATGTAATCATTCATACTGATTGCTATGTTCCATAGACCCTATCTGATTATTTGTCCATGTGTTATATGCTTCCATTGTGCTTGTTTACATAAGCATTGAATATATTCAGATTAAGCCCTCTGTTTCATGGCGAAGTTGGGATCTTTCTAGGAAAAAAATTGACACATATGAATTTTAGTGTAAAGTGTACCTATAGATATATGGCTAAACATAGTGTCATATCAAGATGAAAAGAGCAAAAAAATTAAAGTTTCACGTTATAAAGTATATGTTTTACAGGATTCACTTATTAAAGGCCTTATGATATTTGGAAAGAAAGAAAGTTACGCCCTTGATATGTTGGGTCTTAACGTATGGAGAATTGACTAGCAGGGTTAAGATAGACTACCCCCAGAGTTACATTTTTAAACCTAGTACTTCATGTGTCTATAAAGTGTTAATGTCTATGAGAGCCATAACTTATTATTTCCATAGAGGGTATTGAATTCATAGAGGGCCCACTTGAACAAGTTCTAAATTCTATCCTTAACATACATATTGGAAGGTTGAAAGCAAATAGATGTAACCTCTGTTGGAGTGTTATGTAGGATTCAAAGGGATTAAAAAGTAAGAGAGAGACCACTTGAGAATTTGAGGGCTATACAAATTTTAATTATCCATACTATTCCAAGAAACTGCATGAGATTTTGACATCACTTGTCTTGCTTAACAGATTATAAGTTTCACATGTATCTATTCACTTGTTCGTAGGATCAACTAATTACATGTTCTCTTGCTCATTAGTTTATTTTTTATCTTACACACGTGTCATATATTCATATGTATAGTTCATACTAGGGATTCCTAAAATGTTACACATCAAATTAGTTATTTAAAGGAAAAGAGCAGAGAAATGTTGGCTACAAAATTGTTTCACTCGATTATATGTAGTCGAGAGGAGCCTTACTCTTTATTTGAATGCTTAATAGGCACCCATTAAAATATTATTCGAGGTCTATATATTTTTAGTATTGTAAGCTAGTATGTTTTGAATTATCTCTTCTACAAAGGGGAAGTACTAGCAACATTTTTAGAGAAATTCTAGAGTCAATATCTGTAATACCCCGTACTTCTACCTAGCTTAAATTCATCCCAAAAATATCAAAGACTTGTTTAAAAGATAAATCCACTTTTATACAAGTGGTATTTTCAAGATTTTCACTTTATGTCATGTGGGAAATTCAATATGCTTTCCATCAATACCAAATTCGCCCAAATTCGACACTCGGGGTGAAGAGTTAGAGCCATTTTAGTTAGACAGTGTCCTACCTGAGCCATCAGCGTGTTGCGGAGCAGGTCAAAATGGTAATCGTCAAAATCCAGTGAGACTTCGCTATTATGGCGCATCACGCCAGGGCTCAAATTTAGTATCATCCCTTTTTCAAGTGTCTCAACGTGATTTCACCGCGTTGCGCCATCAACCCAGTTTCCAGTTGGCAATTTCCAGTGACACGGTGCGATAGCACTGAGTCATGACAGCTTGCCAAATTGAGAAATTTTTTTAGAAATAAAATACACGTCCAAGGTTTAAAAGGGTAAATTTCTCAACCCTTTATAAACTCAATAACACGTGATTCAGTCATATTTTGTCCAAAATACAGGGTTTCTCTCAAGTTTCTCTCAAGAACTAGCTAGGGTTTTCAATTGGGGATTCAAATCCAAGACCCAAATTCAAGAATCCCTCTCTCTATCTTCGTAGAATCAAGAACTAAGGTATGCATAGTGTTGATTTATGGAATCCTTTCATCCACGAAACTTAAGAACCCTATTTTAAATTATATGTCATGATGTTCTTGTTTTGAATTGATTTTGTTCATGTTGTTATTGTTGTATGATTGCCAAGATTGTGTCCTTATCATGTTTTCATGAAACTATGTTAGTATAGGGTTGAAATTCATACTATTAAATTAAATTATAGAACCATGTTAAATTAAATTGATGATCATACCTATGCCCTAAGTGTGCATGAAAGGTGTTTGATAATATGCCCCAATGAATGAATGATGATCAAGTACTTAGCTTCCATGTGTCAAGATCGTGTCATATCTCTTAAGTTCTGCATACCTACTTGATTAAGATGATTCCCATGCAAAACCTATGCATTGTGATTGCTTGATGAGATGTTCATAAGATTAGAAGTATGAAATTATACTATGTTTATATGCATTACTATCCATGTACAACATTATGATGATCATGTGCTTCATGAAATCCCCAACTATGAAATTATGAATTGTTGATATTGGTCATGTGATCAAAAGTGTCAAGCCTTGTCAGTTTCATTCTATCGAGTCCCGAGGATACTTGTACCCAATAATTTAGCCGTGTGCCTAGAGCCATGTCACATTTTCATGATAATCTCAGTCAAGCCATGATCATTAGAATTTAGTTAGTCTCATGACTCAGGAAAACTCGATAAATTCAGTATCAGTCCAATCTTACTCAGTAATCTCAGTAATCTCAGCCAGTTATTATATTTCAGTAGTATTTCGTCAGTCAACGGAATTTAGTGAACTCAATTTAGCACCGCTAAATAATACCTTTAGTATCAAATCAGTTCAGTGTCTATTCAGTTGGGAGTAGGATTCAGCATCGAGTGAACCCAAGGATGGGGACTCACCTGTTATTCAGAGAAAGGTGTGATCCTTAGAAGCAATCCTTGCATTCCATAACTACGTAGCCAGCGTAGGTTGAGATGTACCCCTATACGTAGGGCTACTAATACATCTCGTTTGGGGTTATTCCTACAGGAGGGTTGGTGGAAGAGCTTCCTATCTGAGAGGGTTACCTCACAACTTGCCTTTACTCGTGAGACGGTACTGAAATCCTTCTAGCTGGGGTTACAGGTTAGACACCACTAGTCAGTTTTGAGGGATGTCGGTTAGATGATTACCTCCCACAGTCTCAATTTTAGTCTCAACCTCAGAAATAGAACTCATATAGTTCTACAGATTTCAAAACTATCAGATAGAATCACTCAGTACAGTACGAAACTCAGCTAGTTCCATCAGAACTTAGACTATGAGATACAGTCGCTCAGTATTAGTATACTAGTTATATGAAACTCATGTTATCAGTATTCAGACTCATTACTGTCAGATACAGTTAATCCAATCAGTTCTTCATAATCAGAACTATCAGAAACAAATATTCAGATATCCATATTAGTAAACTCAGTTGTCAGCTTACCAGTAATACAGTTAATCTGTATTCCAATAATAGTAAACTCAGATATCAGTAAATCCCTATTAGTAGTAGACTCAGTAGTCAGAACTCAGTATTCAATCCTATC
Source organism: Capsicum baccatum var. pendulum (assembly GCA_030864225.1). Taxonomy (NCBI): domain Eukaryota; kingdom Viridiplantae; phylum Streptophyta; class Magnoliopsida; order Solanales; family Solanaceae; genus Capsicum; species Capsicum baccatum. The sequence continues at coordinate 141,814,170 of CM061552.1, forward strand.
ACGATCTCAGTTACAGTTACGTATTCATGCATTTATTCTCATATTCATATTATTCAGTTAGTTAGTATTGTTCATAAATATGAACCCTTTTGTATTTAGCCTACCTCACTTGTATACTAGTACATTCAAAGTACTGACGCATTTGTGCTATGGAGTTTTATACTATAGGTTTAGAAGCATGAGCTCCCGAGCATCTTTCGTAGATCAGACATTCAGCAACCAGACTAGCAGTGAGTCCTCATCATTCGAGGATAGCATGATTATTAAATTACTTTATTATTTAGTAGTTCAGAGTTAGTTGGGGACATGTCCTATCAACTCCACAGTTTTCAGACAGTTCAGAGGCTTTCAGACTAAGCATGTTTCATACTTTTATTTCAAATTTTGGTATTATGATGCCTCATTTTAGATATTGTTTTATTTTCAGTATTAGTTTAGTGTTGAGCCTTATGCCCTTACAACTTTTACGTATTTCGCATAATTTCAGTATATTATTCAGTGCTCAGTTACAGATATTAGTCATGGGTGAACTTATGGTCCTTCGGGGTCATAGGCACTGTGTAGCATTCCGAGTACCAGATTCGGGGTGTTACAAACTTGGTTTCAGAGCCAGGTTCAATAGTTTCCTAGGAGCTCTAAAAAGCTGCATCTAGTAGAGTCTTGTGCATGGGTGTGTTGTGCACCACACTTATGTGCAGAAGGCTATGAGATGTTTAAGGAACAATTTCCCTTCTTTTAGTATTCATATCTGCCAGTAAGCATAAGCTTAAATTTTTCTCTTAGTCTAATCTATTCTTCCTTTCATTTACAGAACATGTCTCCCAAAGGAACTAATGAAAGGATAATGGGAAATCAGTCAGCACCTCAGCCCGTTCAGGCAGATCCCCTGGATGAGCATGTCTCTTATGTAGAATTCAAGACTACATTCACTACTCTAGCCGATTCAGTCACAAGTCACAATGAACAGCCAGTTGCTGTTCCAGTCAACCTAGTGGCCAATTCTACTACAACCAGGATTCGGGACCGCACCCGAATGAATCCTTCCTTATTCTCAGGTTCTAAGTCCAAAGAGGATCCAAAAGAGTTCTTCGATCATGTTCACAAAGTCACAGACATCATGGGAGTGACTTCCAATGAGAGTGCTCAGTTAGCCGCTTATCAGCTACAAGATGTAGCCCATATGTGGTTTAAATAGTAGAAGGTAGATAGGGGTATAGATGCAGAGCCCATAGAATGGGAAGAGTTTGCTATAGCCTTCTTAGATAGATTCTTTCCCCAAGAGCAGAAAAAAGACAAAGTTTTAGAGTTTATACACCTCAAACAAGGTAGTATGAGTGTAAAAAAGTATTCCTTTAAGTTTACTCAGTTAGCCAGGTACGCTCCCTATGTAGTAGCAGGCAATAGATCCAAAATGAATAAGTTTGTGTCTGGGATATCAGGTATAGTGGTTAAGGAGTGTAGAACTACGATGTTGATTAGGGAGATGGACATATCTAGGATTATGGTCCATGCTCAGCAGATTGAGGAGCAGAAACTTAAGAAGAAGGAGAGAAAAAATAAGACGGCTAGAACAGGTAGTTATAGTTTTTCTCAGTTAGAGTGGCAGGGTGGTAATCGTTTTCAGTTGTGTCAGAAATATTCTACCCCAGTTCACTCTTTAGCTAGTGCACCAGTACCAAAGTTTAGAATTGACTATAAGGATGGGGCATCAGGCTCCAAGGCCCAGGGTAGTGAGAGCAGGGTTTTTACTCATTCGCTTTGCGAAGAGTGTGGTAAGCATCATAAGGGTGTGTTTAGAGCAAGCAGTAATGTGTGTTTTAGATGTGGCGAGTCAGGTCACAAGGTCCGAGACTGTCCTATACCTGGTCCTCGAAGTCAGCATGGTTGTTCTTCAGCTCAGTTCGGTTGCTCAAAATGGCTTGGCACCAATTCCAGTGCTATCAGTGGGCAACGCCCAAACATACTTTTTGCACTTTAGTCTCGACTGAATCAAGAAAGTTCTCCTGATGCAGCCACTGCTATGTTATAGATCTCTCATTTATATGTTCACGCTTTTTCAGATTCATGAGTTTCTTTTCTTTTGAAATCTTGCATAGAAGTTAAACTTTGGGGTTAAAAAGTCAAGAGTTCAGATTCTAGTTATAGTTCCAATATATGTAGAAAATCAGTAAGGAAAGACGATTCCCAATCCGTTTCTATCTTAGTGCAAAGTTTTGTACGATAGTCATCATGATATTTACGCATGCTAACCGTCTCAGTTCTATGAATATAACTTATAATCATATGATTATCACAGAATAGTGTGTGTTCTAAGTTCCTAGTATAGGAATTCTGGTTCACTTAGTGTCATAAATTATATCCCATGAAACACAAAAATTCCAAACTCAGGTCATGCAGCTTATAACTCATGTACTCATGTCAAGATTTAGAGTATACTTAGCCCATATGACTCATATTCCACTTCTAGTGAGAAGCCAAACTCAGTAGTGTCATGTACACCCTCAGCTTAAAGCCCTTGATAAATCCATGATTTTGGTATTTTATTTCTCAGGCCTGAGTTAAGTGTCAAATTCAATATATCCCTGGGGTATGTCAATTGTCCGTAAGCAATTATCATAACTCAGTTATAGTTTCAGTGTTCACTTTCAGTAACCAGCATTCAGTTCAAGAGACAAATACTTCAGCACCAGTCTAAACCTCAGTTATCAGAAATCAACATTTAGTCTCAACTACTATCTTAGCTTGTAATACCCCGCATGTTTCTAAGCTAGGAGACGAACCATTTTCCTACATATGAAATATCCTATCCTGTGATTCATACTTGAGTACATGACTTACAATGAGTATCCTATTGATAAGATAGCTTATGATGCATTAAGCATGTTCATATGAGTCACTTAAGGTAATACAAGCTAAGAGTTTTTGAATGCATCAAGTTTTAGTATTCAATTTCGTAAGGGTCATATTTGAATAAGTATAACTCAATGTTAATGTGGTATTTCTACATATTTCTACCCACCAAATTATAGAAAATCTAATTAGCTTTCCAACGATACCAATTTCATCGAAATCCAACACCCGAGCTAGGAGTTATGGCTTTGTGAAGTAGAGTACATCACCTAACCAATCCCACATGGCCACTGGAAAGCATATGTAATAGCATATGCGGCGCCTATGTAAATATAGGCGATAGCATATGTGGCGCCTATGTAGATATAGGCGATATCATATGGGGCGCCTATGTAAATTTAGGCGATATCATATGCGGCCTCTATGTAAATTTATGCGATATCATATGCGGCGCATATCTTATGGTTTCAAGTGACTTAAACACTCCGTTTTGAGTTATTTTAAGGGTAATTAAGTATTTTAACACTCTTTACACGTCCCTAAAATTAACCCTACAAAATATATAACTCCTAATTATATTACAACCCTACTAACATTTTAAGTTCATCATCTAAAAGCACTAAAAGAGAAAAACAACTAGGCAATTTCAAGGAAATTCCTCCATCAATCATCAAGAATCTTCCTTCTAAGGTATGCGTGAGTTGATTCATGGACTCCTTTCATCCATGAAGCTCAAGAACCATCTTCTAAATTATGTATTATGATGTTTATGTTGTTGGTGGTTGATGTTCATGTGGTTGGAGTTTGATGATGCCTAAGATGGGATCTTTGTATGTTTTGTGTGAGGATATGGTGGTATTTAATGTATAAATATATGAAATTGGGGGTTGAATATTTGTAATCTTGATGAATCCACCTAAGGGAATAGAAATCATGCTTTTATGACATAATAAGTCCTAAATGACTATTCCATGTTCTAAGTTTATGTTCAACGTGATCCCCATGCTATTGTCTTGAATTGAAGATGTTGTATGAGATGCTCATGATATTATTGTGAAATGGAATGACCATGTTATTGAAGCCATGCAAGTATATACATGTTGTGTGCATTCTCGATCATGTGATAGTTTGCTGAGAATCATTCTTATTATGAAATCCTTACTTATGATATTGTGAATTGTGGACTCTACTCTTATGATCAAGTTAGTCATGTGTGTCAGTTTCCTTCCATCGAGTCCTGGGGGTACTTGTGCCTTCCAATCCTTATTCTAGTTGTAGATTTAATTTCCTCAGGGGCAGTTACATCTTTCCCCATTGACCCAATTCATAAAAACACGAATTAAAACATCGATTAGGACATTATTTGCCTATATTCTCTAATTTACTCTCAAAAACAAACCCTAATCATCCCCCAAGTACATCAATTTTATTTCTTTCTCTCCAAGAAAACAAAGAATTCAAGTTCCCTAATCCAAGAACTTCCAAAAAAAGCATCAAGATTGTATTTCTTTTCAAGCTTAAGAGTATAAGGTATGTGTGTTGTTCATCCATGGACCCTTTTTACCCATGGAGTCCATGAATCCATTTTTATGTTTTAAATTATGAATTATACATATTTATGATGAATTATCTCCTTGAAGCTCTTAGGAATTTTTATTATAAATTATGTTTACAAGTATTTTCGATTGGATGAGCCCTTCACACATTTGAATGATGAAATTTCCATGGTTAATCCCTAATTCATGGTTTTAGTATGGTAACTATGTTTTTAATCACATGCCTTACCAATTCCCATGCTTAAGTTCATGTTTTTCATGTGTTTGATGAAATGTCTAAATGTTGGGTTTTGAGGAATGATCCTTTATTATGGGTTTTAAAGCTTTACATGTCCTTATTGATACTTCCATCCTGGAGGGTTATGAACACTCAATATTCCATATTTTCAGTATATTTAGAATGATTTTAGATAAACCATGAGCGGTGTCATTCGGTTAGTTATCATGATTAGTTATTTGCTCAGTTAAGCTTAGTTCAATCAAGTAATTAGTGTCATTCAGTTGAGAGTAGGATTCAACACCGAGCGAACCCAAGGATGGGGACTTACCTTCAAGTTGAGGGTGTAACCTTTAGTAGTAGTGTGTTAGTTCCATAACTACGTAGCTAATGTAGGTTAGATATATCAAAATGCCAGTTGAAGGTTGATAAGGTGTTTACCTGCTAGTTGAGGGTAACACATATCTCATTAGAGCACCTGCCAGATGAGGATGACTCATTAGGCTTTCGGGACATTAGTTTAATGGATTCACATAGCCATTTTTAGTACCCATGACACAGTACTGACCACCTTCCAACTTCGGTTACAGATTGGACCCCGATTAGGTCATCTTGAGGCATGTCGGTTAGATGATACCTCCCACAGTCTTAGTTCAGTATTTAGTACAGAATTCAGTTTAGGTTTGCATGACCATAGTATATAGTTCATTAGTTACTCAGTTATCAAATTTTAGTATTTCAGTTTACCGACTATTTTAGTATCATGTTATATGCTTGGTCATGGATTCTAAGATTTTACAGCTTTCATGCATTGAGGCATTAGTTTTCTCATGCTATTCAGTTAGTTATTATTTCATGCACATGAACGTATGCATTTCATCCTACCCACATCTCATAAACGAGTATATTTAAAGTACTACTAACATACTTTTCTTCGCGCTATGATGTCTTATATCATATGTTCAGACGCTTAGTTTCCTGACCATGCTTAGATAGTTTGGCTTATCAGAAATAACAGTTATGGTGAGTTCTCATATGTCGAAGACTTGTTATGTTATTTTATTATTTTCATATTTCTTTTCAGTTAGTCAGTTTGGAGTTTGTTGGGGCCTATCCCTTCAACATTTTAGTTGTTTTAGAGGCTTTCAGATATTTTAAACATTCAGATAGTTAGTCAGTTTATCAGATGTTTTATCATTCTTTTCAATATGTTTTAGATGTTCAGATTTAAGATTTAATCGTGTTTCATAATTTAAAACCTTATAGCTTTATTTAGTTGTTTCCACACATGTTAATTATCAGTATATTATTCATTGATCATAGCAGGTACCATCTCATGGGTTAGTTTATGGTTATCTGTGACTGTAAGCACAATTGTCATGTCTAGGGGGTAGCCTTGGGTCATGACAGTACTTTCCTCCTTCTTGGATGTTGTAAGTAAGAGATGAAATCAATAAATTTTTCCAACTTAAGGGCAAATCATTATATTAGGGTTGGCAATGATTCAAAAATAAGATAATGCCATGCCCAAATATGGGGTCCAAAAAAATACTTCTTCAAATCTTCTATAGGGCATTATATTAATAGAATAAGATGGTAGCCAATAATATGCCTAGAGGCTCTCTTATCAAACAAGATTATAGTGTTGTGAAGGCTATATTTGATCAACTGACTAAGAAAAGTATAGGTTGGCACACAAAATATAATGAGGTAGATGTGGGCGCTCACTCCACATATTTTGTAATCCAAGAGATAAAAAGAAAGATGAGGAATAGATGAGAACATGGATTAAGCAATGACTCAACTTGATCTTCTCACTAAGCATGTATAGGGATCTCCTTCAAAGGTTGTTAATGTTGTTAATTTTAAGAGTGTTAAAGCTTATGATTATCAAGATGCAGAGTATCTTGATAATAATTCAATTTCTGTCGAACCTACTGGGGGGTTCCCTCCATACCCATCAAAGTCAAGATGGGAATCAAGGTTAGAAGGAAAAGGATCATGATAGATATTTGTGAGATAAATATCATGCTTTTTGAGATAAGGATAGAGATTATGATTTATTAATACCTCCATATAATAGGACCAAGGGTAAAGATTTAAGCTTCATTGATCTTGTGATATTTAAAAGTGAAGGTCTCCTCACTCATATCCTTATGGATATTTGAGGGAAGTGATAAGATGTTGTGAGAGTTGAAAAGTGATTTATGACATCTCAATCAAACAATGATATCTAATTTGGTTTCCACCAAACAACTTGAAACTCAAGTATGTAAAATCTTTGCTTATCTCAATGCAAGGCCAAAGGGTGGATTGGATACTGTCATGGTCTTTAATTCAAAGAAAGTGCTTATGTCATAGCAATTATCACTAGGAGTGGTCAGAATATTCGTAAAGATTCTATTGATTTTGATGAAGAACCTGATAAAAGGGGAAATAATGAACAAGTAAATGAAAAGAAAAAGCATTTAGAGAAGTCAAATGATGCAGTTCTAATGACTAGTGAGTCAATTATTTACATGCCGAAGGTAGTTGAAGAAAGTGTTGAAAGAAATATTCCAAAACTAGATGAAACTCTAATGTTTACTTCATCACAAATGAAAATTCCTCTCCCGTTCTAAAAAGGATCGTGAAGAAGGAAGATGATCCTATATTTAAGAAATTTCTTCCAGAACTTAGCAACCTATCAATGAATATTCCATTTTTAAAGTTTTACACAAGATGCTCAGGTATGTTAAATTCATAAAGGACTTGGTTATAAAGTAATGAGTCATGGATGCTGAAACAATTGATGTAATTCACTATTGTAGTGCCATAATGTATATTGTAATGATGGTGAGAAGGATGTCATGAGAGCATTTACTATTTATTACACTATTGGGGTGCACAAATTTGGAAACATTATGTGACCTTAGGGGAAGCATTAATTTGATGCCTTTTGACGTGTTCCAAAAGTTACGTTTGGGTGCTTCCAAACCAACCACATTTAGATTTTAATGGATGATCTTTCAATCAAGAATCCCTAGGAGTGTTATAGATGTTTTTGGTAAAGTGGACCAATCCATCTTCTCGATCGATTTTGTTATCATGGATTGTGAGATAGACCATGAGGTCCCCATCCTATGTAGGCTATTCTTTGCTATAGGATGTGCCTTGGTAGATGTTGAATGTGGTAAAATAAAGTTTTGAGTTAATAATGATGAAGTGTCCTGTAATGTATGCAAGTGAATGAAACAACCAAAGGACTTGCAATTTGTTTTAATAATTGATGTGATTGATGATGAGGTGTCCAGAACCATGGAAGCAGATTTTGTGAATTATCCCTCGATGGGTATATTACAGAACTTGACGAGTGAGGTTATTAAAGAAATCAATGAGGTGGTTTCTTCATTGAAGGGTCATGGATATTATACTAAAATTCCTTGCAAGTTGGATTTTTATTTGAAGAATCATGAAAGTTCACTCGTCAAAACTTTTATTATTCAACTGCCTAATCTTATACTTACGTCATTTTCTTCATATATTTGGTATGTCTTATTGGGTTAGAACAACACTTTGCCAATCATTGTTGCGATTGATCTATTGCCTTGACAAGTAAAAGCCTTAAAATATATTTTGAAAAAGTTTATTTAAGCTATTGGGTGGACCATAGCAGGCATCAAAGGCATTAATCAAGGAATTTGCTCCAATAAAATAAAAATAAAGAGGTGGTAGGATTCTAAGAACTTGAATGAAGAGTTTTGAATTGGTGATGATGTGCTCCTCTTAAACTCAAGGTTGAAACTTTTCATGGAAAGGATTAAAACCAAGTGGACGGGCCCATTCATGGTCGCAAATGTCTATTTTTGTGGAAAAATTTAATTAAAAGACAATGAGAAGAGAAGGCTCATTTTAAAGAGAAAATATTAAAGCAATACCATTTGGGTGGATCTGGAGCAGCTAAGGTTGAGTTGTTATGTTTAAAGGATCACAAATAATGAAAAAATGGTGTCGTGCCATGACTATAACTAAGGACCTTCTTTGAAGAAAAAACAAGGACTATCCTTCATATTTTCTACTGTTTTAGATACTAATTTTACTTTTTTATGGGTGTTTGTAGGTAATATTACAAATTAGGCTGTATCAAGAGAGGTTCTGAGGCTCAAAACAATGCCCCAAACCTAACTTTTGAGCTAAAAAACTGCATGTTATTGCGTTGACCAACGATAGATTTTCTTGATCTGCCTAGGCGTAAGTCAGGCACATGTGGAGTGTAGACCACCCTTGAAACCCATGCCAAAAGTTGGATTTCTTCACATTTTAACACTCCTTAAACTTACATTCAAAATTACTCATTTCTAATATCAAGAATTCATCTCCAGATCATTACATTGGGTGTTTCTTTCATCTTTTTCCTCTTATAGATAAATTTAAAAGACATGATCTTTTGTGATATTCTCTTTAAAATTCCATTAAAATATAAATGGTGTTTCACTTCCATGATACTTTTTGCTTTTAATTTGATTTGGTAGAGCTTATTTTGGTAAATTGTGATTATTGGAGTGATAATTTTTTAATGTTTACCTTTTTTTACTTTCTAAATTGGAAATTTTGGCTTCCTTATACTAGTGCATACCTTATGTTCGATGAAACCCACTAGAAGTTTGTTTGCTAAATTGAGTGGTGTGTCATCTAATTGTGTTAGTATGTGGACCAATAGTGTGTTTGGAGCTGAATTAGTCAATTAGGTTTACTCACATGCTCTTTTATTTTATTATATGCACATTATATGTTGTTAAAACGTTAATAAGAGAGGAATGTATTGAATGTTACTAATGGATAATTTATTTATTCTAAAGACATTAATATGTGTCCAGTTTCTCCTTAATGGAAGAAAACCGATTATTTTTTGTTGAAGTTGTTAATAAATGTTGTTTCCATGGCTTTGGTTGGTAATTAATTATGCTTAACACAGAATCCACTAGTGATATCTTAGTACCCCGTGAGCCATGAATTCTTGCCTTGCCCTATGATATATTGGGTGATGTTATTCTTAAGGGCATAGGCTCATTTTTGTTTCCATTGGTGTCATGAATATTTTTGAAGCTAAATAGGCGAAATGTGAAGTTAGAATGGCAATGTAAAGTTTCAATGGTTGATTGTTGTGATGAAATTGATCCATGAATTGTGTTGACCATGATATATTCCATTCCCCTTCATTTTCCTTTAGCTATATTTTCATTCTTACTGTATGAAAATCCCAAAAAATATGTTTTATTTTTTTCTCTTTTTATTTTGGTTTGTTCTTTTATTTTTCATAGGTATGTCTCCAAGAAAGATTTTTCCATGGATGATAAGAAGGGATCTGCTCTAGATAAGGGAAAAGTAAAAGCTACAACTAAAAAGGGAAAATAATCATCCTTTAAAGTAGACCAACAAGGTCTAGAAGTTCAAATCACGAATTGAGCTAGCCAAGCAACTTTCCAAGGATGAGAAGCATGCATTGATAGTTGGGGCTAGTTTCAGCTCTTGATATAATGATGAGTATACTTTTGTAGATGACCTATTTAGAGGAGCTTAATCTGATGAGGCTCCTAGTAATACAGTACGACCATCAACAGAAATGGACCCGAGTTCCTAATTCACTGTAGGGAGTCTTTACCCTCCTCTACTATTTTTTATTTTTGCATTGGGTACCTTGCAATAATTTTTTGTGAGGGTATGGGCATCTTCTTCTACATATGATGGTCTGTACTATTTGATATAAGTTGATGCCATTGGTTGGACGGATTGTAGAGACATACATTACTTTTACATTTTTATGTTTATTTATATCTTATATTTTGATGCTTATTTAGCCTTGTGATTCTTGTTATTCATGATCGACATTGCTTTGGATATGACCCTTTGAGAGTATATTAATGATGATGTCGGATATTGCCATTTTTGGGCTTGTTTCATGCGCTTAATATTAATGTGATACCTGATTGTTATTGTATAAGTATTGATGATGTATTTAGGGTGATGCTGTGTGCATTGTTCTTGATGCCTCTAGTATATACATACCCAATACACTTGAAGGGATTTCTTCAAAACTCAGTTCTTTCCCACGGAGTAAAAATTTTATTTTCTTTTCCTTTGTACTTTTCTCTTTATTTTAGTTATGTTCTTTATTGAACACAGTGGTTTTCACCCATGAAGGTTGATATGGTGACATTCTTTGGTGAAGTGCCTAGTCTTTTGAGTTGATTTGGAATAGGTAAAAGTTCAAAAATCTTTCAAAATGATATTGTCAAGGAATGAAATGGAGAAAAAAACCAAAAAGTTTTCTTTTTGAAAAAGTGCAAGGATGTTTTTGAGCTTTCTCTTGAGTGACACAATTAAATTAAATTTTTGGATTCTTATAAGGGATGATTCATTGACTTGGGATAACTTATTAAGCTCAAATTTGTCAAATTGGTTGGGCGATCAACGTTTTCCTCTATGAGTATGATGCCTTGTGTGGTGAAATTTTTTAATAATTTTTGTACATATGTGTAGTATAGAACATGCCCAAGTGTATTCAAAGCAAAATCCTAGGAAATATTGGTTTGGATGATGATCCGAGCCCATTTTTGAGCCATCACATGGCTAAATTGCCACCTTAAAATTTTCCTTAGTAACTCTTTTGATCTGTGTCCCCATTTTTCTATCTTCTTTTAAAGATAATCATGCTATAAAATCTAAACCCATTTTAAAAATCTTATTTTTGGCACTTAACCTCTTTTGATTCATCAAATGATTCTAAGGAAGGAAATATAGGCGAAAGCCTATGTTTGGGGTGCTGTGCAATAGTGATATTGATTTAAGGGTAATTCAAACTAATTGTTTAGGGGAATATTGTATTATGCCAAGATGAGGCCCGATAGTTATATGTAAGGTTATCAAATGATGTTCTTAAGAGAAAAAAGATATGATGATTACAAAGTTGGATAGCCTAGCCCATAGAACTTGAAGAAAAAATAAAATAAATGAGGGGATATGAAAGGCGTAAAGTTAGAACATCTCTAAAAGAGTCAAAGAAGTTAGGAAACAGAATGGTGTGTTTGATTTGTTTTGGAATAATTAAGCTTAAGGGTTAAGGGAAACAAGGGAAATAATTTGAAGGTGAATAAGGTGGGTAATTTGATAAATTTTGGATGGAAGAGGTTAAACTATTATATTAAAGGAGGTCTTTTAGTCACTTGATCTATGCATTCCTTCACCCACCTTAAGCTTTATTCGATATCCACAAGACCTTGGTGACTCCAAACTAGGTAAGTCTACGTTAGTGACAAAAAACACAAAGGAAAAGCCTATGGTTCTACTTTTTGTAGTTGAATTTCTTTGCCACAGTAAGTATGAATTCTTTCAATATTTGATATCCTTTAAGATTTGAAATATCTTATTTATGTGGAGCTAACTCGTGTTTTTGTAAGGCATCAATACATTGGGGTAAAGGGTGATGTCTTACTCTCGATTTGGGTAAATAAGCAAGGTAAGTTGCATTGTGAAGATTGAGATGATCTTTGAAGATTTTGCATGACCTTTTGAGAAACATTATTGTTTTGAAAGATTCATTTGATACTAAATTGTATCCTTGCTTTATAGACGTGTGCTTATTCAAAATCTTTTGTTTATTTTTTGCCATGACAAATTTGAGAGGTCTTTTTTGAGCTTTGTTAGCCTAGATCATTATTGTAGCTTTCTTGTGGGTTGTTTTGAGTCGTAAATACCCTACCACATTAGAATATTCTTGGTTTCTTAAGGACAAGCAATATTTTAATTTTGGGGGTTGATAACTCAACAATTTGATGACTTGTTAACACTTTTTAAGCTTGAATTATCATTATTTCACATTGATTTGGTTGTGATTAGTGAATTGGTTTTGCTTATTTTTCTTCTTAATAAGATATTTGATAAGGGTTTTGCATTTATTTAATGTTTTAACTAAAAATTGAGTGTTGCAAACCCCAATTACCTTTGAGCCCATATCATCCTTGACATAGGGGAGGGTGAAGAATAGATATGAAAAATAACTTGAATACATTTGGAAAAATAGTCAAATACACATGCATAAACCCAAAAACAGTAAGGTATAACTGCATGTGTCATCCATATTAGATTAGTCTCTAATTGTTTCTAGTTTTGAGAATGTATTCCCTACAACGAAATTGTCAAATTTGAAGCAATTCAGACAAACCCCTTATTTTTACTTTTATGCTTATTTACTATGCATTATGGGTCAACTCCTAGTTGACTTCTAAGACTCACGAGTATTGAAATCATTTGTTCATTCCTAATGTATTCGACCCCAACTTCCCAAGGGTGTAATCTAAGCATCATTACTTATTACTGCAGGTGGTTGTTAAGTTTTTTTCCACTATGAAGCATCGATGAATGGATTGAACTATAAGGAGGTTCTTTTTTTTATGGTTTGAGAAGTCTGAGTTGATCATTTAGAAGCTCAAGGGTTTTCTCACTTCATCTCGTATATCCTCTCTTCTTAATTGAGAGTGAGGAATTTAGAATTTGTTGTGATACTTTTGTTATTTCTTTGGGTTTTGTGTTGATGTAGTTGGTCTGATTTATTTCTTATCCATTGGGACAGCTAAAGGTGCACGAGTGCAACTACCCCAATCATGATTAAGAGTTGGCGGTGGTAGTTTTTGCACTTGAGATTTGTAGATATTATTTTTTGGCATGCATTGTGAGATCTACACTAATCATCATAGTCTTTAGTATCTTATGACTTACAGAGCTCAATTCTATACCATAAAAATTGATGTACTTGCTGAAGGATTATGACATCACCATTTTTTACCATTCGTACAAGGAAAATATAGTATTGGACCCCTTGAGAGGGAAGATAGTAAGTACGGGTAGCTTGGCTTTTATTTAAGTTTTTGATAGGATGTACGTTTGAGACATTTAGTCCTTTGCCAACTTGATGGTGCAACTTTATATTTCAGTCTCCAGGAGGATTTTTCTTGTATTCACTCTAGACCTACATTATTAGGGTAAATTCAAAGTCTTTAGTTTGAGGGTTAGGGACTTTGTATCATCCAAGATCAAGTGATAAGTGGTGATTCCAAGAGGGTTACCCCAGATTATGAGGGTATATTGAGATATGATGGCTGCATTTATGTTTTAAGGGTTAGAGATGTGAACCAGTTGATATGTCATTAGGATCAAAGTTCCAGATGTTCTATTCACCCTAGGACAGCTAAGATGTATAGGAATTTGCAGTAGCACTATTGGTTGAGGTGTATGAAGATTAATGTGGAAGACTTTGTAGCTTGTTACATATGTTGTCTATGGATAAAAGTCAAGTAATAGAGTCCTGTTAATCTTATTCAGAAGTTGCTCTTTCCCAAGTAGAAATGGGAGCAAATTACCATGGACTTTGTTAGTTGTTTTCCTTGCACCTTCCATTATTCTAAAGGCACTTGGGTCACTATAGATTTGTTGACCAAACTTTCACAGTTCTTTCCTATTTAGATATCCTTCTGTGTAAAGAGGTTAGGCAATATCCCTGTTCGTGAGATAGTGTACCTGGATGGAGCATCCATATCTATTATTTTAGACTGGGTCTTGATATTTTATTCTAGCTTATAAAGAGTTTTCAGTAAGAGTTGGGTACTCAAGGTGATCTTTGCATAACCTTTTTCCCTCATACTTATGGATAGTCAGAGAGGGCTATTTAGGTTCTTGAGGATATGCTTTGGGCTTGTGTTATTGACTTGGGAGGTTAATTAGAGTAATAGCTAAATTTTGTGGAGTTCATGTATAATAAGTTTTATGATTTGTCTATTGATATTTCACTATTTAATGAACTTTATAGTGCATGTTGTCGATCACCAATAGGATAGTGCGATACCTTGGAGGTTAGGCCCTATGATACTTACTTTATTCGAGAGTAATTAGATAGAGGCCGGGTGATTCCGTATAGGCTAAGGGTAACTTATAGTAGGTTGTAGGCTTATGAAGATCGTAGGTTTCGTGCCTTGAGGTTTTAATTTAGGGACTAGGTATTCTTTTGAGTATTGTCCATGAATGGCGTGATAAGTCTTGGGAGGAAAGTCAAGCCTATCCCCAAATATATTGGACCTTTTAAGATACTTTTCATAGTTGGAGAGGTGGATTAAGAGTTGGCCTTGCCCCAAAATCTTTTTGTTGTTCATCCAGTTTTATATGATTTATGTTGTAGAGATACAACATCGGCGAGCCACATGTGACTCAGTAGGGCTCGATTTAGTTAGGAGAGTAGTTGACCTTAGTGGAGGAGCCAGTTTTCATATTAGCCAGGGATGTTAGGTGGTTGCGCACTATAGAGATTATAGTAGTTAAGCTTCTTTAGAGGCATCACCAATTAAGGAGGCTCCTTGGGAGATCGAGAGAAATATGTGGGTCTAATATCCCCAATTATTTGCGCCTTTAGGTATATCCTAACCCATTAATTTCATAGATGAAAGTCCTTTAAGTATTGGATATTTCAATGTTCTCCATGTCATTTTATGCTTTTCCACACATTTTCTCCGTTTATAGATTTCCAGTAGCTGGCCCAAGTCATTTGTTACTTGTTTGAGCTAACAGTTCAACTACCGTGCAGTTTGTTATGTTATTGGAGCCAATTACCTGATTTGAAGTCATCATTAGTAAGGATTAGCTATCGACCAAAAATTTAGGTTAACGACTTTATATGCCAATTCTGATAGTTCTATTAACTCTGGAATGTTGATTTTATGTCAGGGGACCATTTGCTCGGGTTCCAACCCTTTTAGACTGATTAAAGGCTATTGGACAAAATTTAATAAAAGTGGCCATTAGGTGTTGGGCCCATATTTCATTGAAACAATCGAGGATGGAAATTTTGAAGGATTCATTGAGTCTAGAATGTCAAATTTGATCAGGTAGCATAGTTCATTTGCATTAACGAGATTGACAATAAATATCGAGGGGTTGATGGAAAATTAACAAATCCAAGTTTCAGTTGATGCGTGAGTTAGCTAGTGCATCCACTAAAGTGGACCTTCTATTGCTTTAGTGGCCAAGTTGTTTCTTTAGCGGTCGAGGAAGTCCTACCTTAATTTCTTTAGAAAAACCCCTACTTTTAAAGTGGGTGCCGCTTAAGCGACACCTTATCCTCTTTAGCGGAGGGTGACCCAAGATGGGTACCAGTTTTGTGGTCGTACACCGCTTCAGCGATGACCACTTAAGCGCACCTCGAAGGGCAATTATTTCAGCCCTCTTACCAATTGTTTCCCATTTCTTACCAGTCTCAAGAGTCAAGAAACCCTAAGGAGTGTGGGAAATGAGGAAACTAATCTTTGGGTGATTGTGGTGTATTGGTGAGCTCGGAATAATCATTTCCTCATCATAAGACTTGTAAGTTTCCATCTAATTCTTGTTTTAATTCCTCAATATAATTACTAATACCTAGTTGTTTGGTGAGTGCATTGTGGAATTGTTGTAGCTCAGAATTTACCCATTCATGAGGGAAAATGATCCTTGAGCATAAAGGGACGTGTTGAAGATTTTTAAAGCAGGCCCCATATTAGATTTTGACTTAATTTTTTGGTAGAAGCATAAATATTGAATATGCATGTCATTATTTGCATATTAATGCATTGATTACTATTTTGATAGTGTGGCATTGAGCAGAACCTTCTCAAAAGGGGAAATCGCCAATTTGGTAAATTTTATCGGGCTTTCTTCGACATCTAGGTAGGCTAGGCTTACCCTCCTCTTAAATGAGATTAATTCTAGTATCGATATGATATTATGATAGTTTTTGGTTGGGAATTAAAACTTGGTAGTGTATTTTAGAATATATTGATTAGTTAGTCAATTATGGCACCGTAATTATTTGTATTTGAGTTCATCACCCATTTCTTAGGATAAATTTCTATCTTAGTACTCAGTAAGGATTATTTACTACCTTGTAGTGTTATTGGGATACTTAGACTAATCTGGGGGTAGTAATTACATTAGAATGAATCTTTGGGGTTAGACGTGTTCTCTCCGACCCACCATAGGCCAAGACTAATATTAGCTACTTATTGACTCAATAGGCCTTTATAAGTTATCCTATTTACATTTGTGATCTGTGGAGGACTTAGATATATTATTCCTTATTCTTGATGTGTACTTGGGAGATGATAAAACTTGTTTAAGTCTGAAGATATTGATGATATTATGACCAATTTATATTTGATATCTATGATGATATTACTTCCAGTTCATGTTGGTTATTCTTCATATTTTTTCCAGTTCAACTCCGGCATTTGAGATACTATTTTTAGTTCGAGTCTAGTACTAAATGGTTATGGAACCAATCTAAGTCTGGTGTTCATGGCATTGAAAGATCCACAATTACAGTTTTGAAACATGGATAGTTAGAATATTTACTACTATTTTCTTCTTCTTGATTACATGCACAGGGATAATAGGGGCCCTCATTTTGTTATTTACTTTTATATATGTCTCCAGGGTGCCCATTTATACTATAGACAGTTAAGTTGTTTTGATATTTTTTAACTATTTAGTTACTCTTAGTTGTTGGAGCATTATTCCAGGTAGCCCTTTTTCTCTAACTTAGCTAATTATATCACATTTTAATATATTCATATTATGATTTAGCTTAGTCATCCAATGATGCCTACCAAGTACCCATTGAATTAGTACTCATACTACACTTTTGTACCCTTTTTGGTATAGATCCAAGTACTAACTGCTGTTGTTTGAGTTGTATTAGTGTGGATCAGAGTTCGTATATTGGGTGATCTCTTGTAGCCAGACTTGGCTTTCTCTCCATCTTTTCTTTTTGGATGGTCTTTCATTTTGAGACTACATATTTGACAGTGATATAATTCTTATTCTTTTGTTAGAGGCTCTTGTACCGACCTTACTAGGTCGTGGGATATTTTTACTCCTTTTATTATTTCTATGTAATTATGGTATTATCCTTATATTTATGACTTATGATCTGAGTACATGTACAATTCTGGCATTTATACCACTTTCCACCAATTAACCCATTACTTGTCATTTTGAGTTACAATTTGACTTACCGATTGGTGGAATAAAGCAGGTGTCATCATGAGTCATTAAATTAGCCTATGACATAGTCTTATCATGGTTTCAACCACAATTTGTGGGGTATTTTGAAAGGTTCATCAAATTTTTAAAGGTTGTCCTTCAAACATGTGAATTTTTGTTTCAAGTGTCATCAGTACAAGTTATTGGCTTTGGAAGAGATTGCAGACTATAGTCAGCACCATTTGGATTTCCAGGGGTAAACATACGAGGAAGTGTCCTAATGGTAGTTTTTGTGGATTTTTAATGAGTCATCTTTATTAGTTTGAGGTTAGTGTGTTGCGATCATACGGATCGGGTCGAATGATACTGAAACCATCACTGTGCATCAGAGTAGATAGCAGGTTTGGAAAGATAAGAGAATGTTATATTTGTAGTTAGGAGTTAGCTATATTGTTTATGGATTAGATCATATTTATCCTTGTCATGTGTTTGCTTAGTTGTGCTCTTATTAGTTTGATATTGATACGCTTTAGGTTAGTGTCTTGTGTACTTCAGTCGAAGTTAGTCTATTTGAAAGATAGTTAGCTTTTAAGGATGAGTTTGTGTCTAACTAGAAAAGTTGAATAAGGAAGTGAGTGAAAAAAATGATACATTCATCAAACACCATTTGAAGCGTTTTTTGGTTTTGAAGTTTATTTGGGGAGACTTTTGGGGCATGCCTACCTAATACCTTGTTCTTTCAAGCATTGAAGCTCTATCAAATCCTTGAGTTTTATTAACAAAAATACTTTTATTAGTGGATGTTGTAATTATCCTCTAGGTAATTTTCTTTATTTGTTTATATTTTCTGTGCATTATATCCCAAAGTGACATGACCCAAATCACGAGTCATAATGGCACTAACTTTATCTCACCAGTAGGTAAGCCAAACCTTATCTCAGAGCTAGATGCAATGGAATAACTTGGTTGAAAATGGTCTAAAAGCAAGAAATTAACAATTATAGACTTAAATAGTGATAATACAGTCATAAAGGTCTAATAGATAGATAGAAACTCAACAACGATCCCAAGACTTAGTAATGTTAGTAAAAGAGCTACTACAAATGAACTATGAGTACAGAATAGTAAAATACAATCTGTCTCGAAGATGAAAGACTGGACATAGATAAATTGAAGGAGAAAGGTAACCTTGACTCCAAGAGCTCACCCAATCTCCAAAATCAACCCTGCACGAATATCGAATCAGTGGTCGGCCACTAGTACTCGAATCTTAACAAAAAAGGTACAAAATTATAGTATGAGTACAAAAATAATGAGTACTTAGTAGGAATCATCGGTTGACTAAGCTAAATCATAATCTAAATATGATAAGATACAAGATATAAAATAAGCTAAGTCAAGGAAAAACGAGGAAAACCAAGAAATAAGCTCCAACAGCATGGTACATAAATAAATCAATGTATACGAGATAATAACATAAAGATCATACCATCATAACTACGAGATTGGTCCCCATATGCCAAAAAATGTAGAAAGTAAATAATCCAATGCAAGCCCTCATGAACCTGGAGGGCATAATAAAGGAAACTAAGCTACTAAATAGCCGTAAATATCCAAATTATCAAGCCATGACCAAGAATCCATATGAATCGTACCATTTTTTTTACATAATTCCCAATGTCATACTTGAACCAGCACTCAATAGTATCATCATCATTAGCATCATTTGTCGAGCCTAAACCAAATCCTCTATTATCAGGATAATTATCAAATACTGGACTCGAACTAGAACTCATATCATCAATATTATTATCAAATACCAGACTCGAACCAAAACTCATATTTATAAACTATATCAATGAACCATATCAACAAGTCATATCAATAGACTAACCCAATAGACTACACAAATACCATATCTATGAAGTGATGCCAATAACCATTCCCATAGGCTATGTCAATAGTCATAATCATGAGTTATTTCAATAATCTTATCTGCAAGCCAACAATCATGGCTATAAGCCTTTAATTGTATCTAAAAGCCATGTCATATCTATGAGCCATTAATCATATCTATAGTCCATTAATCATATCAATAAGCCATATATATCTATGAGTCATTAATCATATCTATAGGCCATTAATCATATCAATAAGCAATGTCATATCTATAAGCCATTAATTTTATATATAGGCCATTAATCATATCAATAAGTCATATCATATCTATGAACCATTAATCATAACTATAGGATATTAATCATATCAATAAGCCGTATCATATCTATGAACCATTAATCATATCTATAGGCCATTAATTATATCAATAAGCCATATTATATGTATGAGCCAATATTCATATCTATAGGCCATATGATACCTATGAGCCTTTAATCATATCTATAAGCCATTAATACTATCAATAAGTCATACCATATCTATGATCTATTAATCATATTTACAGGAGATATCACATTTATTAGCGTTTAATCATATCTATAAGCCATTAATCATATCTATAAGTGACATGACCTGAACCAGGGCCTAGTTGTGTCGAGTATGTCATGTCCGACCTGATCAGAGACCTCCCCAAAGACGCAATCATAACCACCCTACACCCTATGTTGGATGAATTTTGAATAAATAACAAGATATAAAAAAATCAATTGAATGACATTTAAAGGAGTACATAACCGTAACCAACAAAATATCTAATCAAATATCCAATCGGTTCCAACCCTAATGCTAATGCCAATCCAAGGTTGACAACAATACCAACACCGCCCATGACCATAGTTATTTTATAAAGCCACTATCCAGAATCAATAAAATCTGGTCGGGACATGCCCCCGACCACTGCAAAAACTAAACCAAAGAAATAACAAAAACAAAGAAGTCCATAGCATGAAATGAAGCCTTTCAGAGTATGGAAGCTTACCACTTTAGTCTAATTGAAAGCGGTCCCCGAATCTAAGTCACTAAGTAGGAGAAATAGTAGTATCGCCAGTTCCTACATCATATGGGATACAGGGCTCGAAAATAATAAGCAAAGTGAATACTAGCATGTAGTTAGGGATAAGATAAAATAGTGCCAGTAATTCAAAACCAAAGTAAATAACCATATGCAATCACATAGATAAATATATATATATGAGGGAATCGAGTTTAGCATACGTTTAAAACCATAACCTGGGTTGAGTAGCTTGACCGTCCTAAAATCACCCATGGGTAATATGAGTTCAGCTCCCCCTGCTGAAAGGTCCTAGTGCGTGTTAGTCCCACGATAGGAGAAAAGAACCTGAGAAGACTGTTACATCTCCAAATTATATAGTGTGTCATGCACACGGTCACCAAGACCACCTTACATTGGAAAATAAAAGTTTCCCCTATCGGTTCCCCCAAGAACCCCACCTTCTACTGCTTTGATACTCGGTGCACTTTAATCCCATATTAAAACATTTACATATTCCAACTATTTACAAAGGAGTCTTTTAATTAGGCATTAACCATTGGTATCGTCATACCTAAATTAGAACTTGAAAATCTATCATTTTATGTCACACCAAAATCATTAACCAAGTGGACTCCCAAGTTTCCAATTAAACCAAAAGCATGGACATCAAGGTCTTTCCAAACTATTTAAAACCAACCAAACCAATTTAAGTTCCATTACCATATTATGCATTGTAAGGATTTCAAGAATAGTAAAACTATGTGACAAAATCATTCTCATTGGCATTTTAACAAAGATGTTGAGGGTATATAGTTTCCGAAACAAAAAAATCCAACAATCCATTGACCTTTCCCTTGTTACCATATGTTTAAACGATAATTATAACATGTAAACATAAGAAAAGCATGGGAAACATTATCTATCCATAAACAACCAAAAACCCCAACGTCTATTTCAAAAATCAAAACAATACCACAATAATACCATGAAAACCATTCATTGAAACATGCTTTAAGTTGAAATAACAATGAGGGGGGAGTAACATGCCTTAGACACCAAGGAAGACAGAGAGATTCTCCCTTGAAATCCCCTAATTGATTGTATTGTAGAAACCCTAGCCTATTCTTAAACCAAGATCTTAAGTGATATTTTAAGTGATTTTAAGAGTGTTTTAATGAGAATAATAGGTTAATGTAGTCCCTATACGTGTTTTATGTCGTGGGATAAACCCCCAACTTAAAACTGTAGAAAACTTACAGGTGGTATGAGGTGACCCTCTAACTCATTACCACACCATAAAACTGGTACTATCAAGTCGTACCTAGAATAGAAAGTTGGACATCCAAATACTATCCACCATACGACTCCATTTCCCTAACTCATGACTAGACCATACGACTAGTATGGTCCAGTCGAACCCAAGACAGAATCCAAAGGGATTGACAATGGAAAATATATAACTACACCTTACTATTCATACCCTTTCATCACATCTCTTAATGAGCCACTCGTACTCACAACCAAGTCAAGTTACTAAGTTACTGATTTGATTAAGGGACTGACCCAAATGAATCATTACCACCCCTAATGACCCATACCCACTTAACCATAACCATAATAGAAACCCAACAATCCTTCACTAGTCCCCTAACGACAAGGGTACCCTAACCCATACCCACATGTACGACTTGTATGGTGAGTCATGACAAGGATAATGAGTCCAAAATGCAGGAAATTTCCAATTACCAGAATCGAGGGTATTTCAATTCTCCCCAACATAGATCATTCCACCTTGAATAATGGAACGAGTTAGTAGCTAGCATAATTAGACCCCCAAATTCCACTACCCTTACCTTTAACAAAGTTAGGATAAAATATTCCAAGGAAATCAATCTTTTCTTTAACAAAGTTTGAAAACAAAGATGGTAAGATCAACCCATACCTTATGCATGAATTCCTGGAGTAGAAAACATGAATAAATACTTGGACTTTATGTCCTCTTAGGCTTCCCAAATAGCCTCTTCTACCTTATGGTTACTCTATAGAACTTTTACCGAAGCTACGTCTTTGGTCCACAACTGATCAACCTATCGATGCAAGATCTCAATAGAGACCTTCACATAAGACAAAGAATTTGAAATACCAATATCCTTAATAGATAAAATCTGAGACAGATCACCCACCCACTTTCTCAACATAGAAACATGAAATACAAGGTGAATGCAGCTCAAACTAGAAGATAACTCCAACTAATATGCAACATTAACAACTTTTACTAAAATCAAGTATGAATCAACATACTAGGGACTCAATTTTTCCTTATTCCCAAACCGTAGAACTCCTTTCATGGGAGACATGTTCATGAACACCCTATCCCTAACCTTAAATTCTAAGTTCCTATGCCTCATATCTGCATAGGATGTTTGGTGATGTTGGGCGGATTTAAGGCTATCCTAAATCACCTTCACCTTTTTCATAGCTTGGTCAACCAAATTCGGGCCAAACATCTCCGCCTGACCAACCTCAAACCACCCAATAAGAGATCTATACCTCCTATCATACAATGCCTCAAAATAAGCCATTCCAATGTTAGAGTGGTAGCTATTGTTTTAATGAAACTCTATAACAGGCAAATGCTTAACCCAACTACCACCATAGTCAATCACGCAAGCATGTAGCATATCTTCTAATGTATGAATATTCCTTTCCATTTTCCCATTCAACTGTTGGTGGAAAGCAATACTAAGACTCACCTTTGTACCCAAACCCTTCTGAAATGACCGCCAAAAGTGAGATGAAAACTACATACAATGATTTGAGATAATAGAAATGGGCACCCCATGCAACTTCACAAACTCATGTAGATACAACCTTGCATAGTCCTCAGTTGAGAAACTTGTTCGCACTAGCAAAAAGTGAGCAGACTTTGTCATCCTATCCATGATTACCCAAATCGAATCAAACTGATTCTGAGACCGAGGAACACCATTAATGAAACTTATATTGAACACCTCCCATTTCCAAATAAGCAACTCAATTTCTTGGTACAATCCTCTGGCCCTCATGTGCTCAAGTTTCACCTATTCTCGCACCATGCACTTAGCCATAAACCAAGCCACATCCTTTTTCATATTATTCCACCAATACATTCCCTTAAGATAATGATACGTTATTATAAAAAATGGATGAATAGAATAGTGTGAATCATTCACCTTAGCCAAGGTCCTCTTTCCCAAACCATCTATATCGAGAATACATAACCTTTCTTGGTACTACAAGGTACCATCACCACTAATCTCGAAGGCCATCTTCTTATGCCCACGTACATCACATTTGATCCTAATCAAAATAGGATCTAACATTTTTTTGTCCTTTACCTCAGCACCAAGAGACGACTGCACCACTTTCTGTACGGCTACACCACCATGCTCAAAGTCCAAGAGATAGACTCCAAGGTTAGCTAAATTGTGAAAATCTTTCACCAACTTCCGCTTCCCTTTATGCATGTAAGCTTGCCTTCCCATGGATAACTTGCTAAGAGCATCAACAGCCATATTTGCTTTTCCTGGATGGTAGTGAAGACTCATGTCATAATCTGTGAGTATCTCAAGCCATCTCCTCTGCCTGAGGTTCAGTACTTTTTAAGTAAACACGTATTGTAGGCTCTTATGATCAGAAAAGATATCCACATGCACACCCTATAGATAGTGACATCAGATTTTCAATGCGAACACCACAACCAACAATTCCAACTAATGGGACAGATAATTCTTCTCATGTTCCTTCAACATTCTAGAGGCATAAGCTATCACCTTGCCATGCTGCATTAAGATGCAACCAAACCCCATATGGCATGCATCATAATATATCGTAAATCTATCTGTTCCTTCGGGCATGTTCAAGACCGAAGCAAAAATTAGATTATCTTTATCTTTAAGAACTACCATCACACGCATCAGACAACACGAACTTTACCTTCTTTTGAGTCAACTTAGTCAATAAAGGCTGCTATGAAAGAAAAACTCTCCACAAACCTCCTATAGTAACCAGCGAAACCTAAGAAACTTAGAATATTGGTTGGAGTCATGGGTATAGGCCATTTCTTAACCACTAGAACTTTCTGTCGATCTACCATATTTCCTTCACAAGAAATGACATGACACAAAAATGTGACAATGTTCAACGAGAACTCACATTTTGAGAATTTCACATAAATTATTAATCTTTCGGGGTCTGCAACACTATATGGAGGTGATTAGAATGATCCATGTCACTCATTGAGTACATCAGAATAACATCTATGAAATCAATAACAAACAGATCAAGAAACTGATAGAAGACCTTATTCATCAAATCCATGAATATCGTTGGGGCATTAGTAAACCAAAAATACATAACCAAAAACTCAAAATGCCCATACTGAGTCTGAAAATAGTCTTAGGTATATTTACCTCCCTAATATTTAACTGATGATACCCAAATCGAAGATTAATCTTGGAGAAAAACATAGCACCCTAAATTTTATCAAGCAAATCATCTATCCTCGGAAGAGGGTACTTATTCTTTACCGTTACCTTATTCAACCATTGGTAATCAATACATATATGAAAGGAACTATCCTTCTTAAGCACGAATAACACCGGTGCACCCTATGGGGACACAGAAGGACGTATGAAACCCTTGTCTAAAAAATCCTATAGTTGCTCCTTAAGCTCCTTCGACTCAGCTGGAATCTTTATATATGGAGGAATAAAATTGGATGAGTGTCTGGAACCAGATCAACCTCACTATTAGGAGGGACACCAGGAAGGTCATCATGGAAGACCTCAGGAAATTCATTTACCACCGAGATGGAATGCAAAGAAGGACCCTATAATTTAGAATATTTAACCATGACCAAATGATATAGACACCCCTTGATATTAATCTCTAAGCTCTAAGATATGATATAAAACTTTTCTTAGGATTTAGGGAACCACCCCCTCATTTAATAACTGGCTCATTAGGGAATTTAAAGACAATTTTATAGGTTCAATAGTCTACAGAAGCATAGAATGAGTGCAACTAATTTATCCCCAAAATGACCTCAAAATCTACCATGTCTAATTCAGACAAATCTACCAAAGTCTCCCAACCACCCAAAGATACCACACAACCCCTATAGATCCTTCTAGCCAACACAGAGTCACCCACTTAGTAGAAATAGAAAAAGGGTTCGAAACACCCTCGGACCAAAACTAAAATGCACTGCCACAAATGGGGTCACAAACAAAAGAGTGGACCCCAGATCTAGTAAATAGTATACATGATGGAAAAAGAGTTTTCATATACCACTAATGACATCAGGCCATGCCTTAGACTTCTGACGAGTAGTAAGAGCATAAAGTCTATTCTGATAAGTGACAGAACTAGATGGTTATTCCTTAGGTGCCAAAGCTAATGAAGAGGAAATAAGAACCTTATTTTCCTCTGAAGCAATATTACCAATTGGACAGATTCTAATTAGGTTCCATGGCTTATTACAGTTGAAGCACTTATCCTTTCCCTTATCACAGTAACCCCGATACAATCGACCAATAAATCTATAGAAAGGATATAATAGAGCTGACTGGGACCTGTTAGCCTGAGATTGGGAACCCTATGCCCTATAGTTGTCGCCACTCTAAAAATGCCGATCACCAATGACTTTGGGTAAGAAGAATTAGTCATCGAGTAAGACCAGGAATTTCCCTACTTTTTCTTAGGCCACTTCCCACCATCCCTACCACCCTATTGTTGTCCACCACCCTTCTAAAAAAATCTTAAATTCTGGCTATACCTTTCTACTCTCTCAACCTACTTCTACTTTTATTTCTCTACCTACT
Organism: Capsicum baccatum var. pendulum; assembly: GCA_030864225.1. Taxonomy (NCBI): domain Eukaryota; kingdom Viridiplantae; phylum Streptophyta; class Magnoliopsida; order Solanales; family Solanaceae; genus Capsicum; species Capsicum baccatum. Next base: position 141,840,648 of record CM061552.1, read on the forward strand.
CTATGTACATAACTAACCTAGAAATATCCTTGTACTTGTTCAACAAGGTAGCCTTACTTTCTAGAATCAATTCTCGAGACAACCCAAAAGTAAACTTCCTTATTCTAGCCCTCATGCTAGAAACCAACTCTAGAGAATACCAAGATAACTGGTGAAACTTTAAGGCATACTACTTGACTGATATTTTTCCTAGCTTATGATTTACAAACTCTTTCGTGTTCACAACGCTCAACTCTTGAGAAAAAAATGGTCTAGAAAAACACTAGAGAAATAATCTCATAGGAATGACTCAGCATTGTCACCCCTAGTCTGCTCCCATTCCTCATACCATTGGTATGCTATATATTTGAGTTGATAGGAAGCAAATCCAACACCCTTCACGTTAGTAGCATGCATAACACGAAAGTTCCTTTCCATCTTATCCATAAAAGCTTAAGGATCCTTCTCAACCTTAACACAAGTAAACACAAGAGGGTTTATCCTCATGAACTGGCTAACCCTTGTGACCTTAGAAGATGGAGTAAATAAAATACCATGCTTAGCTTGAGAAGCAACCAATTATTCCAACAAATGGATAGACTGATGAAACTCAATATTCATCACATCAGCTTGGGGAGATCAAGAAGGGCTAGAGGAAACCAGTAGAACTCTAGGAGAATAATTAGGAACTAGACCCCTAGACCGGGTTTGGACCTCATATGTAGAATAGGCCCCATCAATATTATCCTCGAGAAGGACAAAAAAGTTTTTATGAGCTTCAGATCATCGAGGAATCATGATCTGAAAAGCGAAAAAATAAGGATTTGAGAAGATTTTAGGACCTTAGACTCTAAAGCTTGAAAATAGAACATAAGAAAGAGAAAGATTCCTAAATTCCTTGTAGCCTCTCCCTTATGATTGTGGCTAGCTACACACCCTTAGAAGAGACTTTACTCGATACGAATTTGTCATTATCCAAATTGACCATGAATCTAGGGCTATGACACTAATCCGACATGACCCAAAAAAAGGCCTAGTCATGTCGGGCATCTCAAGTCCAGCTCGGATCAGAGACCGCCCCCAAGAACCAACCATAACTACCGTACACCCTATGTTGGATGAATTCCAAAAATATATCAAGATATAAAAAATTCAATTGAAAGACATTTTAACGAGTGCATAACCATAACCAACAAAATATCCAATCAAATATCCAATCGACGCCAATCTCAATCCTAATACCAATGCCAATATCATGGCTGGTACCAATACCGACTTTGCCCATACCCATACTTGTCTGACAAAGCCTTTTATCCAGAATTAATAACATCCTGTTGGGACATGCGTTTGACCATAGATAAAACCAAACAAAATAATAACAAAAGAAAAAAAAGTCCATAGCATAAAATAAAGCCTTTCGGAGGATGAAAGCTCACCACTTCAGTCTAACTTAAAGTATTCCCTGAATCTAATTCACTGAGCATGAGGAATGGTAGTATGTCTAGTTCCTACATCGGGTGAGGATACAATGCTCAAAGCTAATTATTGGAGTGAACACTAGCATGTACTCGTGGATAAGATAAAATAATGCCAGCAATCCAAAACCAAAGTAAATAACCATATGAAATCACACACACACACATACATACACACATGTACATATATAGTTCCAAGAAAGAGAACAGAACCGGGTTTAACATGCATTAAAAACCTTAACCTGGGTTGAGTGGATTGTCCATCCTAAAACCACTTATATGCAATATGTATTTAGCTCCCCCTGCTGAAAAGCCCCCAGTGTATGTTAGCCGCGCGACCAGAGAAATATCCTTAGATGACTAGTACATCTCCCAAAGTAGAAAGTGTGTCATCATGCACATAGTAACTGATAACGCTCAATCTACAACTCTCGTAGGAGTGTAAAACGGTCGTTAGCAAATATAGAACCCAACTGGGTTGGGTATCGATCCCACAGGGAATAGCTCGGTCAACAAGTAAGAAACGATTACTAGACTTTTAGTGCAAGTCTCGTAAGTAGGGGGGATTGTAATATGTAACCAAAATATTTAAAGTAAAAACTGAAAATAGCAACGTAAAAAGAAAGAATGTGTAGTAGGTTGTGAAACAATGAGAATTGAAGCGTTGGGGTTATGTCCACCTTCTGAGTTATACGTCTCTATTGGCTATGAGTGTGTAGAATTCAGACATGTATGTGCTTACAGAGAATTGTATTCGATGGTAAATCCAGGCGTCTTTCGACCTATTCGAGGATTATTTCACTTTAACTCTTTCGAGCTTAAAGCGTGTCTAACGGTATGAATTCTCCAAGAGGTTAATCCAGTTATGGCACTAACTGTTTAATAGGGGATGGGACCCTACTACCTTGACACTATCTCTTTTCCAGACAAATAACCTTTCTTTCGAACAAGTTAAATGTTATACTGGCGTATTCTTGCGTTTGCAACCACAAAGAATTTAGATTAAGATGAAGAGAATAATGATATAAGCAGCATACGTGTCACAAATTCACAAGCTCATAGTAATAGATAGTACCTCGTTCGGCTTCCATAACCCCAACAGAGAAGTTTAGTTACCCATGAATGCGAAGGAGATCACGATTGACATTGTTATTATACCACAATAATGATTAATTTCGTGTAGCACAAGAGGGGTAGGCGTTTAGGCGTGAATTCCTAGGCAAAGTAACGATTCTCTTGTTGCGGAAATTAAGAATAGATGAATAGAACAAGAAAAATAGAATTAATGGAAAGAGTAGAAGTAGTAGTGAATGTATAATAGAAGGATGGAAAAATGATTGTAAGAATTTGAATGAATAAAAATCTCTAGCATGATAGGGTATTTATAATACCCATATCCTAATCCTACTAAGCTAATGAAATACTTAACCAAATCCTACTAAGCTAATGAAATACTTAAGCCAATTGTACTAGGTTAATGTAACATTATCCAAATCCAAATGAACTAATGAAATACTTAACCCAATTGTACTAGGTTAATGTATTATTATCCTAATCCAAATAAGTTACTGCAAGTCCCCAAAGTCTTCAGAAATGCTGTTTTAGCCTGGGACAGATTTTCCATGCATCACTTTTGGTCCTTAGGCGTCCAAGCTTCCTTTTCTCCTTCCGTGAAGCTTTCTTTGGCGTCAAGTAATCCATAAAATGCTGAATTCTGCATAATTTATACCTGAAACTTTGCTAATTATGTTCGTTAGCTCACTTACAGGAAAAAGGACTAAAAGTGCATGAAATATATAATTTGTTCTCAAAACTTGGCACAAATATGGGCAAAATATATTGATATAGGCGCGTAATATCGCCTATCATCAACACCCCACACTTAACGCTTTGTTCGTCCTCGAACAAAATATCATGTTCGTCTAAACATCAACTTAGGGTTTCACAGTATCAACATAAAATATTCGTCAAGACAAGCACAATAATTACCAACAAAGAGTAGTTTTTTGATCATTAGTAGAAACAGGTTAACCTCTAGTATAGATTCGTGATGGTGGTCAACTCCTATTCAAAAGTTAAGGTACAAGGAATCATATACAACTACCCAAAACTCATCAACCATGTGTGTCTCACAATATATTACTCATAATCACTCACAAGTATAACATCTTTTTCAAACATGGGTATAAAAATATCCTTGCTCTCGCTCTCACAAAGAATTCATATGCAGCAACTAATGACCATAGGCTTGCCCTTAGTGTAATACTCCAATAAATGTCAGAATGCTAAGCTTTGGATCAAGTAGGTCTTTTGATGGTTGTAATGTAGGCTAAGGGACGGGTAGGACTATTTTGGCCAGAAATAGTGACTAAGTTCCTAAGCACTTTAATACATCACATTGTATCATCAACATTTTTATTTCAACCTTTCTTCTTTCTTTTATTCTACCACCGTTGTTCTCCTCTTTTGTTTTTCAATTTTAAGCATAACTCATTTTTCAGCTTTCTTTTCCTTTTTTCTTTTCATAACATACCTCTTATGGTAGCACTTTCTTTTTCATAACACATTCAAGCACCACTGCAATTTAAAGCATCATACTCACCCAGTTTCCTCTTATTTCGTCACATGACTTTATACGTTAAAGCACTTAGGAATTTGGATCAAATTACAGTCTTGAAAAAATGGATTAGGCTTACATATGAGGTTGTCAAAGAAGTAGGCTAAAGGCTCAAAAGGGTTTAACTAGGATGATGTCCATGGGTAGGTAAAATGACGGTAAACATGTATAGGTTGCCAAAGAAATGCCTAAATTATCTCCTAAACTTACACTCCTTATTTTTGCTTTGCATACATACCAGGCAAGTTCTAGCATCAGCTACAAACATAGAATATACTATTAATCTCACACACACAAGGCACATGGTCGACTTTATTGGAAGTAGTATAGACTCTCGACCCAACAAGTGAACGAATTGAACCACACAATATCACATAATGAGTCACAATTAGAGCCTAAACGTCTCAATAGTCATGATTTTAGCACCTCCTCTTGTTATAATCTCATGCTGCCTATTAGAATAATTTCATGCGAAGCTAAGTAAAAAAATTACTATGTAAAAAAATTACTACTAACAAACAAAGTGAACAAACATAGATGCGGTAGAGAAGTATAGCATGCAATACCGCCACCCCACACTTAAACGGGACACTTTCCTCAGTGGAGAATAAATACGAAGAACCTGGTCAGTCGGACTCTTCCTCAATATCGGGGGTCATACCCCCTTCGTCGGAATCATCATAAAAGTCATCATCAGAGTTCTCCTCTACGTCGGAATCTGGCAAGCGTCGATCATTATCGATCGGCACATCGTCATCAAGAGGTTCCTCAAAATATGTGCCTACTCCACACATCTCTTGTGCATGCATATTTATTGGATAGTCATGGTACAGCTGTTGGAGCTCTGCAGTAGTTGGAACACGACGTCCACTCATCATTGTGAATCGTGTCATGCCATAAAGATGACGGAAAAAACTCTTATCACGAGCATGTCTCTCCGCAGTAGTAAGGTTGACACCATGTGTTGGTTCAGCATCTTTGACCTTTGTGAGGTCAACCTTCTTCGGGTTATGTGGGAGTTTGTGATCAGCTGGTTCCTCTTCGATATCCTCCTTCCGCAAGATTGCTGTCAACAGATTACCAAAAGTGAAGTGGGACCTCTTGTATAGTCTAGCCTTCCGCATTGTAGAGCGAATGATTGCCCCAATGTTGATAGGGACATTCGTCATCAATGCATAGACCAAACACACTCTATCTCTTGTTATTTTGGTGTATTGAGTCCCAGGAATAAGGCATGAGTTGACGATGCGCAACCAGATTCTTGCTTCCCTATTCAAAGGAGCATAGGGGAAGGTGTTGTGTCGTCCGGTGTCTTTGTGTCTGCTCCACCTTGCCATGGATCTAGTTCCACAAAGTGTGTGTCGAATTTCTCTATAAGGAGGTTTGCTGTACAGCTCTTTGAATTATGCTGGATCGACCGAAGGTAAGCCAAGAAAGGAGTTGATCAAATCCGCGTTGAGCTGTAAAACTTGGCCCCGAATCTTGACTTCGCTTCCCGTGGTTTTCGGTGACCAGTTGGCATAAAATTCTCTTGTCAAATCAAGATTACATTCTCCCATGTCGCGGAAGATGAAATCAGGATTCAATGCCATGATTTTTGCCAACATACACGGTTCCTTCTTCGCTAGGCTATCCTTGTTGATCAAGTCGACATGAACATATTTGCTTTCCTTGTTGTTCCTATACCATTCTTTGGCTTCCTCCTCAAGAACCCATTTTATTCCAAACATTCGGCGGGGTAATTGCATTGAGGATGATTCTCCTTGGTCATTGCGACCTCTTTTCTTGCCCTTTTGGGATGTGGTAGCCTTATCTTGTCTCGCTTTAGGTGCCATTGTTCCTAAGATTTAAACGATAATTCATGTTAGCATCAACTCAATGGAAACAATCTATAAACAAGCCATCGGGGTATCACCCCACACTTAGGTTCGTTGATACAAATCAGTGAAGTGAAAGTGGTCGATTACTTAGACTTCGTCGACATACGTTTAAGGAGCTATATTCCGACAAGAAAATCAGTGATGTATCACTTCTTACAATCTTTGCAACACGTTCATGTTAGGGAAAACAAGACTACTACATAGGGGTTTCATCATGGTATAGTTTCTATCAACAATTACAACCTCCTATGTCGGTAGTCAACTATAAGTCTTATCCCGATGAACCGGATAGCCTAACATGTAGGTATACAAGTGACAAGACTATGCAATGTTCATAACCATCGCAATTCTGCAAAGAGTATGACAATGCAATTAAAACCAAATTCAAGTCGGAAACAAGTTAAGATTATCCTAACATACATGTTCACTCACATGGTTGTGCATCAACAATTCAAACATTTTAACATCACCAATATTTCGTAAAGATGTAGCAATTCATGATAGACATAGCAACGTAGTACTTACGAGAAATAGATGAAGAATAAAAGAGTACTTACGTGATTGAAGCCTTTGGAGATGTTCTTGTGAATTGAAAGAGCAAAAGGAAAAATTTTGAGATGATTTGGAGTGGATGTGCGGCGCCTTTAGGTCAAGTTTCAATGTGTTTATGTTTCAAGACTAAGTCCCCTTTATATAGGAAAAGAACGGGTCGGGTTTTGACCCATTTAAAATCAGTTTTGGAGACAAAAAGGGACCATAGGCGGTGCCTTTAGCTTTGCCTAAGAATGGTATAGGCGGCGCCTAGTGAAAAGCATAAGCTAGCATAGGCGGCACCTAGTGTAATGCATAAAGGAACCATAGGGGACGCCTAGTGCATGGCATATGAGATTTCGAGACCAAATGCTTTTGCATAGGCAGCGCCTATGCTATAGAATACTTGAGCATGGGCGGCGCCTATGCCTTTGCACACTAGAATCCGAGACCTTAGGCTATAGTATAGGCGTTGCCTTGTTCGTGGCCTAGTTTTACCAAGGCCTAGCCTTGCTCGATGCCTATTTAGTCATGAGCAATGCTCAGTCCATAGCCTTGTGCATCTTGATTCCAAACTTACCACCTTTACCATACACTACGTCCAAATCGTCATTTGAAACCAATCTCCTCGTTGAATACCTCTTGCACCTATATTTGCTCAAAACCAATGAAAACGATTAGTACGATGGGTTGCCTCCCATCTAGCGCCTTAGTTTTGGTCGTGGCACGACTCTTATTGTTGGATTTTCATTAATCAAAAGCAAAACACATATTAAAAAAATGAAAGACGATAAACGATAAGCGATAAACAATAAACGATGGGTTGCCTCCCATCTAGCACCTTATTTATTGTCGTGGCTCGACGTAGTTACCTCGAGTACTTAGACTTCGTCGAGATAAGTGATGTCCATATAATTCATCGAGTCAAGAGGACCGATATAAGGTTTAACACATTGACCATTCACCTTGAAGACAACACCATTATTGTCTTCCAATTCAACTACTCCAGACGAGTAGACATTGATAACTTTGTATGGACCAGACCACTTAGACTTTAACTTACCTGGGAAGAGCTTCAATCTTGAGTTGAAAAGAAGTACCATATCATCCTTTTGGAAGTTTCGTCGAACAATTCGCTGATCATGATACTTTTTCATCCGCTCCTTGTATAGGTCTAACCTTTCATTTGCATGGAGATAGAACTCATCTAATTCGTTCAGCTGCTCCAACCTCATATTCATCGCATCATCCCAATTCAAATTCAATTGCTTCAATGCCCATAATGCCTTATGCTCGAGCTCGATGGGTAAATGACAAGCCTTCCCATAAGCTAGTTGATAAGGGGACATGCCGATGGGTGTTTTGAATGCAGTCCTATACGCCCATAGTGCATCATCTAGCTTCCGAGACCAATCCTTCCTATTAGCATTGACCGTCTTCGCAAGGATTTGCTTGATCTCCCGATTGGAAACCTCTACTTGTCCACTAGTTTGTGGGTGATAAGGCGTGGCTACCTTATGTTGCTTGACACCATACTTGGCCAATACGAATTTGAATAGCTTGTTGCAAAAGTGAGATCCTCCATCAGTTATGATAGTACGTGGTACTCCAAATCGAGAGAAGATATTCCTCTTTAAGAACGCTACAACACGCTTTCCTTCGTTGTCAGCCAACGCTATAGCTTCAACCCATTTTGAGACATAATCTACAGCAACTAAAATGTACTTCATTCCAAACGAATTCACGAATGGACCCATAAAATCGATACCCATACATCAAAGAGTTCTACCTCAAGAATTTTAGACATGGGAATCTCATGGTGTTTCGAAATAGCACCTTGACGCTGGCATTGGTCGCACCTTCTAACATAGTCATAGGCATCTCTAAATATCAAAGGCCAATAGTAACCACTTTGCAATACTTTTCTTGCCGTCCGATTGCCTGCATGATGTCCTCCAACTTGGGAAGTGTGGCATGCTTCCAAAATATTAGGCACCTCTACATGGGATATACATCGTCTAATAATACCATCCGCACATCGTCGAAACAAATATGGCTCATCCCAATAGTAGTGTTGTACGTCATGCATAAACTTCCTCCTTTGGTGGTAAGATAAATTGGCAGGTATCACTTTACTCACCACGAAATTTGCAAAGTCGGCATACCATGGTATTTTTTTCATTGTTGTCGCTAATATCTCCTCGTCAGGGAATGCATCATCAATCTGAATTTCAGGTTGCGCCACATGCTCATTCTCGAGTCTAGATAGGTGGTCGGCCACTTGGTTCTCGCAACCTCTTCTATCTTTGACCTCGAAATTGAACTCTTGCAGCAGCAATACCCATCGAATTAATCTTTGTTTTGCATCCTTCTTTGTCATTAGAAAGCTAAGAGCTGCATGGTCTGTATGAACGATCACCTTTGTACCCAATAGATAGGCACGAAACTTCCCAAACGCATACACAACTGCTAGGAGCTCTTGTTCTGTCACAGTGTAGTTCCTTTGGGCTTCATTCAGGACCCTACTAGCATAGTAGATAGGATGAAATAGCTTCTCCTTTCTCTGACCAAGCACAACACCAACGGCTACATCACTAGTATCAGACATGACTTCGAACGGGAGAGACCAATCTGGTGCTACCATGATAGGGGCTTCAATGAGTTTTCCTTTGAGGCATTCGAATGCCTTTAAGCAATCTTCATTAAAGTCAAACTTCGCATCTTTCTCCAAGAGTTTTCACAATGGACTAGCAATTTTGGAGAAGTCTTTGATGAACCGACGATAGAAACCTGCATGGCCGAGAAAACTACGAACTCCCTTCACCAAAATTGGAGGCGGTAGCTTCTCAATAACCTCTATTTTTGCTCGATCAACCTCAATACCTCTTTCGGAGATCTTGTGCCCAAGAACGATACCTTCTTTTACCATGAAGTGGCACTTCTCCCAACTCAGCACTAGGTTGAATTATACACATCTTTGCAATGCCATGCTTAAGTTTGCCAAGCATGCTTCAAAAGATTCACCAACAATTGAAAAATCATCCATAAATACCTCCAAAGTGTCTTCAACCATATCAGAAAAAATAGACATCATACAGCGTTGAAAGGTGGCTGGTGCTTTACATAACCCGAATGGCATACGTTTGAAGGCAAACGTACCATATGGGCATGTAAACGTTGTCTTCTCTTGGTCTTCGGGGGCAATACAAATCTGATTGTAGCCTGAATAACCGCTCAAGAAACAAAACCATCCTTTCCCCGCTAATCGATCTAGCATTTGGTCCATGAATGGCATTGGGAAGTGATCTTTGAGTGTCCAAGAGTTCAGCTTTCGGTAGTCCATGCATACTCTCCATCCAGTGACGGGTCTGAGTGGAATAAGATCATTCTTCTCATTCGCGACCACCATCATGCCTCCTTTATTGGGAACACATTGTACCGGGCTTATCCATGTACTATCAGAGATTGGATATACAACTCCTGCATCTAACCACTTGATAATTTCTTTCTTCACCACTTCTTGCATAGGTGGGTTTAGATGCCTTTGATGATCAATGGTGGGTGTACAATTTTCTTCAAGCTGAATCTTGTGTGTACAAATCCCAGGTGGAATACCAATAATATCCGCAATGGTCCATCCAATGGCTCTAATATACTTCCGTGGAATAACAATGAGAGCTGCAACTTGTTGCTCACCCAAATCGGCTGCCACAATGACTAGAAGTGTGTTTCCGCTTCCTAAGAATGCGTACTTTAGATGACTTGGCAGCTCCTTCAATTCTAACGTGGGTGACTCTTCAATAGATGGCTTAGCTGGTGGTGTAGGTCGATTCTTGAGATCAAGGTCCAGCTTCTTGGGAGCATAGCGATATGTCCCTAATCCTGATAGAGCACAAATAGCTTCTGCACAATTTTCAGCATCCTCATTCTCTCCATTCATGAGCACAACCGCTAAAGGGTCATCAATAATTTGCTCTTCTTCAAGTAATTCTTTCTCATCATCAAAGAAAACATCAGCCACCAAAAATACACTCAGATCTTTGGGTTGCTTCATTGATTTGCACACATCAAAGCGAACCACTTCGTTATTTATTCGGAATGAAAGCTCATTAGCTCTCAAATCAATAAGCACACTTTCTGTAGCAAGGAAAGGGCATCCCAAGATTATGGAAACTTTTGAGTCTGCCTCACAATCCAAAATAACAAAGTCTGCTGGAAAGATGAATGAAGAAACCTTTACCAATACATCACATAGAATACCAACAGGTCGTTTTACCGACCTATCCGCCATGACAAGCCTCATGTTGGTTGGAGTAGGATCACCCAACCCCAACTTCTTATAGATTGATAATGGCATCAAATTGATGCTGGCTCCTAAATCACATAATGCTTTGGCAAAATTCAAAGATACAACGGTGCAAGGAATAGTGAAAGCTCCGGGGTCGGCCTTCTTCTGAACTATCGTTCGGGTAGCGATTGCGCTGCAATGATGAACATCTTCTTTCAACTCATAACTTGCTGCCCGCTTCTTTGTTAAAAGATCCTTTATAAATTTCGCATACCCAGGCATTTGTTCAAGTGCCTCCACCAATGTAACATTAATGGTCAGCTGCTTTAACATAGTCATGAATTTGCTGAACTTTGTATCATCCGCCACCTTCTTCAATCTTTGAGGGAAAGGTGGTGGTGGGTATGGAATTGTTCTATCCACGACTTTCTTCTCCTCTTGCTTTCGTTTTTCCACTTTTTCAGGCTGCACGTCGCTGGGTGTGACGTCCTTGACGTCTTCCACGGACTCCTCTCCTATTGCGTTGTCATCCAAGTCCGCAACTTCGTCAACCTCTTGCTTGCCTTTTGCTGAAGTTTCCAGCACCTTACCACTTCTGGTAGTGATGGCCATGCATGACCCATCATTCCTTGGGTTTTGCACAGTATCGCTAGGTAGAGTCCCGGCCTTTCTTTGATTGAGTGCTGCTGAAAGTTGGCTCAATTGCTGCTCTATTTGCTTGATTGAAGTGGAATGTGAATCAACTAATTGTTTTATGGAGGACAAATCATTAATTACCTCTATTACTCCCGCGCTCGTTGCTTCCACTCCTTTCAATAATTTAGCCATCATGTCTTCCATAATTCCAGAATTAGATGTGGTGGTGTCACGTCTACCAGGGGGAACGTACAAACCACTCTTTTCATTCTTGTTCTTCCAACTACCTTGGTCCTTGTTTCCAGATTTATCATAATAGTTCCGACCTTGGTTTCCTTGGGTATTCCCACGGAAACCCCCCTGATTGTTCAAGTAGTTGGCCTCCTCTTCCGAATCAGATTCGTCTCTTCCTTTTGACGCAATAGCATTCACTTTTTTGGTCTTCCCTGATAATAAATGCTTTGTAAGAAGATCCATTTGTGTTTTCATATGCGCCATATCTTGATCACATTCTTCTTCTCTTCTTCTTTGGTCTGCAGTCATGCCAATAGATATAGTAGAGCTTGTTACGTCAGAATCCCTGGTATGCCAAGCTCTACTTTGCTTTGTCATACGATCTAGCATATTGCTTGCTTGACCAAAGGTGAGGTCCATAAAAGATCCTCCAGCTGCATTATCCACCACTGGTTTAGTTATTGAATTCAAGGCTCCATATAATATCTCCATTAGGTGAACATTGATCATATGATGGTTTGGGCATCTCGCTAGCTTTGTCTTGAACCTCTCCCATGTTTCATGAAGAGCTTCAGTGGGAAGCTGACGGAAGTTGCTGATTTCATCTCTCAATTGTGCTCTTTTGGAAGGCGGAAAGAATCTTTCTAGGAAAGCGTCTTTCAATTGCCTCCAATTTGTAATAGAATCAGGAGTCAGCCCATTCAACCATAGAGTTGCCTCCCCAGACAGAGACAATGGAAATAGACGTAATCGAATTGCATTCTGACCAACACCAGGATTGTCAAACGACTTGCATGTAGAAATAAAGTTGATGAGATGCATATTCGGATCATCGCCTGCTAGTCCATCAAGATCATCATCATCGTCGTCAAAAGATGGTTGCATGGGTTGGCGATCATACCTAAACCGAGCTTGACGACCTCTTCTGTTGGCAGGTGTTATGATTTCAGCATCATGCCTTGGTTTTAGTAACTCGTCATCACCTAAATCCGCATCGTCAGGATTTGCTGCTCGCCCAGGGTTATCAATGTTTTGTTGGTGTACTTGAGCGGCAGCAAGAGCAGCTAATCTCGCTTGCTCCTGTTGAGCAGCCATCCTTTTGATTTCTGCTTGTGCTTCCATTCTGCCAATACGTTGTGGTTCAGGATTGATAGGTAATAACGGTTGACCAGAACTTCGAGTATGGGGCATGCACTAAATAAAAACTTGCAGTAAACAAAAACAAAAACTAAAAGTAAAAGTACGAGAATCTTTGACCAAAGGGTCTAGTAATTATCACAAACTTAATTGACACTTGTATTCCCCGGCAACGGCGCCAATTTTTGATAACGCTCAATATACAGCTCTCGTAGGAGTGTAAAGCGGTCGTTAGCAAATATAGAACCCAACTGGGTTGGGTATCGATCCCACAGGGAATAGCTCGGTCAACAAGTAAGCAACGATTACTAGACTTTTAGTGCAAGTCTCGTAAGTAGGGGGGATTGTAATGTGTAACCAAAATATTTAAAGTAAAAACTGAAAATAGCAACGTAAAAAGAAAGAATGTGTAGTAGGTTGTGAAACAATGAGAATTGAAGCGTTGGGGTTATGTCCACCTTCTGAGTTATACGTCTCTATTGGCTATGAGTGTGTAGAATTCAGACATGTATGTGCTTACAGAGAATTGTATTCGATGGTAAATCCAAGCGTCTTTCGACCTATTCAAGGATTATTTCACTTTAACTCTTTCGAGCTTAAAGTGTGTCTAACGGTACGAATTCTCCAAGAGGTTAATCCAGTTACGACACTAACTGTTTAATAGGGGATGGGACCCTACTACCTTGACACTATCTCTTTTCTAGACAAATAACCTTTCTTTCGAACAAGTTAAATGTTATACTGGCGTATTCTTGCGTTTGCAACCACAAAGAATTTAGATTAAGATGAAGAGAATAATGATATAAGCAGCATACATGTCACGAACTCACAAGCTCATAGTAATAGATAGTACCTCGTTCGGCTTCCATAACCCCAACAGAGAAGTTTAGTTACCCATGAATGCGAAGGAGATCACGATTGACATTGTTATTATACCACAATAATGATTAATTTCGCGTAGCACAAGAGGGGTAGGCGTTTAGGCGTGAATTCCTAGGCAAAGTAACGATTCTCTTGTTGCGGAAATTAAGAATAGATGAATAAAAGAAGAAAAATAGAATTAATGGAAAGAGTAGAAGTAGTAGTGAATGTATAATAGAAGGATGGAAAGATGATTGTAAGAATCTGAATGAATAAAAATCTCTAGCATGATAGGGTATTTATAATACCCATATCCTAATCCTACTAAGCTAATGAAATACTTAACCAAATCCTACTAAGTTAATGAAATACTTAACCCAATTGTACTAGGTTAATGTAACATTATCCAAATACAAATGAACTAATGAAATACTAAACCCAATTGTACTAGGTTAATGTATTATTATCCTAATCCAAATAAGTTATTGCAAGTCCCCAAAGTCTTCAGAAATGCTGTTTTAGCCCGGGACAGATTTTTCATGCATCACTTTTGGTCCTTAGGCGTCCAAGCTTCCTTTTATCCTACCGTGAAGCTTTCTTTGGCGTCAAGTAATCCATAAAATGCTGAATTCTGCATCATTTATACCTGAAACTTTGCTAATCATGTTCGTTAGCTCACTTACAGGAAAAAGGACTAAAAGTGCATGAAATATATAATTTGTTCTCAAAACTTGGCACAAATATGGGCAAAATATATTGATATAGGCGCGTAATATCGCCTATCATCAGTAACCAAAGCTACCTCATATCGACAAATGTGAGTTTCCAGTATCGGTACCCCCAGGACCCCAACCTTCCACGGCTTTGCTACTCGACCCTCTTTAAGCATATATTAAACCCCAACCATTTACCAAAAACTATTTTAATTTTTCATTAACCATTGGTATCGTCATACAAAAATTAGAACTTGCAAGTCAATCCTTTTATGCCATACCAAAACAATTAACCAAATGGACTCACAACTTTCCAATTAAACAAAAACCATGGATGTCAAGGCTTATCCAAACTAATTAAAACCACAAAAAAAATGTAAGTTCCATTAGCATATTATACAATGCAAGGATTTCAAGACTAGTAAAACTATTTGACAAAATCATTCTCATTGGCATTTTAACAAACATGTTGAGGGCATATAGTTTCCAAAACTAAAAAACCAAGAATCAATTGACCATTCATATCAACCACTTGTTCAAACCATAATTATAAAATGAAAACATAAGAAAAGCATGGGTAAATGTTATCAAGCCATAAACAACTAAAAACCCCAACATTTATTTCTAAACCAAATAATACAACGAAAAATACCTTGAAAACCATTCATTGAAACATTCTTTTTTTTGAACTAACAATGAGGGATGAGTATCATGCCTTAGACAACAAGGAAGACGAGGAGAATCACCCTTAAAACCTCCTAATTGGTTGTCTTGTAGAAACTCTAGCCTTTTCTTGAACGAAGAGCCTAAGAGGGATTTTATGAGATTTTAAGCATGTTTGATTAAGAAAAATAGGTTAATATATCACTTAAAGGTGTTTTATGTAATGGAGTCAAAAGGATTTAAGCGAGAAAATGTCAAGAATAACCCCAACATAAAAATGTAAAAAACTTGCAGGTAGGTACGACTTGACCCTTCAACTCGTCACCACACCATACGACTGGTAATTTCCAGTCGTACCCAAAATAGAAAGTTGGCTTCCACACACAATCCACTGTATGACTTCATTTCCCCAACTCATGACAAGACCATATGACTAGTATTATCAAGTCGTACACAATATAGAATCCAAAGGAATTTACACTGGACAATATACGACTATACCTTACCACTCTTACCCTATCCTCAGGGTCTTAGTGAGACACTCGTACTAAGAGCCACATCAAGTTACTAAATTATTGATTTGATTAAGGGGCCAACCTAAATGAATTGTCACCACCCCTAATGACTTGTAACCACCAAACATTAACCACAATAGAAACCCAACAATCCTTCACTAGTCCCCTAATGACTAGGGTCCTATAACGCCCCAAAATTTCCATCCCAAGATGTCATATGGTGCTCAGGGCTACACGTAGCCCCAAGCTAACCCTCGGAGCTAAACACTAACATAAGGAGATCAATTCAACAATAGTCATGCATAATAAAAAGATATATCACATCGGGTTCAAGAGAGATACTGGAGAATACTAAACTGTACAACCAAAATATATATTGAATGTCTATATATACCATTCCTCTAGTCTGAAAAAGCCTCTAAACATCAAAATCAAGGAACCTTTGGGACAAACCCCCAACTGACTCAATAGTACTAAAATCCATAACAACAAAATGATATCACAAAAATATAGACACGGTCCTCGATCCATGAGGACTCACCACTGAGGAAACGTAGTAAGGCACCCAAATATCACTAACGCGGCGGCGGCTGAGTACCTGAACCTACACTATGAGAAAATGTAGCCATAGAAAAATATGTGGGTTAGCACTTTGGAATGTACTGAGTATGTGGGGGTGCATGCAACAATGTAATTATCATCATTAATTTCATGAAAATATGCATATGTACAATGATGGCTCACTTGGCTTAAGTTAGATTGAAACATACTTTTTATGATATCACAGTAAATAAATCATATGATAAAAACCTCATAAATCATCATAAAAAACTCACCAATTCAACTCAAGACTGGGAGTGACTCGGTAATTTAAGAAACTTAACTCTTATGGAATGGGAGGTTCTTATAACTGACATAAACCATATGAGCTAAATGGAGTCCAATGTTTTACCCTCCTAAGGAGAGAACCGCACATTGTCAGAAGCTTGATACTCTTGCCAAGGAGTACAACCTCAATTTATTGATCACAATCTCATACTCGTCCTCTGTACGAAAAATATCAATACCAATTCTATGGTGGCACATAGTTTTGAGGGAAATACCATATTTCCCGCTCGGTCCTAAATGCTACTCCCAGACACAAGCTCAGAACGCGTTAGGAAATCCAACACTAACATTATAAGGTCTATTATGAAGATCAAATCAAATCTCTTTCTCATTTATCAAATCATAATCAATTTGTAGATTCCTAACTCGACTCAAATGAAATAATGTTTTATCAATATAAAAATGTATCAATTCATTAAATCATGGAAACATCAATAACTTTGGGGAAATATCAAGACTCATTAGAACAACTCAAACTCATAAATCAATATACTTAATAATCCAATTTTTCATAAGGAAGATTAAAGCTTGACACATATCTTGAAAGCACTTGAAATATCAACTCATGGTAGAAATATGAAATTCATAATATTAAATATCAAGTCATAACTTGGGAATAATAAAAATAATCATGTATAATAGAGCTTGAATAATTTATATTCTCATAGTCTCATGATGAAGTAATTTGGGTATAAACCCACTTGGAAAATCATATAAATCCATAATAGAAATCAAAGCTTTGGGCTCAAGAACGAAAGGATTGCTCTTGTTCAAAGCCCCACGTACCTTAATCTTTGAAATTGGATGAATTCTAGTGCTTGAGACTCTATCCGCACTTGTAATAAATGATTCTCAAAGCCCAAACTATGAGGAACTTGGTTTTTGAAGAAATCTTGAAGATTTAAGGATGATTTTTGGAAGATTAATGTTATTGAATAAAACCCTAGATATATTTTCTTAAGAAAATTGGAAGAGAAAATGAAGAAATTAGAGTTTGGATGGGGATTCTCACATATATATATATAGGGGCCTCCAAAAGATAAAAAAAGACCAAAATACCCTTGCAAAAACATCCTTTAATTGCTGAAAAATAATAACTGACGACATTTGTGACAAGTCGTCATACTCGTGACAAGTCGTCACGAAATGTCATCATAAAAGGGTGGAATTTATGACTTTCTGCTTAAGGTTAATGACATTTTGAGGCTCATCAGACAACTTATCGGAATCTCCTCAAATGAAAGGCTATCCTGAATATCTAAGCTTTTGAAACAATCAACCACGACAGAATCACCAATACACGTCTTAAACATAGAAACATGGAATACCCGATGAATTCTAGATAAATCCGTAGGTAACTTCACCTTATATGCTACTTTCCCAACATGGCTCAGAATCCTATATGAACCAACATAACGGGGACTAAGATTTCCCTTCTTCCCACATCTCTTCACTCTTTTCATGGGTGAAACCTTCAAGTACACCGAATCATTAACATAAACTCAAGATCTTTTTTTCTCACATCCGCATATGACTTCTAACGACTTTGAGCGGTCTTCAATTTTTCTCGAATCAACTTAACTTTTTCCACAGCCTCAAACACAGCATCAGGCCCAATCATAAATGCTTCTCGTACTTCAAAC
Organism: Capsicum baccatum var. pendulum; assembly: GCA_030864225.1. Lineage (NCBI taxonomy): Eukaryota > Viridiplantae > Streptophyta > Magnoliopsida > Solanales > Solanaceae > Capsicum > Capsicum baccatum. The sequence goes on from CM061552.1 coordinate 141,858,708, forward strand.
CAACCTATAGACGATCTATATTTTCTCACATACAAAGCTTTGAAAGTGGCCATCTGAATAGTGGCATGCAAACTATTGTTATTCACAAATTCGATCAATGGCAAGTGCTCATCCCAACTACCTTTGAAATCAAGCGCACATACCCTCAACATATCCTCCAAAGTCTAAATAGTCCTCTTAGCCTAACCATCAGTCTGCGGATGAAAAGCAGAACTCAAATGAACTTGGGTACCAAGACCCTTCTGAAAGGCTCTCCAAAATTGTGAAGTAAACTGAGTACCCCTATCTGAGATGATAGACACAAGAAATCCATGCAATCTGACTAACTCACAGATATACAATCTTGCATAATCCTCAGCTGTATAAGATGAATGTACTGGCAAGAAATGAACTGATTTAGTTAATACATCTACAATAATCCAAATCGAATCATGATGATGACGCGAAGGAGGCAAACCAATTACGAAATCCATATTCACTTCTTCCCACTTCCAAGTAGGAATGCTAAACTCTTGCTTTACACCACCGGGCCTTTAGTGCTCTACCTTAACCTGTTGACAAGTAGAACACTTTGCCATAAATACTGCTATGTCTTTCTTCATACCGTTCTTCCAATAGATTTCCCGCAAATCATGGTACATCTTGGTAGCACCGAGATAAGTAGAATTTTGCATGCTATGCGCTTCAGCTATAATTCTCTGCCTTAGATCATCAACATTGAAAACACACAATGTACCCGGAAATCTCAACACACCATCTCCCCCTTAGGAGAAAACCTCTAACTTTTGGTCCTTAACTAACTCTTTCAGTCTGATCAAACTTGGATCCCTATCTTGCTTCTCTTTTACCTTTGAGACCAAAGAGGACTCAGAAGTACTCTAAACTAACATACTCTCTTCAGTAGAATTAAGCAATCTAACACCCAACCTAGACAAATAATGCACATAACGAGCTAATTCTTTTTTATCATTCTCTGCATGAGCTATACTACTCATAGACAACCTGCAAAGAGCATCTGCCATAATATTGGCCTTGCCCGGGTGATATAACACACTCATATCATAGTCTTTTATCAACTCTAACCATCTTATTTGCCTAAGATTCAACTCCCTCTAAGTAAACACATATTGCAGGTTTTTATGATCAGTAAACACATCAACATAAACACCATACAAATAATATCTCTCGATTTTCAAAGCTAAAACTATAGCTACTAATTCTAGATCATGGGTTGGGTAATTCTTCTCATAAGGCTTTAACTGTCTAGAGGCATAAGCTATAACTTTACCCCTCTGAATCAATACACAATCCAAACCAACTCTAGAAACGTCACAATACACCACAAAACCATCAGTACCATTAGGTAAAGCTAACACTGAAGAGAGTCGAGTCTTCAACTCCTAAAAACTCTTCTAACAGGCATCTGTCCACTGGAACTTATCTTTTTTTTAGGTCAACCAGGTCATGGGAGACGTAATGAAAGAGAATCCCTCAACAAAATGACTATAGTAACTAGCTAGACCCAAGAAACTCCTAATGTTAGATAGGGAGGTAGGTCTAGGCAAATTCTTTACAGCTTTTGTCTTTTGGGGATCGACTCTAATGCCTTCGGCAAAAATAATGTGACCCATAAAATCAAATAACTTTAGCCAAAATTCACACTTGCTAAATTTAGCAAATAATTGATGATATCTAAGAGTTTGCAAGATAATTCTAAAATGGTCGGCATGATCATCCTCTCTTTGGGAATACACAAGAATATCATCTATGAATACAATGACAAACATATCAAGATATTGCTTGAACACTCAATTCATGAGGTCCATAAAGGCTGCTGGAGCATTGGCTAACCTAAAGGACATGACAAGAAACTCAAAATGACCATAACGGGTTTGGAAGGCTGTCTTTGGAATATCATACTCTCTCACTTTAAGCTGATGATCGCCGGATCTAAGGTCTATCTTTGAAAAATAACTTGTACTCAGTAGCAGATCAAATAAATTATCGATTTTAGGAAGAGGGTACTTGTTCTTAATAGTTACCTTATTGAGTTAACAGTAGTCAATGCACATACGCAATGTACCATCTTTCTTATGCACGAATAGAGCAGGTGCACCCCACGGTGAAACACTAGGTCTGATAAAGCCTTTGTCTAAGAGATCTTTGAGTTGCTCCTTCAACGTTTTAAGTTCTGTAGGAGCCATATGATATGGAGGAATGGAAATAGGCTGAGTGTCGAGAAGGAGATCAATCCCTAATTCTATTTCTCTATTTAGTGGGACCCTTTGGAGATCTTCAAGGAAAACATCGAGAAACTCATTAACAATGCTAACTAACTTAATAGTCGAAGTCTCGAACTTGAGGTCTTTAACTCGAACTAGGTGATAGATGGAACCCTTGGAAATCAACTTCCTAGCTTTGAGGTAGGATATGAAATGGCTCTTTGGAGTTACAGAACTCTCGGACCACTCAAAAATGGGCTTGTTAGGAAACTAAAACTTGACCACTCGGGAACAACAATCTATAGACGCATAGCATGAGTGAAGCCAATCTATACCCAAAATGACATCAAAATAAACCATATCTAGCACAATTAAATCAGCACATATGACTCGATGAAGGACAGCGACAGGACACTTCTTATACACTCACTTAGCAATAACATATTCTCCTACTGGGGTAGAAACCAGAATAGGCTCAGGAATCCATTTAGGGTCCATCTCAAAATTTACAGCAACTAGAGGTGTAATATAAGAGAAACTTAAACCATGGTCCATTAATACATACACATCAAAATGAAAGACACGGAGCATACCAGTGACAACATCTGGAGAGTCCTCCTGCTCCTGGCGAGGTGGTATAGCATAGAAGTGATTCTGGCGCAAACTGCCAGTAATACTAGAAGAGGCGCCCTGAGGAGGAACTGGGCAGACTATGGGAGCGGGGGCACTGGTAGCCTAACTCTCGAGAGGAGCATCTCGACTCCCCAATCTAGCATACGCACAATCTCTATGTTAGTGTCCTAACTTGCCACAACTAAATCAACCCCGTTAATCAACAAAACACTCATCAAAATAATCTCTACCACACTTGGCACAAAAAGGAGAAAGAGGTCTATTACTTATACTTTCCCAAGACCTAGACGAGATTGGCCTATTCCGCTTCTCCTGCCTGCTTCTAGGTGCGGGAGTGCTAACTAAGGAAGGTGCAGGCATAAACGAATATCTCTGGAATTGAGGGCGGTTCTCTCCATGGAATTTTGACTAATCAAATCCCTCTCGTTCACCTTATCATCTTCAATCCAATTTGCATATATCATCAATCGATAAAGGTCTATCTCCTTATTACGCATAGCAGATCTACACTTTTTCAAAATGTAACTCGACACACCGGTCACGAACTTACTCATGATGGTCTTGGAGTCAGCCATCATACTAGGAGCATATTTTGATAACTGATTGAATCTAAGACAATACTCGTTTACAGTCATGGAGCCTTGTCTTAAATTCATGAATTCCTCTATCTTTGCTTCCCTCATCCCAAGAGGATATAATATATCCAAGAACGCATCCTGGAATAAATGCCAAGTCATAAGAGCGGCAACCTTCCCTCTACTCTTCCTCTATATCTCCATTAAATTATATACAATATCTTTCAATCAATAGGCAGCCAATTCAACACTCTCCTCCTCAGTCACGTACATAATCTAAGTGATCTTTGTCATTTTATCCAAGTACATCTGTGGGCTTTCACCTACCTTCGATCCATAGCAGTCAGGCGAATTCATCCGCATAAAGTAACGAACTCAAGCTATAGCAGAATTATTCTCTTGCAGATGTGAAATAGTAGCCTGGGCGTTAGATTGAGCATTAGCGGTAACTGCCTGGGATAGCACCTGAAAAGTAGCCCAAAATTCTGCATGAGACACATGCTCGTTCAAGGGATCAAAGGGTTAAGATTGCTAATTGTTTCTTCGAGCTCGATAAGGAGGCATTTTCTGTTATTAGAGAGCACGATTTAATCATAGATAAAGAGACAGTTGTATGTATAATAAACTTTAGAAAGAAAGAAATGACTTTTGCTAAAATTTCCCATAGCCTCTTGCTTATTGATGTGGCGCGCTACACACCAATGATCAAGACTCTATGTAAAGCAGCTTGTCAGACTCCCTAGGACCTAGGAATCCTTAGACCTTAGGATTTGATACCAAGCTTTGTAACGCCCTAAAATTTCCATCTCGAGATGTGACATGGTGCTTAGGGCTACACGTAGCCCCAAGCTAACCCTAGAACTCAAACACTACCTTAAGGAACTCAATTCAATAATAGTCATGCATAATAAAGAGATATGTCACATAGAGTTCAAGAGAGATACTGGAGAATACTAAACTATACAACCAAAATATATATTGAATGTCTGTACATGCCATCCCTCTAGTCTGACAAAGCCTCTATACATCAAAAACAAGGATCCTTTGGGATAAACCACCAACTAACTCAATAGTAATGAAAGCCATAGAAATAAAATGATATCATAAAAATATAAAAATAGCCTCAATCCAGGAGGACTCACTACTGAGGAAACGTAGTAAGGCACCCGAATATCGTTAACGCGGCTACGACCGAGTACCTGAACCTACATTATGAGAAAATGTAGCCCATCGAAAAATATATGGGTCAGTACTTTGGAATGTATTGAGTATGTAGGGGTGCATACAATAATGTAAATATTATCATCAATTTCATGAAAATATGCGTATGTACAATGATGGCTCACTTGGCTTAAGTTAGATTGAAACATACTTTGCATGATCTAGTAGTAAATAAATCATATGATAAAAACATCATATATAATCATAAATAACTCAACTCTTCAACTCAAGACTCGGAGTGACTCGGTAGTTCAAGAAACTCAATTCTTATGGACATGGGAGGTTCTTATAACAGACAAACAATATGAGCTATATGGAGTCAAACGTTTTTCCCTCCTAAGGAGAGAACCCCACATTGGTGGGAGCTTCGTACCCTTTCCAGGGAGTACAACCTCAACTTAGAGATCGCAATCTCATACTCAGCCTCTAGACCACAAATATCAATACCAATCCTATGGTGGCACGCAGTTTTAGGGGAAATACCTTATTTCCCGCTTAATGCTAAATACTACTCCCAGACACAAACTTAGAACGCGTTAGGAAATCTATCACAAACATCACAAGGGTCTATCTTGAAGGTCAAATCAAATCTCTTTCTCATTTATCAAATCATAATCAATTTATGGATTCCTAACTCAACTCAAATCAAATCAATCTTTCTCAATATCAAAAATGTATCAATTCCTTAAATCATGGCAAAATCAATAACTTTGAGGAAATATAAAGACTCATTGTAACAACTCAATCTCATGAATTAATATACTCAATAATCTAATTTGTCATGAGTAAGCTTAAAGCTTGACACATATCTTGAAAGCACTTGAAACATCAACTTAGGGTAGAAATATGAAATTCATAATATTAAATATCAAGTCATAACTCGGGAATACTAAAAATAATCATGTGTAACAAAGCTTGAACAATTTATATTTGCATAGTCTCATGATGAAGTAATTTGGGTATAAACCCACCTAGAAAATCATATAAATCCATAACAAAAATCAAAGATTTGGGCACAAGAACGAAAGAATTGCTCTTGTTCAAAACCTCTCATACCTTAATCTTTGAAATTGGATGAATTCTAGTACTTGAGACTCTATCCACACTTGTAATAAATGATTCTTGTAGCCCACACTATGAGGAACTTGGTTCTTGAAGAAATCTTAAATATTTATGGATGATTTTTGGAAGATTAATGTTCTTGAATGAAACCCTAGATATATTTTCTTAAGAGAATTGGAAGAGAAAATAAAGAATTTAGGGTTTGAATGAGAATTCTCATATATATATAGGGTCCTCCAAAAGATGGAAAAAGACTAAAATACCCTTTCAAAAATGTCCTTTAATTGCTGAAAAAAATAGTTGACGACATTTGTGACAAGTGGTCAAACTTGTGACAAGTCGTCACGAAATGTCGTCACAAAAGGGTGGAATTTATGACTTTCTTCTTAAGGTTGACGACATTTTGTGACAAACCGTAAGACTTGTGACAAGTCGTCACAAAATGTCGTCACACAGTTTCCAGGCTGACATGCTGCAGTAAAATTGGCATAACGTTTTGCTCCGATACCGGATTTGGGTGAAATTGATACCATTGGAAAGCTAATTCAATTATCTGTCTGTCGGTGGGTAATGATCTCTAAATTTCTTAGTTTAACAAAAGATATGCTCGATTGAAGTTGACTATGCAAAAATCCTTCTCAAGAATTTAATCGGTGAGGGATGTTTTGATTCACCTAATCACTAGGAGATCTTTGAGGCCTTAATATATATCTCCCTTGATCAGAAAGCAACCAAAGCACTATAATTTATCTCTCATGAGCTTGAGTCATGGTGGCACTATTGGTTAGAGTTCTCAGAGTATTACAGGTCCCTTGACCAGTACCACACCATATGACTCATATGGTGAGTCGTTACAAGGACAATGAGTTCAATATGCAAGAAATTTCACAGGGCCAGAACCAAGGGTGTTTTAATAAGCCATATCATAACTATGATCTATTAATCATATCTATTAGCCATTAATCAAGTCACTATGACATATAATATCTAGGAGACATTAATCGTATCAATAAGCCAATAATCATACCAATAAGCCTTATCATATATATGATTTGTTAATCATATCTATAAATTATATCCTTAATCATGTATATAAGCAATATCATTAGCTATGCTTGAAATTAGCATCAATCCTTCAATATCCAGCTGACATAGTTAATAAATATATTCAGTCTACACAAGTCCCAAACTAAACATTAATAAAGGTGTAACATGCTCAAATAAATCTACAAAGTTTTTAAAAATATTGTCCTAATATGGGTTAGAGGGGCCCACTATTAATCCTCAAAATCCATTTTAGGCAACTTCTACCCCTGACTAGGCTATTGTATCGATGTTCATTTCTAGATGTTTACTAAGACATAAATTCCTTGAGATATTAATCCTTCCAAAACATGATTAACTAGTCATTCCTTCCTACAAAAATAGCAACATAGGAAATTTCCCTTGATTTAAGCAACTATAACCAACTCCACCCTAGCACGAGTGACTAAGGAAACTTTAACTAGCTTTAGCAACAAAGGCATTTCTATTTTAAACATAAACCATAAAGCCAAATTCCCCTAAGATAGGAAAAACTAAGTTAATTACTCAAAATTTATGATTTCGAGATTGTCTAAATGGTTCAACTAATCCAAATGTTCTCATTCATACTTCCAATACCTAAATCCCACCCTATTTCTAGAAAAATATCATTATCATACAATTAGATAGGTCAATCTATGAAGAATATAAACCTAGACTACCTTGACACCAAAGAAAAACCTAAAGAATTAGGTGAACCACTGATTTTCCTATCGAGAAGGTTCTACAAGGTTCCACGCTATCAAAATCACAATTTACTCATCAAAATAAGAATAATGTTACCCATATTTCACTGTTGTGCTTCGGGTACAAAATATGTTAGAATTTAATTTGGGTCCCATTTATAGAATCACACATTCTAAGACAACAATCATCCATCTATGCTCAAGGAACATTCAACCTCAAAAATGGATGAACTCTGAGCTATAATGGTGCTAAAATCCACTCACCAAGCTTTATGGGAATTTTGAAAAAGTATGGAAAATCAGTCATGAAAATAATGGAATCTCACCACACATTCAATGGGAAATTGAAAGTTATTAATGATACCAAAGCTCCATATTCACCTACTTGATTCACCCAAGAACTATTTTTTAGGGTGTAATATTCTAGAGAATGAATGAAAATCATGAAAAATTGGACTGAGTGGGTATTTATAACCTTCCTAGGTACACAAGTATCACTTAAGAAAACTTTGGGTCCCTTAATAGATACTTGTTAATTAGCACGCCTATCTCTTATGGGATTAGTAGATCACATACATGATATCTATCCGTTTGAGACAATGTCACGCACATGGCATAAGTATTGCTTACGTGATGCTCCCATGCTTCAAGACCTTTGCTTATGCAACAAAATATGTCACTTAAGATACACTTGTTGTTGTTAGAAAGATTTCTAAAGTTAATAACGGCATCATTGAAGTGATGCACCAGTACCAGCTGAGACTTGAAAAAATTACAAGTCTCCACCAACCCCACTCGATTTATCAAGAATTTTGTATACACCAATAGACTATGCTATCCTATCAAATTCAATGTTCCAGGCTCAATGGCACAGTTAGAAATTTATATTTAAGGCCTTTAAATAATATGTAGGTCCCACACCCGTTTTCCATTATTCTTAACTTCTGATTAATAGCCCAAAATAAGTAGGGGAGACTTAGAACCTAAACCAAGGAAACATCTAGCCTTAAATCAATGTTCTAGAGCAGTTGGAACTATCAGTATTGGCAAAGTTGTTTTAATAAATTCTTCAAATGGTAGCCAATTTGAACCCGTGAATGCTTTGGAACATAAGATTGGCTCTAAAAACCAAATGAACTACCTGGTAATTAAATGGTCAATTCTAGTAAGTCATAAATGACTTGGGGCACCTTTAGGAAAGCTCTAAATGGCTAAAATAAGTAGATATACAGAAAATATCCTAAAGGGCCATTATAATATCCATTACAAAAAGAACTTTCATTCTAAAAAAAAAAATTAGGTATAGCTGGATCCTCGAATAGGTAAGGATGTTCTATCCTATCTTATCCTTGACCTCCCAAGTAGACTTCTCTACTGGGAGGTGCCTCCACTGAACCTTAACTACTGAAATCTCTCTAGTTCGTAACCGCCAGACAACTCTACCCAAATTAGACACATGCTCCTCTACAAAGGTCAACCATTCATCCAATTAAACTGATTCCTATCTAAGAATATGAGATAGGTTATGAATGTTTTACCATAATATAATAATGTGGAAAATAGGATGGACAATAATAAAATCTCTTGGAAGTCTAACATATTATAATGACCCTTCATATCACTTTTGGTATTTCCACTTATTTTCAGCATTAGAGCTTTCCTATTTCTTCCCTAAGATATTTATGACTTGTTGGGACTGACAGTTTAGTTATTTGGCACTTCATTTATTTTTTGAGCCAATTCTCTATTTAAGGTCTTCACCGGCTCAAATTGCTTATCGGGAAAAAACTTTAGTAAAAAAATCTTGTACAATAAATTTGACTATTCCAGCTACCCCAAAATATTGATCTTAATCTCAGTGGACCATAGGTTTGAGTCCCATGATATCAGAGCTTATTTTGAGCTATTGGACAGAAATTAAGAAAATGGTAAGTTGGGTGTAGGACCCACTTTACATCAAAACGACCTCAGATACAAATTTCAACTACACCATTTAGTCCAAAATGTCAAATTTGATAGGATATCATAGTCCACATATAAGATTGTGGATGAATCTAGAGGGGTTGGCAAGTCTAAGCTGGTGTTGGGGCACCCGCATTTGTGAACCATTAAATATGAATTCGATATGCAGACACCAATAATTATCGCATATGCAATGTTTTTAGTTGCTTAAGTGAAATCCTTAATTGATGTTCGAGTATCTCATTCATAATAATAATATTGCATAAGCAACTTTTTGCGTATTTGGTTAAGTATTGCATATGGAATTGACAGGTCACGTATGAGATACATGTATACCTAGGAAGGGTATAAATACCCCCTTTAGTCCTTTTTTCACCATTTATCATCCATCCCTAAGATACTTATAACTAAAAGTTAGGAAAGCTTAGGGATAACATTTATGGGTGACTTTAGGAGCTTTAATAAAGATTAATTACGCAAGTCTCATTCAAATTTAAGGTATGATTCCTTTATTTTCATGCTTGAATTTACCCTTTCTACCTGAAATCCCTAAAGTCATGGTGACTTGATTCTATCCCCAATATAACTTAGATTTCATCCCATGTTTAAGGATATATACTCCTATAGTAAAGTGGAGATTGGCTTGGTTTCAAAAATGTGATATTTGTAAATGGCCCATATGGGATTTTTGCATGATTTTGGACCCAAAGAACAATAGTGCAATATGGGTATCATTGCTCTTGATTCGATGAGTAGATGGTGATTTTGATAGTGTGGCACCTTTTAGATGCTTCTCAAAAGGTAAAATTACTGATTTAGCAGTTACTTTGAGCATTCTTTGATTTCCAGGTAGGCTAGGTTTTTTCCCCTTATAGATTAAGATATTTCATAGTATATTTATGATATTATGTTTGATTTGGGTTGAGTTTTAGGTGTTGTTAATACAATTGACAATACTTGGGTTAGTTGGACCGTTTAGGCTATCTAGAAATTGTGATTTAGGTATAGTTGGCTTAGTTACTTAGGACCTTAGTCCATTTTTATTTTAAGGATAATTGTGTTACATCTTGGGTTTTGGCCTAAGAATTTTTCCATGAAATTTTTGCTACGAACCCAATACGACTCTAGGGCATGAGCCATATGCTGGGGTACAACTGGTATGGTCCTATCGTAAGCTGACCAATATTAGATGGTGGGATGGTTTCGACCACTGGAATAGTCAAAACTAAGGAGTATAAGTCATAAGTATTGGTATGAGTCATATCGGTGACTCGTATGTTGGGAAGTATCTGATCCTTCTAGTAATTTATTTTACTAGGGATACAGAGTATGGGTATAGATCGTATGTTGAGGTTACGACTTAGTTATATGACTCATATGCTGGACAGTTTCTGATCTAATGGTTAAGGCCTGGGTACGACTGGTGGAAACCAATCATAAAGAAGGGTACGACTCATAAGATGGTCAGTCGCATCCCTGTGATATGCTTTTAAGGGACTTAAGTAATGGCATTTTGGACATTTCCCTACTTACCCTAATTATGACCTATGACTTTTAATACACTTAGGAGGTTGTTTACCCTACTATTCTATTCATTAACACTTATAAAACTATTATAAAATGCATCATAATTCTCTCAAGAGCTTTTGGGTCAAGAGAGTTAGGGTTTCAACTTAGGGTTTTCTTTGGGGATTGCTTTAGTGATTTTTGCCCATCATCTTTCTTGGTTTAAGGCATGTTTCTCTTCCCTACTTCTTACTTCTAAAAAATCTTGAATTTTATGGATGTTTTCATGGTTTCAACATTGCATGGTTTATGGTTTTCAACTATTAATTAGGGGTTTTGTTTATAATGGCTTGGTAATGGTTTTCGATGGTTTCATTATTCTTTGATATGATTTATTGGTAGTTTTGGGCAATTGGTTTCCATGGTAATGGTTTATTAGTCTTTAGAATTGGTTTTTGTCATATTATGCCCCAAAGGTGTTTGATAAAATGCTTATAAAGATATGTTCATTGCATTGACTTTTTTAAATGGAACTCTTGCTTTTTTCAGCTTATAAATGAAACTATAAATGGTTTAAATGGCTGACATTGGTTAAAGGATCATCGAGGAAGCATGATCAGAATAGCGAACAAACAGGTATTAGAGAATATTTTAGGACCTTAGACTCTAAAGCTTGAAAATAGAACATAAGAAAGAGAATCATTCCTAAATGCCTTATAGCCTCTCCCTTATGATTGTGGCCCGCTACACACCCTTAGAAGAGACTTTACTAGACATGGATTTGTCATACTCCAAATTGACCATGAACCTAGGCCTATGACACTAATTTGACATGACGCAAACAAGGGCCTAGTCATGTTGGGCATCTCAAGTCCATCTTGGATCAGAGACTGCCCCCAAGAACCAACTATAACCGCCTTACACCCTATCTCGGATGAATTCCAAAAATATAGCAAGATATAACAAATTCAATTGAAAGAAATTTTAACGAGTACATAACCATAACCAACAAAATATCCAATCAAATATCCAACCGACACCAATCTCAATCCCAATGCCAATGCCAATATCATGGCTGGCACCAATACCGACATTGCCCATGTCCATAGTTGTCTGACAAAGTCTTTATCCAGAATCAATAACATCCTATTGGGACATGCCCCTGACCATAGCTAAAACCAAACAAAATAAATAACAAAAGAAAAAGAAGTCCATAGCATAAAATGAAGACTTTCGGAGTATGGAAGCTCACCACTTCAGTCTGACTTAAAGTTGTCGCCGAATCTAATTCACTAAGAATGAGGAATGGTAGTATGTCTAGTTCCTGCATCGGGTAGGGATACAATGGTCAAAGATAATTATTGGAGTGAACACTAGCATGTACTCATGGGTAAGATAAAATAATGCCAGTAATCCAAAACCAAAGTAAATAACCATATGGAATCACACACACACACATATATATATATATAGTTCCAAGAAAGAGAACTGAACCGGGTTTAGTATGCATTTAAAACCTTAACCTGGGTTGAATGGATTGTCCATCCTAAAATCACCTATATACAATATATATTCATCTCACCCCGCTGAAAGGGCCCCAGTGTGTGTTAGGTACACGACTAGAGAAAAAACCTTCGAGGACTAGCACATCTCCCAACGTAAAAAGTGTGTGATCATGCACATGGTAACCAAAACTACCTCACATTGGCAAACGTGAGTTTCCAGTGTCGGTACCCCTAGGACCCCAACCTTCCACAGCTTTGCTACTGGACCCTCTTTAAGCCTATATTAAAACCATTTACAAATTCCAACTATTTACATAGGACTATTTTAATTTTTCATTTACCATTGGTATTGTCATAAAAAAATTAGAATCTGCTAGTCAATCCTTTATGCCATACCAAAACAATTAACCAAATGGTCTCACAACTTTCCAATAAAACAAAAACCATGGACGTCAAGGCCTATCCAAACTAATTAAAACCAAAAAAAAAACAAATTTAAGTTCCATTACCATATTATATAATGCAAGGATTTCATGAATCGTAAAACTATGTGACAAAATCGTTCTCATTAGCATTTTAACAAATATGTTGAGGGCATATAGTTTTCAAAACTAAAAAACCAAGCATCCATTGACCATTCATATCAACCACTTGTTCAAACCATAATTATATAATGAAAACAGAAGAAAAGCATGGGTAAATGTTATCAAGCCATAAACAACCAAAAACCCCAACATTTATTTCAAAATTAAAACAATACCACAAAAAATACCTTGAAAACCGTTAATTGAAACATTTCTTTGGTTGAACTAACAATGAGGGAGGAGTAACATTCCTTAGACACCAAGGAAGATGAGGAGAATCACCCTTGAAAGCCCCTAATTGATTGTCTTGTAGAAACTCTAGCCTTTTCTTGAACCACGAGCCTAAGAGAGATTTTAAGAGATTTTAAGCATATTTGATTGAGAACGATAGGTTAATGTAGCACTTAAAGGTGTTTTATGTCATGGGATCAAAACGAGTTAATAGAGAAAATGACAAGAATACCCCCAGCATAAAATTGTAGAAAACTCACAGGTAGGTACGACTTGACCCTTCAACTCGTCACTACACCATACAACTGGTAATTTTCAGTTGTACCCTGAATAGAAAGTTTGTGTCCACACACTATCCAGTGTATGACTTCATTTCCCCAACTCATGACAAGACCATGTGACTAGTATTGTCAAGTCGTACACAAGATAAAATCCAAAGGGATTTACACTGGACAACATACGACTACATTAACCACTCGTACCCAATCCTCAGTTTCTTAGTGAGACACTCGTACTAAGAGCCACGTCAAGTAACTAAGTTACTGATTCGATTAAGGGACCAACCCAAATGAATTATCACCACCCCTAATGACTTGTAACAACAAAACATTAACCACAACAGAAACCAAACAATCCTTCACAGTCCCCTAATGACTAGGGTCCTGTAATGCCCAGAAATTTCCATCCCGAGATGTCACACAGTGCTCAGGGCTACACGTAGCCCCAAGCTAAACCTCGGAGCCAAACAATACCTTAAGGAACTCAATTCAACAATAGTCATGCTTAATAAAGAGACATATCAAATTGTGTTCAAGAGAGATACTGGAGAATACTAAACTATACAACCAAAATATATATTGAATATCTATACATACCATCCCTCTATTATAACAAAGCCTCTATACATCAAAATCAAGGAGCCTTTGGGACAAACCCCCAACTGACACAACAGTACAGAAATCCATAACAATAAAATAATATCACAAAAATATAGACACGATCCTCGATCCATGAGGACTCACCACTGGGGAAATGCAGTGAGGCACCCAAATATCGCTAAAACGTGGCTGTGGCTGAGTACCTAAATCTACATTACAAGAAAATGTAGCCCATATGAAAATATGTGGGTCAACACTTTAGAATGTACTGGATATGTGGGGGTGCATGCAACAATGTAAATATCATGATCAATTTCATAAAAATATACACATTTACAATGATGGATCACTTGGCTTGAGTTAGATTGAAACATATTTTTCATAATCTCATAGTAAATAAATCATATTATGAAAACCTCATAAATCATCATAAACAACTCAACTCCTAAACTCAAGTCTCGGAGTGACTCAGTAATTCAAGAAACTCAACTCTTATGGACATGGAAGGTTCTTATAACCGACATAAACCATTTGAGCTATATGGAGTTCAACGGTTTGACCTCTTAAGGAGAGAAACCCATATTGGTGGGAGCTTCGTACTCTTTTCAGGGAGTACAATCTTAATTTAGTGTTCAAAATCCCATACTCGACCTCTAGCTCACAAATATCAATAACAATCCTACAGTGGCACGTAGTTTCAAGGGAAATACCATATTTCCCGCTCGGTGCTAAATACTACTCCCAGAAACAAGCTCAAAACGCATCAGGAAATCCACCACAAACATCACAAGGGTCTATTATGAAGATCAAATCAAATGTCTTTCTCATTTATCAAATCATAATCAATATATGGATTCCTAACTCGAGTCAAATCAAATCTATCTTTCTCAATATCAAATGTATCAAGTCATTAAATCATGGAAACATCAATAACTTTGAGAAAATACCAAGACTCATTGTAACAACTCAATCTCATAAATCAATATATTCAATAATCCAATTTGTCATAAGGAAGCTTAGAGCTTGACACATATCTTGGAAGCACTTGAAATATCAACTCATGGTAGAAATATGAAATTCATAATATTAAATATCAAGTCATAACTTGGGAATAGTAAAAATAATCATGTATAACAAAGCTTGAAAAATTTATATTATCATAGTCTCATGATGAAGTAATTTGGGTATAAACCCACTTGAAAAATCATATAAATCCATAATAGAAATCAAATCTTTGGGCACAAGAACGAAAGGATTGATCTTGTTCAAAACCCCACATACCATAATCTTTGAAATTGGATGAATTCTACTGCTTGAGATTCTATCCGCACTTGTAATAAATGATTCTCGAAGCCCACGCTTTGAGAAACTTGGTTCTTGAAGAGATCTTGAAGATTTATGGATGATTTTTGGAGGATTAATATTCTTTAATGAAATTCTAGATGTATTTTCTTAAGAGAATTGGAAAAGAAAATGAAGAAATTAGGGATTGGATGGGGATTCTCATATATATATATATATATATATATATATATATATATATAGGGGCCTCCAAAAGATAGGAAAAGACCAAAATACCCTTGAAAAAACATCCTTTAATTTATGAAAAAAATAGCGAATGACATTTTTTACAAGACGTCAGACTTGTGATAATACGTCATGAAATGTCATCACAAAAGGGTAGAATTTATGACTTTCTGCGCGAGGTTGATGACATTTTATGACAAGCCATTAGACTTGTGACAAGTCATCACAAAATGTCGTCACAAAATGTTGGAATTTGTGACTTTCTGCTTAAGGTGATGACATTTTGTGACAAGACGTCAGACTTGTGACAAGTCGTCACAAAATGTCGTCACATAGTTTCTCTCCACTACCGAATTTGGGTGAAATTGGAACCGTTGGAAAGCTAATTCAATTATATATCTGTTAATGGGTTATGAGCTCAAAATTTCTTAGTGTAACAAGAGATATTCTCGTTTGAAGTTTACTATGCCAAAATCCTTCTGAAGAATTCAATCATTAAGGGATGTTTTGATTCACCTAATCGCTAGGACATCTTTGAGGCCTTAATACACATCAGCCTTGATCAGAAAACAACCAAAGCACTATAATTTATTTCTCATGAGCTTGAGTCATGTTGGCATTATTGGTTAGAGTTCTTGGGGTATTACAGTATCTTTCTCTTGGAAACATTCTTCCCCGAATTTTGCCAGATAGGCCACGAACAAGAAAAAATGAGGACGTATAGCTGGAATGACTCACTCAAAGAACTTACTTCACTCTATACCTTCATATATTATACAAAATGCATAAATTCATGATGGAAGTAGACACACAGCTAAATCTTTAATAAGAATGGGGTAGAATTAAGAAAGAATAGTACCTTCTGCTTTCTCCGAACTCACAGAAAAGAGGTGAGGATACTTGGCTGGCATATCAGCTTTGGCTTCCCAAGTAGCACCCTAAACAGATTGATTTCGCCAAAGCACTTTAACCAAAGGAACTTCTTTCTTCCTTAGCCTACGGATTTGAAAATCCAAAATCTCAACCGAAATCTCCTCGAATAAAAGGCTATCCTGAATATATAAGCTTTTAAAAAAATCAACCACGACAGAATCACCAATACACTTCTTAAGCATAGAAATATGGAATACCGGATGAATGCTAGACAACTCCGAAGGTAACTCCACCTTATATGCTATATTCCCAACATGGCTCAAAATCTTAAATGGACCAACATAATGGGGACTAAGCATTCCCTTCTTCCCAAATCTCTTCACCCCTTTCATGGGTGAAACCTTCAAGTACACCAAATAATTGACATTAAACTCAAGATATTTTTTTCTCACTTCCGCATACGACTTCTGACGACTTTGAGCAGTCTTCAATCTTTTTTGAATCAACTTAACTTTTTCCATATCGTCGAACACAACATCAGGCCTAATCACAACTGCTTTCCTACTTCAAACTAACCTATAGGTTATCTATATCTTCTCCCACACAAAACTTCGAACGGGGCTATCTGAATACTAGTATGGATATATTGTTATATGTAATTCGATCAATGGAAAGTGCTCATACCAACTACCTTTGTAGTCAAGCGCACATACCCTCAACATGTCCTCCAAAGTTTGAATAGTCCTCTCAGCCTGACCATCAATCTACAGATGAAAAGCGGAGCTTTAAATGAACTTACGTACCAAGACCCTTCTGAAAGGCTCTCCAAAACTATGAAGTAAACTGAGCACCCCTATCTGAGATGATAGACAAAGAAACTCCATGCAATCTAACTAACTCATGGATATACAATCTAGCATAATCCTCAGCTATATAAGGTGAATATATTGGCAAGAAATGAGCTGATTTAGTCAACTAGTCTACAACAACCCAAATTGAATCATGATGACAACAAGAAGGAAACAAACCAATTACGAAATCCATATTCACTTCTTCCCACTTCCAAGTAGGAATGCTAAACTCTTGAATTACACTATCGGGCTTTTGGTGCTCTACCTTAACCTATTGATAAGTAGAACAGTTTGCCATAAATCCTTCTATGTCTTTTTTCATACCGTTCCACCAATAGATTTTCGACAAATCGTGGTACATCTTGGTAACACTGGGACGAATAGAATATCGCGCGCCATATACTTTAGCTATAATTCTCTTCCTTAGATCATCAGTATTGGGAATACACAATCTACCTTGTAATCTCAGCACATCAACTCTCTCGTAGGAGAAAACCTCTACCTTTTGGTCCTTAACTAACTCTTTCAGTCTGACCAAACTAGGATCCCTGTCTTGCTTCTCCCTAACCTCCGAGACCAAAGAGGAATCAGAACTACTCTGAACAAACATACTCCCTTCAGCGGATTCAAGCAATCTAACACCCAACCTAGCCAAATAATGCACATCACGAGCTAATTCTTTCTTATCATTCTCTACATGAGATATACTACCCATAGACAACCTGCTAAGAGCATCTACCATAACATTGGCCTTGCCCGAGTGATACAATTCACTTATATCGTAGTCTTTTAGCTATTCTAACCATCTTCTTTGCCTAAGATTCAACTCCCTCTGAGTAAAAACATACTTCAGGTTTTTGTGATTAATAAACACATCAACATGAACACCATACAAATAATGGCTCCATATTTTCAACGCAAAAACTATAGGTGCTAATTTAAGATCATGGATTGGGTAATTCTTCTCATGAGGCTTCAACTGTCTAGAGGTATAAGCTATAACTTTACCCCTCTACATCAACACACAACCCAAACCAACTCTAAAAGCATCACAATACACCACAAAACCATCAGTAGCATTGGATAAAGCTAACACTGGGCTGAAGTGAGTCGAGTCTTCAACTCTTGAAAACTCTTCTCACAAGCATCTGTCCACTGGTACTTAACTTTCTTTTGGGTCAATCGGGTCATGGGAGACGTAATGAAAGAGAAGCCCTCAATAAAATAATGGTAGTAACTAGACCTAAGAGACTCCTAATGTTAGATAGAGAGGTAGGTCTAGGACAATTCTTTACAGTTTTTGTCTTTTGGGGATCGACTCTAATGCCTTCGGTGAAAACAATATGACCCAGAAAAGCAACTGACCTTAGCTAAAATTCACACTTGCTAAATTTAGGGAATAATTGATGATCTCTAAGAGTTTACAAGACAATACTAAGATTGTCAGCATGATCATCCTCTCTTTAGGAATACACAAGAATATCGTCTATGAATACAATGATAAATATATTAAGATACTGCTTGAACACTCGATTCATGAGGTCCATAAAGGTTACTAGAGCACTGATTAACCCAAAGGACATGAAAAGAAACTTAAATTACCATAACGGGTTTAGAAGGATATCTTGGGAATATCACACTCTCTCACTTTAAGCTAATGATAGCCGGATCTAAGGTCTATCTTTGAGAAATAACTTACACTTGGTAACTGATCATATAAATCATCGATTTTAGAAAGAGGGTACTTTTTCTTGATAGTTACCTTGTTGAGATGATGGTAGTCAATGTACATATGCAATGTACCATCTTTCTTATTCACAAATAGAATAGGTGCAGCCCACGGGGAAACACTGGGTCTGATAAAGCCTTTGTCTAAGAGATCTTTGAGTTTCTCCGTTAACTCTTTAAGTTCTGCGGGAGCTATATGGTATGGAGGAATGAAAATAGGCTGAGTGCAGGGAAAGAGATCAATCCCAAATTCTATTTCTCTATCTGGTGGGACCCTGGGAGATATTCTGAGAAAACATCAGGAAACTCATTAACAATGCTAACAAACTGAATAGTCAGAGTCTCGCACTTGAGGTCTTTAACTCGAACTAGGTGATAGATGCAACCCTTAGAAATCAACTTCCTAGCTTTCAGGTACGATATGAAATGGCTCTTTGGAGTTACAGAACTGTTGGACCACTCAAAAATGGGCTCGTCAGGAAACTGAAACTTCACCACTCTGGTACGAAAGTCTATAAACGCATAGCAGGAGTGAAGCCAAGCTATACCATGAATGACATCAAAATCAACCATATCTAGCTCAATATGACACGATGAAGGATAGTGATAGGACACTTCTTATAGACTCGCTTAGCAATAATAGATTCTCCTACTGGGGTAGAAACTAGAGTAGGCTTAGGAATCCATTCAGGGTCTATCAATACATACACATCAAAATGAAAGACACGGAGAATACCAGTGACAACATTTGGAGAGTCATCCTGCTCCTGGCAAGGTGGTATAGCATAGAAGTAATTCTGGCGCGAACTGCCAGAAGTAGTAGAAGAGGCGCCCTGAGGAGGAACTAGGAAGACTACGGGTGCGGGGGAACTGGTAGCCTGACTCTGGGGACGAGCATCTTGACTCCCCTATCTAGCATACGGACACAACTTGCCATAACCAAAGCAACCCCTCTGATCACCAAAATACTCGCCAAAATAATCTCTGCCACACTTGACACATAAAGGAAGACGAGGTCTATTACTTACACTTTCCCAAGACCTAGAAGGGATAGGCCTATTACCCTACTCCTACCCACTTCTCGGTGTGGGAGAACTAATTGAGGAAGGCACGGGCAAAAACAAATATCTCTGGAATTTAGGGAGGTTCCCTACATAGAATCTAGACTGACTGAATCCCTGCTGCTCTGATCTAGCTCTTCTATTCCCTCTTACTCTCTCCCTTTCTTTCACCTTATCAACTTCAATCTGTTGGGCATGTATCATCAATCGAGAAAGGTCCATCTCCATATTAAGCATAGCAGGTCTACACTCTTTCATAACGTAACTCGACTCGCCGATCACGAAGTTGCTCATGATAGTCCTGAGTCAGCCATCATACTAGGAGCATATTTGGATAACTGATTGAATCTAAGACAATACTCCTTAACAGTCATGGATCCTTGTCTTAAATTCATGAGTTCCTCTATATTTTATTCCTTTATCTCAAGAGAAAAAAATCTATCCAAGAACGTATACTGGAATAACTGCCAAGTCATAGGAGAGGCATCCTCCCCTCTACTCTTCCTCCACATCTCCACCCAATCATATGAAATATCTTTCATTTGATAGGAAGCCAATTCAACACTCTTCTCCTCAGTCACGTGCATAATCTAGGTGATCTTTCACACTTTATCCAAGTATATCTGCTGGTCTTCACCTACCTTCAACCCATAGAACTCAGGCAAATTTATCTGCAAAAAGTCATAAACTCGAGCTGCAGCAGAATTATTCTCTTACGGAGGTGGAACAGTAGCCTGGGCATTAGCTTAAGCATTGGCGGTAACTACCTAGTCTAGCGCCTGAAAAGTTTCCTGGAATTTCACATGAGACACATGCTTGTTCAAGGGATCAAAGGGTTGATGTTGCTTGTTATTTCTATGAGCTCAACAAGAAGGTATTTTCTGTTATAAGAGAGTACGAGTTAATCGCAGATATAAAGACAGTTGTAGGAACGATAAACTTTAGAAAGAAAGAAATGACATTTCCTAAAACATCCCATAGCTTTTTCCTCATAGATATGGTGTGCTACACACCGATAATCAAGACTCTACGTAACGCAGCTTGTCAGACTCCCTTGGACCTCGGACTTCTTAAACCTTAGGCTTTGATACCAAGCTTTGTAACACCCCGAAATTGCCATCATGAGATGTGACACGGTGCTCAGGGATACACGGTGCGTAAGTTAACCCTCAGAGACAAACATTACCTTAAGGAACTCAATTCAATAATAGTCATGCATAATAAAGAGATATATCACATCGGGTTCAAGAGAGATACTGGAGAATACTAAACTGTACAACCAAAATATATATTGAATGTCTTACATACCACCCCTCTAGTCTGACGAAGCCTCTATATAGCAAAATCAAGGAGCCTTTGGGGAAAACCCCCAACTGACTCAACAGTACAGAAAACCATAACAATAAAATGATATCACAAAAATATAGACACGTTCCTCGATCCATGAGGACTCACCACTGAGGAAATATATTGAGGCGCCCAAATATCACTAACGGGGCTGCGGCTGAGTACCGAACCTACATTACGAGAAAATGTAGCCCAGAGAAAAATATGTGGGTTAGCACTTTGGAATGTACTGAGTATGCGGTGGTGCATGCAACAATGTAAATATCATCAATATTTTCATGAAAATATGCATATGTACAATGATGACTCACTTGACTTGAGTTAGATTGAAACATACTTTTCATGATCTCATAGTAAATAAATCATATGATAAAAAACTCATAAATCATCATAAACAACTCAACTCTTCAACTCAAGACTTGGAGTGACTTGGTAATTCAAGAAACTCAACTCTTATGGACATGGGAGGTTCTTATAACTAACATAAACCATGTGAGCTACATGAAGTCCAACATTTTTCCCTCCTAAGGAGAGAACCCCACATTAGTGGGAGCGTTGTACTCTTGCTAGGGAGTACAACCTTAATTTAATAATCGGAATCTCATACTCGGTCTCTGGCCCACAAATATCAATACCAATCCTACGGTGGCACATAATTTTGAGGTAAATACCCCATTTCCCGCTCGATGATAAATACTACTCCCAGACACAAGCTCAAAACGCGTTGGGAAATCCATCACAAATATCACAAGGGTCTACCATGAAGATCAAATCAAACCTCTTTCTTATTTATCAAATAATAATCAATTTATGGATTCCTAACTCGACTCAAATAAAATCAATCTTTCTCAATATCAAAATGTATCAATTTATAAAATCATGGCAACATCAATAACTTTGAGGAAATATCAAGACTCATTGTAACAACTCAATCTCATGAATCAATATACTCAATAATCTAATTTGTCATAAGGAAGCTTAAAGATTAACACATATCTTGAAAGCACTTGAAATATCAACTCATGGTAGAAATATGAAATTAACAATATTAAATATCAAGTCATAACTTGGGAATAGTAAAAATAATTATGTATAAGAAAGCTTGAATAATTTATATTCTCATAGTCTCATGATGAAGTAATTTGGGTATAAACCCACTTGGAAAATCATATAAATCCATAATAGAAATCAAAGCTTTGTTCACAAGAACAAAAGGATTGCTCTTGTTCAAAACCCCACATACCTTAATCTTTTAAATTGGATGAATTCTAGTACTTGAGACACTATCCGCACTTGTAATAAATGATTCTCATAGCCCACACTATGAGGAGATTGGTTCTTGAAGAAATCTTAAAGATTTATGGATAATTTTTGGAAGATTAATGTTCTTGAATGAAACCCAAGATATATTTTCTTAAGAGAATTAGAAGAGAAAATGAGGAAATTAGGATTTGGATAGGGATTCTCATATATATATAGGGGCCTCTACAAGATAAGAAAAGACCAAAATACCCTTGCAAAAATATCCTTTAATTGCTGAAAAAAAAGCTGACGACATTTGTGACAAGTCGTCATGAAATGTCGTCACAAAAGGGTGGAATTTATGACTTTCTGCTTAAGGTTGACGACATTTTGTGACAAGCCGTCAGACTTTTGACAGGTCGTCATAAAATATCATCACAAAATGTTGGAATTTGTGACTTTATACTTAAGGTGATGACATTTTGTGACAAGCCGTCAGACTTATGAAAAGTCATCACAAAATGTCGTCACACAGTTTCCAGGCTAAACGCTGGAGTAAAATAGGTATAACGTTTTGCTCTGATATCGGTTTTGGGTGAGATTTGCACCGTTGGAAAGATAATTCAATTATCTATCTGTTGGTGGGTCATGAGCTCAAAATTTGTTAGTGTAACTAGAGATATGCTCATTTTAATTTAACTATGCAAAAATCCTTCTCAAGAATTCAATCGGTAAGGGATGTTTTGATTCACCTAATCGCTAGGACATCTTTGAGGCCTTAGAACACATCACCCTAGATCAGAAAACAACCAAAGCACTATAATTTATTTCTTATGAGCTTAATTTATGATTGCACTATTGGTTAGATTTCTCGGGGTATTACAGGTCCCTTGATCCGTACCCACACCATACGACTCGTATGTTGAGTCGTTACAAGGACAATGAGTTCAACATGCAAGAAATTTAAAAGGGTAAGAACTGAGGGTGTTTTAATAAGACATATCATATCTATGAACTATTAATCATATCTATAAGCCATTAATCAGACCACCAACACATATAATATCTAGGAGACATTAATCATATCTATAAGCCATTAATCGTATCAATAATCCTTATGATATCTATGAGTTGTTAATCATATCTATAAATTATATCCTTAATCATGTATATAAAAAATATCGTTAGCGATGCTCAAAATTAGCATCAATCCTTTAATATCCAGCTAACATAGTCAATAAATATATTTAGTCTACACAAGTCCAAAACTAAATATTAATAAAGGTGTAACATGCTCAAATAAATCTACAAAGTTTTTAAAAATCTTGGCTTAATATGGGTTGGAGGGACCCACTTCTAATCCTCAAAATCCATTTTAGGCAAATTCTACCCCTGACTAGGCTTTTGTATCGATATTCCTTTCTAGATGTTTAATAAGACATAAATTTCCGTAAGATATTAATCCTTCCAAAACATGATTAACTAGTCAATCCCACCTACAAAAATAGCAACGTAGGAAATTTCCCTTGATTTAAACAACTATGACAAACTCCACCTTAGAATGAGTGTCTAAGGCAACTATAACTAGATCAAGCAACTAAGGCATTTCTATTTTAAACATAAACCATAAAGCCAAATTACCCTAAGACAGGAGAAACTAAGTTAATTACTCAAAATTTATGATTTGAAGATTTTCTAAATGGTTTAACTAATCCAAATGTTCTCATTCAAACTTCAAACACCTAAATCCCACCCTATATCTAGAAAAATATCATTATCATACAATTAGATAGGTCAATCTATGAAGAATATAAACCTAGACTACCTTGACACCAAAGAAAAGCTTAAAGAAGTAGGTGAACCACTGATTTTCCAATCGATAAGGTTCTGCAAGGTGCCACACTATCAAAATCACAATTTACTCATCAAAATAAGAATAATGTTACCCATATTGCACTATTTGGCTTTGGGTGCAAAATATGTTAGAATTTAATTTGGGTCCTATTTATAGAATCACACATTCTAAGACAACAATCATCCATCTATGCTCAAGGAACATTCAAACTCAAAAATGGATGAACTCTAAGCTATAATGGTACTAAAATCAAATCACCAAGCTTTATGGGAATTTTGAAAAATTATGAAAAAATCAGCCATGAAAATAATGGAATGTCACCATAAATTTAGTGGTAAATTTCAAGTTATTAATGATACCAAATCTCCACAATCACCCACTTGATTCACCCAAGAACTAGTTTTTAGGGTGTAATATTCTAGAGAATGGATGAAAATTGTGAAAAATTGGACTAATTGGGTATTTATAACTTTCCTAGGTACACAAGTATCACTTAAGAAAAATTTGGATCCCTTAAGAGATACTTTTGAACTAGCATGCCTATCTCTTATGGGATTAGTAGATCGCATACATGATATCTATCCGTTTAAGCCAATGTCACGCACGTGGCATAAGTATTACTTACGTGATGTTCCCATGCTTCAAGCCATTTGCTTATGAAACAAAATGTGTCACTTAAGAGATACTTGTTATTGTAAGGAAAATTGCTTGAGTTAACAACGGCATCACTAAAGTGATGCACCAGTACCAGCTGAGACTTGGAAAAATTATAAGTCTCCACCAACCCCTTGTGATTCATCAGGAATTTTGTATACACAAATAGACTTTGCTATACTATCAAATTCAATATTTTGGGCGCAATGGCACATTTAGAAATTTTCATTGAAGGCCTTTAAATAATATGTGGGTTCCACAACCATATTCCATTATTCTTATCTTCTGATCAATAGCCCAAAATAAGTTGGAGAGCCTTAGAACCTAAACCAAGAAAACATCTAGCCTTACATCAATGTTCTAGAGCAGTTGGAACTATTAGAATTGGTGAAATTATTTTAATAAATTCTTCAAATAGAAGCCAATTTGAACTCGTGAATGCTTTAAAACACAGGATTGGCTCTAAAAAACAAATGAACTATCTGATAATTAAATGGTTAGTTCTAGTAAGTTATAAATGACTTGGAGAACTAATAGGAAAGCTCTAAACGACTAAAATAAGCAGAAATATAGAAAAAATCCTAACAGGATATTATAATATCAATTACCAATACTACTTTCATTCTAAAAAATAAAAGAGTAGGTATACCTGGATCCTCGAATAGGTAAGATGTTGTGTCCCATCTCATCCTTGACCTCCCAAGTCGACTAGTCTACTGGGCGGTGCCTCCACTAAACCTTAACTACTGAAATCTCTCTAGTGCGTAATCGCCTGGCAACTCTAGCCAAAATAGACATATGCTCATCTACAAAGGTCAACCACTCATCCAATTAAACTGAGTCCCATCTAAGCATATGAGATAGGTTAGGAATATTTTACCATAATATAGTAATGTAAAAAATAGGATGGACAACAACAAAATCTCTTGGAAAGGCTAACATATTATAATGAACCTTCATATCACTTTTGATATTTCCACTTATTTTCAGTATTAAAGCTTTGCTATTACTTCCCTAAGATATTTATGACTTGTCGGGACAGACAGTTCAGTTATTAGGCACTTCATTTGTTTATAGATCCAATTCTCTATTTAAGGTCTTCACCAGCACAAATTGGCTATCAGGAAAAAACTTTAGTTCAAAAATCTTGTACACTAAATTTAACTATTCCAGCTACCCTAAAATTTTGATCTTAATCTCAGTGGACCATAGTTTTGAGTCCCATGATATCTGAGCTTATTTTGAGCTATTGGATATAAATTAAGAAAATGGTAAGTTGGGTGTAGGACCCACTTTACATCAAAACGACCTTAGATACAAATTTTAACTACACCATTTAGTACAAAATGTCAAATTTGATAGGATATTATAGTCTACATACAAGATTATGGATGAATCTAGAGGGGTTGGCAAGTCTAAGCTGGTGTTGGTGCACCCACATTCGTGAACCATTTAATATCTATGTGATCTACGGACAACAATAAGTGTTGTTATGCAATGTTTTTAGTCACATATGTGAAATCCCTAATTGATGTTCGAGTATCTCATTCATAGTAATAATATTGCATAAGCAACTTTTTACGTATTTGGTTAAGTATCGCATATGCAATTGATAGGTCGCATATGAGATACATATATACCTAGGAAGGGTATAAATACCCCCTTTAGCCCTTTTTTTACCATTTCTCATCCATCCCAAAGATACTTAAAAACTAAAAGTTAGGAAAGCTTAGGGATAACATTTATGGATGACTTTGGGAGCTTTAATAAAGATTAATTACACAAGTCTCATTCAAATTTGAGGTATGATTCCTTTATTTTCATGCTTGATTTTACCCTTTCTACCTTGAATCCCTAAAATAATGGTGAATTAATTCTATCCCCAATATAGCTCAGATTTTATCCCATCTTTGAGGATAAGTACCCCTACAGCATAGGGGAGCATTGGGTTCATTTCAAAAACATGATTTTTATAAATGTCCTAGATAGGATTTTTGCATTATTTTGGACCGAAAGAACAATAGTGCAATATGAGAATCATTTCTCTTTATTCAATGAGTAGATGGTGATTTTGATAGTGTGGCACCTTGTGGATGCTTCTCAAAAGGTGAAATTGTTGATTTTGTAGATACATTAAGCATTCTTTGATTTCTAGGTAGGCTAGGTTTTTATCCCTTATAGATTAAGATATTTCATAGTATATTTATGATATTATGTTTGATTTGGGATGAGTTTTAGGTGTTGTTAATACAATTGACAATACTTGGGTTAGTTAGACCGTCTAGGCTATCTAGAAGTTATGATTTAGATGTAGTTGGCTTAGTTGCTTAGGACCTTAGTACATTTTTTTATTTTAATGATAGTTATGTTATATCCTGGGTTTTGGCTTTAGAGTTTTTCATTGAAATTTATTCTACGAACCCAATACGACTCTAGGGTATAAGCCGTGTGCTGGGGTACAACTGGTATGCTCCTATCATAAGTTGACCAATATTAGATGGTGGGAAGGTTTTGACCACGTGAATAGTCAAAACTAAGGGGTATAAGTCATAAGTATTGGTATGATTCATATCGGTGACTCATTTGTTGGGAAGTATCTGATCCTCCTAGTAATTTATTTTGCCAGGGATATGGATCATGTGTACAGATCATATGCTGAGGTTACGACTTGGATGGATTAGTCATATGCTGGAAAATGTTTGATCTAAAGGTTAAGGCCTGGGTACGATGGGTGGAAACCAATTGTAAAGAATGGTATGACTCGTAAGATGGTCCGTCGCATCCCAGTGATGGGCTTTTAAGGGACTTAAGAAACGGTATTCTAGACATTTCCCTTCTTACTCTAATTATGACCCATGACTTCTAATACACTTGAGAGAGTTAGGGTTTCAACTTAGGGATTGCTTTAGTGATTTTTTCCCATCATCTTTCTCGATTTAAGGCATGTGTCTCTTCCCTACTTCTTAATTCTAAAAATGCTTAGATTTTATGTCTGTTTTCATGGTTTCAACATTGAATGGTTTATGGTTTTCAACTATTAATTAGGGGTTTTGTTTATAATAGCTTGGTAATGGTTTTCGATGGTTTCATTATTCTTTCAAACGTATTATTGGTAGTTTTGGGCAATTGGTTTCCATGGTAATGGTTTATTGGTCTTTAGAATCTGTTTTTGTCATATTATGCCCCAAAGATGTTTGATAAAATACTTATAAAGATATGTTCATTGCATTGACTTTTTGAAATGGAACTCTTGCTTTTTTTATCTTATATATGAAACTATAAATAGTTTAAATGGCTTACATTGGTTAAAGGATAATTGGTTATTCTTATGGAGGACATAGAAGTCTCCTAAAAGGTTAATTTGGCAAATAAAAATGGTACTTGGGAGTCCCTTTGACCAAAAAGGTTTGGCTATGGATAAATCTTTCAAGTATGGTTGGTATGATGATACCACTAATAATTGGCCTTGGTTAAGAAATAGTAATTGGATTTTTTGGACATGGTTTTTAATTTGGGTATTAATGGCAGGATGTGTAACTAAGTCGTGGAAGGTGGAGGTTTTGGGAGACCAAAACTAGAAACTCATACTTGCTGATATGAGGGGTGATTGATGACCACATGTAAGTGTCACATTTTATATTGGAGGGATGTACTATTCATCCCATAGTATATTTCCTAGTTGTGCAGCTACGCACACTGGGACTCTTTAAGAAGAGAAAGTTGAACCTATATGGCCCATGGGTATGGTTAAACGGCAAGGTTATATAACCCAGGTAAAGGTTTTAAATGCATGCTAAACATGAATTCCCTTTCCTGACCCTTATATATATGTATGGTTTTATTTATCATGGATAGTTTTACTTGGTTATTTAAATGACATTATTTTATGCTTATCCTAAGATGCATGCTATCAATCATTTGTTAAACCTTCTATTGGCTGTTGTATACCCACGATATGCAGGAATAAGCCATTCCACTCCTTCTACATAGTGATTAACTCGGGGACAATTTGTGGTTTGAAATGGCGAGCTTCCATTTCTTTGAAATGCTCCATTTCATGATATGTATATTCTTTAACATTTTGCTTTTGTTTTGGATATTGGTTTCAACCATGGTTGGGGGAAAATCCCAACTAGATATTTGTATTCTTTTAGATAAAAGCTTTGTGATTCTTCTGGGAATGGGTATGGTTGGGATCGATATTGGTGTTGGCCTTGTTATTAGAATAAGTTAGGAGGCTGGCATTATCCAAAATTATTTATCACTGTTCCATCATATTAAATTTTGGGTTTAATTATCATATTATGTTTTGATATTCTCTTGGCTTTGGTATGGTATGGATGGTTGGTTTGGTACGAGTTGACTCAGTTGGGTTGATCACTATTGTGACCCTATCCAGAGTCCTCATGAGAGCATTTATGCAATCTAGTTATATACTTGAAATTCAGATCATCTAAGGCTGTGAAAGGCAGTAGGGTTAGATTAAGAAGGTGGTCCCCAATCCTAGTTGGACTTAGAAAACCTATTATATATAGGCCTTAGTTTGGGTCATGACAAGTCAGTATCAAAGCTTTAGGTTCATGGTCAATTGGGAAGTCAACAAGGCCATGTTGGGTAGAGTCTCTTTTAGGGGTGTAAAGCATGCAACACTTATAAGAGAGAGGATTATTTTATTTGTTTGAAATTCTCAGTCCTGGAATCTTCTCTTATCCTTGGTTACTTGTCTTTCAGATAATCACTCCTAGATCTGGAACACAAGGAAATTCTTTTGTCCCATCTGAGGATAATATTGAAAGGGTACCTCATATATTTGGAGTATATCTTCGATCTCGTGGTCCTATTCCTAATTGTGCTAGAGTTTTTCCTATTCTTTCTACTTCTTCTTAAGTCCCTAGTGGTAGCATAACGAATGCAGAGTTTTATTAATTTATTCATGTTATTGCTCAGATAGTCATTGCTCAAGCTGTGCGGGGTATGGATAGTGCTTTTTTTACTGAGGCCACAAGGGTGGTTCAATTTATGAAGATGGGTCCTCCTACTTTTATGGGAGTGAAGGTGGAGAAAGACTCACAATGCTTTTTGGATGAACAAAATAAGCTATTTCTAGATAGGTAGGCTTCTGATATAGAGAGAGTTAGCTTTGTAGGTTATCAACTTAAAGATGTTGCTTATCAGTGGTATAAGGATTGGTACAGAGTAAGGGTGATATAGAAAAAGAAGGGTTGCAGGAGGCCTTTCTAATGCCTTCATGGATCATTCTTTCCTCAAGAGTTGAGGAAAGCTAAGATGGAGGAGTTTGTAAACCTCAGTCAAGGAAAAATATCTGGTAGGGAATATACATTGAAGTTTCATCAGTTGTAAAGGTATTCTCTTAATTTGGTAGCGGATATTAGGTCAAGAATGAGGAAGTTTGCTTTCAGGTTGAATAGATATTTGATTTTGGAGAGCAAGAATGCTTTGCTTATTAGGGATATGGACATCTCTAGGTTGATAGTTCATATGCAGTAGGTTGAGGATGGAAAGAGAAAGTAAATGGAACTTAGGAAAAAGTAAAAAAAAAAATAGCAAGAAAAATTTTTGATCAGGGAAATGCACAGTCTTAGGGTGGTAAAAATAGTGACAAGTGGAAAAAAAGAAGTGGGGGAGTTCTGGATCCTTCACTGCTGCCAGTGGTCTTTACCCACAATAGTTGAGCAATAGGTGTGACCAAGGCGGTGACAATTCTCAGGCTCAGGTTGTCTAATCTCAGGTGAGTGAATGTCAGTATGTTTTTTCATACCCTCCTAGTTGGTTCTGCGGTCGTCTTCATCAAGGATTTTGTAAGAAAGGTAGAGATAAGTGCTTTAAGTTTAGCCAGGTAGGCCATTAGCTTAAGGATTGTCCAGTCAATAAGGTTGCTATGGGGTGAATAAGATTCTGATGGCTTCATCATCTTTTTCTACACCTAGTGGTGTAGCATCTGCTTCTGGTTCTAGTATTGGTCAGAATAGGTTGTATGCTTTGGTGTTCTGGCAGGAATTTGAGGTATCACGTAATGTTGTTACTGGTACGTTATAGATTTTTTCCCATGACATATATTGTTTGCTTGATCCAGGCTTCGCTCTTTCTTATATGATTCTTTATATAGCTATCTTTTGGTTTTGATTCAAAAATTATTTTAGGTTCTTTTTATACTTCTACCTCAATAGGAGACTCGATCATTACTAAATGGGTCTATAGGGTATATATGGTATCTTTTGGTGATAGTCAAACCTTGGTAGATCTATTTGAGTTGGGGATGGTGAATTTTGATGTGCTTTTGGGTATGGACTGGTCATATTCTTGTTATGCGTCTTTAGACTATCGGATTTTTAAGGTCATCTTTAGGTTCCCTGGTGAGCCAAAAATATAATGAGAGGGTTGTTCTTTAGATCATAGGGGAGATTTACTTCTTATCTTAGAGCTCAAAGGTTAATCTCTAAAGGGTGTCCTTATCACTTTGTCCAGGTTAAATATTCTAACTCTGAAGGTTCTTCTTTGCAGACAATTTTGGTAGTTAATAAGTCTCTAGAGGTCTTTTCGGATGATCTTCCCGATGTTTCTCTGGATAAGAAAATAGAGTTTGGTATAGATTTTCTTCTGGACACTCATCCAGTATCTATTCCTCCGTATTGAATGGCTATAGCTAATTTAAGCGAACTCAAGGAAAAATTAAGGATCTTTTTTATAAGGGGTTTATTCATCCTAGTATTTCTCTGTGGGGTGCACCGGTGTTGTTTGTGAATAAGAAGGATAGTTTTCTTCGGATGTGCATTGAATACAGGTAGTTGAACAAGGTAAAGGTCAATAACAAGTATCCTCTTCCCTGTATTGATGATATGTTTGATCAGTTACAGGGTGCCAAGTTCTTCTCAAAGATAGATCTTCGGTCTGGGTACCATTAGTTTAATATTAGGGAGGTGAATATCCCTAAGATGGCTTTTCATAATCAGTATGGGACTTTTATGTTCTTGGTGATGTCATTTGGGTTGACCAATGATCTGGTAGCATTTATGGATTGGATAAAAAGGGTGATCAGGTAGTATTTGGATCTCTTTATCATTGTGTTTATTAATGCCAGGATGGTGTATTCGAGGAATAAGGTGGATCATACTAGTCACCTCTGTGTGGTGTTGCAAACCTTAAAGGAAAAATAGTTGTTTGTAAAGTTCTTTAATTGTGATTTTAGGTTGAATAACTTGACTTTCTTGGGTCACATTATTTTTAGTAAGGGGATAATGGTTGATCCTCAAAAGGTTTCTACGGTTAAAGGGTATCCTAGGCCAACGACTTCATCTAATGTTTGAAGCGTCTTAGATTTAGCTGGGTATTATAGGTGGTTTATGGAAATTTTTTTGTTGATAGCTACTCCTCTTTCTAAGTTAACTTCGAAGAAGGATAA
Source organism: Capsicum baccatum var. pendulum (assembly GCA_030864225.1). Lineage (NCBI taxonomy): Eukaryota > Viridiplantae > Streptophyta > Magnoliopsida > Solanales > Solanaceae > Capsicum > Capsicum baccatum. The sequence continues at coordinate 141,891,414 of CM061552.1, forward strand.
GTTTTCTTGGTCAGATGCTTATGAGGTGAGTTTTGAGAAGTTGTAGTATAGGTTGACTTTGGCTCTTATTTTGACTTTGTTAAAAGGTAATGATAGGTTTGTGGTTTGTTGTGATGCATCTCGCATTGGGCTTAGTTGTGTTTTGTGTTTTTGTGCTTCGAGGCAGTTTAACGTACATTAGAGGAATTATCCTACTTATGATTTGGAGTTGTTGGCAGTTGTGTTTGCTTTGAAAATATAGCAGCATTATCTATATTTTGTTCACATAAATATCTATTTAGATCCTAAGAATCTTTAATATATGCTCATATAGAAGGATCTTAATCTCAGTCAAATGAGATGGCTTGAGCTTCACATGAATTATGATATGAGTCTTCATTATCACTTGGGTAAGGCTAATGTGGTTTCTGATGCTCTTAGCAGATTTTGTATGGGCAGTTTAGCTCATGTAGAGGATGGAAAGTAGGAATTGGTGAAGGATCTTCACCACTTGGCCAATCTTGGTATTCATCTCTTACATTTTAAGGATGGTGGTGTGATGGTACAAGAAGTAGTTTGATCGTCTCTTGGTGCTGAGATTAAGTAGAAGCAATTGTTGGATCCAGTCTTGATGAAATTTAAGAGTGATGTTAGTGGGCAAAAGGTGGAGATATTTGAGATTAGTGGTGATGGTACTTTGAGGTACCAAGGGAGGTTGTATGTTTTGAATGTCGATGCATTGCAACAAAGGGTTTTTGTTAAGGCGCATGAGTCATGCTATGGTATCTATCCTTTCTCGACAAAGATGTGTCATGATCTTAAGGAGATCTATTGGTGGAATGGTATGAAGAGATATGTAGTTGACTTTGTGGCTAAGTACATGGTGTGTCAATGGGTTAAGGTTAAGAACATCAGGCCTGGTGGGTTGTACTATGAAATTGAGTTTCCTGAATAGATGTGGGAAATGATCAATATAGATTTTGTTATCGATCTTTCTCGATCTTGAAATAAATTTGATTCAATTTGGGTCATCGTGGATAGGATCACTAAGTTTTCTCACTTTTATCCGGTAAGGACTACCTTTTTGATTGAAGATTATGCAAAGTTATATCTTTAAGAGATTGTGAAGCTGTATGGGGTTCCTATTTTGATTATTTTTTATCGTGGTACGTAATTTACATCTTATTTTTAGCAGTAGTTCAAGAAAGGATTTGGGACTAAGGTTAGTCTTAGTACGACTTTTCATCGGCAGTTGAACGGGCAAGGAAAGAGAATGATTCAAACATTAAAGGACATGCTTCAGGCATGCGTGATTGATTTTGGTATAATTTAGGTTGAGAATCTACCTTTGGTAGAGTTTTCTTACAACAATAGCTGTCATTACAGTATTGGTATGGCTTCTTTCAAGGCATTGTATTATAGGAGATGTATATCTCCTATTAGATGGTTTGAGCTTGGTGAAGCATATATTTGGTCCCTATTTTGTCTATCAATATATAGAGATGGTGAAGGTGATTCGGGATAGGCTTAAGGCTTCCCAGAGTCACCAAAAGTCTTATGCGGATGTTAGGCGTAGAGATTTAGAGTTTGAAGTTAGAGACAAGGTGTGCCTAAAGGTATCTCCAATGAAGGGACTAGTGAATTTCGGCAAGAAGGAAAAGCTCTTTCCTCAGTTTATTGGTCCTTATGTGATTTCACGGAGAGTTGATAATATTGCTTATGAGTTGGAGTTGCCATCTAGTTTGGGTTTTGTTCATCTCGTCTTTCATGTTTTGATGTTGAGAAGGTGTATCGGTGATCCTTTTTTGATTGTTCCTTTTAAAGGGTTGGATATCTTGGATTTTCTATCTTATGAAGATGTCCCAGTTGAGATATTAAATAGGAAAGTTCATTGGTTGTGGACCAAGGATGTGGCTTAGGTTAAGGTTCTGTGGTGGAACCATAAAGTAGAAAAAGCTACGTGGGAAGCAGAAGGGGACATGAAGTCTAAGTATTCGTTCTTATTTTATGCTCCTGGTTTTTGTGCGGAAGTTATGTGTTCTTGCACTAATCTTTATTTTCTGAGTTTGTTAAAGAAAAGATTAATATATTTACATCTTTGTTTACGAACTTTGATAAAGGTTGGGAATATGTTTGATAATGCAAATGACTCTGTGTGTGGTTACCCCTACCTTATCAGTCATTCGGGGGTGAATGTTCATAGAGGAGGAGAATGTTACATCCTAGGTTTTAGTCTTACAAATTTTCCTTGAAATCCATTCTCTGAACCCAATATAACAATAGGGTATGAGCCGTATGCTGGGGTACGAGTGGTATGGTCATCCTGTCGTAAGCTGACTAGTGTTAGTTGGTGGGATTGTTTTGATCACTGGAATGGTCATGACTAAGGGGTACGAGTCTTAAGGATTGGTACGGTCATATCGGTGACTCGTATAGTGGGCAGTGTTTGATCCTCCTGGTAATTCATTCTGCCATGGACATGGATCAAGGGCATGGATCTATGCTAAGGTTATCACTCGGTTAGATGAGCCTTATGCTAGACAGTGTCTGATCAAAAGGTTAAGTCTTGGGTACGACTAGTGGAAACCAATTGTAAGGAAGGGTATGACTCGCAAGAGGCTCAGTCATATCCCTGTGATGGGTTTTTAACGGACTTAACTGGGGGTATTCTACACATTGCCCTACTTACCCTAATTATGACCCACGACTTCTAATAGTCTTTGGAAGTTATTTAACCTATTATTCTATTCATTAACACTTAGAAAACTATTCCAAAACACATCATAATTCTCTCAAGTACTTTTTGGGCAAGAGAGCTTGGGTTTCAACTTAGGGATTGCTTTGGGGCTTGCGTTAGTGATTTTCTTCCATCATTTTTCTAGGTTTAAAGCATGTGTCTCTTCCATACTTCTTACTTCTAAAAAGTCATGGATTTTATGGATGTTTTCATGGTTTTAATGTTGCATAGTTTATGGTTTCAAACTATTAATTGGGGTTTTGTTTATAATGGCTTGGTAATGGTTTCCTATGGTTTAATTATGTGTTCATATGAATTGTTGGTGGTTTTGGGAAATTGGTTTGCATGGTATGTTTTAATGGTCTTTGGAAATGGTTTTTGGCATACTATGCCCCCAAGGTCTTTGATAAAATGCTTATAAAGATATGTTCATTGCATTGACTTCTTTAAATGGAACTCTTGCTTGTTTTCAGCTTATATATTAAACTATAAATGGTTTAAAAGTCTTACAAAGGTTAAAGTCTAATTGGTTATGCTTGTTGAGGACATGGAAGTCTCCCAAGAGGTTAATATAGTATATGGAAAGGGTACTGGAGAGTCCACTTAACCTAAATAGTGTGGCTATGGATAAATCTTGCAAGTATGGTTGCTATAAAGATACCACTAATAATTGACCTTGGTTAATAAATTATAATTGGATTGTTTAGAAATGGTTTTTAATTTGGACATCAATAGCAGGATGTGTAACTAAGCTGGGGAAGGTGGAAGTTTCGGCGAGAGCAAAACTAGAAACTCAAATTTTCCAATATAAAGGGCCTTCAAGGACCAAATGGGAGTGCCATGTTTTATATTGGAGGGATTTACTAGTCATCCCATGGGATATTTCTTGGTCGTGCAGCTACATGCACTTGGACTCTTTCAGCAGGGGGAGCTTAACCCATACGGCCTATGGGTGTGGTTAAACGGCAATGTTACATATCCCAGGTAAAGGTTTTAAATACATGCTAAACAAGGATTCCCTTTCTCGGCACTTATATGTATGTATGGTTGTATTCCTCATAGGATGGCTTTACCTGGTTGTTTAAATGGCATTACTTTATCTATATCTTGAGATACATGCTAGCGGTCATTCACTAACTCGTCTACTAATGGTTGTATACCCATGCAATGCAGGAACTGGCAGTTCGAATCCTCCCATATAGTGATTGACTCAGAGAGATCTTTTGGATTGAAGTGGTGAGCTTCCACCTTTTTGGAAATCTCTATTTCATGATATGGATCTTCTTAGACATTTTGCTTTTGTTTTGGATATTGGTTTTTTCCATGGTTGGGCATTGCCTAATCAGATATTTGTATTCTTTTGGATAGAGGATTTATGGTACTTTTGGGGGTTGGTATGGGCGCGATCGATATTGGTATCGACCATGGCATTAGAATAAGCTGGGAGGCTGGCATCATCAGACTAATTTATCACTATTCTATCGTATTACATTTTGGATTTTATTATGATATTATGTTTTGATATTCTCTTGGCTTTGGTATGGAATGGATGGTTGGTTTGGTGTGGGTAAACTCAGTTGGGTCGGTCACTATTGTGACCCTATCCCAGAGTCTTCATGAGAGCATTTAAGAAATCTTGTTATATGCTCAAAATTCAGCTCATCTAAGGCTGTGAAAGGTGGTTGGGTTGGGTTAAGGGGCGGTCCCTAATCCTGGTTGGACTTAGGATGCTCATTACGTATAGGCCCTGGTTTGGGTCGTGACAGATTGAGACTTGATTAGCATCTAAATATCGGTATAGAAATCTTTGCTTAGTTTAGGGTAGAGTAAGCCTTATAAAAGATTTTAGGGTTTAGAAGTGGGTCCACTTCGGCCCATCTTAGGTCGAGACACGAGCTAGTTTTTTTAGATCAATATATATTAGTTATATATATATATAGTGAAATTCTTATTATGAGACAAAATGGTGATATATGTGACAATTTGAGTTGGTCTATTAATTAAGATATTGGTGATATATGTATCGGTTCGAGTATGACTATTGGTTATGATATTGATAATATATGTACCGGTCTGAGTCAAATGATTGATTATGATGATGATATAAATGCCATTTCAAGTCTGTCAATTGATTTAGTATGAATGATATGAGTATTGGTTCGAGTCCGGTAGGGGGAGTGGTTCCTAGTGTGAGATAATACGGATGGGTTCCCAGTGGTAGCATGAAGGTTGGACAATTATGGTCTCCTGAGGTATATGTCTTATATTTTCTTTGATTATACCCTTAAGGCTTACGTGGGCCGACATGGAGTTTATTTACTTTGCTGCACTTAGTAGCTAATGGGAGCCAATCTTATAGTCATATTCACCTGTTCCTTATTTTATTGTTCTGCTTATTTATTTAATTATGTACAACTAATATGGAGTTACTTCTAGGTTTTCCCTTTACTTTTACTTAGTTATGTTATCTTGTATCTTATCGTATTTATATCATAATTTAGCTTAGTCGATTGATGTTGCCTATTGGGTACCCATGGTTGTGGTATTCATAATATACTGTTGTACCCTTTTGGTGCATATTTGAGTAGTAGTTTCCGCCGCTGAATCGATGAACGTGTTGTATTAGATTTTAGAGATAGGGTGTGTTCTTGGATCCAAAGTTTCCCCTTTTCATTCTATTTATCTATGTATAGTGTTTTGTTCTGAGACGGAGTGTATTGACTATTTTAGGACTTACGATGTATTATAGTAGCTCTTGTACTAACTCTACGTAGTCGTGTGATGGTTTTTTATGTTGTGAATACCTTTCAGACTATTTCTATTTCCTTTCTTATTTTGTAGTTGCATTGTCTATTTTACGTTTTTTGTGGCATTTTCCACTATGTTAGCCCCTTAAAATAGCTCTGGGCTACATTTTGGCTTACGTACTAGTAGGATAGTAGGTGCCATCATGACTCGTAGATTGGGTCATGAGAAATTGGTATTAGAGCTTAGGTTCCATATGTATTATTGGTACAAGAGCAAGTGTCTAGTAGAATCCTGTAGATCAGAACTATGACGTCCGTTTCTTATCTTCAGAAGGCTATAGGATATTATTAGGAGTTCTTCACTACTTTCACTCATTTTGTTCTGAGTGTCTGAGTTTGTTTCTAAAGAATTCCTCCAGTTTCACTTTTTCGTAGATGGATAGGAAACATGTTATCATTACAGGAGGTAAGGGTCACAAGACTGAGCCTAGGTATCCTGTCACTATTTTTGGATGAACCATAATTTATGGACACCCTTGAGATGTGTCCCCACCTAGCGCCATTATAGGGGCCTTCACCAGACCCTATTCGCTCTCTTAAGATAGTGGTTATTTTGCCCTATCCTCCGGTAGGCTAGGTATTAGCTTAGGCTCCATCGACATTTATTTCATTTTCAGTGCTTAAGTATTTTTTGTTTTAGCTTTCGATCTTGGTTGGTGGTGCCCAGTCTACAGATCAATGTGGTACAGAGGTGGGGGCGCAACCTATGGCTACGAATCTTAGAGTTGAGGTCCCTGCTACTCCAACAGTTTCTTCATCGGTTGTCACTCAGCTAGTAGTTGCCCAATATGTTATGTCTATTGAGGAGTAGAAGATATTGGGAAAATTCTTTATATTGGCTTCGCCAAGGTTTTCTTGTGTACTGGGCGAGGATACATATGAGTTTTCGATTGCGTATGAGGATAGGATCCGTAATTTTGGCCTAATTAAGACTCGTGTGTGAATTACACTACATTTACGTTGGACTTGGCAATTCGACATGGTATCGAGGTCATCTTAATTCAAGCCTGTTGAATCTTTTCCTTTGATACTAGCTCCATTGTTCGAGATCTTCTAGTCATTGTCTGAGGGATTAGTTCTTGAGGTTAGAGCAGGGCTCCATGACGGTTGTGGAGTATGAGGCTCATTTTCACGAGTTAGATAGGCTTGGTACTTCTATTCTGAAAACTGAGTATGAGAGAGTTCGTTGCTTTTGTTTGAGAATTAAGACTTCCCTTTTGCAAGTCCCCTTAGAGTTTGGTTGCTATGGGTAGGTCTTTTACTGAGTTGTCTGACCATGCTCAGGTGATGGAAGAGATGCATCGCAAGGTCCAAGGTGGCCGCAATAAGAAACATCAGCATCAGGGTAGTTTCATGAAATTCATAGTAGCTCCCGACTCAGAGGTAGTAGTTCTCAAGGTAGATAACTTCTGCGGCCGTCGTATCAGCCTCTGAGTCAACCTAGTAGACCCATTCAGGTAGCGCTCTAGATTATTGATGAAGATCAGTGTTTTGTCAGTGATCACCCTAGTAAGGTAGTGATTAGTCATCCAGGGGCTTGTGTTTGGGTTATTTTATCGAGGTGGTTATTCCGAGTCTGTCAGATCTTTTAGTTCTGGTGTAGGTCATAGGGCATGTTATGGTGATAGAGCTACTAGTTATTACTCACGAGAGCCCTAGTCATGAGACGTTTGTGTCACTACCTGAACAAGGTCCTAGTCATGACATGTATGTCAAGTCTGCCAAGGAACGGAGATCATCATCAGTAACCTAGCCAATTAGAACATAACACAACTAGAAGAGGATGTATTCCGAACATATAACAAGATAGATCTGAGTTTTGATCATATAAAAAGATAGATAAATCAATTTATTAATATGTTATAATTCACAATACAAAATCCACCCACACTTTATTGTCCACAATAGCCTATAAGAAAGCCAAACGTCAACCAATGAAGGGACATGCCCCTGACCGTGACAGTGACAATGACAATGACAATGTTAACGTGAACTCCTAAATTCAAAAATATGGGATGAAATTGATGGAATGACCAAGATTTCCATAGGATGGAAGCTCACCACTTCACGGAGGACCAACCAGATCACCTAACAATGCACAGGGGTGAAAGAAGTACCTTCGGACTCTACATTATGAAACAATGTAGCGCCCTAGGAAGGTTAGTAGGGTGAGCGCTAGCATGTAACTCAGGATAAGAAATAAAATAATGCCATTTAAAAATAAATCAAAATTCAATGTATATGTTCACATACATAAAAATATACATATATACGTAGTGTAAGGATACGGAACAAGATTTATGTATAAACTTCAAAATCATTAACCAGGATTGTGTAGCTCTAACCGTCCTAAAATACCCACGGACTCTATGGGTACGGATCTCACACTGAAAGGCCCCAGTTCGTGTTAGCCTAACAAAATAGAGAAATCAGCAAAAGGGCCAGATACATGGAGGCTCCAACCATACCAGAAATATAGATATATATAGTGTTAACTATGTGCACAGCCACCAAAATCCCCACGCTGAAAAATGTTATTTCTAGTATCAGTACCCCCGCGACCACCACCTTCTAAGGATAGAAACATAACCTACTTTAAGCCTAAATTAAAACCATTTAAACATCCCCATCCATTTAGCAAGTAGTCTTTTAGTTACGAATTTAACGGTGGTATCGTCATACGAAATATTTAGCTTGCAAGCCAATTCCATTATGCTATTGAAAAACCATTTAGCTAAAATGAATTCAAAGTTTTCAAATTGGAAACCAATCCAAGGCCTTTCAAAAGTTGTGATAAGTTTCATTAACCTTTTATGCAATGTAAGGTTCCAAAAGTGAGTCCAATTATGCAACTATCCTGGTTTTCTAAACCAATTACACAAGTTCGATTGGGGGTAAATCAAATTCCAAACCATTTAAACCATATAGTTGGGAAAGCCTTCGTTCCCCTTTCTAAATACCATGCCCATGAATATATTAAGTTAAAACCCTGTAATTCCTTGAGAATACACCATGGGAGAAATAATGTACTGACTACCTCTTAGGACCACAAGCTAACCCATAACCGGTACCTGCTGTGAGCACTGATTAATAATCATGAAACACATGTGGAAGTAAAACTGAAAATGCCAAAAGGTTCATAAAACTAATCCAATACTGAGTACATCTGCAGAATAACTGCTAATTATTTGCGTCTGAAAGACTCCAAACATCTTAAATAAAAGACTTGATGGGAAAGGCCCCAACTAACTCAGTTAACTTGAAGTAACTAAAATGTTGAAATACTGTAAATAATAAAATGACTAAATAAGTGTCATCTCCTTGATGGATGTGGACACACTACTGTAGCTATGGCTGATAGACTAATTTGACTAGGTACGGTAAGGAACCTGAGCATTCAAACCTATGATATGAGACATCATAGCGCAAAGAAAGAGTACACTTTAGTACTTTGAATGTATTCGTTTGCTAGGTGAGGTTAGGCTGATATGCATGAGTTCATGTGCATAAGAAAAATAACTAAATATTATGTAATAACTAGATGATAGGATATACAAGACTGGGACTACTGTAAGTACTGAGCACGTAATACCAAGCATATATTATCGATCTGAATTAGTCTGAAGCTGAAGTACTGAGTTTCTGATAACTGTAAGTCATGATCATGTAGAACTGAACTGAGTTCTGTACTTTATACTGAATACTGGATACTGAGTACTGAATATTGAATACTGAAACTGTAACTATGGGAGTTATCATCTAACCGACATACCCCAATTTTCAATTGATTTGGGGTCTAACCTGTAATCCCAGTTGGACGGGTGTTAGCACCGTTCCTTGGGTTACTAACATTAGCTTGGTTAAACCTAGTATGGTAGGAAGACACATGAGATATATATAGCTATAGCAACCCTAATCCAACAGGAAGACAATTTACCCTATGTTGGCTATGTAGTTCTGTAACTCAATGAATGCTACAAAGGGTCAAACACTTTGTTAGAAGGAATGCACCCATCCCTGCGTTCGCTCGGTGTTGAATCCTACTCCCAACTGACCCAGAACTGAACTGACAGATAGACTATATTAGGCTTGTTTAAACTCACACTGAATCTATTGACTGGCTGAATGCTACTATTTTGGATACTACAGAATCATTCTACTTCGACTAGAGACTAGATAAACAGTTAAATTTTGGGTATTCAATACCCCCAGGACTCAATAGCATAGATAATGGAACAATATATCACTTTAAAAGCATCACACATAGATTATCATGCACAATTCCTCCACATAGATATTTTGTCAAATACCTAGGATGCATAAATCTTGTACATGAGAATGAGCAATATATGAATGTCATGAATACCAATTTAAACATCACAATTCAAGGATTTAACATAAGGGTTAAATAAATCAATACACATTCTAGTTCATTTACATGAAACTCAAAATATTCTTGTCTTGAAAACGCACAACAACACATACATGAACACAATTCCATTCAAGAATGTAAATCATAATCAAACTTGGTTTGAATTCATGAGAATTGTTGGTGAATTCTTTAAACTTGGACTTGAACTTGAAGAAACTAGGGCTTCGTTCTTGAGAGAATTTGTAAAAAGAAGAGTATATTTTCCCTTTTGGATCCTTAATTTTGTGATAATGGTGGGTTAAGATGGTTGGAAAATGAATTCTTTCACCCCACAAACAAATAATTTAGTAAGAAAAAGTGTCCAGTGATGCAACAGGCGATGAGCCTCATCAATGGTGTTGATGTAATTACCGACGTACCACATCAATAGTGACAATGTGATAGCCAATGTGATGCATCTTGATCGCATAGGATTGGTGTTTTGGTCATCCAAACGTGTCTCAAAGATGTCTAAAATTTCCAAAACTCAATCGAGATGAACTATAGATAACCTTGATCATGAAACAATTTTAAAATAGATTATCTAAGGCCAAAAAGATAAAAAATGAGATCATTGAAATATCAAGGCCAAAAATGAGACTAAGTCTTTACACTTAGCTGAAATTTTCTAAGTCTGGAACCTCTTTTGACATGATATAAAGGACTGAAATGGGCTAGGACTTTACGAGGTCTTACAATATCTCCCCCTTGATAACATTCGACCTTGAATGAGACTGTTTAAGATGAGAGGCACTGAGGTACTATGACTATACTGACGTGCATATCTAAAACATGACTGAATCTAAAGACATGACTCATAACTGAACTAATTCATGAGTGCATGAATAATATAAAGTTGAAATTAATCATGGAACAGAGTAAATCTAAGGAAAACTATTACCTTAAGTTGAGAATATCGAAGAATCTGAGATCCTTTACTAAACATGCATAAATGGGAACATGAAATCTTAACTGAGTCTGAAGCATGATACATGAATTGAATATCATGAACTAAACTGATTTCTTGAACACATGAAGTGACATAAGAATGGTTATAAGGCTGAGATAGGAATGGGAGAGTCAACTTATAAGTAACCATTATCTCCGGCTGGATCAAGTTTCATGAAAAAAAGAAGAGAGATTTAGAACATGAAAAGCTCGGGGATATTACATCTCCCTCTTGGGATAGTTTATCCCCCAAATGATACTAACTTGACCAAAATACTAGGAAAACTAAGATGATGCACAAAATGCTTATGGAATGAATTATGACTGGCTATCTAGGATCTGAAATATAATGCATGAACTGAATTGTATTCACAATTTACATGGATGCGAACAAACTATTTCTTGGAAGGGATATATTGATGAAACTTCAGCTAGTAAGACTAGATCAGAAGACGGAAAAAACATAGGAACCTGTCTGTCTAACTACTAATCAGAATTACTAGCTATACAGTCTAACTTATACTTAAAGCATATGCTTAATTGGAGCATTTTTTTCGACACTCTTTCTAAAAAGTTCTAATGACTTTTAGGGAGTAGGTAATCTTGACCATAGTCTGAATAAGACATCTAGATAAGAAATCACAACATGGCTAAAATTCGGTAATATGAAACACAGGCCTACAAAACATAAACTAGGATAGATCTACTTGGCCTTATGCACTGCAACTACTATATTTCAATCTTGGACATACTCCTCGAATTCCCTCTAAACTATACCTTCTACCCTAATGCTGCAATTCACCTAAGACTACTGAATATATTTATATGGGCACTGATAACTCTACCTATTAAAGTCAGAGCTGGACTAAATTCTACCACTATGTACAAGCCTACTCGGATCAACGAAATGCACACAAAACATTATAATACTAGTCTAAATAATTAATTCAACACACCCTTCATTTTCACAGCCTCTCATCTTATAAATAATTTTAATTTCCCATTCAACAACTAAATACAACCTATAAATAGACATGTACTAATGCATAATGCATTTATCCACTTAAACACCAACATGACGTTCATTCCTATCATTAAAACTACAGCCTCGAGTTAAACAAGCATGCAACAATCTTTCCTTAACAAGAAACATTTACTCTCTCCTATCTAAGAAATTGCTCATCACTATATTATTTCATAAGGAGAGGTCACTAAAAGTCTAAAACATGAGGACCTAAAGCAAAAATAAATACTATACATAACTTGAAACTTAAAAGAGGCCTAAGGAATAGAATATCAACATTATGGGTTCATCAAGAGACCAAAACTAAGGATATACATGAAAAAATCTGAATTTCGCTGATCATTAGAAGTGTTGCATGAATACTGGAATTGAACGTACTATAGATCATGAGCACATGAGTCATAAGCTGTATGAACTGAGTTTGGAATTTTTGAATTCATGGAACATAATTCACACTATTGAGAAAACTAGAACTCCTCATATAAGGGACTGGAATCGTACATGAATCTATGGAAAATCCATGAATATGAGCTTTGAGCATAGAGCTGATATTTAAAGCATAAGCAAATATCATAATAACTGAAGTGAAAATACTAAAATAAGCATGGGTCGGGCATTCCCCTCCCTAGTGTTATTCTAGAATGCACTGGCATCACTACTAGAGTCTGAGAGCCTGGCTTGGTCACTTGTTCTACCATCTCCCCTTAGCTTAAAGCCATCATTCTAAGTTCGTGGACCACTTAACTAACATCTTTAAACTGAATTGAAACTATTTTACTAGAGTTCGAGATATAACAATACTCACAAATACTAAACTCACCCTGAAAGACTGCACCTAAAAGTGTAAAACACTACTGTTGATACTTCCTTCTAAGATATAACTCTTAAATTTCTATATCCCTAAATACATCATGTAACAACTTAAGAAATGACTAACTTAGAATTTTCAACTCCACTTTCTATTAGCTCAACCTTCAAAGATTCAAACTTAGATCCTAACACATAACATGGATATCCCTAATTCTTTAATAACTATACTACTTTCATCATAGCCTAAAAATATCACATCCATAAAATATGTTTCGAATCAAAAAACTTGAATTCTTGTATGCACTGCTTCAAGCCTACTGATTGAACCTTTACATAACTGGTCCTATGAAATATATAATCTGCTCAACTTTAGATAACACTATCCCAACTCTACTACTATTGCTAAACTCCTAGTTGTATGCTTCTAACTCCAGATCATATGCTATCATAGGATTCCAATAAGGAAGTTGAAATCACGTATGACTCCTAATAACTGAGGTACTACCCTTCATTCACTAATTGGTCTATTAAAAAGATAAAACTGAACTGCTCTATTTTTGAAATGAATTGAAGTGATTTATTGTGATACTGTAACCGGGCAAATTCTATATACCCGTTTAACTAGGATAGATGTACCCACTAGCATAGACACTATGAAAGGCTCTGCTAATAATTTGGGACTGACACTGAACTTGACAACTACATCGGGGGTTACCAAACAAAGAGAAGCTCCAGGATCTAATAACGTACCCTTAACCATATTAAGAGACCTTTCCTGATCCTGTCGGGACTGAATTGCATATAACCTGTTCGGACACTAACCACTATTAGCACTGGAAATGGAAGCACCCTACTGAGTCAGGAGATTAGATAAAACTAGAGGACGGTTAGACCAACCTTGCTGACCACTCTTTGTGTAGTATTTGACTATGTGGCTTAGCTTGCAACCCAAAACACACATCAATTTTGGATTTACACATACTCTTATAATTCTTAGGACATTTTTCGCAAAGCAGATTAGTATGAACATCCTTCCCACTACCTTGTGACTCAGAGCCTAGTGTTTTATCTCGACTATCATTCTCAAACTTAGGCACTGACGCTCTGGCTGAAGGTAGAGCTGGAGCTGAGAATTTTTGTTGGGATTAGAAGTGGTTACTACCCTTTTACCTAGGATTAAAACTACTTGGCTGGCCCTCTTATTCTTTCTCTATTTCTTTCTATGACCCTCTCTCACTTAGCTGAGCATGAATCAAAAGCGTAGATAGGATAATATCCTATAGATTGTTCTAAAAAACAACTGAATAAGCTAAGGTAGTGAAAGTTGCACTAAATTCAGGATGAGAGACATGCTTATTCAGGTTATCTTCCTGTACTGGCGAAGCTGTGGGTTAATTCTAGTTTCTTTTTCTGTTAGTCTTTCTAAGAGGAATATTTTGTAAATGGAAGGAAGATTGGAATTACACAGAGATTTTAACTTGAGCACATGCTTACTCACACAATATGAACACTAAAAGAAGGGAACTTTTCCTAAAAATGCCTTATAGCCTCTGGTCCATAAGTGTAGTGCGATACACACCAATGTATAAGACGCTAGTTGACACTGCTTTCAGTCTCCCTAAAATAATTTAGAACCTTAGGCTCTAATACAAATTTTCTAATGCCCCAAGACTACACCCTAGGTATCACAAGGTACTTACGATCCCGTAGGACCACAAGCTAACCCATGATTGGTACTTGCTATGAGCACTGATTAATAATCATGAAACATATGCAGAAGTAAAACTGAAAATACCATAATGTTCATAAAATAGATTCAATACTGAGTACATCTTCAAAATAACTTCTAACTATTAGTGTCTGAAAGCATCTAAATATATGAAATAAAAGATTTGATAGGACAAGCCCCAACTAACTTACAATTATTTTTTGGAAGTAACTGAAAGGCTGAAATACTATAAATAATAACTCTCTGCTATTGTTGTGGATGATAGACTGATCTAAAAAGGTATGATCAGGAACTCGAGCATCCGAACTTATGATATTAGATATTATATTACAAAGAAAGAGTATGCATCAGTACTTTGAATGTACTGGTTTGCTAGGTAAGGTTAGGTTAATATGAATGGGTACATATGTATGAGAATAATAACTAAATATCATAAAATAACTAGATGAGAGGATATGCAAGACAGGGACTACTGTAAGTACTGAACACGTAATACCAAGTATATATCGTCTGTCTGAATTAGTATGAAGTTGAAGTACTAAGTTTCTAATAACTGAATAACTGATTACTATAAGTCATGTTCCTATAGAACTAAATTGAGTTCTGTACTAAATATTGAATAATGGATACTGATTATGAAATACTGAATACTAAATCTGTAACTGTGGGAGTTATCATCTATCCGACATACCCCAATTATGGACTTATTTGATGTCTAACCTGTAATCCCAGTTGGAAAGGTGTTAGAACCATGCCTCAGGTTACTAACATTAGCTTGGTCAACTCTAATCTGGCAGAAAGACACATGAGATATATATAGTTACATCAACCCAAGTCTGACAGGAAGATAATTTACCCTACACTGGCTCAGTAGTTCTATAACTCAGGGACTGCTACTAAAGGTCAAATCCTTTGTTAGAAGGAATGTCCCTATCCAGGGTTCGCTCGGTGCTGAATCCTACTCCCAAATGACCCAGAACTTAATTGATTGCTAGACTGTATTAGGCTTGACTGAACTCACACTGAATCTGTTGACTGGCTGAATGCTACTATTCAGGATACTATGGAATCATTCTACTTCGACTAGAGACTATATAAACAACTAAATTTAGGTATTCAATACCCCTAGGACTCAATATCATAGATAATAAAACCATATCTTAACTTTAAAAGCATCACACATAGGTTATCATTCATAATTCCTACGCATAGACATGTTGTCAAATACCTAGGATGCATAAATCTTATGCATAAGAATAAGCAATATACAAATGCCATGACTATAATATTCATTTTGTCAAACACCTAAGATGCATAAATCTTGTACATGAGAATGTGCAATATATGAATGTTATGACTACCATATTCAACATCACAATTCAAGGATTTAAAAAATGGATTATATAAACCAATACATATTCTAGTTCATTTATATGAAACTCAAAATATTCTTGACTTGAAAACACACAACAACACATATAAGACCACAATTTCATTCAAGAATGTAAATCATAATCAAAGTTTTAAAAAAAGATTCTTGAACTCCAAGTGTGGAAGGAACCCAAGGATGAACAACTAAACATACCTTGATTGTTGAATTCGTGAGAATTGTTGGTGAATTCTTAAAACTTGTACTTGAACTTGAAGAAGCTAGGTCTTCGTTCTTGAGAGAATTTGTGAAAAAATGAGTATATTTTCCCTTTTGGATCCTTAATTTCATAGTAATAGTGGGTTAAGATGGGTGGTAATGACTCCTTTGTCCCCACAAACCTGTAATTTAGTAAGTAAAAGTGCCTAGTGATACGATAGGTGACACGCCACGTAGATAGTGTTGACGCGCCACATCGATGGTGACAACATGATAGCCAATGTGACGTATCTTGATCGCGTTGGTAAATAATGTTTAAAAATTCCAAAACTCACCTGAGATGACCTATAGTTAACCCTGATCATGAATCAATTTGTAAATCGACAATATAAGGCCGAAAAAATTGAAAATGATACCATTGAAATATTGAGGCAAAAAATGAGACAAAGTCTTAAACTTAGCTGAAATTTTCTAAGTTTGGGACCACTTTTTGCATGCTATAAAGGACTGAAATGGGCTAGGACTTTATGAGGTTTTACAATATCTCCCCCTTGGGAACATTCATCCTCGAATGGAACTGATTAATCTGAGAGGCTGAGATACTGCGACTGTACTAACGTGCATTACTAAAACATGACTGGATATTGAGACATGACTCATGACTAAACTAATTCATGAATGCATAAATGATATGCAACTGAAAATAAACATGGAAAATAGTAAATCTAAGAAAAACTATTACCTTAAGTTGTGATTACCGAAGAATTTGAGATCCTTTACTGAACATGCATGAATGGGAATAGGAGATCATAATGAGTGTAAAGCATGATACATAAATTGACTATCATGAACTGAACTGAATTCTTGAACACATGCAGTGACATGAGAATGGTTATAAGGATTAGATAGGAATAAGATAGTCAACTTATGGGTAACCATTATCTCTAGCTGGATCTGGGTTCATGACGAAGAGATGAGAATTTAGTACATGAAAAGCTTAGGGTATTACATCTCTTCCATAGGATAGTTCATCCCCCGAATGATACTGACTTGACTAAAATACTATTAAAACTAGGATGATGCACGAAACGCTTATGTACTGAATCATGATTGACTATCTGGGATCTGAAATATGATGCATGAACTGAACTGGACTCATAATTTACATAGATGTGAACAAACTATTTCTAGGAAGGGATATATTCATGAAAATTCAGAGAGTAAGACTAGATCTGAAGATGGAAAAACCATAGGAACCTGTCTGTCTCACAACTAATCTGAATTAATGGCTATACATACTCATTATGAAAGCTTATACTTAACTGGAGTATTTCCTTGACACTCTTTCTAAGAATTTCTAATGACCTTTAGGAAGTGATGAACTTGGGCATGGCCTGAATGAGACATCTGGATAAGAAATCACAACAAGGCTAAAATTTAGTAATACGAAACACGGGCCTATAAAACATCAGCTAGGATAGAGCTACTATGCCGTATGCACTGCAAATATTATCTTTCAAACTTTGACATACTCCTCGAATACTCTCTCAACAATACCTTCTATCTTAATATTGTACTTCACCAGAGACTACTAAAAATTATTCACATAGGCATTGATAACTCGACCTACTGAAGTCTGAGTTGGACTGAATTTTCCTACTATGTACAAGCCTTCTCGAATTTATGAAATGCACATATAACACTCTAATACTAGTTTGAATCATGAATTCAACACACCCTGCATTTTTACAACCTCTCATCTCATGATTAATTCGGATTTCTCATTAAATAACTAAATACAACCTCCTACTAGCCATTTACTAATACATCATACATTTATCTACTTACACACCAACATGACGTTCGAGCCTATCTTTATAACTATATCCTTGAGTAATACAAGAATGCAACAATCTATCCTTAATTAGAAATATTTACTCTCTCCCATCTAAGAAATTGCTCATCACTACATTATTTCATAAGGAGAATTCACTGACAGGCTAAAACATAAGGACCTGAAACATTAATGAACACTATACAGAACTTCACAGTCAAAAGAGGCCTGAGGAATTGAATATCAATATCATGGGTTAATCAAGAGACCTAAATTAAGGATATACATGACATAATCTTAATTTCGATGATCATTAGGAGTGTTGCATGAATATTGGAACTTAACATACTGTAGAGCATGAGTACATGATTCATGAGCTACATGACCTTTATTTGTAATTTTTGAATTCATGGAACATGATTTACACTATTGAGCAAACTAGAACTCCTCATACGAGGGACTTGAATCGTACATGATTCTATGGGAAGCGCATGAATATGAGCCATGGGCATAGAGCTAATATGTAAGGCATGAGTAGATATCGAAATAACTAAAGAGAAAATACTAAAATAAGTATGGGTCAGGCATTCCCCTCCCTAGTATTATTCTACAACACACTAGTATCACTACTAGAATCTGAGAGACTGACTTGGTCACTTGTTCTACCATCTCCCCCTTAGCTTAATGTCATCATTGTAAGTATGTGGACCACTTAACCAACATCTCTAAACTGTACTAAAACCATTTTACTCTAGAGTTTGAGATATAACAATACTTACAAACACTAAACTAACCTTGAAAGACTGCACCTTAAAGTGTAAAACCCTTGCTGATACTTCCTTTTGAGATAGAACTCTTAACTTTCTATAGCCCCAAATACATCATGTAACAAATTAAGAACTAAATAACATAGAATTTTCAACTTCTTTTTCTATTAGCTTAACCTTCAAAGATTCAAACTTAGATCCTAACACATAACATGGATATCCCCAATTCTTTAATAACTATACTACTTTCATCATAGCCTACAAATATCACATCCACAACACATGTTTCGAATTAACAAACTTAAATTCTTATATACACTGTTTCAAGCCAACTGATTCATATTTCACATGACTAGTCCTATGAAATATATAATCTGCTCAACTTCAGGTAACAACATCCAAACTCTACTACTATTGCTAAACTCGTGGTTTCATGGTTCTAACTCTAGTTCATATTCTATCATAGAATTCTGAGAAGGAAGCTAAAATCACATTTGACTCATAAGCACTGAGGTACTATCCCTTCATTCACTGACTGGTTCATTGAGAAGCTAAAACTAAACTACTCTATTTTTTAAATCAACTAAATTAATTTACTGGGATGCTGTAACCGAGCATTTTTTGTATACCCATCTAGCTAGGATAGATGTACCCACTGGGGTAGATACCGAGAAGGGTTCTGCTAAGGTTTTGGGACGGGCACTAAACTTGACAACTACATCGGGGGTTATAAAATAAAGAGAAGCTCCAGGATATGACAAGGCATAAACATGTATATGAATGGTTGGTAATGTACTCTTGACCACATCAAGAGAACTTTTCTGATCCTATCGGGAATAAATAGCATATAACCTATTCTGAAACTGATCATTATTAGTATTGGAAGCGATAACACTCTGCTAAGTCAGGTGATTGTATAAAACTGGAGGATGGTTGAACCGACCCTGCTGACCACTCTTTGGGTAATCTCTGACTCTATGGACTGGCTTGCCATACCCAAAACACACATCTCTGCCAGTTGTACGCACACCCTATTGATTCTTCCCATATTCTTTGCAAAGAAGATTAGTACAAACACCCTTCCCATTGCCTTATGACTTAAAGCCCGGTGCTCTATCTCAGCTATCATATTTATATGTAGGCATTGGTGCACTGGCTGAAGGTGGAGATGAGGCTGAGAATTTTTGACAGGATTGGGAGCGGTTACTACCCCTTGACCTAGGCTTAAAACTAGTTGTTTGGGCCCTCTTATTCTTTATCTCTTTCTTTCTACACTCCCTTTTTTCACTTGGTTGAGCATAAATCAAAAGCCTAGATAGGACAACACCCTGTAGATTGTTCTAAACAACTACTGAATAAGCTAAGGTAGTGGAAGCAACTCTAAATTTAGCATAAGAGACATAATTATTTAGGTGATCGTCCAATACTGGTGGAGGTGAGGGTTGATTCTCATTTCTTTTTTGTTAATCTTTCTAGGAGGCATATTCTATAAACGGAAGGATGATTGGAATTAGAAAGAGCATCTAACTTGAGAAAATTCTCACTTGTATGATATAAACACTGATAGAAGGGAACTTTTCATAAAAATGCCTCATAACCACTTGTCCATAAGTGTGGTGCGCTCCAGACCCATGCACAAGACTCAATTTGACGCGGCTTTCAGAATCCATAGGAAACTTTAGTACCTTAGGCCATGATACCAAGTTTGTAATGCCCCGAGACTACACCCTGGGTATCACATGGCACTTGCGACTCCCGTAGAACCACAAGCAAATCCTTGACTTGTACCTGATATGAGCAAAGATTAATAATAATAATGAAATATTTGCGAAAGTAAAACTAAAAATGCCATAAGGTTCATAAAACTTATTCAATACTGGTACATCTGTAGAATAACTGCTAACTATTAGTCTTTGAATGCCTCTAAACATCTCCAATAAAAGAGTTGATGGGACAGGCCCCAACTAACTCACGACTGTGTTTGAAAGTAACTGAAAAGCTAAAATGCTATAATAATAAAATAAATAAATGAGTATCACATCCTCGATGGTTGAGGATTCACTACTGTAGATGCGACTGATAGACTGATCTAACTAGGTACGGTCAGGAACCCCAAGCATTCGAACCTAAGATATAAGACATCATATTGCAAAGAAAAAGTATGCATCAATACTTTTAATATACCGGTATGCTAGGTGAGATTAGGCTGATATACATGGGTTCACATGCATAAGAATAAGAACTAAATATCATGAAATAACTAGATAAGAGGATATGCAAGAATGGGACTACTGTAAGTACTGAACCCGCAATACCAATCATATATCATCTGTCTGAATTAGTCTGAAGCTAAAGTACTGAGTTTTTGATAACTGAATAATTGATAACTGTATGTTATGATTGCGTAGAACTAAACTGAGTTCTGTACTAAATAATGAATACTGGATATTGATTACTAAATACTGAATACTGAAATAGTACCTGTGAGAGTTATCATCTAACGGACATACCCTAATTATAGATAGATTTGGGGTCAAACCTATAACCCCAATTGGAAGGGTGTTAGCACTGTACCACGGGTTACTAACATTAGCTGGGTCAACCCTAATCTGGTAGGAAGAGTCTTGATATGCAAATAGTTATGTCAACCCTAGTCTAACAGGAAGATGATTCACCCTATGCTGGCTACGTAGTTATGTAACTTATTGACTGCTACTAAGGGTTAAACCCTCTGTTGGAAGGAATGCCCACATCCCTGGGTTCGCTTGGTGTTGAATCCTACTCCCAACTGACTCGACACTAAACTGATCACTAGAATGTACTAGGCTTGATTGAACTCACACTGATTTTGTTTACTAGCCGAATGCTACTATTCAATATACTATGAAATCATTCTACTTTGACTAGAGACTAGATAAATAGCTAAATTTTGGGTATTCAACACCCCAGGACTCGATAACATATATAAAAGAACTATATCTCAACTTTAAAAGCATTACACATAGGTTATCATGTACAATTCCTCCACATAGACATTTTGTCAAGCAGTAATGATGCATAAATCATGTACATGAGAATGAGGAATATATGAATGTCATGACTACCATATTCAACATCACAATTCAAGGATTTAACATTAGGGTTGCATAAATCAACACTTATTCAAGTTAATTTACATGAAACTCAAAATATTCTTAACTTGAAAACACACAACAACACATACATGAACACAATTCCATTCAAGAATATAAATCATAATCTAAGTTTTAAAAAAAGATTCTTGGACTCCTAGGGTAGAAGGAACCCAAGGATGAACACCTAAACATTTCTTGATTGTTGATTTTATGATAATTATTGGTGAATTCTTGAAACATGGACTTGAACTTAAAGAAACGAGGGCTTTGTTCTTGAGAGAATTTGTGAAAAGATGAGTATATTTGCCCGTTTGGATCCTAAATTTCGTGATAATAGTGGGTTAAGATGGTTGGAAAATGAATCCTTTGCTCCAACAAACCCTTAATTTAGTAAGGAAAAGTTCCTAGTAATGCTATAGGCGATGCTCCATGTTGTGGTGTCAACGCGATTATCGACGTGCCGCATCGATGGTGACGATGTGATAGCCAACATGACACATCCTGATCGCTTTGGCTTTATTTTTTGGTCATCCATACGTGTCTCAAATGATGTATGAAAATTCCAAAACACACCCAAGATGACTTAAAGATAACCCTGATCATAAATCTATTTAATAATCGATAATCTAAGGCTGAAAAGATTGAAAATCAGACCATTGAAATATTGAGGCCAAAAATAATATTAACACTTAGCTGAAAATCTCTATGTTATAGACCTCTTTTGGCATTCTATAAAGGACTGGAATGAGCTAGGACTTTACGGGATCTTACAAAGCTATAAGATAAATCATCCATAACAAATTCAAAACCAATGGAAAAGCATTTAAACAATTACCATCTAGAAACCTCTACCCCTTATTTAAAATAAAACATTAAAACCATGGAAACATCAAGCCATTGCATTCCATAAGAAAAATACAAGTTTAGGGAGAGATATAGGCTTAAGATATCGAGAGTTATAGAGAAAAAACCAATCTTTGAGCCCTAGATGATACACCTTGAGAAACTGTAGTTGTTCTTTACTTGTGTAATTTGAGCGGCTATAGAGTAATTTATGATTGTTAAAGTGATGAAAATAACCTTCTTTATGTGTTTTATGGTTGTGGGTTTTAATTGGGGAAAGAGAAAAATAACCAAAGTGCCCCTAATTAAAACACAAGAAAACAGTTGCCAATAGTTTAGGTCACGTCACGACTCGTGAGAACTTAGTACGAGTCATTATCTGGACTCATAGTTTGGGCAGTGACAATGAGCAACCTTACTGGTTTGGTAAAAGGCCTTACCTAATGACCCATGACTTGACCTGATGACATGTGGAGTCTTAGTCATTAACAACACAGTGACCTTGGGCCATCTCACTAGCTTGGTCACGAGTCCTACCTTATTACTCGTAACCTCACCTTACGACTTATGAGGTCCACCGCGTGACCTCAACAAAAACCATAGGCAACTAATTGGACAAACAATGATTGGAGCCATATGACTTGTGAGTATTCTTCACGACTCATCACCTAAGTCAAACACTGGACAGTTAGCTCAACACTTTATAATTTTTCAAAGGAAGAATCTGGGGTGATACATTAACCCTCCCCCCAAGGATCTTTCATCCCCGAATAAGGAGTCAAGGCATCAATTAGCATGATTGTAAGATAGGAATGCAATCACATAACCTTTAACAAAGTACGAAAATAAAGAGAGTAGTAAAACCTATACCATATCTATGATTATCCAACCTGGGGAACAACAATTGATACTTGGACTTTTTGTCTACTTAAGCTTCCTAAGTAACTTCTTCAACCTTTTAGTTCTTCCATAGAACCTTCACCTATGCCACCTCTTTATTTCTTAAATTATAGGCCTGTCTATTCAAAATCTCCATCAAGACTTCCTCATATGAAAAATAATAAGAAATACCAGCAATCTCCATAGGCACAACCAAAGGAGCGACACCCATGCACTTTTTTAACATAGACATATTGAAAACCATGTGAATAGAACCCAAACTTGAAGGAAAACTAGATAGCAAGCAATATTTCCCACTCTTCTCAAAATTAAGTACGAACCAACATAGTAGGGGGTAATCTTCCCCTTCTTCCCAAATCTTATCACTCCCTTCATAGGAGATACCTTCAAGAACACCTAATCACCAACCTAAAACTCCAACTATCTTTGCCTCACTATGCATAGGATTTTTGGTGACTCCTAGCTATCTTAAGTCTATCCCTAATAGCTTTCACATTTTCTATGGCTTGGTGAACCAAGTCCAGACCGAACAATATAGTCTAACTAACCTCAAACCACCTAATAAGAGATCTATAACTCCTACCATATAGAGCTTCAAAAGTAGCCAGCCAATATTAGAGTGATAACTATTATTATATGAAAACTCAAAGAGAGGTAAATGATCCACCCAACTACCTCCAATATCAATCACACAGCTCCTTTGTATATCTTTTAAAGAATTAATGGTCCCCTCTGCCTATCCATCCATCTGGTGGTTGAATGTGGTGCTAATTTTCACATACGTGCCAAAGAATTTTTTATATGAACACCACAAGCTAGAAGAGATCTGTGTATCTCAATCCAAGATAATGGAAACTAGAAAACCATGCAACTTGCCAATCTCATGAATAAGGAAATTAGCATAATCCTACCCATAGTAGGTAGGCTTCACATGAAAAATCTATGCAACCTTAGTCATCCTATCGACGATGACCCAAATCAAATCATGCTGATTCCGAGACCATGGAAGGCTGGTAATAAAATTCATGTTGATCACCTCCTATTTCTACATATGCAACTCAATCTCTTGGGAAACACCACCAAAGCTTAAGTCTCACTTTCACTTGCTAACACACCATACACTTATCCATGAAGTTAGGCAGATTTCTCCTCATGTCGCTCCACAAATAAATTTCCTTCAAGTCATGGTACATCTTCATCGAACTAAGAAAATCTATGAACCTCGACTAATAATACTCATCCAAAATCCTTTATCGCAGCCCATCAATATCTGGAACATGAAGTCTAACTTAGTACCTCAAGATACCATCACCATCTATTTCAAAAACCATCAAATTTAGTTAGCCCACATCAGCCTTAATCTATATCAGGATAGGATTAAAAACCATCTTCTCCTTCATCTCAGCAACAAGACATGATTTGACCACTTCTTGAAAAATTACATCTCCATCCTTAGAGTCAATAAGTAGGACTCCTAAATTACCCAATTAGTGCTAACCCTCACTTCTCCTCTTCCACATAAGATTGGATCCCCATAGTTGTAATGCCCTGAGTCTGCACCCCAAACACCACACGATGCTTACGACCCTGAAGGATCATAAGCTAATCCATAAATGGTACCTAAGAGCACAGAATAATAATACTTAACAATAAATACAGAATTAATATAAAAATGCCTTAAGGTTCATAAACTAAATATTGATGATAATACCGATAAAATATCTGAATATCTAAATAACTGTTTGTTCTGGTCTGAATTCATCTAACTGTCTGAATATAGAGTTGATGGGACAAGTCCCTATCATACATCGACTATTAAACATACTAAACTACAGGAATGCTTAAATAGATAACTCTATCCTTGATGTTTGAGAACTCACAACTATAACTTCTACTTATAACCTGAGCTGCTAAGTACAGTTAGGAACCTGAGCATTCGAACATATGATATGAGACATCATAGCACAAAAAAAGTATGCATCAGTACGTAGAATGTACTGGTATGCTAGATGAGGTGAGGCTAAAATGTATGGGTTCATATGCATGTATAGTAACTGACCGAATTATATGAACATAACTTGGCGAGAGTACATGGGTAACTAAAACTATGTAAACGCTGATTATGCAATAGAATGCATATACATATATATATATACTGTATCTGAGATCATACTAAAACTTAATACTAATTTATAATAACTGAGTGACTGATATCTAAGATTTACTAATAACTGTATTACTGATGATTGGGTGATGATTTTCGACAATCTTGATTCTGTAGAATTGACTGAGTTCTATAGTGAGTCTGAAACTGAAATTGCAACTGTGAAAGTGTTGATCTAACCGATACACCCTGATTATAAATTGAGTTGGGGTTCAACCTATGACACCAGTTAGAAGGGTGTTAGCACCGTGCCACAGGTACTAATAATGTCTTTGTGAATCCATTAAAGAATCACCCTCATATAGCAGGTGAGATATGTGTTACCCTTATTTGGTAGGTGAACAGTTTATCAACCCTCAACTGCCAGGTTGATATATTTAACCTACACTAGCTACGTAGTTATGGAGCAAAGGGATTGCTACTAAAGGTCACACCCTTAACTAGAAGGTGAGCCCCCATCCCAAGGCTCTCTCGGTGCTAAATCCTACTCCTAACTTAATAGTCACTGAACTGATTACTAGACTATACTAGACTTGATTGAACTATTACTAATTGTGTTGACTCATTGAACTGGAATGAGTTCACTAAGTTCTATAACGGACTGAGTACTACCATTCATGATGTTACAAAGACTATTCTGTAGCTACTGTAATTCTAGGTAAATAGCTAGATTTACGGGTATTGAATACCCCCTGGACTCGATAGCATCAATAGAAATAATATGGTAAAATCTTTAAAGCATTATATTAATTACTTATTCACCATGCACTCATTTAGATATTTTGTCAAACACTTGAGAGGAATAAACTTGTACATGAACAAGACCACATGATTACATGTTATGAATTCATTACTAAATTTACATAGGCATTCTATCAAACACTTGGGGAGCATAATAAGTTTACATTGAAATCATCAAGATATAAACATCATGGATACAATATTCAACTTGCAAATTCAAGGGTTTAATATGAGAATTACATAATTCTGCATATATGCTAATTAATTCACTTGAAACTTGTAATGAATCCTTATTTAAAAATCAAAAATCAATACAGACATGAACATAATCCAATTCAAACATGTAAATCATGAAATCAATAAATTTGTAGTTTAAAAAGGGTTCTTGAACTCCAAGGGTGAAAGGAAACCCAAGGATGAACACCTAACATACCTTGGTATCTGAATTCATGAGAATTGGTGGTGAACTCTAGAGGCTAGGACTTGAATGTGATGCACCTAGGGCATGCTCTTGAGAGAATTTTGTAAAATAATGAGTGAGTTTGCCCTTTTGGAGGCTTAATTTCATGTTAAGCCTAAATAATGTAAGGAAAAATAACCCATTTTCCCCCACAAACCCTGATAAATAAAATTATTGGACGATGTTCCCATCGTACCGCAACCCCTTCTTGGGTCAAGCGGCCCTTGCGGCATAACCCTTGCTCAGGTCAAGCTGCCCTTACAGTGTGACGCTGAGCCTGGGTCAACTGGTCATTGCGACACAACCCTATCGCAAACCCTTATTTTTTCGGACATCTAAACTGACCCTTACGCTAGTCCAAAAAATCTGAAACTCACCTAAGATAACCTATGAGTGACCTGACCATGAATCAACTTTGAAATTGGTGTTTTAAGGACGGAAAGGTTGAATTAAAATTTGCCAAAGTTTGAAGGCCCTAGAAATGATTGTCCTATACTTAGTAAAATATTCCATGTTCTGGACCCTTTTCTGCATGCAAGAAGGAGCTGAAATGAACCTAGAATCTTACAGGGTCTTACAATATTTCCCCTTAGGAATATTCTTTCTCGAATGAGACTGACTGAACTGAGGAACTATAATGTACTCACACTGACATCCATAACTAAAGCATGACTAAATTCTGGAGACATGATACATGACTTAACTATTTCACAAATGCATGAATGATATTTGAAGATTATATAGTTGTAACTGAGTAAGTAATAGAGTAAAACTAAGGAAAACTATTACCTTAGGCTGAGTCTGATTTTATGGAGAAGAGATGAGGATACTATGTTCACATGTCTACTTCTGCTTCCCAAATAACTCCCTCAACGGACTGATTCTGCCAAAGAACTTTAACCAAAGGTACTTCTTTATTCCTTAGTCTGTAAATCTTATGATCAAGGATTTCAGCTGGGACTTCCTCATAATAGAGATTGTTTAAAACATATACACTCTCTATAGGGACTACAACTGTTAGGTCACCTATGCTCTTCTTAAGCAAGGAGACATGAAACACTTGATGCACTAAAGCTAGGTCTGCAGGTAACTCAAGATCATAAGTTATATTACAAAAATGACTCAGAATCCTATTAGGACTAACATATCAAGGAATAAGTTTCCCCTTCTTGCCAAATCTCTTCACTCCCTTCATAGGAGAGATTATCAAATACATATAATCACCAATCTCAAATTCAAGATCTTTTCTTCTCACATCACTATATGATTTTTATTGACTCTGAGCTATCTTAAGCCTCTCCCTGATCAACTGAACCTTATCTAAGGTATCAAATACTAAGTCGGGCCCTATCAATGCAGTCTCACCAACCTCAAACCAATAAATAGGAGAAATACATCTCCTCCCTTATAGTTTCTCAAACGAAGCCATCAGGATACTGGAATAATAGCTGTTATTATACACAAACTCAATCAAAGGTTTGTGGTCATCCCAGCTAGCCTAAAGTCAACAACAGACGCTCTCAACTTATCTTCTAGAGTCTAAATGGTCCTTTTTGCTTGACCATCTGTCTGAGAGTGGAAGGTTGTACTGAGGTGAACTTAGGTACCAAGACCCTTTTGGAAAGCTCTCCAAAAGTGAGAGGTGAACTGCGTACCTCTATCTAAAATGATAGATAACAGAACTCCGTGCAACCGAACCAATTCTCTAATATAAAGGTTTACATAATCCTTGGCTAAGTAAGAGGTATAGACTCGCAAGAAATGAGCAGATTTGGTCATCCTGTCCACAATGACCCAAATCGAATCATGCTGCCGACAAGTACGAGGCAAACCCATCACAAAGTCTATGTTCACTTCTTCCCACTTCTAATTGGGAATATTAAGCTCTTGCATAGACCCACTAGGCTTATGGTGTTCAATATTAACCTACTGATATGTAGAGCACTTAGCCATAAACTCTAAGATGTTTCTCTTCATCCCACTCCACTAATATACTTCTTGTAAGTCGTGGTACATCTTAGTGGCCCCTTAATGAATCGAGTAACGTGCACCATGTGCTTTTGGAAGAATCATCTGCCTCACACCATCCACACATGGCACACTTAACCTACTGTTTCAACACAATACACCATTTCCCCTTTGGGAGAAAACCTCTACTTTCTAATCTCAGACTGACTCTTTCAGCTTAACTAAAGTGGGATAACTGTCCTGTTTTTCTTTTAATTTGGAAATCAAGGATGATTCCGAACTATTCTGCACCCAAACACTACCCTCAGCTGAATAAACCAAACAGACACCTATCCTGGAAAGATGATGAACTTCCTAAACTAATTTCTTCTTGCCATCCTCAATGTGAATAACACTACCCATGGATAACCTTCTGAGAGCATCAGCCACTACATTGTTCTTGCTTGGATGATACAGAACACTCATGTCATAGTCTTTTAATAACTCTATCCACATTCTCTGATGCAAGTTTAAGTCTTTCTGAGAAAATACATACTACAAGCTTTTATGGTCCGTGAACACATCAATATGAACCCCATACAAATAGTGCCTCCAAATCTTTAAGGTAAACACTACAGCTACTAACTCAAGATCATGGGTGGGATAATTATTCACATGGGGCTTAAGATTTCTAGAGGCATAGGCTATGACCTTACCTTTCTACATCAAAACATACCCCAAACCAACTCTAGAAGAATCATAATACACAATAAATCCATCTGAAGCATCTGGTAAAGTCAAAACTGGGGTTGTAGTGAGTCGAGTCTTCAACTCCTAAAAACTCTTCTTACAAGAATCTGACCATTAGAATTTGACTTTCTTCTGAGTCAATCTGTACATGGGGAATGCAATAGACAAAAATACTTCAATAAACCATCGATAATAGCAAGACAAGCCCAAGAAACTCCAAATATCTGACGGAGTGATGGGCCTGGTCCAGTTTCTCACTACTTCAATTTTTTAAGGATCAACTTTAATGCCATCACTGGAAACTATATGACTATGGAAAGCTACTAAACTTTTCTAAAATTCATACTTATTAAATTTGGCAAACAACTGATGGGCTCTGAATGTCTGTAATACAATCTAAGATGGTCTACATGATTATTTTAACTACGGGATTAGACAATAATGTCATTGATGGAGACTATGACGAACATTTCCAAGTACTACTTTAACATATGGTTCATCAAGTTCATCAAATTTGTCGGGGCATTGGTAAGACAAAATTACATAACTAGAAATTCAAAGTGACCACACTGAGTTTTTAAGGCTGTTTCAGAATGTCACATTCTCTGACTCTGAGCTGATGATCGCCAAATCTCAGGTCTATCTCAAAAAAGTAACTGGCACCCTGAAGTTGGTTAAACAAGTCATCAATTCTGGGAAGTGGATACTTGTACTTGACTGTGACTTTGTTAAATTGACCGTAGTCAATAAACATTCTAAGAGAATCGTCTTTCTTATGCACGAATAGAACTAGTGTGCCCAGTAGGGAGACACGGGGCCTGATAAATCCCTTATCTAGGATTTCCTTTAACTGTCCTTTCAATTCTATGAGTTCTGCTAAATCCATTCAATATGGTGGAATAGAGATGGGCTGAGTATCTGGAAGAAGGTTTATTTCAAAGTCAATTTCCCTTTCGAGAGAAACTATGGGAAGATCTTCGAGAAACTATCTGGAACTCACATGCTACTAAAACTGACTCAAGATTAGGGGTCTTTGAACTAGAGTCTTTAACTCAAATGAGATGATAGATATACCCCTTGGATATTATTTTTATCACCCTAAGGTATGAAACAAGCTGACCCCTAAGTGTTGAAGTACTACCCCTCCATTCTAGGATAAGTTCATTCGGGAACTTAAAATAGACAACTCTATTTATAAAGTCAACTGAAGCATAGCATGAATGAAACTAATCCATGCTGAGAATGACATCAAAATCTGTTATCTCTAACTCTACTATGTTTGCTGAAGTATCTTTTTGAGATACCATAACCATAAAGTTCCTGTATACCCTCCAGGCTATGATAGATTTACCCACTGAGGTAGAGACTAAGAAAGGATCTGCTAGGATTTTAGGGTTGACTCCGAAGTCAAGAACTACATAAGGAGTTACAAAGGACAAAAAATCTCCTAGATCTATCAAAGGTATAAACATGTAAATGGTAAACTTGTAACATACCAGTGACCATATCAGAAGAACTTTCCTGATCCTGTCGGGACTGGAGTGCATAGAGCCTATTTGGGCGCTGCCCACTGGTGGCACTGGAAGTAGCACCCTACTGAAATATGTGAACTAACTAAGTTAGGTGGCGATTGTACTGACCCTGTGAACCTAACTGAGGACAAACTCTGATCCTATGGCCTAGCTTGCCATATTCGAAACATACGTCACAGCCAGCTCTACAAACGCCCTGATGATTTTTGTCACACTTATGACAAAGAGGATTAGTTCGGGCACTTCTAACACTACCCTGAGATTTAGAGCCTGGCACCCCATCCTTATAACAATTTTTGAATTTAGGCACAGGAGCATTGGCTAAGGATGGGGCTGGAACTAAAGATTTTGGGCAGAACTAAGGACGATAACCACCCCCATACTTAGGTTGAGAAAAGTTAAGGCTACCTGTTCTATCCCTCTTGCTTTCCCTCTCTTTATCCTTAGTTTTCTGCTCTTCTATCTGTTGACCATGGACCATCAACCTAGCCTGCTCCATCTTCTTAATAAGAATTGTGGACCTACACTCCTTCACCACACATCAGACACACCAAACACGAACATACTCATCTTTGACCTGCTGTCAGCTACCACATAAGGAGAATACCTAGCTAACTAATTAAACTTGAGAGAATACTCCTTCACTGTC
This sequence comes from Capsicum baccatum var. pendulum, assembly GCA_030864225.1. Taxonomy (NCBI): domain Eukaryota; kingdom Viridiplantae; phylum Streptophyta; class Magnoliopsida; order Solanales; family Solanaceae; genus Capsicum; species Capsicum baccatum. Next base: position 141,923,168 of record CM061552.1, read on the forward strand.
ATGTTGCCCTACTTTAGGTTAATAAACTCTAAAACCTTGGCTTCTATCAACTCCAATGAGAAAAAAACTATCTAGAAAGGAAGTAGAAAACTCATCCCATTCCATAGGCCCTATATCTGCAGCCCTATCTACCTTTCACTGCTTAAATCATGTATGAGCTACATCCTATAAATAAAATGCAGCTTCTTTAGGACTCTCACTAGCGGTTACCCTCATAATATTTGTTACCTTTAGCACCATGTCAAAGAATTCTTGTGGGTATTTTTCAGACTTAGACCCTAAAACTGATGGATGATTCATTCGAGTGAAGTCCTGAATTCTAACTGCAGCAGTATTGGCCACTTGGTTGGCCCGAAAAGAAGGTGGGCATTCATTTTGGGCTACCATAGAATGAGCTTGAGTGGTGAAAGCTACTCTGAATTCTACGTGAGAGACATGCTCATTCAGGAGATCTTCCTAAACATAAAGGGGTGCTGAATGATTTCCAATCCTTCTTCAGTTGGTCCTTTTAGGAGAAATGCTCTGTAAATGGAAGGGAAAATTTGATTAGACAGAGAGTTTAACTTGAGCTCATGTTCACTCGCACGATATGAACACTGAAAGAAGGGAACTTTTTCCTAAAATGCCTCATAGCCTCTTATCCATAAGTGTGGTGCACTACACACCCATGTACAAGAATCTACTCGACGCGGCTTTAAGACTCCCTAGGACTCTATTGAACCTTAGGCTCTGATACCAAGTTTATAACCCCCTAAGTCTGTACCCCAAATGCCATACAATGCTTACAACTCTGAAGGATTATAAGCTAACCCATGACTAATACCTGTTATTAGCACTGAATAATAATACTGAGAAATATATGTGGAAGTAATCTAAAAATGCCATAGGATTCATAAACTGAATGCTGATGATAGCACCGAATAAAAATCTAAATAACTGAATAACTGTCTGTTCTAGTCTGAAAGCATCTAACTATCTAAATATAGATTTGATGGGATAAGTCCCCAATTAACTCGGACTACTAAATATACTGAACTACTGGAATGCTAAAATAGATAACCATGTACTCAATATATAAGGACTCAGCACCATAACTACTGTTGATAACCTGAGCTACTAAGTATGTTCAGGAACCTGAGCATCCAAACCTATAATATGAAAATCATAGCATAAAGAACGAGTATACATCACTACATGGAATGTACTAGTATGCTAGATGAGGTGAGGCTAAAATGCATGGGCTTATATACATGAACAGTAACTGACTGAATGATATGAACATAACTTGGTGATGGTACATGGGTAACTAAAACTAATGTAAATACTAATTATGTAATACTATGCATATAAATATACATATATATATATATATCGTATCTGAGATCATATTAAAATTGAATACTAATTTCTAATAACTTACTTACTGATATTTAAGATTTTACTGACAATTGTATTACGAATGATTAGGTGACTGTTTCTGATAGTCCTAATTCTATAGAACTGAACTGAGTTCTATACCGAGTCTGATACTGAAACTATAACTATGGGAGTGTTCATCTAACTGACATACCTTAATTATAAATTGAGTTGGGGTCCAACCTGTGATCCCAGTTGGAAGGGTATTAGCACTATGCCATGGCTACTAACAATGGCTATGTGGATCCACTAAAGAATCACCCTCACCTAGCAAGTGAGATATGTGTTGCCCTCAATTGGTAGGTGAATACTTTATCAAACATCAACTATCAGGCTAATATATTTAACCTACGTTGGCTACATAGTTCTGGAACTAAGAAACTACTACTAAAGGTCATACCCTCAACTGGCAGATGAGCCCCCATCCCTAGGTTTGCTTGGTGCTGAATCCTACTCCTAACTGAATATTTACTGAACTGATCACTAGAATGTACTAGGCTTGACTAAACTATTACTGATCACGTTGATTGATTAAACTAGACTGAGTTCACTGAGTTCTATAACTGATTGAGTACTACCATTTGTAAAATTACTCAGACTATTCTGCAGCTACTGTAATTGTAGGTAAATAGCTAAATTTTAGGGTATTAAATACCCCCAGGACTCGATAACATCAATAGCAAAAACATGGAAAAATCTTGAAAGCATTACATTAATTACTTATTCACCATGCATTCATTTGGACATTTTGTCAAACACTTGAAAGGCATGAACTTGTACATGAATGGGACCACATAATAACATGTCATGAATTCACTACTCAATTTACATACGCATTCTATCAAACACTTAGGGAGCATAATTAGTTCACATAGAAATCATCAAGATATAAATATCATGCCTATAACAGTCATCTTTTAAATTCAAGGGTTTAACATGAGAATCACATAATTCTACATATAGGCTAATTAATTCACTTAAAACTTATAATTAATCTTGATTTCAAAACCAAACATCAATACATACATGAACACAATCCAATTCAAACATGGAAATCATTAAATCAATAAACTTATAGTTTAAAAAGGGTTCTTGAACTCCACGGGTGGAAGGAAACCCAAGGATGAACATCTAACATACATTGGTTTCTGAATTCATGAGAATTGATGGTGAACTCTTGAGGCTTGGACTTGAATGTGATGTACCTAGGGCTTTCTCTTGAGCGAATTTTGTGAAATAATGAGTGAAGTTTTCCCTATTGGAGGGTTGATTTCGTGTTAAGGTTGAATAATATAAGGGAAAATGACCCATTATCCCTTACAAACTCGAATAAAAAAAATTACTGGGCGGGGCACCCATTGCGCCACGACCTCTACATGGGTTAAGCGACGCTCACGGTGCAACCTTGAGCCTGGGTTAACTGCCTTTTTTGGTGCGGCCCTATCGCAACCCCTTGCTATTTTGGATATCCAAACTCACTCTTACGCTAGTCCAAAAAATTCAAAACTCACCCGAGATGACCTACGAGTGACCTTGATCATGATCAACTTGGAAATTTGTGTTTTAAGGCCGTGGAGGTCTAATTATAATTCACCAAAATTTGAAGGCCCTAAAAATGACTAATTCCTACACTTAGTAAAATATTCTAAGTCCTGGACCCCGTTCTACATACAAAAAGGAGCTAAAAAAAACCTAGAATCTTATGGGATGTTATAATAGATAACCTGCTAAGAGCATCAGCTTCAGCATTAGCATTACTTGAAAGGTAATGAAGACTCATATCATAGTCCTTGAGCAACTCAAGCCATTTTCTTTGCCTGAGATTAAACTCCTTCTTGGTGAACATATACTGCAAGCTCTTATGATCTGAATAAATATGAACCCCATAAATATACTGATGCCAAATCTTCAATGAAAACACCATAGCCGCCAATTCTAGATCATGAGTTAGATAATTCCTTTTATAAACCATAAGTTGTCTAGAATCATACTCTACCACTCTACAATGTTGTATCAAGACACTGCCTAGTCCTACTCGAGAGGCATTACAGTAAACCAAAAAGCCTTTAGTACTCTCAGGCAGTATCAAAACTGGTGGAAGTCAACTTATCTTTTAGCTTCTCCAAATGACCCTCACAAGCATGAGTGCCCAGAAACTTCACCCTTTTAGTCAACTTAGTCAATAGAGCAGCAATAGAAGAGAAGCTCACCATAAAACTCCTGTAATACCCGGCTAAACCCAAGAAGCTCCTAATCTCGTTTGAAGTCGTGGCTCTAGGACACTTCTTATTCGCCTCAAATTTTTGTTGTTGTATCATAATCTCCTCACTAAAAATAGCATGACCCATAAAGGTCACAACATTCAAACAAAAGTCACACTTCAAGAACTTGTTATACAATCATTGATCCTTAAGAGTCTGCGACACTACTCGGATGTGTTTGACATGAGCCTCCTCACTTTTGGAATATATCAATATATCATCAATAAACACTATCATGAACAAATCCATCAATTTCCACAATACCTGGTTCATAAGACCCATAAATGTAGTCAGAGAGTTAGTCAATCCAAATGACAAAAACAAAAACTCATAATGACCATACCAGGTACAAAAAATGGTCTTTGGGATATTCACCTCCCTAATCTTCAACTAATGATAAATCGATCGAAGATAAATCTTAGAGTAACATCCAACACCCTGAAGTTGGTGAAAAAGAGCATTAATCCCTGGAGAGGGTACTTATAATTCATTGTCACCTTATTCAACTATCGATAATCTCTACACATCTGAAGAGAACAATGCTTCTTATGAATAAAAAGCATGGGATCACCAATGTGGACACACTATGATGGATAAAATACTTATCAAGCAGATCCTTTAACTTCTCCTTAAGTTGTTTCAACTCAGCTGGAGCCATTTTATATAGAGGGATAGAGATAGGACAGGTATCCGATAGAAGATCAATCCAAAAGCCTATCTCCCTATCAGGGGAACTATCAGGTAGATCCTTAAGAAACAGTTTAAGAAACTTATTAACAATAGAGATGGATTACAAGGTAGGACCCTCTGAACTAGAATATCTAATATAAACTAAATGATAAAGATACCCATTGGAAATCAATTCTTGGGCTCTAAGATACAAAATAAATCTCCCTTTTGTCACCTAGGAAGTCCCCTCCAATTCAATTACCAGTTCCCTAAGAAATTGGAAGCTTATTGTACGGGTCCGACAATCTAGTGAAGTATAGAATGAATGGAGAAAATCCATCCCCAGGATAACATCAAAATCTAGCATATCCAACTATATCAAATATATCAAGGTCTACTTATGAGAGATAGATACCGCACAACTCTATGGACTCTTCTACCCATACTAAAATTACCCACTAGTGTAGATACAGAGATAGGATTGAAAATGCACTTAAGACAAAGGCTAAAATAAAAATCCATATAAAGGATCACACAAGAAAGAGTAGACCTCGGATCAAGAAAAATGTTTACATCACAATAGAAGAGCTTTAATATAATAGTAATAATGTCAGGAGATGCCTTGTACTCTTGGCGAGTAGCAAGATCATAGAGATGATTCCGACCATTACCAAAAATAGAGGTAAAATCCTTTAGTGTAGGAGCTAAATAGGTGGAAATTGGGACTTTATTAGCCCTCGTGGCTACTCTACACCCGATACAGTTCTTCTGTATATGCTCATGCTAACCACAACGAAAACACTGATTCCTTTCTTCGTCACATTAATAATGGTGAAGCTGACCACGGAATTGTAAAGGAGGATAGGGTGTTGATGATTGAGCTCAACTAGCCTTAGACTGGGAAAATTGTGCCTTAATCCCATTTTTAGTCTAGAAGTGATGATCTCCAAATAGATTAGGATAGGGGGTACTAGCCATCAAATAGGAATTAGAATTCCCCCAACTATTCTTCTTAGACCACTTTTTACCATCTCTACCACTATTTTGTTGCCTTCCAACCTGCTCTGAATACCTAAACTTTTTACTTTTTCTCTCTCTCATTTATGCCTACTTCTTTTCAACTACAACGTAATGTATATAAACCACTATCCTAGAGATATCCATGTCATTGTTAAACATTTCAAAACTTACTCCTTCAACATCATTCTTTCCTGCTTTAAGTTCACAAACTCCTCAACGTTAGCCTTCCTCAACTCTTGAGGAAATAAATGATCAAGGAAGCTACGAGAAAACTTATCCCATAATACATACTCTGCATCATCACCCCTGTCTTTTTCTCATTCCTCATACCACTGATAAGCTATATCCTTCAATTGATATGTAGAAAACTCGACAACCCCAAAATCAGTAGCATGCATAACTCAAAATATCTTCTCCATCTTATTCATAAATAATTAAGAATTCTCCTCAATGTTACAACCAGTATAGGTGAGAGGGATCAACCTCATAAATTTTACAACTCTAGTAACCTCAGAATATAGTGCAACAAAACTAACGCGGGTAGGCTGATGAGACTGAGAAGTCACCAAATAGGTTAACAAATTAATAGAATGGAGAAACTCTGGATTAGAGATGTCTCTCTATGGTGACTGAGAATGAGTGTTACCAACTGGAAAAGGATCAGTGGGGACTGATGGAAACCTAAATGGAGCAGCATATTCAGAAGCAGGGATCCTAGACTGGGTTTGCACTACGTATGTGGGGTGAGTCTCCTATACATTCCTCTATGGTGAGGCAGAAGTGCAAGAAAAATTTCCATGAACATCAAATCTTTAGGGAGGAATGATCTAAAACATGAGCAAATTGGAAAATAGAGGACTTTAAAGACACCAAACTCTATAGCCAAAAATAGAACACCAGAAAGGGAAATATTTCTAAATGCCTTGTAGCCTCCTTCTAATAGCTACAAGGCATTTAGAAATATTTCCCTTTAGAAACTGAACTAATGTACAGATAACAAGCTTGTCACGACCCAAACAATGGCTTAGTTGTGATCGGTATCTTATGCCCGCCAAGGATAAGAGACTACCCTAATTAACCTAGCCAACTAGAACATATTGCAACTAGCTACAGATAAATTTAGAACATATAATTAGATAGAGCTAAGTTACAAATATATAAAATGATAGATAAATCAACTGAATAGGATTGAATAATCCATAATACCATATCCACCCCTACTTTATTCTCCACAATAGCCTCTAAGAAAGCCAAATATTAGCCTAAATTTGTACACGCCACCAATAGTAACAGTGATAATGACAATGTTAATGTGAATTCTTCAATTCTAAAATATGGGAAAAAAGTGATGGAATGACCAAGATTTCCAAAGGATGGAAGATTACCAATTCACCACAGACTAATCGAATCACCTAACATTGCACAGGGGTAAAAGAAGTGTCCTTGGACTCTACTTTATGAAAAAATGTATCATCATAGAAAGGTTAGCGGGTGAGCACTAGCATATAATTCAAGATAAGGTACAAAATAATGCCATTTAAAAATCAATCCAAATTCAATGTACATGTTCACACAAATATATATATATATATATATATATATATATATATATATATATATATATATATATATATATATATATATATATATATATATATATATATATATATATATAGTATTGGGATAGTGAACAAGGTTTAAGAATGAACTTCAAAACCATTAACCTAGACTGTGTATCTCTAACCATCCTAAAAATACATATGGGCTATATGGGTTTGTCTCTCCCCACCAGAAGTGAACCAGTACCCCTTAGCCGCATAAACTAAAGAAATTTGTGGAAGGTCCAGAGCCACCGAGGCTCCAACCATTCCAAAAATATAGATATATATGGTATGAGCTATGCACATGGCCACCAATGCCCCCATTCTAACAAATGTTGTTTTGAGTATTGCTCCCCTTGGTATCTCCACCTTTCATATTGAGATACACAACTGCCTATAAGCCCAAATTAAAACCATTTACATATTCCCATCCATTTACCAAGGAGTATTTTAATTAGGCATTTAAAGTTGGTATCGTCATACCAAATAATATCTTACAAGTCAAAATTCCATTATGCCATTTCAAAATTATTTAGCTAAAATGACTTCAAAGTGTTTCAATTGAAGTATGCAATGAAAGGTTTCAAAAATGAGTACAATTATTCAAGTATCCATGTTTCCAAAAGAAATTACACAAGTTAGGTTGGGGGTAAAGACAATTTTAAACCATTTAAACCATAAAGTTGTTGAAACCCATGTTTGCTTTTTTTATTCCCATGACCATGCATATATTTAGTTTAAAACGACAAGATAAATCATAGATAACGAATTCAAAACCATTCTTTGCATTCCATAAGAAAAATACAATTGTAATTAGAGATACATGCCTTAGATATCAAGAGTTACAGAGATGAACCAATCTTAGAGCCCTAGATAATCAACATTGATAAACCCTCATTGTTCTTGACTAGGGGAATTTAAGAGCATAGAGAGTAATTTATGATTTTTAAAGTGATGAAAATAAACCTTTTTAGGTAATTTATATTTGTAGGTTTTAATTATGAAAGAGGAAAATAACCAAAGTTACCCCAATTAAAACACAAGAAAACTGTTTCAAGTTGTTATGGGTTACATCATGACTCATGAAGATTGAGTACGAGTCATTGTCTAATCTTGTAGTCTGGGCAGTGACTTAGGGAACCCTTACTAATTAGTTATGAGTCACACCCTATGACTCGTTACCAAATCCTATGACTCATAGAGTCTTAGTCATTACAAAGACAAGAACCTTAGGCCATCTTACTAGTTTGGTCATGAGTACCACCCTAAAACTCATGACCTCACCTTCCAACTTTTGAGGTTCACGTCCTGACCTCAACAGAAACCATGGGCAATTTACTGGTAAGACAACAATTGGAGCCATACGGCTAATGAGGAGTCTTCAAGACTTATCACCTAAGTCGTACCCTGGTTAATGAGCTCAAAACTTCATAACTTTTAAAAGGAATAATTTGGGGTGTTACAAATTATTACCATAACTTAGAGTGTTACCTCTATTAGAGCATCTCATCCATCGACTATAGGTAGTATGCGTAGTCATGGGGGTGGTGCCCAGGGTATTTGTAGAGGTTCTTAGGCTGGTAGGGTAGGATATTAGTCAGGTGCCCAACAAGTTGGCAGCCATGGTTAGTTGTATACAGTACTTGCTGATCCCTAGGCTGATTGTTTGGATGTTGTTATCACAAGTACAATTTTGGTATGCTGTCAGTCAGTGTTTTCTTAATTTGATACGAGACACACTTAATTTTTTATGCCTACTTATATGCATTAATATTAGATTTATCTTAGGATTCATTATCTGTGTCTTCAAAACTCAGTTCTTTTCCAAGGAGCAAAAATTTTGTGTTCTTTTCCTTTGTATTTTTCTCTTTATTTTAGTCATTTTCTTTGTCGAACTGAGTGGTATTTCACCCATGAAGGTTAATAAGGTGACATACTTAGGAGATGTTCCTAATCTTCTAAGTTGACTTGCAATAGGAAAAATTTCAAAAAATCTTTCAAAATGTAATTGGCAAGGAATGAAATGATTTGAAGAAAAAATGAAAAAGATAGTTTTCTTTCTGAAAAAGAGAGAGGATGTTTCTGAGCTTTCTCTGGAGTGAGACCATTAAATTTAATTTTTGGATCTCTTTTTAAGGATGAGTCTTTGACTCGGGTAACTTATTAAGCTCAAATTTCTCAAATTGGTTGGGAGACCAACTTTTTCCTCTATGAGTATGATGCCTTGTGTAGTGAGACTTTTTAATAATTCTTTAACATATGTGTAGTAAACAACATTCCCGAGTGTATTCAAAGTAAAATCCTAGGCAGTCTTAGTTTGGATGATGACCCGAAGCCATTTTCAGCCCATCACATGGCTAAATTACCACCTTAACATTGTTCCTTAGTAACCTTTTTTATCCTTTTGTCCATTTTTCTATCTTATTTTAATGACAATCATGCTATAAAATCTAAACCCATTTTAAAAATCCTAGTTTTTGCACTTAACCTCCTTTGATGCATTGAATGGTTCTGAGGAAATATAGGTGAAATCCTATATTTAGGGGTTGTGTAATGGTGATATTGATTTAAGGGTTCTTCAAACTCATTATTTGGGAGAAGATTGTTTTATGCTAAAATGAAGAACGAAAGTTATATGTAAGGTTATCAAATGATATGCTTAAGACACAATAGATATGATTGATGACAAAGTTAAATAACCTAGCCCATAGAACTTGAAGAGAAAATAGAATAAATAAGGAGCTATGAAAGGCTTAAAGTTAGAACATCTCTTGAAACATTCAAATAAGTGAAGAAAGAGAATGGTGTTTTTGATTTTTTGGTAATTGTTAAGATAAATGGTTAAGGGAAACAAGAAAAATGATTTGAAGGTGAATAAGATGGATAATTTGATAAATTTTTGATAGAAAATAATAAAATATTGCATTAAAAGGGGTCTTTGAGTCACTTGATCCATATATTCATTCCCTAACCTTAAACTTTAATTGAAACCCATAAAACCTTAGTGACTCCAAACTACTAAGTCTACATTAGTGGCAGAAAGCACAAAGGGAAAGCCTATGGTTCTACTTTTTGTACATTAATTTCATTACAATAGTAAGTATGAATTTTTAATATTTGATATCCTTTAATAATAGAAATGTATTATTTAGGTTGAGCTAACTCATGTATTTAAGGGGCATCGATATGTTATGGTAGAAGGTGAAGTCTTACTCTCTATTTGGGTAAATGAGGAAGGTAAGTTGCATTGCAAAGAATGAGATGATTTTTGGAGATTTTGCATGACCTCTTGAGAAGCATTATTGATTTGAAATATTCATTTGATACTAAATTGTATCCTTGCTTCATAGATGTGTGCTTATTGAAAATCTTTTGTTTATTTTATTACCATAACATGTTTGAGAGGTCTATTTTGAGCTTTGTTAGCCTAGATCATTATTGTAGCTTTCTTGTGGGTTGTTTTTGAGTCATAACTACCCTACCTCATTTGAATATTCTTTTTTTCTTGAGGACAAGCAATAGTTTAATTTTGGGGGGTTGATTACTCACCAATTTAGTGACTTGTTAACACTTTTTAAGCTTGAATTCTCATTATTTCACAATGATTTGGTTGTGATTAGGTCATGGCTTGTTCTTAATTGTCTTCCTAGTTAGCTATTTGACAAGTGTTTTATATTTATTTCATGTTTTAACTAAAAATTTAGGGATTCAAACCCCAATTACCTATGAACCCACATGATCCTTGACAAAGGGAAGGGTGAATAATGGAAATGAAAAGTAACTTGAATAAGTTCATTTAATAGTATCTCTTAGACATAAAGATGTGCATTAAGGACATAGATTGATAAAATAGTTACACTTATAAGGTTTTTGAAGGAACCCATTTGTGATATCTGGTGTTTGAATGAAAAATTGACAATTAAATGTCTAGATCTAGATAACCATGACTTCTAGCTATATTTGGACAAATAATCATATACCCATGCATTAACACACACCTAGTAAGGCATATCCAGAAGTCGCATTTACACTCTATTAATCTCTTATTGTTTCTAGTTTTGAGATTTTATTCCCCAACAATGAAAATGTCAAATTTGAAGCCATTCAGACAAACCTTCCATTATTACTTTTATGCTTATTTACTATGCATTATGGGAAAACTCCTAGCTGAATTTTAACACTCATGAGTACTAAAATAATTTGTTCATTCCCTATTTATTCGACCCAACCTCCATTGGATTATTATATTGACGACAATCACTAAAATTCTCAAGGGTGTAATTTAAGCATCATTATTTGTTACTGCAGGTGATTGTTGAGGCTTTTGCTACTATGAAGCACTAATGAATGGACTGAACCATAAGATGTTTCTTTTCCAGTGGTTGAGGAGTGTGAGTTGATCTTTTAGAAGCTCAATGGTTTTCTTACCTCAGCTCTTATATCATATCTTCTTGCTGAGAATGAGAAATTTAGTATCTATTGTGATGCTTATGATATTTTTTGGGTTTTTTGTTGATGTAGTAGGGCTGAGTTATTACTTATCCATTAGAACAGCTAAAGTTGCATGAGTGCAACTAGCCTACGCATGATTAGGAGTTGGTAGCGGTAGTTTTTGCTCTTGAGATTCAGAGACATTATTTGTATGGCATGCATTGTGAGATCTACACTAATCATCATAGTCTTTAGTATCTTATGATTTAGAGAGATCAATTCTACACCATTTAAATAGATGGACTTGTTGAAGGATTATGACATCACTATTTCTTACCATTAGTACAAGGTAAATATAATCGCAAACCCCTTGAGCGGGAAGACAGTGAGTATGGGAAACTTGGATTCTATTTAATTTTATGAGAGGATAAAGGTGTGAGACATTTAATCTTTTTCCTAATTTATTGTAAGAATTTCTATTTCAATCTCCAAGAGTATTTTTGCTCGTATTGACATCAGACCTACATTATTGGGGAAAATTCAAAGTCGCCAGTTTAAGGATTGGGGACTTTGTATCATCCATGATCAAGTGATGAGGAGTGAGTGTAGGAGTGTTACACCATAATCTAAGAGTATTTTGAGATATGATGGTTGCATTTATATTTTGAGGGTTAGAGACCTGATCCAGTTGATATGGAATTAGGCTCAAAGCTTCAGATGCTCAATTCACCCAAGGACAGCTAGTATATATAAGGATTTGTGGCAGCACTATTTGTGCAGTGGTGTAAAGATAGATATCACAAACTTTGTATATTGTTGCCTATGTTATCTATGGGTAAAGGCTGAGCAATAGAGACCTGGTGGCCTGATTCAGAAGTTTCTCTTTCCTAAGTAGAAATGGGGGCAAATTACCATGGACTATGTTAGTAGTTTTCCTCGCACCTTTTGTTTTCTAAAGGCACTTGGCTCATTATAGATTAGTTGACCAAACTATCATATTTCTCTCCTATTCAGATGTCCTACAGTATAGAGAGGTTAGCCCATATCTATGTTTGTGAGATAGTTTACTTGGATGGAGCACCCATATCTATTAATTTAGAATGGGGTTTGATATTTTCTTCTATATTTTGGAGAGATTTTAGGAGGATTTAGGTACTCAAGGTGATCTTTGCACAACGTTTTTCCCTCAGACTGATGTATAGTTGGAGAGTACTATTTAGGTTCTGTATGATATGCTCTGAGCTTATGTTATAGACTTTGGAGGGTAGTAAGAGTAATAACTAACTTTTATGGAGTTAGCATATAATAATATCTATTATATACATATTAAGATTGCACTATTTAAGGAACTATAGAGTACATGATGTTGATCTGTAATAGGAGGTGCGAGAGGTTAGGACCTATGATACTAACTCTCTTCATGAGTAATTGAATAAAGGTGGGGTATTTCAAGATAGGCCAAGGGTAGCTCAGAGTAGGTTGTAGGCTTATGAAGATTGAAGGTTTTGTGTTTTCAGGTTAGGAGTTGGGGATAGGGTATTTTTTTGAGTATCATCCATGAATGGCATGGTAAGGTTTGGGAGGAATGTAAAGCCCAGCCCCAGATATATTGGACCTTTTGAGATACTTTTAAAGTTGGAGAGGTGGATTATGAGTTGGCCTTGCCCTAAAATCTTTACGTTGTTTATCCAGTGTTATCTGATTCTATGCTGCAGCAATACATCCCTGGCGAGTAACATATGCCTCAGTAGGGCTTTATTTAGTGGGAGAGTGGTTGACCTTATTGGGGGAGCAGGTTTTCATATTATCCTGGGATGTTAGGTGGTTGGGATCTATAGAGTTTCTAGTACTTTAGATTTGGTGGAGGCATCAACAATGGAGGAGGATCCCTAGGAGATTGAGAGTGATATATGGGTCCAGTATCCCCACCTATTTCAGCCTTCAGGTACATCCTAACCAATTTATTTCATAGATGAAAGTCCTTTTATTAGTGGATAATATAATGACCCTCCATGTCATTTTATGCTTTTCCACACATTTTCGCTATACAGAGCTTTCTAGTAGTCGCCCCAAGTCATTTGTGACTTGTTTGAGCTGAGAGTTCATCTACCATACAGTTTGTTAAGTTTTTGGAGTCAATTCCCTAATTTGAAGTCATCGCTAGTAAGGATTAACTATCAATAACAAACTTTTGGTTAACAACCTTTTATCCTAATTTTGATAGTTCCATCAACTCTCAAATGTTGATTTTATGTTGGGGGACCATTGGTTCGGTTTCAAAGAATTTTATACTCATTCTAGGCTATTGGACAAAATTTTATAAAGGTTTTCCTTAGGTGTGGGGCCTATATTTCATTGAAATAATCTAGGATGGAAATTCTGAAGAAGCCATTGAGTTTTGAATGTCAAATTTCATTGGGTGGCATAGTTCATTTACATTCACGAGATTCATAATAAATCTTGAGGTGTCAGTGAAAAATTTAAAAATCCAAGCTTCAATTGATGCGTGATTTATCTAGTGCATCAGCTAAAGCGAACCTTCTATTTCTTTAGTGGTAAAGTGGTTGCTTTAGCGGTCGAGGAAGTCCTTCCTTCGTTATTTTAGAAAAACCCCTACTGCTAAAGTGAGTGTAACTTCTTAGACACCTTGTCCTTTTAAATAGAGGGTTACCCAGGTTGGGTACCACTTTTGTGGTCGTACCCCGCTTCAGCGGTGACCACTTAAGCAGTACCTAGGAGGGCCTTTATCTTAGCCCTCTACCAAATTTTCTCCAAATTCATACAAGTCTCAAGTGTCAAGAAACCCTAGGGAGTGTGAGAAATGAGTAACTAATCTTTGGGTGATTGTTGGATGTTTGGGGGCTTAGAATAATCATTTCCTCGTCATAAGCCTTGTATGTATCCATCTTATTCTTGGTTTAATTCTTCAATATAATCGCAAGTACCAAGTTATTTGGTGAGTACATTGTGGAATTGTTGGAGTTCAAAATTTACCCATTCATGTGGGTAAATGATCTTTGAACATAAGGAGACATGTTGAAGATTTTGAAATAATGATTCCGCAAGAGGGCCCCCATATTAGATTTTCACTTAATTTTGCGGTAGAAGCATAAAAATTGAATATGGGTGTTATTATTTGTGTATTAATGTATTGATTATTATTTTGATAGTGTGGCACTGTGTGGAAGCTTCTCAAAAGGGAAAATCGCCAATTGAACAAATTTTATCAGGCTTTTTTCGGTGCCCTGGTAGGCTAGGCTTACCCTTCTCTTAAATGCGATTAATTCTATTATTGATACATATGATGCTAAATTTTGGTTAGGAATTAAAATATGATAGTATATTTTTGAAAATATTGATTAGTTAGTCAATTAGCGAACCGTAATTATGCGTATTTGAGTTGATCAACCATTCCTTAGGATAAATTGCTATCTTAATACTCAATAAGGGTTATTTTGTACCATGTAGTGTGGTTGGGATACTTAGCATAGTTTAGGGTAGTAATTACTTTAGAACGATTCTTTGGGGTTATAAGTGTCCTCTCTGGCCCAACATAGGCCAAGACTAATATTATCTACTTGTAGTCTCATTAGACCTTTATAAGTTATCCTATTTTTATTCGTGAGCTGTGGAGGACTTAGCTATGTTACGCCTTATTCTTGATGTCTAATTGGGAGATGATTCGACCTATTTAAGGTTAATGATTTTGATGATTTTATGACCGATTTATGTTCGACATCAATGATGATATTACTTCCAGTTAATGTTGGGTATTCATCATATTTTTATCAGTTCAAGTCTGACCTTGGAGATACTATTTCTTGTTCGAGTCTAGTACTGAAAGATTAATGAAGATGTTTATGGGACCGGTTTGAGTCTGGTATTTATGGCATTGAAAGATCTATAGTTATATTTTAAGATTTGGATATTTGGAATATTTACTGCTATTACTTCTCCTTGATTACATCTACTTGGATTATAGGGGTCTGTATTTGGTTATTTACTTTTACATGTGTCTCCTGGGTGCCCATTTATACTATAGATAGTTAAGTCCTCTTTATATTGTTTACCTATTTATTTACTCTTAGTAGGTTGTAGCTTTATTCCAGGTTGCACTTTTTCCCTAACTTAGCTTATTATCTCACATGTTGTTATATTCATATTATGATATAACTTAGTCAACCAATGATGTCTATTGATTACCAAGTGCATTGGTACTCATACTACACTTTTGTACATTTTTCGGTACAGATCCTAGTACTAACTGTCATTATTGGTGTTGTATTAGTGAGGATCAGATTTCAGATATTGGGTGAGCTCTTGTAGCCAGAATTGACTTTCTCTCCATCTTTTCTTTTTGGATGGTCTTTCATTTAAGACTACTTATTTGACATTGATAGTATTCTTATTCTTTTGTTAGAGTCTCTTGTACCGACCTTACAAGGTCATGGGATATTTTTACTCCTTTTCTTATTTCTCTATATTTATGCTATTATCCTTATATTTATGACTTATGGTCCAATTACATGTGTAATTCTGGCATTTATGCCACTTTTCACCAATTAGGCCATTACTTGTCATTTTGACTTATGATTTGATTACCTATTGGTGGGATAAAGCAGGTGCCATCATGACATATGAAATTATCCTATGACATTGCCTTACCATAGTTTCATCCACAATTGGTTGGTATTTTGGAAAGGTTCGTCAAATTATTTAAGGTTGTGCTTCAAACAAGTTAATTTTTGTTTCAAGGGTCATCAATACAAGTTGTATTTGGCGAAGATCGCAGACTATAGTCAACACCATTTGGATTTCCATGGTAACCATATGAAAAAGTGTCATTATGATAGTTTGTGTAGATTTTTAATGAGTAGTTTTTATTATTTTGAGGTTAGTGTGTTGCGATCATGCGGATCAGCTCAAATCATGCTAAAAAACATCTGTGTGCATTAAAGTATATAGAAGGTTTGGAAAGATAAGAGAATACTATATTTGTTTTTAGGAGTTAGCTATATTGTTTGTGGATTAGAGCATCTTTATCCTTGTCATGTGTTTTATTATATGTGATCTTATTGGCATGATGTCGATATGCTTTTGGTTTGTGCACTTTAGTCAAACTCAGTTTAGTTGAAAGATAGTTGGATTTTATGGATGAGTTTGTGGTTAAGTAGAAAAGTTGAATAAGGAAGTGAGTGAAAAAAAGGATACATATAGCAAACACCATCTGAAGTATTGTTTGGCCTTGAAGGTTATTTGGGGAGACTTTTGGGGCATGTATGTCCCATACCTTGTTCTTTCAAGCTTTGAAGCACTATCATATCCTTGAGTTTCGTTGACAAAAATACTTTTATTAGTGGATGTTGTAATGATCCTCTAAGTAATTTTCTTTATTTGTTTACATTTTCTATTCTTTATGTCCCAAAGAGTCATGACCCAAATCACGAGTCATGATGGAACAAACTTTATCTCGCTCGTAGGTAAGCCAAACCTTAGCTCAGAGCTAGATGCAATGGCTTGACTCAATTAAACATGGTCTAAAATCAAGAAATTAACAATTGAAGACTTAAATAGCAATAACACAGTCATAAAGGTCTAATAGATAGATAGAATATCAACAACCACCCCAGGACTCAGTAATGTCGGTACAAGAGCTACTATAAATGAACTATGAGTATTGAATAGTAAAATACAATCTATCTCGAAGATTAAAGATTATACATAGATAAATATAAGGAAAAAGGGTAAACCTAACTCCCAGAGCTCATCCAATTTCTTAAATCAACCCTGCACGAATGTTGAATCAGTGGTGGGCAACTAGTACCAAAATCTTTAACAAAAAGATAAGATGTGTAGTATGAGTTCAAAAACCACGAGTACTCAGTAGGAATCATTGGCCGACTAAGCTAAATTAGAATATAAATATGAAAATATAAAAGATAGAGAATAATATAAGTCATGGTAAAAAGGGGAAAACCTGAAAATAACCTCCGACACCACTGTACTCAAATCTTAACAAAAAAGATACAAAAGTATAGTATTAGTACAGAAACCACGAGTACTCAGTTGGAATCAATGGCTAACTAAACTAAATTATAATATAAATATGATAAGATACAAGATCGAGAATAAGCTAAGTCAATGTAATTAGGGGAAACTTGGAAATAAGCTCCGACACCGTTGTACCTAAATAAATCAATGTATATGAGATAATAGCATAAAGATCATATATAATAACTATAAGATTGGACCCTAGAAGCATATAAATGTGGAAAGTAAATAACCTAACATAAACCCTAGTAAACCTGGAGGGTATAATAAAGGAAACTAAGCAACCAAATGGTCGTGAATAACCAAATTATCAAGCCATGGACAAGAATCTGTATGAATCGTATCATTTTGTATATAATTTCGAATGTCATACTTGCACTAGAAATCAATAGTATCATCATCATTAGCATCATTTGTCGAGCCTGAACAAAAACTCATATCATCAAGATCATTATCAACTGCCAGACTCGAACTAGAACTCATATTGTCAAGATTATTATCAACTACTAGACTCGAACCAAAACTCATAATTATAAACCATATCAATGATCCATATCAACAAGCCATACAAATAGACTAACCCAATAGACTATAAAAATACCACATCTATTAAGTCATGCCAATACCCATGCCAATAGCCTATGTCAATAGTCATATTCATGAGTTATTATCTATAAGCCAACAATTATGGCTATAAGGCTTTAATCATATCTATAAGCCATATAATATCTATGAGCCATTGATCATATCTATAATACATTAATCATATCAATACTCCATATATATCTATGAGCCATAAATCATATCTATAGGCCATTAATCATATCAATAAGCAATGTCATATCTATGAGCCATACATTATATCTATAGGCCATTAATCAAATCAGCAAGACATATCATATCTAGAAACCATTAATCATATTTATTGGCCATTAATCATATCAATAAGACATATCATATCTATAGTCTATTAATCATATTAATAAGTCATATCATATCTATGAGCTATTATTTATATCTATAGGTCATATCATATCTATGAGCCTTTAATCATATCTATAAGCCATTAATAATATCAATAAGTCATAGCATATTTATGAGCCATTAATCATATATTTAAGACATATCATATTTATGAGCCTTTAATCATATCTATAAGCCATTAATCATATCTATAAGTGACACAACCTAAACAAGGGCCTAGTCATATCGGGCATGTCAAGTCTAGCCTGAATTGAAAACTGATGTTCTGGCTTTTGGTGGAATATTTTTCATCTTTTTCTTGGGAAAATTGCATGTTTTAAAGAAACCAAGGTTGCATTTAATGCTGGTTTTTAGTGTTTCAGGGAAAGGTGCTAGATGAAGAAAAAGATTCAGAAGATTAGCAGAAAAAGACTTCTGACGGTCAAAATGGTGGACCGTCAGTACTGCGATGGACCACCAACTCAACCATTAATGTTATACAGAACAAGGAATCCTAAAACACTCAGCGATGGACCATGTGCTGGATCGTCAGTCTTGCAACGGACCACCAACTCAATCATTAGGCCTAAATAGAACCCATGTCTTCAGATGACTCAGTGACGGCTTATATCATGGACCGTTAACCTTTTGATAGACCACCATTTTGGATGTTAGTTTCAAGTATAAATAGGATATCTAGGACCATCAGTGATGGCCCATATAGTGGAGCGTCAGTCTTTTGACGGACCACAATTTTGGCTGTCAATTTCAAGAATAACTGGGCTCTCCAGGACCACCAGTGATGGCCCATATGATGGACCGTCAGACTTCTAAAGGACCACCACTTTGGCCGTTAGACTTAAGCAGAACTGGGCTTCCAAGGACCATCATCAACGGCTAATTTGGTGAATCGTCAGACTTCTAACGGACCACCACTTTAGCCATCACTTTGGACGCGGATTTTATAATTTTGAATTTTAAATTCTTTTTACCTGGGGAACATATAAATGCCCAGTCTTAGGTTTTATTAGGTATCTTTTATCCATCTCTTATCTTTTACTGGATTTTCCATACTGAAAATACATTGTTACATAGTTTTTCTCTCAGATTTATTAGAGATTTGTGGATCTAGATTACTTTATCATATTTTTTATTGAAGATTAAAGAACAATAGTTGTGACTTTTTATAAGTAAACTTTGAATTAATTTATGAATAACATAATGGTTTCTTCTCTTTCTTGGGTAGAAATGTATGGCTAAGCTCCCATAACTAGGGTTATGGGAGCCTTGATGTTAAAAGCTAATTTTAGGTTGTGAATCTAGTAGACTCCCATAGGTAATTGATATTGCATAAACTCTTCTTCACTTTAATGACTTTTCTTGGTTGCAAACTTGAAAAGTGAACCCAAGAACAACACTTGTTTAAATAGAAAAGCGCTTTTTTGGAAAATAAAGAGTTTACATAAATCTAAAGGCTTTAACCTTTGGATAAAGGGTAGATGCATTAACCGAATCAACCCATGAGAGATTATAGTTGAATTAATACTAAGTTCCTTAAGTTTGAAAGAATTAAGGGATAAGTTACTCATCTAGGTTGAGAAACTAATGGTTGAACCATAGAATTCAATTACTATTGCAATAAGAATTGTTTATTGGGAATTCACAATAGTTCGCAATCCTAGCTGCTTAAGCATCTTGGTTACCATAACTCTAGTTTGACTTCTCTTATTGAATTACTATTAGTAATATAACATACAGTTAGATTACTTTCTGTGACAAATATTTGAATATAATTAATAAATCAAAATCCCCCTCTATTCTGGAACCTTCGATCAACGGTTAAGTAACAACCACAATACTTTGTGAACACAGTATTCCTGTGGGATTCAATACCCAACCCAGTTGGGTTCTATATTTGACAGTGGCCTCTTGCACTCTCTAACGAGAGTTGTAATTTGGGTGTATCGAATTTTTGTGTCATTGCCTGGGAATACGGTTGTCAATTAAGTTTTTGTTTGTTAATTGACATGTAGTAAAGTTTCCCAAATTTTACTTTTATTTGTTGTTTTTGTTTTGTATAAGGTAATTGTTGTGTATTCCAAGTACATTGAGATCGGGTGCATCGTTATTACTAGTACATCCAGAACTACAGTTAATTGGCAGAATGGAAGACCCCTAAGATGCTAAAAGACTAGCCGCTTTGGCTAGAGCTAAACTTAATCAGCAGAATAATGGCCAGCCAGGACGTCATCCTAATCCTGACGATGATGATTTTGGGGATAATGATTTGTTAGATCCTATCAACCTAAGGCATGCAGAGAATGTGGCTACACCAGTAAAGATATTTAAAGAAGTACATAACCAGAATCAACAACATATCAAATCAAATATCCAACCAGCGCTAATCACAATGGCAATACCACTATCAAGGTTGGCACTAATACCGACGCTGCCTATGTACATAGTTGTCAGACAAAGCCTCTCCCAGGAATTAATAACATCTGGTTGGGACATGGTCCCGATAATAGCCAAAACAAAACCAAAGAAATAACAAAAGCAAAAGAAGTCTATATCATAAAATGGTGGATTACATAGTATGAAAGCTCACAACATCAGTTTGACTTAAAGTTGTCCCTGAATCCAATTCACTAAGAAGGAGGAATGGTAGTATGGACAGTTCTTGAATTGTTTGGGGATATATTACTCAAAGGCAGTTAGCATAGTGAACGCTAACATATACTTAGGGATAAGATAAGATAATGCTTGTAATGAAAAATTAGAGTAAATAACCATATGCAATCATACACATACAAACACACATACACATATCTATTCATATATATTTATATATATATATATATATAAAATATAAATATATATATATATATGCATATATATATCATGCTGAGAAAGGGAACCGAGCTTAGTATGCATTTAAAACCTTAACCTGGGTTGAGTAGTTTGACCATCCTGAAACCACCCATGGGCTATATGTGTTAAGCTCCACTTGATGAAAGGGCCCCAGTGCATGTTAGCCGCACGACCAGAGAAAAGAACTAGATATGACTAGTACATCTCCAAAAATATAAAGTGTGTCATCATGCACACAGTAACCAAGACCACCTCACATCAGCAAACATGAGTGGCCAGTGTCAGTCTCCCCGAGACCCCCACCTTTCATGGTTTTTCTACTCGACCTTCTTTAAGCCCATATTAAAACCATTTACACATTTCCACCATTTACCAAGGAGACTTAATTAGGCATTAACCATTGGTCTCATCATACAAAAATTAGAACTTAAAAGTCTATCTTTTTATGCCATACTAAAACCATTAACCAAGTGGTCTCACAAGTTTCTAACTAAACTAAAGCCACGACCATCAAGACCTATCCAAACAATTTAAAACCAATAAAACCAATTTAAGTTCCATTATCATATTATGCAATGCAAAGATTTCTAGAATTGTCAAATAATGTGAAAAAATCATTCTCATTGGCATTTTAATAAACATATTGAGGGAATATAGTTTCCAAAACCCCAAAAACAAGCATCCATTGACCATTCCCATGTAACTACATGTTCAAACCATAATTATAAAATAAAAACATAAGAAAAGCATGGGGAAATGTTATCTTGCCATAAAAAACAAAAACCCCAAATACCTATTTAAAATAAAAAAAAATACCACAATAATACCATAAAAACTATTCATTGAAATATGTTTTTGGTTGAACTAAAATTGAGTGAGGAATAACTTTCCTTAGACACCAAGGAAGACTGAGAGATTCACCCTTGAAATCCCCTAATTGGTTGCCTTGTAGAAACCATAGCCTTTTCTTGAACCAAGAGCTTGACAAAGATTTCAAGAGTGTTTTAATGAGAACAATAGGTTAAGATAGCCCCTAAAGGTGTTTTATATCACAGGGTCAAAAGGATTTAAGAGAGAATTTGTCTAGAATACCCCCAACTTAAAACTGTAGAAAGCTTACCAGTGGGTATAAGTTGACCCCCACCTCATCACCACACAATACGACTGGTAGCATTTAGTCGTACCTAGAACAGAAAGTTAGGCATCCACAGATTGTCCACCATATGACTTCATTGCCCCAACTCATGATCAGATCATATGACCAGTATGGTACAGTCATACCCATGACATAATCCAATGGGATTTACTCTAGAAAATATACGACTACACCTTACCACTCATTTCATATCCTTACGGCTCTTAGTGAGCCACTAATACTTAAAGCCAAGTCAAGTTAATATGTTATTGATTTGATTAAGGGATTAACCAAAACAAATAATTAGCACCCCTAATGACCCATACCCACCAAACAGTAACCACATCAGAAACCTAACAACCCTTCACTGG
This sequence comes from Capsicum baccatum var. pendulum, assembly GCA_030864225.1. Lineage (NCBI taxonomy): Eukaryota > Viridiplantae > Streptophyta > Magnoliopsida > Solanales > Solanaceae > Capsicum > Capsicum baccatum. The sequence continues at coordinate 141,945,957 of CM061552.1, forward strand.
TCCCCTAATGACTAGGGTCCTGTAAAACCCTACACTTTTATTAAGCCTAAATTGTATCTCTATAAGATTAAGGAATGACTTCCAAAGTGAGTAGTGTTTAAATCATATAGAGTTTTTCTAATTTCAAATTCTTATCATGAAGAAAATTAAATTAACTTTCAATAGATACCAATTTTGCCCAAATCTAGTATCGTAGTAAAAAGTTATGGACGTTTTACAGAGAACGTCTGAACTGCCTAGGAGAGACGGGCAGGCTGATGGACCATCGCTTCGGCCATCGCAACTGAGGTAGTAGACATATTCATTAGCCAAGTGCGATGGTCAGGCTAATGGATCATCAAGCTAGTGATGGACCATCACCCAAGCCATCGTAATTTAGGCAGTAAGTCCCTATTCTAGCCCAGGTGTGATGGTCAGACCGACGGACCATTGAGCCAGCAAAAGGTAGTCGCACGAGCCGTCGTAGATCCCATTCAGCAATTTAAATCTATTTCTAAAAAGGTATTTTTGGTATTTTTCCACCCCTTTTAACACTTAGATATATCAAAACAAAGTATAAAACTCCAGATTCATCCAAAGCATCAAAAACTAGGGTTTTTCTCTCAAGACTAACCCTCAAGAGAAAGAACCAATTCCTTCTCTAAGATTTCACTATAGTTGTTGCAAAGTAATTTAAGATTCAAGGTTCCCAATATAAAAGCTTCAAGAACCCTCACTCAAGAGTACGAAAAAGAGTCTCAACCAAGCTTATTACTATGTAATGTTTCTTCCTTAGAAGGACAAAATGTTGGACTCCATGTAGCTCGCATGGTCTATGTTGGTTAAGATTACCTCCCTAATAGTAAGATTTTCAGAGTAATTTCTTAAAGTATATTTTCCCTTGAAGAAAGTATTTTTTCTTGCTAGTAAAAATAATTAAATAGCTTTTGAGTATTTTCCCTAAAGTTTTGAAAGATATCCTAGTCAGTAAAGATTTTTAGATAATGAGTGTAAAGGCTTACAAGCTTATTCAAATATTGTTTTACTTGAGATTTTAGTTTCCAAGTTACAGTTTTAGCTTTTTGATACAAAGGTGAGCACTTTACTTCTTAGTCTATTTGTTTTGAGAAGAGACTAGAAATACAAATTTTTAGAACCAAGTGTATTGATTCACGAGATTTATACTATACGTTCGATAATTTATAATTTATGAGATTTACATATTGAGTTATTCAAGCTATGTGAGTCAGTTATATCAGCATGCATGATTTCTATAAAAGATTGATGATATTGTTGTTTTTAATTATTGTATACACCTCCATATACTTAGTACATCCTCAAAGTACTGATCCAAATATACGTATGTGTGCTACATTGTCTTATAATGTAGGTTTAGGTGCTCAATCTCAGCAGTGATAGTGATCTCCTAGCATCTCATCTACATCTTTATCCTTGGTAAGTCCTCATAGTTCGAGGACCTATATTTGCAGTTTTTTCTGCTTTTTAGTGTTTTGAGTATTTCTTTCAGATCATTTCGAGTCAGTTAGGGGTCTGTCCCAATGGCTCTCTAGTTTGAGTAGTAGAGGCTTTGTCAGACTAGGCGATCAGTGATGTTCTTAATCATCGTGTGACATCTCGGGATGAGATTTTGGGTTGTTACAGGTCCCTTGACTCATACCCACACCATACTACTCGTATGGTGAGTCATTACAAGGAGTGTGAGTCCAACATGTAGGAAAATTCCAAGTGCGAGAATTGAGGGTGTTTCAATAAACCATATCATATTTATAAGCAATTAATCACATCTATAATCCATTAATAAAATCATTAATCCATATAATATCTACGAGACATTAATTGTATCTATAAGAAATTAATCATATCAATAAGCCTTATGATATCTATGAGCGATTTATCATATATATAAATCATATCCTTAATCATGTATATAAGCAATATCATTAACGATACCCAAATTTAGCATCAATCCTTCAATATCCAACTAACATACTCAATAAATATATGCGTTCTCTTCAAGTCCCAAACTGAACATTAATAAAGGTGTAACATGCTCAAATAAATATACCAAGTAATCATAAATCTTAGCTAAAGATGGGCCAGAGGGGCCCATTTATAATCCTTGAAATCCATTTTAGGCAACTTCTACACAGACTAAGCTAATGTATCAAAGTTCATTTCCAAATGTTTAATAAGTCATATATAGACCTAAGATATTGACCCTTAAAAAACATGAACAAGTAGTCAATCCCACCAATAATAATAGCAACTAAGGAAATTTCCCTTAATTTAAACAACTGTGACCAACTCCACCCTAGCATGAATGACTAAGAAACCTTTATCTAGCTTAAGAAACCAAGGCATTTCCATTCTAAACATAAACCATTAAGCAAAATTCCCCTAAGACATGAGTAACTAAGGTAATTACTCAAAATTCACGGTTTCAATATAGTCTAAATAGTTTAACTAATCCAAATGTTTTCATTCATACTTACAACACCTAAATCCCACCATATATCTAGCAATATATCATTATCATACAATGAGATAGGTCAATCTATGAAAAGGTAAACCTAGCCTACCTTGACTCTAAAAAAAATCCTAAAGAATTATCTAAACCACTAATTATCCTATCGAGAAGCTTCTGCAAGGTGCCACGCTATCAAAATCATAATTTACTCATCAAAACAAGAATAATGATACTCATATTGTTCTATTGTGCTTTAGTTCAAAAAATATGTAACAATCACATATGGGGCCAATTTATAGAATCACACATTCAAACCCAACACATATCCATCTATGCTCAAGGAACATTCAACCTTAAAAATGCATGGACTCTAAGCTACGATGGTGCTAAAATAAAGTCACCTAGCTTTTTGAGATTTTTACAAAAGTACAGAGAAATAAGACATGAAAATAATGGAGTCGCACCACAACTTCAATAGGATATATCATTTATTAATGATACTAAATCTTTACAATCACCAAGTTGATTCTCTTAAGAACTACTTTTTAGGGTTTAATATTCTAGAGAATGGATTAAAATGGTGAAAAATTGGACTAAGTGGGTATTTATACCCTTCCCAGGTGCACTGTCATCGCTTAAGAAAACTATGGGTCCCTTAAGGGACACTTGTGCCTTGGAATGCATATCACTTATGGGATTATTAAATCTCATATGTGATATCTAGCTACTTGAGCCAATGTCGCATACGTGACATAAGTATTGCTTATGTGATAATTTCCATGCTTCAAGCCATTTGCTTCTGTGATAAAATGTGTCACTTAAGAGATATTTGTTGGGGTTAGGAAGATTGATTAAGCAATCGAAGACATTGCTAAAGTGATAAAATAGTACCAGCAGAGACTTGTAAAAATTAAATGTCTCCACTAACCCCTCACGATTCATGAGCAATTCTGTATACACAAACATACTATGCTACCCTATCAAATTCGATGTTTGGGCTTAATGGCACTGTTAGAATTTTCATTTGAGGCCTTTATATAAAAAGTAAATCCCACAACCACTTGTTATTATTCTTATCTTCTGATCAATAGCCCAAAATAAGTTGGGGAGCCTCACGACCTAAATCAAGAAAACATCTATCCTGAAATCAATGTTCTACAACAATTGGGACTATAAGAATTGGTGATATCATTTGAATAAAGTCTTCAAATGATAACCAATTTGAACCTGTGAAAGCTTTAAAATACAAGATTTGTTCTAAAAAAATAAATGAACTACTCGGTAATTAAATGGTCAATTCTAGCATGTTATAAATGACTCGGGGCAGCTATATAAAAGCTCTAAATGTAAAAAAAGAGAAAAAATTCAAAAAATGGCCTAAATGGTCATTACAATAGCCATTACTAGAAGAAATTTCATCCGCAAAAATAAAAGATTAGGTGTAGCTAAATCCTCGAATAGGTTAGGATATTGTAACGCCCCGAAATCGGGTCCCGAGACGTCACACGGTGCTTAGGATAACAAGTGACCCCAAGCTAACCCTTCTACTGGCATAACTCATAAGCAACTGAACAAAAAGTATAAATTTATACAAATCTGCAGAAAATAACACTTTTCTGAATATGATAGATACAAAACTAAATTTACAAGATTACAACTCTACTTTTACAATCAAAACTGAAATGGAATACATCAACTTCTACTGACTGTCTATGAAGCCTCAACTAGTACTGACTGTAGGTAGCCGGATCATGACTCCCGACTAACCCAACTCAATACTACTAAATAAAGAAAATACAACACTTCTCGAACTGTATAACTAACTCAAGCCCTTGAACCAAAAGGACTCATCACCTGCTGACTGGATGTCGCGAACTGACTGGATCTGAAGATGTACGCTATACTTTTTACCTACATTCTAAGAAAATGTAGACTACATACGAATATGTGGGTCAGTACCATGGAAATGTACCGAGCATATGAGGGTGCAATGCATATATAAAATAATATCTTAATATTATCACAGTTTATAAAATTGTGCATGCTAATATAAATTACTCACTTAGCTCAAATTAAAATCATCATAATCATAAGAGAGTAAAATATATTGGATGAAACATGTGAGTCATCATAATAAATCTCAATTCACTTCCATCTCGATTCCAAATTATCAAAGCAATCAAATCTCATAACAATTCTCTTTGGAATATATGTTCATTAAATCTTTCAAAAACAATGACTTTATCAAACTCAGTCTTTCAAACAAATATATTTTCATCTCAGTTAAAAGAATAAGACTTTTCATATTACATAGGAGAATACACACACACATATTGAGAGTCTCTTATAACTAACATAAACCATGTGAGCTACATGGAGTCCAACGTCTAACCCACGTTTGGGAGAGCTGTCCTATCCTTGCCATCGGTGTAGGACCTTAAATCATAATCCAAACACTAGTGATCACTATATAAATCAGCCTCAAGCTCACAACCTACGGGGGCACGTAGTTCTAGGGAAGTACAATCCTTCTATACCTCCCGCTTGGTGCTAAAGACTACTCCCAAACTTAACTCAGATCTTTTCAAAAGAAAATCCATAAATAAATAATTCAACAATTCACAACGGGAGCCATCATGCTACCCTTTGTATAATAATCAATAAAAGTTGTTTTTTTTCTCATCTTGGGTTCAAATCAACCCCTTTTTACGACCAAAAAGTCAAAGCTTTATTATTATCTCAATTGATTCAAACACAAAGTGTTTATAACACATGATTTCTAAAAAAAATGACAATCTCAATTAGAGTTCAAAACTCATGTCTCAACATCATATGAAAACTTATCAAGGCTCAAGCTTTACATCATAAATGTATATAACTTCCTTCAAAATCTGGAAATTTAGCCATAAGCCACAAAATATCATCATTCTCATATAATTTCACTTCTAAAATATCAAAAACATCATAATCTAATGATAATCAATATAGGATATAAATTCATGCTTCAAAATCATAGTAGAACATATAAAATCAATAACTTCGTAAAAGAAAGTATTTTTAGGCCCAAGAACGAAAGGGTGTTCTTGTTGAAAAACCCCACACACCTTAAACTTGAAGCTTTGAATGACTTTTCGAATGACGTAATGCTATTCATGAACTTTTGGGTGTCACTCGTAGCCTTCAAAACGGGGATTCCGAATATGTAAAAACTATAGAATTCTCATTGTTGAATCTCTAGATATTGGTGTTTTTATGTTGAAACCCTAAAGGTTGTTCTCAGTGATTTTGAGAAAAAGTAAACTTATTTTGATGTTTGGGAGCTTATCCCGTGTTATAGACATATATAGGGGTGTTTTTGGCATTTGGAAGTGAGGTATGCGGCACACAACCCATGGCAGACCTTATGGTGTGCGTCGCACACCTTATGGCAGACATTAAAGTGTGCCTCGCACTCCTAATCGCACACATTTGATTGGGCAGCGCATTGCCCATCGCACACCCTGACTGCCTCTCACAAAAATAGGCATAACTTTTCGCTCAAGTATCGGATTTTTACAAAATTAGTATAGTTGGAAAGCTAATTAAATTATCTACAATTTGATAGGTCTTAGGATGAAAAATTCCATTTATATTAAGAGATATTCACGTTTGAAGTTGACCCTAGTAGAATCGAATGTCAAACTTTGGCTGAATCAATTGGTCTTAACTCAACCTTGCTCTATGTCATTGCTATAAACATTTTCTACCTCTAAACTACTCCATAGACTAGGATAATGATCATAAAACTTGTATTCACGTGAAGATCACTTGGATTAGGTCTTAGACGCGCAGGAACGACGGTTAGAATTCTAGCATGAAAATACGGGGTATTACATTATCTCCCCCTTGGGAACATTCATCCTCGAATGTGGATAATTAACCTGAAACATAGAGGAATATTAGTCTTCAAGCTATCATGTGTAACAGATATAACTGAATCACTGGATATCAAGAATAATGAGCTACTGAACTGGTCTGCAAATGCATGAATCCTCAAGAAAAATAACTATATGGCTAAGATAGAAACGAGAGTGTCAACTTATGAGTAACCATTACTTTGAACTGGATCTGATCTCATGAGAAAGGATGAGAGGTTTATGACATGAAAACTCGAGATATTACAACATCCCCCTCTTGGGATCGTTCATCTCCGAATGATAATAATTTGATAAAAATAATAGGAAGAGACTGTGATACTACACAGGATACTTACGAACTGAATCATGACTTAATATTTGAAACTAAAACTGATGCATGAACTGAGCTGAATTCATAATTTAATTAGACACAAACACATTGCCTCTTGGAATGTACATACGTATAAGACTGCGGATAGTGAGACTAGCTGGAAAATTAAGAACCTATAGGAGTTTATCTACTTTCTTGCTAAACTAGATTACAGGCTATATGGACTGGATCATACTGACTACTCATACTCAAATGGAGTATTTCTTTAGCACTTTTCTACGAAATTCTATTAAAATTAGGGAGCAAAGAATTTTGGGCATGCTCTGAACAAGACATTTGACGAAGGAATTACAACATTGATATAACTCTATAGCATGGAATATAATTATATAACTCATAAACTAGGATAGGATTGCTAGGCCGTAGGCAACGCAACTTTTTACTTTCAAGTTTAGCATCACTTCTCAAATGCTCTCTCAACTATACTATTCCCTTTAAATACCATACTCATTTGATTCAACTTATAATTTTCATATTGGCACTGCGAAATCTTTCTACTAAGGTCTAAACTAAACTAAGTTCTCTCACCATGATCAAGCCTAACACTAAATCATAAGATACAACACGCCAAACTACAATACTAGTCTAAACCACAAGGTTCAACATTTTATATCTTCTTAGAGCTCACACCCTAAGCATAACATGCCTTACCACTTCAATGACTAATTTAAAACTCTTGATATGGATTCACTAGTGCATATTGCATTCATCATCTTACACCCAACATGATATTCAGGCCTATCATTAAAAATCACATATAACTTTAAGGAAAACACCCCTAAAGGCATACTTCGCATATTCTATAAACCTTTATCAACAACAATTTTCTTGCACTATTCTTAAAAACATACACAAAATTTCTAACTAACCATGACATGTATCAAAGACTTGGCCTCAATCTTACTTCAAACTTTAGCCTTAGATAGAAAAGCATAAATAATCTTTCTTAATAAGGGTCATCAACTCTCTCACATATAAACCATTGCTTATCCACTATCATCACCTCTATCTTAACATAGGAAGAGGTTTCCGAAGGGCTAACACATATGAACCAGAAGCACAAAAACTACAATACATAACATTAACACTTATATTTGTCCTGAGGAATAAAATATCAAAGGCATGGATTCATTAAAGAAATCTAAGTTGAGGACATGCATGATATAATGCGAACTTCACTAGTAACATGAGTTTAAAAACTGGTCATACTCTGAAACATGAGTTTATACTTATCATGAGTTATTCAACATAAGACTGGAGTTCATAGATTCATAAGGGATAACTTAAATCACAGAGTGAAGCTATTATATGCTTGTTAGAAGCTGAGAATGGTCTTGAGTACACATGATAGGTATAAGTATACGTCTGTGGAATGGATTTGTCAAGCAAGTGATGGGTTTGGTGTTGTAATGACTAAAATCCAAGGAATACTCTAGAGTAAAAAGGGATCACTATCTAATCATAACTCATTATTGACATATATCACAATCTAATTCTCAAAACCCGATTTGGTTCTTCACTAACCATCTCCCCCTTAGGTTAAAGATGGTATTCTAAGTATAATGGTCTACTCCATATCCTCAAGATTAAGCCATAATTTCATCATTCTATTATCTACACATAAATGCTAAACTCACAAGAATAAAATAATTTTGAACTTACTGACTTCATTCTTGAACAACCCATCCATATGTAATCCTTAATTCCTAGCTTCAATAATCATCATCAAAGACTTACACTCTCATTTGCAACCATATCTACATCTCTAATCACATAATCATAGCCTACCAAGATCACACTTCTATACTTATATTTTTCCCAAACCATGAGAATAAAATCATACTAAAAAGACTCAACATCTTTAATCAGAACTTCTTAACTTAGCTATCAAGAACAACATAAATCATCTAACTAACCTTTCTCCACCTAGAAAATCCACGTTACTACTAACCACACAATATGCAATAATCCTCAAAAAATAATCCATCCCCATAGCACCTTGGGAACACCTCTACACCATACTTAATTACGAACACATGATCTTATACTCTTGCATACACTATTCAGGACTACTAGATCACCTCCATATAACTAGCATCAACAACTGAACCATCAACTGTTCAAACTTAATGTCTAGAGCTAAACATGATTTACAACCTAATCTCACACACAATTTTCACTTCAAAACTATAGAACATAGCATTAAGAAAAACTAGTACACAATGACAATCGATTATAATCATATGGCCTATCTTATTCATAATCTGTTAACACATCTTACTTCTTCATATCATTACTATTTACCCATCTTCACACCTAAATTACTTTCATAGATCTATAAATTTTAACTAAACTTCCTCTTGCAATCTCAGGAAAGCCTAAATTAACAATACTCACCCACCAAGTACTTCATCAAAACCTATACTTTCCTAGCACAACAAATATCATCACTAACTCTTTTCATACTTCAAGCAAACAACAATCCATCTTAACTAATAATCTCCTTCTCTAACTTCACTAAACTAACAAACAAGGGTATATCACTTCATTACTAATTCAATCATAAGCAAAAATTCAGCTATACATATTCAATAAATTGCCCTTACCACTATTTTTGCCACTACACTTCTAAACCCACAAGTTCAACTAACACAAGACTTTCAACTAAACGTTACTACTTCTATCACTACACGAAAACCCATACTTTCAAATAACACCAGAAAACAAGATAAACAACAAGTTTCTAGTGAATCAAAATAGGCCTCACACAGCATCACTAGACTTTGGTTTTGTATTTTGATTAAGAAAATTATATGAATAAAAAAACAACTATGCTAGTGAATCGAAATAGGCCTCACACGGTTTCACTAGACTTTGATTTTTCACAAACATAATGATAACAAGATTACATAATACAAGAGATAGAAACTTGACACACAATATTCAATGATCTAAGAATACACTTTACTCTGTCTTAATTAAATAACTCATAAGAACGAGGGCATAACTTAAATTTGAAGGACTTATAATACACTAGAAGGCTCTTCTCAACCCACTTTATAAAACTTCTGAAACTTCTACCAGCAAATATAAGACCATTATCTGGAGAGGAAATTGGAACTTGCCGAATATGTTACCTCAAGAATAGTACATAGATAGAGAAGTATAGATTATCATTATGGATTCAGAGAAGAAATTTGAAAGCATATCTGACTCGGGCGTAGTGTACGATTTCTACAGGCCTGATAAAGTACTTCAGTTTTCGAAACTCAAAAGTACTGATAGGATACTTTTGTAGCTCTCTTACAATTTCATAACTATCTATGGAGAATTAAGCTCAACTATTTCTAATACCTTGGAAATAAGACAGAGATGGCCTGACTAGAGTAAGATAAAAATCTGTATAAGTTTCTTGGAGAACTTTTCTATAGCATGATTTAAGACTTGAAAGAATGGAGACATTTCCTAAAAGCCCTGTAGCCTCTCAAAGAAAAGTACATACATCTCCGTACTATTCCACAAGACTCTACTAGATACGGCTTCATAGACACCCTAGGACACTTGAACTCTGTTCTATTATACCAAGTTTGTAACGCCCCAAAATCGAGTCTCGAGATGTCATATGGTGCTTAGGATCAAAAGTGATCTCAAGTGTACCCTTCTACTGGCATAACTCATAAGCAACTGAACAAAAAGTATGAATCTATACAAATTTGTGAAAAATAACTCTTTTTTGAATATGATAGCTACAAAACCAAATTTACAAGATTACAACTCTACTTTTACAACCTAAACTGAAATGTAATACATTAACTTCTACTGACTGTCTATGAAGCCTCAACTAGTACTGACTGTAGGTAGCTGGGTCATGACTCCTGACTAACCCAACTCAATATGACTAAATAAAATAAATACAACACTTCTCTAACTGTATAACTAACTCAAGCCCTTGAATCAAAAGGACTCATCACCTGCTGACTGGATGCCGCGAACTGACAGGATCTGAAGATGTATGCTATACCTTGTACCTACATTTCAAGAAAATATAGCCCACATATGAATATGTGGATCAGTACCATGGAAACACACTGAGCATATGAGGGTGCAACGCATATATAAAATAATATCTTAATATTATCACAGTTTATAAAATTATGCATGCTAATATAAATGACTCACTTAGCTCAAATTAAAATCATCATAATTATAAGAGAGTAAAATATATTGGATGAAACATGTGAGTCATCATAATAAATCTCAATTCACTTCCATCTCGATTCCAAATTATCAAAGCAATCAAATCTCATAACAATTCTCTTTGGAATATATGTTCATTAAATCTTTCAAAAACAATGACTTTCTCAAACTCAGTCTTTCAAACAAATATATTTTCATCTCAGATAAAAGAATAAGACTTTTCATATTAGATAGAAGAATACACACACACACATTGAGAGTCTCTTATAACCAACATAAATCATGTGAGCTACATGGAGTCCAATATCTAACCCACATTGGGGAGAGCTGTCCTATCCTTTCCATCAGAGTAGGACCTTAAATTATCAATCCAAACACTAGTGATCACTATATAAATCATCCTCAAGATCACAACCTATGGGGGAACATAGTTCTAGGGAAGTACCGATCCTGCTATACCTCCCACTCGGTTCTAAAGAATACTCCCGGACTTAGCTCAGATCTTTTCAAAAGAAAATCCATAAATAAATAATTCAACAATTCACAATGGGATCCATCATGCTACTCTTTGTATAATAATCAATAAAAGTGGATTTCTTTTTTCATCTCGGGTTCAAATCAACCCCTTTTTACAACCAAAAGATCAAAGCATCATTATCATCTCAATTCATTCAAACACAAAGTGTTTATAACACATGATTTCAAAAGAAATGACAATTTGAATTAGAGTTCAAAACTCATGTCTCAACATTATATGAAAATTTATCAAGGTTCAAGATTTACATTATAAACATATATAACTTCCTTCAAAATCTATAAATTTAGCCATAAGGCAAAAAAATATCATCATTCTCATATAATTTCACTTCTAGAATATCAAAAACATCATAATCTAATGTTAATCAATATAGGATATAAATTCATGCTTCAAAATTATAATAAAACATATAAAATCCATAACTTGTTAAAAGAAAGTATTTTTGGGCACAAGAACGAAAGACTCTTCTTGTTGAAAAATACCACACACCTTAAACTTGAAACTTTGAATGAATTTCCGAATGACGTAATGCTATTCACGAACTTTTGGGTGTCACTCGAAGCCTTTGTAGCGGGGATTCCGAATATGTAAAAATTATAGAGTTCTCACAGTTGAATCTCTAGCTATTGGGGTTTTTATGTTAAAACCCTAAAGGTTGTTCTCGGTGATTTTGAGAGAAAGTAAACTTATTTTGATGTTGTGGGAGTTTAATCCCGTGTTATAGACATATATAGGGGTGTTTTTGGCACTTGAAAGTGAGGTATGCGGCGCACAACCCATGGCAGACCTTAAGTTGTGTGTCGCACACCTTATGGAAGACATTTAAGTGTACCTCGCACTCCTAATCGCACACATTTGATTGGGCGGCGCATTGCCCATCGCACACCCTTACTGCCTCTCACAAAAATGGGCATAACTCTTCGCTCGGGTATCGAATTTTTGCAAAATTGGTATTGTTGGAAAGATAATTCAACTATCTAAAATTTTATAGTATTGGGATGAAAAATTACATGTATATTAAGATATATTCACGTTTGAAGTTGACCTTTGTAGAATCGAATGTCAAACTTTGGATGAATCAATTGGTCTTAGCTCAACCTTGTTCTATGTCATTGCTATAAAAAATTTCCACCTCTAAACTACTCCATTGACTATTATAATGATCTTGCAACTTGTACTCATGTGAGAATCACTTGGATTAGAGCTTAGATGCGAAGGAACGATGGTTAGAATTCTAGCATAAAAATATGGGGTATTACAGATACTGTGTCTACATCTCGCTCTTGACCTCCTAAGTAGAATCGTCTACTAGGTGTGCCTCCACTGAACCTTAACTACAGGAATCTCTCTAGTGTATAATAGCTCGACAACACTCACCAAAATAATTACATGCTCCTCCACAAAGGTCAACCGCTCATCCAATTAAACTTAGTCCCATCTAAGCATATGTGATGGGTTAGGAATGTACCACCACAACATAGTAACATAGAGAATAGGATGAACAACAAAAAAATCTAGGGGGAAGGCTTACCCATTATAATGACCTTTCAGGTTATTTTGTATATTTCCACATATTTTAATTATTAGAGATTTCCTATTGTTGCACCAAGATATTTATGAATTGTTGGGACTGACAGTTTAGTTATTGGGCACTTCAGTTGTTTTTTAGAGATAATTCTCTATTTTGAGGTCTTCGCCGATTCAAATTAGATATCGGGCAAAAAAATTAGTCAAATAATCTTGTACACTAAATATGACTATTCCAACTCCCCCAAAATATCAATTTTTGTCTTGTTGGACCTTAGGTTTGAGTCTTAAGACACTTAAGCTCATTTTGAGCTATTGATCAGAAATTATGAAAATGGTAAGTTGGGTATAGGACCTACTTTTCATCAAAACAACTTTGGATCGATATTTCAACTACTCCATTAATTCTAGAATGTCCAATTTTGTAGGGTATCACATTCCACATACAGGATTTCAGATGAATCCTAAGGGGGTATCAGGTCTCAGCTGGCGCTGGTGCACCTGCATTCGTGAACCATTAATCACGTACGTGATCTATAGAAACTAGTAAGTATTGCATAAGTGAAGTATTTAGTTGCATAAGTGACATCCCTAATTGATGGGCGGGTATTGCATTTACAATAATAATGTTGCATAAGTGACGTTTTCATATTTGGTCAGGTATCACATATGCAATAAGCAGGTCGCATATGTGATACACATATACCTAGGTAAGGTATAAATACCCCCTACCCGTTTGGGGTCAAATTTCATAATGAATATGGTGTTTACTGAGTTATATAACGATTAATGGACTATTGATCAAAGATTTAAACAAATAAAAGGGGGTATATTGTTAACGAATATTGTTGATAGTGTCAATTTGTATTGAACTATGGAGTATATTCCAAAGTAAATTCAATGACTAAATAAACTAGGATTATGGTCACCAATGTGCTAATGAAATCAGGGTTGTGAGTTATTTCAAATCCCTAATCAACTATTTTAATACAAGGATAATTGAACTCTAAAGTTTATCTATTTATTTCTCAACCTTAATAGATGGCGACACTTTAATTCATTCGAACATAAAGAGTTTTATGGAATGTTCAATTGAATCCTCAAGTGGGTTAATCCTATTATGGTATCAACCCTTAAACCCAAAGGTTAAAGCCCTTGAATTTCTTGTAATTCTTCTCTTTTCCCAACACTAACTTTCCAACTAAAACAAGTGGTGTTCATGGATACACCCTTCAAGTTTATAACCAAGAAAGATCATTAATTTGAAGAGAAAATTGTGCAATTATAATTATCTAAGGGATTTGAACATTCTCACAATCCTTGAAACAATTCACAACAAGGCTTCCATAACCTAGTTATGGGAGTTTTAGCCACACCTAATATAAGAGAAATATTCCATTGTAATTATCATAAACAATTCAGAAATTACTTAAAAAATTAAAAAATATTGTTCTTGATCTTAGATAAATGGTGAATAAAATGAAAACCCTATGTAAAGATCTTGTTCTGAGAGAATTATCAGTTACAAAATGTTTCAATGGTCAAAAAGATACATAATGTAACCCTAAACTCTGTATTTATATGTTCTGAGGAAGTGCAAATTTAATATCAAAATGCAAGCTGCCACATCATAGTTGACAGCCAAAGTGATGGTCCATCGCTGGCCGAACCTCTGTTGCTTGAACCGCCACTTGGACTCTCAGTTTTCTTCATTCTGTTTAGCTCTGATGGCCAAGGTGATGGACTAACGGTCCATCGACTGGTCCGTCACTTCGCCCTTGATTTATCTTTATCTTATTTAAGGCTAACGAACACAGTGATGGTCCATCGCTGTCCTCATGGTCCATCACTTAGACCATCACTTGGGTCCTCTATGTCTTCTATTCTGTTTAAGGTTGACGGTTACATTGACGGTCCATTACATGGTCAATGGCCCATCAATTAGTCCGTCACATATATTTAGTTCCTGCTTTTTCAAGTTATTTCTTCTTCCAAGTCTTTTACTTGAAAAAAAGTATAACCCAAGATTAAATACCTCAATAGTTGCTTAATAACATATAATTATACAATGTAAAATATGCAAAATATTCCATCAACACCCTCAACTTAATATAATTGCTTATCCTCAAGCAACTTGACACCACGTCACATGCGTAACCAAGAACAATGATTGGTATTCGACTAGTGAACTATGCATAGCACACCTACTTAATTGACACCTTACTCATGAAGTCTCAATACACAAGATCCAAAATTGGAATTATTTCTACAAATCAACACATGTATGCTCATGTACACAACATCTAAAAGAAATCATTAATGACAAGTATAGCCCAGTTTGACCTAACAGTCAAAGAAGTCCACCACACTTTCTCATTTAACTCGTAGACTATCAACTATGACTTTTACTCTCACAAATGAAGTTTCAAACACTGCACATACACCCATAAGCATTCCCTTAGCATCTAACTCCCCCTATGGTTGACTTGCAAATATCAAATAGGACTTTTTGTAGCTTGTAATGAGGCTTCTAATAGGTGAGGAATGATTTCGTGATAGTGACTTCAAATAAAGATTTCACCCTTCTTTACCTTAATTGTTACTCACCATGGCTATTTATTGTCAACATCCCTTACAATCTATATTACTCATCCAATAGCTTCAAAATACCCTTTTTTTTCTTTTTTTTTAGTCTGTATCAGCCACCCTCAACTTACACTAATGTTGTTAGTTGAGGTGCACATTATCTAAATAGATTAGGGCTAGATACGATACTTTATCCCCACTCAGAATGCTCACTTCACATTACTATCTTTCTAACAGTAGCCACCGTCAACTTTGATATTTTTCCTAAGTTAAGGTTCACAATATCCAAAGTTGGACCAGGGCCAAAATCAGGTGCGAACATTCTAAAAAGAGTAAATTAAAATTATTGGGGCTGAATAAATGAAAACAAAAGGTCAAAAAAGGTTCAAAGAAAGAATTATATCTTTTTGGTTGGGTTTTTATGGATAAGTGGATTAACAATTGAAGGAGGCCTGCTATCCTATTCTTTTAATTCAACCACAAAGTTACACAAATAAACTAGGCAAGTTCTAACTATACACACAATGTAAGAACTATGTCAAATACTCACACACACTGGTAAAGAACTAATACTTATACTACAGATTCTTGGATGTGCATCACATGATTATGCTTGATCTAACTTACCACTTTAATGTTAGTTCCAGATTAAAATTTTTTTATCATTACACATTAAGTGCCAAATAAGAATTTTCATAAACTAACAAGTCCGTAGTTTTCTACCACATCATCCTTCTTCCATACACATGAAAATGTGCTAAAATAAAATTACATATTTATAATCACGAAACAATATTTACACAAATGATAAACACTAGCAAAATAACAACCTAAATATGTTAGTTCTACTAGATAGCACACGAGGGAAAAGAACACAGGCAACAAAAACCCCTGTGGCGACCAAAACATAACAAGAACCCACCCCCACTAAGCAAATATGATTTGTCCCCAATGCATTAGTGGTCAGGGTACTCAAAATAGCTTTCTCCGCAATAGGAGGTATCAAGATCAGAACTGTCTTTGGTGTGTGCCCACTTGCTCGAGATGAACTTGTAGAAACTACCACTGCTTCATCAGTGGCTCTCTTCTTTCTCTTCTCTTCATCTCTCTTTGATTTTTTTATGGCATTCCTTAATTGTCTTTATTCTAGTGTTTTATCTCGATGCCTTTTCTCCTCTCTGAACTTGAATCACCACTTTCACAAATATTTTTACCTTTGTCCTTGAGTGGCGTGCCCATGAGATCTATAAGGACTTCTTCTTCATAACTTATCATTAAAGCAGGATCAAATCAAGTCGATAGTGGTTGTCTCTTCAACTCAGCAATATCTGGTTGTGCTTTTTTAAATTCTTCCACTAACTTTGGATAGTCTGGATTAGATAGCTCTTTCAATCAGTTATTTACCCGCTCTTCCATGTCATCCATCCTAGAATTTAAGTTCTCATATGGCTTGAGATCCTAAGCAACAATCCATTCTATAAACAGTTTGAACTCTTTCGATCACGCAGTCTATTGCCTTTCAAACTACTTCTGGGTTTTCATAGTCTTTGCATAGTTCTTTTGTGTCCACCTATACTTCGGATATCTTTGTGGGACAGATGTGATGTTTGAAGTCTCTCCCTCTAGAGGCATTGATTTTGAACCTGCAGAAGTACCTGGTGGCACATAATCTAGTAGGACATTAGCGGTTAACAGTAATGGCATACCTGGGGGCATCCCCGACGTCTCTGGAGCTGGTCCAGACTATGACTCATATGCAGGTGGCTTATGGAATCGCATCTCATACTTTGAATCATCCTCTGTCCGCTCAATGTCCTGCCTCCTACTTGCTCAGACTTCATTATCAAGTCCCTTAAGTAAAGTCACATTAGCCTGCCTACACAACTCTGTGATCGACAAGGGAAATGATAATGCACTATCCATCTTCTGAGCATAGACAAATATCTCATCAGAAATTATATTTCCAAATTCAATCTTCATCCCCTCAATCATACTGGCCACAAGTACTGCCCTTTAGTCGTCTAGGTTTGCATCTCCTCCTGTCAGCATCAGCCTCAATCTAACAATAGCCCACCAAAACTTAGCTCTATAGATTAGGGATAATTTAATAATTTTATATTTGTTCAGTGCCTATGATGTGTTACCATCATCAATAATAATCCTAGCCAACCAAGGCCTTTGGCTAGAAGCTGTTAACATGTGATGATTGAGCTCTAGTGTGGACACAAGTATTTCATAATCAGGGCTAAACAACATTTTATTCAGCGTACGATCAGAAATGTCAATCTTCACCCCTCTTAAAGGAACTTCTATTCTGTTCCTTATGTCTGTAAATCTGGGATCCATTACATAATCCTTTTCCAGTATTTCCAGGTAATTGGCAAAGAATTCCTACACTAAATTTGGGTAGTACCATCCGGGGGGCTTGCTTAAAATGGCCAACTCATACTCATTGAACCTCCTTTCTAGATATGGATACTCATAAAGCTTTGAAGAGATTATTTGGTACTCTTTTAAATAAAATAGGAGATAAGGTGAAGGGTCCTGAGAGAATGCATCCTATTTAAAAACAATAAATGTGCTGGAGTTTCAACCTTTTTGAGAGTTAAGGAGATAGGAACTTTTATTTAAATAACTTTATTTATCCATTTAATAGACTATTGGGTCGGTTCAAAATAGCCCAACCGACCTTGTTTGACCTAACCCATAACTTTTAAAGGTTAGGGTTTGATTGACGGTTAAGCTGATGATTCGTTAGGTAGCTGACAGTCTAATGGACACTCTGTCACACTTTACTAGGTCATCAGTTAAACAGCCTCATCTTGATGGTAAGAGTGATGGTCCATCAGTATTGTCATTACTTCTTATCCAGCAACTCAGGTTTTTGTCTCAATATTGACGGTTAAGATGCTGGCCCACTATAACTGTGATGGTTCATCGCTTTTTTCGTCAGGCCTCATCTAGAATGTTTGATTTTTACCCATGGCCTCGATGACTTCAGCAGCAGCCCGTCAGACTACTGACAGTCTGTCAGTCCTTCCACCGCAACACTCCAGTATGTTCAATTCTTTTTTCCTAAATCAAAATTCTTGCACACATAACAAACCCATCAATTGTACAGTGAAAATAATTAATTCTAACTAAAGTTACAACAACATATTATAGGTTGTCTCCCACTAGCACCTGATTTATTATCGTGGCATGACTCAGTTTACTAGATTACTCAAACTATATCAAGAGAAACTATGCTTAAACATTTCACCGAGTCCATTGGACTGATGTATTGCTTGACTCATTACCCATTTACTTTAAAGACACTTCTATTTTTATTTTCCAATTTAACTACTCCAGATGAGTAGACTTGAGTGACTTCAAAGAGACCAATCCATTTTGATTTAAGATTACCTTGAAAGTTCTTGATCCTTCAGTTGAAGAGCAATACCCAATCACCAACCTGAAAGTCCGGCTTCTCAATACGTTGATCATGGTGTTTCTTCATTCTCTCTTTATACAAGTTAGCACTTTCATATGCACCGAAATGGAATTTATCCATCTTATTTAGTTGTCCCAACCTCAATTCTGGTATTTCCTTCCAGTCCATGTTCAATGTCTTGAGCGCCCATAAATATTTTTATTCCATCTCAATCGAAATGTGGTATGCTTTGCTCTAAACCAACTAGTACGGAAACATCCCAATGGGTGTCTTGAAATCTGTTCTATACGCCCACAAGGCATCATTGAGCTTTTGAGAATAGTCGCTTCTAATAGAATTCACTGTCTTAGCCAAGATTGTTTTGATTTACCTATTTGAAACCTACACTTTCCTACTAGTTTGTGGGTGTATGGAGTGGCCACCTTATGTTTCTTCACACCATATTTCATCAATGCCGCCCGAAATATCTTATTGCAAAAGTGAGATCCCTTGTCGCTTATGATTGTCCAAGGCACCCCAAATGTGACAAAATATTCTTCTTCAATAATGCTACCACTCTTTTACCTTCATTGTCGGCTAAAACAACTGCCTTAACATATTTGGATACATAGTCCATAGCTGCTAAGATATATGATCTGAGGTGATTTTATACACTTCGATATCATTATTCTCTTATTTTGCCTTGATTTAAGAGCAATTTTAGTGCTTCACATGTTCATATTGATATATATAAGAATTTAAGTGTCCAAGTGTGTGACTACGATGTCCAAAGTATTTTTCAAATAACGTTGTATTTAATTGAGTCATTTAGAGTTCAACTCGGAAAACTAGTTTTACTAGGTTGAGCTAGGTGTGTGCCTAGTTGATTCCGGTGGATTCTAATGTGTTTAATTTATTTCAAATGGTTTAAATGTGTAATTATGAGTGGAATAACTTGTTTGTAATATACAAAGTTTAATTAGATTAAGTCAAGAGTCGAAATAATAAGTTGAAGATCATTGTGAATTTGTCTTATCTTGGCTCTTGTTTCGATTTGTTGTTAAGAATATTGTGTTGTTTTAATCTTGAATATGTGGTGTATGATATTTTAGGAGGCTTAGAGAACTAAATACAGTGATATATTAATGATAAAAAGAATAGAAATTCATTGAAAATATACTACAAAAGACATGTGAAAAGGATTTTCACATTTAACCAAAATTTTGAATGTAAATTTTAGTGTGACAACGCGAAGTTAACGCATCGCATTGATGTGCCAACGCGTTGAGTTATGCGTCGTGTTGCTAAAATTTTGCCTGGTCAACTGTAGAGCGCCAACACGGAAAAGACATTATCATATTTTAATATAACTTGGCACGCAAAATAAGGAACTTTGGGAGAATCTTTTCATTCCCATTACCAAATTTGGATAGGAATTGAATATATATATATATATATATATATATATATATATATATATATATATATATATATATCACATGTAGGACAGCTGGACTCAACCATATTATTTCCTTGGTCAACTTGGAAAATTTTTGGAGATAATATAAAACCCACTAGACACGTTATTCAGGAGAGCTGGAACTATTTTGACGAAAAACGGAGGCGGCTAAATGGTTTATTATTTTTTAAAAATTTTATTTAGCTTTTAATTTTTCATATTATGTATTCGAGTATTTGGATCGTAATTTTGAATATTGGTGATTAAAAATCTTTTTTTCGAGGTTAAAGCCAAGAACATGATTATTATTATTTTGGATTAAATTTGTTTAATTTTGCTTATCATATTTGGTTGTTTGTTTATTCTTGTTTTAATTATTTTATGGCTTGATCACCCATAAAATACATATATTGTCGGCCTTTTGATCTCGAGAGAGGTAATAGGAAGATAGAATATGGAAATAAACAAAGTTTGGGTGTTTATTCTTTTATAAAATAAAGAATTAAACTTAACGTCTAGGATAGGGATGTACTTAGATGCCTTACTTGATTCATACGTAGGATGATAGATTTAATTAACTTAATTGAATTATTACATCTCCGCTTAATGATGTAGTTGTAATATCCACATTAGGTAAAAGACTATAGGTTGGGAAACCATGATCATGCAATTAACCCTATGAATCAACAATCAAGATAAACAAATTAATGGATGAAATTCAATAACATAGTATGATTGTTCAGAGTGCTTTAACCCTGGGATTTTCCTCATTGATTGTTCCAAGAATTTAATTTTCGCATTATTTATTTTATTTTTAATTTATAAAAATTACAAACTCTCTTTTTGATTACTGTTGCACTAATTAATCTTTACTACGAACTAAGATTAAATCATTGTCAAATTAAGTCTCTGTGGGATCGATATTTGGCTTTAATTAGGCCACTTTACTACTTGGTATACCATGTACACTTGTGTGTGCACTAGGGCGCTGTCAAGTTTTTGGCACCATTCTGGGGACTTGTTATTTAGCAATTGTTTATCTTAGTTTTACTTTTAGATATATTTGGTGTTTTTTACGCTTGGTCTAGGTTTTGTTTTTGCAGGAAATAGGTTTTCAAAGTAGAAAGCTGGCAAGGGATCACGACTAGACTCAACCAAGCTCCGAACCTGAGCAACTTTACCATCAACGTATGAGAGAAGAAATCTTTCTCCCCAGAATTCCATAATTCCAAGAAGACCAAGTGCATATTGTTCCTATGGCTGAACAAAAAGCAGCTGGTAGGAAGGTTAGGGAAGTGGCAGTCCCACTTTCAACGAACTTGACTTCCCCAATTCAAAGACCAGTAGCTGAGGGAAATTTTGAGTTGAAACATAATATGGTACATCTTCTTATTAGCAATAGACAGTTTGCAGGGCTTTCACATGAGGATACACAAGTCCACTTGTAGACTTTCATTGAACTTACTTATACATTAACTCCAACTGGGGTGACTCTAGATTATGTGAGGCTGACAGTATTTCCCTATTCACTTTTAGGGGAAGCTAAAAGGTGGTTCAATATGGATCCATCCAATTCAATCACATCATGGGACAACTTAGCCAGAATGTTCCTCATCAAATTCTTTCCATCAGGCAAGACTGCAAGACTTTGCAGTGAGATAGTGAGCTTCAAACAAAAGCCTGATGAAAATCTCTATCATGCTTGGGAATGCTTCATGGCTCTTTTTTTAGATTGTCCACATCACTAACAGTCTAATGAGGTACTTACTCATACTTTTGTAGAAGCTCTTGATCACAATACAAAGATTTCGCTAGATTCAGGCACAGGTAGGGGTGGGCATGGTATGGTATATACCGAATTGAAATTTTTGATACCGTAGTTTTTGGTATTATGGTATTTTGTATGGTATATGGCATACATTTTAAATTTTTTTGGTATATGATATGGTATACGGTATTTACAAATGACATACCGAATATCATACCGAAGTATATATAGTTACATAATTAAATTTCATATATATATATATATTTACACACAAAAAAAAAATACTCCGTATTAGTATAAAAATGTTTAGACTTTGAAACTTTCGCTACTCTATCTTTAGTGAAATGTCTTTTTGGTGTAATTGACTAATAAAAGGAATTGTTTGTACTTCTTTTTCAATATTTCTACATGTGTAATGCATTTTTATGATACAATTAAGATATGATTTTGAAAAGTCGAAGTAATAATACTCTAATATATTAGTATATATTGTCAGTTAAATAAACTATGGTTACCGATTACCATACCTCAAAATACCAAAAATAAATGTCAAAATACCGAACCATACTGAATTGCTATGGTGTGGTAATGGTATAATATTTTTAAAAATCGAATACCGAAATTACTGTACTGAAGTTTTAAATACCGTACCATACCATGCCCACCCCTAGCTTCAGGTGGTCAAATGCTAGAATTGACTTATGATGAGCTGTACACATTGTTGAACTGCATAGCACAAGGAAATCCAGATTGGCATTCATATTCTAGAAGTTCCATAAAAAGAATTGTAGGTGTATTGGAGGTGGACCGATTCACATCCTTATTAGCACAGGTTTCTATACTATAGAATATGATCAACATATCAGTCAGCAGCATGAAGTTGGGAGCAGCACAACCTACAGCCACAGTCAATGCTATCCAATAAGATATAGGTTGGTGTGAGGTATACAGAAATTATGGTCATGCAGTGGCAATGTATGCTTCAAATTCAGAATCTGTGATGTATGTAGGCAATGCTAAAAGGCCAAATTATGGTAATGCCTACAATATAAAGTGCTAGACTCAGCCAACAAATCAGCCATGGAATGCCCCACAACTACAAGCCCAACCAAGTTAATAAACTAGCAATACAGAGGAGATGATGAAGCAGATCCTAGATAATCATACATAGTTTGCTGCAGACCTAAAAAATTTGCAATCAGCTACTAGAAGTTTAGAGTTGCAAGTGGGGTAAAATCATAATGTATTGAATACTAGTCCACAAGGTGGTTTGCTAATTAACACAAAAACTCCATAGCAGGTTATGACAATCACCTTAAGAAGGGGTAAGGACCTTGATGGAGAACCTCCCAAGGCAACAAAGGAGGTTGATGCTGATATGGTGACCAAACAAGTTCCCAAAGAAGTTGCTAAAAATTCAAGGAAGACTGAGTACTTGAGACCAAAGGTTGCTGAACCAGAAGTGAAGAAGACATTACTATTCCCCTTTCCTCAAAGGAAAATAAAAGTGAAGGAGGATGCCCTGTTCAAAAAGTTTATTGATACATTCAAAGAGCTTTATATTAACTTTTCTTTGCTAGATGTTTTGCATAGTATACCTACATATGCAAAGTACTTGAGGGATGTGGTGGTAAAGAATTTGAAATTGAAAGATATGAGAGTAATAATACTCACTGAAGAGTGTAGTGCGGTGATGACACATAAAATCTCTAAGAAATTAAAAGATCAAGGAATGTTTGCCATCCCTATTCAAATTAGGAGTAAAGAGGTCTATCCATTGAGTGATTTAAGAGACAGTATAAACTTGATGCCCCTATCTTTATTTGAAAAGTTTTGCTTGGGAAAGCCTAGATCGACCACCATGGTTTTGCAGCTAGCAGACGGTTCCATGGCATATCCGAAAGGAATATTTGAGGATATCCTCATTAAGGTTGGTAAATTTATTATTCCTACTGACTTTATTGTTCTTGATTTGAGGAAGACGAATGGGTACCAATCATATTAGTGCATCCATTCTTAGCAATCAGAGGGGCCTTGATTGATGTTAGAGAAGGCAAACTAAATATGAGGATAGATAATGAAGAGGTGGTATTTGATGTTTACAAAGAACTCATTGTAAAACACCAAATTAAAAATTTGTGTGTGATCAATGTTATTGAAGTGAAAAAGTATGGGGTGGTTAATCCACCAAAGACCTCTTCGAATTACCTGATTAAGCGACCTAAGATAAAATTATTGTGTCCCAACATGATAAAGGTTGATATGAAGAGAGATGGTGACTTTGAGAGTGCAAACTCAAGAGGTCTAAAATAAATGAAAAAATGGCTCCCAAAAGGAAGTAAAAGGGTGAAGGGATATGGTTAAGTTGATATGGGCATTCTGCGATACTAAATCAAGCACTTCTTGGGAGGCAATCCAAGTTAACTAGGTATGTTTTCTTTTAAGTTTTTTTTTAATTTTTATTTCACGTAGATTTTGTTTTTGGTTAAGTCACAGGTTAATGGGAAGTCTGAGTACCATAAACTTAAGCTTGAAGCATGGCAAAGATTGAGTGTGGGGTTCCCATGGATCTCCTTTATGTGTGAAGATGCTACTAGCTAGGCCTAGAGGCCCCAGAGAGTATTTCTATCTTTTTACTTTTAAATTCACTTTGGGAATAAAGTATATTTTTTAAGTGTGGATGGGGAAATTTTCAAATTTTGGCTCAATTTAAAAATTTATAGGTTAGGAATAAGTGAGTTATTCTTGTTGGTGCTATTTTTTATTACTTGATAAAAGTGGATTTTTTTTTGAAAAAAAAAGCATGTTGATTGGTGTGAATTACTATTTTTGAGATTCTAGTCTCAAATTTATGACTCTTGTACTTGTTGGCTTAATTTTGAATTTATGCTATTATTTTGATGGGAGTCTATGATAATCCAATTGAGTTGAGCATATGTCATGTATGATGTGAGGTATTTTGTATATTCCTTGTTGCATGTGATGCCTAGAACTTGTCTGTTGTGTGTGTGAAGCAAAATAAAGAATATGAGTTTAGGAGATGATATAAACATTTCTTTGATAGCCTTATTTTATCCCTAATATTTGTCCTACCCTTTGTGCTTGATCCTAGTTAACCCCTATTGAGCCTTTAGCCTTTTCTTTGGTAGCCACATAAGTAGCCTAATACCTTCTTTGATAGACCTTAATTTGATCCAAATGGCTCCTAAGTACTTTAATAAAAAAAATTAAATTAGTAAGGAGTTTAAAAAATTGAAGAAGAAAAAAGTGAAATTGATGCCCAAGATAAGAGTTATCAGTGTATAATTGATGTGTGGTGGATGGTTGTGATATAATTCATGCTAAAAATATTTTCATGATTGTGAAAAAGGAGAAAAATTGATTCTTGTATTAGTAAACTATGTGTCCATCAAGTGTGTGTGAAAATGCTTAAAAGAGATGGGGCAAAAACAAAAGGTATTGATGAATGAATAAGGGTAATTTGGTTTTTGAATATTGGTTTTAAATGTTTAATGTAGTGTATTAAAGAACTTAGAAAGGTTAGTCACTATTCCCAAATAGTTTCTACCTGTCTCTTATCATATATTATAACCTGGAAAAGTCCTAATTGATCCTAAGCTTTACATTCAACTATTAGTGGAACATTGCACTAAGGGTAAGCCTGTGGCTCATTATGAGTATCTTTTGAATTATTAGTGAGAGTGAGCGTAATTTGATTTTTGTACCCATTATGTGCTATAAATTATATTATTGTGAGTAATTATAGGTAACTCTCTTGTTGTGAGGGGCACACGTTTGATGAATGTGGGTGATTTGTATGATGTCTTTGATTGAGCAATATGCATGAGTTTGTCATTTAGGTGAGTCAAGTCTTGAGGTTAGGATATTTTGGAGTTGTGTTCATGAGATATCAATTGTGTATATAACATGCTTTGTGTAGAAACTTGCATTCCGTGTAGTCATTATAATACTAGCTCAAGTGTCTTTATTTTAATAGAAGTGTAGCATCACCTAAAATTTTTATGCATAGAGTGAAGAGTTGTTCGAGGACGAACAAGAGTTTAAGTATGGGGTGATGATTTGAGGTGATTTTATACACATCGATATCATTATTCTAGCTGATTTCACCATATTTTGAGAGCAATTTGAGTGCTTAACGTGTTCATATTGATATAAATAAGCATTTAAGTGTCCAAGTGTATGACTACACTGTCCAAAGTATTTTTTTAAATAAGTTTGTATTTAATTGAGTCATTTAGAGTTCAACCCAAAAAACTAGTTTTACTAGCTTAAGTTAGGTGTGTGCCTAGTTGGTTCCGGTGAATTATAATGTGTTTAATTTGTTCCAAATGGTTTAAATGTGTAATTATGAGTGGAATAACTTGTTTTTAATGTACAAAATTTAATTTAATTAAGTCAAGAGTCGGAATAATAAGTTGAAGATCATTGCGAGTTTGTCTTATCTTAGCACTTGTTTTGATTTGTTGTTGAGAATATTGTGTTGTTTTAATCTTGAATATGTGGTGTATGATATTGTAGGAGGCTTGGTAAACTAAATATAGTGATATATTTATGATAAAAAGGCTCAAAATTCATTGAAAATACATTACAAAAGACATGAATAAAGAATAAGACGTTTCACACTTAACCAAATTTTTAAATACAAATTTCAGTGAGACAACGTGAAGTCAATGCGTCACATCAATGTGCCAACCATTGAACGATGCGTCGCGTTGCTAAAATTATGCCTGTTCAACTATAGAGCACCGCCACGGATAAAACATTATCCTATTTTATTATAACTTAGCACGCAAAATAAGGCACTTTGGGGGAATCTTTTCATTCCCATTACCAAATTTGGATTGGAATTGAATATATACATTCATCACACGTAGGACAGCTGGACACAACCATATTATTTCCTTAGTCAACTTGGAAAAATTTTGGAGACAATATAAAACCCACCGGACACGTTATTGAGGAAAGTTGGAATTGTTTTGACGAAAAACGGACACGGCTTCATGGTTTATTAGATTTTTTTAAAATTTTTATTTATCTTTTCATTTTTCATGTCATGTACTCGAATATTTGAATCATGATTATAAATATTAGTGGCTAAAAACCTCCTTTCCAAGGTTAAAGTCAAGAACATGATTATAATTATTATTTTGGATTAAATTCATTTAATTTTGATTTTTGCGTATCATATTTGGTTGTTTATTTATTCTTGTTTTAATTATTTTGTAGATTGATCACCCATAAAATACATTTATTATCGACCTTTTGATCTCGGGAGAGGAAATAGGGAGATAGAACATGGAAATAAATGAAGTTTGAGTTTTTATTCTTTTATAAAATAAAAAATTAAACTTAGCATCTAGGACAGTGATGTACTTAGATGTCTTACTTGATTCATACATAGGATGATAACTTTAATTAACTTAATTGGATTATTACATCCCTGCTCGATGATGTAGTTATAATATCCACATTAGGTAAAAGATTATAGGTTGGAAAACCATGATCATGCAATTAACCCTACGAATCAACAACCAAGATAAGCAAATTAACGGATGAAATTGAATAACATAGTATGATTATTCGGAATGCTTTAACCATGGGCTTTTCCTCATTGATTGTTCCAAGAATTTAATTTCCGCATTATTTATTTTATTTTTAATTTACAAAAATTACAAACTCTCTTTTTGGTTACTCTTGCACTAAATTAATCTAGACTGTGAACTAAAATTAAATCGTTGTCAAATCAAGTCTCTGTGGGATCGATAGTTGGCTTTAATTATGCCACTTTACTACTTGGTAGACCACGTACACTTGCATGTGCGCTGATGCACTGTCAATATACTAAAGGCCATAAGTGCTCACGAATGGTCCCTTGAAGTCAATACCTAGACACCAAATAATTCAACCTCCATCATTTTTCGTATTGGAATCTCATGATGTTTTGAGATTGAACCTTGCCTTTGGCACTGATCATATTTCTTCACAAACTCATAAACATCCTTAAAAAGGGTTGGCTGATAGTAACCACTTTGCAACACCTTCCTCGTCGTACAATCACCTGCATGATGTCCCCCAATCAAGAAAGTATGGAAGGCTTCCAAAATGCATAGTATATCAATTTCCAGGATGCACCTTCTGATGATGTTATCTGCACAGTGCCTGAATAAATAATGCTCATCTCAGTAGTATCTTATAGAATCATGGAGGAACTTCTTCTTCTGATGGAAAGATAAGTTCTCCAGAATAATGTTGCTAACATCAAAGTTAGCGAAATCAGCGTACCCAGACACCATTTTAAAGCAGCCGCTAAAATTTGTTCATCCAAAAAAACATCATCAATATCAAACTTATACCTAGTGGAATGTTTTCTCTCTAGTATGGATAGGTGATCGGTGACCTGATTTTTGTACGCCTTTCGGTCTTTGACTTCATAGTCAAATTCCTGAAGCAATAACACCCATCTAATAAGCCTTGGTTTGGCAACTTTCTTTTCCATCAGGTATCTCAAAGTCGCATGGTCTGTATGGACCAACACATTGGTCCCCAAAAGATATGCCTGGAACTTCTCAAATGCATAAATAATGGTTATAAGCTCATCTTCGATGACTGTGTAATTTTTCTGTGCCCTATTTAACTCTTTTCTCACATAATAAATATGGTGGAGTAGTTTCTCCTTCTTCTGACCAAAAACTGGCCCAACTACTACTCCACTCGCATCGGATATTATTTCAAATCGTTTGGACCAATCCCAAGCAACAATAATGGGTGCATCAATCAACTTTTCCTTAAGGCATTGAAATGTCTTCATAAAATCATCATCAAATAAGAACTTGGCCTCCTTCTCCAATAATTTACAAAGTGGATTTGCAATCTTGGAGAAGTCTTTTATGAACCTTCAGTAGAATCCTGCATGACCCGAAAAACTATGAAATCCTTTCACTGAGATAGGAGGGTGTATTTTTATGATAACTTCTAATTTAGGTCAATCAACTTCAATCCCCTTTGCTAAAATTCAATGTCCCAGCACTATGCCTTCCTTCACCGTAAAGTGGCATTTTTTTCTATTCAATACAAAATTGAATTCTTCACATCTCTGTAGCTTTCAACTTAAATTGGCCAACCACAATTCAAATGAGTTTCCCACTACAGAGAAGTCATCCATGAATACTTCCAAAGTGTCCTCAACCATATTCTAGAAAATAGACATTATGGACCTTTAGAAAGTGGCTAGTGCATTGCATAATCAAAACGACATTCTCTTGAATATAAAAGTTCCATATGGGCACGTGAAGGTCATTTTATCTTGAACATTCGGGGCAACTGAGATTTGATTGTATCCCGAATACCTATCTAAGATGCAGTACCAACCCCTTGCAGCCAATCTATTATGCATTTGATCGGCGAAGGGCATTGGGAAGTGATCTTTTAGCGTCCACGAGTTCAGCTTACTATAGTCTATACAAACTCGCCACCTAGTTACTGGTTTAATAGGAATCAACTAATTCTTTTCATTTACAACAATGGTCATACCACCTTTTTTAGGCATGCACTGTACTGGAATCACCTCACCCACTTGCTGTCCCAGATTGGGTACACCACCTCTGCATCAAGAAACTTTATGATCTCCTTTTTCACTACATCTTGTATTGGTGGGTTCAACCTACACTGATGCTCAATTATAAGTGTACTATCTTCTTCCAGCTGGATCTTGTGTGTACAAATACCTTATGGAATGCCTATAATATCAGAAATAGTCCACATAATAGCCCATTTTATCACCTCTGCACTGAAATAAGGGCCTCAACTTGCTATTCTGTGAAGTTTGCTACAATAATAACTGGTAAGGTTTTTCCATTGCCTAGAACCACACATCGTAAATGACCCGACAACTCCTTCAGTTCCAACACTGGTGGTTCCTCAATAGAAGGTTTGGTCAATGGTATTGGATGATTTTTTAGGTCCAAGTCCAGCTTTTTGGGGGCATAAGAATATGAACCTCTTCCTGTCATTGTACACACACTAATTATATTCTTTGATTCCCTCACTATCAAAGTTCATCACTACTGAAGCTAATATTTCCACAACAAACTTCTCCTTAATCGGTACTTCTTGCTCATCTTCATAGAATACATCAACGATTAAGAAAACACTCATCTCCCTTTTCTGCTTCATCGATTGATAAATATCAATAATAACCTTTTCATCATTGAGCCTAAATTTTAGCTCATTAGTCTACAAATCAATCAATAAACTCCCAATTGCTAAGAATAGCTTACCCAAGATTATGGGCACCTCGAAATTAACCTCGCAATATAGGATTATAAAGTCCGCTAGGAAAAAAAATTGGCCACATTGACAAGAACATCATAGAAAATTCCAATCGGCCTTTTCATCAATCTATCTGCCATTAGAAGCCGCATATTGGTGGGTGTAGGATCTCCATAACCCAACTTCTTGAAAATCGCCAGTGGAATAAGATTTATACATTCCCTAAGATTACAAAGGGCTTTTGCAAAATTGAATGATCCGATGGTACTTAGAACAATGAATGCTCCTTGATCTCTTTTGACCAAGCATTCAATTTCCTTTCAAATATCTTCTAGGCTTTTATAGTACTTGCAAAGTTCTCTTATGCTAACCTGTACTCCGATTACCTTGGTGGGATAGATGCCATGTCTGAAGTCTCTCCCATCGAAGGCATTGATTCTGAACATCCAAACATAACTGGTGGCACATAATCTAGTGGGAAATTAGTGGTTAATAGTAATGGTATACTTGGGGGCATCACCGAAGTCTCTAGAGCAGGTGAAGACTTTGACTCATATGCTAGTGGCCTATGGGCTAACATCTCATACTTTGAATCATCCTTTATTCACTTGTCCTGCCTCCTACTTTCTCGGACTTCATTATCTACTCCCATAAGTAAAGGTACATTATCCTTCCTATATAACTCCATGATCAAGCACAAAAATGTTAATGCACTCGCCGTCTTGTGAGCATTGACAAATAGCTCATTAATAATTATATGGCCGAAGTTATTCTTCAGCCCCTCAATCATACTGGACACTAGTACTACTCTTTGGTTTTCTAGGTTTGCATCTCCTCCAGTTTGTATCATTGTCAATCTGACAATATCCCACCAAAACTTTGCCCTAAATATTAAGGATGATTTAGAAATTCTACCTTTGTTCTACGACCATAATGGGTTACCGTCATCAGTAAGGATCCTAGAAAACCTAGGCCTTTGTCTAAAAGCTTTTAATATGCAATGCTCGAGCTTTGCTGTGGCAGATGGTGCTTCATAATAAGGCCCAAACAACATTTTGTTCAATGTACAATCAGAAATATCAATCATCACTCTTCTTACAGGAACGTCTATTTTGTTCCTTATGTCTGCTAATTTGATACCCTTTGGTTAATCCTTCTCCAGCAGTGCCAAGTAATTGGAAAAGAATTTCTGCACTAGATTTAGGTAGTACGATCTGGGGGGGCTAGGTAAAACAAGCCATCTCATACTCCTTGAACCTTATTTCCAGCTTTGAATACTCATAAAGCTCAGAAATAATTATTTTGTACTCTTCTGAGATGGGCCGCTTAATTGATCTATTCTGTATTGGCTGAAGCCCATCAAAGAAGTGTTTTTTTGCACCTTCAATCATACAACAAATAGATTCTTTCACTTTTGGGTTTTTGTTTTTTATCATATTTCCCTCCTTAGGTTCTAACACCTCAACTTGGTCAGGGTTTGAAGTGTTAACCCCTTTCTTATCGGGGCTAGGACTTGTGCTGCTACTACGCTTGATTTCACTCTCCTCTTTAGACTGGGAAAGAACTTGCTTCATTTTGTCACTTTGATGAGTGTTGAAGGCTGGTGCTTCTTCACTCTGCTCTTGTTTACCTCTGCCCCATTAAGTAGTGGCATCTCGAGACTGTTATGATTGGCCACCACCTCTTCGTGAATGTAATTTATGTATTATTTCGCCTGAATAGAGAACAAACAACTAACTAGTAATTAGAAGATGAAAAACATCTGATATAAATAGAGAGAATGTGTCACTATTTTGAGTTAATGAGTAGGCTGGCGGTCCGTCGGGTGAGTGATGTTCCATCGCATTATCTGTCTCAACTTAACCATAAAGATAGTAACCTAGATGCTGTAGTGATAGTATAGTTGATGATTCATCGCTCCAATCGTCAACACTTAAATAGAAAACATGGACGATATTTCTGACGGTCTATCACAGGGTCGACGGTCATTCACTTTAACCATCAACCATTCTTTTATAGTTTTCAAATCCTCTTTAGGGTAGTTTGTCGAACACCTGATGTACATCCATTTGGTAATTGCAAAAAATATACAAACAACCACTCTTTTAAGAAATTCTCGACACATTTAGAATAGGAGCTCACGAATGGTCCCATGAAGTCAATACCCCAGACTTCAAATAATTCAACCTCTATCATCTTGGCCATTGGCATCTCATGATGTTTTGAGATCGAACCTTTCCTTTGACGCTGATCACATTTCTTCACAAACTCATAAGAATGCTTAAAAGTATTGGCCAGTAGTAACCACTTTGCAACACCTTCCTCAATGTACGATCATCTGCATGATGTTCCCCAACTGGGAAGTATGTAAGGCTTCCAAAATGCTTAGTATATTAATTTTTGTGATGCATCTTCTGATAATGTTATCTGCACAATGCCTGAACAAGTAATGCTCATCCTAGTAGTATCTTGTAGCACCATGGAGAAACTTCTTCTTCTGATAGAAAGATAAGTTCTCTAGAAAAATGTCACTAACAACAAAGTTAGCAAAATCAACATACCAAGGTACCATTTCAAAAGCTGTCGCTAAAATTTGTTCATATGAAAAACTTCATCAATCGCAAGCTTCTCCTTAGTGGACTGTTCTCTCTCTATTTTGTATAGGTGATCTGTGACCTAATTTTCTCACCCCTTTCATTCTTTGACTTAAATGTCAAATTCCTGAAGAAATAACACCCATCTAATTAGCCTTGGTTTGGAATCTTTCTTTGCTATCAGGAATCTCAGAGCCACATGGTCTGTATAGACCACCACCTTCGTCCCCAATAAATATGCTCGAAACTTCTCAATTACATAAACAACTGCTAGAACCTCGTTCTCGGTGACTGCGTAATTTTTATATGGCCCATTCAAAACTTTGCTCACATAATAAATGGGGTGGAATAGTTTTGCCTTTTTCTTAAAAAGAACTACCCAAGTGCTACTCCACTTATATCGTACATTATTTTGAATGGTTTGGACCAATCCAGAGCAACAATAATAGGGGTATTAATCAACTTCTCCTTAAGTCATTAAAATGCCTTCATACAATTAGCATTCAATAAGAACTTGGCCTCCTTCTCCAATAATATGCAAAGTGGATTTGCAATCTTGGAGAAGTCTTTTATAAACCTTTGGTAGAATCCTATGTGACCCAGAAAACTACGAACATCTTACACCGAGATAGGAGGGGCTAGGTTTTTGATAATTTATACCATAGCTCGATCTGCTTCAATCGCCTTAGCTAAAATTTGATGTCCCAACACTATGACTTCCTTCATCATGAAATGGCATTTTTCCAATACAACATAAGATTGAATTCTTCATATCTCTGTAGTGCTCGGCTTAGTTTGACCAAGCACAATTCAAATGAGTCGCCTACTATAGAGAAGTCATCCATGAGCATTTCCAAAGTATCCTCAACCATGTCCAAAAAAAATAGACAACATGCACCTTTGGAATGTGGCCAGTGCATTGCATAATCCGAATGACATTCGCTTAAATGCAAAACATCCATATGGGCATGTGAAGGTCATTTTCTCTTGATCCGCCAAGGTAATTGACATTTGATTGAATCTCGAATACCCATCTAAGAAGCAATACCAACCTCTTCTATCCAATCAATCAAGCATTTGATCCATTAAGGGCATTGGGAAGTGATATTTCAATGTCTATGAGTTTAGCTTCCTATAGTCTATACTAACTCGCCACCCAGTCACTGGCCTAAGAGGAATAAACTCATTCTTTTTATTTGTAACAACGGCCATGCCTCTTTTTTTAGGCACGCACTATACTGGACTCACCCACTTATTGTTGGAGATTGAGTACACCACCCTTACGTCAAGCTACTTTATGATCTCCTTTTTTACCACTCCTTGCATTGATGGGTTTAGCCTACGCTGATACATAATTGTAGGTGTATAATCTTCTTCTAGCTTGATCTTATTTGTGCAAATTCCCAATAGAATACATATAATATCAGCAATAGTCCACTTGATATCCCTTTTTTATCACCTCAACATTGAAATAAGGGCCTCAACATGTTATTCTGCCAAGTCTGCTACAATAATAACCGATATGGTGTTTCCATTGCCTAGAAATACATACCATAAATGACTCGATAGCTCCTTCAGTTCCAACACTGGTGGTTCCTTAATAAAAGGTTTGGCCAGTGGTATCTGGCAATTTTTTAGTTCACAGTTCAGCTTCTTGGGGTCATAAGAATAGCCCCATTCATGTAAGTGCACATATAGTCTCATCATATTATTTGATTCCCTCACTATCAAAGTTCATTAATACTGTAGCTTATGTTTTCACAAAAAATCTCTTCTCAATGGATACTTCTTGCTCATCTTCATAGAATACATCAACGATTGAGAAAACACTTATCTCCCTTTTTTGCTTCATCAATTAACAAACATCAAAACTAACCTCTTTGTCATTGAGCATAAATTTTAGATCATTGGTTAGCAAATCAATCAATACACTCCCACTTTCTTAGAATGGTCTACCCAAGATTAAGGGTACCTAAAAATCCACCTCATAATCAAGGATTACAAAGTCCAATGGAAAAATAAAGTTGGCCACCTTAACAAGAAAATCTTAAAGAATTCCAATAGGCTTATTCACGATCTATCCACTAGTAAAAGACACATATTGGTGGGTATAGGATCTCCCAAACCTAGATTATTAAAAACCACCAATGGTATAAGTTTTATACTTTCCCCAAGATCACAAAAGGCCTTCGCAAAACTAAATAATCTAATAGAACATGGAATAGTGAATTCTTTTGGATCTATCTTTTTCTATACTAAAGATCTTGTAGCAATAGTGCTACAGTAGTGAATATTATCCACCGGTTCATAACTCATAGTCCACTTATTTTTTACAATATTCTTCATAAACTTAGCATAGCCTGACATTTGTTCTAGCGCCTCAAACAAAGGAACATTTACTGCTAATTTTTCAACATGGTCGTGCACTTGCTAAATTTAGTATCATCCTCCTATCTCTGAAATCTATGTGGGAATAGGGGATATGGTTTTGGCACTCTTATAACAGTGGTCTCTACTTCCTTCCCCATATCTTTCACCAAATCATCCACCTGTTTCTATTTAGATGGATCATCAGCCTTTTTTAGCTTCTCATACTCCATTGGATATTCTTCTTCTACTTCCGCTTCTATCTCCACTACATCATCTATAACAAGTTTACCCATACAAATTCCAAGTAACACTTTACCACTTCTAGTGGTAATAGATATGCAAAAGTTGTCATTTTTCATATTCTAGATAGTATCACTTGACAATGTTCCATACTTTGTCTGATTGAATGCAACCAACAGTTAATTTATTTATGGCTCTAGTTGTTTAGTAGATGTAGAGTGTGAGTCAACTAATTTACTCATATATTACTAATCATTCTTCATTTCCCTCACTCCAACATTAGTGGACTCTACCACTTTTAATAACTTAGCCATCATGTCCTCCATCGACATCTTACTGAAACTAGTAGTAGTATTGTCACGATTCCCAGGAGGTACATACAATTGACTCCTACATTTTTATTTTTCCAACCACCTTCATTACAGTCTCTATAACTAGCTTTGTCATAGTAATTCAAACCTCAATTCTTATAGCTATTGCCTCAGATGCCCCCTGATTATTTAAGTAGTTTGCCATCTCCTCAGAATCTGATACAACTCCTCTACTCTATGACTCCACAACTTTTACCTTATCTATTTTCTTGGATAGCAAATGCTTTATGAATAAATCCATATGGGTCTTTATATGAGCCATATTGTGATCACGTTCCTCTTGTCTCCTGAGTTGTTTAGTTGACATTTCATAAAACTCCATATTGGCTGCTATCATAAATACCTGGTATGACAAGCTCTACTTGTCTTAGTAATTCTCTCTAGCATATTCACAACTTTAGTGAAAGTAGGTTCCATAAAAGCTCCCCCTGCAGCATTATCTACAGTTGGCTATATAATAGAGTTGAAAGCCCTACAGAAAGTTTCAATCAAATGCTCATCAGTCATCTTATGATTTGGACATTGCGATAATTTCTTCTTGAATCTCACCCATGTCTCATAAAAAACTTTATTCGGTAGTTGCCTAAAATTACTAATCCCATCCCTCAAATATAACATCCTAGACGGAAAGAACTTTTCTAGGAAAGCTTCTTTCAGCTACCTCCAATTTGTTATAGAATCAGGAGAAAGCTCATTCAGCCACAAGGTTTCCTCCCTAGATAGAGACAATAGGAATAACTACAAACAAATTTCATTCTTCCCCACTCCAGGGTTATCAAAGGACTTGTTGATGTTGATAAAGTTAACCAAATAAATGTTTAGATCATTCCCTGGAAGTCCACCATTTAGACCCTTGAGATTTATCAACTATATCATAGTGCTTTTGATGTTGAAATTCACTCCTTGTGGTAATAATGGTGTGATAATAGCTCCTGTTGCACTAGCGCCATCAAAATCAGCATCATCATCTTCATGAAAGTCAAACTACACAATAGGTTAGCGGTTTGCTCTCACCTTGAATGGCTAATTTTGATTTACTAGTACAGCTACATTCTCTGTATGTCTCCTATTCACAGGATCAACAGAGTCATCGTCCCCCAAGTCATCATACTTTGCATCAGCTACCCCACCTAGGTTATCTGTATTTTGTTGATTGAGTTATGCATTATCTAAAGTGGCTAATCTTTTAGCTTTTTATTGATCAGCCATTCTCCCAATTAGTTATAGTTCTAGTTAAAAAGGTAATAATGGTCCTCCTGACCTTCTAGTTTGTGGCATACACAACAAAGAACCTATAATGATAAAAAAAAAAGAAAAATCAGGAAACTTGACCAAATCAATTAATGCTCATATACCTAAATTACAACCATATTCCCAACAATGGTGCAAAAATTTGATACACCCAAATTATAACTTTCTTTAGAAAAGTAAGTTGTAGAAGTTAAATATAGAACCCAACTAGGTTGGGGATGAATCCCACAGGGAATATTATGTTAACTAAGTTATATGACAATTAATAGACTATTGATCAAATATTTCCACAAATAAAGTGGGGTATGTTGTTAACTGATATTGTTGATAGTGATAATTTGTATTTTAACTATTGAGTATTTTGCAGAGTAAATTCAATGATATTAAATAAAATAGGATTAAGGTCACCAAGATGTTAACAAAATCAGGGTTATGAGTTATTTCAAATCCCTAATCAACTATTTCAATTGCAAAGATAATTGAATTCTAAAGTCTATCTATTTGTTTCTCAACCGTAATAGATGGATAAAATTTAATTCTTTCAAACATAAAGAATGTTCTGGAATATTCAATTGAATCCTTAAGTGGGTTAATCCTATTAAGTCACTAACCCTTAACCTAAAGGTGAATGCCCCTGGATTTCGTGTAATTCTTCTCTTTTCCCAACACCAACTTTCCTACTCAAACAAGTGGTGTTTATGCTCACACCCTTCAAGTTTGAAAGAAAGAAAGGTCATTAATTTGAAGAGAAGGTTGTGAAATTGTAATTATCTAAGGTATTTGTACATTCTCACAACCCTAGGAATAATTCACACCAAGTATCTCATAACCCTAGTTATAGGAGTTTTAGTCACGCATAATATAAGAGAAATATTCCATTATAATTATCATAAATAATTTAGAAATTACTTACAAAGATATAAAAGATTGTTCTTGATCTTAGATAAATGGTGAATTAAATGAAAACCCTAGGTAAGGATCTTGTTCCCAGTGAATTATCTATTACAAAAAGTTTTAGCAGTCATAAAGATACCTAATCTAACCCTAAACTCGATATTTATATGTTCCTAAGAATTGTTGATTTAAAAGTCAAAATGCAGGCTACCGTGTCATGGTTGATGGCCAAAGTAATGTTCCATCACTTAGTTCGTCACTTGGACTCTTAGTTTCTTCATTCTATTTAGCTTCGATGGCCAAGGTGATGATCCATCGCTGAACTAATGGTCCGTTGACTTGTCCATCACCTCGTCCTTGATTTATCCTTATTCTATTTAAGGATGATGGACATAGGGATGGTCCATCGATGGCCTGATGGTCCATCACTAGGGTCCTCAATGTCTTCTATTTTATTTAAGGTTGACGAACACATTGAAGGTCTATCATAAGGTCAATGGACCATCTGTTAGTTTATCACACATATTTAGTTCCTAGTTTTCTAAGTTATTTTTTATTCCAAGTCATTTACCTAAAAACAAGTAAAACCCAGCATTAAATACCTCAATAGTTTCTTAAAACATACAATTATACCTTGTAAAATATGAAAAATGTTTTGTCAACTATCGAAACATCATTAGATCAACTAAAAGTATGTTTTAATTAATGGTTTTCATGGTATTATTAGGGTATTGTTTTGGTTTTGAAATAGATGCTGGGTTTTTGGTCGTTGATGGTTAGATAATGTTTTCCCAAGATTTTCTTATGGTTTTCGTGTTATAATTATGGTTTGAACATGTGGTTACATCAAAATGGTCAATTGATGCTTGGAATTTGGTTTTGGAAACTATATGCCCTTAACATATTTCTTAAAATGTCAGTAATAATGCTTTTGTCACATAGTTTGACTATTCTTGAAATTTTTTCAATGCATAATATGTTAATGGAACTTAAATTGATTTGGCTGGTTTTGAAAGGATTTGGACAGTCTAGATGACCATGGTTTTTGTTTAATTGGGAGCATTGGTGTCCATTTGGTTTAATGGTTTTTGTATAGTATAGAAAGATAGACTTGCAAGCTCTAATTTTGGTATGATGATACCAATGGTTAATGCCTAATTAAAGACTCCTTAGTGAATGGTTGGTTATGTATGTATGATTTAAATATGGTTTTTAAAGGGGTAGTGTTAGAAAAGTCGTAGAAGGTGGAGGCCCCAAGAGGACCAATTTTGGAAACTCATGTTTTTCGAGATAAGTTTTGGTCATAGTGACCGTGCGCATGATGACACATATATTTTTTAGGAGATGTACTAGTCATATCAGGTTTTATTCTCTGATTCATTCGGCTACCACACACTAAGGCCCTTTCAGTAGGAGAGCTACAAAGTCGTGTTAGTTAGAGTCCTTTTTATGGTATGTAGCACGTCACTCTTATAAGCAGGAGAATACAAGACATTTAAGAATGTTTCCCTTTCTTATGTTCTATTTCAAGCTATAAAGCCTAGGGTTATGGCATTTCTCTAACTCCTTATTTTCTGACATTTTAGATCATACCTCCCCAAAGATCTAATGCTTATATAAATACTTTTGGGAACTCCACCCCACCTTAGAGGAATGTGGAGAGCACTCATCATATGTATGACTGTAGACACGGACTAGGGTCCCTGCTCTTGATTGCACTGCTCCACCTAGGGTTCAACCAATCCCCACTAGTCCTTCTTTTATTGGTGGAACTCATGCTCAGTAACCCCAAAGAGACATCTCTAGTGCATAGTTCCAGCATTTCATTGATCTGATTACTCAATTGGTGGCTTTTTAGACCTGTTATTCTGACTGTGTTGGTTCAGTTGCTCCTTTTTCTGAGGTTACTAGTGTTGTCCAATTCATGAGGTTGAATCCCCCAACCTTCACAGGCTATGAGGTAAAGGAGAATCCATAAGGGTTTATTAATAAGATGCAGAATATTTTTTGAGTGATGCATGCTACTGATGTAGAGGGTGTGGAGTTTGCTACTTACCGATTGAAGGATGTAGCCTATCAGTGGTATGAGAAATGGGAGTAGTTTAGGGGTCATGGTGTTGAACGGGCAATGCAGAATGAGTTTTTGGGTGCATTTCTTGATTATTTCTTTCCTCAAGAGTTGAAGAAAGATGAGTATGAAGGATTGGTATGAGGAGTGGGAGCATTTTATGTATCTAAAGCTAGGGGAGATGAGTGTAAATGAGTATGCTTTGAAATTTTTGCAGTTGTCTTGCTATGCTCTAGAGTTAGTGTCTTCTATAAGGGCAAAGATAAGAAAATTTGCTTCTAGGTTGTCTCATGACTTAGTATTCAAGTGTAAGGCTGGAATGTTAAATAATAAAATAGATATCTTCAGGATTGTGGTTTATATGCAGCAGGTAGAGGATGAAATAAAAAGACAAACGAGGATAGGGGAATGGCAGAAAAAGAAGTTCAGGCATTCATAGCAGGGTAGAGGTCAGTAAGTTACTGGGCAAGATAGTAAATAGTAGAGCAAGAATAGGACTTGGGGAAATTCTATTTCATATTCTTTGGATAGTGTTCCTTATCCCAAGCCATCGAATGATCATTTTTTTCAGGATAGAAGTGGTCCTAAGGCACGGGGTGCCCAGTCTAAAGCTAGTAGATCTCAACCAACCCTACCATATCCTCCTTATAGATTTTATGGTCAGCTTCACCAGGGTTATTGTGATAAGGGGAGAAATTAGTGCTTTAATTATGGTCATCTTTGTCACATGCATCAAGACTATCCTGCGGTTAAGGTAGCCACTGATGCTAATAAAGTTCTGTTGCCACTTTTTTGGATTTTATGCATAACAATGCTACTTTTGGTACCGGTGCTGGCTGCAATAATCTCTATGCTCTTTCTACCTATCAGGAATCTGCGATATCTCCTAATTTTATTATCGGTATGTTATAGCTTTTCTCTCGGGATGTGTATTGTTTGCTTGATTCGGGGTCTACCCTTCTTATGTGACCCCTTATGTGGTTGTGCATATTTATTTTGGTCTCAAAAGTAATTCTGACCCTTTTTCTGTGTCTACTTCAGTGGGTGATTTTGTTATGGCTAGAAAGATTTATAGGGGTTGTGTGGTGTCCATCTTTCATAGGGAGATGTTGGTGGATTTGGTAGTTCTTGACATGGTAGATTTTAATGTGATCTTAGGGATGGATTGGATTCATTCATGCTATGTTTCCTTAGATTATAGGACCGAAAAGTCAATTTCCAATTCCCTAATGAACCGGTAATATAATGGGAGGGAAGCTCTTTAGTGCCT
Source organism: Capsicum baccatum var. pendulum (assembly GCA_030864225.1). NCBI lineage: Eukaryota > Viridiplantae > Streptophyta > Magnoliopsida > Solanales > Solanaceae > Capsicum > Capsicum baccatum. Next base: position 141,987,545 of record CM061552.1, read on the forward strand.
AAAGTTAGGTTAATTTCTGATCTTAGAGCTTGGAAGTTGGTTTCCAAGGCGTGTCTATATCATTTGGTTTGGGTTAAATATTCTAGTTCTGAGGTTCCCTTTTTGCAATCTATCCCTATGGTTAGTGAATTTCCTGAAGTGTTTCTCATTGATTTTTCTGGAATTCCTCCAGATAGGGAAATAGACTTTGGGATTAATCTTCTAACGGAAACTTTTCCTTCCTATATTTATTCTTATAGAATGGATCCATCTGAATTACAAGAACTAAAGGATAAATTAAAAGATCTCCTTGATAAGGGCTTCACGACTCAGCAACACAGCCCTCTTTTAATCCCTATTAAAACATTTATCACATATTCTCATTCATTGAACTATAATACATATTTAGGTATACGTTGTTGGTATTGTTATTTCAACTACACTTACAAGGTAACATCAACATGCCATTACAGTTCCATTTACTTGGGAAAATGACTCCCTTTGTTTATTAAATCAAACCACTATGTTTCAATAACCTGTTTATAGCATGCGATTGTTTCAAAAATAGTTTAATGCAATTTTACTCGTACTCAAAACCACTTTCACAAAATTGGATTAGGGTTATTACCAATTCAATTATCAATATTCATGAAATTTGGGGAAATCATAATCCCCTAGTTTATTCACCATACCCATTTGTCAAATTGATTTCAAAACCACCATTTAAAACATAATCAATGCATATGTAAACATGAAACATCACATAAACAACAACCATTCAAAACCCTCAAACCCATATTCCAAAACAATTATCAAAACCACATGGAGAACTATTTAAAACACATGCTTCCACAAAGTAATAGTTGAGGAAGAGTAACATGCCTAAAATACCAAGTTGTATGGAGAGAGTTCAACCCTTGAGCCTTTAGATGACCTACTTCTTAAAAACCCTAAGTATCTTGCATGAGGGAATTTAGAGAGAGCAGAGAGTGTCTTTGATATGTTAATGTTTTGAACGAACTCCCTAAGGGTGTTTTATGGTTGTGGTTATTAAGTAGGGAAAAAAGGGAAATGTCTAACATGCCCTCAACTTAAAAGCTGGAAAATTATCGCTATTGACTACAGGTCACACTATAACTCGTAGGGACATATTACGACTCATCACCATGAGTCATAGCCAACATAATGTCATTAGACAGATATATTGTTGGCCATACGACTTATAGCATATGACTCATTAGGGGTCCCTATGACTCATTGGGTCCTAGTCATCACCAGGACAACAAAACTTGGAATATACATTGGTTTGAATATGGGTGGGACACTACGACTCATAATGAGTCTATATGACTAATTAGGAGTCACTCATACTTAGAATGAAAAATTTAGACATATGCACTGGTCAGCTCTCTCCTCCCTCCCCCGCTCTCTCCCAACTCTCTCCCTCCCGATCCCCAGTACCGGCGCCGTCACCGTCCCCAATCCCGTCGCCGACCTCCGGCGCCGACCCTCATCATCGTCGCCAACCTCCGGCAGACCCCCCCACCCCGTCGCCGTCACCGTCGACATCGCTGACCTTCGGCGCCATCGCCGAACTCCGGCAGACCCCCTCGCTCTCCAGCTCCGGTGCACCCACCAGCCGACCCCAGCCCCCCCTTTCCATCGGTCCTTAGCTCCGGCGAGTCCCCCACCCACCGGCTCCGGCGAGATCCAGCATCCCCCCTCCCTTTTGGTATCCAGCTCCGGCGAGACCCCCACCCGCAGATCTAACAGCCGACGCCCGGTCACAACAGTCGCCGTCGTCCGGTCCCCAGCAACCGCAGCTCGGTCTCCAGCCGCCGATCGGCCACCCGGTGACTTCTAACCTTTGTTATTTCATTCTTTATATTATGCTAGTATTATCCCCTGTACCTTGACTTGCGTGTGATTTGTGTGCCTTGTATTTCTTGCTGCTTCTCTGTTTCTACCATCGTTTATATTTTTATATTTTCTTATATTTTCTCATAGTAGTGGCTGTGGGAGGTAATGGTAGGATAGGGTCATGTTCGAGGGGGTTGGGGCGTGGGGTTGTTGTGGGGGCGGGGGATGAGGATAGGGCGGGAGTGGGAGGGAGGCCAAGGTTTGGCCGCGGGGGTGGCACAGGAGGGCGTGTGGATAGTGATGGTAGGCTGAGGGTTGGGTCTTAGAATATAGGGACCCTTCAAGGTAAGTCCATAGAACTTGTGAAGATCCTTAGGAAGAGGAGGATCAATATTGCGTGTGTCCAAGAGACCAAGTGGGTAGGGTCTAAGGCTAGGGATGTGGATGGTTACAAGTTGTGGTACTCTGGGAGCGAGAGACGTAGGAATGGAGTTGGCATCTTAGTAGATGAAGAGCTTAGAGGTCAGGTCGTAGAGGTGAAGAGGATCAACGATAGGTTGATGACTATTAAGTTGGTCATCCAGGGGTTTACCCTGAACGTGTGTAGTGCCTATGCGCCCTAAGTGGGCTCGGAGGGGGAGAAGAAGATGTGGTTTTGGGAGGCTTTGGAGGAGGTGGTGAGAGGCGTGCCTAGCTCAGAGAAGATTGTTGTAGCAGGAGATTTCAACGGGCACATCGGGGCGTTACCGGGAGGCTTTGGTGATGTGCATGGTGGTTTTGGTTTTGGGTACAGAAATGAAGAGGGGACTACTCTATTGGAGTTTGCGAGGTCCTTTGGGCTGGTGGTGGTGAACTCGGGCTTCCCGAAGAAGGACGATCACTTGATCACCTTTCGAAGCGCGATAGCCAGGACCCAGATTGACATTTTGTTTCTTCAGAAAGGGGATAGGGTGCTGTGTAAGGACTGTAAGGTTATCCCGAGTGAGAATCTTTCGACCCAGCATAGGCTCTTGGTTATGGATTTGGGTATAAAGAAGAATAGAAAGAGAAGAAGTAAGGAGGGTAGACCTAGAATTAAGTGGGGCGGCTTAACGCCAGTGAAGGCGTGGGAGATAAGGGAGAAGTTGGCGGGAATGGGGGTGTAGGAGTGTAGGGGGGACGTGGATAGTATGTGGGATAGGGCGGCGAGGTGCATCAGGGAGAATGCAACTGAGGTGTTGGGTGTTTCTAGGGGCTGAGCCGGGCACCATCGGGGGGATTGGTGGTGGAATAAAGAGGTGGAGAAGAAAGTGGGGACCAAGAAAGGGGTGTATGCTAAGTTGGTTGAGAGTAAAGACAAAGAAGAGAAGCGGGTAAATAGGAAGGAGTACAAGCTAGCTAGGAAGGAGGCTAAGTCAGCTGTCACGGCAGCTAAGACGGCCGCTTTTGACAGCTTGTATGCGGGGTTACAGGGGAAAGAAGGGGAGAAAAAATTGTTTAGACTCGCTAAGGATAGGGAGAGGAAGGGGCGTGACCTCGACCAAGTGAGGTGCATTAAGGGAAAGGACGGTAGAGTGTTGGTGGAGGACGGCCACATTAAGGATAGATGGCAGTCGTACTTTCATAGGCTCTTGAATGACGAAGGGGATAGAGCTATTGAGCTAGGGGAACTGGAGCACTCAGAGGAGTGTTGGGATTTTAGTTATTGTAGAAGTTTTAGGGTAGAAGAGGTTAGAGAGGCTATTCGCAGGATGCGGAGGGGTAGGGCGATGGGGCCGGATGAGATACCGGTGGAGTTTTGAAAGTTCGTTGGAGAGGCTGGTGTAAGGTGGTTGACTGGATGTTTCAACGAAATCTTCAAGACGGCAAAAATGCCCGAGGCTTGGAGATGGAGTACCATGATCCCTCTCTATAAGAATAAGGGGGACGTCTAGAGTTGCAATAACTACAGGGGGATCAAGTTATTGAGTCACTCTATGAAGATTTGGGAGAGAGTGGTCGAGGCGAGGCTGAGACGGATATTGTCTATTTCGGAAAACCAGTTTGGGTTTATGCCTGGCTGCTCGACGACGGAGGCAATTCACCTGGTACGGAGACTGGTAGAACAGTATAGGGAAAGAAGAAGGACCTGCACATGGTGTTTATCGACCTGGAGAAGGCATACGACAAAGTCCCCAGGGAGGTGCTTTGGAGGTGCTTGGAGGTGAGTGGAGTCCCGCAGGCATATATCAGAGCAATTAAGGACATGTATGAGGGAGCAAAAACTCAGGTGAGGACGGCGGGAGGAGACTCAGAGCATTTCACCATCTTGATAGGATTGCATCAGGGATCTACTCTTAGTCCTTTTTTGTTTGCTTTGGTGATGGATGTATTGACATGGCGTATTCAAGGGGAGGTGCCGTGGTGTATGCTTTTTGCGGATGATATAGTTCTGATTGATGAGACTCGAGGGGGTTTGAATGATAAATTAGAGGTGTGGAGAAAAACCCTTGAGTCTAAAGGGTTCAGGTTGAGCAGAAGCAAGACAGAGTATTTGGAATGCAAGTTTAATGACGTAAGGCTGGAGGATGAGGTGGTAGTGAAGCTGGAATCACAGGCGGTATGTAAGAGGGATAGTTTCAAGTATCTCAGGTCCGTGATCAAAGGTAACGGTGAGATTGACGAGGATGTCTCGCGTCGGGGGTGTTATGTGACAAGAAGGTGCCACCCAATCTTAAAGGCAAATTCTACAGGGTGGTAGTCCGTTCGGCCATGTTGTATGGAGCGGAATGTTGGCCAGTTAAGAATTCCCACATCCAAAAAATGAAGGTGGCAGAGATGCGGATGTTGCGCTGGATGTGTGGGCTGACTAAAGGGGATAGAGTTCAGAATGAGACTATCAGGGATAAGGTTGGTGTGACTCCAGTGGAGTGCAAGATGCGGGAAGTCCGATTAAGCTGGTTTGGACACGTGAAGAGGAGGGGCATGGATGCCTTGGTTCGTAGGTGTGAGAGGCTAGCGTTGGATGGTTTTAGGCGGGGTAGGGGTAGGCCAAAGAAGTACTGGGGTGAGGTGATTAGGTGGGACATGAACAGTTACAGCTCTCCGAGGACATGACCCTAGACAGGAAAGTCTGGAGGACGTGAATTAGAGCAGAGGACTAGGGCCAGTTTGGGTCGCTAGTGTAGGGAATTACTTGCTGGGGGTAGTATCCTAGTTATGATTTCGTGTTCCTTGTTCCTGGTTTTAGTACGAATCTGGGTGCTTTTCTCTGTTTCCTTTCTGTTTTCTTTTTCTTTTACTTATGGCTGCCGTATTTATGTCGTATTTATGTTATGCATGTTATGTTATGTAATCTTGTAACCTTGTTCGGTGCTTCACTTTGTATTTGTGTGGTATCTTGTGTCTTGAGCCGGAGGTCTATCGGAAACAGCCTTTCTACTTCTTTAGAGGTAGAGGTATGGACTGCGTATATCTTACCCCCCCCCCAGACCCCACCAGGTGGGAATACACTGGGTTTGTTGTTGTTTTTGTTGTTGTATGCACTGGTCAGGCTATGATTTGGGTCCAACGACTAATCAAGACTCCCTATAACTTGTAAGGGGAGTCGCAATCTGGATAGTGAGGATAAAATTTCAAAAATATTAAAGAGAAAAAAATCTGAGGTGTTACAAGTACCCTCTTTCTAGGATTGATAATCTTTTCGGCCAGCTTCAGGATGCTAGATACTTTTAAAAGATTACCCTTCATTTGGTTTATCATTAATTGAAGATTTGAGAAATTAATATCCCTAAGACTTCTTTACGAATCAGTTATGGTTACTATGAGTTTTTGGTTATGTCATTTGGATTGACTAATGCTCTGGCTACTTTCATAAACTTTATGAATATGGTACTCAAATAGTTTCTGGATTTATTAGGAATAGTCTTTATTGATGACATCCTGGTGCATTCTAAGAGTGAAGAGGATCATACCAAAAACCTTAGAATTGTATTGCAAACTCTTAAAATCGGGAGTTGTATTCTATGTTTCCTAATGTAAGTTTTGGTTAAATATTGTGACTTCTCTCAGGTATGTCATTTCTAGTGAGGGGATCAAGGTGGATCGATAGAAAGTTAAGGCAGTTAAGAGGTGTCCTAAACCTATGACTCCAATTAATATTTGAAGCTTCTTGAGCTTACCTGGGTATTACAAGAGGTTTGTGGAGAGTTTTTGATCTATTGTTGGTCCACTGATGAAGTTAACTCAAAAAAAGTGAAGTTTCTATGGTCTGATGCTTGTGAGGGTAGCTTTGAGAAATTAAAAGATAAGTTGACTTATGCACCAGTTTTGATGCTACCCAAGAGTACAGACAAATTTATTGTATATTGTGATGCGACCCATGTAGTATTGGGTTGTGTGATCATGCAACACAGTAAGGTAGTGTCTTATGCTTCCAGACAACTTAAGGTTCATAGAAGAAATTATCTGACTCACGATAGAGTTATCAATTGTGGTTTATGATTTGAAGTTTTGACACCATTATTTATATAGGGTGAATATAGATATCTACTCGGATCATAAAAGCTTACTGTATGTGTTCACTCAGAAGGAGTTGAATTTTAGGTAGAGGCGGTGGCTTGAGTTGTCAAAGGACTATAATATGAGTCTTTACTACTATCCAGGTAAACCTAAGCTGGTTACTGATGCTCTTAGCAGGTTTTCCATGGGGAGCTTATCTCATGTGGATGAGAAAAAAGGAGGATTGGTAAAGGCAATTCACTGGCTAGCTAATTTAAGATTTCATGTTTTAGACTCGCAGAATGGGAGAGTTATTGTTCAAAAAGTGGTCAAATCATCTGTAAGTATTGAGGTGAAAGAAAAATAGTTTTTGGATCCTATCTGTATATATATTAATGATGACATGGGACAAAAAAAGTTTATGGCCTTTGAGATTGGTGGTGATGGTATCTTGTGGTACTAACACAGGTTATGTGTTCTTAATATTGATAGGATATGGGAAAGGATTTTGACTGAGGCTTATGAGTATAGGTATACAGTTTATCTAGGTTCGATTGAGATGTACCTTGATTAGATAGTGATTTATTAGGGGAATAATATGAAGAGGGATGTGGTGAATTTCGTGGCTAAATATATAGTCTGTCAGCAAGTGAAGGTAGATCACTTGAGGCCTGGTGTCATATCTCAAGAGATAGAGTTTCCCATGTGGAAGAGGGTGATAATCAATATGTATTTTATTTTGAGCCTCTAACGGTCTCTAAATCAGTATGATTTGATTTGGGTCATTGTGGATAGGATGACTAAGTATTCTTATTTCTTTTCTATGAGGACTACCTACTTCAAAGAGGATTACTCTAAGTTTTGCATTGAGGATATAGTTAGATTTCAAGGATAATTGATGTCTATAATTTGAAATCTAGGTATACAGTTTATTTCTCTCTTTTGGCATTCGTTTCAGAAAGGTTTTGGGGACTAAGGCAAACCTTGGCATCGCTTTCCACCTTTAAATGGATGGAAAAGTAGAGCGGACTATACATACTTTAGAAGATATGCAAATAGGTTGTGTGATTGACTTTAAGAAAAGTTGGGTCGATAACTTACATCTTATTGAGTTTGCATATAACAATAGTTATCACTCGAGAATTCAGATGGCTCTTTTTGAGGCTCTTTATGGTAGGAGATATAGGTCTACTATTAGGTGGTCTGAGATTGGTGAGACTGGGTTGTTTTGTTTTTATTTGGTTCAAAAAGCTATGAAAAAGGTGAAGGTGATTAGAGAAAGACTTAAGAGTGCTTAGAGTCACCAAAAGTTTTATGAGGATATAAGAGGGAGGGAGTTAGAGTTTGAAGTAGGTGAATGGGTGTTCTTGATAGTCTCTCCTATGAAAGAAGTGATGAGATTTAGGAAGAAATGAAAGCTCAGGCCCCATTATGTTGGTCCATATTAAATTTTAAAAAAATTTGGGAATATTTCTTACGAGTTGGATATGCCTACTAATTTGGGATATATTCATCATGTCTTCTATGTGTAGATATTGAAGAAGTGCATGGGTGATCCTTCTTTCGTTGTCGCTATGGAGTATGTTGGTATTTTGGATTCCTTGTCTTATGAGGAAATTTCAATAGAGATATTATATAGGCAAGTTTGTAAGTTGAGAATTAAGGATATGGCTCTGGTATAGGTGCTTTGGAGAAATCAGAAGGTGAAAAAAGCTACTTGGGAAGTAGAAGAGGACATAAAGTCTAAATATCCATTCTTATTCCCTGCGTTGGATGAAAGTGTTTGAGGTATGGGATCTCTTTTTCTTTTATCAGTTTTCAAATTTTGTTCATGGTGTTATTGTTGCATTCTATCTTATATTCATGCTAATGGGTGCCCTAACTCCTTATTTGGTATGAATTATCTTAGGATAGGGTAATGTAATATAGCAGGTTCCAGACTCTGAATTTTCCTTATGATTGAGCTCATTATCCATACTATGACTCAGGTGACTAGTCGTAGTAACTCTATATGAGTCGTGTAGTTCTAATCATAGTCATTAGTAAGGTTACCCTAGGATTTTATCTTGATCATGACTTATACCCTACGAGTCGTAAGGTCTGGTCATGAGTCATGGAGTGTGACTTGTGACCATAGCAGTACAGGTTCAGGGTTTGGGGCCTCAGGTTATGAGTCTTGGTGATGACTCGTGACCAATGACCACGTGTAGTTACCTGACCTATAGTGACTGGGCGCTATATTTTCCACTTTTTTCATTTAGTAAATTGTGGTTTTTTCCCCTTATTCCACTATTCCCATGATTTAAAACCCTCCCATTGGCGTTAATTTCACCTCCTAACAACACAAATACACTAGTCTTCCTCTCTAGTTCCCCAATCAAGAGAAAGTCTAGTGTTTCTAAGTATTAAGCACCTAGGGTCCATATTGTGGTTTCTTCTCCAAATTCTTGGTGTCTTCAGGTATGTATCTCTTCCCTAACATGGTTTTATATAAAAGCATGTGTTTGGTCATTTTTATGTGAATTTAATAGTTGGGTTTTGAATAGTGGGTTGAGGTTTTTGTATGATTACTACCTGGTTGAATTTCCCATGGTTTTGGAATTGTTATTCATGCTTTGTCTCGTGATGTTTGAACTAAAATGTGCATGGCTATGGTGGATCGGAGGGGGTCGTGTATTCCCAAAAAATTATGGTTTTTGGTTTGGAATTTGTATTAACCTCAACGCACTGGCATAATTGGATTTGAAGTATTGACAATTACATGGTTTTGCTTACTTTTCCAAACTATCGCATTACATTAACGGTTAAATGGATAAAAATGGTTTTGGAAGGACTTGGTGGCCATGGTCTGGTTTTAAATAGTTTTTAAAGGCATTGGTGGATAGGGATTGATTTCTAAATTGGAACTTTGTAGTCAATTTGGCTAATTGGTTTTGGAATGACATAATGGAATTGGCTTCCAAGTTTAACTTTATTTGGTATGATGATACCAATGGTAAATATCTAATTAACAGACTCTTTGGTTAATAGATAGGAATGTGTAAATGGTTTTAATTTAAACTTAAAGGGGCTGTGTAGTTTGTCATGAAATATGGAGGTCCCGGGGAGACAGATACTGAAAACCACGTTTGCCGGCCTAGGTTTCTTGGTGGCCATATGCATAGTTCACACATTATATATTTTTTAGGAATGGTTGGACCCTCAGTGGCTTTTTCCCTTCCTCATATTTCTCTAGTTCGTGCAAGTAACACGTGTTGGGGCCCTTTCAGTAGAGAGAGTTGAACCCGTATAGCTCATGGGTGCCCTTAGAACGGTTAAAGCTACACAGTCCAGGTTCATGGTTTGAAAATCTCATGTTTAAACCCTTTACCCTATCCCGACATCTTTTATATATATATATTTATACATATATATATATATACAAATACATATATACATATATATATATATGTATATATGTAATCATCCCTGGATGCTACATCATTTCATAATGTAGGGTCCTATGTGTTTTTTTGCTACCTTGAAAAGAGTTAGGTGATTTTACTTTGTCGGTTGGTCTGGGCTGAAGTGGTGAGCCTCCATCTTCTGAAATGCCAGACATTTCACTACTTCCTTTATGATTATCAAAACCCCATCATTTTTTTATATTCTGGATTCCCTTTTTGGCCATGGTCAGAAATATGTCCCGACCTAACTTGTTATTTAAGTTTAGAGGCTTTTGTGGAGAAAGTGTGGGTAGCTGTGTTTACTGATTCTTAGTTCCTATTAAGTTATCTATCTATCTTTCATATGTTTGTTTAGGTTCCTTGTGTTATCATATTATATTGTGTTCTAGTTGTCTAGGATAAGGGGGTGGTCTCCGACCCTCGGTGGGCTTGTGATACCCGTCAAGACTAGGTCCGGGGTCAGGTTGTGACAAATATGCACAAAATTAGATTTGGAAAATAATTAAAATAGAAAGATAAAATGAGTCCCAAGGTTATTTGGAGAACAGGCCCGAAAAGAGGACCGGTTGGTCAGCATCCTACTATTACAATAGTAGGTTTACTACTGCAATGATAAAATAACTGCTGCAGCCGAACTCGATAGTATCCAGTTTGAATATTTTTAAAACCTTTTTTGTTTTAACCCTCCCTAGTTGCTTTTCTGTACTAAAAACACCAAGAATAAATCCCACCTCTACAGTTAAAATATTTCAAAGGCCAAGTTTTATGATGATTGTTTCGATGCACAGCTGATGGGAACTACGCGTGGGACAAATCTCTTATCTTAACACCATCATGGTTCGTCTATGAGGTAGGTTATGGTTTAGTTATTAGAGCTATTAAACTTGGGTTGGATTCAAATAAAGTTGAAAGTAATGTCGAGACTTATCATGCTTTAGGCTTTCGAGCACGGTATTTGAAAACATGAAAATTATATAAATTCGATTAGGATTTAATATTGTTGTTAAACATTATTGTACCTCATTAGTATGATACTCAAGATGTAGGATTGATTGAAACTTGTGTGAATCATAATCAACAGATTGAATATTGTAGTTTGTAGCATAGTGCGAGTTAAGTGCGAGTTAAGTGCAGTAAAAAGGGGAAAGAGTATTAAGCTAGGAAGTGGTAGAGGGTGCTCTTGATAAATTTGATTTTACGCACTGTAATGAGAAGTGTTAATGATACTTAAATGGTAAATGGGGGTTAAAAGTAATCTATGAAAGTTCTAGGTAACCCATGAGTAGACTTAAATGGGTAGGATAGTTGAGATAAAACCTAGTGGTATGGTGTGTGAAAGAATAGATAGGTAGATAATTGTCATTGAATAATTAGGGTAAGGTTGTACGATCAAGTTGAGAATTACAACAGAAGTATCTATGGAGAAATTTGAGAAATTTATTGGGAACATAGATGAGGGTCGTATACTAACAAGATTAGTAACGACATGTAATAACCTAATTTTTGTTGATTTATGTGAAATATTTATTATTGTGCAATTTGATTATTTTACCCCTTCCTGTGGTAACTTGTACTATTTTTGGTGTGTAGGGATAATTGGCATAATTTTTTATGCATGTTGGTGTCATTTATGTGATATTATGATTTTTGGTAGCTTGGGAAGCCTTATAATTAATGTCGATCAACATTTATTGATCTTTGCATCAGATATTAAAACAAACTACGCCAGCAGATCCAAAACATCAATTTTAGGGTGATAACATAGTTGGCATGATTTTATGGCTTTTATATCTCAGTTTGACCCTCGATTTGAAAAGTTTTGAAATTGGGTTTGGAGTTCAACTTTGTAAAAATGATATTTTTTAAAAAATCTGATATCGCTATTGAGTCTGGAGCATCGAATTTGATAAGTTAGCATAGTTCATTTGTGTTCACGGGATTTTCAATGAATCCCAATGGGTCCATGGAGACTTGAAATTCTGTAAGTCTCTAGCTGGTGCACCCACGTACACAATTGGTTGGTCTCTTATGTGATTGGCAGACCAAACCCAAGTGTCGCTTATGCAATATCTTGGTTACGATCGCGGGACTCGCTTATGCAACGATAAGGTCACTTACGCGACACCTGCCATTAGGTAAGGTATCACGTACAAAATTCATGGTTTCTTAAGTGGTAGTCACTTAAGTGACCTAGTGATCACGTATGCAATGCCTAGGTACAATAAATACCCATGTTTCGTCATTTTTCACCATTTTTAAGGCTTGGAGCTTACGATTTTATGATTTTGAGCAATTTCCCCCATTTCTAAGCTTGGGTAAGCTCCAAAAATCTTGTGTCACTTACTTTCCCCCAATTTTAACATTTAAAACTTGTTTTAACGTAGATTTAATTGAGGAAAATTGAGGATTTTGGCCCGGAAGGCCTAAAAATTGTATTTCGCCAACTTAAACCCTGATTTCAATTTGTTCTCACTTTGGTGAGTTTCTAATCTTAAAATTGTCACTTTTCTCTCAATTTCATCTTTAAAATAATTGCAGTTCTCTATTTTACACATGGATTTTTGGGATTTTTATCAGTGAAGTTTGAAAATGGTTTTTCTTTAATTTGGACCTAATTTTTAACTCATTTTCTCTTGGATTTTTAGTTGTGGACTCCTATGAGTTTGGGAACTTGTTTCAAAAATAAAATTATGGTTTTACCCTTCTTTTTTTGAAAACCCATTTTGGGGTTTCATTTTAACCTCGACATAAAAATAGGCATTATGGGTATCATTGGCTTTTTTGATGCATAAAATCTATATTTCTGTGTTTTAGTTTATTCTGAGTCCGTTCATGTGATTAAGGCTTCAGATTGAAGTCTTTCAGACCAATTTTTCACATTCGAGGTAGGTTATGGCTTAAATTTAATCAGTCTAAGTTGGGTGGTTAATATTGGTCCAAAATCATGTTAAGGGTGTAGGAACTAATCATGAAAATTTCTATATTATTATGTTGTGCCCGTGTGCCTATGTATTGATATTATTTGGTGGTTTTGGAACATTAATTGCTATGTTTGACCATGTTAGGTCCTTCATGATTTAATTAGCCATGTGTACGTGGAAATTAGTTGTAATCTTGTTGATGAAAATCCTAATGTGGTATCTATGGTGACTTTTTAATACACTTCATTCTGTTGGCATATGAATTATGTTAGATTCCTGGATAGTTGGATAAATTAGTGGATTTTTGGCTTACTTGATTGATATATTGTTTGGATATAGAACTTCTCTTTTTAGTTGGTTGTAGCATTACATTCTCATATCATATTCATTCATGAAATATTAGGACCACTGTGGAAATACTAGAAATACTTACTTTTTATGACAGAAACTGTGACATCCTTAAAACCCTCTATCGATGGATGTATCAGAGAAGAGTTATGGATATTGGTATTGGATATTGGTTGTAAATAGGTTGATGAACCCCCCATGGGTCCTATGTTGGGTATCTTTAGCTCTATAGGTGTATATGGAGGTTGTCCGACAACCACGGGCATCATCATCGTTATAATCATCATCTCCGTTACATTGTATTTACTTTGTATTTTCTATGATGTATTATTTTCTTGATATGATGCCTATCTATGTGTATTTATTCCTTCGTATTCTTGTATGTGTTATTTGTGTACTTGTATTTCTCTCTCGTATTTTTATTGTGTATGTGAATTTTCTAGAACTGTTAGTGAAGACGATGTGGGCTATCGTTTGGGACATTTTCTAGTTGCAGGCGGTGTACCCTTAGTATGTATTTTGTGTTCTTTATTTTCTACTTTTCTCAGTCAACCTATGATACCTACTAATAACAAGTGATCGTACTCAACCCTACTGTGCCTTTTCGACGCAGATCCAAATTTGAGTATGCCTCTCAATGGTTGATTCGGGCGACATTTGGAGCTTTTGAGGTAGCGGTTGATTTCATGCGTTCAGAGTTGAAAATTTTCTTTCCTTATTTTGAATATGTATTTATTTATATTCAGAGACAGATTTGTTCTTGTTTTGATACCCTATGTATTTTGATCTCAAGTTGTACTAGTTATGTTCTCACACTGTGACACTAGGTTTTCGGATTTCGCTTGGTATGATTGACTATTTATTTATGTTTTACTATAATTGTGTGTGGTTTAACTCCTCTCTTGGAGTCTTTCCTTGGTTTTTCATATTATCTCATTTCATATTAGTTTGGGTGATAGGCTTACTTGTCAAGACTTACCGCGACAAGTGCCATCATAACCCTTGGTTTTTGGGTCATGACAAATTGGTATCAAAACATCCAGGTTTATTGGTCTTAATAGTGTAAGAACGAAATATCTAATAGAGTCTCACAGATCAGTACGTAGATGTTTGTATCTATCTTCTAGAGGCTATAGGATGTCTTTAGAACTTTCCCCTATTTTGTTCCTTGTTGTGTGTATTTCCTTCATGCCTTGTGTTCTAAGTCATATTTCACTCTTTTCTATCCAGATAGTGATGACTAAATCCTATGAGGTTAGAGATTCTAAGCCTTCATCCGAGGAGAGAGCCTAGTTTAAAGGGCAAGTTGCAAGTCGTGGATGGGCTCGAGGTAGTGGATGGGCATGAGGATCTTCCCCATCTAGGAGTAGTGCTAGATGACTCTCCCCTAAGCCTTGAGTTGAGTGTGTTAGGGATATGGGCCCTACTTTGATCCAATCGAGTTCTTGTACCTCAATCTTGGAGAGGTTATTGGTTCGCTTGTTTACGCATTTGGAGGGTGCTCCTGGTGTTACTTCAATTTTGAGTATTGTACCTCTATTTGTACAAGAGCATGCTTATGGTACTCCTCCAGTTTTTAGTAGGGACCCTTCAGTAGTACCAACATCTATGTTTGGTACTCCACAGACTCTAAGTGTTGTCCCTCCTTCAGTACCTGCATCTGAGAATGGTAGTCCGAGGTGGGAAGTTTAGCCTTCATATATGTTGCCTCCTTAGGTAGGAGCTCAGCCTACCAGATTCACCGTGCCTCCTCTTATGTAGCAGAGATGTGTACAGAGAAGAATTGCATGAGCATTGGAAAACTTGTAATGCAATAGTGTTATCATGGTTGATGAGTTCTGTTAGGGCAGAATTGCTTGTGGTATTGTATATGCAACAAGTGCATTGAATTTTAGAAAGATCAGAGATAAAGGTTTGACAAAGTAAATCGTATGAGACTCTATCAGTTACATTAGGAAATTAACACACTGTCACACGGAATTGACTCGATGGTATCTTATTTTAAGAAATTAAAGAGTTTAGGGAGTGAGTATGATGCAGTAATTCCTACACCACCGTGTTCTTGTGCAAGGTCCAAAGACTATGTAGGTCACTTATCTGAGTTGAGGTTAATACAGTTTCTAAGTGTCTTGAATAATTCAAATGATCAAGCTAGAAGACAAATTTTGTAAAAAGGATTTACACCAACACTTAATCAAACCTATGCTATATAGTAAAAGATAAAATTTTGAAATTGGCTTGTACAACTATCACAACTGAAAAGATAAATACAGTTACAATGCATATTAGTAAGAACTCAAAAACAAGTCATGGATCTCAAAACCACAAAGGAAAGAAATATGATTATTCTCATTTCACTGGCCATACCAGAAAGACTTGCTATAGTTTAATAGGATATCCTAATGATTGAAAGCAGAGAAGAAGAGGAGGTTACAATGGTAACTAAAGAGGATCATACTAACATTTTAGTTCTGGAGGATACAACAGTCAGCTTATGAAAATTTGGTGGTTATGGTAATCATGCAAATTAATATATAGGCCAAATAAATGTTCAACATTCAGCAAACAATATTACTAGTAATAATTTCTATGGAGATACGAAACATGTGGCTTCAACTAGTCATGAAGAAAACAAAGAGATTCATAGTGTTATTTTTTTCCAAGGGATAAACCCTTACAGATAAAGAATATAAGCAGATCATGGAAATGTTAGACAAGGATACAAAATAAGTAAAGCAAGCAAGCATATCAAGTAATTATTTGCTCACTATTTCAATACATGTCCCAAGAATGGATAGTAGATTCTAGTGCAACACATCATGTTTTAGCAAATAAAGATGTTTTATCAAAATGCTATAAAGTTGGGAACTCTGAAAAAGATAAGGTGAATCTTCCCACTGCTGCTAATGTTCACATAGAACATATTAGAGAAGAAAATGTTTTTAAAGATGGAGTTGTGCATGATATATTGTTTGTGCCTAATTTTAAGCTTAATTTGTTGTTAGTGTCCAAGATGAATAGAAAACATTCATGTTTTGTCTCCTTCTACCATGATTTTAATATGTTTTAGGACCTTCACAGGGGAAGGGTGAAGGGAATTGGTAAGAAAGATTTAGTTAATTCTGATGCGCTATGGATTTATAGGACTTTCGATGCTTAAAATGATGAAAATATGCAAGTTTATTAGGTTGTTTTGTGAGATATGATTTGTTTGGGATTTTTTTTGTAGGAAACTAGGTGTAGAAGCTGAAACAGAAGAAAAAATAAAATTTGAAGTTTTGGGCGACTTACTTTGGGCATTTACTACGCGTAGGTATGAAGGTTATCGATCATCTAACAACTTGATACTCAAAAGGTAATAGTTAATCGGGATCTAGGATAAGGGTTAGTAATGCAACATCCTGATACTCAACAGGTAAACGGTGAAATCTATTAATGAGTCCACAAGATAGTTTATGGTACATAATTTGTCAGATCCTACAATGTAAGATATCGAGTTGAATCAACAAAGCACGATAAACCAACTGAGTTAAGAATCCAGGGGGAGCACAGTCCTAGTGTTTTTCTCCGACTGATTACAACCAAAATTTTATATATGTTACTTATTCAAGATTGTTACTACAAACCCCCAAGTACTTTCTGCACTGCCCATTAGTTCTAGCAAATGAGAGATATAATTCCATATCTTCCCTTGGGTTTGATCCCAACCTGATTTGGGTTACTTTACTAGACAACGACCATTTTATATTTAACTGGAAGTGTAGGTTGGGTGTTGATCAAAATTTTGGCATCATTACGGGGGAAGACGGTATGAGTGTTGTTTGAAGTTTGTTAGAGTTTTTGGGTATTTATTTTTTGTTCTTAGTTAGGTGTATGTTGATGTATGCCTAAAACTAGGAGTTAAGGAAATCCCTTACTCCTACCATATCTAAACCCAGAAAGGATTTTCTAGCTAAATCGTACGATGACTGAACATGTACGTGATAGCCGGCTTGAAGGGGTTGGGGATGATCCTAATGTGGTAGCTCCCTATGTTGTAGGTGATCCATAGAACATTGTTGATAGATAAATAGAGCAGTTGTTAGCATAAATAGCTAACCAGAGAAGGGAGGCTGAAGTTCAGTAAGTAGCTCCGAATGCAGAGCTAGCCAAACTAAGACCAGTAGTTGATCATCAAGCAATATTCGATGGTAATTGAGATAGCATTTAAGGTGGTCCAGCTCAAGTATTCATAGAATAACAGTAATTCAAGCCAAGTGATTATGAGAAGGATATGTGATATATTAAGCCAGTAGAAACAAGAGCCATCACTCCTCCTACACTGCCCCCTAATGTAAAATTTGAAATAACTAGTGCCATAATCCATCTTTTGAACATAAAAGGTGTATTTTCGAGCTCGGCTATAGATGATGAAGATATGCATCTTGGTAAGTTTCTTAGGATCTGCACTTCTTACCTTATTCTCGGGGTAGACCAGGAGGCACTCACATTGAGGTTGTTCCTCTTTTCATTAATTGGAGAAGCTTCTTTGTGGATGGGGAAACTTCTGAGATGATCTATTACCACATAGACTGAGTTGTGCAGACAATTCTTGCACCATTTCTGTCCTCCATCAAAAATATTATAGTCAATATATGAGATATATAAATTCTGGAAGCTACATTCGGTGTCGATGTACAAAACTTGGTTTCAGTTTAAGAACAAGCTGAGCATGGTACCCAATCATCAGATTTTAGGGATAAGCTTATTGGAGATAGTCTATAGAGCCTTAAACATCAGTTCTTGAGCTATGGCAGACATAATCACTGGAGAAGCATTAATGAGATTACACTGGAAATTAGCATTTAAGGTTCTAGACCAGATCTCTCTTACTAACCGAAGGTGGCATACTCGGGAGGCTGAGAGGGGTGTTTTCACTTATGCCATTGGAGCTTTCGGTGAACATTGAGTAGTTGATGATTTTTTGTCACAAGAGATTGCGCAGATGAGGATTGATATAGGGTTGTTGATTAAGCAGTTTGTAACAGTGAATTTTGATAAGGTAAACGCGATAGGTGCACAGGTTCATTCTCTAGATCTATGATGCTGACTTTGAAAAGGAGGCTAAGTATCTTGATCTCTAATTAACGGGTTTCTAAATCAAAGGACAAGGAAAACAAGGTAGGAACTACTATGGAGATAGATACAGAGATTGCAGTAAGGAGCGCTATGGTGATTGGATAAAAAAAGATAACTACAAGGAGAAGGAAGATAGGTATGTTCTGTCGGGCAGTTGGGACACTGAATTGAGAAGGGAGGTATTATTGTCAAAACTGATGAAGGGGAAAGAAAATTAGAAAACAAGTCTTAAGAAATTTAAGGTTGATATCTCAGGTCTAACCTAGAAGGTTGTTCTCATGCGACTACAATCAAGTAGTTAGATACATAGTTTGGACAAATGTATTCCATTTTAAATCAGAGGCAGCCAGTACCCTTTTGATCAACATGATTCAGAATCCAAAGAATGATGGTCATTATCTCTCTATTACCACTCAGAGTGGTAAGTCAACTGTTAATCCCCCAGTTGCCTATTATGGAAATATCAGAGAATAATAGTACTTTGGTTGATGATACACCTATCGTAGAGTCAGACAAGGTAATAATTATTGATGTTAGTATTGGTGAGGATTAAGGTAAGGGAAAAGTTGATGAGCTCATAGTGAAGTAAATTCCTCGACTGCCACCAACTTTTCCTTAAAGACTGAAATAGAATAAAGAGGAAAGAAAGTGCAAGAGATTTATCGACATGCTGAAAGATTGAGTTTGAACACTCCTCTCTTTGCGTCTTTGGAACAGATGCCTAGGTGTGCCATGTTTATGAAAGTATTGGTAATAAAGAAGCAAGAAGCTAGTTTTGAGGACATTGGTAGATTGCACCATTGCAGTGCAGTCACTTCTAAGTCTCTGGCCCATAAGAAGGGTGATCCCGGTGCGTTCATGATTCCATATAGTATAGGGACATCCAGATTTGCTAGAGCATTATGTGACTTGGGAGCCAACATCAATTTGATACCACTAGATGTATTTAAGCAATTGGGATTGAGCCCTCCAGAGTCGACTAGAATTAGGTTGTTGATGGTAGACAGCATAGTAATGAAACTCGTGGGCATTTTATTTGTTATGTTAGTAAAAGTTTATAACTTCATTTTTCTATTTAATTTTTTCATTTTAGATAGTGAAGTTGACTTCGAGATGCCCGTCATATTATGAATACCATTCATAGCTATGGGTAGAGTGATGGTTGCCATGGAAAAGGAGAAGCTCAAGTTCAGGGTCAATAATGAAAAAGTCACATTCAACGTCTGAAAAACTATGAAGCATCCTACTCACATGTGGGTAGTGTGGATTATTCATTCTGTTGATAACCTATGAGGGTAAACTTGTTGGTTCCTTGATGAATTCTGAGTAGTTAAGGTAGCCATGTCGTACTGTGATGTTAAATCAAGTTTGCATGAGAGGCAACCCATGGCTGTTTGGTGAAGTCTGAGTAACCAACATAGCCACGTCGTGCCATGAAGTTAAATCAGGCACTACTTGGGAGGAAAACCAAGGTATATGGTGATTTTTTATTGTCAGACACGGGCGCCAAGTGCATCCCAGGTATGTCCTCATTCCCTTACTTTACATTATTTACACGCTCTGGAGATAGTGCACAGTCTTTTAGTTGGGGGTAGGGTATAGCATAGATGCCACAAGTTTTTATCGTCATGCTTATTTTCCTACTGATTGTGGTATGATTGTAGAACTGGCATGTCAAAGTTAATTTTTTGTCATGATCTGTTTATTTCGTATTGTGTTGTATTTTTGTGTAATTAAGAGATTTTTGGGTATTTTAAGGCAGTTGCCCTATTTTAGTTGATTTTCCTACTGATCATGGTATGATTCTTGTTACATCTTCTATCTTCCCATTTCTGTTACAATGAACCTATTTTGGTCCTGGTCCTCCTTGGACATTGTGCACCTCAACTCAGGCAAATCATCTAAGTTGAAGGTGTCTATCACAGGGGTGCGTAATGTAAAGTGGGTATGAAGAAGGGTAGAATAAGAGAAAAGGATAGTAAGGCTAGGTGTGGTTGGATGAGAAAAAAAAGAGTAAAAGAATCCACACCCAACCTGAATGTACAATAAAGAACAAAAAGGGAGAAATAAGGGCAGAATTAAAAAAAATTGGTTTAGTGAACACCAAAGTAAGTGTAGTGCCAAAGAGATTGTAATACCCAGAGAATCCCAACTGATAGTAGAACCATGCTCCAAGCTCATGAGAAATAAATTATAGTGATTTGGTAGTATTATGATCAATTTAGATGTATATTAAGTCCTTAAATACGTCCTAGCTATTAGACTAGTCAAAACATCCTTTACTGATTGAATTCTTGAGAAAGACATTACCATAGTTAACTTCAAACGAGCATATCTCCCATTCTACAAAGAATTTTTGAGCTCATAACCTACCAACAGATAGATAATTGAATTATATTTCCAATAATACTAATTTTACCAAAATATGTCATTGGATAAAAATGTTATGACCGTTTTACTGAGCTGTTCGAGCTGTCCAGGAGCGACGGGGAAGCAGATGGACCGTCAAGTCAGCGATGGACCATTGCTTTGTCCATCATAACTGAAGAAGTAAGGCCATTTTCTTGACAAAAATGATGGTTGGAGTGACGGTTAGTCACCAGAGTGACGGTCCGTCACTCAGACCGACAATATTGTCCGAAACAATGCTTAAACGCTATTTTGAAGGGATTTTTAGGTCTTTTTCCACTCTATTTATCACCCAATCATGTCAAATCAAAGAACATAACTCCTCATTCATCCATAACATCAAAATTAGGGTTTGTTTCAAGATCGAAACCCAAGAACAAGATTCAAACCTTTCACCAAGAAAACTCAAGAATCAAAGCGTCACCATTCAAGAACCTTCAAGAAAAGTTAACCTCCTTCAGATTCAAGCTTTTGAGGTATGCATAATGTTCATTCATGGACTCCTTTCATCCATGAAGCCCAAGAATCTCTTTTATAATTTTAAGTTTATGGATTTCTTTCTGAATATCATGTTGGGTTTGTTTTGTTTATGTTGAGAATGATCAATTGAATTCAAATCCATGTTGGGTGATCAATGTTATGTGGAATTGATTTGTATAGATGTATATTCATATGACCCTATGATTAAACCCTAGGATGATGAAATTAGATTTGAATTATGATATTTAATTGTTCTATAATGATGTTTACATGTACCATGCCTACCATGTGTTTGATGAAATACCTATATGACGGAAAAATGCCCAACTAGTATGATATCATGAAATCCCCAATTATGTACAAGTTTATGCAATCATATGTTTGATGAAATGCTTCAGTATATTAATTATTGATTATGATGTTAGTCATGTGTTCAAGTAAGTCATGCTATGTCAGTTTCTTTCCATCGAGTCCTGGGGGTACTTATACCTGAAATATTAGTTGTGTGCCTAGAGCCATGTCATGTTTTCACGATACTCTCAGTCAAGCCATGATCCATAAAACTTAGTCAGTCATGTGACTTAGGAAAACCCAGAAATCTCAGTAATCTCAATAGTTTCGTAATCTGAATGATCTTAGTACTCAGTAACTACAGTACTCTCAGTCAGTCCTCAGAACTCAGTACATTCCATCAGTCAACGGAACTCAGTAAATTTAGTTTAGCTCCGCTAGACAATACCACTAGTATCAATTTAGTTTAGTTAATCATTTCATCTCAGTTAATTAGTTCAGGGTCTTTCAGATGGGAGCAAGATTGAGCACCGAGCGAGCCAAGGGCTGGGGACTTACCCGCTAGATCGAACTGAGATCCCTAGAAGCAATCCCTAAGTTCCATAACTATGTAGACAGTGTAGGTGTGAGATGTCACCCGTTAGATAGGACTGACATACTCAAGGATCACCCGTTAGCATATTTAAATGTATAGGACTGATCCCAGGGGTCACCCGCTAGATTAGGACTAACTCTACAACAGTTGTCTTTACCAGTGGCACGGTACTGACAGCCTTCCAACTGGGGTTATAGGTTGGACCCCAATTAGCATAGTATGGGGCATGTCGGTTAGATGAATACATCCTACAGTTTCAATTACAGAATCAAGACTGTCAGATACAGTCAATTCAGTTCACTAGTGTAGATTTAAGACTGTCAAATATAGTCAGTCCTTATCATTATAAATAGACTCTGGGATCTCCCACTAGATAGGGTTGATCTCAGCTATGGTCAGTCAGTATCAGTATTATCAGATTTAGAGATCACCTACTAGATAAGACTTATCTTATATTTAATTACTCAAATATAGTACAAAAATCAGCTAGTTTCGTCAAATTCAGGACTATCAGATATAGTCACTCATGTTATCAGTTATGTCAGTTATCAAAACTCATGTTATCAGTATTCAGCTTCAAGACTATCAAATACAGTCAACCAGACCAGTTCTTCATAATCATAACTGTTAGACACTTCATGTATCAGTAACATAGTATTAGTCCCTCAGTATTCAGTAACATAGTATCAGTCTTTCTTACTCATCAGTGACTCAGATGTCAATATCAGTAAACTCAGTAGTCAGAACTCAGTATTTAGTCCTATTATGATCTCAGTTATAGTTATATAGTTATGCATGTATTCTCACATTTATGTTAGTCAGTCAGTTAGAATTGTTCATACATATGAACCATTTTCATTCAGCCTACCTCACTTGCATACCAGTATATTCAAAGTACTGATGCATTTGTGCTATGGTGTCTTATACCATAGGTTTAGAAGCACGAGCTCCAAAGCATCAGAGCATCCAGGTTTAGCAGTCAGAGTCAGCTATAAGTCTGCATCCTTTGAGGACATGATGATTATATTACTATTTTAGTTTTTAGTTTATTTTAGTAGTCAGGGTTAGTTGGGGACATGTCCTATCAACTCCTTTTTCGGACAGTTTAGAGGCTTTCAGACTATAGTATGTTAGATAGTTATTTTAGTTATTTTGGTATTGATATACCATATTTTCAGTTATGTACTAGTATTGGGACCTTATGGCCTTTTAATTCATGTTTCCACATTATATAGTCTTTTATGCAGTATACAGGTATAGATAGCAGTCATGGGTTAGCTTGTGGTCCTTCCGGGTCATGAGCACCTTGTAACGCTTCGGGTACCAGATTTGGGGCGTTACAAACTTGGTATCAAGCCTAAGGTTCTATAGCATCCTAGGAAGTCTGAAAAGCCATATCTAGTAGAGTTTTATACATACGTGTGTTATGCACCACACTTATGTGCAGGAGGCTATGAGATATTTTAGAAATAGTATCCCTTCTTTCAGTATTCATGTTGTGCCAGTGAGCATAGGCTCAAAGTTAAACTCTCAGTCTAATCTGTTTCTCTTTTTCTTCTACAAAACATACCTCCAAAAAGAAATAAAAATCAATCATCCCCTCAGCCTGAAGAACCTTTGGGCGATCATGTTTCTCATGCGGAGTTTAGGACCGCATTCACTACACTTGCTCAGTTGTTTGCCACCCAAAATGAATGGCCAGTAGTCATTCCAGCCAACCCAGTGGCCAACTCAGCTGCAGCCAGGATTTGGTACTTCACCCAATGAACCCTCCATCCTTTCTTGGGTCTAAGTCAGATGAGAACCCTCAGGAATTCTTAGATCAGGTTCATAAGGTGAGAGATATCATGGGGGTGACTACTGTTGAAAGTGCTAAGCTAGTTTCATATCAGTTGCAGGATGTCGCTCATACTTTTTTCAAGCAGTGGAAGTTAGAAAAGGCAGATGAGGCAAGGCCTATAGAATGGGATGAATTTGTCACTGCATTCTTAGAGAAGTTCTTTCCCCTAGATCTTATAGAAGCTAAGGTGCTAGAGTTCATCAAACTCAGGCAAGACAATATGACAGTGAAAGAGTGTTCTCTTAAGTTTACTCAATTAGATAGATATGCCCCTCATGTGGTTGTAGACAGTAGGGCCAAGATGAGAAAGTTTGTGTTAGGGGTGAATGATAGCATGGTTAATGAGTGTAGATTCCCTATGCTAAATAGTTATATAACTTTAGCCAGACTTATGACCCATGCTCAGCAGATAGAAGGGAAAAAGATTAAGATAAAGGAAAAGCAGTATAAGAGGGCGAGGAAAGGTAGTTTCGGCTTTGCTCAGCCTAAGTCAAGGGGTGGTAGCCATTCTCAGTATAGTCATAAGCTTTCAGTCCCAGCTCCATTTTCAGCTAGTGCACCAGTACCCTAGTTTGAGAATGACCATCGTGATAGGTCGCCAGGATTTGAGGCCCAGGGTAGTAAAAATAGGAGTCTTACCTATCTACTTTGTGAAGAGTGTGGTAGGAATCACCTAGGTATGTGTAGAGCAGGAAGTGAGGTATGTTATGGATGTGGTAAGCCAGGCCACAGGCTACGAGAATATAGAGTAAGGGCTCAAAAGGGAAAAGATTTGTGCTAGCAGGGCATCACTTTCAGTACCACTAGTGGTCAATGTCATAATAGGTTTTATGCTCTACAGAATCGCCATGATCAAGGAAATTCCCCCATCATAGAATTGGGTACGTTATAGGACCTTCATACTTATGATGTGTATTGTTAGATCTCTTGCTCTTATTTTAGCTTAAGATTTTCAGCATGAGTTGTTCAGTCATGAATCAGTCCGTTGATGCCCTGTGCATCGCCCCGTGTCTCAATAAGGTGAGCATTCTTAAAGGGACATTGTGTCCTAAGGGGGATATATCCCATTATTCCTCAACGCTCTTATGTCTTAAATTTAGTTTCTCTTGGCATAAAGAATCCAGTTATAGTAGAGGGTACTCATTAAGTTTTCCCTCAAGTTAAGATCTCAGTTATGAGCCATGCACTTAGGGGCTCAGTTCAGTTCATGAAATTCATTTTATATGCCATGTTTCAGCCTCAGTCATGTTCTCAGGTACCCATTCATGCATACTTCTAGCATAATCATGGGGTCATCAGTACTTTTCAGTTATGTAGCATTTTTCTTAAGCTTACTCAGTTCCCTGTTCAAATTACCATTACAAACTTGGAATTTAGTTCATGCTCAGATCTCCATTACAAACTTGGTACTAATTACTCTTGCATATTTAGTCATGCATTCATGAGTCAATTATCCATGCATTAGATATGCATAAATTTAGCTTATTAGCCATGCATCAAACATGCATGTTTAATATGATATGTTCAGTTATCAGTCATGTCACCCATGAGATCATGTTCCAGTCATTCATATTTAGTATGTATGTCAGTTTCTGTTCTTTCCCTCTCTCTATCAGTCTCATTCGAGGATGAATGTTCACAAGGGAGAGATATTGTAATACCCTGAGAATTCAAACCGATAGTAGAACCATGCTTCAAGCTCATGAAAAATAAGTTATAGTGATTCGGTAGTTTTATGATCAAGTTAGATGTATATTAATTCCTCAAATATGTCTTAGATATTAGATGAATCAAAACATCCCTTACCGATTGAATTCTTGAGAAGGACATTGCCATAGTCAACTTCAAATGAGCATATCTCCCATTCTACAAAGAATTTTTTATCTCATAACCCACCAACAGATATATAATTGAATTATATTTCTAATGATACCAATTTTTCCAAAATTTGGTATCGGCGAAAGAAGTTATGACCATTTTACTGAGAGCTATCCGAGCTGTCCAGGAGCGATGGGCAAGCTGACGGATCATCAAGTCAACAATGGACCATCACTTTAGCTGTCATAACTGAAGCATTAAGGCCATTTTATGGCCCAAAAATGATGGTTGGAGTGACAGTTATTCACTAGAGTGATGGTCCATCATTAAGACCGTCAGTTTTGTCTGAAACAACACTGAAAGGCTATTTTAAAGGGATTTTGGGGTCTTTTTCCACCCTATTTAACACCCAATTATGTCAAATGAATGAACATAACTCCTCATTCATCCATAACATCAAAATTAGGATTCATTTCAAGATCAAAACCCAAAAACAAGATTCAAATTCTTCTCTAAGAAAACTCAAGAATCAAAGCGTCACCATTCTAGAACCTTCAAGAAAAGTTAACCTCCTTCAGATTCAAGCTTTTGAGGTATGCATAGTGTTCATTCATGGACTTATTTCATACATGAAGCCCAAGAATCTCTTTCTAAGTTCAAGTTTATAGATTTCTTTATGAATTTCATGTTAGGTTTGTTTTGTTTATGTTGAGAATGATCAATTGAATTCAAATCTATGTTGGGTGATCAATGTTATGTGGAATTGATTTGTATTGATGTATATTCATATGAACCTATGATAAAACCCTAGGATGATGAAATTAGAGTTGAATTATGATGTTTAATTGTTCTATAATGATGTTTATATGTACCATGTCTACCATGTGTTTGATTAAATGCCTATATGAAGAAAAAGTTCCCAATTAGTATGATATCATGAAATCCCCAATTATGTACAAGTTTATGCATATCATATGTTTGATGAAGTTCTTTAGTATATGAATTATGGATTATGCTATTAGTCATGCGTTCAAGTAAGTCATGCTATGTCATTTTCTTTCCATCGAGTCCGGGGGGTACTTGTACCTAAAATATTAGCTATATGCTTAGCGCCATGTCATGTTTTCATGATCTTCTCAGTTAAGCCATGATCCATAGAACTTACTCAGTCATGTGACTTAGGAAAACCCAGAAATCTTAGTAATCTCAGTTGTTCAGTAATCTCAGTGATCTCAGTGCTCAGTAAACTCAGTAACCTCAGTATTCCCAGTCAATCTCAGTAACTATAGTACTCTCAGTCAGTCCTTAGAACTCAGTACATTCCGTCAGTCAATGAAACCCAGTAAATTCAATTTAGCTCCACTAGACAATACCACTAGTATCAGTTTAGTTCAGTTAATCAATTTAGAGTCTTTCAGATGGGAGCAGGATTCAACACCGAGTGAGCCTAGGAACGGAGACTTACCCCCTAGATAGGACTAAGATCCCTACAAGCAATCCCTAAGTTCCAGAACTATATAGACAGTGTAGGTACGAGATATCACCCATTAGATAGGAATAACATATTCAGGGATCACCCGTTAGCATAGTTAAATGTATAGGACTGATCCCAGAGGTCACCCGCTAGATTAGGATTGACTCCACTGCAGTTGTCTTTACCAGTGGCGTGGTACTGACATCCTTCCAACTGGGGTTACAAGCTGGACCCCAGTTAGCATAGTATGGGGCATGTCAGTTAGATGAATACATCCCACAGTTTTAGTTACAAAATCAAGACTGTCAGATATAGTCAATTCAGCTCAGTAGTATAGATTTAGGATTGTCAAATATTGTCAATCCTTATCATCATAAATAGACTCTAAGATCACCCACCAGATAGGGTTGATCTCAACTATGGTCATTCAGTATCAGTATCATCAGATTTAGAGATCACCCGCTAAATAGGACTAATCTCTTATTCAGTTACTCAAATATAGTATGGAACTCAGCTAGTTCTATCAGATTTAGAACTGTCAGATACAGTCACTCATGTTATCATTATGTCAGTTATCAGAACTCATGTTATCAGTATTCAGCTTCAGGACTATTAGATACAGTCAACCAGACTAGTTTTTTATCATCAAAACTATTAGACACAGTTATTCATTTATCAGTAACATAGTATCAATCCCTCAGTATTCAGTAATATAGTATCAGTCTTTCTTACTCATCAGTGACTCAGATGTCAATATCAGTAAACTCAGTAGTTAGAACTTAGTATTCAGTCCTATCATAATCTCAATTACAGTTATGTAGTCATGAATGTATTCTCAGATTCATGTTAGTCAGTCAATTAGTATTGTTCATGAATATGAACCATTTGCATTTAGCCTACCTCATTTGTATACCAATACATTCAAAGTTCTGACGCATTTGCGCTATCGTGTCTTATACCATAGGTTTAGAAGTAGGAGCTCCAGAGTATTAGTAGCATCCAGGTTCAGCAATTAGAGTTAGCTGTGAGTCCTCATCCTTCGAGGACATGATGATTATACTAATATTTTAGTTTTTAGTGTATTTTAAATGTCAGAGTTAGTTGGGGACATGTCCCATAAACTCCTTTTTCAGACAGTTTATAGTCATTCATACTATAGCATGTCAGACAGTTATTTTAGTTATTTTGGTATTGATATACCATATTTTTAGTTATGTACTAGTATTGAACCTTATGGCCTTTCAATTCATGTTTCTGCATTATACAGTCTTTTATGCAATATACAGGTACAGATATTAGTTATAGGTTAGCTTGTGGTCCTTTGAGGTCATGATCACCGTGTAATGTTCTGGGTACCAGATTTGGGATGATACAGAGATATAGTTATTAAATAATTCATATGTACTATACCATCCCCAAGCCTACATTACAAGCTGAATAAAGTCTTATAATGACCCTAACTTGAATGTTTGAAAACTAAGGTACAGAAAATAAGGGCAAGCCTATGGTATTTGATGCGCATTGGTAGAAATTATCTTTTGAATGTGAGTATCTCCTGACCGTCCCCTCATTGACATGTATTACTCTATATGAGAAAGTAGGACTTTTTTGTTATGAGGGTATATGGGTTGTATTGCTAGCTACTGACTTATCTTGGTAGTATAACTTGTATATATGAATGGTTGTCTATTTCTAATGTAATTGTAATACCTTTATTCCCTTGTATCACATTGTTATGCTTCACGTATACACACAGTTGGTTTTGGATTGATGAAAAAGAAGGGGCTAAGGTGTTTAAACTTAAAGTGATTATTGACTGCCTTAGATAGCTTAGAGTTCTCCTAGTTAAGCATAATTGTTTTATTTAGTTTTGTTTTATTTCCTAAGGACTTACAAATATTTTAATTTCAGGTTATTGATATGTTATGGATTTAAAGTAATTTTGACGATGCAAGTTTCTTAGGTTGTTTTGTAAGATATGATGTGTTTTGGATATGTTATGTAGGAAATCGAGATTGGAAGCTAAAATGAAAGAAAAAGATAAAAGTTAAAGTTTTGGGCTACTTTCTTTGGGCACTTACTGGCATATGTTCCTCCTACTAACTGTAGGTGCCAAAGTATATGTTATAACATTAAAGACCAAAGGCTCAGATACAAGATAAAGAAGACTCAGGCACTTACTCTGGGCACCTATGATCCATAGGTGTCAGAGTAAGTGTAAATACTAAATGTCCAGAGAGTTTCAGGAGTAATGAATAGGTTAGGTTCACTTACCAAGGACAACCAATGGTCCATAGGTAGCAACTAAGGTCCGTAGATGGCCTAAGTAAGTGGCCACCAACCTCAATTTTTCTTTTTCATTTGGGTTTTGATTTTTAAAATTTTTCTTGTATCCTATAAATATCCTATTGATGTTTTTAGTTTGTCTACATACTGTATAAACTTAAAAACATATATTTGATTCCGAGATTCAAATTTGATCTTGGGATTGCTTTGTTCTTGATTTTGGTTGATAAT
Source organism: Capsicum baccatum var. pendulum (assembly GCA_030864225.1). Lineage (NCBI taxonomy): Eukaryota > Viridiplantae > Streptophyta > Magnoliopsida > Solanales > Solanaceae > Capsicum > Capsicum baccatum. The sequence goes on from CM061552.1 coordinate 142,017,099, forward strand.
TCAATTATAGACTTTGGGTGTTATTCAGTTATTATTATGATATTATTTGGATGTCTTCAATTATGAATTCGTTTGTTTATTTCACAATAATGAGCGGCTAAAGCCCTTATCTAGGGTTGTGGGAACTCTGGCAGTTTGATAAAGTGGGGAAAGTGCTAAGATGTCTAAACCTATATTCTTACATGTATTATGGTTACCTTCAATTTTATAGACTTCTTAGCAGTTGCAAACGTTAAGATCCCACCTAGTATATCACTACTTACTTCACAAGAGGAGTATGGATTAGGAAAAGATAATCACAACAACAATTTGAAGATTAATTGTTGATCTAGGCTAATAAGTATCATGTATATAAGATGATTATGTATCAACTAATTACTTGAGACTAAAAAGGTAAATAGTTAAGTGGGATCTAGGATATGGGTTAGTAATGCAACATCCTGAGACTCAAAAATTAAAAGGTGAAATCTATCAATGAGTCCATACGACCGTTGATGGTACATAACTTATCAAATTCTATATGCAAGATATCAGGTTGGTTCAACAAAGCACGATAAACATACTGAGTTGAGAAGTTGGGGGAACACAGTCCTAGTGTTCATCTCCAACTGTTTACAACCAAATTTGAGTTCTGCTACTTATTCAAGATTGTTACTACAAATCTCTGATTTACTTTCTGAACTACCAGTTAGTTTTAGCAAATCAGAGATAATTCCACACCTTCTCTTGGGTTTGACCCCAACCTTTGTTGGGTTAATTTACTAGAAAACAACCACTTTATCTTCAATTGAAAGTGTAGTTTGGGCGTTGATCACATTTTTAAAGGGTAGTCTGAAGTGCATAAAGAATAAAGAATTTATTCTCATAAAAATTGGTAGAGGAAGTAGATATGCAGGACTACAGTCTCTGGCATAGAAGGTTGGGTCATCTCTCATCTCAAACCTTGAAGTTTTTGAATATCATGAAGAATTGTAAGGATGTATAAGGTCTAATTAATTGTCATGTCCATCCCTTAGTTAAGCAGACTAGATTGGTTTTTCCTATAAGTAACACTAGAGTTGATAAATGTTTTGATGTTGTACATATGGATCTTTGGAGACCCCATAAAACAAAAAGCTTTGATAAGAAATACTACTTCTTAATATTTTTTTATGATCATAGTAGATACACTTGGATTCATTTGTTGCAACTGAAATCTGAAACTATTGTGGCTCTCAAAACTTTTGTGTGTATGATTTAGACTCAGTTTGGTGCTCGTATTAAATCTATAAGATCTGAAATGGGACAAAGCTCTTTAACTCTCCATGTAGGGACTTGTTTAGATCTTTAGGAATTATATATCAGAGTAGCTGTCCTCATAAACCTCAAAAAAATAATGTAGTTGAGAGAAAACATAGACAGATTTTGAATATAGCTAAAGCTATCAAGTTTCAATCCCAAATGCCTATTAGATTTTAGGGTTGAATGTTCAGTCTGCAGTTTATCTTATGAATATATTGCCTTTTTCATCTATTGAGGGTGAAAATACTTATGAAGTTTTGTTGTCAAAGTCTCCATCTCTGTCACATTTAAGAGTTGGTGGTTGTCTATACTAAGCTTCAGTGTTGCCAAGAAGTGATACGTTTTCAAAAAGGGTTAAACCTACGGTATTTATAGGCTATTCCACTACTCAAAAGGGATGTTTGTTATTGTACCTTACTACTAACAAGTTGTTTTTTACTAGGGATGTTGTGTTCTAGGAACATATGTTTTCTTTTCTAGATAAAATTAATGATGAGTTTACTGCAAATTTTCTTAAACAACAAACAAATGTGGTTGATCATACAGATGCAAATTGTTATACATATACTATTCCCTCAGCTTCTGATACACCAATTCTGTAGTGCCAAATAAAGACATCCTCCACTCAGACACCTCAATTGATGAATAAAATGAGATAGTTCATGATCTACCAGATAACACTATACTGTCACATATATACGACCTACCAAGAAAAACACTTAGAATGTCCAAACAACTTGTCTGGATGAATGATTATGCAACAACAGGGAAAGGGAAAGGGAATCACTCCTAGCTAACAGTGCAACTTATCCAGCTTCTCTACATTGGTATAACCTCAATGTTTTAGTCAATCTGCAAACGATAAAAGGTGGATTGAGGCCATAAAGTTGGAAATAAAAGCACTTGAAAACAATAATACTTGGGAAGTTGTTAATCTAACTCAAGAAGGAAGTATTATTTGATCAAAATAGATGTACAAGATTAAGTATAAAGACAATGGAGATATTGAGAGGTTCAAGGCAAAGTTGGTATCCAAGGGATATAGTCAACAAAAAGGCTTAGATTACTATGCCACTTTTCCTCCTCTTGCAAAGATTGTTACAATGAGATATGTCATTGCCCTGCTAATTTTAAGAGAATGGTATATGTATCAAATAGATGTATATAATGCATTATTATAAGGAGAATAGGGTGAAGGGGTGTATATGGAGATGCCGGGTGGTTTTAAAAAAGAAGAACCATACAAAGTATGTAGACTGATTAGGTCACTATATTGACTTAAACAAGTTTTAAGGCAGTGGAACATCAACCTTACTTCAGAACTAATCAATGCAGGTTTCAATTAAAACACTTATGATTACTGTCTTTTTGCCTTGAAAAGGAAGGAAAGAATAGTTGTAGTATTGGTATATATGGATGATTTTCTTATGAATGGAGATATTGCAACCATGATATATGAAGTAAAAGAAATACTACATCAATAGTTTAAACTGAATAACTTAAGGGAGCTTAACTATTTTCTAGGCATTGAAGTATTAAGAGTGGAAAAATGAGTCATATTGAATCAAAGAAAGTACATCCTAGAACACATATCTAAGGCAGCACTCACTGGTGTAAAACCATATCTTACATCACTAGAATCAAATACTAAGCTAACTTTGATAGAATATGACAAAGCCACTGGTGCAATTAGAGATATCATTCTTCAGGATGCTACAACTTATCAAAGGCTTGTTGGTAAACTCATGTATGCTACTATTACCAGGCTAGATATCAGTGATGTTGTGCAAAACTTAAGTCAATTTATGCACAACCAAAGAAATCTCATTTAAAAGCGACTAACAGAGTGATCAGGTACTTAAAAGGTACTATAGGTCAAAGTATTTGGCTAAAGAGTTAGACTACTATAGAGTTAACTTTTTGGTGTGATTCAGACTGGGTTGCACGCACTAATACAAGGAGATCAGTCATATTATAATAAATTTTGAAGGATCCTTAGTATCATGGAAATCCAAGAAGCAACATATAGTGTCTAGGAGTTTTGCTGAGGCAGAGTATATAGGTGTAGCTTCAATATTGGCAGAGTTTAACAAGTTAGAAGGTTTATTTGCTGAGTTGAATATTCCTAGCATCAATCCTATTACCATTCAAAGTGACAGCAAGTCCGTTATTCAATTATAAACTAATCCTTTCTTTCATGAAATGACAAAAAATATAGAAATTAATTGTCATTTCAGTATGGATAACATCAAGACAGGATTTATGAAGACTACATATGTTCGTACTCAATACAAGGTAGTTGGCATATTCATGAAAGGGTTAAGTCAAGATCAACATCATCATTTGCAAGGCAAGCTTGGTATGTTTAACGTTTTGCACCCTTCAGCTTAAGAGAGAGTGCTGAAATATACATAGTTAAGAGAGTTATTTACTTTACTGTTCCTATTACTAATTCCTTTAGTTTGTTACTGTTACATTGTAATTTAGTTACAATTAGTCAAAATGAGTTGTATGACAAGCGAGTTAGATTGTTAGAATCTTCTATATGATTAGAATAAGCTATCATAGTCCATAAATATCCAATTGGAAACTCATTGTGACTGCATTCTTCTTCACAAAGTTAATAAATATAGTTTTCTCCTCTCTTCATTGTAGCTTGTTTCTCTATTTCATCTCCATTTTCATTAGTTGTATTTTAACAATAGAACTTCATAAAAAAATCATATGTAAAATTTGAGGATTCAATAGATATATAATTATATATAGTCAGCAAGACGTTACTTCAGAAGAGAAGCAATGATTCAGACTGATGCACCTCTTCAAAAAGGTGCAACTCTTTAAGGACCTTTTTAAAAAAGTTTAAACCCATTAGAAAGGTCACAACCATCGAATGTAAACATGTGCCTATTCAAATAGCATCATTTGTCTTAATATCTTTTCGAAAAATATATCTATTAATTTTTCATTTACACCTCCTAAAAACCTAACATCAACTTAGTGAAAATTAGGCATAAGACGTGCAAATTATCAAATGCTAAGAAATTAAAAGAGGACCATGGGTCTGGGTAATGAAGAAAGTTCTTAAGTTTCCTTGTTTAAGAAATTTGTCTAATTATTTTCAACCAAGCATATTTTCGGAAAAAGAAAAGTATATTTCAAAAACTTGTGAAAATGTTTGGGTTGATATAGAACATATACGATGAATGAAAAAAAAGGATGAATTAGTACAAACACAAACTGAAAAAGCATAAATACATAAAATCTTTTATCTTTAAAATATTTCATAAAATCTCATATTTCTATTTTTCCTCTTGATACATACTGCCTCTGTTCACTTTTACTTGTCACAAATTTTATAATTATATTTCAACTTTTACTTGTCATTTTTGACATATAAAAAAAAGACAATTTCTTTTTTCCTCTTTTTCCCTTAGTATTAATTGTTTTTTCTTCAAATTAATTTTAACATACAATTTAAACATCATTTAATAGGAGTACTAGGATAAAGTAGCCATGTTATTAATTATTTATCTTAATGGATATGCCAAAGTGGCAAATAAAACTGAATAGAGGAGTATTAAATAAGGAAATAACAGATTTGAATTTATTTTTGGAGAGTAAATGAGAGAGAATCTCTTAAATATCTAAAAAAATATTTAAAAAATTTCATCAAATCTTATCATTTGCAATTTATAATTTGGTTGAATTTTTTTCATCTTCCATTGAAATAAATCTGTTTTTTAATAACTAACCAAAATATTTGTTGCTCTTTTTTTTTCCTTTAAAATTTTTTAAGCTTTATTGTGTGCTTCATGTTAACAAGCATTCATATTCTTTTGAAAAAATTTTATTTTTTAGAATCTAAAAAATCTTATAATTTTCTGCGGAACCATGACAATAACGATGATCACTGTAATGGTCTGCAAAATTAGATATCGAATTCGACATGGATACATATTTTTTTTGTTAATACGCTTGATACATATAAAATGTTGTTAATTTCTCGATACATTTTTGGACTATAAAAGGTGATATATATGAGTGATACATTTGCATCAGTATATTGGTGATAGATATGAGTGATACATTTGTTGTCAGAATACTAATGATAAATGTGACAAATACTTTTTTATAGTAATTCATATTTTTGATTGATTTATAAATATTATACGTTTAACATATGTTTGACATATGTAAACTATTTATTTTTGTATGAGATTGACTTTTGAATGAGTATTGAGTAATTTACTAGATGTATCATTATGATACATCTAGAATCAAATAAATCCTACTGATACATGGTTCCAGATGTATCATTAGGATAAATCATGATATATCTACAGATGTATTTATGCCACGATTTGCACGTGATTTACTCCCCGTAATAATTTAAAATCAGTTACTTCTTTATTTAACTAACCACTCAGTTATAAATGTATTAGAATGCATATGTATCAAGACTAAAGATATGTATGACAAAAATCAAAATTCGGAATATCTTCTAATTTAATAAAATTATGATAAAAAATATTACAAATCATTAAAAATTTTGAATTTATATTAGTTGCCATGACTTATAGCCTTTCAAGTTACTGTTTCTTAGGCTATATTAGTATTCATTCATTTGGATTCAGTATATTTTGCAGAATTTTGAATTCTTTATTATCAAAGCCTAGGAAGGACTTTTTAATTTGCAATTTTGATCACTTGATAAGTGTTTTTGGTCTTTTGTGGGCAATCTAATTAGCGCTACCACCTTCAGCTAATGGTATGTTAATTCTTTTCTTTTGAAATCATTTTTGCAAGCATTCTTCATGGCCTTATACATGCAAGGAATTGATTATTTTTGTTTTAAATTCATTCGACTTCTCGAGATGGTGATGACTATTATTGGGTTCTAAAATAACAACTATTTCTTTCATAGGTAAATGTTGTGGCTTGCTAAAGGGAAGTAGAAATGGCTTACAGGGTGGATCATAAGTATGAATATTTCAAGATTGTTTTGATTGGAGATTCAGCTGTTGATATCTAAAATTCTCTCCAGATTTACACAAAATGAATTTTGTTTGGAGTCTAAATCCACCATTGGCATTGAATTTGCAACTAGGACCCTTCAGATTTGTTTCTGATTTCTCCATATGGGCATATTCCATGCATTTTTGAGTCTTGTACTCAACCGTATATTTCACGGATTAAATATTTGATTATGTGAAATTAACATTTACATAACATGGCATGAATTTAATAATTATGGTCATAGACTCATAAACATGGGATTTCTATGGAACAGAAATATGTTAATGAAATAAGTAAACTTTTTTGTCTCAAAAGCATCTAAGCCAAAAGAAAAAGCGAAATGGGAAAAATATAGCATATTAGTAATAGACATGAATTTATGTGGTGTAGTTAGAAGGAAAGACAGTAAAGGCACAAATATGGCAAATAGCAGGAGAAGAAAGCTACAGATCCATAACCAGTGCTTATTACAGAGGAGCCATGGGAGTACTATTGGATTATGATATCACCAAGAGACAAACTTTTGAAAATGTGCATCTACGGCTCTACGAGCTCAGGGATCATGCTGACTCCAACATTGTCATCATGATGGCTGGAAATAAGTCTGATCTAAACCACCTTCGAGCAATTCCAGGGCAAGATGCAAAACTCTTGGCTGTGAGAAAGAAGGGTTGTCATTTCTTAAAAACTCTGCATGGGAAGCTTTAAACATTGAGAAGGCATTTCAAATAATTTTGTTGGATATTTATTAGATAATCAGTAGAAAAGCTTTAGCAACTGCTATTCCTGGTCACGGAACTGTTATTAAGGTTTGTGAGAATTCTGGCAACTCGAATACCAGACTATGTTGTTCCAACTAAAAATGGGCTTTTTGTCCGTTGTGTATTCTAATATGTGAAAGTAATTTATGTATGTGGTGATCAAAGTTATGTGGGTAAATTAGAGTTGTGGAATGATAGGTAGGAATCTTATGCTACTTAAAACTTGTATTTAAACACAAGTAAACTTTTTGACATATAATATCTACTAACAATTGCCGAACATGGCTGAAGGTAATTGATTACTTTTTCTGTCACTTTATCTTTGTTAGTGTTGTCTGCTTATAATGATAGATGAATAAAATTTCATTCAACTTCTTTTAATTGAAATTGTTATTTCATTATGGTCAACTGTTTCTCCTGGATGGTTTCAAAGTAGGATTTTTATTTAGAATAATATTGGTAGAGGACGTGAAAGACAATCCTAGAGCATTCAAATTCAATTTTTATTTGCAGTTAAAATGTTGCTCATCACAATACATGTTACATTTTCTTCTCATTCTCATTGTATTATATAATCATCTCTTTGGAACTAAGTAACCACAGACGGAACTCATAAAAAATAAGAGGAGCAACTCCAGCTTTGCAAGATCAAGTCCTTTTCTTCGAGGAGCACTCAATTCACTTTCTGGATTGCCATACAGTGCAAGTGACCTTTGAGAGACACGGATACAGATAGAACAATTATAGGATCATAAAGGAAAACTTCTTGTCAGGCGAATGTGATCCAATGTAAATCTTAAACCATACTTATTCATAGATTCATTGGCAGCTCTGAATCTCCCACCATATGCTGGAGAAGTATCATGGACAATCTGGTGCATGAAAAACTCACCTAGCTTATTCTCTACTCCAGATTTAACACCTTTCTTGGTTAATGACATTGATGAGGACGAAGCGGTTGATGTTGATGGCATATCTCTGGATCCAGGCATTACCTATGATTCAAGCCACATCTCGAAAAGCACTTGACAGATTCCTTCCTCTACCTCAAGGCAGAGATTACGAAATCCTGCAAATTTCATTAAAGGTAACTTTTCCCAAGTAAATTAATTTAAACATATATTAGCTGCAGAGGCGGATATCCAGCATCCACACTTTTGTAGAGTCAGAATGATTGTGATCTTATATTATGTACTATACTTTGAAATATATTTTGCACATGTTACATATTTTGAGCTGTAAGCAATGGCTTCAGTTGAACTCTCCCTAGATTGGCCTCTGATTTGCTAGTACCAGGCATCACGAGAGTTTGAAAATAAAGCATCTAGCTATCTTTTTATCTATTTTTCCTTGAAGGTTATATATCCATAAAATCTGTTGCATACCAATTTAGATAGAAAGAGAAGATCAAATTACCTTTTAGACGTAACCATGCATGCATCAGTTCATGAGCAAGAATAGCACCAGTAAGTAATCTGCAGAGAAAAAGATATAGTAAGTCTATCATGCCTAACACATAATCTTTCTAGAGAGATTCTTAATTGGTAAATGAGGGTTACTTGTATGTCATCCATATCAATGTCATTAGGACATACCATAAGTAGCCAAAGAGTAGTGTTAGAAGAAAACAAACTGAAATGAATTAGACACAAGAAGTTACCTTGGTAAACCGAACAATTCTAGAATGGTTGTAACTTCACATTTTCAAGTTAGCTTCTTAGGGCGTGTTCTGATTCCCACTACTTCACGACTACCCATTATCGGCCTTTTGAGTATTTGTATAATAAGATGTCATTTCTTGTAATGTAGAATTAACTAGGTTGCCTAGATATAAACGTTTTTAAGCTAGAAAGAAACTGAAAAGTGATTTTAAGGGAATAAGTGGCTTACACTGGTGACTGTTTGCTCTTCTGATAGGCATAAACCTCTTATTTCAGGCATATGATGAAAACCCTAAAGTATTTTCCAGTCAAAAATTTCCCAAACTAAAAATCAGAAATGCAACAGGTATAAAGTAATCCTTACATGTTTCTCCCCTCCAATGGCTTCATTAAGGGCTTATCTTTCAACAAGCAGTAAAGGAACTTATTGTTCTATTTTTATGTTCATGCCTTTGTAATAGTCTCTGATGAAATCGTAAAGTGGTTGGCAATCCCCGGTATCCATGATGGCAGATTCCATGCACTCTAGGTATAAGATGCTCCCGTCCCCAAGTGATACATATCTTCATTCCATTGCTGAAAGAAGATAAGAACAATATCAGCATCTCACATATCTATATCTATAATCAATATCTATAATATATTAAAAGTGTGAAGGGTCTATCAAGAATATTGATAAGATCTATTTGATATTTATTAGGATATGAAGTATCTTTTAGAGAGAAACTAGGAGTATTTTTCCCTATAAATAGAAGGGTTTTGTTCATTTTATCTTCAATCTGATGATCTCTCATCTTTCGAGAGAAATAAAAAAGCCTCCCTCTTCTCTCTCTATTTATTTCTGTTGTTCTTCATTTATACTTCATAACATGTTATCAGCATAAGACTTTGTCATCTCAAATTTGAAGGCTAAGGTATTATTTTCCTTCTCTTCGTATTGCTAATAGTCTTACAAAATCTGAGATCGTTGCCTCGAGCAAGAACTACCTTTCATGGGTGTTGAATGTTGAAATCCACTTAGATGCTATGGATCTTGGAGACTCCATAAAGAAATAAAATACAACATCTAATAAAAATCATGCTAAGGCTATGATTTTCTTGCGTCATCATCATCTTGACGAAATTCTGAAAATTGAATACCTTACTACTAAGGATCCACTTATTTGGTCGAATAGACTAAAAGAAAGATTTGACCACTTGAAGATGGTCATCCTCCCAAAAGCAGGATATGAATACATGCACCATGAAAATAAGATGTTGGGTTTAAATCTCATCGAATTGTGGCCTAAGACGCCTTTATATGACTAAGATATTGAGTTTGAATCTCAATGCACCATATTATTGATATAATGATGGCTAAGTCAAAATAATGTGTCTTTTGTGAAAAATCATGAAAACATGTCTCATTGAATATGCTTCATTCCCTGAAGTGAATGTGGTAGCAATGCTTAATATGACTAAAAAAGATAAACGTTTTAACATACGAATATAAGTGTGGAGGGACAATATAATAATAATCATCAAAAGTGATAATATTTTCACACGTTATTAGATGTAAGACCCCGCAAAATCCGAAGCTCAACTTAGTCTTTTAATCTTGCTAAGGGGTCCCAGACTTGGAAAATTCTAGCTAAGTATTCAGACTTATTATTATTTTGGCCTTCGTAAGTTGGAAACTCTATTTCATGACTCTTATGACCTTAAAGTATCAAACTTTAGGTTGACTCATGATCAGGCACGTCGACCATCGCGTTGATTAATATTTTTGTTGGCTTCCAGTGGTATATTCTAGTGAACCAGCACGGACTTGCGATAGCCATGATGCCAACATGCAGCGCGTCAGTCTGTGCGTTGACGATTCAGTTTTCAGTCTTTAAAAACTGCATCCAGATGGATATTTGGGTCAAATTTTCCTCCCCTATTCAGCCCCAAAAGCACGAAATTAAGTCATTCCTAGGGTAAAAATTCATTCTCTCTCAAATTGCTCTCAAAAACAAAACCCTAGGACATCAATTTCAAGATCAATCCTCACGAACACTTCGTCAACCTTCAAGAATGCATGAAGGTATGCTAAGTGTTCATCCAAGGGTGTCCTTCCACCCTTAGAGTTCTAGAAACCTTTTTGAAACTACAAGTTAAAGGGTTTAATGAATATCATGATTTAATGAGACTATGTTCATGATTATTATATTGATGGGGTTTTCTAATCCATGATTAGTTGCAAGATTCATCTGAAATCATTTATTTTATGTGTAGTGTCATGTGAATTCATGCTAAAGCCTTGAGATTGTGAATTTGGTGTTGAAATTGTGATGCTCTCATATTGTCTAGTGTTATGTGCATGTACTATGCCCTCTAAGTGTTTGATGAATTGTCCATGTGAGTTGAATAATTAAATTATAGCTTGCTAACATGCTTTCCCCATTCATGTACAAGTTGATGCATTACAAGTGTTTAAGTAAATGTCTCTATGAATGAACTATGGACTACCATACGTTGTTATGACTTTTACGACTATGCTATGCTCTAATTTTCATGCTATCGAGTCCTGGGTGTATTTAATACCCGATAATATAGCTTTTTACCTAGAGCCAGTGTTAGTTATAGAGTAATCTCAGTCATGTCACAATCAGTAGTACTCTTAGTAAGTTACAGAACTCAAGAAATTCAGTAGTACTTAGTAATCAGTCTCAGTTTAATATTCAGATCAGAACCTAGTAGTATTCAGTTCAAAATTTAGTCAGTAACCAGTTCAGTACTCAGAGAGCTCAGAATCAGTCCAGTCCAATTCAGTATTCAGTTCCGACCTCAGTAAACTCGGTCAGCTGAAAGAACTAAGTAGTATTCAGTCAATTAGTAGAATCCAGTAGTATTTTGTCAGTCAACGAAACTCAGTGAACTCAGTTTGGTTCATTTAAACAGTACGATAGTAACAGTTCAGTCAAGCCTAGTACAGTCTAGGAATAAGTTCAGTGTCTTTCAATAGGGAGTAAGATTCAGCACCGAGCGAACCTAGGGATGGGGGCTCACCAGTTAGCTAGGACTGGGTCCCTAGAAGCATTCCCAACATTCCAGAACTACGTAGCCAGCATAGGTTATGAGATATAACTCGTTAGATAGGAATGACCTACTCAGGGATCACCCACGAGTTTAAGACTGATCTCAGGGGTCACCCATTAGACTAGGACTGACCCCGCAGCCAGTTGTCTTTACCCATGACACGATACTGACACCCTTCCAATTGGGGTTATAGATTGAACCCCAGCTTAATTTTTTTATTTGAGGTATGTCGATTAGATGATTACCTCCCACCATCTCAATTTCAGATTTAGTCTCAGTATAGAACTCAGTTTAGTTCTACAGCTTCAGGACTTTCAGACACAGTCACTAAGCTTAATACGAAACTCAACATAGTTCCACAAAATCAAGACTGTCAGATACAGTCATTCAGTTATCAATAATATAGTAACAGTAAACTCATATATCAGTTAATTAGTATTCAGAACTCAGTATCCAGTGTTATCACAATCTCAGTTACAGTTTACATGCTTATACATGTACTCTCGTTCAGTTATATTTATGTCTTTCAGTCAGTATTATTCATACATATGAACCCACGCATCTCAGCCTAACTCACTTAGCATACCAGTACATTCAAAGTACTGATGCATACCTTTCTTTTGCGCTATAATTTCTTATATCATAAGTTCAGATGCACGAGCTCCCGAGCACCCTTAGCAGTTCAGATCTTCAGTAGACAGATTTAGTGGTAAGTCTTCATAATTCGAGGACATGATTATTTACATCAGTATTTCAGTTTATTAGTACAGTTTTCAGTAGTTGGGGACTTGTCCCATCAACTCCATAATTCAGAAAGTAGAGTCTTTTCAAACTAGAATATTTTTCAAATAGATGTTTCAGTTTTGGTATTGTTATACCTTATTCAGATTTCAGTATACAGTATTTATTTATAGTATTGAACCTTATGGCTAGTTTCTGCCTAATTATCACATACTCTACAGTGATATTATTCAGTTACTACTACATGTACCAGTCATAGGTTAGCTTATGGTCTTTTGGGATTACAAGCATCGTGTAGCGTTCGGGGTACAGACTCGGGGAGTTACATTAGGACTATAAGATAGTTAGAGAAAAATTCTCTACATTATATGTATGCCTCGATTTTCTCCTGAAGTAGCAATATCATGAAAGAGGTTATAATCTATCAAAATTTGATCGGCTTAAGGCACGATTATATTTCATTCCTTGGGAATGAGAATTTCGATTGTTTTAAGTACATATCCATTCCTTAAGGTGAATGCGATAATATTTAGTAAAGCTTATTAATATAAATGTGCACTTGATTGTGATTTTATCTCAACTCACCCCCGAAAGAGGCAGAATAATTGAGAAGAGTTATTTTAAAATCTACTTCTATAGTAGTAAATCTAAAATTTATTCATGTAATAGTAAATTTGAAATTTACCAAAGAAAATAAAGTACATGTGATGGTAAACTTGGAGTTTACTAGCATAAAAGTTCATAAATTGATATGAACGATTGTGACATCTCAAAGATGTGCATATTAAGTAGTAAACAAATATTGAAGAATTAGAAAATTCTTCACGTTCTCATGATAAGTTGGATGGACCAACTAATTTTTGGATTGGATCCCTTAAAATCTGAAAAGTATAAAAGGTGAATAAGGGCCCGTTCACCCATCACGTGATCTGTGATGCATCGAAATAAGATGATCACATGTACATTTATTGACAACCTGCATCTTGACATTCATAAAGTTGCTTGCTTAATAAAATTGAGTTAAGAGCATAACTTTCAGATTGTGTAATCAAGATAATTCATCTTGATGATGATGGTTTGACATTGAATGCCTTCGATAAATAGCTAAGTCATTGCTAATGAGAACAAAGTTTCATGTGTTAGTCTAAAATAAGATATATTGCATACAATAGAACTTGTATACATCAAACCAATAAATTATGATTATCTCTTCCCTCTCCATCTAATAGTTTTGATGTGCAATATACGATTAATGAATATACCATGATACACAAAGAAAAATTCCTCAAAGATGATGGAGGATGAATGTTAGTTTTCCTAAAATAAGAGAGAGATTATAAACACCTAATAAATATGTAAGAAATATGTGAAGAATTATCATCAGATCCTCATTCAAAAGACAATTCAAGTCAAATGTCGAAAGCATCTCATATTAAGCTGCAAGTGCTCCTATTTTGTGTCCCTAAAGGACAAAGTCTATGCATTCGTGAAGCATGGTAGATCAATCGAATCTAAATGTAATAATTCTTGAAAAAAAAGGAGCAAATGATCATAATAAGAAGGCAATGTGCTCTTGAAGATCCTACGACATAACACTTCATGAAACCTTATGCGAGGTTCAGGTACTTAAAAATAATAAAGTGATGAGATCTCAAAATGTTATGTCACATTGTGAACCGATACAAAATGATATATCATTAACAATATCTTTGATACATTAGTGGCACAATATTGTAGAAGATTACAAGGATTTGAAGTCTACATTTATTTGAGCATGCTGACGTAGAAATATTTATCAAGTGACGTGAAAGGATGCATCTTGGTAAGCCTGAAACTTATTTGATTTGCAGTTTAGACACTAGTAGATGTCGCACATGAAATTTTGAATATAGTCACTTGATAAAAACCTATATAAAAATTCCTTAAGGATTCAAAATTCTTGAAGCATATAAAGTTTCTGAGAAACTTGTTTTTTAACGTTATAAGGGATAAATTGATAGTTTGAATATTATTGACACTCTTAGAGAGTTTTCTAAAGCAGTAGATTATTTACTGAAATGAGAAATATATCAAATTGAATTGGTTACGAAGTACCATATCTTAGTACAATTGATGTACTAATGTATCTTGCAAATACTACAAGGCCTGATATAGTATTTTCAATCAATTTTTTAGTAAGATATATTTCTGCTCCTACTAGGAGACATCAAAATGGGATAAAAGACATGAGCTTATTTTATTCTAAAGATTACAATCCCGATATTGTTGGCTATGTTGATTTTGGGTATTTATTCGACCCACATAAAGCTCGGTCTCAAATATGTTATCTGTTCATATGTGAGGATACTATCATATCTTAGAGATATACAAAGCAGTCTATCTAGAACTTCATCGAATCATGTTGAGATAATAACTATTCATGAAGTAAGTAGAGAAGGTGTATAGTTGAGGTCCATGATACTTCTCATTCGAAAAAAATATGATTTGAAATGTGACAAAGTACCCATGATTTTATATGAAGATAATTCATCATGCATAGAACAACTTAAGAGAGGAAGCATAAAAGTAGATAGAATGAAGCACATTTTGCAAAGCTTTTCTCTACACATGAGCTACAAAAAGAATGGTTATATTAACGTGCAACAGATTAGTTCAAGTGACAATATGGCTGATTTATTCACCAAGTCTCTTCCAACTGCAACTTTCAAGAAGATGGTGCACAAGATCGGGATGCAGAGATTCAAGGATTTTCTCATTAGAGGGAGTTAATATGTGTTGTACTCTTTTTTCCTTTCAAGGTTTTGTCCCACTGGATTTTCCTTGTAAGATTTTTAATGAGGCAGCCAAAATGCATATTATTAGAGATGTGTACTCTTTTTCTTTCACTAGTTTTTTTCTCACTGGGTTTTTTTTGTAATGTTTTAACGAGTCACATTATCTATAAATTAGACATTAAAGGGGAGTGTTATGAATTATTTACATTATATAGAATGTTAATCAAGAATTCATAAGATCTATTTGATATCTATTAGGATATGAAGTATCTTTTAGAGAAAAACTAATAGTCTTTTTCCCTATAAATAGAGGGAATTTGTTCATTGTATCCTCAAACTGATGATCCCTCATCTTTCAAGTGAAATAAAGAAGTCTTCCTCTTCTCTCTATTTATTCTTGTGGTTCTTAATTTATATTTCATAACAAAAATTAATTAAATACAAATATACTTTGGCAAAATCTTTCCTTATTAGAACTCCAAATTCCTAATATTAAGGAAACAATAAAAATAGCCATTAATATTAATGTTATAAATGGACAAAACAGTGGCAAGAGTCTAAAACTTAGTAGGAGACTTTTTTGGTTAAAAAGTCACCTATATTTTTCACACACACAAAACAACCGACTTATTTTCTAGGAACTGTGTTTTTTTAATATATTGATTAAAGTATTGATTCCATATATTTTGGAAATTAATATTATGAAAGTAATTAATAATAATAATAAATTGAGAAAAAAATAAATGACAATTTTATCTATTGCGAAGTCTTTTAATGAAGGGTAAAATTAAATTTTCTGATGGTAAATATATATATGCTTACAATAAAATATTATTTATATCTATATCTATATCTATATATGTATCTATAATCTATAATATATATATATATATATATATATATATATAATATTAAATTGTGAACGGCTTAAGAAATGTTATTTGAACTTTTTGCCCTTCATTAAAAGTCTTTGTTTTAGGTATAATCATCTTTTCACTATTTTGTCTAATATTTAAGAGCTGACAATTAGTTAAATATATTTATAATAAAACCTTTCCTTATTAGAAGTCATCAAAATTTTAGAAAATACAAATATGCTAAGATATCATAGGCCGAATATGGAAAACTAATACTAAACAAAGCACAAATATGATAAAATATCACTGAAAATTAAAGGAAAAGGATCCTAAGTCTAATAAGATTTGAAAATCGACGAAAAACCTCTAAACATGTATGGATTTACTTTTTCACAATTAATTTGGTTTGTATCTTCTTTGAGTTTGATTATTTGATTTGGTGAGAAATCATAATATTAAACACTTCTAAATATATTAGAATTTTATCTTATTTAAAAATCTTCACAATTTTATTTAAGTAATTATTTTGATCAAGATTTACACAAACATAATATACGACTTTTTATACTGTTCCATATTGTTCTAATTTTGATTTTGATTTTGATTGAAGTTATTTTCTTGCTTTCATTATCACTGTTATTTATGTCTTTCCTCATTTCCTTTGCTTAATAAATTTAACAATTATATATGAATACATAATCAACAACTAACAATGAATAACCCCTTTTGATAATATCTTGTGTTTTTCTTCCAGTTGAAATTTTTTTATCAAAACATGAATATTCCCGCAGAAAAAATCAAAGGTTTATGTTTCTTCTTTTTTTTTCTTCTATAACATTGTACCATCTTAAACCAATATTTGTACGTACCCCTTCATCAGCAATCGATCAACTATTATTTGTTCTATTTTTGGTTGCCGTATGTTTACTTCTTTTACAGGAATTGTTATTTTTTATTTATACTGACAATATATAGTTGCCACCAGTTTACTTTTTTCATAGGTATTGTTATTTGTTATTTATATTGACAATATGTTAGCACTAATGTTTTTAGGCGACACTACATAATGTCATTATTATAATGATAAAATGTATTTTGATGACTTGATGTACTGGGATTAAGCATCGTTCCCTCTTCCTAAGGTTTTAGGTTATCTAATTTTTGTAAATAATTTATGGAAAAAAAATTAAAATGTACCATATTTAAATTTTTTTATTTAGGAGGAAAACTTCTAGAATTCTATAAAAAAAAGGGTTTAAAACTTTATTAATATCACCCTTTTTTTTTACCCTCATAGAGATTGATTGATCCTTAACAACATCATTTTTTCAACCTATTCTTTTGTAGCATGTGATATATAATCTTTTCTTTAAACATTTATTTAGTTCATCATTTATTTTGTTTTAAATTTTTTAATATAATTTTGAAAGAATTTCGTTCATTCAATTCAATTTTTTTCTACGAACTTGACATTTTTCACATAAGAATCATATTCACATTAAAATTTTTGTACAAAATTTTAAAAACATGAAGGAACAAGATGCTTGATTTTAAAGACTTAATAAATAATAGATTTGAAAGATAGTAGTTTTGTCAGAAATAAAAATTTAAGTACAATCATACTACTTGTCAACTTAACTTTTATTATAATTTCATTCAATATCAAATAATCTTTTTCTGATAAATAATTCAATTTTGTAGGTTCTAAATTTTTTAATCTATTATTTTCTTAATAATTAAAATTTTGAACTTAATTGAAATAAATTATTAAATTTTAATTTTTAATAAGCAAGACTTCGCATGCGGGGCACATGCGATTTAAACTAGTTTGTTGAATGATAGCTGATTCAACATGTTTAATTTTAGGGAAAATCATACCTTGAGATGTTCATAACTACAACATTGTTTGGTGATATCATGCTCATGCGAAGGATAATATTTCTGAGACCAAAATGGGTGGCACCTATACTCAATCAAGCCTACTGCATTTGTTGGGATCTGAATGAAATAGTGGATCATAAAATCAACTATGAGGGATCAAACAGTTAGAAATAATACTCCTTTCGACATTGGTGTGCAAGTATATTTCAAATTTTATGAAACATTTCAAAAATTTAAACTGCTTCGCCAAAAGATGCAATAGTGACTACACAAAAATTAGTTCTTTAGGCTGGTCCCTAATCAGTAAAAAATATCATAAAGCAATTGGAATAAATTATATAATATAATCAACAGAAGAACCTGTTGTAAAACGTTCACTCTAAGCTCATGAACTAGACAAAATTGTCTCAAAGATGAAAAAATGCAAAACAACATCAATGGATTAAGGAATAAAGCTGTCGTGCCATCTCAATATGTGATACTGTAATAGCAAGTGATGATATAGATCGATGACAATCAATCATTGTGCATTTTCCAGTATATGTATTTGTTTGTTCATGTGAATACTCTCTAGGGATTTTGCATTTTCTACAGAAGTAAGAGCAAGAATCAATAGCATACTAGCTGAACATGTATGAGAAGCCTATACTGCAGATACAGTCAAGATCAAAATCATGAACAAAAATTAGATTATTGATGAGCAATTTCCAATAACCAACTACATGAAGAAGCACCATGTCCTTACAATTAGTTACAATGAGTTGTATGACAAGCGAGTTAGACTGTTAGAATCTTTTATATGATTCTAGAATGAACTATCATAGTCCATAAATATCCAATTGGAAACTCATTGTAACTGCATTCTTCTTCACACAGTTAATAAATACAGTTTTCTCCTCTCTTCATTGTAGCTTGTTTCTCTATTTCATCTCCATTTTCATTGGTTGTATTTTAACAATAGAACTTCAAAAATAAATCATATGTAAAATCTGAGGATTCAATAGATATATAATTATATATAGTCAGCAAGATGTTACTTCAGAAGAGAAGCAATGATTCAAATCGATGCACCTATTCAAAAAGGTGCAACTCTTTAAGGACCTTTTTAAAAAAGTTAAAACCCATTAGAAAGGTCACAACCATCGAATTTAAACATGTGCCTATTCAAATAGCATCATTTTTCTTAATATCTTTTTGAAAATATATATCTATTAGTTTTTCATTTACACCTCCTAAAAATCTAACATCAACTTAGTGAAAATTAGGCGTAAGATGTGCAAATTATCAAATGCTAAGAAATTAAAAGAGGACCATAGGTCTGGGTAAAGAAGAAAGTTCTTAAGTTTCCTTGTTTAAGAAATTTGTCTAATTATTTTCAACCAAGCATATTTTCTAAAAAATAAAAGTATATTTCAAAAACTTGTGAAAATGTTTGCGTTGATATAGAACATATACGATGAATGAAAAAAAAGGATAAATTAGTAAAAACACAAACTTAAAAAGCATAAATACATAAAATCTTTTATCTTTAAAATATTTCATAAAATCTCGTATTTCTGTTTTTTTCTCTTGATACATACTGCCTTCGTTCTCTTTTACTTGTCACAAATTTTATAATAGTATTTATACTTTTATTTGTCACTTTTTACATATCAAAAAAAGATAATTTCTTTTTTTTCCTTCTTTTTTCCTTAGTATTAATTATGTTTTCTTCAAATTAATTTTAACACACAATTTTAACATCATTTAATAGGAGTACTAGGGTAAAGTAGTCATGTTACTAATTATTTATCTTAATGGATATGCCATGTCAAATTGTGGCAAATAAAATTGAATAGAGGAGTATTAAATAAGGAAATAACAGATTTGAATTTATTTTTGGAGAGTAAATAAGAGAGAGAATCTCTTAAATATCTAAAAAAATATTTAAAAAATTTAATCAAATCTTATCATTTGCAATTTATAATTTGGTTTAATTTTTTCCAACACCATTAATCTTTTTTTTCTTTAAAATTTTTAAAGCTTTATTATGTGCTTGATGTTAACAAGTATTCATATTCTTTTGAAAAAATTTCATTTTGTAGAAGCTAAAAAATCTTATAATTTTCTGCGGAACCATGACTATAACGATGACCACTGTAATGGTTCACAAAATTAGATATCGAATTCGACATAGATACATATTTTTTTGGTTATGCGCTTGATACATATATAATGTTGTTAATTTCTCGATACATTTTTGGACTATAAAAGGTGGTATATATGAGTGTTATATTTGCATCAGTATATTGGTGATAGATATGAGTGATACATTTGTTGTCAGAATACTGGTGATAAACGTGACAAATACTTTTTGATAGTAATTCATATTTTTGATTGATTTATAAATATTATACGTTTAACATATATTTGACATAAGTAAACTATTTATTTTTGTGTGAGATTGAATTTTGAATGAGTATAGAGTAATTTTACTAGATGTATCATTATGATACATCTAGAACCAGATAAATCATACTGATACATGGTTCCAGATGTATCATTAGGATAAATCATTATATATCTATAGAGGTATTTATGCCACGATTTGCGCGTGATTTACTCTTCGTAATAATTAAAAATCAGTTACTTCTTTTTAACTAACCACTCAGTTATAAATATATAAGAATGCATTGTATCAAGGCTAAAGATATGTATGACAAAAATCAAAATTCAGAATATCTTCTAATTTAATAAAATTATGATAAAAAATATTACAAATCATTAAAAAGTATGAATTTATGTTAGTTTCCATGACTTATAGCCTTTCAAGTTGCTGTTTCTTAGGCTGTATTAGTATTCATTCATTTGGATTCAGTATATTTTGCAGAATTTTCAATTCTTTATTATCAACGCCTAGGAAGGACTTTTTAATTTGTAATTCTAATCACTTGATAAGTGTTTTTTGTCTTTTGTGGGCAATTTAATTAGCGCTACCACCTTCAGCTAATGGTGTGTTAATTCCTTTCTTTTGAAATCAGTTATGCAAGCTTCTTCATGGCCTTATACCTGCAAAGAATTGGTTATTTTTATTTGAAATTCATTCGACTTCCCGAGATGGTGATGACTATTATTGGGTTCTAAAATAAAAACTATTTCTGTCATAGGTGAATGTTGTGGCTTGCTAGAGGGAAGTAGAAATTGCTTACAAGGTGGAGCATGATTATTACTATTTCAAGATTGTTTTGATTGGAGATTCAGCTGTTGATATCTAAAATTCTCTCCAGATTTACACGAAATGAATTCTGTTTGGAGCCTAAATCCACCATTGGCGTTGAATTTGCAACTAGGACCCTTAAGATTTGATTCTAATTTCTCCATATAGGCATATTTCATGCATTTCTGAGTCTTATACTCAACCGTATATTTCATGGATTAAAGATTTGATTATGTGTAATTAATATTTTACGTAACATGGCATGAAGCTAATAATTATTTTCATAGACTCATAAACATGGGATTTCTCTGGAACAGAAATGCGTTAATGAAATAAGTAAATTTTTCTGTCTCAAAAGCATCTAAGACAAAAGAAAAAACGAACTGAAAAAAATATAGCATATTAGTAATAGACATGAATTAGTGTGGTGCAGGTAGAAGGCAAGACAGTAAAGGCACAAATATGGGATACAACAGGGGAAGAAAGCTACAGAGACATAACCAGTGCTTATTACAAAGGAGCCATGGGAGCACTCTTAGTTTATGACATCACCAAGAGACAAACTTTTGTAAACATTCATCTATGGCTCTCCGAGCTCAGGGATCATGTTGACTCCAACATTTTCATCATGATGGCTAGATATAAGTGTGATCTGAACTACCTTCGAGCAATTCCAAAGCAAGACGCAAGACTCTTGGCTGTGAGAAAGAAGGGTTGTCATTTCTTGAAACCTCTGCATGAGAAGCTTTAAACATTGAGAAGGCATTTCATACAATTTTGTTGGATATTTATCAGATAATCAGCAGAAGAGCTTTAGCAGCTGCAATTCCTGATCAAGGAACTGTTATTAAGGTTTGAGAGAATTCTGGCAACTCAAATACCAGACCATGTTGTTCCAGCTAAAAATGGGCTTTTTGTCCGTTGTGTATTCTAATATGTGAAAGTAATTTATATATGTGGTAGTAAGAGTTATGTGGGTAAATTAGAATTGAGGAATGACAGGTAGGAATCTTATGCTACTTAAAACTTGTATTTAAACACAGGTAAACTTTTTGACATTCTGATTAATTGGAGAATGAAAGATTTTTGTAGTAGCTTATACTCAAGTGAAGTCCTGGTGGACAAGAAATCAATTTTTTCCAATCACATATAATATCTACTAACATTTACCGAACATGGCTGAAGGTAATTGATTGTTTTTTCTGTCACTTTATCTTTGTTAGTGTTGTCTTCCTATAATGATAGATGAATCAAATTTCATTCAACTTCTTTTAATTGAAATTGCTATTTCATTGTGGTCAACTGTTTCGCCTGACTGGTTTCGAAGTAGGATTTGATTTTAGAACAATATTTGCAGAGGACGTGAAAGACAATCCTAGAGCATTCAAATTCAATTTTTATTTGCAGTTAAAATGCTGCTCTTCACAATACATGTTACATCTACTTCTCATTCTCATTGTAGCATATAATCATCTCTTTGGAATTAAGTAACCACAGATGGAACTCATAAAAAATAAGAGCTACTCCAGCTTTGCAAGATCAAGTCATTTTCTTTGGGGAGCACTCAATTCACTTTCTGGATTGCCATACAGCACAAGTGACCTTTGACAGACACGGACAGCGATGTAACAATTATGGGATCACAAAGGAAAACTTCCTGTCAGGCGAATGTGATCCAATGTAAATCTTAAACCATACTTATTCACGGCTTCATTGGCAGCTCTGAATCCCCCACCATATGTTGGAGAAGTATCATGGGCGATCTGGTGCATGAAAAACTCACCCAGCTTATTCTCTACTCCAGACTTAACACCTTTCTTGGTTGATGACATTGATGAGGACGAAGCGGTTGATGTTGATGGCATATCTCTGGATCCAAGCATTACCTCTGATTCAAGCCACATGTAGGAAAGCACTTGGCAGATGCCTTCCTCTACCTCAAGGCTGAGATTACGAAATCCTGCAAATTTCGTTGAAGGTAACTTTTCCTAAGTAAATTAATTTAAACATCTATTAGCTGCAGAGGCGGATATCCAGCATCCACACTTTTGTGGAGTCAGAATGATTGTGATCTTATTTTATGTGCTATACTTTTAAATATCTTTTGCATATAGTACATATTTTGAGCTGCAAGCAATGACTTCAGTTGAACTCGCCCTAGATTGGCCTCTGATTAGCTAGTACCAGGCATCACGAGAGTTTGAAAAGGAAGCATCTCGCTATCTTTTTATCTATTTTTCCTTGAAGGTTATATATCCCTAAAATCTATTTCAGACCAATTTAGATAGAAAGAGAGGATCAAATTACCTTTTAGACGTAACCATGCATGCATCAGTTCATGAGCAAGAATAGCACCAGTAAGTAATCTGCAGATAGAAAGATATAGTAAGTCTATCAGGCCTAACACATAATCTTTCTAGAGAGATTCTTAACTGGTAAATGAGGGTTACTTGTATGTCATCCATATCATTGTCAGTAGGACATACCAGAAGTAGCCAAAGAGTAGTGTTAGAAGAAAACAAACTAAAATGAATTAGATACAAGAAGTTACCTTGGTAAACCGAATAATACTAGAATGGCTGTAACTTCATATTTTTGAGTTAGCTTCTGAGGGCGTGTTCTCATTCCCACTACTTTACAACCACTCATTCTCGGCCTTTTGAGTAACTAGACAATAAGATGTCATTGCTTGTAATGCAGAATTAACTAGGTTACCTAGATATAAACGTTTTTAAGCTAGAAAAAAACTAAAAAGTGACTTCAAGGGAATAAGCAGCTTACACTCGTGATTGTTTGTTCTTCTGATAGGCATAAACCTCTTGTTTCGGGCATATGATGAAAACCCTAAAGTATTTTCCAGTCAAAAATTTCCCAGACTAAAAAACAGAAAAGCAACAAGTATAAAGTCATCCTTACATGCTTCTCCCCTCCAATGGCTTCATTAAGGGCTTGTCTTTCAACAAGCAGCATAGGAACTTGCTGTTCTATTTTCATGTTCATGCCTTCGTAATAGTCTCTGATGGAATGGTAAAGTGGTTGGCAATCCCCGGTATCCATAATGGCAGATTCCATGCACTCTAGGCATAAGCTCCTCCCGTCCCCAAGTGATACATATCTTGCATTCCATTGCTGAAAGAAGATGAGAACAATATCAGCATCTCACATATCTATATCTATATCTATAATATATTAAAAGTGTGCAGGGTCTTAGAAATGTGATTTGAACTTTTTGCCATTCAATAAAAGCATTTGCTTTAGATAAAATGACTTTTCACTATTTTTTTCTTAATATTTAAAAATTAAAAATTGTTATGAATGTATTTACATTATAGTGAATGTCTATCAAAAATATTGATAAGATCTATTTGATATTTATTAGGATATGAAGTATCTTTTAGAGAGAAACTAGGAGTATTTTCCCCTATAAATAGAGGGGTTTTGTTCATTGTATCTTCAATATGATGATCTCTCATCTTTCGAGAGAAATAAAAAAGCCTCCCTCTTCTCTCTCTATTTATTTCTGTTGTTCTTCATTTATACTTCATAACATGTTATCAGCATAAGACTTTGTCATCTCAAATTTGAAGGCTAAGGTATTATTTTCCTTCTCTTCGTATTGCTAATAGTCTTACAAAATCTGAGATCGTTGCCTCGAGCAAGAACTACCTTTCATGGGTGTTGAATGTTGAAATCCACTTAGATGCTATGGATCTTGGAGACTCCATAAAGAAATAAAATACAACATCTAATAAAAATCATGCTAAGGCTATGATTTTCTTGCGTCATCATCATCTTGACGAAATTCTGAAAATTGAATACCTTACTACTAAGGATCCACTTATTTGGTCGAATAGACTAAAAGAAAGATTTGACCACTTGAAGATGGTCATCCTCCCAAAAGCACGATATGAATACATGCACCATGAAAATAAGATATTGGGTTTAAATCTCATCGATTTGTGGTCTAAGACGCCTTTATATGACTAAGATATTGAGTTTGAATCTCAATGCACCATATTGTTGATATAATGATGGCTAAGGCAAAATAATGTGTCTTTTGTGAAAAATCATGAAAACATGTCTCATTGAATATGCTCCATTCCCTGAAGTGAACGTGGTAGCAATGCTTACTATGACTAAAAAAAGACAAGTGTTTCAACATACGAATATAAGCATGCAGGGACAATATAATAATAATCATCAAAAGTGATAATATTTTCACACGCTTATTAGGTGTAAGACCCCGCAAAATCCTAAGCTCAACTTAGTCTATTAACCTTGCTAAGGGGTCCAGACTTAGAAAATTCTAGCTAAGTATTCAGACTTAGTATTATTTTGGCCTTCGTAAGTTGGCAACTCTATTTCACAACTCTGATGACCTTAAAGTAACGATCTTAAGGTTAAATCTTGATCAGGAATGTCAGTAGGTATTTTCGAACGAGTTTCGTATTTTTCAAACCTCATTTAACACATGTCTGGGAACCCAAAACAGTGTATGAACGGGATTTCGACGTGGCGCGTCGTCCATCGCGTCGATTAATATTTTTGTTGGCTCCAAGTGGCAAATTCTAGTGAACCGATGCGGACTCGACGCGGTGCGTTGTCCATCGTGTCGATGCCAACGATGTGGCACGTCGATCTGTGCGTCGACAGTTCAATTTTCAGTCTTTAAAAACCGCATTCAGATGGGTATTTGGATCATTTTTTCCACCCCTATTCAGCCCCAAAAGCACGAAATTAAGTCATTCCTAGGGTAAAAATTCATTCTCTCTCAAATTGCTCTCAAGAACAAAACCCTAGGACATCAATTTCAAGATCAATCCTCACGAACACTTCGTCAACCTTCAAGAATTCAAGCATTAAGGTATGTTAAGTGTTCATCCAAGGATTTCCTTCCACCCTTGGAGTTCAAGAAACTTTTTCAAAATAACAAGTTAAAGGGTTTAATGAATTTCATGATTTGATGAGACTATGTTCATGATTATTATGTTGATGGGGTTTTCTAATCCATGATTAGTTGCAAGATTCATGTGAAATCATTTATTTTATGTGTAGTGTCATGTGAATTCATGCTAAAGCCTTGAGATTGTGAATTTGGTGTTGAAATTGTGATGCTCTCATGTTGTCTAGTGTTATGTGCATGTACTATGGCCTCTAAGTGTTTGATGAATTGTTCATGTGAGTTGAATAATGAAATTATAGCTTGCTAACATGCATTCCCCATTCATGTACAAGTTAATGCATTACAAGTGTTTGAGTAAATGTCTCTATGAATGAACTATGGACTAGCATACATTGTTATGACTTTTACGACTATGCTATGCTCTACTTTTCATGCTATCGAGTCCTGGGTGTATTTAATACCCGACAATGTAACTGTTTACCTAGAGCCCAGTGTCAGTTACAGAGTAGTCTCAGACATGTCACGATCAATAGTACTCTTAGTCAGTTACAGAACTCAGAAAATTCAGTAGTATTCAGTAATCAGTCTCAGTTCAGTATTCAGTTCAGAACCTAAAGTATTTAGTCAGTAACCAGTTTAGTACTCAAAGAACTCAGAATTAGTACAGTCTGGTTCAGTATTCAGTTCTAACCTCAGTAAAATCGGTCAGCTAACAGAACTCAGTAGTATTCAGTCAATTAATAAAATCCAGTAGTATTCTGTCAGTCAACAGAACTCAGTGAACTCAGTTCAGTTCAGTTCAGTTAAACAGTACGATCAGTAACAGTTCAGTCAAGCCTAGTACAGTTTAGGAATAAGTTCAGTGTCTTTCATTTGGGAGTAGGATTCAGCACCGAGCGAGCATAGGGATGGGGGCTCACCCGTTAGCTAGGATTGAGTCCCTAGAAGTAATCCCTAAGTTTCAGAACTACGTAGCCAGCGTAGGTTATGAGATATCACCCGTTAGATAGGACTGACATACTCAGGGATCACCCGCTAGTTTAGGGCTGATCTCAGGGGTCACCAGTTAGACTAGGACTGACCCCATAGCCAGTTGTCTTTACCTGTGGCACGGTACTGACGCCCTTCCAATTGGAGTTACATATTGGACCCTAACTCAATTATCTTATTTGAGGCATGTCGGTTAGATGATTACCTCCCACAATCTCAGTTTCAGATTCAGTCTCAGTATAGAACTTAGTTCAGTCCTACAGATTTAGGACTGTCAGACACAGTCACTCAGCTCAATACGGAACTCAACCTAGTTCCACAGAATCAAGACTGTTAAATACAGTCATTCAGTTATCAGCAATAAAGTATAAGTAAACTCATATATCAGTTAATCAGTATTCAGAACTCAGTATCCAGTGTTATCACGATCTCAGTTACAATTTACGTACTTATGCATGTACTCTCGTTCAGTTATATTCATGTCTTTCAGTCAGTATTGTTCATGTATATGAACCCATGCATCTCAGCCTACCTCACTTAGCATACCAGTACATTCAAAGTACTTACGCATACCTTTCTTTTGCGCTATGATATCTTATATCATAAGTTCAGATGCACGAGCTCGCGAGTACCCTTAGCAGTTCAGATCTACAACAGTCAGATTTAGTGGTAAGTCCTCATAGTTCGAGGATGTGATTATTTACTTCAGTATTTCAATTTATTAGTACAGTTTTTAGCAGTCAAAGTTAGTTGGGGACTTGTCCCATCAACTCCATGATTCATAAAGTAGAGGCTTTTCAGACTAGAGTATTTTTCAGACAGATGTTTCAGTTTTGGTATTGTTATACCGTATTCAGATTTCAGTATACAGTATTTATTTACAGTATTGAACCTTCTGGCCAGTTTCCGCCTAATTTTCGCATACTTTACAGTGATATTATTCAGTTACTGCAGCAGGTACCAGTCATGGATTAGCTTGTGGTCCTTCGGTATTATGAGCATCGTGTAGCGTCCGGGGTACAGACTCAGAGCATTACATGAGGACTATAAGATATGTTAGAAAAAAATTCTCTACATTATATGTATGCCTCGATTTGCTCCTGAAGTAGCAATACCATGAAAGAGGTTATAAGCTATCAAAATTTGATAAACTTAAGGCACGATTATGTTCCATTCCTTGGGAATGAGAATTTCGATTGTTTTAAGTACATATCCAATCCTTAAGGTGAATGCGATAATATTTAGTAAAACTTATTAATACAAATGTGCACTTGATTGTAATTTTATCACAACTCACCCCCGAAAGAGGCGGAATAATTGAGAAGAGTTATTTTGAAATCTATTTCTAAAGTAGTAAATCTGAAATTTATTCATGTAATAGTAAATTTGAAATTTAATAAAGAAAAAAAAGTACATTTGATGGTAAACTTGGAGTTTACTAGCATAAAAGTTCATAAATTGATATGAACGATTGTGACATCTCAAAGATGTGCATATTAAGTAGTAAACAAATATAGCAGAATTAAAAAATTCTTCACGTTCTCATGATAAGTTGGTTGGACCAACTAATTTTGGGATTGGATCCCTTAAAATCTAAAAAGTATAAAAGGTGAATAAGGGTCCGTTCACCTATCACGTGATTTGTTAAGATGCATCGAAATAAGATGATTACATATACATTTATTGATAACTTGCAGCTTGACAGTAATAAAGTTGCTTGCTTAATAAAATTGATTTAAGAGCATAACTTTCAGATTGTGTAATCAAGACAATTCATCTTGATGATGATGGTTTGACATTGAATGCCTTCGATAAATAAGTCATTGATGAGAACAAAGTTTCATGTGTTGGTCTGAAATATTATATGTTGCATACAATAGCACTTGTATGCATTACACTAATAAATTATGATTATCTTTTCCCTCTCAATTGGTTCAATGTCAGAAACCAACGATTCCATCTAATAGTTTTGATGTGCGGTATACAATTAATGAATATACCATGATACACAAAGATAAATTCCTCAAAGAAGATAAAGGATGTATGTTAGTTTTCCTAACATAAGGGAGAGATTATAAACATCTAAGAAATATGTAAGAAATATGTGAGGAATAATCATCAGATCCTTATTCAAAAGACAATTCAAGTCAAATGCTGAAAACATCTCATATTAAGCTGCAAGTGCTCCTATTTTGTGTCCCTAAAGGACAAAGTCTATGCATGCGTGAGGCGTGGTAGATCAATCAGATCTAAATGCAATAATTCTTGAAAAAAAAAGGAGCAAATGATCATAATAAGAAGGCAATGTGATCTTGAAGATCATACGGCATAACACTTCATGAAACCTTATGCGAGGTTCAGGTACTTGAAAATAATGAAGTGATGAGATCTCAAAATGTTATGTCACATTGTGAACCGATACAAAATGATATCTCAATAATGATATCTTTGATACAGTATTAGCGCAATATTGTAGAAGATTACAATGATCTGAAGTCTACATTTATTTGAGCATGCTAACGTAGAAACATTTATCAAATGATGTGAAAGGATGCATCTTGGTAAGCATAAAACTTATTTGACTTGTAGTCCAGACACTAGCAGATGTCACACATGAAATGTTGAATATTGTCACTTGATAAAAATCTATATGAAAACCCCTTAAGGATTCAAAATGCTTGAAACATATACTTTCTGAGAAACTTGTTTATTAACCTTATAAGGGATAAAATGATAGTTTGAATATTATTGCAACTCTTGGAGAGTTTTCAAAATCAGTAGATTATTTACAGAAATGAGAAATATATCAAACTGAATTGGTTATGAAGTACTATATCTTAGTACAATTGATGTACTAATGTATCTTGCAAATACTACAAGGCCTGATATAGTTTTTTCAATCAATTTGTTAGCAAGATATATTTCTGCTCCTAATAGGAGACATCAAAATGGGATAAAAGACATGAGCTTATTTTATTCTAAAGTTTGCAGTCCCGATCTTGTTGGCTATGTTGATGTTGGGTACTTATCCGACCCACATAAAGCTCGGTCTCAAACATGCTATTTGTTCATATGTGAGGATACGGTCATATCTTAGAGATATATAAAGCAGTCTATCTAGAACTTCATCGAATCATGCTGAGATAATAGTTATTCATGAAGCAAACCGAGAATGTGTATGGTTGAGGTCCATGATATATTCAAAAAAATGTGATTTGAAATGTGACAAAGTACCCATGATTTTATATGAAGATAATTCAGCATGCATAGCACAACTTAAGGGAGGATGCATAAAAGGAGATACAACGAAGCACTTTTTGCCAAAGCTTTTCTATACACATGAGCGACAAAAAGAATGGTGATATTAACGCGCAACACATTCGTTCAAGTGACAATATGGCTGATTTATTCACCAATTCTCTTCCAACTGCAACTTTCAAGAAGATGATGCACAAGATCGGGATGCAAAGATTCAAGAATGTTCTCATTAGAGGGAGTTAATACGCGTTGTACTCTTTTTCCCTTTCAAGGTTTTGTCCCACTGGGTTTTCCTTGTAAGGTTTTTAATGAGGCAACCGAAATGCGTATTATTAGAGATGTGTACTCTTTTTCCTTCACTAGATTTTTTTACCACTGTATTTTTTTAGTAATGTTTTAACGAGGCACATTATCTATCAATTAGACATTCAAGGGGAGTGTTATGAATTATTTACATTATAGTGAATGTTTACCAAGAATTGATAAGATCTATCAAGATCTATTTGATATCTATTAGGATATGAAGTATCTTTTAGAGAGAAACTAGGAGTATTTTCCCTTATAAATAGAGGGGCTTTGTTCATTGTATCCTCAAACTGATGATCTCTCATCTTTCAAGAGAAATAAAGAAGTCTCCCTCTTCTCTCTATTTATTGTTGTGGTTCTTAATTTATATTTCATAACAAAAATTAATTAAATATAAATATATTTATGGCAAAATCTTTCCTTATTAGAACTCCAAATTCCTAATATTAAGAAAACAATAAAAATAGCCATTAATATTAATGTTATAAATGGAAAAAACAGTGGCAAGAGTCCAAAACTTAGTAGGAGACTTTTTTGGTTAAAAAGTCACCTATATTTTTCAAACACTCAAAACAGCCGACTTATTTTCTAGGAAATGTATTTTTTTTAATATATTGATTAAAGTATTGATTCCATATATTTTGGAAATTAGTATTATGAAAGTAATTAATAATAATAATAATAAATTGAGAAAAAAAGTAAAGGACAATTTTATCTATTGCGAAGTCTTTTAATGAAGGGCAAAGTTAAAATTTCTGATGGTAAAATATATATATGCTTATAGTAAAATATTATTTGTATCTATATTTATATCTATATCTATATCTATATCTATATCTATATATGTATATATGTATCTATAATCTATAATATATATAAATACATATGTATAAATATATAATATTAAATTGTGACGGGCCTAAGAAATATTGTTTGAACTTTTTGCCCTTCATTAAAAGTCTTTGTTTTAGGTAAAATCGTCTTTTCACTATTTTTTTCCAATATTTAAGAGCTGAAAATTAGTTAAATATATTTATAATAAAACCTTTCCCTATTAGAAGTCATCAAAATTTTACAAAATACAAATATTTTAAGATATCATAGGCCGAATATGGAAAACTAATACTAAACAAAGCACAAATATGATAAAATATCACTGAAAATTAAAGAAAAAGGATCCTAAGTCTAATAAGATTTGAAAATCGATGAAAAACCTCTAAACATGTATGGATTTACTTTTCCACAATTAATTTGGTTTGTATCTTCTTTGAGTTTGATTATTTGATTTGGTGAGAAATCATAATATTCAACACTTCTAAATATATTAGAATTTTATCTTATTTAAAAATATTCACAATTCTATTTAAGTAATTATTTTGATCAAGGTTTACACAAACACAACATACGACTTTTTTTACCGCTGCGTATTCTTCTAATTTTGATTTTGATTTTGATTGAAGTTATTTTCTTGCTTTCATTATCACCGTTCTTTATGTCTTTCTTTATTTCTTTTGCTTAATAAATTTAACGATTATATATGAATACATAATCAACAACTAACAATGAATTCTCCCTTTTGATCATATCTTGTGTTTTTCTTCCAGTTGAAAGTTTTTTATCAAAACAAGAATATTGCCGCAAAAAAAATCAAAGGTTTATGTTTCTCCTTTTTTTTCTTCTATAACATTGTACCAGCTTAAACCAATATTGGTACGTACCCCTTCATCAGCAATCGATCAACTATTATTTGTTTTATTTTTGGTTGCCGTAAGTTTACTTCTTTTACAGGAATTGTTATTTTTTATTTATATTGACAATATATAGTTGCCGCCAGTTTACTTTTTTTCACAGGTATTATTATTTGTTATTTATATTGAAAATATGTAGCACTAATTTTTTAAGGCGACACTATATAATGTCATTATTATAATGACAAAAGGTATTTAGATGGCTTGATGTACTGGGATTAAGCATTGTGCCCTCTTCCTAAGGTTTTAGTTTATCTAATTTTTGTAAATAATTTATGGAAAAAATTAAAATCTATCATATTTAAATTTTTTTCTGTAGGAGGAAAAGTTCTAGAGGTCTATAAAAAAAAAGGTTTAAAACTTTATTAACATCACACTTTTTTTACCCTCATAGAGATTGATTGATCCTTAACAACATCAGTTTTTCAACCTATTCTTTTGTAGCATGTGATATATAATCTTTTCTTTAAATATTTATTTAGTTCATCATTTCTTTTATTTTAAATTTTTTTTAATATAATTTTGAATGAATTTCGTTTTAATCATTCAATTCAATTTTTTTTATATGAACTTGACATTTTTCACTTAAGAATCGCATTCACATTAAACTTTTTTACAAATATTTAAAAACATGAAGAAACAAGATGCTTGATTTTAATAAATAATAGATTTGAAAGATAGTAGTTTTGTTAGAAATAAAAATTTAAGTACAATCATACTACTTGTCAACTTAACTTTTATTATAATTTCATTCAATATCAAATAATCTTTGTCTAATAAATAATTTAATTTTGTAGGTTCTAAATTTTTTAATCTATTATTTTCTTAATAATTAACATTTTGAAATTAATTGAAATAAATTATTAAATTTTAATTTTTAATAAGCAAGACTTCACATGCAGGGCACGTTTAAACTAGTTTGTTGAATGATAGCTGGTTCAACATGTTTAATTTTAGGGACAATCATACCTCGAGACGTTCACAACTACAGCATCGTTTGGTGATATCATGCTCATGCGAAGGACAATATTTCTGAGACCAAAATGGGTGGCACCTATACTCAATCAAGCCTGCTGCATTTGTTGGGATCTGAATGAAATAGTGGATCATAAAATCAACTATGAGGGATCAAACAATTAGAAATAATACTCCTTTCGACATTGGTCTGCAAGTATATTTCAAATTTCATCAAACATTTCAAAAACTTAAACTGCTTCGTCAAAAGATGCAATAGTGACTACACAAAAATTAGTTCTTTAGGCTAGTACCTAATCAGTAAAACAACAACAAACCCAGTGTATTCCTACCTAGTGGGGTCTGGGGAGGGTAAGATGTACACAGTCCATACCTCTACCTCTAAAGAAGTAGAAAGGTTGTTTCCGATAGACCCCCGGCTCAAGACACGAGACACCACACAAATACATAGTAAAGCACAAAACAGGATTTCATAACATAAATACGGCACCCATAAGTAAAATAGAAAACAGAGGCAAGCACCCATATTCGTAATAAAACATGGAACACGAAATCATAACAAGAATAATACCCCCACCAGGTAATTCCCTACACTAGCGACCCAAACTGGCCCTAGTCTTCTGCCCTAATTCGCGACCTCCATACCTTCCTATCTAGGGTCATGTCCTCGGTGAGCTGTAACTGCTCCATGTCCCGCCTAATCACCTCACCCCAGTACTTTTTCGGCCTACCCCTACCTCGCCTAAAACCATCCAACGCTAGCCTCTCACACCTACGAACCGGGGCAACCATGCCCCTCCTCTTCACGTGTCCGAACCATCTCAATCGGACTTCCCGCATCTTGCACTCCACTGGAGTCACACCAACCTTCTCCCTGATAGTCTCATTCCTAACTCTATATCCTCTAGTCAGCCCACACATCCAGCGCAACATCCACATTTCCGCCACCTTCATTTTTTGGATGTGGGAGTTCTTAACTGGCCAACACTCCGCACCATACAACATGGCCGGACGGACTACCACCCTGTAGAATTTGCCTTTAAGCTTGGGCGGCACCTTTTTATCACACAACACCCCCGACACGAGCTTCCACTTCATCCATCCCGCCCCAATACGGTGCGAGACATCCTCGTCAATCTCGCCGTTACCCTGGATCACAGACCCGAGATACTTGAAACTATCCCTCTTGCATACCTCCTGTGATTCCAGCTTCACTACCACCTCATTCTCCAGCCTCACTTCATCTTGCACCAAATGTGGCTCCGCTCACCTGAACCGACTCAAGTTGTCTCCACACCTCTAGTCATCATCCTGCTTCTGCGTGATACCTTTTTTCACACATCGACTTTGCGCGTCTTCTCACATACAGTTATGAGCGAGTACTCGTAATTGTTGGTTAGATGGATCACAGACTTGAGTACTCCGATCGCTTATATGTTAGATTATACTCCTTTATCTCATTCATTAATATTCATTCCATTCATCAATACTTTACTTGCTCATAATAATCTGATTCTTGTTAGATATTTGTCATTTCATCTTATTATTATTTGATTCCATCGTATGTCTCGCAATAGTGTTCTCATCTCTTCCATCATCCATCTCACTCATCTTCTCTACCATCCAATCAATACTACATCCATCGAGTGCAATCACTACATCGTCAAAAAGCAGTCGAATACGCTCATGCACGCACTAGATCCCTGATGCAATCCTGTCAAGACAGTGAAATGCTCTGAGTCTCCTCCCACGGTCCTCACCTGAGTTTTCGCTCCATCATACATATCCTTAATTGCTCTGATATATGCCTGCGGGACTCCACTCACTTCCAAGCATCTCCATAGCACCTCCTTGGGGACTTTGTCGTATGCCTTCTCCGTTTCGATAAACACCATGTGCAGGTCCTTCTTCCTTTCCCTATACTGTTCCACCAACCTCCGTACCAGGTGAATTGCCTCCATCGTCGAGCGGCCAGGCATAAATCCAAACTGGTTTTCCGAAATAGACACTATCCGTCTCAGCCTCACCTCGACCACTCTCTCCCAAATCTTCATAGAGTGACTCAATAACTTAATCCCCCTATAGTTATTGCAACTCTGGATGTCACCCTTGTTCTTATAGAGAGGGATCATGGTACTCCACCTCCATGCCTCGGGCATCTTTGCCGTCTTGAAGATTTCGTTGAACAATCCAGTCAACTACCTTACACCAGCCTCTCTAACGAACTTCCAAAACTCCACCGGTATCTCATCCGGCCCCGTCGCCCTACCCCTCCGCATTCTGCGAACAGCCTCTCTAACCTCTTCTACCTTAAAACGTCCACAATAACTAAAATCCTGACCCTCCTCTGAGTGCTCCAGTTCCCCTAACACAATAGCTCTATCCCCTTCGTCATTCAAGAGCCTATGAAAGTACGAATGTCATCTACTCTTAATGTGGCCGTCCTCCACCAACACTCTACCGTCCTCTCCCTTGATGCACCTCACGTGGTCGAGGTCACGACCCTTCCTCTCCCTAGCCTTAGCGAGTCTAAACAACTTTTTCTCCCCTCCTTTCCCCTGTAACCCTGCATACAAGCTCTCAAGAGCGGCCGCCTTTGCTGCCGTGACTGCTGACTTAGCCTCCCTCCTAGCTAGCTTGTACTCTTTCCTGTTTACCCGCTTCTCTTCTTCGTCCTTACTCTCAACCAACTTAGCATACACCCCTTTCTTGGTCCCCACTTTCTTCTACACCTCTTCGTTCCACCACCAATCCCCCCTATGATGCCCGGCCCGGCCCCTAGAAACACCCAACACCTCACTTGCATTCTCCCTCCTGCACCTAGCCGCCCTATCCCACATACTATCCACGTCCCCCCTACACTCCCACACCCCCATTCCAGCCAACTTCTCCCCTATCTCTCACGCCTTCACTGGCGTCAAGCCGCCCCACTTAATTCTAGGTCTACCCTCCTCACTCCTCCTCTTTCTATTTTTCTTTATGCCCAAATCCATCACCAAGAGCCTATGCTGGGTCGAAAGATTCTCACTCGGGATGACCTTACAGTCCTTACACAACACCCTATCCCTTTTCCTCAGCAACAAAAAGTCAATCTGGGTCCTGGCTATCGCGCTTCGAAAGGTGATCAGGTGATCGTCCTTCTTCGGGAAGCCCGAGTTCACCACCACCAGCCCAAAGGACCTCGCAAACTCCAATAGAGTAGCCCCCTCTTCATTTCTCTCCCCAAAACCAAAACCACCATGCACATCACCAAAGCCTCCCGGTAGCGCCCCGATGTGCCCGTTGAAATCTCCTGCTACAACAATCTTCTCCGAGCTAGGCACGCCTCTCACTACCTCCTCCAAAGCCTCCTAAAACCGCATCTTCTCCTCCCTTTCCGAGCCCACTTGCGGCGCATAAGCACTACACACATTCAGGGTAAACCCCCGAATGACCAACTTAATAGTCATCAACCTATCGTTGATCCTCTTCACCTCTACTACCTGGCCTCTAAGTTCTTCATCTACTAAGATGTCAACTCCATTCCTACGCTTCTCGCTCCCCGAGTACCACAGCTTGTAACCATCCACATCCCTAGCCTTAGACCCTACCCACTTGGTCTCCTGAACACACGCGATATTGATCCTCTTCTTCCTAAGAATCTTCACAAGCTCTATGGACTTACCCTGAAGGGTCCCTATATTCCAAGACCCAACCCTCAGCCTACCATCACTATCCACACGCCCTCTTCTACCACCCCCGCGGCCAAACCTTGGCCTCCCTCCCACTCCCACTCTTTCCTCATCCCCCGCCCCCACAACGGCCCCACGCCCCAACCCCCTCGAACATGACCCTATCCAACCATTACCTCCCACAGTCACTACTACAAGAAAATAAATAAATGAGGAAATATAAGAAAGTATAATCAAGGGCAAGAACGACCCCAGCAACAGCAACAACAGACAACAGGCAATATCAACCACAGACAGCAGGCTATATCAACAAATCAAACGCAAGTCAAGGTACAGGGGATACTACTAGCATAATACGAAGAATGAAATAATTAGGGTTAGAAGTCACCGGGTGACGCTTGTAGACCAAGCCGGAGAACCAAAATCCAGCGTAGACCGGGTTCCGGGGATTTTCGGTGCTGAGATGGAGCTGCGGCTGCTGGAGACGGAGGGAACTGGTCGTCGTCCGGGTGCTGCAGCTGCTGGCGGCCGAGCGGCGGGTACAGACGGAGTTGCGGCTGTTGGAGACCGATCGACGGCTGGCTGGAGACCGAGGGGGGGTTGGATCTCGCCGGGGCTGCTGGAGACCGAGGGGGGGTTGGATCTCGCGCAGCTGCTGGAGACCCAGGTGGGGGGTGGGGGTGGGGTCTCGCCGGGGCCGGCGGGGGGGGGGGGGTTGGATCTCGCCGGGGCTGCTGGAGACCGGGGGGGGGTTGGATCTCGCGCAGCTGCTGGCGACCGAGGTGGGGGAAGGATCGGCACCGGATGTCGGGGCCAGAATCGGGTCGGGTCGACGCCGAAGACCGGCGACAGCGACGGGGGCCGGGAACCGGGGAGAGAGAGAGAGACCCGGGGGAGGGTCGGCGCCGACGGCCGGCGATCGGAACCGGAGATCGGGTCGGGTCGACGCCGAAGGTTGGCGACGGGGGGGCGGGGACCGGGGAGATAGAGAAGGTAGTGAGAGAGAGAGCCGTTAGAAAATATCATAAAGCAACAGAAGAACCTGTTGTAAAACGTTCACTCTAAGCTCGTGAACTAGACAAAATTGTCTCAAAGATGAAAAAATGCAAAACAACATCAATGGATTAAGGAATGAAGCAGTCGTGCCATCTCGATATGTGATACTGCAACATCAAGTGATGATTTAGATTGATGACAATCAATCATTGTGCATTTGCCAGTATATGCATTTGTTTGTTCATGTGAATACGCTCTAGGGATTTTGCATTTTCAATTGAAGTAAGAGCAAGAATCAACAACATACTAACTGAACATGTAGGAGAAGCCTATACTGCAGATACAGTCAAGATCAAAATCATCAACAAAAATTGGATTATTGATGAGCAATTTCCAGTAACCAACTACATGAAGAAGCACCATGTCCTTACAAATTGGTAGCAAACTTCGCATTTGGGGCGAGTCATTTCCCTGAAGCATGATTTGTGATATGTTTTGTTCCCTGATAAGGAAAACTTGATTCAACAAAGAAATCAATGAGCTAAACATGAAAGATTTAAAACCATTCAACCTGTACAAGAATTGAGATTACAAGTTCAATTTTGTTTCCTTTTTGGGTGAAAGATTGAGTTACGCAGCACAAGATAATTGTAGACCAAGGACAAGAATGTACCTCATGTTCAGTAATTGGGTAACCACAGGCACAACAAAGAAAGCACTCTGGATGAAAGAATGTTCCCATGCATCCCAAACAATTGCCAGAACCAATATCCCCATGGCAACCACTACATATTCTGCAAATTATACATGTGCATATAAGATTTCTTGTACTCAAGAAATAATGATGCTCCGTGACGGTATATGTTAATCCCGAAACAAGTGTGCACAAGCAGCAGTTTCTATCAAAATGCAATAGATGTTCCTTCAATACATTAAAACTACAAAAGCATGTCTACTGAAAGACACAAAATTTGTTTAGATGTTCATATACATGGACATCAATTCAGATGCATTTTGGTAGAAACTGCTGCTTGTTCACACTTGTCTCGGATTAAATTTGAATTTGTTTATTCTCCAGTTTTCCACCAAAGGTTTCAGGAAAGCTTTGAAGGTTTCATCTGTAAATGGTATCAGCATGCTACACTTTCCATTTTCAGTGAACACTCACAGAAATTTTTCTCAATAACTCGACAATAATTTGATGCTCCATGAATTTATCACTCTAGAGGCAGCCTTCTT
The DNA here is from genome assembly GCA_030864225.1 of Capsicum baccatum var. pendulum. Classification (NCBI taxonomy): domain Eukaryota; kingdom Viridiplantae; phylum Streptophyta; class Magnoliopsida; order Solanales; family Solanaceae; genus Capsicum; species Capsicum baccatum. Next base: position 142,056,413 of record CM061552.1, read on the forward strand.
TAAAAAAAAATCCATAAATACTAGAAAGCAGCAGTCTTTGTTCTCTTCTTTGATCCAAGTAAAACTACAAACGAAACAGGACCCCATGCAGGACTTCTTTCTTTTTAGTCTTTACCCCTTAACAATTATAAGTGGATAGAAAGTTACTGGAGCTTTGCAAGACAGGGTTAAATGAAATGCAGTAGCAGAGAATTAGGCTAAATCTCACATTACACTATGCACAAGAGGATATTTCAACAAAATTCAATTACCTATAACTTCTGGGATTATATTCCCAAGGGGCATATGGAAGAGAATATGGAGGAGGATATGGAGGATATGACGATGAACTAAGGTCATGGCTAAGTGGTCTTCCTAGATCTTCATCATTGTCAGTCCTGCATTTGTATCCTGTGAAGCACAGAACTGTCAGTCTCAACTTCAAAAGATTGAAATTCGTCATACAGTCAATAGAGAACAGAACAAGATATATAGATCTCTGGAGGACAGCAACAAGGAATTTAACTCTCATAGACTTGAAAATATAAACGAAAGTAAACTTTTAATTGCCACCTGGTTGTTTCAAATCTTCGGTCAAAGAGACTGCAGTAGCATGGTCTAGTTCCTCTTTCTCTTTATTAGCCTTAGAGAGATCATCCTGATGAACTTTAAAATTGTGTTAAGAAATATTTAATTAGACGAGACATCAAATCCAATTTAAAAGGCATTACAAAGCTTAGTATAAGAAAATATAGAAGACAGTTATGAGCAAATATATGGTAGAAGGATAAAGCAAAACTCTAATTTGGATCATGACTGGAAGAATTTAACCATTAACTTCTGAAGCAGCCAAAATTCTTTCCTTGGGAACAAGTACTCCAGCTGAAACACAGAAGTGACCTTTTTACTAGGTCAAGATCAAATGTTGGATCATTCTTGGTCAAAAAAGAGAAATTTTGAACGAAATATGTCCAATGGATTTTACGAAGCTTAATCCCTTGCTACGTGGCTTATCTTAGAAACCAATCATTCGTGGTAATTGCCGAAAACAATTTAAGAATTATCAGCTTTGCAGGTCATATCTAAGGTGGATTATTGTTGAAATGAAAAACTTCAATGTGCTACAATGGTACATGGAAGACACAAATATACCAAGCCTCGGAAATGGGAACTGTTGGCAGACCATACCTGGGATATCCTCTAAATTATGTTGGTTATAGACTTAAATAACAAAAATCAAAGCACCAATGAAACTGTTAGGTAGGCGTTATCTTCCTTTCCCCAGTTCACATTACAGGTTTTTACCCAGAAAGGTATACATTGCTACAATAAGCTTATGTAAAAATACCTTGAAGGAATCTTTTGACTTTTCATTTACTTCTTTACTCTACCTTTGAATGTATAATTATATTTTCTCCTAAAATAAATAAAAATCAAGACAACCATTTTCCCAACATCAAGAATATACACTCCGCACCCAAGGGTGTAAGCTGGTGGTCAATGAAGTGGTTGAAAACCATGAGGTCTCAAACACAAATCTCAGAGGAGACAAAAACACTCGGTGATTTCTTCCAATCTGTCATAGCATTGGTAGATGGAGTTATTTGGTACGTGTTGCTAGTGGGAGGTGGCAGGTAGCCCCTGAAATTACTCGAGGTGCGCGCAAGCTGGCCCGACACCATGGTAAAAAAAAAAAGAATATACACTCCAGCAAGTTTGAGAAGGCAAAAATATATAATCTGAATCAAAAATGAATGAAGAGTAAAAAGATTACCAATGTTGTGAGTGGAGCGCGCCAAAACATATTCTCATCTCCTAGAAACTGTGGTTGATGTCCACGTGGCAATCCCCTATTAACTGACCCACCCTTGAATATCTTTGTCAGCCATTTCATAAACCTTGACTTCCTCTCTGCGTATGAAGAAACAACGTGACCTGCTTTAAACCCCACAATAATAGCAACAAAAAAATCCAACCTTCTTACGTAAGTAAAAACAAAGATTCAAGGAAAATAGTCAAAAGTCTATACGTTAAATAACAAAAAAGATGCAAAAAAAGAATATGGGAACTTGTGAAACATTACCATATATGCAAGGCTGAGAATACTGATTGACACTTGAAGAAGACATGGAAAAAAGGCAATGGAACAGGGAGAGAATGTAATGTAATGGAAGAGAAGAGAGGGTGGAGGTGAGAGAAGAAGAATCGCATCCTTGGAAAAGGGAAAGTTATAAGAGAAAGCAGAGAATCTTTGAGAGGGAAAGAGATTCTTGGCTTGGGGATTGGGAAAAAAGTGGGAGAAGAGAAATAAGGGAATCTGATCGTGATGGAAAGGGAAGGAGAAAGGCAAAACATAAACTGGCTCTGAATTGGAGTGTGAGTGAAGACTCTCAATGAAGTCATATTATGAAATTCTAAGCATTCAAGAATGTCTTCCTGTCAGAATTTTCGAAAGTTCGATGCCACAGAAAGGATGTACCTTTCACGAAGTCGGATTTCATTTATTTAAACTTACCCTACTCTCTCGCAATTAGAACCACCAAAATGAGTAATAAATAAGACTAATAAAGCCATGTTGGAATCTAAAACCTCTAGATAAGAGGTTGTTTGGATTGCCTTAAAAGTACGTCAAATCAGTTTAAAAGTATTTTTTAACTTATTTGAATGTTTGGCAAATAATAAAAGTGTTAAAAAATAAGTCCTTTTAAGCTCAAATAAGTCAAAAGTTATAAGTTGGTCTACCCCAACTTATTGCTTTTGACTTAAAATCCATTTTAAGTTTTACAGGAAATCTTGATAGTTTAATCGGTTAGTTACCTGAACTTCTACTTTGTTGGTGAGGGTTCGATTCCTCGTACTGTAATCCCCCCTCATTCCCCTTCCCCTGCCTCAATTTTAAAATCAATAAATCATTTTAAGTTTGAGAAAGTAATTTACCCATTATCCCTTACATGTTCTTGAAACTCCTAAGATATCCTTCTCTATTCTAACTTATTCTTCCATTTATTTCTCTCTTCCATGGGTATTTTCTATCATAGTTTATATTTTTTTTTCTTTGCACTTTGTAATGTTATGATTGATTAGTTTATTTCGTTATTTAAATTTTATTATTCAAAGAATTTATTAATTAAAAAATATTAAATATTATTTGAAGAGGTATGTGGGTGGAGGCAGAACATATTCCTCTTCCATCATAATGAATGTCACTTTGATTTAAATTTTTTCATGACAAAAAAAATTGATAAGGAAATTCTTTTTATTCTTGTTGTAATTAATAATTTTATATTGCAGTGAAAATTATATTTTTGCTATTTTTCAATTTCATACAACGTTTCAATAAACAATCTGAAATTATTAGAAAATAATTTTATCTACAAATTACAAATTACCGTATTTCAGCTTCTGTGATTAAAAAAAATTACTAATCATTATCTTGAAAATTTTAAATTTTACGAATGAGATTCTAGGACTTTGTCATGAAGTCCACATGTGAAGTAATATAACTTAGAAACGATCAATGACAAACAACTTTTATGTACGAATTAGGTGTCAATTCATTATCATAGTCTTTAAGGAACTCAATTGCCATGCCAATCATATAAAATAAACTAATTGTAAAGAGACACACCCATAACATCAACAACAAAAAAGAATAGGTGTGATTGAAAAGCAATTAAAAAATAATGTGAAATTAAATCAAGTAGCCATGCATGTTTAAAAAAGGATGTTTATATTGAAACTGAATTAAAATATATATTAATTTGAATTTGAATTATTTTAGATTTTCTTAAATAATAATCAACTCTACATATTGTTAATAGCTTTAAGGGTATTTTAGATATTTTGACAAAAAGAAAGTGTTTAACAACACTTGTTTACCAAACACATCAACAACTTTTTTTTAGTTTCAACACTTTTATCCAAACACGTAACTGCTTATTTTGTAAATAAGTTTCAGCACTTTTAAAGAACTTGTTAAAAGCCATTTTTTTTGCCTATCCAAACAGGCTCTAAGTGTCATGATTCAAAACTCGAGGTCATAAGCATACCTATCATATCACAATTTTGATAGGTAAGCCCAATATCCAAAAAAGATAGAATAACGGAAAGAAGATAAATGACAACCAAATACATGAATTTATAATAAAGTCCAGCCAAATGTAAAAAAAAATTGTGAAACTAAAATAAATACAACTCAAATTCCAAAATCTAGTGCCATGAGTGAAGAGTTTTAATAACCAACATAAAATACAAAAATACCCAACTCTGTCTCTGAAATGCGAAATAAAGATAATATAATAATATGATAATATGATGAAATCTGGAACATGCTCCAAACAATGAGCTCACCAGTTCTCTGAAACAGCCTTAACTCAGCACGAACTCAAGCTTCATTGGTCGCACTCAAACTGAAATCTGCGCTAAAAAGGTACCAAAAGTAGGAGTGGGTACAATACACTTGTACTCAGTAGGCATCATAGGCCAACCAAGCGAAGTAGAAAATTAAACATATAAAGGATACTATGAGCCTGCTACCACATGCATACAAAAAAGTTTTCAATGACGAATCAAGTTGTATCTCCTAACAATATACTTAATACAACTATAATAACAGTACAGAAGCACTACACACTAATATATAAGGAAGACTAAATTATACATTAACAAATACATAAGAGGAATACAAATGATGCAATGTAATGATATGATAAGGATATAATGTGTTAATTTCACCTTATATACACCTTCCAAGCATAAGTGATAACGCTCAATCTACAACTCTCTTAGGAGTGTAAAGCGGTCGTTAGCAAATATAGAACCCAACCTGGGTTGGGTGTCGATCCCACAGGGAATAGCTTGGCCAACAAGTAAGCAACGATTACTAGACTTTTAGTGCAAGTCTCGTAATAAGGGGGGATTGTAATGTGTAACCAAATTATTAAAGCAAAACTGAAAATAGCAAAGTAAAAAGAAAAGGATTGTTACGTAAGTTGTAGACAATGAGAATTGAAGCGTTGGAGTTATGTCCACCTCCTGAGTTATACGTCTCTATTGACTATGAGTATGTAGAATTTCGACATGCATGTGCTTATAGAGAATTGTATTCGGTGGTAAATCCAGGCGTCTTTCGACCTATTCGAGGATTATTTCACTTTAACTCTTTCGAGCTTAAAGCGTGTCTAACGGTACGAATTCTCGAAGAGGTTAATCCAGTTACGGCACTAACTGTTTAGTAGGGAATTTAGGGTGTGACCCTACTACCTTGACATTATCTCTTTTCCAGACAAATAACCTTTCTTTCAAACAAGTTAAATGTTATACTGGTGTATTCTTGTGTTTGCAACCACAAAGAATTTAGATTAAGATGAAGAGAATAATGATATAAGCATCATACGTGTCACGAACTCACAAGCTCATAGCAATAGATAGTATTTCAGTTGGCTTCCATAGCCCCAAAAGAGAAGTTTAGTTACCCATGAATGCGAAGGAGATCACGATTGACATTATTGTTATACCATAATAATGATGAATTTCGTGTAACACAAAAATGGTAGGCGTTTAGGCGTGAATTCCTTAGCAAAGTAACGTTTCTCTTATTGCGGAAATTAAGAATTGAATAGATGAATAGAAGAAGAAAAATAGAATTAAAGGAAGAATTCAGAATTGAGAAGTAGAATGTATCTCTCCACTAAGGGAGGAATGCCTTTTTAAGTGAAGAATGAATAAAAATCTCTAGCATGATAGGGTATTTATAATACCCATATCCTAATCCTATTAAGCTAATGAAATACTTAACCCAATTGTACTAAGTTAATGTAACATTATCCAAATCCAAATAAACTAATGAAATACTTAACCCAATTGTACTAGGTTAATGTATCATTATCCTAATCCAAATAAGTTACTGCAAGTCCCCAAAGTCTTCAGAAATGCTGTTTTAGCCCGGGACAGATTTTCCATGCATCACTTTTGGTCCTTTAGGCATCCAAGCTCCCTTTCCTTCCTTCGTGAGCTTTCTTTGGTGTCAAGTAAGCCATAAAATGCTGATTTCTGCATCAATTATACCTGAAACTTTGCTAATCATGTTCGTTAGCTCACTTACAGGAAAAAGGACTAAAAGTGCATGAAATATATAATTTGTTCTCAAAACATGGCACAAATATGGGCAAAATATATTGATATAGGCGTGTAAATTCGCCTATCATCAACACCCCACACTTGAAGCTTTGTTCGTCCTCGAACAAAATATCATATCCCTCTACACATCAACTTAGGGTTTCACAGCAACAACACAAAATATTCGTCAAGACAAGCACAATAATTATCAACAAAGAGTAGTTTTCCGATCATTAGTAGAAATAGTTTAACCTCTAGCATAGACTCGTGATGGTGGTCAACTCATATTCAAAAGTTAAGGCACACATAATCATATACAACTATCCAAAACTCATCTACCATGTGTGTCTCATAATATATTACCCATAATCACTCACAAGTATAATCTTTTTCAAACATGGGTATCAACATATCCTTGCTCTCACTCTCACAAAGAATTCGTATGCAGCAACTGATGACCATAGGCTTGCCCTTAGTGTAACACTCCACTAAATGTCAGAATGCTAAGCTTAGGATCAAGTAGGTCTTTTGATAGTTGTAATGTAGGCTAAGGGATGGGTAGGACTATTTTGGCCAGAAATAGTGACTAAGTTCCTAAGCACTTTAATACATCACATTGTATCATTGACAATTTTTTTTTCTTTCAACCTTTATTCTTTCTTTTATTCTACCACCCTTGTTCTCCTCTTTTGTTTTTCAATTTTAAACATAACTCACTTTTCAGCTTTCTTTTTCCTTCTTCTTTTCACAATATACCTCTTATGATAGCACTTTCTTTTTCATAACACATTCAAGCACCATTACAATTTGAAGCATCATACTCACCCAATTTCCTCTTATATTGTCACATGACTTTATACTTTAAAGAACTTAGGAATTTGGATCAAATCACGGTCTTGAAAAAAATGGATTAGGCTTACATACAAGGTTGTCAAAGAAATAGGCTAAAGGCTCAAAAGGGTTTAACTAGGATGATGTCCATGGGTAGGTAAAACATGTATAGGTTGCCAAAGAAATGCCTAAATCATCTCCTAAACTTACACTCCTTATTTTCGCTTTGCATACATACCAGGCAAGTTCTAGCATTAGCCACAAACATAGAATATACTATTATCTCACATACACAAGGCACATGGTCGACTTGATTGGAAGTAATATAGACTCTCGACCCAACAAGTGAAGGAATTGAACCACAAAATATCACATAATGAGTCACAACTAGAGCCTAAACGTCTCAATAGTCATAATTGTAGCACATACTCTTGTTATAATCTCTTGTTGCCTATTGGAATTATTTCATGTGAAGCTAAAAAAAGTATTCCTAAAAAAAACGACACCAAAATAAAACAAAGTAAACAGAGTAAACAAACATAGATGCGATAGAGAAGTATAGCATGCGATACCGCCACCCCACACTTAAACGGGACACTGCCCTCAGTGGAAAATAAATACGAAGAACCTGGTCAGTCGGACTCTTCCTCAATGTCGGGGATCATACCCCCTTCGTCGGAATCATCATAAGAGTCGTCGTCAGAGTTCTCCTCCTCGTCGGAGTCTGGCAAGCGTCGATCGTCATCGGTCGACACATCATTATCTAGAGGTTCCTCAAAGTATACACCCACTCCACACATCTCTCGTGCATGCATTTTCATTGGATAATCATGGTCCAGCTGTTGGAGCTCTTCAGCAGTTGGAACACGACCCCCACTCATCATTGTGAAGCGTGTCATGCCATAAAGATGACGGAAGAAACTCTCATCACGAGCATGTCTCTCCGCAGTAGTAAGGTTGACACCATGAGTAGTTTCAGCGTCTTTGACCTTGGTGAGGTCAACCTTCTTCGGGTTATGTGGGAGTTTGTGATCAGCTGGTTCCTCTTCGATATCCTCCTTCCGCAAGAGTGCTGTCAACAGATTACCAAAAGTAGAGTGGGACCTTTTGTGGAGTCTGGCCTTCCGCATTGTAGAGCGAATGATTGCCCCAAAATTGATAGGGACATTCGTCATCAAAGCATAGACCAAACACACTCTATCTCTTGATATCTTGGTGTATTGAGTCCCAGGAATAAGGCATGAGTTGACAATACGCAACCAGATTCTTGCTTCCCTATTCAATGGAGCATAGAGGAAGGTGTTGTGTCGTCCGGTATCTTGGTGTCTGCCCCACCTTGCCATCGATCTACTTCCACAAAGTGTGTGTCGTATTGCTCTATAAGGAGGCCTGCTGTACAGGTCTTTGAATGGTGCTGGGTCGACCGAAGGTAAACCAAGAAAGGAGTTGAGCAAATCCGCGTTGAGCTGTAACACTTGGCCCCGAATCTTGACTTCGTTGCCTGTGGTTTTCGGCGACCAGTTGGCGTAGAACTCCCTTGTCAAATCAAGATTACATTCTCCCATGTCGCGGAAGATGAAATCCAGTTTCAACGCCATTATTTTCGCCAACATACGCGGCTCTTTCTTCGCTATGGTGTCCTTGTTGATCAAGTCGACGTGAACATATTTCTGTTCCTTGTTGTTCTTGTACCATTCTTTGGCTTCCTCCTCAAGAACCCATTTTATTCCAAACATTCGTCGGGGTAGTTGCATTGAGGATGATTCTCCTTGTTCCTTGCGACCTCTCTTCTTGCCCTTTTGGGAAGTGGTAGCCTTATCTTGTCGCACTTTAGGTGCCATTGTTCCTGAGATTTAAACAGTATTCATGTTAGTATCAACTCAAAGGAAACAATCTATACACAAGCCATCGGGGTACCACCCCACACTTAGGTTCATTAATACAAAACAGTGAAGTGAATTCATACATTTTAGGAACTATGTTCCGACAAGAAAATCAGCGATGTATCACTACTTGCAGCCATTGCACTACTTTCATGTTAGGTATAACAACACTACTACGTAGGGGTTACATTATGGTATAGTTACATTCAACAATCACAACCTCCTAAGTTGGTAGTCAACTATAGGTCTTATCCCGATGAACGGGATAGTCTAACATGTAAGTCTCCAAGTATCAAACTTAAGCAATTTTCATAACCATAGAAATTCCGCAAATAGTATAACAAGGCTAGTAAAACCAAATTCAAGTCGAAAACAAGTCAAGATTATCCTAACGTATATGTTTTCTCACATGTTTTTGTATCAACAATCCAAACACATTAACATCACCAATAATCTTTCAAGATGTAGCAATTCATAATAAGCATAGCAATGTAGTACTTACGAGAAATAGATGAAGAATAAAAGAGTACTTACGTGATTGAAGCCTTTGGAGATGTTCTTGTGAATTGGAAGAGCAAAAAGAAAAAGTTTGAGATGATTTGGAGAGAGTATGCGGCGCCCTTAGGTCAATTTCTAGTGTGGTTATGTTTCAAGACTAAGTCCCCTTTATATAGGAAGAGAATGGGTCTGGTTTTGACCCATTTACAAACGGTTTTGGAGACAAAAATTCCCTATATGCGGCGCATAATGCTTGGCATAGTCATAGTATAGACGGCGCATAGTGTATGGCATTTAGGGACATATGCGGCGCATAGGTCATGGCATTTAGGGACATATGCGCCTCATAGTGTATAGCATTTGAGATACTGAGACCTAATGCTATAGCATAGGCGGCGCATAGTGTATAGCACACTTAAGAATGGGCGGCGCATAGGGTATAGCACACTAGATTCCGAGACCTTGGGCTATAGGATAGGTTGTGCATTATTCGTGGCCTAGTTTTACCTAGGCCTAGCCTTCCTCGATGCCTATTTTGGCATGAGCACTGCTCAATCCATAGCCTTATGCATCCTTATACCTAACTTACCACCTTTTCCATCCAATATGTCCAAATCGTCATTTGAAACCAATCTCCTCGTTGAATACTTCTCGCACCTATATTTGCTCAAAACTAATGAAAACGATTAGTACGATGGGTTGCCTCCCACCAAGCGTCTTAGTTTTGGTCGTGGAACGTATCTTATTTTTGGATTTTCTCTTATCAAAAGCAAAACAAGTAATAGAACAAAAGAAAGACAAAACGATAAACGAAAAACGATAAAACAATAAAACGATGGGTTGCCTCCCATCTAGCGCCTTATTTATTGTCGTGGCTCGACATAGTTTCCTAGAGTACTTAGACTTCATCGAGATAAGGGATAGCCATATAATTCATCGAGTCAAGAGGACCGATATAAGGTTTAACACGTTGGCCATTCACTTTGAAGACAATGCCATTATTGTCTTCCAATTCGACTACTCCAGACGAGTAGACCTGACTAACTTTGTATGGACCAGACCACTTAGACTTTAACTTACCTGGGAAGAGCTTCAATCGTGAGTTGAAGAGAAGTACCATATCACCCCTTTGGAAGTTTCGTCGAACGATCCGCTGATCATGATACTTTTTCATCCGCTCCTTGTATAGGTCTGATCTTTCATATGCATGGAGACGGAACTCATCTAATTCGTTCAGCTGCTCCAACCTCAGATTCTTAGCATCATCCTGATTCAAATTCAACTGCTTCAATGCCCACAATGCCTTATGCTCGAGCTCGATGGGTAAGTGACAAGCCTTCCCATAAACTAGTTGATAAGGAGACATGCCAATGGGCGTTTTGAATGCAGTCCTGTATGCCCATAGTGCATCATCAAGCTTCCTAGACCAATCCTTCCTATTCGCATTAACCGTCTTCGCAAGGATTTGCTTGATCTCGCGATTGGAAACTTCTACTTGTCCACTAGTTTGGGGATGATAAGGCGTAGCTACCTTATGATGCTTGACACCATCTTGGCCACAACTGATTTGAATAGCTTGTTGCAAAAGTGAGATCCTCCATTACTTATGATAGTACGAGGTACTCCAAAGCGAGAGAAGATATTCTTCTTTAAGAACGATACAACACGCTTCCCTTCATTGTCGGCCAACGCTACAGCTTCCACCCATTTTGAAACATAATCTACAGCAACCAAGATGTACTTCATTCCAAACAAATTCACGAATGGACCCATGAAATCAATACCCCACACATAAAAAAGTTCTACCTCAAGAATTTTGGACATGGGCATCTCATGGTGTTTCGATATAGCACCTTGGCGCTGGCATTGGTCGCACCTTCTAACATAGTCGTAGGCATCTCTAAATATCGAAGGCCAATAATAACCACTTTGCAACACCTTTCTTGCTGTTCGATTACCTGCATGATGTCCTCCAACTTGGGAAGTGTGGCATGCTTCCAAAATATTAGGCACCTCTACATAGGATATACATCGTCGAATAATACCATCCGCGCATTGTCAAAACAAATATGGCTAATCCCAATAGTAGTGTTGTACGTCATGCATAAACTTTCTTCTTTGGTGGTAAGATAAATTGGCAGGTATCACATTACTCACCACGAAATTTGCAAAGTCGGCATACCATGGTAATTTTTCCATTATCGTCGCTAATATCTCCTCGTCAGGGAATGCATCATCAATCTGAATTTTAGGTTGCGCCACATGCTCATTCTCGAGTCTAGATAGGTGATCAGCCACGTGGTTCTCACAACCTCTTCTATCTTTGACTTCGAAATCAAACTCTTGTAGCAGCAATACCCATCGAATCAACCTTGGTTTTGCATCCTTCTTTGTCATTAGATACCTAACAGCTGCATGGTTTGTATGAATGATAACCTTAGTTCCCAATAGATAGGCACGAAACTTCTCAAACGCATACACAACCGCTAGGAGCTCTTGTTCTGTCACAGTGTAGTTCCTTTGGGCTTTATTTAGGACCTTACTTGCATAGTAGATAGGATGAAATAATTTCTCCTTTCTCTGACCAAGAACAGCACCAACGGCTATACTACTAGTATCACACATGACTTCGAACGGGAGAGACCAATCTGGTGCTACCATGATAAGGGCTTCAATGAGTTTTGCTTTGAGGCATTCGAATGCCTTTAAGCAATCTTCATTAAAGTCAAACTTCGCATCTTTCTCCAATAGTTTGCACAATGGACTAGCAATTTTGGAGAAGTCTTTAATGAACTGACGATAGAAACCTGCATGGCCAAGAAAACTACGAACTCCTTTCACCGAAATTGGAGGCGGTAGCTTCTCAATAACCTCTATTTTTGCTCGATCAACCTCTATTCCTCTTGCGGATATCTTTTGCCCAAGAACGATTCCTTCTTTTACCATGAAGTGGCACTTTTCCCAATTCAGCACAAGGTTGAATTCTACACATCTTTGCAATGCCATGCTCAAGTTTTCCAAGCACGACTCAAAAGATTCACCAACAAATGAAAAATCATCCATAAATACCTCCAAAGTGTCCTCAACCATATCAGATAAAATGGACATCATACAGCGTTGAAAGGTGGCTGGTGCATTACATAACCCGAATGGCATACGTTTGAAGGCAAACGTACCATATAGGCATGTAAATGTTGTCTTCTCTTGGTCTTCGGGGGCAATACAAATCTGATTGTAGCCTGAATAACCGTCCAAGAAACAAAACCATCCTTTCCCCGCTAATCGATATAGCATTTGGTCCATGTATAGAATTGGGAAGTGATCTTTGAGTGTCCAAGAATTCAGCTTTCGGTAGTCCATGCATACTCTCCATCCAGTGATGGGTCTGAGTGGAATAAGCTCGTTCTTCGTATTCGCGACCACCGTCATGCCTCCTTTCTTGGGAACACATTGTACCGGGCTTACCCATGTACTATCCGAGATAGGATATACAACTCCTGCGTCTAACCACTTGATAATTTCTTTCTTTACCACTTCTTGCATAGGTGGGTTTAGACGTCTTTGATGCTCAATGGTGGGTGTGCAATTTTCTTGAAGCTGAATTTTATGTGTACAAATCCCTGGTAGAATACCAATAATATCCGCAATGGTCCATCTAATGGCTGGTATATACTTGCGTAGAATAGCAATAAGAGCTGCAACTTGTTGCTCACCCAAATCGGCTTCCACAATGACTGGAAGAGTATTTCTGCTTCCTAAGAAGGCGTACTTCAAATGACTTGGCAGCTCCTTCAATTCTAACGTGGGTGGCTCTTCAATAGATGGCTTAGCTGGTGGTGTGGGTCGATTCTTGAGATCAAGATCCAGCTTCTTGGGAGCATAGCGATATGTCCCTAATCCCGATAGAGCACAAGTAGCTTTTTCAGAATTTTCAGCATCCTCATTCTCTCCTTTCATAAGCACAACCGCCAAAGGATCATCGATACTTTGCTTCTCTTCAAGTAATTGTTTTCATCATCAAAGAAAACATCAGCCACCGAAAATACACTGAGATCTTTGGGTTGCTTCATTGATTTGCACACCTCAAAGCGAACCACTTCGTCATTTATTCGGAATGAAAGCTCATTGGCTCTCAAATCAATGAGCACACTTCCTGTAGCAAGGAAAGGGTGCCCCAAGATTATGGGAACTTCTGAGTCTGCCTCATAATCCAAAATAACAAAGTCTGCCGAAAAGATGAATGAAGAAACCTTTACCAATACATCACATAGAATACCAACAGGTCGTTTTACCAACCTATCCGCCATGACAAGCCTCATGTTGGTTGGAGTAGGATCACCCAACCCCAACTTCTTATAGATTAATAATGGCATCAAATTGATGCTGGCTCCTAAGTCACATAATGCTTTGGCAAAATTCAACGATCCAACGGTGCAAGGAATAGTGAAAGCTCCGGGGTCGGCCTTCTTCTGAACTATCGACCGGGTAGCAATTGCACTATAATGATGCACATCTTCTTTCAACTCATAACTTGCTGCCCGCTTCTTAGTCAAAAGATCCTTCATAAATTTCGCATACCCAGGCATTTGTTCAAGTGCCTCCACCAATGGAACATTAATGGTCAGCTGCTTTAACATAGTCATGAATTTGCTGAACTTTGTGTTATCCGCCACCTTCTTCAATCTTTGGGGAAAAGGTGGTGGTGGGTATGGAAGTGTTCTCTCCACGGTTTTCTTCTCCTCTTGCTTCCATTTTTCAGATTTTTCAGGTTGCACAACACTGGGTGAGGCGTCTTGTCATCAGGAGTAAGTGCTGCGGCATCTTCTCCTTTTGCGTTGTCATCCATGCCCGCAATTTCGTCAACCACTTGCTTGCCTTTTGCTGAAGTTTCCAGCACCTTACCACTTCTGGTAGTGATGGCCATGCATGACCCATCATTCCTTGGGTTTTGCACAGTATCACTAGGTAAAATGCCGGCCTTTCTTTGATTGAGTGCTGCTGAAAGTTGGCTCAATTGCTGCTCTATTTGCTTGATTGAAGTGGAATGTGAATCAACTAATTGTTTCATGGAGGACAAATCATTAATTACCTCCGTTACTCCCGCGCTCGTTGCTTCCACTCCTTTCAATAATTTAGCCATCATGTCTTCCATACTTCCAGAATTAGATGTGGTGGTGTCACGTCTACCAGGGGGAACGTACAAACCACTCTTTTCATTCTTGTTCTTCCAACTACCTTGGTCCTTGTTTCCAGATTTATCATAATAGTTCCGACCTTGGTTTCCTTGGGTATTCCCATGGAAACCCCCTGATTGTTTAAGTAGTTGGCCTCCTCTTCCGAATCAGATTCGTCTCTTCCTTTTGACGCAATAGCTTTCACTTTTTCGGTCTTCCCTGATAATAAATGCTTTGTAAGAAGATCCATTTGTGTTTTCATATGCGCCATATCTTGATCACGTTCTTCTTCTCTTCTTCTTTGGTCTGCAGTCATGCCAATAGATAAAGTGGGGCTTGCTACCTCAGAATCCCTGGTATGCCAAGCTCTACTTTGTTTCATCATACAATCTAGCATATTTCTTGCTTGACCAAAAGTGAGGTCCATAAAAGATCCTCCAGCTGCGTTATCCACCACTGGCTTAGTTAATTGAATTCAAGGCTCTATACAATATCTCCATTAGGTGAACATTGGTCATGTGATGGTTTGGGCATCTCGCTAGCTTTGTCTTGAACCTCTCCCATGTTTCATGAAGAGCTTCAGTGGGAAGCTGACGAAAGTTGCTGATTTCATCTCTCAATTGTGCTCTTTTGGATGGCGGAAAGAATTTTTCTAGGAAAGCGTCTCTCAATTGCCTCCAATTTGTAATTGAATCAGGAGTCAGCCCATTCAACCATAGTGTTGCCTCCCCAGAATGAGACAATGGAAATAGACGTAATCGAATTGCATTCTGACCAACACCAGGATTGTCAAACGACTTGCATGTAGAAATAAAGTTGATGAGATGCATATTCGGATCATCGCCTGCTAGTCCACCAAATAATCCCTTGAGTTGCAATAACTGAATCATGGTGCTTGTGATGTTGAAGTTGGCTCCGGGCGCTAATGGTGGAGGAATTATGGCTCTAGTGGCTCCGGCTCCATCAAGATCATCATCATCATCGTCAAAAGCTGGTTGCATGGGTTGGCGATCATACCTAAACCGAGCTTGACGACCTCTTCTGTTGGCAGGTGTTAAGATTTCAGCATCACGCCTTGGGTTTAGTAACTCGTCATCACCTAAATCCTCATCGTCAGGATTTGTTGCTCGTGCAGGGTTATCAATATTCTGTTGTTGAATTTGGGCAGCGGCAAGGGCAACCAATGTTGCTTGTTCCTGTTGAGCAGCCATCCTTTCGATTTCATCTTGTGCTTCCATTCTACCAATACGTTGTGGTTCAGGATTGATAGGTAATAACGGTTGACCAGAACTTCGAGTATGGGGCATGCACTGAATAAAAACCTGCAGTAAACAAAAACAAAAACTGAAAGTGAAAGTACGAGAATCTTTGACCAAAGGGTCTAGTAATTATCACAAACTTGATTGACACTTGTATTCCCCGGCAACAGCGCCAATGTTTGATAACGCTCAATCTACAACTCTCTTAGGAGTGTAAAGTGGTCGTTAGCAAATATAGAACCCAACCTGGGTTGGGTGTCGATCCCACAGGGAATAGCTTGGCTAACAAGTAAGCAACGGTTACTAGACTTTTAGTGCAAGTCTCGTAATAAGGGGGGATTGTAATGTGTAACCAAATTATTAAAGCAAAACTGAAAATAGCAAAGTAAAAAGAAAAGGATTATTACGTAAGTTGTAAACAATCAGAATTGAAGCGTTGGGGTTATGTCCACCTCCTGAGTTATACGTCTCTATTGACTATGAGTATGTAGAATTCCGACATGCATGTGCTTATAGAGAATTGTATTCGGTGGTAAATCCAGGCGTCTTTTGACCTATTCGAGGATTATTTCACTTTAACTCTTTCGAGCTTAAAGCGTGTCTAACGGTACGAATTCTCCAAGAGGTTAATCCAGTTATGGCACTAACTGTTTAGTAGGGAATTTAGGGTGTGACCCTACTACCTTGACATTATCTCTTTTCTAGACAAATAACCTTTCTTTCGAACAAGTTAAATGTTATACTTGCGTATTCTTGTGTTTGTAACCACAAAGAATTTAGATTAAGATGAAGAGAATAATGCTATAAGCATCATACGTTTCACGAACTCACAAGATCATAGCAATAGATAGTATTTCAGTTGTCTTCCATAACCCCAACAGAGAAGTTTAGTTACCCATGAATGCGAAGGAGCTCACGATTGACATTGTTGTTATACCACAATAATGATGAATTTCGTGTAGCACAAAAGTGGTAGGCGTTTAGGCGTGAATTCCTTAGCAAAGTAACGTTTCTCTTGTTGCGGAAATTAAGAATTGAATAGATGAATAGAAGAAGAAAAATAGAATTAAAGCAAGAATTCATAATTGAGAAGTAGAATGTATCTCTCCACTAAGGGAGGAATGTCTTTTTAAGTGAAGAATGAATAAAAATCTCTAGCATGATAGGGTATTTATAATACCCATATCCTAATCCTACTAAGCTAATGAAATACTTAACCCAATTGTACTAGGTTAATGTAACATTATCCAAATCCAAATAAACTAATGAAATACTTAACCCAATTGTACTAGGTTAATGTATCATTATCCTAATCCAAATAAGTTACTGCAAGTCCCCAAAGTCTTCAGAAATGCTGTTTTAGCCTGGGACAGATTTTTCATGCATCATTTTTGGTCCTTTAGGCATCCAAGCTCCCTTTCCTTCCTTCGTGAGCTTTCTTTGGCGTCAAGTAAGCCATAAAATGCTGATTTCTGCATCAATTATACCTGAAACTTTGCTAATCATGTTCGTTAGCTCACTTACAGGAAAAAGGACTAAAAGTGCATGAAATATATAATTTGTTCTCAAAACATGGCAAAAATATGGGCAAAATATATTGATATAGGCGTGTAAATTCGCCTATCATCAATAAGCATCCAAGAGAGGGCCCATGAGGGATTTACATTGTATATACTATCAGAATCTCATCAATCAACCTTACTAGCACATCCCACGATTAATGAGCTCTATAAAATATCTCAATTTCTTTCATAACCAATGTTTTTCAATAATAATAACTTGATGAATGAAACGAGAATGACCATGGGAACACTAAACAAACACCAAAATAGTCCACAAGTTTGAAGAATCGAGGACCCCTTTGGTGACCACTCTCGGATTCACTACAACAACAACGAAAATACAATAACAACAAGATATTGAAGGTGTAAATACACCAAAACAGAAACAATATGGCGAGATGGACAACAATAACAAGATAGGAACAACACACGGTTTTACTAACAAGAGATAGAAATGGTTACAAGAACACAAACTACTACAAGATTACAATAAAAAAGGATAGTTAGATAGACTTAATAAAGGTATAATATCAAGAACCCAAAAGCATATTCCACTCTTGTACCCTTAATACTACACACAATGTTCACTATCTCTTACGAAGATACAAGGTCGGAATCCACCTCCCAAGCATCACGTTTCCAAGCCATGAGATCAATAAGAGTGATTCCACACTCTATATGCCTAATTTTGGTTTTGGTGCCTCAAGGAGAGAGGACTTTTGTTTCTTTGTGTTTCAAGACTTGCAACATCATGAATAATCTAAGTCTAAACGGCCCACAATGTTCTATTCATACTAGGTTACAAATAAAATACAAAATATCCAAAATGCCCTTTCAAGAGCTAGGCTCCCTTCAAGTGTATTTAGGGGCTGCCTTCTTGTGTTCCAACGCTCCTCTTTACACTCCAAGTGTGATATTAGGGTTGGTTTGGGGTGTTTTAAGTTCTTCACTTGCACACTCCAAAGCCTTTGGTTCATTACATTCTCACATGCGTCCATCTTCGTGGTCGTACTTGTATCATCCTCCCTTCCTTAAAAAAGATTCGGCCTCAAATCCATGACTTGCAAAATCAAAGAGAGACAGAAAATCACACTTCCTCATGGCATGAGTGTTACGATTAGAAAAAATAAACAATAATGGTATGCACTCAAAACACTCAAAACAGCCCACCCCCAAAAAAAGAAAATCGAGGACCCTTTGAGTTCAAGTCTCGGCCAACAACAAGTCTCGACATGCCAAGGTGGTTCATATTTGACATATAACTAAGAGTCCTTAGTGTTAAACATTATGAAGCCATTATTAAATTCACTAAGGAATTGGATATAATAAGCACCCAAAATAAACGCACCTAAGCTGAGAGTAAATCTTCCCTACCCTAAGATAGCACCGGGATCAAATGGGAAGAGTGGCCATAGACACAGGTCTAAACAACATACCTATTTCCCATAGTCTTTACCACAACTACACGGCCTACTCTCTACATTAGCATACATATCATCATAAGTAATGAGAGAGTAGAGAAAGGTGGGATTCAATTCTACTTCTATTATAGTGTCCTCGGAAAAGCCATACAAAGTAGAAGAAGAAGTAGTTTCCAAGACCACACATCCCTTACCTTTAAGAGTACTCTCATCTTCCAAGAAGATATTTCCATATTTAGGAGGAATGTTGTCACACCATAGTGGGTTAACATATAAGCTATAGCTTCTAAAGCAAGCTATACCATCATTTTCACCACTAGGTCTATTAGGAGTGTTTAAACTATCTTCAAACAAGACATTGTACCTAAAGAGTGAATGATCTAAACTGCGGACTAATTTGGGACTTTCACTCTCTAAGGAATCATTATCAAGTTTCAAAGATATATCAAGCACACGATTAGCCCTATGAACCAAGCAAACATTAGAATCTTTACAACAACATAGGCTCATGGGTTCACACCTTTTTTCTTGACCAATATTTTCAAATTCTTCACTCACTTGAGACTCATTAATCACATCACACATATTCTCAAGTGGTGGGCAAATTTTACACATAAGTTGGTCAACACAAATTTCACTCGATGATGTACTTTCATTCAACGCAATAGCTTTAACACTAGGTAGACATAAATCGATCTTACTAGAAGATTTGATTCGATCATCTATAGGATCAGCTAGTGTTCCACTCGCACAACATGTACATCATCCATAAGTGGTAAGGAATCAATATACGCATATGTAGGTAAGCTACTACTCACACTCAACGACTTATTTGTCACACGTTCATTATCTATATGTACCAAAGTGTAAGAGATAGCTATTTTACCTTGACGTCCATGAGTACGTTTGTCTTTACCTTGGTGTGAAAGTCCTTCACAAGTTTGGGCAGCAACTTCCTTTGGGAAGCTCTCACCGCAAGGTGTTTGGACCTTAGGTTTTGGATTTGTTAGGATAAGTGTGGATACCAATTGGCATAGCCTTTCAACGTGCTATTTTATGTCCTCGATGTTATCGGTGATGCGGTCAAACGTGGCATCGAGATTGGTAGAAGCTATGGTACCTAAGAAAAGACAACAATGAACAACAAAACAAACAAACGTGTTAGCTCAAAATGCCTTACCACACTCTCACTCTCAATTTTTACCTCACACTTGGTTTCACAAGTGTTGAAAGCCGTCTTGTACTTCGTGAGTGATTGAGGGAGGAGTCCACCTTGGTTCGAAATAGATTTTCGTTAGAGTTGACTCAAAGAAAATTTGCTTAAGGACTTGAACCAACAAGATACAACGAATTCACAAAAGAGAAAAAAACACAAAAGAAACGTAGACACGAACAACGGATTCAAGAACTAAGTGACAACCTAGTAGAAGTTTACTAGCTTGTTAATTAGTGCTAGGATCAATTAAACGAAACTAAGAGACAACAAAATGAAACTAAGAAATTTAAAGTTTTGAGCTTAAAAATACTATGTGAATAGTAGAAGTGATGATATGGCAGCCACGTATTGGTTCGGTTTTATCAAATGGTTATTCTCAAATGTTCAAGTCTTGGTCAAAAATTAATTTGGATTGGTGGAATTTGTTTTAGGAGAGAAAATAAGTCTTGGAGCCTTTTTCAATTTTCAAGACTTGACCTTTTCTTATACTTCTCCTTAAAACATAGGTCCTTAAATCATGGAAAAGTGGTTGAGAAGTGATATAAAGTCTTTTTTCCTTCACCTTTTAGGATCTAGCATTCACTTTATGTTCTAACAATATATGAAGGAAGGTGAAGAACTTCAAGAACAAAAACAACCACACCAAGAACAATAACAACAATCTTTAAGAGCAACAATAATTTCAACGGCCAACTCCAATCCACAACAACAAACGGCAAAGTCTCTTTAGTGTTGTGTCTTCGGTTTTAACAAGAGATGAAGGTTGTGAAGAACTTCAATAACAACAACAACATTCACCAAGAACAACAACAACAACACTCCTTTCAGCAACAACAATTACACACACGGCCAAGTCAAGTTTCTCAACAACAATGTCTACTACATGATCTTACTTGTTCACGACAACAACAACAAATCTCAAATGTAGATATGGACTCAAGTGTTAGTGAATAAAAAAGATAACACTAGAAACACTTAGGACAAACAAAAATCTCAGCCAAGACAAAACAAGAACGCAATTCTCGGCCAAGAACACAACACGAACATATTGCACTTTTTCTGGAATTTTTAGTTTTTTAACAATTTTTTTTTCAACTAACAAGACCAAGATTGATTTTGTGAGAGCAAGATCAAGCCATTCTTTGATGCCAAATTATACGAGAATGAGAACGGTAACACTAAAAAAACACCAAAATAGTCCACAAGTTTGAAGAACCGAGGACCCCTTTGGTGACCACTCTCGGATTCACTACAACAACAACGAAAATACAATAACAATAAGATATTGAAGGTGTAAATACACCAAAATAGAAATAATATGGCAAGATGGACAACAATAACAAGATAGGAACAACACGCAATTTTACTAACAAGAGATAGAAATGGTTACAAGAACACAAACTGCTATAAGATTACAGGGATAGTTAGATAAACTTAATGAAGGTATAATCTTAAGAACCCAAGAGCATATTCTACTCTTTTACCCTTAACACTACATACAACTTTCACTTATCTCTTTCAAAGACACAAGGTTGGAATCCACCTCCCAAGCACCACATTTCTAAGCCATGAGATCAACAAGAGTGATTCTATACTCTATATGCCTAATTTAAGTTTTGGTGCCTTAAGGAGAGAGGAATTGTGTTTCTGTATGTTTCAAGACTTACAACATCATGAATAATCTAAGTCTAAAAGCCCTATAATGTTCTATTTATACTAGGTTACAAATAAAATACAAAATGTCCAAAATTCCCTTTTAAGATATAGGCTCCCTTCAAGTGTATTTAAAGGGTGCCTTCTTGTGTTCCAAGGCTCTTCTTTACACTCCAAGTGTGAGATTAGGATCGGTTTGGAGTGTTTTAAGTCCTTCACTTGCACACTCTAAGCCCCGGGTTCATTACATTCTCACATGCATCCATCTTCATGGTCGTACTTGTATCAATGAACATAGATGAATGCAATAAGCATAATGCTCATAACCAAATTAATGTGTTATGATCCAAACCAAGGCCTGGCAGTGACAGGTATCTCAAGCCTATCGTGAGCCGGAGACCACCCCTCAACCTTGCCTCAAGAGCATATAAATATAAACAATGAAAGTAAACTAAAATAATAATGAGAAGGATAGATAAGTCAAATATAAACTCTAAGAATCAAAACACAACAACCAATCCCACACTTTTCCATAAGAGCCTCTAAAACCAAAAATACCAACTAAGTTGGGACATGCCCTCGACTATGACAATAAAAAATCTAAAATGGAATACTAAGACAGTACTAAAAATAATGAAATATTCGAGCCTTTCGAAGGATGGGGGCTCACCACTTTACAAAAGATCCACATGAATACAAAATCACCTAACGTTGCACATGAGCAACAAAAAATCCTTTAGATACTACATCATGCAACGATGTAGCATCCAGGGATAGTCAGTGGGGTAAGAACTGGCATATAATTTAGAAAAAGTGATAAAATAATGTTATTTCAAAAAATAGTCAAAACCACATGCACAATATTTATATACATATATATAAGATGTCGGGATAGGGACAAGGGTCATGAACATAAGAGTTTGAAATATTATCCTAAACTATATAGCTCACTCTATCTTAAAGGCATCCATGGGCTATATGGGCTCAACTCCCCCTACAAAAAAAGGGTCCAATGCGTGTTAGCCGCATGAACCAAGAAAAAATTAAGGAAAGGCTAAAGACATCAAGGCTATAGCCCTCCAAAAAAATATATATTATCTGTGCACCAAGAACACGGTCACATGGACACCCAATACCGACAAATATGATTTTCAATGTTGGCCTCCCCTGAGACCTACACCTTTACAGTGAGCTATACAATTTTTTTTAAGCCCAAATTAGAACACTTTGCATATAAATCAACAATTAACCCAAGGGTCATTTATTAATACATTTACCAATTTGATATCATCATACCAATAATGCTTGCAAGCTAATTCAATTATGCCAAAAAAGTCTATATAACTAAACTGACTCCTAAGTTCCATTTAAAAATCCATGACATGGCTACCAAGGCCATCCAAAACCCATATTTGTCCATCATAGCAAGCTGTTTGACGTACAAACAGTCTATGTTTAATTGAGTAGTATAGAAGTGGATTAGAAAACATAGTAAAGGCATAAATTGACTGGAGATTTTAGGCTTAGGCTAGGTTTGATTGAGTAGTATAGACCTGGGTTAGAAAACCTAGGAATTTCATAGATTGATGGGAGATTTCATGCTCAGTATTGGGATGGATAAAAATGGTAATTCTCATTTGTTGAATGTAAATTGATATTTCATGCCCTATTGGATTTATTTTATAAATTAATGTGTATTTTTTGATATTAACAACTCATGAATATTTATGATGATATCATACCAAGAAGTTATGTTAGAATTTAATGAAAGCTGAGGCTAAAGATGGTAGATGTCAGTGGATTTCTAAGAATCTATGGTAGTAACTAGAGGAATGAAAACCTAAGATATGGTATGCATTGTTTACATGGAAAGTAAGATTTGTTTGTGTGTTTACCATATGTGTTGATGTGTACGTTTGACCTTGTAAGTCCTAATTAAGCCAAAAATTTATATACAAATTATAAGTTATGATTTAAAATAGTTGAAACCCAACTTGATTTATGTGTGCATGTTAATTATTTCTTCATTTACTTTTTACAGTACATGTTCAAAGAAAGTAAATGATTGAATGATATCCTACATGTTAATCACATGTAATGAGGTTACATTAAAAACTTATTCAATGTAACTGTGGTTATTTTATTTACTGTGGTTGTTATTGTTGTGATGTCTATTTATTATTATGTGATGTACGGATGTGCTATGGTTTTATATCACTTTGACTCTTAAAACTATGAAAATATGTAGTTACTTAGGTCGTTTTGATAGATATGATATGTTTTGTGTTGTATTTTGTAGGAAACTAGGTTCTGCGACCTAAACAGGAGAAAATGAAAATTAAATATTTGGACAACCTACATATGCACCAATGACCTATAGATACTACCTATGTGGTGTAGGTTCTAGAAAAAGTGTTAGAGAGCTGACAAATAGGGATTCAGAAAATGGAAAATTTAACCCTATGACCTACACTAGGCACCTAAGGTTCGTAGGCACCACCTCCAATATATAGGTGCTAGTATAAGTTCTATAGAATGAAGATTCAGAGACCCTGTAGAAGTTTTGGCGGTCTAAAAATTATGTCGTGCCACCTACGTCCTGTAGGTACCATCTATGACCTGTAAGTGGCTCTGTCGGTGGCCTCCGACTACAATTTTCCTCTTTTGTTTTGGAAAGGTTTCCGAGGGTTTCCATGTAGTCTATAATTACTCGTGTAATTTTTTTAGTTAGTTTACACACTCTTATCATTCACAAATATATATATTGATTCCGAGAGTGGATTTTGATCTTGGGATTCTTGTGTTCTTGTTTTTTGTTGAGTTGTTAATCTGAGACTTTGGGTTTTCTTAATATATTATTGCAATATTGATTTTATGTTTTCCTCATTGAATTCTATGGATTGTTTGGACAAAATGAGAAGCTAATTCCCTTATCTACGGTTGTGGGAACTTTGGCTAATTAACAAAGTAAGGGAAGTACAATGTTGTTGCCAACCAATATTCCTGCATTTATTGTGATCATCTTTAGTTTAATAGATTTTTTAGTGGAGGCAAATGTTAAGAACCCAACTTTATTCTCTACTTACTTTAAAAGAGAAGTAGAGATTTGCAAAAGAAGATCACGATAGTAATTTGAGATTCACATCCATCTTATAATTCCACAATATCATCAAATTAACTAGACACTAAAAAGGTAATGGTTAGTCTAGGATATAAGATAAGGGTTAGTAAGGTGACACTCTGAGACTCAAAAGGTACATAGCAAAATTCATTAAAGGTATTCACAAGACGATTAGTGATACATAACTTATTAAATTCTGCATATAAGATATTGGGTTAGTTAACTGGAGCACGATAAACCTATAGAGTTAGAAAGTCAAGGGGAACACAGTCCTATCATTCATTTTAGATTGTTTACAACCAAAAGCACTCTAGTTTTGTTACTTGCTACTATTCACAACAAATCCCCCCATTTACTTTTTTGCACTGCCCGACTGTTTCAATAAGTTTGAGATATTGGTCGGCGTATTCCCTACAATTTAAACCCCAAACTAGTTGGGTAACTATATTTTGGAATCCACCGCTTTATACTTTTAGAGGTGTACTTTTGGGTGACATCAAAATTTTGGCGCTTTTGTCATGGAATACGGTTGTGGCTTTGATTGAAGTTCTTGATATTTTTGGGCTTTACTTTTCTATTCCTTTTGGGTCATACAATGGCGTATGCTAGCATAAGGAGTCAAATCAATCCCTTACTCCCCATTAATCCTAAATAGGAAAGAATTCTACAGCCAAATTATAGGATGACAAAGCACATACAAGATGTTGAGCTTGAAAGCATTTGGAATAACCCAAATGATTTGCCTCCCTCTCCACTGGTGGGATTCAAAAAAATATAGATCAGACTACAGATAGATTAATAGAAAAAGTCAATATAGGAGGGATACAAAGGCCCTTTATATAGCTCAGGGAGGCAGAGCTGGTAAGGCAAAGATAAGGAGTTGATCATCGAGCAAAATTCAATATAGAAAGAAAGGGTAGAGCTCAAGTACTCACAGCCTATATGTATTTACCACTATTTGATAATCCTGATGAGGACTTGGGATACATTGAGCTTATTGAGATAGGAGCTATCATTCATCCTGCACTGCAACTGAATATGAATTTTGATATCACTAGTGCCATGATCCAACTGTTGAACTTTTTCGAGCTTACCCACCAATGATGCAAACATGCACCTTATTAATTTTATTGGGATTTTTTCATCATAAACTATACCAGGGGTAAATTTTGAAGATTACAAACTTAGGTTGTTCCCTTTCTCTCTAATTGGTCAAGCTAAATTATGGTTAAAGGAATGTCCTCGAGAATTAATCACTACTTAGAATAAGTTGTAGAGGTAGTTTTTAGATCATTCTTTCCCTATTCTCGAAAGCTACAACTGTAGGATGAGATATATAATTTTAGGTAGTTGTAATCTGAGTTGATTTATGAAGTATGGTTTTGGTTTAAAAAGAAGTTGATGATATTGCCGAATCATAGAATTATGGGAAGCAACTTACTTGAGATATTCTATCGAGCCCTTAACACCAGTTCAATAGATATGAAAGATACTATTACTGGTGGATCATATATGTACCAGTGTTTGGAGGCAACATTAGAGATATTAGACAGGAAATCTCTCACAAATCGAGGGTCGTATACTTAAGAAGTAGAGAGAGGAACTGACACTTATGTTATTATTGCTTCCAGAAGGCATAGAGTTGTTGATAAAAAATGGTACAAGAGATTGATCAACTAAAGACAGAGCTTGGATTTTTGATAAAGCAGTTTGAGATGATGAATTCTGAGAAGGTTAATGTAGTAGGCTTGTAGAGTGAGTCCTTTAGATCATATAATTCTTATTTAGAAGAAGAGGTAAAATATCCAGATAGAGAGTTAGTAGGTTTCCGAACAACGAGGCAGGAAAACAAAGGATGGAACTACTATGTAAATAGGTATAGATATGGTAATTGGAGATCTAAGGATGATTACAAAGAAAAGGGTGGTGTATATATTTCACTAGGAACCATGATACTGAGTCAAAGGAGGAGACTATATTGTCGAAGTTGGTAAAGGGTCGAGAAAGTTAGGAAAATTACCTTAAGAAGATTAAGGAAAACATCTCAATATTGACCCAGAAGGTAGAATCATATGCTACTGCAATAAATAAATTAGAGTAGAAGTTTGGAAAAATGTCTGCAACCTTTAATTAGAGGCAATTAGGCAACTTTCTAAGCAATACAGTGTAGAATCTTAAGAATAATGATCACTATCTTTCCATCACCACTCGGAGTGGTAAGGTAGTTATTGATCCATCTATGCTTGCTGTTGATGTGTAAAGGAATGATAGTGTTTAGTTTGATGAGGCACCTAGAGTTGAGATAGAAAAGTCGATAGGTGTGATCATAATGCTGAGAAGGAGAAAGCTAATGGAAAGGTCGATGAACCAGCAGTGAAAAAAATTCCATGAACTTAGCCACCTTTTCCTCAAAGGCTGAAGTAGAATAAAGAAAACGGTAATTTTAAAAAGTTCATTGTTATGCTGAAGTCGTTGAGTCTAAATATCTATCTTCTAGAAGATCTCGAGAAGATACTTGGATATGCAATATTTATAAATGAGTTGGTAACAATGAAAAGAGCTATAAGTTTTAAGGATGTTGGTGGGTTGCATCATTGTATTCTATTATTTCTTGATCTCTATCATAAAAAAAGGGTGATCCCAAAGCATTCACGAGCCCATGCACTATTCGGACATCTAGGTTTTCCAGAGCATTTGTTAACTTGGGTTCCAGCATTAACTTAATATTGCTGGTAGTGTTCAAAATTTGGGCTTGATACCATCTAAGCCAATGATAGTGCAGTTGTTGATGGCAGACTGTACACTGAAGAAGCCCATGGGCATATCATTTGATGTTTTGATCAAAGTAGACAACTTCATCTTTTCAGCCGACATCGTTGTTTTGGATTATGAATTTGACTTTAAGATGCCCATAATCTTGGGGATACCATTTTTAGCCATGGGCAAAGCTTTGGTAGATATAGAGAAGGGGGAACTTAAGTTCAGACTAAATGATGAGGAGGTCACCTTCAATGTTCACAGAATTGTGAGGAAGTTGATTTACATATGGGTAGTTTTAGTAATAAATTATGTTTGATAACCCTGTAGGCCATTTATATGGTTAACTTGATAAAGTCTGAGTAATCAAAGTATCCATATCCTGCGACGTTAAATCAAGCGATGGGTGGGAGGAAACGCACTATTTTAGTATTCACATTATTTTTCTTTTTTATAGTGTATGATATGAGGAACAAACATGAACATTGTAAAACATTGCTAAATGCAAAAATATCTAGGTAAGGGGACTTATTGACCCACCCATGGAGGTCATAAGTTCTATTCTAGCTAGGTATGTTGTGTAATAAATGTCAAATGAAAATTTTGAGTTTTTTTTTAGAGATTTCTGACTTTTACCTACAAACGTACATATGGTGTCATAAATACCACTTATAACCTAAAAAGTGGTGTCCTAAATGTCAGAACACAAATTTTAGAGGGCCAGAGAAAATTCCTGCTACCTACGACCTGCCACCTATGAGCGGTAGTTAGCACCTATGGGTTATAAGTGGCCCGTTGGTGGAAAATGTTTGGCCTAATATTTTAAAAAACAATATGGGCCTGGATAAGCCTAATCCAACACAAAATTAACCTATCTCTACTTTTAAAAGTTTAAAAGCTAATCTGTAGGCCCCATAATCCTCAAATTTCAAACTCCTTCTAAAATTTAAACTCTTCAATTTCCTCTAAAATTCTATATAAGGCAAGACTCATCCTTTAGTCCATCACTTGCATGCGTAAAAATCTTCTAAGGCTAGGGTTTCTACACTTCTTCAAGCTTCTACTTTCATATTTAAAAATAAAGAATCAAGGTAATATTTTTGGCTTGTATAAGTATTGTAATATTATATTAATATAGAATAAATGAGTTGGTACTTGAATATTCTTAAAAATTATGTGACACTCAAGATTCTTGTTTGAAGGAGCTCAGAAAAATAAAAAAAATTAATTGGTGCATTGTTCTTGAATTAAAATTCCGTGCTCATGCCCCAAATGGAACTAGAAGTTGAAAAGGTTGATGAATCCCGAAAGTATTATGTGCCTTACCTATGTTTTGATAAATGTTACAAGTTGTGTGTTAAAAATTGGACTGGAATGCGCTAATTACACTATATAAGGATGTCAAATTTGAAAAATCAAAGTTTGACCATTTTTTGTCTTTTTTAAATGTTGGACTCCCTTATCTACCCAAAAGCACTAACACTTGGTTTTTAAGGTACTACGACTCGAACGACTTTGAAAAAGAGGACAACGAAGTTAAGACATCAAGACGAATCCATTGAGTGAAATGTCTCAGTGAAGGAGTACTCTGTCGTCCCTAATAAACCAGCAGCACCATGGACTAGGGGCCAGAGATAGGCTAAAACTTAGGCTATTATTATTGCCACCCTAGTCATTCAACAATCAATATAGACATAGTTGGGATTTTGTCCAACATCTACACAAGATAGATCCCAGTGGCTGCAACCATACTTATTCCTGGGTCAAGGATAAATTCAGTTTAGACTTTACCACCTCACTCTCCCCAGTCTGATGAGGGATGAAATACTACTGAGAAGAAGGGTGAGTTTGAGTCAGAAGAGAAAGAGACTACACAGGACCCCCATTTTGAGGAAGGGTTATAGGATGAGTCCGCAACATCAGCTACCGATTCAGTATTAATAGTACCCAATTTGAGTAGGGTACAACTCAAGAATCATATCAGGTGCCCTCATCTCCAACACCATCCATTGAGCTTCCTATAGAGGATCAACCTCTAAGTTCACGATAGGATAACCTAGCTTCAAAGTCTACTTATATTGCAGGTGTGCCTATTGTTGAGGTAAACCCGAGGTGGTGTGTACTAGGGATGTAAATGCTTTATGAGTGAGACAAATTTATTATTTAGGTAGTTCGACCAATAAGGTCTATTTGGGAAGAGATGATGTAATACCTCAGAAAATTTTTCGTTGAAATTTTATGCGTAAATATGCTGGGTTCTATATTCTAGAATGAATTATAAATTTTTTGTGTGAAATGTCTTAGATTATGACCCACTATTGCGTAGAGTATCGAATAATCTTTCCAATGATATGTGGATCATCCAAAACGGACACCCGAGCGACGGGTTATGAACATTTCGATTGAACCGTGAATAGTAGTGAACAGTAAAACGTGCAGGAAAAAGTACTGAGGCCTGGCGTATTTTTCCTCCAACTTTAAACAATCATAAATCCTTGTACATAATGATCTGGGTGATCTACTATATAGCAATGGAATGCTCTCGATCTACTTCAGCCTATCAAAAGTAAATTTTTGGATCAACTTCAAACGATCATAATTCCTCATACACAATGATCTGGGTGAGGTGCTATATATCAATGGAAATATATGAGAGTTTTATTTCTAATGAAATTGGTTTCATCCAATTTGAATATCGGCGTAAAACGTTATGATTGATCTACTTTAGACTATCAAAATAGTCCACCAAAGGACAGATTCGATAGTTTTTTTGATTTTTAGGGCCATTTTGGTCATTACCCCTCACCTAAAACCCATCCAAACCCTATATTAAAGCCTATTAGAAGCATTATATGTTGTATTTCATCAAATTCCCTAAAAAAACCCTAAGCTCCTACATCCAACTTCAAGAACCTCCAAAGTTTACCATTAATTCTGCAAATTTATTCAAGATTCCAAGTTCCTAGTTCAAGAACTCCAAGAACCATCATTCAAAGGCACGATTAACATCTTAAAAATGAGTATCGATCTAAAGTTCATCATTTAAGGTATGTGGGGTTTTTCAACAAGAACTCACTTTCGTTCTTGTGCCCAAAAGTAATTTTCTTTACAAAGGCATGATTTTTATTTGATTTTTATGAATTTGAAGCATGAACCCATATCTTATGATGATTATTATGAAATCTTGATGTTTATGATTTTGAAAGAAGAATTTATATGTGTGGTAATATAAAGTATGAATCTTGAATGATATTTATCATGATTTTGATATTTGGGTCGTGTTTCCCCATTGGAAATTATGTTTTTTTAGAAAGTGTGTGTTATAAGCACGCTGATGTTGAATATTTGAGATATTTTTAATGATTTGACCTTTTGGTCTTAATGGAGTTGTTTTGAACTCGAGTGTAAAAGAAATCCACAACGTGGTTAATTTTGATAAATGGGAAGCATGATGGCTCCCGATGTATATTTATATATTACTGAAATTGTTTTGTTGTGGATTGTCTTTGAAATGATCGGAGCTAAGTCCGGGAAAAATCTTTAGTACTGAGTGGGAGGTATAAAACGACCTTACTTCCCTAGAACTATGTACCTTTGTAGGAGTGAGCCTGAGGCTGATTTATATAGTGATCACTAGTTTGTGTGGATTTGATATCGGTAGTCCAACTCCGATGGCAAGGAAGGAGGCTCTTCCCAACGTGGGTTGTACGTTGGACTCCATGTAGCTCACATGGTTTATGTCGGTTATAGGATCTCCCAGTGTGTGTGTTTCCTTGTGTCTATGGTGAATGGTGAAGTGATTTGAAAGTGGAATTATGAAAGTTATTCTTTCGAAAGATTTAAATGATATTTATATTATGAGAATTGATATTCTTGATGAATTGAAAGTGATTGACAAATTATATGATGACTCACATGTGTTATTGTACTTATTTCATTCTCTCATGATTATGATGATTTTCTTCGGGCTATGTGAGTCTTTCATACATCCTGCATATTTCTTATAAATATTTATGATGATGATGTTTATACAACTGCATACACCCCCATATACTCGTTCCTTTCCATGGTACTGACCCATATCTTTGGATGTGGGCTGCATTTTCTCAGAATGTAGGTTCAGGTACTCAGTTCCAGGTTCGACAGTGATTCTTTGGACACGCTGTTCTACATCCTCTATTGTGGTGAGTCCTCATGTTCCAAGGACGTGATGTCTGATGTTGGTTTCACAGAATTGTTTACATTTGATAAATGAGTATGAGTCAGTTGGGGCATGTCTCAATGGCTCACTGGTTTTATTGATTTTCTTAGAGGCTTGTCAGACTAGTATAGATATTGGGAGTTGACTAATAAGTCATATTTTGTTATCTTTCTAAAATGCTTTTATTCTTGGATGATGATTACTCTGTTGATATTTGAAAGTTATTTATGGAAACCCCGTTGCTTTGTGTTGAACTGAATGAAAATGGCTCAAAGGGTTAGCTTGGGGATACTCGTAGCCTCAAGCACTGTGTGACGCTCTGGGACCCATTTTCTGGGGCATTACAAAAGAGGATTGAGTTATTAGGGATCGCAAGTGCACAAAACCTACAGACAATGTTTGACCAGTACCAACTGGGTAGATGACTATACCATAGTGTTTTGACAGTAAGGCTTTGATTCATGAGTTTTACACATCATATACCGCCACAGTTACTTTAACCATATCTAGAGGTGGTAGAGGAGTAGCATAACCCCAAGTAGAGTCTACTTTAGTTAGAGAGTTCAGGTTGAATTTTTAGCAGCGTCCATTCAGTTAGTTCTTTTCGAGCCTAATTAAATAGCCCCAACATCTACTACTGAGTATGATTAGAGATTGAGGTTTGCATAAGGAATAAAGGTGATGAGGGATTTTTATCATAAGGGACAGAGACTAGATTTGGTGAGATGGATTGCTAACATAATTTCTAATTTATGAGACGATGCCCCCTAGATTAAGGTAAAAGGGGAAATTAAGAAGGCGATATTAAATTTTGCTGCAAAGTTTTGGTGGACTATGCTTAGTTCAAGTTGTGTCTAATTAATGTGGATAATCTCTTAAAATAGGATTGAGTTGTATTAATCATGAGCTTGATAGAAGGATATGAGGTCAACTTTGCAGTGTTTATCATATTTGAATTACATGACAGAGCATTTGGGGATTTAACTATTATGCCCTTTCCTTGCCTCATTCACCAATTGTGTGATAAGGCAGGAGTTCCTAAAATCTTAGATGTCGATAGGAGAATATAGGTGATGAGCATTGCAAAGACGTGTATGATAAAGGATCTGGCTAACTCAGTCCTTGCCTAGATAGCTCGTGCACCTCTGCTAGTAATTCTAGCCAGTCGAAGAGACACTAAATTTTGATAGAGAATATTGATAGGACGGGGATATATGTTGATAATGTGGTTGTTCATGTTGAGTTTGATATGGGAGAGCATAGAGATGCGTCTAAGATAAGTACTTAGGAAAAAGGGGCCTTAGCCATTTCTACTTTAACCCCAGCTTCTACATCTGAGTTGCTTAGGGCACCTTCTGTGCCCACTCATCCATCTACTACAGCTCTAACCATAGGTTTAATAGCAGTTCCAGGGGACTTTTTACATTACTTAGTTGAGAGACAGGATGTCATTGATACCCAGCTTAAGATTATGGAGACAAAGCTTGTATCGCTCTATGGGCTAATCCATCCTTGGGTCTGGACCACCATAGAGACAGTTGAGATATTAGAGTTCACTAATAAGTTGCATGACTATTTTGATGATTTTAAGAGCTAGGTGTCGGCTCGATTCAGCAATATAGAGGCTCCCGACCTAGGTGAGATTATGGTAGAGGTGACCTTACTATAAGCAGAGGTACACTTTGTGCCAAATTTTATCCATTCCTCCAGTTATCCATTCATTTGCTTAGCCTGTGCCTTTATGCAACACTAGATGATTTGATTAGTCTGTAGAATAGGAGGATTCGATTCCGATTGAGGAGACTAATAGAGCTATAATGGAGGACCTACAGGACCCCTCAATTCTATTTAATCAGGTACTAAGATAGGCCACTAATGATTCTAATTCCATTTGATAAAGTCCTGATATGGACCACCCATAATTCTATGGAATCCATAATAGTTGATGCTGTGTGACAAACTGAGATTATGATGGGTGCATCTTCTAGTAGTGCCCTACCCCTCCATTACCACCGTCAATCGAGATACCCTAAAAGGAATGAGTATGACACAGATGCCTAGTTCTGTGTATGTCCTCATTCTATTAGTTTACATTATTTTCACACACTGGGGATAATGTGTAGTCTTCTAGTTTGGAGGGGGGGCGAAGTATACCACAACTGCCGCAGGTTTTTATTGTCATTCTTATTTTCTAGTTAGCCACTAGTATAATTATTGAACTAGTATATTTAGGTAAATATTGTGTCCTATTGGGTTATGTTTTTGTCTAACTATGATAAAAATTAGTATCTAAGGCAGTTGATGTACTTTGTTTAGATTTTTGAGAAAAATTATACCCCTCCAAAAAATTTATTTTTCAACTATGTGATGTATATAGGTGTGGCAATTGTGAATCTTGTTATGGAATTAGTATTAGGGAAATAATAATCATAGCTAACAATTGCATGAACCGGATAGGTAGTAGCTTATGATGCAACAAAGTTCCATGTGTGTGTGAGATATTTACTTTGTTCCCTTTTTTTTTTATGTAATCCATAACTTGCCCAGTTAGTCTTGCCTAGGTTGTAGGATATTTGGTTAGGAAAGGATCATAGGCCATTCTTGATATTAGTCCAATTTTAGCCTAAATGACACTCCAAATATGGATAATTATCATATGTTCCCTATTTTGAGACTGTATAGACTTTTTTTCTTATTTTACCTTTCACTTTCCTATTTGTGTTACAATGAACCTGTTTTAGCCCTGATCCTCCTTGGACATTATATCAGGAAAATTGATATATCGTGGAAACATGGCACATTCAATACTTAAAATGGTGAAATTATGCATTGACATATGTTGTTTAGACAGATATGATATGTATTTTATGTGTTTTGTAGGAAAATTTGGTAGGAAGTATCTTGGACTAAAAAATAGAATAAAATTCACCCAAAAAGTAAAGTGTTAGTCAGGATACAAGTTGTAAAGACACCTTATGACTCATAACCCAAGTCGTAAGGAAAATAGTGGCTAAACTAAGCTGACAAACTAAGTAATGGAAGGATACGAGTCACAAGGATAGACAATGACTTGTAGTAATAAGTTGCACTGTGACCAGTTTCTAAAGCCTTGAATATTGATTTTTTGATTAGTTGCGAGTGAAGACCACAAGTCATAATATCTGAGGACAGCTCATGGTGAGGAATCGTAAAGACAACGGACACAAATGACCTGAAGATGAAAAGATACTGAAGTGACTACGATTAGCAACATACAACTCATTAAGTGACCTTTTGAGTCGTAACTATAGAAAACAAAAGGGAACTACGACTACAAGCAGGGAGTCGTAAGTAGACCTAACAACTAATTTCCAGAGGCGTAATCACTGCCAACATAATTTTCCTATTCCATTTACTTATGATTCCTATGTTATTTTTAGATACAATAAATACCCTAGGTTATACCTTTATTAATTTGTGAACTTTTTACAACTTTCTTGGTACTTTCACATCTTGGATCATTAATACAATCACTCTTGAATTATTGGTTTCATATTCAAGTAGATATTTTAGATTTTACTCTTTCATTATTGTGTAATTAATCACATGTTTTCTTTATAGATTTTCATGGATTGGCACATAAGCATGAGCGGCTAATTTTCTTGACTAAGGTTTGTGGGAACCCTGGTGGATTAATTATATAAAGAAAGTGGGATCTTCATCTATTCTATTATAGCTGCGTGTATTGAAATCTTCTTAATATTAATTATATCTTAAGCTACTACAGAAGGTTGGGAATTCCCTATATTCAGAATATCCTCACAAGAGAGTTTGAGATTGGGAAAAGGAGATTACGACAGTGATTTAAGGCTATGAGATGTAAACTAATCAACTCGAGACTCAAAAGGTAAGAGTTATACTGAGGTTATAGACAAGGGACAGTAAGGTAATGCCTCGAGATTCATAAGGTAAAGGGTTATATTTATCAATGGATTCACAAGACTGTTGATAATACATAGCTTGTTAACTTTGCATGTAGAGTAGTGGGTTAGGTGAGTCGAATAAGATAACCTTACGGAGTTAATAAGCTAGGGGGAACACATCCTATTATCCTTCTTTTATTGTTTACACACTCAAGAACTTAAGTTTGGCTATTTATTACTTTTGACTCAAAAATCCCCCTTTACTTTTCTGCATTGCTCGTGGATTTTGTCAAGTTTGAGAGATGGTTCCATGTATTCCCTGTGGGTTCGAACCCAACCTGGTTTTGTTTACTATATTTGGTATAGGCCACATCAAACTTATTTGGAGGTTATTTTTTGAGCGACATTAAGTTTTGGCGCTGTTGCTAGGGAATTATGGTGTTGAATTTTTGACTAATGTTGTTTAAGTTCACAGGTTTTTAAATTTTGTTGTTAGTTTGGTATACACTGGTGAATGCCTTGTTGGAAAAGTCAAGTAAATCCCTTACTCCCTATTGATATAGAGCCCAAAATAATACTGTAAACACTAAGAAAAATAATGGAGCATTCTCGTGATTGTGTTCGAGAAAGGGTTTGGGATGACCCTCTTGCTATACTTCCCCTGATCTAGGTGGTCCACAAAAAATTACTAATAGATAGATGGAGTTATTATTAGTAGAGGTAGCTAAACAATAGAGAATAGCTGTTGAGGAGGCTTGATTCGCTCATTAAGCAGAGCTATTCAAGCTAAGACCAGTAGCTGATCATCTAGAAACACTCGGCAATGATCATGATAGAGCGTGCGGTGGCATAGTTTGAGTGATACTAACCTATTAGTATGTACCACCATATGATAAAGATAAGGATATAAGTTATGTTGAGCCTGCTGAGATAGGAGCCATTGTTCCTCCTGCTGTACCCCCTAATATAATGTTTAATATTACTAGTGTAATAATCTAGATACTGAATTTTAAGGGTGTATTTTTGGGGTAGTCAATAGATGATGCAAACATGTATCTTTCAAATTTTACTGGGATCTGCACTTTGTATACTATTCTTGCGGTGTATTAGGACACATTGAATTGAGGTTGTTCTCATTCTCGTTGAACGAAAAAATATCATTGTGGTAAGGGGGACTTCCTAGAGGCTTAATCGCTACTTGGAACAAGCTGCATAAATAGTTTTTGAATTGCTTCTTTCCACTTTCCTTGATGTTACAACTAAAAGATGAGATTTATAACTTTCGACAATTTCCTTTAAAATCCATGTTTGAAGCATGGTTTCAGTTCAAAAAGAAGCTAAGCATGGTACCTTATCACTATATTCCAGTGTCAAATTTATTAAAGATATTCTATGGATCCTTAAATATAAGTTCTAGGTCTATGGCTGACTTAGTATCTATTACCACTTGAAGTGGTAAAAACACTATGGATCCTCCTGTACCCATTGCAGTTGAATCAAACAAATATGATATTGATGTTAATATTGTGGAAGCACCTGAAGTTGAAGTTTAAAAATCATCAGGTGTTAAGTGTAGTTCTTCAAAGGAAAAAGGCAAGGGTAAAGTTGTTAAACCTGTTCTGAAAACTATTCCAAGACCTTCCCCTCAATTTCCTCAGAGATTTAAAAAAAATAGGAAGTAGGTAAATATCAGAAGTTCCTATCAATGTTGAGAAAGTTATCTTTAATCATACCACTTGTAGAGACATAGGACAAAATGCCTGGTTACACAAAATTCATGAAAGATATGGTCACTGGGAAGCTAATAG
This sequence comes from Capsicum baccatum var. pendulum, assembly GCA_030864225.1. Classification (NCBI taxonomy): domain Eukaryota; kingdom Viridiplantae; phylum Streptophyta; class Magnoliopsida; order Solanales; family Solanaceae; genus Capsicum; species Capsicum baccatum. The sequence continues at coordinate 142,093,795 of CM061552.1, forward strand.
AGAGCTATCAGGCCACTGATAATGTGCATCATTATAGTGTTGTTGCCTCTAGATCATTGGTAGAGAAGAAGGAGGGCCTTGAAACCTTTATAATTCCATGTACTATTGGGTCCTTCAACTTCGTTCAGGCTTTATGTGATCTAGGAGCCAGTATTAATCTTATGTTGTTGGTTGTGTTCAAACAGTTGGGTTTGGGGGAACCCAAACCAACATAGATGAGATTATTGATGGCTGACCAAACCATGAAAAAATCAATCGATATTCTTTTTGATGTGTTTGTAAAGGTTTCATGCTTCATTTTGTTAGCTAATTTCATGAAACTTGATTGTGAGGTGGACTTCCAAGTTTGTATCATCTTGGGCAGACCCTTTCTAGCTATGGGTAGGGCATTGGTTGATATAGAGTTGGGACATATGATGTTCAAACTCATTGATAAATAGGTAATTTTCAATCTATTCCATTCAATGCAATAGCCGAATGACATAAGATTTGTGTCGATTATAGACACCATTAATGACAAGGTTAATGCAGTGATTATTCCAATTGAGGAGAGGCTAGGTGTTGAAGCATTAGCAATAATTAATATGAATTTTGACAGTGATGGAATTGTGGAATATGATAAGATGGTAGGTGCTCATAATGGGAGAGGTTCTTGCACTTATGCTCCAAAAAGGCTTGATCTAGATTTGAAAAATAGAACCACTCTTCCCGCTCGTCCATCAATTGAGGAGTCACCGGTCTTGGAGTTTAAAGCCATCTCATCTCATTTGCGCTATATATTTTTGGGGGCTAACAACACCTTTCCAATGATTATTGTAGCTTACTTGATTGAAATAGAGGTAAAGACATTATTATTAGTATTATAGAGGTTTAAGAGAGCTATAGGATGGACCATTGCAGATATTGTGGGTATTATGCCAGGTATTTGTACTAAAAAAATATCTAAATTGAACCAAATTATATCATGAGTATTGAGCATCAATGCCAACTAAATCCTCCAAAGAAATCATCAACTGGATGGACACAGGTTTAGTTTACCCCATTATAGATAGCAAGTGGGTAAGTCCTATTTAGTGCGTCCCAAAGAAAGGCAGAATTAATGTCATGCCAAATGACAAAAATGAGTTTGTGCTAATTATACTAGTCACAGGTTGGGAATTTAGCATTGAATACCAAAAGCTAAACACGTGAACAAAGAAGGACTACTTCCCAGTTCCCTTTATGGATGAAATATTGGATAGACTTATGAGAAGAGGATGGTATTATTTTCTAGATGGATATTTTGAGTTATAATCAGATCACTATTGCTCCCAAAGATCAAGAGAAGATGACTTTTACCATCCCTTATGGGAATTTTACGTTCAAGATGATGCCATTTGGGTTGTACAACACTCCCACCACCTTATGGAGATGTATGATGTTGATATTATATGATATGGTCGAAGACATCATTGAGATATTTATGGATGATTTTTGTATTTTTGTTGATTCCTTTAATGACTATTTAGTTCACTTGGCCATTGCTTTATACCGATGTGAGAAATGCAATTTGGTGCTAAACTAGGAGAAGTGCCATTTCATGGTGAAAGAAGAAATTACGCTTGGGCACAAAATCTCAAAATAGGAAATAGAGGTGGATAAGGAAAAAATTAAAGTAATTGAGAAGCTACCACCATTAGTCTCGGTGAAGGGTATTCGGAATTTTGTAGGCCATGTTGGTTTGTACAGGCAATTCATCAAGGATTTCTCAAAAATTGCAAATCCTCTTTGCAAGCTTCTCTCGATTTGGCACTCCATGTGCAATAGTTAGTGTTCATGTGTTACATTTTTGTAATCATATTTTCAAGAGTTTGTTGGAGAAATATGGAGTAAAGAATAATGTGGAAACACCTTATCACCCTTAGACAAGCGGATATGTTGAGGTTTCTAATAGGAAAATTAAGTTCATTTTGACGAAGACTGTGAATGCCAATATGACTGATTGGTCAAAAAGGTTGGATAATGAATTATGGGCCTACGAAATAACTTATAAAATGCCCATAGATGTCTTTCCATATCATCTTGTGCTTGGAAAGACATGCCACTTACCTCTTGAGCTTGAGGACAAAAAACTATAGGAATTAAAGAAATTGAATTTTGAGTGGCATGATGCATTAAAGATGAGGATGACCAAAGTGAATGAGTTAGATGAATTTTGACTTTGGGATTGTGAGAGTTTGGAACTATATAAGGAGAAGATTAAGCTGTATGATGATAAAAACTTTGAGAAAAGAATATTTGAGCCAGTGACCAGGTATTGCTATATAATTCAAGACTTCGCTTATTTCTAAGCAATTTAAAGTCTAGGTGGTATGGTTCATTTATTGTGGTAAGTGTGTTACCATATGGTTCTATAGAAATTGAAGCGTGATGTTGAATCCCCATTAAAAGTGAGTGGGAAAAAGGTGTAGCACTATATGGTATCTTTGAGAAAGTAAAGGTCATTCATGATTTCAGCCTTGGTGAAGTCTGAGTAACCAAGGCAACTGAGTCGTGCTGCAACATTAAGTAAGCCACTGCATGGGAGGCAACCCATGGGGCTAGTTGGTAAAATATGACTAATCAACCTAGCCTCATCATGCTGCAATGTTTTATTAAGCTCTGCATGGGAGACAACCCATGCTTTGTACTTATTTGGTTATAGGGTAACTGGTGTGTTCAATATACAGGGCTGGAGATTATAAAAAATGACTAGAAAAAATTTTAGGTGCTAGGCTATATGAGGTACTTTATGAGTCGTAACCAGACCTTGTGTCTTGTGACCAAAAGTTGTAAGGACCTGAGAATCGACAACTATCAGATATTGGGTTTCTGGAGTCAGTACGACTCTCATAAAGAATTGCAGTCTATGACCACGAGTTATCACCTAGAGTACTAATGACTGGAGACCCAGGTAAGGTTCCAATTCTGACGGAGGGATTAAAAGATCCATAGTCACTAGTTATGAGTCCTTACGACAACTCATAACCAGGCTCGACATCACAGAACCAACGGGTCGACCCATCCCAAATCTAATGATTAAAATTAAATATAACAAATTGTCAAATGATTGGTATTCCAATCTTGCAAATTAGCGACTCCATTAAATCTCCTAAGCTACCAACTCTACTCAGCTACACTCTAACTTCATCCCAACATCAATTACATCAAAATCTCTAATAAAATCAAATAATTTCAAAAGGGTAGGGCTCGAAATTCATTGAAGTAAGATCGACAAGAATCCACGACAAACAAAAAAGTATGTACTATATATTTTAATTCTAAAATGTTAAAATAATGCTTCAATGTGAAATGGTTGCTTGGATTTCTTATTCAAAAGTTGTGCATATAAATATGGCGAGCCCTAGTCCTGAGAAATTTGTAAAATAAATGAGACGATTGGAGTAAATGATCAAATGTGGACTAATTTTTGTTGAAAGGTATAAATTAGAATGATTGATGTTGTTAAATTTTAATATTGCATGGGATTGAAAATCAAAACCAACTTCTCTAGTCATTCATGTTACAATGACTACGGGTCTCTTAAACGAGTCATAAAGTTATTTAATGAATCATTACATCACTCGTAACTACTGGTAATATGATTAACTAGAAGAGTGTAGGTTCTGTCAATATTATGACTCATTGTAACGAGTCATAGTCACACTATATGACACATAGTAATGAGTCGTAGTCCAAAATTACAACTCATTCGGAGGACTTTTTACCTAACCCGTGAATATTTAATAGGTGGTTTCCATCTTATGAGTCTCATTACGAATCGTATCCAGAGGTAATATGTAATATCCTACAAGATCCTAGGCTATTTTTCATCTATTCGTCATATCTTTAGAAGTCCCAAAGTCATTATTTCACACTAATCATAAGTGAAATGGCCATTTTAATAGCCCAAGATTACAAATATTTTATTTTTGGCCTTTTCATGTTCGAAACATTTATTTATGAGTTGAAATATGTTTAGGTATGTTAAAAGGGTCATCCAGGATAGTTTTAAAGTTTTTCATAAGAGATTCGAGGTGTTTTTGGACCACGAAATTAGTATGCCTTTGCAATTTCAATGTGCCACTAAAACTGGCCCTCCATGATATGCAACATGTCACAGAGGTTAGGCTCCGTGATGGACAACGTGTCACAAAGGTTAGCGCAGAGGCTATCCTCTACGATAGCCTCTGTTCCACGGAGGCTGTGTAAATCCTGCAACTTCACTAAAGAGGTGAGGGGCATTTTGATCTTTTACCTTCTCCCTAAACACCAAATTGGCAACTTAACACCCAATTGGGGCATTATTATCCCTATTCTCTATCTGTGATGATACTCAATTCCCTCCCATCCTTAAGAATACAGAATCAAATATTCTTCAAAGAATCCAACCATCCAAAGTCCCAATTCCAAGTCTTCTTCAAGAATTAAGTAACTCAGGTATGTGGGATATTCATCAATAGGTTCCTTTAACCCATTGAGTCCCAATAATCGCTTGTGTTTCAAGTATAAACCATTTTCTCTCTTTTTATAAAATTTCAATGTTTAGTATGAATTTATACCATGACTTGAGCATATTCGTTATCAATGCATGTACTAGCTTATGGTTTAGTGTCTCTCAAGTGGGAGTAGGATTTAGCATTGAGTAAACCTAGCGATGAAGTCTCACCTACCAGTAGAGTAATAAGACCTTTATTATAAATCCCTAAGTTCTACAAGTATGTAGCCAGCGTTGGATATGAGATATCATCCGTCAACTTTTGACTGACACTCTCTTAGGGGTCACCAACCAGTTTAGGACTGACACCCTAGACCTTCAGGATAATACCTTTGTTGGATCCATATCATCAACCATATGTTGGTACTCCTTGAAAAGTACCATCTTCCTTCTAAGAGGGGTTACAAGTTAGACCTTCATTAACTTAAATTAGGACATGTCGGTTACATTATAGCTCCCATATTTTCGGTCTAGTACTCAGATTATATAGTTCAGGGTTGTATGACCAAATCTTCAGTTTATCAGCTATTCAGTCAGTTAGTTTTACAGATTATATTTGTATGTGCTTTTCTTGGTCTTGTATTCATTGTACATGCTCATATATTTATGCTCAACATCTACATGCATTTTAGTTAGTCCTTATCTTACATAGCAGTACATTCAAATTACTAATCACATAATCATTTTGTGCTATATTGATTTGATAATACAGATTTGGACGCTCAATTCCCGATCGCCCTTAATAAGTTCAGTATTACTCAGCAGCAGTTGTGGTGAGTCCACATACATCGAGGATAAGTAAATTATAATTATTTTCAGTACTTTCTTTATTTAAGTCTTCTGGGTTTATGGGGGACCAATTAGGCTATATTTAGTTAAATTATTTTTTATATTATTTACTCAGTTATTTATTCTCAGCATTTGAAGCATTATTCCAATTTGCCCTTTTCTATACTTTAGTTTACTATCTAGCATCTTATTATGATTTGGCATAGTCAGTCGATGATGCCTATTGAGTACCCATTATATTGGTACACATACTTCACTTTTGCATTATTTTATATGTAGATTCTAGTAATAGCTATTTCCACTGATGTTCATACTAGTATTTGTCAGAATTTAGAGATAGGGTGAGCTTTAAGAGCTGGAGCTAACTTTCTCTCCTTCTTCTATTTTTGGGTGGTCTTTTAGTTCAAGACTATTATATAATCGATACTACCAGTACTATTATTCTTTTTCTTGATGTTATTATACTTACTTTACTAGGTCATAGGATACTTTTATTCTTTTCCATATTTATATGTTGTTATGCTATCGTTCTTATATTTTATTGCTTGTAATTTAATTACTTGAGAAATTTTGGTATTTATACTACTTTATACCAACTAGCCTATTACATGTTGTTATGGGCTACAATTTGGCTTACCTACTAGTGGATTAAAGTAGGTTCCATCATGACTCATGAAATCGGGTCATGACAAATTGATATTACTGGTGTAAGACCAAGTGTTTGTTAGATTCTCATGGATCAAAACAATGACATCCGTTTCTTATCTTTGGGAGGCTATAGGAAATTTTAGTAGATCTTGACTTTCTTCATTCATTTCATGCTACGAGTCTAAATTAATTTCTATGATTTATATCATTTTACTCTTTTGCAAATAGATAGGATGGAAGTTACTTCTACATACAATGGGGACCGTGAGTCCATGATTATGGGCTTTTGTTAAGGATCGTGGCTGGCTTAGATTCTGAGGAAAGGCAAGAGTTGCAGCCCCAACTAGGGTTCTGGATAGGAGTTTTTACCAAATCCTATTTTTTCCCGTACCAAGGTTCCGCCACCCCATCTAGTGATGGTCCAGGGGAAATCCTAGGCCCTATCAGGTTTTATTCTTTCGTCACTACTCTGAGATGCTTTAATTCAACTCTGGGGTTGGTTAGTGATGCACTGTCTGTTGGTGCTCAGGATATGTATCAAAGTGGTATAAATGTAGGGGTGCAACCTATTACTGTGGCCTCAAGAGTTGAGATCGCTTTAGTGTTGGTATTTTCTCAGGCAATAGTTGCCCAGCCTGCTATGAACGTTGAGGAGTACAAAATATTGGGAAGATTTCTAAGATCGAGTCTGCCTAGATTTTCTGGGGCACTGGGCAAGGATACATTCAAGTTCCTGTCTGCTTGTATGAATAAGAACTATATTTTCGACCTAAATAAGACCCGTGGCATTGACTACAATATTTTTTAGTTGGACATGGTATCTAGAATTTGGTGGAAAGGCTATTTTTATTCCAAACATGCTAGATCTCCTTCTTTGACATGGACTCCATTTTCTTAGATTTTCTTGGATAAGTATATGCCTCGCAACCTTAGTGAGCATCTGAGAGATCATTTCTCAATATTGGAGCAGGATTTTATGACTTTTCTGGAGTATAAGGCATGGTTCCATGAGTTAGTCATGCATGCTACTGTTATTTTACCTAGTATGAGCAGATTTGGTATTTTTTTAGTGGTTGGACTTTCTCTGCAAATGTATACTCCGAGTTTGGTTGCCACTGGTATGTCTTTTGTTGAGGTCTCTAATTATTCTCAAACTTTAGAGGAGATGCATCGCGAGTCCTAAGGAGGCTATAATAAGAGATCGCATTACCAAGGTAGTTGTAGTAGGATTAACAGCGAATCACAATTTAGAAGAAGAGGTTCTTAAGGTAGGTATCCTCTATATCAGTCTTCTAGCATCAAGGTCAGTCTAGTAGGCCCATTCATGTCACACTTTAGTTTACTGATATGGGTCATGTAATGACTCTTCAGATCATTTTCTATATTTATGCTTATTTTTGCTGTTAAAGAATATTTAAGGCTACCCCAAGTCATTTATGACTTACTGGAACTGAAAATATGTTTACCAGATGGTTCATTTGGTTTTTAGATCAAATTCCCTATTTTGAAGTCTTCGCTGGTTCCAAATGGCCATCGAGCTAAAATTTAGTCAAACAACCTCGAATGAAAATTCTGACTATTCCAGTACCTCAATAATATTGATTTTAGGCTATAAATACTCTTGATTTGGGTCTCGAGGTACCCGAGCTTATTTTCACCTAATGGTAGAAACGTTAAGAATATGGAATATGGGTGTAAGACCCACATTTTGTCAAAATGACCTCGAATGGAAATTTGACTGTGTCAGTGAGTCTAAAATGTCTAATTGTCGTGGTGACATTGTTTGTTTGTGTATATGAGATTCTGAATGAATCTCTAGGTATTGGCAGAGACTTGGAAAATTATAAGTCTCAATTGTGATCTAGTGCACTCATGATCGCGGGCCTTGGACTATGATCATGATCTGACAACTCCAGTAAGTTCTACAATTATGACACTTAAAGTTACAAATGTAACTCGATTGCCAGTTGAGTAATTCTATGATCTCCAAAGGAAAATATCATGATCGCGACTTCTTAGTCTGATGCCCTATATCTTGATCACGATGGTCAGGTTGTGATCACGAGTCTCGAGTACCTGGGACAAGAATAAATAGGTCAATTTATCCTGATTTTTCTCATTGTTTACCTAATTTCTTGAGATCTAGAACCCTAAATAGGGAGATATCTGGAAATTGAGGCTTGTAGGTGATCTAGGAGCTTGGCTAACATCTATTTTCATGATTTTCCTTTGATTTATGGTAACAATTCACCCTTTTCTTGAGAGATTTTCATGATTTCCTATTTAAAACCTTAAGGGATTGATTTTATCCACAATTTAGCTTGGATTTTACCCACTTTTAAGGTAATGATTCCTTGAGCATATGAGAAAGTTAGGATGTTAGAAAATGCAATTTATGCGAGAGTAACCCACATGGGGTTTTGATGTGATTTTTGGACCCATAGCACAATAGAGCAATATTGGTATCATTATTCTCGTATTGATGAGTAGAATGTGATTTCAGTCGCTTGGAATATTGTGGAAGCTTCTCATAAGGGAAAAATGATGATTTAGCAGATGTTGTGAGCTTTCTTTGGCATCCAGGTAGGCTAGGTTTTATCCCTTGTCAGATTAAGATACTTCATAGTATGTTTATGATATTGTGTTAGATTTGGAATGGGTTTTAGGTGTTGGTGTGATACATTAAAATAAGGCTATTTAGATATTGTTTTGGGCATGATGAGCCTAATTAACCATCTCTTAGGTAAAGTTGACCTTATAGGCTTATGCTTAGGTCAAAAATTTTTGAGGTACTAAATTAATGAGGAGATTTCCTTGATTACTTGAGTTTAAGATGAAACTTACCCAAATTGCCTTATTTTAGGTGAAATTAACTTAGCTGCTCTATATTAGAAGGAATTGCTATCCTAGGGCTAGTTTCAGCTTTCTTAACATCTAATGGTGGATTTATATACCTTGGCCTAGTTTGGGGTAGACATTACTTGATAAATGATTTCAATGATTTAGAAATGGCTCTTCGACCCATCTTAGGCAAAACTTTTGATAGTTAATAGAGACCCTTTGATACGCTTGTGTACATATAGGGACATGGTTCTTTCATTGATATTCAGATACCTTGGTATTTGTTTGTTATAATGGATGACGTTTAAAGTAATGCTCAACGATTATGCTATAAATGAATTATTTGTTAAGTTTATGATGAGCTATTGAGTATGTTATTGATTTTACTATTGTTTGGGCTATTGAATATACTATTTAATAAGTCCTTGATTCTCATATTGGCTAAGGTATAATTTGAGAATAGTAAGCTTTGCCTCCTTCCAGATCGGATGTTGAGTGGTAAGTCCAAGAGGAATAACATAGATTCTCAAGGTGTTTGGTGATTTGATGGTCGTATTTATGTTTCGAGGATTGACGACTTGATTTTTTTTATCCTACACGAGCTTACAACTTTAGATATTCTATTCATATGAGCATAGCTAAGATGTATAGAGATTTGAGACAACATTATTGGTGGAGAGGCGTGAAGAATGATGTGGTAGATTTTGTAGCTTCTTGCCTTTGTTGTCAGCAAGTAAAGGTCAAGCATCAATGATAAAGAGGTTTGATTAAGAGATTTCCCATTCTTGAGTGGAAATGGGAGTGGATTCTCATGGAATTTATTTGTGGTTCACCTCATAATCCCCATGGTTTTGATGGTATTTGGGTCATCATGGATCAATTAACCAAGTAAGAACATTTTCTTCCTATTTAGATATTCTTCAGTGCCAAGAGGCTAGCCCACAATTATATGCGTGAGGTAGTCCGTTTACATGGTGTGCCTAAATCTATTACTTTGGATTGAGGTTATGTGTTCACTTCTAGATTTTAGAGAACCTTTTTGGAGGAGTTGGATACTTAGGTGGATCTAAGTACAGCCTTCCATGTGTAGACCAATGGACAGTCCAAGGGGACTATTTAGGTACTTGAAGATATGCTCCGATCCGATGTTATGGATTTTGGAGGCCAATGGGTGGTTCACTTAGCCTTGGTAGTGTTCGCCTATAACAACATTATCATTCGAGTATTGAGATGGCACCGATTCAAGCTATTTATGGTAGGAGATGTCATTCTCCAATCAGATAGTTTTATACTTTTGAGATTCAACCCTGTGGTACTGATTTGCTTTAGGAATCATTAGATAGAGTCAGGGTGATTCAAGACAGGTTAAGAGTATCTTAGAATAGGTAGAAGGTCTATGCTTACCATTAACTTCGTGCCTTGAGAATTCAAGTTGGTGATTGAGTATTCCTTCGATTGTCTCCTATAAAGGGGGTGATGAGGTTCTGGAGACAGGGTAAGCTTATCACTATATATATTGGACCATTTGACATACTGCGCATAATTATTAGGGTGGTTGATGAGTTAGCTTTACCTCCATGCTGTCCATCCAGTTTTCCATATTTCTATGATGTGGTGATACATTCCTGATTCGTCTCATGTGCTTCAATGGGACTAAGTCCAATTGGATAATTGTTTGACCTTCGCGAAGGAACCTGTACTCATTTTTGCTAGTAATCTTAGGTGGTTGCGCAATAGGGAGATTCCTATAGTTAAGGTTCATTAGAGTCATTGACCAGTAGAGAAGGCTACTTGGGAGATCGAGAGTTAGATGTGGACCCAGTATCCTCACCTGCTCGTGACTTTAGTTACATTCTAATTCTTAAATTTTGCGGACAAAGTTTCCTTTAGTAGTGTATATTGTGATGACCCTTCAGGCCATTTACAATATTTCACTTATTTTTTCCGTTAGAGCTTCTACATAGCTTCCCCAAGTCATTTATGACATGCTAGAACTAACCGTATAGTTATGGGAAAGTTTATTTTTTTAAAGATTAAATTTCATATTTTGAAGTCTTCACTGGTTCCAAATGGTAATCAGGCAAAAACTTTAGTTAAATGACCTTGAATACAAATTTTGACTGTTCCAGCAACTCTAGAATATTGATTCAGGCTAAAAGGACTTTTGGTTTGTGTCCCAAATCACTCGAGCTCAATTCAACCTATTGGTCAAAAAGTTAAGAAAATAGAATATGGGTGTGGGACCTAGATTTTGTTGAAACAACCTCAGATGGAAATTTTGAATGTTCCATTGAGTTTGGAATGTCAAAATCGGTGTGGTAACATAGTTCATTTTCATATACGAGATTCTGGTGCACCCGTGATCATGGGCCTTGGATCGTGATCGCAATATGGTAGCACCAGTAAATCCCATGATTGCGACACTTCAAGTCACGAATGCAACACTGATACGGACAAATTACAACTCTCGTTAGAAAGTGTAAGAGGTTATTGTCAAAAATAGAACCCAACTAGGATAGGTATCGAATCCCACAGGGAGTACTGTGTTCACCAAGTGTTATGGTTATTACTAGACTGTTAATCGAAGGTTACGAAATAGAGGGAAATTTTGATTTTTCAATTATATTCAAATGTTTGTCTCAGAAAGTAATCCAAATATAGGTTATATTGCTAATAGTAATTCAATAAGAGAAGTCCAACTAGAGTTGTGGTTACCAAGATGCTTAAGAAGATAAGGTTGTGAACTATTTTGGATTCCCAATGAACATAACATTAATTCAACTATAATCTCACATGGGTTGATCCGGTTAAGGCATCTACCCTCTATCCAAAGGTTAAAGCCTTTAGATTTATGTAAACCCTTTCTTTTCCCAACAAGTACTTTTCTATTAGAACAAGTGTTGTTCTTGGGCTCACTTTTCAAGTTACAACCAAGAAAAGTCATTAAATTGGAGAAGATTTTTTGCAATATCAATTACTCATGGGAATCTACTAGATTCACAACCCAAAATCAGATTTGCACATCAAGGCTCCCATTACCCTAGTTATGGGAGCTTAGCCATACATTTCCACCCAAGAAAGAGAAGAAACCATTATGTTATTCATAAATTAATTCAAAGTTCACTTACAAAAGTCACAATTGTTGTTCTTCAATCTTCAATAGAAAATATGATAAAGGAATATAGATCGACAAATCTCCAATGAATCTTAGAGAAAAACTATGTAACAATATGTTTCAAGTATATAAAAACCTAATAAATGATAAGAGATATCCTAATAAAACCTAAAACTAAGTATTTATATGTTCCCAGTCAAAAAGGATTTAAAATTCAAAATTATAAAACCCGTGACCAAAGTGACGGCCAAAGTGGTGGTCTATCGCAAGGTTGACGGCCCACCATTTGGTCGGTCGCGCTGATCTTGATAGGTCACTTTTTGGATAAGACTGATGGTCAAAGTGGTGGTCCATTGCAAGACTGACGGTCCACCATTTTGACCATCGCTGATGATCCTTGAGAGTCAAGTTCTAGATAGTCCTGGCGGATGAAGTGGTAATTCGTCTCAAGGTTGAAGGTCCACCATGTTGGCCATCATTGAGCATTTCAGGATGCCTAGTTCTTTTTAGCGTTGATGGCCGAAGTGGTGGTCCGTTCCAAGACTGATGGTCCACCACATGGGCCATCGCTCGGTCTTCTGAAGTCATGGACTCTGTTTGTACCTGACCGTTGAGGTGGTGGTCCGTCGCAAGATTGACGGTCCACTATTTTGACTATCAGAAGTGTTTTTCTTTTAATTTTCTAAGTCTTTTCCCTCAGCTGGCTCCTTACCCTGAAACACTAAAAACCAGCATTAAATGTAAACTTGATTGCTTGAAAACATGCAATTTTCCCAAGAAAAAAAATGAAAAATGTTCTGTCAAAAACTAGAACATCAACACCCTCAACTTAGGATAATTGCTTGTCCTCAAGCAACTCAGCACCAAATTGCAAATATGAACAATACAATGATGGGCATTTACTACTGAACCACTTCTCACACAACCGTTGACTTGTCATCCAAATCATATGGTCTAACATGTCAGAGTCTATAATTGGCATTGTTTCAAATTCAATTCATCTATACAACATGGATACAAAAATCTACAGAGATCAACCAAATTAAGTATAACTCAGGTTGCCCTCACAGACAAAGAGATCCACCACTCAGTATATTTTGTGGATACAAATCAAAACCTTCTCACTCATCAAATAAGTAACAAACATAGCACATTCACCCATAAGCATTACTTTATCATCCAACGCCCCCCTTATAGCTGAGTTCCAAGATTAAGTAGGTCTTTCTAGGCTAGAAATGAGGTATCTGTCTAGGTTAGGAAGGCATTTTGGGTAAAAGTGACTAAGAACTAGGCTTTTACTCTCTTTGCCTTTAAATTCTTCTTACCAAGGCCATTGTTTTTCTAGCTCACTCTCCCTTTTCTCGCTCATTCATGCTTCACCACAATAACTCCCTTTTTGTTATATATATATATACACACACACACAAGCATCATCTACCCTCAACTTAGGCTGATGCCATAAGTCAAGGTGCGCATTGTCTTAACTAGACCAGGGCCAAATGCTCAAATTCAAATTCTAGACCAACTTTCCTTTAGGCAGTTAACAGTCCTACAATAGCCACCCTCAAATTAGGTTCTTTGCCTTACTTTAGGTACACATTGCCCATTACTAGGCCAGGGATAGATTTAGGAGTCAACAGATAAAATAGAGTTAACTAGAATGCTTGGTGATGAAGAAAAATTAACAAAGTCTCAAATAAGGGTTCAAAAATGGAAAATTATTTGTGGTAGGGTTAATTACTTTGGATAAGTGGACTAAAAGCATAAGGTGGCCTGCCATCCCTTCTTATCTCATCAACTACTCAATAACATCAATTGAAACAGGCAAGTTCTAGGTAATATACTATGTAAGAACTAATACAAATACTCGCACACATAGTGGCAACTGAGTCACACTCATTCTACTATTCTTAAGATTTTCATCACATGCTATGTATATTTACAGGTTAATGCCGACTACAGATTCACTAACAGTTGAGCACATATCCTAAGGGACAAATAAACAGTCATATGAAAATAGTCCTAGATTTTTGCCAACATCATTCATCATCCGTATTTACAGCAAGATACTAACATAAATAACACTTTTATTCCATGGACCAACATTGACAACATAACAAGACTTAAAAAAAGAAAAATGTGAATCTAAAGTTAAACCTAGAAAAGAAAAAATACAAACTTAACATGATCCTAGACATGCCAATTCTCCTAGATAGCACATGGTAGGGTTCAGAATATCGGCAAAACCACCCCCATGATACAAGTACACCATCCCCACATAAAAATATATGCATGTCCTCAAAGCATTAAATTAAAGTACAAGGAAATAGGTATACTTGTATTGCCTCTTATTTATATGAGGAGTTTGTAAAGTGTTGTGAGGATCCTGCATCCTCACCTGGTTCAATATTGGCCCCTATAATAGTATGGGCACTCAAAACCTCAGCCTCCAGAATCGAAGGAATCATCTCTCGGACTGAGGCTGAACTTTGACCCCTTGCTGGGGCAACACTAGTAGATACTCCTTCTGCTTCATCTTCATCTTTCTTCTTTATCCTGTCTTCATCTTTCTTTTATTTCTTTTGAGATCTCTTCAAATCATGCTATTCTTTTTGCTCCGGTGTCATTTCTTCTCTCTTTCTTCTTTTTTCAGCTTTTCTTGTAGGTCGTTCTTCTATGTGCTGCTTTTCTTTGTCTTTTACAGGTCTTCCCATTAGGTATACAATGCCTTCATCGTCTTCACTCACCGCTAAGGCTGGATCAAAAATAGTCTGCCATGGCTACCTCCCATTTAACTCTACTATATTAGCCTTCGCCTACTCAAATTCAACTATGAGCTTGGCAAGATCAGGGAGGGACAGTGCATCTAGCCTTTTATTGATGCGATGCTCCATGCTGTCCATCGTAGCTTGAATAGTTTGGAATGGATGGATTACCTCAACTACAATTCTATCAACAAAAGGCTTAAATTTTGACGCCCATTTATCTAACTATCTCTGAGACCTCTTTTGCAGCTTCACCGTTCTTGCAAAATTTTCCTACGTTAACTTCTATTCATCAAAGTTTGCTCCACCCATAGACTATACAGAACCTAAACCTGTAGAGGTACTTGGGGCACGTACTTAGGTGGCACATAAGTGGTGATGGGCAAAGGCATACTTGTGGGAATTTTTATAGCATTGAGAGATGGTGCAGATTGAGTCTCGTTAGCTGGAGGCTTAGTGACACGCATCTCAAACTTTGAGTCATCTTTTGACTTCTTAATGTCCGGTCTATGTGTAGCTGGGATTTCATTATCAACTCTACAAATTATGGGCACACCGTCCTGTTTGCATAAATCAGTGATTAAGCATAGGAACGGCAATGCAGTGGTTGTTTTATGTGCCCTTACGAACATCTCATCCACAATAATCTGGATGAAGTCAATATGCAACCCTGAAACTAAGCTTGCCACCAATACAGCTCTGTGTTTATCCAAGTTTCCATTACCTTTTGTTGGCATCAACGTTAAGTAAACAACAGGCCACCAGAACTTAGCCTTGAAGCTAATGGAATATTTTGCAGTACACTTCCGTGGATTAGTCAACAAAGAGGGGCTACCATCATCAGTCAATAACCAAAGCCTCTGAGTGGATGTAGTTCTCATCCTATACTAAAGATTAGGTATAGCAGGTGGAGCCTCGTACTCTGGCCCGACCAATATCCTATTGATTATTTTGGCTGAAATATTGATAGTGACTCCTCCGATAGGTATAAACTCTCTGTTCAACAAGCTTGCAACTAACGTCCCCTTTGGACAATCCTTTTATACTAGTGCAAGATAATTGGTAAAGAATTCTCTTACCTAATTCAGTTGATACACTCTTGATGGCCTATTCATCCATTCTAGTTCATACTCGTTGAAACAACATCCCAACTCAGGATATTCATGTAGATTTGTTGTCTTAATCTAATATTCCTCCATGAATGGCCTTTTTATCCCTCTTGTTGTAGGTGTCAATCCGTTATAGAATTTATCTCTTGCTCTCTCTATCTGCCATCTAATCACCTCTCAAACTTAAGGATCCTTATGCTTGATAACATTAGCATCCTCAGGTTCAGTATTCACATCAGTTGCTTCCATTTGTTCTCCCACATTATCAACCTCATTTCCACCCTCAACAGGATCGAATTGATTGGTAGAAACTATTGCCTCATCTGGGCTTGAGTTGGTACTACTTGTAATACAATCTCCCTCTTCTTCCGACTGGAAGAGTATGGGATTATCCCTTTCTCATTTCCTGGTGTTGTATGCAAGTATAGATTTACCTCTATCTCTTTGGGATCTTCATCCTTTGTTTAGTGAAAGTTTTTAAGCCATAACGCCTGAAAAAAGTAAGGAATTAGTTCACAACACAAAAAAATCCAAATAGTGAAAACTTAAACTTGACGGCCACACTGCTGGTCCGTAGGGTAACTGCTGGTCTACTAGGTGGGTTGTCAGGTCCTATCCAGAATTCCTAAGAATTCAGAGAGTTGCAATAGTCCATATGGTGGTCCATCGCAAAGTTGATAGTCCACCACTTTGGCTATCGCATCTTAACCAGTGGGTGTCAATTCAGGGGTTCTTGCGACAATCTATTTGGTGGTCTATCACATAATTAATGGTCCACCCTTTCAACCATCGGATCCCCTTTTTCAGATCAAGGATTCAATTTGGCATTTAATCAAACATTTAGTATACAATCTTGTTTTTTTTAGCAAAAATTGACACAAACTTCACAATTATGCACACAATTTCTCGCTTTTAAATGTGTGA
This sequence comes from Capsicum baccatum var. pendulum, assembly GCA_030864225.1. Taxonomy (NCBI): domain Eukaryota; kingdom Viridiplantae; phylum Streptophyta; class Magnoliopsida; order Solanales; family Solanaceae; genus Capsicum; species Capsicum baccatum. Next base: position 142,110,502 of record CM061552.1, read on the forward strand.
GTTACTCAGATATCACTCAACAGTGAATATGCAACTTTTTGAACTTACAACAACTCAAAGAAAAAGAATAACACAAGATAGAATTTTAATCAACAAACCACTCATTCATTTCATGTTTTGCAATTCAAAAAGGGAAGAACAGGGCAGTGCTCATACCTTGGTTTTGCAGTAGCTTCTTGTTTTACTTGCTTAAAAATTACAAAATCAAGCTTCACTTAAAACTCTATATTTTCTCTCAAGGTTGTTTGTGATGAAAATTAAGAAAAGAGATGATCACTTAAATAGGGAAAAGGGAGTAGATAGAGAGTTATAGGAAGAGCAAATGCCTTGATATGATTTGAATCCAAAGGAATTTGGTCAGTTAAAGAAGTTGAAAAGATTACAACGTATGTAATCGCTCTTTTACCTATTTAAAATCAATTGGGCCAAATACAGGTCACTTAAATAAACAATAATTTAAACCCGACTCGACCCGACCCAGTGCTAGGGTCACAGTGACGATTGCTACAACGGTTCATCGTAAATGCAACGAACCACTATTTAGGCCATCACTCCTTACCATAACATGGTCACTTCAGCTTAATTTTGATGGTCCAAGTGGCGGTCCACCAAATTTGTGATGGTCCACCACTTTGGCCATCACACCTTACCAAAACCTAGGCAACTCAGCTTGATTTTGATGGTCAGTGTGGTGGTCCACCAATTTTGCGATGGACCACCACTTTGGCCGTCCACTTTCACCAGTAAATGAATCTTTTAGCTTCTTTACGATGGTTGAAATAGTGGTCCTTCAGGTGACTTGTGGTCCACCAATTCGTCCGTTACTTTTGTTCCAATAGCTCAGATTTTTAACCCTTTTTCCAATTGTATTACTCCTTTTCTTTGCTGCATTTTAAATCCTGCACACTTCACAAACACATAAAAAATGCACTATAATAACAAAATAATTTAAATAATTCTTTACAACAACACACTGTAGGTTTCCTCCCACCAGCACCTAATTTATAGTCACGACACGACCCAATTATCTCGATTACTTAGACTTCATCAAGATAGACAGTATCAATACTCTTTGTCGAGTCCATTGGACCGATATATAGTTTCACCCACTTCCCATTACCTTGAAGACACTTCCGTCTTCATTTTCAAGTTCTTCTACTCCATATGAGTAGACTTGACTCACTTTAAATAGGCCAGACCATTTGTATTTGAGCTTACCTAGAAACAGTTTGAGTCTGGAGTTAAATAGAAGCACTAAGTCACCTTTTTGGAAATCCTGCGGTCATGGTACTGCTTCATTCTTTCCTTGTATAGATCAACTCGATCATAAGCTCCAAGACGGAACTCGTCCATCTCATTCAGCTGCCCTAGTCTTCATATTCGCTGCATTATTTCAATTCAAGTTAAGCCGCTTCAGTGCCCACAAAGCTTTATGCTCTAACACAATTGGAAAATAACACGTCTTGCCATAAACTAATTAGTATGGAGACATGCCAATAGGTGTCTTGAAAGCCGTTCCATATGCCCATGAGGCATCGTACGACTTCCTAGACCAATCCTTCCGCTTAGCATTTATAGTCTTGGTAAGGATATCTTTGATTTCACGATTAGAGATTTCTACCTGCCCACTGGTTTGTCGGTGGTATGGTGTAGCGACTTTATGCTCCTTAACTCAATATTTTGCCAACGCAACTCTGAACATCTTGTTGCAAAAGAGTGATCCTCCATCGTTGATGATGGTACGTAGTACCCCGAAGCGAGAGAAGATGATTTTCCTCAAGAATGCAACAACTCTCTTCCATTCATTATCTGCCAGAGCCACTGCCTCAACCCATTTTGACACGTAGTCAACGGAAACTAATATGTAATTTATCCCAAATGAACTTTCGAAGGGCCCCAGAATTCTACCTCCAGCATTTTAGACACTGGCATCTTATGGTGCTTTGATATGGACCCTTGCCTTTGACATTGGTCACACCTCTTCACGAAATCGTAGGCATCTTTGAACAAAGAGGGCTAATAGTAGCCACTCTAAAGCACTTTCCTTGCAGTCCGATCATTTGCATGGTAACCTCTAACTGGGGAAGAATTTCTCACTTCTAGTATACTCAACATATCTACTTCTGGGATGACCATCTAATAATATCATCCGCACTCTACCGAAAAAGATACGACTCATCGCAGAAGTAATGTGTCACATCATGGAGAAACTTTTTCCTTTGATAAAAGGAAAGATTCCTTGGTATTACTTCACTCACCACATAGTTCGCGAGGTCCACATACCAAGGTACTTTTTTCATAATAGCAACCAAGATTTCCTCATCCAAAGATGAATGATTGATCTCATATTCATCTCTAGCTTCTTGTTCGCCTTCCATCCTAGACAGATGATCCGCCACTTAGTTTTCGCAACCCTTCCTATCCTTGACTTCAAATTCAAATTCTTGAAGTAGCAACACCCATCTAATCAACCTTTGTTTTGCATCCTTTTTTGCCATCAAATATCTCAAGGCTGCGTGGTCAGTATGGACCACTACCTTGGTTTCTAGTAAATAAGCCCAAAACTTCTCAAAAGCATATACTACTGCAAAAAGTTACTGCTCTTTGACGTTGTAGTTCTTTTGAGCTCTATTCAGTGCTTTGCTGGAATAATAGATTGGATGAAACAATTTTTCTTTCTTTTGTCCCAGTACAGATCCAAGGGCAACACTGCTTGTATCACACATGATCTCAAATGGTTTTGACCAATCCGGTATAACAATAATAAGAGCATCAACCAGCTTCACTTTAAGGCATTCAAATGCCTTCAAGAAATCATCATCAAAGGAGAATTTGACTTTCTTCTCCAAAAGTTTGCAAAAGGGGTTTGCAATCTTTGAGAATTCCTTTATAAATCTCGGATAGAAGCCAGCATGACCAAGGAAACTACGCACCCCTTTCACTGAAATAGGAGGCAAAAGCTTCTCTATAACCTTAACTTTAGCTCAATCAACTTCAATCCCCTTTGCTAAAATTTTGTGTCCTAGAATAATGCCCTCCTTCACCATGAAGTGGTATGTCTCCCAATTAATCACAAGATTGAACTTCTCACACCACTGCAAGTCCCTACTCAGATTTACCAAACATAACTCAAACAAATCCCCTACCATAGAAATTATCCATAAATACCTCCAAGGTGTCTTCGACCATATCTGAGAATATTGACATCATGCACCGCTGAAAAGTGGCAAGTGGGTTACACAACCCAAAAGGCATCCTCTTAAAAGCAAATATGCCATATGGGCACATGAATGTCGTCTTCTGCTAATCTCTAGGAGCAATATAAATTTGGTTGTAACCAGAATACCCATCTAAGAACAGTACCAACCCCTTTCCACTAGCCGATCAAGTATCTGATCCATGAAAGGCATTGGGAAGTGGTACTTCAATGTCCACGAGTTGAGTTTTTTGTAATCCATACACATCAACCACCCAGTAACAGGCTTGAGCGGGATCAACTCATTCTTCTCATTAGCCATAACTTTCATGCCCCCTTTCTTGGGCACGCACTGAACAGGACTCACCCACTTAAAATCTGAAATGTGGTATACCACTCCTGCATCTAGCCAGTTGATGTTTTTTTTCTTCACCACCTATTACTTAGGTGGGTTTATATGACACTGATGCTCAATAGTCGGGACACAATCCTCTTCTATCTGGATTTTATGTGTGCATATACCAGGAGGAATTCCAATAATGTCTAAAATTTTCCAACCAACAACCCTCTTAAATCTATTCAAAATAGAGATAATGGATTCCACCTATTACTCACCTAAGTCAGCCGCAATAATAATAGGTAGTGTATTCCCGCTTCCCAGGAACACATACCTGAAATAATCGGGCAACTCTTTTAGATCTAAAGTAGGTGGCTCTTTAATAGACGGTTTGGCTGGTGGACTTGGAAGATTTTTCAAGTCCAAATCCAACTTCTTGTGTGCATAAGAATAAGACCCCATGCATGTCAAGGAAAACACAGTCTCCTCCTAATATGTAATACCGTCTTGATCAAAATTCATTAATACAGTAGCTAAAGTCTCCACAATAATTTTTTCCTCTGTAGAAACTTCCTACTCTTCCTCATAATAAACATACACAATAGAAAATGCACTTATATCTTTATGCTATTTTATGGACTGGCATACATCGAATTGAACTACTTCATCATTCAACCTAAATAGTAGCTCATTTGCCCTCAAATTAATAAGTACACTCCCGATTGTGAGGAAAGGTCAACCCAAGATTATGGGCACCTCAAAATCTACCTTGCAATTAAGAAAGACAAAATCAACAAGAAATATAAAACTAGCCACTTTTACTAATACGTCATATAGGATCCGCACGAGCCGCTTCACAGACCTGTCCACCATAACTAGCCTCATATTTGTGGGAGTAGGATCCCCAAACCCAATTTCTTATACACAACATGTGGCATAAAGTTTATACTAGCTCCTAAATAACATAGAGCTTTTGCAAAATCAAGAGACCCAATAGTGCACGGGATGGTAAATGCTCCCAGGTCTACCTTCTTCTGCACCAAAGACCTTGTAAATATAGCACTACAATGATGGATATTTTCTATCGGCTCATAGCTAACTGACTGTTTCTTTATGACAAGGTCTTTCATGAACTTTGCATACCCGAGCATCTGCTCTAATGGAAAATTAATCATCAACTGCTTAAGCATGGCCATAAACTTGCCAAACTTTATGTCGTTGACCTTTTCTCTTAACCGATAGGGAAATACAGGAGGTAGTTTTGGGAGAGTAGTAACCATAACTGCAATTTCTTATCCCTTGCTCTTCTCCAACTCATCAACCTTCTGATAGTTGGATGGTACATTATCAATAACTTCATCCAATCTCTTAGACTCCACTGGATAATTTTCTTCATGCTCAATCTACTTTCAAATCACGTCTTTAATCACTGTTTCACCCACAGATGGGCATGGTATTACATTACCTCTCTGTGTGGTGATTGCCATGCAAGAGCTATTATTTCGAGGGTTCTGAACTGTATCACTTAACAACATTCCTCTCTTTCTCTGATTTAATCCTGTTGAGAGTTGGCTCATTTACTACTCTAACTATTTGATAGAAGTGGAGTGCGAGCTTACTAACTGACTCATGGTAGACAAATCACTCTTCATAGTAGTTACCCTAGAGTTGGTAGCCCCAACTCTCTTTAATAATTTCTCTATCATGTCCTTTATGGACATCTTGCCAGAACTAGTTGCAGTATTATCTCTGCTTCCAGTAGGTACATTTGCTCCACTCCTATCATTCTTGCTTTTCCAGTTCCCCTGATCTCTATCCTTGTAATAAATTTTGTCATAATAGTTTTGACCTTGATTTCCTTGGCTATTGCTTTGGAAAACCCCTGGTTATTTAGATAGTTCGACTCTTCTTCCAAATTAGAGTCAGCTCTTCCCTCGGATGCAACTGCTTTTACTTTCTCCATTTTTCCAGACAATAGATGCTTAGCCAGAAAATCCATTTATGTCTTCAAGTATGCCATGTACTGGTCACATTCTTCCTCCTTATTGTGTTGCTCTACAGTCATACTACCAGACACAGTAGGGCTTGGTACCATAGAATCCCTGGTATGCCAATCTCTACTCTTTTTGGTCATCCAATTAAGAATCTCCAAAGCTTCTGGATAAGTAAGGTCAACAAATGACCCTCCTACAACATTATCCACGACTGGCTTCGTAATAAAGTTCAAAGCCCAATAAAGAGTCTCCATAAAATAAATATCAAAATTACACCAGCTTCTTTTTAAACCTCTCCTAGGTATCATAAAGAGATTTAGTGGAAAGCTGTTAGAAGTTACTGATTTCATCCCTCAACTGTACCCTTCTAGAGGGTAAAAAGAACCTTTTTAGAAAAGCCTCTTTCAACTACCTCCAGTTGGTTATAGAGTTGGGATTCAGTCTATTTATCCATAGTGTCGCCTCTCCAGACAGAGACAATGGAAAAAACACAGACGGATAGCATTCTGGACCACTCCTAGATTGTCAAAACACTTGCAAATGGTGACAAAGTTCACAAAATACATGTTTGGATCATCTCCAGGAAGACCACAAAACAACCCCTTATGATGAAGGAGTTGAACTATCTCACTAGTAATATTAAATTTAGGTCCAGGTGCTAGAGGTGGAGGAATGATAGCTACAATTGCACCTACTCCATCCATTCCATCTTTGTCGTTATTCAGATCAAACTACACTAGTTGATGCACTTGACTTGCCCTAAAGAGGTGATTCCTATTTACATTCTGATTCACTGGTGCAGCCACATTCTCAACACACCTTTGGGTAACAGGATCTAACAAATCATCATTATCAGGATTAGGATAATGTGTCTGTTGGCTGTCATTCTGTGGATTTAGTTGAGCTCTAGCCAAAGCAACTAGTCTTTCAGTATCTTGAGGGTCTGCTATTCTGCTAATTAACTGCGGTTCCAAATATATTGGTAATAATGGTGCACCTGATCTCCATGTACTTGGCATACAAAATAACTACCCTACACAGAATAAAAACAACAAACAAAAATAAAATTTGGGAAACTTGACCAAAGGTCAATTAACAAACACAAACTTAATTAACAACTATATTCCCCGATAACGGCGTAAAAATTTGATACGCCCAAATTACAACTCTCGTTAGAAAAGTGTAAGCGATTGCTGTAAAATATAGAACCTAACTAGGTTGGGTGTCAAATCCCACAGGGAATACTATGTTCACTAAGTGTTATGGTTATTACGAGACTGTTGATCGAAGGTTCCAGAATAGAGGGGAGTTTTGATTTATCAATTATATTCAAATGTTTGTTATAAAAAGTAATCCAACTGTACGTTATATTGCTAATAGTAATCCAATAAGAGAAGTCCAACTTAGGTTATGGTTACCAAGATGCTTAAGCAGCTAAGATTGTGAACTATTTTGAATTCCCAATGAACAATTCTTATTGCAAGAGTAATTGAATTCTATGGTTTTATCCATTAGTTTCTCAACATAAATGAGTAACTTATCCTTTAATTTTTTCAAACTTAAGGAACATAGCATTAATTCAGCTATAATCTCACGTGGGTTGATCTGGTTAAGGCATCTACCCTATATCCAAAGGTTAAAGCCTTTAGATTTATGTAAACCTTTTTTTTTTCAATAAGTACTTTTCTATTAGAACAATTATTATTCTTAGGTCACTTTTCAAGTTGCAACCAAGAAAAGTCATTAAATTGAAGAAGAGTTTATGGAATATCAATTACTTATGGGAATCTACTAAATTCATAACCCAAAATCAACTTTGCATATCAAGGCTCCCATTACCCTAGTTATGGGAGCTTAGCCACACATTTCCACCCAAGAAAGATAAGAAACCATGGTGTTATTCATAAATCAATTCAAAGTTTACTTACAAAAGTCACAAATGTTGTTCTTCAATCTTTAATAAAAAATATGATAAATGAATCTAGATCCACAAATTTCCAATGAATCTTAGAGAAACTATGTAAAAATATATTTCAAGTATGGAAAAACGTAATAAAATATAAGAGATATCCTAATGAAACCTAAAACTCGGTATTTATATGTTCCCAGTCAAAAAGAATTTAAAATTTAAAATTATAAAACCCGCATCCAAAGTGACGAACAAAGTGGTGGTCCGTCGCAAGGTTGACGGTCCATTATTTGGTTCGTCTCTGCTAATCTTGGTAGGTCACTTTCTGGATAAGACTAGCGGTCAAAGTGGTGGTCCGTTGCAAGATTGACGGTCTACCATTTTGACCATTGCTGATGATCCTTGAGATTCATGTTCTGGATAGTCCTGACGGCTGAAGTGGTGGTTCGTTTCAAGGTTAACGGTCTACCATGTTGGTCGTCGTTGAGCATTTTGGTATGCCTGGTTCTATTTAGCCCTGAAGGCTAAAGTGGTGGTCCGTTGCAATACTAGTGGTCTACTATATGGGTCGTCACTGGGTCTTCTGAAGTCATGGACTTTGTTTGGACCTGACAGTTAAGTTGGTGGTCCGTCGTAAGACAGACGGTCCACCATTTTGATCGTCAAAAGTGTTTTTTTCTAATTTTCTAAGTCTTTTCCCTTAGCTGACTCCTTACCCTGAAACACTAAAAGCCAATATTAAATTCAACCTTGGTTGCTTGAAAACATGCAATTTTCCCTAGAAAAAAATAAAAAATGTTTCGTCAAAAGCCAAAACATCAAACACTCTTACCAGTCGACCAGTTTTGTGATCGCAAAAGAAAAATGTCTCAATCATAACTTCTCTGTCTAACTCCCTATACCACAATCACGATGGTCGGGTCGCGATAACGAGACCTGAGTACCAAGGACTTGTATAAAAAAGCCATTTTGGCCTAATTTTGCCCATACTTCACCCAATTTCTCGAGATCTAAAACTTTCAATAAGTAAATATTTTGATATTGAGACTTGTAGGTGATCTAGGAGCTTGGCTAACCTCTATTTTCATGATTTACCTTTGATTTGTGGCAAGAATTCACCCTTTTCTTGGTAGATTTTCTTGATTTCTTCTGAAAAAAGCCCACCAAAACCTTAAAGGCTTGATTTTAGCCCTAATTTATCTTGTATTTTACCCATTATTAGGATAATGATACCTTGAGTAAGTGAGAAGGTTGGGTTGATTTCGGAAAGAAAATTTTCATGAGTGGGACCCACATTAAGATTTTATGTGATCTTTGGACCTGAAGCACAATAGTGCAATATGGGTATCATTATTCTCGTATTGAAGAATAGAATGTGATTTTAATTGCTTGGCATATTGCAGAATCATCTCAATAAGTGAAAATGGTGATTTAGAAGATTTTGTGAGCTTTTTTCGACGTCTAGTTAGGCTAGGGTTTATCCCTTATTATATTTTGCTACTTCAAAGTATGTTTATGCTATTATGTTAGATTAGGGATGGGGTTTAGCTGTTGGTGTGAGAAATTGAAATAATTAGGATTAGTTGGATCATATTGGCTATTTTAAATATCATTTTGTGCATGATTAGCCTAGATAACCATATCTTAGGTCCAATTATCCTTGTAGGCATATGCTTAGGTCATAAATGCATTTGTTACTAAAGTAAAGAGGATATTTCCTTGATTAGTTTAGTTTAGGATAAAACTTAACCAAATTGCCCATTTTAGGTAAAATTGACGTAGTTACTCTATATTAGGAGGAATTGCTATCCCAGGGACCAGTTGCAGCTTGTTTAGTATGTAATGGTGGATTTAGATACTTTAACCTAGTCTGGGACAGTCATTGCTTGATAAATGTTACCAAGGATTTAAATTTATGTTTTTTGACCTATATTAGGCCAGGACTTATGATAGTAATTACATATCCTTTAATACGCTTCTGTACATATAGGGAGATGGTTATTTTAGTGATATTTAGATGACTTGATATTTGTTGGTTATGACCGATGACGTAGGAATTAATGCTCAATGATTATTCTATAAATAAATTATTAGTTAAGCTTATGATGAGATATTGAATATGCTATTGATTTGGCTATTGTTTGGGCTACCGAATATACTATTAAATAAGCCCTTGATTATCATATTGGCTAAGACATAATTTATGCTATTGATTGATTCAACGAAAGAGCTATTAATTATTTTAGTAATCATGCTCATGGATAAATTAGCCTTTGCACTTTTGTTCATGCTAGAGGCCATGCTTATTAACTACATTGGTGATTAAGCTATTGATTATGCTATGAACAAGCTATAGATTATACTATGAATTAGCTATTGATTAAGCTAATGATAAGCTCTTCTTTTATCATAATGATAAGCCATTAGTTAGGCTATTGACAAGTTATTACCTATGCCTGATAGTACATATTAATTACGTTAGAGGTCTTGTTGAATGATTATATTGGCGAATACATTATGGATTATGCTAAGGAGAATGCTTATAGATTATATTACTGAATATGATTGTGATTATGCCAAAGATCATGCTTATTTAAGATATTGACAATCATGTTATTGGTTATGCTAGAATTCATGATTTCTATTATGATTATTAATTATGTTAATATGTTATGTTCATGGTTATGTTGTTAAATACTCTAATGATTATGCTATTAGCCATATTAATGATGATATTGACTATATATATCCGACAAGGATGAAGGATAATTATGATGATATATACTTGGTAAAGACAGAGGATGATTAGGATGATATGTTTGGCAAGGCTAGAGGATGATTAGGATGATATATGTCCAACAAGTTTGGAGAATGATTATGATGATACATATATATGCCCGGTAATACCAAAAGATGATCATGATGATATTATGAGGATATTGTTGAAAATCCATACCGGTTAGAGTCTAGCTATACGTATTATGCAATGATGATATACTAATTATGATATGATTACATTGGGGGTGTGAGATTGACAAACTAGCTAAGTTGAAAATGAATAAATAGTTATAATGTAGTATGATATGAAAACTCTAGTTATATAATTTCTAGTTTCTAAATAATGGTTAGTTGATAAATATTTGCTAATTGCTAAATAGGTTAGTTGATAAATATTCTCTAGTTGCTAAATATTTTTTGGTTGATAAATATTGGATAGTTTCTAAATATTGGTTTGTTGATAATTAAGGATAAGTATATAAGTGTCTTTATTTGACGAAGGATGATTTATTGATACATGAAGATTAGTTGCAATATGATGGATAGTTGGTAAGTGTTGACTTATTTACAAATAATGAATATGGACAATCGATGGTTATATTGTGTCATGACTTGGAAAAATTTCAATTATGTTATGAGAGTTGATAAACGATGGTGATGGGTTATTCTATCTTATTTGTACCTTCCAAGCTTACAGGGGCTTGTGATAGGTTATTTACTTTTCTACACCAATTGGCATATGGGAGCCAATTTTGTAGTTATGATTTCCTGTATTAATGATTTATGTTATGTTACGATGATATTTCATTTATCCATTTATTCATGTATAATGATTTTGGAGATATTTCAGGTTTGCCTCTATATCTTAACTTAGTTATGTTATCTTGCATTCTGTTATTCTTGTATCATGATTTAGCTCAATCAGCTGATGATGCCTACTGAGAACTTGTTGTTTTGGTACTCATACTATATTTCTGTACCTTATTGGTGTAAATCTAAGTACTAGTTTCCATTGTTGATTCGTGTTCGTGTAGTGTTAATATTTAAAGATAGGGTGAGCTTTTGAAGTCTGAGTCACCTATTTCCTTCCATCTATCTATATTCAGTCTTTTGTTTAGTGATAGTTGTATTGACTATTCTAGACTCTTGGGTTCTATTTCTATTTCTAGATGCTCTTATACTAGCTCTACCAAGTCGTGTGATGGTATTTATTTAGTGACTACCTTTAAGTTATTTCTTTTGCCTTTCTTACTTATTGTGTTAGATTTCTTATTAGGCCCTTTTGGGGCATTTTCACTAAGCTAACCCATATTGTTTAACTCTGGGTTATGATTTGTCTTACCTACTAGCGAGATAGAGTAGGTGCCATCGTGACTCATAAATTAGGTCATGACAAATCTGTATCAGAGCCAGGTTTTACTGATATTATTGGTACAAGTGCAAATGTACACTAGAGTCCTACAAATCAAAATAATAATGTCTATTTCCTATCTTTGGGAGGCTATGGGACATTCTTAGGAGTTCTTCACTTCTTTCACTCATTTTGTGCTAAGAGTTTGAATTGGTTTATAGAACATTCCTGTTACTTCACTTTTTTGTAAATGTCTATGACACATGCTACTGTTGTACATGACGAGGGTCTTAATACCGAGACTAGGGATCCTAATCCTATTTATGGATTAAACAGAGGTTATGGATAGCCATGAGATGTGTCCCTAGCTAAGGGCCAGGATAAGGGTCCTCTACCAGACCCTATTTCGCTCCTGAGCTAGAGATTTGTTTGACCTAGCAGTGGTAGACCAGGGACAAGCCTAGGCTTCACCAGGGTTTATTTTCTCTTTAGTTCTCAAAGATGCTTTGGTTCAGCTTTGGGGTTAGTTGGTGGTGCATCATTTGATAGTGCATAGTCTATAGATTAGAGTGGTATTGAGGTGGGGGTACAACCTGTTACTGCAGCTCCCAGAGTTAAAGTTCCTTCTATGCCGGTGGTTTATCAGCCAATATTTACTCAGCTAGTGGTTGCCCAGCTCGCTATGTCTGTTAAGGAGAAAAATGTATTGGGTAAATTCTTAAGATTCACTCTGCCTAGGTTTTTTGGTGCTCTGAGCAAGGATGCGTATGAGTTTTTGATTACTTGTGACTCATTTGACTTGGATGCTCAACATTGGTGGAGAGTTCATATGGATTCTAGACCCTAATGATCTTTTCCTTTGACATAGACTCAGTTTCCTGAGGTGTTCTTAGAGAAGTAAATGCCTCAAAGCCTTAGAGATTATTTAAGCGATTAGTTCTCTAGATTTGAGCAGGTATCCATGATAGTTGCTGAGTATGAGGCACATTTTCACAAGTTGGTTGGGCATGTGACTTCTATTTTGGATACTAATTATGACAGAGTTTATTTCTTTATCAGAGGGTTGGGACTTCCCCTTCGTATGTCTACTCAGAGTTTGGTTACTACGGGTAGGTCTTTTGCTAAGGTTTCTGATCATACTCAACTTTTGGAAGAGATGCATCATGAGGCCTATGGGGGCAACGATAAAAGGCCTAGACATCAGAGAAGTTTTAGTAGGAGCTATAGTAATTCCCAATTTAGAGATAGTTATTTTCATGGTTGATATCCTCTGTGTCTATCTTATAAGTCTCTAAGTCAGCCTAGTCGACTTGTTTAGGCATCACTTTAGATTACTGACAGAGGTCAACATAGTGCTAGTGATCACCCTATTAAGGGTAGTGGTATGTCTTTACAAGGTTCATTATTTGGTAATTTTAGACATGGTGGTAGAATGATATAGTGGTTATTTTGAGTTAGCCGAATCTGTACTTCCTAGTTTAGCTCAGGTGTTACATTATAGTTGTAGAGATCTTGGTCATTATTCACCCCTAGCTGTGGGGTGATTATTGCTTCAGCTCGGAGTGTTCTCCCTATTAGAGTAGTTCATCCCTCAGCTAGAGGTGGTTCTCAGGGTCGTAGGGGTGGTTTCCAAGTTACTCGAAGAGGTTCTCTAGAAAGCAAAATAGGAACCTAACTAGGTGGTAGGCATGATTAGTTATATATAGTACCTGCTAGACTTGAGGCTTAGTCTTCAAATGTTATTATTACAGGTGTGATTTTGATGTGCTATCAGTTAGACCTTGTTTTATTTGATTCGAGATCCACTTATTCTTATGTTTCTGATTATCATACTCCACGATTAGAGTTATCTTAGGATTTATTATCTATGTCCTTAGGTGTATGTACTCTCATGGATGATTCTTTAGTAGTGGATCAGGTTTTCGAATCTTATGTTGTGACTATTAGAGATGTTGATACTCTTATTGATCTTATTATTTAGGATATAGTTGATTTTGATGTGATTCTTGGCATGAACTGGTTATCCTATTATCATGCGGTCATGGATTGGTTAACTAAGACATTTACCTTAACCATGCCTCGTGTACCCCTAATTATGTGGTAAGGAGCAGTTATCCGTGAGTCAATAGGGATTATTTCTTATTTTTGTGCGAAGAGGCTTATTTTGAAGGGTTGCAAGTCTTATCCGCTTATGTTTGTGATACAAGTGTGGGGAGTCTATTTTGTGACTCTGCTCCTATAGTTTATGAGTTTTTTAATGTGTTCCTTACCTCTCTGCTTGGTAGTCCCCCTATCTGTGATATTGTGTTTGCTATAGATCTCGAGCTTATCACCCGACCTATTTCTATTGCACCTTATCATATGTCTCCTTGTAAGAATAAGGAGATAATTTCTCAGTTTCAAGATCATCTTGGTAAGGGTTTTACTAGACTGAGTGTGTCATTTTTCGGAGCTCCTGTGTTGTTTGTGAAAAATAAAGATGGCTCCATGCATATGTGTATTGATTATGGGTATCTTAGTAAGGTAAAAGTGAAGAATTGTTATCATATGCCTCACATTGATGATTTGTTTGACAAGCAACAGGATGCATCAGTGTTCTCTAACATTGATTTGAGAATTGGTTACCATCAGTTGAGGATTCAATTTTAGGATATTCTAAAGACAACTTTTAGGACCCGTTATGGTCATTATGACTTCTTGGTGATGTCATTTGTCTTGACTAGTGCCCCAGCCACATTTATGGATTTGATGAACTAAGAACTCAGACCTAATTTAGATTCCTTTATAAATGTGTTCATCTACGACATCCTTGTGTATTTAAGGAGTAGAGAGGAGCATGTGCAATATTTGAGGATTATGCTCAAGACTTTCAGAGGTCATGTTCTTTGCGCCAAGTTCTCTAAGTGTGAGTTTTGGCTTGAGTCAGTGACATTTCTTGGGCATGTGGTGTCTAAGGTGGTATTATGTTATACCCAATTGAGATTGAGGCAATTCGTGATTGGGCTAGACCTATATTTTTGACTGAGGTTTGTATCTTTATTGGGTTGGCCGATTATCATAGCTAATTCATCGAGGGTTTTTCTACTATTTTAGTGCCTATGACTAGATTGACTCAAAATTAGATTTCTTTGTGATGGTCCAAGAAGTATGAGTTGAGCTTTGGAAAGTTCAAGTATTTCCTGAATTCATCTCCTATTCTAGATCTTCCTATAAAGGGTGAGGGATTCACCGTGCATTGTCTACTTTTGGAATTGGTCTAGGTTGTGTTTTGATGTAGTAAGGTCATGTTATTGCTTATTCTATGAGACAACCTAAGCTAAATGAGCGCAACTATCCCACACATGATTTAGAGTTGGCGATGGTAGTTTTTGCGCTTAAGATTTTGAGGCATTATCTATATGGTGTGCATTGTGAGATTCTAACCAATCATCGCAATATTAAATATCTTGTAACCCAGAGAGAGATAAATTTTAGACAGCACCCGATGGAGTTGTTTACAAATTATGATATTTTCATTTTGTATGATCCAGGTAAGGCTAATGTGGTAGCTGATGCCTAGAGTCAAAAGACAATGAGTATGTGTAGCTTGGCTTGTATTTTAGCTTCTCAGAAGCCGTTGGCATAAGACATTCAGTCCTTAGCCAACTTGATTGTTCTCCTTAATATTTCAGACACTAGGAGGATTCTTGCTAGTGTTGAGTTGAGGTCTTCTCTATTTGAGTAGATTTGTGATTGCCAGTTTAAGGATAGTATGATTTGCTTCCATTATGATTAGGTGTAGATTAGTGTGTCTGAGTGGAATGCCATAGATTACAAAGGTGTTTTGCAATTTGATGGTATAGTTGTGTTCTGAGTATTAATGATTTGATCCAATTGATTTTGCATGAGGCTCACAACTCTAGATATTCTATCATCCAGGAACAACTAAAATGTATAGATATTTGAGACAACATTATTGGTGGAGTGGCATGAAGAGTGATGTGGTTTATTGTGTAGCTTGTTACCTTTGTTTTGAGCAGATAAAGGATGAGTTGCAGCAACTAGGTGGTTTGATTCATAGATGGCCCATTCTTGAGTGGAAGTGATGGATTTTGGTATGGTTTACCTCATAATTCCCATGGTTTTGATAGTATTTGGGTCATCGTGGATCTATTGACGAAGTCAACATATTTCTTTCCTATTCAAATGTCCTTTAGTGCTAAGAGGTTAGCCCGCATCTATGTGCGTAAGGTAGTCCGTTAGTATGGTGTGCCTATATCTACTATTTTGGATTGAGGTTCCATGTTCACTTCTAGATTTTGGAGACCTTTTTAGGATGAGTTGGGTACTGAGGTGGATCTGACTATAGCCTTCTATCCAAAGATTGATGGCCTGTCCAAGCAGACTATGTAGGTGCTTGAGGATATGCTCCAAGCCTATGTTATGGATTTTGGAGTCTAGTGGGAGGATTACTTAGCCTTGGCAGAGTTCGCTTATAACAATAGTTATCATACAAGTATTGAGATGGCGCCTTTTGAGGCTTTGTATGGTAGGAGATGTCGTTCTCTAATTTGATGGTTTGAGACTTTTGAGATTTGGCCTCATGGTGCTTATTTGCTTCAGGAGTCAGGGTGATTCAGGACAGGTTAAGAGTAGCTCAAAGTAGAAAGAAGGCCTATGCTGACCATAGACTTCGTGCCTTGAGATTTTGAGTTGGGGATCAAGTATTCCTTCAAGTGTTACCCATGGAGAGGGTGATGAGGTTTGAGAGTAAGGGCAAGCTCATCCTTAGATATATTGGAGCTTTCGAGATTCTGTTCACAGTTGGTGGGGTGTTTAATGAGTTTGCTTTACCTTTAAATTTTGTTGTTGTCCATCCAGTATTCCATTTTTCTATGTTGTGGTGATACATTACTGATCTTTCTCATGTGCTTAGATGGGATTCAATCCAGTTGGATGTGCATTTGACCTTCGTGGACTAGCCTATACTCATCTTGGCTATTGATGTTAGGTGGATACGCACTGGGAAGATTCCACTAGTTAAGTTTTAGTAGATGCACTGCCTAGTAGAGGAGGCTACTTGCGAGATCGCGAGCAAGATCCAGACCCAGTATCCTTACCTAGTTGATATTTAGGTACATCCTAATCCTTAACTTTCACAAACGAAAGTTCCTTTGGTAGTGGATATTGTAATGACCCTTTTGGTTATTTTCTATATTTTCACTTATTTTTGCCATTAGAGATTCTCTATAACTGCCCCAAGTCATTTATGACTTACTGGAACTGACAGTGCAGTTACCGGACAGTTCGTTTAGTTTTTAGAGTAAATTTCTTGTTTTAAAGTCTTTGTTGGTTCCAAATGGACACTAGGCGAAAACTTCAGTCAAACGACCTAAAATATAAATTTTGACTGAACTAACAGCTCCAGAATGTCGATTTTAGGCTAGGAGGTGTCATGACTCAATTCAAGAGTCATGATGTCACCTGCTAAAACTCATTAGTAGGTAACCCAACATTGTAACCCAGAGCTAAGGCAATGGGTTTCTTTGGTAGAGATGCCCAACTGGGCCTAAATACACGAATACAACTATAATCAACAGTGTTCCACTAAAGAAAGACAATCAAGATACAATACCAATCCCATGACCTGGTAATATCAGTACAAAGCATGTATGTATGATAATAAAAAATACAACCCAAAAGTCTAGAATAGTCAACAAGTTTGTCTAGAATACGAAAGACTGAACAAGGATAGAGGGAAACGGGAGATTCGAAACTCCAAGAGCTCACCCTGTCTTCGGACAATCAACACTTCACAAACTCAACTCAGCGGCTGTATGATAACGCTCAATCTACAGCTCTCGTGGGAGTGTAAAGCGGTCGTTAGCAAATATAGAACCCAACCTGGGTTGGGTGTCGATCCCACAGGGAATAGCTTGGTCAACAAGTAAGCAAAATTAATAGACTTTTGGTGCAAGTCTCGTAAGAAGGGGGGATTGTAATAAGTAACCAAATTAATAAAGTAAAAGCTGAAAATAGCAAAGTAAAAAGAGAGTATTTCGTAGGTTGTGAAACAATGAGAATTGAGGCGTTGGGGTTATGTCCACCTTCAGAGGTATACGTCTCTATTGGCTATGAGTGTGTAGAGTCTTGACATGCAATTGCTTATAGAGAATTGTAGTCGATGGTAAATCCAAGCGTCTCTCGACCTAAACAAGGACTATTTCACTTTAACTCTCTCGAGCTTAAAGTGTGTCTAGCGGTACGAATTCTCCAAGAGGTTAGTCCAGTTACGGCACTAGCTTTTTAATAGGAAAGGGTGTCCTACTACCTTGACATTATCTCTTTTCCAGACAAATAACCTTTCTCTCGAACAAGTTAAATGTTAGACTGGCGTATTCTTGCGTTTGCAACCGCAAAGAATGTAGATTAAGATGAAGAGCGTAATGATATAAGCAATATACTTGTCTTGAACTCACAAACTCATAGCTATAGATAGTAACTCATTCGGCTTCCAAAACCCCAACTAAGAGGTTTAGTTACCCATGAGTGCGAAGGATATCACGTTTTGCATGGTGGATGGCGTGTGAAAGAGGTGTTAGGCGTGTGGTTTTGGTGATTCCGTAGCAAGTAACGATTCTCTTGTTGTGGAATAGATGAATAGAAGAATAGATTAGAAGTGTTTGTGGTGGAAGATGAGAGGGATGGAAGAAAATTAATTGTTTAAGAATTGAAGAATTAAGAATGTTAGAAGATGAATTGTAGATGCCTTCACTAAGAGAGGACTTTTCTCTCCACTAAGGGAGGAGTTGGCTCTCCACTAAGGGAGGACTTCGTTTAAAATCTCTAGCATGATAGGGTATTTATAATACTCCTATCCTACTCCTACTAAGCTAATGAAATAAATAACCAAATCCTAATATACTAATGAAATCCTTGACCCAAATGTACTAGGGTAAGGTTACAATATCATAATCCAAATGGATTAGTGAAACACATAACCTAATTATACTAGGTTAATGTATCTTTGTAAAAATCCATCTTTGTGTCTGTAAGTCCCCAAAGTCTTCAGAATTGCTGTTTTAGCCCGGGACAAATTTTCCATGCAGCAGATTTGGTCCTTTAGGCGTCCAGCTCCTTTCCATCTCGTTCGTGAGCTTTCTTTTGCGTCAAGTAAGCCATAAAATGCTGTATTTTGCATCATTTATACCTGAAACTTTACTAATCATGTTTGTTAGCTCATTTATAGGAAAAAGGACTAAAAGTGCATGAAATAGATAATTAGTTCTCAAAACTAGGCTAAAATATGGGCAAAATATATTGATATAGGCGCGTAAATTCGCCTATCATCAACACCCCACACTTAGAGCTTTGTTCGTCCTCGAACAACATATCATGTCCTTCTAAGCATCGACTTAAGGTTTTTACAGCAACAACACAAAACATTCGTCAAGACAAGCACAACAATTATCAACAAAGAGTAGCTTTTCGATTATAAGTAGAAACAATTTAACCTCAAGCATAGACTCGTGATGGTGATCAGCTCGCATGCAAACGTTAAGGTACATAGAATCATATACAACTATCCAAAACTCATCAACCATGTGTGTCTCACAATATAGTACCCATAATCACTCACAAATATAGCATATTTTTCAAACATGGGTATCAAAGTATCCTTGCACTCACTCTCACAAAGAATTCATATGTAGCAACTAATGACCATAAGCTTGCCTTTAATGTAGTACTCTACTAAATGTCGGAATGTTAAGATTAGGATCAAGTAGGTCTTTAGATGGTTGTAATGTAGGCTAAGGGACGGGTAGGACTATTTTGGCCAAGAATAGTGACTAGGTTCCTAAGCACTTTAATACATCACTTTGTATCAATGACACTTTTTTCTTTCAACCTTTCTTTACTCTTTTATTCTACCACCCTTGTTCTCCTATTTTGTTTTTCAATTTTAAGCACAACTCACTTTTCAGCTTTTTTTTCCTTTTTCTTTTCGCAACATACCTCTTATGATAGCACTTTCTTCCTTTTTCATAACACATTCAAGCACCATTACAATTTAAAGCATCATACTCACCCAATTTCCTCTTATGTTGTCACATGACTTTTTCTCTTTAAAGCACTTAGGAATTTGGATCAAATTACGGTCTTGAAAAAAATGGATTAGGCTTACATACAAGGTTGTCAAAGAAATAGGCTAAAGGCTCAAAAGGGTTTAACTAGGATGATTTACATGGGTAGGAAAACCTAAAGGTAAACATGTATAGGTTGCCAAAGAAATGCCTAAATCATATCCTAAACTTACACTCCTTATTTTCGCTTTGCATACATACCAGGCAAGTTCTAGCATCAACCACATACATAGAATATACTATTATCTCGCACACACAAGGCATATGGTAGACTTGATTGGAAGTAATATAGACTCTCGACCCAACAAGTGAAGGAATTGAGTCACACAATATCACATAATAAGTCACAACTAGAGCCTAAATGTCTCAATAGTCACAATTGTAGCACATACTCTTGTTCTAATTTCATGCTGTCTATCAAAATAATTTCATGCGTAGCTAGAAAAATTTTACTCCTAAAAAATAAAAAAAACGTTAAACGAAAAAAACAAAATAAACAAGCAAAACAAGCAAACATACAAACATAGGTGCAAACAAAGAAGTATAGCATGCAGATTCTGCCACCCCACACTTAGACTGGACACTGCCCTCAGTGGAAAATAAAGTCGAAGAACCTGATTAGTCGGACTCCTCATCAATGTCGGGGGTCATACCCCCTTCGTCAGAATCATCATAAGAGTCATCGTCAGAGTTCTCCTCAACATCAGAATCAGGCAAGCGTCTATCATCATCAGTTGGCACATCATCATCAAGAGGTTCCTCAAAATATACGCCCACTCCACACATCTCCCGGGCATGCCTATTCATTGGGTAGTCGTGGTCCAGCTATTGGAGCTCTTCAGCAGTTGGAATACGTCCACCACTCATCATAGTGAATCGTGTCATGCCATAGAGATGACGGAAGAAACTCTCGTCACGAGCATGTCTCTCCGCAGTGGTAAGGTTGACTCCATGCGTTGTTTCAGCATCTTTGACCTTGGTGAGGTCAACCTTCTTTGGGTTATGTGGGAGTTTGTGGTCAGCTGGTTCCTCTTCTATATCCTCCTTCCGCAACATTGCTGTCAACAAATTGCCGAATGTGAAATGGGACCTCCGGTGGAGTCTGGCCTTCCTCATGGTAGATCGAATGATTGCCCCAAAGTTGATAGGGACATTCGTCATCAACGCATAAACCAAACACACTCTATCTCTCGATATCTTGGTGTATTGTGTCCCAGGAATAAGGCATGAGTTGACAATGCGCATCCAGATTCTTGCTTCCCTATTTAGTGGAGCATAGGGGAAGGTGTTGTGACGGCCTGTTTCCTTATGTCTGCCCCATCTTGCCATCGATCTGCTTCCACAAAGCGTGTGTCTTATTGCTCTGTAAGGAGGCCTGCTGTACAGCTCTTTGTATGGTGCTGTGTCGACCGAAGGTAGGCCAAGAAAAGAGTTGATCCAATCCGCTGTAAGCTGTAACACTTGGCCCCGAATTTTGACTTCGTTTCCTGTTGTGTTTGGCGACCAGTTGGCATAAAAATCTCTTGTCAAGTCAAGATTGCACTCTCCCATGTCACGGAAGATGAAATCCAGCTTCAAAGCCATTATTTTAGCCAACATTTGCGGCTCCTTCTTTGCTAAGGTCTCCTTGTTGATCAAGTCGACGTGCACATATTTCTTTTCTTTGTTGCTGCTGTACCATGCCTTGGCTTCTTCCTCAAGAACCCATTTGATTCCAAACATTCTGCGTCGTAGGTGTGCTGAAGATGATTCTCCTTGGTCTTTTCGACTTCTCTTCTTGTCCTTTCGGGACGTGGTAGCCTTATCCTTGCCTTGCTTTGCTTTAGGTGCCATTGTACCTGAGACTAGAAATAATGTTAGTTGCAGCACAATCTCACTTTATACAATCTATATGCAAGCACTAGGGGTACCACCCCACACTTAATCTTGTTAGCACAAATCAGTGAAGTGAAAGTGGTCGAGTACTCAGATTTCGTCGACATACGCTTTAAGATTGTATTCCGACAAGAAAATCAGCATTATATCACTTATTTGCAGCCATTGGACTACTTTCATTGTGGATATAGCAACACTACAACCTAGGGGTTACCACATGGAATCATTATTCTTACAACAAGCACAACCTCTTAAGTCGATAGGCACTATAACCTTATCCCGATGGCCGGGATGGTCTATCATGTAAGCATCCAACCAACAATCTTAAGCAATATTCATAGCCATATCAATTCAGCAATTATCATAACAATTCTATCGAAACAAAATTCAAGTCGGAAACAAGTCAAGAATTCCCTACGTAGATATTCACTCACACGTTTATGCAACAATTATCCAAACATATGAACATCACCATCAATCTCACATGATTTAGCAAAATATAATATCATAGCAACGTAGTACTTATGATAAATAGATGAAGAATAAGAGAGTACTTACTTGCTTGAAGATTGTGGAGAAGTTGTTGTGAATTGGAAGAACAAAGGAAGAAAATTTTGAGAGGATTTGGAGTGATATGCGGCGCCTTTAGGGTTGTTTCTAATGTGATTGTGTTATAAAACCAAGTCCCCTTTATATAGGAAGAGTATGGGTCGGGTTATGACCCATTTACAATCGGATTTGGGGACAAAATCACCACATATGCGGCGCATATCCCGCGGCATATCACTTACATATGCGGCGCATTGTCCATGGCATAATGGGACATATGCGCCGCATAGTCTATGACATTTCTAGACATATGCGCCACATAGTCTATGGCATTTGGTCTCAGTATCTCAAATGCCATAGCATAGGCGGCGCATAGTCAAAAGCATACCTAGGAATAGGCGGCGCATAGTGTATAGCACACTAGATTCCGAGTCCTTAGGCTATAGAATAGGTTGTGCATCGTTCGTGGCCTATTTTTACCAAGGCCTAGCCTTCCTCGAAGCCTATTATGACGTGAGAAAGGTTCAATTCATAGCCTTATGCATCACCATTCCTAACTTACCAACTTTACCATACAATGCGTCCAAATCGTCGAGTGAGATCAATCTCCTCGTCGCGTACTTCTTGCACCTATATTTGCTCAAAACAAAATGAAAACGATTAGTACGATGGGTTGCCTCCCACCAAGCGCCTTAGTTTTGGTCGTGGCACGACTCTTATTTTTGGATTTTCATTTATCAAAAAGAAAAAAAATACTAAAACGACAAAACGATAAAACAATAAAATGATGGGTTGCCTCCCATCTAGCGCCTTATTTATTGTCGTGGCTCGACGTAGTAGTCTCGAGTACTTAGACTTCGTCGAGATAAGTGATGGCCATGTCATTCATCGAGTCAAGAGGACCGATATATGGGTTGACACGTTGGCCATTCACTTTGAAGATAACACCCTCATTGTTTTCCAATTCGACTACTCCAGACGAGTAGACTTGAATGACTTTAAATGGACCAGACCATTTCGATTTTAACTTACCTGGGAAGAGCTTGAGTTTGGAATTAAAGAGTAGTACCATGTCACCTTTTTGGAAGTTTCGTCGAACAATCCGCTGATCATGATATTTCTTCATCCGCTCCTTGTATAAATCTGATCTTTCATATGCATGGAGACGAAATTCATCTAGTTCGTTCAGCTGCTCCAACCTCAGGTTCTTCACATCATCCCAATTCAGATTCAAGTGCTTCAATGCCCACAATGCCTTGTATTCAAGCTCGATGGGTAGATGACAAGCCTTCCCATAAACTAGCTAATAAGGTGACATGCCAATGGGTGTCTTGAATGCAGTCCTATACGCCCATAGTGCATCATCTAGCTTTCGAGACCAATCCTTCCGATTCGCATTAACCGTCTTGGCAAGGATTTGCTTGATCTCACGATTGGAAACCTCTACTTGTCCACTAGTTTGGGGATGATAAGGCGTAGCTACCTTGTGTTGCTTGACTCCATACTTGGCCAATACAGATTTGAATAGCTTGTTGCAAAAGTGAGATCCTCCATCACTTATGATAGTACGAGGTACTCCAAAGCGAGAGAAGATATTCTTCTTTAAAAATGCTACAACACGCTTTCCTTCGTTGTCAGCCAATGCTACCGCTTCAACCCATTTCGACACATAATCCACAGCAACCAAGATGTACTTCATTCCAAACGAATTCATGAATGGTCCCATGAAATCAATACCCCACACATCAAAGAGTTCTACCTCCAGAATTTTGGACATGGGCATTTCATGGTGTTTTGAAATAGCTCCTTGACGTTGGCATTGGTCACACCTTCTCACATAGTCGTGTGCATCTCTGAATATTGTAGGCCAATAATAACCACTTTGCAAGACTTTCCTTGCCGTTCGATTCCCTGCATGATGTCCTCCAACTTGCGAAGTGTGGCATGCTTCCAATATAGTAGGCACTTCTTCATGGGATATACATCGTCGAATGATACCATCCGCGCATCTTCAAAACAAATAAGGCTCGTCCCAATAGTAGTGCTGAACGTCATGCATAAACTTCCTCCTCTGGTGGTAAGATAAATTGGAAGGTAACACATTACTCACCACGAAATTTGCAAAGTCGGCATACCATGGTAATTTCCCCATTGTTGTCGCTAGTATCTCCTCGTCAGGGAATGCATCATCAATCTGATTTTCTGGTTGCGCCACATACTCATTCTCAAGTCTAGATAGGTGATCAGCCACTTGGTTCTCGCAACCCCTTCTATCTTTGACTTCGAAATCAAACTCTTGCAGCAGCAATACCCATCGAATCAGCCTTGGTTTTGCATCCTTCTTTGTCATTAGATACCTAAGAGCTGCATGGTCTGTATGAACAATCACCTTAGTACCCAATAGATAGGCACGAAACTTCTCAAACGCATACACAACCGCTAGGAGCTCTTGCTCAGTGACAGTGTAGTTCCTTTGGACTTCATTTAGGACCTTACTCGCATAGTAGATAGGATGAAATAATTTCTCCTTTCTCTGTCCAAGAACAACACCAACGGCTACACCACTAGCATCGCAAATGACCTCGAACGGGAGCGTCCAATCTGGTGCTACCATGATAGGGGCTTCAATGAGTTTTTCTTTAAGGCATTCGAATGCCTTTAAGCAATCATCATTAAAGTCAAACTTCGCATCTTTCTCCAATAGTTTGCACAATGGACTAGAAATTTTGGAGAAGTCTTTGATGAATCTACGATAAAACCCAGCATGGCCAAGAAAACTACGAACTCCCTTCACCGAAATTGGAGGTGGTAGCTTCTCAATTACCTCTATTTTGGCGCGATCAACCTCTATTCCTCTTTCGGAGATCTTGTGCCCAAGAACAATTCCTTCTTTTACCATGAAGTGGCACTTTTCCCAATTCAGCACAAGGTTGAACTCTACACATCTTTGTAATGCCATGATCAAGTTCACCAAACATGCGTCAAAGGACTCACCAACAACTGAAAAGTCGTCCATAAATACCTCCAAAGTGTCTTCTACCATATCAGAGAAAATAGACATCATACAACGTTGAAAGGTGGCTGGTGCGTTGCACAACCCGAATGGCATGCGTTTCAAGGCAAAATTACCATATGGGCATCTAAACGTTGTCTTCTCTTGGTCTTCGGGGGCAATACAAATCTGATTGTAACCTGAATAACCATCCAAGAAGAAAAACCATCCTTTCCCTGCTAATCGATCTAGCATTTGGTCCATAAATGGCATGGGGAAGTGATCCTTGAGAGTCCAAGAATTCAGCTTGCGGTAGTCCATGCATACTCTCCATCCAGTAACGGGCCTGAGTGGAATAAGCTCATTCTTTGCATTCGCAACCACCGTCATACCTCCTTTCTTGGGAACACATTGTACTGGGCTTACCCATGTACTGTCAGAAATAGGATACACGACTCCTGCGTCTAACCACTTGATAATCTCCTTCTTCACCACCTCTTGCATTGGTGGGTTTAGACGTCTTTGATGTTCAATGGTGGGTGTGCACTTTTCTTGAAGCTGAATTTTATGTGTGCAAATCCCAGGTGGAATACCAATGATATCCGCAATGGTCCATCCAATAGCTCTAATATACTTGCGTAAGATTTCAATAAGAGCTGCAACTTGTTGCTCACCTAAATCGGCTGCCACTATGACTGGAAGAGTGTTTCCGCTTCCTAAGAATGCGTACTTCAAATGGCTTGGCAGCTCCTTCAATTCTAACGTGGGTGGATCTTCAATAGATGGCTTAGCTGGTGGTGTGGGTCGATTCTTCAGATCAAGATCCAGCTTCTTGGGAGTATAACGATATGTTCCTAATACCGATAGAGCACAAATATCATCTTCAGAAATTTCAGCATCATCATCCTCTTCTTTCATGAACAAAGCCTCCAAAGGATCATCAAGAATTTGCTCTTCTGCAAGTAACTCTTTCTCGTCATCAAAGACAACATCAGCCACCGAAAATACACTTAGATCTTTGGGTTGCTTCATTGATTTGCAAACATCAAAGCGAACCACTTCATCATTTATTCGGAATGAAAGCTCATTAGCTCTCAAATCTATGAGCACACTTCCCGTAGCAAGGAAGGGGCGTCCCAAGATTATGGGAACCTCTGAATCTGCTTCACAATCCAAGATGACAAAGTCTGCTGGAAATATGAATAAAGATACCTTTACCAAGACATCGCATAGAATACCAACCGGTCGTTTTACCGACCTATCCGCCATCACAAGCCTCATATTAGTTGGTGTAGGATCTCCTAACCCCAACTTCTTATAGATCGATAATGGCATCAAGTTGATGCTGGATCCTAAGTCACACAATGCTTTAGCAAAGTCCAAAGATCCGACGGTGCAAGGAATCGTGAAAGCTCCGAGGTCGGCCTTCTTCTGAACTATCGATCGAGTAGCAATTGCACTACAATGATGCACATCATCTTTCAGCTCATAGCTTGCTGCCCTCTTCTTAGTCAAAAGATCTTTCATAAACTTCGCATACCCAGGCATTTGTTCAAGTGCCTCTACCAATGGGACATTAATAGTCAGCTGCTTCAACATGGTCATAAATTTGCTGAACTTAGTGTCATCGGCCACCTTCTTCAATCTTTGTGGAAAAGGTGGTGGTGGGTATGGAAGTGTTCTCTCCATGGCTTTCTTCTCCTCTTGCTTCCGTTTATTTTTTTCAGGCTGCACGTCACTAGGTGAAACGTCTTGACGTTGGAAGTAGATGTTGCGGCTTCTTCTCTTATGACGTCATTAGGTGTGGCGTCCATATCTGTTGTTCCGTCAACCACTTGCTTGCCTTTTTTTGAAGTTTCCAGCACCTTACCACTTCTGGTAGTGATGGCCATGCATGACCCATCATTCCTTGGGTTTTGCACAGTATCGCTAGGTAAGGTGCCAACCTTTCTTTGATTGAATGCTGCTGAAAGTTGGCTCAATTGCTGCTCTATTTGCTTGATAGAAGTGGAATGATAATCAACTAGTTGCTTCATGGAGGCCAAATCGTCGATTACCTCCTTAACTCCTGCGCTCGTTGCTTCCACTCCTTTCAATAACTTAGCCATCATGTCTTCCATAGAATTAGATGTGGTGGTCTCACGTTTACCAGGGGGAACGTACAAACCACTCTTTTCATTATTTTTCTTCCAACTACCTTGGTCTTTACTTCCTGATTTATCATAATAGTTCCGACCTTGGTTTCCTTGGGCATTCCCACGGAAACCCCCCTGATTGTTCAAGTAGTTGGCCTCCTCTTCCGAATCAGATTCGTCTCTTCCTTTTGACGCAATAGCTTTCACTTTTTCAGTCTTCCCTAATAGATGCTTTGTAAGAAGATCCATTTGGGTTTTCATGTGCGCCATGTCTTGATCACGTTCTTCTTCTCTTCTTCTTTGGTCTACAGACATGCCAATAGATAAAGTGGGGCTTGCTACCTCAGAATCTCTGGTATGCCAAGCTCTACTTTGCTTTGTCATGTGATCTAGCATATTGCTTGCTTGACCAAAGGTGAGGTCCATGAAAGAACCTCCAGCTGCGTTGTCCACCACTGGTTTAGTTACTGAATTCAAGGCTCTATACAAGATCTCCATGAGGTGAACATTAGTCATGTGATGGTTTGGGCATCTCGTTAGCTTTGTTTTGAACCTCTCCCATGTTTCGTGAAGAGCTTCAGAGGGAAGCTGACGAAAGTTGCTGATTTCATCTCTCAATTGAGCCCTTTTGGATGGCGGAAAGAATCTTTCTAGGAAAGCGTCTCTCAATTGCCTCCAATTTGTAATTGAATCAGGAGTCAGCCCATTCAACCATAGTGTTGCCTCCCCAGACAGAGACAATGGAAATAGACGTAATCGAATAGCATTCTGACCAACACCAGGATTGTCAAAAGACTTGCATGTAGAAATAAAGTTGATGAGATGCATATTTGGATCATCGCCTGCTAGTCCACCAAATAACCCCTTGAGTTGCAATAACTGAATCATGGTGCTTGTGATGTTGAACTTGGCTCCGGGCGCTAATGGTGGTGGAATTATAGCTCCAGTGGCTACGGCACCATCAAAATCATCATCATCATCATCGAAAGCTGGTTGTAAAGGTTGGCGATCATATCTGTACCGAGCTTGTCGACCTCTTCGATTGGCAGGTGTTGCAATTTCAGCGCCATGCCTTGGGTTTATCAACTCGTCATCTCCTAAATCCTCATCGTCAGGATTTGTTGCTCGCCCAGGATTATCAATGTTTTGTTGTTGGACTTGAGCAGCGGCAAGAGCAGCTAATCTTGCTTGCTCGTGTTGAGCAGCCATCCTGTCGATTTCAGCTTGTGCTTCCATTCTTCTAATTCGTTGTGGTTCAGGATTGATTGGTAATAACGGTTGACCTGAACTTCTAGTCTGGGGCATGCACTAAAAGAAAAACCTGCAATAAACAAAAACAAAAACTAAAAGTAAAAGTACGAGAATCTTTGACCAAAGGGTCTAGTAATTATCACAAACTTGATTGACACTCGTATTCCCCGGTAACGGCGCCGATTTTTGATAACGCTCAATCTACAGCTCTCGTGGGAGTGTAAAGCGGTCGTTAGCAAATATAGAACCCAACCTGGGTTGGGTGTCGATCCCACAGGGAATAGCTTGGTCAACAAGTAAGCAAAATTAATAGACTTTTGGTGCAAGTCTCGCAAGAAGGGGGGATTGTAATAAGTAACCAAATTAATAAAGTAAAATCTGAAAATAGCAAAGTAAAAAGAGAGTATTTCGTAGGTTGTGAAACAATGAGAATTGAGGCGTTGGGGTTATGTCCACCTTCAGAGGTATACGTCTTTATTGGCTATGAGTGTGTAGAGTCTTGACATGCAATTGCTTATAGAGAATTGTAGTCGATGGTAAATCCAAGCGTCTCTCGACCTAAACAAGGACTATTTCACTTTAACTCTCTCGAGCTTAAAGTGTGTCTAGCGGTACGAATTCTCCAAGAGTTTAGTCCAGTTACGGCACTAGCTTTTTAATTGGAAAGGGTGTCCTACTACCTTGACATTATCTCTTTTCCAGACAAATAACCTTTCTCTCGAACAAGTTAAATGTTAGACTGGCGTATTCTTGCTTTTGCAACCGCAAAGAATGTAGATTAAGATGAAGAGCGTAATGATATAAGCAATATACTTGTCTTGAACTCACAAACTCATAGCTATAGATAGTAACTCATTCGGCTTCCATAACCCCAACTAAGAGGTTTAGTTACCCATGAGTGCGAAGGATATCACGTTTTGCATGGTGGATGGCGTGTGAAAGAGGTGTTAGGCGTGTGGTTTTGGTGATTCCGTAGCAAGTAACGATTCTCTTGTTGTAGAATAGATGAATAGAAGAATAGATTAGAAGTGTTTGTGGTGGAAGATGAGAGGGATGGAAGAAAATTAATTGTTTAAGAATTGAAGAATTAAGAATGTTAGAAGATGAATTGTAGATGCCTTCACTAAGGGAGGACTTTTCTCTCCACTAAGGGAGGAGTTGCCTCTCCACTAAGGGAGGACTTCGTTTAAAATTTCTAGCATGATAGGGTATTTATAATACTCCTATCCTACTCCTACTAAGCTAATGAAATAAATAACCAAATCCTAATATACTAATGAAATCCTTGACCCAAATGTACTAGGGTAAGGTTACAATATCATAATCCAAATGGATTAGTGAAACACATAACCTAATTATACTAGGTTAATGTATCTTTGTAAAAATCTAGCTTTGTGTCTGTAAGTCCCCAAAGTCTTCAGAATTGCTGTTTTAGCCCGGGACAGATTTTCCATGCAGCAGATTTGGTCCTTTAGGCGTCCAGCTCCTTTCCATCTCGTTTGTGAGCTTTCTTTTGCGTCAAGTAAGCCATAAAATGCTGTATTTTGCATCATTTATACCTGAAACTTTACTAATCATGTTTGTTAGCTCATTTATAGGAAAAAGGACTAAAAGTGCATGAAATAGATAATTAGTTCTCAAAAATAGGCTAAAATATGGGCAAAATATATTGATATAGGCGCGTAAATTCGCCTATCATCACTGTAACTAGTACTCGGGTCTGCACGAAAAAGGTACAGAAATGTATTATGAGCACCAAAACAATGGGTACTCAGTAGGAATCATCGTCCAACTGAGCTAAATTATGATGTAAAGATGATATAAAGTAAGATAATATCTCTAAGTCAAGGTACGAAATTGAACCTAAATCATCTTCATCATCACTGTATAAAATAAATGATTAGGTAGAACGATAACACGATATATCATATCAATACACGCCAATACTATCATATATAATGGGTAATAGATCCAGAAGCGTAAAGCGACACTAATACAATAACAACCACATTTATACCAAGTTAATGCACATACATCCATTAAAGAATTAATTAAAAGAACTCACCACGGCATCCCATAACACCGAGGAGTACACCCAAAAGAACATAAAGTAACCATCACGGCGTCCCATTCCACTAGAGACTGCATCAAAATACCAAATCAATGTACATAGTTAAATAACAAACTTCTCATTATCCATGGTTTCCCACATTTCACACCAACGGTCATTTCCCAACATTCATAATCTTCCTCAATTACCACAATTGAATAACATTTACCAAAGTACTCATAACCATAATCATATCACAATTTAAAAATCTATCTCATCGATATACATGATCTACACACTATTATTAACTAACCGATACTCATTATTAACTACTAATTTGCTAGTCATCAAAAGACCTCTATCTATTAGCCCAACCGATTCTTTACATAATCATTATTCATAGGATAGTAAATAACCATTATTACCTAATTAACCAACATCCAATATCTAGTCGGGGTTCACTATTTGACCATAGGTGCTTTTTAAAAATACCCATTTCTAATCATCAAAATAGCACTAATCACCATCTAGGAAAGGCCACAAATTTACATTTTACTATTATATATCTAACCATTAACATCTTTTAGTATCTAGCATCATAAATATACAAATCCTCAATTAATGGATATTTGACATCATAACTTAGTCATCAATATCATTAATCATCACCCATGCTAACCTATTATTACCATTAGCTACGTAACGACCACAATTGCTAGTTACCATATTTCAACCAAACAATGTTCATTAACTAGAATTGTAGATTTCAAGCTATCAGTAAGATAGTCACTTAGTAGTCAGCTAGTCACCACATAACTCACTTAAATAAGCAATATACCTTAATTAATCCATTTCTCCAATGCTATCTAAACACACTAGGGGAATCCTCAAATGCCACACAATATCCCGTTCCCAACTTGTCCTAATTCATTATTTGGCATATACTACTTCTATTCACTATTCAACTCTAGAAAGAACTACACCATTGAACAAGTGATTAGTATCAAAAAATTATGTCCAACATCCTAAGATTAACATACGAATGTTATCGTGTAAAGGCATAATCACACATAAACATATATATACGCATATTTACCAAACATAACATCAATATATCCTCCAAACTTATCGGGTATCATCATATCATCAATATATTCCCTGGGATTACCGGGAATCATCATATCATCAATATATCCTCCAGACCTACCAGGTATCATCATAACATCAATATATCCTCCGAAATTACCGAGCATCATCATATCATCAATATATCCTCCATACATATCCAGCATCATCATATCATAAATATATCCTCCGAACTTACCGGGCATTATCATATCAACAATATATCCTCTGTACTTACCGGCATTATCATATCATCAATATATCCTCCGAACTTAATGGGTGTCATCATAACACCAATATTTCTTTAGAACTTATTGAGCATCATCATATCATCAATATATCCTCCAAACTTACCAGACATCATCATACTTATTAAAGCAATCCAAACAATAGTAAATGCAAGTCCCGCAAGGGATAGAGTGAAGGAAAAATAAGGAAAGACATATCATCGTACCTCATCATACATTATCAACACAATATATTAATACGTACCTGAACAATTATATCCATATGGTATGAACACTCACTACTTTACCAGGCTCAACATAATCATTAGCATTTACACGTACAAGGCTTAGTTATATCTTCTAGAGCCCCTCTTTATTAACATGATTCACATTATTAGTGTAAAAGGATTGTTAGCACAAACATTAGTTTAACCACTTGGCTTGAACATCATATGAGTAATAACATACTCCAAGGATTACATGGTAATTTAGTCAATGAAGTGATAGCATAGTCATATGTTCAATCTATAAGACAATTCATTACTATCCAAGAATTATCAATAATCTAGAAACCAATCATGTGCATCATTACCAATAGAAACATCTAGAATAAATCAATTATCGGGGTTAGCAATCATATTACCAAAGGCATATGCTAATCATTTAACAAGTATCTTGGATGCTCATGAAACTACATAGTCCAAACATAAGGCGGGTTAAGTTCAGTTTCTAATAACCCAAATTCCTCTTTAAGTTCAACTTCTACCCCGAACTAAGCTAAGTCATCTAAGTCATATGTTAGAGCTTTGTCATCCCACGCTAGTCCTATGGTACAATTCTTTCTCAAGTATTACTCTTAATTCATCCAAAGCTACTAGGGCAATTTCCACAACTACGCATAACTAAGGTCAACTACTACTTAGTAAGAGTGACATGGTCACTCCCGTCTAACTAGAGCAACTATAGCATTCTCATGCTACTCATGAGATAACAAGTACAACTAACCAAGATTCTAGGCTATAAGTCAAGTATCACACTTTATGAGTTCAATAGCCTAAGTTGCTCATCTAATCTAAAACATTACCATCCACCATTTCAACACCTAAAACCCCACCCAATCTTATCAAGATTTCGAAGGCAAACTATCATATAGCTCAATATACAAGAAGTAAGTCTAACCTACCTCGAATTAAAATATAGAACACGAACCAGTAACCTTAGTTTTTCTTTTCTTCAAAACTTCTTCAAGGAGCCAAGCTATCAAAAACACAATCTATGCACTATTAAAAAAATATCAATAACCATATTGCTCCATTCTGCGTCGAGGCCCAAAAGACACCAAAAAGCCCCAAATAGGTCCCACTTATCGAAAATGAATTTTTGAAACCACCCCATTGTTCAAATACCATTAAGGAGTGTGATGCCTCAAGAAATTGGTGCAAGTCAAGCATATTTGGGCTAAAAAAAAGCCTCAAGTCATTTGGGTTTTGGGTCAAATAATTAGGAATTCAACACTATAAATCATGGATTTATACCTTAGATTTGATGTTAATCACGACTATGCAAGTTGTTCAAGGTCCTAATCAACACCAAAGACTCGATTTGAGGGCTACACACTCTTGTAGGGTTTATGGGACTCAAGACAATGGAGAAATGGCCAATTGTCGACCAAAAAGGGCATTTGAATACCCCTTCCATACACTCAGTTCAGGAGAGCGCGGATACATGAGCCAGCAATTATCGCATCATAATCACGATATATCCTCCATAATCATGGTACCTTTGTTGCACCAGATGAAAGTTGAAACTTAGAATAAATTCCAAGTTTCGGCCAATCCTCGGGATGTATCTGAAATACAATATGAGCAAGCAAATATGCAACCACACTGATTTTCACATTCCAAATTCATTAGAAAAGTTAGATTTTCTATCCGATGTCATTTCAACCAAATATGGGCCCCACACCTGAATTTCAAATTTAGTAACTTTTTGACCAATAGTTTGAAATGAGTTTAGGTGTAGCAGGACCCAAATCAAAGGTCTACCCAACCTAAAATCGATATTCCAAAGCTGCTGGCACAATCAGAGTTTGCATCCGATATCCTTTTACTGAGGTTTTTGCTCGATGGCCATTTGGAACCAACAAAGACTTCTAAACAGGGAAATGGTTCTAAGAACCAAACAGTCTGCTCAATAATTGAACTGTCAGCTCCAGAAATTCATAAATAGCTTGGGACAGCTATGGAGAAGCTCCAATAGTGAAAATAAGTGAAATCACAAGAAATGACTTGAAGGGTTATTAAAACATCCACTACTAAGGAACTTTCATGCCCGAAAGTTAAAGATGGAGGAAATACCTAAAGTCTCAAACATATGAGGATACTGGGCCCATATCTTGCTCTCAATCTCCCATGTGGCCTCCTCCACTAGGTGTTCCTTTTATTTAACCTTAACTACATAAATCTCTCTAGTATGTAATTGTCTCATATTACTAGACAAAATAAGCATGGGCTCCTCCACAAAGGTCTGTTGCTCATCTAATTGGAGTAGGTCCCACCTAAGCACATAAAACAGATCAAGAATATACTTTCGCAACATAGAGACATGTAAAATGGGATGAATAATAGCAAAATCTAGAGGCAAGGCTAACTCATATGCCACCTCACCGATTGTGTGGAGAATCTATAAAGGACCAATATATCAAGGGATGAGCTTACCTTTCCTTCCAAACCTCATCACATCAATCAAGGGTGAAACATGAAGGAATATATGATCATTAACTCCAAACTCAAGGCACAAAGCCTACGGCAGGCATAGGCCTTTTGGCTACTCTGGGCTGCTCTCATCCTATCCGAAATCACCCTGACTCTATCAAATGAGTCCTAAAGCAAATCTGTACCACGAGGTCTCAGCTCAAAGGTCTCAAACTATCCTATCAAAGAATGACATCTCCTTCAATATAAAGCCTAACAAGGCACCACCTCAAGACTCAAATGATAGTTGTTGTTGTATACAAACTCTGGCCATGCTAAGTGTTAATCCCACTATCCTCCAAAATCTAGAACACAGGTTTGGAGCATATCTTTGAGCACCTGAATAGTCTGCTAGGACTGACTATCTGTCTGCGAATGAAAAGTTTTAGTCAAATCCACTCGAGTACTAAACTCCTTCTAGAATTTTCTCCAAAATCGCAAAGTAAATACCAAACCATGTTTTGATATGATAGAAATAGGCACCTCATGTAAACGAACTATCACCCCCACAAAAATATGGGCTAATCTTTCAATACTAAAGTTCATCTAAATAGGAATGAAATTTGATGAAATGTCAAACAATCCACGTTAACCCAAGTACCATCAAGACCACGGGAAGTATGAGGAAAAATACTGACCAAGTTCATAGTAATCCATTCCCATTTATGCTTTGGAATGGCTAACTCTGAGTCAATTCTCCTGGATACTGATGCTCCACCTTTGCCCGTTGACAACGTAGGAAACGAGCCACAAAGTTTTCCATATCTCTCTTTATACCATCCAACCAGTTATGCTTCCTCAAATATCTATACATCTTAGTTGTACCGGGATGAATAGAATATATAGAGCTGTGAGCCTCATGAAGAATCGATTGAATCAAGTCATCCAGTTGAGGAAGATAAATACGACCTTAAAATCTCAAAATACTCTCAAAATCAAAGGAGAGCCTCTCAGACTCTCTAATCATCACCTAGTCAAGGAGGATACACAACTTGTTATCCTCATAATGGCAATCATGTATCTGCTTGAATAGGGAGGACCTCACCTACACAGAAGCCAAAATCCTCGTAGGATCCAAAATATCAAGGTGAACTATCTAATTGGCTAAAGACTGAATATCTCGTGCCATAGGCCTCTGAGAAACTGATATGCATTCAAAGCTACCCATATCCACTACCTTGTGCCTCAAGGCATCAACTACCATATTTGCCTTACATGGATGATACAATATAGAAATATCATAGTCCTTTAGCAACTCCATCCATCTATACCGACGAGCATTAAGCTCTAGCTGTGTCATAAGATGTTGAAGACTATAATGATTGGAGAAAATCTCACAATGCACTCCATACAAATAATGCCTCCAAATCTTGAGCGTTAAAACTACCACCACCAACTCCAAATCATGAGTGAGGTTGTTATGCTCATGCACTTTAAGCTGTCTAGAAGCATAAGCAATGGCACGAACTTACTGCATCAACACACACCAAAGACTAATACCTAAAGCATCACAAAACATAGTGAATCCCTCACCTTCAATAGGAAGAGCTAAAACTGGAGCTGAAGTAACACAATCCTTGGGCTTTTCAAAGCTCAACTGACACTCCTCAGACCATAAAAAAAGGGACTTCTTTCTGAGTTAGTCCAGTCATAGAGCCTGAAATAGTAGCAAAGCTCTCAACAAAGCACCTGTAATAACCAACCAAACTAATGAAACTACAAACCTCGGTCAGAGATGTAGGCCTAGCCGAATAACTAATCGCCGAAATCTTAGCCGGGTCCATAATGATACCGGCTTTAGATACCATATGTCAAAGGATTTACACTTACTAAAGACAAAGCTCACACTTGTAGAGCTTGGCAAAAAACACATGATCTTTTAAAATCTTGAGCACGATCCTTAAATGTTATGCATGCTCTTCACCACTCCTAGAATACACAAGAATGTCATCAATGAACACAATAAAGAAAGAGTCTAAATATGTCCTAAACACATGATTCATCAAATCCATGAACGCTGCTGGGGAATTAGTCAGCCCAAAGGACATCACCAAAAACTCATAATGACCATAACGAGTCCTAAAACCTGTGTTTGGGATATGTTCATCCTAAATCCTTATCTGATGATAGTCAAACCTCAAATCAATCTTAGAAAACACAACTGCACCTTGAAGTTGGTCGAACAAATCATTGATGTATGTCATAAGATAACGGTTCTTCATTATCACCTTGTTAAGCTGCTTGTAATTAATAAACGTATGCATGGAACCATCTTTCTTATTTAAAAACAATATAGAAGCTCCCCATGGGAACACACTTAGTGTAATGAAACCCTTACAAAAAAGGTCCTAAAGCTGGGAATTAAACTCCTTATGCTCAGTAGGAGCCATATGATAAGGTGCCATCGAAATAGGTCGGGTGCCAAGCTCAAGGTAAATAGAAAACTCAATATCATGGTCAGTGGGAATACCAGGAAAGTCGGTAGGGAACACATCAGGAAAATCACAAACAATAGAAACTAATTTAAGCATTTGCAACCCCTCGCTATAAGCCTCTTAGCACAAACATAAGGAATAATCCCCGTCAGCTCGTAGCTAACTACTCTCTTCTACATGACTGGGGTATGCCACACATGGTTAAGGTAACGATCTTGGCAAAACAATCCATGACTGCATGATAGTGGGATAACTAGTTCATGCCTAGAATCACATCAAAATCTAGCATATCTAGAATAATAAGATCAACATAAAAATCAACATCACTAGCTATCACAACACATAATCTGAATACTCTATCCACTACTAATTAATCATCTACCAGAGTAGATACATGCAATGGAATAGATAATAAGTCACTAGTCAAGTCCAATCATAGTGTATAATAAGAAGATATATAAGAATAAGTGGATCCAAGGTCAAATATAGGAAGAACCAACTCACAACACAACAAAATTGTACTTGTAACTATAGCATCTAAAGTCTCATCCTTGGGTCTAGTAGGTACTGCATAGAAATGACCACGCCTGCCACCTGGCTGGGCACCTGATCGACCTCCTATCCTGCCTTCTTGAGTAATATATTGAGCACCTTTATAACCACCCCTACAACCTCGCAAACCAACTCTACTTGAGGGATAAACAACTCTAATAGAGGTAGAACCCTAGGCTAACACAAACATTACCTATGACTAGGGAAATCTTATGAAAAATAACCAAGAAGCCCATAGATGAACCGCTTAAAAACTAATCACCGCCCTTATTAGAGAAACCACTAGTACCAAATTGACCTTTGTCAGTAGTCTTAAGACCTGCCTAAACTGGTCGACTAGTCTAACTTTGAGGTTAAAATGAAGGACACAATGGATGCATCGCATTAGAACAACCACCTCTGAATTGGGAACTACTACGATTCCCACTAAATCTGCCAAGGTACTTAGGCCTCTTGTAACATTCCTTACAATAGATGTCCTCCATCAATCTAGCATGATCAAAACCCCCAGCAAAACTCATACTCGATGATTGTCATGAACTCTGCTCTAATCTGGAAAACTGATCCCTCAATTGATCTCTAAGGCTGCATGATATATACTTCTTTAAGAATATCTCGGAGAACTGTCCAAGATAGAAAAGAAGATCTAACTGGCCTAGAACTCATAAAATCTCTCCACCAATGTTGAGTAGACAAATCCAATTAAAATATGGTGTAATTTAGACCACAAGTCTCAACAAGGCTTATTTCACAGAGCCTATCCTCGCAAACAATAAAAAACTCAAATGTATCCTCCCTAGGAGCACCATAAAACCTAGGTGGAGCCAACCTAAAAAATATACTTAAGATATTCTGCTCCTCAGCAGACATAGTAGGCTGGGTCACAACTAGTTGAGCTGCTATTGATTGAACAACTACCGGCATAAGAAGAACCTCAACTCTAGGAACTACAGCTGTAGGCTACACTCCTACCCTAGAAGGCTATGCACCATCAGATGGCACCACCATCAATACCTAATAGTTGAATCAAGGTGTCTCTAAGCAAAGAAGAAGGAATATAACTTGGTGGAGCTTGGGTTAGTCCCTGGCCCATCGCTGGCTGTGGCAAAGAAATCTTTGACTAAGGTGCGGAATAAGGTTTGGGGGAGGCAGCCCATCCTAGTCCCTAACTGGGGACACATCACGAGGCTATTCTCAAATAGGAGTAGGATCCTTGGGCTCAATCTTGGAACGCTCTTCATGCATAGCTGTAGCATATAAACTAGGCATATGTGAAAGAGTAAAGTCAAGAAAATATCCTACCAACCAACTTAGACTCTTATCATGATAAGAGTGAAAGAAGTGAAGGACTCCTAAGAATGTTCCATATCCTCCTAAAGATAGGAAATGGACATGAATGTTCTGATCCGTAGGATTCTATTAGACCCTTGCTCTTGTACTGATAATACCAGTGAAACCTAGGTTCTACAATGAATTTGTTATGACCCGATTCATGAGTCAAGATGGCACTTACTAGAACCCACCTATAGGTAAGATAATACCGTAACCTTGAGCTAAGGAAATGGGTTACTTTGGTAGAGATTCCCAACTAGGTCTAAAAACATGAATACAATTATAATCAATAGTATTCCACTAAAAGAAGAAAATCAAGATACGGATACAAAGCCCACGACCTGGTAATATTAATACAAGAGCATCTAAGTATGATAATAGAAAATACAACCCAAAAGTCTAGAATAGTTGACAATTCTTTGTCAAATACAAAAGACTAAACAAAGATAGAGGGAAACGGGCAAATCAAAACTCCAAGAGCTCACCATATCTCTGAAATATTAGCACTACATGAACCTAACTCAACGGCGGCAAATAGTACTCGGGTTTGCACCAAAAAGGTACAAAAGTATAGTATGAGTACCAAAACAATAGGCACTCAGTATGCACCATCGACTGACTGAGCTAAACTATGATATAAAGTTGAAAAGCATCCTAGAGATTGATTGGAATTTCCAGTACTAGGCTTTTGCTTTCTTGTAGATATAAAGCAAGATAATATCTCTAAGTCAAGGTACAAAATCAAACCTAAATCATCTCCATCATTACTTTATAACATAAATAATCAACTAGAACGATAATATGATATCTCATATCAATACATGCCAATGCCATCATATATAATGGGTAATCGTTCTGGAAGCATAAAGCAATACTAATACAATTACAACCGTATAAATACGAAGTTAACGCATATCATCCATTATATCATAAAGTAAAAGAACTCTCTACAGCGTCCCATACCACTAGGGAGTACAACCAGATAAACATAAAGTAAAGAACCCATCACAACATCCTATATCACTAGAGAGTGCATCAAAAGATCCAATCATCAATGTATATAGATATATAACTAACTTTTAATTATACATGGTTTCCTATATTTCACATCAAGGGTCATTTTCCAACATTCATAATCCTCATCAATTACCGCAATTGAATAACATTTACCAAAGTACTCATAACCATAATCATATCACCATTTATAAATCTATCAAATTGATTACTCAATCTATACACTAGTATTAACTAGCCGATACTCATTATTAACTACTAATTCGCTAGTCATCAAAAGACCTCTAGTTATTAGTCCAACCGATTCTTTACATAATTATTATTCACAGGATAGTAACTAACCATTATTCCCTAATTAACAAATATCCAACATTTAGTCGGGGTTCACTATTTAACCATAGGTTCATTTAAATAATACCCATTTCTAATCATTATAATAGCACTAATCACCATCTAGGAAAGGCCACAAATTTACGTTATACGCTTATATATCTAACCGTTAACATCTTTTAGTATCTAGCATAACTAATATACAAATACTCAATTAATGGCTAATTGACATAATAACTTAGTCATCAATATCATTAATCTTCACCCATTCTAACCCATTATTACCGTTAGCCATGAAACAATGACAATTGCTAGTTACCGTATCTAAACCAAACAAGGTTCACTAACTAGAATTCCATACTTCAAGCCATCAAGTAAGATAGTCACTTAGTAGTCAACTAGTCACCACATACTCACTTAAATAAGCCATATACCTTACATTAATCCAATTTTCCAATGCTATCTATACTTACTAGGTGAATCCTCAAATCCCACATAGTATCCCATTAACAACCTGTCATAATTCATTATTCGACATATACTACTTCTATTCACTGTTCAACTTTAACAAGAACTACACCGCTTAACAAGTGATTAGTATCAAAGTATTACATATGATATCCCAAGATTAACATCATATCTTCAAAGCATATACGGATGCAACCATATAAAGGCATAATCACACATAAAAAAATATATACACATGTTTACCATACATAACATCAATATATCCTGTGAACTTATCAGGCATCACCATATCATCAATAAATTCTCCGAACTTACTGGGCATGATCATATTATAAATATATTCTCTAAAATTATTGGGCATTATCATTACATCAATATATCCTCTGGACTTAGCGGGCATCATCATAGCATCAATATATCTTTTGAACTTTTTGGGCATCATCATATCATAAATATATCCTCTGGACATATCGGGCATCATCATATCATCAATATATCCTCTAAACTTACCGAGAATCATCATAACACCAATATAACCTCTGAACTTACCGGGCATCATCAAATCATCATTATATCCTCCAGACTTACCAGGCATCATCATACATATATATGAAATCCAAAAAATAGTAAATGCAAGCCCCGCGAGGGATTAAGTGAAGGAAAAGTAAGGAAAGACATATTATCGTACCTCATCATCCATTATAAACACAATATATTAATAGGTGCATGAACAAGTAAATTCATATGGTATGAACACTCACTACTTTACCGAGCTTAACATAATTAATAGCATTTTCAAGTTCAAGCCTTAATTATATCTT
This sequence comes from Capsicum baccatum var. pendulum, assembly GCA_030864225.1. Taxonomy (NCBI): domain Eukaryota; kingdom Viridiplantae; phylum Streptophyta; class Magnoliopsida; order Solanales; family Solanaceae; genus Capsicum; species Capsicum baccatum. The sequence goes on from CM061552.1 coordinate 142,152,099, forward strand.
TTAGAACCCCTCTTTATTAGCATAATTCACATTATTAGCATAAGAGGATTTCTAGCACAAACATTATTTTAATAACTAGGCTTGAACATAATATGAATAATAACATACTCCAAGGATCACATGGTAATTTAGTTAATATAGTGAGTGATAACATAGTCATATGTTCAATCAATAAGACATTTCATTACTATCCAAGCCTTATCAAAATTTTTGCAACCAATCATGTGCATCATTCCCATTACCAACATCATGAATAAACCATTTTCCGGGATTAGCCGTTATATTACTAAATGCATATTCTAAGTGTTTAACAAGTATGTAGGTTGGTAATGTAACTACATAGTCCAAACATAAGTGGGTCAAGTTCCGTTTCTAATAACCTAAATTCCTCTTCAAGTTCAAATTCTACGTGGAACTAAGCTAGTACATCTAAATCATGTCTTAGAGGTTTATCATTCCACACTAGTCCTACGATATAATTCTTTCTCAAGTATTACTCTTAATTCATCCAAAGCTACTAGGGAAATTTTCACAACTATGCACAACTAAGGTCAACTTACTATTTAGTATGAGTGACATGGTCACTCCCATATAACTAGATCAACTAAAGCATTCTCATCCTATTTATGAGATAATAAGTCCAACTAACCAAGTTTCTAGACTATAAGTCAAGTATCACACTTTATGAGTTCAATAGCCTAAGTGACTCAGCTAATCCCAAACATTACCATCTACCATTTCAACACCTAAAACCCTACCCAATCTTGTCAAGATAATAAATTCATACTATAATAAAGCTCAATCTATAAGAAGTAAGCCTAACCTATCTCAAATCCAAGTATAGATCACAAATTTCTAAACTTTTCTTTCTCTTTCCTCGAAGCTTTTTCAAGTAGCAAAGATATTACAAACACAATCTATGTATTATCATAAGAATATCAATACCCATATTAAACCATTGTGCTTCAGTTCCAGAACAACATCGAAAACTCCCAAGTGGGTCCCACGTATGGAAAATGAGTTTTTGAGATCAACCTGTTGTTCAAATACCATTAGAGAATTATGTCCCTTAAGAAATTGGTGCAAGTTAAGCATATTTGGGCTAAAATCAAGCCTCAAGTCATTTGGGGGTTTTGGTCAAATAATCAAGAATTAAACACAATAAATGAAGGATTCATACCTTAGATTTAATGTTAACCACAATTATGCAAGTTGTTCAAGATCCTAATCAGCACCTCAAGACTTAATTTGAGGTCTACACATTCTATTAGGGTTTATAGGACTCAAAACAATGGAGAAATAGCCAATTTTGACCAAAATGAGCATTTAAATATCACTTTCCAGGCCCTCAGTTCAGGAAATTATAGACACACAGGCTATGATTGTGGTATCACGATTACGATACAACCTTCTCGATCACGATACCTTTGCTGCACCAGATGACAACTAAAGTTTGGAATAAATTGTACGTTTCAACGAATGCCTCGAGATGCATTCAGAATCTAATATAAGGAAATGAAATATGTAGCAACACTTATTTTGACCTTTTGGATGCATTGGAAAAGTTAGATTTCCATCAAAGGTCATTTTGACCAAATATGCGCCCCACACCTGAATTTTCAAATTATCAACTTTCTGACCAATATGTTGAAATGAGTTTGGGTGCAGCAAGACCCAAACTAAAGGTCTACCCAACCTAAAATTGATATTTTAAAGCTACTGGTGCATTCAGAGTTCCATTCGATATATTTTTAAGGAATGGTTCTAAAAACCAAATGGTCTACCCAATAATCAAACCATTAGTTCCAGCAAGTCATAAATAACATAGGAAAGCTATGGAAAATATCTAACAGCAAAAATAAGTGGAATTACGAGAAATAACCTAAAGGGTCATTATAGGAGAACTCTTGGTTCGGGTCTTAAGGAACCAAGGCTTATTTGACCTATTAGTTAGAAAGTTAAGAAAATAGAAATGGGTGTAGGACCTATATTTTTTTGAAACAACCACGAATGTAAATTTTGATTGTGCTATTGTGCATGAAGCGCTAAATTTGGTGTGGTTACATAGTTCATTTATGCATACAATATTCTGAATTAATCTCGAGGAGTTGGCAATGTCTTGGAAAATTCTAAGTCATAATATGATCTGGTGCCCTCAAGATCGCAGGCCATGGATCACAATTGATCTGGAAGCACCAGTAAGTGTTGTGATCATGACACTTTAAGACGCTAATTCAAATTCCTAAACAGTTGACCAATTTTACGATCGCAACTTCATTGTCTGATGTCATGTACCATGATCGTGATCGTTGCGATCACAATACCCGAGTACTATGGACAAGTATAAATAAGCCATTTTAGGCTGATTTTGCTTATTATTCATCTAATTTCTTAAGACCTAAAATCCTAAATAGGGATATATCTTGAAATTGAGGCTTATGGGTGATCTAGGAACTTCGTTAACATCTATTTCGTGATTTCCCTTCAATTTATGGTAAGAATTCACCCTTGTCTTCATAGATTTTGTTGATTTCTTATTCAAAACCCCCAAAACCTTGAGGGATTTATTTTATCCCCAATGTATCTTGGATTTTATCTATGTTTAAGGGTAATTATTCCTTGAGCATGTGAGAAGATTGTGTTGCTTTTAGAAACGTGATTTCCATGAATGAGACACACATGAAATTTTGATGTGATTTTTGGACCCAAAGAACACCAACAAAATATGGGTATCCTTATTCTCATATTGATGAGTAAAATGTGATTTTGATAGATTAGCATATTGTAGAAGCTTCTTGAAAGGAAAAATAGTGATTTAGCAAATCTTGTGAGCTTTCTTCGACGTCTAGGTAGTCTAGGTTTTACACATTGTAATATTGAGCTAATTCATAGTATGTTTATGATATTGTGTTATATTTGGGATGGATTTTAGGTAATGGTGTGATAAATTGAAATACTTGCAATTAGTTGGATCATTTAGGTTATTTTAGATTTTATTTTAAGCATGATTAGTCTAATTAATCATATCTTAGGTGAAGTTGACCTTGTAGGCTTATGCTTAGGTCGAAAATACTTTAGTTACTAAATTAATGAGGAGATTTCCTTGATTAATTGTGTTTAGGATAAAACTTACCCAAGTTGCCTGATTATAGGTGAAATTTAATTAGTTTCTCTATATAAGGAGGAATTTCTATCCTAGGGCTAGTGCAACTTGTTTAACATCTAATGGTGGATATACAGACCTTAGCTTTGTCTGAGGTAAACATTCCTTGATAAATGATTTCGAGGATTTAAAAGTGAGCTCTTTGGCCCACCTTAGGCCAAGACTTATGATAGTTATTAGAGACCCTTTGATACACTTATGTACATATAGGGAGATGGTTATTTTTGAGATATTTAGATGCCTTGATATTTTTTGGTTATTATGGATAACGTAGAAAGTAATGCTCAACGATTATGATATAAATGAATTATTGGTTAAGCTTATGATGAGCCATTGAATATGCTATTGGGTTGGCTATTGTTTGGGCTATTAAATATACTATTAAATAAGCCTTTGATTATCATATTTACTAATCCATAATTTATGCTATTGATAGATTCAATAAATGAGCTATTAACGATGCTAGTAATTATGCTCATAGATAAATTAGCCTTAGAGCTTTTGTTCATGCTATAGGCCATGCTTATTGACTACATTGGTGATAAAGCATTGATTATGGTATGAAAAATATATATATTATACCATGAATTTACTATCGATTAAGCATGATAAACTATTTTTATGACAATGATAAGCCATTAATTAGGCTATTGACAAGTTATTTTCTATGCTTGATGGTACATATTGATTACATTAGAGGTCATATTTAATGACTATATTGGCGAATACGTTATGGATTATACTAAAGAGCATACTTATTGATTATATTATTAAATATTCTAGTGATTATGCCTAGACCATGCTTATTTACTATGTTGGCAATCATGTTATTAGTTATGCTAGATTTTCACAATTTCAATTATGATTATTGATCATGTTAATATAGTATGTTCATGGTTTTGTTGTCAAATACTCTACTGATTATGCTATTGGCCATATTGATGATGATATTGATTATGTATACCCAGCAAGGCTTCATGATGATTATGTTGATATATACCTAGCAAGGATGAAGGATGATTATGATGACATATACTCGGCAAGGCTAGAAAATGATTAAGATGATATCTGTCCGCACTATAAGAAAATGAACTTATAGCTATGAAACGTCAGCTACAAATTTGAAAATCGTAGCTATAACCTTGTTATAGCCACAAAAATTATATTTCGTGGCTATTTACAAATGCAAAAAATTTCATAGCCACAAAAATCAAATTGATAAAGCTAAAACTTCATTTTTTCTATTATTATTTAAGATCGTGGCTATAATTATCTAAATTGCTACAATTTTATAGCTACAATAACATTTCGTAGCTAACTATAAGTTTATGTCACACAATAAAAATATTTGTAGCAATAGTAACCTTTAGCCATAATTAATTATTTGAAACAAACTATTGTAGCTAAATTAAACAATTTTGCTTCAAGTTATAAAAATTGTGGCAATAGTTAAACAAAATAGCCATAGATTTTTTATTATAACAAACTTTCATAGATAATTATTAATTTTTGCCACAAATAAAACCTATTGTAGTAATAGTAATCTTTTAACTACAAAAAATTACTTGAAGCAAAATTTGTGGCTAAATAAATATTTTTCTTTAAATTAAAAAAATTATGGTAATAGGTGACTTTTAATAGATATAATTATTTGTCATGACAAAATGATATAGATACAAATTATTTTTGTTGCAAAATTTCATAGATACTAATTACTATTTCTAACTATAATTTAAAATTTATTGTCACAAAACTATTCCCTTTGTCTCATATTGTTTGACATTTTTATCAAAAAAACTATCTCAAAATAATTAACATGTTTAAAAATATCAAAAGATACTTAGACATTTTTTTTCAACTTTACCTTTAGTAATTTAATAAAAGTAATTAACTCAAATAGGTAATGTTAATATTTAATGTAAATTTAAGAATCACATTAGTCAATTTACAATCCTTATGAATTTTTCTTAAGAATTGTGCAAAAGATAAATATATTAAATGATACAAGATAAAAAATAATTTTTTGTCCATATTAAATATACTTTTTTACTTACACATGAGTTGAAGTGGTACACATTAATAGTATTAATGTATAATTGTGATAAATTAGTAACAATAAATTTCTGTTGTGTATGTATTTGTTTTTTTGATAACTAAAGATTGGGGTTCCAAGCCCCATTTTATTATCCAAGCTAACAAAAGGCCAAAAAAACAAAACAAAACAAAAAAAAACAATAGAATTAGAAAGCTAACTGATAGGCTAGAATGGTCCAAAAGGGGAAAGGGAAAGGTCACCATGGAGCCTTCCATCATCGAAGCTCCGTTCGACTTCCCCGAGAACAAATCCTTCCACTCCACCATCTACATAGATCGATGTTAAAACCATTCTCATTTCTTTTTGTTTCCAAGCTAACTATTATTTCCACTTTGAGTTCTGGAGTTTTCTTCAATGGTGATGAAACAGCTCCAATTTGAGTAGCCTTTACGATCTATCACAGTAAGTATTTATATGTTCTTTTATTTTTTTCTCTGGTAGATCCTCTTTAATTTTTGTATTTGTACTAAATTTTCGTATCTGATTAAATCTATTGAAAACCCCTTCTTTATGCTTGGACCATTGGAAGAAGCTTAGAAGGCATTCGATCAAGTCGGTACATATTTTTTCCTAGGTCTTAAGTTTTGTATGTACCCTTTTGTTTTGCAAAGCTATCATCCAAGATTCATTGTAAAAATTCTCAATTTGGACTTATCATGTAGATACAGATAACTATTTTTAAGAGCTATATATAGACATATCCAAGATTAATGTCAGTAGGTTAGGGGTGTGGTTTATTATACATTCGAGCTGAAAAAATAATAAATACCAGATCCAAGTTTGTTTTGTATTTTTATTTTAAAAATCTTTTGCTTTGTACTATTTTTGAACTATTGGGAATGGTGAAAGGTGAAAATTTAAAGGGAAAGGACTTCTAGAGTGAATTAATTAGTTACATCAATTGAAGGTAAAATAGATGACCCAAATCATCAAAAATTCAAATTGAAATCACTAGATACGCGAATGGATCACCATTTTGTTATATTGAATGCACTAGAGATTTTGCGGGAAACTTTGAGTACAATCTATAAGTTTCATGACAAAATGTCTCTGTAATATTTTTCATGACGATAGAGGAATACAACAATGATTTCTTGGAACATTCAGGGAGCAGTTCTGTACAAACCAAACACTCTAAGTATGTGTATTATTCTATGTTCTTTAAAACATAACTAGTTAGATGAAAGACTGCTCGACAATGTCTTAAAATTTTTAGAAAATTTCAATTTTAGACACCTGACTAAAGTATATTCCAAGTGAGCACCTAATTGAAGTACTCTAATAAAAAACCTTTATTACATGTTAAGGATGTTAATTGAAATAGTATGTACTTTGGATATCTAAATGAAATTTCCTGACAAGTTTTAGAGGATGTCAATATATTCACCATAATTGAAATGATGAGTACTGATGTATATGTGTATAATTGATATCCCTTGTATGTTGTTTAAAGGTACTCGAATAGCCATGAATCAGAACAAGAGAATTCTGAGTTAACTTCAATAAAGGAAATCTCTGTTTTACCCTCAGCTTTTTAAGATCTCCCTCCTTCAACCATCAGTTGACTCACCCCTTCTACTTTCCTCCTCCCCTTACCACGTATAGTGCAAGCTTTAGTGCACCGTGATGTTCTTTTACTAGTACTACTATCTGTGCCAGTCAAACTGTCTTCTTTTCATCGACACTGGAAACTTTTGTTGACATTATACTATCCAATGGATGGTCCAAAGAGTTAGAAAAAGATTTAGGAAAACTTGATGTTACAATGACACATGAAGCTGTTATGCATTTATTGAAGAAACTCGATAAAGAACCGTTAAAAGCTGGTGATTTTTTGAAATAGATTGTTAAGCAAGAGGGGTTTCCACATAGTTCTTCTATGTATAGTTAAATGCTTAACATTTATGCTAATAGGGATTCAATGAATGATTTTTGGAATTCTATTAAGGAAATGAAAGATAATAGGTTTTATATTGACGAGGAAATGTATAAATCAATTCATTCGATTTTTTAGAATTTGAATATGGAAACTAATGCTACTGCTTAGGCACAGGGTGAAATTAGTGAAATCTTGGAGGAGGATTGAAGTTAGTATCTGATAAGAGCCCCCGATGCTAACCTTTCCAGGTTCTTCAACTTGAAAAGACAAATACACAAGTTAATCAGATAGCTCCAGATGTCATTATATTCTGCTGCTCCTGCATTTACTTCAGGCTACCCCTCCTAAAGGATCATTCACTCAAGTTCACCATCATCCAATGGGGCACCAATATCTACTACTCTTGTAGGTACATATAGGTCGATTTAAATTTTATAGGTTCAACTTTTAATTTTCTTTTCACTTAATATGTTGTACTTCTATAATAATAGAATTCAAAATTTCATGTTTGTAAAATTTTTAACAATCTCTGTTTCAATTGACATCTTTCAGATTTTAACATTCAAACAAGTGTTTTTCTGAATTCTCTCAGCTTTGGTTGTAAAGATATCTCGATTTATAATGTACTTTAATTTAGACATAAGACTTAAGAAATATAAGTCGGTTATCTTCTAACCTCCATCATTTTTCCAGCAAAGACGAAGCTTTATTGTGGCCGGATTCCTCACCCCCGGTAAGTGAGTTCTCTGTTCTTTTTTTTTCTCTTTTATTTAGTACGTCCCCTCTCTGATTTTTAATTTATTACCTGAAGGTACAAGATATGGCTTAGAAATTTGTTCCAACTTCAGTGAACAGCTAGAACCTGAGCTTGTATTTGTGCATTGAAGCATCCCTGGTACCCGTGTTGACCTCTTCTAATTTCTACACTAGTGTTAATATTGATGTGGAGCTATGTGCTAGTAGTATCTGCTTGATTAAGTCTCTGCACACCGAGTTAATGCAACCTTTGTGAGAGTGTATAATTATTTTTTATTTTCTGTGTTTTATTTCCTGTTTGTTTTATTTTATGAAAACAGATCAACAAATACATGAGAGAGTTAGGAGAATAGATAAATATAACAAAAATCATCTCTCAAAAATAAGTAAAAATGTTAACTTTAATTGACTATAAGCAATATGCAAATAAGACTTCCAAAATATTTACAATAACAAATCTTCATCATCAGTTTCTGATTCTGACATGATGTTTTCAATGATATCATCAATCGAGGTAACATCAGTGATGATAATTTCAAGATCTCTTCTTCTCGAATTTATCAAGTCATCTTCTTGTTCGAATGCATGTAAGTAATCATTACAAACATCTTGCTGAAAAGTATTTTCACTGATAGAACCTCCAGTAAAATAGGTTGAATGACCATTAAGAACAATTGACCAATTTGGATGAAGATTGTCCTTGACATAAATTACTTGTTCTGCTTGAGATGTAAGCACAAATGGTTCATTTGTTGCTAGTTTCTGCTTGATTTTAACACTAACAAAATCATGTTTATCTATCTTCGCTCCCTTTTCGATATGATCAATATCCCACTAATCACATTTTAATAAAATAATATGTTTACATCCGACGTATTGAAGTTCAACTATTTTAGTTAGAACACCATAGTAATTAATATTTTGACCATTAGCTACTCCTCTTACTAAAACACCACTATTTTGTGTCTTCCTCTTTTCCTCAAGTAGCTTAGTATGAAACCTAAAACCATTTATTTCATACCCCTTGAATCTTTGAACACCATCAAGAGGACCTCTAGCCAAGCAATACAATCCGACACTTGCAAGTGGATTTTCTTCATTGCGCATTTGTAAAATCTATGTAGAAAATAAATACATAAATTAATGATGATAAATAATTATAATTAATTGAATGAGAAATTTAATAAAAACTTACTCGGTGGTAAAACCAATCATCGAAGTTCATGTTGTTACTATTCTGCTCAAACTCACTATCATACAAATATATATTCATTAGACAAAATAGAAGATGGAGCCAAATAAGAAACTAGATATTAAATTAGTGAATGTCATAAAAAAACATACAGTATAAATGGTTGAACTTCTTCACAATTTCCCAAGATATAAAGGTGATCTTGTTTTCTCTCAAACTCTTCAAGATTTCTAGATTTATCTTTTAATAAAGAAGAAGCTTTTTGTTCAAAAATTGATAATCCATTGTATGGCTCGACATGATTATTTTCATAATTCTCTTCCATTCGATTATACCCTTTCACACTTCTATGTAAGTAACTTGAACAAAATATTAGACTTTCTTCAACAATGTATCCTTCTGCAATAGATCCTTTGGGTTGGTTCATATTACGAATGTAACATTTCAAAGTGTGCAATAATCTCCATGATATAACATGATACAACTAAAATTTCATTGTAGCATGATAAATAATGATCCACATAAAATTAAATAGAACTATTAATTAAAAACATACCACTCTATTGGGTACATCCAACTATATTGTACAGGTCCAGCAAGCTTTGCCTCTCTTGGAAGATGAACAACTAAGTGTACCATAACATCAAAAAATTTTGGTAGAAATATTTTCTCTAATTTTCTCAATGTTATTGGAATTTGAGTTGCAAGTTGATCCAACACATCAATCCTCAATGTTTTCAAACACAAGTCTTTGAAGAAAATACTTAACTTAGTGATAGAATCATAGACATTGTTAGGCACAACTCCACGAATTGCAAAAGGAAGTAATTGTTCCAACAAAATATGTGAATCATGACTCTTTAGTACATAAATTTTACGATCCTCTGACTTCACCCATCGTGATATATTGGAAGAATAACCATTTGGAACCTTAACCTTTTTCAAGAACTTGTATACCTTAGACTTCTCATATGGTGATAAAGTATAACATGCTGCTGGATAATACCATCTTCCATATCTTTGTGTTGGATGCAAATCTTTTATTATACCCATTTCCCTTCAAATCAAGATGAGCATTAAGATTATCTTTTGTTTTTTCTTCAATATCTTAAAATGTTCCAATTACGTTATCATAAACATTTTTTTCAATATGAATTGGATCTAAATTATGAGGTACTGGATTATTTTTCCAGTAAGGAAGTTGGAAAAAATTCTTTTCTTCCTCCAATTATGAATGCCTTTAGTTTTTTTGTACTTTCATTTTTTCTGGGTCTTACCAAATTTCGTGTCTTCCAGAGTACACAACTAGTTTAAAACATCATTGCCAGATAGAATTTTTGGAGCAGGTCTTCTTTCTACTTATCCATTAAAATCACATTTATTACTTCGCCATTTGTGATTAGATGGTAAAAATCTACGAGCACCCATATAAGAAAACTTATGACCGTACTTCAATTGAGTAGATGGAGTGTCTTTGTTCCATAAAGGGCAAGCCAAATCTCCCTTTGTGCTTCATTCAGACAAGTTGGCATACGTGGGAAAATCATTATTGTCCACAAGAGTGTTGCCCGCATACAAAAATTCTCTTTTCTTGAAGCATCATATGTATTTACTCCATAAAACCATAATTCTCGCAACTCATCTATCAATGGTTCTAAGTACATATTGATATCATTTCCTGGATCTTTAGGACCAGATATCAACAAAGACAATAAGCAATACAGTTGCTTCATTAATATCCAAGGGAATAAGTTATATACATTAATAATAATTGGCCAAGTGCTATGATAAATACTCAAGTTACCAAAAGGATTTATTCCATCAGCTGCTAAATTGAGTATAACATTACGAGGATCTTTAACAAAGTCTGGATTAGACATATCCGAATGTTTCCACACCTCAGAGTCTGTTGGATGTCTAAGAACCCCATCTTTAGAACGACGATCATCATGCCATTTCATGTCTGAAGCTATTTATGATGTCATAAATAACCTTTGTAATCTTGATTTCAAGGGAAAGTAACGTAACAATTTTTGAGGAACTTTGTTCTCAGCCTTTCTTTGAGTAATGCCATTAGCTTTTTGACCTTCAACTGATGTCCATCTAGATTCTCCACAAATAAATCAAGATTCAGCCTTGCATTATGTTTCCAAAATAACATACAAACATTCTTGCAAGCATATATTTTTTCATAACGAAGACCTAAATTTCGAATCACTTTTCTTACTTCATAGAATGAATCTGGTAAAGTTTATCCAGAAGGAAGTTCTCATTTAATTAAATCCAGTATGCTATCAACTGCTTTATCACTCAACCCATGAAGACATTTAATTTGAAAAAGTTCAACAATTAGTGATAACTTGGAGAATGTTTCGCAACCAGGATAGAGTTGTTGTGCAGCATCCTCCAACAATTTGGAAAATTGTAAAGTAGGTTCTGAAGCATCATCTTGTTTAAATTTAACCTCAGTACAATCATTCATGATATCAGGGCCAACAATATCATTAATCATGTCAAATATATATTTACCTTGCTCTCTTCTTACATCATTTTGTTCTACTTCATTATTATTAGTTTTTTATATTTTAGCTGTAAATTCTCCATGATGAAGCCATCGAGTATACGATGGGACTATCCCAGTAAATATTAATTGGTCCTCTACTTCATCTCTAGTGTGGTAGAGAACATTGTTGCATGTCTTACAAGGACAATGAATTTCATCATCTGGTTCTTTGTCCTTAAAAGCAAATTGAAGAAAATTCTTGACTCCTTTCTCATACACATCGCTCAATCTGTCCGTACAACTTATCCAAGTCTTATCCATTTCAAATTCCTATAAATAAAAAGAATAAAACATTACTTCTTAGGAGTTAAGCAGAACTATAATTGAAACAAAGAAAAGAAGAGTAATAATTTGCATCTTTATTACTCCTGTCATGTTTGTCAATCTTGGATATTATGTGTTACTCTTTATAATATAAAATTATTTTCTAAATTCATGTTTGTTCATAGCAAATTAATAATCACCACAACAATCATTATCTAAACAACTAAAAAAAATAGTAGACACTTTTAAGTGAACAAGAAAAAGTAACTTTAGATAGAGAATAACCTTCTTTTGATGCTTTTGATGTTTTCCAAGATGCCTCAGGAGATGAGTTTGAGGCTGAACATTGGATTTTGAGAAAAAAATTGGTAGTGGATCAAACTCTAAGAAGTGAGGGTTTAGGAATTTTTAGACCCAAAATTTAAGAATTAAGGGTTTAGGATTTTTGGTATAATTCTAATTTTATTAAAGCACGAGTTAGTGCATTCACTTTTGACTTTTAGGAATGCACAGATATGTCAAAGTTTTACAAAGTCACATTTTGGTCCCCAATCAGTTTTATATAAATTTTGAAAATTTGTATACAACCCATAATTAGTTGTCCACATTATTAAAATACTTTATTTTTGTAAACCCATGGTACTACATAAATCAACCTAACTAAAAATGTTTCGGAATGTGAATCATAGGGTTTAAACCTACGTAGGATATGAATATGCCGCGTAGGATGCCACTTCATGCACACCCAACGTTGGACGACATAAATAAGCTGAAGTCAAGTTAAAGGACACATTTATGTGTTGTGCCATTGTTATTTGAGTCAAACCCTATTTGATCATAATAATACCTTTATTGATCTAATATAGTCAGAGATGTTAATCATTTGACTTGATCATTTTTACAACGGAAAAGATATAAATATACCTCTGAACTTTGATAAATGGTATAGATATACCCTTCGTCATACTTTAGGTACAAATATACCCTTGTCTTTAATAAAAAAGTACATATATATCCCCGAACTTTGATAAATAGTACAAATATACCCTCCGACATACTTTAGGTACAAATATACCCTTGTATTAATGAAATGGTACATATATACCCTTCTCACTAACGGCAGGACATGTGTCACAATGATGCTCATTTGGCTTTTTTAATTTAATTTATCACAACCCCACCCCAAAATAATTCTAATTTAACCCATAACCTGATTCAAATAATAACCCCAACAAGACCCGATCTAATAAAAAGAAAGAGAGAAAATGAATATGCATGAATAGAGATGCGTCTAGGAGGTTCTATTATACGGAGTTGGGTTTGGGTTATTATTTGAATCGGTTTGTGGGTTAAATTAGAATTATTTTCAGGTAGGGTGATGATAAATTAAATTAAAAAGAGCAAATGAACAAGATTGTGACACGTGTCATGTCGCTAGTGAGAAGGGTATATTTGTACTTTTTCATTAGCGGCAAGTATGATATATTTGTACCTAAAGTATGACAGATGTTATATCTGTACTATTTATCAAAGTTCAAGGGTATATACATACCTTTTCATTAACGACAAGAGTATATTTGTACCTAAAGTATGACGGAGGATATATTTGTACCATTTATCTAAGTTCATGTATATTTGTAAGTCGTAAAACTAACTTAAATAAATAAGTGCATATTAATTTTGATTAACTAATTACATCAAATTTAAACAATACTTCAATATAACTCAGACATCATCTCATTCGATTAATTGTTTTGATAAATACTTTTTTTTCGGACGTAATGTATTGGGATGATGTACACCTTTATTGATTTAGTGTAATTAGAGATGTTTATCATTCGACTCGATTTAATTTTCTAGGATCCTGCTTGTTAGTTTCAAATATAACTTAGATAAATAAGTGATTCTATTTACTTTGATTAATTAATTATATTAAATTTAAACAAAACTTCGATAAGCCTCACTTAGGTACAGTATTACAATATTTAACCTGTTGTATTTTACGTTTTATAATTGCTGTCTACTGTTGTTATTTTTTTCATTCTAAGGACGTTGGTGTGGTGGGGGTTCTCTCCATAAATTTAAAACTTCGATAAGTTTAATGCATTCTAGTTTGCTACTTATTTAGAAATAAAACAAGTTTGTTTTAGCACTAACATATTTGAATTTGCTTATTATTGCAATTTGTGTGGACTTTCATACATGAAGATAGTGTTAGATATGAATCGAACTATTAAGGACCATCTTTCTATTGATTTTGCATGTTTATAAATTGAAAATTTATAAATCAATCGGATAATATACAAAATCTAATCGAATAGATCAATGTGCACCTCTAGGCCTAACATACAACGTCGCCTTCATGATCCACTATTAATTTAAATTAGTTAATTAATAATTATTATAAATATAATTATAATTAATTGAATTAAGAATTAGTAATTAAATTAAAAAGTACGTGCATATCATAATTTATATCTAATACAGTTATAAAATAATATAATAATATAAGTAAATCTGATACCATACATGGAAAAAAAGTAGTAGTTTTACATATTAAAAAAATCGCAAAAAACTTTTTTAAAGCTATTAGGGTTATTAGGAGGGAGAAATAAATTGACAAAATTGAACAATTGAGAAAAAATCAGCCTCGAAAAATTTCCCTCCAAAATGTTTCCCTCTAATTTCTTTTTGCCAAGTTTCAGCTTATTTTTTCTATATATTACAGAGATTAGACACGCACATATTACCTACAAAAATATTGGATACATTAAAATAATCAGAAACACTAAAATTTTCACAGAGGCAAAATCTTCCTCCAAAAAATTTCACAAATTTCACGTGAATCCACAAAATTATTGGTTTTTTGAGGTATGAATTGTTTTTTGTTCTTTTTTTACTTTCAATTATATTTTTGATTTGCATTTGGTGTGTTTTGAGTTTATGGGTCAGTTTAGGTTCTTGAAGTTGCTTTTAATTTTTCAACGTCGCAAAAGGAGTTGTTGAACAAAGATCTTTACTCTTTTTGTCGAATTAAATTTGATTAATTTTTAGGTTCTTGAAATTACTTTTAATAATTTAATATTGAGTAGTAGTTTTTGAAGAAAGATTTTTTTTTTTGGATGGCTTGAATTTGGTCAATTTTTATGTTCTTGAAATTGCTTTTAATTTTTCAACATTGAGAATTAGTAATAGTAGTAGTAGTTGCTAAAGAAGGATCTTAATTGTTTTTGTGTACTGAAACAAGTAAACAGTTAATACTTAAATCATAGTATATACTATTTATATTTGTATTTGTGCAGAAGTATTTTAGTATCTTACGAATGCTTATTTTTAATTAGAAATGGGTAGGAATGGTCCTCGAAAAAGGCCTAATCATGTGACTGACGATTATGATATGGAACCTATTACGAGTCTCAAAAAGATTAAAAAAAATTTGCCCACGCAACATGTAGATGAACCTATTTATTCCGGTAATTTTATAACTTTTTGTGTAATTATTTTTAACAATTAGACAAGTTACTGTATTTATTTAGTCATATTTAGCTAACTTATGTTTGATGACCTTTTTAGGAAGTGTGGACATGGTAAGTGAGGTTGTAATTATCTATCATTATGGTGGCTATTTTAAGTTTTGGCCATCTAAGGAATATGTGAGTGGGCATTTGATGAATACAACTATGGATATTGATTTTATGAGTTATTTTGATTTGTTGGATGATTTGAAAAAGCACTATAAGTTTACTGTTTTAGATGGAGATAGGTTCTTTTATTTAAGAGGTGATAAAATTATGAATGATTATGATGGGTTGGTAGAATGTTGTGACGATTCAGACGTTAAGGACATGCTTTCTAGTTATAAGATGCATAAGGAAAAACCTATAGAGATTTATACATTATCAAAAAATTATGATGTTTTTGAGAATACTTCTCTCGAAGAAAATAATTATAGAGATAATGTGTCTGAAGAAGTGAATGAAGCAATTGAAGAACATGGGCCAACAAATACCACATGTATTATCTTTTTATTTCTTATTGATTTTAATTTTTTGTTGATGTTTTTTCTCCAATTTCTTATTGATTTATAAATGTAGACTCCAAAATTGCGAAAATAAAAACTAGAGAACCAACACGATACTTGACAATAATAAACTTAAAGGAGGGAGAAAAAGTGTGTTTGCAATTTCATGAAGATAATCACGCGATTGGTAATAATGCAGCCCAATTCATTTGGTTTTTGGGTCAAACAATGAGAAGCCGTTCTTGTTGCCCGTTGAAAGTGAATTGTTGGAAGGAAATTGAGAAAGATAAAATTGAGCATATGTGGGATATCGTCTTGGTAAGATAAATATCAAACTAACAAATTATTGTACTTATTTAATTTTTATAGACTTAGTTTGAGTGATTTTGATATAATGTTTTTCGGGTTTTGTTTGATTTTGATTTTTCATATTTTGTTTGATGAAAGCTTTTGGAGTTTAAACACATGCTTTTATGCTGTAAATTTTGTCTAATTATAACATCACTACATGGATGAATTTTCTTGAACAATCATTAGAAAGAATTTCATGTTCTCCCTCCTATTTTTCCTCTCCTCTTTTGTCAGGATCTTATTATAGCCTCCCTACTTTATTTTTAGGTAGTGATATGAATTGTGTAATTTTCTTTTAGATCTCATTGATTTTGTGGAAATACAAATATTGTCTTAATTTTTATGAATGGATAATTATCATGAAATATAATTATAAACTATAATGGTTTGTTCTATTTTTTATAGGAGAAGTTGGATTTTGATGTATCTGAGGAAAGAAAAGATGCAATTCTGAGACACATGAGTGACCTATATAGAGATTATAGACACAAGATGAAACAAAATTATTTTGATAAAAAGAAAACTTACCAACTTCGCTTACGCAACAAGCTTGATCGTATTGTAGCTGACGATTGGAAATATTTGGTCAATCTTTGGAGTGATGCTAACTTTCAGGTATTTAAATTTATTATATATATACATATATACATGCGCAATAAAAGTTGTTCATTGTTCAGAAAAAAGTATGCAGAACAAGACAAATCTTTCAAAACGTTTCCTATCTCCTTATTGTGGGACCAAAAGTTATGCAAGACTTAGACATAAAATGGTATTATAGCATAATAATATTGTAATACCCTGCATGTTTCTAAGCTAGGAAGTCAATAAGTATTCCTACATATGAAATCTCCTATCCTGTGAGTAGCATTTTAGTGCATGACTTATAATGAGTATCCTAGTGATAATATAGCTTATCATACATTAAGCATGTTCATATGAGTCACTAAAGGTAATACAAGCTAAGAGTTTTTGAATCCATCAAGTTTTAGTGTTCGATTTTGTAAGGGTCATCTTTGAACGAGTATAACTCAATGTTAACGTGGTAGTTCTGCATATTTCTACCTACCAAATTGTAGATAATTGAATTATATTTCCAACGATACCAATTTTGCCTTAATCCAATACCCGAGCGAAAAGTTATGCCCATTTTCTTGAGAGACAGTAAGGATAGGCGATTGGTTAGGCGCAACCTAAGTCAGTTCCAATGCCAAAAACACTCCGTTTTGAGTTATTTTGAGGATAATTAAGTCTTTTAACATTCCTTACATGTCCCTAAACTTAACTCTACGAAATATATAGCTTCTAAATAGATTACAACCCTATAAACATCTCAAAGCTTATCATCCAAGAGCACTAAAAGAGAAAAACAACTAGGGTTGCATAATTAAGCTTGAAGATCTAATTTAAAGGAAATTCCTCAGTCAATCATTAAGAACCTCCCTTCCAATGTATGCGTAGTGTTCATCCACAGATTCCTTTCGTCCATGGAGTTCAAGAATCAATCTTTAAAATAAAAAAGCTTGGTTGATTGTGGTGATATGATCATACCCATGCTGATGCTTGTTTGTTTTGCTATATAATAGTATCGTGACTATATATCTCATGAAAGTTATATTGTTAGTTGAAAAGCATGATCTTTAGATGGATTGATAGAATGCAAGTATAAAATCCACCTATGCCTTAAAGAATGCATGCAAGGTGTTTGATAAAATGCCTAGTATGTTAGAACCTCATATTTACATGATTTCATGATATCTAAATAACAAGTTCATGTTAGTCATACACTCCAATATGAATTTCTATGCAAATTATGTATTGTTATTGTTGTGGTATAAAACATGTATGATAATGGAGATATAAATTATGTACATAAAATATATCCATCCTTTCCCTAGCATGTTTGAGATGTTGAATAAATACATGAAGTATAATATCCCCAAATCATTACAATATGAACTAAACGTTACATGTTGCCGTTCTCTTACGCTTGAATGGTTTCCATGCGATTGCTGTGAATAGTATATGTTGTCGGAATGCCCATGATATTAGAATATGAGATTTATGACTTGATTATAAGCATTCCTATTCATGATAGATGTTATGATGACCATGTACTTCATGAAACCCCCCACTCATGTATTATGGATTGTTATTGATGGTCGTGTACTCAAGAAATTCAAGTTATGTCAGTTCTTTCCATCGAGTACTGGGGGTACTTGTACCCGAAAAATATAGCTGTGTTCTTAGATCCATGTCATGTTTTCACGATACTCTCAGTCAAGCCATGATCTATAGAATTCAGTCAGTCATGTGACTCAGGAAAACAAAGAAATTCCAGTAATCTCAGTAGTCCAGTAATCTCAATAATCTCAGTAATCTCAGTGCTCATTAACCTCAGCAACCTTAGTATTCACAGTCAATCTCAGTTACTTCAGTACTCTCAACCAGTCCCCAGAACTCAATACTTCCATCAGTCATTGGAATCCAGTAAACTTAGTTTAGCTCTGCTAAATAGTACCACTAGTATTAGTCCAGTTAATCAGTCTCAGTTCAGCTAATTAGTTCAGTTCAGTTATTCAGTTCATATTAGTTATTAAGTTCAATGTCCTTCAGATGGGAGTAGAAGTTAGCACCAAGTGAACCCAAGGATGGGAACTCACAGTTCAGGGTGTAATTCTTAGTAGTCATCCTTGTGTTCCAGAACTACATAGCCAGTGTAGGTTAAGACATCTTAACCCATCAGATTAGGGTTGATGAAGTGGATTAACTCATTAGTTTAGGGTTCCCACCATTCTCATTGAGTACCTGCTAGTATAGGGTTCTCACAGTTGTCCTTACTTGTGGCGCAGTATTGACACCCCACCAGTTGGGGCAGAGATTGGACCCTAGCTTAGCTATTATAGCATATTTGGGGCATGTCGATTGGATAACTACTTCCCATGTTTCAGTTACAGATTTTAGGACGGTCAGCTATAGCTACCCAATCTCAGTAAAGAACTCAGATAGTTTTTTAGATTTCAGTTTTTCAGGACTGTGAGATACAGTCAACTCAGAAATAGAATTGAACTCATATAGTTTTCTTCAGATTTATGGACTGTCAGATACAGTCACTTATGCTATTAATCACAACAACTATCAGAACTCATGCTATCAGTACTCAGCTTTAGGACTGTCAGATACAGTTAATCAGACCAGTTCTTCATAATTTGAACTGTCAGAAACAATTATTTATTTATTAGTAATGAAATATCAGTCTCTTAGTATATCAGTAATACAGTATCAGATCCATCACTTATTAGTGATTTACATATGAATATCAGTAAACTCAGTCTTTTAGAATCTCATTATCAGTACATTCATGTTATCAGTATTCAGACTCAGTAGTCCATATCCCTATGAGTTCAGTTACAGTTACGTATGTATATATGTACTCTCACATTCATATCAGTTAGTATTGTCCATGCATATAACCCTTTGCATTTATCCTACCTCACTCGTATACTCAGTACATTCAGACGTACTAACGTATTTGCGCTATAGTGCTTTCTGTTATGTTACACCATAGGTTCATAGGCATGAGCTCTAAATCAATAGTAGATTCGAGGATCAACAATCAGAGTTAGACGTGAGTCCTCATCTTTCGAGGACATGATGATTTCATTTCTATTTCTTTTGTCAGTTTATTTCAGTAGTTGGAGTTAGTTGGGGACATGTCCCATCAACTCCTTATTCAGTTCAGTAAGAGGCTTTCAGACTAGATGACAGATTAGATGTTCAAACTTCAGTATTTATGTTTCTTTTTGGTATTATTATACCATATTTTTCAGATATGTATCAGTATTGAACCTTATGTCCTTACAGTTTATGTTTCCGCATATTTTATGAGATATTATGTAGTTTATAGGTATAGATGTTAGTCATGGGTTAGCTTGTAGTCCTTTGGGGTCATGAGCATCGTGTAGCATTCTGGTTCAGCGAATCGGGGTATGATAAACTTGGTATCAGAGCCTAAGGTTCAACAGTATCCTAGGAAGTTTGAAAGCTGCATCAAGTAGAGTCTAGTACATAGGCGTGTTGTGCGCCACACTTATGTGCAAGAGGCTATGAGATGTTTTAGGAACATTTTCCCTTCTTTCATGTATCAAGATCGTGCTATAGGAAGTTTCTCTAAGGAACCCATGTAGATTCATATCATCCACCCCTCATGTTCACTTTACCTTACTTTCAAGATAATAGAAACAATGAAGTTCAAAGTCCTAAGGATAGGGCTTTCTCAGATAGTCCCTACAGTCAGTTATGGGATTAGCAATAGACTAAAACAATATCCCATCAGTTCATTATTGTTCCAAGGTCGTAAAGATTTTATTAATAATCATGAGAACTCATTCTTGAACCCAAAAGTTTAGCAGCAGTAGAGTTGGGAAAGTATTATTCTATTTGATCAGATTATGTATTCATAGGGATTAGATCAGTAGGCTTGAACAGTACAAGCTAAAAACTTAAGTTTATTGACTCAAAATTAAGTATAAAGGTGTGAATGAGATATTAGCAGTATATGAGGGAATAGAATTAGATGATGTGTTTAGTAAGATAGGCAGGAGTTGAACAGAATGTAGGTATGTGATGGTAGATCAAGTGACCAAGTTAGACTCTCAAGATTCCAGTAGTAGTGCCAGTATGTATAGAAAAGCAGGAAGGGAAGACGATTCCCAACCCATCCTCTTCTTAGTACAAAGATTTGTACTTTAGCTATCATGAAATACACTCAGGTCTTACATATAAACTCTATGGTCATGAACCATGCTCATGTATCTCCTTTTCCATGATCATGTATGAATTTAATTTCCACCATAAGGAGTCCCTTTTACTTCGCAGTACGAGTCATGTTCCATGAGAACAATCTACTTTCATGCACTTTCCACGGGATCATGTGCGCCTTCAGTTCCCAATATAAGGGGTTCAGTTTCAGTTCCCTCAGTATTTGAATCATGTCCCACGAGTACAGAAAACTCTAGACTCAGGTCATGAAGCTCATGACTCATGTATGCATATCATGCTTTCCTGTATACTTAGCTTTCATGACTCATGCTATGCCCCTACAGATCAGATACATTTAGACTACGTTATGTATATCCTTAGTTCAGACCTTATTGGTAAATTCAAACTATTGATATTTTATTCCTCATGTTTCAGTTATGTGTCAAGTTTAGTTTGTATCTATTCATGTTTTACGTCCTCCTGATTTACTCCTCCAGTTAGCTCTCCTTATGGAATAGTGTAGTGATGACCAGTTGTTTAGATAAGAGAAGATTATTGCATGCTTACTTTGCACGAGGGTGTAGTTGTGAATATAGGCTTGAATGTTATGATAAATGTGCCAGTAAACGTCTAGCAAGGGGTCATATTTAGAAGTTGGGAAAGTACAAAGTGTAAGTGTACATTTAGATCCTTCACTTATGTCAGTCCCCAGCATGTATGAATCAAAAACTCAGTTGCCAACTCAATTATAGTTTCAATATCCAACACTCAGTGATCAGTGTTCAGTACTTGAATTCAGTACGTCTGTACTAGCTATAGTCTTAGTTGTAATGTCATCTTCAGTTCAGTAACCAGCTTTGAAACTCAGTTCAGTCCCAGACATGCTTGACCATAGCATTCAGGTTATCAGTACTCAGTTATCAGTGTTTCAGTACCCCAGTTTATAGAATACCTCAGAGTCATGTTGTACGCTTGGTCTCGCATTCAAAAATAATACAGACTTCATGAATCCATGTTCAGATACCTCATTCTACTCAGTTAGTCCTTATCTCCTATGCATAAAACTCAAAAATCTCAGCCCAGCTATTAAGACTAAGTACAGTTTAGCTTTGCAGATCCAGTATTCAGCTATCAGTTATTAAATTAATCAGATAAGTTAGTGTATTTATGCACTAGTGTTCAGCTCAGTTCATGTATCATGTCTCAGTTTTAGACCCTAGCTATTTAGTCATGACTTAGTTCCTAGGTGTTTTGAACATCACCTTAATTTCCTGCAGTAGCTCATCCAAGTCAGTATTCTTTGAGGGACATAGTTTCCTAAGGGGGAGATACATCATACCCCTAAAATTTCATGACATAAGCATGCTGCTCTATTTTCTTTTGATGAATCCACTTTGGAGAATGGGTACTCATAAGATAACCCTCAAGCTCCAACTTCAGTCATATGCCATGTTTTCAAGATTTGGTTCAGATCATAATATTCAATATATCTACCACGTCCCAGACTCAGTTATGTTCTCATGTTTCCGATCATGCATATGGAGTAATTAATCTCAAACTTATCGGTATTTTCAGTTCAAGGTAACAGTTTTCCTTAAACGTACTCATTCACATGTTCATATTTCAATACCAAACTTGGTATTCAATTCCATGCTCATTTTTTAGTTCAAAATTAATACCTTTACCATTGCATGTTCATGAGTAAGTTTAGTCATGAATTCACGCATCAGATATGCGTGATCAGCTCATCAGTACTTTCAGTCATACATTCGTGTATCATGTCAGTCATATAATCATGCATCAGATATGCATGGATTCAGCCTTTCAATTATGCATTAGATATGCATTCTCATTTTGAGAAAACTCACTTTATTAGAATCCTCAGTCTTATATTCATGAATCAGCTTCCCATGCATCAGATATGCATATTCAATATGTTATGCTCAGCTTTCAGTCATTTTAGTCATGAACCCATGTTTCAGTAGTGCATGTCTTGTACTTACTTCATCTTATCATCTCTCCCACCTTAGTTAATTTCTATTTGAGGACGAATGTTCCCAAGGTGGAGAAATTGTAATACCCCGCATGTTTCTAAGCTAGGAAGTGAATAAATATTCCTACGTATGAAATCTCCTATCCCGTGAGTAGCATTTTAGTGCATGACCTACAATGAGTATCCTAGAGATAAGATAGCTTATGATACATTAAGCATGTTCATATGAGTCACTTAAGGTAATACAAGCTAAGAGTTTTTGAATTCATCAAGTTTTAGTGTTCAATTTTGTAAGGGACATTTTTGAACAAGTATAACTCGATGTTAACATGGTATTTCTGCATATTTCTACCCACCAAATTATAGATAATTCAATTAGCTTTCCAAGATACCAATTTCATCTTAATCCAATACACGAGTGAAAAGTTATGCCCATTTTCCTGAGAGACAGTAAGGATAGGCGATTGGTTAGGCGCCGCCCAACCTAAACTTAGGCGATTGGTTAGGCGCCACCTAAGTCAGTTCCAATTCCAAAAACACTCCGTTTTGAGTTATTTTGAGGGTAATTAAGTCTTTTAACACTCCTTACACATCCCTAAACTTAACCCTACGAAATATATAGCGTCTAAACACATTACAACCCTATTAACATCTCAATGCTCATCATCCAAGAGCACTAAAAGAGAAAAACAATTAGGGTTGCATAATTAAGCTTGAAGATCCAATTTCAAGGAAATTCCTCCGTCAATCATCAAGAACCTCCCTTCTAATGTATGCATAGTGTTCATCCACGGATTTCTTTCATCCGTAGAGTTCAAGAATCAATCTTTAAAATAAAAAAGCTTGGTTGATTGTGGTGATATGATCATACCCATGTTGATGCTTGTTTGTTTGCTATATAATATTATCGTGACTGTATATCTCATGAAAGTTATGTTGTTAGTTGAAAAACATGACCTTTAGATGGATTGATAGAATGCAAGTATAATATCCACCTATGCCTTAAAGAATGCATGCAACGTGTTTGATAAAATGCCTAGTATGTTAGAACTTCATATTTACATGATTTCATGATATCTAAATAACAAGTTTATGTTAGTCATACACTCCAATATGAATTTCCATGCAAATTATGTATTGTTATTGTTGTGGTATAAAACATGTATGATAATGGAGATATAAAAGAGTTTTGAAAGTTTATGAACTAAAAGTAAAGTAATAATATGGAAAAGTAAAGACTTTGGACAATCAATGGATAAAAGCCCAGAGCTAAAGCACTACGAACAATCTTACTATGCAAAGAAACTTCATTGGTCAGAATACTTATCATGGTTATTGATTCATAGGTTTAATTGCATAATCATGGTCTCCTAACCTCTAATCATCTACCTAACTTGGACATTACAACTATATCATTGAGCGGGGATGTAATAATTCAATTAGATGCAAGAAGCTATCATTCTACATATGAACCAAGCAAGGCTTCTAGGGATATCCCTATCCTTGATGCTAATTCAAATACCATATTTTTTAAAGGAATAAGAACCTACTCCATTTACCCCAACGTTCTATCTTTCTCTTCCCCCTTCCGAGATCACAAGGTCAATAATATATGTATTCTAAGGATTACGAATACTTAAAGTAATGATACCAAGGGTAAAAAAATAACCAATTTTGATAGATAAATAAAAACCAAATCAATTTGTAGCAATTGTAATCATGTTCTTTTCTTTAACCCCGGAAAGGAGGTGTTCAGCTACTAATCGACATAATCATTATCCAAATTAATAAATACATGATTAAATATATTAAAAAGCTAAAGTAAAAAAGAAATAAACCCTAAACGTAGTCTTGAGAATCCCCTCAACAAGCCCAAACACGTCCAAAGTGTCTAAGGTCTCCAATAAAGTGTAAAACGAGTCCTATTTATAGTAAAAAGCATTTGGCCATATAGGGAGTGGTCTTTGCATCGTGATGTGTGCAAAGGGGGACTGGTGGTCACATTATGAGCTATGTAAAGGTGAATTTGAGGTCAGGAAATATTCTATGGAAAGGAGGTCTAGTGGTCATGACGTGCTTCCATCGCAAGAGCTTTCTGGAATTTGCCATTTGATGTCTACTTAGTCTTAAACCTTTTTCCTTAAATTTCATGCCTTGTCGTATTCTTTATCTTAATTTTTCAGCTTGTGTATCATCAATATATCCTAAAAATCAACTCTAAAAGCTTAATACATCATCATACACCACGGCTTAGAGCTCAAGACAACACAATAACAAGAACGATGAACTAGAAACTCGAGCTAAGACTAGGCTTGTCCATGTTGATCTTTAAGTTATTGATTTGACTCTTTGCTTGATCCAATTTAAATTTTCACATTATAAACAAGTTTTTACACATGTAATTACACAATAATAACCTTAGGAAATCAATACACCCACTAAAATTCATCAAAATCAACTAGAACAACACCTAGCTCGAGGTAATAAAACTAGTTTTATCGTCTAGACTCTAAGTGATCAATTTAAGTTCAAACTTTATTTAAATACACCATGAACATTATAATTACATACTTGAACACTTAGATGCTTATTTATATCATTGTGAACTCACAAAGCACATGAATTATCCTTGAAACTAGGCTAAATAAGCTAGGATAGTAGCACTAAAGTGCATAAATCCACCCAACATCATGGATCATGGTAGTAAAGGTAAGTTTATCTTTCATGATTTTTTCATGGTCCTAGATATGGAAATTGGCTATGTTATTTGTTTCTAGGTTTGAGAGTTTTTGACCTGCCTTCTGGTTTGCTTAGATTTTGGATATAGCTATCCCTTGTAAACTATTTTTGAGGTTTTCCATTTGGGGTTCCATTCTTTAGATGTGGATAGTTCATCGCCCAAGAGTGGTTTTGATGTTAATGTTGAGAAGTCTTGAATTTGTCTTTCAAATTTATTGGGTTCGTCCCTTGGTGATGGTTTTCTCTTGGTATTTGTGTGGATTTGGATGTTATGTTCTTGTAGTGATATGGTTATTGTATAAGTGGAGTTAGAGAGTTGGAGATAGGTGATCTTTCTTATGACCTCTTCTTAGTTGGCAAATTGAAAATTTATTATCTAGAGTTGCTTAATTCATTTTCTAGTTGTAGTTTTTATCTTGGCATTGATGTCGAGATTGGGTGCTTCTTAGACAATGTGATTCATGGGTTGTTTAGGTTAAGGTTGTCCTACTTGGGTGGATTTAGGAAATCCTCATTTTGGAATTTGTTTGATCTAGTAAGACTTGGTGGAATGCTTCTCGTTTATGATATATGTCTACGGGTATTCCTTGCTGAGATGGAGCATTTGATTTGTCAGTTTAGCCTAAAGCTGTGTAGTTTTGGTTATCTCTACTATGGTTTGTAGCCTTGGTGAGTTTTGGAGTAGTCTTTGGTAGTTCGTTCCCTCATATGGATATAGTATTGGTTGTGTGTGTTATCAGCTAGTGAATTATCCTCCATCATGATTTTATTCTTCAGCTATGTTTTCATTTTGGCTCAACATGATTCGGTAAGGATATGTCGAATTTGAATGGTAAGGTCGTTGTCAGTATTTGGCCTTAGTTTAGACTTGTTGGCTCAGTTTTAGATTTGAAGCTTCGGAATGGCGAGGTTATGATGGATTTAGAGTGTGAATGCTTACCCATATTCAAGTTTTTCTTGTGTAGCGGAGATCGAGCAGTTCAACCTTGTATCTAAGAATTTAATTTTGAGTGGTAAATTTTAGGTACAACCTTTTTTCATATTTTCCTTAGTTGGGGTTTTATCTATAGGCTGGCTAAACCTACTTTGTGGTTACCTATTTGGTCTTCTTTGGTTCAGATGGATTATGATTGATAGATGCTTAGATGCTTGTCCATTGGCAAGGTGTTGGTTGTTTTATCCCTTTTTAACTCGAAGGGTTGGAAAACATTAATATCTACTTTTTAATCTATTTCAAAACTTTCAATAAAATTTTGAAAAAATCTAAGAAACTATAGAGTCGCCACTATTTGAAAAGAAATTAAGAAAACTTTTAAGGAAAATTCCAAGACTTAAAACAGAAAAAAACTTAGTCTTTTTAAAGAAAATATTGGGTAAGAGGTTCTTATCAACATTTTAGGAAGATTTTTAAGGCACATAAAATATCCGCTAACTTGCGGTTATCCGGACTATTTGAAAACTACCTATGACTAACTTTGAAAAAGAGAAGTTGATTTTTTTAAAAAAGAAAATGAAAAAACAAACTTGTTTTGAAATCGATTTGATGACCTAGTAGGGAATTTAACTAGGTTTTAAGAAATAAAAAGCAAGAAAACATAGAAAAGGGAAGGAGAGAAAATTAAGTGATCTAGGCTCTTAAGCCCAAATCTATAAACCCTATCCCAATCTAGTTGGGATTTCGGCCCATCTTCCCCTGACCTAATCTAAATATTGAGCTTTGGACCATAACCGGTCTGAAAATATTTTTTTGAACCTTTCTCTCGAGTTTCATTTCACCTATATTAAAATACAACTTTGGCTTCAAGGCCCAAATGAATGAATGAATAAATAAATAAACAAGGCAAGAGTAAGATTGAAACTTTTTTTGTCTCTTAGCGACTTCTTCAAATGGGTTTTGACCTATTTTTTTATTCTTCCATCTTCTTTCATTTGTATGACATGTAACCGAATTTAGATTTTTCTTCGTGCTTGACTAAATAAGATGGGCCTCATTGTCCCATTATGAAATGCAAAGGTAAAGAGTCCTTTTGGACTCTTTCCATGCAAAATAAGAAAAATGAAGACCATTAATACATAATCAACGAAGGGAAAGAAAAGTAAAATTAACACATAGCCAATGAAGAGAAAGAAAAATTAAAAGTAATCAACACATGATCAACCAAAGAAAGAAGGAAAAAAGATGGAGAAAAGTTATAAGAATGGTAGAAATGGGATACATCTAGGAAACCAAGCAACACACTAAGTGATATCTTGATGTGAGTTTCTTTACACTTGAATGAAAGTAACATATTTGATATCAAATCATACCATTAATAAAAACATAGATGTCACATAAACACTCAGCAAACTTTTTTGAAAGGCTTCATGATAAAAATAATTTTTCTAGAAAAGAACTAGAACCTTTGTCTATTTCACAACAAACACCAAAACAACAAATCAAATCTAAATCGTAGTGAAGACATAAGAGGAACAATAGTAAGACCATAACTTTTTTCTTAAGAAAAATGTAAAATGACAAGAAGGAAAGTGAGATAAAATCGTGAGCTAACCTATAAGATGAAAGCACGCAATTGAGATTCAAAAATCACATAACACAACCAGTGGAGAAAAGAAACATCAGACTAGAATTTGAGGGGATTAATAGATCAATTTAATAATAGAGAAATTTATTCTATGAAATTTTAACTAATTAAATATTAATTAAGATTCGCAGTTTGAAGCTTAACGTACAAAGACAAAGTACCATCGAACTCAAAAGGCTATTTATACCAAAACAGTGAACCAGAAAACAAATTGTAAGAAAAGGTGTAGCTTGACAATGAACTAAAGAACCTAAAACCATGGTTAAATCAAAGCAGACAACAATTCGAGAAAAAAAATAGTGAACCAACATCAAAACAATGAACCAGAAATCAAATTACAGAAATGAGGAATAACTTGGCAATGAACAAAATGCCTAAAACTTTAGTCAAATTATGACGATCAACAATTTGAGACAAAACAGTGAACCAAAAGACAAATTGTAGGAAAAAAACATAACTTGACAATGAATGACAGAACCTAAAACCGTAGTTAAATCAAAATAGGTAACAATTCCAGCCAAAACTATAAATCAATGAAGTCAAACATTCCTAGATGAAGCAAAAATCTGATCTTTATAACAAATAAAACTTAGGCCAAAATAAAGTTAGGTAACTTGGGATAGGACAAATACTTAGGCTAAAATAGATGAGAACAGGCAGCACAAGAAAGAATTTAATTAGTGAGAAGGCAATAACCTAACTACAATAATATTCAAGAATGAAGGCTAATGACCATCCACGATCTTGTAGAAACTTGTTGCAAAAGGAAGAACTAGGCTATGAAACAGAAACAATGATAAACATTGATACCTTTATCACAAAACCTATAGCTTTCAATAGCCTCTACAACAATAATTCCCAGTAAATAATTTCTAGCATTTCTACAATGATAACGAGGATACAGCTAACATCATATCAAATCGACGAGAATAAAATACTAAAACTAAAGAAAAGACAAAGTATTACCTATTTTGAAATAGCAAAATGAGACTACAAGCTACCATTGGGATCTCAACCACCACCAGAAAGCTTCATTGCAACTCCATGGACTTTGACGATTTTCTCAAAAAAAATTTAACTGAAAAAATCTTTTGCTTGATAGTTTTTCCACCTTCAAGACTTGCCTATTTTTTCTCTCAAGTGAGGCTTTTATAGGGAAATTTGAGGATTGGATTTTAATCCTCAACTGATGTGAGAAAAACAACCTTGGGGGTAAATTTATGTTTTCTAAAGGGGAAATTTGAATTTGAAGTTGAGGATAGGTATGAGCTGTAGAGTTGTACAAAAATTATACACGTTTAAAATAACTTGATGTTGAGTTGTAGTGGTCATACGATTCCTTATCACTGGAATCGTGGGTCGACTATGATTTAATGGGTTCGCGAGTTGAACGATGTTGCTATTGCAATTACTGACTGGTGAAATTATTGTGTTGAAAACGGGTTGGGTCTCACTATTTGTCTGGTCAAGACTGTTGAAGTTGTGTTGAAATTATTGGTGTTGGTATTGTCTATTCTACTGTCTATTTGTATGCATAAAAGGAGAAGGAGAATTAGAAGATGGGCCAGGACAGAGTTGATATTAGGTCATTGGTTGATTGGTAGGTTGGTGTTTGAAGTTTCGTGGAGTGGGTCAACTAATTTTGGGTAATCGACCCAATTTAAAAGGAAAATAGGCTGGCAAATTATTATTATTATTGTTATTTTCAGTTTTGGGGAGATTTTAGGGATTTGGCCTATTTTATTTAAGTTTTAACCAAATTGAAAACCAATTGGCCAATTCCATCGCAATTATAGCCCATTTGATTTCAATTGTGGCTAAATCTAATTGACTGGCTAAATTAAATCAAAATTTAAAATAGATCAATACCACATTATATCTTGAGCTTCTCGATTTAATAAAATCAAACACATATTTATCCGAATAAATTATTTTTGAGAGTAAATTACATTTAACTCAAGACTTTATCCATTTGAATTTTTTTTAAGCTTGATTAGTAAAAGTCCAATTATGATAAAAATGTTCATTTAAGTAACAAAATTTATACAATTTCACACACGTAAATAAAAAAGTTTACAATCATCAATTAAGTCACAAAATTAACCCAAACAAATATTGTAAAGTTTATTTATTTAGATGATAAATATTTTAATTTATTAAATATTAAAGAAATTTAGGGTTAAATTTAGTTGTGGAGGGCAAAAATTAGGTGTCAAAAACTTTCCCCTCCCTTTGGGTAGGGTGGATGCAAGTAACCCTGGGCAACGGGAGTTTGACACTCCTAATTTTTGTCTTACCACAAATTTATTTCTGAAATATACTTGTTTTTGTATGATTTTCATAAAGTTATGGTCATACCCCGGTATCGAGTTTCGTACATATCTTAGGTTACATGAGAATTCAGGTCATTTGTAGTTGATAAAGCACTATTTTCAAAACATTCACAAGCTATCTTAGTTTTGGAGTTTTTGATGAAATTAAAAAGCTGAAGAATAAGGGGATTTGGGGGGAGGTTGGAATGCAATCCACTTTTCCAAATAGATCCCAGCCTACATATCCCCAAGACTCAAGGAATCAGACTCCTTATAGTTCGACTTAATTGGTAGAAAATATTAGCTTTTATTTCAGATGATCTTTAGATTAAGATAAGTGATAAGTTGATCGAGTTGCGGAAAAGAGGTTTGTAACCTCTTGACCATGAATGTGGGATCCTTCACATCCATAGGAAAGAACTTACTTGGATATAATTTCCAAAACTATGGGTGTCCTATCACGCAAATTTGAACGAAGGAAAAGGCTACCCTTATATGAGTTTAGAAATATCTCGAGAGTGAAGCTGGAAAAAAAACATCGCAAAGTACCCACATGCCTTCTAATAGGGGTTTGATTTGATTGGTGGTGGCGATCTTCCCTTAGCTCACATCCAAAGAGTTTGACATCCCTCTCTAGACTATGTCCCATTTTGCTGGTAATAAAGAGTTCCATATTGTGTTGCGTCTTTTCTGGAGTCGTCCATGCCTGTGGCTTTGATTTGAGATTTTCATCCTCTCGGATGCTCTCGACAATATCTTGAACAAAAAATCATTTGTGCTAAACATAATTTACAATTGGGGTATATAGAATTTTACCATATTTTCATGCTAGTTATTACCTAAAAAGTGAAGTCATCCTCTCATGTACCTGTTGGAAGGAAATAACTTGCAATAACAAACACAAAAAACCTCTTGGTTGTTTCATAATTATCATTTTAGTTGATTGAACATGTCTTCAAAGTGGGGTGGACCTCTTGGACATCAACGACACTTTATGCAGAACGGTCCCAACAACCGTGTAATCTTATGCTGATACGACAACTCTTTTGGTCACATATAATGCTTGTGAAATGCTAACCTCTTTTATTATTGCCGATGATTCTTTGCATATGACATCCGGTAAGTCTTGCACATCTTTTGTATCGAGACAACTTATAGATTTTCCTTGAACTATCAATACTTGGATAGTCTTGTGCATTACTTGATGTTATATTCGAGACGACTTACAAATATTCTTTGAATTTCTAGCTTTCAGGTGATCCTGCATATTATCCGACCTTGGATAAGAGATGGCTTACAGATATTCCTCCAATCTATAGTTCTCAAGTATTCTTGCACAACATTCAACCTTGGATACAATTTGACTTATAAATATCTCTTAAATTGCTAGTCTTTGGTTAATTCTACACATAATCGATCTTGGATATGACGCTACTTATAGAGAACTATTGAAATTATCAATTTTATAATCTAACATATTCTCCGGTGATGATTTAGTTACGACTTATGGATAACCTTCAAACTATCAATTCTTGGGTGACCTTGTACACTATTCGGTTAGGATGTTCTTGCATCTTATGGATTACCTATGGGCTATCAACTCATAGGTAATCTTGTATACTATCCTATTTCAAATAATATAACTTACAAATGACCCTCAAATAGTAAATTTCTAGGAAATCCCATATATCATCCATAAAATAGCAATCTAAAGGCGTCCCTTTAAATCGCGTGCTCTTGATACATTTAGATGTTCATTCATAAAATAAGATATATCCTCAACACCCACATTTGTGTCTTACATGTCAAAAGATATTAAATGTTGATGATATCCTTGAGGCGAGTGTTTGTGTCTCATGTGTCAACAGATATTAAATACTGATGATATCCCCGATGACAGTTTTTGTGTCTCATATGTCAATAGTTATTAAATACTGATGCTATCCTCAACGCCAGCATTTGTGTCTGATGTGTCAGTAGATATTGAGTGCTTATGATACCCTCGATACCAGTGTTTGTGGCTCATGGGTCAACAATTATTGAATGTTGATGATATCTTCGACACCACAATTTGTGTCTCGTATGTCAACAGTTCTTAAATGTTGATGATATCCTCGATGCCAGTATATGCTATCTTTCATGTTATCAGATATTTAATACTGATAATATCCTCGATGCCAGTATATGCTATCTCATATGTTAATAAATATTAAATGATGCTGATGATATCCTCGACGCCAGAATTTGTGTCTCACATGTCAACAGATATTAAATACAATGGTCCTCTCCATAATGAAATGAGATAAAATGGCCCTCTTGGAAATGGAATGAAATGAAATAGACCTCTTAGCAATGATATAAAAATCCCCTCTTGGAAATGGCATGAAATGGCCCTCTCAGTAATGAAATGATATGAAATAGCCCTCTCGGCATCGCATAAAATGACCCTTTTGGCGATGATATGAAATGGCCCTATTAGAATGGCATGAAATGGCCCTCTTACCAATGGGATAAAATGAAATAGTTCTTTTAGTGATTTGAAAATAGTTTCACCAAAGTCTGTTCGTCTGTATTTTTCTTTCTATGTGTATCTATACTCAAGGTAGATAGTTAGTAGACACAATGTTGCTCTTATTGGCGACCATAATCAAATTTACAAAAGTTTAAATGAAAAATACTCAGCATCATAATCTGAATGGTTTAATCCACTATTCATCCACTTTTTGAAGAAGTATTTAAATATCATACTCACTATATATAAATAAATGGCTAAAGTCCCTTTTTCAGGGTCACTCAAATACCGTTCTTTTCACTTCAATGAATTTTGAGGAATAATTTCTACTCTTCTTCCTTTGAGTGATCCTTTTGATTGTTGTATTTACTTTGCCAACTCCTTTGACTGCACCTACGCTCAAAGTAAATATTTAATAGACACAAAGTCGCTTATGCTAGCGACTGCTCTTATATAAAGAATTCTAAATACAATATTCATAAAGAAGATAAGGCACTTTTATTTGTCCTTCATAGTCTCAAAAAATGAGATAGACAATTTAAAAGGTCTCGATAAATGGCATTAAACCCATATTCGGGGATACCTAAAAATAATGTTATTGAGCATTATATGCTTTTGTATAGTTCGCAACTCACTCGGGGATTTTTTTGAAAAAGAATCCCATTGTTCATTTATCCTTGCATCCACAGAAAAATGGTTAGTCTTGAGTGAAACTAATCCGTGTTAGACCTCCTTTGATCCTTGGTTTGCTTCTCGCCATATTTTTTGTACTCGGTTATGTTTGAACTTCCACCCTGATTCCCCATTCCAATAGATGCCTAGGCAATCACTAAGTAAAATATATTTGTATAGACTTTTTGAAAATAGTCTTAATTTTTAGAAACTAGTTTCAAAAAAATCTGTAAAAGTTTTAGAAAAGTATCTGCCAGTCATGTCATGTACTAGCTCAACGAACGTCTTCTTACTGAGGTTTAGCTATGTTCGACATTCGACGGATGATTTCCAAAACTCATCATCATTGATGGAGAGTTCTTCAAAAGGTCTCATCATAGCAAGAAATTTATTTTATCTAGACTTTGTCGCCGTTGATAATTTCAAAAGATTGACTTTGACATCTAGTGCTAGGGAATTTGACATAAATTTCAGTGTTTATTTGGAATTTTGGGGCCTTCCACAAAATTTTTGCCCTATTTTAATGTTGTTTGAGATGATATTAGCTCGAGACGGTCTGAAGTCTTCGTGGGTACTTATCTTCTTTATCGGATGATGATCTTCCTCTTGTGAATTTTTTAAATTCCTTCTCAAAAATTCTATAGTTTCCATTTATTGGGGTTATATGACCGAGCTGTTGGGGTACCTAAGTATCCCGTTGAAGCAGAAATTAGTTCAATCATAGTTTAGGACTACACTGGGGATATATAGAAAAATCTAATGGGTTGACCGGAGCCGACATAGGCCGCCTACGTAGCTCATTCTTGAGAATTCAGGTCATTATGTAGTTCATACATAAAAGTAAAGGATAAATTCTCCTAAGGGGTTGACCGAAGCCTACATAGGCTGCCTACGTATCTCTTTCTTGGGAATTCAGGTCAAACATAGTTTTTACATAAAAGAAAAGGGGTTGAATCACCCTAGATACTCTTACCCATCCTAGTAGGATAGAAATAAGCTCTCTATAGATGACACTTTCATTGCATATGTCCTGATAGGACGAAGGATCATTTGTACCAATTGATAAGATTCCTCCTTCCGCACTTTGTCTAAATAGACATCAACCCTAATTCTCTTAACTTGGTCATTATGCCCTGGTTAACCACTTCAATTTGTAATAGGCTAGACCTTTCTCAATTTTCAAAGTCCTTGGTTTTAGTATTGACTATTGTAGGGATATTCTCTCCCATCCATCATTATATTTCTTGATTTTCTCATTTTCTTCTTGACATGACATGACAATGAAAGGTTTTAAGTTATTATTACATGATGGGAGATAAGTAATGAGTGGAGTGGAGGTCCAATTCAACAATGTTTCCTCCAATTAATCTCCCATGATATCGGTTGTCTTGTAAAATTCTTCCCTCATATTTTTCTGTAACCATACTCGATACCATCGCTTATAGGTTTTAAAAAATGATGGTAGAGTCCAATTTTACTACTAGTCATTTTTATTTTCCTGTGACAAAGCTATAGTCAAGAGGGGAATCACTTATTCACTTTGATCTAGTGAAGTAGGTCCATTTTGTGCCAATACGGAGTAGTTTATATTACCTGCAAAGTAAAACCAACTCAAACACTTATGTTTTGGATTTCATTAGTAATAAGAAAAGCAAAATGATAAGGTAGGAAGTAAACAAATATAGATGTTTCTCATCTCATGCGAATTGATCCATGAAGTAATGATGACTCGAGAATTTCAATAAACAGGATTTTGCTCATGATATGGGTAGGTGAAATTTATCAGAAAGGCTCAACTTTTCTTATTCTTTCAATAGAGCGAGGACAACAGAGTTTTTGAAGATAGGGGTCAGGCTGAAAGGTTGCCTACGTTTCTCACGAAGGAGAAATTAGGCCCTACGTAGTTTGACACATTCCAAAAGGATTGTTTTCATTTCATTACATCCACTAAAACCTCATTACATTAGGAAAGTAAATACAAGGAAAACAAAACATGCTATATTTAAAGCTTGATTCTGGATATTGGAAAGATCATCGATTTTTCCTAACCTTTTTCTGCATTATGGATGGTCCAGCACGAACTCCAATCGAATATTTTTAATACTTATCAAGTGCTCCAAATCAAAGTGAAAAGCACAACACTTCTCAATTTTGTGATCTTTGGCTATATTGTGATAATAACAGATATCATCATGATTCCTCTATTTGGCAGATTTTTTCCCTTCCTTTCTCTTGACTGGATAGAGGATCTTTGCTTGGATCAACTTGTAGTAAATGTCTTCATATCTATCATCAAAATTTATGAAGTACAAATGATGAATTTCAGAAACACTAGCAATAGACACTCCTGATTCAAACCTATCACACTCCAACATGGTGTGAGGTACATATAAGTGAGAAATTTTAGTGTTGTTAATCAAATTACATATTTTGGCTTTCAACTTACGACACTCATCTGTGACATGTCATTTCTGGAAGAAATTGTAGGAACATCTCTTATTCTCATCTTTGGGATCACATTGAGGCCCTTGAGTCATAATTAGGCGTAAAGTTCCCATAGCCTGCAACATTTGGTAAATCTTTAAGACTTTTACAATTTCAGGATCTCTTATATAATTCTTTGCACTTACTCTAAGTGTGATTTATTCGTCTTCTTTCCTGAGCCTTGAAGGAAAGAATGTCTTGTCTGTGTCTTCTGATCATTCTCTTATTTCACTCATGAGTTCCTCGAGTGTCATTGGTATTTCCTCTTATTCGAGGCCAGCATCTTCTGATTTTTCTACTTTGTTTTCTCCTATCATCTTGTAAATCATCTAAGTGTCTATTTCAAATCCCATGTCTAGTCATTTGATCTCCATAGCAAGGTCTTTTGGTATTTCCTTCTTTTTCCTCAATATATGGTCAAACATGGCGATCTTGGCCTTGGTTAGGGAAGTTTGCTTCTCCAATTTCCTAGCCATGGTAATGTCCTTCTTTTAGCAACTTTTTTATTCTTTTCCTTTAGCGCATAGTCTATTTGGTATAACTCTACAAATTTCCTCTTGATTTGAGAAATTTCCCTACTGCTGTTTTCGGTCCTTTCTAAGTCCATAGTCAGCCTTCCTGAAAATGGTAGGAATAACTCTTTAGAAAATAATTGCGGACTTCTCTGAGAGGCTTGGGAGACTTAGAGTATATTTGGTCGGACTTTTGTATAATGGGATATATTTCTACCTAGAGATGCTCTATGAAAATGGGATTGGAACAATGCGCCTTTGATTTGAATCAATATAACACGTATAAGCATATAAATAATTATATCACACAAGCATGTTGTAATAAATGTGCATCCTAATTGGGTGACCTTTTTTAGCCAGGGGTTGGCCTAGCATATTTGAAAGAAGTGTATGATTTTTAAACTAATCCATTATCCCTAAGAATCTCTATTTCCATATATGAGGGGAATAAATGCTTACAAAAGTTGCTCAAAAGGGATACAATCTTTAGGAAATAGAAAATAACATGAGAAAAAAGCAATATCCTACGCTGGGGGTAGGAAATAGTAGTTCCTAGATGCTCTTCTATCGACCTTCGCCCTCTTAGCTTTGTCCACTTCTTATCATAGGAGACAACTGTTGATGATCATTCCGTATGTCTGTGCTCTAGATCATTAGACTGGCAAACCATGCAACCGTTCAAACCGATCAACTTCTTGTCTGGCTCACTTCAATTAATCCCTTAATCCGTGTATGATCGAGGCATCCTTATACCAAATTAAGCAAAGTAAGTCTTCCCCCAATCCCCATAGGATAATGAATTGTATTAAACAAATATATATGGTTCGTCTGTAATTGACTCCAGGTCAATAGACGTAGGGCAAGTCTTCCAATAGGCCTAATAACCCCTCAGGTATTGGGTCATCCTAGGCTCATGCCTAAAAGAGGGTGTTTGTTTCTCTCTATCTTAGGTTTCTAGAGTGGGTTTGGACACAGTTCCCAAGCGGACATCTTGGGTTTGGAAAAATGAACAACCTCTAACCGTCTAACATGCCGATAAACCGTCATATTCCCAACACTTCATTTTGGAATTGAAAAAAGGGGCCGATACATCCATGAAACCCTAAACCATTTTACTAATCATCATCCATAATTATGCCATGAAATTCAATAGTTAAATTTCACAGAATTGAAATAATAAGCATGTAAATAGTTTAAATAGTTAGTCAAAAGATAGATTCAAACATTTGCTTAGAATCTAGTTAAATTCCCCAGCAGGGTCACCCTTTCTGTTTTATCCCTTTTTAACTCGAAGGGTTGGAAAACATTGATTTTGAATTTTTATTCTTTTTCAAAACTTTACAGAAAATTTCAAAACAATCTAAGAAATTACAGAGCTGCTACTTAATTTATTTGAAATGAAATTAAGAAAAGATTTAAGGAAAATCCCAAGTCTTAAAACAGAAAAAGACTTAGGCATTTTAAGAAAATCTCAGGTAAGAGGTTCTTTTTAACATCTTAGGAAAATTTTTAAGGCACCTAAAATATCCTCTAACTTGCGATTATTCAGACTATTTGAAAACTACCTTTGACTAACATTGAAAAAGAGAAGTTGATTTTGTTGAAAAGAAAATGAAAAAACAAACTTGTTTTCAAATAAATTTGATGACCTAGTAGGGAATTTAACTAGGTTCGAATAAATTAATAAATAAATAGAAAGCAAACATAGAAAAGGGAAAGGGAGAAAATTAAATGATCTAGGATCTTAAGCCCAAATCTATAAACCCTGTCCTAATCTAAATATTGGGCTTTGTCCCATAACCTGTCCTAAAATATTTTTTCACACCTTTGGCCGAAGTTTCACTTCACCTGTATTAAAATAAAACTTTAGCTTTGAGGCTCAAATGAATGAATAAAGAAATAAAAAATAAATAAATAAAGCAAGAGTGAGATTGAGACTTTTTGAGTTTCTCAACGACTTCTTCAAATGGGTTTTGACCCATTTTTTCATCTTTCATCTTCTTGCATTTGTATGTCATGTAATCGACTTTAGATTTTCCTCTGTGGTTGACTCAATAAGATGGACCTCATTAACCCATTATGAAATGCAAATGGAAAGAGTCCATTTGGACTCTAACGAATTTCCATGTAAAACAAAAATAAATAAAGACTATTAATACATGCTCAACGAAAGGAAAGAAAAGTAAAGTTAACACATAGCCAACCAAGGGAAAGAAAAATTAAAATTATTCAATACATGATCAACCAAAGAAAGAAGGAAAAAAGAGGGAGAAGATTTATAAGAACTATAACCAGGCAGTCAAGCAACACACTAAGTGATATATTGATGTGAGTTTCTTACGCTTGAATGAAAGTAATATATTTGATATCAAATCATATCATTAATAAAAATATATATGGCACATAAACACTTCGCAAACTTATTTGAAAGGTTTCGTGATAAAAATATTTTTTCTATAAAAGAACTATAACCTTTGTCTATTTCACGACAAACTCTAAAACAACAATTCAAATCTAAATCCTAGTGAAGACATAAGAGGAACAATAGTAAGACCATAAATCTTTTCTTAAAAAAATATAAAATGACAAGAAAGAAAGCGAGATGAAATCGTGAGCTAACCTACGATAAGAAAGCACACAACTGAGATTCAACAGTCATATAACATAACTAGGGGGAAAAGAAACATCAGACTAGAATTTGAAAGAGATAATAAATCAATTAAACAATATAGAAATCTACACCATAAATTTTTACCTAATAAAATGTTAATCAGGACTCACAGTTTGAAGCTTAACATAGAAAGACAAAGTGTCATTGAACTCAAAAGGCTATTTATACCAAAACAGTGAACCATAAAGCAAATTGTAGGAAAAGGTGTAGCTTGACAATGAAATAAAGAACCTAAAACCATGGTTACACCAAAGAAGACAACAGTTCGAGACAAAAACAGTGAACCAACATCAAAACAATGAACCAAAAACCAAATTACAGAAATGAGGCATAACTTGGCAATTAACTAAATACCTAAAACTTTAGTCAAATTATGATGATCAACAACTCAAGACAAAACAGTGAATCAATATTCAAGAAGTGAACCAGAAGACAAATTATAGGAAAAAAACATAACTTGACAATGAACAAAACCTAAACCTTAATTGAATCAAAATAGGTAACAAATCAATCCAAAACTCTAAATTAATGAAGTCAAAAATTCCTAGATAAAGCAAAAATTTGTGTGGTTATAACAAATAAAACATAGGCCAAAATAAATGTACGAAACTTGGGATAGGACCAATACTTTGGATAAATAGATGAGAACGGGCAGCACAAGAAAGCATTTAATGAGTGAAAAGGATAAAACCTAACTGTAGTATTATTCAAGAATGAAGGCTAATGACCATCCATGATCTTGTAGCAACTTTTTGCAAAAGGAAGAACAAGGCTATGAAATAGAAACAACGATAAAAATTGATACCTTTATCACAAAACCTATGGCTTTTCATAGCCTCTATAGCAAAAATTCCTAGCAAATAATTTCTAGCATTTCTACAATGATAATAAGGATACAGCTAACATGCTAACAAATCAACGAGAACAAAATACCGAAACTAAAAAAAATCAAAGTATTACCTATTTTGGAGCAGCAAAATAAGACTACGAGCTACCATCGGAATCTCGACCACCACCGAAAAGCTTTGTTGCATCTCCAAGGACTTTAACGACTTTCTCAGAAAAAATTTTAACTAAAAAAAACTTTTGATTAATAGTTTTTCCACCTTCAAGACTTGCCTATTTTTTTTCTCTCAAGTGAGCCTTTTATAGGAAAATTTAAGGATTGGATTTTCATCCTCAACTTGATGTGGGAACAACAACCTTAGGAGTAAATTTGTTTTTTCTAAAGGGGAAATTCAAATTTGAAGTTGAGGATAGGGATGAGCTGTAAAGTTGTAGAAAAATTGTACATATTTAAAATGTTTTGATGTTGAGTTGTTGTGGTTGTACAATTCCTTATCGCTGGAATCATGGGTCAACTTTTGAGTTAATGGGTTTGCGAGTTAATGATATTGCTATTGCAATTTCTGACTGGTGAAATTGTTGTATTGTAAATGGGTTGGGTCTTATTGTTCGTGGGGTTGAGACTATTGAAGTTGGGTTGAAATTATCGCTGTTGGTATTGTCTATTCTACTAGCTATTTGTACACATAAGAGGATAAGGAGAATTAGAAGTTGGGCCGGTCAGAGTTGATATTAGGTCATTGGTTGATTGGTGGGTTGGTGTTTGATGTTTTGTGGAGTAGGTCAACTAATTTTGGGCAATCGACCCAATTTTAAAAGAAAATAGGCCAAAAGATTATTGTTATTATTATTATTATTATTTTCAGTTTTGGGGAAATTTTAGGGATTTATCCTATTCTATTTAAGTTTTAGCCAAATTGAAAATCAGTTGGCCAATTCGATTGTAATTGTGGCCAATTTGATTTCGATTGTGGCTAAATCTAATAGATTGGATAAATTAAATCAAATTTCAAAAATAACTAATACCTCATTTAATCCCGAGCTTCTTGATTTAATAAAATCAAACACATATTTATCTAATAAATTATTTTTGAGAGTAAATTATATTTAAATCAAGATTTTATCTGTTCAAAGTAATTTTCAAGCTTTATTAGTAAAAGTCTAATTTTGATAAAAATGTTCATTTAAGTAACAAAATTTATACAATTTTGCATACATAAATATGAAAATGTATAATCATCAATTAAATGATAAAATTAACCCAAATAAATATTTTAAAGTGCATTTATTTGGATGAAAAATATTTTAATTTATTAAACATTGAAGAAACCCAGGGTTAAATTTAGTTGAGAGGGCAAAAATTAGGTGTCAACCTTGGTTCCTTCAGCTTTGACCACAGTTTATAGTTTTTGGCCGAATTTTGGATAGTTACTTAGATGGAGTAGTATGCTTGAGTTGAATTCTGCATGGCGTCATTCTCAGTTGATGGGACTTCCTAGAGAGGATAAGTCGGTGGTGAGTAGTTATGCTTCATACTCCTAGTTTCCATATTCGATGTTCATTCGGACCAGTTGTAGAATCATCATAGATTTCAGACCTTGGTTAACTCTATTTGCGTACCCAGGTAGCATCGTATGACCTTATTATCATACTTTCTAGTTTGGATTTTTGGTGGATCAGCTTCTGTTCTTTAAAGATAGTATGACGGAATTACACAGATGGGACCCAAGTGACTTTCTTCTTAGTTTGGAGTGCGTACCAAGTTTGGAAAGGCAAAAGGAAAGTTATATTTGTATTTTGGAATTGGTTGGATGACTCATTCCTTGGATTACCTTTGACATGGATAAATTTTCATTAGATTGAGCTTGTATCAGTGTGGTATCACTATGTCGTGGTTTGGATTTGCATGCATCAACCTTCTTTATTTCAGTTGGTAGTCAGTCAGTGGTTGAGGTTAAGTTTTAGTTGTTTGAGAAGTAAGGGGAGGAAGTTCATTGGAAAAGGGATATCTATAGAAAATTTCCTTGGAAGCATCATGTCTTCTTGGATATTATCTGGCAAGTCATCCTCGAAGCATGCGGGCGCAATACCTCATCCCTTCAAGCTTTCATAATTTTTTCTACCCATTGACAGTCACGGATGAAAGTCTTTTTAGTAATGGATATTGTAATGACCCTTCAGCTTATTTCCTCAATTTTCATGTAGTTTTAGTGCTTTGAACCTTCCCACAGCAGCTATAGGTAATTTATGACTTGCCAGAATTATTGGTTTGGTGATCGGATATTTCATTTGGATTTTAGGCTCATTTTCTTATTTTTAGGAATTTTCTATTTATGATTAAGCCTCAGACCAAATATCCTAGTAGATGAGCTCAGTTATGAATTCTGATAGTTCCATCACCTTCAAATACTAATTTTAGTCTAGGGGGGCCCTTGGTTTAGGTCCTGAAGCTTCCAGACTCATTTAGGGCTAATGGGCAAATTATATGAAAAATGGAACTATAGGCATAGCCCCAATTTTAGTTGAATCAATCTCTAATAGAAGTTTTGATGCTTCCATTAGATTCAGTATGTTGATGTTTGTATATTAGAAAATTTTATTTACATGCACGGGGTTTTGAATGAATCTAGAGCACCTGATCGAAGTCCATTTCTAGCTTAGCAAAATCTAGTGCATGGCACCTGATAGGACCGCTTAAGCACTTATTGGGTTGCTTTAGGCTAGGTGCTTTAGTGACCATGGGTCACTTTAATGGCACAGGCCCATTATTGGTGGTGCACTTTAGCATCCAATGGCCACTAAAGTAGTGCCAACTTTAGCACCATTGGGGCCGCTTTACAGGTACAAACATTTGGACCGCTTTAGCGGTCGTGGTGGTGCTTTAGCGGTAGGAGCTTGAGTGCCTAAGTGTCTGCTTTAGTGACACTTGTAGCCTTTAAATTCCCTCTTCACCACCTAATTTTCCGTCACTTCTTCCACCATTTTTACACTAAGTTGAGAGCTCAAAGTGAGGAAAAAGTAGGCAATCATCCATGTAAGTGAAAGTAAGCTAAACTAACTTTTCTTGGTCATTTCCCACTAATTTTCCCTTTAATTTCCATCCAAATTCTTGGTAAGATTATTAGAAATTAGGTCTTAAATTCCTAAATTTTGAGGTTTGATCTGAGACCTGATTGGTGCTCTATTTATGTTCAATATTTAAGCGTACATTCCTTATCCTTTAAGAGACCTCGTGACAGATTCAATTTTGGATTTTGTTTACAGACACTAATGGGCCCATTCTTGACTCAAATTTTGACCCGACCTTTGAAATAGCAATATAGGTCTTGTTTTACTCCTAATGATATATAGATTACTATTTTGATAGCATGATGGAATTTGGGTTATGGGGCTAATCTGACAATTTTTGGGCGATTCAAGGATTTTCGGTTCAGCATTGAAGTGGGATTCTGTCTACTTTTCTTCTTGAGATGGTGTTTTATATATGTTTCATATTAGATAGGGGTGTTAGTATGTGATTGTGGGTAAAACCCCATGACTTTACCTAAATTATGAGTTTGGGGCCTAGAAGGGTATTTGACCCTTAAGTTGAAATACTTATTATACATCTATAATTCTATTACCTTTTTCTTAAACAAAGCTATTTCGTAGTATGATTAAGATATTATTCTAAATATTGGATGTGTTTTAGGTATTAGAAACGTGATTAGTATGATTAGTCTTTTTGGACCTATTTAGGCTATCTTAGAACCGTAATTTAGGTGAAATTAATTTGATTGCATATGTTCTGGGTGGAATTTCTAACTTATGGCTAATATCTCATCTAGAAGTTGATGTACATACCTTAGCGTACCCTGGGGTAGAAGCATGTCTAAAATAGATTTCAGGAATTAGAAGTGGGCCCCTCTAGCCTACCTTAGGCAAAGACTTGTGTTAACCTTGTAGACTTATATTCGTATAATAGCTTGTTAAACATAGTTGATACTAATGAACTTATAGTATAAGGTTGCTATGTGGCTTGGTGAATAATAATATTTTTCCCTGAATTATGATGTTATGGT
Source organism: Capsicum baccatum var. pendulum (assembly GCA_030864225.1). Taxonomy (NCBI): domain Eukaryota; kingdom Viridiplantae; phylum Streptophyta; class Magnoliopsida; order Solanales; family Solanaceae; genus Capsicum; species Capsicum baccatum. Next base: position 142,196,525 of record CM061552.1, read on the forward strand.
AGTTTTGGATATAATATTGGGCCTAAAGTTGTAATTATGATGGTATGGTTATGTCTGATATATTATTAGGCCTAAGGCCACGATTATGATAATGGTCTGATTCTGGGAAGTGTTTTATCCTTGTAAAGGACTTGGACATAGTGTATAGATACATTATGTTTATAACCGTATTGTTTGGATACTGGTGATGTCATACATAGATTTGGTACATTCATGCTCACTTAGATAGTAAATGGTACTATTCCAACAAAAATATAGTTTTACTACTCTTTTCCTAAAATAGGATTTGTTCCCGCTTTTCAGTTTTAAAATGGATTTTCTCATAATGAAAATCGTACCATCTTAATAAATAACTTATGAGCCTTTGTGCCTTAAAATGATGTTTTAGATATTTGATCGATATATATTTTTGTCCACAAGTTTTCTACTTCTATTTATCTTGATATAAAGATATTTTGACCCTTTCTACCCTTTTATGATGATTTAGTCCTGAAGTTTCCTCCCAAGTAATGGAGTTATGAACGTGTAATCTTTTAACCACAGTCTTAGCCTATGATTTTTGTGTGTGTGTGTATATATATACACACATATATATAAAGTACTGGACAGAGTGGATTGATGATGACATTGATGATATGAATACCAATTCAAGTCTAGCAATTGAAGAAGAGATTGATTATTATAAAAAATCATGGATCTAGACCAGGTTGGTGTATACGAATACTCTCGAAAGCCCTAGGGGCTCCTTTATTCTTGAGTTATCATATAAAAAAGAGAGGTCGCCTTAGGTCCTGCCTTTGTGAGCCTCCAAGCTGGAGGTATAGACATTGAGCAGCATTATGATACATGGATCTGTTATGGTATTATGGATTCTCCTTACTTTCATTCATGCATGTGCATTACCTATCACTAGTATATGCCTATATGTATAAGCCTTATAGAGTATTGCATAGGTATAAATGATGAATATGACTTGTGGCATATACTATTTGCTACTCTTATCTATCATACTTATGAGGGATTGCATAGGTATGGGTCATGGTGTGTTGTTTGTCGATTGTGAATGAACCTTTTGGGCCTTGGGCGGTGTGGGTCTATGAAAGTTCTAGGTAGGTATTGGTTGCCAAGGCTAGCTGGTTACTTTGCATTGTTATTGTCATTATTATGGTTAGTTTTTGATAGGTTGATTATTGGACTAGTATTTAGATTTGAGGTATGATTCTGATTTCTTTACAGTTATTTTACTATGCATAACTATTCCTTGGTTAGGTTTCGTGGATTTACACCCTAATATTTTGATTCACTTATTTATGATTGCTTTATTATTGTAATTATCTCATGTTTAGGCATATGGATTAGAGACCTTGATTATATTGGCACTAATTCCTACCTATAATTAGGAAGACTTAGGATACTAGTGTGATGACTTAAGTTTCACCTTGAGCTAACCTTGTTTATTTATATGTATTCATAAATAGTAGCTATGGTATTATGGTATATCCCTCAATTCTTCCATTTACTCATGTTGTATATCCATTCATCGAACATACATATTACTGTATATCTTTCTTTGGCTTTTTATTCGTATTTTGGTCAGCGATATACAAAATGGTGTTTAAGTTCCTGATTCGGCTTTTTATTCATGTATTGGTCAGTGATATACAAAATGGTGTTAAGTTCCTGAGCATGGATAGAATAGGATATTTTATCCTTATAGTCTCTTTAGCTTTACTATGTAGTTGTTTGATATTTGAGTGTAGTTTACATTCTTGCTTGCATGTTATGTATATTTGCATTATCATTGGAGTTCAGTCGGCAATTTACTACTGAGCATCACATGTTTGGTATTCATACTACACTTCTGCAGCCTGCAGATCATAGTACGAGTTCTCGCCATTGTTGTATACCTCGTGTGTATAGTTTGGAGATAAATAATAAGATCGTAGAGTTTGGAGCATTGCAATTCTCTCTATTATGTACTAGACTAATCCTTATGTTGTATTTAGAGATGGATGGTATCTTCATTTTATTGTCTTATCATATTAGCAACTTTTGTACATATTTCACCAGGTTTTGGGACTACATTATGTATTTAAGTCTTTTGCTATATTTACTTTGCATTCTTTATTCTTCTCTCTTAGTAGTCCATTACTAGTAGTTTCAGACTATGGGTTGGCTTACTTACAGGTGGGTTATAGTAGGTGCTATCATGACCTGCGAAATTGAGTCGTGACATAAGCAGTGGTCACTTAAGAGGACAAGTGACAACTTTTACCAACAAGAAAGGTCCTCGCCTAGAGGAATTAGTGAAGATCAAATGATTAAGTGAACATTTCATAAGAAATATATTGTCCTCTTTAGCGGAGGTTAGACTGAACATGAGTCGCGTATGCGACCATATGCCGCCTATGTGGCGATCTCTAAATGATCAGATGGTCTCTTAAGAGGTAACCACAGTGAATTTATTTCACCATTCACCAACTTTTATCTCATTATTATCAAGCCCTAAGTTCATTAAATAATTAGAGTGTTATAGAGAGAGAGAGAGAAAAGGGAACCATTGGGGGTTCGAGGTGTGTTAAGATTGTGTTAGAGCCATTTCCTTATCTTTATTTTTGTAAGTTTTTGTCTGATTCTTGATTTAAATTCGCTGATGTAGTCTTAAATCCCTAGTTTCTTGATAGTTAGATTTTTATGTCATTTGAGCTCAGAATGCACTCATTCTGAGGGTAAATGATCCTTGTACCTAAAGGAACGTGATGGCTATTTCAAAATTATGATTCAACAAGAAAGACCCATATGAGAATTTGACTCAATTTTGGACCCAAAGCAATAAAATACAATATGGGTATCATTATTCTTGTATTAACGTGTAGACCCCTATTTTGAAAGTATGGAGTAGTATAGAGGCTTCTTGGAAGGAAATATCTCCAATTTTGCTGACTTTACCGAGCATTCTTTAGTTCCCAGGTAGGCTAGGCTTACTTTTGTCATATATTAAGCTTTATTATGATATTGGTATAATTATGCTAGTATTGGGTTGAGAAATTATGACTTGATTGTATATTTAGCAAAATATGGATTATTTAGCTGGTTAGTGAGGCATATTTTAGTGAATTTGACCTATCTATTTGTTCCTTGGGTTGAATTTCTACCTTAGGACCTAATGAGACTTATTTAGGACCTTATAGTGGTACTTTGGAACACTAGACTAGCTTTGGGTGTATATTATCTTGGAATGGACTTTTGGGGTTAGAAGCAGACCTTGTCGACCCTCTTTTGGTAAAAATTATAATTAGCTCCTTGTATACCTAAGAGGCCTTCTTCAATCAACCAGTTTAAATGCTTGAGTCTTAGGATGGATTTAGCCAAGTTTTCAACTTTTAACTAGACTTATACTTTGGATTTACTTCAACGACCGATTTGAGTCTGGTAATAGTTACTCAGTTATGGTGATACTATTTCTGGTTTGATTCTGCTATTGATGGGTTACTTATGATGATTAAGGAACCGATTTGAGTATGGTTTTAATGATATGGTTAGATCCACGGTCTTGGTTTCGAGGTTTGGATACTTTAGGATTATTATTATCGGTATTTCATTCTAGATTTCATTCGACGACCTTATGAAGGCTCGATTGGATTAGTTACTGTTATTTGCATCTTCTGGGTTTATAGGGTCCCAGTTTGGGTATAGTTAATTGCTTTTTATTTTTTATATTGTTTACTTGGCTATCTATTCTCAGTATTCAGAGCATTATTCCAGGTTTTCCTTTTTTCATGACTTTAGTTTATTATCTCCCATCTTAGTGCTTTTATTATGATTTAGCTGAGTACTGAGTACCCTTAATTTTTGTACTCATACTACACTTCTGGATCTTCTTTTGATGCATATATGAGTACTAGCTTTCACCGTTCATGTCCGTTCTAGTGCTGGTCGGAAATCAGAGATAGGGTGTGCTTTCAGAGCCGTAGCTGACTTTTTCTCCTTCTTATAATTTTTTATGGTAATTTTGTTTAAGACTATTGTATGGTTGATACTATTAGTACTCTAATTTTTCTTGCAAGAGGCTCTTGTACCAGCGTGTCTAGGTCATGGGATACTTTTACTCTTTTTTCAATTTATCACTAGTTGTGTAATCATTCTTATATTTTATTGCGTGTAGTATAATTACTTCTGCAATTACATGTCGTTCAAGGCTACAGTTTGACTTACCTACTGGTGGTTTAAAGTAGGTGCTATCATGACTCATGAAATCAAGGCATGATAAAAATGGTGAAAGTTGAGAAAATGAGGAATTTATTCTATTAAGGTGAACAATACCTCACGATCGTAAAGGCCAATGTTGTCGAAGACTAAATCATTCATCATGATCATAGGAAGTGAGCCATATGTCTACAATGACTAACTCAACTTGGTCCACTAGAATTACCCTTCGAGATCGCAATGCCCCACCATGTAAACATGATGAAGGAAATTATTGAGGCCTGCAATTGAGACATGTAACCATGCGATCGCGATGAAAGGCATAATTTTATTAGATGACAGCTGAAGTCGCTATTGGAAATGATAAAAATTAGGGTACCCCAAGTCCTTGAGCTCTAGACCCTGTAGGAGATGAATAATTAAGTAAACCAAATTAGGGAAATAATATCAAAAATGCTAGTGATAACGTTCATAAAATGACTCTTTGTAAAACATAATAAGTCATTAGAAGGGACTCATTTTCACAACAGAAGGTTACCCAGGATTTCAGTCCCTAACGACGAGTCTTCAGCACGACTTGTGATATCAGATAATGACTCATGATGAGAGATCCATTGTCATAATAGTGAAGGAATAAATTGTTAATCCTCAAGTAATGAATCAAGTCCACGACTCGTGGTCAGACCTCAGAAGTCGTTACCCAAGTCGTGATAATTGCCTAATTTTTCCTGCACTTTTTAGTTAGGGCCTTTTTGATATTTTCCACCTTTCACTCTCTTTCCCATTATTTAAAAACACTCAAAGGATTTCTTTGCTTTTAATTAACAAGAGTAAACCTACTTTTTTCGTCTTTAACTCCCAAGCCAAAAAATACTAAGGTTTTACAAGGAATTCAACAATTAGGATCAAGACTTTGAGTTCCTTCAATTTTCCCTATATTTTAGGCATTCCTCTCATCCTTAATATAAATTGTACATTACTGGATTTATTTAATCATTATTTATGTGATTTAATTAATGTGTTTGAAATTGGGATGACAACTTTTGGTTGTTCTACCTTGAATTGCTTTTTTCATATTTTAAATGGATCATTCATGGCTTAAGTTATGATTTTGGAACTGAATGGGTGCATTTTATAAGGATTAGAATTGGGAACATAGGCTTTCCCAAATTGATGGATTTTTGTCTTGGTATTGGCATTAACCTCAACCCACTTTATGAATTTTGTTACAAATATGAATATTCACATAGTTTGTCTTTTAAAACCATTGCATTGCATCAAAGGATAAATGGATAAAAACAATTTTTGAAGGCCCTTAGTGGTCATGGTTTTGGATTTTAAATATAACTTGGGAGTCTAATGGTTACTTAGATTGGTTTGGCATAGTTATATAAGATTAAGTGCATATCTGTATGAAGATACCACATTGTAAAATGCCTTAATAAATACTCCTTGGCTAATGGTTGAGTTTATGTATAAACTATTTTAATTTGTGCTTAAAGAAAATAATATAGCTCACCATAAAAGTGTAGTCGTGGGGGTACCAATACTGGAAACCATATTTGATGATGTGAGGGTCTACGTGACCATGTTCTTGGTGCACACTTCATATTTTGGATGGCTATCACCTTGGTGTATTTAGCCTTTCTTCGATTTCCTTGGTACGTGCGGCTAACATACACTGTGCCCTTCTGATAGGGGGATTCAGACCCATATAGCTTGCCTATATTGTAGAGCAAGCTACACAGTTCTAGCTAATGGTTTAAATTACCATATTCATGGACCATGTCCCTACCCCAGCATCCTATATATGTATATATAAATGTTGTGCATATGGTTTTTGACTGGTTTTGGTAAATATCATTACTTTATCCTTTCTTGAGTTATATGCCAGTGTTCGCCCCATTGACTGTCCCTGGACACTATATTATTTCATAAAGTAGGGTCCAAGGGCTTTTTTGTTACTCTTGCGGAGCGTTAGGTGGTGTGGTATGGTGATTGAGTTGTTGTGAAGTGGTGAGCCTCCATCTTTCAAAAAGTCCTGCCATTTTATTAGTTTTTTTCTCATATTTTCGAATTATGACTTTTTTTGTCATGGACGAGGACATGTCCTAACCTAGTTTGGTATTTTTGGTTTAAAGGCTTTCTTTAGTATTGGGATGTTTTGATCATTGTGTTTTGACTTTTAGAACTTGATTAGACTTTCTTACCTTTATTATATATTTTGGATGGCTTTTGCTATTTATTTTTATTGTGCTCAGGAGGTTAGGCTAAGGGGGTGGTCTCTGGGCCATAGTGGGCTTGAGATACCTGTCACGACTAGGCCCTGGTTTGGGTCCTGACAAGTTTTGTATCAGAACATGATTCAGGGTACCTGGGTATCCATAAATCCATTTCGACTAGAGTCCTTTTTATGGGTGTTTATGGCACCACACTTATAAGGGGAGGATACAAGGCATTTTACAATGTTTCCTTTTTTCGTGATTTATTTTTAGCTATAGAGTCTAGTTATTTGGAACTTCTCTGACTCCTGATTACTCGCATTTCAAATCATACCTCCCCAAAGTAATGAGGTCCATAGAAACTCCGCTGGAACCTCTACCCACCTAAGGAGAATGTGGAGGGGACTCTTCCTATTTATGAAATGCAGACCTGTTCAAGGGTCCTTTCTCTTGACTGTACTACTCCATGTGTGGTTCTATCGGACTTACTAGTCCTCTTCAGGCTTCTCGAGTTGGTTATACTTATGCTCAGTCACCTCAAGGAGATATCTCTAATGTGGAGTTCTATCAATCTAATCATATCTTTTCCCAACTGGTGTCATCATATTTCTGTCAGCCTGATCATGCTACTTATGTTGTTAGTTCATCAGTTGTGACTCGGGTTGTCCAGTTTATGAGGTTGAACCCCCGAACCTTTATATTTTTTTATGGTTGAGAAGGATCATCAGGGGTTTACTGACGAGATAGAAAAGATTTTTAGGGTAATGCATGCTATGGATTTAGAGGTTATAGGGTTTGCTGCCTAGCAGTTGAAGGATATAGCTTACCAATTGTATGATGAGTGTGAATAAATAAGGGGTGATGATGCCAAGTCGGCAGTGTAAGATGAGTTTTCGGGTACCTTCCTTGATCACTGCTTTTCTCAAGAGTTGAGGTAGGCTAAGGTCGAAGAATTTGTGAAATTGAAGCAAGGTAAGATAAGTGTTAAGGAGTATGCACTAAAATTTTAGTAGTTGTCCTGTTGTTCTCCGAAGTTGGTATCTAATATAAGGTCCCAAATGAGGAAGTTTGCTTTTAGTTTGTCTCTTGACTTGGTGTTGGAATGAAAGGTTGCGATGTTTAATAATGATATAGACATCTCTAGGTTGGTGATTTATATGCAGTAGGTGGAGGATGAGAAAAAAAAGCAGATAGAGATGGGAGAAAGGTAGAGCAAGAAGTTTAGATATGTAAAGAAGGGTGTAGGTTAGCAAAATAGTAGGAGAGATGGTAGACAATGGATCAAGAATAAGAATTAGGGAATTTCTTATCCGACGACTAGTGCTTCTTATCTTAAACCTTCTAGTGATCATCTTTCCAGGCTAGTAGTGGTCCTAAGGCATATGGTGCCTAGTCTTAAGTTAGCGGAGCTCAGTCATCCCCACCTAATCCTCTTTACTAATTTTGTGGACATCTTTATCGTGGGTATTGTGAGGAGGGAAGTGCTTTTTGTTTCAATTGTGGTCCAATAGCTAAAGTTGCCACCGGAGCTAATAAGTTTTAAATCACCACATCTTTGGCTCCTGTACCTAAGGGTGCCACTTCAGGTACCGACAGTAGCCGGAATTGCCTCTATGCACATGCTACTCATCAGGAATCTGAGGCATTACAAAATTTTGTCACTGGTATGTTACAACTCTTCTCCTATGATGTTTATTGTTTTCTTGATCGGGGTTCCACCCTATACTAGGTAACCCCTTAAGTTGTTGTACACTTTGGTTTTGGTCCTAAAAATATTTCCAACCATTTTTTGTGTCTATTCTGGTAGGTAATTCTACCGTAACAAGAAAAATTTATAGTGGTTATGCAATGTCTTTTTATCATAAGGAGACATTGGTGGATCTGATAGAGTCAGACATGGTAGATTTTGATGTTATCTTGGGAATGGATTGGCTTCATTCATGCTATGCTTCTCTGGATTATAGGACCCAAAAGGTAATTTTCCATTTTACTAATGAACCAGTGGTTGAATGGGAAGGAAGTTCCTTAGTACCCAAAGAGAGGTTTATTTCCTATCTTAGAGCCCGAAAAATAATTTCCAAACAATATCTATATCATCTAGTTCGAGTTAAGTGTTTTATCTCTTAGGGTCTCTCTTTACAATCTATCCTTGTGGTTAATGAGTTTTCTAAAGTTTTTCTCGGTAATCTTCATGGGATTTCTCCATATAGAGAAATAGATTTTGGGATTGATCTTCTACCAAATACCATCCTATTTTCATTCCTCCTTATAGGATGGCTCCAACTGAATTAAAGGAGTTAAGGAGTAGTTTAAGGATCTTCTTGATAAGGGTTTCATTTATCCTAGCATTTCTCTATGAGGTTCTCATATGCTTTTCATACGAAAGAAGGATGGGTCCCTTCGAATGTGTATAGACTATCGACAGCTGAATAAGATTACAGTAAAAAAAATAAGTGTCCTCTCCCTAGGAGAGATAATTTTTTTGATTATCTTCAGGGTGCTTGGTGTTTCTCTAAGATTGATCTCCCTTAGGGCTATCACCAGTTAAAAATTAGGGAGGTTGATATTCCCAAGACTGCTTTCCAAACCCAGTATGGGCATTATGAGTTTTTAGTTATATCATTTGGGTTGATTAATGCTCCACCTGCTTTCATGGATCTTATGAATCTAGTGTTATGTAGTTTCTAGATTTGTTTGTTATAGTCTTCACTGATGATATCGTGGTGTAGTCTAAGAGTAAAGAGGGTCATGCTAATCACCTTTAAATTGAATTGCAAATTCTTAAGGACTAGAAATCGTATGCAAAATTTTCCAAGTGCAAATTTTGGTAAGTGTTGTGACCTTTTTGGGCATGTTATTTCTGATGAGGGGATCAAGGTGGATCTACAGAAAGTTGAGGCATTTAAGAAGTGGCCTGGACTCATGACTCCAATCGACAGTAGGATCTTCTTAGGCTTGGCTGGGTATTATAGGAGGTTTATAGAAAGTTTTGCATCTATTGTTACTCCATTTACAAGGTTGAACCAGAAAAATATTAGGTTTTTGTGGTTCGATGCTTATGAGGATATTTTTGAGAACATGAAGGATAAGTTGACTTCTACTATTATTTTAACCCTGCCCAAGGGTACTAATGGTTTGTGTGGTATTATTATGCATCCCATGTGGGATTGGGTTATGTATTGATGCAGCATAGTAAGGTTGTGGCCTATGCTTCTAGGCAGCTTAAGGTTCGTGAGAGGAATTATCCAACTCACTATTTAGAGTAGGCAGTTATGGTTTTTTCTTTAAAAATTTGGTGCCATGACCATGGAAGCTTGAAGTATGTATTTATCTAGAAAGAATTGAATCTTAGGCAGAAGTGGCAGCTCAAATTACTTACAAATTACGAGATGAGCCTTTACTACCATCTAGGTAAACCTAATGTTATTGTTGAAGCTCTTAGCAGGTTGTCTATTGGGAGCCCATCTCTCATTGATGAGGATAAAAGAGGGTTGGTGAAGGATATTCACAGGTTATTTAACTAGGGAGTTCATCTTTTGGACTCTAAATATGGGGGAGTGATTGTTCAAGAAGTGGTTATGTCGTCTCTTGGTGTAGAGGTTGAGGAGAAGCATGCTTTAGATCCATACTTATGTAGATTAAAGATGACGTAAGTTAGCAAAAGGTTATGGCTTTCAATATTAGGGAAGATGGTGTCTTAAGGCATCATGGAAGATTGTACATTCCTAATATTGATGGGCCACAGGAAAGGATTTTAACCAAAGCTTATGAGTCTAGATATACAGTTCACTTGGGTTTGACTAGGATATACTATAACTTAAAGAAAATCTACTAGTGGAATAATTTGAAGAGGGATGTGGAAAATTTTGTTGTTAAGTGTGTGGTAGGTCAGAAAGTCAAGGAAGAGCATTTGAGGCCTCATGGCATGTCTCAAGAGAAATAGTTGCCCATGTGGAAGTAGGAGATGATCAATATGGACATTGTTATGGGTCTTCTATGGTTTCACAATTAGTATGATTCTATTTGGGTTATTATGCATAGAATGACTAAGTCTGCTCACTTTTTGTCTATGAGGACTAACTACTCAGGAGAGGATTATACTAAGTTGTTCATTCAGGAGATAGTTAAGTTGCATGGAGCACCGGTGTCAGTTATTTTAGACCAAGGTACAGTTTTCTTTCCACTTCTGGCATTCATTTAAGAAAGGTTTGGGTACTCAAGTGAACCTTAGCACTACTTTTCACCCTCAAATTGATGGACAAGTGAAGCATACTCATACTTTGGAAGATATGCTAAGGGGTTTTGTGATTGATTTTAAGGGTAGTAGGGTTGACTATTTGCCTATTATTGAGTTTGACTACAACAACAATTATCATTCCAGCATTCAAATAGCTCTTTTTGAGGTTCTCTATGGTTGAAGGTGTAGGTATCCTATCGGTGGTTTGAGGTAGGTGAGACTAGGTTTTTTTCCCTAACTTGGTTCACCAAGCCACCGAGAAGGTAAAAGTGTTCAAGAAAAGACATAAGACTAAAAGTAACCAAAAGTCTTATGCAGATGTGAGGGGAAGGGGGTTGGAGTTTGAGATGGGTGATTGGGTATTCTTGAAGGTTTCTCCTATGAAAGAAGTGATAAGATTTGGGAAAAACAGAAATCTCAGTCCCCGTTACGTTGTTTCATATTAGATTGTGAGGAAAATTGGGAATTTTATTTATGAGTTTGATTTACCAATACGTTTGGCTTTTATTCATTCTGTTTTCCATGTGTCTATGCTGAAAAAGTGTATGGGTGATCCTTCTTTGATGGTGCCTGTTGAGGATGTTGGTATCACGGATTTGTTGTCTTATAAGGAAGTCCTAGTTGAAATATTGGACAGTCAAGTTCTTAGATTGAGAACTAAAGATTTAGCTTCGGTAAAGATGCTTTGGAGAAATCAAAAGATGAAGAAAGCAACACGGGAATCTGAAGAAGATATGAAATCCAAATACCCATTCCTATTTTCAGTGGTGGATGAAATTCTTAGAGTATGAGTATTGTTCGCCTCTTGTCTCCTTTTTAATTTATGAGTATTGTTCGCCTCTTGTCTCCTTTTTAATTTGTCCTTGGACTCTAATTGCATTCTTTCTCTTATCGTGCTAAGGATGCCCTAACTTTTCATTCGTCTACGAATAACAAAGGGGTGTAATGTGACATCCCAAGTCGTTGAGATCTATACCCTCCAAGAGATGAATAATTGAGTTAACCAAATTATGGAAATAATTTTAAAACTACTAGTGAAAATGGTCCTAACAATGACTCATTGTCAAACATAACGATTCGTTAGGAGGGACACGTTGTCACAATAGAAGGTTACCCAGTAGTTCAGTCTCTAACCATAAGTCTTCTTCATGACACATGATGTTAGATAACATGCCGTGATGAGAGACGCATTGTCATAACAGTAAAGGACTAGATTGTTGACCCTCAAGTAACAACTCCAGGCCATGAGTCATTACCCAAGTCGTGACGATTGTTCCTAATTTTTCCTGCATGTTTTAATTAGGGTATTTTTGGTGTTTCTTCCCTTCACACTCTTTCCCATGACTTAAAAATGCACAAAGGACCTCTTTGCCTTTAGTTATCAAGATTAAACTTACTCTTTTCCTCTTTATCTCCCAAGGCAAGGGATACTAGGGTTTTACAAAGAATTAAACAATTAGGCTCCAAACTTTGAGTCCCAATCAATTTCCTTTATATTTCAGGCATGTTGCTCATCCTTATCTTAAATTTTACATTGTGGCATTTATTTAATCATTATTCATGTGATTTAATTGATAGGTTTGAAATTGGGTTGAGGGCTTTAAGTTGTTATTCCTTGTATTGCTTTTCTCATATTTTAAATAGATCATTCACGCTTGAATTTATGATTTTTGGGACAGGATGGGTGCCTTGTATGAGGATTGGTATAAGGAACATGGGTTTCCCTAAATTGATGGCTTTTTGGAATTGTATTGGCATTAACCCCAACCCACTTTGTGAACTTGGTTACAAATATAAATATTCACATATTTTAACTTATTTCTTGAAACCATTGCATTGCATTAAAGGATAAATGGAAAAAAATGATTTTGAAAGGCCTTTAATGTTTTTGGTTTTGGATTTTAAGTGGAACTTGGGAGTCTAGTAGTTACATGGATTGGTTTGGCATAATTATATGAGCTTGCAAGCATATTGGTATGATGATACTATGTTGGAAAATGCCTTAATAAAGACTCATTGTCTAGTGGTTGGGTTTATGTGTAAATGTAATAACCCGATCGTTTCTTAAGACTAAGTTCGTCTCATGAGTGAATATGGGTGACTTCTAAAGTGATAGATGTTAAAACTGGCACTTCAACGCGTCGCGGAGCCAGCCAAAATGTAAATTGTCATTTTCTAGTGAGCCTTTACGATTTCACCGTATCGCGCCAAGGCTCAATTTTAGGGTTGTCAAATTTAAGTGCACCAACGCGATTCCTCTGCGTCGCAGTGCCTTTCCAGGTCACGACCAAGGTGGCAAAAGTGACTTCACCGCGTCGCGTCACTGTGTAATTTCCCAATTGTCAAAATCCAGTGAAGGTATGTGATTGTGGAGCATTGCGCCAGGACCAAAACTCAGGCTCTAGTTCTAGAATTTGCTCAAGGGTATTTTGGTATTCCCACCCGTCCTTACCCACTATATATATACAAATAGAGGAGAAAATCCTTATTTTCCTCTTCCATTCCATCCAAAAAAAGTCTAGGGTTTCTCTCTTCCATTTCCAAATCCAAATCTTCTCAAAGAAATTTAAGAAATCTTCCATATATTTCATCGAGTTGTTTAAGAATCGAGTTCTCCGAGTCAAAGGTATCAAGAAATTTAGTTCAAGGGTGCGAGAAAGAAGTTTATATCAAGTTTCTTCATCTCCAAAATCATAATCAAGGTATGTGGGGCTTGAATAAGAATATCCTTTCATTCCTATGCCCAGAGAATTGATTTTTACAATTGAAATTTCATGATTTTGCAAGTGGGTTTATATCCAAATTACTTTATCATTGATTTATGAGAATTGAGTTATTCAAGATTGATATACATGACCATTTCATTGTTTTATTTCATAAATTAAGAATTTATGCTATGAATTGTATATTGCAACTATGAATTGACGATTTCCAGGAGATAGATGACAAGAGTCATGATTTTAAGATTTTTCATGGGAAGTTGATTTTTGAATATATATATATATATATATATATATATCGATATTGAGCCTGAAAGTCAAGAATGAGTCCTACGATGTTTCCTTGAATCTTTTGATATTTGAAATGATTTGATAAGCAAACGTACTTGATGTTGAGAAAGATTGTTTTGATTTTGAGTTGAGTTAGGAATCCACAGTTCTATATGATTTACAGATGAGATATATTTATGTTTTGGTATTTATGATAGACCCATGAGTTGATATTGATTAAGGTGGAATTCCTAACGCGTTCTGAGCTGAGTTTGGAAGGAGTATTTAGCACCGAGCGGGAAATATGGTATTTCCTCAAAACTATGTGCCACCGTAGGATTGAAATTGATAATTATGGGCCAGAGGCCGAGTATGAGCATGTGATCATGAAGTTGAGGTTGTACTTCTTGGAAAGAGTATGACGCTTCTGCCAATGTGGGGTTCTCTCCTTAGGAGGGAAAAAAGTTAGACTCCATGCGGCTCACATGGTTTATGTCAGTTATAAGAAACTCCCAAGTCCATAATTGTCTAAGTTTTTTGAGTTACCGAGTCACTCTAAGTCATGAGTCAAAGAGTTTGAGTTGAGTCCAACGATTTATAAGATTTATGAAGCATGTGTTATTATTGATGATTTATGGAAATTATGTTTTAGTAAATTCAAGCAAAGAGAGTCATTATTGTCAGCATGCATGATTTTATTTAACATTTATGATATTATTTAAAAATGTTGAATACACCCCCACATACTCAGTACATTCCCAAATACTGATTCCCATACTTTTCTGTGTTCCATATTTCCTCGTGATGTAGGTTCAGGTGCTTAGTCTCAGCAGCGACAGTGATCTTTGAGTACCTTAATCTACATTTCTGTAGTTGGAGAGTCATCATGGTTTGAGGACCTATGTCCCTGATTTTGTCTTTTTAATAGATGCTTGTTTCCTTTCAGATCAGTATGAGTCAGTTGGGGGATCTGTCCCAATGGCTCCTCAGTCTTACGTAGTAGAGGCTTTGTCAGACTAGAGTACCAGTATGTGTAAAACTTTAGTATTTTGATTGTACAGGACAATATCTCTTCATATTCCAGCATGTTCATGGCATGATTATTCTTTCTTACTCTAGCTTTATTTTCATCGCAGTGAGTTCTGAGAGTGATAACAGGCTTAGAGGGTTAGCTTGAGGCCAAGTGTGGCCTTAAGAACCATGTGACTTCTCAGGATAGGTTCTCGGGTTGTTATAGTAAACTGTTCTAATTTGGGCTTAAAGAGAATTGTGTAGCTCACCGTAAGGGTGTAGTCCTAGGGTGACCATCTCTGGAAACCATGTTTGCTAATGTGGGGGCTTATGTGACTGTGTGCTTGGTGTATAATTTATAGTTTGGATATCTATTGCCTTGGTGTCTTTAGCCTTTTCTCGATTTTCTCGGTATGTGTGGCTAACACGTACTGGGGCCCTTTCGATAGATATTGGGTGCCTTTAGTATGAAGCAAGCTACACATTTCAGGCTAATGGCTTAAACTCTCATGTTCATGGCCCTTGTCCCTACCGCGGCATCCTATGCTTGTATTTATAAATATTGTGCATATGTTTTTTTGACTGGTTTCGGTAAATGACATTATTTTATCCCTTTCTTAAGTTTCATGCT
The DNA here is from genome assembly GCA_030864225.1 of Capsicum baccatum var. pendulum. Taxonomy (NCBI): domain Eukaryota; kingdom Viridiplantae; phylum Streptophyta; class Magnoliopsida; order Solanales; family Solanaceae; genus Capsicum; species Capsicum baccatum. The sequence goes on from CM061552.1 coordinate 142,211,822, forward strand.
AGTGCTTGCCTCACTGATCGTCCTTGGATGCTACATGGTTTCATGATGTAGGGTCCAAGGGATTTTCTGTTACTCCTGTGCAGTATTAGGTGGTGCGGTACAGTGATTGGGTTACTGTGAAATGGTGAGGCTCCATCTTTCAAAAAGCCCTACCATTTCCTTAGGTTACTTTTCATATTTTGGGAATTGTGACTTCTCTCTAGTCATGGTCGGTGGTATGTCTTGACCTAGTTTGGTATTTCTATATTTCGAGGCTATTGTGGATATTATTTGGGTGTTTTGGTCATTGTGTTTTGACTCTTAGAACTTGATTAGACTTATCTATCTTTATTATTATATATTTTGGATGACTTCCGTTATTTACTTATATTGTGCTCTAGAGGTTAGGCTAACGGGGAGGTCTCCATCCTAGTTCGGATCGAGACAAAAAACCTATTAACGGACTGTCGGGATTTATTTAGGACACCACAGAAATAAACCAATAATGCTGCTATGTTAATTTTGATGTTCCTGACTTAATGGAACCACCAAATTTATCAAAAAAATATCATTTTCAACAAGTTAATCCCTGGAACCCCTTTAAGGCTTATTTAACTAGCTTCTAGTCTTATAGGTCAAAACTCAATATAAAGGTTTAAAACCCGAACCAAATATTCTACTAACCCAAAATCGACATTCTAAATCTAATGGAACTAACATAATCACCATTTGATGCGTGGATCACAAAATACTGAATGGGGATAAAGTAACAACTTTGAAGGCTTCTCAAAAGCACCAACTCACTCAAATCACTCTCAAATGCTTCGGGGAATGTGCCAATTATTTCCACAACTTATAAATAATATATAACAATTATAGGAAAGGGCAAAATGGTCAAAATATAGAAGAAGCTAAATATCACAATAAGATTTGTTAGATTATCCACCACTAAAATACAAGTTTGTCCTCAAACAAAAAAGTAAATAAAGTGGCTAAATCGGTAAGAATCTAGGACTATCTATTTTGCAGATTGCACTCAACCTCCCATAAAGCCTCCTCAATATGGCGATGTATCCATTAGACCTTTATAGAATCCATATGCTTAGACCTCGACTTCCTAGTCTACTTATCTAGGATAAAAATATGCTCCTCCTCGCAATACAAGTCATGATTTAATGCTACAAAAGCTCACCAAAGCACGTGTAAATTATCTGGATAGGCTCAATTCAGCATTGAAACATGAAAAATCGGATGAACAACTAATTGATACAGAGGTAAATATATCCTATATTCCATATCCCCAAACTTCTAAAGAATCTCAAAAGGCTTAATAAATCTTGGACTATGCTTCCTTTCTGCCCAAATCCAATCACACCCTTCATGGGCGATACCTTCAACAAAACACACTCACTAAGCATGAATGCTACATAACAAACCCATCAATTGGTATAATCTTTTGCATACTCTGGGAAGCCACATGCCTCTACTGAATCAATCTAACTCTATCCATCGAGTTTCTTAATATGTTAGTTCCCCAAAGCATAACCTCAAACAAATCAAACTATCGCACAGTGGATCTATACCTCCTCCCATAAAAAGCCTTAAAAGGCAAAATTTGAATGCTAGAATGGTAATTGCTGTGGTAGGAAAACACTTTTAAGGGACAAAAATAGTCCCAATGACCACCAAAATCTGTAACACACACTCAAAACATATTCTCTAACACTAAAATAGTCCAATTTGACTCGCCATCTATCTATGGGTGAAAGGTTGTGCTCATATCAAACTGAGTACGCAACTCAGTTTAGATAGAAGTCTAAAAATTTGAGGTAAACTAAGTACCCCTATTATATATAATGGTGATAGGCATACCATGCAACCGAACAATCTCTGAAATATAGATCTTGGCCTACTTCTCCACATTATAGCTTACCTTCACAGGTATAAATTGCATGGACTTAGTCAACCTATCCACGATCACTCAAATAGAATCAAACTTCCCTAAGGTGAGGGCTAGGCCAACAACAAAATCCATAGTGATCTGATCCCATTTCCACTAGGGAATAGGAATCCTCTACATAGAACCACCTAGTTGTTGATGCTCATAATTTACTTGATGCCAGTTGAGACCCTTGGCCACAAACTCAACTATATTTCTTAATGTCATACCGTCAATAGTATTGCTTTACGTCATGATACATTTTGGTCGTTCCTGGGTGAATCAAATTCTTCAAACAATGAGGCTCCTTAAAGATCAGTCAAATGCATCCACCAACTCTTAGTACACAAATATGATAAACAATCCTTAAAACACCATCAAGGTCTAACAATGTAGTCTTCATCTAACCATGCAATACTTTATCTTGAATTACGTTCAACATCTCATTATCAAACTGATGTGCTCGAATCTCCTCCACCAATGATAATCTAGACTTAAGATGGCCAAAATATGGCCGGGTGTCAAAATAACAAGACTAACCAACTGGTTAGCTAAATATTGATCATCTTAGGATAAAGGCCACTCCCCTACCAAAAGATGATCCAAAATCTCCATAATCACCATCTTTTGGCTCAAGCCATTTGCTACAATATTAGCCTTGCCTAGATGTTAATGATTAGTAAGATCATAATTCTTGACCACGTCTAGCCACCTATGTTGTTTCATACTAAGATATCGATGAGTAAAGAAATACTAAATTTTATGATAATTGGAGAAAATATCAAAATTAACTCCATACGAGTAGTGTCGCCACAATTTAAACACAAACAGAATCGTGGCTAGCTCAAAATCATGAGTAGTGTAGTTCTTATAAAGATTCAATTGTTCAGAAGAATAAGCAATCATCTTACCCTTATGTATCAAAACACCACCCAAAAAACTCCAGAAACAAAAAAAAATAGTTAAACTTATGCCCTTCTCAGGCAAACTCAAAATAGGAGATGAAGTCAACAACTCTTGAACTTTTGAAAGTTCTCGTCACAACATCCGACCACTAAAAAGGAATTTTCCTCTGAGTCAATTTGGATAAAGAAAGTACAATAGAAGAGAAACTCTAAATGTCAATAGGAGAAGTAGGTCTAGCCCATTCAAGAATCATTACTGCCTTGGTTGTATCAACCAAAATACCATATTTTGGTCACTACATGACCAAATAAAGAAACAGAATTCAACGAAAACTTGCACTAGGGGAACTTGGCATATAACTTCTTATCCCTCTATCTTTGATGTTTGATCCTCACATGTCTTACACTATCATCCTCTTTCTTGGGATAAACCAAGATATCACCGATGAACATAATCCAAAATGACTTAAGATAAGGCTGGAATACATTGATCATCAACTACAAAAATATTTTCTTGGAATTAGTCTACCCAAAAGACATAACTAAGAACTCATAATTGTCATACCACGTCTAAAAGATGTATTTTATAACATTAAAAGTACTAATCCACAAAAAATGATAACTGGATCTCAAGTTGATCTTACAAAATAGAGAAGCACCACGAATTTGATCAAGCAAATCATCAATACAAGGAAGAGGATACTTATTCTTAACAATCAGTTTGTTCAATTATATATAGACAATCCACATGTACATGGATCTTTCTTCTTAACAAATAAGGCTGGAGCATCCAAATGAGACACATTTTGTCAAATAAAACCCTTATCCAAAAAGCCCTACAATTGTTCCTTCAACACTCTATGAGGGTCATCCTGTAAGGAAGAACAAAAATGCTCTTGGTGCTCAACTCAATATAAAGGGAAAAATCAATATTCCAATCTAGAGGTATACCAAGTAAGTCATAGGAAACAGATCCGTGAATTCTAACAACACACACAAAATCTAAAAAGGCGATAAAACAAAACTAGTACTATAAAGATAGACCAAATAGGAAAGACATACATTTACAACCATGCAATGAGCACATAGAAAATATATAACATCCTTTGGAAACAAATTAGAAGCACCCTTCTATTCTAACCTTAGAATAATACGAGTAGATAAAGTCATAGTCTTGGTAAAACAATTCAAAACTACATGATAGGGAACCAAGCAATCCATACCCAAGATAAGATCAATATCAACTATATCAAGGATAATAAATTCCACATAAGTCTCACACCTCAAAAAGGAAACAACACAAGATCAGTGCACCAGATCCACCACTAAAGAGTCACTTATAGGGTTAAACACACAAATAGGCATAGAAAGAGTCTCATATATAGCATCAAAACCAGTAGAAAATATGCAGGTACATAAGATAACATAGACCCATGATCAAAAAGTATAATAGCTGGATGATGGAAAACTAGGATGGTATATTTAATTATTATATTAAAGGCCTCTACCTCAAGTGTACCCGCAAAAGCATGACATTGGCCATGTCCGCTACCATACTATATAACCCCTTATCCACTACCATGAGCTCCCTAATCCCTATATCTGGTATATTAAGAACCATATCTACTGCTCGAGTACCACCTTTAAGTACTGACACTATAGTTAGATTGAACTAAAGTTGACAACTTTACTAAGAAGAACCAATCACTTATCAGAGATATTCTATTAATATGTGACCATGAATATCTCATACAAAATATCCTCTACTAGAAAAGTCACGTTAAGAGGCCTAGAAGAACCAGAATGCCACTTATAAACTGATGAACTTGAATGAGACCCTCAATCTACATGGCCTGATCTATGACCACTAAAAGTCCCAAAACTTACCAACCTACCATCTAAACTTTACAAGGATGCCTACACTAGTCTGCTATGATAACCATGAGATCCTCTACCTGAGAAATCCCTACCTTAAAATGTATAACCAATGAAATCACCATGTTGGCACAACCTCTTAGAACTACCACTCTATATACCCAAGCAAATAGTCTCAATTATCTTGGCATGATAAATTATACTAAAAAAAAACCCACCAAAAACCACTCACGGAGCCATCACCAACTGGTAATGGCTAAGAAAACCCTTTTAAACTTTTTGATCATCTCAAACTCAATAGAGATGCTAGAAATGGCATATCAAGACAATGCATGAAAAAAAGACTCATGATGAATAATAGTCATGCGATGCTACTCTAAATGATCAGACTCAACTCTTTGTTGGTCCCTTAAGCTAAAAGACATAAACCACTCTAGAATAGCCTTAGAAAATTAGGCCAATGTCAACTGAGGGTAACTCACTAGTCTACAACTAATAAGAGATCTCTACCATTACCTATCCATATCAGTCAGTTTGGTAGGTAGTGTAAGAAAAACCATAGGACTAAAGCAAATATAGGTTATACACCCTTTCCTAGTAGTTAATAAAAAACTCATAAGTACTCTCACCAATGATACCACCAAACTTAGGAGGATAATTTGATAAGTCTCTCAAACCTGTTTTACTCATTACTTAACATAAGAGGACTTAGAGCTATATGTGGAACAACCAATCTAGTATGAAAAGTATCAACATAGAGGGATATAATAGTAGTTGCTCACACCTTAGGATTTTGAAAACCATGTATAGTAGCCTACCTTGATGGATTTACACAGTCTAAAGTCTGAGAACCAATAAATGTACCAATAAAATATCAGTCTAATAAATATTATCCAAAGTCCTAAAAGATATACCAATAGGTCCCCTAATTATTAGGTAACCATAAAACCCAAAGGGGACTGATTTGATCTCATATTCCCTTTTTGTTATACCTCATCATGTTCTCAATCTTAGGCTTGAAAGAGGCTACTCTAGCTCTTTATCTAGTAGAGTTGATCCTTGTTCCTGACCTCTACCTTAGTCTATGACCCTTTCCTTGCAACAAGCTCAGACAGCAAGTGCTAGGGCTGAACATTCTTAATAACACTAGATCTAGTCCTCACCATCTATGTAAACTAAATAGAATACAAGTTTAGAATGTTATACATGAATAGCACGCATAATATGGAATAAAATTAGAGATGTTTCTACTAAAAATATCACACAACCTCTCAAAGATAGATACAAACATCAACGTATTGATCTGCAAACTCTATCTTGCCCATTTACTCATGAACTACTAAACCCAAATTTAATACCAATTTGTCACAACCCAAAAGTTGAGTTAATGATTGCACCTACCTTGTCCTATCTTTGGGTAAGTGTAATATCCGTGGTTTTTCTTAGCTAGAAAATCATCTCAAGGATGTTAGAACTTGCTTTAAAATAAGAATTCATTCTTATACATGTGGTATTTTCATAATTTTCACTACCTATCATGTGAAAAATTGAATAAGCTTTCCATCGATATATAATTTGCCCAACTCCGACAACCGAGCAAAGAGTAGAGCCTTTTTAGTGAGACAGTGTTAGACCTGAGCCTTCAGCGTATCACAGAGATAGCTCAAATGGCAATTATCAATTTCCAGTGTTGCTCCATGATATTGGTACGTCGCACCAAACTCCCAGGTCATAGACAAGGTGGAAACGCGATAGCTCCGCATCGCGCCACCATGTGGTTTCCCATTTATCAATTTTCAGTGACGCGGCACGATAACTCCACATCGCACCAAGGGACCAATTTGGGAAATATTATTGAAAATTAAATTACGTATTCAAGGTTAAAAGGGTAAATTTTCCCCCCTCTTATAAGATTCCAAACACGAAATTCGGCCCTTATTCATCTAAAATATTGATGTTTTTCTCAAATACTCTCAAGAACTCAAGCTAGGGCTTTCATAGAAGGTCCAATTTCAAGAATGTCTCACCATCAATCTTCACAAAATCATGGTCTAAGGTATGCATAGTGTTCATTCATGGACTCCTTTTATCCATGAAATCTAAGAATCTTTTTTAACTACAAGTTATGTATTTTCTCTATGTTTTCATGCTTTGTATGTTCTCTTTTATGTTGATAAATGAGGAATTGATTTCTATTCCATGATTTGATGATAAATTCCATGTGGGTTGATTAGTATAGATAAAGATTTAGGAAATCTCATGACTAAAACCTTGTATGGTGGAATTAAAATTGATGCATGATGTTTAATTATTGTATAATGTGCTTTACATGTACTATTCCTACAATATATTTAATTAAATACCTAGATGAAGGAAAATTACCTAACTAGCATGATATTATGAAATCCCTATGTATGTACAAGTTTATGCCTATTACATATTTGATGAAAGGCTCTAATGAATGAGGTATGTATTATGATGTTAGTCAAGTCTTCAAGTAAATCATGCTATTTTAGTTTCCTTCTATCGAGCCCTGGGGGTACTTTTACCCAAAATATTAGCTGTGTGCCTAGATCTATGTCATGTTTTCATGATACTCTCTATCAAGATATGAATTCTTAGACTTCAGATAGTCTTATGATTCAGGAAATATCTCTATGATCTCATAAAGCAGTCAGTTGTCAGGTATCAGTAGTATTTTGTCAGCCACAAAAATTCAGTAATTCAGTCCATGCTCAGTTCAGTTTAGTAAATCATGTTCAGTGTCCATTTAGATAGGAGTAGGAATTAGCATAGAGTGAACCCATGAATGTGGACCCACCTGTTATTTGAGGGGGTGATTCCTAGGAGCAATCCTTACATTCCTGAACTATGTATCCAACATAGGTTAAGACATTGTAGCCTACTATATGAGGGTAGATAAGGTGGCCTAACTTGTTATGTGAGGGTTTCCACCATTCTCACTAGAGTTACCTATTATATGAGGGTTACTTATCTGTTGTCCTTACCAGTGATGCAGTATTGACACCCTTCTAATCAGTGCATAGATTGGACCCCACCTCAACTATCATAGCACCTTTAGGGCATGTCGGTTAGATACTACTTCCCATAGTTTTATGCTACAGAATCAGAACTGTCAGATATAGTCAATCAGCCTCAGTAATAGAACTCAGATAGTTCTTCAAATTTTAGGACTATTAGATATAGTCAACTCAGATATAGTACGAAACTCAGATAGTTCTATCAGATTTAGGACTATTAGATATAACTCTGAATCCTATCAAGTAGATAAAGCATATAGACAGTTATGAACCCCGTCTGTTGATGTGTGAGCTGATGCTAACACATTTGAGGCTTTTAACTGAGAATAATTACAAAGTCTTAAAAAGTTTTGTCATTTTTGAGTGTTTTATCTTTGATTTTGTAGTAGAAGCTAAGATGCTAGAGAACCAACAAGGATGGAAGCAAAAGAGTTGAAATCTGAAGAAAAAAAAGAGAAGTATGGCTGATGACATTCCTGATAAGTCGTTAGACCTGTGATAAGTTATCAGCTTCATTGTCAGCCTTAGATAGAGAATGGACCTCAGCTGACAGTTGTGATGACATGATCATTGAGAATTTACTTGATAAAATTATCTTATGAAATTACATGTACTTAAAAAACTTGGTACATTGTGTTGTATGCTGTGAGGTTATGTAAATATGATATTGATAATATACACGTCGATATGGATATGTATATGTTGGATTGGGTACCATGCTAGTACTAATATGTATATATTGGATCGGGTACCACGCCTATACGGATAAATATATGATGGATTGGGTACAACGTTGGTACGGATATGTATATATTGGATTGGGTACCATGCCGGTACAGACATGTATATGTTAGATCATGTACCACGTCAGTACGGATATATATATGTTGGATCAGGTACTACGTCGGTACGGATATGTATATGTTAGATCAGGTATCACACCAGTACGGATATGTATATGTTGGATCGGGTACCACGCCAGTACGGATATGTATATGTTGGATCGGGTACCACGCCGGTACGGTACATAAACATAGATTGTTCCTTGCATGTCATGACTATTTGGGCAAAAATAAGTCCCATAACATGCGTGTATATATTTGTGTTGATTTTGTGGAAGTTTTACAGTATGGTTGATACTCTTGATAGTTATGTGACTTGTTTGTGAGCACTATTTGACCTGTTATTGCTGTATTTTTTATTTATTAAATATTTTTTCTATGACTATGCTTGTCTACTTATTATTTGATTTATGTTGTGTACATGCAATTAAATTGAGTTGGCCTCTGATACCTACCAGTACATAGTGGTTTGTACCGATACTAACGTATACTCTTCTTTTGTTGAGTGTAGAAAGTGTTCTAGAGGCTCAGACATGACCTCACCTATAGAGTTTGATAGTAGATCTTGATCAAAGGGTGATCACTCCACCTCCAGGATGCCATGGGTTATCTTATTTGTTCTATTCTATCTTTCAAGCAATGCAATATTCTTTATTTACTTTTTTTTGGATTTCTCTTTAGACATGAACTTTGTTTGTAGTTCTTGTACGATAACTTTTGGGTCTTGGGGGTTTTAGTTAGTAGTTTGTTTGACTTTTGCATTAATAATGATTAATCCTGGATTATTGTTATTATGTTGATTTATAATAATATCATCTTAATATTGATTGGTTGTTTGGGTAATGGTTCAATTTAGATGGTTCTACCACAGAAATATTAGTATAGGTGCCACCTATGGCCTTTTGGGTCATGAAAAAGTTGGTATCAGAGCTAGGTTCATCGATCTTATCATACAAGAACATGTCTAGTAGAGTCTTCAGGAATGGTACAGAGATGTCTGTACTTTTCTTTAAAAGGCTATAGGACACTAGGAAAATTCAAATTCTTCATTCTTATGTGCTATTACTTAATTTCAATTGGTATTTGCCAATTCTAATTAATATCTGACTTCTTTCATTCTTATTCTCAAAGATGGGTATATTTTAGAGGTATGGTGTAGAACTAGTTACCTTCCAATTTCAAGGGGATGCCAAGATGTGGTGGAATGGTGAATTTTGTTAAGAAGGTGGAGGGCGTAAAGCAGGAAGGTTATTCCAAAGCATTAGAAAAGAATACCTATGGAGGAGGTATTTCAGTTGTTCTTATCCTAGGGGTATTAGTATGTTATGGGTGTGTTGGAGTAAGTCACATTAGGAGTTTTTGTCCTAATTTGAGGCATTATGGTTAGTTGGCCTGTAGCAGGCTCCTCGAGTTCTAGTTCTAATAGGTATGGGAGATAGTGGTAATGGTAGAGGTCATTCACGGAGTGGTTATGGTGGTTATTAGGTAGGTAGGGGTGGTAATCAACCTCATCAAGTCGGTTCTCAGCATGATAAAAATAATGTTCAAATTAGTGGTAGGTGCCATATCTATGGACACTATATTATTTAATCTTGGTTCATCTTTCTCATATGTGTCTATTAATTTTTCTGTGGGTTTGTACATGGTTTATAATTTACTCGACTTTTCGATTCATGTGTCTACTTTTATTAGTGATTCTGTTGTTGTTGATAGGATTTATTGTTCTTATTTTACTATGTTTATGGGGTATCAAACTTGGGCAGATTTTCTGATTCTAGACATGGTATATTTTGATATAAATTTTAGGTATGAATTGATTATCTCTGTATCATTCTTTACTGGACATCCATGCAAAGACTGTGATTGTGGATATAACGATAATGGATAGACTTGAGTGAGAGGGTGATTATAGTCCTACTATAATGAAACTTATTTCCTTTCTGCATGGAAGGAGGGTAATTGAGAGAGTTTGTTTTCTCTTCCTAATATATCTTTGGGATTCTTTCGTAGAGTTCCCATCTATTGAGTTAGTTTCTGTGGTGTGTGAGTTCCAAGAGAATCTTCCCAAAGATTTTCCTTATATGGCAATAGACTATGACATTGATTTTTGTATTAATCTAGAGCTAGGTACTTATCCTATTTCTATTCCTTCTGATAGAATGGCTCTGCTGAGTTGAGAGAACTAAATTCTTAGTTGGTGGATTTGTTTAGTAAGGATTTTATCTATCTGACTCCCTCTCCATGGGGTGCTTCTGTCTTGTTTGTGAAGAATAAGGATGGCAGTTTTCATATGTGTATATACTATAGGCAATTGAACAAGTTACATTCTATAATAAGTATCCTTTGCCCCGTATCGATGATTTATTTGACCAGTTATAAGGTGCATCCATATTTTCTAAGATCGATTTGAGCTTCGAGTATCATCCGCTTAAGATTTATCCTGACGATATTCCTAAGACCACCTTTCGAACCCGGTATGGGCACTATGAGTTTCTTGTAATGTCTTTTGGACTGACTAATGCCCCAATTGCTTTTATGAGTTTGATGAATGAGATATTTAAAACCCTACTAGAATTCTTTCATGATTCTTTTTATTGATGATATTCTGGCTTATTTTAAGAGTACAAAGGAACATGAGAATTAATTAAGGATTGTTTTGGGTTTGTTAGAAGAGAAAAAACTTGATGCAAAGTTTTGTAAGTGTGGGTTCTGGTAGGCTTCTATCTACTTTTCTTCATAGAGGATGTGTGATATATATTGCATGTGGATATGGATGTTAGGCTTGATTATGAGTAGGATAACTTGTCCTCGATTATTGATGTTTGGAGTTTAGATGTGGTCTTGGGACCCGTAAAATGGCATGTTTATACCCTTTTTGAATCCTATTTCTTTCTCTCTCTATTTTAGATTATTTGTTACGCGATTATGATGTTAACCTATGTTTGGGATATCATTTTAGTATTTGAAGCATGATTTGAATATTTGGCCTTTTTAGGCTAGTGTGTTAGTCTTTGAACTATAAGTTAAGTAGAGTTGACTTGCGTATCCTTGTTTCTAGTTGGAGTTGCTATCTTAGACTTGAATATGGGTTACTTGATATCTAAACTATGAACTATATCCCTTAGCCTAGTTTGGGATATACTGTTCCTAATTATGAAAATTGTGGATTAAAAGTAGGATCGTCTGGCCCACATAGGCCTAAAACTTGTGTTAAGTCTTGTGGACTTAGTTGTGGATGTTAGACATAGATGAGGCTGGTAAAGCTTAGAATAAGGTAACTGCGTACCTTGGTAACTTTTGTTGATGTTCCCATATTGTGGTTTTTGAGTTATAGTTACTATACTTCTTATGGAAGTGGTATTGGACATTTAGAGATGATATTCCTCCTAGATACGTTATGTGGCCTGTAGTGATTCTATTTTCTCTAAGACTTGATGATTGGCCTATAGAGATGCTATTTCCTCTTAGATATGCAAATTGGCCTAGAGAGGTGATATTCCTCCTCGTCATGATATATGACATACCAATATAAGATATATTATAGTCAATTACATGTCTATCTATATTATGCCTCCAATATGTAAAATACCTCATATATGTGAGATGATTAGAGATATGCTATGGCTTATAAATATGATTATTGATATGAGTTTCGGATATGTATATAGGCCTAAGGCTGTGATTATATTGTTGTGACTATTCTAGATAAATTAATGGGACAAGGTCTGTGTTATGATAATGATTGAGGATTCGAGGAGTATTTATCAGAGTAAAGGATATGATTGTAGTTATGAATCCATATATGTTTCTATACACATCTCTCCGATATGGGATAGGGGAAGATATGGTATGTTGCTTACAACTTTATTGATAGGATAGTGGTAATAGCTAGGAATCTAATGTATTAGTTAATAAATCTTGGATAGTCGAAACATAGTAGCTAGTGATGGTTAATCAATGAATTATGGTGAGTTCATATCTCGCACAGGTGAAGGTTAGTTAGTATTGATGACTAAGTTTATGATGTCAATTAATCGATGAACAAGGAGTTGTGTGTTAATGAGGATAGATAATAAGAGATATTGGTATTAAGAGGTGACTATTTAATAACTTTGAATAGTTGCTAAATGGTTAACTAATGAATTGTTAAGCAATGATTAGTTGGTAAATGATGGTTAGTAATGAATGGTGTAAGATAATAAAAGATGGTTAGGTGACAAGTAGTAATGTGTTGTCTAGTAATGATTAATGGATATAGGATGATTAGTCGATAATAATGATTGGTGGATAAATGATGATTTTGGTCTAGTGATGAACCTTAACTAGATATTAGATGTTCTCTATTAAATAAATAGTGGTTAATTTCTACCTCGTAAATAAGGATTACATAAAGGATAATATTTAGGCTAATAACTACAGGTTATGGGATAACTAGAGAACTAGTGATTCTATTGTAATAAGTGAAAAATATGCCTTGTGTTGATGTATGTTGATTGAACCTTCCAAGTTTGGGGCATTGGGGATATGCATAGACTCAGCTAGGTGTTTGATTGTTCGTAAGTTGAGGACTAAGGAGATTGCGTCCGTAAAGGTCCAGTGGAAGAATCGTCCTATTGAAGAGGCCACTTGGAAAACCAAAGCAGACATGCATAGCAAGTATCCATATCTTTTGTGGATTCAAGTAATTCTTTAGTTTCCTTTCTTGTTTCTTGTTTGGCCGTTCGGGGATGAACGGTTGTTTAATTGGTATCTGATGTAATAACCCTTCCGGTCATTTTTAAAATTTTATTTTTTTTATTTTATCTCTCCCTGTAGTCGTATATGTGATTTATGACTTACGATGATGAGCCGTATCAATTCTTGAGTCTAGAAAGTTAAATTCGATAATAGTCAACCTTCGATCGAGATGACCTCGAATTAGTGTCATAGTATTTTCAATAATTCTGAAATGAACTTTTAGGTCAATGTACATATCTAGTTTATTTTCTCTAGGTTCCAAATAAATTTTGATAATTATTTAGAAGTTTCAAAAATCTTATATAATTAGTGATTTAGTGGGTCAAAGTTATAATTTACTTATTTATGTAGCCAATATAAATAAATTAAGTGAAAAGGGTTTAATGATTAATAATATTAATACCATAAGAAAACTGGGGTTAGGGAGATATGACAGTTAACATATTTTATTCTCCCATTCACGATTTTGAAGAGGGCGACATCTTCAAGTTAGAGTTAATTCCTAATGATTTATATCGATTAATTAGAATGGTAATGACAAGGTAATACTGCTAATCAATGGGCAAAGGGTTGATTAGTAGCATAATTAGGAAATTTCTTTGTGCATGCATTAAATAGTTGTGCTTCTACTTTTTCTTACTACAAACTAGACCGAATAAGGATAGAGTAATGATTAAGTGATGATAAAAATGTTGACTTTTTTTAATAGTTAAATTATTTCATTTTTGTTATGTTCTGAGTTGTTAGGTATATGTTAGCAGATCAATTAGGGTAATGTAAACCCAATCCTTAGTAATGACCAAAACCCATTAATGATACTAATTCAATAGAATGACTAATATTCTGTAGGTATTAAGATGTGTTACAGCTAGGGTCGCTCGTAGAATTATCATGCCAATTTAGGATAATGATAAGGTAATAATTTGTTAGTGATTTAGATATAATGAGTAAATTGATGTTTTTAGATTCGTATTCTTATAGGGATTATATGTTGGAGCAGATGTTGATCATTCAAAGGCTTTAAGGAAAGGTAAGACCCTTGCAAATTAGCTTGCACTTGGATTCTTCGGTTGAGGTAGGTTACAGTTTTATTGGAGTTTAGACTTGACTTAATCATGTGTATGCTCCTAAATTGGATAGTTGTTGATTGGTATTCGGATATTCTTTAAATTATAGATGTTTGGATTGTTAATGTTTGTTTAAATGATTATTGAAAATTTAGTTGAGAAAATTGTCTTATGACTTTAAGTGTAATTGTAAACTTGGTACATTGTGTTGTATTTTGTAAGGTTGTGTAAATTTAATATTGATAATATACATGCTGGTATGGATATGTATATGTTGGATTGGGTAGCATGTTGGTACAGATATGTATATGTTTGACCGAGTACCACGCCTATAGGGATATGTATATATTGAATCGGGTATCACGATGGTACGGATATGTATATGTTGGATCGGGTACCACATCGGTATGAATATGCATATGTTGGATCGAGTATCATGACGGTACGAATATGTATATGTTGGATCGGGTACCACGCCTGTATGGATATGTATATGTTGGATCGGGTACCACATCGGTACGGATATGTATATGTTGGATCGGTTTCCACACCGGGATGGTACATGAATATAGATTGTTCTTTACAGGTCATGACTATTTGGGAAAAAATAAGTCCCATAGTATGTGTTTACATATTTGTGTTGATTTTGTTGATGTTTTACAGTATGGTTGATAATCTTGATGGTTATGTGACTTGTTTGTGAGCACTATTTGACCTGTTATTGCTGTATTGCCGATTTATTGAATATTTGTTCTATGATGATGCCTGTCCACTTATTATTTGTGTTATGTTGTGTACATGTTATTAAATTGAGTTGGCCTCTGATAACTACCAGTACACAGTGGTTTGTACTGATACTATCCTGTACTCTTCTTTTGTTGAGTGCCAAAAGTGTTCTAGAGGCTCAGACATGAGCTTACCTCTAGAGTTTGATAACAAATCTTGATCTACGGGTGAAAGGATTCCATGGGTCATATTATTTTTTCTTGTCCATCTTTCGGGCAATGAAATATTCTTTATTTACTTTATTTTTGGATATCTCTTTAGACATGATCTTTGTTAGTAGTTATTGTGCGATGATTTTCAGGTCTTGGGGGTTTCAGTAAGTAGTTTGTTTAACTTCCACATTAATAATGATTAGTCCTGGATTATTGTTATTATGTTGGTTTATAATAATATGATCTTAATATTAATTGAGTGTTTGGGTAATAGCTCGATTTAGAAAGTTCTTCTACATGAAGAATAGTGTGGGTGCCACTCATGGCCTTTTGGGTTGTGACAGATCGATTCGGTAACTTGTCTGGAATTTGTTATCGGTGATGAAACTGTTAATGGACTTTAATTGGTTTATTTTGTTTGGCTTGTTTATGCATTAGTGGTATGGGAACCACTCTTGAGGTCTTTACTAGTTAAGTAAAGCCCATAGTAAAAATGTTGTTAGATAAAAATAAGAATGACTCTATATATCTTAAATTGGTATTACTGATATTAGGGTATTTTGGATTAACATGAAGTGTTTGTTTAAAACGCCCCTTAGCATTCTTGAATTAATATCTAGTTTGGTGGTATGTTTAAGGAGCTATTCATCAAAACATTTCGAAGTGTTGAGATGACTTAGCCTTATTTTAAGCTCTTAAACTTTAATTATTTCTAGATCGGTTGTTTTGACCTTGAGAAGTGGGTCTCTAGGTTGATTCATGTTCAGGAGTGTGTAGGGGTTGTTCCAGGAAAGTTTCAGATTTTTCTGACCTCATTTGAGATACGTTTGGGTGAGCAAAATAGTGGCCCAATGCGATGTCGACGCGTTGCATCGGTAATCGTGTTTGCCAAACTAGTGGCTCGACGGAATCTCGATGCGTTGCGTCGCAAATCACGTCGGATGCCCAGTTCACGATTTTTATTTCTTGATTTTGGGGAGGTTATTTTAGTCTTTTCCATCGTCATATCCCAGCCATAGCACGAAATTAAAACGTCCTTAGGGTATATTATGCCCAAAACCACTTAAAATCATTCAACACAAAGCCCTAATTTCCCTTCCAGAGATCAATAATTCATTTTCTTAGTCAAGATCTTCCAGAAAAGAATTAGGGCTAGGGTACCACTCTTCGAACACATTAATCTTAAGGTATGTGGGACTACTCTAAAAACTCCTTGGGCATAAGTTTAGATGTTTTATCTAGATTAAAGATCCCCAATTATGTTTTATAATGAAATATTCAACATTGTTTTAGAAAAGTATTCATCTTGGGATTGTTTTGATGAAATTACATGTTGTCTTGAATCACTTTTCATGGAAATTGAATTATAACCATATATATATGATTTCATATATTTTGTAAGATTGATTGAGAGAATGAGTATGAATTCCCTCTCTTGTTGCAAATTAAAGTTTATACTTTTATTGTGAATTATTTGAAATGCATTTATTAAGATTTGAAAGTGATCTTCTAAATATCATGGTGTTTGACATAGTTTATAGATGATGAGAGGGAGTTTCTTGTTATAAATACATTCTTGCTTTAAAGGGAAAGAATTGCATGTGATTGAATAAATTAACTTGACCACCATATGTTCTGAATCTTACAAAGAGATGATAAATGCCTAAGTTTTCTTGAGATTTCAAAGTGATGACTCTATTGTGATGTTATGCATCTTGGGTGGTCATGTGCATGTTTTGAATATGATGGGCTGTGAATTTGATATAATATTGACTTGCAAGTTAGGGTATGACGATATCCAGAAGTGACATGAGCTAAATAAACTAAGTATTGAACGTTTTAAAAGTATGAAGCATGATTTTTGAAGGAATAAAATTTGGGCTTAAGAGAGATAATTGGTTACCCGAATAAGGCGTTTGAGTGTAAGGGCTCGTCGTTTGAAACCATAGTTTCCAATATGGGTATTATCCTATAAGGGGAATAATTTGTTCATCATGTAAGGGTGATGCCACGGTATACTTGAAAGGGGGTATACTATTTTATAAAAACTCCAATTCTTGCGGCACACTTGGATTTGAGGCTTGGCCACCGAGTCAAGGGCAAATTCCATATAGCCCATGAAATTGCAGAATGCAGGGTGTACCAATTAGCTCAAAAGAGTAACAAAGTATTGAGTCATGATTGTAAGAAAGGTTTCGAAACTCTAAATTATGCCCATGTGTTTTATTTAACTTATATGTAATGTTTTACGAAAGGCTCTCATCTATTTTATATAAATACATGTTATTTTAAGTTGTTTCACATACCAGTACATCTGTATTGACCCCCTATATTCCAGGGCCTGAGGCTCAGTCCAGGGGTTCGCTAGACTTTAATAGACAGAAGTGTACGGTTGGTGAGCCTCCCTTATTTTGGAAGGCTTATTTTTATAACATTATTGTTTCATTATGGTTTGGTCCGACTGGGGGCTTTGTCTCAGCTTAAAACCAAATTACTAGTTTTGATATAATAGAGATTCTGCAGACTGATGTTAGATGTTGGTAGAAGTTATGAAAAGTCCAGTTGAATTGTCCTTTTTAATTATGACTTGTGGCCATGATTCCATATCAGAATGTATTTTCTGCATTTCATTTATAGTATGTGAAAATTTGTATGATGTCTAGGAAGTGAAGAGCGCTCGGGCTTTCGTGGTTCGAGAGGCTCATCACGGCCTAGGTCTCATCTTAAGTCATGACAAACTTGGTATCAAAGTACGGTTCATGGTCCTAGGGTGTCTGCAAAATTGTGTCGGTTAGAGTCCTATAGAATCAATGATTTCTGGTGTTACAGATAGTTACCATGCCTCCCCATAGAATCAATGAACAACACGCTTAGGCTAAGGATATCCGTCCCACTCATAGGATATGGACCCATAACAGAGCCCACACCCCATAGTTTATTCCTACTTTGGGAGCCTCTCCGGTTCCAACCAGTCCACCTCGGGCTCCGCAGACCAATGTTATTCATACCAAGCCGCCCTAGAGATAGGTTTTAAATATTGAGTTCAGGTAGTCCATCCATATGATTGCACAACTGGTAGCCTCTCAGACTCATCAGTCTGATGATTTTGGGTCTGTATCTTATTCGTCTGAGAGTACCCGAATTGTTTAGTTCATGAGACTAAACCCCCATTTGTTCTGGCTCAACATTTGAGGAGGACCCCCAAGGGTTCATTGTTGAGTTCGAAAATATTTTTAGAGTGATACACGGAATAAGGTTGAAGGTGTGGAGATGGCATCCTATCAGCTGAAGGACGTGGCAAATCAATGGTACAATGAGTGAGAGAATTCAAAGGGTGGTGATGGTGAGCCTTTTGTGTGGGGAAACTTTGTGGAATCTTTCCTGGAACTATCCTTTCCCTTAGAATTGAGGGAGTCCAAAGCTGAAGAGTTCATAAATTTAAAATAGGGGAAGATGAGTGTGCAGGAGTACACCATGAAATTCAACCAGTTATCTCGTTATTCTTCAAAACTGACAGATAACATGAGGGCCCTTATGAGGAAGTATACATCCAGTCTCTCAGATTATTTAGTGTTGGAGTGCAAAGAGGCGATGCTGAATAGAGATATAGATTTCTCTAGGCTATCCATTCATTTGCAATAGCTGGAGGATCAGAAGAAAAGGGTGGCAAAAACAAGGGGGAAAGACAGACAGGCTAAGAGGGCCAGATCTATTGATTAGAACAATAGTCAACATTAGGGTGAAAGTAATTAGGGTAACAGAGGGGTACAAAAAAAGTTTTAGAGTAATGCCTAATCTTCAGCCAGTGGCCCGGTGCTCAGACCTTCAATTGATTGGCAGTTCCCAAATTTTCAGCATAACAGTGGATCTAAAATATAGGGCACTTATTCATAAGGGAATATGGCTCAGTCGTATGTGCAGTATCCTCATTGCAGTATTTGGGGGAAGAACCATCTGGGAATTTATATCTATGGTGAATGCGTGTGTTATAGTGCTGGACAGATGGGTCACTTCAAGAGGGATTGCTCGATAGTGAGAGGCAATGTTGGGGGCACTAAGTCCCAAGCTAACTCCTTGGTGCAACCACCACAGCCCAAGGGTACTACTACTGCTACTGAGGGCGATCACAATAGATTGTATGCCTTGTTTAATTGCCAAGAGGCAGATGCTTCACCAAAAGTAGTCACGAGTACGTTACAAATTTTTTCCCATGATATGTACGTGTTACTTGATCCCAGGTCTGCCTTGTCTTATGTGATCCGGTTTGTGGCAGTCAGTTTTGGTTTTGAACCTAAAAATATTGCAAAACCTTTCTCTATTTCTACCCTTGTAGGTGAGTCCATTATGGCTTGGAGGGTGTATAAAAATTGTGTGGTTTCTATCTGTAATCGTGATATTGTAGCGGACCTTGTAGATCTTGATATGGTTAGTTTTAATGCCCTTTAAGGGATAGATTAGCTCCATTCATGCTATGCCATACTAAACTATTGAACCAGAAAGATCACTTTCTCTTTTCCAAATGAACCAGTAGTGGAGTGGGAGGTGTATTCTTTAGAACTTAAAGGGAAATTCATCTCCTAACTCAGAGCCCGCAAAATTTTATCTAAGGGCTATTTGTATCATTTGATTTGGGTAAAAGATACTAATACGGAAAGTCCTTCTCTCTGATTTGTTCCTGTAGTTCACAAATTTCTTGAAGTTTTTCCTGATTATCTTCCAGGAATACCCCCTGATAGGGAGAAAGATTTTGGAATTGACTAACTGCCAGGCACTTATCTTATTTCTATCCCACCATATAGAATGGCTCCTACAGAATTAAAAGAGTTTAAAAAATAGTTAAAAGATTTTGTTGACAAGGGTATTATTGTCCTAGTGTTTCTCCCTAGGGTGCACCTATACTCTCCGTGTGTAAGAAAGATGGGTCCCTCTATATGTGTATAGACTATCATCAACTGAATAAGGTAGCTATTAAGAAGAAACACCCTCTTCTTAGAATTGATGATCTCTTTGATCAACTTTAGGGTGCTAAGTGTTTCTCAAAGATAAACCTTCATTTGGGGTAACATCAGCTGAAGGTTATGGAGGCCGATATTCCTAAAACAGCCTTTCGAACTCGATATGGCCCTTATGAATTCTTATTCATGTCCTTCGGATTAACTAACGCCCCTACAACTTTCATGAACCTAATAAATAGGGTGTTCTATCAGTTTCTAGATTTATTTGTCATAGTTTTCATTGATGA
Organism: Capsicum baccatum var. pendulum; assembly: GCA_030864225.1. NCBI lineage: Eukaryota > Viridiplantae > Streptophyta > Magnoliopsida > Solanales > Solanaceae > Capsicum > Capsicum baccatum. Next base: position 142,232,387 of record CM061552.1, read on the forward strand.
CATCTTGATTTATTCTAAGAGTGAGGAGGATCATGCCAACTACCTCCGAATCATTCTTGAGACCCTCAAAGATCATAGATTGTATGTAAAAATTTCCAAGTATGAATTCTATCTTAATTTTATTACTTTCTTGGGGCATATTATGTCTAGTGAGGTAATTAAGGTTAAACCCCAAAAGATTGATGCAGTGATAAAATGCCTAGACCCATGACTCTAATGAATATCTAGAGCTTCTTAGGTTTGGCAGGGTATTACCGGTGGTTCATAGAAAGTTTTTCTTCCATAGCTTCTCCACTTACTAGGTTGACACAGATAAAGGTAAACTTTGTATGGTCTGATTCCTGTGAAAATAGTTTTGAGAAATTGAAAGACAAGTTGACTACTGCACCTGTTTTGACCCTTACTGAGGGTATAGAGGGTTTGGTTGTGTACTATGATACATCCTGGGTGGGACTTGGGTGCGTACTTATGCAATATGACAAGGTAGTAGCTTATGCGTCTAGGCATTTGAAGGTGCATGAGCTAAATTACCCCACCTGTGACTTGGAGTTAGCGGCTATGGTGTTTACATTTAAAATGTACTTGCATTATCTTTATGGGATACATATAGATATATTTACTAACCATAAAAGTTTACAGTATGTTTTCTCGCAGAAAGAGCTAAATCTCAGGCAGAGGCGTTGGTTTGAACTATTGAAGGATTATGACATAAGCCTGCACTATCATCCAGGCAAGGCAAATATGGTGGCCGACGCCCTTAGCAGGCTATGAATGGACAGTCTTTCTCATGTTGAGGATGGAAAATGGAAATGGTGAAGGATATTCGCCGACTAGCAAATCTAGGGGTCCAATTTCTGTATTCCTAAGATGGAGAATTAATTGTGCATGAGATAGCTAGATCTTCCCGATGTGCTGAAGTTAAGGACAAGCAAGAAGAAGACCCCATTTTGATGCAAATTAAGAAAGATGTGGGTCAACAAAAGGTGATATCTTTTGAATTTGAGGTGATTGGATTTTGATGTATCAGGGTAGGGTATACATTCCCAACGTGGATGGTTTGCGAGGGAGGATCCTCGATGAATCTCAGACTTTGAGGTATGCTATTCACCCAGCCTCTACTAAGATGTATCATGACCCTAAGGCAATATATCAGTTCGACACTATGAAACATGATGTTGCTAATTTTGTTTCTAAGTGTTTAAACTGTCAACAAGTCAAGGTGGAATATTTGAGATGGGGTGGTACTTCTCAAGAGATAGCCTTGCCTTTGTGAAAGTGGGAGATGATCAATATGGATTTCCTCATAGTGCTTCCAAAGTCCCAGAGTCAATATGACTCCATTTGGGTGATTATAGACTAGATGACCAAGTCAGCTCATGTTTTGCCGGTGAGGACTAACTATTCAAGAGATGGTTATGCCAAGCTATACATTGGGGAAATCGTTTGTCTGCATGGGACACCAATATCCATCATATCTGGCTAAGGTATGCAATTTCTTTATAGTTTTGGCCATCTTTTCATGGGGTTTAGGTACCCAAGTGAATCTGAGTATTACGTTCCACCCTCGAACCGATGGGCAAGCCGAATGCACTATTCAGAACCTTGAGGATATGTTGAAGGCCTGTGTAATTGACTTCAAAGGTAGTTGGGTAGATCATTTGACATTAATAGAGTTCGCCTACAACAATAGCTACCATGCCAGTATTAAGATGCTCCGTTTGAAGCACTTTATGGAAGGATATATAGATCAAAAATTGGGTGGTATGAAGTGGGTGATACCCAATTGTTTGGGCCTAATCTTGTGCATCAATCTATGGAGAAGGTGAATATTATTAGAGAGTGACTTAAGACAGCTTAGAGTCAGTAGAAATCCTATATCGATGTTAGGAGAAAAGAGCTAGAGTTTGAGGTTGGTAATTAGGTATTTATCAGAGTCTCCCCTATAGATGGGGTCATGCATTTCGAAAAGAAGGGAAAGCTTAGTCCTCACTATATAGGACCATACCAGATTATGAGAAGGATAGGTGGGGTTGCATATGAGTTAGATTTGTCTACAAGCCTGGCTTTCGTTCATCTAGTATTCCATGTGTCCATGATAAAGAAGTGCATTGGGGATCATTCCCTAGTGTTTCCTATAGAGGAGATCAATGTGACAAACTCTTTGTCGTATGAGGAAGAGCCTATTTCTATTTCATATCACCAAATTTCAAACCTAAGGGGTAAGGAGATTGTTTCGGTTAAGGTGTTATGGAAGAATTAAAAGGTAGAAGAGGCTACTTGGGAGTCAGAAGATGTTATACGGGCTAGATACCGAAACTTCTTTGAAACTGTGTATCACGACTTAGGAGGTATAAGCCATTCACTATTTTCTTTATCTCTTCCTTAGCATGCTTAAAGTTGTTCTTATTTGTGCTCCGAGCTATCGTTCCGGGATGAATGATCCCAAGAGGGGGATAATGTAATGATCCTTAACATTCTTTAATTAATATCTAGTTTGGTGGTATGTTTAAGGAGCTATTCATAAAAATTTTTCTAAGTGTTGAGATGACTTAGCCTGATTTTAAGTTCTTAAACTTTAATGATTTCTAGATTGGTCATTTTGATCTTGAGACGTGGGTTTTCAGGTTGATTCATGTTTAGGAGTGTGTAGGGGTTATTCCGGGAAAGTTTTTAATTTTTCAAAAAACATTTGAGATATGTTTGGATGAGCAAACCAGTGGCCCAACACCATGTCGACCCGTCACATCAGTAATCACGTTGGCCACACCAGTGGCTTGACGCGATCTCGACATTTCGCGTTGCTAATCACGTCAGATACCTAGTTAGTGAGTTTCTATTCTCAATTTTGGGAGGTTATTTTAGTCTTTTCCCTCGTTATATCCCAGCCATAACACAAAATTAAAATGTCCTTAGGGCATGTTATGCCCAAAACCACTTAAAATCCTTCAACACAAAGCCCTAATTTCCCTTATAGAGATCAAGAATTTATCTTCTTAGTCAAGAACTTCAAGAAAAAAATTAGGGCTAGGGTACCACTCTTCGAACACATTAATCTTAAGGTACTACTATAAAAACTCCTTGGGTATAAGTTTAAATGTTTTATCTAGATTAAAAATCCCCAATTATGTTTTATAATGAAGTATTCAACATTGTTTTAGAAAAGTATGTATCATGGGATTGTTTTGATGAAATTACATTTTGTCTTGAATCACTTTTCATGGAAATTGAATTATAACCATATATATATGATTTCATATATTTTGTAAGATTGATTGAGAGCATGAGTATGAATTCTCTATCTTGTTGCAAATTAAAGTTTATACTTTTATTATGAATGATTTGAAATGCATTTATTAAGATTTGAAAGTGATCTTCTAAATATCATGGTGTTTGACATGGTTTATAGATGATGAGAGGGAGTTTCTTGTTATAAATACATTCTTGATTTAAAGGGAAAGAATTGCATATGATTGAATAAATTAACTTGACCACCACATGTTTTGAATCTTGCAAAGAGATGATAAATGCCTAAGTTTTCTTGCGATTTCAAAGTGATGACTCTATTGTGATGTTATGTATCTTGGGTGGTCATGTGCATGTTTTGAATATGATGGGCTGTGAATTTGATATAATATTGACTTGCAAGTCAGGGTATGACAATATCCAGTAGTGACATGCGCTTAATAATCTAAGTATTTAACGTTTTGAAAGTATGAAGCATGATTTTTGAAGGAATGAAAGTTGGGCTTAAGAGAGATAATTGGTTACCCGATGAAGGAATTTGAGTGTAAGGTCTCATTGCTGGAAATCATAGTTGCCGATATGGGTATTATCCTATAAAAGGGATAATGTGGACGTCATGTAAGGGTGATGCCACGGTAAACTTTTAAGGGGGTATACTACTTTATTAAAGCTCCAATTCTTATGGCACACTTGGATTTTAGGTTTGGCCACAGATTCAAGGGCGGATTCCATATAACCCATGGAATTGCAAATTGTAGGGTGTACCGATTAGCTTAGAAGAGTAACAAAGTACTAAGTCGTGATTGGAAGAAAGTTTTTGAAACTCTAAATTATGCCCATGTGCTTTATTTAACTTATGTGTAATGTCTCATGAAAGACTCTCATCTATTTTATATAAAAACATCTTATTTTGAGTTGTTTCACATACCAGTACATCTGTATTGACCCCCTATATTCTAGGGTCTGAGGCTCAGTCTAGTGGTTCCCTAGACTTTAATAGATAGAAGTATGCGGTTGGTGAGCCTCCCTTAATTCGAAAGTCTTATTTTTATAACATTGTTGTTTCATTAATGTTTGGTCTGACTTGGGGCTTTGTCCCAGATTAAGATAAAATTATTGTTTTTGATATAATAGAGATTTCACAAACTGATGTTAGATGTTGGTAGAAGTTATGAAAAGTCCAGTTGAATTATCCTTTTGAATTATGACGTATGACATGATTCCGTATCAGAATGTATTTTTTGCATTTTTCATTTATAGTATGTGAACATGTGTATGATGTCTAGGAAGTGAAGGGCGTTTCGTCCTTTATGGTTCGGGATGCTCGTTGCGGCCATGGTCTCAGCTCAGGTTGTGACAAACTTGGTATCAAATCATGATTCATTGTCCCAGGGTGTCTACAAAATAGCGTCAGGTAGAGTCCTGTAGAGTCAATGATTTCTTTTGTTACAGACAGTTACCATGCCTCTCCGTAGAATCAATGAACAACACGCTCAGGCTGAGAAAGTCTGCCCCACTCATGGAATGCGGACCCACAATAGAGCCCTAGTGTTTTTTCCTACTCCAGGAGCCTCTCCGATTCCAACTAGTCTACCTCGGGCTCTGTGGATCAATTTTAATCATACCTAGCCACCCCAAAGAGAGGTTTTGAATGCTGAGTTCAGGCAGTCCATCCATCTAATTGCACAACTGGTAGCATCTTAGACTTATCAATATGAAGATTTAAGGTCTGTATATCATTCATCTGAGAATACCTCAGTTGGTTAGTTTATGAGACTGAACCCCCCTTTGTTCACTGGTTTAAAGGTTGAGGAGGACCCCCAAGGGTTCATTGTTAAGCTGGAAAAGATTTTCAGAGTGATGCACGTGAATAAGGTTAAAGGTGTAGAGCTGGCAGCCTATCAGTTGAACAACGTGGCAAATCAATGGTACAATGAGTGAGAGGATTCAAAGGGTGGTAATATTGAGCTTTTTGTGTAGGGCAACTTTGTGGAAGATTTTTTGGAATGATTCTTTCCCTTAGAATTGAGGGAGTCCAAAGCTGAAGAGTTCATGAATTTGAAATAGGGGAAGATAAGTGTCCAAGAGTACACCTTGAAGTTCAACCAGTTATCTCGTTATTCACCAAAAGTGACGGGCAATATGAGCGCCCTTATAAGGAAGTATACATCTGGTCTCTTAGATGATTTGGTTTTAGAGTGCAAAGGGGCAATGCTAAATAAAGACATGAATATCTTTATGCTGTCTATTCATAAGCAATAGGTGGAGGATTAGAAGAAAAGGGTGGCAGAGGCAATGGAGAAAGACAGGCAGGCTAAGAGGGCCAGATCTACAGATCAGGACAACAGTCAGTATCAGGGTGGAAGTAATTGGGGTAACAGAGGGTTACAAAAAAAGTTTTAGAGTAATGCCCAATCTTCAGCCAGCGCCTCCATTCCCAGACCTCTAGTAGATCGGCAGTTTTAGATTTGTCAGCACAACAGTGGATCCGAAGTGCAGGGCACTCAGTTAGGAAATCGTTTTAGTGTAAGGGATCATCATTGGAAATCATAGTTGTCGATACGGGTATTATCCTGTAAGAGGGATAATGTGGATATCATATAAGGGTGATGCCATGGTCTACTTGTAAGGGGGTGTGCAATTTTATTAAAAATCCAATTCTTATGACACACTTGGATTGGAGGCTTGATCGCCAAGTCAAGGGCGGATTCAATATTGCCCATGGAATTGTAGATTGTAGGGTGTACCGATAAGCTCAGAAGAGTAACACAGTATTGAGTTATGATTGCAAGAAAGTTTTTGAAACTCTAAATAAATACATGCCAGTATATCTGTATTGACTCCCTATATTTTAGGGTATGAGGCTCAGTCCAGGGATCCCGCTAAGTAGTAGACTTTGACAGATAGAAGTGTGTGATTATTAAGCCTCCCTTATTTCGTAAGGCTTATTTTTATAACATTGTTCTTTCATTATGGTTTAGTCTGACTGGGTGCTTTGTCCCAGCTAAAGACAAAATTACTAGTTTTAATGTAATAGAGATTTCGCAGACTGATGTTAGATATTGATAGAAGTTATGAAAATTCTAGTTGAATTATCCTTTTGAATTATGACGTGTGAACAAAATTCTACATCAGAATGTATTTTCTGCATGTTCATTTATAGTATGTGAATATGTGTATGATATCCAAGAAGTGAAGGGTGCTCGGGCCTTCATAGTTTGGGATGCTCATCGCAGCCAGGATTTCAACTCAGGTCGTGACATTTTCATTGAAAAATATTGAGGTAGTTATTGTTAGTACACAAGTTGTAGTTGTGAATTTATGCATTAGAAACAATCTTCATAAAATAACTTATTATTAACTTGAGCTTGTGGATGAATTATACATCTGCACGTCCCACAGAGTTGGCTGATTTATGAAACTTTTGGAGGATAGTAATTCCTATGATAGTGGCAGTGCAAAATCTAATGGCTTAGTTATACTAATAAAGTAATTAAGAATGATCCTGAATAGGAGAATAAGTGAATTGTTAAATGGCATGATTGATCCTTTCTTGGGTGATTCTTGGTGGATAGGCTTGTTGAGTGATTAAGAATGATGATTAAATGGATATTAACAATATTGTGAAGGAGAATGTGTTGTAGGATATAATTCTTTGGGATCTATATGGCCAATTATTGTAAACCTGTGTAATGAGTGAGAGGTTGTGTTGCCACCTATCTATAGTAGTAAATACTAAGCTTGAACCGTGGGTGATATTGAGGTGAAAACAATAGTGGTTTTGAAATGTTGAAACTAGCTTTATAAATTAAATTTAGTAGTCTTGATTGATTGAGTGCGACTATTTAAGTTATGTGACTTGTAAATGGTGTGATGACTTGCATATCATCAAATTTTATAATCTCCATAGAGTAGTCTTGTCTAGATATTGAGTTACGTGTCTCAGGGATAGATTATGTGTTGGGTGGATTAGATTTGACTTGTTTAGTGTTGAAATTTGAATAGTAGATTCATGTAGCACTTTTAAGAATTGAATTCGAGACTCTGGAGCTTTGGTAGTGAAAAAGAGGTGCTTTTGGATGTTTGTCTTCATCAAGATGAATCTTTTAACCATCTTTATCTTGCTTTCATGAAACTCAAGTTTCAGACTTAGGTCGTTGAAAGGCGAATAAGTGATTCTTGTGTAAATATTTTTCTCTGCATCTTTATATTTTGAAAAGCTTATTTGAATAATTGAGTATAGAATGTGGGTTGATCAATAAGGATATCAAGAGAGTGAACAGGGTGCAGTATAAGCAACTTTGTTAGTAATGTCTGTCTAGCTCTATCCTCTTGTTTTTCTCCACTAAATGCCCGTTTGGGGATGAATGAAGGGTAAATTGGTATCTAATTGTAATGACCCATTTCATCGTTACTAAATTATTCATAATAATTTCATGAAAATTCTTAATTTTTATTCCTCAATATTAACTTGGGTCCAAAATAGCCAATATTTTATTTATTATGACACCTCAAATGTTTTGGTGAAGATTTTAGCCTTTGGATATGTCTAGATAGACTTAAGCTTGATGAATTTTAATTATTAGTGAGTGATAATAGCAATACTTTAGGACCAAATTCAAACGATTATATCTTATATAATATCAGGAATTAGGGGTCTCACTACTTATCAAATCAAATATCTCTGAGTATTCTTTTAAATGCAACAAACCGTTCCTCAATTCAAGTTCTGAGTAAAAAGTTATGGCTATTTTAATAAGCGCTGTCCAGGATGAAATGGGATTTCGCTGCAGCAAAAATTCTGGTTGTATTTAAATTAGCTTCAGGCGTATTTTTGGTCTAAAAATTCTAAATTTCATTCCCCAACCCTAGAGAGGTGATTTCTCAAATCTGAAGTTGAAATTCCTTCGTGGAGGTAAGTTATTTCATTATTTTCTTTGTCTTTTAATCCTTTAATATTTTAGAATCCTTAGAAAGACCTTTAATGGTGAAATTCTTTTGGGAAATACTCATGGGTGTTTTTAATATGACCTAGATCAGATTCCAAACTATAAATTAAAGATTCCTAACATTAATTTCATAAACTAGATTATGAATTTTGATGGTTAGGTACCTTGAATTCCATAAAGATAAGATCTTTTGCATAAAAATTTCATTAATGGAGATGGGTTAAGCTTGAATGAGCTAATTAATGATTAATAAAATTTAAGGTATGATATAAACCTTGAATGACGGGTAGAATTAGTGGGTTTGAATCCCCAAGATATTTGAATGAAGAGTACTTACTTATTACTCTTATAATTACTTGATTTTTAGATGATTGATTATTCCAAGGAATGAAGGAAAAGAAAAAGCATCTTTGTTGCAACTTGTTTCTTCCAAAAGCTTGGCGTCCAGGTAGGCTAGGTTTAATGAGTAGAAGATTGTGTTATTTTATATTTTTATAACTTAGAATTGATGGGATAAAGCATGTATAGGCCTACAGGCATGGAGTTGAGGTGGATAAAGATACGAGAACTTAACTTGAATCCCAAAAGCTATATTATTGATTGATTATGTGATATTTATGATATTATGTATTATGTGCCCGAAGGGAGATTGTCATAAATGTAATATATGAACATGATGTTTTTTTAGTTGTTATAGTGATGAACCTAGTTGAGTTGTAATGGTATTAAGTTGTATGTATTGTGCAATAATATGATGAGGAGAATTATGCTAAGATCGAATATTGATGAGCATAGTATTACCTAAGAGATAGACGACTGGAATTAGTATGATAATTGTATTATGTGGAAAGAGGTAGAGGATAATCATACACATGAATGTGCTAGTTATAGGTGGTGATGTTAGAGCCTAGGTTACGGTATTTAAGAAGATATGATATTTTTAATAATTAATGAGTAATTAAGGCTCCAATAGTGACTTATATGCATAATAAGCGAATTGTTATTTATTTTATGATATTATTATTTTCATATTGTTAAAAATACTAGATCTATTAGATGCCCATGAGTGTCTAAATTGGTGATAATGATGGTTTATTGAATTATGTCTATGGGTAGCTTGTTTGATAATGATAACTCTTTAAAGTAATGCTATGAATGATTTGTTGATTAGTATTCAAACATGCTTGAAATTATTGATGTTTGGATTGTTGATGCATGATAAGTGATTATTAAAATTTACTTGATGGAATTATCTCATGACTGTAATTGTACTTGTAAACTTGATACATCATGTTGTATGCTATAAGGAAGTGTAAATTTGATTTTGATATTACTTGTTTTTGTTGGATCGGGTACCACGTCGATACAGATATGTATATGTTAGATCGGGTACCACGCTGGTACGGATATGTATATATTGGATCAGGTATCACGCTAGTATAGATATGTATATCTTGGATCGGGTACCACGCCAGTCCAAATATATATATGTTGGATCAGGTACCACACCGGTACGAATATGTATATGTTGGATTGGGTACCACGCTAGTACGAATATTTATATGTTGGATTGGGTACCATGCTGGTATAGATATATATGTTGGATTGGGTACTACTCCGGTACGGATATGTATATTTTTTATCAGGTACCACACTGGTACGGATATGTATATGTTGGATTGGGTACCACGCTGGTACGGGTACGGATATGTATATGATGGATCGGGTACCACACTGATATAGATATATATATGTTGGATTGGGTACCATGCCGATACGGTACATAAACATAGATTGTTCCCTGCAGGTCATGACTATTTGGGTAAAAATAAGTCCCATAGCATGTGTGTACTTATTTGTGTTATGTCTTTGGATGTTTATAGTATGGTTGATACTCTTAATGGTTATGTGGATTGTTTGTGAGGACTGTTTGATCTGTTATTATTGTATTGTTGATTCATTGGGTATTTGATTGTGTGATATGTATTTGAAAAAGTGAAACTTTGTACTTACTGATATGTTGGTTGACTTGCTTCACTTATACGTATTTTAATTGTAGCTTACCAAAATGGCTAGTTATCATTCTTTAAAATTATAAGAGAGCATTTAGTTGTTAGCCCGAGAGATTAGTGTGAGTTGTCTATGATTATGGGTTTGTTTCTGTGAATATGAGTAATGATAAAAATAAGGTAAATAAAGAGAATAGAGATGTATTAGTGTTGGATTACAGTTGATTGTGTGAATTAGTAAGGCTAGAGTATGTTAGTAGTGAATATAATATTGATGGAGTTGGATGATGTCAGTTATATAGGTAAAGTTATAGTGTTATTACAATCTTAGTTGAATTATATTCCATTCAAGATGACATGATTTATTTTCCGTAATTCTATTTTATGATTATATGAACTAACACGGTCGGCTGATGATGCCTACCAGTACGTGTGGTTGTACTGACCCTACTCTTCTACATTTATTCTTGGTGTGTAGATTGGATGCATGTTAGTTTTCAGTTACTAGATGGATGCCGATATTCAACATTAACTTCAGTGCTTTCTTCTTGGCAGATGTTAGAGTCTTTGTATTTTTTATTTTATTGTCAGTCTATATTGTAGTAGATATCTCTTGTATATGTCTGACCAAGTCTTTGGATAATGAAGGACACTTGCAAGAAGATTTTGAAAACAATTTATATATTAATAGTTAATTTATATTATTATATTTAATCCTATATTCACTTAAAAACGAAAGTCTTCAGCATATTTTTAGTTAGGTAATAAGGGTTCTCCTAGCTACTTAGAATAGCGTAGGTGCCCGCACGGTCCATTAGTCTGGGTCGTGACAGTTTTGGGTGATATATTTTCTGTGATAATTTTTTTTTGTAATTATTTCTCTTGGAAGTTAATTATAAATAGAAAATTACTTGCGTTTAGGTTTTGCCAAAGAAACTAATTGTATATGACGAATTGTAAAGGCATTCTATTTTAGTCATACATGAAAAATGTTCTAGTTTCTGGAGTGAAACAACCACACATATTCTTCATTACATTATGCAAATATCTAATATAGTACTTGTTCATTACTAAAAGATCTTGTATTCACAAAAGAAACTTTAATTAAAATTAGCAGAATAGATTACAGTTGAACATGGACTTTCCTACTCATGTCTTTTCCTTCTTAATCACTTTGTGAACCTTGTTGGTGTCATCATCATATTCCTGCATTGGCAATTTTCCTACAGATTTTCTTCTTTTAGTATACTATTTTTCTGTCAAATCAACACTGATTTCCATTAGAGATGATCCACAACCTGATAGATTGTTCTTGATGGGAGTCTGTAATAGATTGCATAGTGTAAAACTGTGCTAGGTAAGAATAAAACTCGTAATGATATTATACTTTATTTAGATTCTTAATTTTGATAAATATCTTTATGATACTTATGTAAAAGATAAAATTAAGTTCTTAATAATTATCACTCTCTTTCGTTTGTGTCAAGGTTGATATGGCAGAAAAAATATATAAGCATGATTCAAAAATGGATGTTTATGATGAAAAAAAGATGAATTTTTATTACAAAAGATATGTTATTACTTCATTGCAAAATTGTTATATTTTTTGAAAAGTTTAGATTTAAACACCTACAAATGACATATATAATTACCTTAGAAAGCTCATCACCTCCATTGTTTTGTACACCTTCAAACAGAGAATTCTAATGATATACAGTAATGTCATCAAAATAAAATTTATAGTTTTTATAAAATTTGAGATTTATATTTTTTAATACAAAGTAACACTTACAATGTATTTAGTGAAGGATAACAGTATTCCTTGACAAGAGCTTTATCATCAACAAATTTTATAACTTTATAGACTTCCTCCTGCTAGTTTATATTAGATTCCTTAACCATGAACTTAAACATGAGTCATTTTTCATTAATATCATCTAATTCACTTGGATACGAACATTCATCATCATTAATTAAGCACTCCTTTAACTTTTTTGCAGTTTTTTTCATAAGTTGCATAGCCTCACGGTTCCAAAGTAATAGAATTATAAGACCACTTCCATCCATTACACGAACTTATAGCCTATACCTAAAATTCAATTTTTATTATGTTACCAAATTTAATTTTGTTAGTGATAAAAATTCATATAGGATTGAACCTGTGAACTACAATTTTTGCTTCTGAATTGTATTTTGGACAAACATATGAGTTTCCATCTTGTTCAACTTTTATAATTCACTTGTGTCAAGCCAAGTATGGCCATCCATGTTCAAGATCCAAACAGACAATTTTTGCAACAATTCAATAGCTAACTTGCTGTTTAGTAGAAAAATATTTTTATAACATTTAAATACATTGTGCAAAGTTAATAGGGAATAGAATTTTTTTCAACTCAATTCTGTGCATAAAATCAAATCTTTGATATATTGAAAAGGCATAATTTCTTTGGCTAACTCATCCATGATAGAATAAATTTATTAAGAACTTGTTTGGCTAAGCCGCTCATAGTTAGAATCACATGTTGCATTTAATCTGAATGAAAAATAGTATAATATTATATATTAATATACATTCTAAATTTTAATAATAAATTTAATTGATAAATTTGTTAGAATACTAGATGGTTGTGACCAATCTGAATTTAAATGCAATAGATTGGGACAGAGATGGATTTATACATAGCTTAATTTGATATAAAAAACTATGAATAGATTGGACATCTGTTTACAGGAATAATATTAAGGATCTAAAAATAAAAATAATTTTTGAATAACTATGTCATGTATTATAGTTTTAAATAGTTATACCTCTAAATTTTTGAGCCTTCATAAATTGATGAACCACAATCAAAGGTTCATCTGTAGATGCACTCAAATAAGGTTGAATTTGATCCACAAGTTCACCCCATAAAGTTGCTAAAAGTCTATTCCTCTTGTAAGAACATTGATTTGATTTAATGGTTGACATTACTATTTTTATTCTACCATATATGTGTATTAAATGTTGTAGCTTTAACATAAAGTAGTAAAAATTTATATATTGCACAGTGATTAATGCAATTAGTGACAAACCTTTTTTTCAGACTGCAATTATGTTTTGAATTGCAACTTGTAATGGAAAATGAAAATAAGGCTTAGATAGAGCTATAAAGATCTTCACTGGTGTTGCATGTGCATTTTTTATAATGACGTTCTGTTCTCTAATTCTTTGTCATCTCAAATCAATGAACTACAGAAATGTAGGTTAAAATTGTGGTTGTGGGAGTGCACAATTTGTAATGTAAAAAATAAAAATAAGGCTTACTTATCATCTTCCAGGACAATATTTATAAATACGCTATTATTGTCTCCTTGATTGAAAGTTTGAACTTCTATATATGTCACAACCTGACCAACAACATATATAAAAATATATGGATTAGTAAAAATAAAAACACAGATTATTGATAAATTTTAAACTGACTTTGAAGAGAATCATTGCCAAATAGTTTTGTGTCATCGACAATATGGCGAATTGTTAGTTGGTCAAATAGACGCAAACTAAATATGTCCATATGAAATGAAGAATCACTAATTTTCTCAACAGAAGTCATTTTTATGAAAATCAACCCGTGCTTATGCGTTATAGTCTTAAATTTCTCAGAATTTGATGTAACAACAAAGTTGTTCATGTGATATAACTCAAGTTCCTCTATCCTGATCTTGAAAAACTTAATATCATTCTTTCCAATTGAAGCATGTATGCGATCACCCTAATTCGAGATGAAGAATTAGTATTGTTGAATGCAATCACAACGTTAAAAATTAAAAAGAAAGACTGATAATCTAAACACTATTAAAGATGAAAAATTAGTGGAAGCAATGGGTATCTATGAATCCTGTAAAATCATATCTAATTAATATGGTATCTCAGGTTTGAATTTATCCAGCACTTATCAAAGTTGAATAATTCTTACTCTCAAATTCTATTGCATAGAATTGCTTGTAATTTGTGAGATGCTATGAAAATGTAAAGTGACAAAAGAGTTTGAAAATGAGGTGTTGGTGACTCAAGTTTTAATAATTAAGTGCATATTGCAATTACTTTATTAGTGATTAAGAAAGTTGAGAATAACCCATAAGTTTTTTAATTTACACTTTGATCCAAATATTTACATAATATAACTAGAAATGGAGGAAAAAATGTGTCTTTTCTCTCTCTTCTCATTATTGTTGTTTTCTCTCCCTTTGCCATTCTTGTTGTTCATTATTTCTACTACTTTATTCATTATTTCATGCTTCATTATCATCATCTTATTCATTATTATCATCATCATTATCTTCTTATTTACCATTGCTGTTGTTGCTACCGCTACTACTACTACTACACTAATATTTTTGTCAAATTTAGTTTCATACATCACTTTGGCATTACTTCATAGGTGACGTTGGTAAGTAAAATTATGATTTTTAGTTGAATCTCTCATCTAGGTATACTACTATTGCTATTTTTAAAATAATGGATAGAACCATAAACATAAGCCTAACAAAAGATTCACCTGAAGACTTACATACTATATTCATTTTTATTGTTCTATAGTGCTTTAACATGAATCGGAAAGATGGGTCATCTATTAAAATAGAGAAGTTCTCTATTGCAATAGAGGAGTCATCTGTGGATACAGATTACTCACTTGTTGCAATAGAACCTGAACTCAATTCCAACAAACGAGACGTCTGTTACAACAAGTTAATAATATGTTGAAATAGGTTTTGTATCTGTTGGAATCAACTTCAAAGGTTCTATAGTACATCCCAAATAGTAATTCATTTGTTGCAACAAATGGATAATATATTGAAACATAGGAGTCAACTTTTTCAACAGATGACTCATAAGTTAGAATCAGTTTTAGGTTCTATAGTATGTAACATAAATTACCAATAGGTGAATCATCTGTTGCAGCATATAACTAACCTGTTGCAATATATTATTCAGCAATTGCAATAAATTACTTATCTATTGGGGTGTATGTTATGGGACTATAAAATCACTATTAAATTTATTGTGATGTCATTATTAATTTTTTTTTAAAAATGTATTTATTTAGGAACCACTAATTGAGGGATCAATAACAATAGGGGTGGATTGTCATGGAAAATGGATCAAAAAGAGCAATAAATATGTATGACGTTGGAAGGAGGGTGAAATACTAGAGATGATAGCTATGATAGTCCAAAGTGATGTTTCGTATGATGAGTTTGTAAACTTAATCATCAGCTACTGTAGTTTGAATTGTCAACAAGAAGAACTCATCACCATCTACATGCACATCTCCTTTGAAAATCAGAAGGTATTATCATTGAAGATTACCAACCAGGTTCCGTTGAGTGCTTATCTTAGTGATTCAGCTAGGCCGGTGTTAAGGGTGTACATGGTTGAGAAGTCAATAGAGAATAAGAACAAGAATGTAGAAGACCAACAACAACAAGACATCTTTCATGATAACATAGATGATCTATAACAACCCATATTTCCATAGCATAATCTAAGTCCCAATAAATGAGTATTAATATATTAAATTTTTGAAAAACTCATTATTTTTCAATTTGGAGCCTTTCATTGCATAGTAAATTCAATAATCTCTCCAAATATATAAAATTTGCCCAAATCTGATAATCGGGTAAGAAGTTATGGCAATTTTAAGTTTCTATCATTAAACACCGTTATTTCAACCTTTAGCACATCGGGGAGCAGGCCAATCTCCCATTTGGTGAATTTTAGTGAGGGTCCATGATTTTGGTGCATTGCGTCATAGGCCAACTTGACATTTGTCCATTTCCAGTTTCAAAGCGTGATACCAGTACGTCGCAGTGAACTTCCAGGTCATAATCAGTAAAGGACCACGATTTCCCCGCGTCGTACTACAAACTAGTTTCTTAGTTGTCCGATTCCAGTGACACGACACAATAGTGCCGCATTGTGCCAGCCCTGGAAATCAATATTTTTAGTTAGTTTTGAGTTTTCAATTCCAAGGGCTTTTAAGTATTTTCCCTTGTCCCAGTCAGCCCCAAACACAAAATTAAGTTCCTAATAACCTAATTGGGAATTATTCTAAATAATTTTTCCCCAAAATCAAGAACATTCTCTCAATTAGCAAAACCCTAACCTTCAATAATCAAGGTCAAATCTCAAGAACTCTCCATCAATCCTTCCAAATTCATCATCCCAGGTATGTTAGATATTCATCCATGGATTTATTTCATCTATGGAGTCCAAGAAACCTTTCTAAATTATAAAATTATGATCTTTTTAAGTTATTATGTTTTAAATTGTGATTTCACCCATGCATCTCCATGAACTATTGAATTTACACCATGTTACCATAAAATTATTGTTATTATTTAATTCCCCATGTTTTAAGGTTATTATTTACTGAATTAAACCATGATTTAGCACTATTATGTTTAATTCATGCTATTTCTATAATTTCCATGACATTTCTATGATTGTTTTAAACCCCGAACAACAAGTGTTTGATAAAATTTCTACAAGAGTGATTGATTTGATAAAAGCCTCAATTCTTTGTCCTCAAAGCTTTAGTATCATTTTACTATCATTTTTTGAGTCTTGGGGGTATTGAATACCCAAAACGCATAGCTTTTTATTTAGTCTAGTCTCAGTACATTACAGTATAGTCTTCAGAACATTCTATGAGCATTAATAGAATAGTCAAATATCAGTCAGTTAAACTCAGAACAATCTAGTATTTCAGTGTCTTTTAGTTGGGAGTAGAATTTAGCACCGAGCGAGTGTAGGGATAGAGGACTCCTCATCAGATATGCAAAGTCGCTAGTAGTAGTCCCTATACTCCAAAACAATGTAGCTAGCATAGAATATGAGTTTTCACCCATTAGATTAGGCTTGACTATCTCACAGGGGTCACTCGTCAATTCAGGCTTGACACACTTAAGTCCTTTGGACATGATATCAGTTTAGTGGATCCGTACAACCAATATTAGTTCCTGTGCCTCGGTAATAACACCCATCCAACAGGGTTATAGGTTAGACCCCAATTAGATCAGATTGGGGCATGTCGGTTGGATGATACCTTCCATAGTCTCAAATTCAGTCTCAGCTACAACTCTAGTCAGTTAATCAGTTTTAGCATTGTCTGATCAAATCATACAGATACCAGCTATTTCGGTATTTCAGTTTACAGACTTTTCTAAGCCCATGTTATATGCTTGGTCATGCATGCTTAGTGCCTATAGATTTTCATGTATTTTCAGTATTTACATACTCTCATACATATACATTATTTACATGCTTTAAATATCTCCATATTCTATAGACTTTATGTCCTATACTCAGTACTCCAGGCAATATATGTATAGTCAGATAGTTTATTACTCCTCTTCATGAAACTTTGGATGTGATCCTACCACATTTAGCATACCAGTATATTCAAAGTACTAATCGCATACCTTTTTCTTGTGCTATGATGTCTCCTATCATAGGTGCTGACGCTCAGTTCCTGCATCACACCAAGAATCTCAGATTATCAGCAGCACGGTAGCAGTGGTGAGTCCTCATTATCTGAGGAAAGATTATTTATTTCATTATTTTAGTCTAGTTAGTTAGTTGGGGTTAGTTGGGGCATGTACCATCAAATCACAGTATTCAGTTTAGAGGCTTTTCAAACATTACAGTTAGCTATTCAGATTCTTCAGATTTCAGTATTATAACAGATTCATAATTCAGTAGTCGTTTCATTATTAAAACCTTATGGCATTTTAGTTATTCTTCCGCATCCATTATTATATTATTTAGTGCTTACAGTAGGTACCAGCTCATGGGTTAGCTTGTAGTCCCTCGGAACCATAAGCACCATGTAACGACTAAGGGATAGTCTCGGGTTATTACAAACTTGGTATCAGAGCCTAAGGTTTTAAAGTGTCTTAGGAATTCTAAAAGCTGCATCGAGTAGAGTCTTGCGCATGGGTGTGTAGTGCGCCACACTTATGGATGAGAGGATATAAGGTGTTTAGGAAAAGTTTCCTTTCTTTTAGTATTCATGTCACGGTATTGAGCATGAGTTCAAGTTAAATTCTCATTTAATCAGTTTTATCTTTGCGTTTATAGAACATGACTCCCAAGAAGAACGGAAGAAGAACAAGAAATCAACCAGCCCCTCAGCTCGTCCTGGTAGATCCTTTGGAAGAGCATATTTTTCACGCAAAATTTAGAGTTGTGTTCACCACTCGAGCAAACTCTGTAGCAGCACAGAATAAATGGCCAGCTACTATTTCATCCAACCTAGTGACCAATACTTCTGCAACTAGAATTCGAGACTTCACCCAAATAAATCCTACTTTCTTTATTGGGTCCAAGTCTAAAGAGGATTCATAGGAATTCTTAGATATGGTTCAAAAGGTAACAAATGCTATGGAGGTGACATCTAGTTAGAGTGCTGATTTGAGTACATAACAATTGGAGGATGTAGCCCATACTTGGTTCAAGCAGTTGAAAGTTGATAGAGGTATTGATGTAGGACCTGTAGAATGTGAAGAGTATACCACAACTTTCTTCGATAAATTCTTTCTATTGGAGTTGAGAGAGGGCAAGGTGTTAGAATTTATTAATTTGAGGCAAGGCACTATGAGTGAGAGGGAGTATTCTCTCAGTTCACTCAGTTAGCTAGATATGCTCTTCATATGGTGGCCGACGGTAGGTCCAATATGAGTAAGTTTATTTCTGGCATGTGTGATAGTTTGGTCAAGGAGTTTTGGACCACAATATTGATTAGTGAGATGGACTTGTCGATACTGATAATCCATGCTCAATAGATAAAGGAGCAAAAGATTAAAGAGAAGGAAAGAGGAAACAAGAGAGCTAGGATAGGTAATTTTAATTTCAGTCAACCAAAGTCAGAGGGTGATAACCGTCCTCTGTTTCACCAGAGGTCTTCAGCCCTAGTGCCCTATTCAGTCAGTGCCCCAACACCCAAATTCAAAAATGATAATAGGGATAAGGCACCAAACTCTAAGTCTTAGGTTAGTGTTATCAGTTCTCGTACAAATCCTCTATGTCAAAAATATGTCAGGCATCATCAGGGCGAGTGTAAAGTAGGTAGTGATGTGTACTACGAGTGTGGAAACCAGTCCATCAAATTTGGAAGTATCAGGTAGTTTCTTAGAAAGGTAGGAATGTGCACTAACACGGCCAGTCCTATCAGTCGTTAGTTCAATCTAGTCGCCCAACTCAGTAGGGTGCCACTTCCAGTGCTACCAGTGGTTAGCATCCGAATAGATTATATGTTTTTCAGTCCCACCAAGATCAGGAAAATTCTCCTAACATAGTTACTAGTACATTGCTAGTCTTTCACTTATATGTTTATGCTTTATTAGAACCTGGAGCTTTTCTTTCTTTTGTAACCCAATATATTGCCATCAATTTTGGAGTCAGTATCGAAACTCTAGAAGAGCCCTTTTTAGTGTCTAACTCAGTAGGTGTTTCCACTGTAGCCAGACAGGTATACAGGAATTGTTCGATCACGTTATCTCAAAAAGTTACCATAGTTGATCTCATAGATTTAGAGATGATGGATTTTGATGTTATTCTTGGCATGGATTGGCTTTACTCATGCTATGCCTCAATTGATTGTAGAAATAGAATAGTTCATTTTCAGTTCCTAATTGAACCAATCCTTGAATGGAGGGGTAGTACCACAACTCTTAAGGTTCAGTTGATTTCACACCTTAGAGCGAGAAAAATAATATCCAAGAGATGTGTCTATCATCTTGTTCAAGTCAAAGACTCTAACTCAGGAACTTTATCTCTTGAGTTTATTCTAGTAGTAAATGAATTCTCAGATGTATTTCCTTAAGATCTTCACAAAGTTTCACCCGAAAGGAAAATTGACTTTGGAATAGACCTTCTTTTGAATACTCTAGCTATATCTATCCTTCCATACAGGATGGCACCAGGGAAACTCAAAGAGTTAAAAGAACAGTTAAAGGATCTCCTAGATAAGGGATTCATCAGGCCAAAATTCTCCCCGTAGGGCGCACCTATTCTATTCGTACTTAAGAAATATGGTTCTCTCAGAATATGTATTGACTACCGTCAGTTGAACAAGGTCATAGTCAAGAATAAATACCCACTTCTTAAAATCGATGACTTGCTTGACCAACTTCAGGGTGATAGTTACTTTTCCAAGATAGATCTCAGATCAGGCTATCATTAGCTTACAGTCAGAGAACATGACTTTCCGAAAATAACTTTCCGAACCCGATATGGTCACTTCAAATTTATAGTCATGTCCTTTGGTCTTACCAATGCCCCAAAAACCTTTATGGACTTGATGAACCGAGTGTTCAAGAAGTACTTAGACATGTTTATCATAGTCTTCATTGATGACATTCTTGTCTATTCTCATAGCAAAAACTATCATGCAAACCATCTCATAATAGTGATTCAGACTCTTAGAGCTCACCAGTTATTTGCAATATTTAGTAAGTATGAATTTTGGCTAAGATAAGTAGCTTTCCTTGGCCATATTATTTCTAGTGATGGTATTAGGGTTGATTCTTAAAAGACTGAGGCAGTGAGAAAATTGCCTAGACCCATCTCTCTAACAGACATTAGGAGTTTCTTATGTTTAGCTAGTTATTAACATCGGTTTTTTGAAGGGTTTTCTTATATTGCATCCTCTATATACAGATTGAATCAGAAAAAAGTCAAGTTTTAGTGGTCAGATTCCTATGAGAAGAGTTTTCAGGAGTTGAAGACTCAACTTACCTCAGCCCCAGTTCTTACTCGACCAGATGGTTCCAATGGGTTTGTGGTGTATTGTGATGCATCTAGAGTTGGTTTGGGCTGGGTCATCATGTAGAGATGTAGGGTCATATCCTATGCATCGAGACAACATAAGCCTCAAGAGAAGAATTATCTAACTAATGATCTTGAGCTAGCAGCAGTAGTATTTGCTTTAAAGATTTGAAGGCATTGCTTGTATTAGGTGTATGTATATGTGTTCACAGATCACAAAAACCTCCAGTATGTCTTCTCTCAAAAAGATTTGAATTTTCGTCAGAGAAAATGGTTAGAGTTATTGAAAGATTATGCCGTAGGTGTTCTATATCATCTGGGCAAGGCCAACGTAGGGGTTGATGCTCTTAGCAGATTATCTATGGGTAGTGTTGCTCATGTTAACGATGGTAAGAAGAAGTTAGCTCAGGAAGTTCATTAGCTTGCACGACTAGGTATCTGTTTACTCAATTCAGTACAAGGTAGTGTATGGGTGCAGAGTAGCTCAGAGTCATCTTTAGTTTTTGAGGTGAAAGAAAAGCAGGATAGAGAACCCAGTTTAGTTAAGTTGAAAGAATCAGTCAGAGATTAGAAAGTGGAGGTCTTCTTCTAAGTGGGGGATGGTGCGTTGCACTATCAGGATAGATTATGTGTGTCTGGTGTAGATGATTTAAGGCAACGAATTCTCGCAAAAGAGCATGGAGCACGTTACTCTATTCATCCAGGGGCCACTAAGATGTACTGCAATTTACGGGAGATCTGTTGGTAGAGTGGGATCAAAAGAGATATTGCAGAGTTTGTAGCTAAGTGCTCTATATGTCAGCAAGTTAAGTTTAAGCACCAGAAGCCTAGTGGGTCGATGCGGGACTTCAATATTCCTATGTGGAAATGGGAGGAAGTGAACATAGACTTTATGATAGGTTTGCCTTGTACTCAACATCATCATGATTTTTTTTTGGGATATCGTAGATTGGATGACCAAATCAACTCATTTCTTGCCCGTCCATACCTCTTATTTAGTCGAGGACTATACCAAACTCTATCTTAAAGAATTGATTAGGTTGCACGGTGTTCCCTTATCTATCATCTCAGATAGAGGTACCTAGTTTACCTCCCACTTTTGGAAAGCATTCCAAATAATCTTGGTACCTAAGTCCATCTCAGTATAGCCTTCCACCCTCAGACAGACAGTCAAGCAGAAAGGACCATTTAGAATCTAGAGGATATGTTGAGAGCATACGTTGTTGATTTTAAGGGTAGTTGGGATAACCATTTGCCTTTGATTGAGTTCGCATACAATAACAAGTATCATTCCAGTATATATATGGATCCATTTGAGGCTCCTTATGGTTGGAACTATAGATCTCCAATTGGTTGGTTTGAAGTAGGTTAGGCTATAGTGGTAGGGCCTAACTTTGTGTTTGATGCCTTAGAGAAGGTTAAGTTGATTAGACAAAGTCTTAGGGCTTACCAGAGCTGAAAAAAATTGTATGCAGATGTGAGGAGAAAGGATCTCAAGTTTGAGGTTGGTGACTTAGTGTACATGAAAATCTCTTCCATGAAGGGAGTGAAGAGATTCGGCAAAAAGGGAAAACTCATTCCCCGATATATCGGTCCCTTTAGAATTCTCAGTCGTTTTGGAAAGGTATCATGTGAGTTTGAGTTTCCTTCAGATCTAGCTTCAGTACACCCAGTGTTCCATGTCTTATTATTGAAAAAGTGTATTGGTGATCCAGTTGTAGTTGCTCCTTTAGAAAGTGTAGATATTCAGAAAAATCTTTCCTATGAGGAAGTTCTAGTTGAAATTCTTGATCATCAAGTTTGTAGATTAAGGAACAAAGAAGTTTCATTAGTCAAAGTACTTTGGCAGAGTCAGTCTGTTGAGGGAGCCACTTCGGAAGCAGAGGCAGATATATGGACCAAGTATCCTAAGCTTTTCTCCACAAATCTAGATTAAGTATAAGGTACCAATCCTCTTACAATTTTTTTCTCTATCATGCTCAATTTAAGACGCACATCATGTTTATGTCAGTCGTGCATTCATAAATAAGTTTAGTCATGCATTCCATGAATCAACTATGTAGATTCATGTGTAAGCTCAGTCCATCGATTTCCTCAAATTAAGCAGTTTGATTCAAGGATGAATGATCCCAAGGGGGAGATATTGTAACACCCCATATTTCCCTAGCATAATATAAGTCCCAATACATAAGTATTCATATATAAAATTTTTGAAACACTCATTATTTTTTAGTTTAGATCCTGCCATTGCGTAGGAAATTCAATTAGCTTTCTAATGATATAAAATTCATCCAAATCCAATAATTGGGTAAGAAGTTATGGAGATTTTAAGTTTCCATAATTAAACACCGTCATTTTAACCTTCAGCGCATTGCGAAGTAGGCCAATCTCCCATTTGGCAAATTTCAGTGAGGGTCTGCAATTCTGGCGAGTTGCTCCACAGGGCAACTGATATTTGCCCCTTTCCAATATCACAGCTTGATACCACCGTGCCGCAGTGAACTTCCAGGTCACAATTAGTAAAGGACCATGATTTCCCTGCATTGCACCATAGATGAGTTTCCCAGTTATTCGATTCCAGTTACATGGCGTGATTGCACCGCGTTGCGCCAGCCCAGAAAATTAAAATTTTTAGACAGTTTTGAGTTTTTAATTTCAAGGGCTTTTAGTATTTTTCCCTTTTCCAAGTCAGCCCCATACACGAAATTAAGTCCCTAATAATCTAATTGGGCATTATTCTAATCAATTTTCCCCAAAATCAAGAACATTCTCTTGAGTAGCAAAACCTTGACCTTCAAGAATCAAGGTCAAATCTCAAGAACTCTCCATCAATCCTTCCAAATTCATCATTCCAGGTATTTTAGATGTTCATCAATGGATTCCTTTCATCCATGGAGTCCAAGAACCCTTTTAAATTATAAAATTATGATATTTTTAAGTTATTAAGTTTTAAATTATGATTTCACCTATGCTTCTCCATGAACTATTGATTTTACACCATGTTACCATGAAATTAGTGTTATTATTCAATTCTCCATGTTTTAATGTTATTATTTACTAAATTAAACCATGATTTTGTACTATTCTATTGAATTTATGCTATTTCTATAAGTTCCATGACATTCCTATGATTGTTTTAAACCCTGAACTACAAGTGCCTGATAAAATGCCTATCAGAGTGATTGATTTGATAAAAGCCTTCATGCTTTGTCCTCCAAGATTTAGTGTCATTTTACTATCATTGTTTTTGAGTCCTAGGGGTATTAAATACCCTAAAACCATAGTTGTTTATTTAGTCTACTCTCAGTACATTACATCATAGTCTTCAGAACATTCTATGAGCATTTTCTGTCCTGATAATGCTCATAGAATGTTCTAAAGACTATGATGTAATGTACTGAGACTAGACTAGTATTTCAATGTCTCTCATTTGGGAGTAGGATTTAGCACCAAGCGAGTGTAGGGATGGTGGATTCCCCATCATATAGATAGAGTTGCTAGTAGTAGTCTCTATACTCCAAATCTATATAGCCAGTATTGGATATGAGTAGTCACCCATCAGATTAGGCTTGACTATGTCGCAGGGGTCACCCATCAGTTCAGGCTTGACACCCTTAGTACTTTATACATGATATCAGTTTAGTGGATCGACATAGACCATGTTAGTACCCGTGGTACAATATTAACACCCATCAAACTAAGGTCATAGGTTGGACCCCGATTAGCTTATATTGGGGTATATCGATTAGATGATACCTCCCACAGTCTCAGATTCAGTCTCAACTACAACTTTAGTCAATTAATCAGTTTTACCATTGTCTAACCAAAGCATACAACTAACAGTTATTTTAGTATTTTAGTTTACAGACTTTACTCAGTTCATGTTATATGCTTGGTCATGCATCCTTAGTGCCTATAGATTTTCATGTATTTTTAGTATTAACAGACTCTTATGCATATGTAGTATTTACATTCTTTATATATCTCCAACATCTGTAGACTTTATGTCTTATACTCAGTACTCAAGGCACTACATGTATAGTCAGATAGTTTATTACTACTATTCATAAGACTTTGCATGTCAACTTACCTCATTTAGCATACCAGTACATGCAAAGTACTGATCGTATACCTTTATTTTGCGCTATGATGTCTCATATCATAGGTGTTGACGCTCGGTTCCCGGATTACACCTAGAATCTCAGATTATCAGCAGCACGGTAGTAGTGGTGCGTCCTTATTATTTGAGGATAAATTATTTATTTCACGATTCAAGTCTAGTTAGTTAGTTGGAGTTAGTTAGGGCATGTCCCATCAACTCACACTATTCAGTTTAGAGGCTTTTCAGACACTACATTAGCTATTCAGATCTTTTAGATTTCAGTATTAAGCCAGATTTATGATTCAATAGTCGTTTCATTGTTAAAACCTTATGGTATTTCAAATATTCTTCTACATCCATTATTATATTATTCATTGCTCACAGCAGGTACCAGCTCATGGGTTAGCTTGTGGTCCCTCAGGACCGTAAACATCGTGTAACAACTAAGGGGTAGTCTTGGGTCATTACATGATCTGGACATGAATATTCCAGATGATGATCAAACACCTATGCCTGTAGTTGTGAGAAATATGGTGGGAAGTTCTTATTAATCAGCACAGACGGGCAATCATCAATATGACCAGACTGGCTTTTTGTAATACCTCATATTTTAGGGCTAGACTTTGAAGCATCGTTCTTACATGTGTAAACTATAATCCCATGATTTACTTTTGAATTTATGTTCCATGATCTTTATCCTTATGCTTGAATGGTTTTGAGGTGAAAAATGTTCATAGGAATATCTTAGAACAAAGTTTAGCTAAGAGCTTTTGATTCATCCAAAGTTTGGTATTTGTTTCTACAAGGGACTACTTTGAACGTGTATAACTTTTTATATACATGGAATTTTTCATCTTAAGACCCACCAAATGATATATAATTGAGTTAGCTTTCTAATACCTAAGAGAAAAGTTATGTCCCTCTAAAGGGGTGTATGTCACCTAACAATCACCTAAGGCTACTGGAATGGGTGTGTGATTGGCTAGGCGTCGCCTAACTTGGCTTGGGCGATTGACTGGGCATCTCCCAAATCATTTCCCAGTGCCAAAAACACTCTGTTTTGACTCTAATCAAGGGTGTTAAAGTCAATTCACATCTCTAAACCATCTCTAATAACTTCAAAACATTTTGTAGATTAATTAAACACATTAACTTCATTCTCTTAACCTTAAGAAATTAGTAAGCAAATGAAAAACCCTCCTCCATTCCTATGAACAAAATCCAAGTGTCATCTCTTAAGAATCAAGAATTTATGTTCCAAATTCAAAGTTCTCTCTAAGGATTCTTTCAATCAACGTATGTGGGGTTATGAACAAGGGTATCCTTTCACCCTTGTGACCAAGTTACATAATTTTAAGATTTAATTCACTTGTTTTGAATTAGGATTCATACCTTAGTTTCTATATTCTTGAAGCATGTGATTTTCATGAGATTTTAAGCTTTATATGTATCAAGAAGTGCTTACGTTTATGTTTTTAATTACATGATTTATATTATGAGTGACATTGTACTATCTTGACTTACTATTGTTGAAGTATTTCAAGATTGTTATTGAGCATGAAGTATTATTTTGAATTGAGATGAATTTAAGTGTTAAGATTTCAAGAAGATTATGCTCTTAAGTTTTATTTAATGAGTTTGTACCAAGAATGATTTTGAGATTTTAAGAAGCCTATGAGCTTAAGTTTCTTTGATGGTTTTATACAAAGATTTAAAGCAAGAATTCATCTTATGATCCTAAGTTTAAAGATGGAATCCACATTTATTCAGTTTGATTATAGTTTTAAGCGAAAAGAAGCATAGTTGGTTTTCTATATTAACTCTTATTCTATCTTGAGGTGGATTTCCTAAAGAAAGAGCATATAAGTAATATGAGAGTAGAATTTAGCACCAAGTTAGGTATGATTCCAAGGTCCCATTCCCCAGAACTATGTGCCACCATAGGTTTTTAATACCCATAAATGTGTTCAATATAGTGATCACTCTAGAAAGGTTCTATATTAATGAAAATGGTAGAAAAACTCTACCAATGTGGGTAAGTGATGTTGGACTCTATTATAGATCACATGGTTTATGTCAGTTAGAAGAACCTCCCAAAAAAAGTATAATTACAACTTTTAGAACTAAGTGTTATGGCTCACAAGAATTATATAATATGCTTTATTATTCATGATTTATGATTTTTAGCATTCAGTTATTCAAGCTCAAGGTGAGTCATGTACACTTAGCATGCATTATTTTAAAGTTTACGTGTACATTGAGTTATTGTTTTACTTATGCATTCACCCCTACATACTAAGTATATTCCAGAAGTACTGCTCCACATATATGTCTATGTGCTACATTGTCTCATAATGTATGTACCCGTTGTAGCCCACACATCATAACCAGATAGTGTGCAACTTCTAATCAGCAGGTGATGAGCCCTTTTTCTTCGAGGTCTCGAAATAGTCATAGTTCGAGTAACATCTTAATTTCTTTAATTACTCGTATATATTAGGGATGGTTGGGGGTCATGTCCCAGCTACCTATAGTCAGTATTAGTAGAGGTTTCATAGGCAGTCACTATAGTTAATGTATTTAATATCAATTTTCATTTTCTATAACTAGAGTTGTAATTATTTTATACATTTTTGTAATGAGCCTAATTATTAAAGACATATCATCTTCTTATTCCTTTGAAATTAATGTATCTTATTTAGTTTCTCATGAGTTATGCTAGTATAAGGGTTAGCTTAGGATCACTTATGGTCCTAAGCACCGTGCGACGTCCAGGGGGTAGTCTTGGGATGTTATAAACTTGGTATCAGAGAACAGAGTTCAAGTGTCCTAGGATGTCTATGAAGTCATTTCTAGTAGAGTCTTGCGGAATGGTACAGAGATGTCTATACTTTTCTTTAAGAGGTTACAGGGCATTTAAGAAATATTTCTCTTCTTCATGCTCTAGATCATGCTGTAAAGTTTTTCTCTTAGAAACTTCTTTAGGTTTTTGTGTTACTTTATAATTCTCTATCTATAACCTTCTGAGATAACGTGAGTACTAGATTTCGATTCCTCCCAAGATGATGCTCTCAAATTTACTATCAGTAACTTTAGAAGTCACACAATAGGCTTAAGAAGAGCACTCTAGTGTGTTATAAATCCCTTAAGCTGAAAGCTTGTGTCATCATCCATATGAGTTGTTTAGTTAATATAGAACAAAATATGTATTCATGTTCCTTATTAACCCCATTTATCCAGATAGTGCTATGAGAAGAGATAGTATGAACTTAAATTATAAATAAAGTTTGAATTTGAGGGATATTTTAACCTTGAGTGTTAAGATTCATAAGTAGTAGAACATTCTTATAGTTAGAGGTATGGGTTTAGAAGTGTAGTGACAATAAAGGAGGTAATGATAGTTGATCGAAAGTATATAGGTGAACTTTTGCATACAATCTTGTTAGTAGTGAGGGGATAGGTCTTTATGTGTTAGTTTAGGAGTAATGAATATGGTACAACTTTCTTTGTTGAAGGTAGAGAAGGAATGATTGATTGTATTATTGTGTTAGAGAAGTATAGGTTATTGAGGAAAGTATTTGGTGGTTGAGCATTGTGAATTTTGGCTTTTCTTGAGGTTTCAAGGAGTTTAGTAGAAACTTATAGAGCTATGAAAGAAATTTAGGTGTATATATGGGTGAATAGTAGTGATGTGTAGAGAGAGGATGTGCTAATGGATTATAATAAAATAGGCCATACGATCATGATCAATTATAATTATTATGAGGTTCTAGTGTACTAGTGTTTCTTGATATTTTATTTTATCGTTTCCAAGTGAGAATAGTATATGATGTTGGGTTGCTAATCATATCTAGAACTAAACACTAAGTTTGAATAGTGGATGATCATCAAGGTGGAAATAATGATTTCTTGCTTAGTGATGCTAGTCATACAGAGGTGAACCAGTAGGCTTGAAATAGTGCATGTAAGAATATAAGATTATTGATTTGAGATTTAGTATGATGTTATAGGTATGAATTAGATGTGTACCCAAGGTGATATGGGGGATGCATAATTTTCCAAGATTATTAAAGGTTATGTGTGGTAGTAGTACCCTCGAGTTGCTAAACGGGATGAAGGCTAGTTATATAGTATATGGTGTTCTTAATAGCTAATTTGAGTTATTGATAAGTGATGTTGAGTCTTCTGGTATGATTTTTATTCTCGTGATTTAGGGAAAAATATAAATTTAGAGATGTGATAATGGTAGGCTATGATGGAAAAGAGGCATATTATGTGTTTAGTAAGGCAAGCATGTTGTCAAGAAGGGGGTAAGTATGTGATGAGTGCTGAAGATAAGGAAAGTTAAGGATAGTAGATGCTAAGAGAGTGCTCAAGGATGAAGTAAGTATAGTTCATTAAGATTTAGAATTTAACTCTGAATCTGGGGTGATTGATCTAACAAAAAGATGAGTTGACATTCTAGATGGTGTGAACTCAGGTATGGTGATGCTCATGTAGATTCTAAGATAGTAAGTGTTCAAGTTATTATATGATAACCACTGGGGCTATATAAAGTTAAGAGTTTTATCTTAGAAGGAAGTATTAGTAGTGGATTTTACACTTTCAGGGTAAATTTCTTATTTATGTGTATTATTATATCTTGGACCCTAGAGTAATGTAGTTACAGTTTAGTTTAGAATTTATTAAGGGTCCACAAACTTAGAATGATGTCAAATAGCTAAGTGGTATATGATAGAATAAGAAACCAAGTCAAACTTTCAGATTCTAGTAATGATGTTAGTGTGTTCTAGAACATTAGTATGGGAGAAAGATGCGCACCCATTGTTATCCTAGTGAACATTTTTGTACTTCAGTCATCACGATATTTACTCATGCCTTATATGTCAGTTTCTATAGGGTTTATACCCATGTTTCTATATTCTTGAATCATATATGGTTCCAGTCGTTAGTAGGAGTTCTAGATCACTTAGCAGTATGAATCATATTTCATGAATTTTTGAACTCCAAAGTCAGGTTATGAAGTTCATGACTAATGTACTTATGCTTCACAGTACGCTCAATTCTTAGAACTCACGGCCTCAGTTAAGTGTCCAAGTTATGTATAGTATTCTTTCATATTCCAGGTCCTTATGTTCTAATCCTTCAATAGCCTCTCCTTGTAAATTGATAGTGAAAATGAGCAATCGTTTAGAGAACAGAGAGTAAATGTCTCATATTGGGAAAAATATTGTTGCGTGCTTATTGTACCTCAGGTTATAAGTGTGAAGGATGATTAAGGCAGAGCTTTTTGATGTACACATGGTTAGTTGAAATTATATGTGTGTTTTCCTAGGAATAGTGCATAGAAGTCATTATTCATAGAGGTTTAGAGAATATGAGAGAAATGCTTTTATGGATGTTTTCTTAGAATTTCTTATGTGGCTATAATGATAGGCTTGGATGTCGTCTTTGTATATAAGTGGATGGTTGCATTATGTGCTAGTGAATTCCTAGTAAGAGCATTGAATTTAGTTATTGAAGGGGTAAGAAGAGTTATTCTTGCAATATAAAGTTGTGAAAATGCATGGATATTGAATTCATGGTTTAGATTAGTGTTATGGTGTTATGTGTAGTACTTTGTAGATTCGAATAGGTTTGAAAATTCTGAGAGAATTAAGTTCAGATCAGACTTCAGTAGATAGGATTATCAGTGCCATGTGAAGATCATAAGTATCCTCAAGTAAAGTCCAGTATATATAGGGAACGTATAGTTGAGGGCGTATTTGAGGAGTATGTCTAAGCTTGAAAATGACAGGTTTATTGCCTAAGGCCTAGTAATTCTAGCCCAACTTAGGTTTCATAGGCCTATGTTACATGTTACAAAGTTATAGAAATACTAAGATTCCTTGCTCAAATAACTTATACAAATCATGCGCAAGAATTCTTTCCTCCCTAAGGTTATTAGAACTTCTTGCAAGGAGTGTTGAAGATATACTCCAGTTGAGCATAAGCTTTCAGTATAATTCAGTCGGTATAGCCAGCAATCCAGTTTACTAGTCAGAAAGACAAGTTCCTATTAGTTTTCATCTTTCCATCTAGTCTTACTATCCAAAGTTTCATGAATATGGCTATTCCATGAGGTAATTATTCACATATATGTAAGTTGTGAATTTAGTCCAGTCCATGCATCATGTTTTAGATTCAGCTATTTAGTGATGACTCAGTTCATAAGTGTTAGCGTATAATCTAAGTTTTCCAAGTATTCCAGCTCAGACAATGTAATATCCCATGTACGATGTTAGTCTCGTTGTCTCATGGTTCATGAGTGCATAGGTCATCACTTGGCAGTCCTAAATGTATGATTGTAACATGAACACTTCAAGCGTGTTCTAAATTCTCAGCATGAATCAGCTCCTTATAGTAAGTAAAGTCAAGTTAGGTTAGAATTCAGTGTCATGATGAAAGTTTAAATGTTTCAGCTCAGTTATATACTTTCTTAGCAAACATATCATCTCTACATTATTCCATAATTCAAAGACTTCAACGAGTTCCTATCTATCATTCTGGAATAAATGATTCTAAGGGGGAGATAATATAACACCCTATATTTTTGGGCTAGACTTTGAAGTGTCGTCTTATGTGTGTAAACTATAATCCCATGATTTACTTTTGAATTCATATGTCATGATCTTTATTCTAGTTTGTGAAGTTCTTTTGAGGTGTAAAATGTTCATAGGAATCACTTAGAACAAAGTTGAGCTAAGAGCCTTCGATACGTTAAAATTTTGGTATTTGATTCTACAAGGTCCTACTTTGAACGTGTATAACTTTTTATCTACATGAAAATTTTCAACTGAAGACCCACCAAATGATAGATAATTAAGTTATTGTAAGATCCCGCAAAATCCTAAGCTTAACTTACTCCCTAAAAGCTTGTTAAGGTGTCCCAGACTTAGAAAATTTTAGCTAAGGATTCAAACTTAGTATTATTTTATCCTTCTTAGGTTAGTAACTCTATTTCACGACTATTATGACCTTAAAATATCGATCTTTAGACTGATTCATGATCAGAAATATCAGTAGGTATTTTCGAACAAGTTTCAGAATTTGTGGACCTCATTTAGACCATGTTTAAGTGATTAAAATAGTGAGTAAATGAGATATCAACGTGTCTCGTCATCCATCGTGTCGATAGATAAAAATTTCCACCATTTCAGTGCAAATTCTAGTTAACCAACGTGGACTCAACATGGCGTGTTAACCATTGCATTGATGCCAAGACGCGGCGTGTCAATCTTCTTATCAACAGTTCAGTTTTTAGTCATTAAAAAGCAGTATCCTTAGGGGTATTTGGGTTTTTTACCACATCCATCAGCCCCCAAAAACACAAAATTTAGCCTTCTATTTGCAATATACACTTAATATTTCCCAAATTTCTTAAGAACAAAAACCCTAGGTGATTGAATTTCAAATTAAAGGCTCAAGATTTCACTATTAATCTTCAAGAAGTTAGCAACCAAGGTATGTGAAGTGTTCATCCAAGGGTTCCTTCCACCCTTGGAGTGCAAGAAAATATTTTAAGCCTCAAGTAGTTTGATTTCATGATTTCAGTGATTGGAATTTATGTGTATTCATGATTATTATTTGAATTAAGTTCCTATTTCAAGATTTATTACGCGCTTCATGTGGAGTGGATTATTATATGTTTAGATTCGGGTGAATCCATGATTAAACTCTTGAAATTGTGAAATTGGAATTGAATTATGATGCTCACATGTTGTTTAGTATTATGTTCATATACTATGCCATGCAAGTGTTTGATAAAATGCCTATAAAGAAACATTATGAACAAGTGTGCATTTTTATGCTATGCAAGACCATGTGATGCTTTAATTTTTATGTTACTGAGTTCTGAGGGTATTTAATACCCGACAATTTAGCTGTTTACCTAGAGCCAGTGTCAGTTAAAGAATAATCTCAGTAATGCCTCGATCAATAGAATTCAGTCAAATTTTGATTAGTAGTACTCTCAGTTAGTTATAGGAATCAGGAAAACTCAGTAGACTCAGTATCATGTCCAGTCTAGTGTTGTATTTACTTGAAAACTCAATCATTTAATAGAACTCAGTAGTACTCCATCAGTTAACGGAACCCAGTAAACTCTGTTCAGTTAAACAGTATAATTAGTAACAATTCATTCCAGCCTAGTACAGTATAGAAATCAGTTCAGTGTCTATTCAGTTGGGAGTAGGATTCAACACTGAGCGAACCCTGGGATGGAGGCATTTCTGTAAGCAGAATAGGTTTGAACCTTAGTATCAATCCCTGTGTTATAGAACTACGTAGCCAGCATAAGTTGAGATATCTTCCTGCCAGACATTATGAGGGTTAATGCATCTCCTTTAAGTTTTCTCACCAGCGAGGGTTGATGAAAGAGCTTCCTGTTAAAGAAAAGTTTGTCTTTACCAGTGGTACGGTACTGATACCCTTCCAACTGGGGTTACAGGTTGGACCCCACTCTATTCAGAAAGGGGTATGTCAGTTAGATAATTACCTCCCACAGTTTTAGTTTTAGATTCAGTCTTAGTACAAAATTCAGTTTAGTTCTACAGATTTAGAACTGTCAGACACAGTCACTCAGTTCAGTAAGGAACTTGGTAAGGATCTGCCAAATTAGAACTGTCAGATACACTCATTCAGCTATCAGTTATACAATATTAGTAAACTAGCTATTTATAACTCAGTATCCAGTGTCATCATGACTTCAGTTACAGTTTATATATTTCATGCCTGTACTCTCATTCAATTATACTTATATGATTTTGTCAGTATTGCTCATGCATATTAACCTATGAACTTCAGCCTACCTCATATATCATACCAGTACATTCAAAGTACTGACGCATACCTTTCTTTTGTGCTATGACCTCTTATATCATAGGTTCAGGTACACGGACTCCGAATCATACATAGCAGCCCGATCCATCCGCAACAAACTAAGTGGTGAGCCCTTATAGTTTGAGGACAGATTTATTATTCCAGTATTTTAGTACTCAGTTTATTTTAGTAGTCATAGTTAGTTGGGGACTTGTCCCATCAGCTCCTTATTCAAATTGTAGAGGCTTTTCATACTAGAGTATTTTTAGATAGATATTTTAGTTTTGGTATTGTTATATTGTATTCATTTTTATTTCAGATTTGAACCTTATGGAAGATTTTTACCTAATTTCTATATAATTATAGTATTACTATTCAGTTATCGTAGCAGGTACCAGTTATGGGTTAGCTTGTGGTCCCTCAGGATTATGAGCGTCATGTAGCATCCAGGGTACAGACTCAGGGCTTTATAAACTAGGTATCAGATCCTATTTTTCATTATATTCCTAGGATGTTTGAAAGCCACATATAGTGGAGTCTTATGCATAGGTGTGTAGCGCACCACACTTATGAACAAGAGGCTACGAGATGTTTTAGGAAAAGTTTCCCTTCTTTTAGAACTTATATCGTGTAAGTGAGTATGAGCTTCAGTTAAACACTTTGTCTAATACAAGTTTCTCTTCCATTTATAGAATATCTCTACCAAGAGGACTAATGGAAGAGGAATGGAAGACAAGCCAGAACCCCAACCCACCAGCCAGATCCTCTGGATGAACATGTATCCTACTATGAGTTTAGAGTTTCCTTCATAACCCTAGCTTATTTGTGAAAGCCCAGAATGAACGCGCAACTACAGTTCTAGCTAACCTAGTGTCCAATACCACTACTGGCAAGATTCTTGATTTTACCCTAATTCACCCTCCATTTTTTACAATGTCTAAGTCAGATAAGGCCCTAAGGAATTTGTAGATTAAGTGTAGAAAGTTACTAATATTATGGTGATGGCTTCTGTTGAGAGTGCTGAGGTTGCCGTATATCAGTTGTAAGATGTGGCTCACTCATGGTTTATATCATGGAAAGCAAAAAGGGTCGCAGATGCAGGGCATAAAGAATAGGAGGAGTTTGTTGTTGCTTTTCTAGATAGGTTATTCCCAGTGGAGTTGAGGGAAGCGAAGGATTTGGAGTGTATAAACTTGAAGCAGGGCAATATGATAGTACCCGAGTATTTTCTCAAGTTTACTCAGTTAGCCAGATATGCCCCTCGTGTGGTAGCAGATAGAAGAGCAAAGATGAGTATTTTTTTCTCAAGGGTGTCTAGAAGTGTGGTTAAAAAGTTTAGGACCGCAATGTTGATCAAGTATATAGAGATATCTAGGCTCATGGTCCATGCTCAACAGATAGAAGAGGCC
Organism: Capsicum baccatum var. pendulum; assembly: GCA_030864225.1. NCBI lineage: Eukaryota > Viridiplantae > Streptophyta > Magnoliopsida > Solanales > Solanaceae > Capsicum > Capsicum baccatum. The sequence continues at coordinate 142,267,768 of CM061552.1, forward strand.
AAGACTAAAGAGAAGATGGAGGGCAAGAGAGCAAGAACAGGTACTTTCAACTTCGCTCAGCCTAAGCCAGAGGGTGGGAAGCATTCTTAGTTCCACCCAAAATCCTCAATTCCATCTCCATCCTCAGCCAGTGCTCCTGTGCCAAAATTCAAAGATGGCAACAGGGATAGGGCGTTCGGCCCTAAACCTTATGGTAGTGTTAGCAGTTCTTGAACAAATCCTCTTTGCCAGAAGTGTGGCAGAAACCATCAGGGTATCTATAGAGATAGCAGTAACATATGTTTCGGATGTGGCAAGCCAGTCCATAGAGTCAGACAGTGTCCTCGAGTAGGTTTGTAGAGTCAGCATAATTGTCCCCCAGCTCAGTCCGGTAACCCAAATCAGCAGAGTGCCTCTTCCAGTGCCACCAGTAGGCAATGCCTAAAAACACTTTTCGCTCTTCAGTCCCGACAGGATCAGGAGAGTTCTCATGATGTGGTCACTGCTACATTACAAGTTTGTCATTTGTATATTTATGCTTTGCTAGATCCAGGAGCTTTCCTGTCCTTTGTTACTAGTTATATAGATGTTGACTTCAAAGTTAGTCCTGGAATACTAGAAGAGTCTTTCTCTATCTCTACCCTAGTGGTTAAATCTATCATAGCCCATTAGGTATACAAGAATATCTTAGAAAGTCACTTTAGCAGGCTTAGTCGAATTAGAGATGATCATTTTTTATGTCATTCTAGGCATGGATTGGCTTCATTCCTAATATGCCTCAGTCGACTACAAAAATAGAATTGTCCATTTTCAGTTCCCTAATGAACCCGTCCTTGAGTATAGGCATAGTACTTTAGCACTTAGGGGTCAACTTATTTCCTACCTAAGGGAAAGGAAAATTATATCTAAGGTATGTGTCTACCATCTCATTCGAGTCCAAAACTCCAGTTCTGAAACCCTTAATCTTGAATCAGTGTCAGTAGCATATCAATTCCCATACGTGTTTCCCAAAGATCTTCCTGGAGTTCCTCCAAAAAGGGAAATTGACTTCAAAATAAACCTTCTTCCAGATACTCAGCCTATCCCTATTCCTCCATATAGGATGGAACCTTCTGAACTTAAAGAATTAAAAGAACAGTTGAAAGATCTCCTAGATAAGGGATTCATTAGACGCAGTGTGTCCTCATGGGGTACACTAGTTCTATTCATGCGTAAGAAATACGGCTCCCTCAGAATGTGTATTAACTACCATTATTTAAATAAAGTCACAGTCAAGAAAAAGTATCTACTTCCCAGAATAGATGAATTGTTTGACTAACTTTAGGGTGCTAGTTACTTTTCTAAGATAGACCTTAGATCAGTCTATCATCAGCTTAGAGTCAGAAAATGTGATATTCTGAGAACAACTTTCATAACTCGATATGGTTACTTCAAATTCTTAGTCATGTCCTTTGGTGTTACCAATTCCCCAGTTGCTTTCATAGACTTAATGAACCGTATTTTCAAGCAGTACTAGGACCTATGCATCATAGTCTTCATAGATGATATACTTGCTTACTCCCGTAGTGAGCATGATCATGCAAACCATCTCAGAATAGTATTATACACTCTTAGAAACCATCAGCTATTCACTAAATTCAGTAAGTGTGAATTTTGGCTAAGCTCAATTGCTTTCCTCAGTCATATCATCTCTGGTGATGGCATTAGAGTTGATCCCCAAGAGATTGAAGAAGTGATAAATTTTCCCAAACCCATCTCTCCATAAGATATCAGGAGTTTCTTGGGATTGATCGGCTATTACCGATGGTTTGTTGAGGAATTTTCTTCTATTGCATCCCTATGTCCAGATTGACTCATAGGAAAGTCAAGTTTCAGTGGTCAGATTCTTGCGAGAATAGGTTTTAGGAGTTGAAGACTCGACTCACCTCAGCCTCAGTTCTTGCCTTACCGAATGGTTCAAATGGTTTTGTTGTCTATTGTAATTTATCCAAAGTAGGTTTCGGTTGTGTCCTCATGTAGAAAGGTAAGGTTATAGCTTATGCCTCTAGATAGCTTAAGCCCCAGGAAAAGAACTATTCAACTCATTATTTTGAGTTAGCAGTAGTAGTATTTGCCTTAAAGATTTGGAGGCACTGTTTGTATAGAGTACACGTTGATTTGCTCATAGACCATAAGAGCCTAAGTATGTATTCTCTCAGAAAGATCTAAACCTCAGCTAGAGAAGGTGGTTGGAGTTGTTGAAGGACTACAACATGAGCATCATGTATCATCCGAGTAAAGCCAATGTAGTAGTTGATGCTCTTAATAGGATGTCTATGGGGAGTGTTGCTCATGTGGAGGATAGTAAGAAGAAGTTAGATCAGGAAGTTCATTAGTTTTCCCGATAAGGTGTTCGCTTAGTTGATTCATCAGAAGGTAGCGTGTGGGTGCAGAGTAGTTCAAAATCATCCCTAGTTTCCAAGGTGAAGGAAAAGAAGGAAAGGGATCCCAGTCTAGTCAAGTTGAAGGAATCAGTTAGATATCAAAAGATAGAGGTTTTCTCCCCAGAGGGAGATGGTGTGTTGCGCTGCCAGGGTTGGTTATGTGTGTCAGGTGTAGATGACTTAAGGCAGTGAATTCTTCCAAAGGCGCATGGGGCATATTACTTTTTTCATCCAAGGGCTACTAAGATGTACCTTGATTTATGGGAAATCTATTCGTGGAATAGGATGAAGAGAGATATTACAGATTTTGTGGCTAAGTGCTCAACATGTTAACAGGTTAAGATTGAGCATCAGAAGCTTAGTGGGTCTATACAGGAGTTCAGCATTCCCACATAGAAATAGGAAGAAGTGAACATGGACTTTGTGATGAGTTTGCCTTTTACTCATCGCCAGCATGATTCAATTTGGGTCATTGTGGATAGGATGACCAAATCACCTCATTTCTTTCCAGTCCATACCTCTTATTCAGCCAAGGATTATGCCAAACTCTATATCAAGGAGTTAGCCAGATTGCACAGTATTTTGCTGTCTATTATCTCAGATAGAGGTACCCAATTCACCTCTTATTTTTGGAAGGAATTCCAAAAAAGTCTTAGTACCTAAGTTTATCTTAGAACAACCTTTCACCCTCAGATAGGTATTTAAGCAAAATGGACCATTCAACTTTAAAGGATATGTTGTGAACATGTGCGATAGACTTTAAAGGTAGTTGAGATGACCATTTTTCTTTGATTGAATTTGCATATAACAACAACTATGATTCTAATATTCAGATGGTCCCATTTGAGGTTCTTTATGGGATGAGGTCTAGATCTCCCATTAGTTGGTTTAAAGTAGGTGAGACCACAGTTCTGGGGCCTGACTTGGTGTTTGACACCTTAGAGAAAGTCCAATTGATTAGGGAAAGGCTTAAATAGTTTAGAGCTAACAAAAATCATATGCAGATGTACGTAGGAAGGATCTCAAATTCGAGATTGGTGATTTTGTGTATTTGAAAATCTTTCCTATGAAAGGAATGAATAGGTTTGGAAAGATGGGGAAACTTAGTCCCCGATATGTCTGTCCTTACCAAATTCTTAGTGGTTTTGAAAAGGTAGCTTATAAGCTTCACTTGCCTTCAGACTTAGCTTCAGTGCAACCAGTGTGCTATGTCTCCTTGATAAAGAAATGCATAAGGAGCCCAACAGTCGTAGTCCCTAAAGAGGGCATAAATGTTCAGAACAACCTCTCTTATGAAGAGATTCCAATCAAAATCCTTGACTATCAGATTCGCAGACTGAGGAATAAAGAAGTTTCTCTAGTGAAAGTTCTTGGGTGGAATCAGTCTATTGAGGGTGATACTTGGGAAGCATAAGCAGACATGCGGACCAAGTATCCTCACCTCTTCTCGACAAAGTCAGAATCATCCCAAGCTAACAATTTTTCTTGGCATTTACTCAATCTCATATTCAGATATAGCTATCAACTTGGTATCAGTTAACAATGCATACTCAGTTAGGCATTCACGAATTAGTTCAGTCGTGTACTCAGGCATCAGACATACATGTTCAGTGTATAAACTCATCTTATCAGTAATCCCAGTCATGCATTAATGAATCATGTTTAGCTATGTAAACATCCAACATATATGCATATTTAGTTTAATAATTCAGTATATCAGTAACTTCAATCATGAAATCATGTTTCAGTTGTGCATGTCCAGTGTTTAGATCTAGTCTATTAATATTTTCAGTTTAATCAGCCTCATTCGAGGACAAATATTCCCAAGAGGGAGATATTGTAAGACCCCATAAGATCCTAAGTTTAACTCAGTCCCTAAAAGCTTGTTAAGGTGTCTCAGACTTAGAAAATTTTAGCTAAGTATTCAGACTTAGTATTATTTTAGCCTTCATAGTTTGGTAACTCTATTTCATGACTCTTATAACCTTAAAATGTCGATCTTTATATTGATTCATGATTAGAAATGTCAGTAGGTTTTTCTGGAAAAGTTTCAAAATTTTTAGACCTCATTTAGACCATATTCGAGTGACTAAAATAGTAAGTCGATGCGATATCAAAGTGTCACATCGTCCATCGCATCTATAGATAAAAATTTCCCTCAGTTCAGTGCAAATTCCAGTGAACTGACATGGACTCGATGAGGCATGTTGGCTAATTCGTTGATGCCAATGATATGGCTCGTCAATTTTTAGTCATTAAAAAGACACATCCGAAGGGATATTTCGGTCTTTTGCCATATCCGTCCACCCCCAAAAACAAAAAATTTAGCCTTCAATTTGTAATATACACTCAATATTTCACAAATTTCTCAAGAATAGAAACCCTAGGTGATTGAATTTCAAATTCAAGGATCAAGATTCAATCATTAATCTTCAAGAAGTTAGCAATGAAGGTATGTGAAGAGTTCATCCAAGTGTTCCTTCCACCCTTAGAGTCCAAGAAACTCTTTTAAACCTCAAGTAGTTTGATTTAATGATTTCCATGATTTGAATTTATGTGTATTCATGATTATTATCTGAATTAGGTTCCTATTTCATAATTTATTATACATTTCATGTGGAATTGATTATTATATGTGTAGATTCGAGTGAATCCATGATTAAATCCTTGAAATTGTGAAATTGGAATTGAATCATGATGCTCACATGTTGTTTAGTATTATGTGCATATACTATCACATTATGAACAAGTGTGCATTTTTATGCTATGCAAGATCATGTGATGCTTTACTTTTCATGTTATCGAGTCCTGGGGGTATTTAATACCCGGCAATTTAGCTGTTTACTTAGATCCGTTGTTAGTTACAAAATAATCTCAGTAATTCCTCAACCAATAGAATTCAGTCATGTTACTATCATTAGTGCTCTCAGTCAGTTACAGGACTTGGAAAAACTCAGTAGACTCAGTATCATTTCCTGTTTAGTTCAGTATTCAGTTCAAAACTCAATCAGTTAATAGAACTTAGTAGTACTTTGTCAGTTAACAGAACCTAGTAAACTCAGTTCAATTTAGTTAAAAAATATAGTCAGTAATAGTTTAGTCCATCCTAGTACAGCCTAGAAATCAATTCAGTGTCTATTCAGTTGGGAGTACGATTCAGCACTGAGCGAACCCAGCGATTGAGGCATTCGTGTCAGTAGGAAGGGTTTTACCCTTATTAGTAATCCCTACATTATAGAAATACATAGCCAGCATAGGTTGAGATATATTCCTACCAGACATTATGAGGGTTATGCATCTCATTTGAGTTTTTCTGCCAGCGAGGGTTGACGAAAGAGCTTCTTGGTAGTGAGGGTTAATTAACAACATGTCTTTACCAGTGGCACGGTACTAACACCCTTCCAATTAGAGTTATAGGTTAGACCCTAATCTATTAAAAAAGGGACATATCAGTTAGATGATTACCTCCCACAATCTTAGTTTCAGATTTAGTCTCAGTACAGAACTCAGTTAAGTTCTACAGATTTAGGACTGTCAAACACAGTCAATCAATTCATACAGAACTCGGTATAATTCCATCGAATTAGGACTATTATATACAGTTATTCATCTATCAGTTATACAATATCAGGAGACTCAGATATCAATAAATTAGTAATTTAGAACTTAGTATTTGGTGTCATCATGAATTCAGTTATAGTTTACTTATTTCATACATTTAGTCTCATTCAGTTATACTCATGTGATTCAGTCAGTATTGTTTATGCATATGAACCCATGCACTGCATCCTACCTCACTTAGCATACCAGTACATTCAGAGTACTGACGCATACCTTTCTTTTGCGCTATGATGTCTTATCTCATAGGTTCAGATGCACGGGCTCCCAATAATACTTAGCAACCTGATCCATAAATAGTAGACTTAGTGGTAAGCCCTAATAGTTCGAGTATAGATTTATTATTCTAGTATTTCAATACTCAATTTATTTTAATAGTCAGATTTATTTGGGGACTTTCCCATCAACTCCTTGGTTAGATAGTAAAGGATTTTCATAATAGTGTATTTTCAGATAGATGTTTCAAGTTTGGTATTTTTATACCGTATTTAGTTTTATTTTAGATTTGAACCTTAAGGAAGATTTTTGCCTAATTTTTGCATAATTATAGTATTACTATTCAATTATTGTAGTAGGTACCAGTCCTGGGTTAGATTGTGATCCTTTGGATTATGAGCACCGTGTAGTATCCGGGGTACAGACTCGGGGCATTACAGTTATCTTTCCAATTATATTAATTTTTCCTTAAGCCGATACCTGAACATACAGTTTTGGCCATCCTAAGGGGTGTACGTCGCCTAACAATCGCCTAAGGCTAATGGAATTATTGTGAAATTCCCTAGGGTTCGACCAACTTGGCTTTGGTGATTCACTAGGCATCGCCCAAGTCATTGCCTAGTGGGAAAACACTATGTTTTGACTCTAATCAAGGGAGTTGAAGTCATTTCACACCCCTAAACCATCACATTAACTTCATTTTCTTAACCCTAATAAATTAGTAAACAAATCAAAAACCCTCCTCCATTCCCAATAAAAAATCCAAGTGTTGTCTCTCATGAATTAAGAATTTAAGTTCCAAATTCAAAGTTCTCTCTAAGGATTCATTCAATAAAGGTATGTGGGGGTTATGAACAAGGGTATCCTTTCATCCTTGTGCCTAAGTTCTATGATTTTAACATTTAATTCACTTGTTTTAAATTAGGGTTTATACCCAAGTTTCTATATTCTTGAAGCATGTGATTTTCATAAGATTTAAACCTTTATGTATATCAGAAAGTGCTTATGTTTATGTTATTAATTCATGATTTATATTATGAGTGATATTGCACTATCTTGACTTATTAATGTTGAACTATTTCAAGATTCTTATTGAGCATGAAGTATTATTTTGTATTGGCATGAATTTAAAGCATGGAATTTTAAGCCCTAAGTTTAAGTGTTAGGATTTCAAGAAGATCATGCTCTTAAGTTTTATTTGATGAGTTTGTACCAAGAATGGTGTTGAGATTTCAAGAAGACTCTGATCTTTAGTTTCTTTGATGGTTTCATAAAAAGATTTAAAGCAAGAATTGATCTTATTATTCTAAGTTAAAATATGGAATCCACATTTATTCTGTTTGATTACAGTTTTAAGCAAAAAGAAGTATAACTGGTTTTCCTTATAAACTCTTGTGCTATTTTTAGGTGGATTTCCTAAAGAGAGAGCATATAAGTAATATGGGAGTAGTATTTACCGCTGAGTTGGGTATGATTCCAAGGTCTCATGCCCCAGATCTACGTGCCACCATAGGTTTTAATATCCATAAATGGGTATAGTATAGTGATCACTCTAGCTACGTTCTATTTTGATGGCAATGGTAGAATAACTCTACCAAAGTAGGTAAGAGATGTTGGACTCCATGATAGCTTAGATGGTTTATGTCGGTTGGAAGAACCTCCCAAAATAAAGAATAAGTACATCTTTTAGAACTAAGTGATATGACTCACAAGATTTATACAATAGAAATTATTATTCATGAATTATGATTTTCAACTTTCAGTTATTCAAGCTTAAGGTGAGTCATGAACACTTAGCATGCATTATTTTAAAGTTTATGTGTACATTGAGTTGTTGTTTTACTTATGCATTCAACCCCTCATACTCAGTACATTCCAGAAGTATGGAACCACATATATGTCTATATGCTACATTGTCTCATTATATAGATACTAATTGTAGCCCACACATCATAACCAGATAGTGAGCAGCTTTTAGTCAGCAGGTGATGAGTCCTTTTGCTTTGAGGGCTCGATACATTCATAGTTTGAGTAGCATCTTTTTTTCTTTATTCAGTCGTATTGATTAGAGATGGCTGGAGGTCATGTCCCGGCTACCTATAGTCAGTATTACTAGAGGCTTCATAGACAGTCAGTATAGTTGATGTATTTAATATCTGTTATGGTTTTGTGTAACTAGAGTTTTTATCATTTTATACAGTTTTGAATTGAACCTACTTAGTCAAGATATATCATCCGCTTATTCCTTTCAGATTAATGTATCTTATTTAGTTTCTCACAAGTTATGCCAGTATAAGGGTTAGCTTGGGATCACTTGTGGTCCTAAGCACCGAGTTACGTCTAGGGGGTAGTCTCGAGGTGTTACACTTTCACAAGGGAATGTCATTTAAGGATGAGAAAGAACTATCTTCTTCCTTTTTTATTGGTTACTTGAAAAAGATTTCAGACTAAAGAAGGTGATTAATTCGAGCAAAGTCTTTTCCTTTAGATGTGCTAATCCGAACTACAAGTGGTGGTTGAGGGTTGTGAAATACTTAAGTTCTAATAGGTTCATCATTAATGTTTATCAAAAGTATCAGAGATATGGTTTGGAGCACATTACGGTACAAAATCCTCACGCCAAGGCAGAGGTCCTTGGTTAATATTTCTAAAAATATTCCCTAATGGCTAAGGCCTTTATACAAGGGATATGACCAATCGACTCTTTACAAAATTAGGTGTTACGGTTAGTTATTAGAAGATATATACGGCCATGGGGATTGCCAAATACTTCGTTAGGGGGACACATAAGCATGAGTATACAGTCCTCGACACCTATCGTTACATTCTTGAGTCCATAAATCCCGGAAGTATGAAGACATTGAATACTGATGAAAACTGAAGGTACAAGTACTTTTCTGTATCCTATGGTTCTTGGATTCTTGGTTTTCAACATTTGAGAAAAGTCATAGCCATCGATGGGACTTTCTTGAGAAATAAGTATAATGAAGTTTTGTTAGAGGCGGTGGCACAAGATGCAGTGAGGCACATCTTTCCTGTCACTTTTTTTGTAGTGGACAAGGAATGTGATGCCTCGTATGAATATTTTTCTGAACAAATGCGAAGCTGCATCGAAGATACCTAAGAGTTGTATTTTATTTTCGATATGCATCCAAGTATCCTAAACAAGAGTTTAATTTTCTACACTTTAGCTCACTTTGGTTATTACATGAGGTATCTTGGAGATAATATTCGAAACAACTTTCACAATGAAAGGGTTGTACCCTTTTTTATAGAGAAGCTAAAGCATACAATAGAGATGAGTTTTTTTTACCATTTTAATCAGATAATGGATATGCATCCTAATGCATCATAACATCTCATACGTGTTGGTTTCAACAAATGGAGCCGGGCATTTTGTTTGGTAAATAGGTACATTCTTGTGAATTTAATGTCTTGTTTGATTTATAAGTTTAGTATGATGTCGTACTAAGTGACTATTTTGTACTACTAATTATTTCATGAAAGATGTGTGCGGTTCATGAAAGGAGGAGCCAAATTTGTTCTAGAAGCAGTATAACAAAAATCAACAAACATCAGTTTAGGGAATAGGTTACTTGCTCATCAAATAACAGATTACAGGTTCAGTATCGACGATCATGGTGATGTTTCCACGGTTAATCTTCAAGCAAGATCTTGTACGTGTAGAGCTTTTGACTTGCACAAAATACCTTGTCCACAAGCTATGACAGCGCTTCGAGCTCAATACGGTTCAAAATATGGAACTAAAATTTATGAGTGCTCGTCTCCATATTATTCGATGGAAAGATATACAATGGAATATAGTAAGAATATTATTCCTATGCCTCCTAAAGAATCTTTGGTTGTTCCTGTAGAGCTTTTAGGAAGATTAATACCTCCTCCATATATTGACCCAAGCTACATCAAATTGGGAAGAAGGTGATATAAAAGGAGGCATGGTGTCAGAGAATCATTCCCATCATGAAACAATAAGTTCTTTATATGTAAGAACGCTATCCACAAAAGAACTACATGACCGGATCACAATCCACCATGATCGTTGTAATAGTAAAACTTGTGTTGTTGTTTGATATGGACTTTGATATTTTTAACTCATTTTTGTGAACATAAATATTATTAGTTATTATATTAAATATCTTTTTATTAACTTGTGCATCAATAAAAAGAGGTAAAATAGGAACTAAATTCAATAGACCACAAAATTATTTTTAGCAGACTACCCATCTGTTGCAATGGATGGACATTTACTTGAAGAACACAATACAGTTCACCAAACTAAAATGTGTTTATCTAATATATGACCAATCTCTTGCAATAGATGAATAATCTATTCGAGTAACACCAATACAGTTCTTTCCACTAGTTTATAGTGTTCCAATAGATGACCAATCTATTTCAACAATTGGTCCATATGTTGAAAGAACTCAAAAGTTTTGCTATTGCTACTAGATTCAAAATTGTGCCAAATGCTCAATCCCTACCTCCAACCGTTGACATGTTGAGAATAAGAAATAGATAGAATGAAAATTAAATTAGAATTAAAAAGTCAAAGTTGACCAAACATAAATTCTTTAATTAAACAAAAGCAAAATTACATTAGGTAGGCAGATCAGATAAAAATTAAAAAAAAAATACATACGCTAAAAGAAAAACATAAGCTAATTATTATTATCATCATTATTATTATTATTGTTAGACATCCAAGTGTCATCCATAAGCAACAGGGCCCTCCTCAGCCTGCGAATCTCTCAGAGCATCCTTACTCTTATGGCTCCCAACTGTCACTACAGGTCATTAACCTACCTGTAAAGTTTCTGCATAGTGTCACGTAGAATAGAAATGTCTCAAATAGGAATAGTCATATCTAAAATACGAATGAATTGACAAAAAACGTAAACATAAAAGTAGAAAAAAAATCCGAATGTAATACAACGCATACTACAAAATAGGTAGATTTACACCAAAAAAAAATTATCTGAGTCAGGAAAAGGAATCTAGTCTTTGAAGAGAAGGGGTTGAAGATGTAATATGAAAGACGAGATGCAAGAAATAAATAAAGTGTAGTAGAATGAATGAGTATGGATGGACCTATTTATAGAGGATTGAATCCGAATGTGGTAGGTAAAAAGTCACGATTGTTTACCTCCCTTTTATTAATTACATTCAAGCTAGTGACTTTTAAATTAGTATGAAAAGTCATGACTTAATTAAATCAAGCTGGTGACTATTTTATTATTGTGACAAGTATGACTCTTCAAATTCTTAATATTAATTAGTTCTTAAAATTAAACGAACCATTTTTATTATTTAAATAATTGAAGACTTCTTACCTTTTCAATTACCATTTCTTTTAATAATATCTGTTTTTATTGAATTATGGCAATAGATGGTCCATCTATTACATTAGATTTTCTATTTGTTGCAATAGATGATCTATCTATGTAACAGATGGATAATATGTTGTAATAGATGGATTACCTGTTGCAATAGATTGATTATCTAATGCAACAGATATATTACCTAATGCAACAAATGTATTACCTATTCCAATAGATGGATTATCCATTGTAATAGATAGATTATCTGATGTAATACAAAGATTATCTGATGCAACTGATGGACCATCTTTTAGGGGCCATCTATTAATTAAAATTAAATAGTTGTTTTTTTATGGTTTTAAATTATGCTTATCATTTATTTCCTTATTAGTTTTTATGAACTATTTTCCTTTATTAAATAGTCGTGAATTTTCACCCTTTCAATAACCCTTTTTTGATTAATAACCATTTTAGTCAGTTTTTCCAACAGACGACTCATCTGTTGAATTAGATTTTTTATCTTTCAAATAACATAAACTAATGGCAAGAACTGTGTTGTGTTCTTCTAGAAGATCTGTGCAATAGATGTTCCATTTGTTGCAACATATTAGTCATGTGTTGGATGAACACAATGCTGTCTGATGAAGTGTATTGTGTTCGTCCAGCCAATGTCCATCTATTTGAACATATGGGTAATTTGCTAAATATATTTTTTATAGTCAGTCGTATTTAGTTTCTATTTGGTTACCTCTTTTTATTGATGTACAAGTTATTAAAAACATATTTTATATAATAAATAATAACATTTATATCCCCAACAATACGTTAAAATTATCAATGTCCATAATCAAATAACACAAGTAAACTATTACAATGATCATGGTGTATTACATACATAGTGCTTGTTTTTTCTTGACGGGCATGTAGTCCTTTGGCGTTTTAGGATGGCTACCTGTTGATCCTCTATAGTTTTATACACTACTTCATAATGAGAATTATAGATTCAACATGGTTTGACATTGATGAGGTAGGAAGAATAAGATATGTGCATATGAAAGGATTCATTTTCATCTGTCAAAGTTATGTATTACAAATTAGGTTATCATGACAACACACATAAAGTACAATGAGTTTGTGAATGCAGTTTTTAGCTCTTAGGCATTGATCCTTCAAACAAGATCATGCATTTTATTGTTAAGTTTGATAGGTACAAACTTATAAGGATGAAGGGCTCCAAAAAGGGGTTGTCGATCCCCTATTACAATTTAATAATGGTTTTGCTTATGTTTATGCATCCAGTTTGGAGAAGGGATCAATATTTGATGGCATTGTAGACATTTAATATTGATTGGACCAATTTTAATGGTGCAATGGACTTTGAGAAGGCCTTCTAAGCCTCCCACTGCAGCAAATAGGAATGAAAAACCAATAGAAATTCCCTTGGTCTAAATTTATATGGATGGGTTGCTCGGGGAATACTTTTATACAACATAAGATGATTTGGAGAATATAGTGCAGGAAAGGGGAGATGGAGAAGACCATATATTATCTCAAACCTTGTTTAAGAGGAAAAACTGGGCAACAAGTAAGGAACTTCTAGCCAATCTAGCTAATCTAGCCAATGAAATTGACTAGAAAGATAAAAAAATTGAATGTCTTACAAATGTGTAAGTGTTTCCTAAAATTAAAATTTGTCAGTCGCAGTTGAAAAGAAAAATGGTAAAGTAGACTGGAGCTGGACACATTGCTCGGGAACTGTGACTAGCTAGCTTGAACTAAATACCAACCTACAAAGCACAGGATCAAAACTCTAAGGAAACAACTTGGCGAGCACTAGGGATTGGTAAGATTTTTTGTCAAAAATGATACTTAAACCAACAACTCCTGAAGTAAAAATAAGGGAAGCCAAGGCATCAATTACTGTAGTTTAATTGGCATTTCATGCCTTCTGTTTATGGTTCTAATCAGGTCAATGGTAGTAGAAACAAAAAGGTTTTAAGTCGGGCTGAAATCACATGCCTTATCGTTTCCACTACCTTTGACCTTACCAGAACCAAAAGCAAAAGGACTGGGATGCAAGTTTAACTTCAGAAAATGCCACCTTGGCTTGATCCCTTATTTTTACTTCAGTAGTTGTTGGTTCAAGTTCCATTCCTGACTGACCATCTTACCACCCTTGGTGCTCACAAAGCTATAACCTCAGAGTTTTGATCTTACTCTTTGTGGGTCGTCACTCAGTCCCTGATAGCTAGTCGTAGTTCCCCAACAAAGTGCATAGCTCCAGTCCACTTCACCATTTTTCTTTTTAAAATTTACTGATGGATTTTTATTAATAGACACATTTTTATTTTTCAGCTCATTTAATTTTTTTATTTTTCATGTCAACTTCATCGACCAGATTTGCTACATGTTCCTTGCTACCCTGTGTTTCTTCTTTAATAAGGTCTGAGTTAATATATGGTCTTCAGTACCCCTCTTTCCCTCACAGATATTCTCCCAAGTACCTTCTATTGTATAAGTTCTATCCTAAGCAACCCAGCCATATATATTTTGACCAGAGCAATAACTATATTGATTTCCATTCTTGGTTGCAGTAGTGAAGGCTTTGGAGGCCTTTCAAAAGTTTATTGAACCTTTAAAATTAGTCGAATCACTATTGAATCTTTACACTACCAGAAAAAAACTAGGTCTCTTCTCCTAACTTGACACATAAACATTAGAAAAACCTTCATTAAACCATAACAGGGTATCGACACCTCTCACTTGGTCCCTCGTCCTTATCAGTTCGAACCTATTAATCATAACTATAAAATGCAATATCTTCTTTGAGTGATTAATACCTAATCAGTAGAAAAAATTCATTCACAACATTGGTGTACTCTATGTGTATTTTCATGATAACATGATCAGTAATACATACGTTCCACATATGAAGTGGTTCCATCTGCAAGCAGATTATTTCTCCGAACCCATCTTTACTCTAGACTCTTATGTTGGTCGAGCAAAAGTTGATCCACTTTCTCTTCCCTTTATCTGCCAACAAAATAAAAAGAAATAGTGTCAAATAAAATAATAATGGAAAGAATATTAAATTTGATGTCTGCATAATCTTAAAGAGCGTAACACAAAATTGAATGAATACAACACATTACAATAACCGTCCCAATATATGACTTATCTATTGCAACATGTGACATATCTGTGGTAACAGATGAGTTATCTGTTGCAATAGAAAACACATCTATGGAAACAAATGGATTACATATTGCAATAGGCAATGCATTTATGACAACAGATAGCTAACATGTTGCAACATATGTGTCATCCATTGGAATAAATCAAACCATTCTTGCCACTGGTTTGATTTCGTCTAATAGTTGATCCTTCTATTCCAACAGTTGATTCAATAGTTGCAACGGTTGGGGAATCTATTGCAACACCACTAACACCAACAACAAGATTAGAAACAACATCAATAACACATTCACCACAAGTTCCAACACCATAAACAACACAAACACCATATGTTCCAACACCACCAACAACATCAATAACAAAGAAACAAATAAAAAACATAAAAAAATTATAATACCAACAAGGCTTTTTAAGTTTTCTCGATAAACGACTTTTTTCTCATATTTCAATAAAAACAACAGTTCATTCATTCAAGACATAAAAGTCACCTTTCCTTTAATTTTTGCAATAAATAGGATATGGGTAATGGGTAAATAAATAAACACAACAACTGTAAATATCTAATTTAAATAACATAAAAAAAAGAATATAAGGAGGAACGAGTAATAGTAAACCATACATGTAATGTCAAAAAAATACAGAGATCAAAAGACCTATTTTAGTCGAGAAAAGATATAGATAGGTTGAGATCCAAAAGGATCCTCATGTTAAAGAGGAGAGAAAAGAGAAAAATAGGAGATGGTTGTGATTACCCTAAAGTGGAGAGAAAGAAAAAGAAGAGAGATGAATTAATTTATGGCTGAAGAAGAGATAACTCTATATATGTATTTTAAATATTCATTAATAACTTTGAGGGCACGAGGAGACGGTGACATTAAAAAGACAAGATAAAACTAATCAAGGAGGAAATTTTGGAGTTATCTAAAAAATATCTTTTACCACCTTAGTATTTTATCTTTTTTATCTTGGATAGACAATTACTTTAAAATAAAAAAAAAGATCATAAAATATATAAGTCATCTATTGTAACCCTCACTTCTATATTTTGTATATTGTAGGGCGCCCTTTATTGAGGAAGTTGCCTTCTTAGTTGAATAAGGCAAGAATGATGGATAGAGTTTTGGGATTATTACCTACTTGCTCCACTGTATAATTCAGTTATGATAACACAACTGTTTAGATGACAATTTCTGTTGGAAAATTTCCAATAGCTCAGTTATCTATCACAATAGATGGCAACGTCTATTGAATAATTTACAATAGATAGGTAATTTATTGTAATAGTTTTATTTATCTATTTGATATTTTCCGATAGATAAGTCATTTGTTGTAACAGGTTGAACATCTATTTTAATATAATTTCAACTAAGTTCATAGGTTCAACTACAATGTCAATTGATCTAGCTAGAACTATGGATTAGTTCATAGGATCAACTATAGCTTCAATTGAGTCGTTGCATTTGTATGATGTTGGTATTGTGCTCCTCCTGGCCTAAGTCATCCATTGATCAATCTGAGTTGAAATGATTCATAGTAGATTATTATTTGAAATGCCTAAATTGATCTATCAAGAACTAGGGGTGAGTTTATAGGGTTAACTACAATTTTAATTGAGTCATTGCAATTGCATAATGCTGCTATTACGTTTCTCCTGGACTAAGTTGTCCATAGATCAATCTGAGTTGAAATGATTCATTTTAGCTTATTACTTAAAATACCTAAATTGATCTAGCTATAATTAGGAATGAGTTCACCGAGTCAACTATAACTTCAATCAAATTGTTGAAATTGCATGACGTTAGTATTGCGTTTCTCCTAGCCTGAGTCATTCACCGATCAATATGAGTTAAAATGATTCATATTAGCTTATTATTTGAAAAGCCTAATTTGATCTAGCTAGAACTAGGGATAAGTTCATAAGGTCAACTACAGCTTTAATTGATTCGTTATAATTGCATGATGTTGGTATTGTGTTCCTCCTGTCCTAAGTCATCAACTGATCAATCTGTAATACCCCGTATTTCCCTAGCTTAATTTAACTCTCAGCACATGAGTATTCATATATAAAATTTTTAAAATACTCAGTATTTATCATTTTAGAGCTTACCATTACGTAGGAAATTAAGTTGTTTTCCAACGATATAAAATTCAACCAAATCCAATATCCGGGTTAAGAGTTATAACATATTTTGTAAAATAGTGTACCACCTAGTACAACAACGCATAATGGAGTCATGTCAAATGGAAATTATCAAAAACTAGTGAGCCAACACGATAAACCCATATTGCGAAGCAGTGCCAGTTCCCAATTGGCATTTTCCATTGAATCTCCGTGATGGTGTCGCATCGCACCATGAGCCAATTTCCCAATAGACCCTTTTTATACAGTTTCCAATCAAGTTCTGGTGGCTAATCGCGATGCCATGGCATCGCGGTGGAGGACAAAATCAGGACTTTTTAGTGATGAATTTTAATTATTCCTAGGGGTAATTTGGTATTTTCCACTACCCTAATCAGTCTAAACACAATTTATTAATCCCTAAAAGCTAATTAAGTTATTAGTTTCACTCGTTTTTCCATAATTTAAAAGATTTCTCTCACAAGGCATAACCCAAACCTTCAAGAATAAAGAACAAAGCTCAAGAAACTATTCAAGAATTAATATTCCCAGGTATGTTAGGTCTTCATTCGTGGGTTCCTTTCACCCATAGAGTCCAAGAACCCTTTTTAAACATATAATATCTCAAATTTATGAATTTCATGCTTGAAATTTATTTTATCATCTTCAGGATAGTAATTGGGGTTCAATTCATGAATAGTTATAAGTTTTCACAAAATTAAAATTGTTTATGTGATGAATTATGTGAATTGTATGCCAAAACCTTGAAATTACAATTGAGTATCGTATCATGATGTTCATGTGTTGACCATTATTATGTGAAATAATCCATGCTCCCCAAGTATTTGTTAAAATGCCAATGTGAAGTAAATAGTGGAATCATGATATGTCATTAGGTAGTCCCAATCATGTATAAGTTTATGCCCTACAAGTGTAAGATAAAATGTCTCTATGAATGGATTATGAACAAGTGGACATTGTTATGCTTTTCAAGAACATTCTATGCTTTATTTTTCCATGCTATTGAGTCCTGGGATATCCAATACCAAAAAATCTAACTATTTACCTAGAGCTACAGTAGTTATAGAATAATCTCAGTAATGTCACGATCAGTAGTACTCAGTCAGTTGCAGATTTTAGTAAACTCAGTCCAATTTTCTCAGTAAATACGATCAGTAACAGTTCAGTCACACTCAGTACAGTCCAGTAATCATTTCAGTGTCTATTCAGTTGGGCGTAGGATTCTGCACCGGCTAAACCCATGGATGGGGACTCATCTGCTAGTAAAGGGTGTATTCCTTAGAAGCAATCCTTGCATTTCAAAACTATGTAGCCAGTGTTGATTAAGTCATCAACCTACCAGTTGAGGGTTGATAAGGTGTTCTACCTACCAGATGAAGGTACCACTGTTCTTATTCAAAGCACCTGCCAGATGAGGGTGACTCAGCAACTTGTCTTAACCCATGGCACGGTACTGCCACCCTTCCAGCTGGGGTTACAGGTTGGACCCCAAATCTATTCAGAAAAGGGGCATGTCGATTAGATGATTACTTCCCAATTTTTTAGTTTCAGTCACAGTATAGAACTCAGTTCAGTTCTATAGAACTAGGACTTTCATACACAGTCAATCAGTATTAGTAACTCAGTTATTAGTAATCTCAGATATAAGTTATTCAGTTATCAGAACTCAGTTTTTATCTTAAATAAAAGATTAGATATAGTATACATGCATATATACAATATTGCTTACTCAATATTTATAATAGTTTTAGATTTCTATGTACTCAAAATCAATTATTCTATATCATTTAGTCAATTACTGTTCATGCACATGAGCTCTTGCATTTATCCATGACTCATATACCATACCAGTATACTCCACATACTGACACATACTCTTTCTTTGCACTATGATATTTCATATCATAGGTTCGAACGCTCAGGTTCCAGACTGCTCATAGATAGATTCATATTTAGTAGTGAGTCCTCATCTATCGAGGATATGTTTTATTTCTATATTTTAGTAGTTGGAATTAGTTAGAGGCTTGTCCCATCAGCTCCACTTTCAGACAATTCAGTTAGACGCCTTTTAGACTAGACTATCAGATAGTATTCTCTTTTGGAGATTATTATTATAGTTGATATTATTTATCCGTATTTAGATATGAACCTTATAAAAATTCAACCTATTTTCTACCTTATTTTTGGTATTATTTTTTAGTTCTCACAGTAGATATCAGTCATAGGTTAGCTTATGATCCTTTGGGGTCATAAGCACCGTGTAGCGTGCGGGGCAAGACTCAGGGCATTACACAATCTGAGTTGAAATAATTCATATTAGCTTATAATTTAAAATGCATAAATTGATATATCTAGAACTAGGGATGAGTTCACATGATCAACTACAACGTCAATTGAGTTATTGCAATTGTATGATATTGGTATTGTATTTCTTCTGGCCTGAGTCATCCACCAATCAATCTGAGTTGAAAGGATTCATATTAGATTATTATATGAATCGCCTAAATTTATCTATTTTCTCCTAGCCTGAGTCATCCATCAATAAATCAAAGTTGAAATAATTCATATTAGCTTATTATTTTAAATTCCTAAGTTGATCTATCCAGAACTAGGGATGAGTTCACAAGGTAAAATACAGCTTCAATTGAGTCATTGCAATTGCATGTTATTGGTATTGCATTCCTCCTAGCCTGAGTCATCAATTTTAGTTGAAATGATTTATATTAGTTTATTATTTGAAATGCCTAAGTTGATCTAGCTAGAACTAGGGATGAGTTCACAGGGTCAGCTATAGCTTCAATTGAGTCGTTGTAATTGCATGATGTTGGCATTGTGTTTCTCCTAGCCTGAGTCATCAACTGATCAATATGAGTTAAAATGAAATTCAATTTATTATAATAAAATGGTTACAATTTATCTCTTTTACAAAATTAATTAAGATCAATTCGGACCAAATTAACATTTTAAAAACTTGCCATTCTTTTTCAGAATACAAATCAACCTATACAAATCATCCATTTGCAGGAAAAATGCTTCATCATTTCAAATAAAGTTCTCATTCTTTTCTTTCTATCTCAACAATACAAACAACAACTACTCAACATATTGCTCAACCCTTCGCAACAAACTAATTTTCTTCCCATTTCCAACCACATAGTTATTATTTTTGACTTCATTCTTGCTTGTATCCATATTTTTTTTGGTTTTCACAGGTAATAGAGTTCTAAAAGATTTTTACATTTTTTATTTTTTCTAAAAAATTAGGGATTTTTATTTAATAATTAAAAAGAACACTTTAAGTTGTATTATATTTTAGAATGAGTTAACAATTTTGAGTTTTAATAATAAAATCGTAGGAAGAACTTGAGAAAATCCTAGTTTTTATCATTGTGTTCCATTGATTGTTGTACTATTATTTAATGGTGTTTGTGGTGTTGTCCGTGGATGTTTGTGTTGTTGTTGGTGGTGGTTATTAGTAGTTGTGATATTGGTGTTTGTGGTGTTGGTGTTATTATTGTTCGTGGTGGTGGTCTGGTTGTTGGTAGTAGTATTGGTGGTGGTGGTGGTCTTCATGGTGGCACTAGTGGTCTTGGTGGTTGTGTTGGTGACATTGGTGGTGGTGGTGTTACTTTTGTTGGTATTAGTGGCATTGGTGGTGGTGGTGATGGTTGTTGGTGGTAGTATTGGTGTTGGTGGTCTTCGTGGTGGCACTGGTGGTATTGGTAGTTGTGTTGGTGGCATTGGTGTTGTTGTTGTTGTTGTTGTTGCTGGTGTTAGTGCTATTGGTAGTGGTGTTGGTGGATTTGGTGTTGGTTTTGGTGGCATAGGTGATTTTAATTGTTGGCTAATCAGTACAAACCTTTTGGTCCAAAAATCCACTTACATCAAGGCAAATAAGAAATATTTTGGCTAGCTTTTGTATATCAAACGACGGTCTAGAATGTCTTCTTCCCGACATCGAGTCGTTAACAAGAATGCGCCTCTATTTTAGAACGATGACAACCAACACCCAATGGAATTCATTCCAACAAGTTTGGGGCTATGACATCAAGTAGAGCCAATTCTTTATTCTGGGATGTGTAACAACAAAGTAAAACATATCAGAACCAAGACCCAATTTTTTTACTTTATAGTGTTTGTCATTTTGTTTTCTGCATGATTTATATGTATTAATGTCATGTTTTTACAGCAATAATTGTATAAATCAATATCTTTAAAAATGATTTATATACCTGCTGGCATGAAGCTTTAACAGCCTATCAACAAGCCATCTTGAATAGTTGTCGATCAACTTTGTTAGTTTTTTGGAAGCCTCAGCCGAGATTTGAACCCTTCAAATGAGTAATTCTTCCATTCTTTTCGGACTGACTAACTTCAATTTTACTTAGTATTTGGAAGAAGTTGATGGATTATCAACTATGATATTATTCTATTTAGCAGTAGCTTCTACAGTGACATCCACCTGGAACTCCAGAAATGTCAACGCTAATCATAGAGATACTAACTCATATGTTTTAGCAATCCAAATAGGTCTTCCTCTTGTTTTAATTTGTCCAAAAAAATAAGTAAAAGGCTGTAACAGATGGATAATCTATTTGAACAAATCAAAACTAGATAAAGCCCTATATGATAATTTCCAACAGATGACTCATCTGTTACAACATATGACCCATCTATTGCAGTAGATGAGTCATCTGTTGGCACAAATTAAAATAGTAGGAAGATCTATTTGATTTGCTAAAACCAATGAGACATATGTTACAAAATATAATACGTCTGATGCAACATGTTAGGGTAACTCCCCGCCTCGTCCATGCATTATCTTATGGTAAGATACTCTTAGAGTTAAATGACTAGAATGGTGGCAAAGAAACTTAGTCTCATTTTTGACTTCCAAAGTGAGTAAAGTTTAAACCATATATAATTACCCTAATTTGGACTTTTTATCATGTAGAAAATTTAATGATCTTTTCGTCGATATAAGATTCTCCCAAATTTAATATCTAGGCAAGAAGTTATGGCTAATTTAAGTCCTAGTCGTAAAACACCATCATTTTGGTGTTTGGTGCATCGCGGAGGGGGTTTATTTAGCAATTGTCAAATTCTAGTGTAATAGCGCAATTATGGCGTGTCATGCTAAATTTTGAGGTCCCAACCAGTGGGACAACGCGCTGGCTCTGCATCGCAAAGACCTTAAGAATCCCATTCGTTAATTTCCAGTGAGCAACCGCGATTGTGGCGCATCGCGATGGCCCATAAAACTGAGCTCCCAGTTATATTTTATTCCATCTCATTAAGGGTATATCAGGTATTTTTTCACCCCTCTTATTAGCTTAAACATGGGATTATACTCCCAAATGCCCACATTATTCATATTTTCTTTAGAAATTCACAAGAACACTTTCTAGAGTTTCAAACAAGAATCTCAAATAACTCATGATTCAACTGTGGATTTTAGAAGATAATTAGAGAGTTGGAATACCCACGCCATCGTCTTCACAAATCATCTATTATTTTTTGAGATTGTGGTACGCGGGGTATTCCTAAAATCTCATGGGCATAGAAATCTTGTTTTTAAGAAAAAGGTTTTAGATTTATGAATATATTTATGTTTTAGAAGCGTTGATAATATTGTTTTGGCGTTTAGTCCTTTCCCCAAATTGATTTGAAATTTTCTATATATGTAAGCATATTTTTTAAGGTTGATGATTGAATTGAGAGCATGATTCATGAAAAAAATTCCTCTCTTGTGATGATTTTCATTTACTTATGATATACTATGAAATCATTTGAATGCATCTTGAAAAGCATATTATGAAATATCCTGAATAATGTTATATTTGGATTATGATTTTGATTCCAAATGAGAAAGGGTTGTTTATGTTGATGAATGTTGAACATAATCATATAATGAAAATAGTTACATGGTTAGTTAAAGATTACATGACCGCCACTTGGTTATAAAAAGGATGAGAACTTTTGCATAGCTTTGACTTATGTTTTCAGAACATGAAATCTCTTATGCGAATTGCATGTTTGGGTGGTATGAACTATGTTTTAATGAAATGACAATGCTTATTGCATTGTGACTCTGAAAACATTACTTGCAAAGTCTTGGTATGATGATACCAAAATAGATAATGCCATAATAGACCCAGACAAATATAGAAACCAGATTTTCATGACTTAAGATTTCAGAATGATACATGATTAGAAATTGATAAAATTAGGCATAAATATATGGTAGGTGGTCCCCCAAAGAAGGCTGGAGTTCAAATAACTTATTGTCCAAAACTGTGATTTGCCGATCTGGGTATATTATATTACGCTGGCTTAGTGCCCTGTGGCGTATTAGACTCAGACACTCCAACCTTTGTGGCACACTTGGCTTGGGAACTTCCCCGCCGAGTCAATGGCGGTCTCCATATAGCCCGTGGGATTTTAAAATTTTAGGGGTGTACCACCTAACTCAAAAGTAATACAAAGATTAGAAATTGCACTGACAGAAAGGTTTTTATGATTATCCAAATGCCCATGTGTTTTGGAATTTATATCATATATGATGTTTTATAATTAGCTCTCAACTATTTTAGTTACATTAAAATCTTTATTTTGGATTGCTCTGCGTACGAGTACATCGGTATTGACCACCTACTTTCTAGGTCTTGAGGCACAGTCTAGGAGTCCTGATAAGCAATAGATTTGTTCCGATAGCAGTGCAAATTCCATTCAGTAAGCCTTCTATATTTTAGAAGGCCTAATTGTCTGTACAAATTAATCATTAGTATAGTTTTGGTCTGCTGGGGGCCTTGTCCTAGAATTTTCAGACAGTGGTTGTTAGTCATGTAGCAGAGATTTCGCCAACGATTTTCATCATAAGATGGGTTTGGATTTCATTTGACCTTGTTAAATTTATATCAGACGTATGACCATGATTCCATTTCATTATACTTTCCGCAATTTCTTATTGTGTATGAATGGTGCATATGATTACAAGTTAGGAGGGCTCTCGGGCCTTGATGGTTCGGGATGTCTGTCATGGCTAAGGCCCCGGTTTGGGCCATGAAAAACTTGGTATCAGAGCATGGTTCATGGTCCCAGGGTGTCTACGAAATTTCGTGAGGTAGAGTCTTATTTATGGGTGTGCAACACGCCACACTTATAAGAAGGAGGCTACTAGGAGTTTAGGAAAGTATTTCCCTACTTTGTAATTTAGTTCATATGTTAGAGTGTCTCCTAATCAGTGATCTATTGTATTTTAAAAAAAATTCATGCCTCCTTGTCGCTACAACAATCAAAATACTCAGGATGATGAAGTCCGCCCTACCCATGGGATGTGGACCCATAATAGAGTGCACACCCTAGAATCTGTTCCTACTCCAGGAGTACCTCCAGTACTGACCAGTCCTCCTCGAGCTCCAAGAACAAATGTTAATAGTCCCCAGCCTTCTCAGAAGGACATATCAAATGCAGAATTCAGACAGTCCATTCACATGCTTTCTCAGTTGGTAGCCACATAGACTCAACGGTCGGAAGATATTGGGTCTACATCTGTCACATCTTAGGCTACTAGGATGGGTCAGTTCATGAGAATGAACCCGCCCAAGTTTTCGAGCACTAAATTAGAAGAGGATCCATAGGAGTTTGTGGATGAGATGGAGAAGATCTTCAAGGTAATACATGTAGATGAGGTAGAAAGGGTGGAATCAGTTGCTTACCAGCTTAAAGAAGTTGTAAACCAGTGGTATAATGAGTGGTAGGATTCTAAAGGTGAGAGTGTTGCCCATGGTATGGGGTGAGTTCGTGGAAGACTTTCTTGATTGGTTCTTCCCCTTTGAGTTGAGAGAAGCCAAACCCGAGGAGTTTATGAACCTTAAACAAGGAAAACTGAGTGTCAAGGAGTACATCTGAAGTTCAACCAACTAGATCATTATGCTCCAGAGATGGCTAGTAATATGAGAGCGTGAATAATAAAAATTATATCCGGCCTTTCGGACGACGTAGTGCTTGAATGTAAAGGGGCTACGCTGAATAGGGACATGGACTTCTCTAGGCTGTCAGTGCATATATAGTAGGTAGAGGATCAAAAGAAGAGAATCATTGAGTCGAGGGAGAAGGACAAATAGGCAAAGAGATCCAAAATAGTAGATCAGAACAACAGTCAGCCACAGAGCGATAATTGGGAGAATAGATGAAAAAAGAAGAAGTTTTGGAGTAAGCTGCAATCTGCAGCTAGCACCCCAGCACCCAGACCCCCAGTTAATAAATGATCTCAGAGTTTTTAGTCTAGTTATAGACCCTGAGCTCAGGATACTTAGCCACAGGGCAGTGTGGCTCAGCAGTATCATCCTTTTCTGCAGTGTGCGACTTGCAGAAAGAAACATCTAGGGAGGTGTCAGTTGGGCAAGCTGGTGTGTTATTCATGTGGTCAGTCGGGTCACATTTAGAGAGATTTTCCCTCTTCTAGGATGAATATTGGTGGATCTAAGTCACAGGCAAATTCTTCCGCACCAACACTGCCTCAAAAGGGTGCCACCCCAGCTGTCGGGAGTGATCGCAACTGGCTATATGCTTTGTCCAACCACCAGGAGGTGGAAGCCTCGCCAAACGTAGTCACTGGTTTGTTACAAATCTTTTCCCATAATGCTTATGCATTACTTGATCCCGGGTCTACCTTATCTAATGTGACCCCTTATGTGGCTGTCATTTTTGGGTTTAAGCCTGATGAAATTTCAGAACCTTTCTCTGTTTTTACTCCGTTGGGTGATTCTATTGTGGCTAGAAGAGTGTATAGAAATTGTATGGTGATTGTTTTTGGTCGGATACCATGGCAGCCCTCATAGACTTAGATATGATTGATTTTGATGCTATCCTGGGGATGAACTAGCTTCATTCATGTTATGCCATATTAAATAGTAGAAACTAAAGAGTCACCTTTTTTTTCCAAATGAACCAGCAATAGAATGGGAGGGGCATTCCTTAGCGTCTAGAGAGAACCTTATATCTTATCTCAGAGCCCGTAAACTTATCTTCAAAGGTTGTTTGTATCATATTATTCGGGTCAAAGATTTTAATGCCGAAAGTTTTCTTCTCCAGTTAGTCCCTTTTGTAAATAAGTTTCCAAAATCCTTTCCAGATGATCTCCCAGGAATACCTCCTGATAGGGAGATAGATTTTGGTAGTGATATGTCGCCGGACACCCGTCCCATCTCTATTCTTCCATATATAATGGCTCCAGTAGAGTTGAAAGAGCAGCTAGCAGATCTCCTAGATAAAGGTTTTATCTGTCCTAGTGTTTCTCCTGGGGTTCGCCTATACCTTTTGTGTGAAATAAAGATGGTTCTCTGTATATGTGCATAAATTACCGCCAGCTAAATAAGGTCAGTGTTAAAAATAAATATCCTCTTTTGATGATTGATGATATCTTTGACCAACTTAAAGGTGTTAAATGTTTTTCAAAGATGGACCTTCATTCGGGATACCATCAGTTGAAAGTTAGAGAGTCAGACATTTCTAAAATAGGCTTTCAAACAAGATACAGTCATTACAAATTCCTAATCATATCCTTTGGGTTGACTAACGCCCCTGCACCCTTTATGGATCTTATGAATAGGGTGTTCCATTTGTTTCTAGGTCTATTTGTTATAGTTTTCATTGATGATATTTTGATTTATTCCAAAAGTTAGGAAGACCATGCCAATCACCTCTAAATCATCATTTAGACTCTAAAAGATCATAAGTTGTATGCAAAATTTTCCAACTGTTAATTCTGGCTAAGTGTTATTGTTTTTTTGGGGCATATTGTGTCTAGTGATGGGATTAAGGTGGATCCCCAAAAGATTGAGGAGGTGAGAAAATGGCCCAGACCCATGACTACAACCAATATTCGGAGCTTCTTAGGTTTGGCAGGGTATTACAAAAGATTTATAGAAAAATTTTCTTCCATAGCTGCACCTCTTACTAAGTTGACCCAGAAAAAGGTGAAGTTTGTGTGGTCTGACTCCTATGAGAATAGTTTTGAGAAGTTGATAGACAAATTGACTACAACACCTGTTCTGACTCTTTTGGAAGGCACAAAGGGTTTTGTTGTGTACTGTGATGCGTCTCGTGTGGGTCTTGGATGTGTACTTATGTCGCACAATAAGGTGGTGGCTTATGCATCTAGGCAGTTGAAGGTGCATGAGTGAAATTACCCCACCCATGACTTAAAGTTAGCAGTTGTGGTGTTTGAACTTAAAATCTGGCGACATTATCTTTATGGGGTGCATGTTGATATTTTTAGTGACCATACGAGTTTACAATATGTTTTCTCGCAGAAAGATTTGAACCTCAGGCAACAACGCTGGATGGAATCGCTAAAGGATTATGACATGAGCCTGTACTATCATCCAGGCAAGGCAAATCTGGTAGGCGATGCCCTTAGCAGGTTGTCTAAGGGCAATTTTTCTCAGGTTAAAAAAGAGAAAAGAAAAATGGTCAAGGATATTCACTGACTAGCAAATCTTGGAGAGCGACTCTTAGATTCTAAAGATGGAGGGGTAGTTATTCACAAGATATCTAAATTATCCCTTTGTGCGAAATTTAAAAAGAAGCATATCGAAGATCCCATCTTGATGCAGATCAAAAAAGATGTGGGTTAACAGAAGGTGATGTTCTTCAAAATTAGTGGTGATGGTATTTTGAGATATCAGGGTGGATTGTGTATGCCAATTCTAGATGGTCTGTGGAAGAAACTCCTTGATGAAGCTTACACTTTGAAGTATGTTGTTCATCCAGGCTCTACCAAGATGTATCATGATCTAAAAACCATTTATTGGTGGAATAATATGAAGCGCAATATGGGTAACTGTGTTGCCAAGTGTTTGAACCATCAATAAGTTAAGGTAGAGCATATGATTCCTGGTATTACTTCCCAAGAGATTTCTTTGCCTATATGGAAATGGGAAATGATCAATATGGATTTCATTACAGGACTTTTGAGGTCCCGAAATCGAATTTGCGTAATTATAGACCAGCTGACCAAGTCAGCTCATTTTCTGCCTCTAAGGACCAACTATTTAGGAGATGATTATGCTAAGCTTTAAATTGATGAAATATTCCACTTGCATAAAGAACCTTTATCCATTATCTCTAACCGAGGTACGTAGTTTTCTTCTCAGTTTTAGAGATCTTTTCAGAAGGGTTTGGGTACCCAAGTGAATCTGAGTACTATATTCCACCCTCAGATTGATGGGCAAGCTGAGCTCACCATTCAAATCCTTAAGGATATATTGAGGGCCTACGTGATTGACTTCAAAGGTAGTTTGGAAGATCACTTGCCATTGATAGAGTTCGCATTTAATAACATTTATCATTCCAATATTAAGATTGCTCCTTTTGAGGCACTGTATGGGAGAAGATGTAGGTCGCTAATAAGGTGGTATGAAGTTGGTGGGACACAGTTATTTGGGCCTGATCTTATCCATCAGGCAATGAAGGATGTGAAAATTATTAAAGAATGAATTAAGACAGCCCTGAGTAGACAAAAATCCTATGTTGATATTGGGAGAAGAGATATAGAGTTTGATGTTGGTAATTGCGTGTTTTTCAAAGTTTCCCCTATGAAGGGAGTTATACGATTTAGGAAGAAAAGTAAGTTGATTCCTCTCTATATAGGGCCATACCAGATTTTGAGAAGGATAGGTGGGGTTACGTATGATTTAGAGTTGCCTACAAGTTTGAGTTTTGTTCATTCGGTATTTCACATATCCATGCTGAAGAAATATATTGGAAACCATTCCCTAGTGTTGCCTGTAGAGAAGATCAAGGTGATAGACTCATTAGCATATGAAGAGGAACCAATTACAATCTTAGATCACCAAGTTTGTAAGTTGTGGAGAAAAGAGATAGTATCGGTTAAGGTGTTTTGGAGGAATCAGAAAGTTAAAGAAGAAACTTGGGAATCAAAAGATGACATAAGGGCAAGATACCCAAACCTGTTTTCTCTGGTGAATGATGAAATGGAAGGTACAATCCTTGATTTATTCTTTTATGGTCTTAGCATACCTTAAATCATGCTTGTCTTTGTTTTGCATCATTATTCGGGGTTAAATGATTCCAAGCGGGGGATAATGTAACACCCCACCTCGTCCATGCGTTAGCTCGTGGTAAGATGCTCTTAGAGTTAAATGACTAAAATGGTGTCAAAGAGACTTAGTCTCATTTTTTACATCCAAAGTGAGTAATATTTAAAACATATATAATTACCCTAATTTTGACTTTTTATTATGTGGGAAATTGAATGATCTTTTCATCGATATAAGATTCACCCAAATCCGATATCCAGGCAAGAAGTTATGGCTAATTTAAGTCCTAGTTGTAAAACACCATCATTTTGGTGGTTGGCATGTCGCAGAGAGGGTCTATTTAGCAATTGTCAAATTCCAGTGGCCTAGCGCGATTGTCGCACATCATGCTAAAGTTTCAGGTCCCAACCAGTGGGACAATATGATGGATCCACATTGCGGAGACCTTAAGAATCCATTTCTCAATTTCCAGTAAGCCACCACGATTGTGGCGCATCACGGTGGCCCATAAAAATGGGCTTCCAGTTATATTTTATTCCATCTCATTAAGGGCATTTTAGGTATTTTTCACCCCCTTTATTAGCTTATTCACGGGATTATACTACCAAGTGCCCACACTATGCATATTTTCTTTAAAAATTCATAAGAACACTCTCCACTGTTTCAAACAAGAATCTCAAATAAATCAAGATTCAACCGTGAATTTTAGAAGATAATTAGAGATTTGGAATCCCCACGCCATAGGCTTCATGAATCATCTATTATTTTTCAATAGTGAGGTACGCGGGGTTTTTCTAAAATCTCATGGGCATAGAAATCATGTTTTTAAGAAAAGGATTTCGGATTTATGAATATATTCATGCTTTAGAAGCGTTGATAATATTATTTTGGCCTTTAGGACTTCCCCTAAATTGATTTAAAAATTTTTACATATGTAAGCATAAGGTTGATGATTGAATTGAGAGCATGATTCACGAAAAAAAATCCCACTCTTGTGATGATTTTTATTTACTTATGATATACTATGAAATCATTTGAATGAATCTTGAAAAGCATATTATGAAATGTCTTGAATAATATTGTATTTTGATTATGATTTTGATTCTAAAAGAGAAAGGGTTGTTTATGATGATAAATGTTGAACATAATCATATAATGAAAATAGTTACATGGTTTGTAAAAGATTACATGACCACCACTTGTTTATTGAAAGGATGAGAACTTTTGCATAGCTTTAACTTATATTTTCAGAACATGAAATCTCTTATGCGAATTGCATGTTTGGGTAGTCTAAACTATATTTTAATGAAAAGATTATGCTTATTGAATTATGGCTCAGAAAACATGACTTGCAAAGACTTGGAATGACGATACCAAAATACACAATCCCATAACAGACATAGACAAACATAGAAACCAGATTTTTATGACTTAAGATTGCAGAATGATAAATTTTTAGAAATGGACAAAATATGGCATAAATATATGTTAGGTGGTCCACCGAAGAAGGCACGAGTTCAAAAAACTCATTGACCAAAACCGTGATTTGCCAATTTGGGTATATTATATTATGCTGGCTTACTGCCCTGTGGCATATTAGACTCAAACACTCTAACCCTTGCGGCACACTTAGGTTGGAGGCTTCCCCGCAGAATCAATGGCGGACTCCATATAGACAGTGGGGTTTTAGACTTGTAGGGGGGTACCACCTAACTTAGAAGTAATACGAAGATTTAAAATTGCACTGACAGAAATGTTTTTACGATTATCAAAATGCCTATGTGTTTTGGAATTTATATCCTATACGATGTTTTATAATTAGCTCTCAACTATTTTAGTTACATTAAAAGCTTTATTTTTGATTGCTCCGCATACCAGTATAGCTGTATTGACCCCTAACTTCCAGGTCCTGAGTCACAGTCTAGGGGTCCTGATAAGTAGTAGATTTCTTCATACAATAGTGTACAGTACAATCGGTAAGCTTTCTATATTTCAAAAGGCATAATTATCTTCAGACATTTATCATTAGTTATGGTTTTGGTCTACTGGGGGCCTTGTCCTAGAATTTTCAGACAGTGGTTATTAGTCATGTAGTAAAGATTTTGCAGACGATTTTCAGATGTAATTAGATGGTTTTGGATTTTATTTTCCCTTGTTGAATTTATATCAGACTCATGACCATGATTCCATTTTGTTATACTTTTTGCATTTCCTTATTCTGTATGAATGGTGCATATGATTACAAGTTAGGAGGACTCTTGGGCTTTGATGGTTCGGGATGTCCATCATGGCCAGGGCCCCAGTTTGGGTCGTCACAAACTTGGTATCAGAGAATGATTCATAGTTCTAGGGTGTCTGGAAAATCGTGTCGGGTAGAGTCTTGTTTATGTGTATGTAGCGCACCACACTTATAAGCATAAGGCTGCAAGACATTTAGGAAAGTGTTTCCCCTCTTTATGATTTAGTTCGTGCGTTAGAGTCTAATTTAGAATTGTCCCCTAATCAGTGATCTATTGTATTTTAGAAAATAGCTATGCCTCCTCGTCACTCAAACAATCAGAATACTCAGTATGATGAAGTACGCCCTACCTATAGGATGCCAAGTTTTTTAAGCTTTGACCAACAAGGGACACCAAGTCATCACTATCACTTGACCTTCCTCTGCCTTTTATGGGCATGCGGGCTGTTTTTTTTAGGGTTGCAATAGGAATTAATTGAGAAGGAGAAGAAGGGTAACATTTTAGTGCAGTAACCATGGAAAACTCCTTTCAACCAAAACAAACAGGTATGCCACAATAATTTATCTATACCTCATCTATATTATCTTTATTTTCATACATAAACCTACACTTGAGAAGATCATATACTATTTTTATTTGAAAACGAGCATTATTGTCCTCTGGTAAATCAAGATATTGCCCAAAGAAGCTGTCTCTGGAATAAGTATCTAATTTTTTATCTCAAAGTATTTTTCTGAAGGCTTCAAAAGATTTTTCCATGGATGACTTAACCACAAAATCAGTAGTTAAATTTATGGTACCGTCGCACTGTATTCTCACAGGATTACTATCAATACTGAAGGTTTTGACCAATTATTTAGTGGTTTGACATGGTAAATGGAAGGGCACTTGAAATTCCCCTTAATCCATAAATGGTTGACTATGAACAATACTTGTAAGTTATGATTGGTATGATGATACCACCACTAATAGCCTTGGTTAATAGTTTGGTTGGTTGGAAAATGGTTTTAATTGGGTATTAAAGGGGAAGGTGTAGCAAAGCTGTAGAAGGTGAGGTCCCAGGGGGACTATAATTGAAAACTCATATTTGCTGTTATGAGGTTGGTCTTGGTGACCATGTGCATGATGTCACACTTTATATTGGGGGATGTCCTAGTCATCCCAGGATATTTTCTCCAGTCGTGCGGCTTCACACACTGGGGCCCTTTCATCAGGAGGACTTGATCCAATATAGTTCATAGGTAATTTAGGACGATAATTCCTACACAGCACAGGTAAGGATTTTTAAAGTGCATGCTAAACCTAGTTCCCTTTCCTAGCATGGTTATATATATGTATATGTATGGGTGTATGCATTATTGATGGTTTTACTTGGCTTTTATAAATGACATTATTTTATCCTTATCTTGAGTTCATACTAGCGATCACTCGCTAACTCATCTTCTGGCAGTTGTATACCCACGCTATGTGGGAACCAGCCATTCTACTCCTTCTATAAAGTGATTTGACTCAGGGATCAACATTTAGACTGAAGTGGTGAGTTTTCATTCTTTTGAAAGGCTCCATTTCATGTAATGGATATTTCTAGACAGTTTGATTATATTTTGGATATTGGTTTTAGCTATGGTTGGGGGCATGTCCTAACTAGATATTTTTACTTTTTTGTTTATAGGCTTTGTAGTAATACTATGGGTTGGCATGGACAGGATCGGTACTGGTGTTGCCCTTGGCATTGTAATAAGCTGGTGGGATGACACCACATCACATAATTTTTCAATGTTCCATCGTATTATATTTTGGGATTGATCATATTATACCTTGGTATTTCCTTATTTATGGCCTTTGGTTTTATATAGTTGGATGGTTGGATGGTTGGATGGTTGGACTCGGTTGGGTCGGTCACGGTCGTGATCCTATCACAGAGTCTTCATGTGAGTTGTTACACTATCTTGTTATATGCTTTAAATTTAGCCAACTCAGAGCAAGCGGCTGGAGGTTGTGTTGGGTAACAGGGGTGGTCTCCAGTCCTAGCCAGACTTGGAACGCCTATTACGACAAGGTCCCCAATCAGGTCGCATCAATTTTCAATTTAATCTTTTCTTGATTGTTAGAGTAGCACAAGCACTGGTTTCTTGGACAGATCAACGAAGAAAGCTTAAGAATTTTGCTTGTTATTTTTGCTATTTTAGACGTTACTAATTTTTTTTCTTGATTTGTCGGTTGTGATCCTAACTTCATTTTTTCTTTGACTTTTCTTCTTCATTGTTTTCAATTTATTTCTTCTTGATTGTTAGAGGAACAAAAGGACTGTTTTCTTGGATAGTGAAACAATAAATGCTCAAGAGTTTTTCATACGGTACTAATTTTTTCTTAATTTTTTGTTGTTTCCAATTTTATTTTTCTTTAATTTTCCTTCATCAATGTGTTCAAATTTATTTCATAATTGTTAGAGGTATGATGGAATTGTTTTA
The DNA here is from genome assembly GCA_030864225.1 of Capsicum baccatum var. pendulum. NCBI lineage: Eukaryota > Viridiplantae > Streptophyta > Magnoliopsida > Solanales > Solanaceae > Capsicum > Capsicum baccatum. The sequence continues at coordinate 142,301,454 of CM061552.1, forward strand.
TTTGATAATGTAACAAATAAAGCTTTAGAGGTTTGCTTACTGATTCGAACGATACTAATTTTTTCTTAATTCAACAATGTTTTTGAGTTTTTTTATTTTTCTTTTTAATTATTTTTAATTTTCTTTTTTCTTTGGTTGTTAGATACTATGATCTGCAAGAATGTAGAAAATTTTTTGTAGTTAATTTGAGTGATGGGATACGTACCTTAAAAATGGAACGATTTGATCTTTTTACACTTAGTAAAAAAAAATTTCAATAGATAAAATTATTTGATTTTAAATAACCAAATGTTATACGTGTGAGAAACGTTCAGTTAAACTAGTTAACTAAAAATTAGATATTTTGTTTTTAATTAAAACAATGATTTTAGGGCATTTCCTTTATTTTTCTCTTAGGCCATTTATATACAAATTTAAAACAAATTTTAAAAAGTTGTTGACATGTATTGAGTGTTTCATATAGAGATTAACATAATCCTATTAAGATTGAATCATTTTACACAAACTGTGTCTATACAGGACAAATAAAAGAAATCAAAGGACTGTAATTTTGGACAGACAGCAAAGAAGAAAGCATGAGAATTTTGTGTGCTGTTTTAGGCGGTAACTTTTTCTTAAACCTCGTTGCTATCAATTTTTTTAAAATTTGATTTCCCTTTTTCATTATTTTTTTCAATTTAATCTTTTCTTGATTGTTAGAGCAATACAAGGACTGATTTTTTGGACTGATCAACGAATAAAGCTTAAGAATTTTGCTTACGATTTTAGTTGGTACTAATTTTTTTCTTGATTTTTCTTTGTTATCAACTTCATTTTTTCTTTGATTTTCCTTATTCTTTGTTTTCCATTCATTTCTTCTTCATTGTTAGAGGAACAAAATGACTGATTTCTTGGACAATGAAACAAAAAAATCTCAAGAGTTTTTTAGACTGTACTAATTTTTTCTTAATTTTGTATTGTTTTTAGTTTTATTTTTTCTTTAATTATCCTTCATCATAGTTTTTTAATTTATTTCATGATTGTTAGAGAAACAATAGTATTGTTTAACTGGATAGTGCAACGAAGAAAGCTGAAGAGGTTTGCTTGCTGATTCGGATGATACTAATTTTTTCTTAATTCATCAATGTTTTTAAATTTATTTTTTTCTCTTTTTATTTTCTTTCTTTATTTTTTTATTTCCTTTTTTGTTTGATTGCTAGCTACTCTGATGTGCAAGAATATATAAAAAGATCTTATAGTTAATTTGAGTGATGAGCTACGTAGCTTAAAAATGTAACGGTTTCATATTTTTAAACTTCATTAAAAATATCTCCAACAGACAAAATTATTTAATTTTAAATAATCAAATTTCGTACGTGTGAAGCACATACGGTTAAACTAGTCAACTAAAAATTGGATATTTTTTTATTTAAAACAATGATTTAAGGGCATTTCCATTAATTTTCCCTTAAACCTTTATATACAACTTTAAAGTAATTTTTAAAAAGTTGTTCACATGTATTGAATGTATCATATAGAGATTAACATAATCTTATTAAGATTGACTCACTATAGATAAACTTTGTCTATAGTGGACAAATAAAAGAACTATTATTTTGGACAGTATTGCAAAGAAGAAAGCATGAGAATTTTGTATACTATTTCTGGCGGTATTAATTTTTTCTTAAACCTCGTTGCTATCGACCTTTTTTTCTTTGATTTTCCTTCTTCATCGTTTTCAATTTAATATTTTCTTGATTGTTAAAGGAACAAAAGAACTGATTTGTTAGATAGATCAACGAAGAAAGCTTAAGAATTTTGTTTGCTATTTTAGACGGTACTAATTTTTTTTCTTGATTTGTCTTTGTTATCAACTTCATGTTTTCTTTGAATTTCCTTCTTCATTGTTTTCAATTTACTTTCTTCTTGATTGTTAAAGGAACAAAATGACTGGTTTCTCAAGAGGTTTTCAGACGATACTAATTCTTTCTTAAATTTTCGTTGTTGTTGAAGATATGTCTCAAAATATAGTATATAACTATTAGTAGTTTTAAATTATTAGAGTTCAATGTGGCTTAGACATAGGAATTAGTTATCGCTTTGTTGTTTTAATTTGAATTTGAATTGATGTCTAATTATAAATTTAGCTATAAATATATGTTTTGAGTTATTAATAAAATAATTTTCTTTGACAATACAATTTAACTGTCTAAGTCTTTATCTATTATTTCTTTAATTTCAAAGCTAAAAAACAATAATTGGTACTAGAGCCATTTTCTTAAGGTATTTGAGAGTGAGATGAATTATGAAAACAACTTTTCCAAAATAGCTCCTCCTATTATTGATGGTGAGAATTACAAACTTTGGATAGTAAGAATGGAGACTTATCTTGGGGCTTTAGATCTTTGAGAGGCTGTGGAGGAGAATTTTGATGTTCTTGTACTGCCCGATAATCCTACGGTGTTCCAGATCAAAAGGAAAAAGGAAAAGAAACCAAAAAATTAAAGGCAAAAGTAACTTTGTTTGCTAGCATGTCTCCAATAATTTTCACGAGAACTATAATCCTTTAATCAATAAAATAAACTTGAGAATATCTGAAGGAAGAATATACAGGAGATGAAAAAATATGAGAAATCAAGGTGTTTAATCTAATAAGGAAATTCAAATTGAGATGAAGGAATCTGAGAACATCAAAGAGTACTCGGACCGACATCTTGACATTGTTAACAAGGTAAGATTGCTTTGCCCAAAATTTAAAGATTCATGAATTATTGAAACAATTCTTGCTACAGTGCTGGAAAGATATGAAGTATCAATAACTACATTGAAAAACACAAAAGTCTTTTCCAAGATTACCTTGACAGAATTGTTAAAACATTGTAGGCATAGGAGCAAAGGAAGCTTATAAGGCAGGATAATATGGTTAGAGAAGCTTTGATAGTCAATTACAAGACTCAAAGCAAGGATAATAATTCAACAAAAAACTACCAACCTTTCCAACACTGTGGCAAAATAGGTTATCCTCCAGGAAAATATTGGTAAACACCAGATGCATAATATACTATCTGTAATCAACTTGGCCATGAAGCTGTGATTTGCAAAAATAAATCTAAAAAATATGAAGCAGATGCCCAAGTCATCAAAGAAGAAGAAGAAGATCACTTATTTGTGGCAACATGTTCTTTAACCAAAAAATATAATTTTTCAATGATTGATAGTGGTTGTACAAACTACATGACATATGACAAAACTCTTTTTAAAGAGTTTCTCCTTTGGAAAATAAGAATATCAGAATTGGGAATGATGACTATATTCCTGTAGAGGGAAAATGGAATATTGCAATCAAAATAATTTCAGGTATAAAAATAATTTCAAATGTCCTTTACGTGTCTGATATTGATAAACGTTTGTTAAGTGTTGGATAGCTAATGGGAATAAGTATTTAAATTATTATTTGGAGATAAATATTGTCGAATCTTTGATTCCACTAGTTATGGGATTTTACAAGTTGATATGAGAGACAAAAGTTTCTTATTTAATCCAACGAAAGATGCACACAAGCCTTGCAAGACCAAAGATGAATGGACACATTCATTCAAGAGGTCAAATTCAGCCAAGACTACAATCTACAATTTCTGATCCAAGGAGGAGTGTTGAAGATATGTCTCAGAAATAAAGTAGATAACTATTAGTAGTTTTAAATTATTAGAGTTCTATGTATCTTAGATTTCCCCACTTTGTGGGAATACACTAGGTTTGTTGTTGTTGTTTGTGTAACTTAGACTTAGGAATTCATTATCCCTTTGTTATTTGAATTTGAATTTGAATTGAAGACTAGTTATAAATTTAGCTATAAATATATGTTTTGAGTTATTAATAAAATAATTTTTTTTTAGAATACAATTGCAATATTTTTCCTCTTTAAGTCTTTCTCTGTTATTTCTTAGTTTAAAAGCTAAACACCAACAGTTGTTTTCAATCTCTATTTTTTATTTTATTTCATGATTGTTTAGGGAACAATAACATTGTTTTACTGGATAGTGCAACAAAGAAAGATTAAGAGGTTTGCTTGTTGATTCGGATGATACTATTTTTTCTTAATTCATGAATATTTTTGAGTTTTTTTTCTTCTTTATTTTTTTTCATTTCCTTTCTTCTTTGATTGTTAGTTGCTCAGGGTATTTTGTTAAAAGTGACAAAAGAGTTTCAAAATGAGGAGTCGGTGACTCAAGTCTTAATAATTGAGTGTAGGTGACAATTATTTTATTGTTGATTAAAAAATTAAAAAAGTTTGAGAATAACCCAAAAGTTTTTAAATTTACACTTTGATCCAAATGTTAACAAAATATAACAGGAAATGGAGGGAAAAAAAGTGTGTTTCTCTCTCTTCTCATCAATTATTGTTTTCTTTCTCTTAGCAATTGTTTTGCTCATTGTTATTGCTTCTTTATTCATTATGTTTTGCATCATTATTGTAATACCCCAAAAAGTCCTAGTCATTTCAGTTCTATATAGTATGCCAAAAGAGGTCCCAGACTTAGAAAAATTTAGCTAAGTGTTACGACTTAGAAGCATTTTTAGCCCTCGTAATTGAATGATCCTATTTTTGATCCTTATAACCTTAGAATGTCGACTTTTAAGTTGATTCATGATAAGGGATGTCAATAGGTCATATTGGGTGAGTTTCAGAATTTTTGGACATCGTTAAAATCATTTTTGGATTTCCAAAATAGTGCATCGACATGATCAGGCCACGACATGTCAGTAACGGTGTCGACAACATCGACGCAGCACATCAGCAATCGCGTTGACACCATCAATGTGGTGGATTAGGTATCGCATCGCTGGGCACATTTTTCTCATTAAAATCTGACTTTCTAAGGGAAATTAGGTCCTTTTCCCCACATCTAATTCAACTAAAACACAAAATTAAGGATCTAAAAGGGCAAATATACTTATCTTTTCAAAAAATACTCTCAAGAAAAAAAGCCCTAGTTTCTTCAATTTCAAGTCCATATTCCAAGAAATCCCCAACAATCTTCACAAAATCAACAATCAAGGTATGTTAGGTGTTAATCCTTGGGTTTTCTTTCACCCTTGGAGTTCAAGAACCCTTTTTAAGACAATAAGTTAATAGACTCATGATTTACATGTGCAAATTGGGTTGTATTCATGTTTGTGTTATTGTATGGGTTTTAATTCAAGATTTAATTATAAGTTTCATGAACATAAGATAGCATGTGTGTTGATTGATGTAATTGCCATGTTAAAACACTTAAAATTGCAAGTTTAAGTTATAGTCATGATGCTTATGTGTTGTTCATTATCATTTGCATTAATTATGCTCCCCAAGTGTTTGATAGATTGCCCATGTGAATTGAATAGTGTAATTATGACATGTTATCTTGGGTTCTCATTCATGTACTAGTTCATGAACTTCAAGTGTTTGAAAAAATATCTTAGTGATATTGTGAACAATCGACTATTTCTATGCTTTCAAGATTTGCTATGTTTTATTATGGATGCTATCGAGTCCTGGGGGTATTTATTACCCAAAATATAGCAATTTACTTAGTTGCAGTAGTTATAGAATAGTCCCAGTAAAGGTCAAGAATAGTAGTACTCAGTTAGTTAATAGAACTCAGTGAACTCAGTCCAATTCAGGTAGCCAACATGATCAATGTTAGTTCAGTCAAGCCTAGTACAATCTAGTTGTTAATTCAGTGTCAATTTAGTTGGGAGTAGAATTCAGTACAAGCGAACCTAAGGATTGGGTCATTCCTACCAGTAGAGGGTTTGATCCTTAATAGCCGTACCTAGATTACAGAACTATATAGCCAGCGTAGAGTAAGTCGTCCTCCTGCCATACTAGGGTTGACACAATCATATATATATATATTTCATAAGTCTTTCTGCCAGATTAGGGTCGACCCAGTTTGTTAGTATCCTGTGGCAAGGTGCTAACACCCTTCCAACTAGGGTCACAGGTTGGACCCCAAATTAGTCTACATCGGGGTATGTTGATTAGATGAACACTCTCACAGTTACAACTTCAATCTCGGCATTCAATAAAGAACTCACTCAGTTCTACCAAACCATGGCTATGAGTTATCAGTTACTAAGCCATTAGAATTCAGTACTCAGCTTCAGTATAATCTCAGATACATGGTGTATACAGATATGTGCAGTATCGCATGTTCAGTATTTTTAGTAGTTACAGTTTTGGATGTACTCTCATCTAGTTACTTCATGATATTAATTCAGTTATTTATCATCTCACGCATATGAACCCATGTATATCAGCCTTACCTCACTTAGCATACCAGTACATTCCACGCACTGACGCATATTCTCCTTTGCGCTTGATGTCTCATATCATAGGTTCGGATGGTAAGGTTCCTGACCATACTTTGCATCTCAGGCTATCATCAGCATATATAGTAGTGAATCCTTATATTTTCCATACAGAGTTTATTCATTTCAGTATTTTAGTAGTTCAGTAGTTATTTCAGTCAGAGTTAGTTAGGGGTTTGTCCCATCAACTCTATATTCAGATAGTTAGAGGCTTTCAAACTAACATTAATAGTTATTCAGTTTTCAATTGTTATTAACAATTATACTCAGTATTGTTTTAGTATTTTAAGAACCTTATGGGATTTTTAGATTTCTTCTGCTTAGATGTATTTTAGTATATTATTTAGTACTCACAGCAGGTACCAGTCATGGGTTAACTTGTGGTCCTTCGGGGTCGTAAGCATCGTGTGATTCCCAGGGTGTAGTCTTAGGGTGTTACAAAATTGGTATTAGAGCCTAAGGTTATAAAGAGTCCTATAAATTCTGAAAGCCACGTCAAGTAGCATCTTGTACATGGCTGTGTAGCGCGCTACACTTATTTACAAGAGGCTATGAGGCATTTTAGCAAAAACCTCCATTCTTTCAGTTTTCATATCGTATGAGTGAGCATGAACTCAAGTTAAACACTCGGTATAATCCAACTTTTATTTCCATTTATAGAACATGCCTCCCAAAAAGACCAACGGAAGAAGAATTGGGAACCATCCAACACCTCTGCCTGTTTAGGAAGATCTCCTGAATGAGCACTTTTTTCAAGTAGAATTTATAGCATCTTTCACCAACCTATCGCATTTTGTAGCAGCCTAGAATGAATGTCCAGTTGTTGTTCCGGCCAACACAATGGCCAATACTGCTGCAGCTAGAATTTAGGACTTCACCCACATAAACCCTCCTTCATTTTTAGGGTCTAAGTCTGAAGAGAACCCACAGGAATTCCTTGACATAGTGCAGAAGGTAACATATATTATAGGGGGTAACTTCTAGTGAGAGTACTGAGTTAGCTTCCTATCAGTTGCAGGATGTAGCTCACACATGGTTTAAGCAGTGAAAGGTAGATAGAGGCAAAAATGTAAGGCCTATTGAATGGTAGGATTTTGCTACTTCCTTTCTAGATAGGTTTTGTAATACCCCATACCTTTTCTAGCTAGAATCCATCCCTAGGATGTTAAGGGATAGCTTCTAAGATGAATTTTATATAAATCTGTGTGGAATTCTTTAGATTTGAAGTTTGCATGGTGTAGGAAATAGAATAAGCTTTCCAATGATATAAGATTCGCCTAAATCCAATAACCAGGTAAGAAGTTATGGCTATTTTATGTTCTATTCACAAAACACCATTATTTGGTCCCTTAGCGCACTGCGGAGTAGTGTTAATTCCTAATTATTAATTTTCAGTGGCCCTCCACGATATTGGTTCATCGCAGATAGAGCCAAATTCCTAATTGTCCAATTCTAGTGAAGAACTGCGATAATAGTGCATTGCGCCAAGTGTTCAGGTCCCATCTAAGGTAGCAATGCGATACCTCCACGTTGTGCCACCATATATTTTCCCAGTTGGTATTTTCCAGTGGCTTGGTGTGATAGTGGTGCGTCGCTCCAAGGCCAAAAATTGAGATTCTGATCGTTTTCCAGTTCCATTTAAAAATTTTAAAAGGGGTACTTTTGTAAATCCCTAACCCCCAAATCCATCCAAAAACACAAGATCACTCATATTTGAGAGCACATTATGCATTATTCATCATTCCCTCTCAAAGAGAAAACCCTAGTTCATCAACTTTCTCCCCAAGAAATCCAAGATTCCTCCATTAAATCTCCAAGATAACTTAAGATTGAAATTTCCCAATACAAGAACACTAAGAAATCATCTCAAAAGAATCAATAGGAATCAACGATTCAAGCCTTTCATCAATGATCATCAATTAAGGTATGTGAGGTTTGAACAAGGACAATCCTTTCGTCCTTATGCCCAAAAAACTTGATTTTTCTTAAAGATTACATGATTTGCAAGTTAGGGTTGTTACCCAATTCTTATTATTTTCTTTATGAAATTATCATGTTATTTAAGGATTCAAATGCAATAGGTTTACATATATCGATGTTTGAAATCATGAGATTCATATTATGAGTTATTTTCCCACTATCTTGATCGAGATTGTTGAAATATTTTAAGATTAATATTGAGAATAAAGTTTAAATATTATTTTGATGCATTAAAGCTATATATTTTGAGTTCTAAGTACAATTGAGATTTTATAAGGAGATTATGATCTCATGTTTTATTGACAAGTTTGACAAGTGTTTACAAGAGCGAAGATTGATCTTTTGATCCAAAGCTAAGACAAGGAATCCACATTTTTTAACATAGTTTGAGATTTAAAGAAGAGAATAATCAGTTTTAATTATAAACCCTCATGTTAATTTAAGGTGGATTTCCTAAAAGTTCTGAGATTAAGTATGGGAGTAGTATTTAGCACCTAGTTGGGTATGATTCCAAGGTCTCATGACCCAGAACTATATGCCACCATAGGACTAAGATTATTCCCACTTTTATATGGATAACTAAGATTGTGATCACTCAAGTTAAGGTTCTATTTTGATGGCAAGGGTAGAATAGCTCTCCGCAACATGGGCAAGACATTGGACTCCATGTTATCTCACATGGTTTATGTCAGTTTGAAGAAAATCCCAAGCCCAAAGTCTCTAAGTCCCAAAGCTTCTAATTTTCAAAAGAAAAGAATGATAGAAAGGTTTTTAATCGACTAATTGGTATGACTCACTAGATTCACCAGTATGATTGGTTATACATGATTTTACATTTTGATATTTTGGATAATCAAGCTTATGCGAATCATATACATCCATATGCATTTACTTTCTAATTATGATGATGTTTACTTATGTATTACACCCCTATATACTCAGTAAAACCTCAAAGTGCTGATCCATATATATGTCTATGTACTACATTGTCTTATAATGTAGGTTCAGGTGCTCAATATCAACAACGTGAGTAGTTTGAGCATTTTTATCTACACCCATAGTTGGTGAGTCCTCATGATCCAAGGTCTTACTTCTTCAGATTTCCAGCTTTTATAGTATTTAAGTTATAATTTTCAGTTTAGTCCATATCAGTTGCTTGTCTCTCTCTTTACCTCTCTCTAACGACTCTCTCTCTCTCTAAGCCATCCCCGGCCTACGGCGCCATCGCCGACCTCCGGTGCCGGTCCGACCGCTGGCCTACGGCGCCGACCCCCGTTGCCGCCCCTCCGTCACCGACCCCCGGCACCGGTCCGACCTCCGGCCCTCCAGCTCCGACCCGCCTCCCCCCTCTATTATGGCACCCGCCCGACATCTCCACCGATGAACAGCGCCGCCACCGCCGCCGTAAACCTTAACCCCGGCTCCGGCTCTGTCTCCGGCTCCGGCACCGGCACCGGTGACAGGCGACCGCCGACCCTCTCCGTCTCAGCACCAGCAGCTGCCGCTCCATCTCAGCACTGGCGACCGGCGATCGCCGCCCCTATCCGTCTCAACACCGGTGATCGGAGCCTGATCTACATTGGATTTTGGTTTCCAACTTGGCCTACAAGCATAACCGAGTGACTTCTGACCTTTGTTATTTTAGAATTTCAGTATTTCAATATTTCATTCCTCGTATTATGCTAGTACTATCTCCTGTATCTTGACTTGTATCTTGAATTGTTCTTGATTTGTTGATATTGTCTGTTGTTGTTTCTTGCACTGCTTTTATTGGGTGATCGGCTTGGGGCTCTGTTTGGGCCTTTGGGTGTTGAGCCCAGTGGTGTTTGCTGTCTATTTGACTATAGTTTTGTTTATTCATTATTTCTTCGTATTTGTGTGAGCCTTGTATTTCTTGCTGCTGCTTTGCTACTACCATTGTTTATATTCTCTTATATTTTCTTGTAGTAGTGGCTGTGGGCGGTGATAGTTGGATAGGGTCATGTCCGAGGGGGTTGGGGTGTGGGGCTGCTGTGGGGGCGAGGGATGAGGTAAGGGCGGGAGTGGGAGGGAGGCCAAGGTTTGGCCTCAGGGGTGGTAGAGGAAGACATGGGGATAGTGAGGGTAGGCTGAGGGTTGGGTCTTAGAATATAGGGACCCTTCAGGGTAAGTCCATAGAGTTTGTGAAGATTCTTAGAAAGAGGAGGATTAATATTGTGTGTGTTCAAGAGACCAAGTGGGTAGGGTCTAAGGCTCTGGGAGCGAGAGGAATAGGAATGGAGTTGGCATCTTAGTAGATGAAGAGCTTAGGGATCAGGTAGTAGAGGTGAAGAGGATCAACGAAAGGTTGATGACTATTAAGTTGGTCATTCAGGGGTTTACCCTGAACGTGTATAGTGCTTATGCGCCGCAAGTGGGATCGAAGGGGAAGGAGAAGAGGCAGTTTTGGGAGGCTTTCGATAAGGTGGTGAGAGGCGTGCCTAGCTCGGAGAAGATTGTTGTAGCAGGAGATTTCAACAGGCACATCGGGGCGTTACCGAGAGGCTTTGGTGATGTGCATGGTGGTTTTGGTTTTGGGGAAAGAAATGAAGAGGGGGCTACTCTATTGGATTTCGCGAGGTCCTTTGGGCTGGTGGTGGTGAACTCGGGCTTCCCGAAGAAGGACGACCACCTGATCACCTTTCGAAGTGCGATAGCCAAGACCCAGATTGACTTTTTTTTGCTTAGGAAAGGGGATAGGGGGTTGTGTAAGGACTGTAAGGTCATCCCGAGTGAGAGCCTTTCGACCCAACATAGGCTCTTGGTTATGTATTTGGGTATAAAGAAAAATAAAAAGAGGAGGGGTGAGGAGTGTCGACCTAGAATTAAGTGGGTCGGCTTCACGCCAGTGAATGCGTGAGAGATAGGGGAGAATTTTGCGGGAATGAGGGTGTGGGAGTGTAGGGGGGACGTGGATAGTATGTGTGATAGGGTGGCTAGGTGCATCAGGGAGAATGCAAGTGAGGTGTTGGGTGTTTCTAGGGGCCGGGCTGGTCATCATTGGGGGGATTGGTGGTGGAATGAAGAGGTTAAGAAGAAAGTGGGGACCAAAAAAGAGGCGTATGATAAGTTGGTTAAGAGTAAGGACGAAGAAGAGAAGAGGTGAACAAGAAAGAGTACAAGCTAGCTAAGAAGGAGGCTAAGTTAGCAGTTATGGCGGCTAAGATGACCGTTTTTGAGAGCTTGTATGCAGGGTTACAGGGGAATGGAGGGGAGAAAAAGTTGTTTAGACTCGCTAAGGCTAGGGAGAGGGAGGGTCGTGACTTCGACCAGGTGAGGTACATTAAGGGAGAGGACGGTACAGTGCTGGTGGAGGACGGCCACATTAAGAATAGATGGCAGTTGTACTTTCATAGGCTTTTGAATGACAAAGGGGATAGAGCTATTGTGTTAGGGGAGCTGGAGCACTCAGAAGAGCGTCGGGATTTTAGTTATTGTATACATTTTAAGGTAGAAGAGGTTAGAGAGGCTGTTCATAGGATGCAAAGGGGTAGGGCGATGGGGCCGGATGAGATACCGGTGGAGTTTTGGAATTTCGTTGGGGAGGCTAGTGTAAGGTGGTTGACTGGCTTGTTTAACGAAATCTTCAAGACGGCAAAAATGCTCGAGGCTTGGAGGTAGAGTACCATGATCCCTCTCTATAAGAATAAAGGTGACATCCAGAGTTGCAATAACTATAGGGGGATTAAGTTATTGTGTCACTCTATGTAGATTTGGGAGAGAGTGGTCGAGGTGAGGATGAGACGGATAGTGTCTATTTCGGAAAACCAGTTTGGATTTATGCCTGGCCGCTCGACGACGGAGACAATTCACCTGGTATGGAGGATGGTGGAATAGTATAGGGAAAGGAAGAAGGACCTGCACATGGTGTTTATCGACCTGGAGAAGGCATACGACAAAGTCCCCAGGGAGGTGCTTTGGAGATGCTTGGAGGTGAGTGGAGTGCCAATGGCGTATATCAGAGCAATAAAGGACATGTATGATGGAGCGAAAACTCAGGTGAGGACGACGGGAGGAGACTCAGAGCATTTCACTGTCTTGACAGGATTGCATCAGGGATCTACTCTTAGTCCCTTTTTGTTTGCTTTGGTGATGGATGTGTTGACGCGGCATATCCAAGGGGAGGTGCCTTGGTGTATGCTTTTTGCAGATGATGTAGTTTTTATTGATGAGATGCGAGGGGGTGTAAATGAAAAATTAGAGGTGTGGAGATGAACACTTGAGTCTAAAGGGTTCAGGTTGAGCAGAAGCAAGACAGAGTATTTGGAATGCAAGTTTAATGATGTGAGGCTGGAGAATAGGGTGGTAGTGAAGTTGGAATCACAGGAGGTATGTAAGAGGGATAGTTTCAAGTATCTCGAGTCCGTGATCCAGGGTAACGGCGAGATTGATGAGGATGTCTCACACCGTATTGGGGCGGGATGGATGAAGTGGAAGCTCGCATCGGGGGTATTGTGTGATAAGAAGGTGCCGCCCAAGCTTAAAGGAAAATTCTACAGGGCGGAAGTCCATCCGGCCATGTTGTATGGAGCGGAGTGTTGTCCAGTTAAGAACTCCCACATCCAAAAAATGAAGGTGGCAGAAATACGGATGTTGCGTTGGATGTGTGGGCTGACTAGAGGGAATAGAGTTCAGAATGAGGTTATCAGGGAGAAGGTTGGTGTGACCCTAGTGGAGTATAAGATGCAGGAGGTCCGATTGACATGGTTCGGACACGTGATTAGGAGGGGCAGGGATGCCCCGGTTCGTAGGTGTGTGAGGCTAGCGTTGGATGGTTTTAGGCGGGGTAGGGGTAGGCCGAAGAAGTACTGGGGTAAGGTGATTAGGCGGGACATGGAGCAGTTACATCTCACCGAGGACATGACCCTAGCTAAGATGATCTGGAGGACGCGAATTAGGGCAGAAGGCTAGGGTCAGTTTGGGTCGCTAGGGTAGGGAATTACTTGCTGGGGGTATTATTCTTGTTATGGTACCTTGTTCCATGTTTTATTATGAATCTGTGTGCTTTTCCCTATTTTTATTACTTATGGGTGTCGTATTTATGTTATGAAATCTTGTTCTGTGCTTTACCATGTATTTGTGCGGTATCTCATGTCTTGAGCTGGGGGTCTATTGGAAACAGCCTTTCTACCTCTTTAGAGGTTGAGGTATGGACTGCGTACATCTTAAACCCCCCCCCCCAGACCCCACTAGGTGGGAATACACTGGGTTTGTTGGTGTTGTTGTTGTAGTAGAGGCTTGTCGGACTATGTGTTTATTTATAGACTTTCTACATTTGTTGTTTAGACATTATCTACAATTTACTCAGTTCAATTTTGGTATAACATAGTATTATTTCTTGATTTGATGATCTTGCAGTAAAGGTCAGACTTAGTAGCAGGCTCAAAGGGTTAGCTTGAGGCTACTTGTATCCTTGAGCACCGTGTGACATGCCAAGATCAGATTTTGGGGCGTTAAACAACTTTGATACAAACTTTGTATCATCGGTATGAAGTGCACCACATCGATGAACAAGATGCTATGGAGCATTTTAGGAAAATCCTCTTTTTCTTTCATAATCCATCATGCTTACAACTGTCTTTATTTGCTATTAACTCATGCTGTTTTATGACAGAATATGCCTCCTCATAGAGCTAATGCCTATAGAAATGATAACCAACCACCTCAGCTCCTAGATCCTTTGAATGAGAATGTATCATATGCAGAGTTTCAAGCATATTTTCAGGGGCTAGCCAAAGTTGTGTCTTCTAGAGTTCAAGGTAATTTTCAAGCTGTTGTCCTACCTTAGTAGGATGAGGATTTATCAATAGTCAGAATTCTAAACTTTATGAGAATGAAACTGCCATAATTCTTTGGGTTGAAAGCTAGTGAAGACCCACAATTGTATATTGATGAGGTGAAGAATATAACACAAGTGATGTATGTTTTTGAAGAAGAGAGTGTAGAATTACCATCCTATAAACTGAAGGATATTACTTATGATTGGGTAGTGATGTGGAAAAAGACTAGAGGGGAGAATGCAACTCCTATGACTTGGAAGACATTTTTGGATGCATTGTTAGACAAATTCTTCCTACTGGAGATGAGGAAAGCTAAGATAGAAGAGTTCATAAACCTGAGGCAGGGCTCCATGACAGTGAAAGAGTATTGCCTCGAGTTCAACTAGTTGTCTAAGTATGCCCCTGATCCGATGGCTGAACCTAGGTCAAGCATAAGTAAGTTTATGATTGGTGTGTCTATATTGGTAGTTAAGGAGTGTAGAACTGCTATGCTTAATAGAGACATGGATCTTTCTTGATTGATGATGATGCATGCTAAGCAGATTGAGGCAGAGAAGATGAAGAAAAGAGAGAGAGTAAATAAGAGGGATAGAATAGGGCAGTTTGAGTATGGTCAAACTAGATCCCATGAGAGGAATGACCCATAGTTTCAAAACCGTTCATCTATGCCAGCACCGTCTTCAGCTATTGATCCTACACCTAGAAACAAGCAAGAACACTGGGGTAAGTATTCTATGTCTAGATCCTAGAATAGTGTGAGTGGTAAGCCCAATTATCCTTCATGTGCTAAGTATGGTAGAACACATACCGGTGAGTGCTTGGCCGAGCAAAAGGGTTGGTTTGGTTGTGGAAAGTTGGGACATAGAATTAGAGTCCGTATACTAAGTATGGAAACAGAGATATTCGTCCTCAGACTCAGGCTACCAGTGCACCAACCCCTATAGTTCATACAGCCCCTTAAGGTGCTTTATCCAGTAATGATGGAATACAATGCGAGAATCGATTCTATGCTCTACCATCCCGCCAGGAGCAGAAAGATTCACAAGATATTATTACTAGTATGCTTCGTATTTTTCATTTTGATGTGTGTGTGTTGTTATACTCTGGGTTGAATTTCTCTTATGTGACCCCATTAGTTGCCATAAATTTTGATATAAGTTCTGAAAAGATTCCTAAGACTTTCTTGGTTTCTACTCCAGTAGGTAAGTCAGTTGTTGCCAAATGGATTTACAAAAAATGTGCTATCACTGTTCTTCATAGAGTCATGTTAGCAGACTTGATGAAGTTAGACATGCTTGATTTTGATCTTATTTTTGGTATGGATTGGCTTTATTCCTATTCTGCTTTTATAGATTGTCTCACTCGAGTGGTAAAGTTTCAGTTTCCAGATGATCTAATCTTTGAGTGGTCCGAGAATTCAGTGTCTTCCAAGTGTCATTTCATATCTTATCTTAAGTCCAGAAAGTTGATATCCAAAGGTTGCATTTACAATCTAGTTTAAGTTAATGACACTAAGTTTGAGACCTTAATAGTTCAATCAGTCAATATAGTAAATGAGTTTCCATATGTTATTCCAGAAGATCTCCTAGGGGTACATCCCAATAAAGAGATAGAATTTAGTATTAACGTTCTCCCAGATACTCAGCCTATTTTTATCCCTCCTCATTGTATGGCTACCTCAGAGCGTAAGGAGTTGAAGGAGAAACTCAAAGATCTTTTAGATAAAGTTTTCATAAGGCCTAGTATTTCTCCATGGGGCACTCCCATCCTATTCGTGCAAAATAAAGATGGTTCTTTGCATATGTGCATTAACTATCATCAGCTAAATAAGGTCAAAGTCAAGAAAATATATCCTCTTCCTAGAATTGATGACCTGTTTGATCAATTGCACGGTGCATGTTATTTTTCAAAGATAGACCTTAGATCCGTCTATCATCAACTTAAAGTTAGGGAATATGATATACCAAAGACTGCTTTTATAACCCATTATGGTTATTTTGAGTTTCGAGTCATGTCTTTTCAAGTAACCAATGCTCCAGCAGCATTCATGAACCTCATGAATCGAGTGTTCAAGAAGTACCTAGATATGTTTGTCATAGTGTTCATAGATGATATCTTTGTGTACTCCCGTAGTGAGGATAACCATGCATACCATCTTAAAATTATCTTGGAAACACTTAGATATCATCAATTTTTTGCCAAGTTCAGTAAGTGTGAATTTTGGCTAAGGTCTATAGCTTTTCTCGGTCATATTATTTCTGCCGATGGCATTAGAGTTGATCCCCAAAAGATAGAAGTTGTAAGAAATTGGCCTAGACCTATCTCACTATTAGATATTAGGAGTTTCATGGGTCTAGCTGGCTATTACCGCCGTTTTGTTGAGGATTTCACATCTATTGCATCTCCTATATCTATATTGACCCAAAAGAAAGTTAAGTTCCTGTGGTCAGATTCCTACAAGAAGAGTTTTTCAGGAGTTGAATACTTGACTCACTTCAGCCCTAGTGTTAGCATTACCTGATGGTATAGACGATTTTGTGGTTTATTGTGATGCCTCTAGAGTTGGTTTAGGTTGTGTGTTATTGCAGAGAGGTAAGGTCATAACCTATGCCTCTAGAAAGTTAAAGCCTCATGAAAAGAATTACCCAACCTATGATCTTGAATTAGCTGTTGTGGTGTTTGCTTTGAAAATCTGGAGACATTATCATTATGGGTTGCATGTTGATATATTCATGGATCATGGATCACAAAAGCTTGCAGTATGTGTTTAATCAAAAGGAGTTGAATCTTCGACAGAGGAAATGGTTAGAGTTGTTGAAGGTTATGATATGAGTGTGTTTATCATTCGGGCAAGGCCAATGTAGTGGCATACGCCCTTAGTAGATTGTCTATGGGCAGTGTTGCTCATGTTTTGAACGATAAGAAAGAATTAGCTCAAGAAGTTCATCATTTGGATAGATTGGGTATCAAGTTGGTTGACTCAGCTGAGGGGAATGTTTGGGTTCAGAGTAGTTCTGAATTTTCCCTAGTTTCGGAAGTGAAGGAAAAGCATGATATGGATTCTAGTTTAGTCAAACTGAAGGAGTCAGTATAAGACCAAAAAGTAGAGGTTTTCTCCCGAGGAGATGGTGCGCTGAGATACCAAAGTAGATTATGTGTGCCTTGTGTTGATCATTTGAGAAAGAGAATTATGGTAGAACCATATGGAGCGCGTTATTCTATTCATCCCGGTGCTACCAAGATGTACCACAATTTGTAGGAAATTTATTGGTAGAATGGTATAAAGAAAGAAATAGTAGAGTTTGTAGCAAAGTGTGCAACTTATCAACAGGTTAAGGTAGAGCACCAAATACTTGGTGGTACGTTGCAAGAGTTCAATATCCCTACTTGGAAGTAGGGAGAGGTGAATATGGACTTTGTGACTAGTTTACGCCAATCGCGTCGTCATTATGATTCGATATGGGCTATTGTAGATAGATTGAATAAGTCAATTAATTTCTTGTCAGTTCACACATCTTATACAGATGAAGAATATGCTAAGTTGTACATCCGAGAGTTAGTCAGATTGCATGGAGTTCCCTTGTCTATTATCTCGGATACGAGTATTTAGTTTAATTCCTAATTTTGGAGATCCTTTCAGAAGGGTCTTGGTACCTAAATCCATCTTAGTTTAGCATTCCACCCTCAAACAGATAGTCAAGCAGAGAGGACCATCCAAACTCTAGAGGATATGTTGAGGGCGTGTGCTCTTGAATTCAAAGGGAGTTGGGATGAGCATTTTCCATTGATTTAGTTTGCTTATAATAATAGTTACTATTTTAGCATTCAGATGGCCCCGTTTAAGGCTCTTTATGATAGGAGATGTAGGTCATCCATAGGTTGGTTTGACGTGGGTGAAGCAACCTTTCCTGGGCCTGATGTAGTGTTTGAAGCTATGGAGAAAGACAAGTTTATTAGAAAAGGATTGAAAATAGCCTAGAGTTGTCAGAAATCATATATGAATGTAAGAAGGAGAGATCTTGAGTTTGAAGTTGATGATTTAGTGTATCTGAAGATTTCACCCGTGAAAGGGGTGAAGAGATTTGGCAAGAAGGGGAAACTCAGTCCCCGGTATATTAGACCTTACAACATTTTGAGTCGTGTTGGGAAAGTAGCTTATGCTTAAGAAGTGCATCGGTGACTCCACCATTGTAATTCTTTTAGAAATCTCAAAAATTCAGAACAGCCTTTCATACGAACAGATTTGAGTTGAGATTTTAGATCATCAGATCTGTAGACTAAGGAACGAAGAAGTTTCCTTCGTCAAAGTTCTTTGGGAAATCAGTCGGTTGAGGGCGTTACTTGGGAAGTAGAAGCAGATATGCGAGAAAAATACCCTCACCTTTTCTCTGCAAACTCAGATCTAGCCAAATATAATACTCTTCCATGATTTAGTTCCTTTCTAATTAGTTATTCTGCATTATAGATGTCCTCATGTAAGTTCATGCACCCACAGAGTTACTCAGAAGCTCAGAATGATTTAGATTCAGTTGCTTAGTTCATTTCAGTTGTGCATGTTATCTTATATTCTTAGAGTCCTTAGAAATTTAAACTTAACTATCC
Organism: Capsicum baccatum var. pendulum; assembly: GCA_030864225.1. Taxonomy (NCBI): domain Eukaryota; kingdom Viridiplantae; phylum Streptophyta; class Magnoliopsida; order Solanales; family Solanaceae; genus Capsicum; species Capsicum baccatum. The sequence goes on from CM061552.1 coordinate 142,320,167, forward strand.
ATATTCAAGGACGAATGTTTCCAAAGGGGAGATATTGTAATACCAAATACCTTTTCTAGCTAGAATTCATCCCTAGAATGTTAAGGGATAGCTTATAAGATAAATATTATTTAAATTAGTGTGGAATTCTTCATATTTGAACTTTCCATGGCATAGGAAATCGAATAATCTTTCCAACGATATAAGATTCACGTAAATACGATAACCGGGTAAGAAGTTATGGTTATTTTAATTTCCAGTTGCAAAACACCATTATTTGGACCCTTAGCCCATCGCAGAGCAGTGTTAATTCCTAATTGTCTATATCTAGTGGCCCTCCACGATATTAGTGCATCACAGAGAGATTTAAATTCCCAATTGTCCAATTCTAGTGAAGGACCACGATATTGGTGCATCCCGCCAAGTGTTTAGGTCTCATCCAAGTTGGTAACGCGATACCACCGTGTTGCGCCACCATGCATTTTCCTAGTTGGTATTCTCTAATGGCTTGGTACAATAGTGGCACAACGTGCCAAGGCAAAAAATTGGCATTTTGATCATTTTCCAGTTCCATTTAAAAGCTTAAAAGGGGTATTTTTGTAAGTTCCCAACCCCTAAATCCATCCAAAAACACAAGATCAAAAACCCTAGTTCATCAACTTCCTCCCCCAGAATTCCAAGATTCCTACATTAACTCTCCAAGATAACTCAAGATTGAGATTTCCCAATGCAAAAACACTAAGAAATCATCTCCAAAGCATCAATAGGAATCAAAGATTCAAGCCTTTCATCAAAGATCAGCAATTAAGGTATGTGGGGTTTGAACAAGGACAATACTTTCGTCCTTGTGCCCAAAAAACTTGACTTTTATTAAAGATTACATAATTTGCAAGTTAGGTTTGTTACCCAAATCTTATTATTTTGTTTATGAAATTATCATATTATTTAATCTTTCAAATGTAAGACGTTTACATATATATATATGTTTGAAATCATAAGATTCATTTTATGAGTTATTTTCCCACTATCTTGATCGAGATTGTTGAAAGCTTTTATGATGACTGTTGAGCATGAAGTCTAAATATGATTTTGCTGCAATAAATCTATATATTTTGAGTCCTAAGTACAAGTGATGAATTTATAAGGAGATTATGATCTCAAGTTTTATTGACAAGCTTGATGAGTCCTTTTAAGAGAAAAGATTGATCTTTTGATCCTAAGCTAAGACAAAGAATCCACATTTTTTTACATAGTTTGAGATTTAAAGAGCTGAAGCATAATAATTTTTAATTATAAACCGTTATGCTATTTTAAGGTTGATTTCCTAAAAGTTCTTAGCATAAATATGGGATTAGTATTTAGCACTGAGTTGGGTATGATTCCAATGTCTCATGCCCAAAACTACATGCCACCGTAGCACTAAGATTATTCCCACTTCTACGTGGATGACTAAGATTGTGATCACTCAAGTTAAGGTTCTATTTTGATGGCAAGGGTAGAATATCTCTCCCCCACGTGGGCAAGATCTTGTACTCTATGTCAGCTCACATGGTTTATGTCGGTTAGAAGAAACTCCCAAGCCCAAAGTCTCTAAGTCCCAAAGATTCTAAATTTCCAAAGAAAAGAATGATAGAAAGGTTTTTAATAGACTAAGTGTTATGACTCACTAGATTTACAAGTATGATTGGTTATACATGATTTTATATTTTCATATTCTGGATAATCAAGCTTATATGAATCATATACATCCACATGCATTTAATTTCTAAATATGATGATGGTTACATATACATTAAACCCCTATATACTTAGTACATCCTCAAAGTGTTGATCCAGATATATGTCTATGTGCTACATTATCTTATAATGTAGGTTCAGGTGCTCAGTACCAACAACGTGAGTTGTTCGAGTATCTTTATCTACACTCCCATAGTTGGTGATTCCTCATGATCCGAGGGCGTATATCTTAAGAGCTCCAACTTTTATAGTATTTGAGTTATCATTTTCAGTTTAGTCTGAGTCAGTTTGGGGTCTGTCCCAATGGCTCTCTAGTTCGTTATTAGTAGTAGAGGCTTGTCGGCCTATGAGTTTATTTATAGACTTTCAGTATTTGTTGTTAAGACATTATCTATAGTTTATTTAGTTCTGTTTTGGTATAACATAGTATTTTTTTTCTTGATTAGATGATCTTTCAGTAAAGTTCAGACTTAGTAGTAGTCTCAAAGGGTTAACTTGAGGCTACTCGTAGCCTTGAGCACCGTGTGACATCTCGAGATTAGATTTTAAGGCATTATATGTTCTTTCCATTGGATTTTAAGAAATCTTAGGTATTAGAGTTCATTAATCTGAAGCAGGGCAACATGAGTGTGAAAGAGTATTCCCTCAAGTTTACTCAGTTTGCCAGGTATGCTTCTCATATGGCAGCTGATAGCAGGTGTAAGATGAACAAGTCCATGTCTGGTATATCTAATAGTGTGGTCAAGGTGTATAGGACCGCAATGTTGATTAAGGAGATGGACTTGGCTAGATTGATGGTCCATGTTCAATAGATAGAGGAACAAAAAACTAAGGAGAAAAAGAGAGAAAGCAACAGGGCTAGAACAAATAGCTTCCGTTTTGCTCAACCTAAGTTAAAGAGTGGTAATTATCCTTAATATTTTGCAAAATCTTCAACCCCATCTTCGTCCTCAGCCTGTGCTCCGATGCCAAAATTAAAAAATGGTAATAAGGATAGGGTGCTAGACTTTAAATCTTAGGGTAGTCTGAACAGTGCTCAAACAAATCCTCTTTGTCAGAAATATAGAAGAAATCATCAGTTTGTCTGCAGGTATAGCAGCGACATGTGTTTCAGGTATGGTAAGCGAAGTCCTAGAATCAGAGAATGTCCTTAGGTGGGTTTATAGAGTTTGCATAGTCATCCCCCATATCGGTCTGGTCGCCTATCTCAGCATGGTGCCGCTTCCAGTGCCACCAGTAGGAATCACCCAAACAGGCTCTATGCACTCCGGTCCCGACAGGATTAGGAAAGTTCTCCTGATGTGGTACCTGGTATGTTACAAGTTTACCACTAACATATTTAATCTTTTCTAGATCCAAGAGCTTCTCTTTGTTTTGTAACTCCTTATATAGCTTTCATCTTTGGAGTCAGTCCAAAAATCCTAACAGATCCTTTCTCAGTATCTACCCCAGTGGGTAAGTCTATCATAGCCAGTGGGTATACAGGAACTATCTGGTCATGGTGTCTTAGAAAGTTACTTCAATAGACTTAGTAGAGTTAGAAATGATGGATTTTGACATCATTCTCGGCATGGATTGGCTCCATTCATGGTATGCTTCAGTTGATTGTATAAAAATAGTTGTCTATTTTTAGTTCCCAAATAGAAATATCCTATAATAGAGGGGTAGTACTTTATCACTTAGGGGTCAACTTGTTTCATACCTTAGAGCGAGAAAAATAATATCCAAGGGGTGTGTCTATCATTTAGTATGAGTCAAAGACTCTAGCTCCGAGATCCTAGTCTTGAGTCACTTCCAGTAGTTAGTGAATTTCTTGATATGTTTTTTGAAGATCTCTCTTGGGTTCCTCCTAAAATGGAAATTGACTTTGGAATAGACCTTCTTTCGGATACTCAGCCCATCTCTATTTTGTCATATAGAATGGCTCCAGTTGGGGTGCACCAGTTCTATTCGTGCGAAGGAAAGACAATTCTCTTAGAATGTGTATAGACTACTGTCAGTTAAATAAAGTCACCATCAAGAATAAGTACCCACTTCCTAGAATCTATGACTTGTTTGACCAACTTCAGGGTGCCAATTACTTTTCTAAGATAGAACTCATATTAGGCTATCATCAGCTCAGAGTCAGAGAATGGGACATTTCAAAAATAGCTTTCAGAACCTAGTATAGTCACTTCGAGTTTCTAGTTATGTCATTTGGTCTTACTAATGCCTCAGTAGATTTCATGGACTTGATGCACCGTGTGTTCAAGCAGTACTTGGACATGTTCTCCATAGACTTCATCAATGACATTTTTGTCTACTCCCACAGTGAAAATAATCATGTAGACCATCTCAGAATAGTATTACAGACTCTTAGAGCCCATTAGTTATTTTCCAAATTCAGTTAGTACAAATTTTGGATAATATTAGTAGCTTTCCTTGGTCATATCATTTTCGGCGATGGCATTAGTGTTGATCCTCAAAAGATTGAGGTAGTAAGAAACAACCATAAACTAATCTCTCTATCAGATATCAAGAGTTTCTTAGGTTTGGCTGGCTATTACTGATGTTTTGTTGAAGGATTTTCTTCCATTGCATCCCTTATGTCTAGATTGACTCAGAAGAAAGTCAAATTCTAGTGGTCAGAATTTTATGAGAAGAGTTTCAGGAGTTTAAGATTCAACTCACTATAACCCTAGTTTTTACATTCCTGATGGTTCAAATAGATTTGTTGTATTTTTTGATGCTTCTAGAGTTGGATTGGGGTATGTTTTGATATAGAGGGATAAGGTTGTGGCCTATGCCTCCAGATATCTTAATCCCCATGAAAAGAATTACCCTACCCATGATGTTGAATTAGCAGCTGTTGTGTTTGCCTTAAAGTTTGGAGGCACAATTTGTATGGGGTGCATGTTGATGTATTCACAAACCACAAAAGCCTACACTATGTATTTTCACAAAAAAGACCTGAACTTGTGTTAGAAAAGGTGGTTAGAGTTATTGAAAGACTATGACATGGGTGTTCTGTATTATCCGGGCAAGGCCAATGTAGTTGCAGATGCCCTCAGTAGGTTTTCCATTGTTAGTGTTGCTCACGTTGAGGATGGTAAAAAAAAGTTAGTTCAGGAAGTTCATCAACTTGCCAAACTAGGTATTCGTTTAGTTGATTCGGCTGAGGGTAGTGTATGGGTAAAGAATATTTCAAAATCTTCTTTGCTTTCTGAAGTAAAGAAAAAAGGATGGGGATCCCATTTTAGTTAAGCTGAAAGAGTTAGTCAGAGAGCAGAAAGTAGAGGTTTTCTTCCAGGGAAGAGATCGTGTATTGCATTGCTAGTGTAGGCTTTATTTGCTGGGTATAGACGGCTTAAGGAAGAGAATTCTTCTAGAAGGGTATGATGCACGTTACTCTATTCATCCAGGGGATACTAAGATGTACCATGACATACGGGAAGTCTATTGGTGGACTGGGATGAAGAAATATACTGCAGAGTTTATAGCTAAGTGCTCAACGTGTCAGTAGGTAAAGATTGAACATCAAAAGCCTAGTGTTCTATGCAGGAGTTCAGTATTCCCACTTGGAAGTGCGAGAAAGTGGACATGGATTTCGTGATAGGTTTACCCCGTACAAATCAACATCATGATTCAATTTGGGTCATTGTGGACAGGATAACCAAATCAGACTATTTATTGCCTGTTCAGAGAGTTAGTTAGGTTATGCAGTGTCCCATTGTCCATTATTTTAGATAGAGGTACACAGTTCACCTCTCATTTTTGGAAAGCCTTTCATAAGGGTCTTGGTACCCAAGTCCATCACAGTACAACCTTTCATCCTCAGACATATGGTTAAGCAGAAAAGACCATTCAGAATTTAGATTATATGTTAAGAGAGTGTGTTGTTGACTTTAAGGGTAGTTGGGATGACCCCTTACCTTTGACTGAGTTGGCGTATAAAAATAACTATTATTATAGTATTTAGATGGCTCTGTATGAGGCTCTTTATAGGAGAAGATGTAGATCTCCCATTGGTTCATTTGAGGTAGGTGAGGTTGTGGTAGTGGGGCCAAATTTAGTGTTTGATGCCTTAGAGAAAGTGCAGTTAATCAGAGAGAAGCTTAGGGAAGCCCTAGTCCCCAGAAATCGTATGTGAATATGAGAAGAAAAGATCTCGAGTTAGAAAATGGCGGCCTTGTGTATTTGAAAATCTCTCCCATGAAGGAAGTGAGGAGATTTGGTAAGAAGGGGAAACTTAGTCCCTGATATGTTGGTCCTTATAGGATTCTAATTCATCTTGGTAAGGTAGATTATGAGCTTGAGTTACCTGCAGACTTAGCATCAGTGCATATCGTGTTTCATGTCTTCTTGCTAAAGAAGTGAATAGGTGACCAAGATGTTGTAGTCCCTATAGAAAGTGTAGATGTTTAGAACGGTCTCTCGTATGAGAAAGTCACAGACAAAATCCTTGATCATCAAATTCACAGACCAAGAAACAAAGAAGTTCCTTCGGTTAAAGTTCTTTGGCAGAATCAGTCCATTAGGGGAGCTACTTTGGAAGTGGAGGTAGTCATGCAAACCAAGTATCCTCACCTCTTCTTTGAAAACTTAGACTCAGCCTAAGGTAACAACCTTTCTTAGATTTATTCTATTCCATGTTCAGTTACAGCTGCATAACATTCTCATATCATTCATGCATTCATGAAACAGTTCAGTCATGTGTCATGTCTCAAGAATTTAGTCATGCTTCAGTTATGCATGTCCATGTAAGTACAGTTCCTCAGTTCTTTTCAATTCAGTTAGTCTTATTTGAGGATGAATATTCCTAAGAGAGAGCTATTGTAAGAACCAACCAAAGTCCTAGTCATTTCATTCCTATGTAGCATGCCAAAAGAGGTCCCAGACATAGAAAAATTCATCTAAGTGTTAAGACTTAGAAACATTTTTAGCTTCATAATTGGATGATCTTATTTCTTGTCCTTACAACCTTAAAATATCAATTTTTAAGTTGATTCATGATTAGGGATGTTAATAGGTCATATTGGGTGAGTTTTAGAATTTTTGAACATCGTTAAAGTCATGTTTGGATGCCCAAAATAGTGCATCAATGTGATCAGGCCATGGCACATTAGTAATTATGTCAATATCATCAATGCTGTACATCAGCAATTGCATTGACACCATCAATGTGACGCATCAGTTATTGCATCGCTGGGCATATTTTACTTATTAAACTTTGAATTTCCAAGGGAAATTAGGTCCTTTTCCCCTCACCCAATTCAACTAAAACACCAAGTTAAGGATCCAAAGGGGAAAATATACTTATCTTTTCACAAAATACTCTCTAGAAAAAATCCCTAGTTTCTTCAAGTTCAAGTTCAAATTCAAACAAATCCCCAAAAATCTTCACAAAATCAATAATCAAGGTATGTTAGGTGTTCATCCTTGGGTTTCCTTTAACCCTTATAGTTCAAGTACCCTTTTTAAAATTATAAGTTAATAGATTCATGATTTACAAGTGCAAATTGGGTTGTATTCATGTTTATGTTGTTATATCGGTTTCAATTCAAGATTTAACTATACATTTCTTGAACATAAGATAGCATGTATATTTATTGATGTAATTCCCATGTCAAAACCCTTGAAATTGCAAGTTTAAGTTGTAGTCATAATGCTTATGTGTTGTTCATTCTTATTTGTATTAATTATGCTCACCAAGTGTTTGATAGAATGTCCATATGAATTAAATAGTGTAATCATGACATGTTAGCCTATGTTTTCATTCATGTACAACTTCATGACCTCCATGTGTTTGACAACATGTCTCAGTGATTGAATTGTAAATAATTGACCGTTGCTATGCTTTCAAGATTTGGTATATTTTATTATTGATTTTATCGAGTTCTGGGAGTATTTATTAATGAAAATCTAGCTGTTTACTTAGTTGTAGTAGTTATAGAATAGTCCTAGTAAAGGTCAAGAACAGTAGTACTCAGTAAACAGAACTCAATGAACTCATTCCAGTTTAGTCAGTCAACATGATCAGTGTTAGTTCCGTCAAGTCTAGTAGTCAGTTCAGTGTTTATTTAGTTGTGAGTAGGATTCAGCATCGAGCGAACCCAAGGATATGGACATTCCTGCTTGCAGAGGGTTTGTCCCTTTGTAGCAGTACCTACGTTACAGAACTATGTAGCCAGCATAGGGTAAGTCGTCCTCCTGCCATACTAGGGTTAAAGAAATTATATATATATATATATATATATATATATTTCATGAGTCTTTATGCGATTAGGGTTGACTTGGCTTTGTTAGTATCCCGTGGCAAGGTGCTGACACCTTTCCAGGTGGGGTCACAGGTTGGACCCCAAATCAGTCTAAATTGGGGTATGTCGGATAGATGAACACTCCCAAAATTATAGTTTCAGTCTTAGTATTCAGTCAAGAACTTATTCAGTTCTACAGAACCATGGCTATAAGCTATAAGTTACTCAACCATTAGAATTTAGTACTTAGTTTTAGTATAATCTCAGATATACGGTGTACACTGATTTGCGCAGTATCGCATGTTCAGTTGTTATAGTTTTTCATGTACTATCATCCAGTTACTTTATGATGTTCATTCAGTCAGTTATCATCTCACGCATATGAACCCATGTATATAAGCCTTACCTCACTTAGCATACCAGTACATTCCATGTACTGACACATACTCTCTTTAGCACTATGATGTCTTATATCATAGGTTTGGACGCTCAAGTTCCTTACCGTACTTTGCATCTCCAGCTATCATCAGCAGATATAGTAGTGAGTCCATATATTTTGAGGACAGAGTTTATTTATTTCAGCATTTTAGTAGTTTAATAGTTATTTCAGTTGGAGTTAGTTGGGGGTTTGTCCCATCACTCCATATTCAGATAGTTAGAGGCTTTCAAACTAGAATTGTAAGTTATTCAATTTTCAGATGTTATTATCAGTTATACACAGTATTATTTTTGTATTTTGAGAACCTTATGGCATTTACAGATTTCATCTGCTTATATATATTTAAGTATTATATTCAGTGCTCACTGCAGGTACCAATCATGGGTTAGTTTGTGGTCCTTGGGGGTCGTAAGCACCGTGTGACGCCCAGGGTGTTGTCTCAAGGCGTTATAATTATTATCATCTTATACTTCATTATCATCTTTATCTTCTTCTTGTTGACTATTGTTGTTTTTGTTACCACAGTTGTTTCTAGTCGACCAATTTCTTAGGTTAAATTTTATTTCGTACATCACTTTTCACTTTGTCATTATTTCATACAAGACTTTGGTAAGTCAAATTATAATTTTAACTAATTTTACATCTGTCTAATTGCTATTATGCTATTTTTTAAACAATAGATTGCACATGAACATGAACGAAACATAAGATCCATCTATTTAAACAGATCACCTATCTATTGTGACATATGAGCCATCTGTTGCAATAAAAGACTCATATGTTGGATTTATGTTTATGATTCTGTAGTGTCGTAACATGAATTGAACAAATGGTTCATCTGTTGCAACATTGAAACCTTTGTTGCAACAAACTAGTTATCTGTTGCAACAGACAATTTATCTGTTGCAATAGATAAGCAACAGAGTAATTATCTATTGCAACAAATTAGTCACCTATTACAATAAATCCTGTACTCGATTGCAAAAGATATTCCATCTATTGCAACAGAAGATAAACTCGATTCCAACAGGCGTGTCTTCTGTTGCAATAGGTAAGTCATCTGTCATAATAGGTTAGTTATCTGTTGGAATATGTCACTCATCTATTGGAATCAGCTTCAAAGGTTCATTAATACTGTAACATCTACCTCAATAGGTACTTCATCTGTTACAACATATGTATAGTCTATTGCAACATATGATTCACCTATTACAATAGATGACTCATCTGTTAAAATCAGCTTCAGGAGCATAACATGAATCCCAACAGGTAATTAATCTATTGCAACTGATCACTTATCTATTGAAACATATTTTTCACCTATTGCAATAGGTTACATATCTGTTGGGGTTCATATTACAACATTATGAAATCACTATTAATTTTATTATGATATCATTATTAACTTTTTTTAACAAATGACTTTATTTAGGTACCATTAATAGAGGGATCAATAACAATAGGTGTGGATTTTTATGGCCAATGGATCGAGATGTGCAATCAATATGTATGGCATTGGAAGGAGGGGGAAATTCTACAGGCAATAGCTATGAGAGTCTAAAGTGATGTTTTGTATAATGATTTTGTGAGCTTAACCATCAACTATTGTAGACTAAATTGTAATAGGAAGAACTCGTCATTAGCTAAAGAACAACTCCATTGAAAATCAGAGGGTACTACCTTCCAAGATAACCAATCATGTTCGGTTGTGTGCTTATCTTCATAATTCAGTCAGGCCGGTGTTAAGGGTGTACATGGTTGAAAAATTGAGAAAGAATGAGAACCAAAATATAGAAGAATAATAAAAAGAAGACATCTTTGATGATAGGTTGGATGATCTGGACATGAATATTCTAGATGATGATAAAAAACCAATGCTCATTGCTGCGAGCAATAAGGTGGGCAGTTCTTCTCAATCGACACAGTCTGGCAATTATCAAGATGAGGAGACTGGCTTTTACAAGGAAATGTGATTCAAGGATAAGAACGAACGTTCTACTTCTTTGTTTATTGCTTGCATGAATTTTTTTTCCAGAATAATGAAGGTGATTAATTCGAGCAAAGTTTTTTGCTTAAAATGTGCTAATCCGAACTGCAAGTGGTGGTTGAGAGTGGTGAAGTACTTAAGTTCTAAGAGATTCATCATTCCTAAACATGAAAAGCATCACACATGTGGTTCGGAGCACATCTCAGGCCAAAAGCCTCACGCTACGACAAAGGTCCTCGGTGAATATTTCAAGAGTTATTTCCTCGATATCAAAGGCCCTTCTACAAGGGTTATGACTAATTAACTTCTTATGGAATTGGGTGTCCTGGTCAGTTACTGGAAGGTATATATGGCCATGGGGATTGCCAAGGACTTGGTTAGGGGGACACATGAGCATGGGTATGTAGTCCTGGATGCCTACCATTACATGATTGAGTCCACAAATTCTGGAAGTAAGACAACATAGCATGTTGATAAAAATGGAAGGTACAAGTAGTTTTTGGTATCCTATGGTTCTTGGATTCAATGTTTTTGAAATTTGAGAAAAGGCATAGACTTCGACGGGACCTTCTTGAGGAATAGGTATAATGGAGTGTTACTACCGATGGTGGCACAGGATGCGGAGAATCACATCTTTCCTATCAGTTTTGTGTAGTGGAAAAGGAATGCGATGCTTTTTATGGATATTTTTTGAATAATTGCGAAGCTGCATAAAAGATACCAAAGAGTTGTGTTTTGTTTCGAAAAGGCATCCAAGTATTCCAAAGATGGGTTCAATTTTCTTTACTTCAGCTCACTTTGGTTGGTGTATCCGACATATTGGAGAGAACATTCGAACCAGCTAAATCATATAGTTGAGAGGCATTTTTAGACCATTTCAATCAAATAGAGGATATGTATGCCAAGGCAGCAGAACATCTCATATGTGTCGGTTTTGAGAGATAGAGTTAGGCATATTGTCTGGAAAATAGGTAAATTCTTATGAATTTAATGTATGTTTGAGGTACAAGATTAGTATGATGTCGTACTAAGTGATTCTTTTGTATAGGTACATTATTATGACGTCAAATATAGCTGAATCGGTGAATTCATTTTTTTCGATGAAAGAGAATTTCCCATTGTGGCTCTGTTTCATATAATAAATCAGAAGTATGGCAAAAATTTTCACGAAAGACATGTGGAGTTCGACAAAGTAGGAACCCAATTTTTTATAGAAGCGGAAAAATAATATCAATGAACGTCAGTCTAGGGAATAGGTTACTTTCTCATCAAATCTTAGATTACAAGTTCAGTATCAACGGTCATGGTGATGTTGCCATGGTATATCTTCAAACAAGATCTTGTACATGCAGAGTTTTTGACTTCGACAAAATACCCTATCCACATTATATGGCAGTGCTTCGAGCTTGATACAGTGCAAAATATAGAAGTAAAACTTATGAGTGCTCCTCTCTTTATTATTTTGTGGAAAAGTATAAAATGGCATATAGTGGGTATATTACTCCGGTGCTTTCTGAAGAATCTTGGGTTGTTCCTGTAGAGCTTTTGGGGAGATTAATACCTCCTCCATATATTGACCGAAGCACTATCAAACCGGTAAGAAGTTCATATAAGAGGAGCCATGGAATCCGAGAATCATTACCATCAAGAATAAATAAGTGCTTTGTATGTAAGAAGGCTAGCCATAAAAGAACTACATGCCCAGATCGTAATCCACCATGATCACTGCAATTTCGAAAATATGTGTTGTTGTTTGTTATGGAATTTTATATATTTAACTCATTGTTGTGAATGTAAATGTTATCATTTATTATATAAATATCTTCTTTTAATAACTTGTACCTTAGTAAAAAAAGGCAAAACTAGAACAAAATACAGCAGACTACAAAATTATTTTCAACAGATTACCCATCTGTTGCAATAGATAGACATTATCTGGAAGAACACAAGACACTTCATCAAACTGGAATGTTTTCCTCCAACAGATAAAAAATCTTTTGCAACAGATGGATAATCTGCTGACAGAAACCCAACTGATGACCAATCTGTTTCAACAGATGGTCCATCTTTTGAAAGAACTCAAAACTCTTCCTATTACTACTAACTACAAAATTACTCCTTACCTCCAACCGTCGACATGTTTCTTTCTTTAGAAGAAAAAATATACAGAATAAAAATTAAATAATATTTAAAATGCCAAAGTCGACCAAAAATAATTTTTTATTAAACGAAAAAACAAAATACATTAGGTATAGATCCAATACAGAAAAATTATAATACACACGCTAAAATTAAAAAAAAACATTCTACTAATTATTATTATCATCATTATTATTACCAACTGACCAACCATTAATCGAAAGTAGTAGAGCCCTCTTTAGCCTCTGAATCTCTCTGAATATCCTTTCTCTCACTGTGATAAAATCTCTCTGCAGGTCATTAACCTACCTATGAAGTTCCCGCATGGTGTCGCGTAGAATAACAATGTCCCAAATAGGATCAACCATATCTAGAACATGCATGAATAGGCAAAAACTGTAAACACAAAAGTAAAGAAAATAGTCCGAATGTAATAAAACTGTAATGCCCCGAAACGTCACACAGTGCTTAGGACCACAAGTGACCCAAAGCTAATCCGTATACTGGCATAACTCATGAGAACCTGAATAAGATATATAAATCTGAACAAAATAAGCAAAAGATAACTCTTTCCTAAATCTGCTCAATATAAAACTGAATTGACACTATTACAACTCTTCTCTTACAAAGAAACTAAAACTAAATACATTAACTGTACTGACTGTCTATGAAGCCTCTACTAATACTGACTATAAATAGTTGGAAAGATACTCCAAGTATCGCTAATCAATACATAAGAATAAGAAAGTAAAGAATATAAAAAGATGTAACTGAAGTCTCAGATGTAGGAGGACTTATCATCTCATAGGCTGGATTCTGCAACAGTCCGAATCTGAATACGCATACTGAAACTTTTACCTATATTATGAGACAATATAAAACAGATCAGTACTTTGGGAATGTACTGAGTGTATGGGGGGTGAATTCATAAGTAAAAATATATCTCTTCATCATCATTTACAAAACAATGCATGCTAAATCTAAATGAATCACATAGCTTGAGAAATCTGAAATCTAAAACTCAAAAATAGTGAATAATGAAGCATGTAGTATAAATACCCTGAGTCATTACGCTTAGTTCTAAAATCTGTAGTTTTATTCCCTTTTAAAAACATATAGACTAAGTGGTAAAATGCTCAGCTCTGTATCTGAAAGCTAAGACTGTAACTTTGAAACTAAAATCTCAAGTAAAACAATATTTGAATAAGCTTGTGAGCCTTTATACTTAGTATCTAAAATCTTTACTGACAAGGAAATCTTTCAAAGAATTAGGGAGAATAACGCATCTCAAGGAAACATACTTTACGAACTACTTCGAAAATCTTACTATTAGGGAAAAATACTCAAAAGTTGTTTATTTACTTTTTACTAGCAGGGAGATTCACTTAACCGACATTAACCATCCGAGCTACATGTTGTCCAATGTTTTGTCCTCCTAAGAAAGAAACCTCATGTTGGGGAGAGGCGTCGTACTCTTCCCAAGAAGTATAACCTCAACTCAGTGACCACTATCTCGGCCTCAGGCCCATAAATCTCAATCCTACGGTGGCATGTAGTTCTGGGGTATGAAACCGTAGTAACTTACCCGACTCGGTGCTAAATACTACTCCCTTTAATTAGCAATGCTCATCTCATTGGAAATCTACTTTTTCTAAAATAACTTCATGGTTTATAATAAAACCAAACTCATATATATCTGTAATCTGATATAAACTCTGAAAAGTGTATTCCAAAACTCAACCAGGATCTAAAGATCAAACACTTTTATTCAACTCAAAATATGCTAATCTCAGGGTGTTCAAAGCAAAAGTTCTTGAAATATCAATACTCAAAATAGGGCCTAATAACCCATTTTTCAACTCATGTAAATTCTTAATAATCATGCTTGTTAATAAACTCAATAATGATTTTAACTCAAAATCAGAAAATTTCTGCCATAGGCATGAAAATATGAGAATAGACATGAAACTTATCTTCAAATCTCTGAAAACTCATAATCATGTAAATAGTGATAATGGGTATGAAATCCCAATTTAGTACTCATGTATAAACATTCAAAATCATAGCAAAACATAAGGTTCAATATGCTTCTTGAACATAATTCAACAATATCAAAATAATAAGATCAAGAATCTCAATATCATGATTAAACTCAATTTGGAAATCTTAAAAATTGCATTAGGCGTATAAATATATGAAAATACTCATGCAATTCAATATTCATTCACTTGTAAACTCCAAATCATCAAATACTTATAACTGGGTATGAACGCTACTTTCAAATAATAAGATACTTTCTAAAAAAAATAATTTTGGGCACAACAACGAAAGGATTGTCATTGTTCATAACCCCACATACCTTAATTTATGATCTTACATGAGAAAGATTGAATATTTGATTCCTATGATGAATAGAATGTTAAAGCTTGAACTTTGAACCCTTTGGAGATGATCTTGAAAACATTCTTGATGTTCTTGGATTAGGAACCCTAAACTCATGATCTTTTTGTTGAAGAGAAGAAGATGGAATTGATGTTTCTTGAGGGAATTGATTAGGGTTACCCTTGAGAGAAAAAAATTCGAGAATGGGGGCAAATAATGCCCAAATTGAAGTCTTAAATTGTATTTTTATGACCTGGGTTGAGTGGAAAAAGACCCCATTGCTCCTTATTAATTTAATGCAGAAATTCGTAACTCGAATCCCTCTTTTTCCCTTTAGTGCGATGCGCTACCATCGCGGCAGCCCACTGCCTCACACTAAAATGGCTATAACTTTTCGTTCGGGTACCAGATATTTGCAAAATTGGTATCGTCGGAAAGATAATTCAATTATCTACAATTTGATGGGTCTTGGGATGGAAAATTACACCTATATAAAATGTTATACACATTTAAAGTAGACACTTGTAGAATTGAATGCCAAATTTTGGTCGAATCCCATGTTCTTAGCTCCACTTGGCTCGAAGTGACTTCTATGAACATTATTCACCTAATAAGGACTTCACATACTTAGGATTAAAGTCATACAACAAGAATTCGAATTATGGATCAAGAGTACGATAATTACACCTTCACTGTGACGCGTTGAAATTGCATTAAGCTATTGGAAAAGGACGAGTGTGAATTTGAACTCTTGCGCGACGCAGTGCTATCGCGTTGCGCCACTGGAAATTGATAATTGGGAATTTGGACCACTTTGCAGAGCGACAAAATTGCAGAGGTCCACTGGAATGTGACAATTGCCGTTTTGGAATCCACCATGACGCGGTATGTGCCCAGGTGGGATACTGCATTACTAAAAATACTCTAACTTCTTCATCGAGTGTCGGATTTCGGCGAATTTGATATCGATGGAAAGCTTATTCAATTTCCCACACAATGGAAGGTCTAAATCTGGAAAATTCTATATGAAATAAAGGTTATTCGTTTTAGAAGCAGAGTTTTAACATTCTAGGAATGAATTTTAAACTAGGAAAAATATGGGGTGTTACATTATCTTCCCCTTGGGAACATTCATCCTCAAATGTGGATAATTAAGATGAAAATACTGAAGAATCTGAGGTTATAAGCTATCATGTACAACTGAAACATATAGAATAACTGAATCTTAAACATAATTAGTTACTAAACTAATCTACGAATGCATGAATTCTCATGAAAATAGCTATATGGCTGATATAGAAATGAGGGCGTCAACTTATGAGTACCCATTACTTTAGGCTGGATCTGATTTCATGAGAAAATGAATGAGAGGTTTATGACATGAAAAACTTGAGGTATTACAACATCTCCCCCTTGGGATCGTTCGTCCTCAAATGATACTGATTTGATTGAAATACTAGAAAAGACTGAGATGATGAACGGGAAGCTTACGAGTTGAATCATGACTAATCATCTAGATTTTGAAACTGATGCATAAACTGAACTGAATTCGCAAGGTACGCGAAGAGAGAAAATTTCCTCTAAGAATGATATGACTAGATGGAAAGATTGAAAACCATAGAAACATGTCCGTATTGCTGCTAGATTAAATTACTAGCTATTCTCCAATACCTCTATCAATAACAACTTCCATTTGATATTCAATTCTTAGGAAGATACACATAAAATATTCCCAACTAACCAAGTCATACACAAAAAGTTTCACCTCAATATTCCTTCATTTACAGACCCACAAAAAACATGCATACTACAATCTTCCCAACCATAACACATTTACTTTCTCCCATCCACAATTATTCATCATCACTACTGGAATCTGGAAGTCTGAGAAAGTTACTTGCCCTATCATCTCCCCCTTATCTTTAACCCATCACTCTAGGTTTGTGAACCACTAGATAAACTCTAATCTAAACTGCAATCACTTTTCTCTAGAGTCTAGAGTAAAATAAATATACATAAAACTAAACTTACCTTGAAGGACTGTATCTTAACGTGTAACTCCCAATGCAAGTAACTTCTTCTGAGATTCCACTGTTAGATTTATATAGCCTCAAAAGTCATCATATAACAACTTAAACACTCACTAACTTAGAATTTTCATAGTATCACCAGATCTTTATTTCACACCACCTAGAGTTTTAACTCTTACTTCCATTTTCTCAATCTTCAAGGATTCAAACTTACATTTAACACTTAACATGGACATCATCAATCTTTAATTAAACAAACTACCCGTGTCATAGATTACAAATATCTCCTATCTAAACTTGTATTTCTAAACCATGAGAATTAAGATCACACCAAAAAGGCTCAACATCATCTACCCATAACTTCTTAGCTTAGCTATTAAGAACATCATATATATATATATAACTACTCTCCTTCCACTTAGCAACTCAACGGTACTACTAGTAACACGCAACACGTAATAATCCTAAAAAATAATGAAGCCTCATATTGCCTTAGGAATACTTCTACATCATACATACAACATCATACATAATTACAAATAGAGTAAATTTTATGCTCTTGCATAACTGTTCAAGCCTATTAGATCACTCCCATATAAATAGCATCATTTACCAAGAAATCATCATATCCACCTTCATTACCACCAACCGTTCAAACTTAATGTCTAGTGCTCAACAAGATTTACAACCCAATCTCACACACAATTCTCTCTTGGAAACTCTAAAATAAAATATCAAGAAACACTAGCCTACTAGAACTTTATAACAACAATAATCGATCATATTCATATGGCCTACCTTATTCACAATCCATTAACACATCCTCCTTCTACACATCATTACTATTTACCATTTTATACGTCTAAATTACCATCATAGCTCGATAAATTTAAGCTAAATTCCTTTTTATAACCTCAAGGAAATAATACTCAACCACCAAGTACTTTCATCAATAACCTATACTTTTCTAACACAACAAATATCATCAATGACTTTTCATACTTCAAGCAAACAACAATTCTCCTTAAGTAATAACTCCTTCCCTACCTTTCACAAAACTAACAAACAAGGACATATCATTTTATTACTAGCCTAATCATATGCAAAAAAAAAATTATCTATACATATATATTCAATAAATCGCCCTTACCATCCTTCTTGTCACTACACCTCTAAGCCTCCAGTTCCAACCAACACAAGAACAACAAGATGAACAATAAGTTTCTAGTGAATCTAAAT
Source organism: Capsicum baccatum var. pendulum (assembly GCA_030864225.1). NCBI lineage: Eukaryota > Viridiplantae > Streptophyta > Magnoliopsida > Solanales > Solanaceae > Capsicum > Capsicum baccatum. Next base: position 142,338,335 of record CM061552.1, read on the forward strand.
AGGCCTCACACAGCTTCACTAGACTTTTATTTTTGTGTTTTGAACAATAAAATGAGATGAATAACATAGCGACTATGCAAGTAAATTGAAAGAGCCCAATACGGCTTCTCTAGACTTTTATTTCAACAATAAAATGATAACAAGATAACAAGAGATAGAAACTCGACACACAATATTCAATGATCTAAGGATATATATCTTACTCTATCTTAAATAAATGACTCATAAGAATGAGAACACAACTTTAAATATGAGGTGCTTAAAACACACTAGAAGGATCCTCTCAAGCCGCTTTATAAGACTTTTAAAACTTTTTTTTAGCAAGTCTAAGAGCATTATCTGGGGAGAAGATTGGAACTTACTGATGATGCTATCTCAAGATTAATACATAGATTGCGAAATATAGATTTACATCATGGATTTTAAGGAGAAATCTGAAAGCACATCTGACTTGGGCTTATTGAATGACTTTTATGAACATGAATGAATCCCTTTATTTTTTTATTTTGAAAATCAAAAGCACTGATGGGATACTTTCTAGCCTTCTTATAATCTCATAACTATCTATGAAGAATTTAACTTGACTATTTCTGATACCTTGAAAATAAGGCAAAGATAGGTTGCATAGAGCAAGATGAGAATCTATATAAGATTCTTGGAGAACCTTTCTATGGCACGATCTGAGACTTAAAAAAATGGAGACATTTCCTAAATACGTTGTAGCCTCTCAAAGAAAAGTACAGACATCTCCGTACCATTCCGCAAGACTCTACTAGACATGGATTCACAGGCACCCTAGGACACTTGAACTGTATCCTCTGATACCAAGTTTGGAACACCCCAAAAATAGGTCTCGAGACATCACACATTGCTTAGGACCAAAAGTGATACAAAGCTAACCCTTATACAGGCATAACTCATGAGAAACTAAATAAGATATATAAATCTAAATAAAATAAGCAGAAGATAACTCTTTCCTGAATTTGATCAATACAAAATTGAATTCACACTATTACAACTTTGCTTTTGCAAATAAACTGAACTGAATTCATTATCTTTACTGACTGTCTATGAAGCCTTTACTAATACTAACTATAAATAGTTGGGAAGCTAGTCCAATTATCGCTAATCAATACATATGAATAAGATAATAAAGAATATAAATAAGTGTAACTGAAGTCCCGAAGTAGGAGGACTCATCATCTCATAGGCTGGAATCTACAATTGTTCGAATTTGAATGTGCATACTGAAACTTGTACCTACATTATGAGACAATGTAGCACATAGACGTAAATGTGGATTAGTACTTTGGAAATGTACTGCGCATATGAGGCTGAATGCATATGTAAAAGCATATCTCATAATCATCATTTATAAAACAAAGCATGCTAAATGTAAATAACTCACATAGCTTGAGAAATCTGAAATCGTAAATTCATAGATCATGAATAATGAAGCATGTAGTATAAATATCGTGAGTCATTAGACTTAATTCTAAAATCTATAGTTTTATTCCCTTCTCAAAAAAATTAGACTAAGTGGTAAAGTGATCACCTCTGTATCTAAAAGCTAAGACTGTAACTTTGAAACTAAAATCTCAAGTAAAACAATATTTGAATAAGCTTGTGAGCCTTTACACTTAGTATCTAAAAATCTTTACTGATAAGGAAATCTATCAAAGCTTTAGGGAAAATAACTCATCTCAAAGGAACATACTTTAGGAACTACTATGAAAGTCATACTATTAGGGAAAAATACTCAAAAGTTGTTAATTAACTTGTTACTAGAAGGGAGATTCTCTAATCCAACATAAATCATGGGAGCTATATGGAGTTTAACGTTCTGCCCTCCTAAGGAAGAAACCTCACGTTGGGGAGATGATTCATACTCTTTCTAGGGAGTATAACCTCAACTCAGTGATCACTATCTCGGACTCGGGCCCATAAATCTCAATCCTATGGTGGCACGTAGTTTGGGGTATGAAACCATAGTAACTTACCCGACTCGGTGCTAAATACTATTCCCTTTAATTAGCTACGCTCATCTCATTGGAAATCCACTTTTTAAAAAATAATATCATGGTTTATAATGAAAACCAAACTTATCTATATCTATAATCTGAAATAAACTCTGAAAAGTGGATTCCAAAACTCAACTGCGACCCGAAGATCAAATACTTTATTCAACTAAAAACGTACTAATATCAGGGTTTTCAAAGCACAAGTTCTTGAAATATAAATACTCAAATTAGGGCATAATAACCCATTCTTCAACTCATTTATAAATTCATAGTAATCATGCTTGTTAATGAATTGAATAATAATTTAACTCAAAATCTGAAAATTTCTGCCATAGGCATGAAAATATGAGAATAGACATGAAACTTATCTTCAAAATCTCTCAAAACTCATACTCTTGTAAATAGTGATAATGGGTATAAATCATAATTTAGATCTCACGTATAAACATTCAAAATCATAGAAAAACATAAGGCTCAATATTTTTCTTGAACATACTTCAACAATATCAAAATAATACGATCAAGAATCTCAATATCATGCTTAAACTCAATTTGGAAATCTGAAAAATTACATTACGCGCATAAATATATGAAAATAGTTATGCAATTCAATATTCATTCACTTGTAAACTCATAATCATCAAATACTTATAATTGTGTATGAACCCTACTTTCAAATAATAAGATACTTGCAGAAAAATATAATTTTGGGCACAAGAACGAAAGGATTTTCCGTGTTCATAACCGCACATACTTTAATTGATGATCTTAGATGAGAAAGCTTGAATCTTTGATTCCTATGATGAATAGAATGTTAAATCTTGAACTTTGAACCCTTTGGGGATGATCTTGAAAACATTCTTGAAGTTATTGGATTAAGAACCCGAAATTCTTGATGTTTTTGTTGACGAGAAGAAGATGGAATTGATGTTTCTTGAAGGAATTTATTAGGATTGCTCTTGAGGGAAAAAAATTGGAGAATAGGGGCAAATAACACCCCAATTGAAGTCTTAGATCTAGTTTTTATGACCTGTGTTGAGGTGGGAAAAGACCCCATTGCACCTTATTAATTTAAACAAAAATTTGTAACCCACATCCCGATTTTACCCTTTAGCGCGACGCGCTACCATCACGGCAGCCCACTGCCTCACACTAAAATGGCTATAAATTTTTGTTCGGGTGCTGGATTTTTATGAAATTGGTATCGTCGGAAAGCTAATTCAATTATCTAAAATTTGATGGATATTAGGATGGAAAATTCCACGTATATAAAATGTTATACATGTTTTAAGTAGACCTTTGTAGGATTGAATGCCAAGTTTTGGTCGAATCTAATGTTCTTAGCTCCACTTGGCTCAAAGTGACTTCTATGAACATTTTTCACCTAATAAGGACTTCATATACTTAGCATTGAAGTAATTACACAAGAATTCGAGTTATGGATCAAGAGTACGACAAACTACACCTTCACCTCTATGCATTGAAATCGCGTTAAGCTACTGGAAAAGGACAAGTGCGAATTTGCACTCTGGTGCGATGTGGTGCTATCGTGTTGAGCCACTGGAAATTGACAATTGGGAATTTGGATCTCTCTGCGTTGTTACAATATCATGGAGGTCCACTGGAATGTTACCATTGCCAATTTGGCATCTACTGCGATGCGGTGAGTGCCCAGGTGGGATACTGCATTACAAAAAATGCTCTAACTTCTTCACCAAGTGTCAGATTTTTGTGAATTTGATATCGATGGAAAACTTATTCAATTTTCTACACAATCAAAGGTCTAAATCTGGAAAATTCCATATGAAATAATGGCTATTCCCTTTTGAAGAACACTCTTACCATTCTAGGAACGAATTTAAAGCTAGGAAAAACATGGGGTGTTATAATATCTCCCCCTTGGGAACATTCATCCTCGAATGTGTATAATTAAGCTAAAAATACTGAAGAATATGAGGTTATAAGCTATTATGTACAACTAAAATAAACAAAATAACTGAATCTTAAATATAATGAGTTACTGAACAGATCTACGAATGCATAAATTCTCATAGAAATAGCTATATGGATAATATTGAAATGAGGGCGTCAACTTACGTGTAACAATTACTTTAGGCTGGTTCTAATTTCATGAGAAAATGAATGAGAGGTTTAGCACATGAAAAAATTAGGGTATTACAACATCTCCCCCTTGGGATCGTTCTCCCCGAATGATACTGATTTGATTGAAATACTAGAAAAAGACTGAGATGACAAACGGAAAGCGTATGAGTTGAATCATGACTGATCATCTAGATTCTGAAACTGATGCGTAAATTGAGAAGAATTCACAAGGTACACGAAGTGAGCAAATTTCCTCTTAGAATGATATGACAAGATGGAAAGATTAAAAACCATAGAAACTTATCTGTATTGCAGCTAGATTGAATTACTGGCCAAACGGGTTAATTCATACTGTACATTCCATTTCAATTACTACATTCAACCTTCTACTAGGATATCACTAATGCTTAATTCATCCATCCATATATATACAAACGTGACATTCAAGCCTATCTTCATAACCATGTATGCACTTCTAACACACACACATGAAAGCATCTTTCTCATATTCTCCAATACCTATATCAATAACAACTTCCATTCACTATTCAATTCTTAGGAATACACACACAAAATATTCCCAACTAACCAAGTCATACACAAAGAGCTTCACCTCAATATTCCTTCATTAACAGACCGACATAAAACAAACATACAACAATATTCCAAACCATAACATATTTACTTTCTCCCATCCATACAAAAGTATTCATTATCACTACTAGAATCTGGAAGTCTGAGTTAGTTACTTACCCTATCTTCTCCCCCTTAGCTTTAAGCCATCACTCTAAGTTTGTGAACCACTATATAAACTCTAATCTAAACTGCAATCACTTTAATCTAGAGTCTGGCGTAACATCAATACACATAAAACTAAACTTACCCTGAAGGGCTGTATCTTAATGTGTAACTCCCAATGCTAGTAAATCCTTATGAGATTCCACTCTTAGAATTCTATAGACTAAAAAGTCATCATATAACAACACTCTTAGATTTCTATAGACTAAAAAAGTCATCATATAACAACTGAAACACTCACTAACTTAGAATTTTCATTGTATCACCAGATCTTTATTTCAGACCACCTAGAGCTTCAACACTTACTCCAGTTCTCTCAATCTTCAAGGATTCAAACTTAGATTCTAACACTTAACACAATCATCATTAATCTTTAATAAAACAAACTACCCGTGTCATAGCTTACTAATATCACCTCTCTAAACTTGTATTTCTAAACCATGAGAATCAAGATCACAGTAAAAAGGCTCAACATCATCTACCCATAAATTCTTAGCCTAGCTATTAAGAACATCATATCTATATATATAACTAGTCTCCTTCCACTTAGCAACTCAATGGTACTACTAGTAAAACGCAACACGTAATAATCCTACAAAATAATGCAGCCTCATATTACCTTATAAATACTTCTACATCATACATACAACTTCATACTTAATTACGAATCAAGTAAATTTTATGCTCTTGCATACACTGTTCAAGCCTATTAGATCACTCCCATATAACTAGCATCATTTACCAAGAAATCATCATATCCACCTTCATTACCACCAACCGTTCAAACTTAATATCTAGTGCTCAACAAGATTTACAACCAAATCTCACACACAATTCTCACTTGGAAACTCTAAAATAAAATATCAAGAAACTCTAGCCTACTAGAACTTTATAACAACAATAATCAATTATAATCATATGGCCTACCTTATTCACAAGCCATTAACACATCCTCCTTCTACACATCATTACTATTACCCATTTTATGCATCTAAATTACCATCATAGCTCAATAAATTTCAGCTAAACTCCTTTCTGTAACCTCAAGGAAACAATACAAAACCACCAAGTACTTTTATCAATAACCTATACTTTTCTAATACAACGAATATCATCAATGACTTTTCATATTTCAAGCAAACAACAATTCTCCTTAACTAATAACTCCTTCCCTACCTTTCACTAAACTAACAAACAAGGACATATCACTTTATTACTAGCCCAATCATATGCAAAAAAAAATCAGCTATACATATATATTCAATAAATCATCCTTACTATCCTTATTCTCACTACCCCTCTAAACCCTCAGTTCCAACCAGCTCAAAAAGAATAAGATGAAGAACAAGTTGCTAGTGAATCAAAATAGGACTCACACGGCTTCACTAGACTTTGATTTTTGTGTGTTTGAACAAGATAATAAGATGAATAACAAAGAGAGTGTGCTAGTGAATTGCAAAAGCCTCATACGATTTTACTAGACTTTAAGTTTCAACAACACAATGATAACAAGATTACAAGAGATAGAAACTTGACACACAATATTCAATGATCTAAGGATAGATCTTACTCTATGTTAACTGAATGGCTCATAAAAATGATAACATAACTTTAAATTTGAGGGGCTTAAAACACACTAGAAGGTTTCTCTCAAGACACTTTAGGAGAATTCTAGAACTTCTTGTTAGCAAGTCTGAGAGCATTATTAGGGGAGGATATTGGAACTTACTAATCATGCTATCTTAAGATTAATACATAGATAGGGAAGTATAGATTTACATTATAGATTTTGAGAAGGAATCTGAAAGCACATCTGACTTGGGCTTAGTGCACGATTTTTATGAACATGGATAAAACCCTTTTTTAACCTCAAAACCACTGATGGGATACTTTCTAGCCTTCTTATAATACCATAACTATCTATTGATAATTAAGCTTGACTATTTATGATACCTTGAAAATAAGGCAAAAATAGGCTAAACAGAGCAAGATGAGAATCTGTATAAGTTTCTTGGAGAACCTTTCTATGGAATGATCTAAGACTTAGAAGAATAAGGACATTTCCTAAATGCCTTTTAGCCTCTCAAAGAAAAGTACAGATGTCTCTGTACCAATTTGCAAAACTCTACTAGACATGGATTCACAGACATCATTGGACACTTGAACTCTGTGCACAAATACCAAGTTTGTAATGCCTCAAAAATAGGTCACAAGACATCACATGATGCTTAGGACCACAAGTGATCCCAAGCTAACCCATATACTGGCATAACTCATGAGCAACAGAATAAGATATATAAATTTGAAGAAAATAAGAGAAAGATAACTCTTTCCTAAATCTGATCAATACAAAACTAAATTCACACTATTACAACTCTACTTTTACAAGGAAACTGAAACTGAATACATCAACTTTACTTACTGTCTATTACTAGTATTGACTATAAATAGTTGGGAAGCTACTCCAACTATCTCTAATCAATACATATGAATAAGAAAGTAAATAATATAAATAGGTGTAACTGAAGTCCTTGAAGTAGGAGGACTCATCATCTCACACGATGGAATCTACAACTGTCAGAATTTGAATGTGCATACTGAAACTTGAACCTACATTATGAGAAAATGTAGAACATAAACGTATATGTGGATCATTTCTTCGGGAATGTACTAAGCATATGGGGGTTAATGTACAAGTAAAAACATATCTCATGATTATCATTTATAAAACAAAGCATGCTATATTTAAGTAACTCACATAGCTTGAGAAATCTGAAATCTAAAACTCATAAATCATGAATAATGAAGCATGCAGTAAGAATCTTGTGAGTCATTACACTTAGTTCTAAAATACATAGTTTTATTCCCTTCTAAAAACATATAGAATAAGTGGTAAAGTGCTCACCTCTGTATCTGAAAGCTAAGACTGTAACTTTGAAACTAAAATCTCAAGTAAAACAATATTGGAATAATATTGTGAGCCTTTACACATAGTATCTAAAAATCATTACTGACAAGAAAATCATTCAAAGCTTTAGGGAAAATAACTCATCTCAAAGGAACATACTTTCGGAACTACTCTGAAAATCATACTATTAGGGAAAAATACTCAAAAGCTATTAATTTACTTTTTACTAGCAGGGAGATTCTCTTAACCGACATAAATCATGTGAGATGCATGGAGTCCAACATTTTATCCCTCTAAGAAAGAAACCTCACATTGGAGAGAGGCGTCATACTTTTTCCAGGGAGTATAACCTCAACTCAGTGATCTCTATCTCTTCCTCAAGCCCATAAATCTCAATACTATGATGGCATGGAGTTTTGGGGTATGAAACCGTAGTAACTTAGTAGACTCGGAGCTAAATACTTCTCCCTTTAATTAGCTATGCTCATCTTATTGGAAATCCACTTTTTAAAAAATAATCTCATGTTTTATAGTGAAAAACAAACTCACATATATCTATAACCTGAAATAAACTCTAAAGAGTGGATTCCAAAACTCATCAGGGATCCGAAGATCAAATACATTTATTCAACTCAAAATATACTAATCTCAGGCTGTTCAAAGCACAAGTTCTTGATTTATAAATACTCAAATTAAGTCCTAATAACTCATTATTCATCTCATGTAAATTCATATTAATCATTCTTGTGAATGAACTCAATGATAATTTAACTCAATGTCTGAAAATTTCTGCCATAGGCATGAACAATTATGAATAGACATGAAACTTATCTTCAAAATCTCTACAAACTCATAATCTTATAAATAGTGATAATGGGCATAAGATATATTAATCTAAACAAAATAAGTAGAAGATAACTCTTTCCTAAATTTGATCAATAAAAAACTGAATTCACACTATTACAACTCTACTTTTACAAAGATACTGAAACTGAATACATTAACTTTACTGACTGTCTATGAAGCCTTTACAAATAATGGCTATAAATAGTTGGGAATCTACTCCAACTTTGGCTAATCAATGCATATGAATAAGAAAGTAAAGAATATAAATAGGTGTAATTGAAGTCCCTGAAGTAGGAGGACTCGTCATTTCACAGGATGGAATCTACAACTATCCGAATCTGACTATGAAAATTGAAACTTGTACCTAAATTATAAGATAAGGTAACACATAGACGTATATATGGATCAGTACTTTGGGAATGTACTAAGTATATGGGGGTGAATTGACAAGTAAAAACATATCTCATAATCATCTTTTATAAAACATAGCATGCTAAATGTAAATAACTCACATAGCTTGAGAAATCTGAAATCTAGCACTCATATATCATGAATAATGAAGCATGTAGTATAAATCTCGTGAGTCATTACACTTAGTTCTAAAATCTGTAGTTTTATTCCCTTTTAAAAACATATAGACTAAGTGGTAAAATGCTTAGCTCTGTATCTCAAATCTAAGACTGTAATTTTGAAACAAAAATCTCAAGTAAAACAATATTTGAATAAGCTTGTGAGCCTTTACACTTAGTATCTAAAAATCTTTACTGAAAAGAAAATCTTTCAAACCTTTAGGGAAAACAACTCATCTCAAAGGAACATACTTTAGGAACTACTCTGAAAATCATACTATTAGGGAAAATTACTCAAAAGCTATTTATTTACTTTTTACTAGTAGGGAGATTCTCTTTGCAAGATACATTGATTCCAATATTTTGTCCTTTTATGAAAGAAACCTCACGTTGGGGTATGAAACTGTAGTAACTTACTAGACTCGGTGCTATATACTACTCCTTTAAAGTAGCTATGCTAATCTCATTGGAAATCCACTTTTTAAAAAATAATCTCATCATTTATAATGAAAACCAAATTCATATATATATATATATATATATATATATATATATATATGTAATCTGAAATAAACTCTGAAAAGTGGATTCCAAAACTCATCTAGGATCCGAAGATCAAATACTTTTATTCAACTCAAAATATACTAATCTAAGGGTGTTCAAAGAACAAGTTCTTGATATATAAATACTCAAATTAAGACCTAATAACCCATTATTCATCTCATGTAAATTCATAGTAATCATTCTTGTGAATGAACGCAATGATAATTTAACTCAATGTCTAAAAATTTCTGCCATAGGCATGAACATCTGTGAATAAACATGAAACTTATCTTCAAAATCTCTCAAAACTCATAATCTTATAAATAGTGATAATGGGCTTAAGATATATTAATCTAAACAATATAAGTGGAATATAACTCTTTCCTAAATCTGATCAATATAAATCTGAATTCACACTATTACAACTCTGCTTTTACAAAGAAACTAAAACTGAATACATTAACTTTACTGACTTTCTATGACGCCTCTACTAATAATGGCTATAAATAGTTGGAAAGCTACTCCAACTATGTCTAATCAATATGTATGAATAAGAAAGTAAAGAACTTAAATAGGTGTAACTGAAGTCCCTAAAGTAGGAGGACTCATCATCTCACAGGATAGAATCTGCAACTGTCCGAATTAGAATGTGCATACTGAAACATGTACCTACATTATGAGACAATGTAGCACATAGACGTATATATGGATCAGTACTTTGGGAATGTACTGAGCATAGAGGGGTGAATGTACAAGTAAAAATATATCTCACAATCATCGTTTATAAAACATAGCATGCTAAATGTAAATAACTCACATAGCTTGAGAAATCTAAAATCTAACACTCATATATCATGAATAATAAAGCATGTAGTATAAATCTCGTGAGTCATTACACATAGTTCTAAAATCTGTACTTTTATTCCCTTTTAAAAACACATAGGCTAAGTGGTAAAGTGCTCAGCTCTGTATCTCAAATCTAAGACTGTAATTTGGAAACAAAAATCTCAAGTAAAAAAATATTTGAATAAGCTTGTGAGCCTTTACACTTAGTATCTAAAAATCTTTACTAACAAGAAAATCATTCAAAGCTTTAGGGAAAACAACTAATCTCAAAGGAACATACTTTAAGAGAAACTTTTAGAATCATACTATTAGGGAAAAATACTCAAAAGCTATTTATTTACTTTTTACTAGCAGGGAGATTCTTTTAACCGACATAAACCTTGTGAGATATATTGATTCCAATGTTTTGTCCTTCTATGAAAGAAACCTCACGTTGGGGAGAGTCATCATACTCTTGTCAGTAAGTGTAACCTCAACTCAGTGATCACTATCTCAGCCTCAGACCCATAAATATCAATCCTACAGTGTCATGTAGTTTTGGGGTATGAAACTGTAGTAACTTACTAGACTCGATGCTAAATACTACTCCCTTTAATTAGCTATTCTAATCTCATTGTAAATACACTTTTTAAAAAATAATCTTATGGTTTATAATGAAAACCAAACTCATATATATCTGTAATCTGATATAAACTCTAAAAAGTGGATTCCAAAACTCATCTGGGATCCGAAGATCAAATACTTTTATTCAACTCAAAATATACTAATCTCAGGGTGTTCAAAGCACAAGTTATTGATATATAAATACTCAAATTAAGTCCTAATAGCCCATTATTCATCTCATGTAAATTCATAGTAATCATTCTTGTGAATGAACTCAATGATAATTTAGCTCAATATCTAAAAATTTATGCCATAGTCATGAACATCTGTGAATAAACATGAAACTTATGTTCAAAATCTCTCAAAACTCATAATCTTATAAATAGTGATAATGGGCATAATATATCTTAATCTAAAGAAAATAAGTGAAAGATAACTCTTTCCTGAATCTGATCAATACAAAACTGAATTCACAATATTACAACTCTGCTTTTACAAAGAAACTAAAACTGAATACATTAACTTTACTGACTGTCTATGAAGCCTCTACTAATACTGGCTATAAATAGTTAGGAAGCTACTCCAACTATAGCTAATCAATATATATGAATAAAAAAGTAAAGAACATAAATAAGTGTAACTAAAGTCCCCGAAGTAGGAGGACTCATCATCTCACAGACTGGAATCTACAACTGTCCGAATCAGAATGTGCATACTGAAACTTGTACCCACATTATGAGACAATCTAGCACATAAACGTATATATAGATCAGTACTTTGGTAATGTACTGAGCATATAGGGGTGAATTTATAAGTAAAAACATATCTCATAATCATCTTTTATAAAACATAGCATGCTAAATGTAAATAACTCACATAGCTTGAGAAATCTGAAATCTAACACTCATAAATCATGAATAATGAAGCATGTAGTATAAATCTCATAAGTCATTACACTTAGTTCTAAAATCTGTAGTTTTATTTCCTTCTCAAAACATATAGACTAAGTGGTAAAGTGATCACCTCTGTATCTCAAAGCTAAGACTGTAATTTTGAAACTAAAATCTCAAGTAAAACAATATTTGAATAATCTTGTGAGCCTTTAAACTTAGTATCTAAAAATCTTTACTGAAAAGGAAATCTTTCAAAGCTTTAGGGAAAACAACTCATCTCAGAGGAACATACTTTAGGAAATACTCTGAAAATCTTACTATTAGGAAAAAATACTCAAAAGCTATTTATTTACTTCTTACTAGCAGGGAGATTCTCTTAACCGACATAAACCTTGTGAGATACATGGAGTCCAATGGTTTTTCCTCCTAAGGAAGAAACCTCACGTTGGGGAGAAGTGTCATACTCTTTTTAGTAAGTATAACCTCAACTCATTGATCACTATGTCGGCCTTGGGCACATAAATCTCAATTCTACGGTGGCACGTAGTTCTGGGGTATGAAACCATAGTAACATATCCGACTCGGTAATAAATACTGCTCCCTTTAATTAGCTATGCTCATCTCATTTGAAATGCATTTTAAAAAAAATAATCTTATGGTTTATAATGAAAACCAAACTCATATATATCTGTAATCTGAAATATACTCTGAAAAGTTGATTCCAAAACTCAACGGGGATCCAAATATCAAATAGTTTTATTCAACTCAAAATATATTAATCTTTGAGTGTTAAAAGTACAAGTTCTTGAAAAATAAATACTCAAATTTGGGACTAATAACCCATTCTTCAACTCATGTAAATTCATAGTTATCGTGCTTGTTAATGAACTCAAAAATGATTTAACCCAAAATATGAAAATTTCTGCCATAGGCATGAAAATATGAGAATAAACATGAAACTTATCTTCAAATATCTCAAAACTTATAATCTTGTAAATAGTGATATAGGTAAGAAATTTCAATTGAGAACTCATGTATAAACATTCAAAATCATGGCAAAACATAAGGCTCAATATGTTTCCTGAACATACTTCAACAATATCAATATAATAAGATCAAGTATCTCAATATCATGATTAAACTCCATTTGAAATTTTGGAAAATTGCTTTACGCGCATAAATATATGAAAATAGTCATGCAATTCAATATTTATTCACTTGTAAAGTCATAATCATTAAATACTTATAATTGGGTATGAACGCTACTTTCAAATAATAAGATACTTGCTGAAAAATATAATTTTGGGAACAAGAACGAAAGGATTGTCCTTGTTCATAACCCCACATACCTTAATTGATGATCTTAGATGAGAAGGCTTGAATTTCTGATTCCTATGATGAATTGAATGTTAAAGCATCTACTTTGAGCCCTTTGCAGATGATCTTGAAAATATTCTTGAAGTTCTTGGATTAAGAACCCTAAATTCTTGATCTTTTTGTTAAAGAGAAGAATATGGAATCGATGTGTCTTGAGGGAATTGATTAAGATTGATCCTGAGGGAAAAGAGTTGGAGAATGGGGGAAAATAATTCGCCAATTGAAGCCATAGATTGTGTTTTTAAGACCTGCGTTGAGGTGGAAAAAGACCACATTGCCCCTTATTAATTTAAAGCAGAAATTCGTAACCCGCATCCCAATTTTTCCTTTTAGCGTGATGGGCTACCATCATGGCAGCCCACTGCCTCACGCTAAAATGACTATAACGTTTTGCTCAGGTATTGGATTTTTTCAAAATTGGTATCGTCGGAAAGCTAATTAAATTATATACAATTTGATAGGTCTTAGGATCAAAAATTCAATGTATATAAACTATTATACTCATTTAAAGTAGACCCTTGTAGGATTGAATGCCAAATTTTGGTTGAATCTAATGTTCTTAGCTCCACTTGGCTCTAAGTGACTTCTATGAACATTATTCACCTGATAAGGACTTCACATACTTTGGATTATAGTAATTCCACAAGAATTAAAATTATGGATCAAGAGTACGACAATTAAACCTTCACCACTGATAACGCTCAATCTACACCTCTTGTAAGAGTGTAAAGCGGTCGCTGTCAAATATATAACCCAACTGGGTTGGGTATCGATCCCATAGGGAATAGCCGGTTAATAAGTAAGCAAAGATTATTAGACTTTTGGTGAAAGTCTCGTAAAAAAGGGGGATTGTAACGTGCAAGTAATGTAAACAAAATAGTAAAGTAAAAACAGAAGTAGCAAAGTAAACAGAAAGAGTGTTTAGTAAGATGTTAATCAGTGTGAATTAAGAGTTGGGGTTATGTCCACCTTATGAGTTATACGTCTCTATTGGCTATGAGTTCTGCGGAATTCAGACATGCATGTGCTTATAGAGAATTGTATTCTATGGTAAATCCAGGCATCTTTCGACCTAACAAGGACTATTTCACTTTAACTCTTTCGAGCTTAAAGTGTGTCTAACGGTACAAATTCTCCAAGAGGTTAATCCAGTTATGAAACTAACTTTTTAACAGGGGTTGGTGCCCTATTACCTTGACATTATCTCTTTTCCATACATATAACTTTTCTTTCGAACAAGTTAATGCTATACTGGCGTATTCTATGCGTTTGCAACCACAAGAATTTGCATTAAGATGAAGAGAATAATGATATAAGCAGCATACATGTCGCGGATTCACAAACTCATAGCAATAGATAGTATCTCATACGGCTTCCATAACCCCAACAGAGAAGTTTAGCTACTCATGAGTGCGATGGAAAACACAATAGAAATTATCATCATACCAAAATAATCTTACGATAAGTCTAGGGGTAAGAATGGCGTGAATTCTTTGCTGAGTAACGTTTCTCCTGTTGTGGAAATTAAGAATTGAATAGATAAATAGAAGAAGAATAAAAAGTAGAATTAATGGAAGAATTAGAAATAAACGTGAATGATAGTCGTGAATGGTTGTAGTGAATGATTTGTAACTAATGGAAGAAGAATGTCTCAAAATCTCTAGCAAAATAGGGTATTTATAACACCCATATCCTATTCCTACTAAGCTACTGCATTACTTAACCCATTCCTACTAAGCTACTGCATTACTTAACCCATTCCTACTGGGTTACTGCATCATTATCCTAATCCTAATAAATTACTGCATCATTGTCCTAATCCTTATAGGTTACTGCTGATCCCCAAAGTCTTGGAAAATGTTGTTTTTGCCCGGGACAGATTTTCCATGCGTCACTTTTGGTCCTTGGCGTCCAAACTTTCCCTTACTTCTTTCGTGAAGCTTCCTTTGGCGTCAAGTTATCCATAAAATGCTGAAATCTGCATCATTTATACCTGAAAACTTGCTAATCACGTTTGTTAGCTCAATTACAGGAAAAAGGACTAAAAGTGCATGAATTATATATTTTGTCCTCAAAACGTAGCTAAAATATGGGTAAAATATAGTACTTTAGGCGTGTAAATTCGCCTATCATCAACACCCCACACTTAAGGCTTTGTTCATCCTCGAACAAATTATCATGTCCATCTAAACATCTACTTAGGGTTTCACAGTAATAACACAAAATAGTCATCACGACAGGCATAGCAATCATTAACAAAGAGTAGTTTTCTGATCATTACTAGAAACAATTCAACCTCTAATATGGACTCATGATGATGGTTAATTCGTATTCAAAAGTTAAGGCACAGAGAATCATACACAACTACCCAAAACTCATCAACCATGTGTGTCTCACAATATATTACCCATAATCACTCACAAGTATAGTATATTTATTGAAACATGGGTATACGAGTATCCTTGCTCTCACTCTCACAAAGAATTCATATGCTGCAACTGATAACCATAGGCTTGCCCTTAGTGTAATGCTCCACTAAATATCAGAATGCTAAGCGTAGGATCAAATAGGTCTTATACAGGTTGTAATGTAGGCTAAGGGACGGGTAGGACTATTTTGGCCAGAAATAGTGACTATGTTCCTAAGCGCTTTAATACATCAAATTATGCCATTTATGTTTTCTTTCAAACAACCTTTCTACTTTCTTTTAATCCACCACCCTTTCTCACCTCTTTTGTTTTTTAATTTTGAACAGAATCAACTTTTTATTTTTCTTTTCCTTTTTCTTTACCTCTTATGATAGCAATTATTTTTCATAACAAATTCAAGAACCAATACCATCTAAGGCTTCATACTCACCCAATTTCCTCTTATTTTGTCACATGACTTTACACTTTAAAGAACTTAGGAATTTGGATCAAATTATGGTCTAAAAAAATGGATTAGGCTTACATATGAGGCTGTCAAATAAAATAGGCTAAAGGCTCAAAAGGGGTTATCTAGGATGATGTCCATGGGTAGATAAAATGAAGGTAAACAATCATAGGTTGCCAAAGAAATGCCTAAATCATCTCTCCTAAACTCACACTCTTTATTTCGCTTTACATACATACCAGGCAAGTTCTAGCATCAGCCACAAGCATAAAATATACTATCATCTCACACACACAAGGCATATGGTCGACTTTATTGGAAGCAGTATAGACTCTTGTCCCAATAGATGAATGAATTGAACCACACAATTATCACATAATGAGTCACTAGTAGAGCCTAACCGTCTCAATAGTAATGATTTTATCACATACTTTTGTCGTAATACCATGTTGCCTATAAGAACAATTTTATGCAAAGTTTGTAAAAAAAATTTCCTAAAAAAAAAAAATTAAAACAAACAAACATAAATAAGCAAAACACACATAAATAAGCAAATCACATAAATAAGCAAATGCAGATAAGGAAGTATAGCATGCAAATACCAGCACCCCACACTTAGACGGGACACACTGCCCTCAGTGGAAAATAAATAAAAAGAACCTGGTTAGTCGGACTCCTCCTCTATGTCTGGGGTCATACCCCCTTCATCAGAATCATCATTGGAGCCGTCGTCATTAGAATTCTCCTCCACATCGGGGTCTAGCATTCTGCGCTCATCATCGGTTGGCACGTCGTCATCAAGAGGTTCCTCAAAGTACACACCTACTCCACACATTTGCCTTGCATGCTCATTCATTGGGTAGTCATAATCCAACTGGTGGACCTCTGCAGTAGTTGGAACATGACCTCCGCTCATCATTGTAAACCGAGTCATGCCATAAAGATGGCAAAAGAAACTCTCATCCCGAGCATGTCTCTCAGCAGTAGTAAGGTTGACGCCATGTGTAGATTCAGCATCTTTAACCTTTGTGAGGTCAACCTTCTTTGGGTTGTGTGGAAGCTTATGATCAGTTGGTTCCTCTTCGATGTCCTCCTTCCTCAATATTGCAGTCAACAGGTTGCCAAAACTGAAGTGGGACCTCTTGTGTAGCCTAGCTTTCCGCATTGTAGATCGAATAATTGCCCCAATGTTGATAGGGACATTCGTCATCAATGCGTATACCAAGCACACTCTATCTCGTGTTATCTTGGTGTAGTAGGTCCCTGGAATTAGGCAAGATTTGACTATGCACAACCATATCCTTGCTTCCCTATTCAAAGGAGCATATGGGAAGGTGTTATGCCGACCGGTGTCCTTGTGTCTACTCCATAGTGCCATGGATCGTGTTCCACAAAGTGTGTGTCGAATGGCCCTGTATGGAGGTCTATTGTACAGCTCCTTGAGTGGTGATGGATCAACTGAAGGCAAACCTAGAAAAGAGTTGAATAAATCTGCATTTAGTTGTAAAACTTGGCCCCGAATCTTGACTTCATTCCCTGTGGTTTTCGCTGACCAGTTGGTATAGAATTCTTGTGTTAAATCGAGATTGCACTCTCCCATATCTCGGAAGATGAAATCAAGATGTAACGCCATTATCTTGGCCAACATGCGCGGTTCTTTCTTTGCTAGGCTTTCTTTGTGTATCAGGTCCACATGAACATATTTTCTCTCTTTATTGTTCCTATACCACTCCTTTGATTCCTCCTCGAGGACCCATTTAATTCCGAACATGCGGCATGGTACTTGCATTGAAGATGATTCTCCTTGCTCTTTTCGTCCTCTTTTCTTGCCTTTTTGTGAAGTGGTTGCTTTATCTTTGCCTTTTCTTGCTTTGGGTGCCATTGTACCTAAGATTATAACGATAGTCAAGTTAGCATCATCTTGGTGGATACAATCAGTAAACAGGCAGTAGTGGCACCACCCCACACTTAGTTTGTTGGCATCAACTAGTGGAGTGAAAGTTTGTCGATTACTCAGACTTCATCGATATACATTTTAGGCACTATATTCCAACAATAAAATCAATGCAGTCATACTTCTTGTGACCTTGGCAACACTTTCATGATTGATATATCAAGACTTACTACAAAGTGATTGAATCAAGGTATAGCATCTAGAAATAATCACAACCTCATATGTTGGTAGTCAACCATAATTCTAGTCTCGATGAACAAGTCATTCCAACATGTAAGATTTATATAGACAAGATTTAGCAATTTTCTTGACCATGTTAATTCCGCAAAAGCATGACAGTGCATCAAAATCAAATTCAAGTTGGAAACATGTTAAGATCATTCTTACGTATTCTTTCACTCACTTAGTTGTATCACAACACATCAACCACATTCAAATCACCAATACTACTTCAAGATTTAGCGATTCATAATATGTGTAGTAGTGTAGTACTTACAGAATATAAATAAAGAACAAAGAAGTACTTACTTGGTTGATGACCTTGGATGATGTTCTTGGAAAGTAAAAGAGCAAAAGGAAAATTTTTGAGAGGATTTGGAGAGGTAGGCGGAGCTTTTGCTAGGTTTGCAATGTATTTTTGGTCTAAGACTAAGTCTCTTATTTATAGGAGAGGCATGGGTCGGGTTTTGACCCATTTAAAATCGGATTTGGAGACAAGAAGTGACCATAGGCGGCGCCTAAAGCTTTGCCTATGCCTGGCATAGGCGGCGCCTTTTGCAAAGCATTGTTGAGCATAGGCGGCGCCTATGCCATGGCATTGTTAGGCATAGGCGGCGCCTTTTGCATAGCATATGAGATTTACACACTTCAAAGAGAACTACTTCGTCATTTATTCGGAATAAAAGCTCATTAGCTCTTAAATCAATAAGCACTCTTCCTGTTGCAAGGAAAGGGCACCCCAAGATTATGGGAACTTCTGAATTTGCCTCACAATCCAAAATAACGTAGTCTGCCAGAAAGATGAATGAAGAAACCTTTACCAATACATCACATAGAATACCAACAGGTCGTTTTACTGACCTATCCGCCATTACGAGCCTCATATTGGTTGGAGTAGGATCTCCCAACCCCAACCTTTTGTAAATAGATAATGGCATCAAATTGATGTTGGCTCCTAAGTCGCATAATGCCTTGGCAAAATTTAAAGAACCAACTGTGCATGGAATAGTGAAAGGACCGGGGTCGGCCTTCTTCTGCACTAGTGATCGGGTAGCAATTGCACTGCAATGATGCACAGTATCATTCAACTCATAGCTTGCTGCCTGCTTCTTTGTCAAAAGGTCTTTCATAAATTTCGCATACCCAGGCATTTGTTCTAGTGCCTCCACCAACGGAACATTTATGATCAGTTGCTTTAACATCGTCATGAATTTGCTGAACCTTGTATCATCCGCAATCTTCTCCAATCTTTGAGGAAAAGGTGGTGGTGGAAGTGGTATTGTTTTCTCCACAGCTTTCTTCTCCTCTTGCTTCCGTATTTTAGTCTTTTCAGGCTGCAATTTACTTGGTGTGGCATCATCGATGTCGTGGTTGGCTTCTATTGCGTTTTCTCCATTAGCCTTATCATCGTTGTCCGCTACATCGTCGACCACTTGCTTGCCTTTGGATGAAGTTTCCAGCACCTTACCACTTCGCATAGTAATATCCATGCATGATCTATCATTCCTTGGATTTTGCACAGTGTCGCTAGGTAAAGTGCCAGCCTTTCTTTAATTGAATACTGTGGAAAGTTGGCTTAATTGCTGCTCTATTTGCTTTATTGAAGTGGAATGTGAGTCAACCAATTGCTTCATTGAGGACAAATCATTTATTACCTCCGTTACTCCCGCGCTGGTTGCTTCCACTCCTTTCAATAGTTTAGCCATCATATCTTCCATATTTCCAGAACCAGATGTAGTGGCGTCACGTCTTCCTGGGGGAACATACAAACCACTCTTGTCATTCTTGTTCTTCCAACTACCTTGGTCCTTGTTTCCAGTTTTATCATAATAGTTCCGACCTTGGTTTCCTTGGGTATTACCTTGGAAACCACCCTGATTGTTTAAGTAGTTGGCCTCTTCTTCCGAATCAAATTCGTCTCTTCCTTTTGATGCAACAGCTTTGACTTTTTCAGTCTTCCCTGATAAGAGATGCTTTGTAAAAAGATCCACTTGTGTTTTCGGGTGCGCCATATCTTGATCACATTCTTCTTCTCTTCTCCTTTGGTCTGTAGTCATGCCAATAGATAAAGTGGGGCTTGCTACCTCAGAATCCCTGGTATGCCAAGCTCTACTTTTCTTCGTCATCCGATCTAGCATATTGCTTGCCTGACCAAAGGTGAGGTCCATAAAAGATCCTCCAGCCACATTGTCCACCACTGGTTTAGTTATTGAATTCAAAGATCTATATAGTATCTCCAGTAGGTTAACATTGGTCATATGGTGGTTTGGGCATCTCATTAGCTTCATCTTGAACCTCTCCCATGTTTCATGAAGAGCTTCGGTTGGAAGCTGCCGAAAGTTGTTGATTTCATGTCTCAATTGTGCTCTTTTGGATGGCGGAAAGAATCTTTTAAGGAAAGCATCTTTCAACTGCCTCCAATTAGTGATAGAATCAGGAGTCAGCCCGTTCAACCATAGATATGCATCCCCAGATAGAGACAATGGAAATAGGCGCAACCGAATTGCGTTCTGTCCAACGCCAGGATTGTCGAATTACTTACATGTAGAAATAAAGTTGATCAGATGCATATTCGGATCATCTCCTTCTAGTCCACCGAATAATCCCTTGAGTTGTAATAACTGAATCATGGTGCTTGTGATGTTGAACTTGGCTCCGGGTGCCAATGGTGGAGGAATAATGGCTCCTGTGGCTCCGGCTCCATCAAGATCATCATCATCATTGTCGAAAGCTGGTTGTACAGGTCAGCGTTCATGCCTAAACCTAGCTTGATGATCTCTTCTATTAGCAGGTGTTGCGATCTCAGCAGCATGCCTTGGGTTTAGTAACTCGTTATTACCTAGGTCCTCATCGTCAGGATTTGTCGCTCGTCCAGAGTTATCAATATTCTGTTGATGCACTTGAGCGGCTGCTAGAGCAGCTAGTCTCGCCTGTTCCTGTTGAGCAGCCATCCTTTCAATTTCGTGTTGTGCCTCCATTCTGCCAATACGTTGTGGCTCAGGATTGATAGGTAATAACGGTTGACCAGAACTTCGAGTATGGGGCATGCACTGAATAAAAACCTGCAGAAAACAAAAACAAAAACTAAAAGTAAAAGTACGAGAATCTTTGACCAAAGGGTCTAGTAATTATCACAAACTTAGTTCACAACCGTATTCCCCAGCAACGGCGCCAATTTTTGATAACACTCAATCTACACCTCTTGTAAGAGTGTAAAGCGGTTGCTGTCAAATATATAACCCAACATGGTTGGGTATCGATCCCACAGGGAATAGCCGGTCAATAAGTAAGCAAAGATTATTATACTTTTGGTGAAAGTCTCGTAAAAAAGGGGGATTGTAACGTGCAAGTAATGTTAACAAACTAGTAAAGTAAAAATAGAAATAGCAAAGTAAACGGAAAGAGTGTTTAGTAAGATGTTAATCAATGAGAATTGAGAGTTGGGGTTATGTCCATCTTATGAGTTATACGTCTCTATTGGCTATAAGTTATGCGGAATTCAGACATGCATGTGCTTATAGAGAATTGTATTCTATGGTAAATCCAGGCGTCTTTCGACCTAACAAGGACTATTTCACTATAACTCTTTCGAGCTTAAAGCGTGTTTAACGGTACAAATTCTCCAAGAGGTTAATCCAGTTAAGACACTAACTTTTTAACAGGGGTTGGTGCCCTATTACCTTGACATTATCTCTTTTCCAGACACATAACTTTTCTTTCGAACAAGTTAATGCTATACTGGCATATTCTATGCATTTGCAACCACAAGAATTTGCATTAAGATGAAGAAAATAATGATATAAGCAGCATACGTGTCGCGAATTCACAAACTCATAGCAATAGATAGTATCTCAGAAGGCTTCCATAACCCCAACAGAGAAGTTTAGCTACTCATGAGTGCGATGGAAAACACAATAGCAATTATCATCATACCAAAATAATCTTACGATAAGTCTAGGGGTAAGAATGGCGTGAATTCCTTACTGAGTAACGTTTCTCCTATTGTGGAAATTAAGAATTGAATAGATAAATAGAAAAAGAATAAAAAGTAGAATTAATGGAAGAATTAGAAGTAAACGTGAATGATAGTCGTGAATGGTTGTGGTGAATGATTTGTAACTAATGGAAGAAGAATGTCTCAAAATCTCTAGCAAAATAGGGTATTTATAACACCCATATCCTATTCCTACTAAGCTACTGCATTACTTAACCCATTCCTACTAAGCTACTGTATCAATATCCTAATCCTAATAAATTACTGCATCATTATCCTAATCCTTATAGGTTACTGCTGATCCCCAAAGTCTTGGAAAATGTTGTTTTTGCCCGGGACAGATTTTCCATGCGTCACTTTTGGTCCTTGGCGTCCAAGCTTTCCCTTCCTTCTTTCGTGAAGCTTCCTTTGGCGTCAAGTTATCCATAAAATGCTGAAATCTGCATCATTTATACCTAAAAACTTGCTAATCATGTTTGTTAGCTCAATTACAGGAAAAAGGACTAAAAGTGCATGAATTATATATTTTTTCCTCAAAACGTAGCTAAAATATGGGTAAAATATAGTACTTTAGGCGTGTAAATTCGCCTATCATCAACCACAATGTGTTGAAATTGAGTTAAGCTACTAGAAAAGGACGAGTTCAAATTTACACTCTGGCGTGATGCGATGCTATTGCGTTGTGCCACTGGAAATTGAAAATTGGGAATTTCTACCTCTCTGCAATGCGCCAATATCGTGGAGGTCCACTAGAATATGACGATTGCCTTTTTGGCATCCACTGTGATGCGGTGAGTGCCTAGGTGAGATATTGTATTACTAAAAATGCTCTAACTTCTTCACCGAGTGTCAGATTTGGCGAATTTTTTATCGATGGAAAGCTTATTCAATTTTTCCACACAATGGATGATCTAAATATGGATAATTCTTTATGAAATAAAGGTTATTACTTTTTAAAACACACTCTTAATATTCTAGAAGCGAATTTTAAGCTAGAAAAACACGAGGTGGTACAACAACATATACTACCAACTGGAAGATTCACACACTCATGAAAAAATTTATCTCAATGAGAAAGGAATATGCTCTTTGAATAAAAATGGCTAAAGATATAATACAAAAACACAAAATGCAAGAAATAAATAAAATGGAGTATAATAAAGATTAAAGAGGGACCTATTTATAGAGGATTGAATTTGAATATGCTAGGCAAAAAGGCCCAACGTTTCAAACTGTTGACTTTTTATTTTCTGTGAAAAGTCATGACATTTTATTTTACATTCAAAATTCTCACCTTTTCAAAATGATTTCTCTCTTAATAACAGTTGTTACTATTGAGATGTTTCAACAAATCGTTCATCTGTCGTAATAGATAACCGACTATTGCAATAGATTTTCCATCTATTGCAACAAATGGTCTGTATGTTCAGTAGATGAGATATCTATTTTCAACATATGTATTATATGTTGCGACAGATGGACTATCTATTGGAGGAGATGTGTTGATTTCTTCTAATAGCTGATTAATTAATTGCAATAGATGGCGAATTTGATTCATCAACTGTTTTGAATGTTCAATACAAAAAGTCATGACTGTTCACCTCTTTTTTAATAGTCATCACATATCTTAATTAATCTAAATTCCTGACTTTTTATTATATAAAATAAAAAAAAGATTCAAAAACAAAAAAGGTGAAAAAGTCACAACTTGTTGCACTTGTTTTTTCTTGGCGGGCATGTAGCCTCTGACATTGAAGATGGTTACCCTCTGAGCCTTTGTAGTCTTGTAAACTACTTAACTATGGGGTAGGAAAAATAAGGTACATGAAAATAAATGGATCCACTTCCATGCGTGGGAGTTATTATTATTGATCAGGCTTTCGTGACCGATATATATAAAGTACAATGATTTTGTGAATGCAGTTTTTTACCTATTAGACATTGATCCTTCAAATAATATCTTGCATTTTACAGTTTAATTTGATAGGTGCAAAATCATAAGGCCAAAGGGTTCCAAGAAGGTAGTGTCAATAGCTTGTTACAATTTAATTATGATTTTGCCTATGTTTATGTGTCAAGTTTGGTGAAGGGTTCAAGTTTTTGGTAGAAGTGTAGACATTCAAATATTGATTAGACTGATTTTAAGGGTTAAATGGACTTTTAAAAGGCCTCTGAATCCTTGCACTGCAGCAAAGAAGAATGAAAACCCAATAGGTATTACCCTGGTCTAAATTTATATTGATGGTTTGCTCGAGGAGACTATTATATAGCAGAAGGTGCTTGCGAGAATAACTGTATGGGAAAGGGGAGGTGGAGAAGATCATATATCATCTTAGAACATATTTTAGAGGAAACACAGGGAAGCAAGTAAAGAACTTCTATCCAATTTGGCAAATAAAATTAACTTGAAAGATGGAAAAACTGAATGAGCTGCAAATGTGAAAGTGTATCCAAATATGAAAATCTACTAGTCGTTCTTGAAAAAGAAAAATGCTGAAGAATATTGGAGATGGACACTTTTATAGAGACTACGACTAGAGAGCATGGTCTCAATGAAGACCCACAAAAAGTAGGATTAGAAAATTTAATAAAGCACTTGGTGAGCACAACAAATTGGTAAGATTTTCAGTTAAGAAAGAAACCTAAACCAATGACTCCAGAAGTAAAATTAAGGGAAACCAAGAAGTCAATTTCTAAAGTCTAACTTGCATCCCATTCCTTCTGTTTGTGGTTCTGATCAGGTCAATTGCAATAGAAGCAGTAGAAATAAAAAGGTATGATATTGGGCAGAAATCCTATGCCTTGTTGTTTCAACTGCCTTTGACCTAACCAGAACCACAAGAAGAAGGCCTGGGATGCAAGTTTAACTTCAGAAATTGCCACCTTGGCTTGATCCCTTGTTTTTACTCCAGGAGTTGTTAGTTCAAGTTTCAGTCCTGACTGACAATATTACCACCATTTGTGCTCGCAAAGATGCAACCTTAGAGTTCTGGTCCTGTATTTTTTGGGTCTTCATTCAGGCCATACTAGCTAGTTGCAGTCCCCTAATGAAGTGCACAGCTCTAGTCCACTTTAGCATTTTTCTTTTCAAAATGGACTGATGAATTTTCATTTTTGGATACACTTTAACATTTGCAGATCATTTAATTTTTTCATTTTTCATGTCAATTTCATCAACAAAATTCTTTACACGTTCCTTCCTACCTTTTGTTTCTTTTTTAATAAGGTCTGAGTTTATAGATGGTGTTCTCCACATCCCTTTCTTGCACAGGTATTCTCCTAAGCATCTTTTGTTGTATAATAGTATCCTCGAGTAACCGATCCATATAAATTGGGACCAGGTCAATAAATATTGGTTTTTCATTTTTCTTTATAGCAGTACGAGGCTTTGGAGGCCTTTTAAAAGTTTATTGAACCGTTAAAATTAGTTCAATTGCTATTTGAATGTCTGCACTGCCACCAAAAACTCGAATCCTTCCCAAAACTTGATGCATAAACATGAACAAAACTGTCACTAAACCATAATAGGGTATCAACACCACCTTCTTGGTCCCTCAACCTTACCAGTTTGAACCTAACAAACTTAACTATAAAATGTCATATCTTGTATGAAAGATTAATGCCTAATAGGTAAACAACCAATATTCCTAAAATTACTGTACTGGATGTGTGTTTTCATGATAAGTTGATCAGTAATACATACCTCCCATATATGAAGTGGTTTTATATGCAAGCAGCTTATTCCTCTAAACCCATCTTTACTTTAGCCTTTAATATTAGTCGAGTAAAAGTTGATCCACTTTTACTTCCTTTTATCTGCAAACAAGAGAAAAACCTTTGATGTCAAACAAGAGAAGAAAAAAAAAGAACATTACAAAAGGGTATTAAAAATTAAATAAAAACAACATATTACAATATGTATTGCAATAGATGATCCATCTGGAGCAAAAAATTCTCCATCTATTCAACAGTTGAGTCATCTACTGCAATAGGCGATGGATTTATGGTAATAGATGGATGAAATGTTGTAACAGATAGGTCATCTATTGGAATAAATCAAGCCAACCTTTCTATTGGTTTGATTTCTTCCAATAGTTGTTCCATCTGTTCCAACAACTAATTCATCAGTTGCAACACCACCACCAACATCAACAATGACATCAACAATAAAGAAAAAACACCATATGTTCCAATACCATGAACAACACAAACACCACATGTTTTAAAAATACCAACACCCACCACAATAGCACCACCAACAAAGTAACAAACAAAAGACATGAAAAATGATACTGACAACAACGTTTTTAATTTCTCCCAATAAATAACTTTTTGTGTGTATTTTAATAAAAACAACAGTTTGTTTATTCAATACTTAAAAGTCACTTTTCCTTTAATTTTCTAAAAAAATTGGTTACTAGTAATAGGAATATCAATAAAAATAACAAATGTAAATATCTAATTTAAATAACATATAAAGAAGAACACAAGTCGGAAAGAGTAACAATGACCATACCTATAATGTCAAAAAAGCAAAGGGATCAGAATTCCAATTTTAGTCGAGTAAATATATTGATTGGTTTAGATCCAAAAGGATCCTCATGAAAAAGAAGAGAGAAAAGTGATGAGAAAGGAGATGGTTGTGATTACCCTAAAAAGGATAAAAAAAGAATTCCAAAAGAAAGAAAAGAGATGAGTTAAGTTAATTTATGGCTTAAGGAGAGACAATTCAACAGATGGGTTTGAGGGGCATGAGGTGATAGTGACATTGAAAAGACAAGATAAGACTACTCAATAAGGAGATTTTTGAGTTCTCTAAGTAATATTTTTTACCGCCTTAGTATTTTATCTTTCATATCTCGGACAGGAAATTTCTTTAAAATAAGAAAAAGATATTACAAAATATAATCCATTTTTTGCAACATATGTAAAATTCAATTTGAAAATTTCCAATAGCTCAGTTATCTATCGCAACAGACGCCAACGCCCATTTGATAATTTACAACAGATAGGTAATTTGTTTTAATAATTTGTTTGATAAATTCCAGTAAATAATTCATCTGTTGCAATAGGTTAAACATTCATTTTTATACAATTTCAATTGATTTTATATGTTCAAATACAACTTCAATTGATTTTGCTACAACTAGGGATGAATTGAAAGGGTTAACTGTATTGTGTGATGTTGGTGTTGCGCTCCTCTTGATCTGACTCATCAATCGATCAGTATGAGTTGAAACAAATCATATTAGTTTATTATTTAAGATACCTTAATTGATTTCACTACAACTAAGGATGAGTTCATAGGGTCAACTATATTTGGTGATGTTGGTATTGCGCTCCTCCTAACCCGACTCTTTAATAGATCAATTCGAGTTAAAATAATTTATATGAGCTTATTATTTTAAATACCTTAATTGATATCACTACGACTAGGGATGATTTGATAGATCAATTGTTTAGCGTGATGTTACTATTGTACTCCCCCTGACTAGACTCTTCAATCGATCAACCTGAGTTGAAATAATTCATATTATCTTGTTATTTGAGATACCTCAAATGATTTTGATACAACTCAGGATTAGTTAAGAGGGTCAACTCTATTGAGTGATGTTGTTTTTACTCTCCTCCTAACCCAACTGGTCAACCGATCAATCTGAGTTAAAACAATTCATATTAGCTTATTATTTGAGATACCTTATTTTATTTCACTACAACTAGGGATGAGTTGATAGGGTTAACTATATTACATGATGTTGGTATTACGCTCCTTCTGACCCGACATGTCAATCGATCAATTTGAGTTAAAATCATTTATATTAGCTTATTATTTGAGATACCTAAATTTATTTTCCTACAACTAAGGATGAGTTGATAGGGTCAACTGTATTGCATGACATTGGTATTGCACTACTCCTAACCCAACTCTTCAATTGATCAATCTAAGTTGAAATGATTCACATTAGATTATTATTTGAGATGCCTAAATTAATTTTGCTACAACTAGGGATGTGTTAATAGGGTCAATTATATTGTGTGATGTTGGTATTACGCTCTTCCCCACCCTACTCGTCAATTGATCAATCTGAGTTGAAAAAATTCATAGTAGCTTATTATTTAGGATACCTTAATTTATTTTTCTATAACTAAGGATGAGTTAATAGGGTCAGTTGTATTGTGTGATATTGGTATTGCAATTCTCCTGAACCAACTCATCAATCGATCAATCTGAGTTGAAATAATTCATATTAGCCTATTATTTGAGATACCTCAATTGATTTTTCTAGAACTAGGGATGAGTTAATAGGGTGAATTGTATTGCATGATTTTGGTATTACGTTCCTCATGATCCAACTCTTCAATAGATCAATTTAAGATAAAACAATTCATATTAGCTTATTATTTAAGATACCTAAATTGATTTCACTACAACTAGGGATGAGTTGATAGGGTCAACTATTTGCATGATGTTTGTATTGTGCTCCTCCTAACCTGACTTGTCAATCTATCAATCTGAGTTGAAATGATTTATATTAGCTTATTATTTGAGATCCCTCAATTGAATTTTCTATAACTAGGAATGATTCTATAGGGTCAACTATACTACGTGATGTTGGTATTGTGCTCCTCCTGACCCAACTCATCAATTGATCAATTTGAGTTAAAACAATTATTATTAGCTTATTATTTTAGATACCTCAATTGATTTTGATACAACTAGGGATAAGTTGATAGGGTCAGTAGTATTGCATGATGTTGATATTGTGCTCATCTTGACCCAACTATTCAATTGATTAATCTGAGTTGAAATAATTCATATTAGCTTATTATTTGAGATACCTCAATTTATTTTGCTATAACTAAGGATGATTTGGTAGTGTCAACTATATTGCATGATATTGGTATTGTGCTCCTCCTAACCCAACTCGTCAATCATTCAATCTAAGTTGAAATAATTTATATTAGCTTATTATTTGAGATACCTCAATTGATTTTGCTACAATTAGGGATAAGTTGATAGGGTCAACTATATTACGTGATATTGGTATTGCGTTCCCCATGACCCGACTCTTAAATTGATCAATCTGAGTTGAAACGATTCATATTAGATTATTATTTGAGATACCCTAAGTGATTTTGCTACAACTAGGGAGGAGTTGATAGGGTAAATTTCATTACGTGATGTTGGTATTGTGGTCTTCCTGACCCAACTCATCAATTGATCAATTTGAGTTGGAATAATTAATATTAGCTTATTGTTTGAGATACCTCAATTGATTTTTCTACAACTATGGATGAGTTGATAGGGTCAATAGTATTGCATGATGTTGGTATTGTGCTCATCTTGACCCAACTCTTCAGTTGATTATCTGAGTTGAAATAATTCATATTAGCTTATTATTTGAGATACCTTAATTTATTTTGCTATAACTAAGGATGAGTTGATAGTGTCAACTGTATTACATGATATTGGTATTGTGCTCCTCCTAACCCAACTCGTCAATCGATCAATCTAAGTCGAAACAATTCATATTAGTTTATTATTTGAGATACCTCAATTGATTTTGCTACAACTAGGGATGAGCAAATTATTCAGACCAAATTTATATTTTCAAAACTTGTTGTATCTTTCCAAAATACAAATCAATCCACACAAATCATCCATTTGCAGGAAAAATATTTCATCATTTCAAATCTTAATTCTCGCTCTTTTCTTTCTCTCTCAATAACTACTCAACATATTGCTCAACCCTTCATAATAGATCAATTTTCTTCCCACTTTTGACCACATTTTTGTTGTTTTGGATTTCATTTATGCTTGTATCCATCATTTTCTCTGTCTTCTTAGGTAATAGAGTTTGAGAAGAGTTCAGCATTTGTTCATTTTTCTAAAAATTAGGGATTTTTAGTTAATGATAAAAAAGAAGACTTTTAGTTGTATTATCTTCAAGAATGGGTTAATAATTTTGAGTTTTGATGCTAAAATCATAGAAAGAACCTTAGAAAAATCTAGTTTTTATTGTAGTGTTCCATTGATTGTCATGGTATTGTTGGATAGTGTTTGAGTTATTGGCAGTGGCTATTGGTGGTGGTGTTAGTGGCATTGGTTGTGGTATTGGTGTTGTCGGTGAC
This sequence comes from Capsicum baccatum var. pendulum, assembly GCA_030864225.1. Classification (NCBI taxonomy): domain Eukaryota; kingdom Viridiplantae; phylum Streptophyta; class Magnoliopsida; order Solanales; family Solanaceae; genus Capsicum; species Capsicum baccatum. The sequence continues at coordinate 142,369,016 of CM061552.1, forward strand.
TGTTGGTGGTGGTTTTGGTGGATGTCGCAGTCGCATTTATGGTGTTTATAGTGGCTATTGATGGTGGTGTTGCTGGCATTGGTTGGTGGTATCGGTATTGGTGGTATTTGTGGTGGCTGTTGGTGGTGTCGGTATAGGTGGTGTTTATAATTTATTTTTTCAAATTTGTGCATACATCAATTGTAATTTATTTTTTATTTTCTGTTGTTTATAGGTAAAATGTGTCCCCCAAAAGAAAAAAAAAAGTAAAAATGGATCAACTTCTGACCACCTAACAAAAAAGGCTAGAGTACAGAGGGATGCGGAGGAGCTTCCTAAATAATCTTAGTTAGGGAAAAGTGAAGCTAAAAAAAATATTAAAATTACATTGTGGGAGGTGGAAAATGGTCTATAGATAATGATGAGAAAAATAAAAGTGAGGAGGAATAAGAAAAAAATAAATAAGAAGAGAATGGAGAAGAAAGTGAGAAAGAGGATGATGATTGACACGATGATAATATATTACCAATGGGGCCTGAATTAATATCAAAATCATAGTATGAGGCTGTCAAACCTATTAGTATTGAAAGGTTTCAAGTTGCGATGCAGATAGATGACCCTATAGAACTAATTGGTGATTCGGTACTTAAATGTCATTGGGGAAAACTTTTGATGACTTTAGGAAAACTATGAAGAATGAAAACATAGACGAACTCTTTAAGAAGAGCTGCTTAGGAAAATTTTTTGCTCTACCTGAGGACCACACTGCCTATTTCTAAATAAGCATGGTATATGGTCTTCTCAAGCGCAAGATAAAGTACGTGGGGGATGATAAACATTTGAAAGAAGGGGCCAAAAATATAGATGAAATCTAGATCAACTATTGTGGAATGCCATCTATTTTGGCTTGAAAGAGTATGCCATAGTGACAAGCTTGAGAAACACTCCACAAAAGGTCCAAGCCAAGCAGGACAGCCAAACCACCACCATCAAAGAGAGGGAAGGCATTGTCCTAGTGACCACCCATCTAAACCAACAAATTCAAGAAAAAATAGTTGGGTTGTTAGACATTGTTGCACATAGGTACAAAGAAAATAAGTTGATAAAACATCTCAAGCATAAAACCATATTAAAGAAGTACAAGGAGCGATTGTTCTCAGTTTGGTTTGCCCATTCCATTATACTGGGAAGAGACGTCAACAAAGTCATAGAAGATGATTTGTTCAAGCTTGTCGAGGATTTTGAGAAATTCAATAATTATCCTTGGGGATATGATAGCTACAACTTGACTGTCAAATATTTACTGAAAAATCTATCCCCAAAGATGATCATATTATATGGCTTTCCTTGGGCTTTCATGGTAAATTTTATCACTATTTTTTTACTTAACCATTAATTTATATTGAATAATTATTATGACTTTTTGTACTTTCTTCCTATTTATATTTTTTAGGCTTGGGCATTTGAAACCATTACTTCCCTTCAAAAATAGGTCAAGGATTACCTGGATGAGGTTTCTCATCCAAGGATCCTTAGGTGGTTTGCTGCAAAGAGCAATACAAAATTTAGGAGGTTGATATCTTTAACCCTTCAGGTGATGCGGTATGTTTTCTTCGAAGTAAAATAATTTGACTCAAAGTAAGATATTGAAATAAATGTGTTATTTGTTGCGATAAAAGGGTTTTCTATTGCAATAGATTACACGTCTACTACAATTGGTGCAACAGATTGGTATTTAATGCAATATATTATTAATCTATTATGACAGATAGATAAACTATTATGATAGAAAGATCACTTGTAGCATAAGTTGTTTTTGTTAGCATGTAACCCAACTAACTGCAAATTATTATATGATTTAAATGTATCTATCTTTTTTATAGGTTGTGCATCCATGGATCGTTCCTACTTTAAATGTATCTATCTTTTTTATAGGTTGTGCATCCATTGATCGCTCCTACTGAGCAGGAGTTGGGGATGACCTTTTTTATTACTCTATGTCTTGCTGATACAATAACAGACCCAATGGTGGAATTAATAAGGAAGGAATTAGAAGGAGCAATAACCATAAAAAGAGCAGTTAGGTAAGGTCACCTAATGTTGCGGCTCTTGATGACCAGCCTACTGCTTTTAGTCTTGATGATGATCATGTTAATGCTCAAGAAAAAATAAAAATGTTTCAAAAAATCCCCTTCACAAGTCTCTCTCTCTCTTACACAGGTCCCTCCTACCCTTACATTGGTCCCTCCCACCCTTATAATGGTCTCTCTCTCCTCTCTTCACCCTCATATTATTGTTACAAATATGAAAAGTGCAAGGATAGACAGGATAGACTCCTTGACAAAGCAGAGTTAATCACTAAAGTTATCGATTAATTGAAATACAAAAGGGATGTCATACCATCCAAGAAGGCAGGGGATCTATACACTCCTATAGTGGTGGTTAGGAGGAAGAAATTAGAAATTAGCCAAGTACTCTCCAATCATAAATCAAAATAAATTGCAACTCCTGCCTCTCCAAAAGTTGTGAAAGTTTAAGGCCATTAAAAAAGGTTGACATATACGCAGAACTTGGCACAAAAGAGAAGAGGGATCTGCCACGGGCCAAGAACGCCAAGCAAGGCACAAAATATTACCCCATGCATACCTTTTCTACCCAAGAGTTCAAGAGTATGAGAGGTATGCGTACGCAGTATGTGGACAAGGTAAGTTTACCTTTCCTAACCAAGTCTTCTAATATACTCCATGAAGAAGAAGCTAGGTAATATATGTGTCATCTATTGCAATAGTTGGGTTTTCTAGTGCAACTGGTGGTGGTTCAATTGCAATATATTACACATCTATTGCATAAATTGTGTTAGATGGGTAATCTGTGAATAGATTTAGAGAACCCTCTACAACAGATAGACCATCCATTGCACCTTTCCACCATGCGTTCCTTCTTTACATTACTAACCTATTTAAAAATTGACTTATTATATCACACCATGTTGAAGAAATTCTCTGCCTAATAAGGGGAAGGCAATTAGCCTACCTGGAAGCTTATGATGTTGCCGATAGTATAATGGACCTCAACTTCTACAAGAATTTCAAGGATATGTACGATCATCTCACTAAGCTAGCATCAACCCGGTGGCCTGTGATTTTATTAATTAGTTTCTAGGTTCCAATGGGATGAAGAAATGATTAAATATTTTAGTAACGAGAGGCCATAACCTCACAACAAGATATGGACCATGATAAAGACCATTCTTAAAGTCATGAACGTGGACGTCATACATTATCTGGCTATTGAGATACTACTCGAGGAGGAAAAAATCAAGATTTATGACTTCAACTTACCTTCCCTTGATGAGGCTAATTTGTTTACCCATATGCAGCTACTATTTGATTTGTTCCCCAACTTGTTGAGGAAGAATAAACTGATGGATGATTTTTCAGCAAAAGTGTTGATAAAGAAAGCATGGGTTTTGATGGTCGATTACAAGTTAATAATTAATCAACTAATTAAATAAAATATATTATCTTTGAAATCTTACACATAAAACACCTACGACCTAGATTTTGTTGAGTCCAAGAAGTCCTCAATAGAGCTTCATGACCACATTTACAATATCAAAAATCTATATCAGAAAAAATAGTGGAAGATGAGCTCGACATTGTCAAGATCAATTGTAAAAAATGAAAAAAAGATGAAGAAAAATCAAATACAAATAATTTAAAGAATTTAGATAGAGAAAAAAAATGAAGAGGAAGAAGATTTGGGAATTTAGGGTTAAATTTTAGGAAGAAGATGAATATATAAGATATGAAAATGAGGAAAAATAACCTTTGGAGGCCAAATCAGACGCGAAGTCAAAAAATGGGGGATCAATGCACCTTGGCTGCATGAATTACATGCAGGCCGACAACAGGGTAAAAAGTGTCAAACTAACACATTTGAAGTCTATTTTAGGTGTTTAAAATAAACACTGTCTACTTGAGGTGCCAAAGTGAAAGATCGCTGCAACTTTTGGTGCCTGTCGATGGGTTTCGCTTTTTTATTTTAAGTCACTTCACATTACATGTAGTGGCAATTTTAGGAGCATGTTGATGGGTTCTGCCTTTTTTATAATGCAACATATTCTCTATCTGTTGTAATAAATATTCTATCTGGTCTGATAGATAATTTATTTATTGGAATAGGTTGGTCATCTATTGCATTATATCGATGTTTCTATATAAGTCTATCTATTCTATTAGTGGGACTACCTATTTGACAATTTCCAAGAGATGAGCTCCATGTTGCAACATATGTCAAAATTTGTTTGATATTTTCCTATAGATATTTCGTCTGTTGAAGCAGATATCTTATCTGTTGCAATATTTGAATGTAGTATTCTATTTCAATTAACAAGTTCAAATCTAAGGATAAAATAAAATTCAGAGACAACATAAAATAAATTGAAGCCTTCAAAAATTACATGAAATAAATCAACAAATAAATAAAAAGTAAAAAAATTGTTATGGGTACAGATATTAGAAAATAAAACAATAATTTAAGTTTTGATGCTAACAATTCCTAAGAAGGGGTGAGGTTATTACTTTGACCGACTCAAGCTATAAGGATCTACTCAATATGGACAAGCTGTTCTTTATCCGGTGCTGTGGAATTCACCTTTGTCGTGGATCTTTAATGTCGCTTTCATATGGTTTTTGCGCTTTTGCTTCTCCATATTTCCATAAAAAGAGTAGCATATTATCAATGCTATTCAGCAGTAGCTTCTACTGTGACATCCACCTGGAAAGCTCAAATTATCAATTCTAATCACAGAGATCAAAAAAATCAGAAAAGGATAACTCATCTATTTTAGCAAAAAGATTATATTTCTACTACAACATATGGATCATCTGTTGGGAAAAATTAATACATGAGGAATACCTGTATTATAATTTCCAACAGATGAAACATCTGTTGCAACATATGACTCATCTATTTGGAAAAAATGAAATAGTAGGAATTCATGATTTGATTTGTCCCAATAGATGAGCCATCTATTTAATAAGATAGGTCATCTGTTGGTACAAATAAAAATGGTACATTTTTCTATTTTATCTGCTAAAATAAATGAAACATATGTTCCAATAGATACTACATCTGGTGCAACAGGTTAGTCAGCTATTCCAACAGTTGTATATATCTATTTGATAATTTTTAGCAGATTTGTCATCTATTTAAACAGATATATGTCTATTTGTTAGTTGGAACATATGTTATATATTAACCTTTTTTAGCTCATGATTCTCTCCTGTGCCCTTGTACAATGCCAAATAGTGCAACACAAAGACAGTTGGGTTGCAATTTCACTTTTTTGGATGCTTAATAATGCCTTGGAAATTACTTTTCTTCACCTCTTTTCCTTAATCTCTAATGGAGTGGATGGATATGAAATCCTCTTTGATGGAATAACACCCTCTTAGATATCAATTCCTTTACAGAAGTAGTTAATGTATTAATAACATTAAATAGTACATCATGTTTCGCCTTGCAGTCTTGAAATTTCCATGTAGAACATTCACTAGGAGGGGCAAAATCTGTCTAACCAATATGATCATAATCAAAATTGTTTGTTTTAAAAACTGTAAGAGAAGCATCATAATCCCCAACAACAGCACCACTACCACCACCAACAGCTCCACTACCACTACCATCATCAACAACAACAAGCCCACCCTCTAAAATTATTTTTCTTATAATGGTTTTTGCTCCAAACAATTCCATTTTTATTTTGTCAATGACCTTAGAGGTTCGATAAAGTTTTAACAGCTCGTAAAGTAAGAAAAAATGGCATATTCAACTCTCTATTAGTTAGAACAAGCGACGGATCCATAATCTAACATAAATCAGTACATATATATTAGAATGATGATTAGGTCATTCAAAAATATCAATAATTAAAACAAAAACTAAATTATAATTAGACTTACTGCATCCTTTGGGAGGTTGTACAGATAAAGAAATTTTATATTTTTATCAGTTTTGTCCGACAACCATTTCAGGATTCTTAGATAGGATACTTCTTCCTGGTAGTTCACTTGTTTTCTAAAATAAGAAATGGCTTCAAACGCCCAAGCCGATAAAATAACGCTAAAAAATTGAAAGCATTATTGATTAAAAAAAATGAATCATATCATAATAAAAGAAATATTTACTGTGAAAGACCATGTAAATCCATATAAGTTGACTGTCTATGATGTTAATGGAGTCAACAAATATTTAACAGTCATTTTTAAGCTTTCATAACGTGAAGGATAGCTATTAAATGCCTCAAGATCCTTAGAGAACTTTATTAAACCAAGTGGTATGTTGTTGTTAATGTCTCTCACCAAAAGAATATTATGTATAAACCAAACCAAGAACAATGATTGCTTGTACTCCTTTGAAAGTATTTTACCTTTCAATGCTCCTATCAAATTTTTGTTTTTGAAGCTTGGACCAACAATGATCACCAGTTCATCACGATCACTTGACTTGCCTTTTCTTTTTTTAGGTGTTTGGGGTGTTTTTTTTGGGTTAGAATAGGTATAACTTGAGAAGGACAGGGAAGATAACATTTTAGTCCAGTAACTATGGCAAACTCTTTCTAACCAAAATAATCTGGCATGCCACAGTAATTTATCCACACTCCATCCATCTTATCTTTGTTTTCATACATAAACCTATGCTTGAGAAGATCATATACAATTTTTATTTGGAAACATGTATTGTTGTCCTCCGGTAAATCAACATATTTCCCAAAATAGTTGTCCCTGAAATAAGCATCCAAATTTTATTCTCAAAGTACTTTTTTAAAGGTGTTGAAATATTTTCCGATGGGTTACTTAACCACAAAATCACTAGTTAAATATGTGTCACCATCATACTGTATTCTCACAAGATAACTATCAATGCTGAATGTTTTGAGCAAATCTTCGGTATAAGGGATATTAGCATTTGCATCATATCTTCTGAAATATTCCTCCTCCCTATGTTCATCTTCTTCTGGTATTCATTGAGATAACGCTTGTAAAGCAAGCTCATAGAGTGGTGGATGTGACCTAGCTGCTTCACTTATTCCTTTACTTGAACTTGATTCATTTTTTTTCTTTTGGAAGCCATATTATCTAAAATTAATAGGAACATAAAATAAATTATAATTGATTAATGCATCATTAAAAAAGGATATTAGTAAATCTAACATACACAATAGTAAAATATAGTTCCAATAAATCACACATCTATTGCACCAAGTAGGTTATCTATTGCAACAAATAAATAATATATTGCAATAGATGAGTAATCTAATGCAACAATAAAAATAGACCACTCATCTGTAGTAATAGATAAATGGCCTGTACAATAGATCACACATCTGTTGCAATATAGGAGTGATCTGTTGGAATAGTTAACCAACCTATTGCAATGGATGAGTAATCAATTGCAATAATAAAAATAGATCACTCATCTATTAAAACAAATGAATGGTCTATGGAATAGATCATATCTGTTGAAACATATGAGTGATCTGTTGGAACAACTATCAACGGTCAATATTGTTTTGATTTCTTCAAACAGAAGGGTCGTCTATCGCGACAGATGAATGATCAGTTGGAAAAATCAACTCTTGGACATGTCCTGTTAGAATAGTTGATAGGATTTTATCCAACAGAAAGTTCATCTATTTCATCAGATAATTAATCTGTTGCATCAGGTGGTTAATCTATTGCATCAAATTTTTAATAGAATGGTTCCTCTGTTGCATTTAATGTTAAATCTGTTACATCATATGGTTAATTTGTTAAAACAAATTTTTAATACAATTGTTAATCTATTGCATAAGATTTTTTATTTGATGGTTTATTTATTGCATTTGATTTTTTTATCCGATGATTACTCTGTCGCATTATACAGTTAATATATTATATCAGAAGTTTTCGTATCAGATGGTAAATCTATTGCATAGTTTGATAATCTTTTGCATCAAATAGTTAATCTGTTGCATCAGAAGGTTAATCTGTTGCTAGAAAAAATAATAGCATATTTTTTTCAAAAAAACAATAGCAATATCACCATTTTTACCAATAACAAGAACTAATTAACCCAGCAACGACGGCAGTACCAAAAACACCAACATTGTTATTTTGTTTGTACAAACACAAACAACATAAATCAAACATCAAAAAATACATCAAACAACAAAAAATCATAGTTCACTTCGAAAAGAGAAGAGAAGAAATACCATAAATTAGGGTTTTATTCAGACCACATTTCAAATTAAAGCAACAAATATTGAAATTGTTCACCAATACTAGAAGAGATGTTCGCTCAAGTTCCTTTTTTTCTTCAAAACATAAGAGGCCACAATTTCTCACCTGTGAAAGAAAAAAATGGATGATGAATAACTCAAAACTGTTTTGGCCGGAGAGCAAGGCTAAAATGTCGATTGATGGTTGAAAGTCAAAAAGGAACTCAAAGCCTAACTATTTTTTGCTAGATGTTGAAGTTGCTAGGGATTGAAACAAGAAATTTACAAAATTGTTGGTTGGGAGAAACTGATGAGAGAGAGATAGGAAAGAGATGGTTAATTTGGTAGGGAGAGAGGTGTGGGTTGATTTGTATTTTTGAAAAGATTAGAAAGTTTTAAGAATATTAATCAAGTCCAAAATTAACTTAATTAAGTTTCCTAATTATGTTTGACCCTTTAAGTTGGTCAATGTCACCAATCCTTCATTCAAGATTTAAATGACACCTTTCCTTCAATTTTCTCTAGCTACTCTAATCTGCAATAATGTAGAAAAATCTTGTAGTTAATTTGAGTGATGTGTTGCGTACCATAGAAATGGAAAGATAATGACTACTTTAACACGTCATTTATTGTTAACATAATTTGGCTTGGCCCAAGTACGATTGATCTCAGTGATTGTACAGTTATGGTGATTATGTTACCTGTCTGGGTGCGAACATTACTTCATTAATTTTAGTAATATAACTCAGATATAGCATGTGACTAGGTTGTTGATTAGTGAAACCAATAGAATGGATCGGATCACGGGAGAACTGTGTGATACCATTAATTATTTTCCTTAATTGGTATTATATCCTAGGTAAGGTTTATTTATTTTTTAATAATCACAATCTTACAGCAACAACAACTTACCCAGTGTTTCCCACATAGTGGGGTCTAGAGAGGGCAGAATGTACGCAGTCCATACCACTATCTCTAAAGAAGTAGAGAGGCTATTTCTAATAGGCCCCCCAGCTTAGGACCCAAGATAGTAAACAAAACCAAAATAAAACCTGAAACAAGATGGAATAACAAAAAAAAACACAAAGTAGTACTCTACACTATCAAACCGGGCACACACCCCTCACCCCAACCCTTCTTCGACTACTAGCAAGGCTATACATAAGCACTCCTATCTTCTAGCTATGCCCAACCCACCTGTACTATCCCTCTAACCTCTGTGTCTTCCACAACTTCCTATCTAGGGTATCTCCCAGTAAGCTGTAACTAATCCATAACATATCTAATCACTTCCCTCTAGTATTTTTTCAGCCTATATCTACCCTTTTGACAAAGCTAACCTGTCAAACCTACAAACCGGGGCATCGATACCTGTCCTCATCATATGCCTAAAACATCTCAACCTTACTTCCCATAATTTGTGCTCCACCGAAGCCACACCAATCTTTCCAGGAATTGTCTCATCACTAACCCCCTCTCTCTAGTAAGACCACATATCTAATGCAATATCCTTATTTCCACCACCTTCAACTTTTAGATATGAGAGTTCTTAACTGGCCTACATTCTTCTCCATACAGCATGGCCGACTGGACTGCCACTCTATAAAATTTACCTTTAATCTTGGGAGTCACCTTCTTATCATACAAAACCCCTAAGGCGAGTCTCTATTTTATCCATCCTTCCCCAATACGATGAGTGACATACTCATTAATATCTCCATTTTACTGAATCATAGATCTAAGATACTTAAAACTATCCCACTTACAGACAACCTGGGAATCCATCTTCACAACTACCTCATCCTTAAGCTCCAAGTCACTGACCTTGCACTTAAAATACTTCATCTTGGTCCTACTCAACCTAAACTGTTTAGACTCCAGGGTTTGACTCCAAACATCCAACTTATCATTAACCTCCCCCAAGTGTCATCAATCAAAACAACATTTTCAATAAATACCATACACTAAGATACCTCTCCTTTAATACGCTATGTCAAAACACCCATGACCAATGCAAATAAAAATGGGCTAAGATTAGATCCCTGGTGTAACCCTATCATAAAAATAAAATGCTTTGAGTCTCCTCCCACCGCCCTCACCCGAGGCTTTACTCTATCATACATGTACCTAATCAATCTGATATACATGGCAGGGACCCTTCTAGCCTCTAAGCACCTCAAAAGGACCTCACTAGGGACTTTTTCATACACCTTATCTAGGTCAATGAACGCCATATGTAAGTCCCTCTTCCAATCCTTATACTGCTCCACTAGTCTCCGTATAAGGTGAATTGCCTTATCATCGAGAGACCAGGCAAAAAACCAACAAAAATAATTTGTTACTTGTTTTATTCAAAACAACAAGTTCATACATTGAACCATTTTTGTGATTTATGAAATAAAATTTTGTAACTAAGTTTAGACGTTGAAATTTATATGCATAATTATATAATCTAAAATTAGTTTTGGTTGGTGAATTAACTAAATCATTGTTGAAACATGATTTCTTTGGCTTTGATGTCTTTTAAATGAATCTCATGGTATGATATATTTTCATCCAACATGTGTAGTTGACTAAATTTATAGACAAATGATTGTTTTATTTAAACAGAATATATAGTTATAAAATCCATGAAATAAGAGAAAATTAATTCTTTTTTCATTTATTAATTCAAATTATTACTCGATCTATTGAAAAATAAACAGATAAAAAAGGGGAGCACAGAAAGATGCCATTGATTCTTGTAGGTGTGAACTTTAGTGAATATTTTTGGGAGAATGAAAAATCAACAAACAAAATTTCATTAGTTTAGCAATTGGTTCTTTGGTAACTAAATAAAGGAGGACTAATGTAATACCCCGCACTTCTACTTAGCTTAAAAATCATCCCAAAAATGTTAAAGACTTTCTTTAAAGGATAAATCCACTTTTATACACATGAAATTTTCAAGATTTCGACTTTTTTTTGTGTGGAAAATTGAATAAGCTTTCCATCGATACAAAATTTGCCTAAATCCAATAGTGGGGTAGAAATTTATGGCCTAAATATAGAAAGTAATTTGAACCATCCAAATGCGATGGAAAGGGCCGGCAGATCGTTGATCTAGCGATGGGCCATCACCCAAACCATCGTAGTGGAGACAGTGAGTCGACCGTCTAGCTAGGCATGATAAAATGGCAGACAGAACATTGATCTAGCAACATACCGTCACTTAAACCGTCGTAACTAAGCCAGAAAGATGACATTCTAGCCTAGTACGATGGAAAGGTCAACGGGCCATTGAGCCCACAATAGACCGTCGCTCAAGCCATCGCAGATCCCATTAAGCAATTTAAAACCATTTTTATAAGGGTGTTTGGGTCTTTTCCACCCTTTTTAACACCTAATTATACCAGACCAGGGCTCATAACTTCATTATTTATCTACAATATCAAATTAGGGTTTCTCTCAAAGATCATTTCCCAAGAACAAGATCCCAACACCTCTTCAAGAAACTAAGAGATTCAAGTTCTTCAAGTTCAAGAACTTTAAGAAACTCATAATCATGGTATGTCAAGTGTTGATTCGTGGGTCCCATTCACCCATGAAGCTCAAGAATCTCTTTTCAAATTCCAAAGATTTGTGTATTTATGAATGCTCATGATTTAGTTGAATTAAAATTCATATCCATGTTGTTGGTTTTGATTCATGTTTTAAATTACATGTTCCAATGATTGATCCTAGTGTGATTATTTGCATAATATTAAGGATAAACCCTTCAAATTGCAAATTATTTATGTAACCATGATAATTAGATGCATTGATGATGGTATAACAAAAGTATGCTCCTAATGTGTTTGATTAAATGCCTATATGAAAGAAAAAGTGCCATTATAGTATGATAGTATGAAATCACCATTCATGTTCAAGTTAATGCATGTCAAGTGTTTGATAAAATGTCTTAGTCAATGAATTATGGATATATGTGTAGCCATTGTTGTGCTTTTGAATTTGTGCCATGAATTACTTTTATGCTATTTAGTCCTAGGGGTATTCATACTAAATAATTTAGCAGTATGACTAAAGCCAGTGTCAGTTTCATGACAATCTCAGTCAAGCCATGATCAATAGGATTCAGTCAGTAACATGACTTAAGAAAACTCAGTAATCTCATAAACTCAGTCAGTTAACAAGATTCAGTCACATTCTGTCAGTCAATGGAACTCAATGAACTCAGTCCAATTTGTTTCAATATAATCAGTTCAGTTTCTACTCAGTTGGGAGTAGTATTCAGCACCAAACAAACCCAAGGACGAGGGTACACAATAATAGTAGATGGTGTGACCCTTAAAAGAAATCCTTGTGTTCTAGAACTATGTAGCCAGCATAGGTTGAGACATCAACACTATTAGTTGAGGTTTGATGATGTGGATAAACACTGCCAGATGAGTGTCCCACCATTATCCTTTAGAGACACTGCCAGATGAGGGTCACTCACAGCTTGTCCTTACCAGTGGTATAGTATTGACACCCTTCTAATTTGGGGTTATAGATTAGACCCCAAATCATCTATAATATCTTATTAGGGGCATGTCAGGTAGATGACTATCTCCTATAGTCTTAGTCTCAATCTCGATAAAAGAACTCAGATAGTTCTTCAGATTCAGGACTGCCAGATACAGTCACACAATTTAGCATGGAACTTAGCTAGTTCCATTAGAATCAGGACTATCAGAAATAGTCATTCAGTTAATACAAAACTCATGTTATTAGTGTTCAGATCCAGTATTATCATGACTTTATTTATAGTTTACGTATTCATGCATGTATCCTCACATAGTCATGTTTATGTTCATGTTAGTCTGTTATAGTTCATGCTTATGAACCTTTGCATTCAGCTTACCTTACTTGCATTCTAGTATATTCTCATGTACTGACGCATACTTTTCTTTTGCGCTATGGTATTTTATACCATAGGTTTAGGCACTATGGTATTTTATACCATATGTTCAGAAGCACGAGCTCTAAAGCATCCTTAGTAGATCAGCCGTTCAGCAGACAGACTAGCTGTGAGTCCTTATTATTTGAGACTGTTATTATTTGACTATTTCATTATTTTAGTACTTAGTTTATGTCAGCAGTTGGAGTTAGTTGGGGACATGTCCCATTAACTCCTTATTCTGAGAGTTTAGAGGCTTTCAAACTAGCATGTTCAGACAATTATTTCATTTGTTTTGGTATTGATATATTGTATCTCCAAATATTATGTTTTAAAAGATTTTTGAACTTTATGGACTTTTAGCCTTTTTTATGCATTTATCTAGTATGTTAGGCAGTTCTCAAGTATAGACATCAGTCATGGGTTAGCTTGTGGTCCTTTGGGGTCATGAGCACCGTATGTCATTCTAGGTACCAGATTTGGGGAGTTACAAACTTTGTATTAGAGCATAAGGTTCAACAGTGTCCTAGGAATTCTAAAAGTTGCATCTAGTAGAGTATTTTGTATGGGTGTGTTGCATGCCACACTTATGGACAAGAGGCTATGAGATGTTTTAGAAATAGTTTCCCTTCTTTCAGTATTTATGCGAGTGAGCTTGAGTTGAAGTTAAACTCTTAGTCTAATCCATTTCTTCCTTTTGTTTACCAAACATTCCTTCCAAAAGAAGAAATGGAAATCACCCAGCCTCTCAGCCCAGCCAAATAGATCCCTTGGACGAACATATTTCTCATGCTGAGTTCAGAGATACATTAACTACTCTTGATAACTCAGTTGCTGCTTAGAATAAATGACCAACTGTGTTTCGGCCAACCCAGTGGCCAATACTGCTGCAGTTAGGATTTAGGACTTCACCTGAATGAATTCTCCATCCCTTTTTGGGCCAAAGTCAGATAAGGACCCCCAGGAATTCTTTGATCAGTTTCAAAAGGTTACGGATATCATGGGAGTTAATGCTAGTAAAAGTGCTGAGGTAGCTATATATTAGTTTCAGGATGTGGCTCACACTTGGTTTAAACAAAGAAAAGTAAAGAGGGCTACAGTTGCAGGGCCTATTGAGTGAGAGGAGTTTGCCACTGCTTTTCTTGATAGATTCTTTCACCTAGAGCTGAGAGAGGGTAAGGTGTTAGAATTTATCAACCTCAGGCAGGGAAACATAATAGTGAAACAGTATTCTCTTAAGTTTACTCGACTAGATAGATATGCTACTCATGTGGTGGCAAATAGCAGGGCTAAGACGAGTAAGTTTGTTTTTGGGGTGAATGATAGTGTGGTCAATGCGTGTAAATCCACAATATTGATTAGTAAGATGGACATAGCCAGGCTTAAGATCTATGATCAACAGATAGAAGAGAAGAAGATTAAGATGAGAGAGAAGAAGAATTAGACAGCTAGACTCGGTAGCTTTTACTTCAATCAGCCTAAGATAGAGGGTGGTAACTATTCACAATTCTGCCCAAAGTTATCCGTTTTAGCTCCTTCCTCAGCCATTTCTCTAACTTCTACATTCTGGGATGGTGATACAGATAAGACACCAGGCTCTAAGTCTCAGTGCAGTGTCAGCAGTACCCGCACCCATTCTCTTTGTCAGACTTGTGGTAAGAACAAAAATAGTATTTGTAGAGATGGTAGTGATGTGTATTTCAGATGTAGCAATCCAGGCCACAAAGTTAGAAATTGTCCCAAGTCAGGATTTCAGGATTAGTAGAATCGTTCCTCAGTTTAGTTCGGTCGCCCAAATCAGCAGGGTTCCACTTCCAGCGCAACCAGTAAGTAGTGTCCAAATAGACTTTATGACATCCAGTCCCGACAGGATCAGGAAAACTCTCTTAATGTGGTCACTGGTACATTACAGATCTTTCACTTGTATGTTTATGCTTTGCTAGATCCAGGAGACTCTTTGTCTTTTTTAACTCCTTATATAGCAGTTGATTTTGGAGTCAATCCCAAAATTCTAGTTGAGCTCTTTCCAGTCTCTACCCCAATGGGTAAAACCATCATATCCCGGTGGGTATACAAGAACTGTCTGGTTATGATATTTTGAAAAGTCACATTAGGAGACTTAGTCAAATTAGAGATGACTGATTTCCACGTCATTCTCAGCATGGATTGGCTTTATTCCTACTATGCCACAGTCGACTACAGAAATAGGGTGGTCCAATTTTAGTTTCCGAATAAACCTATCCTAGAGTGGAGGGGTAGTACTTTAGCATTCAGAGGTCAGCTTATTTCATACCATCAGGCACGGAAAATAATATCTAAGGGATTTTCTATCATCTTGTTTGAGTTAAGGAAACTAGTTCTTAAACTTTCAGCCTTGAATAAATCCTAGTAGTGAATAAATACTCAGATGTCTTTCCCAAAGATCTTCCAGGAAATCCTCCCAAAAGGGAAATAGACTTCGGCATTGATCTTTTTCCAGATACTCCACCCATATCTATTCTGCCATACAGAATGGCACCAACAGAACTCAGATAATTAAAGGAACAATTGAGGATCTCTTAGATAAGGGATTTATTAAACCTAGTCTGTCCCCTTTGGGTACACCAGTCTTATTCGTGCGAAAGAAAGACGGTTCTTTTAGGATGTGCATTGATTACCATCAGCTTAATAAGGTCACGATCAAAAACAAGTATCCACTTCCCAGAAATGATGATGTGTTTTAACAACTTTAGGGAGCGATCTATTTCGCTAATATAGACCTCAGATCAGGCTATCATCAACTCAAAGTCAGAGAATGTGACATTCCAAAATAGCTTTCCGAACTTAGTATAGTCACTTCGAATTCTTAGTCATGTCCTTTGGTCTTACCAATGCCCCAACAACTTTCATAGACTTGATGAACTGTGTGTTCAAACATTACTTGGACATGTTCTTCATAGTCTTTATAGATGATATTCTTGTCTATTCCTGTAGTGAGCATGATTATGCAGACCATCTCAAAATATTATTGCAGACTCTCAAAAATCACCAGTGGTTCACCAAATTCTGTAAGTGTGAATTTTGGCTAAGGTCAGTAGGATTCATTGGTCATATCATTTCTGGTGATGGCATTAGAATTGATCCTCAAAAGACTGAAGCAATAAGAAACTAGCCTCGCCCTATTTCTCCATCACATATCGGGAGTTTCTTGGGGTTGGCTGGCTATTATAGATAGTTTTTTGTGGTATTTTCTTCTATTGCATCCTCTATGTCAAAATAGATTCATAAGAAAGTCAAGTTTTAGTGGTAAAATGCTTGCGAGAAGAGTTTTCAGGAGTTGAAGACTCGACTCACCACAACCCCAGTTTTAGCTCTTACAGATAGTTCAAATGGGTTCATGGTGTACTATGATGAATATAGAATAGGGTTGGGTTATGTCCTCATGAAACATGGTAATGTCATAGTCTATGCCTCCAGACAACTTAAGCCCCATGACATGAATTATCCTACTCATGACCTTGAGTTAGTAGCCGTAGTGTTTGCCTTGAAAATTTGGAGGGATTACTTGTATGGTGCTCTTGTAGATGTGTTCACAGATCATAAAAGCCTTCAGTATGTTTTCTCTCAGAAAGATCTTAATCTCTATTAGATAAGGTTGTTAGAGCTCCTGAAAGATTATGACATGAGTTTCCTTTATCATCTGGGAAAGGAAAATGTAGTGGATGATGCTCTCAATACACTATTTATGGGTAGTATTGCTCATGTTGGAGACAGTAGAAAGAAGCTAGCTTAGGAAGTTCATCAGCTTGCCAAACTAGGTGTCTTCTTAGTCGAATTAGCCGAGGTTAATATATGGGTTCAGAGTTGTTTCAAATCATTTCTGGTTTATGAAGTTAAGAAAAAACAAGATATATATCACAGTCTAGTCAAGTTGAAAGAGTCAGTCAAGGATCAAAATGTTGAGGTTTTCTCCCAAGGGGGATATAGTGTATGGCGTTGTTAGGATTGTCTGTTTATGCCAGGTGTAGATAACTTGAGGCAACGACTTATTGTAGAAGTGTATGGTACTTGTTACTCGATTCATCCAGGGGACACTAAGATATACCATGATTTGTAGGAAATCTATTGGTGGAGTGAGATAAAAAAAGATATTGCGGGGTTTGTGGATAAGTGCTCTACCTATAAAGTTTAAGGTTGAGCATCATAAGCCTAGTGGGTCCATGGAGGACTTTAATATTTCCACTTGGAAGTGTGAAGAAGTGAACATGGACTTTGTGATGGGTTTTCCTCATACTCATCATCTGCATGATTCAGTCTGGGTAATTGTAGACAGGATGACCAAATCAACTCATTTCCTTCCAGTCCATACCTCCTATTCAGTTGAAGATTATGCCAAACTCTATATCATGGATTTGTTCATATTGCATGGTGTTCTGTTGTCTATTGTCTTAGATAGACGTACCCAGTTCACCTCTTATATCTGGAAAGAATTCCAAAGGGGTCTTGGTACCCGAGTTCATCTCAGTACAACCTTTCACCTTCAGACAGATAGACAAGCATAAAGGACCATTCAGAACTTGGAAGATATGCTAAGCGCATGTGCAATTGATTTCAAGGGTAGTTTGGTTTACCACTTTCCTTTGATTAAGTTTGCATACAACAACAACTATCATTCTAGTTTACGATGGCTCCATTCGACGATTTTTAAGATAGGAGATGCAGATCTCCAATCGGTTGGTTTGAAGTTAGCAAGGTTTCATTAGTAGGGCCTAAATTGGTCTTTAATACCTTAGATAAAGTTCAGTTAATCAGAGAGAGAGTTAAGACAGCTCAAAGCTGACAAAAATCATATGTTGATGTACGCAAAAAGGATTTTGAGTTCGAGATTGGCGATTATGTGTACCTGAAAATCTCTCCCATGAAGGGAGTGAAGAGATTTGGCAAGAATGGAAAGCTCAGTCCTCGATATGTTGGTCCCTTCAAAATTCTCAGTCACTTTGACAAAATAGTTTATGAGCTCGAATTGCCTTTAGATCTTGCTTCAGTGCATCTAGTCTTTCATGTCTCCTTGCTTAAGAAGTGAATAGGTGAGCCAATAGTCGTAGTCCTTGTTTAGGGCATAGACATTCAGAACAGTCTTTCTTATAAGGAAATCCCAGTCGAAATCCTTGACTATCAGATTCATAGACTGAGGAAGGAAAAAGTCCCTCTAGTCAAAGTTCTTTGGTAAAATTTGTCCATTGAGGGAGCTAATTGGGAAGCAGAAGCAGATATGTGGAACAAGTATCCTTACCTCTTCTCTACTAATTAACACCCAACCCTAGGTAATAGCTTTTCTTAAGTTCATTCAGCTTATGGTTTAAATTTTAGTAACAAACAATGGCCAGTTTTCATTTCAAACTCGGTATATTTACCCTTACATGTTCAGTTGCATGTTCATGAGTCAGTTCAGTCATGTATTCACACATCAGATATGTGTGATCAGCTTATTAGTACTCTCAGTCATTCATTCATGTATCATCTCAGTCATAAAACCATGCATCAAATATGCATGATCAGTATGAATCTCAGTAATGTCAGTCATATAGTAATGTTTTAGTATTTCATGTTTAGTATTACTTTAGCTTATCATTTCTCCCATCTAAATCAATCTCATTCGAGGACGAACATTCCCAAGGGAGATATATTGTAATACCCCGTACTTCTACCTAACATAAAAATCTTCCCAAAAATGTTAAAGACTTGCTTTAAAGGATGAATCCTCTTTTATAAACGTGGAATTTTAAAGATTTTCACTTTTTGATTGTGTGGAAAATTGAATAAGGTTTCCATCAATACCAAATTCACCTAAATCTGGTAGCCGGGTAGAAAGTTATGGATGAAATACAGAAAGTAGCTTGAACCATCCAGGTGCAACAAAAAGGGCCGACAGACCGTCGACTAGCGATGGGCCATCGCCCAAACCATTACAGCAGAGGTAGTTAGTTGATATTCTGGCTAGGCATGATGGAATTGCCGATGGACCATCGAGCTAGTGACAGACCGTCCCCCAAACCGTCGCAACCAAGGTAGAACGATCACATTCTTCCCTAGTATGATGGGAAGGTGGATGGGCCATTGAGCCAGTGACGGACTATCGCCCAAGCCATTGTAGATCCCGTTCATCAATTTAAAGCCATTTTTATAAGAGTGTTTGGATCTTTTCCACCTTTTTTTAATACCTGATTATACCAGACCAGGGCTCCTGACTTTATTTTTCATCTACAACACCAAATTACGGTTTTTCTCAAAGATCAATCCCCAAGAACAAGATCCCAACCCTTCTTCAAGAAACTAGGAGATTCAAGTTCTTCAAGTCTAAGAACTTCAAGAAACTCACAATCAAGGTCTGTTAAGTGTTGATTCATTAGTCCCTTTGACCCATGAAGCTCAAGAATTTCTTTTCACATTCACAAGAATTGTGTATTTATCAATGCTCATGATTTAGTTGAATTGAAATTTATGTCCATATTGTTGTTGGGTTTTGATTCATGTTTTGAATTACATGTTCCAATGATTGATCCTAGTGTGTGATAATTTGCATAATATTAAGGATAAACCCTTCAAATTGCAAATTTATTTATACAACCATGATAATTAGATGCATTGATGATGGTATAACCAAAGTATGCTCCCCATGTGTTTGATTAAATGCCTATGTGAATGAAAAAGTGCCTTTATAGTATGATAGTATGAAATCCCCATTCATGTACAAGTTAATGCATGTCAAGTGTTTGATGAAATGTCATAGTCAATGAATTATGGATATATGTGTAGCCATTGTTCTGCTTTTGAACTTGTGCCATAACTTACTTTTATGCGATCGAGTCCTGAGGGTATTTATACCCTATAATTCAGTTGTGTGCTTAAAGCCAACATTAGTTTCGTGATAATCTCAGTCACGCCATGATCAATAGAATTCGGCCAGTTACTTGACTCAGAAAAACTCAGTAATCTCATGAACTCAGTAAGTTAACAGGATTCCGTAACACTCCATCTGTTCACGAAACTCAATGAACTCAGTCCAGTTCATCTCAGTATAATCAGTTCAGTGTCTAGTTAATTAGGAGTAGGATTCAGCACTAAGCGAACCCAAGGACGAGGGCACACTCTGACAGTAGAGGTGTGACCCTTAGAAAAATCCTTGCATTCCAGAACTATGTAGCAAGCATAGTTTAAGACGTCAACACTGTTAGTTGAGGGTTGATGAGGTGGATCAACACTGCCAGATGAGGGTCCCACCATTCACCTTTGGGGATGCTGCCAAATGAGTGTCTTGCTTGTACTTAACAGTATGCGGTATAAACACCCTTTTAATTGGGGTTATAGATTGGACCCCAACTCAGCTATAATAGCCTATTAGGGGCATGTCGGTTAGATGAATATCTCCCACAGTCTTAATCTTAGTCTCAGTAAAAGAACTCAGATAGTTCTTCAGATTCAGGACTATTAGTAAGAGTCACACAGTTCAGCACGAAACTCAGCTATTTCTATTAGAATTAGGACTATCAAACAAATTCACTCAGTTAATAGGAAACTCATATTACCAGTATTCAAATTCAGTATTATCATGACTTCAGTAACATTTGACGTATTCATGCATGTAGCCTCACATAGTCATGTTCGTGTTCATGTCAGTCAGTTATAGTTCATGCATATGAACCTTTGTATTCAGCTTACCCCAGTTGCGTACCAGTACATTCTCACATACTGACACATACTTTTGTTTTGCGCTATGGTGTTTTATACCATAGGTTAAGAAGCGCGAGCTCTAGATCATCCTTGGTAGATCATCCATTCAGCAGACAGACTAGCAGTGAGTTCTTATCTTTTGAGTATGTTATTATTTGACTATTTCATTCTTTCAGTACTTAGTTTATTTTAGCAGTTGGATTTAGTTGGGGGCATGTCCCATCAACTCCTTACTCAGACAGTTTAGAGGCTTTCAGACTAGCATGCTCAAACAGTTATTTCAATTATTTTGATATTGATATACCGTATCTCCAGATGTTATGTTTTAAAAATTTTTTGAACCTTATGTCCTTTCAGCCTTTTCTCTACATTTATTTAGCATGTTACGTACTGCTCAGGTACAAACATCAGTCATGGGTTAGCTTGTGGTCCTTTGGGGTCATGAGCACTGTGTGACATTTTAGGTACCATATTCGGGGCGTTACAACTAAATTGAAGTTTTTTTCAAAATAATAAAAGATTCATTTATGGACAAAGTCATTAGAAGCAGGTTTCAAGCATATAATACCGGGTGGATCATTGAATAATATTTTGTACTTTATATGTTTTAAGAATTATATTGAGATTTAAGTCTTATGAAATTAAATCATTTTTTAAAACTTCATTACTTATGACTAGTTTTATGTGTGCATGAGTGCATACATAACGCAAAGCTATATACAAGTGTGTGCAATGAAATTCCTAATTTTATTTTTTATAAATAGAAAAATCATAATGCATTTAAGTAGTGCAATTATTTTATGGCATTATAATTTTTTTTATAACTATGTGTACTTGCAAGATATACAGAACCCTTGATATTATACGACACTATTCTTATAGAAATTTTTTATATTTGTTATAATTTTTATTGCTAATCTCAAATTTAAGATAAGTGTTCTTTACTTGATTATATAGAATTGTTTTATTTTTCATTTTTAGAATCTATATGTTTTTGAGTCAAGATCCAATGTGAAATGGAAGTTTATTATAATGCAGTATAACCCAGAAGAGCAAAAGGCTCTTTAGGCTTTAGATGTTTCTATGATACCTTATACTGTACCTACTTTGTATTTTGGCACATCCTGCGATGATTTTAATCTATTAGAATATTATTTACATCTCGAATAATACTATTTAGTTGCATCAATTGTTGATTTAAACATACAACATGCTAGACTTGGCCTTGGCGGTTAAGAAAGAATGAGCATTTATCCAAATAGGTTTACTTGATGGTATAGATAGTGTATCTTTGTCTACTACCAACATTGTTTAGCTAAATTAAATAGTAAAATTAATGTGAAAAATATAATGCACCCACACTCCATTGCAATCTATCAATCTAACATCAATGATTCAAACAATTGCAACTACTTTTAAGTATTATTTCATACGTATAGAGGTACACAAAATCTTATTTAAGTTTTTTTTCCTGCTCTTTGTTTTGTGCTATTTTTGTTCGTAATTATTTCCCTTAGTAAAAAAATTGGGTACAAGGGAAAGGACATGTATCTTTCTATGATACTTCTTATAGTTTAAGGGGTTATATGTTCATAAATATGATCTTAAACTGTGACTTTATAATATAGTTTGTGTTTGATAGCATGTGATTTTGTTGCCAACTACACCAATAAATAGAATGGATCTAGGGATACCAGTGTGTTCTTGATTGATTGTTTTCCATAAAATATTTATTTTACTTTTATCCTTTTTTCAGATTTTGTAGCTTTATACTACATATAAATATCAAGCAATTATATATGTGGAATTTTGGTTGTTCCCCCTTTGTTAGCTTCTTCTCCATCTACAGGTTCTCCTTGTTGTGTAGCAGAAAATATTACATTAGGTAGTCGAGAAAATTTACAAAAGGGAGATGGACCATTAAATTGCACCTTAATAAGTTACCTAGATTGTGTTACGCAATTTATTTTTTGATATCTTAAAATTGCTTGATCCACCTCTTTATCCATTGTTTTTATTAGTATTATTTTTCTAAAATTAAACTTCTAGTTGATATTCTCCCTTAAATTGCAGGATTTAAATGTTGCTTGGAAGGAGATGGAGGATTTTCGTGATGGGAATGTGCTTCTTTGTTTCTTTAAAGTATTGTTACTGAATGGTTCTTAGAAGTTCTGCTAAAGTTTGATTCTTTGTATATGATTTTTTTTTACTTAGTTTAAATTAGTGGTTAAATAAATAATTGGTTTTGATAACCATATGTTCAATTAGTTTTTACTGCAGTTAATTATCTATTTGATGGTATGAACTTTTGAGCATTCCCACTAGGCAGGTGAATTTCACCGGTGGTCATTCAAGTTTTTGTGTATCAAACAAAAGTCCATTTCAATTTTTTTTTGTTGCATAAAAGTAATTCAACTTTAAGGGTTATCACACAAAAATCATTTTTCTATTTTAAACCATATAAGAATCATCTAATTTAAAGTTTATAACTCAAAAGTTAGTTTTTCTCTCTTTAGTTTTATACCACTAGTTCAAGAATCCAGAGACATCCTAGAAACTCAATCCTAACATAAGTCTTTTTCAAGGAAGATACTCGTCGGTTCTTAGACTGATAGGCAATGAATGCAAATTAATGATAAGATGTCATAACTCTAGAAAAGGAAATATTGTGATACTTCTACTATGGAAATTTGTGAGAAAACTGATTGAGAATCAAATTAGTTTAGTACCTACCCAATATTTTGTGTGTAGATCATAAATCATTTATAAAGCCTTGTCGCTTAAAGGAATTGAGGATTTTTATGTTCTTTTTTGTCAAGTGAAACCAATATGCATTTAAAAGATGCTTGGGAATTTGTATTATAAACAATTATACCATCAAGAACTATAAGGATATGGTCCTAAATTTGTTTCATATAAAGTTTAGCATTTCAATTATATATAATCATGTCATATTTCTTAGTTTTAATTTCTGTAAATTCTTTTTAGTATATTCCCTCAACATTTGCTCGATCATTTTCCCACCTAACTAATTATCTGGAGGACTCAAATATATAGCAATAGAGGGTAAGAGTGTGCAAGAATGATGGAATACTTGCAATCAAACAAGGCTGGCCTGAATTTTCAGCAGAACATGGTCTGAAATTGGGCAACTTCTTGATTTTCCGCTATGTTCCAGCTATTCAGCACTTCCTTGTTTAAGTATTTGGAACAAGCGATTGTGCAAGGATAAATTTCAGTAGTGACAAAGGAAAATATATATCAAGGGCTTATTCGGATGCAACAACCCTGCTTTTTCAAACAACCTTTTGGTAAGTTAAGAGTTTGAAAAGGTCACATACATTGATACTGACATTGGTAGGGGAAAAATAGGTACATGTGTGGATGATTCATTTGGTAAGACCAATAAAAATGCTCAAAATGATCAAGAAAAAGGCATGTTGTGTTTGGATATGTCAGGTTTTGAAATGCTAGCAAGCAAACCTCTTGCACAAGGAACTAGAAGTTGCGACAATGGCAAAGGCAAAAGAAGAGCAATGACTTCTCCAGAAGCTATTAGGACTTCATTGATGGTTCCAAAAGATAAAAAATTCAAAGAAGCATCTCAGTTTGGTACGCTTTCTGTTCAAAACGGTGTTAGGATCATTTTGTTTTTGTTGTGTTATAGTTAAAGCAGTGAGGGCTCAACTGAAGCTTAGCACTGCTAATGCATGTTGAGCTTGACCTCTGTCTTGAGCTAGCTTGCCTAAATGCAGTCTCAGATCAAACGGTATACTCAATGTAATCCCATAAACATAATCTCATAAGTGGGGTCTACGTGGGGTAGTGCGCGCTCAGATCTTACCAATATCAAGTGTTTATTAATGGTAATAGCTTAATTATAGGAGCAGAATAATAGTGTACATAAATCTTCAGGAAGTAGTTGCCACAGGCGTGATCTTCTCTTGCAGACATCCTTATCTTGTGTTTTAATTGGTTTTTACTTTACAAATATTTTTTCCATATGAAGCAAGATTGGACATGAAAAATTTTGAGGAGACAATAGCAGAAGCATTGTCCTGCTAGAGAAATAAGTGGTATGCTTTTTATTCCATTCTCTACAACTTATTTCAACTCTAGTTTCCTTATTTCACAACTGCCCATAGACAGTGTTTTGAACATCTTCTTACCGATTCAGGAGTCATATCATCCCATAATGCAGTCAATTATTCATGTGTGGTGGAGGTCAATGGTTGACAATTTTTGGTAACACCTTGTTTAAATGATAATAATTCCTTCCATCATTTTGGTGGACTGTGATATTCTTGGCCTACTTGAGTTTATTCAAGTATAACTAGGTACATGTATACCGAATTTAGATAAAAATATTTGTGGCTCTAATTTATTTAAAATAAGCATCTCAAAATCACACTGTACATACAGTAACTTATTGTTCATATTTGATCAAGTATAACCGTGTTTCAATTTTAGATCATGCAAAGCAGGACATGTCAATGATGTCCATGAATAATTGTGATGATTTTCTCCAAATAGATGAATCATTTTATTATTAAGACCTCTCTCTATGCTTTTTTTCATCAAAGCAACTAGCCGGTTTGGTTTTTGTTTGCAAATAAGAGATATTGATTCTTTGGTTTATAATCTATAGAGGAAGGTGCCATATAGAAATAGGAGCGCTAATTATCATACGAACTAAGACCTATATTTATGTTGTTTCTGGAGAGTTGTATTCTTTTCATCATTTCAGCACCACGCGAAGCATCATTTACATTACATTATTGTTATTGAGTTCCATATCTTTATTCACCTGACGATACTGGTCGTTCTTTTCTTGTGTGACTTCAGGCATCTTTCTTATATGTTGGACAATTTAGGCCACTCCATGTTGCTATTAAGTGATTGTACTTGGCTAAGAATTATTTTCTTTCCAAGTTTGTGTCTCTCATTAAATCTATAACTGTATGCATGGGAAGTAATTACCAAGATCCTAGGAAGAACATTTACCAAAAACGACAAATAAAAGAGGAACGATGATTATTTTTATTCGAGGACCAAATTATAGAATTTTGCCCATCCTATTTTGATGTTTTGATATGTCGATGGAAACAAGTTACTGCACCTTATGGCCTGAATCCAGGAGATAAATGTCTTTTTCATCTAGTTAATAAGCCAAAACATATTTGATGTACACAAAATATGAAATTCCAGAGAATTAGGGTAAAAGGTTAGAAAGTAGGAGTACGTTCATGCTAGGAGATAGGAATGTTGTCCTTATTAGCAGTCATAGTGCTATATTTTCTATTTTTTCTCTTAGATTTTTGTTGATGTATGTTGTTTCGGGTAGGTACTCGTAGTATTATCTTGTGGTAGTATTGTTCAGTTACTATATGTTGTTGTATTTCTCCTCCTTCTTTTCCTACACTGTATTTTGTCTTAAGGCAAGGGTTAGTCAAAAATAGTCTCTATACCGACCAGTTACTAAGGTCTTTGAGCTATAGGTGACAAAAGAGTTCTAAAATGAGGTGTAGGTGACACAATTCTTAATAATTGAGTGGAGGTGACAATTACTTTATTATGGATTAAGAAAGTTGGGTAAGTTTGAGAATAGCCTACATGTTTTTAAATTTACACTTTGATCCAAATGTTTACCTAATTTAAAGGGAAATTGAGGCAAAAGGGCGCCTTTCTCTCTTTTCTCAACCATTGTTGTTTTCTCTCTCTTAGCAATTTTCGTTGTTCATTGTTGTTGCTACTTTATTCATCATCTTCTACTTCATTATCATAATTTTCTACTTCATTATCATCTTCATCTTCTTCTTGTGGACTATTGTTGTTGTTGTTGTTGTTACTGCTACTATTGCTATTTGACCAAAATCTTAGGTCAAATTTTGTTTCCTACATCACATTCCAATTTAGCATTACTTCATAGGAGAATTTGGTAAGTCAAATTATGATTTTTAGATGAATTTTTCATCTGGGTAATTGCTATTGTATTGTTTTTTAAACAATAGATACCACACGAACATGAATGCAACATAAGAGCCATCTCTTTAGACTGATCAATCATCTGTTTCGACAGATGAGACATATGTTTCAATGGAAGACTCATATGTTAGATTCATGTTTATGGTTCTATAGTGCCGTAACATGAAATGAATAGATAGGTCATCTGTTACAACATATGACCAATTTGTTGCAACAAATTAGTTATCTGGTACAATAAAATAAATATTTGTTGCAACAGATTAGTAACCTTTTGCAACAGAACCTGAACTTGATTCCAATAGACGTGTTGTCTATTGCAATAGGGTAAATATCTGTTACTACATGTTATTAACCTATTTCAACAGAACCTAAACTCCATTCTAACATACGCTAAATATCTTTTGCAATATATTAGTTACCTGTTGCGATAGAACCTGACCTCGATTCTAATAGATCATCGTTTGTTATAACAGGTAAGTCATCTGTCACAATAGGCTAATTATCTGTTGCAATATGTCACTCATCTATTGGAATCAGCTTTAAAAGTGCCTTAGTACCATAATATCTATCCTAACATGCGATACATCTATTGCAATAGATATAGTCTATTGCAACATATGATTCACCTATTATAACAAATGACTCATCTATTGAAATCAGCTTCAGGAGCGTAACATGAATCCCAACAGGTAAGTAATCTATTGCGACTGATCACTTACCTGTTGCAATAAATTACATATTTGTTGGGATTTATTTACTGCACTATCAAATTACTATTAACTTTTTTGAATAAATTACTTTATTTAGGTACCACTAATGGTGGGATCAATAACAATAGGGGTGGATTGTCATGGAAAATGGAACGAGAAGTGCAGTCGATATGTATGGCATTGGAAAGAGGGTGAAATACTAGAGACGATAGCTATGACAGTCCAAAGTGATGTTTCTTATGATGATTTTGTGAACTTAATCATCAGTTATTGTGGAATAAATTGTCAACCAGAAGAACTCTTCATAAGCTACATGCACAGCTCCTTTGAAAATCAGAGGGTACTACCTTACAAGATAAGCGATCAGGTTCGGTTGTGTACTTATCTAAGTGATTCATCTAGGCTGGTGTTAAAGGTGTATGTGGTGTAAAAGATGAGAGAGAATGAGAACCATAACGTACAAGAACAAAAACAATAAGACATCTTTTATGATAGGTTTGATGATCTAGACGTAAATATTCCAGATGATGATCAAACACCTACGCCCGTTGATGCAATCAATACGGCGGGTAATTCTTCTTGATCGACACAGTCTGGCAATCATTAAGAATATAGGATCATCTTTTTCAATGGAATGTCATTCAAGGGAAAGAATAAACTATCTACCACTTTGTTTATTTCTTTCTTGAAAAAACATTTAAAAATAAAGAAGGTGATTAATTTGAGCAGAGTCTTTTTCTATAAATGTGCTAATCAAAACTGCAAGTGGTGGTTAAGAGCGGTGAAGTATGTAATTTCTGAAAAATTCATCATGCATAAACATAAAAACCATCAAACATGTGGTTTGGATCAAATCTCAATCAAAAATCCTCATGCCACGACAAAGGTCCTCGGTGAATATTTCAAGAGTTTTTTCCTCGATGGCAAAGGCCCTTCTACAAGGGTTATGGCCAATCAAATCCTTACAGAATTGGTTGTCATGGTTAGTTATTGGAAGATATATATGGCCATGTAGATTAATAAATACATGGTTAGGGGGACACACGAGAATGGAAATAAGATGACATTGCATCTTGATAAAAATGGAAGGTTCAAGTACATTTCTGTATCCTATGGTGCGTGGACTCAACATTTTTTACATTTGAGAAAAGGTATAGCTGTTGATGGTACCTTCTTAAGGAGAAGGTATAATGGACTTCTGCTAGCAGCGGTGACGCAGGGTGTGGAGAATCATATCTTTCCTGTCACTTTTTGTGTATCAAATAAGGAATGTGATGCCTCTTATGATTTTTTTTAAAACAGCGAAGATGCATTGAAGATAACAAAGAGTTGTGTTTTGATTTGGATAGGCATCCAAGTGTTCCAAAGATGGGTTCAATTTTTTTCACTTCAACTTACTTTGGTTGTTGCATCAGGCATCTTGGAGAATATATTCGGACCACTATAACAACAAAAGGGTCGTGACCCTTTTTTATAGAGTAGCTAAAGCATATAGTAGAGAGAAGTTTTTAGATAATTTCAATCAAATGACGTATATGTATCCCAAGGTAGCAGAACTTCTCGTATGTTCCATTTCGAGTGATGGAGCCGGGTATTCTGTCTGGAAATAGGTACATTCTTATGAATTTAATGTCTTGTTTGAGTTGCAAGTTTAGTATAACATCACACTAAGTAATTCTTTTGTATAGGTACAATATTATGACATTAAACATAGCTTAATTGATGAATTCATTGTTAGGCAATGAAATAGAATTTCCCATCAAGGCTCTTTTTGAAATATTAAATAAGAAGTATGGCTGATTTTTTAACGAAAGGCATGTGCAGTTCGAGAACCCAAGAAGAACACCATTTGTTCGATAAATCTAAAAAATAATATCAACGAATATTAGTTTGGGGAATAAGTTATTATCTCATCAAATATAAGATTACAAATTCAGTATCACTGAACATGGTGATGTTGCCACGGTCGATCTTGAAATAAGATCTTATATGTGCAGAGTCTTTGATTTGGATAAAATACCTTGTCCACAGGTTATGGCAGTTATTCTAACTCAATAGGGTCCAAAATATGGATCTAAAATGTACAAGCACTCCTCTCAATATTATTCGGTGGAAAAATGTAAAATAGCATATAGTGGGTATATTACTCTGGTGTCTCCCAAAGAATCTTGGGTTGTTCCTGCAGAGCTTTTGGGGAGATTAATACCTCCTCCATATATTGACCCAAGAACTATCAAACCAGGAAGAAATCCATATAAGAGGAGGTGTGGAGTCGGATAATCATTTTCATCAAAAAGAAACAAGTTCTCCGTATGTAAGCGAGCTGGCTACAAAAGAACTACATTCCAGGATCATAATTCACCATGATCATTGTAATTGTAAAAACTTGTTTTGTTGTTTATTGTGTACTTTTATATATTTAACTCATTGTTGTGAACATAATGTTATCATTTATTATATATAAAATATATTTTTTAATAACTTGTGCATCATTAAAAAGAGGCAAAACATGAACTAAATAATATAGCGAACCACAATTATTTTCAAAAGATTATCCATCTGTGGCAACAGATGGACATTAGTTGGAAGAACACAATAGTTCCATCAAATTGGAATGTTTTCCTTCAACAGATGTCAAATCTGTCACAACAGATGGATAATCTATCGATAGAAACCCTACCGATGACCAATTTATTCCAACACATAGTCGATCTGTTGAAAGAACTCAAAAGCCAAAATTGCTATTGCTACTGGATTCAAAATTTCTCCTTGCCTCCAACCGTCGACATGTTAACATGTATGTTTTGAAGAAATAGACAGAATGAAAATTAAATAAGAATTAAAAAGCCAAAGTTGACTAAAAATAATTTTTTCATTAAACAAAAAATAAAATACATTAGGTAAAGATCTGATATAGAAAATTTAAAATACAACGCTAAAAGAAAAAATATATTCTAATTATTATTATTATCATCATCGTCATTATAGACAGTCGGACAATCAACTCGCAGCAGCAGCGCCCTTATCAACCTCTACATCTCTCTGAACATCATCGCTCTCATGATGACCAACTCTCTCTGCAGGTCATTAACCTGCCTCTGAAGTTCCTGTGCTATGTCACGTAGAATAGCAATGTCCCTAACAGGATCAGCCATGTCTCGAACATACATAAATTGATAGATGTAAAGAAAAGAGTCCAAATGTAATACAACGTATACTACCTACTGGTAGATTTACACCGAAAAAAACCTACCTCAATTAGAAAGATATATACTATTTGAAGAGAAGTGGTTGAAGATGTCACACGAAAAGAAAAAAAGCAAAAAATAAATAAATTTGAGTAGAATAAAGATTAAGGAGGGACTTATTTATACAGAATTAAATCTGGATGTGTCAGTTCAAATGGCACGATTGTTCAGCTCCATTGTATTAATTACATTCAAACTGGTGAAATATTATTTTCTGTGAAAAGTCGCGACTTTTTCTTTTACATTAATACTTCTCACCCTTACAAATGGTTTAAGACTTGATAACAAGTATTATTATTGGTTTGTTGCAATAAATCGTCTATCTTTCACAACAGTTTTACCATTTGTTGCAACAGATGGTCTGTATGTACAATAGATGGTTTGTCAAAATAGATTTACCATCTATTGCAACACATGGTTTGTATGTGCAACAGATGATATGTATTATTTGTTGTGATAGATGGACCATATGTTAGAGGAGATGTTTTGATTTCTTTTAATAGCTGATTCATCAGTTGCAACATATGGAGAATTCGATTCATAAGCTGTTGTGAGTATGTTAGATAAAAAGTCACGACTCTTCACCTTTTTTAATAGACATGACATGTGTGCATATGAATAAAATTTTTTTGGTTTATCATAATAGATTTACCATCTGTTGCAATATATGTTGCAACATATGTATTATCTTTTGCGATACGTAGACCATCTATTGGAGGAGATGTTTTGATTTCTTTTAACATTTGATTCATCAGTTGCAACAGATGGAGAATTCGGTTCATCAGCTATTTTGAATATGTTAGATAAAAAGTCATGACTCTGTACCTCTTTTTTAATAGTTATCATATGCGTAAAGATAAATAAACACTGTACGACATGTCTTAGTGGGGTAGGAAGAATAAGGTGCGTGAGATGAATGGATCCACTTTCATGCACGGGAGTTATGTATTATTGATCAGGCTACTATGATAGACATACTGAAAGTACAATGATTTTATGAATACAGTTTTTACAAATTAGACATTAATCGTTTAAACAAGATCCTGCATTGTACAGTTAAGTTTGATTGGTGCGAACTGATAAAGCCAAAAGGTTCCAAGATGATGGTGTTGATACCCAATTTAATAATGGTTTATGCTCATGTTTTTGTGTCAAGTTTGGGGAAGTGTTCAAGGTTTTTACGTTAGTGTAAATATCCAATAGTGATTGGATCAATTTTAATGGTGCAATGGATTTCTTGAATGGCCTCCAAAGCCTCGCACTACAGCAAACAACGATGGAACCAATAGATCTTCCCCTGGTCCAAATTTATATGAATAGGTTTCTCAAGGAGACTAGTATACAGCAGAAGGTGCTTGGAAGAATATTTATGCGGGAAGGGGGAGGTATAGAAGATCATATATTATCTCAGACCTTGTTTAAGAGGAAACACAGGGAAGCAAGTAAGGAACTTCTAACAAATCTGGCCAATGAAATTGACATGAGAAATGAACAAAATTGAATGAGCTTCAAATGTTGAAATATATCCAAATATAAAAATTTTTTAGTCGTTGAAGAAAAAGAATAATGGTCAAGAGGACTAGAGCTAGTCATTTTGCGAGAGACTGCAACTAGCGAGTGTAGCCTCAATGAAGATTCACAAAGTGCAGGACCAGAGCTCTAAGGAAGAAGCTTTGCGAGCACAGGAGATTAGTAGGATTTTTAGTCAAGAATGAAACCTGAACCAATAACTCAGAAGTAAAAATAAGGCAAGCCAAGGCATTAATTTTTTATGTCTAACTTGCATGCCATCCCTTCTGTTTGTGGCTATGATTAGGTCAATGGCAGTAGAAACAAAAAGGTCTGAAGTTGGGCAAAAATCCTATGCCTTATTTTTTCCACTACCTTTGACCTGACCAGAGCCATAGACAGGAGGCATGGGATGCGAGTTTAACTTTAGAAATTGCTACCTTGGCTTGATCCCTTATTTATAATTCAGGAGTAGTTGGTTCAGGTTTTTATTCTAACCAAAAATCTTACCACCTTTCGTGCTTATGAAGCTTCTTCCTTAGAGTTCTATTCCTATATTTTGTGGATCTTCATTCAGGCCATGATAGCTAGTTGTAGCCCCCTAATAAATTTCACATCTCCAGTTTACTTGAGCATTTTTCTTTTTCAAGAATAACTGATGGATTTTCTTTTTTTGGATACACTTTCACATTCGCAACTCATTTAATTTTATCATTTTTTATGTCAATTTCATCACCCAATTTCGCTACACTTTCCATCATACCATATGTTTCTTCTTTAATAAGGTCTAATTTGATATATGGTATTCTCCACCTCCCCTTCCCACACAAGTATTCTTACAATAACATTCTTCTATATAATAGTCTCCTCGAGTAACCCATCCATATAAATTTGGACCAGAGCAATAAGTATATTCATTTACATTCTTGTTTTGCAGTAGTGCGAGGCTTCAGACGCCTTTCAAAAGTCCATTGAACCATTAAAGTTAGTGCAATCGCTATTGGAATATTTACACTACCACAAAAAACCTTAAACCTTCTCCAAACTTTACACATAAATATTAGAAAAATCTTCATTAAATCGTAAAAGGGTATCGACACCACCTACTTGGTCCCTCTACCTTACCAGTTCGAACCTAACAATCTTAACTGTAAAATGTCATATGTTGTTTGAAGGATTAACGCCTAGTATTTAAAGAACTAACATTCATAAAATCATTGTATTGGATGTATGTTTTCACAATTGGTTGATCAGTAACAAATACTTCCCAAATATGAAGTGGTTCTATCTGTAAGAAGCTTATTTCTCTGAGCCCATCTTTACTATACACTTTAATGCTAGTTGGGAAAAAGTTGACCTAGTTTCACTTCCTTTTATCTTCAAATAGAGAAATACATTTGATGTCAAACAAGAGAAGAACAAAAAAAATTTACAAAAGGGTAACGTAAAATTGAATGAATCAACAAATGACTAATCTGATAGAACAAATTCCCCATCTGTTTAACCGATGAGGCATCTGTTATAACAGATGGATGACATGTCGCAATAGATGGGTCATCTATTAGAATAAATCAGAGCATCCTTGCTACTGGTTTGATTTCTACAAATAGTTGCACCATTTGTTCCAACAGCTGATTCATCGATTGCAATAGTAGAGGAAACTATTACAACATGACCAATAATAGTATCAGCAATAAAGAAACAACACCATATGTTCCAGCACCATCAACAACACAAACACCACATGTTCTAAAACCACCACCACCCCCAACAATAGCACCACCAAAGTAACAAACAAACGACATAAAAAAACACTATACTAACAACAAGGCTTTTTGAGTTATCACATCAGATGATTTTTTTTGCATATTTTAATAAAAATGGTTCGTTCATTTAAGACTTAAAAGTCACCTTTTCTTCAATTTTCTCAATATATATGAACCTAGTAACGGGTAAATCATTAATAGAAATAGATGTAAATACCTAATTTAAATAAAATACAAAGAAGAAGACGAGAAAGAAAGAGCAATAATGAACGATAACTACAATGAAAAAAAAGCAAAGGGATTAGAACATCCAGTTTAGTCGATAAAAGATATTGATAGGTTGATATCTGAAAGGATCCTCACCCGAAAGAAGAGAGAAAAGAGAGGAAAAAGGAAACAAAGAGGATTTGAAATAAAGAAGGGAAAGAGAGATGAGTTGAGTTTCTCATCTCGAGTTTATGGCTGAAGGAGAGAGTATTCTATTCCCTCCATTTCATATTAGTTGAGTTGGTGACTATATACGTGGCACCTCCATTAAGAAAAATATTTATTAGGGGTCTATTTTATCAAATTAGCCTTATTAATTAGGCTTTGAAAATATAAATTTGAATATATACAATTTGTTTAGTCATTTAATGATAAGAGTATTATTGAAAGAACATGTTAAAATCCTGTTTATTTCATCATTGAGAAAACTAAATTGAAATAAATATTTTTAGATAGAGAGTTAACTAAAATGAAATGGAGGGATTAGATATGTGTTTTAAAT
This sequence comes from Capsicum baccatum var. pendulum, assembly GCA_030864225.1. Lineage (NCBI taxonomy): Eukaryota > Viridiplantae > Streptophyta > Magnoliopsida > Solanales > Solanaceae > Capsicum > Capsicum baccatum. The sequence continues at coordinate 142,403,873 of CM061552.1, forward strand.
ATTTATTAATAACTTTTGAGGTGCACGAGAAGACGGTGGTATTGAAAAGACTAGATAAGGCTACTCACTGAGGAGATTTTAGAGTTATCCAAGTAATATTTTTTACCACCTTAGAATTTTATCTTTTTTATCTTGAACAAAAAATACCTAAATTGCTTTAAAAGAGTATCTTGAAACATCAACATCATACTTTGCAACATATGAAATTTCTATTTAAAAATTTCCAAAGCTAGGTCATCTATCGCAATAGATCATTTACAACAGAAGGGCAATCTATTGCAACATATGACTTAATCTGTTTGATTAATTTCAACAGATGGGTCATCTATTGCAACAGGTTGAACATTTATTTTTATACAATTTCAGTTGAGTTCATATGTTCAACTAATGCCTTAATTGATTAATCTAAAACAAGGGTGAGTTCTCATAGGATCAACTACAACTTATATTGAGTCTTTTGGCAATCGTATGATGAGATGGTATTGTGTTTCTCTCAACCATAGTCATCGATCAATTACTCTGAGCTGAATCGATTTTTATTACCTTATATGTTTAACCAATACCTTAATTTATTAAACTAGGACTAGGGGTGAGTTCTCATAAGGTCAAGTGCAACATTAATTGAGTATTTTGGCAATTGCATTATGATATGACATTGTGCTCCTCCCGAGCAGAGTCATCGATCGATCACTCAGAGATGAATTAATTTTTCTTAACATATATGTTCAACTAATACCTTAATTCATTAGTCTAAGACAAGGGGTGAGTTCTTATAGGTTCAACAATAACTTCAATTGAGTCTTTTGGTAAATGCATGATGAGACGTTATTGCACTTATCCCTACCAGAGTCTTCAATCAATTACTCTGAGGTTAAGTGATTCTTATTACCTAATATGTTCAACTAATACCTTAATAGATCATAGGATCAACTACAATAGATGTCAATGCCTAGTTGATAATTTACAAAAGATGGGTAATTTGTTACAATTGATGACTTAATCGTTTTGATTAATTCCAACAGACGGGTAATCTATTGCAATAGATGACTTAATCTATTTGATTATTTTCAATAGATGGGTCATCTGTTACAATTGGTTGAACATTTGTTCTTATACAATTTCAATTGAGTTCTTATGTTCAACTAATATCTTAGTTGATTAATCTAGGACTAGAGGTGAGTTCTCATAGCGTCAACTATAACTTTAATTGAGTCTTTTGGTAAAAGCATAATAAGATGGTATTACATTCTACCTAACTAGAGTTGTCGATCGATCACTCTAAGCTCAATTGATTCTTATTACCTTATATATTAAAATAATACCTAAATTGATCAATCTAGGACTAGGGGTGAGTTCTCACAGGGCTAACTACAACTTCAATTGAGTGTTTTCACAATTTTCTAATGAGATGGTATTGTATTACTCACGACCAGAGTCCTCAATATATTATTCTGAGCTGAATCGATTCTAATTTCCTTATATGTTCAACTAATATCTTAATTGATTAATCAAGGACTAGCGGTGAATTCTCATAGAGTCAACTACAACTTCAATTGTGTCTTTTGGCAAATACATGATGAGATGGTATTGTGTTTCTCCCGACAAGAGTTGTTGATCAATAATTTTGAGGTAAAGCGATTCTTATTACCTAATATGTTTAACTAATACCTTAATTAATCATAAGGTCAACTATAATAGATGGTAGTAGCTACTTGATAATTTACAATAGATGGGTAATATGTTGCAACAGATGACTTAATCTGTTTGACTAATTCCAACAGATGGGTAATCTCTTGCAATAAATTACGTAATCTATTTGATTAATTTTAACAGATGGGTTATCTATTACAACAGGTTAAATATTTGTTTTTACATAATTTCAATTGAGTTTGTATGTTCAACTAATGCCTTAGTTAATTAATCTTGTACTAGGGGTGAGTTCTCATAGGGTCAACTATAACTTTAATTGAATATTTTAGCAAATGCATGATGAGACGGTATTATGTTCTTCTCGACCAGAGTCGTTGATAGATCACTCTGAGCTAAATCAATTCTTATTACATTGTATGTTCAACTAATACCAAAATTGATCAATCCAGTACAAGGAGTGAGTTATCATAAGGTTAACTACAACTTTAATTGAGTCTTTTGGCATTTGTATAATGAGATGGTATTGTATTCCTTCTAACCAGAGTTTTTGATCGATCAATCTTAGTTGAATTGATTCTTATTACCTTATATGTTCAACTAATACCTTAATTTATTAATCTAGGACTAGCGGTGAGTTCTCATAGGGTAAACTACAACTTCAATTGAGCCTTTTGGGAAATGCACAATGATACGATAATGCATTCCACCCGACCAGAGTTGTTGATTGATCACTTTGAGGTGAAGTAATTATTATTACCAAGTATATTCAAATAATACCTTAATTGATCATAGCGTCAACTACAACAGATGTCAGCACCTATTTGATAATTTACAACAGATGGGTAATCTATTTCAACAAGTTAAACATTTTTTTTATACAATTTCAATTGAGTTTATATGTTCAACTAATTCCTTATTTATTAATCTAGGATTAGGGATGAGTTCACATAGGGTCAACTACAACCTCAATTGAGTCTTTTCGCAATTGCATGATGAGAGGGTTAAAAATTATGCATATCTTTTATACTTTTAAAAAATAAGTAAGAACAATTCTGACCAAATTAACATTTTCAAAACTTGTCATTCTTTTCCCAAAGACAAATCAACCTATAAAAATCATTGATTTGTGAGAATAACATTTCATCATTTCAAATCTTGAGTTCTCGCTCTTTTCTCTCTATCAACAATACAACAACTACTCAATAAATTGCTCAACCCTTCATAACAGATCAATTTTCTTCTCATTTCTGACCTTATAGGTGTTATTTTTTACTTCATTCTTGCTTGTATCTATCATTTTCTCTGTCTTCATAGTAACAGAGTTCAAGAAGAGTTATATATTTTTTATTTATTTTAAAAAATAAGGGCTTTTAAGTTAATGATGAAAAAGAATACTTTTAGTTGTATTATCTTCGAGAATGGGTTTATAATTTTGATTTTTAATGGTAAAATCATAGGAAGAACTTGAGAAAACTCTAGTTTTTGTTGTAATGTTCCGTTGACTATCGTGGTATTATTGGATGGTGTTTTTATACTGGCGGTCGTTGTCGTGGTCATAGTGGTCGTTGTGGTGGCTCTGGTGGTATTGGTGGTGGTTGTTGGAGGCATTGGTTGGTTGTGTTTGTGGTGGCTGTTGGTGGTGTCGGTATTTATCGTGTTTATGGCATTGGTTGGTTTCATTTGTGGTGGTGGCTGTTGGTGTGTCGGTATTGGTGGTATTTGTAATGTATTTTTGAAAAATTTATGTATAAATCAATTGTAATGTAATTTTTGTTTTTCTATTGTTTGTAGGTAAAACATGTCTCCTAAAAGAAAAGCAAGTGAAAATGGATCAAATTCTAACCACCTAACAACAAAGGCTACAGTACAGAGTGATTCGGAGGAGCATTCTGAACAACCTCAATTAGGAAAAAGTAAAGATAAGGAGAGATATGAAAACAATATTGAGAGAGGTAGACAAGGGTCTGTAGATAGTGATGAAGAAAATAAAAGTAAGAAAAAGAAGAAATTAGAGAGTGAGATGGAGGATGATCATCAATATGATGATAATGGATCACTAATGGGGCATCAATTAATATCAACATTGAAGTGTGATCCTATCAAAACCATTGGTATTGATAGGTTTCAAGTTATCATGCCGATAGATGACCCAAAAAAACTAACTGGCGAACTTGTACTTAAATATCAGTTAAGGGATAAATTTAATTACTTTAGGAATATTATGAATAAGGAAAACATAGACGGACTTTTTAAGAGGAGCTACTTTGGATGATTTTTAGAGAAGGCCAAGGACCCTCTAAATATTTTCAAATGAGGATAGTAGATGGTTCAAGTGCAGGATCAAGTACGTGGGGGATGATAAAGATTCAAAGGAGAAGGAAAAAAAGATGGACGAAATCTGGATCAACCATTGTGGCATGCCGATTTGTTTTGTCTTGCAAGAGTTTGACATAGTGATGGGCTTGAGATGTGATCATCCAGAAGAATCTATCACCAAGGGAACACCTATCAATAGGTCAATGGTAAGCATATAATGACCCGAGACTACCCCCTAGTCGTTACACAGTGCTCATGATCCTGAAGGACCACAAGCTAACCTTCTACTGATATTTGTACCTGAGCTCTGCATAATAATATATAATAAATGCAAAAAACTGGCAAAAAACTTGCCATAAGGTTCAAAACATCTAAAATACTGAAAACTAAAAATTGAATACTGATATATCTATCCGAAAAGCCTTTAGAATGTCTAAACTGTGTAGTTGATGGGACATGTCCCCAACTAAATCCGTCTACTGAAAATAAACTAAATCTAATGTGATGATAAAATAAGGATCATCCTCGAATGAAGAGGACTTACTGTTATGTCTATTGCTGCTGACTGGGACTGAACTACTAAGGGTACTCTGGATCTCGTGACTCTTAACCTATGGTGTAAAGTAAAACACCATATCACAAATGTGTCAGTACGTTGGAATGTACTTTGTATGCAAGATGGGGTAAGGCTAAATGCAATGGCTTATGCATAAAGAATTACTTAACTTAATAATCATGAGAGTACTAAATGAGGACATATGCATGAATGCACAAACCATAACTGAAATCACCATAACTTTGAATACTGAAACTCGGGTACTGCTTTACTGATGTCTAAACTCACTACTAATATTGAGATACTGAACAACTAAAACTTCAAATATTGATAATTGAGTATTGAAGTTGAGATCAGTCCTATCTAGAAAGTGATCTTGGAAACTGATGATACTGAAGCTGATTAACTGAATCTACTCATTTCAATAACTGAATTCTAAGCTTGCTACAATTGACTCACTAAATCTGAGATCAAACCTCTCTAATGGATGATCCATGAATCTACTATCATTGATAAGAAATGATTATGTGTGAGATCCGACCTATCTAGCGAAAGATATCTGAATCTGATAATGAGAATAATCAACTGAACCTCAGAATGATATTAGGCCTATCTAACAGGTGATCTCGAGATTTGATAATAAGAATACTCAACTGAATCTGAGATTGAGATGAGGCATATTTAACGGGTGATCTCAAGATCTAATAATAAGAATACTCAACTGAATCTGAGACTGTTCCTCTCCCATAAAGAGAGTTTCTTGTTCCTTTTCTAACAAGGATGATGAGCGACGTCCTTGAGGATCCGACATTAATCCTCTCATACCTACTAATTGATGTACCTGAGATGCTTAGGCCTAGCTAACGGGTGATCTCTGGATCTATTAGTACTGATACTGAATAACTTTATGAAAGACCAAGACTATCTAGTGGGTGGTCCATGAACCTATGGAACTATCTGAGTTCCGCACTGAGATAGGTGATTGTATCTGACAGTCCTAATTTCTGAGTCGTACTCTGAAGAATGATACTAAAACTATAAGTTTAGGAGTTCTGACTTAACCAACATGCCTTAAATCTGGACTGGTAGGGTCTAACATGTAACCACACCTGGAAGTGTGTTAATACCGTGCCACGGGTAAATACCTCTACTCTGGACAAGCCTCTTTGACAGGTGATCTTGAACAGGAAGTCAAGCTTAAGGCAATATAATAGTCAAACCTTTATCTAATGGGTGACTCCTAGTCCTGCATTGGCTACGCTGTTCGGGAGTTCAGGGATTGCTGCTAATGACTCTGCCTCTCTAACGGGAAACCCATCATCACTGCACTCACTCGGTGCTAGCTCTTACTCCCAACTAAAAGACTCTGGACTGATTCTTAACTGAATTTAAACTGAGATGAATCTATTACTGATCATATTTCTCAAATGATCTGAGTGAGTTAAGATGAGTTCACTTTATTCCATTATCTGATGTAATACTACTGAATCTCGTTATCTTACTGAATGATAATGAGCTTTGAATAGATTACTTAAATACTACTAAGTTCTGAATCGAATACCTGAATACTACTAGATTTGAGCTGAGTACTAAACTGAGGCTAGAGTGCTAACGATACCGAGGTTACTTATGTTCTGTAACTATCTGAGAGTATTAAGTTCTATAACTCACTAAGTTCAGAGAATCATGGCTTACCTGAGATTATCGCGAAAACTGACATGGGCTATAGAATATAGCTAATTTGTCGGGTATAAATACTCCTAGGACTCGATAACATAAAAGTAAAACAGAACCATTCTTGAATAATCATGACCATGTACATTTATTCACCATCACAATCACTAAAGCATCTCTTCAAGCATTTACAAATCATAAACATGTGATAATATAGGGAGACATGTTATTGGATCATAATCCATTAAACAAGGTCTTGCATCAAACACTTAGCATTAATTAAAGAACATATAATTATGGAATTGCATGCTATCATGTCACAATTCATTCACTAAGGCTTATCAACAAATACTTGGCATGCATGAGCTTGTACATAATTGAAGATTTTTAGTCAAAATGCTATAATGGCTCTAATTCCTTCACATATGCATTTTAACAAACATATGGGGAGCATGCTTTTCTTATTCAATAATTTCTACACTTAATTGACATGAACACATCACTTGACACGCAACTTAAAGAGGGTTTATTTTGAACATCACATACTAGGGCCAAAGCTTGAAAACCTTGTAATCAAAACATGAATTAAAACTCAATAATAGCATGAGCTTCAATTTCAACTCACACGAATCATGAAAACTCATAAACATAAGATCTTTGAAATTTAGAAAAGGATTCTTGAGCTTTTTGGATGAAAGGGACCCAAGAATCAACATCTTCATACCTTAGGAAACTCTTTCTTGATGGTTCTTGGAGAGATTCTTGATTTCTTAATTTTTTTATTCTTAAAGAAAGAAGGGTTTTGATCTTGTAAGAAACCCTAACTTTGATGTTGAAGATAAAGAATGAAGCCCTCAGCTTCGTTTAAGATATGTATAAGGGTTAAAAAGGGTGGGAAAAGACTGAAAAACCCTTTGTAAAAATGACTTAAAAATATTGAACAGGATTTACAAAGGTCGAATTAGCGGTCTATCGCTAGTCTTACGGCCCATCGGATCGTCCATCGCACGTTGGTTAGAAAAAGGCCACAGTGCCTCAGTTGCGATAGTTTCAGCGACTGTCTGTCGCTAGCATGACGGTCCATCATCTTGGCCGTCACACTTGGGCTAGAATAGAGTGTCACTGCCTTTGTTGTTATGGTTTGGGCGATGGTTCATCGCAAACTCGATGGTCCATCAACCTGTCCATCGCATCTTGAAAGTTTCAACAACTTTTAGTAAAATGGCCATAACTTCCTCATCCGATGTCAGATTTTGATAAAATTGGTATCGACAGAAAGCTTATTCAATCATATACACGAAAAAATTTGATATTAGGAAAATTCTACATGGTTTAAAATATTTGACACTTGGGAAGTCACTTCTAAATATTTTAGGGTCAGACTTGTGCTTCACTTGACACGCTCTAAGGCTCAAACTATGAGAGAATTTTGTGGGGTCTTACAAAGAAGGACAACCAAACCACCTCAAGCAGAGGGAAGGCATTGTCCTAGTGACCACCTAAAAAAAACAAAAAATGCAAGGAAAATATAGATGGGTTGTTGAACATTGCTGGATGAGGCTACAAAGCATTAGATTTGATGACAAATCTCAAGGATAAAACCATACCAAAGCAGTACAGGGAGTAATTATGCTTAGTTTTGTTTGCCCATTCAGTTATATTGGCAAGAGATGTCAACAAAGTCATAGAACATGATTTATTAGCACGTGTGAAGGATTTTGATAAATTCAACAACTATCCCTGAGGACATGATAACTTCTACTTATCTGTCAAATATTACTGACAAAGCTATCCCCAAGGACAACCTTATTATATGGATTTCCTTGGTCTTTCATGGTAAAATTAATCACTATTTTTACTCATCCATTAATTTATATTGAATATAGTTATTATGAATTTTTTTTCTTGCTTCCTATTTACATTTTTTTGCTTGGGCATTTGAATCCATTCCTCCTCTCCAAAAATAAGGTAATGGATTACTCGGATGAGGTTTCTTATCCAATCATGTTTAGGTGGTTGGTTGCAAAGAACAATACAAGAATTAAGGAGACTGATCTTTTTAACCGTTCGAATAATGCAGTATGTCTTCTTCAAGTAAAATAATTTGACTCAATGAAAGATATTAAACAAATGTTATGTCTGGTGCAACAGATATTATATGTGATGCACTTGATGAGATATCTATTGCGACAGATTACCCATCCTATTCTAAAGAGTGCAATATATGGGTAATTTGTTATGACAGATGATTAATATCTTATATCAGATTACCCATCTGTTGCTATGGTTATCTAAACCTGAATCTTAATAGATTAAGCATTTACTTCAAATTATACATCAAATGGGTGATCTGATGTAACATATTGTTAATCTATTACGACATATAGATCAAATATTGCATAATATATAACCCAATAGATTACCTGTCTTGTGCCAACTAATGCAATAGATTGGTAATCTATTACGACAGATGATTGATATATTGCGTCAAATTATCTATCTATTACTTTGGTTCTTTGAACCCAACTCAAATGGATTTTAACCATCTACTACAAACTAGGCAACAGATGGGTAATCTGATGCAACATATTATTTATTTTTTGCAATATACGGATCATCTATTGCATAATTTTTCTGTGTAAACATGTAACCAACTGTAAAAATTATTATATTATATGATTTAAATGTATCTATCTTTTTATAGGTTGTACATCCATGGATTGTGTCTACTGAGCAGGAGTTAGGGATGAATTCTTTCATTACTCTTGGTCATATTGATACTATAGCAGACCCAATGGTGGAGTTAATAAAAAAGGAATTGCCTGGAGCAACCTCCATAAGAAGAGCAGTCGGGCAAGGTCAGGCTAATGTTGAGACTTTTTATGACCAAACTACTGAGGTAGATCTGGGTACTTCTTCTAGTGGAGTTGTTGGTGTTAGTGGAAGGCATGCTGATACCACTACCACTTGTGATAATGAGCATGTTGATGCTCAAGAAAAAATAAATATGTTTGAAAAAACCTCTTTCACAAGTCCCCCCATCCTTACACAAGTCTCTCTCACCTTTACACTGGTCCTTCTCACCCATCTTTACCCTTGTTTTCTTGTTGCAAATGCAAAGAGTGCATGGATAGCCATGATAAACTATTGAAAAGGTAGAGGCTATCGCTAAAAATATCGAGGAATTCAAATCCAAGAGGGGTTTTATACCATCTAAGATGGTGAGAGATCAATACACTCCTATAGTAGCAGTTAGGAGAAATAAAAGAGCAATTAGCGATATACTATCCAGTCAGAAATCAAAACTATTAAATTTTAAGTGCTATTGAAGAAGGTCGACATATACGTGGAACTTGGCTCCAAAGAGAAGAGGGATCTACGACAGGCCAAGAATGCCAAGTGAGACGTATCAACTTATCCCAGGCCTCCCTTTCCCCCCCAAGACTTCCAGATTATAGCAGATATGCGTATGTGCTATGAGGAAAAGGTAAGTTTACTTTTCCTAATGTAGCCTTCTAATCTACTCCATGAAGAAGAAGCTACGTAATAGATGTTAAATCTTTTGCAATAGTTGGGTATTCTGGTGCAACTGGTAGTGGTTCTGTTACAACTTATTATTAATCTGTTGGATAAGTTGTGTTGGATTATTGATTCAGAGAACCCTATGAAATAGATGCACCATTAGTTGCATCTTTACAATTACTAACCTATTTAAAAATTGAATTTTTATATCACAGTATGTTAACAAAATTCTCTACCTCATGATGAAAAGGCAATTAGCGTACCCGGAAGCTTATGACACTACCGAAAGGATAATGGACCTCGACTTCTACAAGAAGCTCAAGGATAAGTACGATAAACTCAATGATCTAGCGTCATCTTGTGGCACGGGATTTGATTTGTTAGTTTCTACGTTGGACTGGTATGAAGAAGAAATGATAAAATATGTTAGAGGGGAGAGGCCAAATCAACACGGCAAGAGCTGGACCGAGGCAAAGAGGATTCTTGTAGCCATGAGCATGGACGGCATACATTAAAGGGCTATTGAGAAACTACTCGAGGAGGGGAAAATTAATGTTTATGACTGCAATGAACCTTCTATTGACGAGGTCATTTTTTTATCCACGTACAACCACTGATGGACCAGTTCCTATCTAGGTGAGGAAGAGTAAATTGATGTATCATTTTCTAGAGGAAGTATTGATGAAGAAATCATGAAATTTTGAAGGTCGAAACAAGGGCATGAACCTTTCGAAAAATGAGACCAGTTTTATGTGTGGCTCGCACGTGCTTGCACACATCGAATGATTGTTAATCAACATAGAAATAGTCGAGCTACTGACCTTTCTATGTGATAACGTTGTGGAAATCATGCAAGAGTTCTAGTCTTATGGGGTTAATAAATAGACGCTTGGAGCTTATTTATAAGGAACAGTCTATAAAATAATAATTTTTTATTTCAAGTTACACTTCACTTTACATTATATGTACATGTATTGGTAATAATTTTTTTGTGATGAAAGTTGAGTTTTTTATAATGCAATAGATTCTCAATCTGTTATAAAATATATTTTATCTGTTCTAGAAGATAGTTTATTTGTTGTAATAGGTTGATCATCTGTTGCATTATGTCGATGTTATTTCTATCTAATCTAAGTGTAATCTGTTGCAACAGTGGGAAGACCTATTTGATAATTTCCAATAGATGACCTAAATTTACAATCTATGCCTAAATCTGTTTGATATTTTCCAATAATGACACTTGAATATCCATGTGCTCGAAACACCAAACTAGCAGCAAATACATCACCATGAAAATTTCAGCAATTAGGCTTGAATATCCATGTGCCCAACACCACCAAACAAGTAGTAATAACGACAACATTGTAGTATCTTCTTGCTCGATTTTGTTTATCTTCAGAAGCCTTAACTTTCGGCAACAAACGCCAGATTACATAATTTTCTTATGAAGGGTATCGTTCTTCATACCAATCAAAGTAATCGCATCCACCCAAATTCTATAAAAACAAGAACACAATTACAAAATAATTACAAGTCAGAAATTAATCAACTAATTAAATAAAAAATATTACCTTTGAAATCTTACAAGTAAAAAACCTACAAACTGGTTTTTTTAGTCTAAGAAGTCTTCAATAGAGCTTCATGACCACACTTACAATATCAAAAATCTTACTCACAAAAAAGTTGAAGATGAGCTCGACATTGTTAAGCTCATTTGAAAAAAATACAAATAATTAAGATTAATTTGGATAGATAAAAAAATGAACAAGAAAAAGAAGCTTTGGGAATTTAGGGTTAAATTTTAGGAAGAAGATGAATAGATAAGACAATGGGAGAAAAATAAACGTTGGGGGCCAAATCAGCAAAAATGGGGGTTTCAACGAGCCTTGACTGCATGAATTACATGCGAGAAGCCAACAAGGCAAAAAATGACAAACTGACACGTTTGATGCCTATTTTATTTTACGTGTTTAAAATGGACATTGTCTACTTGATGACTATTTTATTTTAGGTGTTTAAATTGAACATTATCAATGGATTTTATCTTTTTTATTTCAAGTAACGTTTACTTTTTGACATGTAGTGGCAATTTTTTATGTCTAATGAAAGTTGAATTTTAATAATGCAACAGATTGTCCATCTGTTGTAATAGATCTTCTACCTATTCTAACATATAGTTTATCTGTTGCAATAGGTTGGTTGTCTATTGCATTATATAGATAAATCTATCTAAGTCAATTAGTTGCAACAGTGGGAAGATCTATTTGATAATTTCCAACAGATTAGCTACCTGTTGCAACATATGCCTAAATCTATTTGATATTTTTCAACAGATGTCTCATCTTTTGCAATAGATACATTATTTGTTGCAATATTTAAATCTATTATTTCATTTTAATTAACAAGTTCAAATTTAAGAAAAAATAAAATTCATATAGAAAATAAAATAAATCGAAGCCTGCAGAAATTAGCTGAAATAAATCAACGAATAAATGAAATGTAAAAAATTTTTTATGGCTACGGATCTCAAGAAATACATTAATAATTTAAGTATTGATGCCAAGAATTCCTAAGTAGGGGTGAGTTTATTACTTTGACAGACTCAAGATATAAATATCTACTCAATATGGACAAGCTATTGTTCATCTAGTACTATGAAATTTGGTTTGGTCATCGTGGATCTTTATTGTTGCTTACGTACAATTTCTGTGCTTTTTGTTCTTTGTATTTCAATAAAAGGAGTAGCATATTGTCAATGTTGTTCAGCAATAGCTACTACATCCACCTGGAAAGCCAGAATTGGTCAATGTTACTCCCGGGGATACAATAAAATGGAAAAGGATAACTCATTTGTTCTAGAAAATCAAACAAGTCTTCCTCCTGTTTTAAATTATCCCAAATAGATTATATTCTATTGCAACAGATGAAGAGCTATTTTATTTGCTAAAATAGATGAGACATATGATGCAACAGATACTTTATCTGAAGTAACAAGTTAGTTAACTGTTGCAACAGATGTATATATCTGTTTGATAATTTTCAGCAAATATGTTATTTGTTGAAACAAATATGTGTCTATTTGTTAGTTGGAACAGACACATACATTCACATTCTTCAACTCGTGCTACTCTCCATTAGCCATTCTACATTGCTCAATGCAAAAAATGGAAAAAAGAGTTGCAATTTTTCTTTTTTGGATGCTTGATAATGCCTTGGAAATTACTTTCCTTCTCCTCTTAGCCTTAATCTCTAATAGAGTGGATGGATATGAAATCCTCTTTAATGGAATGACACCCCTCTTAGATGTCAATTCCTTTACAGAAGCATTAAATGAATTAATAGTATTAATCACTACATCATGTTTCGCCTTGTAGTCTTGACATTTGCATCCAAAACATTCGTTAGGAGAGGAAAAATTTGTATAACTAGTATGACCAAACTAATAATGGTTTGTTTTAAATACTGTTAGAGGAGCATCATTAGCACCAACAACAGCACCACTACCACTACCAATAGCTCCATCACCACTAATACCATCAATAACAACAAGCCTACCCTCCAAAATTGTTTTTTCTTATAATGGTTGTTGCTCTAAACAATTTTATTTTTATTCTGTCAATGACCTTAGGGTCTGATAAAGTTTACACAGAGCATAAAATAAGAAAAAATTTCATCTTCAACTCTCGATTGGTCGGAACAAGCGACGGATGCACAATCTAGCATAAATTATTACATATATTAGAATGATGATTAAACCATTCAAAAAAATCATTAATTAAAGCAAAAAATTAATTATAATTATACTTACTGCATTATTCGGGGGGTTAATGAGATCAAAAATTTTTGCATTTTTACCAGTTTTGACCGACAACCATCTCAAGATTCTTCGACCGAAAACTTCTTCCTCGTAGTTCACTTGTTGTCTCAAATAAGGAATGGCTTCAAACGCCCAAGCCTACAAAATAATGCCGATAAATCAAAACCATTATTGAGTAAAAAAAATAAATGATATCATAATAAAATAAAGAAATATTTATCATGAAAGTTAATGGAAAGTCATATAAGTTGACTGTCTTTGGTGCTAACGGTGTTAACAAATATTTGACAGTCATTTAAAGCTTTTATAACCCCAAGAATAGATGTTAAATGCTTCAAGATCCTCGGAGAGCTTTATTAAATCAACGTTTATGTTGTTGTTAACGTCTTTCGCCCAAAGAATATTATGTACAAATCAAACCAAGCACAATGACTACTTGTGCTTCTTAGAAATTCTTTTACCTTCCAATGCTTCAATCAAATTTTTATTTTTGAATCTCGGACCAACAATGGACACCAGGTCATCATGATGACATGACTTGCCTTTTCCATTTTTGGGTGTGTGGGGTGTTTTTTTTTTTTGTTAGAATAGGTATAACATGAGAAGGACAAGGATGATAATATTTTAGTCCAATAACTATGGCAAACTCCTTCCAACAAAAAAAAACAGTCATGTTGCAGTAATTTATCCACACCTCATCCATCTTACCTTTGTTTTCATACATAAACCTACGCTTGATAAGTTCATATACCATTTTCTTTAGGAAACGAGCATTGTTGTCCTCCGGAAAATCAGGATATTTTTCAAAGCAGCTGTCCCTGAAATAAGCATCCAATTTTTTTTTCTAAGAGTATTTTTCTAAAGGAGTCAAAAGATTTCCCTATGGCTAACTTAACCTCAAAATCATCCATTAAATCTGTGTCACCATCGTACTACATTCTCACTGGATAACAATCGATTTGAAGGTTTTGACCAACTCTTCGATGGAAATGCTATTAGCATTTGGATCATCTCTTTTGAAACATTCCTCCTCCCCATGTTCATCTTATTCTGATCCCGATTAAGATGACACTTATAAAGTAATCTCATAGAGTGGTGGATGTAGCCTAGTTGCTTCACTTGTTCCTTTATATGCACTTGATTCGGTTTCTGTTCTTTTGGGAGCCATATTATCTAAAATTAACAGGAATATAAAAAAATATATTATAGTTGATTAATGCATATTAAAAAAAGGATAACAGTAAATCTAATATGCAAAATAATAAAATAACAGTTGCAACAAATCACACATCAATTGCACCAGGTAGGTTATCTATTGCACCAAATAAATAACCTGTTCCAATGGCTGAGTAATTTGTTGCAATAATACAAAACATATCACTCATGTTTTAAGACAGATGAATGGTCTGGGCAATAGATCATAGATCGATTGCAACATATGAGTGATCGTTTAGAACAGTTAAATAACCTATTGCAATAGATGAGTAATCTGTTGCAATAATACAAAATATATTACATATCTGTTGAGAAAGATAAATGGTCTATGCAATAGATCATACATCTATTGTAACATATGAGTGATCTGTTGGAACAATTACTTAACCTATATCAACAACTGAGTAATTTGTTGCCATAATACAAAACATAACACTCATCTATTGAGAAAGATGAATGGTCTGTGCAATAGGTCACACATCTGTTACAATATATGAATGATCTGTTGAAATAATTATTAATGGTAAATATTGGTTAGATTTTTTCCAAAAGAAGGGTCATCTATCGTGACAGATGAATGATTAGTTAGAAAAATCAAGTCTTGGACATGTCCTGTTGGAAAAGTTGATAGGGTTTTATCCAACCGAAGGTTATCTATTGCATCAGATCTTTAATCCAGTGTTTTATCCATTGCATCAGATGATTAATCTGTTGCATCAGATTTTTAATCTGATGGTTCCTCTGTTGCATTCGATAGTAAATCTATTGTATCAGATAGTTAATCTATTGCAACATATGCATAATCTATTGTATCGGATGGTTAAATTGTTGCATCATATGCTAAATATATTGTATCATATTTTTTTATACGATGGTTCCTCTGTTGCATCAGATGATTAATCTATTACATCAGATGGTTAATCTATTACATCAGATAGTTAATCTCTTGTATTATAATTTTAATCTCATGGTTCTTCTATTGCATCAGATGATTGATCTATTATATCATATGCTAAAGTTGTTGCATCAGATGATTAATATGTTGCACCAGATGAATAATCTGTTGGAGAAAAAAATAGTTGCACAATTTTGTTTAATAGAACAACAATAATATCAATATTTTTACCAAAAACAAGAACAAATCAACCCAGCAACAGGCGCAACAAACTAAACTTCGAAATCAAATAACAAAAGAAAAGAAAAGAAAAGAAAAGAGAATAAATACCATAAATTAGAGTTTTATTTCGACCACATTTCAAATTAAAGCAACAAATATTTTTCAATTGTTGTTGTTTTAGAGAGTAAATATCATTAGTTCTTAACTAATAACAATCATCTCCTTATATTGCAAAGCTTAATTCTTACGATATATGTATTTTTATTTTATCCTTCACTCTAAATTGATTTTTTAAAATAAATTTGTTAAATAGACAAAATAAAAGTTGGATATTTAGAAAATATGTATTTTTAGATTCAGATAATTTAAATGAAAATTTTGAAAAGTTATTAAATAGCTAAATCAATTTAGCATATTTAAAAAATACTATATAATATTAAATTCAGTTTTGGATGGACTCTTTGGGTATCTTTTGGTCTGAAAGAAAATATTTTACATGAAAAATATTTTTTTGAAAAATAAGTTAGTTTTTTGAGAAAATTGAAAAATAGGTGTCTTTTAAGTCTTGAATGAAGGATTACTGACATTGACCAGCAGATAAGGTCAAGCATTATTAGGAAACTTGATCAAGTTAATTGTGGACTTGATTAATATTTTCAAAACTTTCTAATATTTTCAAAAATACAAATCAGCCCAACCCACGCCCTCTTCAATCCAAATCAACCACTCTCTTTCAACAGCTTCTCTCAACTCTCTCCCAACCAACAGTTCTTTAAAATTTCTCCCTTCAACCCCCGATGACACATAGTTGGGCTTTGAGCTCCCCTCTTCAATTCAATCAACCTGTCTCTCATACCTCTCTCGATAACTTTTCTCAACTCTCTCCCAACTAACTGTTCTGTAAATTTCTTATTTCAATCCTTGGTGGCTTCAACATCCAACTACAAATAGTTGGTCTTCGAGTTCCTTTTCGACTTCAATCAACGTGACAGCATTGCTCTCCGACCACAACAGCTTTGAATTCTTTATCGGTCCTTTTCTTCTTTCACAGGTAAAAATTTATGGCCTTTTTATTTTGGAAGAAAACAAGGAACTTGAGCCAACTTATCTTATAGTATTGGTTAATAATTTCAATATGTGTTGCACTAATTTGAAATGCGGTCTGAATAAAATCCTAATTTCTAGTATTTCTTCTCTTCTCTTTTCAATGTGAATTATGATATTTTATTGTTTGTTGCATTTTTTTGAAGTTTGATTTTTATTGTTTGTGTTTATAAAAACAAAAGGACAATTTGGTTTGATTTGTTCTGTTCTTTTTATTGGTAAAAATGGTGAAATTCCTATTTTTTGTTTAACAAAATTGTGCTATTGTTTTCTCTGATAGATTACCCATCTGATGCAACATATTAACAATCTGATGCAATAGATTTATCATATGATGCAGCAGATTAACCATCTGATGCGACAGGGGAACCATCAGATTATAATTCTGATGCAACAGATTACTAATCTGATACAACAACTTTACCATATCTTGCAACGGATTAAGCTTTATCTAATGCAACTAATTAACCATCTGGTACAATGGAAAAACCATCGGATTAATGATCTAATACAGCAGATGAACCTTCTGTTGGATAAAATCCTAACAACTCTTCTTATAGGAAAAGTCCAAGACTTGATTTTTCCAACTGATCATTCATCTCCCCTGATAGACAACCCTATGTTAGAAGAAATCTAAACAATATTCACCGTTGATAACTATTCCATCAAATCACTCATGTGTGCCAACAGATGTCTGACCTGTTGCACAGACCATTCATCTTTCTCAATAGATAAGTGATATATTTGGTATTATTTCAATAGATTACTCAACCGTTGCAATGAATTATTTAACTATTCCAACAGATCACTCATATGTTGCAATAGATGATGTCACAACAGTTGTGTGATCTGTTAAATAGACCATTTATCTATCTTAAAAGATGAGTGGTATGTTTTGTATTATTGCAATAGATTACTCATCTACCGCAAAAGTTTGGTTATATGCTGCAACAGATATACTACCAGGTGCAATAGAATGGTGATCTGTTGCAACTGTTATTTTACTATTTTGCTTGTTTGATTTACTGTTATCCTTTTTTAATGATGCATTAATCAATAATAGTTTATTATTTTATGTTCCTATTAATTTTAGATAATATGGTTCCCAAAAGAACAGAAACCAAATCAAGTCTAAGTAAAGGAACAAGTGAAGCAGCTAGGCTACATCCACCACTCTATAAGCTTGCTTTACAAGCGGTATCTCAATCGGGAGTAGAATATGATGAACACGGGAAGGAGTAATATTTCAATAGAGATGATGCAGATGCTAATAGCCCTTCCAACAAAGAGCTGGTCAAAGCCTTCAGCATTGATCGTTATCCTATAAGAATACAATACGATGGTGCCGCAGATTTAACGGGTGATTTCGTAGTTAATTCATCCATGGTAAAATCTTTCGACGCCTTTAGAAAAATACTTTGAGAACAAAAATTTGATGCTTATTTCAGGGATAGCTGCTTTGGGAAATATCTTGATTTGCCGGAGGACAACAATTCTCGTTTCTAAATGAAAATGGTATATGAACTTCTCAAGCGTAGGTTTATGTATGAAAACAAAGATTAGATGGATGAGGTGTGGATAAATTACTGTGGCATGCCTGTTTTTTTGGTTGGAAGGAGTTTGCCATAGTTACTAGACTAAAATGTTATCCTCCTTCTCAAGTTATACCTATTCTAACCCAAAAAAGCAAAGTCAAGTCATGTGATCGTGATGACCTGGTGTCCATTGTTGGTCCAAACTTCAAAAACAAAAATTTGATAGAATCGTTGAAAGGTAAGGGAATTTCAAAGAAGCACAAGCAGTTATTGTGCTTGGTTTGGTTTGTACATAATATTCTTTGGGTGATAGAGATTAACAACAACATAAGCCTCGGTTTAATAAAACTCTTCAAGGATCTTGAGGTGTTTAACAGCTATCCATGGGGGTATGAAAGCTTCAAAATAACTGTCAAATATTTTTTGACTCTATTAGCGCCAAAGAGAGTCAATTTATATGGATTCCCATGGGCTTTCATGGTAAATGTTTCTTTCTTCTATTATTATATCATTTATTTTTTTTGCTCAATAATGGTTTTAATTTATTGGCGTTATTTTATAGGCTTGGGAATTTGAAGTCATTCCTTATTTGAGACAACAAGTGAACTACCAGGAAGACGTTTCCTGTCCAAAAATCTTGAGATGGTTGTCGGCCAAAACTGATAAAAATAAAAATTTCTTTATCTCTTCAACCCCCCGAAGGATGCGGTAAGTATAATTATAATTAATTTTTTCTTTTAATTAAGATTTTTTTTAAATGATCTAATCATCATTCTAATATATGTAATGATTTATGTTAGAATGTTCATCCGTCGCTACTTCCGACCAAGCAAGAGTTGAAGATGCCATTTTTTCTTACTTTATGATCTGTGCATACTTTATCGGACCCTAAGGTCATCGACAGAATAAAAATAGAATTGTTTGGAGCAACAACCATTACAAGAAAAATAGTTTTGGAGGGTGGGCTTGTTATTGTTGATGGAGTTGTTAGTAGTGGTAGTGGTGCTGCTGTTGGAGCTAATGATGCTCCTCTTATAGTATTTAAAGAAAACCATTATGAGTATGATCATACTGGTTATACATATTTTGCCTCTCCCAGCGAATGCTCTACATGAAAATGTCAAGACTGCAGGGCGAAACATGATGTAGTGATTAATTCTATTAATACATTAACTGCTTCTGTAAAGGAATTGACATCTAAGACGGATCTAATTCCATCAAAGAGGATTTTATTTCCATCCGCTCCATTACAAATTAGGGCTAAGAGGAGAAGGAAAGTGATTTCCAGGGCATATCAGGCATCCAGAAAAGAGAAATTGCAACTCCTCTTTTTGCGTGTTGCACTGAGCAACGTACAATGTCCAAAGAAGAGCAGCACGAGCTAAAGAAGGTGAATATATTATATCTCTTCCAACTGACAAAAACAAACAAACATATATCTATTTCAACAGATGACACATTTGCTGAAAATTATCAAACAAATATGTACATCTATTGCAATAGTTGACTAACCTGTTGCACCAGATACTTTATCTGGTACAACATATGTCTCATCTTATTTAGCAAATCAAACAGCTCTTCGTACAACTTTTATTTATACCAACAGACAACCTATCTGCTACAACAAATGATTCATATGTTACAATAGGTGATTCATCCATTAAAAATTATCACACAGGGTCTTCCTCATGTAGAAATTTGTCCCAAAAGTTGATTCACTATTGTAATAGAAATAAAATATGTTTGGGATAATTTAAAACTGGAGGAAGACCTATTTGATTTGCTAGAAAAGATGAGTTATCCTATTCCATTTTATGGTATCTCCGTGATTAGCATTGACCAATTCTGGCTTTCCAGGTGGATATAGAAAAAGCTACTGCTGAAAAACATTGACAATATGCTACTCTTTTATGGAAATACAAAGAATAGAAAGCGTAAAAATCATACGCAAGCGACAATGAAGATGCACAATGAGCAAAGCCGAATTCCATAACACCGAATGAATTCTTGGAAGTATACTAAATTGTTATTGATGTGTTTGTTGAGATCTGTACCCATAACAAAAATCTTACATTTCATTTATTTGTTGACTTATTTCAGCTAATTTATGAAGGCTTCGATTTATTTTATTTTGTCTATCAATTTTATTTATTCCTTAGATTTGAACTTATTAATTGAAAAGGAATACTAGATTCAAATATTGAAATAGATAATGTATCTGTTGCAACAGACGACATATCTATTGGAAAATTCAAACAGATTTAGACATATGTTGCAACAGATTGGTATCTATTGGAATTTATCAAATAGGTCTTCCCACTATTGCAACAGATGGACTTAAGATAAAAATATCAAGATAATGCAACAGATGACACATCTATTAAAAAAAGAACAGATTTACACATATGTTGCAACAAATGGACTTTATGTGTTGCAACAGATGACACATCTATTGGAATAATCGAACAGATTTATACATATGTTGCAACAGGTAGGTTATCTACTGGAATCTATCAAATAGGTCTTCTTACTGTTGCAACAGATGGACTTTAGATAAAAATATCAAGATAACGAAATAAATGACAAAACTATTACAACAGATAAACTATATGTCAGAAGAGGTAGGATAACTATTGCAATGGATGAGGAATCTGTTGCATTATAAAAATTCAACTTTTGTTAGACATAAAAAATTGCCACTACATGTAAAATGGTTAAAGTGAATCAAAATAAAAAAGGCGCAACCCATCGATGGTGTTCAGTTCAAACACCTAAAATAAAATAGGCATCAAGTAGACATATTCATTTTAAACACGTAAAATAAAATAGGCATCGAATGTGTTAGAGTCCGTCCTGGCACATTTCGCTGACTTGACGTCACTTGGACCCCAACGGTCATTTTTCCCCCAATTACCTTATATATTCATCATCCTCCTAAAATTTAACCCTAAATTCTGAAATCTTCTTCTTCATCGTCATCTTCTTTTATCTATCCAAATTTTTCAAATAATTGCTTTCATTTTTTCCAACTGACCTTGACAATGTCGAGCGCATCTTCCACTACTTTTTGTGATAAAGATTTTCGATATTGTAAGTGCAGTCATAAAGCTCTATTAAAGACTTCTTGGACTCAACAAAATCTGGGTCGTAGGGTTTTTACTTGTAAGATTTCAAAGGTAGTATTTTTTTATTTAATTAATTAATTAATTATTGACTTGTAATAGTTTTGTAATTGTGTTTTCTTTTTTATAGAAATTGGGTGGATGCAATCACTTTGATTGGTATGAAGAACGACACCCTTCACAAGAAAATCGTGTTATCTGGGGTTTGTTGAACAAAGTCAAGGCTTCTGAAGAGAAACAAAATTGAGCAAGAAGATATTAGATTGTTGTCGTTATTGCTACTGGTTTGGTGTTGTTGGGAACATGAATATTGAAGCCTAATTACTAAAATTTTCATGGTGGTGTGTTTATTTGCTATTGGTTTGTTGTCGACGAGCACATGGATATTCAAGCGTAACTGTTGGAAATTATCAAAAAGATTTAGGCATATGTTGTAAAATTTAGGTTATCTGTGTAAATTATCAAACAGGTCTTCCTACTGTTGCAATAGATTAGACTTAGATTATTAGATTATTCATAGAAATTATCAAACAGGTCTTCCCACTGATGCAACAGATTGAGAATCTAATCTATTGCATTATAAAAAACTCAACTTTCATCAGAAAAAAATTATTGCCACTACATGTATATGGAATAAAGTAAAGGGTGACTTGAAATTAAAAATTTCTATTTCACAGGATCTTCTAGATACACAGGCTTCAAGCGTCCAATTAGTACCCCATAAGCCCAGACCTCTTGCAAGTTTTCCATAGTGTTTTCGCACAAAAAAGTCATTGGATCGGTGATTTCTGTGCCGGTCAGCAAACATTCAATGTGTGCAAGATCGTGCGAGCTGCTCGCTTTAACGGCATCATCTTTTGGAAGGATCATTCCCCTGTTTTGACCTTCAAAATCCTATGATTTCTTTATCAACACTTTCTTTGGAAAATGATTCATTAGTTTACCCTCCCTTAACAAGATGGGCAAAAACACCATCAGTGACTCCACGAGGAGAAAAAGATTGAAATCATCAATGAGAGGTACGTTGGAGACATAAACTGTAATGCCTTGCAAAATCCTCTTCCAGTCTAAGCCTTAAAGTGTATTTGGTAAAGCGAAAATCCGAGTCAAAATATTTTAGAAATATCCTCCAAAGTATGAAATACTTTTAAATCATGTGGGAATCTATTTAAGCATGAATTAAGATCATAGAGGTCCCCTAACTCAAGGACGAGTTGAAAACTTTTCTATCATTCAAGTTTTAGTTCCCGTAAATATTTGGGTCAACTTCAATCAACCATAACTCATTGTATATGAAGAACTGGGTGTATTTCTATATATAAAATGAAATATCTTTGAATTATCTTTCCAACTATACCAATTTTCCCTAAATCCGATATTAGAGCAAAGAGATATGCCCATTTTACTCCAGCCTATCAAGCTAGAAAATGATGATGACATTTCTAATGGGCTATCACGTTTTTGATGACCTTTTTGACGACGTCGTCACATTCTGACGACATTTCTGATGACATCGTCAGCCCTGGGCAGAAAATCAAGAGTTTGGACCCCTTTTGTAATGACCATTCGTGACAGCCTATCACGGACCTGACGGTCTGTCACGGATGGCGTCAAGAATATTTTTCCAGCAATTCAAGGGCATTTTTGCAAGGGTATTTTGTTCCTTTTTCACCCTTTTTGAGCTTCTATAAATATGAGAACCCGCTTCTAAAACCCTAATTTCATCATTTTTCTCTTTCAATTCTCTCAAGAGAGTATAACTAGGGTTTTATCACGAACTTTCATCCTCTAAGAATCATTCATAAATTCTTCAAGGTTTCTTTAAGAATCAAGATCCTCATAGTGTGGGCTTCAAGAATTTATTTATTTCAAGTGAGGATAAAGTTGCAAGCACTAAAGTTCATCTAATTTCAAAGGTTAAGGTATGGAGATGTTGATTCTTGGGTCCCTTTCATCCAAAAACCTCAAGAAATCTTTTTAAAACTAAAATATTTTTATGTTTAGGAGTTGTTAATGATTTGTATGAGTTGAAATGAATGTTTAATGTGTTGTTGAGTTTTGATTTATGTTTGCCTACGAAATTTATGAGCTTTGACCCTAGTATGTGGAATTCATTTGATGTTGTGATAAACCCTCTTAAAGTTGTTATTTTTCCATGTGATGTGTTCATAACTTTTGGGTGTATAAATGGTTGAATAAGTGAAAAATGTTCCCCATAAGTTTGATAAAGAGCTTAGGTGAAGCATAAGGGCCACTATAGTATGTTGAATAGGAAACCCCAAATTATGAGATAGTCCATGCATGCGTTGTGTTTGATAAAATGCCTTAGTGAGTGAAATGTGCTAAGATAGCATGAAATCCCCAAGTAGGTGTAAAATTGGTCGTGTCTAGTGGTTGTTGAAAGACCCTAGTGAACAAGTCGAGATATGATGGTTGTAAATTCCCAGATTTTATGCTCTTTCATATATGCTAAGCTTTTAATACATGTCAAACAGTTAGAAAGTAAATAGTGATGTGTTAGTATGAAGCTTCCTTCAAATCAAGTGATATCCAAATACATGACAAGATTGATATAGGTATGAAGTACTTGATGAAAGATCTCGTTGAATGGGGTATAATCTAATAGCATGTTCCTTAGGCTAGTATATGATGGTGAGCCGATGTTGATAATCCTTAAAGGTTTGGAGTGACCCTTTGGTAGGTGTGATGATGAATACCGGTCTATGTTTCCTAAATGCTTAATGCGATGTCTTAAGGATCTTGAGAGGGAAAGTATGTTATAATGCCCAACTACTTGAATTGATGCTTTAACAATTGAGATAATACATGAATGATTGTAATGATGAATGAATGATTGTAGTGATGAATAGATAACCGTGATGATGCATAAATAATTTGTGATGAAGAATGATTATGTCTTACTTTTATGTTATCGAGTCCTGGGGGTATTTATACTCAGAAATAGAGCTGTTGCCCAGAGCCTATGTTAGTTTCTCAATAATTCCAATCGAGCCATGTTTCTCAGAACTCAGTGAAGTATAGAACTCTGTATCCTTAGACAAGGGTGAAGCTTAATAAAGCTCAGTAGTCTCAATTATCTCTGTAATCTCTGTATCGCTAATAATCTAGCCTCGGACCTGTAATCAGCTCAGTTCTAATAGTATTCAAGTGATTTAATCCTAATCTTAGAAGTGATTCGAGTAATCTATTCAAGCTCTGTATCGTCAGTCAGATTCCATGATTCGATATCTTATCCGTTAGATATGGAACCAAGTAATCTCAGCGTAACTAAGTCAGACCTTTTGAGTAATATGATCAGTGTAAGATTCAGTTCAGCCAGTATTCAGTTGAGAATTCAGTTGTGAGTCTTTCAGTTAGGACTAGAAACTATCACCGAGCGAGCTCAAGGATGGGAACTCATCTACTAGTAGAGGGTGTGATTCTTAGAAGCAATCCTTGTGCTCCAGAACTATGTAGCTAGCATAGGTTGAGACATCACACCTATTACTTGAGAGTAGATGAGAGACATCATACCTTCTAGATAAGGGTAGATGAGGTTGCTTGACTTGATAGATGAGGGCTCCACCGTTCTCATTTGAGGACCTGCTAGATGAGGGTCACATAGAGTTGTCTTTAGCAGTGGTGCGGTAATGACACCCTTCCAACTGAGGCACATGTTAGACCCCACCTATGGTAGATTGGGTCATGTCGGTTAAGTGACTATTTCCCACAATTTCAGTTTCAGATTCAGTCTAAGTTTTAGAATCAGTCTTGAGAAATCAGGACTGTCAAATTCAGTCATCTATCATTGTGAGGAACTCAGATAGTTCCATTGATATATGGGTCATCCCATCAGAAAGACTTGGTATCACATATAGTTATTTGATATTATATTCAGAGATATGTTGTCAAATAGGCTTAATCACAGTATCAAATTTTTATTAAGTATTCTTGTTGTCAGATTCAGAAATAATCATGTTTCTTATCATTGATAAAGCTTCCAAAATCATCTGTTAGAAAGGTTTATCTCTAATCCTGTCATTTGAAAGTAGTAAGTCCAAGAATTCAATCATTGATGTAGGCACATCTAGATCCTTAGATATCAGTATCAGATAAGTCAGTGATTCAGTATCTTAGTATCAGTAGTGAGTTCAGTCTGCAGTAAAGTGATATCTGAGTTTCAATATCTAGAGTTGCGATAATTGTGTTCATGTCCTATGCATTCATGTATGTGTTCTCATGCGGCATTTTCATAATTATTCAGTTTAGATATTTCGCATGCATGAACCTCTGCATTAGCCTACCCCACCTACATACTCGGTACATTTTTGTACTGACGTATTTGCCCTATAGTGTTTTATTTGACACCATAGGTTCAGAGGCACAGGATCCAGTTTATCCTCAGCAGTATGGTCCCAGTCAGCTGCAGTAGCAGTGAGTCCTCTTCTTTCGAGGATGAGTCTCAGTTTACTACTATTGTTTCAGACTTTGTTTATTTTCAATTGACAAAGTTAGTTGGGGACATGTCCCATCAACTCCAAAGTTCAGACAGTTAGAGGCTTTTCAGATGGATGTATTAGTATTCAGTTTTCAGCTTTGAGTATGTACAGATGTTTTGAACCTTATGGCAAGTTTCCATATTTTTTTCAGATATTATGCAATGTAGAGGTACAGATATCAGTAAAGGGTTAGCTTATGGTCCATCGGTTCCATAAGCACTGTGTGACATCTCGGGTTGGGATCTCAGGGTGTAACATAAACATTGATCTTTCCCTTCTCGAGTAGTATCTCAACAACCCGATAATGCATGTTGTTCATGTTAATGACTGCAACAATCTTTTTTGCCTCGGTCCAGCTTTTGCCATGTGGATTTGGCCTGTACGCTCTAACATATCTTAGCGTTTTTCTTCATCCAAGACCAACGTCGGAACTAGGAAATAAAGTCCCACACCAAGGGATAATGCCTTTCCATTGAGTTGATTGTAACTATCCTTGAGCTTCTTGCAGAAGTCGAGGTCCATTATCATATCGACAATGTCATAAGCTTCCCGATACGTTAATTGCCTTTTCCTCATGAGGTAGAGAAGTATGTCAACATGCTGTGAGATAAGAAGTCAATTTTTAAATAAGTCAATTTTTAAATAGGTTAGTAATTGTAAAGATGCAAGGGATGATCCATCTGTTGCATAGGGTTCTCTGAATCAATAATCCAACCTAACTTATGCAACAGATAGATGATAAGTGGCAACAGAACCACAACCAGTTGTACCAGTATACCCAGCTGTTGCAACAGATATGAAAACTGTTGTGTAGCTTCTTCTTCATGGGGTAGATTAGAAGGGCTAGGTTAGTAAAAGTAAACTTGCCTTGTCCTCGCACGGCATACGCATATCAGTCATTGTCTGGAAGTCTTGGGGGGAAAAGGGAGGCCTGGGGTAATCTGGTGCCCCTGACTTGGCATTCTTGGACTGTCCTAGATCCCTCTTCTCTTCGGTGCCAAGTTTTGCATATACGTCCACCTTCTTGACTGTCCCCTAAACTTCAACAACTTTTAGAGAGGGAAGAATTATAATTTTTTTTTATTTCCGAGTGGAGAGTACGTCTCTACTTGCTCTTTTCTTTCTCCTAACCAATGTTGTAGGAGTGTGTAGCTCTCTCACCTTCTTGGATGGTATGACCACCTCTTGGATTTGAATTCCTCGATAGCTTTAGAGATAGCCTCTACTTTTTCAAAGAGTTTATCATGTTTGTCCTTGCACTCATCGCATTCGAAATGAGACTACGAGGGTGAAGAGAGGTGAGAGGGACCTGTGTAATAGAGAAAAGGGGTGTTTTCAATCATATTATTTCTTTCTTGAGCATAAAAATGCTCGAGTGGTAGCAGCATAAGCATGCCTGCAACCAACACCAACAACTCCACCAGAAGAAGCACCCGATTCTGCCTTAGTAAAAGGTTGGTCATGAAGAACCTCAACATTAGGCTGACCTTGGCTAACTGCTCTTCTTATGGCTGTTTCTCCAGCCAGTTCCTTCTTTATTAACTCCACCGTTGGGTCTATAATAGTATCAACATGACCTAGAGTAATATAAAAAGTCATCACCGGCTCCTCCTCAGTAGGCACGATCCATGGATGCACAACTTTTAAAAAAGAAATAAAAGACAGATGCATTTAAAACATATAATATAATAGTTTTCACAGTTGGGTTACATTAAAAAAAAACCATCTGTTGCATAGTTTGCAGTACATGGTTAAAATCCGTTTGAGTCTAGTTAAGAGAAATAGAGCAACATATGGATAATCTGATGCAAAATATCAATCATCTGTTCCAATAGCTGCACAAGATGGGTAATCTGCTATGCAACAGACAATCTATACGTCGCAACAGATAAATGATATGTTATAAGATTAAACATATGTTGCATAATTTGAAGTAGATGGTTAATATTTTAGGAGTCAGGTTTAGAGAACCAAAGCCACAGATTGGTCATCTGATGCAAGATATACCCTATTGCAATAGATGTCTCATCTAGTGCATCAGATTTAACATCTCATGCACCAGATATAATATTTGTTCAATATATTTCTTATCTTTGAGTAGAATTATTTTACTTGAAGAAGATGTACTACATCATTCGGAGGGTTAAAGAGATCAGCCTCCTTAATATTGGTGTTGCTCTTTACAGCCAACCACCTAAACATCCTTGGATGAGAAGCCTCATCCGGGTAATCCATTAACTTCTTTCGAAGGGGAGCGCCTATGTTTTCGTTCTTCATAATTTTCATAAAATGTTCAAAAATTTTCTCCATCTAACATTTAAGTACAATTTGACCAGGTAGTTGTTTTACTTTTGGGTCATTTATCGGCATCGCAACTTCAAAAGTGTCAGTACTAAAAGTTTTGACAGGATCATGCTGGGATGTCGATATTAACTCACGCCCCCATCAGTGATCCATTATCATCATGTTGATGATCATCTTCTTTATCTTTATGACTCTCCAATTCCTTTTCTTTATCACATTTATTTTCTTCATCACCATCTACGGACCCTTGTTCACCTTCCTCAATATTGTTTTCACATCCCTCCTTAGCTTCACTTTTCCCTATCTGAGATTGTTCAGGAAGCCCCTCTGAATCCCTCTGTACTGTAGCATTTTTTTTATTGGTCCAACGTTGATCCACTTTTACTTTCTTTTATTTTGTGAGACATGTTTTACCTACAGAAAAAGAAAAACACAAATTATATTACAGTTGATGTATGCATAAATTTTAAAAAATACATTACAAATACCACGAATACCGACGCACAACAGCCACCACCACAAATACCACAAACCAATGCCAACAAATAAAAAAACACCACAAATGTCGACACCACCACAAACACCACCAACAAATGCCACCACGATGACCACAAACACCACCGCCACCACCACCATCACTACCATCCAACTATACCATGATAGTCAATGAAACACTGTGATGGAAACTAGGGGTTTATCGAGTTCTTCCTACGATTTTACTATCAAAACTCAAAATTGTAAACCCATTCTCATAGATAATACAACTAAAAATTTTATTTTTCATCATTAACTTAAAATCCCTTATTTTTTAGAAAAAAAACAAATATAGAGCTCTTCTCAAACTCTGTTGCCTATGAAGACAAAGAAAACGACTGATACAAGCAAGCATGATGTCAAAAATAACACCTATGTGGTCAAAAATGAGAAGAAAAACAATCTGTTATGGAGGGTTGAGCAAATTTATTGAGTAGTTGTTGTTTGTACTATATTGTTGAGTGTGAATGAGAGAGAAAGAGCCAGACCTCAATATTTGAAATAATAAAACATTTTGTATCGGTTGATTTGTATTTTGGAAAAGAATGACAAGTAGTTTTGAAAATGTTAATTTGGTCTGAAATGATCTTAATTATTTTTAAAATCATAAAATATATGCATAATTTTTAAAATCATATAAACTAATTTAAATTGTAGTTGACCGAGTACTCTAGGAGGCGACCCTATGAAAACTCACTCCTGGTCCTAAATTAATCAATTTAGAAGTATAATATATGAACTCAATTGAAATTGTAAAAAACAAATGTGTAACGTGTTGCATCAAATTTCTTATTTGTTGTAAATTATCAATCAGATTAGGTAACAGCATATTATGAATCTGATGTAAATTATCAAACAGATTAAGTCATCTATTACGATAGATTACCCATCTGTTGTAAATTATCAAATGGATTGTCATATGTCGCAACAAATTATCCATATATTGTAAATTATCAAATAGGTGTTGCCATCTGTTGTGGCTGACCCTATGAGAACTCACTCCTAGTCCTATATTAATTGATAGTTGACCATATGAGAACTAACCCCTAGTCCCAAATTATTTAATCAAGGTATTAGTACCCTAGTCCTAGATTAATCAACTAAGGTATTAGTCTAACATATGAGGTTGTAAGAATAGGTTTGCCTTAGAATGATCGACCGTCGACTCTGGTTGGGAGGAATCCAATACTATTTCATCATGCAATTGACAAAAGACTCAATTGAAGTTGTAGTTGATCCTATGAGAACTCAGATTCAATTAAGGTATTGTTCTAACATATGAACACAATTTAATTATATATAAACAAATGTTCAACCTATTGCAACAAATGTCTTTTCTGTTAGATCAAATCAAATAGATTATGTAATCTATTGGAACATATTACACATCTATTATAAACTATCATACAAATTAAGCTATTTATTATGATAAATCATGAATCTGTTGTAAACTAACAAACAGATTAAGTTATCTGTTGCAACAGATTAAGTCATTTGTTGCAACAGATTACCCATCTATTGTAAATTATCAAATGGATTGAGTCATATATTGCAATAGATTACCTATCTATTATAAATTATCTAATAGGCATTGTCATTTATTGGAGTTGACATTATGAGAACTCACCCCTAGTCCAAGATCAATTAATTAAGGTATTAGTCTAACATATGAGGTAGGAAGAGTCAGTTCGGCTCAAAGTGATGATCGCCGACTCTAGTTGGGTGAAACGCAGTACCGTCTCATCATGCAGTTGACAAAAAACTCAATTAAAGTTGTAGTTGACCCTATATTCAAATAGGGTATTAGTACCCTAGTCCTATATTAATCAATTAAGGTATTAGTCTAACATATGAGGTAGTAAGAATCTGTTCGACTCATAGTTATTGATCGACGACTCTAGTTCGGAGGAACACAGTACCGTCTCATTATGCAATTGCCAAAAGACTCAATTGAAGTTGTAGTTGACCTTATGAGAACTCACCCCTAGTCATAGATTATTAAATCAAGGTATTAGTAACCTATTCCTAGATTAATGAATTAAAGTATTAGTCTAACATATGAGGTAGTAAGAATCGACTTGGCTCAGAGTGATCAATCGACAACTCTGGTCAGAGGAACGCAGTACCTTCTCATCATGAAATTGCCAAAAGACTCAATTAAAGTTGTATTTGACCCTATGAGAACTCACATTCAATTAAGGTTTTAGTCTAACATATGAACTCAATTGAAATTATATATAAACAAATGTTCAACCTATTGCAACATGTCTTTTTTGTTGGATCAAATCAAATAGATTAGGTAATATGTTGCAACATATTACGCATCTGTTGTAAACAATCAAACAAATTACGTCATTTGTTGTGATAGATCACGCATCTATTGTAAAATATCAAACAAATTAAGTCATCTATTGCACTTAAATATTTTTTGATCCTTCTTTTTATAAAGCAATTTAGGTATTTCATGTCTGAGATAAAATAGTTAAAACACTAAGGTGGTAAAAAATATTACTCGGTACAACTTTGATAACTCAAAAATCTCCTGAGTGAGTAGTCTTATCTAGTCTTTTTAATGTCACCGTCTTCTCGTGCCCCTCAAAAGTTATTAATGAATATTTAAAACCTCTCATACCTAGAGCTCTCTCTCATTTAGACATAAAGTAGTCTAGACTAGACTTAACTCGTAACTCATCTTTATTCTTTATTCTCAATTATCTTTGTTGTTTCCTTTTTTCCTCTCTTTTCTCTCTTCTTTCGAATGAGGATCCTTTGAGATCTCTATCAATCAATATCTTTTGTCAACTAAACTGAATGTTCTGATTTATTTGCTTTTTTAACATTGCAGGTATGGTTCAAAGTTGCTCTTTTCATCTCGTCTTCTTCTTTGTATGTCATTTAAATTAGTTATTTACATATGTTGCTATCAATGATTTACCCTTTACCAATTTTCTATTTATTGAGAAAATTGAAGGAAAGGTGACTTTTAAGTCTTGAATGAACGAACCATTGTTTTTATTAAAATATGCAAAAAAAGTCATGTGTTGGGAGAACTTAAAAAGACTTGATATCAGTATAGTTTTTTTTATGTCTTTTGTTTCGTACTTTGGTGGTGCTTTTGTTGGTGGTGGTGGTTGTGTCGGAACATGTGATATTTGTGTTGTGGATGGTGTTGGAACATATGGTGTTATTTTGTTTGTCTCTTTGTCGTTCATGCTGTTGTTGGAGGTGTTGCAACAATTTCCTCAACTGTTGCAATTGATGAATCAGCTGTTGGAACAGACAGAGCAACTTTTTGAAGAAATCAAACAAGTAGCAAGGTTGGTTTGATTTATTCTAGCAGATGGCCCATCTGTTGCAATATGTCATCCATCTTTTGCAAATGATGCCTCATCGGTTGAACAGATGGGTAATCTATTGCATCGTATTAGTCATCTATTGGTTCACTCAATTTTGTGTTACCCTTTTGTAATGTTCTTTTTATTCTTCTCTTGTTTGACATCAAATGTATTTCTCTTATTTGCAGACAAAAGAAAGTGAAATTGGATCCACTTCTGCCTGGCCAACATGAAAGGCTAGAGTAAAGATGGGTTCGAAGGAATAAGCTGCTTGCAGATGGAACCACTTCATATGTGGAAGGTATGTATTATTGATCAACCTATCATGAAAACACATATCCAGTACAATCATTTTGTGAATTCTTTTTCTTTACCTATTAGGTATTAATTCTTCAAACAAAATATGGAATTTTACAGTTAAGATTGTTAGGTTCGAACTGGCATGGCTGAGGAACTAAGACGGTGGTGTCGATATCCCATTACAATTTAATAACGGTTTATGCTCATGTTTTTGTGTCAAGTTTGGGGAAGGGTTTAAATTTTTGGCGGCAGTGTAAATATAGTAGAAGGTATTTGGGTGAAAACCTATGTGGGAAAAGGGAGGTTCAGAAGGCCATATATCATCTTAGTACTTGTTTAAGAGGATACACAGGGTAGGAAGGAAAGTGTAGCAATGTTAGCTTATAGAATTGACATGAAAAATGAAAAAAACTAGATGAGATGCGAATGTGAAAGTGTATCCAAAAATGAAAATCCATCAATCGTTGAATAAAAATAAGAATAGTCAAGAGTAATTGACCCTGTGTATCCTATTAAACAAGTACTAAGATGATATATGGCCTTCACAACCTCCATCTTCCCGCACAAGTTTTCTCCCAAATACCTTCTGGTGTATAATAGTCTCCTCCACCAATCCATCCATATAAATTTGGACCAGGGGAATTTCTATTAGTTCTATCGTTGTTTGCTGCATTGCGAGGCTTCGGAGGTCTTTCAAGAAGTCCATTGTGCCATTAAAACTGGTCCAATCACTATTGAATATTTACACTGCCGCCAAAAATTTAAACCCTTCCCCAAACACAAAAACATGTGCATGAATTGTGTCATTAAATTGTAACGGGGTATCGACACCACCGTCTTGGAACCCTTCGGCCTTATCAGCTCATACCTATCAAACTAAACTATACAATTCAGGATCTTGTTTGAAGGATCAGTGTCTAATCATCTGTAAAAGACTGTATTTATAAAATCATTACACTTTATGTGTCTTCATGGTAGCCTGATCAATAATATACATAACTCACATGCATGAAAATGGGATCCATTTCACGCATCTTATTCTTCCTACCCCATCACGACATGTCAGTGTTGTTTATTCATCTGCACGAATATGATGACTATTAAAATAGAGGTGTAAAGATTCATGACTTTTTATCTTAACATATTCAAAATAGCTGATGAATTAAAATCTCCATCTGTTGCAACTGACGAATCAGCTGTTGGAAGAAATCAAAACATCTCCTCCAAATATATGGTCCATTTGTCGCAACAGCTAATCTATATGTTGCAACAGATGGTAAATCTGTTGCGATAGACCTGCCTTTTTTTTGAATTAATCTGGACGCATGTGATTACTTCTTTCTAAATATGTTTGTTTCAATTTAGTTTTCCTATTTATAAAATCAAGAGAATTTTATTATATTCATTCAAGATTATCCCTATTATTAAATGACTACATAAAGTATATTATTTACATTTATCTTTCTAATCTTAATTAATAAGGCCAATTTGGTAAAACCGTCACCTAATTTATATTTTTATTAATTGGTATGCCAAGCCCATGGGGCTCAACTAATATGTAACGGAGGGACTATTTATCTCACACATTCAAAACAGCTAATGAATTGAATACTCCATCCGTTTAAACTGAAACTAATGAATCACTTGTCAGAAGATATCAAAACATCTCCTCCAACTTCTTATACATACTGTCCATCTGTTGGAACAGATAGTACATAAGTTGCATCAGATGTATTATTTGTTGCATATACAAACCATCTATTGCAACAGATGGTAAATATGTTTTGACAACCTTTTGTTGCACATTCAATCCATTCATCGGTTGCAACAGATGCTAAATCTGTTAGAAATGTTGGATGATCTGTTGCAAAAGATTAATAATAACGGCTTTTATCGAGCTCAAACCGGTATGAAAAGGTAAGAAGTAATTAGTGTAAAGGAAAAAGTGCGACTTTTCACAGAAAACAAAATGCCACCAATTTGAATGTAATTAATACAATGGAGCTGAACAGTCCTGCCTTTTGGCCTGACATGTCCAGATTATATTATAGGTCCCTCAATATTCATTCAACTATATTTATTTTTTGTATTTTTTTCCTTTTGTGTGACATCTTCAACCACTTCTCTTCAAAGAGCATATTCCTTTCTCGTTGAGGTAAGTTTTTTTCTGGCGTAAATTTACCAGTTGGTCGTATACGTTGTATTATATTATGAATATTTTTCTTTACATTTGTCAATTCATGTGTGTTCTAGATATGGATGATCCTTTTTTGGATATTTCTATTCTACGCGACATAGTGTGGAAACTTCAAAGGCAGGTTAATGACCTGCAGAGCGAGTTAATCACTGTGAGAGAGACAATGTTTAGAGAGATATATAGGCTGATGTGAACCCTGGTGCTGCGAGTTGATTGGCTAGCTGTCATTAATGATGATGATGATGGTAATAATTAGAATGTGTTTTTTTATTTTAGCGTATATATTTTAATTTTTCTATATTGGATCTATACCTAATGTATTTTATTTGTCATTTAATGAAAAATTTACTTTTAGTCAGACTTTGTTGTTTTAATTCTTATTCAATTTTCATTCTGTTTTCTTCTAATCTAATACATGTTAACATGTCGACGGTTGGAGGCAATGTTAAATCTAGTAGCACTAGCAATTTTGGCTTTTGACTTCTTTCAACAGTTGTAACCGATTGGTCATCTATTAGGTTTCAACAAATTATCCATCTATTTCGACAGATTTTCATCTGTTGGAGGAAAACATTTCAGTTGATTGTGCAACTGTTGAGAATAATTGTGGTCTGCTGTATTATTTAAGTTCATGTTTTGCCTCATTTTATTGATGACAAGTTATTTAAAAAAAAGACATTTTATATATAATAAATGATAACATTAGGTTCACAATAATGATTTAAATATATAAAAGTCCACAACAAACAAACAAACAAATAACAACACAAGTTTCTACAATTACAATGATCATAGTGGATTATGATTCGGGCATGTAGTTCTTTTTTGGCCACCACATTTACATATGAAGCACTTGTTTCTTCTTGATGAAAATGATTCTCCAACTCCATGCCTCCTTTTATATGACTTTCTTCCCGATTTGATAGTTCTTGGGTCAACATATGGAGGAGGTATTAGTCTCCCTATAAGCTCTACTGGAATAACTCAAGATTCTTCGGGAGGCACCGGAGTAATATGCCCAGTATATGCCAATTTATATTTCCACCGAATAATATTGAGAGGAGTGCTCATAAAATTCAAGTCCATATTTATGGCCGTATTGAGCTCGAAAGGGATGACATATCATGTAGACAAGGTATTTTGTCCAAGTCAAAAACTCTAAACGTACAAATTCTTGTTTGAAGATCAACGGTGACAACATCACCATGACCGATGATACAGAATTTGTAATCTGCTATTTTATGAGAGAATAACCTATTCCCCAAATCGATGTTCGTTGATATTTTCTTTTCGATTTTGAGAACAAATCGGGTTCTTTTTTCTGGGCACTTGAACTGCACACGCCTTTTGTTAAAAAAATTGCTATATTTCTCGCTTATTTTTTCAAACATAGCCTTGATGGGAAATTCTCTTTCATCGCCAAACAATGAATTCACCAATTGAACTATGTTTCATGTCATTATATTGTACCTATAGAAACGAATCACTTATTACGACATCAAACTAAACTTTTAAATCAAGAAAGACATTAAATTCATAAGAATGTACCTATTTATTAGACAGAATGCCCTGCTCCATCTCTCAAAAACGAGACGTGCAAGAAATTCTGCTACCTTGGGATTCATATCCTCTATTTGATTGAAATGGTCTTAAAACTCCTCTCTACTATATGCTTTATCTGCTCAATAAAAAAAGGTGACGACCCTTTTGTTGTGATAGTTGTTTCGAATGTTCTCTCCAAGATGCCTGATGCAATAACCAAAGTAAGATAAAGTGAAGAAAAGTGAACCCATATTTGGAATACTTGGATGCCTATCCGATACAAAACACAAATCTTTAGTATCTTCGACGCAGCGTCGCAGTTGTTCAAAAAAAATCCATAAGAGGCATCACATTCCTTATCCGCTACACAAAAAGCGATAGGAATGATGTGATTCTCCGCATCCTGTGCCACCGCCGCTAGTAGAACTCCATTATACCTGCTCTTCAAGAAGGTACCATCGACGGCTATGCCTTTTCTCAAATGTTGAAAAGATTGAATCTAAGCACCATAGGATACAAAAAAGTACTTGAACCTTCCATTTTCATCAAGATGCAATGTCATCTTACTTCCGGGATTTGTGGACTCAATCATGTAATGGTAAGCATCCAATACTTCATACCCATGATCAAGTGTCCCCAGAACCAGGTCCTTGGAAATCCCCTTGTTCATATATAACTTCCAATAACTGACCAGGACACCCAAATCCATAAGGATTTAATTGGCCATATGCCTTGTTGAAGGGCCTTTGCCATCGGGGAAACTACTCCTGAAATATTCAACGAGGACCTTTGTTATGGCATGAGGATTTTGGCCTGAGATATGCTCTGAACCACATGTGTGATGCTTTTCGTGTTTATAAATGACGAATCTATTAGAACTTGTGTACTTCACCGCTCTCAACTACCACTAGCAGTTTGAATTAGCACATTTGAAGTAAAAGATACTGCTCGAATTAATCACCTTCTTTATTCTGAAATCTTTTTTCACGTAAGGAATAAACAAAGTGTTAGATAGTTCATTCTTGTCCTTGTATGACATTCCAATAAAAAATTCGATCCCGTCATCTTGAAGATTTCTAGATTGTGTCAATTGAGAAGAACTTCACATCGTATTGGTCGCATCAACGGGCGTAGGTGTTTGATAATCATTGGAATATTCATGTCTAGATCATCCAACCTATCATCAAAGAAGTCTTCTTTTTCTTCTTCTTCTTCTACATTTTAGTTCTCGTTCTTTCTTATCTTTTCAACCATGTACACCCTTAACACCGGCCCGGTTGAATCACATAGATAAGAACACAACCAAACCTGATTGGTTATCTTGAAAGGCAGTTCCCTCTGATTTTCAAAGGAGCTGTGCATGTAGCTGATGGAAAATTCTTCCTGTTGACAACTCAGTCCACAAAAGTTGATGATTAAGTTCGCAAAATCATCATACGAAACATCACTTTGGACTGTCATAGCTATCTTCTCTAGCATTTCACCCTCTTTTCAACACTATACATATCGATTTCTCTTCTCGACCCAATGACCATGACAATCCACCCCTATTGTTATTAATCCCTCCATTAGTGGTACCTAAATAAAGTCATTCATTAAAAAAAGTTGATAGTAATTTCATAGTGCCGTGAATGAATCCCAACAGATATGTTATCTGTTGTAATAGGTAAGTGATGAGTCTCAACAGATTCTTACCTATTGGGATTTATGTTACGGGTCTAAATATCTGTTGCAATAGATCAATCACCTGCTGAAATTGATGTTATAACTAAATCACCTTTTAAGGTAATTTCAACAGATGAGTGACAGTTGCAACAGATAATTAACTTGTTGCAACAGATGACTTACCTGATGCAACAGGTTATTAATCTATTGTAACCTATCTTGGAATCGTGTTCAGGTTCTGTTGCAATAGGTAACTAATCTATTGAAACATATATGTTAAATGTTGCAATAGATGAATTTGTTTAAATATGAATCCAACATATCAGTCTTTCTTTGAAACAAATGTCTCATCTATCGCAACAGATAATTTATCTATTTAAACAGATGGATTTTATGTTGTATTCATGATTGGGTTCTATCCATTGTTTGAAAACAACAACACAATAGCAGTTACCCAGATGACAAATTCTACTAAAAA
This sequence comes from Capsicum baccatum var. pendulum, assembly GCA_030864225.1. Taxonomy (NCBI): domain Eukaryota; kingdom Viridiplantae; phylum Streptophyta; class Magnoliopsida; order Solanales; family Solanaceae; genus Capsicum; species Capsicum baccatum. Next base: position 142,442,355 of record CM061552.1, read on the forward strand.
TCATAATTTGACTTACCAACGTCTCCTATGAAGTAATGCCAAAGTGGAAAGTGATGTTAGACATAAAATTTGACCTAAGAAATTGGTCAATTAGCAACAGTAGCGGTAACAACAACAACAAATAGACAATAAGAACAAGGTGAAGATAATAATGAAGTAGAAGATGATAATAATGAAGCAGAAGATGATGAATAAAGCAGCAGCAACAATGAACAACAAAAATTGCTAAGAGAGAGAAATCAACAAAGGGTGAGAAGAGAAAGAAAGGCACCTTTTTTTCATCCATTTTTCGTTATATAGTCTAACATTTGGATCAAAGTGTAAATTTAAAAATGTGTGGGTTATTTTCAAACTTCCCCAACTTTCTTAATCCATAATAAAGTAATTGTCACCTCCACCATATAATTAAGGCTTGTGTCACCTACACCTCATTTTAAAACTCTTTTGTCACCTGTGGCCTAAACCCCCTAGTTTCTTACTTATTTACTAGTTTTGGTAATTATTCAAACAAAATATGTTATCTCAAAAGTTGTTATAAATGTATTACCATATATAGTGAATGTCTATTTTTAGAAAAGTTTGAAAACCTAACTTTGTGACGAAGTTATTTTTTTCCTATAAATAAAGAGGTTTTCCTTCATTGTTATGAACCCCTTAACAAATCTATCAAGAGAAATAAGAATTATTCTCCTCTCTCCAATCTTCTTGTTCTGACTTTATATTTCATAGCACGTTATCAGCACAAGCCTCTAATCTTTTAATTAGGATTGGACATATTTTGGTTCAAATCGAGAAAACCAAAAAAATAAATCAAAATTAATTTTTGTTTAAATTTTTAAATTTTTCAGATTGATTTCGATTTTAAATTTTAAAATTTCAGTTAAACAATTTGATTTTTGAATTTTTAAAAAAGTAATTCAGTTAAATTGAAAAATAAAAATTATACAAATAATATATTATTATTTTATTATATTTAAATTATATAAAAACCCAACCCAAATCTAATCCCAGCACAACAATAAGCCCAAGTACAACAAGCCCAATACCGCTTATTATATACTCCTCCGTTTAAATAAAAGGACCTACTTTGACTTGACACAAAGTATAAGAAAATAAAGAAGATTTCTAAATCTTTTTTCCATAAATTAAAGTTATGTAAAATGTACGAAACATCCTTTAATCTTGTGGTCCTAGATATGCCACATGAAAAGTTGAAATTAAAGTATTTTCATAAAAGGAAAGGGGTCATTCTTTTTTAAACAGACTAAAAAGAAAAGTAGGTCATTCTTTTCTAAACAGAGAAAATATAATTTATAACACTAATACTAAAATTTATTATTCACTTCACAATTCTATATCTGTGAACAACGATGCTTACTTCAGACATCACAAATCAACCCTTTCATTTTTCGATTTAAACTCTTACTTCCACCAACCTTCTGAGTAATCACTAATTATGTGTTGTTGAACTTATGTTATGATTGTTTATGTTACACTGTTATGACTTTTGTTACACTGTTGAATTTGTTATGTTAAACTTATGGTTATTTCATTTCATTTCATGCATGATAGGTTATTCATGTTTGTGAATGAAAATCAGGTTCGAGAAAGACTCTTTTTCTAAAAAAAAATAATTTCAAAAGCGTAGTCATGACAAAAAAAGGCCCACTACTTTGTTCTTCAAAATTTAAAAAATGAAAAAACTAAATCGTATATGAAGAAATCAAGCCAAATCGAATTTAGTTCAGTTCTATTATGGTTGTCATTTATGTCAAGACAAAAATTGAAAAACCAAACCGATATTTAATAACAAAAATGGACAAATCGAATGTTCACCCCCCAAATTCAATACATTTATTATTAACAAGATTTAGCTTGACTTGACCCATAACACGATTGATTTCAGTGATTAAAGGGGTATGGTGATTATGTCACCTATCTGTGTGGAAAATGTTACTTCATTAATTTTTCATAATATAACTCGTGTTTAATATAGCATATGACTAGGTTGTTGATTAGTGAAACCAACAAAATGAAGCGGATCAAGGGTGAACTGTGTGTTATAACTAATTATTTTCCTTTATTGATATTATAGTCAAGGTAAGGTTTATTTTTTTTCTAATAATCACAATCTTATCCCTCAAAAAAACATTGTTGTGAGAGAACATTTGTTACTTGTTGATTTATACAAAAAAAGTTTAGAAATTAATTTTTTTGCGGTTTATGAAATAAAATTTTATAATTCAGTTTAGATGCTGAAATTTGTATGCACAATTCTATAATCTACAATTAGTTTTGGTTGGTCAATAAACTAAATCATTGTTGAAACATGATTTGTTTGGCTTTGATCTCTTTTAAATGAATGGCATAGTATGATATATTTTCATTCAACATGTGTAGTTGACTAAATTTATGAACAAATGATTGTTACATTTAAATAGAATATATGTTTATAAAACCTAGAAAACAAGAGAAAATTAGTTTGTTTTTAGTTTACTGATTAAAGTTATTACTGGATTTATTGAAAAAACAAACAAATAAAAAAGGAGAGCAATGAAAGATGCCACTGGTTCTTGTAGGTGTGAACTTCAGTGAATATATTTTGGAGAATAAAAATGAGCAAATAAAATATCATTTATTATGCAATTGAATCTTCAATAACTAAAGAAAAGAAAGGAGGACTAAACTGAAATTTCTTTTCACCAAAATGATAACAGATTCTGTTTATACACAAAGTCATAGAGCTAACACTAGAAGTAGGTTTCAAGAGTATAATACGTGGTGGATCATTGTATAATATTTTGTACTTGTATATGTTACAAGAATTATATTGAAAATAAATCACATGATTTTAATAATTTATTTTAAAACGTTATTATTTATGACTAGTTTTATGTGTGCATGGGTGCATACATAACATAAAGCTATATACAAGTGTGTGTATCAAGTTGTGGACTTCCTAATTTTATTTTACATAAATAAGACAAATCATAATGCATTTACTTAGTGCAATTATTTATATGACATTATAATTTTTTTTATAACTATGTATGCTTTCATAATATACAGAACCATAGATGTTATGCAACTATTCTTATTGAAAATTTTTATATTTTTCATAATTTTTATCGTTAATATTGAATTTAAGATAAGTGTTCTTGACTTGATTATATTAAATTATTTTCTTTTTCATATTAGAATCTAGATGTTTTTGATTCAACATCCAATGTGAATATAAAACTTTAATTTAATGCAGTATAATCTAAAAGAGCAAAAGGATTTTTAGGCTTTAGATGTGTCTATGGCACCTTATACTGTAGCCACTTTGTATTTTGACACATACACGATAATTCTATATGGTTTTAGTATATTAAAATATTATTTACAAATCCAATAACACTATTTATTTGCGTCAAATGTTGATGCAAATATACTACATGCTAGACTTGTCCTTAGTGGTTAAGAAAGAAAGAACATTTAGCCAAATAAGATTTACTTCATGTTATGGTTAATGTAGATTTGTCTACTACCAACATTGTCAAGCTAAAATAAATAGTAAAGTTCATTTGATAAATTTAATACAACCACACTCCATTGCAATTTATTCCATCTAACATTAATGATTCAAACAATTGCAACTACTTTTAAGTATTATTCAATACTTATAGAGGAAAAGAAAATATTATTATAGTTTATATTTTTCTACTCTTGGTTTTGTACCTGTTTTGTTTGTAATCTTTTTCCCCGAACAGAAAATTGGGTCTAAGGAAAAGGACATGTATCATTCTATGATAATTCTTGCACCTCAAGGAGTTATGTGCTCATAGGTACGATCTTACACTATGAATTTATAATATAGTTTGTGTTTGATAGCATGTGATTATGTTGTAAACTAGTGAAACAAATAGAATAAATCTAGAGATAACGGTGTGTTCTCGATTGATTGCTTTGTATAAAGTATTTATTTTACCTTTATCTTTTTGAAATTTTTATAGCTATATACTACATATTAATATCAAAATATTATTTGTGTAGAATTTTGATTGTTCCCCCTCTTTTAGCTACTTCTGCATTACAGGTTCTCCTTGTTGTGTAGCAACGTGCATATTAGGTAGTTGAGAAAATTTGTAAAAGGTAGATGGACTATCAAATTCAACCTTAATAAGTTACATAGATAGTGTTACATAATTTTTTTTTGACATTTGATTGTTGCTTGATCAACCACTTCATCCATTATTTTTATTAGTTTTATTTTTCTATACATAAACTTTTAGTTGATATTTTCACTTACTTTGTAGGATTTAGAAGTTGATAGGTAAGATATGGAGGCATGTCATGATGGGAATAAGGTTCTTTGCTTCTTTAAAGTACAGTGTACAGGTTTGATTCTGTATATGCTTGTTTCTTGACTTTGTTTAAAGTAGTGTTTAAGTATATAGTTGTTTTTAATAACCATATATGCAATTAGTTATTATTACAGTTAATTTCCCTCTTGTTGATATAAACTTTTGAGCATTCCCACTAGGTGAGTGAATTTCACCTATGGTCATTCAACTGTGTGTTTATCAAACAAAAGTCACTTTTCAGTTACATAAATGTAATTCAACTTTAAGAATTATCAAACAAAAATTATTTCTCTATTTTAAACTACACAAGAATCATCCAACATAAAGTTTATCACATAAAAGTTAATTTTCTATCTTTAATTTTATACCACTAGTTCAATAATCTCGAGATATCCCAGGAACTCAATCCTTACTTAAGTTGTAATGCCCTAAGTCTATACCTAGATGCTACACGGTGCTAGCGACCCCAAAGGACCACCAGCTAACCCATGACTAGTGTCTGCTGTGAGCACTGAATAATAACAACACTGTAGTAACAATGTAACTGATATAAATGCGGAATTTAGGCTAAAAATACCATAAGGTTCATAACTAAAAAATCAATACTGAATACTAAAAGACTCAATGCTGAAATATCTGCTGAAATACTTTAGTCTGAGAGCCTCTAACTGTCTGAATTATGGAGTTTATGGGACAAGCCCCCCAACTAACTCCAACTACTAAAAACAGTACTGAAATACTGAACTAGTACTCTATCCTGAATCTTTGAGAACTCACCACTTAGTCTATTAATAATAGGTTGGGTTGCTAAGTACAGTAAGGAGCCCATGCATCTTAACCTATGATATAAGAGATCATAGCGCAAAAAGAAGTATGCGTTAGTACTTTGAATGTACTGGTATGCTAAGTGAGGTTGCCTAATAAGCATGGGTTCATATTTATGAACATTAACTGACTGGGTAGCATGAACGTAACAGAATGAGAGAACATGCATGAATACATAAACTGTAACTGAGATCATGGTAACACTAGTTACTCAGTTCTGAATACTAATTAACTGATATCTGAGTTTACTAAAATTATAATACTGATAAGTAAGTGACTGTTTCTAATAGTCCTGATTGATAACTGGGTGACTATTTTTGGTAGTCCTAATTCAATAGAACTGAACTACATTCTATACTGAACTGTGTAACTGTATCTGATTGTCCTGATTCTGTTGAACTGAACTGAGTTCTATGAGAGGTAATAATCTAACCGACATGCCCCAAATAAGATATGTATGTTGGGGTCCAATCTGTAAACCGTGCCACAGGTAAAGACAACTGGATATGGGGTCAATTCTAGTCTAGCGGGTCACCCCTGAGATCAGTCCTAACTAGCAGGTGATCCTTGAGTATGTTAGTCCTATCTAATGGGTGACATCTCATAACCTACGCAGGCTATGTAGTTCTGGATCTTAGGGATTGCTTCTAGGGACCCAGTCCTAGCTAACTGGTGAGCCCCTATCCCTAGGCTCACTCGGTGCTAAATCCTACTCCTAACTGAAAGATACTAAATTGATTACTAAACTTTTCTAGGCCTAACTGAACAGTTACCGATCGTATTGTCTGACTAAACTGAACTGAGTTCACTGAGTACTGAACTGATTACTGACTGAATTCTATGAACTGACTAAGTCTATTGAGTTCTAAGCTAAATACTACCGAGTTCTGAACTAAATACTGAACTAAGACTGGGACTTATTCCTGAGTACTACAGGTCGTAATACTACCGAGATTGTTCTGTGACTACTATAGCTCTAGGTAAACAACTAATATTTCATGTATTGAATACCCCTAGGACTTTATAGTATAAATTATACCACATGATACAATCTTGAAACATGATAACTAATATTTTGATCACTAATCATTTATGGCGGATTTCTTACAAACACTTGCACGATATGAACTTATATACATATTAACATGATATGATTACACTACTCCACCCACATGAACAATTCATCAATCACTTGAAAAGCATAATTTATTCACATGACTGTAATATAACATGCAAGCATCATAATCATAACTCTAGCTTCACAATTCAATGGCTTTAACATGAATTTACATGATACTTCAGACATGATAATCAATTCCACATGAATTTTGTATTAAACCAGGGATTAAAACCCAATTAACATTATAATCATGAATACTCTTAAATCTAATCATAGAAATCATGAAATCAATCTACTGGAAGTTTTAAAAGAGATTTTTAGACTGTAAGGGTAGAAGGAACCCTTGGATGAACACTTCACATACCTTAATTCTTGAGATCTTAAAGATTAATGGTGAAACCTTGGGATTTGAATCTTGAGTTGGAAGCCCTAGGGTTTCCTGTTGAGTGATTTTGAGAGAAAAAAGTGTAATTTGCTTTGTGAGGGATGAATTTTGTATTTTAGGGCTTGGTCGAAATTGGGAAAATATCTCAAATACCCATCTAGATGTTGTTTTAATTACTACAAAATATGCCTAATGATGGGCTGACCGATACATCACATCGATGGGGTTGATGTTATGGCTGACGCATCGCGTCGAGTCTATGTCGGCTCACTGGAAATTAACACTTAGAGCTGGGGAAAATATTTATCAATGGATAGGAGACACGACATGTCGAGATCATATTGATTCACTGGTTTGGGCTTCTAAAGGTGCTTCAAATGAAGTCCAAAAAACCCTAAACTTGTCCAACAACACCTACTAACATTCCTGATCATGAATCAACCTAAAGATTGATAATTTAAGGTCATAAGGGTCATGAAAGAGAGGTTCCAACTTACGAAGGCAAAAATAACACTAAGTCTAAACACTTTGCTAGAACTTTCTAAGTTTGGGACCTCTTTTCAAGCTATAACAGACGGAGCTAAGCCTTATGCACTGCAACTATAAATTTTCAAGCTTAGACATATCCCTTGAATACTCTCTCAACTATACTCTCCACCTTAGTACAGCATATCACCTAAGACTACAAAAAAATTCACATGGGTGCTGAGCATGAGTGCATAAACATAATAACATATCTAATTATCTAAATGGTTGATAGGTAAATACTTGGTCATGTAATATTGAACTACACTTATTCTGAATAGATGGACTGTAACTATAGAGTATTATACATATGAGATACGGACTGACTGTGTAACAGGAGATAACTGAGCTTGGATTCATGAAAGCTGTATTATTTAAGAATGCCAAACGAAGCGTATAATATAATTTAAAAATATTATGTAAACTGAGGTATTGAAATACTTATAACTGAATAACTGATAACTGTACGCAATGGTTAAGCAAACCTAAAATTGAACTGAGTTTCTGATCTGATTACTAGACAGAAACTATGACTGAGACTGTAACTAAGATGGTAATTGAGACTGTAATCAAACTAAATTCTTGGTTATGATAACTACGTGATAGATAGTGATATAAACCAAAGATCTGAATAGACACTCACACTCAGTATTTTCTCAACTTCTTATCTCCTCAAAAATTCTAATTCCTCTCCCTTCAACATCTAAATACACTTCTTGCTAGCCATTTACTTAGCATACTGACCTGATATTCGAGCCTATTTTTCATAACTACAGCCTTACATAAAAAACATGCAAAACTCTTTCCTTATCTTGAAACATTTACTCTCTCTCATCTAAGAAATCGCTCATCACTATATCATTTCATAAGGAAAGTTCATTAAAGGGATAAAACATGAGGACCTAAAATGTGAATGAATATTATGCCGAACTCGACACTTGACTAAGGCCCAAGGAATAAAATATCAATACCATGGACTTATCAAGAGATCTAAACTAAGGATATACATGACAGAATCTAAATTTAGCCGACTATTAGAAGTGTAGCATGAGGCATAAGAACTGGCCATACTGTAAAGTATGACATGAGTACATGAGTCATGAGCTGCTTGAACTAAGTCTGAAGTTTTTGTATTCATGAAACATAATTCATAATATTGAGTGAACTGAAGCTCCTTATACTAGGAACTGTAAACATACATGATTTTTTTAACGTGCACGAATATGGTCTATTATCATAGAGCTAACATGTAAGGCATGAGGAAACATCATGATAACTAAAGTACAAAACTTTGAACTGAGGTAAAGATGGGTTAGGCATCATTCCCTCCCACTGATTGTCTACACATACTGACATTGCTATTAGAATCTGAAGGCCTGACTTTCTGAGATATCATAATCAAACAGTTCATGTATACCCGCCGGATATGATAGACTAACTCAGTGGGGTGTAAACTAGGAAAGGTCCTGTCAATATTTGGTTTAGCCTTAAAGTGGACTGTTATGCAATGAGTTACAAAAATAAAAAGAAACTCCTAGATCTAAAGAGGCATAAACATGTAAATGGGAGATCTGTAACATACCAGTGATCGCATCTAGAGAAACTTCCTGATCTTGCCTGGACTGAAGTGCATAAAGATTGTTTGGATGTTGCCCACTGGCGGCACTGAAAGCAGCACCCAGCCAATTCGGGTGACCAGACTGAACTGAAACATAGTTGGACTGACCCTGCTAGAACAAATCTTTTCCCGTCTAAGCCATTAATCTATACTTCCACATCCTATGGACTAGCTTGCCCCATCCGAAACATATATCACTGCCAGCTCTATATGCACCTAGGTGATGTCTACTTCATTCTTCGTAAAGTGGATGGGTATGACCACTTCTTACACTACCCTGAATTTTTTAGCCTGGCGCCCCATCATGACTGTTGTTCCTTAACCTTTGTACTGGTGTACTAGTTGAAGATGGAATTGGTGCTGAAAACTTTTGACTAAACTGAGGACAGTTACCACTCTCTGACCTTGGCTGAGCAAAACTATAGCAACCCATTCTGGCTCCCTTATTTTCTCTCTTCTTCTTCTTAAGCTTCTACTCCTCAATCTGTTCAGCATGGACCATAAGCCTAGATATGTCCATATCCTTAATCAATATCGCAGTCCTACACTCCTTGACCATACTGTCCTTCACCTTAGATACGAACTTGATCATTCTAGACCTATTATCTCATACTACATGGGGAGCATATCTGGCTAACTGAGTAAACTCAAGGGAATACTCTTTCATACTCATATTGTTTTTCCTGATATTGATGAACTCTAACACCTTTGCTTCTCTCAGTTCTAAGGGAAAGAACCTATCTATAAGAGTAGTAGCAAACTCTTCCCACTCTATGGGCTCTACATCTGTACCCCTGTATACATGACACTACTTAAACAACTTATAAGCTATATCTTGTAGAATATAGGTAGCTAAATCAACATTCTCACTAGAATTCACTCCCATAATATTTGTGAATTTCTGAACCTGGTCGAGGAACTCCTGTGGATTCTCTGCTGACTTAGATCCCGTGAAGGAAGGAGGGTTCATTTGGGTGAAGTCCTGAATTTTAGCTACAGATGTATTGGCCACTAGATTGGCCTGAACAGAAGCTAGCGATTTATTCTGAGCTGCTATTGAATTAGATAGAGTAGTGAATGTAGCCCTAAATTCTGCATGAGAGACATGCTCGTCCAGGGGATCTGCTTGTATGGACTGAGGTGCTGACTGGTTCTTTGTTCTTCCTCTATTGTTCTATTCAGTAGGCATGTTCTATAAATATAAGGAAGAAGTGGATTAGACTAAGATTTTAACTTAAGCTCATGCTCACTCGCACGATATGACTACTGAAAGAAGGGAAACTTTTCCTAAAACATCTGGTAGCCTCATGTCCATAAGTGTGGCGCGCTACACACCCATCCACAAGACTCTACTTGATGTATCTTTCGTACTTCCTAAGAATTTGTTGAACCTCAAGCTTTGATACCAAATTTGTAATGCCTCAAGTCTGTACCTTGAATACTACACGGTGCTAGCGACCCTGAAGGATCACCAGCTAACCCATAACTGGTACCTTCTGTGAGTACTGAATAATAACAACACTTTAATAATAATGTAACTGATATAAATATAGAATTTAGGCTAAAATTTCCATGAGGTTCATAACTGAAAAATTAATACTGATTACAAAAAGACTGAATGCGGAACTATCTGCTGAAATACTCATCTGAAAGCCTCTAGCTGTCTGAATTATGAAGTTGATGGGACTAGTCCCCCATCTAACTCCGACTACTAAAACTTTTACTGAAATACTAAACTAATACTCTATCCTTGATCTATAAGAAATCACCACTAAGTCTGTTGCTGATAGCCTGGGCTGGTAAGTATGGTCAGGAGCCTAAGCGTCTGAACCTATGATATAAGACATCATAGCATAAAAGAAAAATATGCGTCAGTACTTTAAATGTACTGGTATGCTAAGTGAGGTGGGCTGATATGCATGGGTTCATATGCATGAATGATAACTGACTGACTAACATGAACATAACAAAATGAGAGAACATGCATGAATACATAGGCTGTAACTGAGAGCATGTTAACACTGGTTACTAAGTTCTGAATACTGGTTAATTAATATCTGATTTTACTAATAATGTAATACTAATAACTGAGTGACTATTTTTGACAAACCTGATTGTTAACTGGGTGACGATTTCTGATAGTCCTAATTTTATAGAAACCAAACTAAATTCTATATTGAGTTGGGTAACTATATCTGAAAGTCCTGATTCTGTAGAACTAAACTTAGTTCTGTATTGACACTGAAACTAAAACTGAAATTATGGGAGGTAATAATCTAATTGACATGCCCCAAATAAGATAACTGAGTTGGGGTCCAATCTGTAACACCAATTGGAAGGGGGTCTGTACCGTGCCACGGGTAAAGACAACTGGATGTGGGGTCAGTCCTAGTCTAGTGGGTGACCCCTGAGATCAGTCCTAATTAGAGGGTGATCCTTGAGTATGTCAGTCCTATCTAACGGGTGACATCTCATAACCTATGCTGGATACGTTGTTCTGCAACTTAGGGATTGCTTCTAGGGACCCAGTCCTAGATAACGAGCAATCCCCTATTACTAGGCTCACTCGGTGCTTAATTCTACTCCCAACTGAAAGATACTGAACTGATTACTAAACTGTTATAGACCTGATTGAACTATTATTGATTATATAGTCTAACTAAACTGGACTGAGTTCATTGAGTACTAAACTGATTACTGACTGAATTCTGTGAAATGAGTTAGTCTACTTAGTTTTGAACTGAATACTACTAAATTCTGAACTGAATACTGAACTGAGATTGGGACTGATTATTGAGTACTACTGGTCGTAACACTATCGATATTGTTTTGTGACTACTGTAGCTATAGGTAAACAACTATAAGTAGAACAATCTTGAAACATGATAAGTAATTTCTTTATCACTAATCATTCATTGGGGCATTTTGACAAAAACTTGCATGACATGAACTTATATACATGTTAACATGATATGATTACACTAATCCACCCATATGAACAATTCATCAGTCACTTGAAAAGCGTAATTTATGCATATGACTGTAATATAACATGCAAGCATCATAATCATAACCCCAACTTCACAATTGAATATCTTAACATGAATTCACATGATACTACACACATGATAATCAATTCCATATGAATTTTGTAATAAACCATGGATTAAAACCCAATTAACATTATAATAATTAGTATACTTAAATCCTATCATAGAATCATGAAATCAATCTACTTTAAGTTTTAAAAGAGTTTCTTGGACTCCAAATATGGAAGGAACCCTTGGATGAACATTTCACATACCTTAATGCTTGAATTCTTGAAGATTGATAGTGAAATCCTTGGGATTTGAATCTTGAATTGGAAGCCCTAGGGTTTGCTCTTGAGTGATTTTGAGAGAAAAGAGTGTAATTTGCTTTGTGAGGGCTGAATTTCATGTTTTAAGGGCTGCGTCAAAGTGGAAAAATATTCCAAATACCTCTCTGGACGTTGTTTTAATTACTACAAAATGTGCCCAGCGACGTAAAAACCAACGTGTCGCATCGATGGGGTCGACGTTATGGCCAATGCACCGCGCCGAGTCCACATCGGCTCACTAGAATTGACACTTGGTGTTGGGGAAAACATTTATCAATATGATCGGCGATGTGGCATGTTGAGATCACGTTGATTCACTAGTTTGGGCTTCCAAAGGTACTTCAAACGAAGTTTGAAAAATCTGAAACTTGTCCAAGAACACCTAATGGCATTCCTGATCAAGAATCAACCTAAAGATCGATACTTTAAGGTCATAAGGGTCATGAAATAGAGTCGCAAACTTATGAAGTCTAAAATGACACTAAGTATGAATACTTAGCTAGAATTTTCTAAGTCTGGGATATTTTTTCAAGCTTGAGTTAAGGTTAGAATTTTGCGGGATCTTGCATAAGTCTTTTTCAAGAAAGTTAAAACACCTAAGCAAACTAACGTGCTTAAAGAAAATATTTTCTTTTGCTCCTATAGAAAACCTTCCTAACACTTCCTCTCTATATATTATATTTTACTTTTATGATCCAGTTTGACCCCATGATCACTATATATGCTCCATCTAAATGTTTTACTATAAAAGGTTGTTGCCTACTCTATTAAAATAAATTTAAAATGGAAGGTTGTTACCTTCACTGAAATATACTCATTAGTTCTTACACTGATGGGTAATAAATGCAAATTAATGAAAAGATGAAATAACTCTAGAAAAGGAAATGTTGTAATAATTGTACTGTGGAACTTCATGAAAACTAATTAAGAATAAAACTAGTTTAGTACCTACCAAATATTTGTTGTCCAGATAATAAATCATTTATTAAGCTTTGTTGCTTAAAGGAATTGAGGTTTTTTTTCTGTTCTTTTTTATTAAATGAAACCAATATGCATTTAAAAGATGCTTTGGCATTTGTATTATAAACAATTGTACCATCCAGAACTCCAAGTATATTGTCATAAATTTGTTTCATATAAAGTTTAGTATTCGAATTATGTATAATCATGTCATATTTCTTAGTTTTAATCTCTCCAACTTCTTTTCAGTATATCCCCTCAACGTTTGCTCAATTAGTTTCTCACCTGACTAATCAGAAGTTTATCTGGAGGACTCTAGTGGACAGCGATTGAGAGTAAGAGTGTGTATGCTTGATAGTAGACTTGCAATTGATTGTTTTTAGTACACAAATTTGTTATTTCGGCATAATAACTTCAACAAAAGTTCAAGAATAAAGCAAGAACACTGAATAAATTATGTAACACCTTTAACACAAGATCAAAATGATCTTTCAAAGAAGTGCATTTTTCAGAAAATAAGATGAAACAACAAAAGTCCAAGTCCTCCGAATTCACCGAGTGTCCTTAAGGAAATAATTCCTCTCAAGTTCCTGAGGTTGCAAAATTTTCCTCCCAGGGAAAAATTGCCTAACAATCAGACTACAGTGGTACCTCAAACAATTAGATTTTCTTTGAACTGACTCAACGATTAGATGATCACACAGTGTATTTTGAACAAAAAAGGTATTTTCAAATTTAGAAAAATTTTGCATCTAAACCTGTGGAAAAATGCTGGTTTATATAGCCATTAGGTACCTCATCCGAAAAGAGGCAATGGTTCATTCGAAAAGATGTATCCTTTGGAAAAGTCATGCTTGTTCATTGTGTCTCTTTCTGGACAATTACAACCATTTGAAAAAACATCTCTTTTCCTGTATTAGTGTGTCATTTTATTGAAGGGTTGCATTCCTTCCGAAGCAACATTTCGCATTCTGCAGTTGTTTCTACACTACATGCATGCACACTAATGGACGAACAATTTACTATTTCATTTTTCTTCTATGGATTTTTGGACTGTTTTAAATAAATTTTGTCCAAAATTCAAGTAATTCTGCTTCTTGCTCGAAAAATGCGAGCTTGTGTGAAAAAAAAGGATGTTAGTTGGTTGTTGACCAACGGAAAAACATGGGCGTCGAAAGGTGATAGAGTAAAGGTGAAGACTAAAAAAATGAAGATATATCTAATAGATCGATCATTTTTGAAATATCAATCCAAAGATGAAGTCAAAGCCTAGTCGAGCAACGATGATGGCGACGGCGCAAGTCATGTAACACCCTATATTTTTTTGTGCTAGAATTGTAACCATTTTTCTTACGTGTATAAACCCTAATACAAAAAATTCCCACATTAATATAAGTTTAATGATCTTTATCCTAGTGTGTGAAGTGAAATCGAGGTAAAAAATATTCATAGGAATCACTTAGAACAAAGTTGAGCTAAGAACCTTCGATTCGACCAAAGTTTGGTATTCGATTCTACAAGGGTCTACTTTGAATGTGTATAACTTTTGATTTATGTGGAATTTTTCATATGAAGATGAACCAAATTCTAGATAATTAAATTAGATTTCCAATGATACCAATGTCTCCTTAATTCGAAACCTTAGCGAAAAGTTATGGCTTTGCAAAGTGGTGTACGTCGCCTAACAATCGTAAACATTTACTGGAAAGGGTTTGCCATAGGTAGTGCGACACAAACTAAAACATTTTCCATAGGGAGTGCGATACAAACCTTAAAGTTTGCCATAGCTTGTGCGAGACAAACCCCATGGCAGAACAACCTACACATTTTGTTTTTGAGTTATTCTGAGGGCAACTGAGTCATTTGACAACTCTTAAACATCCCAAAATATAACTTCACGAGATATATAGATCCTAAACATGTTTTAACCCTTTTAACATCATAATCTCATCATCTAAGAACTCAAGAGGAAAAAAATAACGAGAGTTGCACAATAAAGCTTGAAGGTCCAATCTTTTAACAATTCTGTTGCCATTAAGTTATGTGGATTTTATGAACAAGGATACCCTTTCATCCTTGTGCCCAAAACATGATCTTTATTTAAGATTCCATATTTTTGAAGTTAGGGTTCATACCTAATTCTTATTATTTTTAGTTTATGGTATTGTTATGTTATTTAAGACTTCTATTACAAGAGATTTACATATATGCATTTTTGAAATCATGAGATTTACATTCCACTACCTTAATTGAGATTGTTGAATACTTTTAAGATGATAATTGAGCATGAAGTTTAAATATGTTTATTGATGTATTAAAGTTTGCTATTTTGAGCCCCATGTACAGGTGATGAGTTTATAAGGAGATTATGATCTCAAGTTCTATTGATAAATTTTGAAAAGTGCTTTAACAGCAAAGATGGATCTTTTAATCCCAAGCTAAGATTATAAAATCCATATTATTCAGACTATTTATGATTTAAAGTAAAGAGAAGCATAATTTGTTTTCATTACAAATACTTATACTATTTTAAAGTGGATTTCCTACAGAATGAGCATATAAGTAAGGGAGTAGTATTTAGCACTGCGCGGGAAGTGTTGGTTTAGCACATTTTATTTCGCTATAACTACGAGCTAACATAGGTAAAGATTTAGACTATTCCCATTTATAGGGATGCATATAGATATTGTGATCACATAGCTTAGGTTATACTCCTTGGCAAGAGTATGACACCTTTCCCCAACATGAGGTTTTCCCCTTTGAGGAACAAGACGTTGGAATTCATGATACCTTACATGATTTATGTCGGTTAGAAGAACCTCCCAAACAGAAAAAGAATAATAGAATAGATTTTAGAAACTAAGTTTTAAGGCTCACAAATTTAATCAGATATAGTCTTACATAAGACTTCAGTTATCAGATTTCAGTTTTTGTTTTCATATGATAAAGATGAGTCCTTTTTTACACTTAGCCAACATTATTTGAAAATAGATTAAGACTATAACCTTTTTGAACTAAGTGTGGTGGATCACAGAATTACCTTTACGCTTTACTTCTCATGAATTAGGATTTTACAGTTTTGATTACTCAAGCTAAGGTGAGTCACTTACACTTAACATGCAATTTTTAATAGTTGTATAAATAATACATTATTGTTTTACTTATGCATTCACTCCCACATGCTCAATGCATTCCAAAAGTATTGATCCACATATATTTTTATGTGCTACATTGGTTAATAATGCAGGTACCTATTATAGCATGTACATCATAATCAGACAGTTACAGATTCCAGCCAGCAGGGGATGAGTCCTCCTACTTTGGTGATTTTATTTAGACGTTATTTATGTACTTTACGTTCTTACTCATATGTATTGATTAGTGGTAGTTGGAGTCGCATCCTAGTTATCTATATTAAGTATAGATATTTAGTAGAGTTGATGTAGTCAATTCAACTTTTCCTTTGTATAATCAAAGATGTATCACTTTAATATAGCTTTTGATTGATCATATCCAGAAAAGATTTATTTTCCACATTTTTCTTCAGACGTATCTGTTTTATTTTGTTGCTCATGAGTTATTATAGTATAAGGGTTAGCTTGGGATCACTTTTGATCTTAAGCACCGTTTAATGACTATGTGGTAGTCTCGGGTCATTACAAACTTGGTATCAGAGCACAGAGTTCAAGTATCCTAGGTTGTCTGTGAATTCCTGTCTAGTAGATTCTTACAGAACGGTATGGAGACGTTTGTACTTTTCTTTGAGAGGCTACAGGGCATTTAAGAAATGTTTCATTTCTTTAATGCTCTAGATCGTGCTGTAAAATTTTTCCTTCAAATGCTTTTGTTGATTCATGTGTTAATCCATACTTCTCCATCTATGCAATATTCTTAAGATAACATGATTAGCAAGTTCCAATTCCTCCTAAGATGATTCTCTTAGATTTACTATCACTCACTTTGAAAGTCACATAAGTGGCTTAAAAGGATCTCACTAATGTGTTATAAGTTCCTCAAGTTGAAAGTTATTTCCTCATCGCTATGAGTCCTTCAGTTAAGGCAGAGTAAGATATATATCCAGATTCCTTATTAACCTCTAATACAATAGTGCTCATGAGAGGAGATAGTGTGAAACTAGATGGTTAAATATAGTTTGTATTCAAGGGACATTACAACCTAGAGTGTAATCACTTATAAATAGTAGAACTTTTTTATAGTTCAAAGTTTGGTTTTAGAAGTGTAGTGACAAGAAATATGGTAAGGGCAATTAATTGAATGAATATAGATGAACTTTTACATCTGATAGGGTTAGTAGAGAAGTGAAATATCCTTGTGTGTTAGTTTACTGGAAGGTAGATAATAAGTTATTAGTTAAGGTGAATTTTTGTTTCCTTGAAGTATCAAAGGAGTTATTGATGGTATTTATTTGTTAGAAAGGTATAGGTTATTAATGAAACTATTTGGTGGTTGAGTATTGTTAATTTAGGCTTCCCCTAAGGTTGCAAAAAGGAGTTTAGTTGACACTTATATAGCTATGAAAGTAATTTAGGTGTATTGATGGGTAAATTGTCATAATGTATAAAAGAAGGATGTGCTAACATATTTTAATAAGGTATATTACATGATTATGACCGATTATTATCATCATGAAGTTCTAGAGGACTAGTGTTTCTTGATATTTTATTCTATATCTTCCAAGTTAGAATAGTATGTGAGGGTGGGTTGTTTATCATGTCTAACACTAGACACTAAGTTTGAACAGTGGATGATCATAAAAGTGGAAATAATGATTGCTTGGTTATTGATTCTAGTTATATGGAACAGAATATTCATCCTCACTACGGGAGTACACCAGTATATCATCGATGAACACTATGACAAACATATTCAGATATGATCTGAACACTCGATTCATGAGGTCCATGAAAGCTGCTGGGGCATTAGTTAACCCGAAAGACATAACAAGAAATGCAAAATGGCGATAACGAGTTTGGAAAGTGGTTTTTGGGATGTCACACTCCCTAACTTTGAGTTGATGATAGCCGAAACAAAGGTCTATATTTGAGAAATAACTTACACCTTGCAATTGGTCAAATAAATCATCTATTCTCAGAAGGGGGTACTTATTTTTTACGCTGACTTTATTCAGTTGGCGGTAATCAATGCACATACGCAAAGAGTCATCAAACAACACAGGAGCACCCCAAGGAGAAACACTGGTCCTTATGAAACCCTTATCTAGTAGATCTTTGAGTTGCTCTTTCAAATCCTTAAGTTCTGCAGGGACCATACGGTAAGGAGGAATAGAAATGGGTTGAGTATTGGGAAGATGATCAATCCCAAACTCTATCTCTCTATCAGAAGGTATCTCTAGGAGATCATCCAAAAAGACATCAGAAAACTCATTGATGACGTTAACAGACTCGAGAGTTGGAGTCTCAGACTTAGTGTCTTTGACTCTAACCAAATGGTAAATAAACCCCTTGGAAATAAGCTTTCTTTCTTTGAGGTAAGAGATAAAATGACTCATGGGTGACACAGAATTCCCAAACCACACAAACACGGATGCACCTGGAAACTGAAACATGACCACTCGGGTCCAACAATCAATAGAGGCATAAGAAGAATACAACCAGTCCATACCCATAATAACATCAAAATCTACCATGTCTAACTCAATTAGATCAGCCAATAAGACTCTATGAAGAACGGTAACCGGATACTTTTTATACACTTTCTGGGTAACAGTTGAATCATCCACTGGGGTAGAAATTAGGATAGGCTCAGGAATAATCTCAAGACTCATTTCAAAATTCACAGTAATCAAAGGTGTAACATATGAGAAACTGGATCCAGGATCCAACAAAGAATACACATCAAACTAAAATATACGAAGCATACTAGTAACAACATCGGGAGAGTCCTCCTATTCCTGGCAAGACAGTAAAGCATAGAATCTATTCTGGTGCTGCCTGCCAGCATTTCTAGAAGAGGCGCCCTGAGCTAGGGCTGGGCAAATCGCTGGAACCGGAGCATTAACAGTTTGAGTCTGGGTCTGAGGGCGGTAGTCACGATGACCTTGTCCATCCTGTGGGCAATCTCTAACTCTGTGACCCATGTCACCACGCTGGAAACAACCCCTCATCTCACCCCAACACTTACCCGAATGATCCCTACCACACATAGGACACAAGGAACGATTTGGCTTACTGCCAGCACTGTACTGGGACTTGGATGCATATGACCTGGTACCTTGCTCCTTTCTACCTCTAGGAATGGGAGCACTAGCAGATAACAGTGCTATCATAGATGAATGATCTTGATACTGAGGGAGACACCCTCCCTGCGATCTAGTCTGATCCTGTCCGTACTGCTTGGGCCTAGCTCTCTTATTCCCTCTCATTCTATCTCTCTCCTTAATATTGTCTACCTTAATCTGTTGGGCATGAGTCATCATCCTAGAAAGTTTCATCTCACTATTCAGCATAGTAGACCTACACTCTTTCACCACATAACTAGCCACTTCAGTCACAAACTTACTAATACTAGCCCAATTACCATCCACTAAGTCAGGAGCATACTTGGCCAACTAATTGAACTTTAGACAGTACTCCTTAACAGTTATAGCGCCCTATCGCAGGTTCATAATCTCTTCCACCTTCGCCTCCCTCATCTCCAAAGGGAAAAACTTATCAAGGAATGCATCCTAGAACTCTTGTCAAGTTGTAGAGACAGCTCACTTACCTCTACCTTTCCTCCAAGAAACAACCTAGTCATAATCAAGGTCTTTCAACCTATACACAGCCAACTCCGCACTATGTTCCTCAGATACATGCATCACCTGAGTAATCTTTCGCACCTTCTCTAAAAACAACCATGGATCCTCATCAAACTTGGACCCATAGAATTCCGGTGGATTCATCTGTATGAAGTCACGGATCTTGGCAGCAGCTGAATCACCTCCCTACTGCTGTGGAGTAGGGGCCAAGTTGACCTGAACATTTGCAGTAACAGCTTGGGCCAGCGCCTGAAAGGCTGCTTAAAATTCAGCATGAGACACAAAAAGGCTGCTTAAAATTCAGCATGAGACACAATTTCATTCAATGGGTTAGCGGATTAAGGTTGCTGACCATCATTATTTCTTCTCGCTCGACGTGGAGTCATATTTCCGAAAGAGGAGAGCATGAATCAATGGCAGAGAGAGACACTTTAAGAACGATAGGCTTTTGAAAGAAAGAATCACACTTTTTCCTAAAACATCTTGCAGCCTCTTGTTCATAGATGTGGCATGCTACACACCGATGATTAATACTCTACTTAACGCAGCTTGTCAGACTCCCTAGGACAACTTTAAACCTTAGGCTCTAATACCAAGTTTGTAACGCCCCAAAAAATGGGTCCCGGAGCATCACACGGTGCTTGAGGCTACGAGTAGCCCTAAGCTAACTCTTTGAGCCATTTTCATTCAGTTCAACATAAATCAATAGGGTTTCCATAAATAACCCTCAAATATAAACAGAGTAATCATCATCCAAGAATAAAGAAATTTCAAAAATATAACAAAATACAACTTATTAGTCAACTCCCAACATCTATAATTGTCTGACAAGCCTCTATGAAAATTAATAAAACCAGCGAGCCATTGAGACATGCCTCGACTAACTCATACTCAGTTATCAAATGTAAACAATTCTGTGAAATCAATATCAAACATCACGTCCTCGGAACATGAGGACTCAACACAATAGAGGATGTAGAACAGTGTGCCCGAAGAATTACTATCGAACCTGGAACTGATCACCTGAACCTATATTCTGAGAAAATACAACCCACATTCAAAGATATGGGTCAGTACCATGGAAAAGAACCGAGTATATGGGGGTGTATGCAGTTGTATATATATCATCATCATAAATATTTATAAGAAATATGCAGGATGTATGAAAGACTCACATAGCCTGAAGAAAATCATCAAAATCATGAGAGGATGAAATAAGTACAATAACACATGTGAGTCATCATATAATTTGTCAATCACTTTCAGTTCATCAAAAATATCAATTCTCATAATGTAAATATCATTTAAATCTTTTGAAAGAATAACTTTCACAATTCCACTTTCAAATTACTTCACCATTCACCATAGACACAAGGAAACACACACACACTGGGAGATCCTATAACCGACATAAACCATGTGAACTACATAGAGTCCAACATATAACCCACGTTGGAAAGAGCCGTCCTATACTTTCCATCGGAGTAGGACTATCGATATCAAATCCACACAAACTAGTAATCACTGTATAAATCAGCCTTAGGCTTACTCCTATGGGGCTACGTAGTTCTAGGGAAGTAAGGTCGCTTTATACCTCCTACTCGGTGCTAAATATTTCTCTCGGACTTAGCTCAGATCATTTCAAAAACAATCCACAACAAAATAATTTCAATAATATATAAATATACATCGGGAGCCATCATGCTTCCCATTTATCAAAATCAACAATGTTGTGGATTTCTTTCACACTCGAGTTTAAAACAACTCCATTAAGACCAAAAGGTCAAATCATTCAAAACATCTCAAATATTCAACATCAACGTGCTTATAACACACACTTTCTTAAGAAAAACATACTTTCCAATGGGGATTCACGACCCAAATATCAAAATCATAATAAATATCATTCAAGATTCATGCTTTATATCACCACATATGTAAATTCATCTTTTAAAATCAAAAACATCAAGATTTCATAATAATCATCATAAGATATGATTTTATGCTTCAAATTCATAACAGTCAAATAAAAATCATGCCTTTGAAAAAAAATTACTTTTGGGCACAAGAACAAAAGAGTGTTCTTGTTGAAAACCCCCACATACCTTGCATGATGAACTTTAGATCGATACTCATTTTTTAGATGTTAATCATGCCTTTGAATGATGGTTCTTGGAGTTCTTGAACTAGGAACTTGGAATCTTGAATAAATTTGCAGAATTAATAGTGAACTTTGGAGGTTCTTGAAGTTGGATGTAGGAGCTTAGGGTTTTCTTTTTAAGGGAGTTTGATGAAATATAACATATTATGCTTCTAATAGTCTTTAATATAGGGTTTGGAAGGATTTTGGGTGAGGGAGAATGACCAATACGCCCCTAAAAATCAACTAATTCTCGAATCTATCCTTTGGTGGACTGTTTTGATAGTCTGAAGTAGATCAACCATAACGTTTTACTCCATTATCAAAATTGGATGAAACTAATTTTATTAGAAAGAGGACTCCCATATATTTCCATTGATATATAATATTTCACCCAGATCATTGTGTACGAGGAGTTATGATCATTTGAAATTGACCCAAAAATTCACTTTGGATAGGCTAAAGTCGATCGATCATAACTTTTTGCGCCGATAGACAAATTGGATGAAACTAATTTCATTGGAAAGAGGAATCACATAGATTTCCGTTGATATATAGTAGATTACCCAAATCATTATGTACAAGGAGTTATGATCATTTAAACTTGGAGAAAGAATACGCCAGGCCTCAGTACTTTTTCCTACACGTTTTACTGTTCACTACTATTCATGGTTCGATCGGAATGTTCATAACTCATCGCTTGGTTGTCCATTTTGGATGATCCACATATCGTTGGAAATATTATTTGATACTCTACGTAAGTCTTATCCTTATTTACAAAACATTGTCTACATCATGAGAATGGGTTGGGTATATTAATAATGTTGAACTTGTCGAACCCAACTTTGTTTGATCTCTTTGAATCTAGCTCGTGGGATCTCTAGTCTGCTAGGTAGAGTCACTGCCACGAGGACTTGTCCTAGGCCATAAACCCATTCTCTTGGATGTCCTCTCAATTCCTTCTCTAGATGGGCCATTTATAAGTGGATCCAACATACTATCCTTTGACTTCACATAGTCAACAGTGATAATTACACTAGAAAGACGTTCTCTGATGGTATTATCTCTCTGTCTTACATAACGAGATTTACCATTGTACATCATGCTCCCTGCCCTACCTATTACAACTTGACTATCACAGTGTATACATACTAGTGCCAATGGTTTGGGCCAATAAGGAATATCTTTCAAGAAATTTCAGAGCCATTTTGCTTTTTCACTGCTTTATCTAATGCGATAAATTCTGATTCCATTGTAGAGCGAGCAATACATGTTTATTTGGATGATTTCTAAGAGAATGCTCCTCCACCTATAGTAAATACATATCCTCTCATGGATTTTTGTTTATTTGAACCAGTGATCTAATTTTCATCACGATATCTTTCAAGTACTGCAGTATATTTATTATAATATAAAGCATAGTCTTGAGTGTATTTAAGATACCCTAAAACTCTTTTCATTGCAATCCAATGAGTTTTATTGGGATTACTCGTGTACCGTCTCAACTTACTAATAGCACATACTATATCTGGTCGTGTACAATTCATGATATACATTAAATATTCCAACACTCTTGCGTATTCTAACTATGAGTCATTTTCACTTTCATTCTTTTGAAGTGCAAAGGTCACGTCCAATGGAGTCTTGGAAATACCAAATTCCAAATACTTGAATTTGGTAAGAACCTTTTCAATGTAATAAGATCGTGAAAATTCCAACTCTTGTGGAGTTCAAAGTCTTATTCGTAAGATCACATCCTCAATTCTAAGGTCTTTCATATCAATCTTGGTCTCGAGCATTTGTTTCATAGAATTTACGTCAGAAATGTCTCTACTGATGATCAACATATCATCCACATACAAACAAATAGTGACTTACTGATTTAGAGTATCTTTACTGTAAACACATTTATCACATTCATTTATCTTGAACCTATTTGCCAACATGGTTTGGTCAAACTTTGCATGCTACTGTTTATGTGCTTGTTTTAGGCAATAAAATGACTTAACAATTTTACACACCTTATTTTCTTTTCCTGGAACCACAAAGCCCTCAGTTTGTTCCATGTGAATTTCTTCCTCTAATTCTCTATTTAGGAATGTTGTTTTCACATCCATTTGATGGATTTCAAGACCATATACTGCCGCTAAGGTAATTAACACCTGAATTGATGTTATCCTCATTACAGGTGAGTATGTACCAAAGTAACAAGGCCTTCTTTTTGTTTGAAGCCTTTTGCTACAAGTCTTGCCTTGTATTTGTCAATAGTATCATCCACTTTCATTTACTTTTTGAAGATCCATTTATAATCTAAAGGTTTATTTCCTGGAGGAAGATCAAACAACTCCCATGTATGGTTGCTTAATATTGAATCAGTCTTACTATTGACTGCCTCTTTCCAAAAGGATGAGTCTAAATATGCCATCACTTTTCTAAATGTTTAAGGATTATTTTCTAAGAGAAATGTTACAAAATCCGATCCAAACAAAGTTGACGTTTTTGACATGTACTACGTCTTGGATTCTCATCACTATGTACATCCTCACTTAGTTCATCTCGAGGTCATTTATATCCCCAACTATACTATTCATGTCTAGTTTTATACAGATAGATGTATTCAAAGAATTTAGTATTATCCAATTCAATTACCATATTTTCATTGATATTTGGATATTTGTATATATGAACCAAACACCAACATGCTTTACTACTTTTAGAATATCCTATGAACACACACTCCATTGTCTTAGGTCCTATATTTAACCTTTTAGGCATAGGAACTTAGACCTTCGCTAGACACCCCCATACTTTAAAATATTTCAAGTTGGGTTTTCATCTTTTCCATTTTTCATATGAAATTGATTGTGTATTACTATGGGGCACTCTTTTGAGTATTCGGTTAGCTGTAATGATAGCTTTTCCCCATAAGTTTTGTGACAAACCTAAACTTATAAGTAAGGCATTCATCATTTCCTTTAAGGTTTGGTTTTACCTTTCCGCCATTCCATTATATTGAGGTGAATAAGATGTCTAGTTTGATGGACACTTCCATTATCTACACATATTTCTGCAAAGAAAGATTCATATTCTCCGCTCCTATCACTTCTTATCATTTTGATCTTTTTCTCTAACTGATTTTCAACTTTTGTTTTATATTGCCTAAATGTATCTATTACTTTATCCTTACTATTTAACAAATAGACATAACAGTACATAGTGTAATCATCAATAAAAGATATAAAATATGTTTTCCCACCATGAGATGGTGTTGACTTCATATCAGAAATGTCAGTGTGGATTATGTCTAAGAGATTGGAAATCCTTTCAATGGACTTATACAGATGCTTAGCATACTTTGATTCCACACACGTTTGACATTTTGATTTATTGTACTCAAAGTTTGGCAGAACTTCTTAGTTAATCAATTTTTATAATGTTTTGTAATTGACATGTCCTAATCGTTCATGCCATAATTCATTAGACTCAAGAAGTAACAAGAAACTGAACTTTTATTGATTTCAACATTCATTACATTCATTTTGAATAGGCCCTCAGTAAGGTAGCCTTTTTTTATGTACACTTCTCCTTTTTTATGTACATTTTTTCTAGAAAAAAATACACATTTGAATCCATTTTTGTGAAGAAGTGATACAAAAATCAAGTTTTTACCTAACTCTGCTACATACAAGACATTGTTCAAAGTCAACACTTTACATGATGTCATTTTTAGGCAGACTTTTATTGTTCCTTCAACTTTTGTAGTTGCAGAGTTGGCCATAAATATATATTATTTTCACCTTGATCTAGAGTAAAAGTAGGAAACAACTCTTTATTTGCAAAAATGTGGTGGGTGGCACCGGAATCCATCAACCATTCTTAAGCATTTCCCACCAAGTTGCATTCAGATAGAATGACAGACAGATGGTTCATTTCTTTCTTGGTTTCAGCCATATTTTCTTGGTCCTTATTTTTCACTTTATTTGGGGCACGACAATATTTTGACTTGTGTCAAATCGTTCTACAATTAAAGCATTTTCCCTATAATTTCTTCATAGGTTGATTGCTTTCATGGCCAGTTTTCTTTTGCTTTTTCGAGTTGCTGTGGTCATCTTCTATAATGTTTTCTCTCTTCATTGCATAATTTTCTCTCAACCTTCTTTCTGAGGCTTTGTTTTCTTCTTAATTGGCAATCTTACTATAAGATATTTGATTTTTATCTCCTTTTGCTTATTTTTCAAGTAGTTCTTGAAGTCCTTCCACATAGGTGGTAACTTCTCTATTATTGTCGTGACTAGAAATGCCTCATTCATGACCAAACCAACAATAAAGTTTATGTGAATATCAAGAACATTTTTAATAAGTTAAACTAAGGTATTCATCAAACTCATACCATCAGTGAGGAGATCGTGGATGAGAACTTGCAATTCCTGGACTTGAGATACAACAGACTTGTTGTCAATCATTTTAAGCATAAGGAATCTTGCAATGAAGAAATTCTTGGTTCCATCATCCTCAGTCTTGTATTTTCTTATAAGAAGAACCCTACAACTCTTTTTTCGCTTTATTCCACTATGCACGTTGTATAGTTTATCTTGGAGGCCATTTAGAATGTAATTCCTGCATAGGAAATCAGACTATTTCCACGCCTCAATAACAACAACTTTTTCATGGTCTAAAGTTTCCTTGGGCACCTCTGGAGCTTCTTCAGATGTGAATCTTTGAAGATATAAACTTGTAAGATATAGGAACATCTTCTGTTTCCACCTTTTGAAATCAACACCCGTGAATTTTTTATATTTCTCCACTAGTGCCATTGCCTATGGAGCACTCGTACGACTCATTGTAGAAACATTAGTTTCTACCACAGTCATTGCAGTATCATGCACATGACCATCCGTAGTCATTTTCTTTTCACAAAAAGACAGTGAATTTTAGTGTATGAAAATACTACTAAGTTGTAGTAACTTAAAACACCTCTTGTTTCTAGTTTAATGATGAAGTTTTTATGACTTCTAATCGTCAACCTAGTGATCTTTAACTTGTGATGAAGATTTTGTTTCTTCAAACCACTATTTTAGTTCAAACAGAGTAGAAATCTTAAATCTTTAATCTCCATAAACTAAGCAATACAGATTCTGAAATTTAATTATTTCCTAAGATTGTTGTTTTTGGGTACACAAAATCTGTATTTTGGAACAACATATTCAACACAAGTTCGACTATGAAACAAGAACACTTAAGAATTTATGCAACACCGTCAACACAAGATGAAAATAACCTTTCAAAGAAGTGTGTTTTTTAGAAAATTAGATGAAACAAAAAAAGGCCAAGTTCTCTGAACTCATCGAGTGTCCTTAAGGAAATAATTCCCCTCAAGTACCCGAGATTGTAAAATTTTCCTCCCAAGATAAAATGACCTAATAATCTGATTGTAGTGGCACCTCAAACGATCAGATTCTCTTTGAAATCACTCAATCACTACATGATCACACGGAGTATTTTGAAGACAAGAAGTATTTATAAATTCAGCAAATTTTCTCTTCTAAACCTATGGAAAAATTATAGGTTTATATAGCCATTAGTTGCCTCATCTGAAAGGAGGCAATGGTCTATTTGGAAAGATGTATCCTTTGAAACAATCATGCTTGTTCATAGAATCATTGTGTCTCTTCTGGAATGTCACAACCATCCGAACAGACATCTCTTTTCCCAAATCAGTGTGTCATTTTGCCAAAGGGTTGCATCCCTTCCAAAATAGCATTTTCCTTTCTGCAGTTATTTCTATACTGCACGCATGCACGTTAATGGAGGAATATTTTACTGTTGCATTTTTATTCTTTGGATTTTTGGACTGTTTCAAATAAATTTTGCCCAAAAAGATAGATCTAATTGATCGATCATTTGACAAATCCAAATCAAAATTTGAAGCCGAGCGAGCAACGACGATGACAACGCGAGACACCTCCTGCTTCTTGCCGCACTTACCATGTGGATTAAGTATTCCTTAATATAAACACTTGAAAGTTTCCTTCTCCCACCAATATGGGAGAATTAGTAGACTTTCCTATTTTTAGTACACTTTCCATTTTGAGTGTTATCTCAATTTTCCCTCCACTTGGTTCCCTCCATTTTCCATTCACACTTTAATCTTGAATCCAACACAATTAAACAGGGATGGCCTGAATTTTCATCAGAACATGGTCTGAAATTAGGCAACTTTTTGTTTTTCGCTATGCTCCATCTAGAAAGCACTTCATTGTTCAAATATTTGGAAAAAGTAGTTGTGAAAGGATTAATTTCTGCAATGACAAAAGAAAACATATAGCAAGGGTTGATTCAGATACAACAACCCCACTGCTTAAAACAACATCTGGTAAGTCTCTGAAAAGGTCACATACATTGATGTTTACACTGGATGGAAAAAATATCTACATGTATGGATGAATCATTTGGTATGACCAATAAAGATTCTCAAAGTTACCAAGAAGATGGTAGGTTGTGTTTGGATCTATCATGTTTTGAAATGCCAGCAAGCAAACCTCTTACTCAAGGAAGTAGTAGTTGTGATAATGGCAAAGGCAAAAGAAGAGCAGCGACTTCTCTGGAAGCAATTAAGACTTCACTGTTTGGTCCAAAAAATAAGAAATTAAAAGAATCATCTTAGTTTGGTAACCTTTTTGTACACCATAATGTTAGGATCATTTTATTTTTGTTGTGTTGTAGTTCAGGCAATGAGGGCTCAGTTGAAGCTTGGTACTGTTGATGAATGTTGAGCTTGATCTCTATTATAAGCTCGCTGCCAAAATGCATTCTAAGTTCAAACTATATACTCAATGTAATCCCACAAGTGTAATCTCACAAGTGGGTCTGCATTGGGTAGTGTGCACGTAGATCTTGCCAATATCAAATATTTATTAATGCTGATAGCTTAATTATAGGAGTAGAAAGATATTGTGCTAAAATCTTCAGGAAGTAATTGCGACAAGCTTCAGCTTCGCTTGCATACATCCATATCTTGTGTTTTAATTGGTTTTTACAAGGTAAATTTTTTTTCCACGTGAAGCTAGGGAAGCAACAACAGAAGAACTTTGTCCTACTAAATCAATAAGTAGTTATGCTTTTTATTTCATTCTCTACAACTTATTTCAACTCTAGTTTCCTCTTTTTACAACTTCCTATAGCCAGTGTTTTGAGCATCTTCTTACACATTCAGGAGTCATACCATCCCATAATACAATCAACTATTCTTGTGTGGTGGAGGTAAATGATCGAGATTTTCTAGTAACACCTTATTTAAATATCAATAATTCCTTCTGTAATTTTGGTGGACAGTGATATTCTTGGACTACATTAGTTAATTCAAGTATAACTATGTATATGTATACCGGATTTAGATAAACTTTTCTTTTGCGGCTCTAATTTGTTTAAAATAAGCATCTCATAATCACACTGGACATATAAGATCTTATTGTTCATATTTGATCAAGTATAACTATGTTTCAAGTTTAAAGCCTGCAAATCACGATATGTCAATGATGTTCTTGAATAATTGTGATGATTTTCTCCAAATAGATGAATCATTTAGATAGTAAAACTTCTCTTTGTTATACTTTTTTTTTCATCAAATCAACTGGCTGATTTGGTTTCTTTTTGCATATAAGATAGAGGACATATAACATATATTGATTCTTTGGTTTATAATATAAAGTGGAAGATTCCATTAGGAATAGAAGTACTAAATTTTTTGTGAACCAAGACCTATATTTACATTTTTCTGGAGAGTTGTAGTCTTTTCATCATTTTAACACCATTTGAAGAAACTCTTACATTACATTGTTGTTATTGAGTTCCATATCCTTAATCACCTGACCACCCTAGTCGTTCTTTTCTAGTGTGATTTTAGGCATGTTGCTTATACGTTGGAGAATCTAGTCCACTCTACTTTGCTATTAAGTTCTTGTACTTGGCTGAGAATTTCTTTCTTCACCATTTTGTGTATCTCATTTTTCTCTCACTAAATCTATAACTTTATGCATATGGGTAGGAATTACCAGGATCCTGGGAAAAAATTTTACCAAAAAGGGAAAATAAGAAGGGAACGATGAATATTTTTATCCGAGGACCAGATAATAGAATCTAGCCTACATTTTATCAAAGCAGAACATCATGTTTTGACATATGCATGGAAATAAATTACTCCAGCTTATTGCCTAAATCTAGGAGATGAATTCCCTTTTTAACTAGTAACTCATCTAGAACGTATATTTGATGTACATAAAAGATAAAAGTCCAGAGAATTATAGTAGAAGGTAAAGAGTTGAGAGTGTGTTCATACTAGTAGATAGGACTGTGATCCTAATTTGTGATCTTAGTGCTATATTTACAAAAAAAAAATTGGGATTCTTGTTGATGTATGTTGTTTCCAATAGATGCTCATAGTATTATTTTGTGGTATTATTGTTCATTTACTATATATTTTTGTGTTACTCCTTAATCATTTTCTAGACTGTATTTTGTCTTGAGGCAATGATCAAATAAAAATAGTCTCTCTACCTCACCCGTTACTATATGTTGTTGTATTATTCCTTAATATTTTCCTGGACTATATTTAGTCAAGAGTCAAGGGTCAATCAAAAATAGTTTCTCTATCTTACCTTTGAGGTAGTGGTACAGACTATGTACACTCTGCCCTATCTAGACACCACTGTGTGGAAACACACTTGGTATGCTATTGCCGATGTTGTTGTTATTGTTATTGTAGTGGAGAGTCAATATCGTTAGTTCTAAACTAAAAACAATCATCTCCTTAAATTGCAAAGCTTAATTCTTACGTTATAAGTATTTTTATTGTATCTTTCACTCTAAATTGATTCTTTTAAATAGCCAAAATTAAAGTTGCGTATTTAGAAAATATGTATTTTAGATTCAGATAATTTAAGTGAAATTTTTAAAGGATATTAAATAGCTAAATAATTTTGCATATTTAAAAAATACAATGTATTATTAACTTAAGATTTGGATGGACTCTTTGGGTTTCTTTTGGTGTGAAAGAAAATATTTTTCATGAAGAATATTTTTTCAAAACTAATTTGGTTTCTTATTTTCCAGTTTTGGTAAACAATCAAAAAAGTATGTTATCTCAAATATTGTTATAAATGTATTATCATATATAGTTAATGTCTATTTTTAGAAAAGATAGAAACCCTAACTTTGGGACAAAGTTAATTTTTTTTAATAAATAAAGAGGTTTTCCTTCATTGTTATGAACCCCTTATGAAATATGTCATGAGAAATAAGAATTACTCTCTATTCTCTCTTCATTTTTTTTGTTCTTATTTTATATTTCATAACACTTTATTAGCATGAGTCTGTACTTTTTTATTAGGTTTATACTACTATAGTAGTATGTACGTCTTGTGACATTAACGGAGTTAATATTGTTGAATGTAATATAATTCAATTCATGTTAACACCGATTTGATCACTAACAAGCTAGTGTTGTTTTACGTAGTCTTATGAAAGGTTCAGGTACTTGAAAATAATAAAGTGATAAGATCTCAAAATGGCATAGTACATTGTGAACCAATACAAAATGATATATCATCACTAATATCTTTGATCAATATTGGCGCAATATTGCAAAGGATCCTAAGGATCTGAATTCTACATAATTGAAGCATGGCGATGTAGAAATATTTATCAAGTGACAGGAAAGGATACATCTTGGTAAGCATAAAACTTATTTGATTGGAGTCAAGATACTTGAAGATGTCAAACGTGAAATGCTGAATATTGTCACTTGATAAAATTTATATGAAACATTTTAAAGATTCAAAATGTTTGAAGTATATAAGAGTTTCTAAGAAACTAATTTATAATCCTTATATTACATAAATTTATATATTGAAAATTATTGAAACTCTTTGAGAGTTTTAAAAGCAATAGATTATTTGCTGAAATGAGAAATGTATCGAATTAGGTAGGTTATAAAGTACGATATCTTAGTGCAAGTGGTGATCTAATGTATCTTACAAATACCACAAGGCCTGATATAGACTTCTTGGTTAATATGGTAGTAATGTATAGTCCTTCTCCTACTAGAAGACATCAGAATAAAATCAAACACATATTGTGGTACCTAAAATGAAACATCCTAGTTTATGGACCTTAGAAAATTTCCTGGAATTCCGTTCTCTGGACCCAATATTACTCAGGGGTATGATTCATATGTTAGGGTACGAATAGTATGGACCTATCGTATGCTAGCTAGTATTGATTGATGGGATGGATTTTCTTACTGGAATGTGTACGACTTAGGTGGTATGAGTCATATAATTGAAATACGGATCGTATGGTTTGAGTTTTTCTTCACTTAGTCTTAGACTTGGTAACTTAAGTTGAGTCTAAGTATGAGTGGCTCATCTTGAGCCGTAAGCCAGGATACAAGTCGTATCTTGTACTCGTAAGGTAGACAGTGTTCAATCCTCTTGATAATTCTATGTTGCCAAGGGTATAAGTTGAAGGTACAGATCGTATGTTGTGGATACGACTTGGGTTGGATGAGTCGTATGTTGTAAAGTGTTGGGTCCAAAGATTGAGGCTTAAGATACAAATGACGGGTACCACTCATATCGAAGGGTATGACTCGTGTGAGTCAGTCGTATCCTTGTGAGAGGATTTTGTGCAATTTAAGTGAGGGTATTCTATATATTTTTCCACTTAACCTAATAGGACCCCATGACTTCTAACATAATTGGGAGAGTATTTACCTTATTATTCTATTCATTAACACTTAGAAACTATTCCTAAACAATCCATAATCCTCTCAAGAGATTTTGGTGAAGGAAAGCTAGGGTTTTATCTTGAGGACCAATTTGTGAATCTTGTCGGTGATTTCTCTCTATTTTCTTTGTCAATTAAAGGAATGTTCTCTTCCCTCATTGTTAGTTCCAACTAAAGGCATGGTTTTTACGATTGGTTTTCAAGATTTAATTATTGTATGCTTTTGATTTTGAAATATCATTTTGGGGCTTTAATTATATATGGTTGGTCATGGTTTCTCTAGCTTTTAATTATGCTTTATATTCATTAATGTTGGTTTTGAATGCTTTGATTGAATGTGAATTGTTAAATGGTAATTGGAATTGGTTTCGGTTACATTATGCCCCCAATGAGTTTGAAAAAATACTTATAAGGATATTTTCATTGCATTAATGTATTTTTAATGGAACTTTTGCTTGCTTTAAATTTGGTAAAGGAAATCAAATGGATTAAATACTTTAAAAAGGTAAAAGGATAAATGGTAGTGCTTGTGGGGTACATGGTGATCCCCAAGTGGTTTGATATGGTAAATCGAAGGGCACTTGAAAGTTCCCTTAATCTATAAATGGTTGGCTTTGGAAAATCATTTCAAGTTATGATTGGTAAGACGATACTACCCCTAACGGCCTTGGTTAATAAATGGATAATGGTTTTGTTGGTTGGAAATAGTATTAATTAGGCATTAAAGGGGGAGGTATAGCAAAGTCGTAGAAGGTGGAGGTCCTCGGGGGACCAAAACTAGAAACTCATATTTGCTGATGTGTGGTTTGATATTGGTGACCGTGTACACGATGTCACACTTTATATTGAGAGATTTACTAGTCATCCTAGGTTATTTCTCGAGTAGTGGAGCTTCACCTACTGGGTCCTTTCAGTTGGGGGAGCTTAACCCATATAGCCCGTGGGTAGTTTAGGATAGCA
Organism: Capsicum baccatum var. pendulum; assembly: GCA_030864225.1. Lineage (NCBI taxonomy): Eukaryota > Viridiplantae > Streptophyta > Magnoliopsida > Solanales > Solanaceae > Capsicum > Capsicum baccatum. Next base: position 142,476,152 of record CM061552.1, read on the forward strand.
AATTCTACACAATCTAGATAAAGGTTTTAAAGTGCATGCTAAGCCCGAATCCCTTTTCCTGGCACGGACATATATATGTATGGTTGTATGTATTATGGATGGTTTTACTTGATTTTATAAATGGCATTATTTTACCCTTATCTAGAGATCATGCTAGTGATCACTTGCTAACCCATCCTCGGGCGGTTAAATACCCATGCTAGGCAGGAACTGGCCGTTCCACTTTTCTTGTTTAGCACTCGAACTCGGTATCAGTATTTGAATTAAAGTGGTAAGCTTCTATCTTTCCAAAAGGCTTCATTTCATAATATGGTTATTTCTACATACTTTGATTATTTTATGGATATTGGTTTTCTCTATGGTTGGGGGCATGTCCCAACCGAATAGTTTTACTCTTTTAGTTAGAGGCTTTATGCTACTTCTATGGTTTGGGATAGGCGGGATCGGTAGTGTTGTCACCCTAGGTATTGGAACTGGTATTGGGGCTGACATCATAGGACAAAATTATTGGTTAATCCATCGTATTATATTTTGAGATTGATTATACTATATCTTGGTATGTCTTTTGTAGTAGATTGGTTTATGGCTGAATGGTTGGACTCAATTTGGTTGGTCACGATCATAATCTCATCCCAATGTCTTGATATAAGTTAACACGTTATTTTGTTATATATTCAAATTTAACTAACTCAGGTCAGGTGGCTGGAGGTGGGATTGGTTAATAGGGGGCGGTCCCTGGTCCTGGTTGGACTTGGGCTGCCCATTATGACAAGGCCCCCGATCGCATTGCATTAAGTTCGTATCAAAGCCTTAGGTTCATGGTCAATTGAGATTCTACAAAGTCATGTAGAGTAGATTCTCTTTTAGGGGTGTGTAGCGCGCCACACTCATAAAGTAGAAACTACAAGATATTTAGGAATGTTTCACCTTCATGGTATTTTATTTTCAAGCTTGGAGTCTAAAGTCCAAGAATCTTCTTTGATCCTTGTTTGTTCATCTTTAAGATTATGCCTCGTAGATCTAGAACATAAGGAAATTCTTCTGTCCCATTTGGGGATAGTGCTGAAGGGGTACATCCTTCATTTGGAGTTTATCTTCAATCTCAGGGTCCCATTTCTAATTGTTCTGGAGTTCCTCCTAATCCTACTAGTTCTTCTCAGGTCCCTCAATAAAATATGAAGAATGCACAATTTCATCAATCTATTCATGTTATTGATTAGTTGGTTTTTGTTCAGGATGAGTGGGATATATCTGATAGGTTGTCTTCTGTGTCCGCAAGGGTTGGCTAATTTGTGAAGATGGGTCCTCCTACTTTTACTTGAGTGAAGGTGGAGAAGGATTTATCGGGCTTCTTAGATGAAATGGAAAAGATATTTTTGGTGATGCAGGATACTAATATGGAGGGGGTAAACTTTATAGCTTATCAGCTCAAAGATGTTGCATACCAGTGGTATGAATAGTGGGATAGGGGTGATATAGAGGAATCAGTTTTGTGGGAGGCCTTTTCTAATGCTTTTTTAGATTGTTTCTTTCCTCAAAAGTTGAGGGAGGCAAAGATATTGGTATTTTTGAATCTCAAGTATGGACTATCAAAGAATATTCCTTGAAGTTCCATCATCTATTAAGGTATGCTTCTAATTTAGTGGCTGACATGAGAACAAGAATTAGGAAGTTTCCTTTTGGGTTAAATCGGTATTTGATCTTAGAGAGAAAGATTGCTTTTCTCATTAAGGATATGGATATTTCTAGGTTGATTGTTCATATAAAGTAGGTAGAGGATGATAAAAGGAGCCAAACAGAGTTTGGAGATAGACAAGGAAAAGAGAACGGGTTTTATGATCAAGGAGGAGCTTAGTTTCAGGGGGTTCGGGGTGGTGGAAAATGGTAGATTAAGTAGTGGGAGAGTTTGGGTTCCTTGTCTACTGTTAGTGCCCCTTACCAAAAGTAGTCAGGTGATAGGAATCATTAAGGTGGTGAAAATTTTTGGGCACATGCTTCCCAATCTTATGCAAATGGAGGTTCATCAGTTTCTTCATTACCTCCTTGTCAGTTCTATAGTCAACCTCATCTGGGTTATTATGATAAAAGAATGGACAAATGTTTCAAGTATGGCCAGCCAAGTCATCGGCTCAGGGATTGTTCAGTTAACAAAGTCGCTACAGGGGCAAACAAGGTTCCTGTGGCTTCATCTTCTTTTCCTACACCTGGTGGTGTTGCATCTACTTTTGGTAGTGCTCCTGGTTCTAGTGTTGGTTGGAACAGGTTGTATGCTTTGGTTGGAACAGGTTGTATGCTTTGGTTTCTCGATAAGAATCTAAAGTATCACCTAATTTCATTATTGGTATGTTACAACTTTTCTCTCATGATGTATATTATTTGCTTGATCAAGGGTCCACTCTTTCTGATGTGACTTGTTGTGTGGTTGTAACTTTTGGTATTGATCCCTAATAGATTTCGGATCCTTTTTTTCATTTCTACCCAGTAGGTGACTCGGTTATTGCAAAAAGAGCCTATAGGGGGTGTGTGGTATCTATTAGTGACAAGCAGACCCTGGGGGATCTGTTTGAATTAGGAATGGTGGAACTTTGATATTATCTTTGGAATGAATTGGTTACACTCATGTTATGCATCCTTAGATTGTCGGAACCAAAAGTTTATATTTAGGTTCCCCGGTGAGCCGGTTATAGAGTGGGAGGGTGGTTCCATATCTCCTAGGGGGAGGTTTATTTCCTTGGGGAAATTATTTCTTATCTTATAGCTTGGAGGTTAATCTCTACGGGGTGTCTTTATCACTTGGTTCAGGTTAAAGATTCTAGCTCGAAAGGTCCTTCTTTACGGTCAATTCCAGTGGTTAATGCATTTCTAGAGGTCTTTTTGGATAATCTTCCTGGTGTACCTTCGAATAAGGAAATAGATTTTGGTATTGATTTGCTTTTAGACACTCGTCAAATATCTATTCCTCCTTATAGAATAGCTCCGAATTAGTTGAGGGAACTCAAGGAGAAACTTAAGGATCTTCTTGACAAGAGGTTTATTCGTCCTAGTGTTTCTCCGTGGGGTGCACCGGTGTTGTTTGTGGGCAAGAAGGATGGTTCCCTTCAAATGTGCATTGACTACAGGTAATTGAATAAGGTGATGGTCAAGAACAAGTATCCTCTTCCAAGAATAGATTATCTATTTGACCAGTTACAAGGTCATCCAAACTGCCTTTAAAATCAAGAACACATGCCCTCAACATATCCTCTAAGGTCTGAATGGTCCTATCTGCCTGACCATCTGTCTATGGATAAAAAGATGAACTGAGATGAACTTGGGTACCAATACCGTTCTAAAAGGCTTTCTAAAATTGAGAGGTAAATTAAGTACTCCCATCTGAAATGATAGACAAGGGAACTCCATGCAATCTAACCAACTTTCTGATATATAATTTAGCATAATCCTCAGCTATGTAGGACGCGTGAGCTGGAAAAAAATGGGTTGATTTTGTCAATTTGTCTACAATAACCCATATCGAATCATGTTGTCGATGAGAATGGGGCAACCCTCTCACAAAATCCATATTAACCTCTTCCCATTTCCAAGTGGGAATACCAAACTCCAGTAAAGTGCCACTAGGTCTTTCGTGCTCTACCTTAACCTGTTGACAAGTCGCACACTTTGTTATAAATTCTGTGATATCTTTCTTCACAACACTTCACCAATAGACTTTTCACAGACCGCAGTACATCTTAGTATCCCCTGGATGAATGGAGTAATGCTAACCATGCACTTCTTCCATAATCCGCTGCCTCAAATCGTTAACACATAGCACACACAATCTACTCTGGTATCTCAACACATCATCTCCCCCTTAGGAAAAAAACTCTACCTTTTGGTCTTTAACTGATCTCTTTAGTTTGGCCATACTAGGATCCTTATCCTTCTTCTCTTTTACTTCAGTAAATAGAAAAGATTTTGAACTACTCTAAACCCAAATATTCCATTTAGCTCAGTGAAGAAACCTTACACCTAATCTAGCTAACAGGTGAACTTCTCAAGAAAACTCTCTCTTATTATTCTCTACATGAGAAAAAATACCCATAGACAATCTACTAAGGGTGTCTGCTACCATATTGGCCTTTCCAGAATGATACAACACATTCGTATCATAATCCTTCAACAATTCTAACCACCTTCTCTAAAGAAGATTTAACTCCCTCTGAGTAAACACATACTGCAAACTTTTATGGTCCGTAAAAATATCAACATGCACCCCATAAATATAGTGCTTCCAAATTTTCAATGCAAATACAATAGCATCTAACTCAAGATCACGGGTAGGGTAGTTCTTTTTTGTGAGGCTTAAGCTGTCTAGAGGAATAGGCTTTACCTCTCTACATCAAAACACAACCTAGACCAATTCTAGAGGCATCACAATATACAACGAACCTATCTGTACCATCAGGTAGCACTAAAACTAGTACTGAAGTGAGTCATGTCTTCTACTCTTGGAAAATCTTATCATAGGACTCTGACCACTGAAACTTAAATTTCTTCTAAGTTAATCTAGACATAGGTTTGCAATAAAAGAAAAACCATTAACAAATTGCCTGTAATAGCCAACTAAACCCAAGAAACTTCTGATTTCTAATGGAGAAATAGGTCTAGGTAAGTTTCTTACTACTTATGTCTTTTGGGAATCAACAATAATACCATTACTGGAAAAAATAAGACTGAGGAAAGCTACAAACCTTAGACAAAAGTCATATTTGCTAAATTTGGCGAACAACTGGTGATCTCTAAGAGTTTGCAACACAATTCTAAGATGGCCTGCATGGTTATCCTCACTACGAGAATAGACAAGAATACCATCTATAAAGACTATGAAAAACATGTCCAAACACTATTTGAACACTCTATTCATTAACTCAATAAAGGCTGCTGGGGCATTTGTCAGCCTGGAGGACATAACTAAAAACTCAAAATGACCGTGATAGGTTCTAAAAGATGTCTTTAGGACATCACATTCCCTTACTCTAAGATGATGATAGTTGGATCTAAGATCTATCTTAAGGAAGTAACTTGCCCCTTGGAGTTGGTTGAATAAGTCATCAATCCTAGGAAGAGGATATTTTTTTGACAGTGACTTTATTTAGTTGATGATAGTCAATGCACATTCGCAAAGAACTATCTTTCTTTCGCACGAATAGGATAGGAGCGCCCCATTGAGAGACACTGGGCCTTATGAAACCTTTATCTAAGAAGTCTTTAAGCTTTTCTTTTAACTCTTTAATCTTGGGTGGAGCCATTAGATATGGAGGAATGGAGATGGGCTTAGTATCTAGGAGAAGGTCAATACTGAATTTTATTTCCCTATTAGTAGGTACCCCTGACAAATCTTCGGGAAAAATATCAGAAAACTCATTGACTACACGAACTAATTGAACTGTTGGAGTCTCAGACTTAGTATCTTTGACTCGAACTAGATGATAGATACTCCCTTTTGAGATCAACTTTCTAGCTTTAATACAGGATATAAAATGACTCTTGGGAAATACTAAATTACCTTCCCACTCAAGGAATAACTCATCTGGAAACTGAAACTTTACTACTCGGGTGTGACAATCTATGGATGCATAACAGGAATGGAGCCAATCCATACCAAAAATAAGGTTAAAGTTGACCATATCAAACTCTATTAAATCTGCTAACATGATTTTATAAAGGACAATGGTAGGAAACTTTCTATAGATCTATTTGGTAACAACTGACTCACCCACTAGTGTTAAAATTAAGAAAGGCTTAGGGATCTTTTCAGGACCTATTTTAAAATTTAATGCTACTAGTGGGGCCGCATAAGATAAATTTTACCTAGGGTCTAACAACATATAAACATCAAGATGAAAGACACGAAGAATACCAGTGACAACATTTGTTAAACTCTCCTTCTCTTGATGGGATGGTAAAGCATAAAACCGATTCTAGCACTATTGTCACCAGTACTAGATGATACGCCCTGAGGAGGGACTGAGTGACCTAGAGAAGCTGGTGCGCTAGTAGGCTAAGTCTAGGGATGAGTATTCTGTTTCCATTATTAGCATGCGGACACTCTTTGATTCTATGAGCCAACTTACCACAATCATAAGAACCTTTCTGTCCCAATAAAAACTCACTAAGACAATTCTTACAAAACTTAGCACATGGAGGATAATTGGGCTTTTCACTTACCCTATTTTGAGATCTAGACATATTCTGACATCTAGACATAGAAGTCTTACCCCATTACTCCTATCTAGATCTGGGGGTGGGAGAACTAGCTGAAGATTGCGCTGGTACAGATGAACAATTCAAAAATTGTGAATGATTTCCCCTCCAAACTTTATCTGGCCATACTAAAATTGATTGATCCTAGACTTCCTATGTCCTCTATCTATCCTTCAACTTTTTTGCCTCAATCTATTGGGCATGAATCATCAACCTAGTAAGATCCATTTGCCCAATAAGTATGATAGTCCTACACTCTTTGACTACCAAACCTGATACTTCAATTACAAACTTACTTATACTCACCCTAGGGTTAGCCTTTGTATGAGGGGCATACTTAGATAATTGGTTGTACTTAAGGCAGTACTCTTTCATTGTCATTGAGACCTTCCTCAGGTTAACAAACTCCTCTACCTTAGCTTCTCTCATTTCATATAAAGAAAACCTTTCTAGAAATGCATCCTGAAATACCTACCAACTCATAGGATTTGAATTCTTACCTCTACCATTCTTCCACATAACTACCCAATCATAAGCCACATCATTCAACCTATAGAATGCCAACTCCATACTCTTTTCCTCACTAACATGCATAAATTGGTTGATCTTTCTTATCTTATCTAAGTAAAGTTATGGGTCCTCACTTGCTTTTGACCCAAAGAATTCAGGAGGATTCATTCTCATGAAGTCATGAATTTTGGTTACTTATAGATCCCTATTCTGCTAAAGTTGGACTGCCTCTTGATGATTACCCTGAACATTAGCAGTCACATCTTGGGCTAATGCCTAAAAGGCAGCACTAAATTAAATATGGGATACATTCTCATTCAGAGGGTCAGCGGGCTGGGGTGGCTGGTTATCATTTCTGTATTATATTAGCTCGATGATGATGCATATTTAACTGTCATGCAAGATCATAAGTTAAAAGTAGATAGAGACACTGTAAGCATGATAGATCATGAAAGAAAGAGATGATTTCCTAAGATTATCCCGTAGCCACTTGCTCATAAATATGGCGTACTTCACATCCATGATCAAGACTCTACGTAATGCAGCTTATCTGACTTTCTAGGAATATTATAACCTTAGGCTCTAATAATAAGATTGTAACAACCCATAAATGGGTCCCGAGATGTCACACGATGCTCAAGACTACAAGTAGTCTCAATCTAACCCTATAAGACTTCTACTAAATCTGGATGCTCATCATAAGGAAATATAGATATATTGTCAAAGCTAAAATGTGGAACTCTATCTGTTCTACTCTAAAATTATCTAAACATAATTTTTGAAAGTATTTTTCTTAAAAGTCTAGACAATCAGTACTAAAAATCTAAATTAAATCTAGCAGTATGACAAGCCTCTACAACTAATAACTAGAGAGCTACTGGGATAATTTCCCGGCTAACTCAAACTGACTAAAAAATACTAAATCAACTACTGTAATAAACTAAAAAATCTAAATAACTAGGTCCCCGAACTATGAGGACTCACCAACTATCAGGATATAGATAGAGATACTCGAAATAACTCATGCTACTTAAATTAAGCTCTTGAACCTACATTATTAGAAAATGTAGAACATAGATGTATATGTGGATAAGTACTTCTGGAATATACTAACTATATGGGGTGAATGTATAAGTAAAACAATATCTCAACATTAGTGTATATTTTCAAAAGAATACATGCTAAGTGTATATGACTCACAATAGCTTGAATAACTAAAACCTAGGAGTCATGTTCATGAGTGATAAAGCATTCTATATAAATCTAGTGAGTTATAACATAGTTCTAAAAGTTGTACTTGTATTCTTTCTTGAAATCATACTGTCTAAGTGTAGAAAGGACTCACTTTTATATCTATAAACTGAAAGCTGAAATCTTAAAGTCAATGTCGTATATAAAGAAATATCTGAAATAAACTATGAGCCTTTACACTTAGTTTATAAAAGTTGTTCTATTATTCATTTCTGTAGTCTTTTCTATTAGGCTGTAGGGTGTTTCTTCTAACCAATATACACAATGTGAGCTATCATAGTGTACATCATCTAGTTTTATTGTGGGAAAACATCATGTTGAGGAGAGGTGTCATACTCTTACCAATGAGTATAACCTAATATAAGTGATCAAATCTGTAACTATCATCCATATAGACATGGGAATAATCTGATAGTCTTAACCTATGTTGGCTTGTAGTTCAAGGGCATGAGAACATACCAAAGTCAATGCTAAATACTACTCCCTTTAATCTATATGCTCATTCTGTTGGAAATCCACTTTTGAAACTAGCATAATGGTTTATAATGAAACCAATTATGCATCTATCTGTTTCAAACTGAAAGCAAAGCTAGTTTGTTTTTTGTAAACTATAATAAACTATAAAGGGGATCCCATAGCTTATTGAAAGATCAAATCTTTATAAATATATGAAAATAACCAATCATAGGATGCTTAAAGCATTGTCAATATTGAAATATCAATGTTCAACTAGGGCATAACAACACATGTATCAAATTAATGTCAAATCATTATTAAGTTCATTCTTGATAATGAAAATATTTGTAATTGAATTCTAAATTGTGAAATTACTGCAATACACATAAAATTATTAAAGTAGACATACAATTCAACATCTAAATCTCTTAAAACCTCATAATCTTCAAATAGTAATAAGTGGGTATAATCCCTAAACTGAAATTCATATAATTTCATATAAAATTCAACCTTAAAATTAATTTTGGGCACAAGGATGAAAGAATTATCCTTGTTGAAAAAACTCACATACCTTAATTGGTGAAATTGATAAAGAAACTTGAACTTGAATTCCTCTTTCTAGTTTTCAAGATGATCTCTTGAATATCTTGAATTGGGAATCTTAAATTTTGGGTTATCTTGGAAAAAGAATGATGGAATTCGGATTTCTTGGGGTTTATGTTTTGAGGTTCTAGGGTTTCTTGGAGAGTAATTTGATGAAAAGTGAGCATATAATGCTTAGAATAGGTTAATTCTTATATTTTATACATTTTGGGGGCTTGGAAAATAACTAGGTTGCCTTTGTACAAATTAGTTGAGAATTGGAAATCCCAATTTTGCATCCTACCATGACATGACATCATCGCAGTGGCTTACTAGAAAAGGAAAAATTGCCATTTTGGGCTCTGGCCCAACACGACGTAATTGGTGCATCACTGGAAATGGATGAGTGCCATTTTGCACTCCACCATAATACGATGTTTTTTGTTTTGTGAATTTTGATGCGATACAGGAAAATTGCGGTGAGCTACTTGAAAAGGACGAGTGGGAATTTAGACTTCACTGCGATGTGGGCTAATCGTGGTACTTCACTAGAAATTGGACAATTGCCATTTGGAACCTCACCGTTGTACGGTGCGATCACAGTGCTCTACTTCTTTTCATTAAAATCTCCATAACTTCTCGATCAAGTATCTGATAAAGGCATAATTGGTATCGTTTGAAAGCTAATCCAATTATCTATAGTTTGTGGGTCTAAAGCTGTTAAATTCTACTCGTATTAGTAGTTATACACTTTTGAAGTTGTTTCTTGACATTCTAGTAGCTAAACTGAGATATAAAAAGTATGGGGTATCATAAATCCATTCACTAGAATTCAAGCCTGAGATCTTCAAAGGATCCAAGGATAATTCGTAAAGTGGGAGGTACTTGAATAAACCTCTTTACCATAAAGAGGGTGTCATTTGTTGATGATCACACTCACATTGGTTCAAGGATCATTAGATGAGGCAAGGGAAGGCAAAACATGTCTAGAAAGCCCCTTGAGAAGGACTTGCACCTAGTGCATTTAGGATATATTTTTTATCCACGCTAGCATTTCAAGAATGGATCAAAATAGCCCCAAGTGGGCCTTTTCTTGTAATTGGATAACCTTTGGGTCCTAAAATTATAATAAAAATCCTAAACTATAAATACCTTTGTGGTTATCTCATTCTCTTTGTTTTGCTTGATGATAGATGAATTGATGAATGCCTCTCCATTGAGTGAGAGTATTGTACAACTTTTGTTAAACTTTGGTTTAGAGGGCGTTCATCTCCCTCTTGGTCACCGTAGGAATTAGATATTCAATTAGATTTTAATTGAAGGTATCAAAGTTTGACATACTCTTTGGCTCTTAGTTACTTCTTTTGTTATGTCTAATTATCTATCTTATCTATTAGCTTTACTTTTTGTATCATCTTTAGTTTTTGTATTTTTATTTTGTATCATTTGATATCAGATTCTAGCTTGATTTCATTCCTACGAAGTCAATCTTGGGTCTAGTCATCTCAAAAAATTGAAAATCACAAAAAAAGTTAGTATTCACAGTTTAGGTTTTAGGTCAAACTTTGAGTTTTTGATTTTTTGTTTTTTCTTATGTTAGATTTTTATTCCTAACGCTATTAGAGTCCATATATCAAATTCAAGCTAAATCGGAGTGAAATTGAGCTTTATACAATCATTGGAAGATTGGATTTGAAAAGAACATGTTTAAGGTGTATTGAAAGATTTGAAGTGTTGGGTGAGGAATTTGAGCAAAATCATGTATGGAATGAGTTTAGAATGATATAAGGTGAATAGGTTAGAATTGTTAGCTCATTTTGAGCTAAGGTGTTCTTAGTGTGCTCTTGAGAAGATTATTATCTTCATATTCAAGTTCAACAAAAGTGAATGTTTTATCCAAAAGAAGGAAGAGAAAGGGTGAAAAATTGTTGTACCAAGGAATCTACAAAGAAATCCAATCATATTCCAAGTGAAAATTAAAGAGGGGACCATTAGAGAGGCATTTTCGACCTTTGAACAAGCTAGAGGTTTGCCAGCTTGGTCTTAACCTACGCTTTTGGTGCGCCTGGTATGCTCCAAACCCATGGCCGCACCTCAAGGCAGTATCCAACTCCTCACATGCGACCAACCTGCTCTATACCTATATTCCAGTTGCTGCTGCAGTCCAAGGTAGTAGCTCCTACATTTAACTTGCTCTTGAACTGTGCCCAAGGTGTGTAACACACCTCAAGCGCAGATCAGCCTTTCCCGAGGCCAATCCAAGTTTCCGAATGCATTCTAACACTTCTAAACTCCAATTTTCTTAGGTTTGATTCCTACGTTTCCATTACTTGATTTTGTATCTCTTTTTTTGATTCATAAACTACTCAATAACTAATTAATTCATCTACTAAGTCGATTAATGAGTTCTTGAGTCCTATTTCTTTCAACATTCCTTTTCTTTCAATTTTTTCTCATTTTTAATTCATAATAGCTTCTTGACTTAAATCAGTACATATTTTCTATGATTCATTTCAAACAAGAATCCAATCCTATCAAGAGTAGCACTAGACACCTCGATTACCACACTAAGTATAAACCATCATTCAATATTTGTGATCGAAGTGTGAGGTAAACAAAGGTGTGAAGAGTTTGTGAGGTTAATTTCTCTTATGCTAATATGTTTGTTATTTTTATGTGTTTTTCTTCGTAGGTACAATGGCTATCGAAGGCAAAAATTTGCAAACCATGGATAACCACTCAATAAATGATATTTTAGCAGCCATTGAAACTCTCAATCATAAAATTAATTCTATGGACGCTAATATAAATTCACTTGACCTTAAAGTGAATTTTCTTGAATGGAGTGTATCCCTGATTGGTGTAATAGTGGATATCATCTAAGGTCAACAAAATAGATCACTATCTATACCTCAACACTACCATGATTCGACTAGTGGGCATTCTCCAAATCATTCATTTTCATATTTCCTCAGAAAACTGTTACCAAATGACCAATCCACCAATGTAAGAACATGATTCCATTCCTCAAGCCATTCAACCACTCTGACCTCAATTCAACCAAACACAACATGATGAATCTTGAACCCAAATAACCCAACCTTAACTAAACCAAATTCCCCCATTCCAAGCACCCCCTTAACAAAAAACAACCCATCCAAACAGAGAAGGAAAAAGGGGAAGAACAAAAAGCAAAGTTTGGAGCATTCGATTAAGCCGACATGTTGGTAGAGAAAATAAGAGATAGACCAATGGATCAATGAGGTTATCAAGGTCAAGGGGGAAGATTTGGTTTGGCGCCTAACGGTAGAGGAAACTTGGGAAACCAACCCCAATTCCATGATCAATGGAACCAACATGGTGGTAATGGAAGAGAAAACATGGGAAACTGACCCCAAGGTTATGATCAGGTAATAGGGATTGAGATGTAGGTATTAATGAAATAAAGGTTAGTCTCCAAATTTTCAAAGGCAAAAGTAATCCTAAAGCTTATCTCTCATAGGAGTCCTCTTGTGAAAGGATCTTCTACGTTAATGATATCACCAAAGTGAAGATAAGTTGCTATGTCATAGCCCATTTTGAAGGATATGCCAATACATGGTGGGATTTCGTCAAGATATTTGGAAATAAGTTTATTGAAGTACAACCCCCTCCATGGGATGCATTGAAGGTATTCATGATACAAAGGTATGTTCCAGAGAGGTATAGACGCGAGATACTTTCCAAGTTGTACAACTTGAGGCAAGGTAGTAAGTATGGTGTATTATGATGAATTCCAACAATTAATATTGAAGCTCGATCATCAAGAGAACATGAATCATAACATCATGAACTTCAAGGTTAGGTTGAACAATGATATCTCCACATGTATGACTATACACAAGTTTGAAACCATATAAGAAATATTCCAAATGGAGATTGAGAGGGATATCAAAAAAGGACATCTTACAAACCAACAAGGTACTCATCTACCAACTCTTGGAGTAAGAGTAAAGAGGTAGCATAATTATTATTGAGATGGAACAAGAATAAGGACTACAAGTCCAATGAAAACAAGCCCGTAAAGAAGACCACTCTAAAGTACCCCACCAAGAAATGAAGGTAACAAATATTCTACTCCTAATCCTAAAGGTTTTCAATGTTTTAAATGTCAAAGGTGGGGACATAAGGTAAGTGAATGTCCCAATAGGAGAAATATGATCCTTAGGGAAGGGAAATTGTATTACCTTAGAGAAGAGGTAGGATTGGAAGATAAGAATAATGAAAAATCCTAAGATAGAGAGGGGTACCAGGAAGAGAAGCAAGTGATGGAGGATATTGAAGATGCCTGGCCTCAAGATGGAGAGTATGAGATTCCAAATTTTTTTGTGAGGCGTGAAATAATTATTAAGGCAATAGATGACCCTAGTAAAAGGGAGAATCTATTCCATACTAAATGTCTTATAAAGAAAAATGTGTGCTCTTTAATCATTGATAACGGAAGTTGTGCTAATGTGGATAGTGCTACTTTGGTTTATTTATTCATGTTTCCCAAAACCAAATATGCCACAGCATACAAGTTTCAATGGTTAAATGATTGTGGTGAGGTAAAGATGACAAAACAAGTGGTGATTCAGTTCAAAGTTGGGAATTATCATGATGAATTACATTATGATGTGATACCGATGAAAGCTTGTAATTTCTTTATTGGGAGACCATGACAACATAATCATTTAACCAAGCATGATGGAAGGACTAATTTAAGTTTAATAGTCAGAAATTTACTCCTCATCTACTTTCTCCATCTCAAGTGAATAAGGGTCACCAAAAATTGATATAATTGAAAGAGAAGGGTAAGAAACAATGTAAGAAGGAGGACCAAATCGAGGAATAGTATGAGAAGAGGAGAAGGGAAGGTTGAAAAGGAAGATCCCTTGGCGATCTTGGGTAGGAACAAAGACATTTTCAAAGATCATGATGAGAACACACCCATGCTCCCCCTAGCCTATGATTTTAATGCTAACCACTTTACTTCTCCTATCCCCAATTCTATTTCCCTTGTTTTGCTGGACTATGGAGACGTGTTTCCTAAGGTGTTTCCCCAAGGGTTACCCCCAATTCAGATAATTGAGCATCAAATTGATTTTATGTCAGATTCTCAATTACCCAACAAATCGGCCTACCAAAATAATCCAAAGGACGCAAAAGAGGTACAAAGGTAAGTTGAGGAAATCCTCAACAAGGGATACTTCAAAGAGAGTTCATGTGTAGTTCTGGTATTGCTAGTGTTAGAGAAAGATAGAACATAGTGCATGTGTAGTGAATGTTGAGCCATCAATAAAATAACGGTGAAGTATCACAATTAAGATGACCCATGGCAGCCTAAAGATGGAGTGCTCACTCTTCGGATCAAGATATGCTATCAACTCTAGAGGTGAGATCGTGTCTGAACCTCTGGAACACTTTCTGCACTCAACAAAAGAAGAGTACAGGGTAGTATTAGTACAAACCACTATGTACTGGTAGGCATCATAGGCCAACCCAACTTAATAGGATGTACACAACATAATTTAGAAAAACAAGTAGACAGGCATCATCAAAATAACAAATTCTCATTGGACCAACAACACAGCAATAACAAGTCAACAATGCTCACAAACAAACCATATAACTAGCAAGAGCATAAATCATATAGTAAACATCCACAGAATCAACATAAGTATGTACACACATGCTATGGGACTTATTTTTGCCTAAATAGTCATGACCTGCAGGGAACAGTCTCTATTCATGTACCATACCAGCGTGGTACCCGATCCAACATAAATATAAACATACCATCATGGTACCCGGTCCAACATAAATGTAAACGTACCGGCATGGTACCCGATCCAACATAAATATAAACATACCGGCGTGGTACCCGATCCAACATAAGTGTAAAAAGTATTACTAATATCAATTTACACAACCTCACAGCGTACAACACAATGTACCAAGTTTACAAGTACACTTAAAGTCAAAAGAAAATTCCATCAAGTCAATTTTCAATAAACATTTATACACGAATCAACAATCCACACTTCAACAATTTCAAACATGTACGAATATCAATCCATAAGTATCCAATTTAGGAGCATACAAGTCTAAAATCCAATTAAACTGTAACCTACCTCAACCAAAGGATCCAAATACAAGATATCTTGCTCGGGCCTTGCCCTTTTGTAAAGCTTCTGAATGATTCAAATCTGTTCAAATATATAATTCCATAAGATTACTAATTTAAAGACACCTATTTTATAAATTCGTAATCAAAAATTTCTACCCTAAGACGTAAATATCATATTATAATTAATAGCCATTTGATAACTTTCTAACACCACAAGCTAAACCAAGAAGAAAATTCAATATTAGCACTACACGTTAATTGCACTGTAACAATGCAACAAAGTTCCACTTTATCATTAAGGCTTACTTTAGCCTACCATTCTGGACGTCATAGCCTCATAGGAAACAATTAAGTTATTATTATATCTAACTTTAATTAATCGCCTGTACATCTCTCACCATTAAATCAATTCAACCTAATTGTAATAATATAACAATGAATAGAAATCCTTTACAGTTGACTACTTTTCAACATCACTCACCTGCCTATTCACTTCACATAACCACGTAAATAATTGACAAAGAAAAAAATGTTTTGCTAACCTGATGAAGATACCTCCACAGCCGTGGAAAAAAAAGGGAGAAAAATAACGGCGCACGGTTCTGTTCTCTTTACCCTCACTATCTTATTATTATTATAAGATAATTCCTTTCACTAAAATTTATTCTTATACTGATCACCTAAATAAGTAAATAAAAATTTTGATCAATTAATATTTACTAGTTAACAAATTATTTAAAATAATCAAAACTTTCAAACACCTCAAGCATTGAGACTACTTATTCCATGAGTCATAATTTACGCACACCAATTACATAGAGTGATAAAATAGAGAAGATGAGAAAAATGTATAAACGATCAGGAGGGCATCGAGGCTGATGAATCGAATATAGAGACCATCAAGAATTGTCCAACTCCGAAATCCATTGGTGAAGTAAGAAGCTTCTATGGGTTCGCTAGTTCTTATAGGCAATTTGTCAAAGGATTTTTTACCATCACCACTCCTTTGACCAAGGTGATCCGTAAGGATAAACCTTTAAAATGGGGTGATGATCAAACCAATGCATTTGAAGCTTGGAATCCTATTAGATGTTTCAGATTGAATGTAATGCAAGTAAGGTATGAATAGGAACCATATTAATACAAGATCATAAACCTATTTCCTATTTTAGTAAATATCTCAAGGGCACAACTCTTATTCCACCTATGATCTAGATTTATACGCCTTGATTAGAACCTTCGGTAATTGGCAACATTATTTGTGGCCCAAGAATTTTGTTAGTTGCACCGATCATGAATCCTTGAGATATATCCTGGCCCAAGATTAACACAATAAAAGACATGTCAAGTGGATTGCTTTCCTGGAGACTTTTCCTTATGTAATTCAGTACAAAAAGTGAAATGAAAATGTGGTAGCCAATGCATTGTCAAGGAAGTATGTGCTTATCTCTACATTGTCTTCTAAATTGATGAGATTTGAGAGTCTAAAGACAATGTACCTTAGGACCCTAAATGTGCTCAAATATACCAACAGTATGAGACATGGTGTGGGGAAAGATTGGAGAGAAATAGTGCTTTTATGCCCTACTCCAAGTTTGATGGTTTCTAATTTAAAGGAAGAAGTTTATGTCTGCCCTCTATCTCATTGAGAGAATTGTTTTTAAGAGAGGCACATGATGGGGTATGATAGGTCACTTTGGATTGATAAGATCCTTGGAATCCTAGAGGAACAATTCTATTGGCGCAAGATGCATCAAGATTTTGCTAAAATTTGTGGCCAATGCATGGATTGTAGAAGTTCAAAATCTCAACTTCTCCCTCAAGGACTATACACCCCATGAAATACCCCGCATGTTTCTAAGCTAGGAAGTGAATAAGTATTCCTACTTATGAAATCTCCTATCCTGTGATTCATACTTGAGTACATGACTTACAATGAATATCCTAGTGATAGGATAGCTTATGATGCATTAATCATGTTCACATCAGTCACTTAAGGTAATACAAGATAAGAGTTTTTGAATCCATTAAGTTTTAGTGTTTGATTTTGCAAGGGTCATCTTTGAATGAGTATAACTCAATGTTAATGTGGTACTTTGTCTAATTTAGACCCACAAAATTGTAGAGAATCAAATTAGCTTTCCAACAATACTAATTTCACCTTAATCCAGTACCTGAGGGAGAAGTTATGCCTATTTTTGTGAGAGACAATAAGCATAGGTGATTGGTTAGGCGCCGCCCAACCCAAGCATAGGCGATTGGTTAGGCGCCGCCCAACCCAAGCATAGACGATTGGTTAGGCGCCGCCTAACCTAGCTTAGGCAATCACTTGGGCGCCGCCTAAGTCAATTTCAGGTGTCAAAAACACTCCGTTTTAAGTTGTTTTAAGGGTAATTAAGTCTTTTAACACTCCTTACACGTCTCTAAACTTAACCCTACAAAATATATAGCTTCTAAACATATTACAACCCTATTATCATCTAAAAGCTCATCATCCAAGAGCACTAAAAGAGAAAAACAACTAGGGTTGAGTAACTAAGCTTGAAGATCTGATTTCAAGGAAATTCCTCCGTCAATCATCAAGAATCTTTCCTTTTAAGGTATATGTCCGTTGATTTATGAATCCCTTTCATCCAGAAATCTCAAAAACCCTCTTTTTTATTATAAAGTATGATTTCTATATTTTTGGGTGTTGATGATCATGTTGTTGATATTGGGTGATTCCCGAGATGGAATCTTTATATGTTTCTTTGAATTTCATGATATCATATGAGTTGGAAACATGTAAATTTGTTTTTTCATGATGTATAATTTGATTATTTCACCTCTGCTTAAGATGTGCATGTAAGGTGTTTGATAAAATGCCTAAGAAACTATAAATCATGCAATATAGCTAAATTGTGACTAAGTGAAGGATTCATGATATGCCTTTACGTTCCAATGACTTCTATGTTGATAATGTGCCTTGTAAATGTTGTTGGAATACTCATGAACTATTTTTATTAGATTATGCTATGATTACTTACATATCCTACTTATGAACAAAATGTATGATAACCATGCAATCCGCATGAAGTTCCATGCTATTGGTATGTGTTGCCAATATGATTATGCAATGAACATGATATTAAGATTGTGCAAGTACTTTCATGTGATATGAAATTCGTTCCATGCAATAAATTTTTGATAACCATGCTTAATATGAGATCCCTACTTGTGATATTATAAATTATGGACTCTACTCTTATGATCAAGTCAGTCATCTGTGTCAGTTTCCTTCCATCGAGTCCTGGGGGTACTTGTACCAAGAAACTATAGTTGTGTGCCTAGATCCATGTCATGTTTCATGATATCCGAACTCAAGCTATGATTCCATAGACATTACTCAGTCATGTGACTCAGGAAAACCTCATGATCTTGGTCAGTTGTCAGATATCAGTAATATTCTGTCAGTCAATGGAATTCAGTAAGATTAAGTCATGCACAGTCAGTTATTCATGTCCAGTCCTTCCAGATGGGAGTAGAGGTTAGCACTGAGTGAACCCAAGGATGGGAACTCACCTGCCAGATCAGGGTATGATTCTTAGTATTCATCCTTGTGTTCTAGAACTACATAGCCAGCGTACGTTGAGACATCTTAACCCATCAAATTAGTGTTGATAAGGTGGCTTAACCCGTCAGTTTAGTGTTCCCACCATTCTCAGTGAGTACCCACTAGATAAGGGTCACTCACAGGTTGTCCTTACCTGTAGCACGGTATTGACACCCCTCCAATCGGGGCAGAGATTGGAACCAGCTTAGCCATAACAGCATACATGGGGCATGTCAGTTAAACACTACTTCCCACAGTTTCAGTATGAGTCTCAGTAAAAGAACTAAGGGCGTTCTTTAGATTTTAATATATACAGGACTGTCAGATACAGTCGTCCATGTTATTAGTTTCAGTATCAGTCATGACAGTTATTAGTAAACCAAGTATTAGCTTATAGGTCATGCTATCACGTATTCACGGTCCTAGTTTCTATATATGTGTGTTTGCACTCCCACGTTCATATTAGTCAGTCAGTGTTGTTCATGCATGAAACCCTTTATGTTCAGCCTACCTTCCTCGTATACTCAGTACCCCAATTGTACTGACAAATTTGTGTTATGGTGCTTTCTTTTCATATTACACCATAGGTTCCGAGAGACGAGCTCCAGCCCAGCAATAGCAGTAGCATTCCAGTCGCAGAGACACAGTGAGTCTTCATTGATTCAAGGACAATATGATTTAATACATTTATTTATTTCTTCATTTTAGTTTTATGGAGTTAGTTGGACACATGTTCTTTCAACTACTTATTCAGATAGTTTAGAGGATTTCAAATTCATGTTCAGATTTACGTTCAGATTGAGTTGTTTTTGGAATTTTCACCCACATGATTGTATTTAGTTGAACCTTATGGCCTTACAGTTCTATGTATTCCGCATTATTATATCATGATTTGTAGTATACAAGTACAGATATCATTCATGGGTTAGCTTGTGGTCCCTCGGGATCATGAGTATCGTGTAGCATTTCGATTCAGTGAATCTGGGTGTTACAAACTTGGTATCAGAGCCTAAGGTTCAATAGATTCCTAGGAAGTCTGAAAGTTGCATCTAGTAGAGTCTTGTACATGGGTGTGTTGCGCGTCGTATTTATGTGCGGGAGGCTATAAGATGTTTTAGGAACAGTCTCCTTTATTCATTATTCATGTCATGCTAGTGAGTATAATCACAAGTTAAACTCTCAGTCTAATCCATTCTTCTCTTATTCAAGAACATGGACCCAAAGAGAAGAAACCAGCCAGCTCCTCAGTCTGAAGATCCTTTGGGCGAACATATTTCCCATGCGGAGTGTAGAGCCGTATTTACCACACATTCTTAGTCCATAGATGCATAGAATGAATGGATACCAGTTATTTTAGTCAATCCAGTGACCATTCCCAAATCAGCTAGGGTTCGGGACTTCACCCGGATGAACCCTCCATCTTTCCATGGGTCTAAGTCTGATGAGGCCCCTCAGGAGTTCAGTGACCAAGTCCAAAAGGTCATTGACATCATGGGTGTTACTTCTATTGAGAGTGCTGAGTTAGATGCCTACCAGTTATAGTATGTTTCTCATGATTGGTACAAATAGTGGAAGTCTAAGAGGTTAGATGATACATGCCCTATCGAGTGGGACAAATTTGTCACAGCCTTCTTAGATAGATTCTTTACCCAGAAGCTGAGGGAAGCCAAAGTTCTTGAATTCATCAACCTCAAGAAGGGGAATATGACGGTTAGGGAGTATTCTCTCAGATTTACTCAGTTAGCCAGGTATGCTCCTCATGTGGTTGTAGACAATAAAGCTAAGATGAGCAAGTTTGTGTCAGGGGTCAACGATAGCGTGGTAAAAGAGTGTAGGTCTGCAATGCTGATCGGTGATATAACCTTAGCCAGACTCATGACCCATGCCCAACAAGTAGAAGAGCAGAAGTTTAAGATTAGGGGGAGGCAGACCAAGAGAGCAAGGTCAGGTAATTTCAACTTTGCTCACCCCAAGTCAGATGGAGGAAATCGTTCATAGTTTCACTCTAAGTCAGCCATTCCAGCTCCTTCCTCTACCAGTGCTCCAGTGCCAAAGTTTAGAGACGAAAATAGAGATAAAGTGCCAGGCTCTAAATCTTAGGGCAGTGTTAGCAGTGCCTGAACGAATCCTCTTTGTCAGACTTGTGGTAAGAACCACAAGGGCATTAGCAGAGCCGGTAGTGACGTCTATTTTTTTATGGCACGCCAGGCCACAGGATTAGGGAGTGTCTACAGTCAAGTCTTCAGAGTCAGCAAAATTATTCTACAACTCAGTCCAGTCGCCCAAACAAGCAGGGTGCCATTTCCAGTGCTACCAGTGGGCAACACCTAAACAGACTCTATGCTCTTCAGTCCCGGCAGGATCAAGAAAATTCTCCTGATGTCGTTACCAGTATGTTACAGATTTTCCATGTTCATGTTTATGCTTTGCTAGACCCAAGTGCATCCTTGTCTTTTGTTACTCCACACATAGCAGGTGATTTTGAAATCAATCCCAAAGTCCTAGCAGAGCCCTTCTCAGTCTCTACCCCAGTGGGTAAAACCATCATAGCTCAGTGGGTATACAGAAATTGCCCAGTTATGATATCTCAGAAATCCACATCAGCAGATTTAGTGAAGTTAGAGATGACTAATTTTGATGTCATTCTCGGCATGGATTGGCTTTATTCCTACTATGCCACAGTCGACTGCAGAAATAGGATAGTTCAGTTTCAGTTCCCAAATGAGCCCATCCTAAAGTGGAAGGGTAGCTTTTCAGCGTTCAGGGGTCAACTTGTTTCCTACCTTCGGTCACGGAAAATGATTTCTAAGGGGTGTGTGTATCATCTCATGCATGTTAAAGATTCCAGTTCTGAATATCCCAGCCTTAAAATATTCCCTGTTGTTAATGAATACTCAGATGTCTTTCCCGAAGATCTTCCAGGCATTCCTCCCAAAAGGGAAATAGACTTTGGCATAGACCTTCTTCCGGATACTCAACCTATTTCTATTCCACCATACAGAATGGCACCAGTAAAACTCAAGAAACTGAAAGATCAGTTGAAGGATCTCTTAGATAACGGATTCATTAGACCTAGCATTTACCCATGGGGTGCGCCAGTACTATTCGTGTGCAAGAAAGACGGTTCTCTCAGGATGTGTATTGATTATCGTCAACTCAACAAGGCCACAGTCAAGAACAGATATCCTCTTCCTAGGATTGATGATCTATTCAACCAACTTTAGGGTGCCAGTTACTTCTCCAAGATAGACCTCAGATCAGGCTATCATCAGCTCAGAGTTAGAGAATGTTACATTTCGAAGACAACTTTCCATATTCGGTATGGTCACTTTAAATTTTTAGTCATGTCATTTGGTCTTACCAATTCCCCTGCAGCTTTTATGGATTTTATGAACCGTGTGTTCAAGCAGTACTTGGACATGTTTTTGATAGTCTTCATAGATGATATTTTGGTCTATTCTCACATAGAGCGTGATCAGACAGACCATCTCAGGATTGTTCTTCAGAGTCTCAGGGATCACCAATTATTCTCTAAGTTTAGCAAGTGTGAATTTTGGCTAAGATGAGTAGTATTCCTTTGCCATATTATTTTTGATGATGGCATTAGAGTAGATCCTCAGAAAATCGAGGCTGTAAAAAACTGGCCCAAACTCGTATCTCCATCAGATATTAGGAGTTTCTTGGGTTTGGCTGGCTATTAGAGATGATTTGTTGAGGAATTTTCTTCTATTACATCTCCCATGTCCAGATTGACTCAAAAGAAGAATTAAGTTTTAGTGGTCAGATTCATGCGAGAAGAGCTTTCAAGAGTTGAAGACTCGACTCACCTCTGCTCCAGTTCTAGTTATTCCAGATAGTTCAGACGATTTTGCATTCTATTGTGATGCATCCAGAGTGGGTTTAGGTTGTGTCCTTATGCAGCATGGTAAGGTCATAGCCTACGCCTCCAGACAGTTAAAGCCACATGAGAAGAATTATCCTACTCATAATCTTGAGTTAGCAGCGGTAGTTTTTGCCTTGATGATTTGGAGGCATTATCTCTATGGAGTTCATGTAGATGTCTTCATAGACCATAAAATCCTCTAGTATGTCTTTTCCCAGAAAGATCTAAATATTCGCCAGAGAAGGTGGTTAGAGCTCTTGAAGGATTACGACATGAGTGTTCTTTATCATCCGAGAAAGGCCAATGTTGTGGCCGATGCTCTCAGTTGACTCTCCATGGGTAGTATTTCATGCATTGAGGATAGTAAGAAAAAGATGGCTCAGGAGATCCATCAGCTTTCCAGACTAGTCGTTTGCTTAGTCGATTCTTCAGAGGGTGGTGCATGTGTTCATAGTAGTTCAGAGTTATCTCTAGTTTTCGAGGTGAAAGCGAAACAAGATAGGGATCCTAGCCTTGTCAAGCTCAAAATGTTAGTTCAGAATTAGAAAGTCAAGGTTTTCTCCTAAGGGGAAGATGGTGTTCTTCATTGTCAGGGTCGTCAATGTATTCCAGGTGAAGATGAATTGAGGTAGCAAATACTTACAGAAGCGCATGGTTCGTGATACTCTATTCATTCAGGGGCCACTAATATGTACCGCGACATATGGGAGATCTATTGGTAGAGTGGGATGAAGAGAGATGTTGCAAAGTTTGTGGGTAAGTGCTCTACATGTCAGCAGGTTAAGATAGAGCATCATAAACCTAGTAGTTCCATGAAAGAGTTCACCATTCCTACTTGGAAGTCGGAAGAATTTAACATGTACTTCATGATGGGTTTGCCTAGAACTCATTATTAGCATGATTCAGTCTGGGTCATTATTGATAGAATGACCAAGTCAGCTCATTTCGTTCCTGTTCATACTTCTTATTCCATCGAGGATTATGCTAAACTCTATATCAGGAATTTAGTCAGATTACACGGTTTTCCATTATCTATCATCTCAGACAGCGGTACCCAGTTCACTTGTCACTTTTGGAAAGTATTCCAAAAAGGTCTCGGTACCCAAATCCATCTCAGAACCACATTTTATCCTTAGACAGATGGGCAAGCATAGAGGACCATTCCGACTCTTGAAGATATGCTAAGGGTGTGTTTAATTGACTTCAAGGGAATTTGGGACGACCACTTGCCTTTGATCGAGTTTGCATACAACAATAGCTATCATTCTAGTATTCAGATGGCTCCATTCGAAGCTCTCTACGGTAGGAGATGTAGATATCTGATTGGTTAGTTCGAAGTTAGTGAGGCCTCAATCATAGGTCCTGACTTAGTATTCCATGCCTTAGAGAAAGTTCAGTTGATCAGAGAGAGACTCCGAGCTGCTCAGAGCCGACAGAAGTCCTATACACATATTCGTAGAAAGGATGTCAAGTTCAAGGTCAATGACTATGTCTATCTTAAGATCTATCCCATGAAGGGAGTGAAGAATTTTAGCAAGAAAGGGAAACTCAGTCCCCGGTATGTCAGTCCCTTCACAATTCTTTGTCGCTTCGACAAGGTAGCTTATGAGATTGAGTAGCCTTCAGATCTAGCCTCAGTCCATCCAGTCTTCCATGTCTCTTTGCTAAAGAAATGCATAGGTGACCCAACAGTTGTTGTCCCTATTCAAAGCATCAACATTCAGAACAGCCTCTCTTATGAAGAGATTTCAGTCAAAATCTTAGATTATCAGACTCGTAGACTGAGGAACAAAAAAGTCCCTCTAGTCAAAGTTCTTTGGCGAAATCAGTCTTATGAGGGAGCTACTTGGGAAGCAGGAGGAGATATGTGTACCAAGTATCCTCACCTCTACCCCGCCAATTCAGATCAAGCTCAAGGTAACAGTTCTCCTTAATCTCATTCAGCTCACGTTTATGTTTCCAGTATAAACTTGGTACCTATTAACAGTTTCATACTCAGTCATGCATTCATGTGTCAGTTGTTAGTGCATGTTTAGTATGTTTAGCATGTCAGTCATGAGATCAATTTGTAGTTCTTCATGTTCAGTTCAGATTCTATTATGGGAACTCACCCGCCAGATCAGGGTGTGATTCTTAGTAGCCATCCTTGTGTTCCATAAGTACGTAACCAGCGTAGGTTGAGACATCTTAACCTGTTAGATTAGGGTTGATGATGTGGCTTAACTCGTTAGTTTAGGGTTCCCACCGTTCTTAGTGAGTACCCAACAGATAAGGGTCACTCACAGAGTGTTCTTACCCGTGGCACAATATTGACACCCCTCCAGTAGGGGCAGAGATTGGACCCCAGCTTAGCCATAACGGCATACATGGGGCATATCGGTTAAACACTACTTCCTACAGTTTTAGTATTAGTCTCAGTAAAAGAACTTAGGGCGTTCTTCAGATTTCAGTATATACAGGACTGTCAGATACAGTCGTCCATGTTATTAGTTTCAGTATCAGTCATGACAGTTATCAGTAAACCATGTATTAGCTTACAGGGCATGCTATCACGTATTCACGGTCCCAGTTTCTATATATATTTGTTTGCACTCCCACGTTCATATTAGTCAGTCAGAGTTGTTCATGCATGAAACCCTTTATGTTCAACCTACCTTCCTCGTATACTCAGTACTCCAGTTGTACTGACGCATTTGCGCTATGGGGCTTTCTTTTCATGTTACACCATAGGTTCAGAGACACGAGCTCCAGCCCAACAGAATTAGTAGTGTTCCAGTCATAGAGACACAGTGAGTCCTCATTAATTTGAGAACAATATGATTTGATATATTTATTTATTTCTTCAGTTCAATTTTACGGAGTTAGTTGGAAACATGTTCCTTCAACTCCTTATTCATATAGTTTAGAGGCTTTCAGATTTATGTTCAGATTTATGTTGAGATTGAGTTGTTTTGGGTATTTTCACCCACATGATTGTATTCATTTGAACCTTATGGCTTTACAGTTCTATGTCTTCTGCATTATTATATCATGATTTGCAGTATACAGGTACAGATATCAGTCATGGGTTAGCTTGTGTTCCCTCAGTGGCATGAGCACCGTATAGCATTTTGGTTCAGCGAATCGGGGTGTTACACCCCACTACCTACTCCTCAACACCCATGGCTTGACATCTCTATGGATTTTGTTTTGGCATTTATTAGGACAATGAGGGGTAGAGATTGCAATTTTGCTGTGGGTGATAGGTTCTCAAAATTTACCCATTTTATTCCATGTCATAAAGTTGACGATGCTTGTAATATGGCTTCTTTGTTTATTGAGCATGTTGTCAAAATACAAGGAATTTATCGGACCATTGTTAGTGATAGGGACTCTAAGTTCCTTAGTCACTTTTGGAGGTCGTTGTGGGATAGGTATGGAACTAAACTAGTTTCTCAACAACATTACACCCACAAATAGGTGGGAAAATAGAGGTGAAAAATAGAGCCTTGGGTTCTATATTGCGCACCTTAGTTAAAGAAAAAATGGCCTCTTAGGAGGACCACCTACCTCTAGTTGAATTTACTTATAATTGTGTTATCCATTTGACTATTGCTTTGACTCCCTTTGAATGTGTTTATAGTTTTAACCCCCTTACCTTTTTAGATCTCACTCCTTTACCTAGTGATGTGGTGATAAGATTATATGAAAAAAAGAGGGTGGAAACCATGAAGAATTTGCTTGAGAAGGTGAGAATTCGCCTTGGGAAAAAAATTAAGAGGTGGCCAAAAGGGTAAACAAGGAAAGAAAGCGGCTTGTACTTGAAGCGGGTGATTGGGTATGGGTTCACCACTGTAATAATAGGTTTCCAACTCAAACAAAATATAAATTGATTCCACGAAGTGAAAGTCCATTTCAAGTGCTTGAAAGGATAAACAATAATGCATATAAGATTGACCTTCCTCCATAATATCAAGTGCACAATACCTTAAATGTATGTGATATTTCACTCTTTGACATGATAGAAGATTATTACCCCTTGAATTTGAGGTCAAATTTTTCTCAAGATGAAGAGGATGATGCAATCTGGATTAGCTCTATGCCATTCACTAGAAGTCAAGTTCGGGAGATTCAAAGGATCCATGGATCGTTCATGAAGTAGTAGGTACTTTAAAAAGCCTCTTTACCATCAAGAGGCTGCCATTTGTTGATGATCACTCTCACATTGGTCCAAGGATCAGTGGAGGAGGCAAGGAAAGGCAAAACGGGTCTTGAATGCCCTTTGGAAAGGACTTGTACCAAAGGTTCTTTGTATACGCTCTACCATTTTAAGAGCGGATCAAAACAACCCCTAGTGAGCCTTTTCTTTCAATTGGGTCACTTTAGGCCCTAAAATTGTAATAAAAAGCCTAAACTATAAATACCTTTGAGGCTAGCTCATTCTCTTAGTTTTTCTTGAAGATAGATGAATTGATGAATATTTCTCCATTGAGTGAGAGTCATGGACAACTTTTGTTGAAATTTGATTTAGAAACGTTGGTTTAGAGGGTAGTCATCTCCCTCTTGGTCACGTAGGAATTAGGTGTTCGATTAGATTGTACTTGAGGGTATTAGAGTTTGACATACTCTTTTGTTCTTAGTTACTTTGTTTCTTGTATCTAATTACCTATCTTATTGATTAGCTTTACTTTTTGGTATCGTCTTTAGTTTTTGTAGTTTGATTCCATATCATACGTACCATTGAAATGGAATGATCAAGACTACTTTAACTAGGATTGGGCGTATTTTGGTTCAAATAAAGAAAAACAAAATATCAAATTCAAATCAAATTCGGTTTCAATTTTTCAATTTTTTGGATCGATTTTGGTTTCAAGTTTTAAAATTTTGGTTAAGTGATTCGATTTTTGAATTTTCAAAAAAGTAATTCGGTTAAATCGAAAAACCAAAAATATATAACAAATATATTAATATTTTATTATATTTAAATTATATACAATTCCAACTCAAATCTGATCTCTACCCAACAATAGGATCAAGTCCAACAATCCCAATACCCCTTACTATATATAAGTTATAACCCTAATTATGTAATTCATTATTCACTTCACAATTCTATCTCAGTGAACAACGATGCTTCACAAATCACAATTTGACCCTTTTATTTTTCAATCTCAGTTCTCACTTTCATCAACATACTCAATAATCATTAACATATTATTGAACTTATGTTATGGTTGTTAATGTTACACTATTATGACTTATGTTACACTATTGAAATTTTTGTTATACTTGTGGTTATTTTATTTAATTTCATGCATGATGGGTTATTTACAGTTGTGAATAAAAATCAGGTTTGATAAAGACTATTTTTCTAAAAAAAAATAACAAATTTCAAAAGCCCAGTCATGACAAAAAAAGGTCCACTACTTTCATCTTTAAAACCAAAAAAAATTAAAAACCAAACCGATATTATATAATTGAATCGAACAAATCGAATGTCAACTCCGAACTTTAACATATCATTTATTGTTAACAAGATTTAGCTTGACTTGACCCATAATATGATTGATTTCAGCGATTATAGTGTTATGGTGATTATGTAACCTATTAGGGTGCAAAACGTTACTTCATTAAGTTTTTATAATATAACTCATGTTTGATATAGCATGTGACTAGGTTGTCGATTAGTGAAACCAACAAAATTGATCGGATCATGGGTGAAATGTGTGTTATCATTAATTATTTTCCTTCATTGGTATTATAGCATAGGTAAGTTTATTTGTTTTCAAATAATCACAATCTTCTCCCTCAAAAAAACATTGTTGGGGGAGAAGATTGGTTAGTTATTAATTTATACAAAACAACAAGTTTAGATATTAAATTTTTTTGCGATTTATGAAATAAAATTTTGTAATTCAGTTAGATGCCGAAATATGTATGCACAATTATATAATATACAATTAGTTTTGGTTGGTGAATAAACTAAATCATTGTTAAAACATAATTTGTTTGGCTTTGATGTCTTTTAAATGAATCGCATGGTATGATATATTTTCATTCAACATGTGTAGTTGACTAAATTTATAGACAAATGGTTGTGTCATTTAAATAGAATATATGTTTATAAAACCCATGAAATAAAGAGAAAATTAGTTTGTTTTTAGTTTACTGATTCAAATTATTGCTGGATCTATTGAAAAAAACAAACCAAAAAAAAATGGGGAGCACTGAAAGATGTCATGATTATTGTAAGGTGTGGACTTCAGTGGATATTTTTTAGGCAATGAAAATCAGCAAATATAATATCATTCATTTTGCAATTGATTCTTCAATAACCCCCCCCAAAAAAGGAGGACTAAACTGGAATTTCTTTTTTCCAAAATGATAGCAGATTCTTTTTATGCACAAAGTCATAGAACTAACACTAGAAGCATGTCTCAAGCATAGAATACTTGGTGGATCATTGTATAATATTTTGTACTTGTATATGTTACAAGAATTATATTGAAATTTAAATCACATAAATTTAGTAAATTTTTTAAAACGTTATTACTTATGACTAGTTTTATGAGTGCATGAGTGCATACATAATGTAAAGCTATATACAAGTGTGTGTATCAAGTTGTGTAGTTTGTAATTTTGTTTTACATAAATAGAACAAATCATAATGCATTAACTTAGTCCAATTATTTTTATGACGTTATAATTTTTCTATAACTATGTGTACTTTCATGATATACAGAACCCTAGAGGTTATATGACACAATTCTTATTGAAAATTTTTATATTTGTTATAATTTTATTGTTAATCTCAAATTTAAAATAAATATTCTTTACTTGATTATATTAAATTATTTTCTTTTTCATATTAGAATCTAGATGCTTTTGATTCAAGATCCAATGTGAAATAAAACTTTAATCTAATTCAGCATAACCTAAAAGAGCAAAAGGCTCTTTAGGCTTTAGATGTGTCTATGATACCTTATATTGTAGCTACATTGTATTTTGACACATACAAGATAATCTTATATGATTTTAGTAAATTAGAATCTTATTTTCAACTCCAACAACACTATTTTTTTTGTATCAATTAATAATGCAAATATACTACATGCTAGATTTGGTCTTAGCAGTTAAGAAAGAAAGAACATTTATCCAAATAAATTTCACTTCGTGTTATAAATAATGTAGATTTGTCTACTACCGACATTGTCTAGCTAAAATAAATAGTAAACTTTATTTGAAAAATTTAATTCAACCATACTCCATTGCAATTTATTCCATCTAACATCAATGATTCAAACAATTGTAACTACTTTTAAGTATTATTCCACACTTCTAGAGGAAAAAAAAATCTTAGTATAGTTTTTGTTTCTACTCTTGATTTTGTGCCCTTTTTGTTCGTAATCTTTTTTCCCAAATAGAAAATTGGGTCTAAGAAAACCACATATATCTTTCTATGATACTTCTTACAGTTCAAGGGGTTATGTGCTCATAGGTATGATCTTAGACAGTGACTTTATAATATGATTTGTGTTTGATAGCATGTGATTATGTTGTCAACCAGTGAAACAAATAGAATAAATCTAGGAAGAATGGTGTGCTCTTGGTTGATTGTTTTCCATCAAGTAGTTATTTTACTTTTATCTTTTTTGTGATTTTGTAACTTTATCCTACATATCAATATTAAGATATTATCTGTGTGAAATTTTGATTGTTCCTCCTTTGTTAGCTACTTCTCTATCTACAGGTTCTCCTAGTGTGTAGTAGCATGTGTAGACACGTAAACTTTATTGAATCAAATACATATAAAATTTGAATTTGATCCATATTTTATTGGATCTAAAATTATTTTAGGCTGTCAAAATTATAAGCCTATTTTATTCCTCATCAAGGTCCAACTCACTTTGAAGTCCAAACTTATGTCACGTATCAAGTGATGTGACATCCCCGTTAAATTAAAGACGAACAAGACAAGGCCACCCATTCAATAATGTGGCATGCCATTTCAAGTTCATTATCCAACGAAATATCGTCAATTGTCCTAAATGACATATTTGTGACCAATCACAAGCAACCTTATCATACAATATTTGCGATATGCTTGATAATTGAATGGACAAATCAGAATGAGGCAGAAGTGGTTATTTACACTTAGACTGCCTACCTCCTACAACTATAATACGAGAGTTATATAATTCATTGAGGTCATTCTTCAAGCATTGGAGGAAGCATCTACATCAATTACACAGTTCATTATAAGAATCATCAACGAAGTTCTGCCCAGAGATCAACTCGATAAGATGAAGTATTGTCCAACATTTCTAGAGATCCAAATGTATTTCTAGGAGGTTCAAATCATCCTATATTCAAGAACACTCTACAAAAGTCCCTCGAATTGCAAAAAATTCATAGGAGATAAGAATCAAGAGAATAATAGAATTGTACTCACAAGATTCATTTAAATAATTTTTTTTTATTTATTTATTATTGTAAATAATTTTTAGAACGACAAAAAATTATTGTAAATAAATAGTGGCACCCCAGTAGGACCAATTCTGCCCTTTATCACTTCTTTCTATAAATTAAAAAACCACAAATTTAACTACTGTGATGGACTTCACAAAAATAAATGATGTTTCATGTAAAAAGTCTACTACTGCCACATCTACTACGATCAAACTTGTTGGGTCCATCAATTGACCCAATCTCAATGCTTGTTGTTCGGATCGATCTCAATACTTCAACTTTTTGGAGATGAAAAAAGGAAAAAATCTCAAATTTTAGTTGTAACTACAACCTCCGAGGACAAACTTGCATCAATATTATCAGATAAACTATCTAAAACTATCTTCAACTTTGGAGAATTTTAAGAATTAACGAATTCTCCAACTTCAACGAAAGCCAACACCTTCATGGTTGATGCAGTTGACATGGATGAGAAGTTTGCAATAATGGAGCAAACCACTAAAGCCTTGAATAAGTTTTTTGATGAAAAAAATCTTCAAATCACCCAACTTATAAGCAAGTTAGATCTCTACAATCTTGGAGTATCAAATTATAATCTAACACAACAAGAAAAAGTTGATGGTGAATCTCTCATCAAGTCAAGTGATAATCAATGCACTAATCGATTCACTTCAGTGGCCAATCTAATAGTTCAACAACTACAGTATATGATTATGAATACCATCAAGGCGCAATACGGTGGTTCATCACAAAGTTTCGTAGGATACTCAAAGTTGTATTCTAAGAATATTAAGGGCTTACCAATGCTAATTGCATATTAACTGTCAAAGTTTCAATAATTTGATGGAAAAGGAAATCCAAGGAAACACATTGCTAATTTTGTTGAGACTTGTACCAGTGATGGTATACATGGTGATCTTCTTGTCAAGCAATTTGTTCTCTCTTTTAAAGGCAATGCCTTTGATTGGTACACAGACTTGTAGTCTGAATCAATTAATTGTTAAGAGAAACAAGAAAGTAAGTTCCTAAATTATTTCTACCACACCCACGTATGTTCAGCATGATGGAGTTAGCAAACACAAGAGGAAATAAAGATGATCCTGTAATGGACTACATAAATATCTGGCGAACATTGAGCTTTGATTACAAGGATCAACTTTCTGAAACTTCTGTAGTTTAAGTTTGCATTCAAGAGATGCATTAGGGCCTTTTTTGTATCCTCCAAGGAATTAGGCCTCAAACTTTTGAAGAATTAGCTATGGACGCTCATGACATGAAGTTAAGCATTGTAAGTCATAGAATGGTGTCACCTATTTTTTATCCTACGAAAAAGTCATGAAATTCAAGGACTCATCAGAAGACAAAATAGGGGAATATATGGAAACAACTGTGAGTTTTATGAAGGCCTTCACAAGACAAAAAATAAAAGAGAAATCTCAAAGTCAACAAATGTGAGAAGTGAAAAATAAACTAACCTTTAAGGAGTTATAAGCAAGGATATATCCTTTTCCAGTCTGTAATGTTCCTGCATTTCTTGTGGAGTTGGTAGCTAAAGAATTCATTGAACTTCCTAAATCAAAGCAACCAGAAGAATCTAACAAAGTCGACAATCCTAATTACTGCAAACTTTACTGCATTGTTAGTCATCACACCACAGAGTGCTTCATCCTAAAGAAAAATATCATGATGTTAATACGAGAGGGAAAGATCATCATTGATAATGGCAATGTAGTTTATGCAAATCATGTTAGCACCAAACTTAACCATAAAAAGGTTATATTTCAAAAGTTCTACAAATCATGTGCCCTGTGGTATCACTAAAAGGTGAAGGAATCATAATGCTACAATTTAGGAGATTTGACCCAATTGGGGTTCCCGCCCTAAATAAAATAACAAGCAAATATCTGTCAAATTACCTCTCCAAAACAAAAAAGGGTGACACTAGACATTGATCGCTTGCAAACAAAAAATGTCAAAGGACTTCTAGACTCCAACTTCAAAAAGTTGACACAAGATCAAGTACAAATCTACTTCAACTAATAGGGGAAATAAATACCAAAATGAAGTGAAACAATACTTTATTACAAAGGGTTTGGAGGAAAGTTATATTACAAGAATTCTTCCACAAAATGCTTCTCAATGCACGAGCTTAAATAGCTAGTTAAACCGCTCCTTGATGCACGAGCCTAAACTACAAGTTAAATCGCCCCTCAACGTATGAGGCTAAACTACAAGTCAAATCGCTCCTCGATGCATGATCCTAAACAGCAAGTCAATTTGCTCCTCGATGCATGATCCTAAATCGCAAGTTGAAATACTCTTCGACTCATGAGCCTAAACTGTAAGTTAAAACGCTCCTAGGTGCATGAGCCTAAACTATAAGTCAAAATACTCTACGATGCATTATCCTAAACTAAAAGGTAAACCACTCCTCGATGCCTGATTCTAAATTACAAGTTGAAATACTCCTTGACGTATTATCCTAAAACAACAATTTGAACCATCCTTAGCGCATGAGCATAAACTGTACGTCACTGCTGCACGCATGATTCTAAATTGTCAACAACTATACAAAAAGAAAAAAAAAAAAAATTAACTCATCATCCTGAACTATGACTTGATCTTCTTATCCGGGGTACGTTGTAATTCTTAAAAAATCTAGAATAATGTTAGAACCATGTTTCAAGATCATGCAAAATAAATTATAGTGCTTTGGTAGTTTTTGAGTGATTTTGATGCATATTACGATCTCAAATGAATCCTAGCTTTTAGATAAATCAAAATATCCCTTATAAGTTGATTTTTTAGAAAGAATGTTGCTATAGTCAACTTCCAATGAGTATAACTTCTGTATTATTAAGAGTTTTTAATCTCAAGACCCAACAACAAATAAATAATTGAATTATTTTTCCAACAATTCTAATTTTGCCTTAATTCGATATCAAGGTAAAACGTTATGTCCATTTTACCAGAGAGGTGTATATTTGCTGAGGTGCGACGACCAAGGTGACGAACCATCAAGCCAGTGAAAGGCCGTCAACCCAAACAATCAACCTTAGGCAGAAAGGTTGAATTCTAGCGATATATTAACGGTTGTAGTGACGTTCAGTCACCTGAGTGACAGTTTGTCACCCAGACCATCAACCGAGGCCATTCAGTGCTCAAATAACATTTTAAATGAGGTTTTTTGGTCCTTTTCCACCCTTTCTAACCCCTATTCCCATCAACCTAAAAATCATAAACTTCCCATTCACTCTGAATATCAAATTAGGATTTCCTTTCAAGATCATTCCTCAAGAACAAGCCTCAAGCCCTTCTTTAATAAAACAAAGAAATTATGTTTCCCAATCCAAGAACATTCAAGAAAAGTTAATTCACTTTCAATATTAAAGCTTTAAGGTATGTTAGATTTTCATACATGGGGCATTTTCACTCATGGAGTCCAAGAACCCATTTTCAAGTTCAAAGTTATGATTTTTACATGTTAATATGAATTATATCCATGAAATTTCATAAATTTCGATTATGTGTCATGTTTAGAAAGTAATTTGGTTGAAATTTCCCTTGATACATTTGAATTGTGATATTCACATGTTAAATCCTTAACCATTGTTTTTAATATGGAAATTATGTGATTATTACATAATTTAATTATTCACATGCTTTAACTCATGACCCTGTGTGTTTTATGAAATGCCTAGACGAATGGGTTTTGAACAATGACTACTTATGATGTCCTTAAAGTTGTATGATGGTTCTATTATTATTGCTATCGAATCTTGGGGGTTATGAATACCCAAAATCTTAGTTGTTTACTTAGTCTCAGTATCTTCAAAATGGTTTCAGATATGTTCTGACATTTCCAGTTTAATCAGTTATCATAATCAGTTAAACTTAGATTATTTCAGTATTTCGAGTTAGTTCAGTTGGGTGTAGCATTTAGCACCAAGCAAATATATTGGTGTCTTCCCCGTCAGTAAGGCAGAATCATTAGAAGTAGTCCTTGTATTCTAGAAATATGTAGCTAGCGTAGGATATGAGGAGTCATGTCTCAGTTTAGGCTTGACTTTCTCTTAGGGGTCACTCGTCATTTTAGGCTTGATACCCTGATCATTTGAGAAATCAGTTTAGTGGATCCGCACAACCATTTTTAATACCCATGGCACGATACTGAGACCCTTCCAACTAAGGTCATAGGTTGGACTCTAATTGGCTTATATTGGAGAATGTCGGTTAGATGATAGCTCCCACAGTCTTAGACTAGTATTCAGTAGAGAGTTCATTTTTAGGTTTGCTTAACCATAGCATACAGTTACCAGTTATGCGGTTATCAGTATGTCAGTATTTTTATTTATAGACTATTTCAAAATAATATTATATGTTTGGTCATGCATTCTCAGGTCTCACAATTTTCATGCATTTATATTTAGTTACCTCATGTTATTAATTAAGTCAGTTATTATTCATACACATGAACCCCTGTATATTAGTATAACATTATCTAGCATACCATTACATTTAAAGTACTAATCATATACTTATTTCTTGTGCTATGATGTTTAATATCATGAGTTTGAATGCTTAGGTTCCCAATCGTACTTAGATATTCTAGCTCATTAGCAATCAAAATAGTGGTGAGTCCTCATCTATCGAGGACATGGTTTTTATTTCAGTTCATTTTAGTATTTTATATTAGTTAGAAAATTGGAGATAGTTGGGGCCTATCCCATCAACTCTCTTTCAGACATTTTAGACAATCAGTGAGTTGTTGGTCTTTTCAATAAGATTTTCAATATTTTCTTCTATGTTTCAGACTTTTGGGTTTTCATTTGTATTACTTTTAAATTTTAAACTTTAAGGCATATTCATTTATCCCGCACATGTGTACTTCGTTATTATTATTCAGTGACACATCAGGTACCTGTTCATGGGTTAGCTTGTGGTCTTTCGAGACTGTATGCATTGTGTGGAGTCTAGGGTGTATTTTTAGGGTGTTACAAACTTGGTATAAGAGCCTAAGGTTTTTGTCACGACCCGAATCGGGGCCCTGACTGTGAAGAAAATCCCGAACCATGAAGGTCTGGATACCCTTCACTCTCTGTTAATCATGCACAATATTCATAAGTTATAGTAAAAGATACGGAATTGTAAATCATTACAGAAACATGTCCATATTCTAAGTTCAATTAAACTATGAAAAATGAAATCTAATATTAACTAAACAACATCTGAACCAGTCTGTGAAATCTATACTATATCTAAAAATGACAACTGTCTGAAACTGGGACACGAATCCTAGTGGACCTAAATCAAAATAAATAACATAATCTGAAAGACATAGGCCTTATATATTAAAGAAGGTTCACCAACTGCACATATCACTACTATCTGAAAACTCTACGGCCTAGCAGGACCTCTGAACTGAGCTTAATACCTTGGGAGGAAGAGGGGTCAATACAAATGTATTGTTACGCAAAGTAATCCGAAATAAAGATTTTATATAAATAAAATAATGGAGATCAATTTTTCCAAACATCATACATAAAATAGTTTTCAAAACACTTGACCATCGTTTTGAAAATCATAAAAACCTTTCTGTCAATGCAATTTCTGATCATCATATTACTTCTGAGTTAGGTGGTATACCCCTACAAGTCTAAAACCCCATGGGCTATATGGAGTCTTCCATTGACTCAGCAGGGAAGCCCCCAAGCCAAGTGTGCCGCAAGGTTTAGAGTGTCTGAGTCTAATACGCCACAGGGTACTAGGCCAGCATAATATAATATACCCAGAACGATAAATTACGGTTTTGGGCAGTGAGTTTTCTAAACTCGTGCCTTCTTCGAGGGGCCACCTAATATCACTTTATGTCCAATTTTATCCATTTCTAAACATATATCATCCTAAAATCTTATGTCATAAAAATTTGGTTTCTATGTTTGTCTGAGTCTGTTATGGCATTGTCTATTTTGGTATTGTCATACCCAGACTTGCAAGTTGTAATTCTGAGCCATAATGCATTAACCATAATTCTTTCATTAAAAGTCAATTCAGACCACCCAACATTTCCAATAGTATGAGATAATTTCATGTTCCGAAACTTAAGTCAAACTATGCAAGAATTCTTTAAACATATGGCGGTCATCTGTTTTTCACAAAACCATGCACTCTTTCATTATATGTATATTCAACATTTATCAACATGCATAACCCCCTCTTTTGATTTAAAAATCATATTCAAGTCTCTGTATAAATCAAGACACTTCGTATCATGCTCTTCAAGATGCATTTCAAAACAATCCATAGTATATCATGATTAAAGGAAAATCATAATAAAAGAGGGATTTTTCATGAGTCATGCTCTCAATTTAATTACCAATCTTTAAAACGTGTGCTCAAATATATATACAATTTCCAATCAATTTGGGGGAAGGTCTAAAGACCAAAACAATACCGTCAAAACTTCTAAAATATGATTATATTCATAAATCCAAAACTCTATTCTAAAAATCATGATTTCTATGCCCATGAGATTTTAGGAAAACCCCGCGTACCTTAATTTATGACTCTTGAATGATCTCTTGCTTTAGGAATGCAATTCGACCAATTGATGGATGCTTCATTTAGACCTCGCAATAGGGATTCCGAATCTCAAAGAATTATTAAAAACCCACGGCAAAATCTTAGGGTATTTGGGTTTTTAGTTTGAAACCCTTAAGAGAGTTTCTTGTAAATTATTTTGAAGAAAATATGAATAATGTGGTAACTTGGGTGAAAAATCCCATGTTTAAGCTGATGGGGGGGTGGAAATTACCCAACATAACCTTAATGAGATGGAATAAAATATAACTAGGAGCCTGATTTTACGGGCCTCCGCGATGCGCTACTATTGTGGTGGCCTACTGGAAAAATAATGAATGGGATTCTTGGGGTCACCGCGATGCGGACCCATCACGTTGTCCCACTGTTTGGGACCTGGAACTTCAGCGCGACATGCCACAATCACGCTAGGCTACTGGAATTTGACAATTGTTAAATAGACCACCTCTGCGACGCACCAAGTACCAAAATGATGGTGTTTTTTGACTAGGACTAAAATTAGCCATAACGTTTTGCCCAGGTATCAAATTTGGGTGAATCTTATATCGAAGGAAATCTCATTCAATTTCCCACACTACATAATTGATTAACATGGAAAATTTACATAGGATTTATGGCTTTTGGATCATCTACGCATAGAAATGACGGTTTTCGTTCTAGCCCTAAATACAGGGTGTTACATTATCTCCCCCTTGGGACCATTCGTCCCCGAATTATGGGTAGGAACATTGAATCTTAATGGTATGGAATAACACGGACCTAATGTGTCTTCTAAGAAAGGTTATAACTGATCTGAAACATTTAAAATTCTATTGTGAAACTGAATTCTGACCTAACTTGACTTTACTTGCTTCAAAAAGTTGATTCATTCTGAGAGTTTATGATTCCCACCGAAGTGTTTATGCTCAAATCATACACATTGGATTTGGAAGTGATAACTTTTGTAGGTATGAATCATGAGGCAATAAGATTTAGATTGTATAAAGGTATTAAACTGTCTGAGCTAAAATAGCTAGAAAAATTTAAGATAATGAGTTGAACTCTTACGAACTGAGTCATGACTAAATAAATGAATATAAAACATGATGCTTGGACTAAACTAAGTCACAACTTACACGGATGGAATAGATTATCTGTTGGGATGGTCATATGCATTGGATTTCAGATAGTAGGACTGGGTGAAAAGGTGGAAAACCACAGTAACTTGTCTGCCTGACTGCTAAACTGAATTATATGGGACACTTATACTTAAATAGAGTATCTCTTCAACACTCTTTCTAAAGAAGTTCTAGTAGCGTCAGGGAGAAAAGAATCCCTGACATGAGTTACACAAGACATCCAACTAAGGAATCACAACAATGACACAACTCTATAGCATGGAATATAGACATATAACTCATAAACTAGGATAGAGTTACCAAACCTTAGGCAATGCAACTTCTTACTTTCGAGATCACCACACTTAAAAAAAATACTATCTCAACTATAATTTCCCCTTAAACACCATGCTCATTGATTCCACTTATTTTTCTTACATAGTCGCTGATATTTCCATCTACTAATGTCTCAACTAAAATAAATCCCCTCATCATCTTTAATCCTAACACAAAATCACAAGACGCACCACATAATACTGTAGTTTTAGTCTGAATCATGAATTTAACACACCCTACATTTCACAATTTCTCATCTCCTGCATAATTTTTATTGCTACTCTAGCAAGCACCTACAACTTCATATTAAACATTCACAAACACTCAAGGAATCCATCCATAACCATAAAAACATGACATTCAAGCCTATCTCCATACCCACATATGTACTTCGAAACAACCACTTGATGTGTGAGCTAATGCTAACACATTTGAGGCATTTAACTAAGAATAACTGCGAAGTCTTAAGCAAATTTTGTAGTTTTTGATTGTTTTATGTTTGATTTTTCAGTAGAAGCTAAGATGCTAGATAACCAACAAGAATGGAAGAAAATGAGCTGAAATCTGAAGTAAATAAAGACGAAGTATGGCTGACGACATTTGTAATAAGTCGTCAGCCCTATGATAAGTTATTAGCTTCATCGTCAGTAGTAGACAAAGAATTGGCCTAAGATAAAAGTTGTCATGACATTTTGTGATAGGATTTCAAGGAGCTGATAAGTCATCAAGATTTTCATCAGCCTAAGGGAGAACATGAGAATTGAGGAAAAGCCTTGACGACATTTGTGATAGGTCGTCAAGGAGATGATAAGGCATCACCATTTATCTTCGGTGTTAGGCAGCGAGTACCAAAGGCATAAAGGAAGCTGATGACATTTGTGATAAGTCGTTAGCCTCCTAATAGGCTATCACAAATGGTGTCACCTAATCCGAGGAATTTTTGAATTTTGTTATTTTGTTTCCATAATTAGGGTGAACTATTTAAAGCCTTGTTTAGGGTTTTCTTAAGGGCCCCGAACAACTTTTGGGAGACATATATTTTTATTATTTTCTCTCTCTAGAAGCAATTACTTTAAAGAGATTTTAATCATTACTTTGGGATTTCTACTTTGATCAAATCTGAGAAACAGTTGTTACTATTCATCTTGCAGTAAGTTCATCTTTCAAAGCATGAAATCAACTTGTTGTATCGATTATTACATTATGAGTGGCTAAATCCCTTTTACCTGAATTATGGGATCTAGGGTTAAGTCTTGATAAGGTACTAAGTGTTGAAGATTCGAAAGGTAATAGGACTCCTTGATCATTTCAAGATTTTAATTATTGTCTATTGGTTGCAAACGATAGATAACACCTTTTT
This sequence comes from Capsicum baccatum var. pendulum, assembly GCA_030864225.1. Taxonomy (NCBI): domain Eukaryota; kingdom Viridiplantae; phylum Streptophyta; class Magnoliopsida; order Solanales; family Solanaceae; genus Capsicum; species Capsicum baccatum. Next base: position 142,516,658 of record CM061552.1, read on the forward strand.
TGATTTGCTTGAGAAAGAAATCAAATATAGTGGGAAGTTAATTATCAACAAGGACTTGGACACACTAAACTTACATTTAATAATCAACATTGTAACAAGCTTGATTAACCTGAGGTGAAGTCTGGTTAATAAATATAAATTCCCTAAGCCTAAGAGGATTAGGAAATTAAATGCTTAAGTTGATCGAGAGACATTTAGGCATAACTTCGATAAAGATAACATGTTGTCCTACCTACTATGAGAATTTTGAACTACTATTAGCTTCTGTCAAGTACCAAAACCCATGGTGAACATAATTCTGGTTTTCCATAAACTCTTGATTACAAACACTGAAACTAAAGTGACCAACAATTATTTGCTAATCTCCAAAATCCCCCATTTTGTCTTTTCGTACCAGTTGTTTAAATTTAACTTGTAGCTTTAGTTTCAAACTATTTTAATCGCCACGTACATTTTTCCCTGTTTATTTGAACCTGACTCCAAAGTTGGGTAAATATATTGACGACGACCACCTTGCACTAAATTGACCTGTAAGTTGAGCGTTATCACCACTCATAGAGAATCTTTCTCATATTCTCTAATACTTCCATCCATAACAACTTCCCTACACTATTCAGATGATACACATAAAATATTGTCAACTAACCAAGCCATGCACGAAATCTCGCCTCAAAATTATTTCAACTTATAAACTTACATAACACAAGCGTACACCAATTTTTCCCTAATAAAACACACAAAATTCAAACTAACCTTAACACGTATCAAAGACTCAGCCTCAATCTTACTCCATAATTACCACCTTAACTCAAATAAGCATACAACCATCTTTCATCAACAAGAAATGTTTACTCTTGGCCATCTAAACAACTTTTAATCGTCACTATCTAGACCTAAGGAAAAAAGGTCACTGAAAATTAGAATATAGGGATCCGCAACATAAGGGGAGTACTAAGCATAACTTGATACCCTACTGAGGCGTGAGGAATAGAGCTCTCACGGCATGGACTTATTAAAAAGATCTAATCTAAGGACATACATGATATAAATCTGAATTTTTACTAATCATTAAGAGTATCACATGTGCACAAGAGTCATGAACTGCATGACCTGAATTTTTGGGATTCATAACTTACTGAAAGTGATTCTGACTGCTGAACAAACTGGGAACTCATCATACTAGGAACTAGGAGAGTATTTGATTCCTTATCATATGCATGAACATGAGTCATGAAGCTGAAACATAAATCCTAAGTATGTATCGGAATAACTAAAGTAGACTTCTGAAATAAGAATAGATGGAGCATCATTCTTTCTCAAGGCCACAACTTACTGGCACATCTATTAGCATCTGAAAACTTGAATTAGTTACTTGTTCTATCATCTCCCCCTTAGATTTAAGCCATTACTCTAAGTTTGCGAACCACTATATAAACTCTGGTATAAACTGAAATCACTTTACTCTAGATTTGGGGATATGACAATACACATAAAACTAAACTTACCCTGTAAGACGGTATCTTCATGTATATTAACCAATGCTAGTACCTCCTTCTAAGATTCAACGTTTAGGTTTATATAGCCCCAAAAGTCATCATATAATAGCTTAAACATTCACCAACTTAGATTCTCCTAACACTAAATATGGATATCTACAAGCCTTTGACGGGCCATACCACTTCTGTCATAGTCTACCAGTATCATGCCTGCAAACTTATATTTCTAAGCCATGAGAATCAAGATCATTAATCATAACTTCTTAACTTGGACATTTAGAACACCATGTAATATCTAACTAGTCTTTCTCCATCTAGCAACTCAATGTTACTACTAACCATACTCAATATGCAATAGCCTTAGAAAATAATGCAGCCCCATAGCATCTTGGGCATACTTCTTCTTCATACTTACAACATCAGACTTGATTATGAATCAAATAAATTTAAGCCCTTGTATACAATATTCAAGCCTACTAGATCACTTTAACTCAACTAACACTACCACATCAATTCATTATATCCGCCTTGATCACAATCTACTATTCCAACTTAGTGTCTAGTTCTAGCTGTGATGAACTACCACTTCATATTCTAGCTATGATGAGCCACCACTTCATACAATGTTTCTACATGTAAAAATATCAAGAAATATTAATCCACCAAAACTTCATAACAGTAAGGATCAATCACAATCCTATTATCTATCTTATTTAAAATCCATTAACACATCTTCTTTCTTCACATCATTACTATCTACCCCTTTAATACAGCTAAACTTAGTTCATGGCTCCATAAGTTTCAACTAAACTCCCTCGTACAACCTCAGGGGAATTAAAAATTAACACCACTCATCTACCAAGTGCCTTCATCAATAACCAATAATTTCCTTGTACGACAAACACAGTCAACAACTCTTTTCATACTTCAAGTAAACAACAATTCACCTTAACTAATAACTCCTTCTCTACCTTACCTTCTACCAAACTAACACACAGGGATGTATCACTTCATTACCAACTCAATCATATGCAAAAATATTTGGCCATACATGTATTCAATAAATTTCCCTTACTACTTTTATTGCCATTATGCCACTAAACCCCAGTTCCAACCAACACAAGAAAAACAAGATGAACAACAAGATGCTAGTGAATTAAAATAGGCCCCACACGACTCCACTAGAATTTGATTTTATGTTTTTAACAAGAAATGAGATAAATGACAAGGTAACTATGCTAGTGAATCGAAAGACCCCCATACAGATTCACTAGACTTTCAATTTCAACAACACAATGATAAGAAGATTACAAGAGATAGAAACTCGGCACACATCATTCCATGATCTAAGAATACATATCTTACTCTGTACAAAAAAAATCTGAGTTAAACACTCCCCCCACAGACTACCATACAATCCATACATGATACTAGCTACCATATTAGTCTATAACTATAAATGGTAAATTATTCTCAAACATCAGTTATTCAACTAAACACATTTATCTACACAAAAGTCACCTTACTCTGATTTATAGCCTTGCGACTTCACATCACTAACTTCTTGGTCCAATACTACTACCAATAGGTCTTGACACCATCACTTTAACTTATACTACTACTCAGGTAGAAATACAGTTCTAATATTCTGCTACACATCATTTCTCTCGAAGCATGACGTCCATAACATAAATTTTGAAAAGGACTAAATACACTTAATACTGCAGGATGAAAAGCATAATTTTATTAGAATCAAAGTTCACACTAGAATCAATACACCTTTGAGTACTAATGAGTTCTTCTCAAGTCCGTACACAAATTTTAAACTCTTATATAACTTAATCAGAAAGGACCATACCATTTAGACGATAAACTTCTGCACATGAATCACCCCAATAATGAGACATATCGAAGCACATCAAAGTAAAGAAAGAATTAGGATAACTTTAATTCCATATGGGAGGCACCATAGCATAATTGAGAGTACGTAAGCGAGACATTCTGACTCCATAGCATGAACTAGAACATAAAGAAAGAGGGATATTCTTAAACGTCTAGTAGCCTCTTGCCTATAAGTGTGGTGCTACATACCCATAAAAAAGACTCCACCCAATGCGATTTAATAGATACCCTAAGACCATGAACCATGCTCTGATACCAAGTTTTTTATGACCTGAACCAGGGCCCTAGCCATGACAAGCATGCCAAACTATGAAGGCCCGAATTCCCTTCCCTATCTAGTAATCATGAACAATATTCATAAGTTACAATAGAAAATTCAGAATTGTAAATCATTACAAATACATGGTAATACTCTGAGTTCAATTAAACTATGAAAAATGAAATACAATATCAACTTCACAACATCTGAACCAGTCTAAAAAATCTCTACTATATCTGAAAATGACATCTGTCTAAAATTGGGACAAGGCCCCCAGTGGACCTAAATCCAAATAAATAACATAATCTGAGAGACATAGGCCTTGTGGAATAAAGAAGGCTTACTAATTTCATATATCACTATTTTCTGAAAACTCTATGTCCTAACAAGACCTCTAAACTAAGCTTTACACCCTGGGAGGAAGGGGGTCAATACAAATGTACTGGTACGCAAAGTAATCTAAAATAAAGATTTTATAAAAATAAAATAATAGAGTGTAATTTGTCCAAACACCATACATAAAATAGTTTTCAAAACACAAGAACATCATTTTGATAATCATAAAAATATTTTTGTCAATGCAATTTTTGATCTTCATATTACTTCTGAGTTAGGTGGTACACCCCCACAAGTCTAAAACCCCACGGGCTATATGGAGTCTGCCATTGATTCATCGGGGAAGCCCCCAAACTAAGTGTGCCACAAGGGTTGGAGTGTCTGAGTTGAATATGCCATAGGGCACTAGGCCAGCGTAATATAATATACCCAGATTGACAAATCACAGTTTTGGGCAATGAGTTGTCTGAACTTGTGGCTTCTTCAGGGGAACACCTAACATTTATTTATTCCTAATTTTATCCATTTCTAAACATATATCATCCTAAAATCTTAAGTCATGAAAATCTGCTTTCTATGTTTGTCTGAGTCTGTTATGGCATTGTCTATTTTGGTATCATCATACCAAGACTTGCAAGTTGCAATTCTGAGCCATAATGCATTAAGCATAATTCTTTCATTAAAACTCAATACAGACCACCCAACATTTCCAATAGTATGAGATAATTTCATGTTCCAAAACTTAAGTCAAAACTATGCAAGAATTCTTCAAACATATGGCGGTCATCTGCTTTTGACAAAACCATGCACTCTTTCATTATATGTATATTCAACATTTATCAACATGCATAACCCTCTCATTTTATTTTAAAATCATATTCAAGTCATAGTATAAATCAAGACATTTCGTATCATGCTCTTCAAGATGCATTTCAAAACAATCCATAGTATATCATGAGTAAAGAAAAATCATAATAGGAGAGGGATTTTTCATGATTCATGCTCTCAATTTAATCATCAATCATTAAAACGCGTGATTACATGTATATGCAATTTCTAATCAATTTGGGAGATGGTCTAAAGACCAAAAAAATACCATCAAAACTTCTAAAACATGATTATATTCATAAATCGAAAACACTATTCTTAAAATCATGATTTCTATGCCCATGAGATTTTAGGAAAACCCTGCGTATCGTAATTTATGACTAATGAAATCGTGCTTTTAAGATGTTATTCGAATAATTGATGGGTGCTTCTTGTATCCCTCGCAATGGGGATTTCGGATCTCGAAGAATTATTGAAAACCCACAGAGAAATCTTAGAATATTTGGGATTTTAGTTTGAAACCCTAGAGAGAGTTTCTTTTAAATTTGTTTGATGAAAATATAAATAATATGGTCACTTGGGAGAAAAAATCCATGTTTAAGCTGATAAGGGGGGTGGAAATTATCCAACATACCCTTAATGAGATGGAATAAAATATAACTAAGAGCCCAATTTTTTGGGACACTGCGATGTGCCACTATCACAGTGGCTCACTGAAAAATGATGAATGGGATTCTTGGGGTCACCGCGACGCGGAGCCATCGCATTGTCCCACTGGTTGGGATCTGGAACTTTAGCGTTATGCACCACAATCACACTAGGCTACTGGAATTTGACAATTGTTAAACAGACCAACTCTGCGACGCGCCAAGTACCAAAATGATAGTGTTTTTCGACTAGGACTAAAATTAGCCATAACTTCTTGCATGGGTATCAGATTTGGGCGAATGTTATATCGATGAAAAGATCATTCAATTTCCCATACTACATAATTGATTAACATAGAAAAGTTTCATAGGATTTATGGCTTTTGGATCATCTATACATTGAAATGGTGGTTTTTGTTCTAGCTCAAAATATGGGGTATTATAATTTTACATTGTCCTAGTGAGTCTGAAAGCCACATTGAGTAGAGTCTTATGCATAGCTGTGATGCACGCCACTCTTTCAGGTAAGAGGCTACAACACATTTTTAGAAAAAGTTTCCTTTTTTTCAGTATTCATGTCGTGCGATTGAGCATGAGCTCAAATATAAATACCTTGCTAATCTAATCCTCCTCCTATTTATGGAACATTACTCCCAAAAAGAATAGTAGAAGAAGATATGGGAATCATTCGGCAACTCCGCCCATTTAGAAAAAAACCCAGAATGAGTATATTTTGCATACCTAGTTTAGAGTTGTGTTCACTACTTTGACTCACTCTGTAGTAGCTCAGAACAATCAGACAACTTATGTCCTAGCCAACCCAGTGGCTAATATCACTACAGCTGGGATTCGGGACTTCACCCGAATGAATCCTCCTCTATTTTTGGGATCCAAGACTAATGAGGATCCACAGGAGTTCATTAACGTGGTTCGGAAGGTAACAAACATTATGGGTGTGACTTCTAGTGAGAGGACAGAATTGGTTACTTACCAATTATAGGATGTAGCTCACACTTAGTATAAGTAGTTGAAAAGGGGTAGAGGCACAGATGTAGGGCCTATAAAATGGGAGGAGTTTTCTACAAAATTTTTAGATAGACTCTTTTTTTTGGAGTGGAGGGAAGCTAAGGTCCTGGAGTTTATTATTTGAAGCTGGGAAATATGATTATGAAGTATTAGTCTCTTAAGTTTACTCATCTATCAAGGTATTGTAATGCCCCGAGAGTACACCCTGGATATTACACGTTGCTTATAGTCTTGAGAGACCACAAGATAACCCATGAGCTGGTACCTGCTATGAGCACTGAATAACATAACCATAAATGAGAAAGAATAATTGATAAACCATAAGATTTTAATAACTAAAGCAAATACTAAATTATGAATTTGAAGAAATATCTATCTGAATCTAAATAAATACATAAATCTAAGATATATTTAATAACTAACTGACATATCAACTGAAGTCTGAACACTGAATAACTGACTGCAGTGTATAAAATGCCTTTAAACTAACTAACTAAGAGTTGATAGGACAGACCCCAACTATCTCCACTAACTACTGAAATAAAGACATAAAGTAAAATAATTAGTCCTCAAAATATGAGGACTCACCACTTCTACTACTGAGAGTCTGAAAAGTCTAAACGTGATCCGAGAACTGAGTCTCAGAACATATGATATAATACATCATAGCATAAAAAAAGGTATGTGATCAGTACTTTGAATGTACTGGTATGCTAAATGAGGTAGACTGACATGCATGGTTTCATGAACAAGAATAATAATTGTCTGAATATACATGTAAACATGGATTATAGAATAGAGAGCATGAAATCTGTAGATACTAAAAATATGTGAAATCTATAAATACTACGTACGCATGAAAATCTATAAATACTGAAGGTACGTGAAATGTATGGATACTGGGGATGCATGACAAAGAATATAACATGAACTGAATAAAATTTATAAACTGAAATACTGAAATAACTTATATCTTTGTGCTCTGGCCAAATACCACTTAGACTGAACTAATGATCTGATTATTAGACTGAGACTATGGGAGCTATCATCTAACAGACATTCCCCAATTTGACATAATTGGGGTCCAACCTGTAATCCAGTTGGAAGGGTATCAATACCGTGCCACGGGTACTAACGCTGGCTATGTGGATCCACTATACTGATGTACTATCTCGAAGGACTAAGTGCATCAAGCCTGCACTGAATGGTGACCCCTGTGAGATAGTCAAGCCAACACTAATGGGTAACTTCTTATATCCTATATTGGATACGTAGTTCTGGAGTTTAGGAACTGTTACTAGCGAATCTACCTATCTGACGGGGAAGCCGCCATCCTAATACACGCTCGGTGGTAAGTCCTACTCCTAACTGAATGACACTGAGTTATCGACTATTCTGTGTTTAACTAACTGATCTAGTAATGCTCATAATATGTATTCTGAAGTTATTCTGAAGATGCTGAGATGCGACTAAATAAGAAGTTATGGTTTTTGAGTATTCAATACTCCTAGGACTCAAAAGCAATAATAGTAACATGATACATAAGCTTAGAGGACATAACATACAAACTTTCATCAAATCTTCATTCTTGTATGCATTTTATCAAAAACTTGTAGTTCATACTTTAATCAAATCATAGGAATGTTTTGGAATTTGTAGTAATAACATGGATTCAACATGAATAGCACTAAATCATGATTTAAATTAATGAATGATGACATTCAAACATGGAAAATTGAATAACAACAATAATTTTATTTATACATGGTTTAGAATCATAGTTCATGGAGGTTCATGGGTGGAATCATCAATTAAAATCAAAATGACTTAAAAAGATCAATACTTTGAAATTTAAATCAGCTACTTGGACTCCATGGGTGAAATAAACCCATGGATAAACATTTAACATACCTGGGTTAATGAATTTAAGAGGATTGATGGCAAGATTTCTGGAGATTTGATCTTGTATTTGAGAGTTAGGGTTTTAATAGAGAGAAATTTATGAACAATAAGCATATTTTTCTCAATTTAAAAATTAGTCCTCTGTTTACATATTTTAGGGGCTTGATAAAAGACAAGATTGCCCTTGGGATTTAAAATCCCATAATTACAATGCTAATTAAGGCCTCACTGCGACATGGTGAGTGGGTCATCACGATACCCACCATGATGCGATGAAATAGCGGTGGATCACGACAATTATTGATTTGGGGTTCACCGCGATGCGATGCACCGTGGTGACCCTATGGAAATTGAAAAATGCCAAAATGGCCTTTATCACGATACGATGACATGCTCATCATGATACTCATCGCGACGCAGCATAATTGCGGTGAGATATTGTTTTACCAATTTGAATGCAAGCCAACCCCCATTTGAAAAACCAAAAACGTACCTGAAAGAAGCTATTTTCTAGATTTTAAGTGTTACAAGTACATACTAAGGGTTGGAATGAGCTAGAAATGTTAGGGGTATTACAATATCTCCCCCTTGGGAACATTCATCACCAAATGAGACTAATGAAGCTGAGATGCTGAAAACTGAGTCTATATCTGGCATGCACACCTGAAAGCATGACTAAACTGATATATAAATGCAAGAACTATCGAATTAATGTCTATATAAAGATAAAACTTAGAGCGAAAAGAGATGATCTGAAGAAACTACCTTGAACTGAATCTGCAGCAAAAAAATGAGGGTACTTGATCCGCATATCTTCTACTGTTTCCCAAGTTTCTCCCTCAACAGATTTATTCCACCAAAGAACTTTGACCAAGTGAACTACTTTGTTCCTTAGTCTACGAACTTGACGATCAAGAATTTTGACTAGAACTTCCTCATAGGGAAGGCTATTCTGGAAATCCACATTTAATAAGGGGACAACTACATCTAGGTCACCAATACACTTTTTCAATAATGAAACATGGAACACTGGGTGCACTGAAGCTATATTTGAAGTCAATTCAAGATCATACTCTACCTTTTTAGAATGGCTGATAATTCTAAAAGGACCGATATATCAAGGACTAAGTTTTCCTTTCTTGGCGAACCTCTTCACTCCCTTCATATGAGATATTTTCAAGTACACAAAATCACCGACCTCAAATTTTAGATCCTTTCTTCTCACATCTGCATATAATTTCTATCAGCTCTAGGCTGCCCTAAGCCTTTCTTTAATCAATTGAACTTTCACTAACGAATCAAACACCAAATCAGGCCCTACTACTGCGGCCTCACCCACTTTAAATCAACCAATTAGAGATCTACATCTCCTACCATAATGAGCTTTTGTAAGACCCCACAAAATTTCTAGCTTAATTCAATCCTTTAAACTTTTAAAGGGGTCCTAGACTTAGAATATTCTACTAAATATTCAGACTTAGTTATATTTTTATCCTTCAAAAGTTAGCACTTTTACTTTGTGACCTTAATTCCCTTTAAATGTCTATATTTGAGTTAATTCATAATCAGGAAGGTCAATAGGTAAACCTAGACAAGTTTTGGATTTTTTGAACTTCGTTTGAAGCTCTTTTGGAATCAAAAAATAGTGAACCAATGCGATCTTGGTGCATCGCATTGACTATTGTGTTGGTTAATAATTTTCCCAGTTACCAGTGTCAAATTCCAGCGAGTTGATGCTAACTTGGCACGATGCATTAGATATTACATTGATGACATCGGCACATTACGTCGACCAGTGCATCGGTAACCCTATTTTTAGTCATTTAAAAGCTGCATCTCAAAGGGTAATTGGGTCTTTTTCTCACTTCCTTCATCCCTCATAACATGAAATTTAGTCCCTTTAGTGTCTTAATACAATCATAATTCATGAAATCCTCAAGAACAAAACCCTAGGGCTATCAATCCAAGAATCAAATTCAAGAGATTTCACCATCAATCCTTTTAAATTCAAGCAATAAGGTATGTAAAGTGTTCATCCAAGGGTCTCTTCCACACTTAGAGTTCAAGAAACTTCTTTTAAAAACATAAGTTGTGATGTCCATGTTGTGGGTTTGAATGTAATCATGTTGATGTTGTGGTATGTATTTCAAGTTAAAATCATTAATGTATCTCTTGATATTATGGTGGCATGTAAGTTGAGTTTTGATTATCTTATGTAGAAACCCTTGAATTATGAATTAATAAGGTACTCATGATGTATTAGCATTTTTGTTCATGCCCAAGTATAAAGCTATGCCTTGTAAGTCTTTGATGAAATATTCATAAGGTTAGTTTAATAAAATTATGACATACTATCATGCATTCCTATACATGTGCAAGTTCACGACTTTTAAATGTTTGATGAAATGCCTCATTAATTATATTATGAGTTGTTGACTATTGTCAAGTATTCAAGAATTGTCATATCTTATTATCTTCATGTTGTTGAGTCCTGGGGGTATTTAATACCCAACAAATTAGTTGTGTGCCTAGAGCTAGTGTCAGTTATAAAATCCATCTCAGTCATGTCATGATCAGTAGTACTCTCAACTAGTCTCAGAACTCAGGAAAACTCAGTAGTATTTAGTTCAGACCTCAGTAAACTCAATTAGTCAACAGAGTTAAGTAGTGTTCCCTTCAGTCAATGGAACTTAGCAAACTCAGTCCAAATCAATTCATTGTTATTTAGTTGGGAGTAGGATTCAGTACCGAGTGAACCCAAGGATGAGGGCTCACCTGCCAGTAGAGGGTGTGATCTTTAGAAAAAGTCCTTATGCTCTAGAACTATGTAGCCAACACAGGTTGAGACATCAAACTTGCCAGATGAGGGTTGATAAGGTGGCTTAACCTATTAGTTGAGGGTCCCACCATTCTCATTAGAGTACCTGATAGATGAGGGTAACTCTCAGCTTGTCCTTACCCATGGCACGGTATTGACACACTTCCAACCGGGGTTACAGATTGGACCCCAAATCAGTTAAGAAGGGGCATGCCAGTTAGATAATTATCTCCTATAGTCACAGTCTTAGTCTTAGTCATCAGTAAAGAACTCAGATAATCTTACAAATTTCAAGACTCTTAGTAATAGTTACTCAGCTCAGTATGGAACTCAACTAGTTCCATCAGAATTAGGACTATCCGAAACAATCACTTAGTAATACTATATCAGTTATCAGTAATCTATGTTACTAGTAAAATTAGTATTCAGTATTATTATCACTTTAGTTAGATCTCCTGTATTCATACATGTATTTCTCACTCAGTCATGTTCATGTTATTCAGCCAGTTATAGTTCATGCATGTTAGCCCTTTCTTTCAGCCTGCCTCACTTTGCATACTATTACATTCACATATACCAACACATACTTTTTTCTTGCTCTATGGCATTTTATACCATAGAATAGCAGTGAGTCCTTATTATTTGAGGATATTCTTTTCTTTCATTATCTTATTAAATTTAGTATTTCAGTAGATGGAGTTAGTTGGGGAATTGTCCCATTAACTCCACTGTTCAGACAGTTTAGTTAGAGGCTTTCCAGACTAGTTGTTCAGATAATTTTTCAGTATTGGTATTGTGATATCTCATTTCAGTTTTGTTTCAGTTATTTGAATCTTATGGAATTTCATCCCATTATTCTATATTATACCACATTATTACTCAGTTATTTCAGCAGGTACCATTCATGGGTTAGCTTGTGGTCTTTTGAGATTATAAGCACCATGTAGCATCTAGGGTACAGAGCAGGTAAAATGTCATCATACTAATAATGGTTTAGAGTTCTATTCTAATGAATTTAATGTTCTGTCCAAGTTAGAAAGATTAGTGAGGCACTTAATAGTTCATCATATTCTGCAGAAGAACAGTGTGGTCAAATGAATAAATAGGTCTCTAATGGAGAAAGTGCATTTTATATCTTCTAATGCTGGTTTACCCATGTTTTTTTGGGACAAAGATGCTTCCAGAGCTTGTTTTGTTATTAATGGCTCTCATGCAGTCGCAATTAACAAAAAGACTCCACAAGAGGTATGGTCTGGTACTCCTGCCAGTTACTCATTTCTGAAGATATTTTGATATCTCACTTATGCTCATGTTGATAATGGTAAGTTGGAACCTAGATCTTTCAAGTGCTTATCTTTGGGTTACAAGTCTGGTGCTAAAGGATATAAGCTTTGGTGTCCAGAAAGCATAAAGGTTATAATTAGCAGGGATATTGTGTTCGATGAAAAAGCCATGATTCCTGCTTCCTCCAAATCTAGTGCTTCGCCCCCAAATTATCTTAGTGACATGAATCAGCAAAAGTCAAGAACCCACGTAGAATTGCAGAAGGGATAAGAGTCCACACCAGTACCTACTTCTCAGTCTAGCCCAAAGATATAGAGTGTTACTATTTATTCTTCACTACCAATGATGCCACAATATTCTATTACTAAAGACAATCCTAGAAGAGATATTAGACCTCCTCAGAAGTATGTTAAAGCTGATTTTGTTTCTTATGCATTGAATGTACTAGAAGGTATTGATTCCAGTGAAGAAACTTCTTCTTACCGAAAGGCAGTTAGTTGTGATGATTTCGGCCGATGGATGATTGCTATGTAGGAGGAGATGGAATAACTTCATAAGAATGGCACATGGGATCTGGTAAGATTGTCTAAAGATAAGAAAGTTGTTTGTTGTAGGTGGGTATTTAAAAACAAAGAAGGAATATTGAGAGTTGAAGATTCTAGGTACAAAGCAAGACTAGCTGCTAAAGGTTACAATAAGGTTCCAGGTTTTGACTTCACAGATGTGTTATGATAGCTGTATCAATTTCAAGAAGGTAAGTGATGGTTCATTCGTGTAACTTCTCTTGTATATTTATGATATATGGATTGCAGCAAAGGATATGATAGAGATAAGAAAAGTCAAAGCCCAAGCTCAGTAAGAAGTTTGAGATGAAGGATTTAGAAGCAACAAAGAAGATCCTCCGCATCGAAGTTCTAAGTGATAGAGAGAAGTGTAAGTTATACTTGTGTAGAAAAGGTATATTGAGAAAGTGGTTCACAGGTTCAATATACAAAATGTCAAACCTATTAGCACTCCATTGGCATTTTATTCTAAACTCTCGGCCATGTTATCTCAAAAGACAGATGATGAGTGTGACTATATGTATCGAGTCCATACTATAGTATCGTCGGGTCTCTTATGTACGTGATGGTGTGTTCCCAACTAGATTTATCATGTACAGTCAGTGCAGTTAGCAGATACATGGTAAATCCTTGTAAAGAACATTGGAAAGTAGTTCAGTGGATTTTCAAATACTTGCATAGGTCTGCTGATGTTTGTTTACACTATGGGAAAAATAGAGATGGAGTGATTAGGTATGTTGATTCTGATTTTGTAGGAGAACTTGATAAAAATAAATCCCTTACTAGCTATGTTTTCACCATTGGTGGTTGTGTTAGCAGTTGGAAAGTTACTTTACAGACTATAGTTGCTTTGTTAACTACTGAGGCAGAGTACATGGCTATTATAGAGGCTTGCAAGAAAGCTATTTGGTTGAATGGTCTGTTTGGTTAACTTAGCAAAGATGCACAAATTACTATGGTCTTTTGTGACAGTCAGAGTGATATCTTTCTTACAAAAGATCAGATGTTTCATAAGAGGATGAAGTACATCGATGTTCAGTATTATTTTTTGTGTGATACTATAGCTCGTGGTGGTATTGTGGTAAACAAGATTAGTACCCATGATAACCCTATTTATATGATGACCAAGACATTACCAAGTTCCAAGTTTGAGCATTTCTTAGACTTGGTTGGTGTCAGCAGTTAAGATGCGCCCTTAGGGGCTTTTGTAGAAGTGGTGGAGATTGTTTTTGAAATGGATTCAATTCTATACTAGAAATCATGTCAAGGTGGATATTGTTAGAGTTTATGACCTGAATTTTATTGATCCAGCCCTGAAAGTTCGTGGTGCAACCCATGTTTGTGATTTTTGTTGGTGTATGTTTTTGGGCCTAGGATTATTTTATGCATTATTATCTAAGTGAATTTAGTGGGTCATTTTTAATGTGTTATATACGTCATTCTCCTTATTGTATTATTCATCCATCATAGTGAAATTCCTTTGCCTCTACCCATGGTTTTTCTAGTCAAGAGTTTCCACGTAAATCTTGTATTTATCTTATTTTTCCTGTTGCTTATGATATTGCTAATTACTATCCGATCATAACACTTGTCATAATATTTGTAGAAATATACCGTTTATCCTTTATTCAAGCTGCAAGAAGAAATCTTAATGTAATTTTTTTCCAAGTTCCTAGATGATGTTGATACCATGTTAAAAACAAAAAATCCAAAATATTGAGGAAAGAGCTGCTCCATGAACCTACACACCTAGATCTCCAGAAAGATGGCTTCTTCAAAGAGTCTCCCACCAATAATAGAAAGAACATACGAGTGGTTCCATGGAAGTTTTATCGACATCTAATGCATCTTCTAAGAAATTTACATTCTTTTGAAAAGCTGAAAAAGAAAAAGTTTTGAGCCTACTCTTTGTCTTAACTAATGGATAACGGTACCAACAGTTAGAAGTTGTTAGTTTCACCGGGGTTCTTTAGTTTGGTTTGATGAAAATAAGGGTGTCAGGGAAAGTAACTTTTGATTCAAGAGTCAATATTGGTTTCATCCCGAAGCAACATAAAGATATTGAAAAGCTTTTTGATAGCCTACGCGTAGACATTGGTGCCCCTCCTTGGCTCTGAAACTTTACAAGAAAATAGATATTAAGTTAAGATAGAAAAAAAAAAGATAGAAAAGAATGAATCTTGAATGAATATTTGGAGTCCTTTATAGATGTCATCTTGAAATCAAAAGGATTCTTCGTTATCTCCCAAGAATGAAGTCTTCTCGACAAAGGAAATACTTTTCGTACTTTGAATATTTCTCGATTTCGACCTTCAATGTATTGCGGAAGTGATGCGGCCCAAAACATAAAGTAGAAGATGAAATTCATGAAGCGTGTAAATATGATGAAATAGATTATCACAAGATATAAGCTAAAATTTTAGAAATTAAGCTGAGAAAATCTAGTAATTACCTGATTGTGCTTTTCATGTGTAACGAAGCTCTATGAGTCTATATTCCAACATCACAAGCCGCTCGAGATTTCAATACTCGTAAATCAAGATTCAAGACTTCTCTCCAAAATTTCTACAAGATTTGGTGTCTATAAGATTTTGATGTCTGTGGCAAAAAATTCATAACGCATCATGGGAGGGTCTAAATCATGAAAGGCTTATGGTGTTCGAAATTAGACTCGTAAGGCTACGTTATATGTGAAAACTATGCTTATATTCTCTCCATATCTACTTAGGTATCCTTCTGTAATAAGATTTTCTATTAGTTCGTCACTTTTTGTTTTTCTTGTGCAGCCTAACCAAATTTCTCAATTCTTGACATAGGAACATCAAAATTAGGAGCCATTTTTTATGTTGGAAACTAGACTCATAGGAAAAAGTTTTACGTGAGAATCATAATCATATTTCTCCCAAATATTCCCAGATATTTTCCCAAATCCAGACTTCTAATCAGGGTTCGCTAGTTTTATCAGTTTTGCACAACATCACGATAAATTTCATATTTCAATATAGGAATATCAAAATCAGGAGAGGTTTTTTGCCTTGGAAATTAGATTCATAGATCTACATGTATCACAAGAATCACAGTCAAATTAAGCCTAAATCATCCCAGTTATTGATTTAAAACTGGACTTTGAATTCTAATTCGTCAGTTTTATCTGCTTTGGGCGGCTTCACGAGAAGTCTTGTATCTTGACTTAGGAGAATTGAAATCTCAAAAGACTGGTAGTACTTTGAATATTGCTCCAGTAAAACCTTCAACATATTGAAGAAGTGATGCAGCCCAAAGCTTAAAGTAGAATATGAAATTCATGATGCGTGCAAATCTGGTCAAAAATAGATTATCACAAGATATAAGCTAAGATTTCAGAAATTTATCTGAGAAAGTCTAGTAATTATCTGATTGTGCTTTTCATATATAATGAAGCTCTATGAGTCTACATTCAGACACCATAATCCGCTTGAGATTTCAATACTCCTAGGTTGACATACAAGACTTCTCGTGAAGCTGCACAAAGTTGATAAAACTAAAGAATCGGAATTCAAAGGCCTGGTTCAAATCAATAACTGGGAAAATTCACGTGTAATTTGATTGCGATTACCACGTGCAATGTTGTTCTATGAAACTACTTTATAACGCAAAAAATAAATCCTAATTTGGATACTCCTACGTAAGTATACAAAATTTATCGTGATGTTGTGCAAAGCTTATATAACTAGCGAACCAAGAATAGAAAATCGGTTTTGGGCAAAATAGCTGAAAGATTCGGATGCAATCTGATTGTGATTCTAACGTGAGATGTAGCCTTACAAGTCTATTTCCAAAAAAAAAATGGCTCCATATTTTTATGTTCCTAAGTCAAGATATGAGAATTTTCGTGAGGCTGCACAAGACAAATAAAAAGTGATGAACCAGAACTGAAAATCTGATTTTGTAAGGATATCTGGAGAGAATATGAATGTTATTTTCACGTAGAATGTAGCCTCATGAGTCTACATTCCAGCACTACATGTCATTCATGATTTATACCCTCACAGGATGCGTTATGAATTTTTTCCACAGGCGCCCCAAGCTGCCTGAAAACTCAATTGTGGAAGAGAGAGAAAAAAAGAGAATAACAGGAGTCGTATTGCAGTTAAAGCTTAATTACAATGACTTAATGAGGCGATGATGTACTTTTATAGACTTTGAAGGGCTCCAGTTTGATTTTAAAAAGGAATCTGGTGAACAAGTTGTCTTCAAGAAAAATTGGGACATCCAAGTGTTCAAAATAAGTCAAATTCCTAATCCTTTTTAAAGTGGGATAACATCATTATTTAATCCTATTAAAATTCAATAAAATACTAATGCACAAATCCTATTGGATTTGGATAAATTTAATTAAAACATAATTTATACTGCAAATGAAGGTATTCACATACTCCAAATGAAGGGATTCACATTATTCTACCCAGATTATCATGACTTGGAGGAGTTGGATTTTGAAAAAAATGCTCAAGTCTTGCAAAACAAAAAAGGAAGCCTTCAGTGTGTATTAATTGGTTGGACTTACCACGCCAAAGAGGAAATTGAGACACAGTTGAAGAGTTTGGCTACATTTTATTTTCATCAAATGCAAATATTTTACGAGGATTAAATTACACACGCTCACACACACAAAAAAAATCTCCACAAATACTTCAAATCTCATCTCTAAAAGGTCCGACAAATCAAACACCTTGACGAGCCTTGAACCATGGGCATATAACGCCCCGATTTTCTACAATCAAAATGCCACATGGTGTTCATAATCCTGAAGGATCACAAGCTAACCCTCTTCTGATATCTGTACCTGAGCACTGCATAATATAGGTAATAAATGCAGAAAACTGGAGGACACCTTCCATAGGGTTCAAAACATCTAAAATAATCAATACTGAGAATGAAATACTGATACATTTGTCCAAAAAGTCTCTAACTATCTAAACTATGGAGTTGATGGGATATGTCCCCAACTAACTTCATCTACTGAAAATAAACTGAGTCTAATGCCATAATAAAATAAGGATCATCCTCGAATGAAGAGTTCTCACTGCTACGTCTACTGCTGCTGACTGAGTCTTGACTTCTAAGGGTGTTTTGGATCTCACGCTTTGGAACCTATTGTATAAGACACCATAGCATAAGAGAAAAGTATGCTTCAATACTTTGAATGTACTAGTATGCTAAATGAGGTAAGGATAGATGCAAGTTCTTATGCATGAACATTGCTCAACTAAATAATCATGAGAATACTGAACGAGGACATATGCATGAATTCACAACCATTACTGAAATCATTCTAACTCTGAATACTGAGACTCGGATACTACTTTACTGACATTTGAACTCACTACCAATACTGAGAAACTGAATAACTGATTCTTTTGATATTGGTAACTGAGTACTAAAATTGAGATTAGTCCTATCTAGCGAGTGATCTTTGAATCTGATGATACTTAAGCTGATTAACTGAATCTACTCATATCAATGACTGATTTCTGAGCTTTCACTATCGACTGACTAAATCTATGATCTAAACTTTCTAACGGATGATCTCTAAATCTACTAATAATGATAAAGAATGATTGTATCTGAGATCAGACATATCTAGCGAAAGATCTCTGAATCTTTTAATAATAGAAACGATGGACTCAGTTTGAGTTCAGTCCTATCTGACGGGTGATCTTTGTATCTATTACTACTGATTTTGATTAACTTTATGTGAGACCAGGCTTATCTAGTGGGTGTTCTATGTATCTATGGAACTATATAAGTTCCTCACTGAGATGGGTGACTGTATCTGACAGTCTTGATTTTTGAGTTCTACTCTGAAGACTAATACTAAAAATGTAACTGTAGGAGTTCTCACTTAACCGACATACCCCGAATCTAATTTGGTGGGGTCCAACCTGTAACTCCAGCTGGAAGGGTGTCAATACTATGTGACGGGTAAAGACCTCTGCTATGTTCAAGCCTCTCTAACGGGTGACCCTGAATAGGAAGTCAAGCTTAAGGAAGTATGATAGTCAGGCCTTAATCTAACGGGTGACTCCTGGTCCTGCTCTAGCTACACAGTTCTGGAGTTTAGGGATTGCTGCTAATGACTCTGCCTCTCTAACGGGAATTCGTTATCCATGTATTCGCTCGATGCTAGATACTACTTCCAACTAAAGAACTCTGAACTGATTCTTATACAGAACTAAACTAAACTGAATCTGTTACTGATTTGACTATCTTATTTGACTGATCTGACTTGTTTACTTGATTCTGTTATCTGATGGATTACTTTTGAATTCTACTTTCTATCTTAATACGACTAAGTTCTATAACTCACTGAGCTTTGCTGATATCTGAACTGAGTAATAAGCTTGATTAGACTAAATATTGAGATTTACTGAGTTTTCTTAATTTGTGTCACTAACTGAAATATACTGATCATAGCACAACTGAGATTATCTTGAGATTGACTCAGTTCTAGACAAACAACTATGTTTTCAGGTATTAAATACCTCCAGAACTCAATAACATAAGTAAATAAGACATGAAAACTCTTGCGTAGTAATCATAATAATAGACTATCATTTGCAATATAACCAATGAAGCATCATCTCGAGCACTTGGGACTCTTAAACATGTAATTGTAAAGAGAAGCATGTTATTGTCTCATAACTCATCCAACAAGGAGTTCACATGAATAGGAAGACATGCAACATATCATAATTCATTTATTTAGTCCTTTCAACGAACACTTAGCATGCACTAGATGACACATACTTGGGGATATTATACTTCATGTTACAATAACAATATTTTCTTCACATAAGCAATTTATCAAGCGTATGAGAGGCACCTTTTAGTCATACAACATTCAACACACCAAATTAACATAATTACATAATTCAGCATGCTTCTTGAAGGGGCCTTATCATGAACATCACATAATCAACACATACTAAGGTCAAAGGTTGACTCTTTATAATCAAAACGTGAATCAAAACTCATCAACAACATGAACTTCAATTTCTATTCCCATAAATCATGAAAACTCATAAAACATAAGCTTTAAAATTTTGAAAAGGATTCTTGAACTTCTTGGGTGGAAGGAACCTAAGAATAAACATCCAACATACCTTGATATGTAATTCTTGAAAGATTCACGGTGAAACCTTGATGATTTGGGTCTTGGATTAGAAACCCTAGTTCTTGATCTTGAAGAATATTGAGAGAAACCAACAATATTTGGGTGTAAATGTGTTGAATCTCACGTTAATGAGTATATATAGGAGTTGGGAAAAGACCCTTTTTTCCCTTGGAATTAAAATCCAAAATTGAAAAAAAAATCGCGATTTTACATGCTAGTGCAACGCGCCATAATTGCGCCAGCTTACTGAAAATTGGACAATTGGGAAACTGAGCCTTGATGTGATGCGGCGGAAATTGCATTTCCACCTTGATTGTGGACTGTAAAGACATCGCGATGTGATGGAATCATGGAGGCTCATTGGAATTTTATAATTGCCATTTTGGCTGGCTCCGCGACGCGCTAAAGTACCAAGTGGCACACTGTCTCACTAAAATGGCTCTAACTCTTCGCCCCAGTGTTGGATTTGGGCGAATTTTATATCTATGGAAAGCTTATTCAATTCTCCACATGACTGAAAGTCGATATTAGGAATATTCTACATGGTTTAAAATACTTCTCACTTGGGAAGTCATCCCTTACTCTTCTTAAGTATGAAACTCGACTTAAAGAAAATCTGTGGTATTACAGGGCATCTGTAGACACGTAAAATTTATTGTATCAAATTCATATAAATTTGAATTTAATCCATATTTTATTGGGTCTAAAATCTTTTTGGGCTATAAAAATAGTAAGCCCATTTTATTACTCATCAAGGTCTATCTCACCTTAAAGCTCAAAATCATGCCATGTGTCAAGTGACGTGGCATCCCAGTCAAATTTAAGACCAAAAAGACAAGGCCACCTGTTCAAGAATGTGGCAAGTCAAGTCTAGCCGATGAAACATCGCCAAGTGTCCTAAGTGACATATTTGTGACCAATCACAAGCAACCTTCTCACACAACATTTGTCCCAAATGGCATATTTGTGACCAATCACAAGAAACCTTATCACAAAATATTTGTCATAAGCTTGATAATTGAATCGACCAATCAAAATGAGGCAGAAGAGGTTATTTTTACTTAACCTCCCTATCCTCTACAACTATAAATAAGAGGGTTCTATAATTCTATGAGGTCATTATGCAAGCATTGGAGGAAGCATCTACATCAACTACATAGTTCTTCAAAGGAGTCATCAATGGAGTTCTGACTGGAAATCAACTCGATAAGATGAAGTGCTATTTGACATTTTTGGAGATCAAAACATATTTCTAGGAGATTCAAATCAACCTATGTTCAAGAACCACCGCTATTGAAGGCCCTCGAATCATGGAAAAAGCTTAGGAGAGATGAATAAAGAGAACAACAAAATTGTACTCACAAGATTCATTTAAATAAAATTATTTTTTAATTTATTTTTGTTGTAGTTAATTTTTAGCACAATGAAAATATATTACGAACAACGTGCATATTAGGTAGTCGAGAAAATTTGTAAAAGAGAGATGGAGCATCTAATTGAATCTTAATAACTTACCTAGATAGTGTTACATAATTTTTTTGTTGACATCTTAATATGGCTTGATCCACCACTTCATCCATTGTTTTTATTAGTATTATTTTTTCTGTACATAAACTTTTAGTTGATATTTTCACTTACTTTGTCGGATTTAGAAGTTGATAGGGTAGAGATGGAGGCATGTTTTGATGGGAATAGAGTTCTTTGTTTCTTTAAAGTAATGTGTACAGAATTGTTCTTAGAAGTTCTGGTAAAGTTTGATTCTTTGTTCATACTAGAAGCACAAGGGAAACATGAAACAAACACCAAATCAGTCCACAAGTTTGAAGAATCAAGGACCCCTTTGGTGACCACTCTCGGATTCACTATAACAACAATGAAAACACAATAACAACAATATATTAAAGGTGTAAATACACCAAAACAGCAACATATGGAAATATTTACAACAATAACAAGATAGGAGCAACACACGGTTTTACTAACAAGAGATAAAAACAGTTATAAGAACACAAACTACTACAAGATTACAATAAAAGTAAAGGGATAGTTAGAAAGACTTAATGAAGGTATAATATTAAGAACCCAATAGCATATTCCACTCTTGGACCCTTAACACTACACACAACGTTCACCTATCTCTTATGAAGACACAAGGTCATAATCCACCTCCCTAGCATCACGTTTCCAAGCCATGAGATCAACAAGAGTGATTCCACATTCTCTATACCTAATTTCAGTTTTGGTGCCTCAAGGAGAGGACTTGTGTTTCAAGACTTACAACATCATGAATAATATAAGTCTAAATCCCTACAATGTTCTATTTATACTAGGTTACAAATAAAATACAAATTGTCCAAAATGCCCTTTTAAGAGTTAGGCTCCCTTCAAGTGTATTTAGGGGCTGCCTTATTGTGTGCCAAGGCTCCTGTTTACACTCAAAGTGTTAGATTAGGGTTGGTTTGGTGTGTTTTAAGTCCTTCACATGCACACTCCAAGCCCCGGGTTTATTATATTCTCACGTGCGTCCATCTATGTGGTCGTACTTGTATTATCCTCCCCTCCTTAAAAGGATTCGACCTCGAATCCATTCCTTGCAAAATCAAAGAGAGATAAACTAGCACACTTCCTCATGGTATGAGGGTTAGGATTAACAAAAATAAAAAATAATGGTATGCACTCAAAACACTCAAAATAGCCCACACCAAAAAAAAATGAGGACCCTTTGTGTTCAAGTCTCGGCCAACAATAAATCTTGACATGCAAAGGTGGTTCATATTTGACATATAACCAAGAGTCCTTAGTGTTAAACATTGTGAAGACATCGACAAATTCACCAACGACTTGGCTATGATAAGCACCCAAAAGAAACACACCAAAGCTAAGAGTAAATATTCCCCACCCTAAGATGGCACTGGGATCAAATGGGAAGAGTGGCCATAGACACGGGTCTAAACAACACACCTATTTCCTGTAGTCTTTACCACAACCACACGTACTACTCTATACATTGGTATACATATCATCATAAGTAAAGAGATAGTAGAGAAAGGTGGCACTCAATTCTACTTCTACTATGGTGTCCTTAAGAAAGCCACACAAAGTAAAAGAAGTAGTTTCCAAGACCACACATTCCTTACCCTTAAGAGTACTCTCATCTTCCATGAAGAGATTTCCATCTTTAGGAGAAATTTTGTCACACCGTAGTGGGTTAGCATAAATGCTATATCTTCCAAGGCAAGCTATACCATCATTTTCACCACTAGGTCTATTAGGAGTGTTTAAACTATCTTCAAACAAGACATTGTACCTAAAAAGTGAATGATCTAACCCACGGACAGATTTGGAACTTTCACTCTTTAAGGAATCATTATCAAGTTCAAAAGAGATGTCAAGCACAAGATTAGCCTTATGAGCCAAGCAAACATTAGAATCCTTACAACAACATAAGCTCATGGGTTCACTCCTTTTTTCTTGACTAACATTTTCAGATTGTTCACTCACTTGAGACTTATTAATCACATCACACATATTCTCAAGTGGTGGGCAAGTTTTATACAAAATTTGGTCAACACAATTTTCACACGACGATGTAGTTTCATTCAACACAATAGCTTCAACACTAGGTGTACACAAATCAATCTTACTAGAAGAGTCGATTCGGTCATCTATGGAATTAACTAGTGTATCCACTCGACACAACATTTACATTATCTACAAGTGGTAAGGAATCAATAAACTCATATGTAGGTAAGTTACTACTCAAACTCAACGGCTTATTAGTCACACATTCATCATCCACATGTACCAAAGTGTAAGAGATAAATATTTTACATTGACGTTCATGAGTATGTTTGTGTTTACCTTGGTGTCAAAGTCCTTCACAAGTTTAGGCCGAAACTTCCATCGGGAAGATCTCACCGCAAGGTGTTTGGACCATAGGTTTTGGATTTGTTGGGATAAGTGTGGATACCAGTTGGCGTAGCCTTTCAATGTACCATTTCATGTCTTCAATATTGTCGGTGATGCGGTCAAACGTGACATTGATATTGGTGGCAGCCATGTACCTAAAAGAAAATACAACAACGAACAACAAAACAAACAAACGTGTTAGCTCAAAAATGCATCACCACACTCTCACTCTTAATTTTTACCTCACACTTAGTTTCACAAGTGTTGAAAGCCAGCTTGTACTTCTTGAGTGATTGAGGGAAGAGTCCACCTTGGTCCAGAATAAATTTTCCTTTGAGTTGACTCAAAGAAAATTTGCTTACGAACTTAAACCAACAAGATACAATGAATTCACAAAATAGAAAAAAACACAAAGAACATTAACACGAACAAGTGGACACAAAACTAATTTACAATCTAGTAGGAGTTTACTATCTTGTCAATTAGCATTCTGACCAATCAAACGAAACTACGGAACAATAAAAAGAAACTAAAAAAATATGAAATTTAAGCCAAAATTGTTGCATTAACAATAACAATGATGATGTGGAAAAACGTAATTGGTTGCGGTTTCTAACAATTTTTATTGTCCAATCTCAAGTCTTGGTCAATTTACAATTTAGGAATTGGTGGAATTTGTTTTAAGAAGGGAAATTAAAACAATTCTGGAGACTTTTCAAACACAAGTTTTTAAGACTTTGACTTTCTTGTACTTGTCCTTATAACATGGACCCTTGTTTTATGGAAAGTTATTGGAAAGTGGATGAGATGTAATTGACTATTTGATGAGTGATGGTAAGTCTTTCAAAACTAACAAAGCTTCACCCATTTTTTCTTCACCTTTTTAGATATAATGTTCACTTTATATTAAAAAGATATGAAGGTTGTGAAGAAATTCAAGAACAACATCAACAATCACCAAGAACAACCAACAACAATCTCCAAAAATATCACAATTTCCACACGACCAACTTTCAATTTTCACAATACAATATCTTCAACACTTGGTCAAGACAACTACAATTTCAAAAAAATAGTTCTTAGGACATCAATTAACAATAATATCACGTGTAAAAGCTTATAAAAAAAACAAGATGAAGACCACAAGGCCAAAACAGTCCACCACAATAATGTTTCAACAACAATTCGGCCAAGCCCAATGTTCACGAAAACAACACCAACAATGTAAGATCAAACTTAGATTTAGACTCAAGAGTGTTAGAGATGAAGAAAACTAACACTAGAAACAACAAAACAAGTAAAAATCTTGGCCAAGACACAACAATAACACAATTTTGGCCAAGAACACAAAATGAACAGATTTGCTTCTTTTTGATTTTTCAGTTTTCTAACACTTTTTTTTTCAAATTTTCTATCAAGCAAACCCAAGATTGATATTGTAGGAACAATATAAAGCCATTATTTGATACCAAATGATACAATAAGAACAATGGAAAGATGAAACAAACACAAAATAAGTCCACAAGTTTGAAGAACCGAGGACCCCTTTGGTGACGACTCTCGGATTCACTACAACAACAATGAAAACACAATAACAACAAGATATTGAAGGTATAAATACACCACAGCAGAAAAATATGGCAATATGGACAACAATAATAAGATAGGAACAACACACGGTTTTACTAACAAGAAATAGAAACGATTACAAGAACACAAACTACTAAAAGATTACAGTAAAAGTAAAGGGATAGTTAGATAGACTTAATGAAGGTATAATCTTAATAACCCAAGATCATATTCTAATATTTGACCCTTAACACTACACACAACATTCACCTATCTCTTATGAAGACACAAGGTCGGAATACACCTTCCAAGCATCACATTTCCAAGCCATGAGATCAACAAGAGTGATTCCATACTCTCTATGCCTAATTTCAGTTTTGGTGCCTCAAGGAGAGAGGAATTGTGTTTATTTTTATTTCAAGACTTACAACATCATGAATAATCTAATTCTAAAAGCTCTACAATGCTGTATTTATATTAGGTTACAAATAAAATAGAAAATATCCAAAATGCCCTTTTAAGAGCTAGACTCCCTTCAAGTGTATTTAGGGGCTACCTTGTTGTGTTTCAAGGATTCTCTTTACACTCCAAGTGTGAGATTAGGGTCGGTTTGTTATGTTTTAAGTCCTTCACTCGCATACTCCAAGCCCTGGGTACATTACATTCTCACATGCGTCCATCTTCATGGTCGTACTTGTATCCTTTGTGTAGGATTTCCAGCTCCAACTCATGCTGTGATTTTTTCAAGGAGTTAAAGATTTGGGAATTGTTGCAGATCTTTCCCTTATTGTGGCTCTTACTGAACTCTTTCTTCCTGAATTTTTTGCTAGTGTGCTCGCCTTTATTGTTACTTATTGGGCCGTTACTATCACACCTCCTCTTTGATGATGACACTATTCTAACTGGTTGCATTAACAGTTCCACATGTCATTCTATAGTGAACATCCTTAATGAATCCATTTCCATTTCTAACTGAAAAGTCAAGTATATACTAATTAAATCAAAGATTTTACTTCTCCACCATATGCTCACTCCCAGAAAAATGAAATTGTCGTATCCTATTTTTCAGGAAGGAAGAAACTTTGGGAAGTACCTTGGATTCCCACTTTTTTATTCCAACATACAAATACTGACTTTCAATTTGTCATTGGCAACTCCCGCAATCGACTAACGGGTCGTAACTTGGAAACAAGATTATTATATCATGGCGAAAGAACTACTCTCATTAATAAAACTTCGCTATAAATAGTCTTCCAAATCATGTCATGCAATTAATTAGGCTTCCTATCAATATAATCCATAAATTGGAGACCTATGAAAATAATTTTCTTTGGGGTTCAACTGATATTAAGAAAAATCTTCACCATGTTTCCTGGAATACTATTACTCTGTGCAAAATATAATGAAGGCCTATGAATTCAATCCCTAAAAATAAAAATAAGGCATCATGGACGCAGTAAGAATAATAGTTGCATCAAGTCTAAGAGTTTCACCTAGAGGCATATTTGCAGAATCAACAGAGAGGTGGTCGAGAGGAATAATGAAGATAATTATAGAATTTTATTTTCTATTGTCTACATTTATCACACCTTTGATTGCTAGTGAATTTTATTTTCTATTGTCTACATTTATCACACCTTTGATTGCTAGTGTGACACCGCAAGAGGGAAGGTGTGATAGATAGAACTTTTAAGGGGTCATTTGGTAGAGTGTATAAGAATAATACAAAATAATGTGTATTAATAATGCTTGTATTAGCTATGCTTGCATTAGTTATGTTTGTATTTTTCTTATGCAGTGTTTGGTTTGATATATTAAAAATAACATAAATTAAATAATTTCTAAAAAATAAATTATTTTTTTTACAAAAATACACTCCATATCTATGTTGGAAAGGATGTGGGAAATTTTTTAAGGGATAATAGTGTTTTTAATCATGTTAATGCATTCATTGGATCCATTGCATTGATAATATCATAGATTTTTAGGTATTAGTGTTTGGTTCAGAGTGTATATGTGAATGGAAAATGGAGAGAAAATGGTGGAGGCAAAGAGAGAGACCAAATTAGAAAGTGTACCCCTA
The DNA here is from genome assembly GCA_030864225.1 of Capsicum baccatum var. pendulum. Lineage (NCBI taxonomy): Eukaryota > Viridiplantae > Streptophyta > Magnoliopsida > Solanales > Solanaceae > Capsicum > Capsicum baccatum. Next base: position 142,544,436 of record CM061552.1, read on the forward strand.
AATTGGAAAGTTCACTAATTCTCCCACATTGGTGGGGGGAGGGAAATTTAGAGTGTTTTTCATAAAGAACACTAACTCCATATGGATAGTGAGGCAAGAACAAGGTAGTGCATTGCACTGTCATCATCGTCGTTCGCTCGGCTCGACTTTGGATTTTGACTTTGATTTGAAAAATGATCGATGAGATCTATCTTTTTAGATGAATTTTATTTGAAACTTGCGTTACAAGTGAAAAACTTAATCTAATATAATTATTTTTTTCTAAGTGTGGGCACATTTTTGACACCATGCAAAGGCATACGCAATGTATCATGAAGGGATGCGACCCTTCGAGGGAAAAGGCACACTGTTTACATGATATATTCCTCAGATAGAGACATAATTTTTGAAATCAAAATACTCTTCTTCTATACAAAAACTCTGTATGATCATTAAGCTGTTGAGTAAGTTCGACGAATCCAATAATTTGAGGTACCGCTATTGTTTGGATTGAAGGCTATTTTATCCAGGTTGGAAGATTCCATATCCTTGGGTACAGTGAGGGAAATTATTTCTTAAGGAAACTCCGTGAAGTTGAGGGACTTGGCCTTAAAAAATCTAGTTCATCATATTTCTAAAATTTAACACACTTCTTGGATAAATTATTCATAATCTTGTGTTGAAGGTGTTAAGGAACTTCATAAGTGTTCTTGTCTTGGACTTGAAATTGTTGAAGTTGGTGTTGCCTATATAGATTCTTGTTCTCGAAAACATCAAAAATAACAATCTTAAGGAATAAACTTTTGAATTTGTAGTGCTTGTTTTTTGGAGATTAAAGCTTTAAGATTTATACTCCATTTGAACTTAACTAGTGATTTGAAGACATAAAATCTTCATAACAAGTTAAAGATCACTCGGTTGACGATTAGAAATAATAAAAATTTCATCGTTAAACTAGAAATAAGAGGTGTTTAAAGTTGCTGCAACTTTTTAATAAGTATTTTGATAAACCAAAGGTATGTCTTGAGGTGACAAGAAAATGATGACTGATAGCCAAGTGTATGATACTGGAACAACTATGGTGGAAACTAGTATTACCACGACAAGTCGTACTAATGCTCCGCAAGCTATGGCATCAACAGAGAAACCCAAAAAGTTTACGGGTTTTGACTTCAAGAGATGGCAGAAGAAAATGTTTTTCTACCTCACAACTCTTTGTCTTCAAAGGTTCACATTTGTGGAAGCTCCAGAGGTGCCTGAGGGAACATCTGAACAAGAAAGCTTCATGATTGTGGGGGCTTGGAAACACTCAGATTTCCTTTGCAGGAATTATATCTTGAGTGGTCTCCAAGATGACCTTTACAATTTGTATAGTGGAACAAAGAGAGCAAAAGATTTATAGGGAGCACTAGAATGGAATACAAGATAGAGGATGCCGAAACTAAAAAACATTCATTGCAAGATTCCTGGAGTACAAAATGATAGACAACAAGTAAGTTGTTTCCCAAGTGCAGGAACTGCAAGTGATCATCCATGATCTCCTTAGGAAAGGTATAATTTTGACAAATACCTTTGTTGAACAATTTAAAAATATTCTTAGTATTCACATGAACTTTATTGTAGGTTTGATTATGAATGAAGCGTTTCAAGTACCAGTAATATTAGAGAAGCTACCACCTATGTGGAAAGACTTCAAGAACTATTTGAAACATAAATGTAAGGAGACGTCAGTCGAAGATCTAATTATACGACTACGCATTGAAGAAGATAATAAGGCTGCGAAAAGAAGGTCAAAAGGAAATTCTACAATGAATAGAGCAAATATTGTAGAAGATGACCAAAATAGTCTAAAAAGTAAAAGAAAGCTAAAAATGAAAGAAATCAACCCATGAAGAAATTCAAGGTAAAATGCTTCAATTGTGGAAAGATTGGCCATAAGTCTACAGATTTTCGGGCCTCAAAGAAAGGAAAAAAGAAGGACCAAGCAAATATGGTTGAGACTAAGAAAGAAATGTATGATTTATGTTCTATGCTTTCCAAATGCAACTTGCTGGGAAATCCTCATGTTTGGTGGATGGATTCTGGTGCCACTCACCATGTTTGTGATAATAAGGAGTTGTTTTCGATGTTCGATCCAGCTCAAGTTGAAGAAAAGATCAACATGGCAAACTCCACTACTGCAAAAGTAGAAGGAACAGGAAAAGTGTGCTTGAAGATGACTTCCAGCAAAGTGTTGACACTTAACAATGTATTGTATGTTCCGAAGTTCTGGAAGAACTTGATTTTTATTTCACTTCTAGACAAAAATGAATTCAAATATGTATTTGTTTCCAGAAAAATTATACTTAGTAAAGGAGAAATGTATGTAGGAAAAGGCTACCTCAATGAGGGCCTATTCAAAATGAACGTAATGAATGTTGAAAATCAATAAAAGTTTAAATTCTTCTTACTTGCTTGAGTCTTACGATTTGTGGCATGAATGATTAGGCCATGTTAATTACAAAACATTATGAAAACTAATTAACTTAGAAGTTTTGACAAACTTTGAGTTCAATAAATCAAAGTGTTAAACGTGTGTAGAATCAAAGTATGCTAAGCATCTATATAAGTCCCGTGAAAGGAATTCCAATCCCTTACACTTAATACACACTGACATTTGTGATATGAAGTCAACACCATCTCAAGGTGGTAAATAGTATTTCATAACTTTTATTGATGATTGCACTAGATTTTTTTATGTCTACTTGCTAAATAGTAAGGATAAACAAATAGACGCATTTATCCAATATAAAACTAAAGTTAAAAATCAGTTAGAGAAAAAGATCAAAATGATAAGAAGTAATAGGGGCGGAGAATATGAATCTCCCTTTGAGAAAATATGGGTAGAGAATGGAATTACCTATCAAACTACAGTCCTGTATTCACCTCAATCTAATAGAATTGCAAAAATAAAAAGCTAAACTTTGAAGAAAATGATGAATGTCTTACTTATAAGTTCAGGTTTACCACAAAACTTGTGGGGATAATCTATCCTTACGGATAACCAAATACTCAATAAAGTGCCCAATAGTAAGATAGGACCTAAGATGGTGGACTACGTGTTCATAGGATATGCTAAAAGTAATAATGCATGTTAATTTTTGGTTCATAAATTTGAACATCTAGATGTTAATGAAAATACGGTAATTGAGTCAGATAATGCTGAATTCTTTGAAAATATTTACCCCTATAAAACTAGACATGAACAATCTAGTCGAGGGTCTAAACGACCTCAAGATGAGCTAAGTGAGAATGTACATAATGAAGAGAATCCAAGACATAGTACACATAAAAGAATTTCAACTTTATTTGAATTGGATTTTGTAACATTTCTCTTAAAAAATGAGCCTCAAACATTTAAGGAAGCGATGGCATCTTCAGACTCATCCTTTTGAAAAGAGACAGTCGATAGTGAAATTGATTCAATCTCAAGCAACCATACATGAGATTTGGTTGATCTTCCTCCAAGAAACAAACCTTTAGGTTCTAAATGGATCTTCAAAGGAAAATGTGTGTATGATACTATTGACAAATACAAGGTGAGACTTGTAGTAAAAGGCTTCAAAAAGAAAGAAGGTCTTGATTACTTTGATACATACTCTCTAGTAACAAGCATAACATAGATTCAAATGTTAATTTCCTTGGAGGCGGTATATGGTATTGAAATCCATCAAATAAATGTGAAAACTGAATTCTTAAATGGAGAATTGGAGGAAGAAATTTACATTGAACAGCCTGAGGGTTTTGTGGTTCCAGGAAAAGAAAATAAGGTGTGTAAACTTGTTAAATTACTTTATGGAATAAAATAAACACCTAAACAATGACATGCAAAGTTTGACCAAACCATGTTGGCAAACAGGTTCAAGATTAATGAATGTGATAAATGTGTTTGTATAAAGACACTCCAAATCACCAAGTCATTATGTGTTTATATGTGGATGATATGTTGATCTTCAGTAGAGACATTTTAGATATAAATTCAATGAAATAAATGCTTGACATCAAATTCAATATGAAAGACCATGGAGTTTCGAATATGATCTTAGAAATAAGAATCCATAGGACTCCACAAAGGTTGGCATAGTCTCCGTCTCATTATATCGAAAAGGTACTTAACAAATTCAAGTATATGGAATTCGATATTCCAAGACTCCATTGGACATGAGATTTGCACTTCAAAAGAATGAAGGTAAAAGTAACTCACAATTGGAGTATGCAAGAGAAGTGGGATGTTTAATGTATATAATGAATTGTACACGACCATACATAGCATGCGCTATAAGTAAGTTGAGTCGGTACATAAGTAATCCAAATAAAAATCATTGGTTGGCAATGAAAAGAGTTTTGGGGTATCTTAAATACACTCAAGACTACACTTTACATCATAATAAATATTCCATGATACTTGAAGGATATAGTGATGCAAATTGGATCACCGAATCAAATGAAGTAAAATCTACAAGTAGATATGTATTTACTATCAGTGGAAGAGCTATCTCTTGGAAATCATACAAACAGATATATATTGATCGCTCTATAATAGAATATGAATTTATCACATTGGATAAAGCTGGTAAAGAAGCAGAATGGCTTTGAAATTTCTTGCAAGATATTCCTTATTGGCCCAAACCAGTGGCACCATTATGTATACATTGTGATATCCAAGAGACAATAGGTAGGGTAGGGAGAATTATGTACAATGGTAAATTTCATCACATAAGATGGAGACATGATACCATTAGAGAACTTCTCTCTAGTGGAATTATCACGGTTGACTATGTAAAGTCAAAGGATAATGTATCAGATTAACTTACAAAAGGCTTATCTAGAGAAGGAGTTGAGAAGATATCCAAAAAAATGGTTTTAAGTCCTAGTATAAGTTAGCATAGTGGTAACTCTACCTAGCAGACTGGAGATCCCAAGAGATAGGTTTAAGAAGATCAAACAATGTTGTGTCTGACAGGTTCAAAATTGTCAATATACCAACCCATTCTCATGATATAGACAATGTTTAGTAAAAAGGGATAAGACTTAAGGTGAAAAATATTTTAATGATTATCTAAATTTGGCAGATTTGAACAAATAGTTTAATCTATAGGATTGAACATTTAAAAATCACCTATGTGAGGGTAAAGTGGAAGCCGCTTCAAGGGGAATGTTAGTAAAGGCCTATTCTCTAAGATATCATGAAATCGGGACATGTTGATGGCTGAAAAGAACAAAACCATTTAGAACCATAAATAGTAAAAGGTTGGTTGTGTGACATGTGTTGTCTAAGCGTACATTAAATCTCGACAGTTCAAATATATCAAATCTACTGATTAACCGATTGTATTTGATGCATGGTCACTAGAAAGATTTTAAAAGGAAACCTACTTATCCATATGCAATCTGTAAGACCCCACTATATTTCTAACTTAATTCAGTCATCTAAGCTGATTAAGGGGTCCCAGGCTTAGAAAATTCTAGCTAAGTTTTCAGACTTAGTTTATTTTAAGCCTTCAAAAGTTGGTAAACTTATTTCATGACCTTAAAGTCCTTTAAAGGTCGATGTTTAAGTTGACTTATAATCAGGAATGTTATAGGGGTTCCCAAACAAGTTTAAGATTTTTTGAACCTCGTTTAGACAATGTTTGGAATCCCAAAATAGTGGACCAATGTGATCTTGGGGCGCTGCGTCCCTAACGCGTTGGTCAGTGTTTTCCCCAGCTACCAGCGTGCCATTCTAGTGACACGGCACGATCTTTGTGTGATGCATTGGATATCGCATCGATGGCATTGATGCGCCACATTGGATATTGCGTTGGCAACCTAATTTTCAGTAATTAAAAAGTCGCATCTCTGAGGGTATTTGAGTCTTTTTCCCTAGACATTCATCCCTGAAAACATAAAATTTAGCCCCTTTAGAGGCATAATACAATCATTATTCTCAAAATTCCCAAGAACAAACCCTAGGGCTGTCAATCCAAGATTCAAATTCAAGATAATTCACCATCAGTCTTCCAAAATTCAAGCAATAAGGTATGTAAAGTGTTCATCCAAGGATCCCTTTCATCCTTAGAGCTCAAGAAACCAATTTTAAAATCATGAAGGGTGATTTCCATGTTATGGGCTGTATTTTATCCATGTTGGTATTAATGTATATTTTCCAAGTTTAAATCCTTAATGTATCTCATGATATTATTATAGCATGCATGTTGAATTTCAATTCTCTTATGTTGAACTCTAGAAATATGAACTTAATATGATAGTCATGATGCTTTACCATGTTTTCTATGCCCAAATACAAGATTATGCCTTCTAGGTGTTTGTCAAAATACTTAAATGAAAGAATTGTGAAATTGTGACTCTTTTGTAATCTAAATAATAATCCCATCGTATATCCATGTGTTTAAGTTGACTCTTATGCTAAATTTATGCTTTGTAATTAATTGATCAAATGCCCATGAGATTAAAATTGTGAAATTATGTTATGATACATGCCTTCTTATTCATGTTCAAATTTATGAGTTTCAAGCTCTTATGAAATCCCTCAATGATTATATTGTGAGTTGATGACTATTGTCCTGTGTTCAAGAATGGTTATGTATTATTATTTTCATGCTATCGAGTCCTGGGGGTACTTAATACCCAATAATTTAGCTGTGTGCCTAGATATAGTGTTAGGTTTCAAGATACTCTCAGTCAATCCATGATCAGTAGAATTCAGGCAGTTACAGAACTTAGGAAAACTCATTAATCTTAGTCTCAGTCCAGTCTCATGCAATATTCAGTTAAATCCTCAGTAAACTCAATCAGTTATCAGAATTCACTAGTATTCCGTCAGTTAATAGAACTCATCGAACTCATTCTAGTTCAGCTTAGTATAATCGATTTAGTGTTTATTCAAATGGGAGTAGGATTCATCACCGAGTAAACCCAAGGATGGGAACTCACCTGCTAGCAAAGGGTGTGGTTCTTAGAAGAAATCCTTACATTCCAGAACTTCATAGCCAGCATAGGTTGAGACATCAAAACTGCTAGATGAGGGTTGATGAGGTGGCTTAACCTATTAGAAAAGGTCCCTACCATTCTTGTTAGAGTACCTAATAGATAAGAGTCACTCACAGCTTATCCTTACCAGTGGTGTGGTATTGACACCCTTCTAATTGGGGTTATAGATTGGACCCCAACTCAGCTATATTATCTTATTTGGGGCATGTCGGTTAGATAACTACCTTCCATAGTCTTCATCTCAGTCTTCAGTAAGGAACTCAGATAGTTCTACAGATTTTAGAACTGTTAGATACAATCTCTTAGCTTAGTATGAAACTCAGCTAGTTCCATCAGAATCAGGACTTTGAGACACAGTCACTCAATAAATAATATATCAATTATCAGTAATCCATGTTATCAGTAAACTCAGTGTTCAGAATCCTTATGGTTCCAGTTACAGTTATGTATTCATGCATGTATATCACGCAGTTATGTTCATGTTATTCGGTTAGTTATAGTTCATGTATATGAACCCTTACACTTAGTCTACCTCACTTTAATACCATTACCTTCTCATGTACTGACGCATACTTTTCTCTTGCGCTATGGTATTTTATACCATAGTTTCAGATACTCAGGTTCCCGATCGCACTTAGTAGTTCAGGTTTATTAGTCAGAGTTAGTGGTGAGTCCTCATAGTTCGAGGACATGATTATTTCATTATTTTAATACTTTAGTACTTAGTTTATTTCAGCAGTTGGAGTAAGTTGGGGACATGTCCCATCAAATCTTTATTTTGATAGTTTAGAGGATTTTCTTCAGACTATAGGATGTTCAGATAGTTATTTCAGTTTTAAGTATTGTTATACTTTATTTAGACATTGTTTTATTCCGCATTGTTCAGTTTTGAACCTTATGGCATTTCATCCCATTATTATGCATATTTCAGTATTATTATATAGTTATTGTAGCATGTACCACTCATGGGTTAGCTTGCGGTCCTTTGAGATTATGAGCATCGTGTAACATCAGAGGTACCAAACTCGGGGCATTACAAACTTGATATCAGAGCCAAGGTTTAATAGTGTCCTAGGATATCTGAAAAGCCTCATCTTGTAGAGTCTTATGCATGGGTGTGTTACACGGCACACTTATGGACAAGAGGCTATGCGAAGTTTTAGGAAAAGTTTCCCCTCTTTCAGTATTCATATCGTACGAGTGAGCATGAGCTCCAGTTACACTCTCTTTCTAATCCTAACTTCCCTTCTATTTATAGAATATGCCTCCAAAGAAGACTCAGGGAAGAGGAATGGGATATCAGTTAACCCCTCAGCTAAGAGAAGCTAAGGTGTTATAGTTTATCCACCTCAGGTAGGGCAACATGACAGTGAAAAAGTATTCTCTTAAGTTTACTTAATTATCTAGATATGCTCCTTATGTAGAGGTAGATAGCAGATCTAAGATGAGTAAGTTTGTTTCTGGGGTGAATGATAGTGTGGTCATAGAGTGCAGGACCGCAATGTTTATTAGTGAGATAGATGTAGCTAGGATTATGGTATATGCTTAATAGACAGAGGAGTAGAAAATTAAGGAGAGAGAAAAATAGAATAAGAGAGCAAGGACAGGTAGTTTCAACTTTGCTCAGCCTAAGTCAGAATATGGTAATCATTCTTAGTTTCGTTTGAAGTCTTCAGTTCCATCTCCTTCCTCAACCAGTGCTCATTTCCTAAGTTTATGAATGGTAAAAAAGATAGGGTTCCAGACTCTAAGTCTCAGGGTAGTGTCAGCAGTGCCCAAACCCATTTTCTTTGTCAGACTTATGGAAAGCACCATTAGGGTATTTACAGAGTTGGCAGTGATGTTTATTTTGGATGTGGCAAGTCAGGCCACAGAGTCAGAGATTGTCCTTAGTTAAGTTTTTAAGGTCAGCATAACCATTTCTCAGCTTAATTCGGTCACCCAAATAAGTAGGGTGATACTTCCTATGCTATCAGTGGGCAACGCCCAAATAGACTCTATGCTCTTCAGTCCCAACAATATCAGGAAAATTCTCCTTATGTGGTCATTGGTATGTTACAAATCTTTTATTTGTATGTTTACGCTTTGCTATATCTAGGAGCATTTTTGTCTTTTTTTTACTCATTATATAGCAGTTGATTTCGAAGTCAATTCCAAAATTCTAGAAGAGACCTTTTCAGTATCTACCCCAGTGGGTAATTTTATCATAGCCTGAAGGGTATACAGGAACTGTCTGCTTATGGTATCTCAGAAAGTAACTTCAGCAGACTTAGTTAAATTAGAGATGATTGATTTTAATGTCATTCTCGGCATGGATTAGTTCATTCTAGTTATGCCACTGTTGACTGTAGAAACAGAGTTGTCCAATTTTAATTTCCAAATGAGCCTGTCCTAGAGTGGAGGGGTAGTACTTTAGTATTCAGGGATCAGCATATTTCCTACCTAAGGGTAAAAAAGATAATATCTAAGGGATGTGCCTATCATCTTGTTTGAGTTAAGGACTCATGTTCCAAAACTCCCAGTCTTGAATTAGTCCTAGTTGTAAATGAATAATCAGATGTCTTTCCAGAAGATCTTCTAGGAATTCCTCCCAAAAAGGAAATAGACTTTAGCATTGACCTTCTTCTAGACATCATCCCATATCTATTCTGCCATACAGAATGGCACCAGCAGAACTTAGAGAATTAAAAGAATAGTTGAAGGATCTCCTAATAAGGGATTCATTAGACCTAGTGTGTCCGCATGGGGTGCACCAGTTCTATTCATGTATAAGAAAGATGGTTCTCTGATATTGAGCATAGACTATCGTCAGCTCAATAAAGTCACGATCAAAAACAAGTATCCACTTCCCAGAATCAATGACTAATTTGACCAACTTCAGTGTTCCAGTTATTTCTCTAAGAAAGACCTTAGATCAGGCTATCATCAGCTCAGAGTCAGAGAATGTGATATTCCAAAGACAGCCTTTTGAACTCAGTACAGTCACTTTGAATTTTTAGTCATGTCCTTTGGTCTTACCAACGCCCCAGCAGCCTACATAGACTTGAACTATATGTTCAACCAGTACTTGGACATGTTTGTCATAGTTTTCATAGTTGACATTTTTGTTTACTCTTGTAGTGAACACAATCATACAGACCATCTCAGAATAGTATTACAGACTCTCAAAAATCATCAGTTGTTTACCAAATTTAGTAAGTGCAAATTTTATCTAAGGTCAGTAGCATTCCTTGGTCATATCATTTTCGATAATGGCGTTAGAGTTAATCCCCAAAAGATCAAAACAGTGAGTCACTGGGCCAAACCTATCTCTCTATCAGATATAAGGAGTTTATTAGGTTTGGCTAGCTATTACAGATGGTTTGTTGAAGGGTTTTCTTCTATTGCATCCCTTATGTCCAGATTGACTCGAAAACAAGTCAAGTTTCAGTGGTCAGATTCATATAAGAAGAGTTTTGAGAAGTTGAAGACTCAACTTACCTCAACCCCTTTTCTAACTCTTCCAGACGGTCCAGATGGGTTTGTCGTGTACTGTGATGCATCGAGAGTAGGTTTGGGTTGCGTCCTCATGCATCATGGTAAGGTGATATCCTATGCCTCCAGAGAGCTTAAGCCCCATGAGAAGAACTACCCGATTCATAATCTTGAGTTAGCAGCAATAGTATTTGCCTTGAAAATTAGGAGTCATTAATTGTATGGGGTGCATGTAGATGTGTTCACAAATCACAAAATCCTTCAGTACATATTCTCTCAAAAAGACTTAAACCTTCATTAGAAAAGGTGGCTAGAGCTCTTAAAAGATTATAACATAAGTGTCCTTTATCATTCGAGCAAAGCCAATGTAGTGGCCGACGCTCTTAGTAGACTGTCTATGGGTAGTGTTTCTCAGCTGAGGAAAGTAAGAAGTAGCTATATGAGGAACTCCATCAGCTTGCCCGACTAGGTGTCCGCTTAGTCAATTCAGCAGAAGGTAGTATATGGGTAAAGAGTAGTTTAGAATTATCTCTAGTTTTTTAGGTGAAGGAAAAGCAAGATAGAGATCCTAGTTTAGTCAAGTTGAAAGAGTCAGTCAAAGATAAGAGGGTAGAGGTTTTCTCCCAAGGGGGAGGTGGTGTGTTTTGTTGTCAGGGTCATCTGTGTGTGCTAGGTGTAGATGACTTGAGGCAATAAATTCATACAGAAGTGCATGGTGCGCGTTACTCTATTCATCCGGGGGCTACTAAGATGTACCACGACTTGTAGGAGATCTGTGAGAGGAGTGGGATGAAGTAAGACATTGCAGAGTTTATGGCTAAGTGCTTAACATGTCTGCAGGTTAAGATTGAGCATCAGAAGCCTAGTGGGTTTATACAGGAGTTCAGTATTCCTCCTTGGAAGTGGGAAGAAGTGAACATGGACTTTGTGATGGGTTTGCTTCATACTCGTCGTAAGCATGATTCAGTTTAGGTCATTATAGACAGAATGACCCAATAAGCCCATTTCCTTCCAGTCCATACCTTTTATTTAGTCGAGGATTACACCAAGTTATATATGAGAGAGTTGGTCAGGATTACATACTGTTTCATTGTCCATTATCTCAGATAGTGTTGCCCAATTCACCTCTCAGTTCTGGAAAGTATTCCAAAAAGGGTCTTGGTACTCTAGTCCACCTCAGTATAGCCTTTTATCATTAGATGGATGGTCAAGAAAAAAGGACCATTCAGACCTTGGAAGAAGTGATAAGGGTATGTCCACTTGATTTCAAGGGTAGTTAGGATAACCACATGTCTTTGCATACAGCAACAGTTATCATTCCAGTATTCAGATAGCTCCATTTCAAGCTCTTTACGGTAAGAGATGCAGATCTCTAATTGGTTGGTTTGAAGTTGGTTAGACCACAATTGTAGGGCCTGACTTTCTATTTGATGCCTTAGAAAAAGTTCATTTAATTAGAGAAAGGCTCAAGACAGCTTAGAGCTGATAATAATTGTACCCAGATATGCACAGAAAGGATCTCGAGTTTGAGATTAGTAACTATGTGTACTTGAAAATCTATCCTATGAAGGAAGTGAAGAGGTTCAACAAGAAGGGAAATCTCAGCCCCCGATAAGTCGGTCTCTTCAAAATTCTTAGTCGCTTTGGCAAAGTAGCTTATGAGCTCGAATTGCCTTCAGATCTAGCCTCAGTGCACCCAGTATTCTATGTCTCCTTGCTAAAGAAGTTCATAGGTGACCCAGCAGTTGTAGTCCTTATAGAGGGCATAGACGCTCAGAACAGTCTCTCTTATGAGCAAATTCTAGTTGAAATCCTTGACTATAAGATTCGCAGCCTGAGGACCAAAGAAGTCCCTCTAGTCAAGGTTCTTTGGCAGAATTAGTCCGTTGAGGGAGCTACTTGGGAAGTATTAGAAGATATATGGAAAAAGTATCCTCACCTCGTCTACCCAAACTCAGACTTAGCTAATGGTAATAGCTTCCCTTAAGCTTATTCAGTTTCATACTCAAATTTCCATTATAAATTCAGTATCAATTACCATTGCATATTCAATCATATGCCTTTATGTGTCAATTCAATTATGTATACATGCATCAGATATGCATTCTCATTTTAAGAAACTCAATTTATCAGTAATACCGATCATGCATACATGAGTTAATTATTCATGCATCAGATATACATGTTCGAATGATAATTTAGTGTATCAGCAGCTTCAGTCATGAATCACGCGTCAGATATGCATATTCATCATGAAATTTAGCATGTTAGTAATATCAGTCCTAGACTCATATACCAGATGTTCATGTACAGTAAGTAGATTCAGCCTACTAGTACTCTCAGTTCAGTCAGTCTCATTCGAGGATGAATATTCCCAAGGGGAAGATATTGTAAGACCCTATAAAATTTCTAGCTTAATTCAGTCCTCTAATATGATTAAGGAGTCCTAGGCTTAGAAAATTCTGGCTAAGTTTCCAGACTTAGTTTATTTTTAGACTTTAAAAGTTTGCAATCTCATTTCGTGACCTTAAAGTCCTTTAAAGGTCGATGTTTAAGTTGAATCATGATCAAGAATGTCAATAGGGGTTCCTAGACAAGTTTGGATTTTTCGAACCTCGTTTAGACCATGCTTGAAATCCCAAATCAGTGGACCAACATGATCTTAGCACGCCGCATCACCTAACATGTTGGTTAATATTTTCTCCAGCTACCAATGTGCCATTCCAGTGACAGGTGCAATCTTGGTGTGACGCATTGGATATCTAGTCGATGCCATCGATGCACCATATCGGATATCACGTCAGCAACCTAGTTTTAAGTAATTAAAAAGCCGCATCTCTGAGGGTATTTGGGTATTTTTCCCTCAACCTTCAGCCCTCAAAATATAAATTTAGCCCCTTTAGAGGCATAATACAATCATTATTCTCAAAATTTCCAAGAATAAAACCCTAGGTCTATCAATCCAAGATTCAAATTCAAGAGAATTCACCATCAGTCTTCCTAAATTCAAGCAATAAGCTATGTAAAGTGTTCATCCAAGGATCCCTATCCTTGGATCTCAAGAAATCAATTTTTAAATCATGACTTGTGATTTCTATGTTGTGGGTTATATTTTATCCATGTTGGTATTAATGTATGTTTTTCAAGTTGAAATCTTCTATGTATCTCATGATATTATGATAGCATGCATGTTGAATTTGAATTCTCTTATGTTGAACTCTGGAAATATGAACTTAAGATGATAGTCATGATACTTTACCATGTTTTTTGTGCCCAAATACAAGATTATGGCTTCTTGGTGTTTGTCAAAATGCTTAAATGAATGAATTCTGAAATTGTGACTCATTTGTAATCTAAATGATAATCCCATGCTATATCCATATGTTTAAGTTGACTCTTATGATAAAGCTATGCTTTGGAATGAATTGATGAAATGCCCATGAGATTAAAATAGTGAAATTATGATATGATGCATGACTTCCTATTCATGTGCAAATTTATGACTTTTAAATTCTCATGAAATCCCTCAATGATTGTATTCTGAGTTGATGACTACTGCCTTGTGTTCAATAATGGTCGTGTCTTATTATTTTCATGCTATCGAGTCCTGGGGTATTTAATACCGGACAATTTAGCTATGTGCATAGAGTCAGTGTTAGTTTTCAAGATACGCTAAGACAAGCCATGATAAGTAGAATTCAGTCAGTTACAGAACTCAAGAAAACCCAGTAAACTAAGTGTCAATTTACTCCCATTCATTATTTAGTTAAATCCTCCATAAACTCATTCAGTTATCAGAATTCAGTAGTGTTTTTTCAGTCAATGAAACTCAGCAAACTCAGTCCAATTCAGCTTAGTATAATTAGTTCAGTGTCTATTCAGATAGGAGCAGGATTAAGCACCGAGTGAACGCAAGGATGGGAACTCTCCTACTAGCAAAGGGTGTAATTCTTAGAAGCAATCCTATCATTCCAAAATGATGTAGCCAGCATAGGTTGATATATCAAACCTGCTAAATGAGGGTTGATAAGGTGGCTTAACCTATTAGAAAAGGGTCTTACTGTTCTTGTTAGAGTACCTGATTGATGAGGGTCACTCACAGCTTGTCCTTACCAGTGGAACGGTATTGACACCCTTCCAATTAGGGTTATAGATTGGACCCCAACTCAGCTATATTATCTTATTTGGGGCATGTCGGTTAGATTACTACCTCCTACAGTCTCAGTCTAATTTTTCAGTAAAAAACTCAGATAGTTCTACAGATTTTAGGACTCTTAGATGCAGTCTCTCAGCTTAGTATGAAACTCAGCTAGTTCCATCAAAATCAGGACTATCTGACACAGTCACTCAGTAAACAACATATCAATTATTAGTAATCCATGTTATCAGTAAACCCAGGGTTCAGAATCCTCATAGTTCTAGTTATAGTTATGTACTCATGCATGTATTCTCACACAGTCATGTTCATGTTATTCAGTTAATTATAGTTCATGCCTATGAACCCTCGCACTTAGCCTACCTCACTTTGCATACCAATACATCCTCATGTACTGACACATACTTTTCTCTTGCTCTATGGTGTATAATACCATAGGTTCGAACACTCAGGTTCCTGATTGCACTTAGCAGTATAAGTTTTAGCAGTCAGAGTCAGTGTTGAGTCCTCATAGTTTGAGGACATGATTATTTCATTGTTTCAGTACTTCAATACTTAGTTTATTTCAATATTTGGATTTAGTTTGGGACATGTCCCATCAACTCCTTATTTAGTCAGTTTAGAGGCTTTTCTTTAGAATATAGCATGTTCAGATAGTTATTTCAATTTTGGGTACTGTTATACCTTATTCAAACATCGTTTTATCCCGTATTATTCAGTTTTGAACCTTCTGGCATTTCAGCCCATTATTACGCATATTTCAATATTATTATACAGTTATTGCAGAAGGTACTAGTCATGGGTTAACTTATGGTCCTTCGGGATTATGAGTACCATGTAGCATCCGGGGTACCAGACTCGGGGTGTTACACAATCAGCCTTTGTTAAATGATCACATGCTTTTCCTTATCTTTCTTCAAAAGATATCCATTCCCCATTCATGTAGGGTATTATTGGGTTCAAGGTATATTTGTGAATGAAAAATGGTGGAGTGAAAGAGAGACACCAAATTAGAAAGTGTACTCCTAAATTGGAAAATTCACTAATTCTCCCAGATTGGTTGGATTAGGGAACTTTGGAGTATTTTTAATAAGGAACACTAACTCTACATGGATAGTGAGGCAAGAAAAAGGTGGTGCCTCAAGTCGTCGTCGTCGTCGCTCACTCGGCTCAGCTTCAGCTTCTAATTTGGATTTGGTCTGATCAATGAGATCTATCTTTTTAGATGAATTTTATTTGAAACTTGTGTTACAAGTGAAAAACTTAATCCAAAAAGATGATATAATTATTTTTTTCTAAGTGTGGGCGCATTTTTTATGCCATGCAAATGCTTACATAATGCATCATGAAGGGATGCGACCCTTTGATAGAAAAGGTATGTTATTTCATGTTGTAGGGTAACCTATGGGTGCAGATGCCACACAGGTACGCGACTTGTGGGTGTAGACGCAGTGCAGAAGCTACTAGAATTTGTAAAACGTCACCTGCGGCTGTAGATTAGGCACAGGTCCAGTACAGACTAGGCGTAGGGATGTGACTACTCTGAATAGATGCCTTTCTGCTGAACTAATCCATCCTTTCTGAAAGGACATATTAAAGGCTATAAATACCTGATATGTTCCTCAGTTACAGACATAATTTTTGACAGAAAAACACTCTTGTTCTATACAAAAACTCTGTGTGATCATTAAGCTATTGAGTGAGTTTGACGAATCCAACAATTTGAGGTACCTCTATTATTTGGATTCAAGGTAATTTTATCATGGGAGGAAGATTCCATAACCTCGGGTATAGTGAGAGGAATTATTCCTTAAGTACACTCCATGAAGTCAAGGGACTTGGCCTTACAAATTCAGTTTCATCTTATTTCTGAAATTTAACACACTTCTTGGATAGGTTGTTCATAATCTTGTGTTGAAGGTGTTAAGGAACTTCATAACTGTTCTTGTCTTAGACTTGAACTTGTGTGGAAGTTGGTGTTGCCTATATACAGATTCTTGTACCTAAAAACATAAAAAATAACAATTAGTAATACACAACTCAATACATAATAGAGTGTATAACTAATGCAAGCATTAGTTATACATAGGGTGAAAATGTACACCAAACAAGGTATTAGTAGTACACATTAAAATAATGCATCCATTAGTTTTTCAATACACTCCACCAAATGACCCCTTGTGCTTGTGCATTTTTTAAACTTGTGGTATTTAAACATATTGATGTTTGTTTCTTATCAATAAGAAGCGCCTAAATACTGTGTTTCTATTATTCACTTTATAAGATAGAGTTACCGTAGTAATGTTAGTTATAGATAGAAAAAACATGAACCTTGATAAGCAATTCATGCTTTCTTGAAATTTTGACCTCAGGAAACAAAGTTAAACAAACATGTAACAAGACTAAAAAATATTTAGTCCAAAAATATTGAGTAGTCTATGATTGAGTTGTGAAAACTTTTGAATAGGTTCCCATGATCTTAAAAGGATCTTTACTGGGATCTCCAATCTCAAGTTTTTCCATTGTAAAATTATAACTTATGAAAAGTACTATGTAACAGTGCAAACTAAATGATCCAACCAGGCAAAAGCTAAAATGCTGCTAAAAAACAATTGATGAGAATCTTTAACTCCTTTTTCATACTTTTTATAACTACTTAAGCTAATTGGATCCAAGTAGTTTGTTATAGTTTGTGACCCAAATTTATTAATCCGACCCTGAAAAGTTTGTGGTGTGACCATGTTTGTGATTTTTCAAGAGGTCTATGGTGGTATGGACCTATATGTTTTTGGGCCTAGTATTGATTTGTACGCACGTATTATATTAGTGAAATTAGTGGGTCATTTTTGGATGTTCAGAAAATATGTCATTCTCCTCATTATACTCCTCTTCTTTCATAGTGAAATTTCTCTACCTCTGCTTATGGTTTTTGGCTCAAGGGTTTCCATGTAAATATGTGTGTCCATTTTGTTTTTCTTTTGATTGTGGTTTTCTTATTTATGTTCGATCACAACATAGTTCTTTTGGAGTCTAATTTGGAGTTTCAGATTTTATATATATCAACTATACATCCTGGCTGATTTACATATTGAAAAATGCATTTGTCTCCTGAATTCAAGCTATAAATTTTAGTAACTTTCTTCCATCCATATTTTAAAATATCAGAACTTGATCTGCTATGATAAAAGGTAGTCCACTTTCTTTTATCTGGTTCTCAGAGAAAAATAATCATCCTTTCTTTCTCTGACTTTTTCAGAAAATGTTTGGCCAGGATTCTGGTAACTCCTGCACAGGCATAATGGAGGTCTAAATTCAACAAGTAAAAAAAGGATACACAAACTGGGAAACAAAGCCAAGTATAAGCAACTAATTGCAACATAGAGAATAGTAGATTCTCTAAGCAATATGACTGAAAAATGACCTCATCAGTCAAGTACAAGTATTCACTTTACAATTAAATGTCATTATAGTCATGTCCTGCTTTGCAAACGCTAAACTTGAAACATAGTTATACTTTATTTTAGTATTAATAATAAGTTATAAAGTGTCCAGTGTGAATTCGAGATTCTTACTTTAGAAAAATTAAAGCATTAAAAAGACAAATTCTAATCTAATTCAGGTATATGCGCTTGCAATCATCTTTTTATTGTACGTGTATATTTGTCTTAACATATGATTTACAAGGAAATCATCACTTCACCTCTATCATTATGAATTTTTCAAAAATGTTTCAGAGTGCTTAACCCCGAAGTTGTTCTGATTAAGACATTATTCTCTCTATAACATCTTATTAAATGCAAAAGTTTGATATGAAGAATGTCAAATGCATGTATCTTCAGCAATAAACTAAAACTCTAGTATAGAATAAAGCAGTGTCCGTGCGTGTATTGATAAATATTGATAGAGACTCCATCAAATAGTAAGAATATTGTAATCCACCAAAATTTATGGGAGGAATGATATTAAACAAGGTGTTACCAGAAAATCTCGACCATTAACCTTCACCAAACATTAATAGATGCCTGTATTGAGAGATGGTACACCTCCTGAATCAGAAGGATAACTTGTGATGACTTCTTTAATATTATTCTCACACTCTTCTCTTGAATCTTGTACATATCTAACAGAAAAAAAAAAGTGATAAGACCGATATTTAAGCAACCCAACAAGGAACGGAGAGCATGATATTTTAGTTGGGAGTTAGTTCTGATGAATGACCAAAATTGTGATCCTTTTTATACCCAGTAGCAGTTGTTTCTCTTTGTATTTCTGGATGATTATGCAACCCATGAGAAATAGTACTTATATAATGAGTCCTAAGGCCAGTAAAAGAAGACAACCAATTATATTCAATACAATATCATTCTACCTTTCTATTTAATATATCAATATTAATCAACACTTATATTGGTAAGGTCTGTGTATGCATAACCCTATATAGATCCTTTTTGTGGAATTACACTGGGTATGCTGTTAACCTTTGGGCCATCTAGATTAAGACAAAGATCAAGCTCAACATGAATCAGCAATACCAAGCTTTAGTTGACCCCTCATACCTCAACTACATTGCCCTAATATGTATATTCAAGACAACACAACAAAACGAAAAGAATCCTAACACTTTATTGTGAACAGAAAGCTTACCAAATTGAGATGTTTATTTGAATTTCCTATCATTTAGACCCATTAGTGAAGTCCTAATAGCTTCTGGAGAAGTCCTTGCTCTTCTTTATCCTATTCTAATGTCGCAACTGCTAGTTTCTTGTGCAAGAGGTTTGCTTGCTGGCATTTCAACACATGACCGATCCAAACACAACCTACCATTTTCTTGATTATTTTGGGCATCTCTGTCTATGTCAACAGGAGGGTTGTTGCTCCTGAATAATCCCTTGCTACTTTTTTTCCTTTCTCATTGCAGAATTTGATCCTTTCACAACCACTTGTTCCAAATATTTTAACAATGAAGTGCAGACTAGATGGAACATAATGGAAAACCAAGAAGTTTCCTAATTTCAAACCATGTTCTGATGAAAATTCAGGTCATCCCTATTTGATAGTGTAATGCCTCGAAATCGGGTCCCGAGACGTCACACGGTGCTTAGGGTCATAAGTGACCCAAAGCTAACCCTTCTACTGGCATAACTCATAAGCAACTGAACAAAAAATATAAATCTATACAAATCTGCGGAAAATTACTCTTTTCTGAATCTGATCGATACAAAATTGAATTTACAAGATTGCAATTCTGCCTTTACAAATAAAACTGAAACGGAATACATCAACTTCTACTGACTGTCTATGAAGCCTCGACTAGTATTGACTGTAGGTATCCAGGTCATGACTCCCAACTATCCCAACTCAATACGACCGAATAAAGAAAATACAACACTATTAGATCTGCATAACTGACCCAAGCCCTTGAATCAAAAGGACTCATCACCTGCTGACTAGATACCATGAACTAACTAGATCTGAAGGTGCATACTATACCTTGTACCTACATTCCGAGAAAATGTAGCCCACATACGAATATGTGGGTCAGTGCCATGGAAATGTACCGAGCATATGCGGGTGCAATGCATATATAAAATAATATCTTAATATCATCACAGTTTATAAAAGTAAGCATGCTGATATAAATAACTCACTTAGCTTGAATTAAATCATCAAAATCATGGATGAATAATACATGTAAAATAAATCATGTAAGTCATTACAATAAGTTCCAAATTCACTTTCTGCTTGTTTTCAACTTGTAAAGTAATCAAAACTTAAAACAACTCTCCTTAGAACATAACATTTCAATCTTTCGAAAACAAGGAACTTTCTGACAAATCATAGTTTTCAAACCATACACACTTATATTAGATAGAGCAGAGACACACACACACCATGGGAGTTTCTTATAACTGACATAAACCATGTGATCTTATCATGGAGTCCAACATTTTGTCCTCCTAAGGAAGAAACCCCATGTTGGGAAGGAGTGTTATACTCTTGCCAGGGAGTATAACCTCAACTGAGTGATCACAAACTCAGCCTTAAGCCCATAAATCTCAATCCTACAGTGGCACGTAGTTTTGGGAAAGTAAGGTACGCTCACCCACACCTTCTGTTCGGTGCTAAATACTACTCCCGTACTCAAGCTCAGTCTCATTTAGGAAATCCACCTCAAAATCATCTCAAGGGCCTATAATGAAGGCCAAATCATATTTCTCATAATTGAATCGTAATAAATTGTGGATTCCTATTTTCAACTCAAAAATCATGATACAAATTTCACTTCAAATCTCGGAAAATAATTTGATAAAGGAAAACTCCAAATCATAATATCATAAAAATCCGATTTCAACCTTGACATAAATATAACGATTCTATCTTCCAAAATATCATCTCAAATTCCATACTTGTTCAATATCAAAACAAAAATCTTTGCTTTTGGGAAATACTTATAAAATCATGTCCAAGACTCGAGATCAAAATCTCCTTATAATTTCATCACATATATTTAAAATCCAAAATATAAAGATGTAATACATCAAAATCATATCTAAATTTCATACTCAACAATCATCTCGAAAATCTTCACTTGTCTGAATTAAAATATTGGGAGTAAATTCATGACATAAATATCATAATTTGAATAACTCAAAATTCATATCACAAATTCCGTAAATTCATTCTCAATACTCATCTCAAATAAATTCAACAACATCATTTCTTAATAGGAAAATATAAATCAAAATATGTATATCTCAACTCAAATCATATCAAGATAAAATATAATTCCTTCAAATACTCAATTCATGGATAATTACATAAACTCAAAATAAGATAAATTGGTATAAACTTTAACATAAAAATTTATGTAATCTTTATAAAAATCAAGTTTTGGGCACAAGACCGGAAGGATTATTCTTGTTCAAACCCCACATACCTCAAATTTGTGACTTTCGATGAACTTACGATTATGGAACTCTACTTGTAAAATAATAGGTGCTTCTTGAAGATCTCAACTTGGAAATTATGATTCCTAAATTTTTTTTGAATTCCTGTGGTTGAATTTTTAGAGATCTTGAATTCTTGGTTTAAGCGCATGTGTTTGGTTCTTGAGAATTTTCAGATAAATGACCAAATTTTGGTCCAATGAAAACTGAATCCCATTTTAAAGCATGATTGGGGATGATAAATGACTAAAATGCCCCTAAGGAAACAAATAAAGTCACATTTGTCCCTCAGTCACTGGTTTGATATGTTGAAGTAAATTGATCATAACATTTTAGCCGATGATGAAATTGGATGAAACCAATTTCATTGGAAAGAAGACTCAAAGATCTTTCATTTGATATATAGTAGCTCACTCAGTTCGTTTAATACAGGAACTTATGATCGTTGGAAGTTCACCCTAAAATGCTGAAAACTGGGCAAAAGTAGCATTTTTGCTACTGGTTTGAAATCCAAACGCGGCCTTATGCATTCTGAAAAATTCCGAAACTCATCCGATATGTACTATGAGTTTGCTCGATCGTAACACAACTTGAAAATCAAAAAACAAATGTCAAGAAGGTCATGAATTAATTCTCTAAAGTTTGAAGGTTCAAAATAAACTAAGTGTTGAACACTTAGCTCTAAGTGTTAGGCTCCATGTGACTTGTTTTGAAAGCTCTAATGACGAGGGAACTTTGCGGGATCTTACAATATCTCCCCCTTGGGAACATTCGGCCTCGAATGACGCTAGACAGGCTAAGGATACCGAGAAACTAAGGATGTAATGTTGAAATAACTTGCTCAACCGGACCTATATCCTTCTCAATGTTGTTACACTTTGATGAATATATTTACTCATGATATGAATAGCTATATAGCTGAATCTTTGATTAGAGAGGAGCTGAATGAGGGAAGGTTGTTATCTTCGATTTAGTCTGAACTGACTTGCCTTTACTTATTAGAAAGAGCTGACTCATGGTGAGAGGTCAGAATTCGCTTGATGTGCTCAAGGTGTGATTATACTTATAGACGACGAAGCGATAGTTTATGCAGGCTTAAATCATGAGAAAAAATGAGGCTAATATTACGCACTGAATATCATATTTCCTGAGCTGGAATATTTGAAAAATAAAGATCGTTCAATGAATACTTATGAACCGAATCATGACTAGATGTACGAATTCTGAAACTGATACCTGATACATATACTGGGATGAATTCACAATTTTCATGGGTGTCAACAACTATTTTCTGGAATGACCATACTTATGAAACTTCAGGTTGTAAGACCAGACTAGTTCGGAAAATTAAAAACTAAAGGAATCTATCCGTTTGATTGTTAAATTAGATTACTGGATGCTGAAACTAAATCATACACTAGGATAGAATTTCTGAACTTTAGGCCTCACAACACCTTACTTAAAAACTACACACTTCTAAAATAATCTCTCAACCATTCCCTTCCCTTGAATACCATACTCATTGGTTCATATTCCAATTCTCCCATGGTCGTTGATATTTTCATCTACTCATGTCTAGTCGGAACAAAATCTTATCACCATGTTCAAGCCTAATCTCGAAGTCACAAGATACACCACATAACACTATATTACTAGTTTGAATCATGAAATCAACACAGCCTGCATTTCACAACTTCTCATCTCTTGAAAAATTCTCATTACCACTCCAACAACCACACTCAACCTCGTACTAGACATTTACTAATGTGCAATGAACCCTTCCACATATAAACAAATATAACATTTAAGCCTACATTTATACCCGCATACACACCTCTATACAGACACTCATAAAGCATTTTTCTTATATTCCCTAACACCTTACTCATAACAACTTCTATGTATTATTTAATTCTTAAGATGATACATATAAAATATTCTCGACTAACCTAGCCATACTCAAAATGTCACCTCAAAGTTCTTTCAAACTTATGGACTTACATAACGCATAAAACTTCAACTAACCATGACATGTGTCAAAGACTTGGCCTCGATCTTACTTCATATTTACCAACTTAGCTAAAATAAGCACACGGCCATCTTTCGTCAACAAGAAATATTTACTCTCTCCCCTTTAGACAACTGCTCATCATCACCATCTCGACTAAATGAAAAGATCACTGAAAGATTAAAATATGGAGACCTAAAAACATGAAGGGATACTGTACATAACTTGACTCTCTTTACTGAGGCCTTAGGAATAGGGTATCAAAGTATGTACAAAAATACAAGCTTCTTGAAATATCAAAACTCAATCTTAGGGCTTAAAGCCCATGCTTTAAACTTGTGCCAAAACATCTAAAAAATTATTCTTGATAACATAAACATTCATAGTTTATCTTAAAATCTGAAAATCTCATAAATGTGCATGAAAATATGAACAAACTCATGAAATATATATTCAAAGTCTCTCAAAATTCATAATCTTGTAAATAGTTATAATAGGTATGAATCCCAATTTACACTTCATGTATAAACATTTAAATTCAGTTATACTTATTCAATAAATCGCCCTTACCATTTTTTTTGTCACTACACCTCTAAACCCATACTTTCAACCAACACAAGCATAACAAGATGAACAACAAGTTGCTAGTGAATCGAAATAGGCCTCACACGGCTTCACTAGACTTTGATTTTCAGTAAAACAATAATAACGAGGTTACAAGATATAAAAGCTTAACACACAATATTCAATGATCTAAGGATACACGTCTTATTCTTTCTTAACTAAGAAACTCATAAAAATGAGGGTATAACTTTAAATTTGAGGGATTTATAACACACTAGAAGGCTCCTCTCAAACCACTTTATGAAAATTTTGAAACTTCTCACCAGCAAATTTGAAAGCATTATCAAGAGAGGAACTGAAACTTGTTGATCATGCTATCTCAAGAATAAAACATAGATAGGGAAGTATAGATTATCATTATAGACTATAAGGAGGAATATGAAAGAACATCTGACTTGGGCTTAGTGCGCAAATTTTATGAATCACGAATAAAGCACTTCAATCTTTGAAACTCAAAGGCATAGAGGGGGTACTTTTTAGCTCTCTTATAATCCCATGACTATCTGTGGAGAGTATCCGAGAAAGCATTATCAATAAAGATTCAATCTTGACTGATATTGATATCTTGAAATAAGGCGGAGATGGTCTGAATAGAGTAAGATGAGAATCTATATAAGCTTCTTAGAGAACATTTTTTTGTAGCACGATCTGAGACTTCAAACAATGAAAACATTTCCTAAATGCCTTGTAGCCTCTCGAAGAAAAGTACAAAAATCTCCGTACCATTTTGCAAGACTCTATTAGACACGGCTTCACAGACAACAAAGGAAACTTAAACTCTATGCTCTGATACCAAGTTTGTAACGCCCCGAAATCGGGTCCCAAGACGTCACATGGTGCTTAGGGTCACTAGTGTCCCCAAGCTAACCCTTCTACTGGCATAACTCATAAGCAACTAAACAAACAGTATAAATCTATACAAATCTGCGAAAAATAACTCTTTTTTGAATCTGATCGATACAAAATTGAATTTACAAGATTACAATTCTGCCTTTACAAATAAAACTGAAATTGAATACATCAACTTCTACTGACTGTCTATGAAGCCTCGAATAGTATTGACTATAGGTAGACAGGTCATGACTCCCAACTATCCCAACTCAATACGACCGAATAAAGAAAATACAACACTATTAGATCTGCATAACCGACCCAAGCCCTTGTTCATGGATAATTACATAAACTCAAAATAAGATAAATTGGTATAAACTTCAACATAAATTTTTTTGTAATCTTTATAAAAATCAAGTTTTGGGCACAAGACCGGAAGGATTATTCTTGTTCAAACCCCACATACCTCAAATTTGTTACTTTTGATGAATTTGTGATTCCGGAACTCTACTCGTGAAATAATAGATGCTTCTTGAATATCTCAACTTGGGAATTATGATTCCTAAATTATTTTTGAATTCCTACGGTTGAATTTTTAGAGATCTTGAATTCTTGGTTGAAGATCATGTGTTTGGTTCTTGAGAATTTTTAGATAAATGACAAAATTTTGGTCCAATGAAAGCTGAATCCCATTTTAAAGTATGATTAGGGGATGGTAAATGACCAAAATATCCCTAAGAAAACAAATAAAGTCACATTTGTCCCTCAGTCACTTGTTTGATATGCTGAAGTAAATTGATCATAACTTTTTACTTTGATGATGAAATTGGATGAAAACAATTTCATTAGAAAGAAGACTCGAAGATATTTCATTTGATATATAGTAGCTCACCCAGTTCGTTAAATACAGGTAGTTATGCTCATTGGTATTTGACCCTGAGATGCTGAAAACTGGGCAAAAGTAGCATTTTTGCTACTGGTTCGAAATCCAAACGCGGCCTTATGCGTTCTGAAAAACATAAGTCCGAAGTTTGAAGGTTCAAAGCAAACTAAGTGTTGAAAACTTAGCTAAAGTTCTAAGTGTTAGGCTCCATGTGACTCGTTTTGAAAGCTCTAACGACGAGGGAACTTTGCGGGGTCTTACAGATTGCAAGTCTACCATCATGCTTACACACTTCTACCCTTTATCACCGTCCACTTGAGTCCTCCAGATAAGTCTCTTGATCAATCAGGTGGGAAACTAATCGATCAAACGTTAAGGGAATATACTGAAAAGAAGTTGCAAAAATTAAAACTAAGAAATATGACATGATTATACATAATTCAAATGCTAAGCTTTATAAGAAACAAATTTACGACCATTCCTTGGAGTTCTGGATGGTACAATTATTTATAATACAAATTTTAAAGCATAAAATACCTTAAAACCACTCTTAAGATGCTTCAAAACTTACACATAATTCCTAATCACAACATTTCCTTTCATACAAAGAAAGTAAATATTATAATAACGGAATAAAGAGGCAAAACGATGCCACCCCTAAGAAGCTATTGAAAATTAGGGAGGGGCAACAAAGTTTCAACCTGATTTTTAGGAGGCACATTTTGTTCTTCTATTATTTTACTTTCTACATATGGATTTTGGGTAGAGTCAGAACTATTTGATTTTGAATTTTTATTTACTAAATTTAAAGAAAAATGAGTTACCCATCGGAAAGTTGGGTTGTGTGATTTGTTTTAGTATTCTTAAAGTTTAATGATTTTTGTGTTAGAAATAACAGTTAAGTGACTGGGAAAAAAGTGATAGTCATGTGACATCCTTGAAAGTTACTCTATATTCCAGTGAAGTTCAAGGGAAGCGGGTCAAATTTTGCTGACAAGACAACCATTTTGTAAAATGACCATCAATATTATGTAACGACCTTCCCTTTTTTCAAAATTTTCTTTTTGTTATAGGAAGTGGCAATCTTATTAGATTAAAAGTCATTTACCTGGAGCATAGAGAATTATCTTGAGGCCAAACTAGACCATAAAAGTAAATGAAATTAAATATTTACTTGATTGTTTGGAACATCAAGAACAAAATGACACTTGACAAACATTTACTTGGTTAAGAGTTGTGCATTTTTTATTTCAAAAATTGTAATTCATGATCAATATATTCCTACATTTATTTGATCCCATACAAAGATTGACCCAGGACACCTCTATGTTTAACATAGTCATGTCAATTACTAACTATAAAGTTTGGCATTTAAGTCTATCGGATCTATTTAGGGGGGGAGGGGTGCAATGGAACCCGTGCACCTTGGTCAAAACTCTTTGTTTTTTATTACACATATATGTAAATGTATATTTATTTTTTAAGAGTGTTTGAAGGTTTTCTATAGGACAAAAAAGTGTTTTCATTAAGGCTGTTGGTTAGCGTAGGACCTTAGGTGTTATATCTTCCTTGGAAAAGACTAAATACTAAGGATTGGAGTTCCTTGGATATTGTAGGATTCTGGTTCAAAATATTAGAAGTATAATCTTGAACCTAATGGATATGCTGAAAAGTTCACATCCCTAAGGTCATCAACAAGTAGAAATATAATTATAATAATAACTAATTGCAAATATGGTTGATGCAAGACAAGAAGAGATGGAGCTGATTAAGAGTTGAAAAAGAGCTATATAAACACTTAGTTAAAATTTGAATCTTATTAGGCAGTTAGCAGTTGAAGTTCTACTAACACTGTTTCTAAAAACATTTAACACTTCATTATTGTTCCATTAATTTAGTTAGTAGATATTCATTAGGTTGAATTACTTCAGCTATGTTAGTCTGTAAGTACTAATTTAGACACATCAGGATTCATTCATGAATAGAGATCAGTCTCTCTTCTCTTCTAAACTCTTTCTTTTAGCTAAATATCTCAGATACCCTGATTTTAGTTCCATTTTTTTCCTCAAGTTAAGCTCCTGGAATCACTCTTATTCTACTAAATTGTCATTACTTGCATTAATTGGCATTAGATTCATAGCTCCTTGGATTATTAACAATGGTGGCTCGTGAGAGTCATTAAGATCGTTCATGTGAAGAAGTAAATGGTATGTTCACTCAGATTCAAGAATCGTTGCAAAAGATAATGAAAAGCATGGTTAGTACGAATGATCGACATGCTCAAACTAATAAAGAATTTCTTGAAATCAAGCAAGCCCTAGGTCAAATAAAATAGAGGGATAGGGAAGGGGAGAATTAAAGAGATAAATATTCAGTTAGAAGGGATAAGTTGAATAAACACAGACAAAGAATTCCTAGAGATTTTCATTGTGGGAATGACAACTCTTTTATTAGGTATTCTCAACTGGATTTCCCTTGATTCTAGGGTAATTACTGATGTTGTTAGTTGTATAAGGTAGAAGAAGTTTTTTCAATGGATGAAATAACATTTGAGAAAAGAGTAAAGATAGCTTGTACCTATTTAGAGGAGGAAGCCATTGCATGGCATCGATCACCTTTAAAGGCAAGCTGCTAGGATCCCTTTTCGATGTAGTTCAGCTATAGAACCCAGTAGGACTGAGTATATTTTTGCTTTAAATAAAAGGTTTGGAGAGGGGTTTGAGGATCCTATAAAGGCTATTAAGAACCTAAAACATGATTAAAATCAAACACAGTGAGAAGATTGTTTTTTTATTAACTTTAGTATGTTTTAATGATTACAAGGCAGCAACTTTATACAAAAAGAAAAGAGATCTAAATGGTAAGATAATATACAAGAATGAATGCCAATACCTAAATAGAAAGATAATCAACATTAATGAAAATAGAATAAAAACAATTTAGGCTTTAATCCAACCAATCACTTATTTTACTTACTGTATTAGATCATTGTACAACTCATTACAACACTACCGCTCAAGTTGGTAGGTACATGTATTTGATACCCAACTTGTCCAATGAGATATAAAATGGTATACTTGGAACAACTTTTGTTAGCATGTCTGATAACTGGTCTTCTGATTTCACATGTGGAAAACATATTATTTTCTCTTCAAGTTTCTCTTTAATGAAATGTTGATCTACTTCAATATGTTTTGGCCTGTCATGTTGAATAGGATTCTGAGCAATTTGTATAACTGACTTGTTATTATAGAACATCTTTATCATTAAACTTAAGTCAATACCTATTTCTGTTAATAATCTCTTCAGCCAAAGAAGTTCACAAATTCCCTTCGTCGTACTTCTGAATTCTTCCTCTGCACTAGATAAAGCCATCACTTTTTGTTTCTTGCTTCTCTAAGTGAATAAATTTCCTTCAACAAAGGTCAAATAACCTGATGTTGATCTTTTATCTATTGCACTCCCAGCCCAATCCGCATCTGTATAGCCCTTAATATTCAAATGACTATGTTTCTTAAACATAAGTCCTCTTCTAGTAGACGACTTAAGATATTGAAAAATACGAGTAACCACCCCCATATGCACTTCACTAGAATTATCCATGAATTGACTGACAAGACTAACTGCATATACTATATCCGGTCTTGTATGGGATACATAAATCAACTTGCCAATAAGTTGTTGATACCTCCTTTTGTTTGTTGCCGTCTGATGCGGATGCTCCTTTAGTCCATGATTTTGGACTATAGGAGCGTCTACTTCTCTACAATTGAGCATTCCTGTTTTTGTCGATAAGTCAAGAACATATTTTCTTTGGGAAAGGAAAATTTCTTTTCTAGATCGAGCCACCTGTATCCCAAGAAAATACTTAAGCCCTCCAAGGTTCTTCATTTCAAACTCTGTAGCTAAAGTATGATAGGCGAATTTACGTGCCTATATCAATATATTTTGCCCATATTTTAGCCTAGTTTTGAGAACTAATTATCCATTTCATGCACTTTTAGTCCTTTTTCCTATAAATGAGCTAACAAACATGATTAGTAAAGTTTCAGGTATAAATGATGCAAAATACAGCATTTTATGGCTTACTTGATGCAAAAGAAAGCTCACAAACGAAGTGGAAAGGAGCTGGACGCCTAAAGGACCAAATCTGCTGCATGGAAAATCTGTCCCGGGCTAAAACAGCAATTCTGAAGACTTTGGGAACTTACAGACACAAAGCTGGATTTTTACAAAGATACATTAACCTAGTATAATTAGGTTATGTGTTTTACTATTCTATTTGGATTATGATATTGTAACCTTACCCTAGTACATTTGGGTCAAGGATTTCATTAGTATATTAGGATTTGGTTATTTATTTCATTAGCTTAGTAGGAGTAGGATAGGAGTATTATAAATACCCTATCATGTTAAAGATTTTTAGAACTTCTTCAACTATCAATTCAACAATTAATTTTCTTCCATCCCTCTCATCTTCCACCACAAACACTTCTAATCTACTCTTCTATTCTTAAATTCCACAACAAGAGAATCGTTACTTGCTAAGGAATCACATAAACCACACGCCTAAACACCCACTTCTCACGCCATCAACCATGCAAATCGTGATGTCCTTCGCATTTATGGGTAATTAAACCTCTTAGTTGGGTTTATGGAAGCCGGATGAGTTACTATCTATAGCTGTGAGTTTGTGAGTTCAAGACACGTATATTGCTTATATCATTACGCTCTTCATCTTAATCTACATTCTTTGCGGTTGCAAACGCAAGAATAACGCCAGTCTAACATTTAACTTGTTTGAGAGAAAGGTTATTTGTCTGGAAAAGAGATAATGTCAAGGTAGTAGGACACCCTTTCCTATTCAAAAGCTAGTGCCGTAACTGGACTAACCTCTTGGAGAATTCGTACCGTTAGACACGCTTTAAGCTCGAGAGAGTTAAAGTGAAATAGTCCTTGTTCAGGTCGAGAGACGCTTGGATTTACCATCGACTACAATTCTCTATAAGCAATTGCATGTCAAGACTCTACATACTCATAGCCAATAGAGACGTATACCTCAGAAGGTGGACATAACCCCAACGCCTCAATTCTCATTGTTCACAACCTACGAAATACTCTCTTTTTACTTTGCTATTTTCAGTTTTTACTTTATTGTTTTGGTTACATATTACAATCCCCCCTTTTTACGAGACTTGCACCAAAAGTTTAGTAATTTTGCTTACTTGTTGGCCAAGCTATTCCCTTTGGGATCGATGCGCAACCCAGGTTAGGTTCTATATTTGCTAGCGACCGCTTTACACTCAAACGAGAGCTGTAGATTGAGCGTTATCAAAAATTGGCGCCGTTGCCGGGGAATACGAGTGTCAATCAAGTTCGTGATAATTACTAGACCCTTTGGTCAAAGATTCTCGTACTTTTACGTTTAGTTTTTGTTTTTGTTTATTGCAGGTTTTTCTTTTAGTGCATGCCCCATACTAGAAGTTCTGGTCAACCGTTATTACCAATCAATCCTGAACCACAACGAATTAGAAGAATGGAAGCACAAGCTGAAATCGACAGGATGGCTGCTCAACACGAGCAAGCAAGATTAGCTGCTCTTGCCGCTGCTCAAGTCCAACAACAAAACATTGATAATCCGGGGCGAGCAACAAATCCTGACAATGAGGATTTAGGAGATGACGAGTTGATAAACCCAAGGCATGGCGCTGAAATTGCAACACCTGCCAATCGAAGAGGTCGACAAGCTCGGTATAGGTATGATCGCCAAACTTTGCAACCAGCTTTCGACGATGATGATGATGATCTTGATGGTGCCAGAGCCACTGGAGCTATAATTCCACCACCATTAGCGCCCGGAGCCAAGTTCAACATCACTAGCACCATGATTCAGTTATTGCAACTCAAGGGGTTATTTGGTGGACTAGCAGGCGATGATCCGAATATTCATCTCATCAACTTTATTTCTACATGCAAGTCTTTTGACAATCCTGGTGTTGGTCAGAATGCTATTCGATTATGTCTATTTCCATTGTCTCTGTCTGGGGAGGCAACACTATGGTTGAATGGGATGACTCCTGATTCAATTACAAATTGGAGGCAATTGAGAGACGCTTTCCTAGAAAGATTCTTTCCGCCATCCAAGAGGGCTCAATTGAGAGATGAAATCAGCAAATTTCGTCAGCTTCCCTCTGAAGCTCTTCACGAAACATGGGAGAGGTTCAAAACAAAGCTAACGAGATGCCCAAACCATCACATGACTAATGTTCACCTCATGGAGATCTTGTATAGATCCTTGAATTCAGTAACTAAACTAGTGGTGGACAACGCAGCTGGAGGTTCTTTTATGGACCTTACCTTTGGTCAAGCAAGCAATATGCTAGATCGCATGACAAAACAAAGTAGAGCTTGGCATACCAGGGATTCTGAGGTAGCAAGCCCCACTTTATCTATTGGCATGTCTGCAGACCAAAGAAGAAGAAAAGAAGAACGTGAGCAAGACATGGCGCACATGAAAACACAATTGGATCTTCTGACAAAGCACTTATTATCAGGGAAGACCAAAAAAGTGAGAGCTGTGGCACTGAAAGGAAGAGACGAATCTGATTCGGAAGAGGAGGCCAACTACTTGAACAATCAGGGGGGTTTCCGAGGGAATACCCAAGGAAACCAAGGTCGGAACTATTATGATAAATCTGGAAACAAAGACCAAGGTAGTTGGAAGAAAAACAATGAAAAGAGTGGTTTGTACGTTCCCCCTGGTAAACGTGATACCACCACATCTAATTCTATGGAAGACATGATGGCTAAGTTATTAAAAGGAGTGGAAGCAACGAGCGCGGGAGTTAAGGAGGTGATTGATGATTTGTCCTCCATGAAGCAATTAGTTGATTCTCATTCCACTTCTATCAAGCAAATAGAGCAGCAATTGAGCCAACTTTCAGCAGCATTCAATCAAAGAAAGGCTGACACCTTACCTAGCGATACTGTGCAAAACCCAAGGAATGATGGGTCAAGCATGGCCATCACTACCAGAAGTGATAAGGTGCTGGAAACTTCAGAAAAAGGCAAGCAAGTGGTTGACGGAACAGCAGATATGGACGCCACACCTAGTGACGTCACAAGAGAAGAAGCCGCAACACCTACTTCCAACGTCAAGGACGTTTCACCTAGTGACGTGCAGCCTGAAAAAAATAATAAACGGAAGCAAGAGGAGAAGAAAGCCATGGAGAGAACACTTCCATACCCACCACCACCTTTTCCACAAAGATTGAAGAAGGTGGCCGATGACACTAAGTTCAGCAAATTTATGACCATGTTGAAGCAGCTGACTATTAATGTTCCGTTGGTAGAGGCACTTGAACAAATGCCTGGGTATGTGAAGTTTATGAAAGATCTTTTGACTAAGAAGAGGGCAGCAAGTTATGAGCTGAAAGATGATGTGCACCATTGTAGTGCAATAGCTACTCGATCGATAGTTCAGAAGAAGGCCGACCCCGGAGCTTTCACGATTCCTTGCACCGTCGGATCTTTGGACTTTGCTAAAGCATTGTGTGACTTAGGAGCCAGCATCAACTTGATGCCATTATCTATCTATAAGAAGTTGGGGTTAGGAGATCCTACACCAACTAATATGAGGCTTGTGATGGCGGATAGGTCGGTAAAACGACCGGTTGGTATTCTATGCGATGTCTTGGTGAAGGTATCTTCATTCATATTTCCAGCAGACTTTGTCATCTTGGATTGTGAAGCAGATTCAGAGGTTCCCATAATCTTGGGACGCCCTTTCCTTGCTACGAGAAGTGTGCTCATAGATTTGAGAGCTAATGAGCTTTCATTCCGAATAAATGACGAAGTGGTTCGCTTTGATGTTTGCAAATCAATGAAGCAACCCAAAGATCTGAGTGTATTTTCTGTGGCTGATGTTGTATTTGATAATGAGAACGAGTTACTTGCTGAAGAGCAAATTCTTGATGATCCTTTGGAGGTTTCGCTCATGAAAGGAGAGAATGATGATGCTGAAATTTCTAAAGACGATATTTGTGCTCTATCGGGATTAGGGACATATCACTATACCCCCAAAAAGCTGGATCTTGATCTCAAGAATCGACCCACACCTCCAGCTAAGCCATCTATTGAAGAACCACCCACATTAGAATTGAAGGAGCTGCCAAGCCATTTGAAGTACGCCTTCTTAGGAAGCGGAAACACTCTTCCAGTCATTGTAGCAGCCGATTTGGGTGAGCAGCAAGTTGCAGCTCTTATTGCAATCTTACGCAAGTATATTAGAGCTATTGGATGGACCATTGCGGATATTATTGGTATTCCACCTAGGATTTGCACACATAAAATTCAGCTTCAAGAAAAGTGCACACCCACCATTGAACATCAAAGACGTCTAAACCCACCAATGCAAAGAATTGGTGAAGAAGGAGATTATGAAGTGTTTAGACGCAGGAGTCGTGTATCCTATTTCTGATAGTACATGGGTAAGCCCAGTACAATGTGTTCCCAAGAAAGGAGGTATGACGGTGGTTGCAAATGCAAAGAATGAGCTTATTCCACTCAGGCCCGTTACCGGATGGAGAGTATGCATGGACTACCGCAAGCTGAATTCTTGGACGCTCAAGGATCACTTCCCCATGCCATTTATGGACCAAATGCTAGATCGATTAGCGGGGAAAGGATGGTTTTGTTTCTTGGATGGTTATTCAGGTTACAATCAGATTTGTATTGCCCCCGAAGACCAAGATAAGACAACGTTTACATGCCCATATGGTACTTTTGCCTTCAAACGCATGCCATTCGGGTTGTGTAACGCACCAGCCACCTTTCAACGTTGTATGATGTCTATTTTCTCTGATATGGTAGAAGACACTTTGGAGGTATTTATGGACGACTTTTCAGTTGTTGGTGAGTCTTTTGAAGCATGTTTGGCAAACTTGAGCATGGCATTGCAAAGATGTGTAGAGTTCAACCTTGTGCTGAATTGGGAGAAGTGCCACTTCATGGTAAAAGAAGGAATCGTTCTTGGGCACAAGATTTCCGAAAGAGGAATAGAGGTTGATCGCGCCAAAATAGAGGTAATTGAGAAGCTACCACCTCCAATTTCGGTGAAGGGAGTTCGTAGTTTTCTTGGCCATGCTGGGTTTTATCGTAGATTCATCAAAGACTTCTCCAAAATTTCTAGTCCATTGTGCAAACTATTGGAGAAAGATGTGAAGTTTGACTTTAATGATGATTACTTAAAGGCATTCGAATGCCTTAAAGAAAAACTCATTGAAGCCCCTATCATGGTAGCACCAGATTGGACGCTCCCGTTCGAAGTCATGTGTGATGCTAGTGGTGTAGCCGTTGGTGCTGTTCTTGGACAGAGAAAGGAGAAATTATTTCATCCTATCTACTATGCGAGTAAGGTCCTTAATGAAGCCCAAAGGAACTACACTGTTACTGAACAAGAGCTCTTAGCGGTTGTGTATGCGTTTGAGAAGTTCCGTGCCTATCTATTGGGTACTAAGGTGATCGTTCATACAGACCATGTAGCTCTTAGGTATCTAATGACAAAGAAGGATGCAAAACCAAGGCTGATTCGATGGGTATTGCTGCTGCAAGAGTTTGATTTCGAAGTCAAAGATAGAAGAGGTTGCGAAAACCAAGTGGCTGATCACCTATCCAGACTTGAGAATGAGTATGTGGCGCAACCAGAAAATCAGATTGATGATGCATTCCCTGACGAGGAGATACTAGCAACAACAATGGAGAAATTACCATGGTATGCCGACTTTGCAAATTTCGTGGTGAGTAATGTGTTACCGTCCAATTTATCTTACCACCAAAGGAGGAAGTTTATGCATGACGTTCAGCACTACTATTGGGATGAGCCTTATTTGTTTCGAAGATGCGCGGATGATATCATTCGATGATGTATATCCCATGAAGAAGTGCCTACTATATTGGAAGCATACCACACTTCGCAAGTTGGA
This sequence comes from Capsicum baccatum var. pendulum, assembly GCA_030864225.1. NCBI lineage: Eukaryota > Viridiplantae > Streptophyta > Magnoliopsida > Solanales > Solanaceae > Capsicum > Capsicum baccatum. Next base: position 142,580,353 of record CM061552.1, read on the forward strand.
GGACATCATGCAGGGAATCGAACGGCAAGGAAAGTCTTGCAAAGCGGTTATTATTGGCCTATAATATTCAGAGATGCATATGACTATGTGCGAAGGTGTGACCAATGCCAACGTCAAGGTGCTATTTCAAAACACCATGAAATGCCCATGTCCAAAATTCTAGAGGTAGAACTCTTTGATGTGTGGGGTATTGATTTCATGGGACCATTCGTGAATTCGTTTGGAATGAAGTACATCCTGGTTGCTGTGGATTATGTGTCAAAATGGGTTGAAGCTATAGCATTGGCCGACAACGAAGGAAAGCGTGTGGTAGCATTTTTAAAGAAGAATATCTTCTCTCGCTTTGGAGTACCTCGTACTATCATAAGTGATGGAGGATCTCACTTTTGCAACAAGCTATTCAAATCTGTATTGGCCAAGTATGGAGTCAAGCAACACAAGGTAGCTACACCTTATCATCCCCAAACCAGTGGACAAGTTGAGGTTTCCAACCGCGAGATCAAGCAAATCCTTGCCAAAACGGTTAATGCGAATAGGAAGGACTGGTCTCGAAAGCTAGATGATGCACTATGGGCGTATAGGACTGCATTCAAGACACCCATTGGCATGTCACCTTATCAGCTAGTTTATGGGAAAGCTTATCATCTACCCATCGAGCTTGAATACAAGGCATTGTGGGCATTGAAGCACTTGAATCTGAATTGGGATGATGTGAAGAACCTGAGGTTGGAGCAGCTGAACGAACTAGATGAATTTCGTCTCCATGCATATGAAAGATCAGATTTATACAAGGAGCGGATGAAGAAGTATCATGATCAGCGGATTGTTCGACGAAACTTCCAAAAAGGTGACATGGTACTACTCTTTAATTCCAGACTCAAGCTCTTCCCAGGTAAGTTAAAATCAAAATGGTTTGGTCCATTTAAAGTCATCCAAGTCTACTCGTCTGGAGTAGTCGAATTGGAAAACAATGAGGGTGTTATTTTCAAAGTGAATGGCCAACGTGTCAAGCCATATATTGGTCCTCTTGACGCGATGAATGACATGGCCATCACTTATCTCGACGAAGTCTAAGTACTCGAGATTACTACGTCGAGCCACGACAATAAATAAGGCACTAGATGGGAGGCAACCCATCGTTTTATTGTTTTATCGTTTCGTCGTTTTAGTATTTTTTTCTTTTTGATACATGAAAATCCAAAAATAAGAGTCGTGCCACGACCAAAACTAAGGCGCTTGGTGGGAGGCAACTCATCGTACTAATCGTTTTCATTTTGTTTTGAGCAAATTAGGTGCAAGAAGTATGCAACGAGGAGATTGATTTCAATTGACGATTTGGTCGCATTGTATGGTAAAGTCGGTAAGGTAGGAATGGTGATGCATAAGGCTATGAATTGAGCCTTTCTCACGTCATAATAGGCTTCGAGGAAGGCTAGGCCTTGGTAAAAATAAGCCACGAACGATGCACAACCTATTCTATAGCCTAAGGACTCGGAATCTAGTGTGCTATACACTATGCGCCGCCTATTCCTAGGTATGCTTTTGACTATGCGCCGCCTATGCTATGCCATTTGAGATACTGAGACCAAATGCCATAGACTATGCAGCGCATATGTCTAGAAATGCCATAGACTATGCGGCGCATATGTCCCATTATGCCATGGACAATGCGCCGCATATGTCATTGATATGCCGAGAGATATGCGCCGCATATGTGGTGATCTTGTCCCCAAATCCGATTGTAAATGGGTCATAACCCGACCCATACTCTTCCTATATAAAGGGGACTTGGTTTTATAACACAACCACATTAGAAACAACCCTAAAGGCGCCGCATAACACTCCAAATCCTCTCAAAATTTTCTTCCTTTGTTCTTCCAATTCACAACAACTTCTCCACAATCTTCAAGCAAGTAAGTACTCTCTTATTCTTCATCTATTTATCGTAAGTATTACGTTGATATGCTTATTATATTTTGCTAAATCATGTGAGATTGGTGGTGATGTTCATGTGTTTGGATAATTGTTACAAGATCGTGTGATTGAATATATACGTAGGGAATTCTTGACTTGTTTCCGACTTGAATTTTGCTCCGATAGCATTGTTATGATAATTGCTGAATTGATATGGCTATGAATATTGCTTAAGATTGTTGGTTGGATGCTTACATAATAGACTATCTCGGCCATCGGGATAAGGTTATAGTGCCTATCGACTTAGGAGGTTGTGCTTGTTGTAAGAATAATAATTCCATGTGGTAACCCCTAGGTTGTAGTATTGCTATATCCACCATGAAAGTAGTCCAATGGCTTCAAATAAGTGATGTAATGCTGATTTTCTTGTCGGAATACAATCCTAAAACGAATGTTGACAAAATCTGAGTACTCGACCACTTTCACTTCACTGATTTGTGTTAACAAGATTAAGTGTGGGGTGGTACCCCTAGTACCTGCATATAGATTGTATAAAGTGAGATTGTGCTGCAACTAACATTATTTCTAATCTCAGGTACAATGGCACCTAAAGCAAAGCAAGGCAAGGAGAAGGCTACCACGTCCCGAAAGGACAAGAAGAGAAGTCGAAAAGACCAAGGAGAATCATCTTCAGCACACCTACCACGAAGAATGTTCGGAATAAAGTGGATTCTTGAGGAAGAAGCCAAAGCATGGTACAGCAGCAACAAAGAAAAGAAATATGTGCACGTCGACTTGATCAACAAGGAGACCTTAGCAAAAAAGGAGCCGCAAATGTTGGCTAAAATAATGGCTTTGAAGCTAGATTTTATCTTCCGCGACATGGGAGACTGCAATCTTGACTTGACAAGATAATTCTATGCCAACTGGTCGCCAAACACAACAGGCAACGAAGTCAAAATTCGGGGCCAAGTGTTACAGCTTACAGCAGAATGGATCAACTCTTTTCTTGGCCTACCTTCGGTCGACCCTGCACCATACAAAGAGCTGTACAGCAGGCCTCCTTACAGAGCGATAATACACACGCTTTGTGGAAGCAGATCAATGGCAATATGGGGCAGACATAAGGAAACAGGCCATCACAACACCTTCCCCTATGCTCCACTAAATAGGGAAGCAAGAATCTGGATGCGCATTGTCAACGCATGCCTTATTCCTGGGACGCAATACACCAAGATATCGAGAGATAGAGTGTGTTTGGTTTATGCGTTGATGACGAATGTCCCTATCAGCTTTGGGGCAATCATTCGATCTACCATGAGGAAAGCCAGACTCCACCGAAGGTCCCATTTCACATTCGGCAATTTGTTGACAGCAATGTTGCGGAAGGAGGATATAGAAGAGGAACCAGCTGACCACAAACTCCCACATAACCCAAAGAAGGTTGACCTCACCAAGGTCAAAGATGCTGAAACAACGCATGGAGTCAACCTTACTACTGCGGAGAGACATGCTCGTGATGAGAGTTTCTTCCGTCATCTCTATGGCATGACACGATTCACTATGATGAGTGGTGGACGTATTCCAACTGCTGAAGAGCTCCAACAGCTGGACCACGACTACCCAATGAACAGGCATGCCCGGGAGATGTGTGGAGTGGGCGTATATTTTGAGGAACCTCTGGACGATGACGTGCCAACTGATGATGATAGACGCTTGCCTGATTCTGATGATGAGGAGAACTCTGACGACGACTCTTATGATGATTCAGACGAAGGGGGTATGACCCCCGACATTGATGAAGAGTCCGACTAACCAGGTTCTTCGCATTTATTTTCCACTGAGGGCAGTGTCCCGTCTAAGTGTGGGATGGCAGAATCTGCATGCTATACTTCTTTGCTTGCACCTATGTTTGTATGTTTGCTTGTTTACTTTTGTTTTTTTAGTCCATTTTTTTTTTTGTTTTTTTTTCGTTTGACGTTTTTTTTTTTAATTTTTTAGGAGTAAAATTTGTCTAGCTACGCATGAAATTATTTTGATAGGCAGCATGAGATTAGAACAAGAGTATGTGCTGTGACTATTGAGACATTTAGGCTCTAGTTGTGACTTATTATGTGATATTGTGTGACTCAATTCCTTCACTTGTTGGGTCGAGAGTCTATATTACTTCCAATCAAGTCGACCATGTGCCTTGTGTGTGCGAGATAATAGTATATTCTATGTTTGTGGCTGATGCTAGAACTTGCCTGGTATGTATGCAAAGCGAAAATAAGGAGTGTAAGTTTAGGATATGATTTAGGCATTTCTTTGGTAACCTATACATGTTTACCTTCAGTTTTACCTACCCATGTACATCATCCTAGCTAACCCTTTTGAGCCTTTAGCCTATTTCTTTGACAACCTTGTATGTAAGCCTAATCCATTTTTTTCAAGACCGTAATTTGATCCAAATTCCTAAGTGCTTTAAAGTGAAAAAGTCATGTGACTACATAAGAGGAAATTGGGTGAGTATGATGCTTTAAATTGTAATGGTGCTTGAATGTGTTATGAAAAAGAAAGTGCTGTCATAAGAGGTATGTTGTGAAAAAAAAAGGAAAAGAAAGCTGAAAAGTGAGTTGTGCTTAAAATTGAAAAACAAAAGAGGAGAACAAGGGTGGTGGAACAAAAGAAAGAAAAAAGGTTGAAAGAAGAAAGTGTCAATGATACAATGTGATGTATTAAAGTGCTTAGGAACTTAGTCACTATTCCTGGCCAAAATAGTTGATCCTACCCGTCCCTTAGCCTACATTACAACCATCAAAAGACCTACTTGATCCTAATCTTAACATTCCGACATTTAGTAGAGTACTACATTAAAGGCAAGCTTATGGTCATTAGTTGCTACATATGAATTCTTTGTGAGAGTGAGAGCAAGGACATCTTGATACCCATGTTTGAAAAATATGCTATATTTGTGAGTGATTATGGGTACTATATTGTGAGACACACATGGTTGATGAGTTTTGGATAGTTGTATATGATTCTAGGTACCTTAACGTTTGCATGCGAGCTGATCACCATCACGAGTCTATGCTTGAGGTTAAATTGTTTCTACTTATAATCGGAAAGCTACTCTTTCTTGATAATTGTTGTGCTTGTCTTGATAAATGTTTTGTGTTGTTGCTGTAAAAACCTTAAGTCGATGCTTAGAAGGACATGATATGTTGTTCAAGGACGAACAAAGCTCTAAGTGTGGGGTGTTGATGATAGGCGAATTTACGTGCCTATATCAATATATTTTGCCCATATTTTAGCCTAGTTTTGAGAACTAATTATCTATTTCATGCACTTTTAGTCCTTTTCCCTATAAATGAGCTAACAAACATGATTAGTAAAGTTTCAGGTATAAATGATGCAAAATACAGCATTTTATGGCTTACTTGACGCAAAAGAAAGCTCACAAACGAAGTGGAAAGGAGCTGGACGCCTAAAGGACCAAATCTGCTGCATGGAAAATCTGTCCCGGGCTAAAACAGCAATTTTGAAGACTTTGGGGACTTACAGACACAAAGCTGGATTTTTACAAAGATACATTAACCTAGTATAATTAGGTTATGTGTTTTACTATTCTATTTGGATTATGATATTGTAACCTTACCCTAGTACATTTGGGTCAAGGATTTCATTAGTATATTAGGATTTGGTTATTTATTTCATTAGCTTAGTAGGAGTAGGATAGGAGTATTATAAATACCCTATCATGTTAGAGATTTTTAGAACTTCTTCAACTATCAATTCAACAATTAATTTTCTTCCATCCCTCTCATCTTCCACCACAAACACTTCTAATCTACTCTTCTATTCTTAAATTCCACAACAAGAGAATCGTTACTTGCTAAGGAATCACATAAACCACACGCCTAAACACCCACTTCTCACGCCATCAACCATGCAAATCGTGATGTCCTTCGCATTTATGGGTAACTAAACCTCTTAGTTGGGGTTATGGAAGCCGAATGAGTTACTATCTATAGCTGTGAGTTTGTGAGTTCAAGACACGTATATTGCTTATATCATTACGCTCTTCATCTTAATCTACATTCTTTGCAGTTGTAAACGCAAGAATAACGCCAGTCTAACATTTAACTTGTTCGAGAGAAAGGTTATTTGTCTGGAAAAGAGATAATGTCAAGGTAGTAGGACACCCTTTCCTATTAAAAAGCAAGTGCCCTAACTGGACTAACCTCTTGGAGAATTCGTACCGTTAGACACGCTTTAAGCTCGAGAGAGTTAAAGTGAAATAGTCCTTGTTCAGGTCGAGAGACGCTTGGATTTACCATCGACTACAATTCTCTATAAGCAATTGCATGTCAAGACTCTACACACTCATAGCCAATAGAGACGTATACCTCAGAAGGTGGACATAACCACAACGCCTCAATTCTCATTGTTCACAACCTACGAAATACTCTCTTTTTACTTTGTTATTTTCAGTTTTTACTTTATTGTTTTGGTTACATATTACAATCCCCCCTTTTTACGAGACTTGCACCAAAAGTTTAGTAATTTTGCTTACTTGTTGGCCAAGCTATTCCCTGTGGGATCGACACCCAACCCAGGTTGGGTTCTATATTTGCTAGCGACCGCTTTACACTCAAACGAGAGTTGTAGATTGAGCGTTATCACTAAATACCTTTGAAACTTTGTAATCTCTTTTTTATCATCCCCTGTAATTATCATATAATCAACATAGATAATTAAGGTTATGACCATACCTCTTCGTTGATTCAAGAATAAGTTGTGATCAGCATTACCTTGCTTGTAACCTCGCCTCTTTATGGCCAAGCTAAAGCGTCCAAACTACGTTCTTGGTGACTTTTTTAATCCATATAATGCTTTGTTTAATTGGAATACATTCCTTCTTATGAAGTAACAAAGCCTTGTGGGATTTTCATAGGTACTTACTCTTCAAGATCACCATGTAAGAAAGCATTTTTCACATCATATCGATGTAATGGACAATTCAAATTAATAGAAAGGGATATTAGTAATCTTACGGTATTTAATTTTACTTCAGGAGAAAAGTCTTTGTATAATATATACTATAAGATTTAGTGTATCCTTTTGCAACAAGTCTCTCTTTGTAGCGGTCAATCGATCCATCAACACTGTATTTGATAGTGAACACCCACCTGCATCCGGCGACTTTTTTTCCTTTAAGTAGTGGTACTAGTCTACATGTATTCATATTCTCTAGCACTTTTATTTCTTATTTTATTGCTTGAGTCCACTTTGAGTCACTCTAGGCCTCCTGTATAGTGCTTGGAATATTTGCATAGAATAGATTGTAAGTGAACGCTTTGAGTGATTTTGACAAATTATTTATGCTAACATAGTCAGGTATTAGGTGTTTTCCTTTCTTTTCTTCAAGATCTGGAGAGTATCGATTTGATGGTTTCCCTCGATTGTACCTAAAATGGAGTTTATATGTGGAAGGACAATTTAGTACATTATTAGGAGTAGAATTCAGAGATTGTACCTCAGGAATGCCCTTAGGAGATTGGTCTTCCTGTAGTACTAAGCTTTGAGAGACAATTTGTTCTGTTGACTACTCATGCATATTTTCTGGCCCCTTCTACATGTCCTCTTGTCTACTCATGCCATGTTTTTTAGATTCTTCATTCAAGCCAACTATGTCATTCAAATCTAGATTGTCTACGAAAAATGACCAATTCTCCCGATCATTTGTACTCTGCTCTTCAATAATTTTCTCTCCTTGAAGAGAAGAGTTTATTTGGCTCTCAAAAAAAAATAGTTCGGATTCTAAGAAAGTAATATCCAATGTTACATGCAACTTTCTACTTCTGGGATCATAGCAGCAGTAGCCTTTCTTATGATCACCATATCTAAGAAAAACACAATGAACAACACAAGCCTCAAGCTTAGATCACTAATTTTTGTAGAGATGGACATAGGGTACACAACCAAATATTTTGGGTTCAAGCATTGGTACCGACGGTAATGAAAAGTGATCAGCTAGTATCTGTAATGGAGTTTGAAAGTTCAATACTCATGACGGCATCTTATTCAGCAAATAAACCCCAGTACAAACTGCATCCATCCAATAACGTCGAGGTGCTTTAGATGCTATCAAAAGTGATCTAGCAATTTCCAAAATATGCCTATTTTTTCATTCTGCGACACCATTTTGTTATAGTGTCTGAGTGCAAAATGTTTCATGAAGTATTCTATTCTCTCAAAAGTAATCAACAAACTAGTTACTTGCATATTCTCAACCATTGTATGATCATAAAACTTTTACAACAAAAGAGAATTGAGTGCTTATCATGTTATGAAATGATAACTCCCTACTTTCAAGAACAAAAAATTGTAGCTCTCAAGAATCAAGGTCAAATCTCAATAACTCTCCTTCAATCCTTCCAAATTCATCATCCAAGGTATGTTAGATGTTCATCCACGGATTCCTTTCATCCATGGAGTCCAAGTATCCATTTTAATTACAAATCTATCATCTTTTCAAGATTTATGATATTAAATTGTGATTTAAAACTATGAATCTTCATTTTATTATTTTAATTTTTATACTATTCTTATGAATTGACTAAACTATGAAGTACAAGTGTTTGATATAATGTCTACAAGAGTGATTTATTTAATAAGAGCCTTCATGTTTTGGCCTTCAAGCTTTAGTGTCTTTTCAGTATTGTTGTTTTAAGTCCTAGGGGTGTTGAATACCCAAAACCATAGCTGTTTATTTAGTATAGTCTCAGTATATTACAGAATAGTCTTTAGATTATATTATGAGCATTATCAAAATAGTAAGATATCAGTTATTCAACTTAGAACAGTCTAGTATCTCAGTGTCTTTCAGTTGGGAGTAGGATTTAGCAATGAGCTAGGGTAAGGATGGAGGCTTCCCCGTCAGATAGGAAGAGTCACTAGTATTAGTCTCTAAACTCTAGAACTACGTATCCAGCATAGGATATGAGTACTCACCAGTCAAATTAGGCTTGACAATCTCGCAGGGGTCACCCATCAGTTTAGGATTGACACCCTTAGTCCTTTGGACATGATATCAGTTTAGTGGATCCACAAAGCCAATGTTAGTACCCGTGGCACAGTATTAACACCCATCCAACGGGGGTTATAGGTTGTACCCTAATTATATTAGATTGGGGTATGTTGTTTAGATAATACCTCCCACAGTATCAGTTATAACTCCAATCAGTCATTCAGTTTTAGTGTTGTTTGACCAAAGTATACAGATACTAGTTATTTTAGTAATTCAGTTTATAGATTTTCATCAGCCCATTTTATATTCTTGGTCATGCATCCTTAGTGTCTACATATTTTCATGTATTTTCAGTATTTGCAGACTCTCATGCATATACAATATTTAAAGGTTTTACATATCTCCAGCATCTATAGGCATTATATCCAATACTCAGTACTCCATGCACTACATGAATAGTCATATAGTTTATTACTCCTATTCATGAAACTTTACATGTCCGCCTACCTCATTAAGCTTATCAGTACATTCAAAGTACCGATCACATATATTTCTATTGCACTATGATGTCACATATCATAGGTGCTGACGCTCAGTTCCCGAATCGCACCTAGAATCTCAGATCATCAGCAGTATAGTAGCAGTGGTGATTCCTCATCATCTGAGGATATATAATTTATTTCATGATTTTTGTCTAGTTAGTTAGTTGGGGCCAGTCCTGTCAACTCACAGTATTCATTTTAGAGGCTTTTCAGACACTATAGTTAGCTATTCATATTATTCAGATTTCAGTATTATGCCAGATTCACAATTCAGTAGTCGTTTCAATATTAAAACCTTATAGCATTTCAGTTATTCTTCTGTATCCATGATTATATTATTCAGTGCTCACAGCAGGTACCAGCTTATGTGTTAGCTTGTGGTTCCTCGGGATTGTAAGCACCATGTAATGACTAGGGGTAGTCTTAGGTCATTACAAACTTGGTATCAGAGCCTAAGGTTTTAAATTTTCCTAGGAAGTCTAAAAGTCGCGTCGCGTAAAGTCTTATGAATAAGTGTTAAGCGCACCACTCTTATGGACGAGAGGCTACAAGGCACTTAGGAAAAGTTCCCTTCTTTCAGTATTCATGTCATGCGATTGAGCATGAGCTTAAGTTAAACTCTCACTCTAATCTATTTCCTCTTTTCATTTATAGAACATTCCTCCCAAGATGAACGAAAGAAGAATAGGAACTTAGCCAACCCCTCAGCCCATCCAAGAAGACCCTCTGGATGAGTATGTCTCTCACACAGAATTCAAGGTTGCGCTCACTACTCTAGCAAACTCTGTAGTAGCACAAAATAAATGACCAGGTGTTATTCTATCCAACCCAGTGGCCAATACTACTGCAACTAGAATTCAGGACTTCATCTGGATGAATCCTCCTTCCTTCACGGTGTTCAAGTCTGAAGAAGATCCATAGAAATTCTTAGATATAGTTCAAAAAATAATGAATGCTATGGGGGTGATGTCTAATTAGAGTGCCGAGTTGGTTGTACATCAATTGTAGGATGTAGCCTATACTCGGTTTAAGTAGTGAAAAGTTAATAGAGGTGTTGATGCAGGGCCTATAGAATGGGATGATTTTGCCATGGATTTCTTAAACAAATTCTTTCCATTGGAGTTGAGGGAGGACAAGGTATTAGAATTTATTAATTTGAGGCAAGGCAACATGAGTCTGAGGGAGTATTCTCTCAAGTTCACTCAGTTAGGTAGATATGTTCCTCATATAGTGGCTGATAGTAGGCCCAAGATGAGTAAGTTTGTATCTGGCATGTCTGATAGTGTGGTCAAGGAGTGTATTCTGATTAGTGAGATGGATTTGTCTAGGCTGATGGTCCATGCTCAGCATATAGAGGAGCAAAAGATTAATAAGGGGGAGAGAGAAAACAAGAAAGCAAGGATGGGTAGTTTTAATTTCAATCAGCCAAAGTTAAAAGGTAGTAACTGTCCTCAGTTTTATCAGAGGTCTTCAGCCCCAGTACTGTATTTATCCAGTTCCTCAGTTCCCATATTTAGAAATGACAATAGGGATTGGTCACCAGTCTTTAAGTCCCAGGTCAATGTTAGCAGTGCTCATACCAATTCTTTATGTCAGAAGTGTAGTAGACATCATCAGGGTGAGTGTAGAGTAGGTAGTGATGTATTCTTTGGGTGTGTTAATACAGACCATCGGATTCAAGAGTGTCGGGTAGTTTCTCAGAAAGGTAAGGATATACGCCAACAGGGCTAGTCTCATCAGTCGTCAGTTCCATTTGGTCGCCCAATTCAGCATTGTGCCACTTCTAGTACTACCAGTGGTCAGCGTCTGAACAGATTATATGCTCTTTAGTCCCACCAAGATTAGGAAAATTCTCCTGAGATAGTTACTGGTACATTAGATGTCTTTCACTTATATGTTTAAGCTTTACTAGACCCTAGTGTTTCTCTTTCTTTTGTAACTTCACATATAGCCATCAATTTTAGAGTCAGTCCCAAAATTCTAGCAGAGCCCTTTTTAGTGTCTACCCCAGTAAGTATTTCCATTGTAGCCAGGTAGGTATACAAGAACTGTCCGGTCACAATATCTTAGAAAGTTACCTCAGTTGATCTCATAAAGTTAGAGATGACGGATTTTGACGTCATTCTCAACATGGATTGGCTCTACTCATGTTATGTCTTAGTTTACTGTAGAAATAGAATAGTTCATTTTTAGTTCCCAAATGAACCAGTCTCTGAATGGAGGGGTAGTACTACAGATCTTAGGGGTCAGTTGATTTCATACCTTAGAGCCAGAAAGATGATATCCAAGGGGTGTGTCTACTATCTTGTGTGAGTTAAAGACTCTAACTCAGAAACTCTTACTCTTGAGTCAGTTTTAGTAGTAAATAAATTCTCAGATGTGTTTCCTGAAGATCTTCCCAGAGTTTCTCTCAAAAGAGAAATCCACTTCGGAATAGACCTTCTCCCAGATACTTAGCCTATATCTATTCTACCATACAGAATGGATCCAGCTGAACTCAAGGAGTTAAAAGAATAGTTAAAAGATCTACTAGATAAGGGATTCATTAGGCCCAGCATGTCCCCATGGGGCGCACCTGTTCTATTCGTGTGTAAGAAAGACGATTCTCTAAGAATGTGCATAGACTACCGTCAGTTAAATAAGGTCACATTCAAGAATATATATCCACTTCCTAGAATCGATGAATTGTTCGACCAACTTCAAGGTGCCAGTTACTTTTCCAAGATAGACCTTAGATCAGTCTATCATCAGCTTAGAGTCAGAGGATGTGATATTTTGAAAATAGCTTTTTGAACCCGGTATGATCACTTTGAATTTCTAGTCATGTACTTTGGTCTTACCAATGCCCTAGTAACCTTCATGGACTTGATGAACCGAGTTTTCAAGCAATACATGGACATTCTCATCATATTCTTTATTGATGACGTTCTTGTCTATTCGCGTAGCAAAAGAAATCATACAGACCACCTCAGAGTAGGGCTTTAGACTCTTAGAGCTCATTAGTTGTTCGCTAAATTCAATAAGTGTGAATTTTGGCTATGATCAGTAGCTTTCCTTGGCCATATTATTTTTGGTGATGGCATTAGGGTTGATTCTCAAAAGATCAAGGTGGTGAGAAACTGGCCTAGCCCTATCTCTCTATCAGACATCAGGAGTTTCTTGGGTTTGGCTGGCTATTACCGTCGGTTTGTTGAAGGGTTTTCTTATATTGCATCCACCATGTCCAGATTGACTCATAAGAAATTTAAGTTTTAGAGAAAGGCTTAGGGATGACTAGAGCCGACAAAAATCATATACAGATGTGAGGAGAAAGGATCTTGAGTTTGAGGTCAGTGATTTGGTTTACTTGAAAATATCTTCCATGAAGGGAGTAAAGAGATTCGGTAAGAAAGGGAAACTCAGTCCCCGATATATCGGTCCCTTCAGAATCCTCAGTCATTTTGGAAAGGTAGCTTATGATCTTAAGTTACCTTCAGATCTAGCCTTAGTACACCTAGTATTCCATGTCTCAATGTTGAAAAAGTGTATTGGTGATCCAGCTGTAGTTGTTCCCTTAGAAAGTGCAGATATTCAAAATAGTCTTTCTTTGGAGAAAGTTCTAGTCAAAATTCTTGATCATCAAGCTCATAGACTAAGGAACAAAGAAGTTCCACTAGTAAAAGTTCTTTGGAGGAATCATTCCACTGAGGGAGACACTTGGGAAGCAGAGGTAGATATGCGGACTGAGTACCCTCATCTTTTCACCGCAAATCAAAATTCTGTATAAGGTACCAAATCTTCTTAAGATTTTCTCTATCATGCTCAATTTAAGTTGCACATCATGTTCATGTCAGTCGTGCATTCATGAATTAGTTCAGTCATGCATTCCATGCATCAGACATGCATATTCAGTTTGTAAGCTCTGTCCATCAGTTTTCTCAGCTTAACCAGTTTCTTTTGGGGATGAATGATCCCAAGTGGGAGATATTGTAATACCCCGTATTTCCCAAGAATAATCTAAGTCCCAATATATGAGTATTCATATATGAAATTTTTCAAACACTCATTATTTTTCAGTTTAAAGCCTACCATTGCGTAGGAAATTCAATTAGATTTCCAATGATATAAAATTCTCTCAAATTTGATAACCGGGTAAGAAGTTATGGCGATTTTAAGTTTCATTCACAAAATCCCATCATTTTAACCTTTAGTGCTTCATGGAGCAATCCAATCTCCCATTTGGTAAAATCCAGTGAGGGTTCGCGATCCTGGCGCGTTGTGTCGTATATTAATTTGACATTTGTCAATTTCCAATGGGCCTTCGTAATCATGGAGTATCACGGAGATAGATAAATTGGCATCCACAGGCTTACCATGATGGTGTCCAGGTCCCAGTATTCCCTTTTGTATTGGCTGGGTGCAATAGTGGCGCATCGCGTCACAGCCAAAAATTAGGATTTCAATTTCTAGCTTGAGTTTTTAAATTCGTTTAAGGGTATTTGGGTCTTCATCCTAAGTCCTAAACTCGCCATAAACATGAAATTTAACCCCTAATTGACCTAAATACTCATCATTATTCACTTTTTCTAAAATTAAAAATCCCGTCTTTCAAGAACAAGAAACCATAACTCCCAAGAATCAAGGTCAAATCTCAAGAACTCTTCTTCAATCCTTCCAAATTCATCATCCCAGATATGTTAGATATTCATTCATGGATTCCTTTCATCCATGGAGTCCAAGTATCTTTTTTAATTACAAATCTATCATTTTTTTTAAGATTTATTATATTAAAATATGATTTAAAACTATTAATCTCCATGAACTACCATGAATATTGATTTTATACAATTCTGTAACGGAATTATCGTTCTTACCGAATCCCCCATGTTTTAATATTGTCATTTTTTGAATTAGATCATGATTTAGTGTTATAAATATTGATGTCATGCTATTATTTTAAGTTTTATACTATTCACATAAATTGACTAAACTATGAAGTACAAGTGTTTGATAAAATGCCTACCGGAGTGATTTATTTAATAAGAGCCTTCATGTTTGGCCGTCAAACTTTAGTGTCTTTTTAGTAAAATTGTTTTGAGTCCTGGGGGTATTGAATACCCAAAACCATAGCTATTTATTTAGTCATGTATCAGTATATTAAAGAATAGTCTTCAGATTATATTATGAGCATTATTAGAATAGTCAGATATCAGTTATTCAACTCAGAATAGTCTAGTATCTCAGTGTCTTTCAGTTGGGAGTAGGATTTAGCACTGAGCGAGTGTAGGGATGACAACTTCCCGATCAGATAGGCAGAGTCACTAGTTATAGTCCCTAGATACTAGGACTACGTAACCAGCGTAGGATATGAGTAGTCACCCATCAGATTAGGCTTGACTATATTGCAGGGTCACCCATCAGTTCGGTCTTGACACCCTTAGTCCTTTGGATATGATATCAGTTCAGTGGATCCACAAAACCAATGTTAGTACCCGTGGGACGGTATTAACACCTATCCAACTGGATTTACAGGTTGGACCCTGATTAGCTCAGATTTTGGCATGTCAGTTAGATGATACCTCCCACAGTCTCAGATCAAATCTCAGTTGTAGCTTTAGTCAGTTATTCAGTTTTAGTGTTGTTTGACCAAAGCATACAAATACCAATTATTTCAATATTTTAGTTTATAGATTTTCATCAGTCTATGTTATATGTTTGGTCATGCATCCTTAGTGTGTACAGATTTTTATGTATTTTTAGTATTTACAGACTCTCATGCATATACATTAATTACATGCTTTATATATATCCATCCTCTATAGACTTTATGTTCTATACTCAGTATTTCATGCACTACATGTATAGTCAGATATTTTATTACTCCTATCCATGAAACTTTGCATTTCAGCCTACCTCATTTAGCATGCCAGTACATTCAAAGTACTGATCACATACCTGTCTCTTGTTCTATGATGTCTCATATCATAGGTGCTGACGCTCAGTTCCTGGATCGCACTTAGAAACTCAGATAATCAGTATTACAGTAGCAGTGGTAAGTCCTCATCATCCAAGGATACATTATTTATTTCATGATTTTTGTCTAGTTAGTTAGTTAGAGTTAGTTGGGGCCTATCCTATCAACTCATAGAATTTAGTTTAAAGGCTTTTCAGACACTATAGTTAGTTATTCAGATTATTCAGATTTTAGTATTATGCCAGATTCATAATTTAGTAGTCATTTCAATATATAAACTTTATGGCATTTCAGTTATTCTTCCACATCCATGATTATATTATTTAATGCTCATATAAGGTACCAGCTTATGGGTTAGCTTGTGGTCCCTCAGGACTGTAAGTACCATGTAACGACTAAGGGTAGTCTCGGGTCGTTACAGTTTTTGACACTTCCAGATGAAGTATTCTTAGGTTGTGGTATTAGAGTCAATGATTCAACTCTTTTTGAGTTCTCCCCAGTGTTTGCCAATAATGCTCTGCCAGCCTCTTGCTTTATTTTCTTTTTCAACTCATACCACTAGTTTGGAGTCCCATTCAATTGGATACATGTTTCAATTGTATGTTTTGGGTTTCCACAGTGTGTGCAACCAACTTTTACTTCTTGTTATTGTTATTTTGGCGTGTTATTCTTGCTATTTATCAATTGTTGATGAGAGACTTGTCATTGAGATTCTTTTACTTCCTTTGAAATCATAGTTGCACTCCTCTTGTCCTCCTATTTAGTCAACATTACAGATTGCCTCAGGTCTTCTCGCCGAACAACTGCATATGTTTCCTCTATTGTAGGAAATGGCTTGAGTTACAAGACATCGCCTCTGATTTTATCAAGTCTGTCATCCAATCCATAAGGAAAAGTATATACTCTATCTTCTTGTAATATAGAAATATACTTTTCTATGTAAGATTGACATTTCATTGGATTTGGTTGACAAAAATTGATTTCTCTCCACAACCCTTGAAGATGGTTGAAATACATCTCAATCGACCCCCTCCTTGCTTCAACTGTATCACTTTTTTCTTTAAATTATAAACTTAAGAAGTGTCGGCTTCATCAAAATATGTCGTGGTAATAGCATCCCAAACTGCTTTTGTAGTCGGGAATCGGATTTAGTTTTCAATTAACTTGGGATCCATAGAGTTGATTAACCAATACTTCACCAGTGAATTTTCTATTCTCCATTTAAAGAATGAGGAATCTATTTTTTCTAGTGGTTAAAGAACTCCATCTATACATCTCAATTTGTCATTTCCAGATATGTACATCTCTACAACCTGGGACCAAATCGCATAGTTAGTATCATCTAACTTCATGGATTGTTGTAGTTGATGTATTGCCCATCAATTATGATAATTTTGATGTTAGTTCAGAGAGCAGGGAACTGTCAGATCTAACACCGTACCTCCCAGTCATTGGAGTAGTTTCCACCATAATCTAACTTTTATCCTGCTTCTTTTTTTTCTTTCAATCTCCCTCTATATTAATTGTCCTTTCTCACAGATTCGAACCATGCTCTAATACTATGATAAAAATAAACACAGTGAGAAAATTGTTTTTCTATTACTTGCAGTATGTTTCGATTATTATTATGTGGCAACTTTATACAAAAAGAAAAGAGATCTAAATGGTAAGATAATATACAATAATCAATACAAACACCTAAATGGAAAGATAATAACATTATTGAAAATAGAATAAAAACAATTTAGGCTCCAATCCCACCAATCACTGAATTTACTTCCTGAATTAGCTCATTTCATAGCTCATTGCAACAAAACAAACTAGCAATGTTAGAGAGTGCCGGGCAGAATTTTAATAGGTTGTTAACATGTGTGAATTTGTCAAATAATAATGCTTTTAGTTGTTACTTAGGAAGATTAAAACCTATTAAATAAGTTTGTTAGAATTCTCCAAAAACCTTGATGCAAACTTATAAGATTTCTAGGCTGCAAGAGGAGGTGTTTAAAGCACAAGCTCAATCTTGAGGCACTGAACCTACTGGATAATGTACCAAAATTCTCTTTTACCAGCTCCAACCTTACCTGATATCAGAAACTCTAGAAAAAACAAGTAACTTCTACTCAAACCTTAAAGAAAAACTTTGAACCCCATCCAAATAGATTCCAGAACAATAACTCTAGAACAAAGTTAATGACTGTAGAAGAAATAGATGAAAAAAGGGACTAAGGGATTGTGCTTCCCATGTGATGAGAAGTGTGTTTTGGACACAAGTGTTAGGCCAAGAAACAACGATTTTTGTTGAATTTGTTGAATGGGAGACTGAGATGATGGATAAGGAAGTAGAACAGGATCAACTCCAATTGTAGGAAAAGTTTGGTGAAGTTGTGGAATGCATAACTATTTCATTCCAAGCCTTCACAGGTGTAATTGGGTATCAAACTATTAGGGTCATTGGTTATCATGCCAAGCAACCTTTGCAGGTTCTTATGGACCCAAGTAGTTCCCATAATTTAATAGATAAATAGGTAGCAAGGAAGTTAGGGTGTAAATCTATTGCTATTGGGGAACAATGTATTAGTGTGTCTGATGGAAGGAAGGTGCAAACTACTTCTTTTTGTAAAGGGTTACAATGGTTCCTGTAGGGCACTACCTTCTCTTCTTATTTCCTAATTATACCTTTGGGCTATGTTGATATAGTTTTGGGTGTCCAATGGCTTAATACCTTGGCTAGAAATCTATTTGATTTCAGAAACAGAACTATTGAGTTTGTGCACCAATGAAGGAAACACATATCGAGGGGGAAACTTCACAACTCTAGACTACTTGAGCTAAGACCTTGCTCAGGAAACCAAAAGAACACACTCAATTCTTCATGATCTCACCCATTCCATCTCTAGCTATAGAAGTTCAATGTAATAGTATCCAGGTTGCACAAGGTAATACTGTGTCACCTATTTTAGCTCCTTTAATAGAAGAGTACAATAGTACATTTGAATTGGCTACTGAAGAGTTGCAGCGGGTTGCTCCACAACTAAGGGACCTATTCCTAGATGAACTCACATAACAAAAACTAGAAATATGAACAATAAAAGTACGTGGAAAGATAAATAGCATACACAAGAGTTTTACGTGAAAACTCCTTGCTCAAGGGAGAAAACCTATGACCTGCCTTCAGGATTTCTAAGATCCACTATATCCAATCAAACTCATGAATACAGACTCTAAGAATTAACCTC
The DNA here is from genome assembly GCA_030864225.1 of Capsicum baccatum var. pendulum. NCBI lineage: Eukaryota > Viridiplantae > Streptophyta > Magnoliopsida > Solanales > Solanaceae > Capsicum > Capsicum baccatum. The sequence continues at coordinate 142,599,010 of CM061552.1, forward strand.
TTAATCCTTTGTCTCCAATAAATAACTCTATTATAAGGAAACTTAAGTAGTAACTCAACAGCTTCAACCTCCAGCTAACTCTAACCAAACACAACAAGCTAACTCTAGCTTGATAAATCATCTAATTCTAGATGATTACAAAAGTTCTGAGTTACACCACAACACCTACAATAATCATAAGCAAGCATAGGCAAAAGTTTAAGAACAATATACAAAGACTCATCTACAACAAAGAAGTAAAAATACTACTTGATGAACAATCATTTCCCTATTGTAATAAAAGTCTTCAATTCAGCGTCAGATGGATAATTTTTGTGATAATATAGAAGCGTTGGTTTTCTTGTTGAGTAAGATGAGAAATATATATCATGACATAAGAAAACCTAGTAGAGATCCCATTGTTTGAGGCAAAGAGGTGGCAACAGCTTTTCTACCAACTTTCATAAATTGTGTCGGCTATGACAATTAAGCATGATAGTGACAGGTGAGCCCAACCCATTACCTAATCGGTAACAACTTTGTCATCACAAAATATCCAGGAAATAGGTCGTAACATATAATTTGTCAATCATCAAAACTAAGGACTTAACAATTTCCCCCTTTTGATTATGACAAACTCATGTAAGCATTCAACATTATTGAAACATCCACACACAGCAAAGTCTACAACTCAACAATACACTATAAGTCACAGTGCCTTGCCAAACTAGTTTTCCTAACCAATTCCCCCTATAACTGATACTTATAAGTATATAAGAATCCTATACCTTCCTACACGTAATTCCACCTATCCATCAGCATCAAGTTCTCTCTAAGTGTGAGAACCCCTATATTTATTTACACAACCCAGCTACATCCCTTTCTAATGCATAGAAGCTATATCTCACTCCCCTCTTTTAGTATTATCAATGAGATTAGGCAGTAAACCAAGCATAGATAAGCATACATGTTAATACATGGATATTTAGGCAACACTATCAGGTGCAAGGAATACTAAATAAAAATAAAAAAGGGATAGCACAAAAAAATTCTTTCAAATATAAATCAAACCATTATCAAAGACCATTCAACCATAGTAACAACAATATAAGATGATAATTGTGTCAAATACATCTCAGAAGTAATAAAAGGGGAACTAAAGAAGAGAAGTAAGGACCAGGTAAAGATGATTTTAGGAAGAAGGTTTAAGCAGTTGTATAAGAATGATTGTCATCTTCTCACTCACGTCAGTGTATGCCTTAAGAATCTGTTATATTAGGTTTTCATTCTTGGCACTCATGGCTTCATTCTTGACTTCTATTTTCTTCACCCTTTCATGTAGGGAAATATTTTTAGTGTGCAACTTCTCTTCTGAATATGTTTCCTCTGTACTTTCTTTGGTAGATGCAGCCTTTAATACAATAATATTTGCATATTTTAAATCTATCTCTTCCTTCAAGATTTTCTATACTTCTACCAATTTAGACACAAGGGACTTGGATTCCCACTACCTCTCCTAGGAATAATTTATTGTCCTTCAATATTAAACATCTTTTTAACAGATCCAACTTTCCCTTTTGAACAAATCACATTGAAGTAGTCAAAAATCCTATTAAGCCAAAACCCATATGCTAGGCCATATTTTCCATCTTTAGTATTCATCACTCTGTCCATGTGTTAAATGACTATAGCAAGAAAACTGACTTTCTTAAACATGGACAAAACCTCCATGAGATATAGATCAGAACCTGTGACAGTGGTTTTTTTCTAATCTAGGTAAAAGACACTTATTTACCAACTCAAAGAGCAGTTGGTACTCACCCTTCAAGACCTTCTTGATTAAATTCCTCATATTCATATCATCCAAATTAAAAACAAACCCTTAAAAACTTAGCAGATCTTTCTTCCTATCTTACAGACTTTGTTCCTTCAGTGGGGACTCCCAAGATATTAGACATTATCTCCTCATCTACAAAAATATAGATTTTATTCACTTGAGACGTCTTGTACAAAGCATCTTTAGAGAATATCAACTTGTGGTAAAATAAATGCACTTTGTTTTTAAATAAAAGAGGAGCAGGTCCTTCAAATAGATGCTCCCAAGCTTGAAATCAAACCCATTCAAGTAGTTCCTTTATTCTAGGAAACTCAGCCACTGTAGGGTCAAACACCCTTCCACTCAAAACTTCCTGAGTCTTTAGAATTTCATACCTTGCCTGCTTTGACAACCCTTTTCCCTTTCCAGTAAAGGAGAAGACCTTTCTTGAGGAACTAGTTCCCTTAGGAGAAAACCTACGAGTTTCTGAGGTCTTTACGACTTTGGAACTTCTACCTAGTTCCTTGTTGTGTTCAAATTGTACACTTTTTATCTTTCCAATAAACTTAGACATAGAACCTTTTAGTTGAAATTCCTTCCCTTTCCTTGAAGATATAGTTTTCTTTCCTCTTATAGGGGATACAACTTTTTCCCCTTTTTAGAGGACAAGATTTTGTTTCCCTTTGCCTTTGCTCTAGAGGCTCTCACATCTATCTCCACAACTGAATCGACAGCATCACTGTTGAATACACTATCATCAGCAGCAGAAGATAAATTTCCAAAATGATCATCAAGACTTTCATCGTCATCATCTATGATGTCATCGCTCTCAGTTTATTTCTCATTCTCATCCATAAAAACTAGCTCAACAATATCAATTCCTTTCTTTTTCTCCATTCTTCTCTTCTTGGTATCATTCTTATTTTTGTCAAAGCCTCCTTTATTGCATTTTTATAACTAACACTAGTCTCTAGTGTCCTACCTAACTTAGTGAAAGATAAACCTTTCCTGGATAATTTCAAAGATAAAGTCCTATTATCATCAATATATGAGTTACCCTGTGCATCCTTATTCCCACTTGAGAGATCAAGCACTGGGGAGTACTACATGTTCCTTATCAGCACTTGAAGATAAAATATTTTCCCTACTTATAAAAAAGCATTATAGGAGGAGTTTCCCATCTTGGCATTCTGCACTTAAAGTAGTAAGACCCTACACCCCTATTTCATCACTCATAGCTTGAATATTGGGGGAGGCTCTTTAGAGGTTGGTAAATCTTCAAATAGGGTTTTTATCAAAGGAGGCACTTCCTGACTTGCTAGAGGGTTTAGATTTATCAGGGGAGAGGATTTGTGTTTTTGAGGAGGATTCCAAATTTCAACTGGAAAAAACTAGTTGATCAAGGATTAGTTCCTCATATTTGTTGGTTTATGAGGCGAGTACAAAGAAAAGACTTTTGAGTAATTCAATCTAGGATTCTTCCTCACTAAGAATAAGGTTATTAGAGGAATCAACCTTATTATCTCAATCTTTGTTTAAAGAGGGAGTGATTTTAGATTTAGGGTTGGTATCAATAAAATTTTCGCCTTTTTATGAGAATCATTAGGAGTTCTTACTTTCTTCAAATTAAATTCCTTAGCAATTTTGTACAGGGACAAAAGGGAGAACTTAGTGATAGCAAACATTTATTCAGACCTGGATGGAATGGAAGGAGTGTCTGTTACTTTCAAAGGAGTGGGTTCATTCTTTTGGGAGGGTAAGAGGGATTCTACATTTTAGAGATTGAGTAATCTTGTACAAAAATAACTGGTATGAGTTTTGATGAGGGTTTGTGAACTGATGAGGCTTGTGTAAGAAAGTGTTTTTGAAAATGATAGAGAGAGAATCTGATTTGTGATTTTAAATAGGACAAGAGGGAACGGTTTAGATTTGATTAAAAGATGTGTCTGAAGAAACGTATTTGGTTAGATGGGCACGTCTATTGGACTTAAAGGACATTAGCAGCTTTTTATAAAGAGCGGAAGAGTGACGTGGCACATATATTTGTTGTTTAAACAATCACTATATAAGAATAGTAAATGATGTTGACATGATTTTGGACGTGGTCCCAAAATGATTTTGGAAACATCATTTTGTGCTATCTCACCTCCTCCTTTTTTCATCTCATTTTTCTTACCCTAGGTGTATATCTACAGAAGATATAAAGATAAATTATACATGTACAAAAGGATCTAGCCAAGATACATGCTTGCTATTAGACTCCTATATTCATGTTCTATATTTTAATAATAACAAACTAATGAGTAGACATTTGTAGGATATTGAAGATCTCTAATGATGGAAGGAGAGGATATTGAAGATACATCAAAGATTCATAATATCTAATGAATCAATTCAAGATATCCAAGAATATATCACAAAAGGAAGCAAGCATCCAACAGCAAGATGGTCGGTGCTAAACATGGAACAATATCAATCATACATAATCAATTCAAGATATCCAAGAAAGGCAATCATCCAACAGCAACTTGACCAGAGCAAAACTTAGGAAAGAACATCAATCACCATAGGAGCAAAAGGAAAAAATATCATGGACATATCTGATACAGACGTGTATAAGTACCGTGTATGGACATACTATACGGTAACATTCCTCAATCAAAGAATCAATTAAAATCCTTGTCTGGGATGAAATCTCTTGGGTTTCCTTATGAAGAGAAGCAGTTGAAGAATATAAAAGAGAGGACTGAAGATTGAAGTAGTCATGCAGCGCTAAGAAAGAATTTTAGAGTGTCTCAATTGTAGTCTCGCAAAGGTTTGAACTTCTTAGTTTACTATAGTTATATAAAGAATAGGATCGAGTCAACTTTATAATACAAACTAAAGTTGTGGCACAAGATCTAAAGAACAAAATAAATCTTTGGAACTTGTTTCTCATCATTGTAGTTGAGCACAACTTTAATAATCTAAGGAAATGTTGAAACCCAAGGGAACTAGAAGTAGTTACCACATTGATGTTCCTAAAAAGGATAAATCTCCGTGTCCTTACATTAAAGTTGATTATTTACTTGTCTATTTATTTAAATCTAATCTATTTTGTGTAATGTACTGATTTGCAGGAAAGTCAACTGTGAAGACTCAATATTCAACTCATAGAAATTTTTAATTCACCCCCCACCTCTTGAATTTCAATTGGTATCAGAGCAGGTCTCACCAATAGTGTTGCTTAAGTGTATATGAGCAAATATCAAATCGTAAACTATCAAATTCCTAGTGCTTTTCTTTAAGATGGTCATTCCTCTACATGACCACCATACATCAACGGACAACACTACTCCTATTGGAAGAACAGATTTAGAATCTCCGTCAAATCAAATGATTTCCAAGAATAGCTTGTCATTAAGAAGGGACCAAAGCTGATCCTGGACTCAAAGAGAAATAAAAGAACAAATACAAAGAATCGAGCAGTACCAATATGGAAGACCTTGAAAGCTTTGAGGTCACCAAATAACAACAAAATTAATTAAAACTAATGCACGAGCTATAATCTTACTACTTTGTTCAGTTAATGGAGAAGAATACCATAAGATATCAACCTGAGAGACTGCAAAAGAGGCGTGGGACAAATTAGAGGTAACCTATGAAGGAACCATCAAAGTCAAAAAGACAAAGATTGCTGCCCTAGTCAATAAATACGAGTTGTTAAAGATGGAAGAAAATGAGAACACTAAAATAATGTTTGCCAAATTCAGAAAAATCATATGCGAGCTAAAATCATTAGGGGTGATCTATCCACATAGTGTGGAAGTACATAAGCTTATCATAAATCTCCCAAAAGTTTAGGAAACTAAGGTTGCCATTCTGGAAAATGGAGATCTTCACAACATGACATATGATGAGCTACGAGGTAATATAATTGCATATGAACAAAACTATATCAACAGGTTCCTCAAGGAGGAAATGAAGAAACCAATAGCTTCAATGTTGCACCAACTAAAGAAGAGGACATTCTAGATAAAGCCAATAACGAAGGAATGACTCTCATAAATCAAGAAGTAAGTTAAATCAAGGGACAGAGATAGCAAAGACCACAAGGAGCCAAAAATAATGATTCCACTATCAACAATGATTGTTGTTATCACCGTGGAAGGCCTGGCCATTTTAAACAAAATTTTATAGAATTAAGAAGTAGTTCATTTGGAAAGAATCAAAATTTTGTATCCTGGAGTGATGAAGATGAAATAGAAGCAGCAAATATGTGCTTCATGGAAAAAGGTAAACCTAGCGAGGTAAGACCACATGAATATTATAATTATAATATAATTGAATATAACTTATATATGATAACCGGCGATCTATAAAAATTTATAGATGAATATAATAAAATTTCCTAAGAGAAGAAAAACTGGAAGCTCGACTTAAATGAAAACTCAAAGAGGAACAAAGAAACTATCAAGTTGAAATTGAAGCATGTCAAATTAAAATTGACTTGCTTCAAGAAGATCTTGATGTTGTAAAAATTCAATTGAATAGCATTAAAAAATAACCAAGTCACAGTTTTGTGAGATTAACTTCTTTTAAAACCAACTTTAGTTCCTCATTAAAATCATTTAAATCAGCTAAGACCTTTTTTTCCTCACGAGGACCTATCTATTATATCTATGGATAGAAAGGGCAAAAATCTTATATCTGTGGGCAAAAGCCTAAAAGTATGTGGTTTGGAGGTCTAAAGAGAGAACATCTAACCTGCAAGGACCCATGACCACTTGGGTACCTAAACAAAATTGATTTTCTTATTTTGCAGGAACATTCTGCAAAAGCTATAAAAAGGAAATGGGGTCATTAATAGTGTATGTTCCAAATATCTCACCGGAAAGAAAGTAAACTTTTGTGGTCTAAGGAAATAGAAGATGGATCAGTAAGATTTGGGGATAATGCTAGAGGCAAAGTCATAGGAGTCAGCTCAGTAAATCTCAACTCCTCATGTGACCTTATTGAAGTATATCTTATGGATGGACTCAAACAAAACTTTCTCAGCATAATTCAGCTGTGTGACACTGGATTTGGAGTCTCCTTCAAAACTAAAAGTTTTTCCATTAAACATGAGAAGAGAAATATTTCTCTCATTGATGAACGTATTGATAATATTTATGTCTTAAATATTCCTAATTTTACTACCTTAACCTACCTCACTGTGCAAACCAATGACACTTAGTTGTGGCACAGAAATCTTGGGCATGCCAGCATACATATCATTGAGAAATGGTCCAGACTAGAACTGGAGAAATGACTGCCAAAGCTTAAGTTTGAAAAGGATCACATTTTTTATGCCTGCCAATTAGGTAAACAAACTCGAACATCATTCAAAGTCAAGGACATTGTCTCTTCTACTAAACCCCTTCAAACAATCTACATGGATCTGTTTGGCCCCACCATGTCTGCGAGTATTGGAAGAAAAAGATATGTTTTCATTATTATTGATGATTATTCTCATTTTACTTAGGCAATGTTTGTTTCTCATAAATATGAGGCTCTCAAAAACTTTAAGATCTTTTATAGAAAAGTACAAAGAGAAGTTAGATACCCCATCACCTATGTCTATAACGATCACGGAAGAGAATTTTAAAATAAGATTTTTGAGGAATATTGTGCTCAGAACGGATACTCTCAGAACTTCTCATCACCTTAATCTCCTCAACAAAATGGTATGGTGAAACGAAAGAATTGGTCTCTTCAGGATACTACTAGGACTATTCTATTAAAATATAATCTCCCAGATCACTTTTGGGAAGAGGCAGTGAGCACAACATATCACATCATCAACAGATTCCTCATCAGACCTATTTTAAAAAAGACACCTTATGAACTGTAGAAAAGGAAGAAACCAAATATCAGTTACTTTCATCTTTTTTTATGCAAATGCTTTATCAACAACAACTGTAAGAATAACTTGAGAAAATTTTATCCATGAAGTGACAAAGGTATTTTTCTTGGATTCTCTCCCACTAGTCATGCTTACAGGGCTTATAAATAAATAACGTTATGTGTTGAAGAATCTATGCACATTATCTTTTATGAAACTAATAACCCTCCTATGAGCTTACATATTGATAAAGAATTGGTGAGTGATCCACAATCTATAGCCAGGGCTAGCACAATTCTCGATTCAACATAAGATGAGTCGACTACACCCCCTCTAGAGTTGACTCCCACAGTAGAAATAGTCAAATCGAGTGTTCCAAGATAATGTAAACATGATGCTAGTTATCCAAATAAACTCATCATCAAAAATCCAAATTATAGGGTGTAGACAAGAACATCATTAAGATAACAAAGTGTATGTTTCCCTTGTATCTCAAATCGAACCAATGAAGACCGATTAGGAACTCAGATATGAATCTTGGGATGAGGCCATGAAGGAAAAGTTGGACCAATTTGAATGAAATCAAGTTTGGAATCTAGTTGAAAGACCTAATAACTGCTCAATAATTGGAAATAGATGGGTCTATGGAAATAAATTAAATGAAGAAGGTAAGGTCATAGGAAATAAGGAAAAACTTGTTGCTCAAGGCTACTCTTAGCAAGAAGGTATCAATTATGATGAAACCTTTGATCCTGTAGAAAGGCTAGAATCAATTTGGATTTTATTAGCCTTTGTTGCTTACAAATATTTCAGGTTGTATCAAATGGACATCAAAAGGGCCTTTTAAATGGATTCATTCATGAAGAAGTCTTTGTAAAATATCTTCCCAATTTTGAAAATTTGACTTATCCAAACTATGTTTTTAAATTATTGCTATGGTCTCAAAGAAGCTCCAAAAGATTGATATGAGAGATTGAGTACTTTTTTGATAAATAACAATTTTTAAACACATACAATTGATACAACTCTATTGATACAAAAGCTTGACTGAAACCTTCTTATTGTGCAAATTTATGTTGATGATATTACTTTTGGTAGTCCTAACATCTCTTTGTGTGAGAATTTCACAAACCTGATAAAAGAAAAATATGAAATGAGTTTCATGAGAGAGCTCAAATTTTTTTGGGACTACAAATAAAGCAAACTATCCAAGGTACTTTCATCAGTCAAGCTAAGTACACGAAGGAACTCATCAAAAAATTTGGCATGGAAACAGGAAAGGCTTATGGAACTCCGAGGAGCCATCCACGAGTCTTGATTTAGACTCATCTTGAAAATATGTATATGGAAATAATTAGATCACTAATCTATTTGATCTCCAGTCCACCAGACATTATATTTAGCGTATGTAAGTGTGCTAGGCTCAACTCAACTACCAAAGAGTCTCATCTATCTGCCATCAAAAAAATCATTCAAATCTCATAGGAACTCAAGACATTAGACTATGGTACCCCTTCTCCTTTGATTTTAATTTAATTGGATATCCAGATGCTGACTTTATAGGGGATAAAAGTAATAGAAGAAACACTAGTGGAACATGTCAAATTCTTGGTGATGCCCAGATTTCATGGCACAATAAGAAGTAAACTTCAGTTGCTCTTTCATTAACTGAAGCTGAATACATAGCCGTTGGAAATTGTGGTACTCAAATTATATGGATTATGCATCAACTCCTTTATTTTACTTTGCCTTTAGTATTTGTTCCCATAATGTGTGATAACACAAATGCTATTAGTCTATCTAAATATACTATGCATTATTCTAGTGCTAAACACAATGATTTTAAGTATCATTTTATTTTAGATCATGAAGAAAATGTAGACTTTTCCGTAACATTTGTTGACTTAGAAAATCAATTGGCAGATATCTTTATAAAACCCCTGTTAGAAGAAAGATTTTTTACCTTAGAAAAACACTTGTTATTCTCAGAATTAATGACCTATGAGTTTTATTTTTGGACAAAATCTTTTCAATTGTTCCAATTTTCTCTTCAAATCTTTTAACCAAAATTGGTTTTCAAAATGGGAGTCATTATTATTTTGACCGATTTTCACGCTACCCCTTTCGCTTCTGCACCCTTTTACCTTCCTAACTCAGCTCCTTCTATCATCCATTTTATTTTATCAGTCACTTTTCATTTCACATCTCTTCATTTTACCCTTTACTAACTTTCCCAATATTCACCTACATCTCTCCTTTTCTTTCTCTCTGTTCCTTTAAAATCTAACTCCACCCTTCTCCCAGGACCAAAACTCGTTCCATGGCTAGTGTTTTCGAATTCGTTCCTAAAGCTCTCTCCGATAGACCTATTCTTATTTCTGAGTCCTCTGACGAATCCTCATCAAATTATCAACAGTCTTCTTTCATCAAAAGACATCGTCCTGCTCCCAGCCTAACCCCCTCTACCAAGAAAGCTCAAACTACTTCTCTAAATTCCTTCCCTTCTGAGGACATATACAAGTTTTGGACATGCTCTTAGAAATAAAAAATTTCTACCTTCAAAAATTGTTCCATTGTACCCGGTCTTATAATCAATCCCTGTCAATTAAAAGACGCCTTCTGTAAAGTTTGTCACTTCTTTAAGTTTGAAGATGTGTCTCTGATTTTTTGTCTCTATGGACTTCACATTTTTTAGGATCCAGTCCGCATGTTTTATGTAAATCTCTATCTCTCTCTAGATAGTGGTGAACTTGAGATTCTTGTGCTTGGAACAAGAATCATCCTAAAGGATTTTTCTATTTGAGAAGGTATTTGACACAAGGTTCTCTGGTGTGATTTTTTTCATAAATGATACCTGGCCCGAAGATTTTGATATGAGTTTTGATAAAGTGAAAAGAATTCTATTTGACCTAGACAAAACATCATCTAATTTTAGTCCTCTATCCCTATGTTTAAAGTATTGCATCATGGCCCACATTGCTACTACACTGATTCCAAGAAAGGGGTCCCTCAGCAACATCACCTTGTGATGTACTTTTCCTATACTATCTGGTTAAGAAACATAAGATCAATTAGTCAATCTAGATTCATGATTATATGTTTGAAAGTGAAAAGAATGTTCATGCCTCCACCAGTTTACCATATGAACTGTTAATTTATTAAATTTTTTTGTACTACTCTATTGATATCTCTGCTTGCCCCTGATGGAAGCCATTGCTACTTATGACTCCAAAATATTTGATAGTATAGGCTATGTTTTGGTTGATAATGAATAGTGCAATAAGGATTCTTCCCGAGTAAAATCTAAACTCCCTAAGGTAAGCAAGTCTGCTTCTAAACACATGATTACTGTGTTGAAGGAACTGGAGGAAATCAAAGATCACTTCAAAGCTAGTCAGGAAGGTATCCAGCTGCTTCAGGAGTTGACTTCCAAACTTCTGGACCTTGGGAATAGTACCAAAACTGACATAGGCATGGTCTGATTGGATCTCGATGTGTTCAAATAGGATGGCATCAAGTTTTTTACTAAAGTATTCACCTGCATAGACTCCCGCATACCCCATGTCAACTCCTCCAATGATGATCTTGCTATTTCCATTCAGAACTCCTACTCCTACTTCTTTAAAACATTGAGAAATCCTATGAAAAGTTTGGTCATAACATGCATAATACCCTAACATACTTTCTGGCTAAGCAGTGAATGATGTTTTTTTATTCAAAAGGGGGTCCTGTCCATTGTTTTTGATGGGTTTAAGATGATATTTTTAACACACTATCGACTAACTTTCCTTGTTTTTGTCTAGAAATTGATCTTAATTAGATTATCTCTCTACTATATGTCTAATATTCTTGTTGCTATGTTGTTCTTATTGATTATGCCAAAAGAGGTATAAATACAGGAACCTACAAGTTAGTGGGAGCAAGTTGACTATCAACTGTAAAGAGTCGACTGGTGCTCAAGGAACATAAGAACATCAGAAGTGCCTACAAATTAGGGGGAGAAATCCGACTACTATTATAGGGAAGTCAATTGATGTTTAATGCTTGTTTGTCATCATCAAAAAGGGGGAGATTATTAGCCTCCTATATTCACGTTTTATGTTTTAATAATGGCAAACTAATGAGTAGACATTTGTAGGATATTGAATATCTCTAATGATGGAAGGAGGGGTTATTGAAGATAGATCAAAGATGTAGAATCTTCTAAGGAATCAATTCATGATATCCAAGAATATCTCGCAAAAGGAATCATGCATCCAACAAAAAGATGGTCGGTGCTAAACTTGGAACAGTATCAATCATACAAAATCAATTCAATATCTCCAAGAAGAGCAAGATCCAACAGTAGCTTGACCGGACCAAAACTTATAAAACAACATCAATCACCATAGGAGAAAAAGGAAAGAAGATCAGAGACATATCTAATACGGACGTGTATAACTACCATGTATGGACATATCTGATATAGACACACTATACGGTAACATTTCTCAATTAAGAAATCAATTCAAATCCTTGATTGGGATGAAACCTCTTGGTTTTCCTTACGAATAGAAGAAGCTAAAGAATATAAAAGAGAGGACTGAAGATCGAAGTACTCATGCAACTTCAAGAAAGAATTTCAGAGTGTCTCAATCTTAGTCTCAGAAAGGTTTGTACTTCGTAGTTTACTATAGTTATATAAGGAATAGGATCGATTCAACTTTGTAATACAAACTAAAGTTGTGTCATAAGATTTAAAGAACAAAATAAGTCTTTAGAACTTTTTTCTCTTCATTGTACTCGAGCCCAACTTTGAAGGATCAAAGGAAACGTTGAAACCTAAGGGGACTGGATTTAGGCACCACATTGGTGTTTCGAACCAGGATAAATCTGCATGTCTTTACTTTAAAGTTTATTATTTTCTTGTCTATTTATTTAAATCTAATCTGTTTTATGAAGTGTATTGATTTACAGGCATGTTGACTTAGATGACTCAATAGTCGACTCACTGAAATTTTCAGTTCACCCCCTCCCTATTGAAATTCACTTACTATTTCATAGCTATTAAGGTAGAATTATAAAAGTGTCCAACATTCTTATGGATATTATAGGCTCTGTCTCCTTATGATTCACTCAATCAGTTCCCTATTATTTTTCTTTTAGTAAACACAAGTATATACTAAGGAAAACTTGCCTCTTTCAAGGGCCTGATATAAGAGGTACTCTCTCAATCTTCAGTCATATTCTTTGAACATCCATCTTTAATCACACTATATTGGATACTACTTATTTCTTTGCCCTTCATCACAAATCAATTATTAGTCTTGGGAACCCATTTTAGTCTAAGTTCCCAATAAGAAGATAGAGGAAAGATCAACTTCTTCTTTGTGCAGCTTGGTAATCTTCTTTTATTTCTTCCTGAAGCGATGAGTTTAATCATGTCTCTCTGAACTGTTGTATGATAGGAACACATTTCTCTTATGTGACCCTTCTTTCCATACTATAAGCATAGATGATCATCTTTTTTCTTGTATGTCTGATGGCAAAGCTTGTATCTTCACCTTGACAGTAATACCTTAGTCCTCTCCTGCTATTTAGATCATGACAAATGAGAGTAGTAAGAGCTTGTGATGAAGTAGACCACTTAAGTGCCTTTTCAAGATCTGTTCTTACTCTAACCAATTTTTTTTTAAGAATAGAGTTTATTTCAAGAGAAACAACTATATTAACTGTAGCTTTAACTACTTCTTCTTCCAACTGAAACTGTATACTGCTTCTCTCAGCTTTTCTTTTGAAACTAACTTGGTAATGTTACTGAATTGTTTACTCAGGAGGTCATTATCACATGAAATATTCTTGCAATTTTCTAGATTCTCAACCACCTACACACTTAGTTCAACTAATTTTTATCCACACTTACTTAGATCATCCTTCAGCTTTCTCTTTTCACCAGTGAGTTCAGTCACTTGGACGCTCAACTTAATGACTTTTTCTTCATATTTGTCAAGGGTTTTATTTAGATTTTCTTTGTCTTCAGCAATCTCATTCAAAGAGTCAATCAAACTCATCTTGTTGAGGGGGTAGTCCTTCAAATTTTCTTAATATCCAAGAGAGTCACAGGTTTATCTTCATTATCATCAGTATCTTCCATCAAAGCCATGAGTGATTCAAACACTTGTGCTTTTTCCATTGCCACGATGGAGATGTCCTCTCCTTGTTCGGATTCATCTAAGTCACTTGGTGAATCACACTAGTAAGCTGCAAGCACCTAACTTGACACCTTGTTAGCTTCAACTTTCTTGTTACACTTCACAGGAACCTACTTCTTACCTCTCTTCTGATTAATTATTTGTTAGACATATTCCCTCTACTTAGCCTTGTGCAACATAAAATCCTTGATGTAATAACGCAGCTTACCATACTTGTGATAGGTATTATTACTCTTTCCTTTATTGAAATGCTTGCTACATTCACCTCTTTTGGATAAGTCCTCAAACATCTTCAAGTATTTGAGATCCCTTTTTGCAATGTAAGATTTTTCATCTTGTTTTTTTCCATGATTATATTTTGTGGCCTTTAGGACTAAATTCTTTTCAAAATTATTTCTATCTATATCATCATACTCCTTTTTGGTGTTAGGAACCTATGACATCTCATCACCAACTTTTACTGCCTTTGTATGAACAAAAGGGTCATCCTCTATGAAATCAGATAGCTTTGAATCTTCATCCATGCTGAAGTCATTCATACTTATATTATACCACCCATAATATTCACCATTGAATCTTGGAGGTCTGGTGGTTGACTGGCCTTCTTCTAGATTTGGAGGAGCAACCATTTCTCAAGATCCTTCCAAGGCATTAGACTTTTCGTGGAAGATGTGGCTCAGATACCAAATAAAGAGTTGTAGTAAGTTGACCCTCAACTCAGGGACCTATTCCCAGATGAAATCACATAGAAATAACTATAAAAATGAATAATAAAAGCACATGGAAAGATAAATACCAGACACAAGAGTTTTATGTGAAAACTCCTTGCTCAAGGAAGAAAAACCATGATCTAGCTCCAGATTTTTAAGCTTCACTATATCCAAGCAAACTCTTGAATACAGACTCCAAGGATTAACCTCCAAATCCTTTGTATCCTAGCAGTAACTCTATTACAAGGAAACATAATTAGTAACTCTACCACTTCAACCTCCTGCTAACTCTAACTGGACACAACAAGCTAACTCTAGCTTGATAAATCACCTAACTCTATATTATTATAAGAGTTTTGAGCTACACCACAAACCTATAATAATCATAAACAAATGTATGAAAAATTTTAAGAATAATATACAAAGACTCAACTACAACAAAGAAGTAAATATATAACTCGATGAACAACCAGTTCCTATTGTAAGAGGAGTCTTTAGTTTAGATTCGAAAGGATATTTTGTTATGATAATATGGAAGAATTTATTTTCCTGTTGTGTAAGATGAAAAATATATATCATCACATAATAAAACCTAGGAGAGATCCCATTGGTTGAGGCAAAAAGGTTACAACAGTTTTTCCACCAACTTTCATACTTTGTGTCAGCTTTGACAGTTCACTGTGATAGTGGCAGATGAGCCCAACCTACTCCCTAAGTGGTAACATCTTTGTCATCATAAAAACTCCAGGAAATAGGTCTCAAACTATAAGTTTGTCAATCATCAAAACTAAGGACTTAACAAGTGTCAAGTTAACGCTCTTATTTTCAATTAAATTTTTACACTTTACCCTTTCTTTATGCATGGTTTAATAATCAACTGATGATTATATTCATTAAATTAATATCTTTCTTCTCTTTTTGTAAATTGCACTAGTATCAAGATTCATCCTCTAAATATAAAAAGCTACTACAAAATATGGCATCCTCTTTTGTTTTTATACAACCTCTCTTTCTTTCCATTTTACATTTTACCTCCCACAATCTTTCCTTTCTATTTATTTGGTCTATTTACCCTTATTACTACTACTTCGTAGGAAGAGGTTGAAAAGACAAGTGAAATGGAAAGAAATATCAGGATAACAGCAGAGAGGCAAGCTTTACTGGACTTAAAGGTTGCACAACTAGAAATAATTTTGCAACTTGCAAAAGGGCCATGGAATTAAGAAATCATATGGACTACTTCATCCTACATTACTTACAAGAGTATCTACATCTTATTCTCGATGGCAAAGAGGCCATAAATATTCAAGGACTTAAAGAGATGTTTGAGGGGCAGAGGGGTTGAGAGGAAATAACAAAATTTCTTGAAGATGATGTTAATGGAAGATAGTGGCTTGATACTGACATCTAACAAATCTGCTTTCGCTTTTCTATTAGTTCAAATGCATTTTTTGAATTCTATATATGATTCGGACGTGAACTTCTATAAAGTTGGACAAAAGTTGTTTTATGTCAAGCATTTGAAGAACCGGTTCTTGTAAATGATGTTTCCTTATTTGCTGGTCTTTTTTGCTACACTTTTGATGAATTATCTGTCTTTATGATTAAGTATATTGCATCTTTGGTTGGTTTCAACTTGAACCCTACTTCTTCTTAGTTTGTTAATAGAGAAAAGTCAAGCAAGAGGAGATTTCTAAAATGCTCTTTTCTTAGTTTGTGCTTTTTCTCTTAAATGATCCAGAGAAAAATGTTTTTTATGTGCGATTCCAATTGCAGGATTACACTGGGATCATAGATTTTAATGATCTTTTATGAAATAAATATTGACCCTTTTATGGTTTTATTATCCGTGTGATTGTTAAAATACTAGTGGGCCACCTAGATTTTTCATGGACTTCACCTGCAAAAGCTATAAGCCATGACCCTACTACATCTCAAGGAATACCTCCAATCCCATGAGTGTGAGTGTGATCATTGAAGGATCCTTCAATGTTTAGTTTAATGAAATCCAATGGCTTGGGGATCCATTTCAGATTAATAGTGATAGACTTAGGTTTGGCAGACCTAGTAATTCCTAAGTGATAGTATTCAGATGCAATTGTAATAAAAGTATGGGTGAAGTGATAGTATTCAGATGCAATTGTAAAAAAAGTATAGGTGTTTGTCTTTGTGCGCTTCTGAGAGAATATGTGATCATTACGGGCTTACCAAATATGCCATAGAGTGAAAGAAATAAGAATGGAAAAAGGCATTTCTTTGTATAGAGGATTGGACCTCTTTTGTTGAGAGTCATAATTTGGTGTAGGTTCTCTTCATCGTCCTTTCTCATCTCTGAGTGATAATTGTAATTACCTTATACTAAAGATTCATTCTTCCTTTCTTTCTTTATACATGGTTTAATTAAACGAAGTAGGGTGATTTGTTTGGATTTAAACATAACTGATGATTATATTCATTAAATTAACCCCTTTCTTCTTTTTTACAGAAATTGCACTAGTATCAAGATTCGTCCTCTAAACATAAAAAAGCTACTATAAAACATGGAATCCTCTTTTGTTTTTGTACAACCTCTCTTCTTTTCCATTTTACATTTTCCCTTGTTGGAGTCCCACATCGGTGGGTTAAAGGGTCCTTGGTCACCTTATATGGTCTTGGGTAATCCTCCCCTCATGAGATAGATTTTGAAGTTGAGTTAGGACCAAGGTCCATTTCTTTATCATGGTATCAGAGCCAGGCCCACCCAATTCATTATTTTCGATGCTGGGCCCCCCGTTTTATATTGTTCATGCTCCAGATGTCCAGCCCTGTTCATTGTTTTTGATGTTGGGCCCCCCGTCTTATATTATCCATGCTCCAAATGTCCAACCCTGGGCGTGCGGGGGGTATTGGAGTCCCACATTAGTGGGTTAAAGGGTTCTTGGTCTCCTTGTATGGTCTTGGGCAATCCTTCCCTCATGATCTAGGTTGAGTTAGGCCCAAGATTCATTTCTTTATCATCCCTTACTAATGCAAAACATGGCATCCTATTTATCCTTATTACTATTACTTTGCAGGATGAAGTTGAACAAACAAGTGAAATGGCAAGAAATGTCAGAATAACAGGAGAGAGGCCGGCTTTGTTGGACTTCAAGGTTGCACAACTTGAAAAAGTTTTGCAACTTGCAAAGGGCATGGAAATTAAAAATTATAGGGACTACCAATCCCTACATTTCTTAAATGAAGATCTACGTATTATTCTTGATGGCAAAAAGGCCATAAGGCTTCAAGGCCTTAAAAGGAGTTTTGACGGGTAGAGGGGTTGAGATAGTGGCTTGATACTGATATCTAACAAATCTACTTCTTCTTTTCTATTAGTTCAAATGCATTTTTTGAACTCTATACATGATTGGGACATGAACTTTTGTAAAGTAGGACAGAAGCTGCTTTATGTCGAGCATTTGAAGAACCAGTTCTTTTAAATAATATTTCCTTATTTTATGATCTTTTTTGCTGCCATCAGTTCTTGTAAATGTTGTTTCCTTGTTTCCTGGTCTTTTCTGCTTCCCTTTGGATGAATTATCTGTCATTATGAGAAGTAATTTATTTCTCTATGTGAGTTGGCTGAACAAAAGATAAAGATGAAAAATCTAGGATTTGTTGTGTAGAATGGAAGAATTTTTTGTCCTGCTTCATCTTTATTAAGAGGGCCTTGTGTATAGTTTGTTCTTTACCTGTTTGTTGTAGCTAAAATTACTTCCTCCATTTCAATTTGTTTTTCCCCATTTGGAGGAGCTTTCTATTATATTTTCCTTCCTGCAAATTTGTAATATGTTTCAATATTATAGTTCGTAGCTTTTGGGTGTGTTTTAATACTTATGCATAAAGAGGTATAGGGAATGAAAAGAAACTGGCAATAGGGAGAGCATGTGTGGGGCTCATTATTTTTGTTTCAACCACTTCACTGGTCGACATTCCGTATGTGTATTTTTGCTGAAGCGACTAGACATACATTATTTTAATTTAGCCAGGTACAGGAGATCCTTTTTAACCTTGTAATACCACCTGGAAACTTAACTTCCTGCCTTTCGTATATGGGAGTTTCCTATTATTTGTAATATTACACTAAATTTGATCTAAAATTAGAGTTGAATGTGGAAAAGTTACTCAAAACAAGATTAAAAGTGAAAGATATACGTGTTAGAGTTAGTTATTTATTAAATTAATTATGAGAAGACCATTTAAAAATAGAGAAGCTTTTAGAAAAATTAAAGAAAATTTAGTTAGTAATTATTCAGAATATATAAGTTTAAATAAAACAAAAGAAAATCCACAAAGATTAGCCTATTTAATTACATTAATATCTAATATTGAAGCAAAATTAATAATCCATTTAAAATCTAGAAGAATGAGACATATACCACCTAATTATGATAAAATTAGATTTAGATATCCACCAAAATATTATAAACATAATTCAAATGAATAAAGAACAAAAATACAAAGAATTAAAACAATTTATCTCTGAAAAACGTAAAGAATTAAAAATAAGAAAAGAAAGGTTACATTATAATATATTTGCCGGAGTTAGTAAAAATTCAATTAATACACAAAAAGATTAAATATCAAAATTAGAATCTCAAATAGATAGTTTAGAATATATATATATCAACATGAACTATTCACAATAAAATGAATAAAGAAGAATTTATAATAGATGAAAAAATATATGAAAATCACGAAGGATCAAAAATAAAAATAGTATTTTCTAATCTAGGAAGAAGATACAAGAAAATAGGAGAACATTTATATCTAATGTCAGAAAAAGAAGAATTAAAATTAGAAGATAAATTAACAGCAATGGTAAGAATAGAAAAAGAAAATGAAGAAATAGATAGAAAAAAGGAAATAGAAAAAATTAGACAACAAACTACGGAAGAAATACGAAAAATAGAAGAAACTAAAAATAGTAGAATTATCGAATTAGAAAAAGAATTACAAATGTTAAAAGATTTATACGAACAAAGACAAAAAGAAAAAGAAGAAAAAGATAAAGAACAAAAATTTATAAGCGAGATAAATCAATTTAAAGAAAAATTAGAAATAAATAATATATAGGTAGAAGAAACAGATAATTATAATTCAGAAGATAGTGAAACATATACGGAAATATTAACAAATATAAAAGATTTAGAAATTAATGAAAAACAAGAAATAATTAATGACGAAAATACCAATACAGAAATAAATACTCTTGATAAAAAAGAAGATGAAAATCTAATACCCAAAACAACAGAAATAAGAAAACCTATGTATTATAAAAATAAATTTAAAAGATATAATGAATATGACAAATGGACACCAAAACAAATAGTTAATAAAAATTATAACTTTTTAGATCTAGACTGTGTAATAGATACAGAAAAAACAATACAATTATGGATAGGATATATGACAAAACAATTATTAGACAATAATATAAACATAACAGATGCACCAGAATATATAGAAAAAATACTAATAGGATCAGTAAAATTATGGTTTACAAATTTAACTGAAAATAGTAAAAAAGTATTAACAACTAATAAACCTAAGGAAGGAGCAGCATCAACAACAACTAAATTAACACCTATAGAATTATTGAAAAAATATGAAACAGCTATAAAAGATGAATTTGGTAGTATGACAACATTAGAAGAAGAACAAGATGAAGAAAAAGATACAAATAGGAATTTAATGATAAAATTAACAATATGTAATATGTGTTATATAGATGAATATACTTGCGCATTTAAAGAATATTATTATAAAGGAGCATATAGTATAGAAGAAAGTAAAGAAATAAGAAAATTATATTTTAATAAATTACCCGAACCATTTAGTTCAAAGATAATAAAAAGTTGGAAAGAAACAAAAATAGTAGATACATTAGGAGCTAGAATAAAATTTTTACACCAATGGTATAGAAATTTATGTGAAAAATATAGAGAAGAATTAAAAATGGAAAAAACATTAATAAGAAATTTAGCATGTTGCAAAAATAAAATAGCACCTCAATTTGGATGCGAAGAAAGATATTATAAGAAAAGAAAAAGACAAAAGAAATATAAAAAATCAAAATATAAATATAAGAAACCAAGAAAAAGATATTATGTAAAAAATTACAAGAATAAAAGACCATATAGAAAGAAAAAATCTATAAAAGAATGTACATGTTATAATTGTGGAAAGTTAGGACATTTAGCTAGAGATTGTAAATTACCTAAAAATCCAAAAAATAAACAAATATCAGAAATAAAAATAGAAAATACAGAATATATGCAAATAGATTATATAGATTATGAATTAGAAAGTGAAGATAGTATATATGAAATTTCAGAAAACGAAACAGATACTGAAATAGATAGTGAGATAGAGGAATCAAATGACTGAAGAAGATATAAAAATAATAGCAAAGGAAGAATATTTAAATGACGAAGGAACAGAACAAAAGATAATATTTGACAGTAATATATTTGATGAAATAAAAGGAAAAGAGTTAGATTTAAGTGTAGAAAAAATATTTAAAATACCAAGAATAAAAAATATTTTTAGTAGGAAAAAAGATGAATATTATGTAGTATGCCAAAAAGAACATGTAATAGACTGTAGATATGCAAAAGGAAAAGCTAGTATACCACTAGTAACAAAAAGAATAATTAATAAAGAAATAAATGATATAAAAAGTAAAGGAGATCCAATAAAATACGTACACCTTGGAGGTACAGAAATATTAATAAAAGCATGTTTTAGAGAAGGAATAGATACACCAATAGAATTATATTTAGCAGATGATAGAATTATAAAACCTATAGAAAAAAGCATAATAACTGCCGTAAAAGAAAATTTAATATACCAAAAATTTAAATTTATAATAAGTACAAATTATTCAGTAGCAGTAACAGATAGGAATATAGATAAATCATTAGTATTATATTGGAAAATATCAGGAATAGAATTAACCCCAGGAAGTAAAATATTTACAGCGAGATGTAAAAATTTATATGTATTAACAACAAAACATAAAATAACAAGGAAAAATAAGATTAACAAGATACAAATAGATATCCCATTTGAACAAATTGTAAAAACAATAGATTATAATGATTATAGCTATAGAGACATAGATATAGAAGAAAATTTAGAAATAGTAAATGATAGAATAAGTACAACGAAAAGAATAGCTAATTTAATAAGTAATTTAAACCAATATTACACAAGTTATGAAACAAATTCAATAAGTAATTTAAACCAATATTACATAACAGGAAAAATAAATGAAAAAGAACATTTAATACTATTAAACACAGGACAAGAAGAAAATTATATAGCAAAATATCTAGTAAAAAATGAAGAAATAAAAACTGATAATGATATATGCCCAGATCTACCGAGAAGTTTAATAAATAATAAAGATATAGCAGAAAAAGAAATAATAATAGGAGGAATTAGAAAAATAAAAATAGAATGTGAGGTAAAAGAAGAAATGCAAAAAGCAGATATAATATTAGGAATAAAATGGTTAGAACAAGTAAAACCATATAATATAGAACATACACAATTAGCCATAACATATAATAGGGAAAGATTATTCTTAAGAAGAGCCTTAACATAAAATGAAAATATATGTATTAATGAAGATAGTAGTGGAAGGGTATTACAATAGATATTATACGCCTATGATAGATACAGGAGCAGAAGCTAATTTATGTAGATATAATTGCTTACCGGAAAGTAAATGGGATAAATTAAAAATACCAATAATAGTTAAAGGATTTAATAATGAAGGAAGCTTAATTACTTATAAAGCTAGGAATGTAAAAGCACAAATATGGGATAAGATATTGACAATAGAAGAAATTTATAATTATGAACTAACGTCAAAAGATATACTTTTAGGAATGCCATTTTTAGATAAACTATACCCACATATAATAACTAGAAACGATTGGTGGTTTACAACACCATGTAAACAAAAAGTAAGAGCAAAAAGAGTTAATAATAAAATAAGAAAGAAAACTGATTGGATAAAAGGAAGTGAAAAAATTACACAAAAGTTAGAAAATATAAAAACCACTGAAGATACAATAGAATTAGTAGTATTTTCGATAAATAAAACAGAAATAACTATATTTTCAATAAATAAGATAGAAATAGTTAAGAAAAAATTAGAACAATTATATAGTGAAGATCCGTTAAAAGGATGGGAAAAACATAAAACTACCATAAAAATTGAATTAATAGACAAAAACAGCATAATAACCCAAAAACCATTAACATATAATTTTGACGATTTAAAATAATTTAAAATGCATATAGATGAATTATTAGAAAAATAATATATACAAAAAAGTAATAGTAAACATAATAGTCCAGCATTTATAGTAAATAAGCATAGTGAACAAAAAAGAGGAAAAAGTAGAATGGTTATTGATTATAGAAATTTAAATGCAAAAACTATAACATATAATTATCCAATACCAAATAAGATATTAAAAATAAGACAAATCCAAGGATATAATTATTTTAGTAAATTCGATTGTAAATCAGGATTTTACCATCTAAAGTTAGAAGAAGAATCTAAAGAATTAACCGCATTTACGGTACCACAAGGATTTTACGAATGGAATGTATTACCATTTGGATATAAAAATGCACCAGGTAGATATCAACATTTTATGGATAATTATTTTAAACAATTACCTAATTGCATAGTATACATAGATGATATATTATTATATACAAAAACTAAAGAAGAACATATAAAACTATTAGAACAATTTACAGATATAATAGAAAAATCAGGAATAAGTCTAAGTGAAAAGAAAGCCGAAATTATGAAAAATCAGATAGAATTTTTAGGAATACAAATAGATAAAAGTGGAGTAAAAATGCAACAACATATAGTACAAAAAATAATAAATTCGAAAGAAGAATTAGATACAAAAAAGAAATTACAATCATTTTTAGGATTAGTAAACCAAGTAAGAGAATATATTCCAAAATTAGCAGAAAACTTAAAACCACTACAGAAAAAATTTAAAAAGGATATAGAATATAATTATAATGAAGAAGATAAAAAACAAGTTCAAAAAATAAAATTACTTTGCAAGGAATTACCAAAATTACAATTTCCGGATGAAAATAGAAAATTTACATACATAGTAGAAGCAGATGCCAGTGAATATAGTTACGGAGGAGTACTTAAATATAGATATGAAGCAGAAAAAATAGAACACCATTGTAGATATTACTCAGGTACATTCAATGAGACAGAAATAAAATGGGAAATAAATAGAAAAGAATTATGTTCATTATATAAATGTTTGTTAGCATTTGAGCCATATATTGGATATAACAAATTTATTGTGCGAACAGATAATACACAGGTACGCTGGTGGCTAACAAAGAAAATACAAAATTCAGTTACAACAAAAGAGATTCGGAGACTAGTTTTAAACATATTAAATTTTACATTTACAATAGAAGTAATCAGTACTAACGAAAATGTTGTTGCAGATTACATATCAAGACAAAGCTACACAAACTGAAATGATAGAAGAAAATATACATGAAAAGATACTCAACGCCCTGACTACGCTTTCATTGAAAGTGGACAGTATAGGTACTGAGATAGTAAAGATGGGTACTGAGATAGAAACACTAAAGCTAAAGACTAGTGAAGATAAACTGAAGTCTATAGCTATGAATCAGCTAACTCAGCAATGCGCAGAGCTATGTCGATCGGAAGACAGTAAAATTCCAGAGCTAGAAGGAGATGTTGGGATACTCCATAAAACCCATAACGTTTATCAATCTACTTCTGCAGGTACAAGCAAAGGAGTTAGAAAAAATATGAACCTAAACAAGCTATTTGACAAGCCATATACACCAAATACATCAAAAGACCCCATGTTTACACCCCCACAAGTTACCACATATCGAGATAGCCTAAATCAAGACAAAAAGACATATAACTACACAGCCCGCACATATATAGAAAATATCTACAACGTACAAACTTTCTTAAATAGCAACCCCAAAGCTACAAATATCCAAGAACCAGATACGAACTATATAACCTAGAAATTGACCGGATACAATAAGCTAATTGCCTTACCAAAAACTAAACCAAGCCTAGTTAAAACTTGCTACGAATATGGATTACTTAGTACCGTATATACCACGGACGGAACTGAGATATCCACTATACCCGAGATATATGAAGCATTTACCATATTTAAAAGAATAACCAAAGGTACTCTATTTTTTATAAAAATTTACACGGCACCAGCAGAGATATTATTTGACGAAGTTAAGAAACCTATACAAGTTGTAAAAATAGGAATGACACGAGATATGATTATACCACAAGATATTGGTACATAGCCAGAAATACCCAGAATCGAGATACCAAAATTTTATGCGAACAAAAGAGTTATCGGACTATCTACGATTTTACAAGAACTAGCAAATACATATTGTAATCAAAATCCTATATGGAGTTATTATTCAAGAAACCATGTATTAATGTATTCAAACTCAAAAGAGCTACGGGAAAAAGATATGGAGACTATTAGGCAATGGATTATGACGTTGCTTAAACCAGAGACAGAACCTATCGCCAGAGCTATTAAAGAAAAATTTATTTCAGAGGAATTATTGACCAGATATTGCAAAACTATTGGACACAAATATCCAGACCACAGATGTTCAAAACGTAATGGAGGAGATAATGACGTCCCAACAGTACAGCTAGAATAAAAGAAGATAAGGACGACAGCTGGAAAGATAAGACCAGAGCAATAATGGAGATACAACAGATACGACAAAATAGACGGAAGACTTATTGTAAAATTTTGCAAGTTGTTCACGTAAGTTAGCATTAGAAAGTCAAGTAGTATTTAATGTAAATTAAATAGAGTTTGAATTTTAGCCTTGTAGGTTAGGTAGGCTTTAAGACTTTTAAGTCTTTTCTTTGATTATTTTTGTTTTTTAGCCTTTAGCCTTTACGAAAAAAATGTAAAGTGTTTGTAAAAAATCATCTATAAATAAAGAGACAAGAAGGCATTGCAAAGCAAGCCTCCTTACCTTCAAGAAAAAATTCTCTCCGACCAAAAATACTTTTGCCTAGTTAATTAAATATATACTGCAATGGAAAAAACTATGGAGCAACAAACCTCAGAAATATCAAAGCTACCGGAACAGGTATATCTATTTACGATTATGAATAGGTAAATTCATAATTCCCGACAATCATAATATGATAAAATAAATTCATATTAGTTACTTTATAGTAGAATTATTCGAAAAATAATATGTTAAGAAGTTTATTAGCAAAGTGGAAACGGAGAAAAATCCCAAGGAACTATGCCATCCTAAAGGTGAAACCAATGAGGCAAGAAGCCGTGGCGGGGAGTAACCAAAGTCGAGGCGCTGTTTAAGGGAAAAGTATCCGAATTACCATGCTAGTAGTGACCGAAGAACATGTTATTTAAGAATAATCTAGTATATAGTAATCTGAGATGACTATATTTTATTATGAATATGGTTGAAGGGAATATTTTGAAGAAAGCAATTTTATGATAATGAATGATAATATATCTGATGTTATGGTAGATAAATTCAAGATACTTATTTTGTATGTACTTAGAGATATAGATGTTGCAGATATAAGAAAAATTATATTTGAAAAAACATATGGAAAAAATTATACTGATAGAATAAATTATATACCACACATACCTAACTACTCTTATAAATATTTATTATGTTAAAATTACGTAGGATTTTTAAAGATACGCAAAAAATACAGTTACTAGAAAAACAGATAAAAATAAATATAGACAAATACATGGAAAATAAAAAATATATAAAATCTCTTAATAAAAATATGCAAAAACTACTAAGTCTAAAACAAATAGCTATAAAATATCAATTTTAAAAAATAGCCCATTTAGACTACCTTAGAGTTTTAATCTTATATATACTTAAAGATATTGAAATAATAGATATTAAGAAAATGATATTAGAAGAAGTAATAAACTACAAAATTGAAATGATAAATGCCACAGCACAAATATACGAAGACATTTACCCAGAAGGATATTATTCAGACCAAGATTGTGGATGTTAGAATATATTAGAAAAACTAGAGAAAACTAAGATAATCTAAATAACGAAGTTAATTATAGAAACCATATTAGAAAAATAATGGAAGATCTAAAAGAAAAGTTAATATGGATAGAAAAAACCTTAGAAAATTTAGAAAAAAGTACATGTAACAGTTTATATAATATAAAAAACTCACTACGAGAAGAACAACACAAAATAATAAATGACATAGAAAATCTAGAATTTGATATACACTACAGTACAGAAAGAATAAGTTATTACACAGAAATTTGTAACTCAGCAGTTACTACAGGATAAAATAATAAACTAAAAATTAATGAATACATCTCACAAAAAGAATAACTTATTAAAACAAAATCTAAGAAATAACCACGCACAAAAAAGAATAGATTCATCAGTTATAATAAATCTATTTATAAATCTATTTATCAGCTTAGTTATCCGCACCCCCCTACAAATTTCTTTATAAAGTGCAATTGCCTAAGCCATGTCCTTAGTAAATGACTAGCGAGTAGTGTGTCCTCACTTGAAAGTTAGCCTGGTCGGGGTTGTGGAAATGATTGTTTGAACTGATATTGTTAGTCTAAGTTGATTACACCCCTATATGCCTAGCTAATATGCTATGCTTTGCCAAATATCTCTACAGAGCCCACATATCTCTCTCTCTCCTTCTATGCAAGAATACATTGTTTTAATTTTTCCACTTCTCGTCTCTACTGTTGTTTAATCAGGTTTTTCTAAAAGATTATTTCTTAATAGCTTCCTCTCAAAGGTCGACCTTCCATATGTTTATTGCTGCTGCAGCGACTAGACATACATTTTTTTAATTTAGCCAGTTATATGAGATCCTTTAAACTTGTAATACCACCTAGAAACTTAACCTCCTGCTTTTTGTATACGGGAGTTTTCCTATTATTTATAATATTACACTAAATTTGATCCAAAAATAAAAAATAAAACAGGACTTCCCATTTTGAAGTCTTTAATTGTAGTAGAGGAAAATTAGAAAAATTAATTTTTATCACTTTAAATTTTGTCAATTTGTGTTTCAGAATTGGCTATTCACTAGTTCTGGTCCAATTGCTGCTATTCATGGTCGTGGGAAATGGACTAGAAAATTTATAAACTTTTACGTGGATGAACTCTAGGCTTTCAGTTAGTGGGATTCTTGTGCCCCTCTTAACATGTGTGATTTTCTATCATATTCAGGTATGCGGAAACCAATAATCCGGATGTATGGTTTGAACCTACAAAGGTAACAGTTTTTAATTTTCATCTTATTGTAATTTGGGTTTGTAAATTGCACCTAGAATTTCAATAGAGTGTAAGGAACGGTCGGACCACAAGGATTTGATACTTGTACTAAATTTTTGAAAAAGACAATCTGATGCACTAAACTCCCGTTACGCATGGAGTCCAAGGAAGGGTTGGACCACAAGAATATGATACTAGTACTAAATCTTTTTAAAAAGGCAATTTAATGCAATAGGTTCCCACTATGCATGAGGCTCGAGGAAGATCCTAACCACAATAATCTAATACTAGTACTAAACTGTACTATCAAAAATTGGAAACTCAAAGAATAACCCTTTGATATTTGTTTCCGATTTTAGAACCATGAGAATCATCAAACAAACCAAAGCTACCCCTTTTCTTGTTTAGTCTTCCAAAGTTGTTAAAATTATTTAAAATTGGATCTTAAGACAGAATAACCATAGGGAGTGATGGGATTTCATAAGAATCCATGGTTTTTGAGCAAGACTTTTCTAACACCACGATTACTGTGTTGGAGGAATCTGAGGGCCACAAAGATTGCTTCAAAACTATTCAAGAAGGTGTAATGTTTCTTCAGGAGTTGACTTCCAAGATGCTAGATCTTGGGAAGAGCACAAGCACTGACATAGGCTCGGTACGCCTGGCCCTCGACGGATTCAAACAAGAAGGCATCAAGTTGTTCACCAGAGTGTTTACATGTATGGGCTCCCTCATGTCTCAAGACAACTCCTCAAATGATGATCTTGCAATATCCTTCCATAACTCCTAATACTCCTTCTTTAAAAATGTTGAAAAATCATATGACAAGTTCTGTCATAACATGCACAATACGCTCACATACTTTCTGACCAAGCGGTGAATGATGACTTTTATTCAAAAGGTGGTCCTATCCCCTTTTTTGGGTTGTAAAATGATTTTTACATACTTTCTACCATACTTTTATGTTTTCTTTTGCTTAAATCCTTTGGTAATTAATTAGACTATTTATCTGCTAAATATTTACTGTTTTTCTTTTTTTCTACCCGTTGTGTTGTTCTTTTTAATTATGCCATAATGGGGAGAAAAGTAGTAACATCAGAGGTACATGTAGGTCAGGGGGAACAACTTGACTATCAAAGGATAAGAGTCAATTAATTCTCAAAGAAAAGAGGAACATCAGAAGTGCTTGTAAGACAGGGGATCAAGTCGACTATCGAAGGATTAGAGTCAACTAATGCTCAAAGAAAAGAGGAACATTAGAGGCACTTGCAAGTCTGGAGAGCACATCATCAAAAATAGAGAAGTCAACTGATGTTTATTGATTGTCATTATCAAAAAGGGTGACATTGCTAGACTCATATTCTCACTTTATGTTTTAATAAGGACAAACTAATAAACAAATATCTTGCAGGATACACCAAAGATACAAATGGTCAAATAGAATTAATCTCTAAAGGAAGCAAGCATCTACTCACAGAAAAGCCAGCTCCAAGATTGGAAAAACATCAATCACAGAGATTATTGTCTTCCAAGACTTATGGCAAGCAAATCAATCAAGAACAAGAGCAAAATGAAAGAAGACCACAGTATTAATCACGGAGAGTACTGACCTCCCATAACTATGACAAACCAAATTAATAAAGACTAAGAGCAAAAGGAAAGAAGTTCACACACTCTACATTGACATATCTGATATGGTCATGTATGGTTGTGGAAGTTTCCCAACGTATGGACATATCTGATATGAACATTCTTTATGTTGCCATCTCTTAATTAAGGAATCAATTCAAATTCTTGATTGAGAAGAAATCTCTTTGGTTTTTTAATGAAGATTAAAAGCTAAAGCAGCAAAAATATTGTAAAAATGATCAAAGAACTCATGAAACTTTAAGAAAGACTCTTAAAGTGTCTCAATCTTGGTCTCACAAGACTTTGTACTTCTTAGTTTACAACATCTATAAAAAGAATAAGATCTAGTCAACTTTGTAATACAAACTGAGGTTGTGTCACAAAATCTAAAGAATAAACTAAGTCTTCAGAACTTATTAATCACCATTGTACTTCGACTCCACTTTCAAAGACCTAAGGTGATACTAGAACAATCATGGATATGGACTTATGAGGGTGCGCGTTGGTCCTGAGACTTGGTGTGTTCAATTGAAGTGTATAAGAGGTCCAATACACACCAAAAATCAATCCACTCTTACACTTGAGGGGCGCCTCACCCTTGATGGGTATTATGGACATTTTCTATTCTATTTTGTAATAACTATATAAGGAACATGTTAGAGTTTTATTGGAGTTAGTTTTCTTATGATATTGAAAGAACAAGAACACTTCTCTTGAGAGAGAGAGCCTCCCAAGGTTGAAACTAGGACATGGCAAGTGTGGAATCACTTGTGAATATGTATTTCTTAGAAATGATGGTGCTTGAGTAGTGAAATCCCTCTCGTGTCTTCGTAAGAGTATGGTGTTCCTCTTGTAAGTTTTAGGGGTCCTTAGAATCAATATATCTTTAGGTTCTTGGGTATTATTGTAGTGTATGTCTCACTATCTATCTCTAAATTTCATGTCTTAGTATTGGTTAGGGAAATTGTTTGTTCTTGTTTTTTCTGTATCTTGTAACCGTTTGTTGTTGTTATTATCCTTATCATATTTTTGTCTATATTTTTGTGTTCATCACATTTTAGTGGCTATTTTTGTGTATAAATACACCTTGTTTCCTTGTATTCTTGTGTTGTTGTTGTTTGGCCCAAACTAGCTCTCAAAGAGGTCCTCAGATTGTGGACTATTTGGAGCCTTTTCTTGTGTTCCTTGGTCTTATTATATCATTTGGTATCAAATCATGGCTTGATCTTGTTCCCACTAGATCAATCTTGGCTTTTTTAGTTGAAAAATCAACAAATAAAAAAAATTGTTGAAAACTGAAAATTCCAGGAAAAAAAGAGCAATCTGTCCGTGTTGTGTTCTTGGATGAAATCTGTGTTGTTGTTGTGTCTGAGCCGATTTTACGTGTCTTTGTTGTCTCTAAGTATTAGTTTTTTTCCTCACTAACACATTGAGTTTATATCATGATTTGAGCTTACATTTGTTGTAGTTTTTACCTTGGCCTTGTGATGTTATTGTTGTTCTAAGCTTGGCCTTGTGTTGTTGTTATGGATTTGGACTTGGAAGTTGGATGTTGTTGGTTGTTCTTGAGGAATATTGTTGTAGTTCTTGATGTTCTTCATAACCTTAATGTCTTGTTTAAATAAAGTGTTTATTTGATCCATAAAGGTGTGATTTGTTAGTCTTGAAAGACACTATAACCACCAAAGACTTTATCAACCATTTTACAACAACTTTCCTTAAAACAAGGGACCTTGTCTTGTGGAACTAGTAAAGTCAAATCTCACCTTTTGAGTTTGAAAATTTGAAAGGTTACAAGACTTTACTTTCCCTCCAAAATCAAGTCATCCATTACAAAAAATTATGTAAATATTAAGACTTCAAGTGATGAACAAATTGTGTGGGCCTTTACCAATAGTAAAGTACCACGTCACTATGTATACTGTTCACGCAACAAATTTTGGCTCAAATTTTGACCTTCTAGTTTCAATTTGTTGTTCTTTAGTTTCGTTTGTTGATTCCAATACTAATTTACAAACTAGTGACCGTTTACTAGATTGTAAATTACTTTTGTGTGTCATAGTCTTGTTTTTAGTCATTGTAAACATTTGGTTCACCTTTCAACACCTCCCGGAGTACAAGCAAGCTTACAACACTTGTGAGGTTAAGTGTGAGTAATTTGAGAGGCAAGGAAATAAAGAGAGAGTGTGAGGACTTTTCTTGTACAACTAATTTGTTTGTGTTTTTGTAGCTAACTTCTTTGCTACAATGAATAACAATGTTCCTAGTGCTATCTTGGCTAGGGTTGAAACTATATTGGGCCAAATAAGATTGAAAGCAATTCTCAAGATAGAGAGGAAGCCGAGGTGCTAAATGAAGATGTTAGTCGAGACTTGTTGTTATTGAGCACTCGGATTCTACATGATTTGTGGACTATTTTGGGTAGTTCTTTTGGAGTGGCCAATTGAATGAGATGAAGCCTTAAATTTGTGGGAAAATTCCTCTCAAGATGAAGAGGATGATACAAGAATAACCAGGGATATGGACTTATGAGGGTGCGCGTTGGTCCCGAGACTTGGTGTGTGCAATTGAAGTGTAGAAGAGGTCCAAAACACACCAAAAATCTGTCCACTCTTACACTTGAGGGGCGCCTCACCCTTGAGGGGTATTATGGACATTTTGTATTCTATTTTGTAATAACTATATAAGTAACATGTTAGGGTTTTATTTGAGTTAGTCGTCTTATAAAGTTGAAAGAACAAGAACACTTCTCTTGAGAGAGAGAGCTTACCAAGGCCGAAACTAGGACATGGCAAGTGTGGAATCACTTGTGAATGTGTATTGTTTGGAAACGATGGTGCTTGAGTAGTGAAATCCCTCTCGTGTCTTCATAAGAGTGTGGTGTTGCTATCTTAAGTTCTAGGGGTCCTTAGATTTAATATATCTTTGGGTTCTTGGGTCTTATTGCAGTGTATGTCTCACTATCCCTCTCTACATTTTATGTCTTAGTTAGTGTTGTTTAGGAAAACCGTTGATTCTTGTTGTTCAAGTATCTTTTAACCGTTTGTTGTTGTTAATATCCTTATCATATTGTTGTTTATCTTCTTGTGTTTATCATGTTTTAGTGGCTGTTTTGACGTGTAAATACACCTTGTTTCCTTGTATTCTAGTGTTGTCGTTGTTTGGCCCAAACTAGCTCTCAAAGAGGTCCTCGGATTCCTCTTGATTTGTGGACTGTTTTGAGCCTTTTCTTGTGTTCCTTAGTCTTCTTGTATCATTCCACAAATCAAGAGGAATCCGAGGACCTCTTCTTAACCGCACATGAGCAAAGATCAAATGGAAAAATAACAAAATCCCAGTGATCTCCTTCAAAGAGGTCATTCCTCTACAAGACCACCATACTTTGATGGACAACACTACTCTTATTAGAAGAACAAATTCAGAATCTTTGTCGAATAAAACGTCTTACAAGTATGGGATGTCATTAAGAAGGGACTAAAGCTAATTCTAGGACTCAAGGAAAAGTGGAAGGATAAGGATAAAGACAAAGAATCGAGCAGTACTGATATAGAAGACCTCGAAAACTTTGAAGTCAGCAAAGAGCAACAAGAGGCAATTCAAACTAATGTATGAGTTATAAGTTTACTTTTTTGTGCAGTAAGTGGATAAGAATACGACAAGATATCAACCTTCGAGGCCGCAAAAGAGATGTGGGATAAATAGGAGGTAACTTATGAAGGAACCACCAAAGTCAAAAAGTCAAAGATTGTTGCCCTAGTCAATGAAAACACGTTATTCAAAATGGAAGAAAATGAGAACATTAAATCAATGTTGCCAGATTCAGCAAAATTGTGTGTGAACTAAAATCATTGGGGATGATCTATCCACACAACCTGTAAGTCCAAAAGCTTCTTAGAAGGTTCTCTAAAGTATGGGAAACTAAAGCTTCCATTCATGAGGATGGAGACCTTCATAACATGACATATGACTAGTTATGAGGTAATCTCATTGCACATGAGCAAAACTATATCAACAGGTACAACAAGGAAGAAAAGAAGAAATAAGTAGCCTTCAATTCCGTGCTAACTGAAGATAAAGATAATTTGGAAGAATCCAATAGCGAAGGAATGGATATTATAAATTAAGGAGTAAGGCAAGTCATGAGACAGAGACAACAGAGATCCCAAGGAGTCAGAAACAATGATTCCATAAGAAATGATGACCGTTTCTATCACTATGGAAGGCCATGCCACTTTAAAAAAAATTGTCCAGAATTAAAAAAAATCATCTAGAAAAATAAAAATGTTGGAGAATAAAGAGATGAAGAAGAAACAGAAGCAACCAACATGGGCTTCATGGAAAAAGGTGAATCAAGTGAGGTAAGACCACACAACTTTCATAATTGTAATATTCTAGACTCTAATTTTGATATACTAACTGCCGAGCTTCAAAAAGTTATAAATAAGTTCAATAAACTCACTCAAGAAGAGAAAAAATAGAAGTCTCGACTTAAACAAAATCTCAAAGACGAATGATGAAAATGTCTAGTTGAAATTGAAGCACGTCAAATTGAAATTGACTTACTTCAAGAAGATCTTGATTATATAAAAATACAATTGAATAGCAATATAAAATAACCAAGTCACAATTTTGTAAGATCAATTTCTGTAAAACCAATTCAAGTTCCTCATCATGATCGTTTGAACCAGCCAATACCTCTTTCTCCTCTCAATGACCTGTCTGCTCTACATGTAGATAGAAAGGGCACAAATCATACAGTTGCAGGAAAAAGCCTAAAAGTGTGTGGGTTTGGAGGCCTAAAGGAAGTACATCTAACCTGAAAGGACCCAAGACCACTTGGGTACCTAAAAATAATTTTCCTATTTTGCAGAAACATGTCCACAAAAGCTATAAAAAGGGAATGCCGATCATCTATAGTGGATGTTCCAGACAAGTGACTGGAAATAAAGAAAATTTTTATTATCTAAAGAAAATAGAAGAGGGATCATTAGATTCGGTGAGAATGATAGAGGCAACGTTAAAGGAACCATCTCAGTATAGCTCAACACTTCATGTGATCTTATTAAAGTATATCTTATAGACGGACTCAAGCATAACCTGATTAGTAAATGAAACTAGATGGGTCTACAAAAACAAATTGAATGAAAAATGTAAGGTTATTAGAAACAGGGCCAGACTTGTAGCTCAAGGCTACTCCCAACAAGAAGGTATTGATTATGATGAAACTTTTGCTCCTGAGGCAAGGTTAGAATCAATTCGCATTTTGTTAGTTTTTTATGCTTAAAAATATTTTAAGTTGTATCAAATTGACGTCAAAAATGCCTTTTTAAATGGATTTATCCATGAAAAAGTTTTTGTAAAACAACCCCCCAATTTTGAAAATTCATCTTATCCAAATCATATTTTCAAATTATCAAAAGTACTATATGGTCTCAAACAAGCTCCACAGGATAGGTATGAAAGGTTGAGTACTTTCTTGTTAAATAATAATTTCCAACTAGGCAAAAATGATACAACTCTATTCATACAAAATGTTGACTCAGATTTTCTTATTGTATAAATTTACGTTGATGATATTATTTTTTGTAGTCCTAACATCTCCTGCGTGAGAATTTTGCTAATCTGATGAAAGAAGAATTTGAAATGAGCCTCATGGGTTAGCTCACATTTTTCTTGGGATTACAAATCAAGCAAACACCTAAAGGTACTTTCATTAGTCAAGTGAAACATATAAAGGAACTTATCAAAACAGTTTGGCATGGTGAAAAAAAAGGACTACGGAACTCTAATGAGTCCTTTCACAAGTCTTGATTCCGATACATTTGGAAAAGATATTGATGAGAAGACACATCGGAATGATTAGATCACTACTCTACTTGACCGCTAATCGACAAGACATTATGTTCAGCGTATATAAGTGTGCAAGGTTCCAGTCGGCTCCCAAAGAATCTCATCTGACTACCATCAAAAAAATCATCTGATATCTTATTGGAACCCAGGATACTGGATTATGGTACCCTTTTTCTTCTCATTTTGATTTAATTAGATATTCAAACGCTGACTTTGAAGGTGATAAAAATAATAGGAAAAGTACTAGTGGAACTTGTCGAATTCTTGGTGATGCCCTAATTTCATGGCACAGCAAGAAGCAAATTTCAGTTGCTCTATCAACAACTGAAGTTGAATGCACAGTCGTTGGAAGTTGTGGTACTCAATTTTTTTGGATTATGCATCAACTACTTGATTTTAATTTATCCTTTGAATTTGTACCCATAATATGTGATAATACCAGTGCTATTAGTCTGTCTAAATATACTATGCATTATTCTAGAATAAACACATTGATATTAAACATCATTTTATTCGAGAATATGTAGAAAATAGAGACTTTTCTCTAATGTTTGTAGATTCTGAAAATTAATTCACAGATATTTTCACAAAACCTTTGTTAGAAGAAAGATTCTATTTCCTTAGAAAAAGACTTGGTATTATCAGTATTAATGACTTATGAGTCTTATCTTTGGAAAATATTTTTTTACCTATTTTGGAATTTTTTCTACTGCTTTATTTTCAATTTTGAAAATTGGTTTTCAAAAAAAAGGTATCATCATCACCCTCACAATTTCTTATGCCACCTCTTCTGCCACTTCACCGTTTTATCTTCCCAACATCCCCCTTTCTGCCATTTTTTCACTTCCAATAGTTGCATCAGCTACTTCACCCCTTTTTATCTTCTCTCAAACACCCTCTTTTTCCCAACATTCACCTCATTCCCAACAGCCCCCTTCTCCCCCTCGATTCAGTCATCTATCACTTTATTTTCTCCTTCGTCCATTTTAAAATCCTAGTATAAAACGTTTCTCTTGTGACCAGAACTCGCTCCATGTCCAATTTTTCAAAATCCCTCCCAAAACCTCTCTCTGATAATGATGTTCTCATCTCCGAATCATCTGACAAATCTTCATCATATTCTCAACAATCAAATATCATACACAAAATTTCCAACCCCTGGCCCAACCTCTTCATCCAAGAAACCTCATTTAAATTCCTAAAATGCCTTCTCTCTTGAGGATATGTATTAGTTCTGGACATTCTCACAAAGAGAAAAGGTCTCATCCTTCAAAAGTCACTCCATTGTACCCAGTCGCGTAGTCAATCTCTGTCTTTTAAAGGAAGCTTATTTCAATGTTAGTCACTTTTTTAAATTTCAAGACTTATCACTGGTTTTTCTTCTATGTGGATTTGAAGTTTATGAGGATCCCATTCGGATGTTTTATGCCAATCTCCGTCTCTCTCCCAACAGTATCAAACTTGAGACTCTTGTTCTTGGCACAAGAATCATATTAAATAATTTTATTTTTGAAAAAGTATTTCATACAAAGTTCTCTGGTGTAATCCCCTTTATGAATGACACCTGGCCCAAAGATTTTGAAATAATATTGTAAGAATCTAAAAGGGTCATGTCTGACCCGAACACAATGTCTTCCAATTTTGGTCCCTTGTCTCTATGTTTTAAGTACCACATCATGGCTCACATCATCGCCACCACATTGATTCCAAGGAAAGGATCCCTCAGAAACATAACCTGCCGCGATGTGTTTGTCTTATATTATATGGTGAAAAAGCACAAGATAAATGGGGCTACTTGGATTCGTGAATATATGCTAGAGAGTGCAGCCGATGTCCATGCCTCCGCTAGTCTGCCTTATGGATTATTGATTACTCGTATTCTCTTGTATTACTAAATTAATCTCTCTACTTACCCTTCGGTGGAAGTCTCTTCTACTTATAACTCCAGCACTTTTGCCAATACAATATATGTTTTCATCGATAAAGAATCGTGCAAAAAGGACTCTGCCCGAGCCAAATCTGAACTCCCTAAGGTAAACAAGTCTATTTCTAATCCCATGATTACTATGTTAAAGGAATTGGAGGACCTCAAATATCACTTCGAAGATATTAAGGAAGGTGTAATGCTTCTTCAGGAGTCGACTTCCAAGATGTCGGATCTTGGAAAGAGCATAAGAACTAACAGACACTCAGTATGGCTGGCCTTCGACGGATTCAAATAAGAAGGCATCAAGTTGTTCACTAGAGTGTTTACATGCATGGACTGCCTCAAGTCTCAAATCAACTCCTCAAATGATGATCTTGCAATATCCATCCATAAATCCTAATCCTCCTTATTTAAAAACATTAAAACATCTTATGAAAAGTTCTGCCATAACATGGACAATACCCTCACATACTTTCTGACCAAGCGGTGAATGATGACTTTTATTAAAAAGGGGGTCCATCCCCTTTTTGGGTTGTAAAATGATTTTAACAAATTGTCTACCATACTTTTTATGTTTTATTTTGCTTAAATCCTTTGGTAATCAATTAGAATATTTATATAATGTACATTTACTATTTTTCTTTTTTCTGCCTGTTATGTTATTCTTTTTACTATGCCGAAAGGGGGGAAAAGGCAGGAATATCAAAGGTGTTTGCAGGTTAAGGGGGAAAACTCAACTTTCACAGGATAAGAGTCAACTAATACTCAAAGAAAAGAGGACCATTAGAAGTTCTTGCAAGACAAAGGGAGAAATTCAACTATCAAAGGATGAAAGTCAACTGATGCTCAAAGAAAAAAGGAACATAGGAGGCACTAGAAAGACAAGGAAGCATATCATCGTAAATATGTAAGTCAATTGCTATTTATTATTTTTCATTATCAAAAAGGGGGAGATTGTTAGGACCATATTCAAACTTTATTTCTTAATAAGGACAAACTAATAAACAAATATCTTGTAGGATACATCGAAGATACACAGGATCAAGCAGAATCAATCTAGAAAAAAAGTAAATATCTACTCACAGGAAAGACGGCTCCAAGATTGAGATTATTGGCTTCCAAGACTTATGAAAAGAAAATCAATCAAGAACAAGAGCAAAAGGAAAGAAGACCACAGTATCAATCACGGAGAGTATTGACCTCTTAAAATTACAACAAATTGAATCAATTAAGACTAAGAGCAAATGAAAAGAAGCCCACACCCTCTATAGGACATATATGATATAGACATGTATGGTTATGGATGTTGCATCACATATAGACATATTTGATATGAACATACTTTATCGTATCATCCCTCAATCAAGAAATCAATTCAAATCCTTGATTGAGAAGAAACCTCTTGGGTTTCATTATGAAGAATAAAAGCTGAAGAAGTTGAACATTATGAAAGAAAATGCCAACGATCAAAGCACTCACACAACTTCAAGAAAGAATCTCAGAGTGTCTCAATCTTAGTCTCACAATCTTTGTACTTCTTATATTACAATAGTCACACTTCCTAGTACTTCCATGTTGAATCCTAACCTGGAGTTAAAAGGTGCTAGCTTAAGCTATAAGACCCAATATGCTACACCTCTTTAAGGATATCACTTTACCTTATCACTATAATCAAAAAAAACTCAAGCCTTAGATCAAGGAGTACTAATGACATAGCACATTGGTTTGTATTTTCATCAATCAGAACATACAAGCCCATCTCTACTACACCTACTTTATGGATCTTCCCACTAAAACCAGCAACTTCACTCACTCTCAAATAGATTTTTGCCACATATCCCCTTCTAACTATTTCACATAGTGAAGGTTCATCTCCCTCTTCCTTTACCTATAACCTTAGCTCAAGGTAGTCACACCAATTTTTTTTACATTCAAGAATATATACTCCCCTATCTAAATCATTATTACACTTCTATAACCACTATCATATTAACATATGTAAGGTCAATGAGGGACTAGAGCTTCAACTTAGAAGTACTCCGGGTTAGGCTTCAACATAGAAATAATAGTCTTCAACATGGGAGTACAAATTAGGTGTGTCATAGGGCAATTATAAGTTGGAAATGGTAAAGTCTCTTAATTATTGTACAGAGCATATGCAACAACCCGAGACTACCCCTAGTTATCACACTATGCTTGGAACCACAAGTGATCCCAAGCTAACCCATGAACTAGCATATTGTTAAGCAACTGAATTATAACATGATAAATAGTTGTTCTACTATGTGGAAACATGATCATATGGAAAATTTAAAATAGATACAATACTGATAAAGCATTACAATTTGATAAATCTGAAGGATGAAACTGAAATTACATGACAGACTCTGACTGACATCGATGAAGCCTCTACTATACTAACTATAGATAGTTGGGACATTCCTCCAACAACCACTAATCAATATGCATGAAAAATAATAAACTGTATGTGAACTAAAACTATCTGATGTTCCCGAAATAGGAGAACTCATCACCTACTGGCTGGAAACTACAACTGTCTGATCATGGTGCATAAGCTATAATTGGTACCTATATTATGAGACAATATATCACATAGAAGTATATGTGAATCAGTACTTCTAGAATGTACAGAGTATGCAGGGGTAAATGCAATAAGCAAAACTGATTTCATATATATAATCTTAAAGCATGCATGCTAAGTCTATGTAAACTCACCAATAGGCTGGAATAAACTGAAAGAGGAAACACCTTAAAACATAAGTAATAAACCTAATCTAGTAAGCTGGTGAATCTCTACACTTAGTTTCTGTAAAACTTTACTTTTATGAGATAAGTAGAACTGAAGCTGGGATATAGTAAAATGTGGATTCTGTATAAATACTGGGTTTGAAACTACGTGGTGGATATTGAAATAAGTTGAGGATCTAAATATACAATCACATTGAGCACGAATGCATAAACATACTAACTTATCGGATAAACTGAATGACTGATAGTTGAATACTGGTTATGTAAGACTGAACTGTACTTAGTTTGAATAACTGGACTAAAACTGTATAGTACTATGCATATGAGGTAAGGACTGACTGAGCAACATGAGATAACTGAGCATGAATACGTGTAAACTGTATTGTCTGAGAATGCAAGACCAATCTTATAACATAATTCTGAAATAATCTGTAAACTGAAATATTAAAATCTAATAACTAAATAACTGATATCTATACGCTATGGTTAAGTAATACTAAAGATAAATTACTGAATTTATTATTTGACTGAGACTACAACTGGGACTGTGGGAGGTATCATCTAACTGACATACCCTAATTTGAGTTAATTACGGTCCAACCTGTAACCCCAGTTGGAAGGGTGTTAGTACCGTGCCATGGGTACTAACACTAGCTGTGTGGATCCACTATACTGATGTACTGTATTATCCCGAAGGACTAAGGGTGTCAATCCTGAACTAACGGGTGACCCCTGCGAGATAGTCAAGCCTAAACTGATGGGTGACTTCTTATATCCTACACTAGCTATGTATTTCTGGATACAGGGACTGCTACCAATGACTCTACCTATCTGATGGGGAAGCCATCATCCCTGCACTCGCTTGGTGCTAAATTTTACTCCTAACTAAATGACACTGGAATACTAACTGGTGCATGCACTGTTAACTGATAACTGATAAGCTCAGGTTATGGTATTCTAAAAATAACTGTGCCTACGAATTCTGAGAAAATTACTACCCTTGAATTGATACTAGAACTAAAGTCGAACTGAGCTAACTTAATTGGACTCACAACTGGCCATATTACTAACTGAATGATATTTTATATGGTATAAGTTAAATCATTCTATAGCTACTGGAAAACTAGACAACAGCTAAATTTTGGGTATTCATAACCCCCAGGACTCGATAATAATAACAATAGGACATACTAAAGCTTTGGATCTTCATAAGAAAGCATTATTTAAGGAAACCCATCACTTGGGCATTTTATCAAACACATGGAGATTAATACTTTATCATGGGCAATTTATCAAACACACGGAGATCATGAACTTGGACATAGAAATAACTTAAACATGGGAGCATAGTATGATTACATAACTAAAATCATGAATTTAGGAATTCACATGAAATTCGCTTGAAATAGGACATGGGCGTTTTCATCAAAACATGTAAAGTTCATAGCTTGAATGTAAGAATGTCCTAAATATGTGTGGACAATTGAATTATATGGCAAAATTCATAACTTGGGGATTCATCTTGAAATTGACTGAACATGATATGGAAAGTTCATCAAACATGAGGAAGGCATGAATTTAAAACATGGGAATATTGTTAAACATCATTAATCTTGTATTTATCATGGTATTTACTTGACTAAAGCATGCAAAATTCAAATTCATAGCTTGAAAAATTCCAAATCTTGCATGGGGTTACACATAGGCTGAATTTCATTCAAAATTACCATGAAAACATTAAATTCCATTTTTCTTGAACATACAAAATACCATAATCATAAAAATTCATTCTTTAATTTGAAATAAAAGGGTTTTGGGCTCCATGGGTGAAAGGAAACCCATGGATGAACTTCCACATACCATAAAATATTAAATCTTGCAGAAGAAACAAAATCTTGAAAGCTCTCTTGCATTGGGAAGCTTGATTCTTGATTGTTCTTGATGAGGATTGATTAGGGTTTACTTTTTAGAGTAAAATAGGATAATGAGGGAAAATAATGACCTAATGAAGTCTTAAGATCGTGTGTTTACAACCTGGGTTGAGGTGGCAAAAGACCTCATTGTCCCTCATTCATTTAAGTAACAATTCATAACCCGTATCCCCATTTTTCTCCTTACCGCGATGTGGTACCATCGCAACAGTTTACTGCCTCACACTAAAATGGCTATATCTTTTTTCTCAGGTATCGAATTTTGGAAAAATTGATATCGTTGGAAAGCTAATTCAATTATCTACAATTTGGTGGGTCGTAATATGAAAAATTTCATGTATATAAAAAGTTATATACATTTAAATTAAACCTTTATAGAATCAAACCTCAAACTTTAGATGAATCTAAGGTTCTTGGCTCAACTTGGCTCTAAGTGATTTCTAGGAAATTTATTCACCTAATAATCACTTCACACACTAGGATAAATGTCATGATACATGCATTCTAAATTATCAATCAATAACATGGCAAATACACCTTCACCGCTATGCGGTGGAATCGCGTAGTGCTACTGGAATTAGCCATTCAACGGACAAGTGTGATTTAGGAGCTTGGCCTAATGCGAGCGTATCAAGTTAAGCCAATGGAAATGGATGAGTGTGAAGTGGAATATTGGCGCGATGTGGGATTATCGCAATGTTGCACTAGAAAATGATAAATGCCAATTCGACCCTCATCGCAACGGGTGATGTCCACTTTGATATACTGTTTTACCAAAAATGCTATAACTTCTCACCCAGATATCGTATTCGAGAGAATTTTATATCATTAAAAATATGACTGAATTTATTACATAATGGCAAGTCTTAAACTAAAAAATTTTGAGCATTTTGAAAAATTTATATAGAAATACTTGTGTAATGGGAGATAAATTGATCTAGGGAAATACGGGGTACTACAGCATAATTGAGTAGTTCCACTAAATTTAGGGTCTATTATCGTATCATGTAAGATAGAGAGTATCGCTATATGTCCCACCAAAATCTTATTTCATGTTAAGTACCAATGTATATCAGGGCCTATGATCACCAAATAAACTCACACCTTATGTTGTGATGATTATGATCCATAGAACTCACGTGCAAGGTCATCTCTATGTGAATTCTCATTATCTTATGCTTTGTGCTTACATGATTCACTTGGTGATTTTATCAAGATCTTCTTGAATACCTATGCATGTTTTATTGAGAGAAAATTCTTAATATGAGGATATACCCATTATTCAGTACTTCTAGAGTTTCAAAAGGTTCCTGTCCATTATTCGAGGATGAATGATCCCAAGGGGGAGATAATGTAACACCCCACACTTTTGGACTAAAGTTGAACCATCTTTTCTATGTATATAGACCCAAACCTAATGTTTTATAATTATAAATAAGTGTGAATAACAATGTTTTAGTGTCAAAATATCTTTGGAGATGAATATACGTCATAAGAAGCTCCTAGCTCAAGGTTAAATTGAGCACTTTCTCTCCAATTGAGTTTTAGTCGATAATTTTTCTTGGGTAAACTTCCAGTGACCATTAATCCTAGAATATAAATAGTTATGTGGCCTACTATATATCAAATTATCTTTGAGTCTTCTTTTCAATACCATAGACCGTTCGTCAATTAAAGTTTAGAGTCTAAAGTTATGAGTGTTTTAGTGAGACACTATCCAGGGTCCACGTTGGGGTCATGATGCAAAGCTCCTACTCCACTTTAGATCTGCACCATGGACCCCCAGCTCTGCTTTTGGTCTGCACCACAGACCTGGTGGTTCGCAATGGCGGCGATCTACAGAGGCTCTTTCGTGCATCAAAAAGTGTTGCCTTTTGATTTATTTTAAGGGAATTAAGGTGTTTTATCATTCCTAAACCATTCCTAATCCATTTTAGATGAATAAAGGGTCCTAAAAATGTTATATCACCTTTGTAAATTCCTAGATATCACTCTATAAGAAAGAGAGGAGAAACCAATTAGGGTTTGAAGATTTTAATCTCCAAGGGTCAAATTTCTCTACGTTCTCTTTGATTGCAAGGTATGTAGGACTATTCTAAATCTCATGGGTATAATTTTATCATTTTAACAAGTTTAAAGCTATATAATTATGTATATGTAAAGGGTTTTTGGAAATCATTTGAAGAGAATGCATCATGAACCCATGTTGATGAAATTATGAAATTATTAGGA
The DNA here is from genome assembly GCA_030864225.1 of Capsicum baccatum var. pendulum. Taxonomy (NCBI): domain Eukaryota; kingdom Viridiplantae; phylum Streptophyta; class Magnoliopsida; order Solanales; family Solanaceae; genus Capsicum; species Capsicum baccatum. The sequence continues at coordinate 142,643,311 of CM061552.1, forward strand.
GTTTTTTCCATGAACTTAAGTTATAGTCATGTGTTCATATGTTGTGAGTTTTGAAAAGTAATTTGAGATCATGATTTATGAAATCACCCTTGCATGATGAAATCTATTGTCTTAATATGTCATGGGTTGTTCAAATAGACGATTTAAAAGATTGAGTTTAAATGCTTTCTATTACCTATGAATTTTGAAGTGGATTTGAGAGCATGATGAAATTTATGATCATAATATATAATGAATTGTGAAATGGGTTTGAGATCAAGAACTATAAGTCCCTTTTTTCGATCATAAGATTTATATATGACTAGTATTGGAGTTTTTTTATGAATGATGATAATTCTTGAGGTTTAAATTCCTCTTTAACTATTATGCATTATTTTTTTCACGTTTTTAAAGGGGTATTTCTCATGCTAAAGTCTCTTGCATCCTAATGAAGAAACTGCATGTGATTACTGAAAGAATTGGTCACCATGTATTAAAGTCTCAAAAAGAGAGTGTGTTTGCATAAGTTTCATATGTTTTTGAGATAAGAACTCTCATGTGATGTTTAAATATTTTAGTGGCCATTAACATATTTTTGAATGAGAAGGGCTATGGCTTTGATATGATATGATATGGCTTGCAAGTCTAGGTATGACGATATCTATTACAAGATGCCCTTGATATGAAATGTAGATGTATATTTTTAAACATGAAGCATGGTTTGAAAGGACTAAAATTAGGCTTAAAGAGAGTTAGATGGTTACCTAAAGAAGGTATTTGAGTGTAAAGTCTCATGCTGAAAATCGAGTTTGCTGATTCGGGAGACATGATTGGCAATGGCCAATGTATACTTGTCTCCAAGCACTGGTATACTAGAATAGTATGTAGGACTCCTATCCATCAAACTTGGATTAGGGGGATTGGTAGCCGAGTTAAGGATAGATTCCATATAGCTCGTGAGATTTTAGAAATGTAGGGTGTACCATCTAGCTCAAAACCAAAGCAACGAGTTGAGTCAATATTTTATAAGCATGAATTGAAGCTTTTCATATTATGCCCATGTGTTTTTTATAAATATATTATGATAAATTATTTTTTCAATGCTTTCAATTATGTAACATGAAATATATGTTATTTTTGGGTTGTTCTACATACTAATACTTTTCAAGTATTGACCTCTCCCCCCAACACCTTTCGATAGTACAGGTTCTGAGGCATAGTCTCATGGTCCATCACATCAGTAGAACATCGGAGATAATAACAGAGTTGGTAAGCCATCCATATTTTGAAAGACACTTATTCATATGTTGACTTCTTTCAATTTATGGTCCAGCCAGGGGCCTTGTCCTGGCCTAGACAGATAGTATTCAGTAGAGGCTTCGTAGATGAGATTTGATTTTGTATTGTCATAACTTGTTGATACAATTTGATTATGATTTTTCGTTGAATGTCATTATATCTTCCGCACTTTGATGGATGTATGGATTATTCTTATGATGGTATGCTAAGGGGTCTCTCGGGCTTCCATGATTCGGGATGTCCGTCGCAGCCAGAGCCTCGGCTCAGGTTGTGACATTAATATTGAAATTATTTGTTCAAATTTAAAAAATTATAAATCTATATTTATTGATATCTAATTTACTTTAATATGAAATTCTTCTTTTTTTTGTCCCTTTATTTCTTGACTATCTCTTGAATTGTATCTCATTTTACATCAACCGAAAGTAGGAAAGGACTGGAATATGTTTCTCCTTATCTTGGTACATAACAACACAACACAAAATGATAATTAAAGAAAAAATTACTTAATATATTGACTCTAGTCTCTTAATTACTAGCTTATTTTAGCAATACTTTTAATTTATAACAAAAATAGCTAGATTTTTTTATTAGCAGAAACCTTTTAGTTAGTGTATGCATGCATGTACGTAAGAGAGCAGTGGACAAGTATGTAATACATCAATTAGTTATACAGAAATCTATTATTTAATGTAATGATTAGTTATGCAAATTTTAGTTATTCATATATAATTTATTTTATTTTCTAAATCTCTTAATATGTGTATGCATGCATGTATGTAAGAGAGCAGTGGACCAGTATGTAATAAGTCAATTAGTTTTGCAGAAATCTATTATTTTATGTAGTGATTAGTTATGTAGATTTTAGTTATTCATATATAATTTATTTTATTTTCTATCCTGCATAATATAATATGTAGATTCACTGTACTCATCACTTAAACATTATTAACTATATAAATTTTTAAACTATATACCAAGCATTATTATTAAATTTATGCATGAATAATTTATTTTTCTGTCCTCCTACTAAATATTGTATAAATTATACATAATTTAATACATTAATGACTTAGTTTCACATCTGGCAACCAAACGGTTGCCCCCAATCTTAGTTTCAAACTTATATGATTAATCCGTAATAATGAAATATAGAATATGAAATTATAGGGCATCCTCTCATTGTTGAGCCAAATAAAGAAGAAGATAGAAAAGGATAAAACGTGTGAAGCAAAACAATTGTGAAGTCTGCCCAAAATATTCCCCATCATTAATCAATCTGAATAGTGAATTTTCGTCATGCCACCAACAATGTATTTAGAACCTTAACGACAACAACATACATTATTTTCGGTGAAATTCTATAAGTGAGGTATGAAAAGATAGTGTATGTGTTGGGTTCAATTGGTGTGAATGGAAAATGGAGGGACACAACCATTTGAGGAAAAGACACATTATTTTAGAAAAGAGGTGATTGTTCGATCGGATGTGACAGTTCAGAAAAGACATGTTGTTTCGGAATGGACAGACATGAAAGTTCTGAAAAGATACACCCTTCCATGAATCATTGCTTCCTTTTCAAAGGAGCATTTAATGGCTATAAATATCTGGACTTTTTTCCTCAGGTAGGATGAAAAATTTCTACATTGAAAAACACTCTTCTACTTCTAAAAACTCTTTGTGATCATCTGGTGTTGAGTGTGTTCGAAAAATCAGAAGGTTTGAGGTACTGCTACATTCTAATTGTGAGCCATTTTATCCTGGAAGGAAAAATTCCACAACCTTAGGTGCTTGAGGGAAATTAATTCCTTAAGGACACTTCGTGAATTTGGAGGACTTGGTTCTATTTCTTCTTTATCTTATTTCTTTAAATAACATACTTCTTTGATATTTCTTGAAGAACTTGTGTTGAAGGTGTTAAAAAATTTATTGGTGTTCTTGACATAGTCATGTACTTGTGTTGAGGTGATTATGCAAACATACAGATTGTGTACCCGAAAATATCAATCTTAAGGAATCAACTACTAATCTGTATTGTTTTGCTTACTATTTTTTCAGTTAATAGTTTGAACTTCATATTGATTGTTCTTCAACTTTTTGAACTTGTGTTTGAAGTTCATGAAACTTCATTTTGATAGTTCATAAGTTGGTTGAACTTGTGTTGAAGTTCTTAACATTTGGTTTTGCTATTTTCCAGAAAATAGTTTAAACTTGATTTTGTTGATATTCATAAGTTGGGTTGAACTTATTGTTAAAAATTCAAAGTTGTAAATATAGATTTAAAACTTCATTTGATTGTTCATATGTTAATTTGAACATGTATTTTAAGTTATTATTGAAAAATACAGATTTTATCAAAATTGAGAAAAACAACAATTTTAAGTAAAGTATAAATATATTTATTTTTGTGCATGCTTGGTGAAGGAAAACAAATTCTATCTCTATTTATAAATCAAGTATTTGGTTAATTTGTATGGAGTCTTATTTTGTGGAGACTAAAATCTTTTGATTTCTACTCCCTTGATTAGAAAAATATTAAAACTTCATCGAGAAATCAGTATGAGAATTTAGTTCGAAGAATATAAAAAACTTCACTAATTCGTTAAGATCTCTGTATTGATTTTTAGAGTTTAAAATCTATGGAATTTCACTCTGATTGAATTTGATTATGATTTGAAGTCATAAAAACTTCGCCATGCTTCATAGTTCATTCGGTTGATGATTTGAAGATATAAAAACTTTACTATTGACTTGAAATAAGTTGGCTAAAGATTAATTTTGTTGTTAGTATTCTGAAATACTAAAGAGTATGTCAAAGATTGACAGAAAAATAACAAATGAAACTAAACAATAAATTGATTTGGTTGTGAATGATGTTGTCTCAATGGCAATCAACGCTGCATCATTAAGTCGCTCAGGTATTGCTCTAGCAATGAAAACAACAGAGAAATTAGAAAAATATTTTAGTTTGAACTTCAAAAAATGGTAGTAAATAATGTCATTTTGACTGGCCAACTTGCACTGCAAATATTCACAAGTATATATCTTCATATTCTTCAAAAAATAATGATTGAAAATTAATTGTTTGATTTGAAAGATCTTATGAGTCATTCCAAGATAGACGAGGATCATGAGTTGAATAAAAAATCATCAATGATGGCTTCAAATCCTATTAAGGATGATGCACCAAATGATAAGAAGATGAAGACATCTTCTGGACAAGAGAAAGAGCAGAATAAGAAAATATTCAAAGGAAATTGCTACATTTGTAGTGATGTTGGCCACAAAGCTCAAAATAGTCAAGTTCTAACTAAGAATAAGAAAAGAGATTAGATAAACATGTTAGAAACAACTAGAAAGATTGAAAATCTATGTGATATGATCACTGAAAGTAATCTAGTTGGATATCCAAATGAATGGTTGTTTAATTTAGGATCCACTAGACTTGTTTGAGCGGACAAAGAAGCTTTTGTTACTTATGATCCCGTTGGTCCAAATAAGTGATCTTCATAGAAAATAATACAACAACTAAGGTTGAAGAAAGTAGGAAGATATTCCCAAAAGCGACTTTCGACAAGGTGTTGACACTCAACAATGTTTTCCATGTTCCTACTATTAGGAAAAACTTAGTGTCGACAAAAATTCTCATTAAAAAATAATTTAAGTGTGTGTTTGTTTTGGAATAAGCAAAATGAAACATATGTAGGAAATGGCAACCTAAATGAGGGCCTTTTCAAACTCTAGGTAGTGGTTGCTGAAATGAAGAAAGTTGAGGTTCTTCTTACTTTCTAGTATCAAACGATTTGTGACATAGTCATTTAGGACATATCAAGTATAAAACCTTGCAAAAACTGATTAACTTAGAAGTTTTGCCAAACTTTAAGTGCAATAAATTAAAATGTCAAATGTGTGTGGAATCAAAATATGCTAAGCATCTATATAAGTCCGTTGAAAGGAATTATAATCCCTTGGACTTAATCCACACTGACATTTGTGATATGAAGTTGTAACACCCTGTATTTTTGAGCTAAAAATTGGACCGTTATTCCTAAGTATGTAAACTCTAATACCATGATTTTTATTTTTAAATTCATATGTCATGATCTTTATCCTCTTGTTTGAAGTGCTTTAGGGGTGAAAATGCTCATAGGAATCACTTAGAGAGAAGTTGAGCTAAGAACCTTTGATTCGGCTAAATCTTTGTATTTAATTCTACAAGGGTCTACTTTGAACGTCTTTAAATTTTGATACATGTAGAATTTTGCAACTCAAGACCCACCAAATATTAGATAATAGAGTTAGATTTCCAATGATACTGATTTTGCCTTAATCTGATCCTTGAGTAAAATGTTATGACATTTTTTGTGAGAGGCAGTAAGCCAATATGATTGGAACGCGGTGCACCAGTATCTAGACACGATAAGAAACATGATGCGTTTCTCTCCCAACACGATATCTGATGCAACCCAAAGCTTTTTCACACGTTGTTTATACCTCTTAAGGATCTAGGGGCACTTTGGTCATAATCCCTCTTCCAAATCCGTTTATAACACAAACGTTTAGCCCCCAAGGAGCATTAGTTGCCTCTTTATTCAATTCACTCTCAAAGAAAACCCTAACCACTTCCCAAGAACAAGATTCAACTCTTCTCCAAAATAAGAATTCAAGCCTTTTAACTTTAAGATTTCAAGAAGGGAATCAAGACTAGGGTTCGAATCTTTAAACTAATTAACATAAAGTTTGTGAAACTATCCTTAAACTCCATAGGCATGGATTTTATCATTTCTATCAAATATAATGATTTATAATCATGTTGTAAATTAAGGGTTTTGAATATTATTTCGAAAAGCATGTTATTAAATCATTTTGATGAAAGTATATGTATTGTGTTGAACTCTTTTTTCATGAAAATCTAATTATAGCCCCTTTATGTATATACATTTACAATTTTGTTAAGTTTAATTGAGAGCATGAACAATGAATTTTCTCTTTTGCTACGAAATATAGTATCCATTTATATTGTGAGTGATTTTGGATGCATGAACTGAGGTTTGAAAGTAAGTTTCTTAGCATCATGATGTTTGACAGGGTTTATGATATGATAAGAGGAAGTTTTCTTGCCATAACTATACTCATGGTTTTTAAAAAAAGATCTTCATATGATTGAATAATAGACATGGCCACCATATGTTTAAGTATTGTGAAAAAAGAGTAATTGCATAAAGATTTCATAATGCTTCAAAATGATAACTCTCTTGTATTATTATAAATCTTTGGTTGTTATTTTCATATTTTAAATGAGATGGGTTGTGAAAATAAAACGATATGAATGTCTTACAAGTTTAGGTATGACTCTACCCTGTGATGGTATGCCATTAAGATTTTAACAATTGAATGATTTTGTATGAGAAGAATGATGTTTAAAGAACTAAAATTGGGCATAAAGAAAGGCAGATGTTTACCCAAAGAAGGCGTTTGAGTGTAAGGGCTCATCACTGGAAATCGAGTTTTGCCGATTCAGGTGATATGATTGGCTAATGCCAATGTATACTTGTCCTTGAGACACTGGTAACTAGAAAAGTGACTAGGACTCTAATCCGTAAGGCAAACTTGGATTGGGGCTTAGTCACTGAGAAAAGGGCGGATTCCATATAGCCTGTGAGATTGTAAAAATGTAGCCTGTACCATCTATCTCAAGAGTAAGATAAAGTGTTGAGTCTTTATTTCAAGAAAGCATTCAAAAAATTCTAATTTCGCCCATGTGTCTTACTTATCCTACATGTAATATTTTACAAAATGCTCTCATCTATGTTATGTAATAAAAATGCTATTGGATTGTTTTGCATACTAGTACATTTGTATTGACCCCCTATATTTTAGGATCTGAGGCACAGTCTTGGGGTCTACCTAAGCAGTAGAATTATTTGTCAGAAGTTTGAAGTTAGTGAGCCGCCTTTGTTTCAAAAGACCTTATGTCATGTTATAATCCATTTGGTTTTAATTCATGGTCTAATCGTGGGCCTTGTCCCAGTTTCAGATAGATGTTATTTTCGTATTGTTAGAGATTTCCCAGATAGGTGTTAGATAGATTTTGGTTTTGTTGAAATTATAACAGTATGGTTTTGCTGAAATAATGAAATGACCATATTTCTGTTACGTTTTCCGTATTTTTTTATAAAATATAAATTAAGCATATTATTACCAAATAGAAGGGATCTTGGGCCTTCATGGTTCGGGATACCCGTCGCGGCTAGGGCCTCAATTAGGGTCATGACAAACTTGGTCCCAGGGTGTCTACAAAATCACGTTATGTAGAGTCTTTTTTATGGGAGTGTAGCATGCCGCACTTACAAGGAGGAAGCTACTAGGCGTTTAGAAATGCTTCACTTTTCTTTATGTTCTAGATTGTGCCATTGTGTTGTCCATTTGAAAGTTATCTAAATTCCTTCTTTACTCTGATTTTATTAACTATGTCTCATTGTTGCATTGATTCAAGCGCAAAAGCTTAGAGTCCAAATGATGTGGTCCCTTCTAATTAAGTTATAAAATTTTATGAAATTGTACAAGGACTTAAAAAGAGTCCATATGTGCTTTAAAGTGTATTGATTTAAGTTTATAACCCTATCTCAATCAGTCGTGCTGTTGAGCCTGAGGTATGAAGTGTATTCAGTCCTTTTTCTGAAACCCTTATTACAGATGTCGTGGTTAAGGGTAATGATGTGTGGAAGAATGTTGGAACGTTATTTCCACTCGAGTAGTAGTATGTGATAAAGTGTCATGACCTATGAGCTGTAAGATGGTCCAGAATTTAGTGATATGAAGTCACAAGCTTAGAAGTCAAAATAAGGGTGACTTTTGTGTGAAGAAGTTAGTTTAGTTGTATTACCATTGATCAAGGGGTAGGCTGCCATTTTATAGAGATAGACAAATGTGGTAGCTATATTTGTAGATTGTATGGTAGTCTGTGAAGAAAGTAGTTGGCTATGATTATTATGTATACAAAATAGGGAAGTATCGCGGAATGGATAGTTATGGTGGTTGTAGAAATAATGTATAGGTTGCAAATGAAAAGGGGTAGATTAGTCAATAAGTTATGGTAGAGAGTCACTGGTGTGAATGGAATTTGAAGGTAGTCAAAATGTTGGCATGGGTAAGTAAATATGATGTGAGAAAGTAGGATATGTTGATAGATGGTAATGAGTTATATTATAAGATTAAGATTGACTACCTTTATTATATGACTTTACCACTTTGATTGTCTTTTCTCTAGTAGTTGTAAACTAGTACTATATGGGAGAAGGTAAGTAGTAGTTTTTTGAGGTATAGTAGTAATTTCATGGAGAGGATGAACTTATGGGCCATAGTTAATTGAAATAAGAGACTTAGGTTGATATTTCTATTATGACTTAACTCTTAGTTGCATGCATGGAAAGTTTAGGACCTGAAAATTTTTCTAACTGTTGGGAGTCTTAGGCATATTTTAAGCCTCTTAAATTCAAAGATTTTTAAATTGGTCTTTTTGACCCCGAGATGTAGATTTTTGAGTTGGCTCATGTTCAGGGGTGTAAGGGGGATGTCTCGAGGAAGTTTTAAATTTTTCGGATGAGGTTTAAGACGTGTTTGGATTTCAAAAATAAAATGTCACCACGATATCAATGTGTCGTGATGCTTATCGCGTTGGGGCACCTTGCGCGACACGTTGGTTCTCAAAAATGGGATTAAGCAGCGAAGTTAATTATCAGAAGGAAAATGTAGTCTTTTTCATAAATGGACGAATTATATCATTAGTTAGGGAAAATATTGCCCATTAGTATAGTATATCGCATGCTTCATATGACTGGTGTTGCTAGACTATAGGCTTGAACTGTAGATGTGGATTGTGGTGATAAAAATAGTAACTTAAGATTTATGATGCATGTTTTGTGGGAGTAAGTAGTAGGCTTGATGTGATGTGTGCAATAGCCTAGATTAGAAACTTGTGGAATAATGAGTGGAAAATTATAACGTATATATATACATGAGAACAAGAGTAAAAAGAGATGAATTATGGTTGAATCATTAAGTGGATAAGAGCATGAGTATATAAGAATAAGGTGAACCCCTAGGTAGCATGTTATTAGGTAAGGTTTATATATGTATAAGTGTCTTGTGTACCTAGTTCATATTCTTGAATTTTGTAGTATGGAGAAGTCTAGGGAGTGGTTGTATGGTGATCTTTAGAGTTGAATTAAGGAAATATGGGTAGTCAATATACACCTTTGGTATAGTTTTGCAAATTTTGTTAAGATTGTAAGTATGTGAGTAGAGGTCTAGCATTGGCATGTTAAGTAGTGGAGAATGATTTATTATGTGATAAGGAGTATGGATATGTATGCTCACGAGAGCGGGAGTGATAGGGTGAAAGCTATAGAGGCTAGCAAAAGTTAAGAGTAGCATTTCCGGAAAGTACTACCTTTAGAGTATAGTTTATGAGGGGAAGTTTAGCATTTATGTGTATGGTGATACCCCATTGTGTTAAGTGTTATGCCAATCGCGTCGATGCCCAGTAGTTTTAGCTTTTAAAATTTTCATTTTTAAGGACAATTGGGTCATTTTTTGTTATTTTAATACGCCCCAAACACGAGATTAAAGCATCATATCAGCACTTTCAGTTTGTTTTCATGAAAAATAACTCTCTTAATATCAATTGAAAACCCTAGCCTCTTCCTTTTAGATCAAGAGCTCATCCTTGCAAGCCAATAGTTTCAAGAACTAAGGTGGAATTCAGAATCCACTCTGCCTCCTAAACAACATAAGTTACGTGGGGTTTTTCTAAAAACTACATGGGCATAGAAAATTCTTTTAATTATGTAAAAGGTTTAGAAATCATGATATTATGGAAAGGGTTTTGGATTGACAATTATAATCATGTTTTAGAATCCTTGAGAATATTGTTTTGGTCTTTAGGACTTCCCTTGAAAGTGATTTGATTAGTATATATGTATGTATCCATTGAAACTTTGAATTGTGAATTGAGAGCATGAAATATTGGATCTCCTTCTCTCCTATTACTTTGTTACTTGATTTACAAGTTATGAATCCGTACATTTCATGGTTTTAAAGAAGGAATCAAGATGTTAATTATCTTATGTGAATTTTATGATGATTAAGAATGGGAGAGTGAACTTTTATTATGATTTAAAATGCTGAGATTGATAAATGAAGAAACTTTAGAAATGTTTTTGAGAAATTGGTCACCACTTATTTTAATTATTGAATGAATGGAAAGCCTTTGCATGATTTTGACTTATGATTTGAGATATGAATTTTCCAATACTATATGCATATTCAAGTGGCCTGAACATTGTTTAGAATGAAATAATCAGACATGGCACTTTATGGCATAATTATTCGACTTGCAAGTCTTGGTATGATGTTACCAAATCAGACAATATCATAACAGACACAAACTAGTATAGAAATCAGATTTCTATCAGACTCTCATGATTTTGAATTTAGAATAATACATGTTTAGAAAAGGCTAAAATAGGGCATAAAGAGATGTTAGGTGGTTCCCCTAAGAAGGAATGAGTTCAGACAACTCAATGCCCAAAACTGTGTTTTGCCGATACAGGTATATCATTCTATGTTGGCCTAGTGCCCTGTGGTGTATAAGACTCAGATATTCCAATCCTTGTGGAAAACTTGGGTTGGGGGCTTCCCCGTTGAGTCAGTGGCGGATTCCATATAGACCATGGAATATCAGACTTGTAGGGGAGTGCCCCCTAACTTAGAAGTAATATCAAGAATTTAATTATACTAACTAAATGTTTTATGATTATTAAATAAGTGACCAAGTGTTTTGAACTATATCATGCATGATGATTTGTGAATTACTCTCACCTATTTTATATATAAACACATTATTTTGGATTTCTCTGCGTACCAGTACATCTGTATTGACCCCCTACCTTCTAGGTTCTGAGGCTCAATCTAGGGATCCTGATAAGCAGTAGATTTCTTCAGGCAGGAGAAAAGAGTGCAGTTGGTGAGCCTTCTATATTTTAGAAGGCTTATGTTCTTTCAGTCATTTATCATTTATTATGGTTTTGGACTACTGGGGGACTTGTCCCAGGTTCAGACAAGTTTTGTTGTATTATGTAATAGAGATTTCACTGACAGAAAAAGATATTGCTTTTATGGAGAAAAAAATACCTATTTTCATATTGCTGAACATATTTCAGAGTTATGACCATGATTTTGTGTTGTTTTGTATTTCCTGCACTTTTTTTGTATATGAATGGTGTATGTGATTACAAGTTAGAAGGGCTCTCGAGCCTTCATGGTTCAGGATGCTTGTCACGGCCAAGGCCCCGGTTTGGGTCATGACAAACTTGGTGTCAGAGCAAGGTTCATGGTCCCAGGGTGCCTGCGAAATTGCAGCGGAGAGTCTTATTTATGGGTGTGCAGCGTGCCACACTTATAAGCAAGAGGCTACTAGGAGTTTAGGAATGTTTCTCTTCTTTGTGATTTAGTTTATGCTTTAGAGTCTAATGTGTCCTCTAATCAATGATCTCTTTCATTTCAAAAGAAAAGGCTAATTTATCCTCCATATCACTCTAACGATCAAAATGCCCAAACAGATGAGGTCCGTCCCACTCATGGAATGAAGACACATAATATATCTCAGAATCCGAAAGTTGTTATTACTCCTGGAGTCTTACCTACTCAGACCATCCCACCCAAGGCACCTAGAGCTCCCCGATCAGGGACTAACCGTACCCAACCTCATGAGAGAGAGGTATCAAATGCAGAATTCAGGCAGTCAATACATATACTTGTGCAGTTGGTGGCCACACAGACTCAATGGTCAGAGGATGTAGGCTTTGCATCTGGCGCAATTAAGACAACTAGAGTGGGCCAGTTTTTGTGGATGAACCCGCCTAGAGTTTTTGGTACGAAGGTAGAGGAGGATCCATAAGAGTTTGCGGATGAGATGGAGAAGATTTTTAGGATGATGCATGTAGACAAGGTAGAAGGGGTGGAATTAGCATCTTATCAGCTTAAAGAAGTTGTGAATCAGTGGTATAGCGAGTGGGAAGATTCGAAGGGTGAGAATACTGAGCCCACAGTATGGGGAACGTTCATGGAAGCCTTCCTAGATCAATTCTTTCCTCTAGAATTGAGGGAGGCCAAAGCTGAAGAGTTTATGAACCAAAACCAAAGAAAAATGAGTGTCAAGGAGTACACTCTGAGATTTAACCAACTAGCCCATTATGCTCTGGAGTTGGGAGGAAATATGAGATCCCGTATGAGGAAATTTGTAGCTGGACTTTCAGATGACTTAGTGCTTGAATGCAAGGGGACAATGCTATATAGGGACATGGACATCTCCAGACTGCCAGTCACATGCAGCAGATTGGGGAGAAGAAAAAAGAATCATTGAATCTAGGGAGAAGTACAGGCAGGCCAATAGAGCCAGAACAGCAGACCAGAGCCACAGCTAGCTGCAGAGTGGTAATTGGGTAACAGATGGCAGAAGAAAAAGTTTTGGGGGAATACGCAGTCTGCAGCTAGCACCCCAGTGCCCAGACCCCCAGTTAACCGATGAACTCAGAATTTTTAGACTAATCATGGATCCAGGGCATAGGATACCCAGTCCTAGGGTAGTATGGCTCAGCAGTATCGTACGTTTTCTCATTGTGAGACTTACGATGAGCATCATCCAGGGAGGTGTCAGTCGGGCACACTGATATGCTATTCATGTGGTTAGTCGGGTCATTTCTAGAGAGATTTTCCTTCTGCTAGAAGGAATGTTTGTGTTGCTAAGTCACAGGCAAATTCTTCTGTGCCATCGCCACCTCAAAAGGGTGCCACTTCAGCTGCCGAGAGCGATCACAATTGGTTGTATGCTTTGTAAAATTGCCATGAGCCAGAGGCCTCACCAGATGTAGTCATGGGTTCGTTACAAATTTTCTCTCATGATGTGTATGTGTTACTTGATCTCGGGTCTACCTTGTCTTATGTGACCCATATGTGGCTGTCGGTTTTGGGTTTGAGCCCGATGTAATTATATAACCTTTTTTTTTCCTCTCTGGTGGGTGATTTTTTTATGGCTAGGAGGATGTATAAGAATTGTATTGTGTCTGGTTATAGCCGTGATACTTTGGAAGACCTTATAGAGCTTGATATGATTTATTTTGATTCCATCTTAGGAATGGACTGGCTCCATTACAGTTATGTCGTGCTAGACTGTAGAACCAAAAATGTTACTTTTTATTTTCTGAATAAACCAGTGATAGAATGGGAGGGGCATTCTTTAGAACCTAGAGGGAACTTTATATCTTACCTCAGAGTGCATAAACTTATTTCCAAGGGCTATTTGTATCATTTTATTTGGGTTAAATATTCAAATACCGAAAGTCCTTTTCTTCAGTCTGTCCCTGTGGTAAATGAATTTCTAGAAGTCTTTCCCGATGATCTCCCAAGAATACCACCGTTTAGGGAGATAAATTTTGGTATTGATTTATTGCCAGACACCCATCCCATTTCTATTTTGCATATAGAATGGATCCTGCAGAGCTAAAAAAGTTGAAAGAACTGCTATTAGACCTTCTAGACAAAGGTTTTATCCATCCTAGTGTTTCTCCCATGGGTGCACCTATACTCTTCGTACAAAAAAATATGGCTCCCTGTGTATGTGCATAGATTACCATCAGCTGAATAAGGTTATTGTTAAAAATAAATATCCTCTACCTAGAATTGATGATCTCTTTGACCAACTTCAGGGTGCTAAATACTTTTTAAAGATAGGCCTTTGTTCGGGGTACCATCAGCTGAAGGTTTGTAATGACCCGCAAAATTCTTTTCCAGTCTGAGCCTTAGAGCATATTAGGTAAAGCCAAAATCTGAGTTAAATTGAATCAAAAATATCATCTCAAGTATGAAATACTTTGAATCATGTGGGAATATATTTGAGCATAAATTGAGATCATATAGGTCCCCTAACTTAAGGACGAGTTGAAAGCCTTCCTATCATTTCAGTTTTAGTACCCATCAAGATTTGGGTCAACTTCAATTGATGATAACTCCTTGCATATATCGAATTAGAGGACTTACTATATATCAAATGAACGATCTTTGAATTATCTTTCCAATGATACCAATTTCATCAAAAACTGATATCGAAGCAAAAAGGTATACCCATTTTACTCCAGCATGTCTGGATAGGAAACTGGTAACGACATTCGTGATAAGCTTTCATGCCCATGATGGCCTATCACCAATGTCGTCAGCCCTGGGCAGATTTCTGACCCCAGTGATGATATTTTGTGATAAACCGTCACGCCCATAATGGCCTATCACAAATATCGTCAGCCTTAACCAGAAACTCAATATTTTACCTTTTTTACGACATTCATGACGGCCTGTCACGGATGTCATCAAGAATATTTTTCTACCAATTTAAGGTCATTTTTGCAAGGGTGTCAATACCCAGTTTCAGTATCACTCTTCAAAAATCAGTATGCAACTCAGCTAGTTTATTTTTGCAAAGGTGTCAATACCCAGTTTTAGTATCACTCTTCAGAAATCAGGACTGTATGGTACAGTCGTCTATCCCAGTATGGAACTCAGCTAGTTCATTGGTTCATGGACTATCCTGTCAGATAGGCCTGGTCTCATATGTAGTATTCTTATTATCATTACTAGAGATCTCCCATCAGAGAGGCTTGATCTCAGTCTCAGATTTAGTTGAGTATTCTCGTGATCATATCTAGAGATCTCCCGTCAGAGAGGCTTGATCTCAGTCTTAGACTATGTTGAGTATTCTTATTATCATATATAGAGATCTACCATCAGATAGGCTTGATCTCCATCTCAAATTCTTTATTCTATTGAGTATTCTTGTTGTTAGATTCGGAATATGATCATACTTATTATCATTGATAATCACTTCTAGAATAATCTATTAGAAAAGTTGATCTCTAATTCTGTTAGTCGAAAGCAGTAAGCTCAGAATTTAGTACTTGATGTAAGTACATCAAGATCCTCAGTTATCAATATCAAATAAGTTAGTAATTCAGTATCTCAGTGTTAGTAGTGAGTTAAGTCTACAGTAAAGTAGTATCTGAGTTTCAGTATCTAGAGTTGTGATGATTGTGTTCATGGTTTGTACATTCATGTATGTGTTCTCATGTGGCATCTTCATGATTATTCAATTTAGATATTGTGCATGCATTATCCTACCCCATCTACATACTCGGTACATTCCTATACTGACGTATTTGCGCTATGGTGTTTTATTTGACACCATAGGTTCAGAGGCACAGGATCTAGAGTATCCTCAGCAGTTTAGTCCCAGTCTGCAGCAGTAGTAGTGAGTCCTCTTCTTTCGAGGATGAATCTTAGTTTACTATTATTGCTTCAGACTTTATTTATTTTCAATTGAGGGAGTTAGTTGGGGACTTATCCCATCAAGTCCATAGTTCAAACAGTGTAGAGGCTTTTCAAATGGATGTATTAGTATTCAGTTTTTTGTATTTTGAGTATTCATAGCTGTGTTGAACCTTAAGTCTAGTTTCTTCATTTATTTTAGATATTATGTAGTGTACAGGTATAGATATCAGTAAAGGGTTAGCTTGTGGTCCTTCGGGGTCATAAGCATCGTGTGACGTCTCAGGATGCAATCTTAGGGCGTTACAAGGTTAGAGAGTCAGATATTCTCCAAACATCTTTTCAAACCTTCTATGGTCATTATGAATTCTTAGTCATGTCCTTCGAGTTGACTAATGCCCATGCAGTTTTCATGGACCTAATGAATAGGGTATTCCGCCAGTTTCTAGATCTGTTTGTCATAGTTTTCATTAATGATATTTTGATTTATTCTAAGAGTGAGGAGGACCATGCCAATCACCTTAGAATCATCCTTCAGACCCTCAAAGAGCATAGGTTGTATGCAAAATGTTCCAAGTGTGAATTCTGGCTTAAGGTTATTACTTTCTTGGGGCATATTATGTGTAGCGATGGGATTAAGGTTGATCCCCAAAAGGTTGAGATGGTGAGAAAATAGCCCAGGCCTACAAATCCAACCAATATTCGGAGCTTCTTGGGTTTGGCAGGGTATTACAGAAGATTTGTAGAGAGTTTTTATTCTATAGCTGCTCCACTTACTAATTTGGCATAGAAAAAAGTGAAGTTTGTGTGATCTGACTTCTATGAGAATAGTTTTGAGAGATTGAAAAACAAGTTGACTACTGCACTTATTCTGACTCTTCTGGAAGGGACAGGGGGTTTTGTTGTGTACTATGATGCATCCCGAGTGGGACTTGGGTATGTACGTATACAGCATGGTAAGGTGGTGGCTTATGCACTAGGCAGTTGAAGGTGAATGAGAGAAATGACTCCACCCATAAATTGGAGTTAGCGGCTGCGGTGTTTGCACTTAAAATCTGGCGGCATTATCTTTACGAGGTACATATTAAAATATTTACTGACCATAAGAGTTTACAGTATGTTTTCTCGCAGAAAGAATTAAATATCTGGCAGAGGCGTTGGTTGGAACTTTTGAAGGAATATGACATGAGCCTGTACTATCATTCGGGAAAGACGAATGTGGTAGCTGACACCCTCAGCAGATTATTTATGGGCAGCCTTTCTTATATTGAGAAAGGAAAGAGGAGTTGTGACTTTTGGATTTAAGGATGGAGGAGTTGTTGTTCATGAGATAGCTAAATCTTTCCTTTTTACAGAAGTTAAAAAGAAGCAGGCCAATGATCTCATTTTGATACAAAATAAGAAAGATGTGGAGCTGCAGAAGGGGATGTTTTTTAAAATTGGTGGTAATAGGATTCTGAGATATTAGGGTAGATTATGTGTGCCAAATGTAAATGGTTTGCAGAAAAGAATCCTTGATGAAGCACACACTTTGAGGTATGTTGTTCACCCAGGCTCTACAAAAATGTATCATGGTCTAAAATCTATATATTGGTGGAATAATATGAAACGTGATATGGCTGACTTTGTTTCTAAGTGTTTGAATTGTTAACAAGTTAAAGTGGAATATTTGAGGCCAGGGGGTACTTCCCAAGAGATACCTTTGATTTTATGGAAGTGGGAGATGATAAATATGGATTTCATTACGGGACTTTCGAGGTCCCGAAATCGGTATGATTCTATTTGGGTAATTGTGGATCGGCTGACCAAGTCAGCTCACTTTCTACCTGTAAGGACTAACTATTTGGGAGATGATTATGCTAAGTTGTTCATTGCAGAAGTTGTTCGTTTACATGGGGCACCTATATCCATCATATTTGATCGAGGTACACAATTCTCTTTGCAGTTTTGGAAATCTTTCCAGAGGGGTTTAGGTACCCAAGTGAACCTGAGTACTGCTTTCCACCCTCAGACCGATAGGCAAGCCGAACTCACCTTTCAAACCCTTGAGGATATGTTGAGGGTCTATGTAATTGACTTCAAAGAAATTTGGGTGGATCACGTGCCATTGATAGAGTTTGAATATAATAATAGCTACCATGCCAATATTAAGATGGCTCCTTTTGAGGCATTGTATGGGAGAAGATGTAAGTTGCCAATAGTGTGGTATGAAGTAGGTAAAATGCAGTTTCTTGGGCCTGATCTTATTCATCAGGCGATGGAGAAAGTAAAAATCATTAGAGAACAACTTAAAACAACCCAGAGTCAACAGAAGTCCTATACTGATGTTAGAAGAATGGAGCTAAAATTTGAGGTTGGTGATTGGGTGTTCCTCAAAGTTTCTCCTATAAAGGGAGTTATGCATTTTGGGAAGAAAGGAAAGTTGTGACCTCGATATATAAGGACATACCAGATTTTGAGAAGGATAGGTAAGGTTGCATAACAGTTAGAGTTGCCTGCGAATCTGGGTTCTGTTCACCCGGTATTCCACATATCCATGTTGAAGAAATATATTGGAGACCATTCCCTAGTGTTGCCTATAGAGGAGATCAAGGTGACAGACTTCTTATCTTATGAAGAAAAGCCTATTGAAATCTTGGATCGCCAAGTTAGAAAGTTGAGGAACAAGGAAATTATCTCGATTAAGATGTTGTAGAAGAATCAAAAAGTTGAGAAAGCTACTTGGGAATCAGAAAATGACATGTGAGTTAGGTATCCACACCTCTTTGAGTCAATGGGTGACGTAATAGAAGGTACTATTCAATTTCTCTCTATATCCCTCCTTTTTTATTTTTCTTTGTATGTTGAAACCGTGTTTGCCTGTGTTCTAAGTCATCATTCGGGGATGAATGATCCCAAGGGGGGAAAATGTAACGCCCCATAGTTTTGTTTGACTTAATGTCACTTAGAGTTATGTTTGAGAGGCTAGCATCTTGAAAATACTCTAAGTGTAAAAAGGGACTTAGTCATTTTGAGATCCTAATTGTTGATGATCTTATTCTCGACCTTCCCGACCCTCAATAGTTGATATGTTAGCTACTTCATGATCGGGGAGGCCAATAGGTGTTCCCAGATAAGTTTAGGATTTTTTGGGCCGCGTTTAGAACTTGTTTGGTGTCCCAAAATAGTGGACCTACGCGATCTTAGCGCGCCGCGTCGCGTATCACGTTGGTCAATTTATGTGCAGGAACTGACAGGCAAAAGTATAGAGCGTGGCGTAATTAGGGCACGATGAGTCGCCAATCGCGTCAATGTCTAGTTGTTTCATCTTTTAAAATCCGCATTTTCAAGGGTAATTGGGTCATTTTCCCTTATTCTAATATGCCCCAAACACGAGATTAAAGCATCATATCAGCACTTTAGGTTGGTTTTCATAAAAAATAACTCTCTTAACATCAATTGAAAACCCTAGCCTCTTCTTTTAACATCAAGAGCTCATCCTTGCAAGCTAATAGTTTCAAGAACTAAGGTGAAATTTGGAATCCACTCTTCCTCCTAAACAACATAAGGTATGTGGGGTTTTCTTAAAAATCTACATGGTCATAGAAAATTCTTTTAATTATGCAAAAGGTTTAGAAATCATGAATTTACCGAAAGGGTTTTGGATTTACAATTATAATCATGTTTTAGAATCCTTGAGAATATTATTTCGGTCATCAGGACTTCCCTTGAAAGCGATTTGAATAGTATATATGTATGTATCCATTGAAACTTTGAATTGTGAATTAAGAGCATGAAATATTGTATCTCTCCCTCTCTGATTACTTTGTTACTTGATTTACAAGTGATGAATCCTTACATTTCATGGTTTTAAAGAAGGAATCAAGATGCTAATTATCTTATGTGAATTTTATGATGATTAAGAATGGGAGATTGGAATGTTATTATGATTTAAAATGTTGAGATTGATAAATGAAGAAACTTCAAGAATATTTTTGAGAAATTGGCCACCACTTATTTTAATTGTTGAATGAATGGAAAGCCTTTGCATGATTTTGACTAATGATTTGAGATATGAATTTCCTTATACTATATGCATGTTCAAGTGGCTTGAACATTGTTTAGAATTAAATAATCAGACATGGCACTTTATGGCATAATTATTCAACTTGTAAGTCTTGGTATGACGATACCAAATCAGAATATGTCATAACAGACACAGACTAGTATAGAAATCAGATTTCTATCAGACTCTCATAATTTTAAATTTAGAATAATACATGTTCAGATAACTCATTACCCAAAATCATGTTTTGCCTATATGGGTATATTATTCTACGCTGGCCTAGTGCCCTGTCGCATATCAAACTCAGACACTCCAACCCTTGTGGCAAACTTTGGTTGGGGGCTTCCCCGCCGAGTTAATGGCGGATTTCATATAGCCCGTGGAATATCAGACTTGCAGGGGAGTTAATACAAAGAATTTAATTATACGTACATGAACATTTTATGATTATTAAATAAGTGCCCAAGTGTTTTGAACTATATCATGCATGATGATTTGTGAATTGCTCTCACCTATTTTATATATAAACACATTATTTTGGATTTCTCTGCGTACCAGTACATCTTTATTAACCCTCTACCTTCCAGGTTCTGAGGCTCAATCCAGGGATCCTGATAAGTTGTAGATTTCTTTAGGCAGGAGTGAAGAATGCAGTTGGTGAGCCTTCTATATTTTAGAAGGCTTATGTTCTTTCAGTCATTTATCATTTATTATGGTTTTGGTCTATTGGGGGCCTTTTCCTAGGTTCAGACAAGTTTTGATGTATTATGTAGTAGAGATTTCGCAGACAGAAAAAAATATTCCTTTTATGTTGAAAAAAAAAAACCTATTTTCATATTGTTGAACAGATTTCAAAGTTATGACCATGATTCCTTTTCATTTTGTATTCCTGGACTTTCTTTTTGTATATGAATGGTGTATATGATTACAAGTTATAAAGGATCTCGGTCCTTCATGGTTTGAGATGTTCATCACTGCCAGGGCCTCGGTTTGGGTCGTGACAATCATCGGGTTGAATAAAGTAAAATCTACGAGTGCATATGTATTGACTATAGGTGAAGGAGCAGTCTCTATGAAAACATCTAAGCAGACATGTATTGTTTGCTCTTTAATGGAATTAGAATTTATCGCATTAGATAAAGACGGTGAAAAAGCATAATGGTTCTGGAATTTCTTGGAAGATATTTCTTATTGGCCCAAACTATTGACACTAGTATGTATACATTGTGATAGCCAAGCGGCGATAGGTAGGGCAGGAAGCATGATGTATAACGATAAATCTCATCATATAAGACAGAGATATAATACCTTTAGAGAACTACTCTCTAGTGGAATTATCTTTGTTGATTATATGAAGTCAAATGATAATGTGTTGGATCCAATTAAAAAAGACCTATCTAGAGAGGAAGTTGAGAGAACATCCAAGGAAATGGGTTTACGGCCTAGGACAAGTCAGCATGGTGGTAACTCTACAAGATCTAGGTTTAAGGAGATCAAATAAATTTGTGACTGACAGGTTCAACATTGTCAATGTACCCAACCCATTCTCATGATATAGACAATGTTTAGTAAACAAGGATAAGACTTGTGGTGCGAAGCCTTTTAGTGATTAACTAAATTTGGTAGATTTGACCAAATAGTTTAATCTATAGGATTGATCATTTTGAAATCACCTATGTAAGGGTGAAGTTGAAGCCGCTTCAATAAGAATATTAGTAAAGGCCTATTCTCTAAGATCACATGAAACCAGGACGTGTTCATGGCTAAAACGAACAAAACTGTGAAAACCATAAACAGTAAAAGGTTGGTTGTGCGACATGTGTTGTATAGGTGTACATTAAATCTTGACGGCTCAAAGATATTAAATCTACCGATTGACCGAGTGCATCCGATACCTGTTCATTACGGAAAGTTCAAAGGGAATCCCACTTATCCAGATCCAATCAGTCTTTACTTAATGATCATATACTTGTCTATATAGTTTTATAAAGGGTAGTCATTCCCCATTCATGTGGGGGTTGTTGGGTTCAATTGGTGTGAATGGAAAATGAAAGGACACAATCCTTCGAGGAAAAGACACACAGTTTCGGAAAAGGGGTGATTGTTCGGTCGGATGTGACTGTTCAAAAAAGATATATTATTTCGGAATGGACAAACATGACTGTTCTGAAAAGATACACCCTTCCATGAACCATTGCTTCCTTTCCAAAGGGGCATTTGATGGCTATAAATACCTAAAAAAAAATTCTCATGTAGGATAAAAATCTTCTGCATTGAAAAACACTCTTCTACTTCTAAAAAATCTTTGTGAAGATCTGTCGTTGAGTGTGTTCAAAGAATCAGAAGGTTTGAGTACCGCTACATTCTGATTGTTAGTCATTTTATCCTAAGAGAAAAAATTTCACAACCTCGAGTACTTGAGGAAAATTAATTCCTTAAGGACACTCCATGATTTCGGAGGACTTGGTTCTATTTTTTATTCATCTTATTTCTTTAAATAACAAACTTCTTTGATAGTTCTTAAAGAACTTGTGTTGAAGGTGTTAAAAAATTCATAGGTGTTCCTGATATAGTCTTGAACTTGTGTTGAAGTGTTTATGCAAACATACAAATTATGTACCCGAAAACAACAGTATGCAATACCACTATCTTGTAAAGATATAGAGAAGTTTTCGAAAGATTCATAACTCGAGTGATCTACATCTATATCTATAGTCTATAATATATATATATATATATATATATATATATATATATATATTAAAAGTGTGAAGGGCCTTAGAAATGTTGCTTGAACTTTTTGTCCTTCATTAAAAGATTCCGCAAAAGACAAAATTAGTTTTTTTACCTTTTTCTTAAATAATTGTCATTTCATTATTATTATCCCGATATTTAAAAATTTGAAAATTTAATTAAAGTCCTTATCTGATGTGGGTAAGAAATCATAATAGACTTCTAAATCAATCAGAATTTTAGCATATATATATATATATATATATATATATATAT
This sequence comes from Capsicum baccatum var. pendulum, assembly GCA_030864225.1. Lineage (NCBI taxonomy): Eukaryota > Viridiplantae > Streptophyta > Magnoliopsida > Solanales > Solanaceae > Capsicum > Capsicum baccatum. The sequence goes on from CM061552.1 coordinate 142,666,016, forward strand.
ATATATATATATATTCTATTCTACTTCTATTTACAAAAATATATGGCTTCTTTGTATTTCTCAAGCATGTTGCAGCAATCGGAGATTTAGCCAAAGTTCAAAGGATTGTTTGTATGATTTCGAACCCCACAAGTGTTGTTGAGGTGTTCTCAAGAATTCACCGTGTATAAGTTTGATTTGATGTACATAAAGAGGGATTTCATGCACTAGTATGGTGGTGAAAGTATGGAGGAAGGAGAATTCTCTGAGGCTAGGGAAGGTGTTGCTCCTCTTGATAAGGACAATGAGCGAAGAAATTGGATGTGAATCAGGTGATAGGGAAGATGATGATGTTGAAAAGTATTAGGTTAATTTCTCTATGTTTTGTTTGGACTACTAATGTAGGAAATGGTCACATTGATACCTAAAATTAGTAGTGCTTCATATTCATTAGGTTCATACATTGATAAATTTTCTTCCCGATATGTATTTGTTATTTAACTATGTAATTAATTTTAAAAAAAATTATTGCTGTTGAGTAGCCAAAAAAATCAAAGTTTTTTCTTTTCTTTTTTTCCCGATAACGTTGAACCTCCCTTAGCCGATTAATCTACAGCAATAATTTTTGTGTGTTAGAGTAGTTGCACTGTGTGTGAAAACGTCAATGGATGATATCCTGGGAACCATCAATTGTTCTGTGATTAATTTGATATAGTGCTTATTAACATGTAAGTTTCTTTATTAATTATGTGAAATGTTGAGACATGAACGTTTAATAAATTGAAATTGGAAAAAATATGTACGTGTGGCTCAAAGGTTAAAAATTTAGATGGTGTCATGATATTGGTCATTGTTAATTTGTTACAAGTAGCTTTTTTTTCATTTAAAAGATCGTGTATCATGTGCGGTCATTAGGGGCACCTTAATTCATCTTCTTTCCGTAAAACTAGATATTTTATGTACTTTTTTTTTAATTGACTTAATAGTACACGTTGGCACCCATACTACAAAAGGACCAAAAGGACTTGATGATCCACTTGGTTAAAAGCTTAGTTATTTATCAAGAACAGTGATGAATACAGAATTTCAAAGTACTGAGTACTCGCTATATTTAGAGCACATGGCATATGTGACATATAATCAAGGGGTTCAACTTAGTCCTATATTTTTTAATACAAAATAAAAATATATAAATAAAATTCACTACACTTTTTCAAAAAATATTTTTAAATTCGCCAAATTTAAATCTTATATCCAACTAGCAATATAAAATCACTAGATATACCAAATCTAAGTGCAAAACAGAATCATTATTTAAACTAAAGCTAAAATATTTCAATATAAACTGTAATAAATACATTACTTGTCATCTTCATTGTTCTATACACAATTATTCTCCATGTTTTCCCTTTTTATATGAAAAAAAAAAAGAAATAATAATAGCATCCTGGTTTACACAATTTTATTTGATAGATGTAGCAGTGAAAGAAAATAATAAATTTTTCTGGATTTTATAAATTGGATAAATAATTTGAAATAACTATTTTTAATAAAGGGGCACGTAAATGAAACGGAAAGAGTATTCAATATATTACTAGAGATGAAGATAAAATAGATGAAAAAATTTGAAGAAAAGAAATTACACAAAGAGGAAGAAAATACAGAGAAGCAAAAATAGAGTTAAAAATACCTCAGCCTGCATCTAACCTAGAAACCAAAGCACCTAACGCTTTTTTTTGGCTAATGGGTGCTCACCTATTTATTTTACCAAGTTCAATCTTTTTTATATATAAATTCACAGGTTCTGCATAAGAAGTAATAGCTGCTCGAGCACCCACCGGAGCTACGTAGGTCCGCCCCTGACCGAGAGGAACAAGGATCAGTTGTCACTTAACACATTTTTTTCTTCCTTTTTTTAGTACTTTATATATACTTTAGTGTTATGAATCGACAGAAATAAAGTAAATCACAAACAAAAAGAGAACAAGAACATACAGATTTACGTAAAAACTCTTGCAAAAAAAACCACGGACAGAGGCAGAGGATGTTTCACTATAATGAAACGAGAGGAGTACAATGTAGAGAGACGTAATTTCTGAATACACAAAAAAACCCACTAAATGCACTTATATAATATGTACATACAAATAAGTCCTAGGCCCAAAAACATAAAGGTTCATACTTTTAGGTCCGGACCAACAAAATTCAGGTTAGAACTCTAACAATCTCCACCTTGACATGAATTCTAATTCCGAACTTAAATCAATTTCAAGATAAACTCTCCACCTCTTCCACAAAAGCCCCTAAGGGAAAATCTTAACAGTTAACACTAAACAAGTCCAAGCAATGCTCAAACTTGGCACTTGGTAGTGTTTTGGTCATCATATCAACAGGATTATCATGAGTATTAATCTTTCTCACTACAATATCACCACGAGCAATAATTTTATGCACAAAATGATACCGAACATCGATGTGCTTTGTCCTCTCATGAAATATCTAATCTTTCATAAGGAAGATAGCACTATGACTGTCGCAAAAGACCGTAGTAATCTGTAAGTCTTTGCTAAGTTTACCAAACAGACCCTTCAACCAAATAGCTTCCTTAAAAGCATCTATAATAGCCATATACTCTGCCTCAGTAGTTGAGAAACCAACCGTAGTCTATAAGGTAGCTTTTCAACTAATAGCATAACCACCAATGGTGAAAACATAGCCTGTAAGGGATCTCTTTTTATTATGATCTCCTGTAAAATAAGAATCAACATACCCGATTACTCAATCTCTATTTCTCCCAAACTGCAAACAAACATTTGCAGATCCATGCAAGTATCTGAAAATCCACTGAACCATTTTCCAATATTCTTTGCAAGGATTTGCCATGTATCTGCTAACTGCACTGACGGCATAAGATAAATCTAGTTGAGAACACACTATTGCATACATAAGAGACCTGATAGCACTAGAGTATGGAACTCGAGACATATAGTCATGATGTGCAACTTGACTGTAACTGTAACACCCCAAAAATGAGTCCCAAGATGTCACACGGTTCTTAGGGTCACAAGTGACCCCAAGCTAACCCCTCTACTGGCAAACTCATAAGCAACTGAATAAATGCATAAATTTGTATAATATCAGCGGAAGATAACTCTTCTCTGAATCTAATTAATACAAAATTAAATTCACATAATTATAACTCTACTTTTACAAATAAAAGTGAAACTAAATACACTAACTCTACTGACTGTCTATGAAGCCTCTACTAATACTGACTATAGATAGCAAGGACGTGATCCCAACTATCACTAATGAATACATAATTATAAGAAAGTAAAGAACAATTGTAAATCTAACTAAAATCCCTAAAATAGGAGGACTCATCATCTTCTGGATAGAATCTGCAACTGTCTGATTTCGGCTGCACATACTATCTTGTACCTACATTATGAGACAATGTAGCACATAGACATATATGTGGATCGGTACTTTGAGGATGTACTGAATATATGGGGGTGCAATGCAATAAGTAAACAATATCATCAATCTTTATAGAAAGTCTGCATGCTGATATAAATGACTCACATAGCTTGAGTAAAAGCTGAAATCTGAATCTCATAAATCATGTATAATGAAGCATATAGTATAAATCTCGTGAGTCATTCTATTTACTTCTAAAATCTATATTCTCCATCGTATTCTCAAAACTTGTAAGCAAGAGAAATCTTAAATTGATAGATTTCAAAACTTATACTTTTATCTCATGGAAAGTAAAACTTCTTTGAAACTCAAAGACTTAGTACTCTTTGAAACTTTAAGACTTGGGAACTCTGTGACTCTTGAAATTACATAACTTTGAACACTCAGGAGTTTCTTCTAACCGACATAAACTATGTAAGCTATTTGGAGTCCAACGTCTTGTCTTCCTAAGGAAGAAGCCTCACATTGGGGAGAGGCGTCATACTCTTGCCAGGGAGTGTAACCTCAACTTAGTGATCACTATCTCATCCTCAGGCCTATAAATCTTAGTCCTATGTTGGCACGTAGTTCTGGGGGTATGAGACCTCAGAGTTATATCCAACTCGGTGCTAAATACTACTCCCATACTCAGCTCAAAACTCTTAAGAAATCGACCTCAAATAACTTAAGGGTCTATACTGAAGATCAAAATGTATTATTTGCTTTAATGGAACATCAATGTGGATTCTAACTCTATTAGGACCAAAAAGGTCAAATATTTCTCAATAATCTCAAAGTACTCAAATCATAGGAGCTTATAGCACAGAAGTTCATAAAATTGCAATTCTTAAGTAGGGCTTAGTGGCCCATAGTTCAATCTTAAGTTAGGACTCATCACTTGTACTTAGGACTCAAAATGTAAATCTTTAATGTATCAAAATCATATTTAAACTTCATGCTCAACCATCATCTTAAAAAGCTTACAACCATCTTAATCAAGATATTGGAAAAATAACTCATAATATGAATTTCATGATTTCAACATCTCAAAATTCATGCTTTGATAACAAAACATTCATAATCATCTTAAAATCTGAAACAAATTCAGAAATAGGCACGAAAATATAAACAAAATCATTTAATTTAACTTTTAAACCATGGGAAATCACATAACCTTGTAAATAATGGTAATGGGTATAAACCCTAACTTGGTGTTCATGGAAATCATAGTAAAATTCAGAAATTTATATCTTAAAAGATGTTTTTGGGAACAAGAACACAAGGATTGTTCTTGTTCAAACCCCACATACCTTAGATTGTTAAAATTGGATGAATAACTTGCTTGCGAGATGTTATTGGAACTCTTGAATGAGGGTTCTTCGAATTCTTGCAATAAGAACTTGGAATCTTGACTTAAGTTGGAGAATTGATGGAGAAATTGAGTTTCTTGGAGGAGAAGCTTGATGAACTAGGGTTTTTGTTGAGTAATTTTTTAGAAAGATGGTATATGACGCTTGTAATGACCTTAAATTAGGTGTTTGGAAGATTTAAGTGGATTGGAAAAAGTTCAAAATACCCTTTTTAACTTCTGAACGAAACTGGAAAATATAACTGGGAGCCCAATTTTATGGGCCACCATGACGCGCCACTATCGTGGTGGCTCACTGGAAATTGATGAATAGGAATCTGAGGGTCATCACGACATGGAGCAATCTCGTTGTCCCACTGGTTAGGACCTGAAACTTCAGCACAATACGTGACAATCGCGCTAGGCTACTGGAAACTAACAATAGGGATATTACTCCTCTCCGCGACGCGCTAAGGGTCTGAATGATGGTGTTTTATGATAAGAACTTCAATTATCCATAACTTGTTTTATGGTTATTGGATTTGGGCGAATCTAATATCGTTGGAAAGATAATTAATTTCCCACATGATAAAAAGTCAAAATTAGGAGAATTCTATATGATTTAAACATTACTCACTTTAGAAGTCATTCCTCAATCTTACAGAGATGAAATTAGGCTTAAGAAATGTTCAGGGTATTACAATATCTCCCCCTTGGGAACATTCATCCTGGAATGTGGCTAGCTAGACTAAGAATACAGAGGAAAACTGAGGGTGCACAGCTGAAATAACTTGTTAAACTGATTCTACCTCATTCTAAACCTTTGAGTACTTTTGTGAGTGCATGAACTTATAATCAGAATAACCATATAGCTGAATATTTGATTAGAAAGGAGCTGAATGAGGGAAGACTATCACCTTCGACTGAACTTGTCTTTACTTATCGTAAGGAGCTAATTCATGCTGAGAGTTTAGAACTTGCTTGATGTGCTCATGGTGCGATCATACTTATAAATTTCGAAGTGATAGTTTAAGCATGCATAAATCATGAGAAAACAAGGCTAAGATTACACAATGGGTATTACACTATCTGAGCTGGAACACTTGGAAAATAAAGATCGTTCACTGAATACTTACGCACTGAATCATGACTAGATATCTGAATTCTGAAACTGATGCCTGATACATATACTGAGATGAATTCACAAATTTTCATGGTTGCGAACAACTATTTACTGGAATGACCGTACTTATGAAACTTCAGGTAGTAAGACCAGACTAGTTCGAAAAATGCAAAACTATTGAAATCTATCTGTCTGATTATTAAACTAGACTGCTAGCTATCCAAACTGAATCATACTAGATACTTATACTCAAGTGGAGTATTTCATCAACACCCTCATAGTGAGTTCTAACAATATGAGGGAGGAAAGAACTTTGGCCATGACCTGAAAAAGGCATCTGAATAAGAGATTACAATATTTCTACGACTCTATAGCTTGGAACATAGCCCCTTTAAATCATAGACTGGGATAGAATTTCTGGGCATTAGGCAACGCAACACCTTACTAGAAAGCTTATACATACTTCTAAAATATTCTCTCAACTATTACCTTCCCTTAAAGACCATACTCATTGATTCATCTTCTAATTCTCGCATGGCAGTTTTGGAGGCGAAGCACTAGATTTGGAGGAAGCCCGGAGCATGGCAGTTTTATCAAACACAATATCTCTGCTAATTATATCCTTTTTTATTTCTAAATACCAAATCTTATAACCTTTAATACCAAGATTATAACCCATAAATATGCACTTAACAGATCTAGTATCCAACTTTTCATTATCAACATGAGCATACGCAGGACACCCAAATATCCTCAAATTAGAATAACTAGCAGGAGTACCAGACCATACCTCTTGTGGAGTCTTTTTATCAATCACAACTGAGGGAGAGAGGTTAATAAAAAGACAAGTTGTGAAAGCAGCTTCAGCCCAAAAAGACTTAGATAAACCAGACTTAGAGAGCATACAACGCATCTTCTCCATTATAGTCCTATTCATTCGTTCAGCCACACCATTCTGCTGTGAAGTATGACAAATTATCAAGTGCCTCATAATTTCTTTTGACTTTCACAGAGCATTAAATTCATTAGAACAGAACTCTAGATCATTATCAGTCCAAAGGTGTTTTACCTGTTTCCCTATTTACTTTTCAATCACAATAATACACTCTTCTCCTTAGAGAACAACGCATTAAAAACTTCATCAATCATCATGGTATCACACCTATATAAAATCGTATCCCTAAAGGTCATGTATGATACAGGTAGAGAACACAATAAAATAAATCCTAGATCTTCCTCATCGTACTTAACCTCCAAAGTCTCTAAATCAGAGATAATTTCCTTAAATACTCATCCTTAGACATACGATGGTAATAAAGTCATTGCTTGAGATGCAGCTTACTTGTTAGGTTTTTGTCATACACAACGATACCAGTTTCAACCACAATGCAGCGGTTGTGGTCTCCTTCAAAACATCCTGCAAAATCTGATTAGATAAATAAAGGTAGATCTGAGATAGAGCCTTTTGATCCTTATGTTGTTTGTCCTCATTTGTCCACGATGAGGGCATCTTCTCAAACCCTAATAAAGCATCATCCAAATCCATCTGTGCGATCACAACCCACATCTTAACCAGCCATAATGAAAATCTGGTGTTATGATCCAAAAGCTAAATATCATACTTCATGGTTGCCATCCTCGAGAGAACAATACAATAGGCTTTGATACTAGTTTGTTATGAATCATCAAAAACAAAGCAAACCACAAGCAGAAAGAGAACAACAATACAAAGATTTACGTGGAAACCCTTGCGGGAAAAACCATGAGTAGAGGCAGAGAATGTTTCACTATAATGAAAGGAGAGGAGTACAATGTAGAGAGACATAATTTCTGAATACACAAAACAACCCACTAAATGCACTTATATAATATGTGCATACATATAAGTTCTAGGCCCAAAAATATAAAGGTTCATACTTTCAGGTCCGGACCAACAAAATTTGGATCACAAATCTAACATCTAAATATCCTAAAAATGCCTATACATATGCCTACAACACATCTCATGCAGTACTACCTTCACCATCGAACCAAAGCCCAACAGTTACTTCTTTACGTAGTTAATTGCAGGTGAGAGATGAGCACGCACAACTTCTTGCTGATTATGATCTTGTGGCTGGCCATTCCATCATTCATATACCTAAAAAAAAAAAAGACTAATTCGGTGAGCTACACTTACAAGTGGGACTTCAAACACAAATTGATATCAATTATATGAAAGTTTATTCATTATATTTAATTCTGCTTCTTAATTGTTAGTGCATAGTGAGTTATTATTTTCCTATTTAACTTTAATTTTATCTTAAATAGTTAAAAATATTGTACTTAATAATATAATATACACACAACAATTAGTATGTGATACACACATGCGAACAATCCTTTCAAATATGATTTTAACTTTTGGTCTTCAAAAAAAATAAAATTATCATTTACTATTTTTGATAAATAATTCTCATTAAATTATTATTTTAATATATATGACTTTAAGTTCAATTAAACTTTTATAGTAAGTTTTTCGTATTTAACTACTAAGGAAATCTATATATATATATATATATATATATATATATATAAAAGAGGATTAGAGGCATGCTGATGTGGCATGTTGATAAAGCCAGGATTGTGATTTATCTTTTTCCCATTTTTGGAGCTTTTTTCTAATTTTAATTTCTTTCTTATAATTTTCTTAATAAATTCATTCATTGTATTTACTAATAAATAAATCTATTAATTGTGTTTAATGTTACAAAGCACACAATGTCATTTATTATAAAAAAAACATCAATCTTCCTCTTCTCCCTCACAAACTACATTAGGGATTTTGATGGAGGTTATTACCAAAGAGAGATGTAGTTTCTACCTTGAAGAAATTGTTAATAGGAAATTTAGTTTATGGACCTCTCATTAATTCTGCTTTCTTCTCTTTCAATGCAGGATTACAAGGTATGATTTGACTCTTTTCTGTTTTGTTTAGTTTCTACTTATTCGGTTAATCCTTTATGAAAATGGAGTGGTTCAAATGATGCTCAATAATTTTAATTATCTTGATCACTATATGGATCATCCTCGTTTAATGAAGGTCTGCATTAAACTATCACAGAAATACTCCTTTTGTTGCACCCAGATCAATATTTATTTCTCACAACTCATAAGATTAGTAGTATGAGTCATGAGGTGAGCTTTATTTCAAGGAAAGTGATAACAACCTCCTCTTAAGTGTCTAATAGATTTTGGTTCAGAATGAGAATATATCTATGTGTACACCCATATATACAAAATTTCTAGTGCAAACCAGTTACTGTTACGTTTAGCCACCCAAACCTCTATATTGCATATGAATTTTTCTGTATGTATTTCTTGAGGGGAAGTTCAAGGTTGTACTACTTGTGAAAGATTAGAAGTTATGTGGTCAAATTTGTCTCTCTAATATGTTGTATTTTGGGTTTAATTTTCTTATTTATTTATTTCAGAATTTCAAGATTCTCAGAGCAAATCCTTGCCAACCCTTTTGGAGGTTTAGTACTGTAATGGTAAGGTTTCCACTTAATAGAACAAAAAATTTAAGGGTGTTTTCGGGTATGGTGGAAATTAGTTACTTTAAGTTACACAAAGCGATTTCTCAGCCAAAGAAAGCAATCCACTCAACCAAGTTACTTGCATCAAGTAGCTCTTCCTTGATGAATATAAGGGTGCTTTCGAGTATGGTGGAAATTAGTTACTTTAAGTTACACAAAGCGGTTTCTCATCCGAAGAAAGCAATCTGCTCAACCAAGTCGCTTGCATACAGTAGTTCTTCCTCGATCACCTCCCAGAAAAATGGTTCTATTAGGTTCCGCCGTATAAAATCAAATGTTACAAGCTCCTGTAAGCTGGATTTTAGAAAATCCCCTGATGCAAAAGCAAAGCACATTGCTTCACAGGCTTCTTCATTGAAGGTAGCTTGTGAAGAGCAGAAGTGTCAAAATCTTAGAGATCAAGATTCAATGGATATATTTAGTTGTGGCAGTTCAAGCTCAGAAGTAAAGTCGTCACCTTTATTCGACAGACCACCTGATAAAAAGTTCCACATATATGGTAATTCATAGCTTGGTTCTCGGGTTATTTCACTCTTTGAGGACTACAATGACAACATGGATGTACCTGATGAAAACATCAATGAGGATGCACCCTTCAATCATAGAGAGTATGAGAATTTCTATTTCGTCCACAAACAACTTCTTCAGATTGAAAATCAATAGTCCAGTTTATTGGATCTTCTCCAGGTACATTTCTCTACTCCTTCCCTCAGCACCCCATTGAACTTTTATTTAAATTTTGATCTCCATTTAGTTGATGCCACTTCCTGCAGTCTGCCTTATTTATGAGGAATAAATTATATTTGTGCCAATAGACGCATGCTGAGCTCACCCGGTCTCTTCTTTATTACAGGGATTTAATGGCAGCTCGCAAAGAAAAGAAAGAATAGCTCGGGATGATGAAACTGCAGGTTTTTGTCATGTCAGTAGGTTTAATGGGATTTCATTCGCTAATTGGATGCAATAGCAAACTTGAGACTTAGGTGACTATTTTTTCTTTAGCTTGATGTGAAGATTGTTCGATTATTAAAGACATACTTGTCTATTGTCTCTAATCATCACAATACTTTAAGTCTTCTTTAATATTATAAGCTGGAATAAATGTGTTGCGCGCTCATCTTCTTTTGTAGATTCTTGTTTCATGCTGCATTTTGTATCTTTTAATTCTCATTTATGAACATACTTCTCCAGAAATCAAATCTTTTGTCTATTATGGTAATATAGGCGAATTCCTATCTTTGTATTGTTATAACCCTAAAATTGTTTTCCTTGTCTATTATCTCTATTGCCGGCACAATAAGCTTTATGATTTACTTGAACTGCATGACATTTATTCTCTTCACCTTGTTTGTCTTCCCCGAGTAAAGTTAATGGCCCAGATTTAAAGAATTTTGTTCAACAATTTTCAGATGCTTCAAAAGGTATGACTCTATCCTACAAAAGTACCCATGTCCAATTGTACATTCTTTCATTTCTAATATAGAAGATGCTCTTAGACAAAAGTCAGTTATGAGAACAAAGACAGTGCATCATGTGTGCTTCCTTTTTGAATAAACTATCCTTTAGGAAATATTTTTATTTTCCTCATAATTCTCCTTAAATTAATATAAATTAGGATGAAGATAGAAATTTGAGTCAATACAATCTAGCTCTCATGATGGATTAGTCACAAATCTTATTTGATCGTCAGAAGTTCTCCATAACTCAGACATATAATTTGTTCCAGAAACTTGCAATATGTTGACTTACATTACAAGGTTGTCTTAGTTATTATTTTTCTTCAAGCAAATAGCAACTTTTATTGAGAAAAGTTGTCACTCCAGAACTTCATAGCATAATCTTAAGGCTTTTAGGATAGAGCAAATTAAACTATCAGTAAACTATTTCTTTTTGCAATAGGGCCTCATAAACTATAAAGGACAAAAGGCCATAACCGGGGTTTATGTATATCGGCTACACGAAGGTTAGCTGAATGTTGTTTAGAGAAATGTTATGATTGATTTACTTTTACTTTATGACCAGAAGAGGAAAAGAAGCACAAATCCAGGGTTTAAAGCTGAATATTACTAACATTCTGGGGTCGTTCGGTAGGGATGTAAACAAAATAATACATGTAAAAGACATGGTATTGTTTAGTTCTTTTTTTGGTTGAATTTTCAGCTTATGTGTTATAAGATATGTATTAGTTATACATCCTATTCAATATTACTCTATATATAACTAATACATATAGAACCATAGTATTAGTAATACAAGGGCCATAAGTACATGGCTAGGCGTCGTTAAAGACAGAACTACTCTTAATACATCAAACCAAACAATAGATAAGAAATAACCCCCATATAACTAATTCCAATAAAAATAATTCAATATTATTAATCCCAACACTACTATTACACTTTATTCAACACTATATTATGCACACTACCAAAAGACCCCTTTATGGTTAATTATTTAGCATAAATGCAAACTGGGTATAATATTGTACATGGAGAATTTTGTAAGAGTTTATTCTATCAGTTTCATTGCGCAAAGAACTAAAAAATATTTTAGGATACGAGATTCAGAAGGCAAGACCAATGATGAAACTGATTATACAACAAAGAGTTAATGTAACTAAATTTAATTTCACAACACTGGCAAGAGTAAAAGTAGGTGTGTAGCCAACCACAAGATCGACACAAAGCTCCTGTCCTGAAAAAACTACTCCCAATTTATTCTTCGTCTATCTTTTCTAACCATTTTTTTCTTGAATTCCTCCAATTGTCTTCACTTGATTAAAAACTTTAGAACTTTTAATAAGAAATTTAGATACCTCTACATGATAAAAATACATAAAGGTGGATTTAGATGCATTTGAAATAGGAGCATATCATGTATAGATGTGTGCATACATTCGTGGTATGTGGTTATATTCCAGTTTTGCTAATTGAGAGTAGTGTATGGGACTAATAAAGAGGAAAGAAATTGTATTGTCTAACATGCTAGAGGGTGTTTTGGTTTATCAACAAGATGTGACTGTGTAATACCGCAACGCAGATAATAGTATTATACATTCAAAATATAATATGTGAAATACTACGGTGCCTGAACTATTAAAGGGGATATCATTATACTGTATACCCTATTTATACCCAGATGCAGTCACCTATGTTATAAACATTATTCAGATATAGTCCTTCATGTTATTAGTTATATCAGTTACTAGTATGTCACGTTATCAGTATACAGACTCAGAAATTACAAAATCACGTTGTCAGTTACAGTTACGTATTTATGCATGTATTCTCAAGTTCATGTTAGACAGTAGTTAGCATTATTCATGCATGTGAACCATTGCATATAGCCTACCTCACATGTATACTCGGTATATATGTACTGACGCATTCGCGCTATAGTGCTTTCTTTTTATGTTACACCATAGGTTCAGAGACACGAGTTTCAGATCAGCAATAGATTCTAGATTCAGCAGTCAGAGTAGAAGTGAGTCCTCATCCCTCGAGGACATAAAGATTTTTTAGTATCTCATTGATTAGATTATTAGTTGGAGTTAGTTAGAGACATGTCCCATCAAATCCTTATTCAGATTCTTCAGACAGTAGAGGCTTTCAGACTAGATGCTAACTAGATATAAACTATCATGTTTTAGACTTATATTTTGTTTTGGGTATTCTATTAACTGACACAGATGTTACGTTATTCAATTATGTTCATGATCGAACCTTATGGCCTTTCAGTGCATGTTTCTGCATTATTATGTTATTTTATGCAGTATACAGGTACAGATATCAGTCATGGGTTATCTTATGGTCCTTCGAGATCATGAGCATTGTGTATCATTTTGATTCAGCAAATTGGGTCATTGCAGTAAGTAAGCCCAACACCTAAAAACTTATAGATATGGAAAAAGAAAGAATGCAACCCAATATGAGACTTTATAAGAAAGTTGGGCCATAATATAGTATGAACAATATCTAAATCTGAACAAAATATAACTTATATCCAAAAAATTTAATTTCATGAATAAAGATCGATAATATTGAATAAGAATATAAAAAATATATGTCTTTCTCTAAATCATAAAATAAAGGCATGATATATAAATGAAAAATAGAATCAATTCGTAAATGAGGAGCTTACCTGTCCTCCAAATAAACTTCACTCAACATACGATCTCACGCTCCGTGGGTCAAACTTAAACTATGATCTGCACTAAAAGGTTATATAGAAAGTAGGAGTGAGTACAGTCCACTGTACCCAATAGGTATCATAGGTCAACTGAGAAAAACAGAAAACAAAATAAGTAAAGAATACAATAAGCATACTTCCACCTACATACAAAAATGGTCCCAACCTTGGATCAAATTGTATCTCTTAACAATTCTACAAGTATAATATCTATATAATAATAACAACACATGAATTTATAATAAAAGGCTATAGACACGGCAACAAACACATAAATAGAAGTATGAATGATGCAATGCAATATACACATAAATAGAAATATGAATTATGCAATTCAATGTACTAGGGGTAATGATGAAGTAAGACATCACATGGCATGGTATACACCTTCTGCGTATAAGCTTCCAGGATAGGACCCGTGGTGGGTTTGGAAGCCATATACTTTTAGAATCTCAATCTCATATATCAATTCAACCCTGTAGGCAAAATCTTTGATCAAAGATCTTATAAAGTTTTTCATTTTCTTCAAATATCGGCGTTTCTTTTTGGCACCAATTCCATGTATATGGATGAATGAAATAAGGATGCATGCTATTAACCAAAATAATATCATATAATGAATCAAGTAATGACGGTATAAAATGAGCTCAAGTCATATAAATATCTCAATAAATTAGGACATAAGTCATTGGATGATATCATAGTATTGAATAGTCATATAAGACGTCAATAATATCCATTCAAGCCCATATTCAGGCACCACACTGGAGATAAATAGAAAATAATACTCAAACAAGACTAATACCATTCTCATTAGGGTATCACCATAATAATCATCTCTCAAGTCAAATATAATGTTCACACAATCCCCCACCCAACCATCACTAAAATACAAGAAAGCCTTCTCGCGGGCAACACGGTAAAATAACTATCTCATAATATGATTCAATAGTAAAATCCCTAACCTATGGCATTTTTTACATGAATGGTCAAATACCCAAGCTATTTTGTATATAATTAAGTCATAACCTACCTCTAAAATCCTAAACACAGGCCTTGACCCTTCATCATAGAGCCTTTCCTTTATGTGCAACTTTAGACTGAACCAAATTAATCAAAAACATAATCTACGTGTCAAAAGCAGTCTAACAATACCCATATAGGCTACTTTTATTTTGGGTCCAAAAATAGTTTAAAAATTGGTCCCAAAGGTAAAGGAGTAAAACCAAAATTTTATTTAAGAATCAAGCTTCCCAAATCTCAAGGATCCTAAATATGAAAACCCATCAAAAAAAGTTGAAATTATTGGAAATCTATTTTCTCACCTTATTGAGTAATACCCTAAAATTCCATATTTAAAATCCAAGTTTTGGAGTACTTTTTGAGATAAAATCAACGAATAATGATTGAAATCATGTTTAGAAGCTTACCCATATATTTTGGATGAAAATCCCTTTTAAAATCAACTTTCCCAGCGTCTCAGAATCCAACAATAGTAAAATTTGAGAAAATAAAAAATTTATATTGTTCAAGTTAATTGTACCTCATGGTCACAATCCCCCACTTCACATTTATTGTAATACCCCGCATGTTTTTAAGTTAGGAAGTGAATAAGTATTCCTACGTATGAAATCTCCTATCCTGTGATTCATACTTGAGTACATGACTTACAATGAATATTCTAGTAATAGGATAGCTTATGATGCATTAAGCATGATCATATGAGTAACTTAAGGTAATACAAGCTAAGAGTTTTTGAATCCATCAAGTTTTAGTGTTTGATTTTACAAGGGTCATATTTGAACGAGTATAACTCGATGTTAATATGGTATTTTGGCTGATTTAGACCCACCAAATTGTAGATAATCAAATTATCTTTCCAATGATACCAATTTTGCCTTAATCCAATACCCGAGCAAAAAGTTATGCCCATTTTCGTGAGAGGCAGAGTAAGGATAGACGATTGGTTAGGCGCCGCCCAACCAAACATAGGCGATTGGTTAGGCGACACCTAAACTAGATTAGTAAATCACTTGGGAGCCGCCTAAGTCAGTTCTAGGTGCCAAAAACACTCCGTTTTGAGTTATTTTAAGGGTAATTAAGTCTTTTAACACTCCTTACACGTCCCTAAACTTAACCCTACGAAATATATAGCTTCTAAACATATTACCACCCTATTATCATCTCAAAGCTCATCATCCAAGAGCGCTAAAAGAGAAAAAAAACAACTAGGGTTGTGTAACTAAGCTTGAAGATCCGATTTCAAGGAAATTCCTTCGTCAATCATCAAGAATCTTCCTTCTAAGGTATGCGTGAGTTGATTCATGGACTCCTTTCGTCCATTAAGCTCAAGAACCATCTTCTAAATTTTGTATTATGATGTTTATGTTGTTGGTGCTTGATGTTCATGCGGTTGGAGTTTGATGATGCCTAAGATGGGATATTTGTACGTTTATTGTGAGGATATGGTGGTATTTAACGTATAAATATGTGAAATTGGTGGTTGAATATTTGTAATCTTGATGAATCCACCTATGCCTAAGATGTGCATGTAAGGTGTTTGTGAAAATACCTAAGGGAATAGAAATCATGCTTTTATGACATAATAAGTCCTAAATGACTATTCCAGGTTCTAAGTTTATGTTCAACGTGATCCCCATGCTATTGTCTTGAATTGAAGAAGTTGTACGAGATGCTCATGATATTGTTTTGATATGGAATTACCATGTTATTGACGCCATAGAAGTATATACATGTTGTGTGCATTCCCGATCATGTGATAGTTTGTTAAGAATCATTCTTATTATGAAATCCTTACTTATGATATTGTGAGTTGTGGACTCAAATCTTGTGATTAAGTCATGTCATGTGTGTTAGTTTCCTCCTATCGAGTCCTGGGGGTACTTGTACCCGAAAACTATAGTTGTGTTCCTAGAGCCATGTCATGTTTCACGATATCCAAACTCAAGCTATGATTCCATAGACTTCAGTCAGTCATGTGACTCAGGAAAACCTCATGATCTTAGTCAGTTGTCAGATATCAGTAACATTCTGCCAGTCAATGGAATTCAGTAAGATTAAGTCATGCACAGTCAGTTATTCATGTCTAGTCCCTCCAGATGGGAGTAGAGGTTAGTACCAAGTGAACCCAAGATGGGAGCTCACCCGCCAGTTCAGGGTGTGATTTTAGTAGTCATCCTTGTGTTCCAGAACTACGTAGCCAGCATAGGTTGAGACATCTTAACCCATCTGATTAGGGTTGATGAGGTGGCTTAACCCATCAGTTTAGGGTTCCCACCGTTCTCATTGAGTACCCACCAGATAAGGGTTACTCACAGGCTGTCCTTACCCGTGGCACGGTATTGACACCCCTCCAATCGGGGTGGAGATTGGACCCCAGCTTAATCATAACGGCATACATGGGGCATGTCGGTTAAACACTACTTCCCACAGTTTCAGTATCAGTCTCAATAAAAGAACTCAGGGCGTTCTTCATATTTTAGTATATACAGAACTATCAGATACAGTCGTCCATTTTCTCAGTTTCAGTATCAGTCATGACAGTTATCAGTAAACCATGTATTAGCTTACAGGTCATGCTATCACGTATTCACGGTCCCAGTTTCTATATATGTGTGTTTGCACTCCCACGTTCATATTAGTCAGTCAGTGTTGTTCATGCATGAAACCCTTTATGTTCAGCCTACCTTCC
Organism: Capsicum baccatum var. pendulum; assembly: GCA_030864225.1. Taxonomy (NCBI): domain Eukaryota; kingdom Viridiplantae; phylum Streptophyta; class Magnoliopsida; order Solanales; family Solanaceae; genus Capsicum; species Capsicum baccatum. Next base: position 142,683,403 of record CM061552.1, read on the forward strand.
TCGTATACTCAGTACTCCAGTTGTACTGACGCATTTGCGCTATGGTGCTTTCTTTTCATGTTACACCATAGGTTCCGAGACACGAGCTCCAGCCCAGTAGTAGCGGTAGCATTCCAGTCCCAAAGACATAGTGAGTCCTCGTTGATTCAAAGACAATATATTTGATACATTTATTTATTTCTTCAGTTCAGTTTTACGGAGTTAGTTGGAGACATATTCCTTCAACTCCTTATTCAGATAGTTTAGAGGCTTTCAGATTTACGTTCAGATTTACGTTCAGACTTAGCTTTCAGATTGAGTTGTTTTGGGCATTTTCACCCATATGATTTTATTTAGTTGAACCTTATGGCCTTACAGTTCTATGTATTCCGCATTATTATATCATGATTTGCAGTTTACAGGTACAGATATCAGTCATGGGTTAGCTTGTGGTCCCTCGGGGTCATGAGCACCATGTAGCATTCTGGTTCAGCGAATCGGGGTGTTACATTTATGAGGGTTAATACTGACCTAGACTAAATTATCCATTGCAATCATACAAGGTCGGCCTCACGATCCAGATGAAGAATTCGGCCCAGTCCACTAGAATTACCCTTCATGATCACAGTGCCCTATCATGTGATCATGATGAAGGTGATTAACGAAGCTCATGATTGTGACACATGTACATGTAATATACTAAGTAAAATGATGAAAATCCTCTAAACAAAGCCTCGAGATTTATTTGTACACCATTGAATTAAATCTATAATGCTACTAGGCTAATTTGTTGTTTCGACCCAAAGAAACAACAATATTTATCAAAAGAGTTCATTTTCAAATAGTTAACCTCTGTGACCCCATGTGTAATTTGTCAAAACTCAATATAAAGGCTGGAACTGAACTAACTATGCTACTAACCTAAAATCAATATTTCAAATCTAGTATAACTGACAGAATCACCATCCAATGCTTGAATCAAAAAGTATTGACAAAGGTAAATTCTAGCTACTTTTAAGGCTTCTCAAAAGTACCAACTCACTCAACTCATACCTGAATGCTTCACGGACCGTGCCAACCATTTCCACAACTCATAGATTTTAGATAGTAATGATTAGGGAAGATAAAATGGTAAAAATATCAAAAAAAACTGAAAATCACAGCAAGGTTGTTACACTAAGGGGTCGTTTCGTAGAGTGCATAAGAACAATGCTAAATAGGGTGTATTGGGGATGTTTGCATTAGTAATGTTGGTATTATTTATGCTTGCATTAGTTATGCCGGCATTTTTTTCTTATACATTGTTTGGTTTGATATATTAGAAATATATGTCTGATATAATTTTTATAAAAAAAATACTTATTAACAAAACTACCCTCGATACTTTTTTAGTCTGTTCCTAATGAATTGAGGCCCTCAATATTCAAACCCTCCACCAATTCCTCAAACAAATCAATAAATTCAATACCCAAACCCTTCTTCTCTTGATTCATAATGATACGGTTATGGCTACCCCTACATGTACACGGCCTTTCACACGAAGCCAAGCGCGGGAGTTACAAACACTCCAAGCCTTGTTCATGCAAATGGCCGTGTGTGAGTTGTTGGCCGAACCAACTAAGGGTCTCAACGTCCTTATGTGTGAGGAGGGGCCTAAAGTGTAATAAATTAAGTCTTCAAGGAGGCCACAACCAAGCAAGGGCGTCTTGGTCTTTTTGCTCATTTTTGTTGTAGTATAAATAGAAGGTGATAGAGAGTTATTCATTAGTCTATTTTGAAATCTGAAAATTGTAACCTAAAGATAACATTTCACTCTCTTCTTCTTCCACAAGAAGCCGGTTCTAGATCTCACAAGGAGAGGAATCCTTGTGTTGTCTCTTTGGCTAGAAACAAAGGTTTTGAGGTAGTTTGAGTGCCTCTTGGTCTTTGTAAGAACTTGGTGTTAATATTCATTAGGCTTAGGGTCCTCTCATGTTGTTAGGGTTCTTAGTTTCTTGAATATTGTATGTCAAGTTATTTATCTTCCATTATCTTGTTGTTGTTGTGTTGCTTTTCTTAACTTGAAAGTCTAGGGAAGCCGTGTGGGGCTTGTTTCGATTCCCTAGCATTGTTGCATCTCTTGTTGTTCTCGGATTGAGACTTAAAACCAAAAACTATCACTTGTGTTGTAAGCTAAAAACCGAAAACTAAAAGTTGTAGTCTTGTGGTTGTTGGTTGAAATCCGAAACTCTTGTTGTTGTTGTTGGATCTTGCATCATTTGGTATCAAAGCAAGACCGGTTGTGTTCTCACATAACCCATCTTGGGCTAGTAGCTCTCGGTTTAACCAAACTACACCAAGAAGAAATTCTGAAATTCTGAAATTTCTGTCCACTAAAGTTGAAACCGAGAAAGGTGTTGCACACTTAGATCTAGGTGACATTTTGCTTGTTTAGTGAGTTTCTAGTGTTGGTTTCTTTCTCACCAACACTAAGGTGTCTAGATCCAAGGTTGAGCTTGAAAAGTTGCATGTTGTAAGGTGGCCGAAAGTTGAATGTTATTGATGACCATAGAAAAATCGGTGGATGTGTGATAATGTGCTAAGAAGGTGTTGAAGTTTGTGAAGTGTTCATCTCTTGAACTTGTGCATATTGTTCCTCTTGTTGAGTGTTCATCTTGTTGTGTGTTCAAGTGGTAGACTTATAAAGTTGATTGTGAAAGACTTGCACCCATCACTTTGTAGCCTTGTTAATCACTTCCCTTAAATCAAGGAGCCTTGTCTTGTGGAAATTGTCAACCAAACTCACTTTCTTGAGATTGAACAAAAGTCAAGACTTCAAATTTTTAAAGTTTTCCCACCAAAAACACTTTTCAATTTCTCCCAAGTTGTGTGAATATTAATTCAAGACAAAAAAAAAAAAATAATATACCCAAATCCGAAAGAGAAAAGAACGTGTGGGACCATTGCATGCTACCATGTCACTCTAAGCTCAACTTAGGATATGTTCTTTGTTGCTAATTGATTGATTCTTGGTTTCCCTTATTTGGACTTAGAACTAATTAACAAACTAGTAATTTCCACTAGGTTGTCAATTAGTTCCTTGAGCCGTCTATTCGTGTCAACGATTACTTGTGTGCTTTTATTCGTTTGAATGAGTTGCTAATTTTGGTTCTAGTCCGGCAAGAATTCTTTGAGTCTTCAAACAAGAATCCATTCCGACTAAGAGCTTACTCAAACCTTGTAAATCTCACGGTTACTAGCCAATTATACAACACTTGTGAGACCCGAACTTGTGGTGACTAAGCGGCTAATACCTTGACGATGGAAGGAACAACATCTCATAATCCGGATACTAATGCACTTGATTCAATGAGGGCCACTCTTGAGGCCGTTACTCGGACACTTGAAAGAATGAACTCGGAGTTTGGGGCCGTGAGAGGGGATTTGGCAGCCATAAGGGGGGAAGTATCGACTATTAGTGGGAGACTAGATCAAGTGGAGAGTCAAAGGAACTCTCGACCATCGACTCCTCTACATGTCTCTACCAATGGCCATGACCGGACATCCTCCGCAACCATTACTCCCGAAATGGTCCACCAAATGTTAAACGCACCTCAAGCTCCACAAAATGCCACCAACCAATCTACCACTTTTCCTCCAACCCGAGACTCCACTAGACCACCACATTTCCAAACTCCTCCAATTCCACATGAAGGATTTGGACGCCAAGCTCCACCACTAAATCCGCACCCTCCTTTCCAAGCTCCACTAAACCAAAGGCCACAAATTCCAATTCCTACGAATCAAAATGGCCAAGGCCGACCAGCCCACTTTGATGGATACGGTAGAGAGGAGTATGATGGCGAGGGAGCCTATGATGATGCTTATATGAGGGAGGAGGAGTTGAGAGGGGGCCGGGGGGAACCGAGATGATACCGGGGGTATGGAGATAGGGGAAACCGACACCAAGAGAGAGACGTAGGCATCAACACCATCAAATTGAGCCTACCTATCTTTAAGGGTGAAAGTGATCCCGAGGCCTACTTAACTTGGGAATCGGCTTGTGACAAGGTCTTCCAAGTTAATGACATCTCGGAAGAAAAGAAGAGTTGCTATGCTATAGCTCACCTCGAGGGCTATGCTAACACTTGGTGGGAGTATGTGAAGCGATTTGGTAATGAATTGGTTGATGGGCAGCCACCACCTTGGTTTCGGCTGAGGTATTTGATGAGACAACGCTATCTTCCCGAGAGATACCGGCATGAGTTGCTTGCTAGATTATATGGCTTGCGGCAAGGGGGCAAGAGTGTGATGGCTTACTTTGACGAGTTCCAACAACTCATGTTGAAACTTGATCACCGTGGGGAACAAATCAGCCACGACATCATCCGGTTCAAGTGTGGGTTGAACAAAGAAATTTCTACTCACTTAACCCTTCATCGGTTTGAGACTATTGATGGTATATTCCAAGCGGCCCTCGAAATTGAGAGGGAACTCAAGGAGAGATCAACCTTCAAGGCGAGGATCCAACCCCCTCGGGTTGGACCAAAAACAAGGACCAAGCCGGTCCTATGAAGCTGCCCGAACCCAAAATAGCTCCTAAGTTTCCTCCGAAGCCGGAGGCTCACAAGTACCCCAACCCAAAGGGGTTCCAATGTTTCAAGTGCCAAGGTTGGGGGCATAAGGCAAATGAATGTCCGAACCGGCGTAATGTGATCCTACGGGAAGGGAAGGTATACTACCTTGGTGAGGAGGTGGTGTCCGAAAGGGGGAGATTGAGGCCGAGCCTCAAGATGGAGAGGAAGCCGAGCATGAACCGGATGAGGTAGGAGTAGATGATGGTGAAGATGTCTATCCTCAAGAAGGGGAATGTGTGGTTCCGAACTTTGTGGTTAGGCGCGTTATGATTAGTAAGGCAGTAGATGACCCGAGCCAAAGGGAAAATCTATTCCATACTAAGTGCCTTGTAAAGGAAAGTGTGTGCACCTTGGTAATTGATAGTGGTAGTTGTACCAATGTTGCGAGCCATGCTATGGTGAATTTTCTGAAGCTACCGACCACACCACACACTAGTCCATACAAGCTCCAATGGTTGAATGATTGTGGTGAGTTGAAGGTCACACGGCAATGTGTGATTAGATTTAAGGTGGGCAACTACCACGATGAAGTACTTTGTGACGTGATTCCAATGCAAGCATGTCACTTGTTGTTGGGTAGACCTTGGCAATATGATAGGTCTACTAAACACGATGGGAGGACCAACCGGTACACGCTCGAGAAGGATGGCCGAAGGGTCACACTTCACCCTCTTTCACCCTCCCAAGTGAATGCGTGGTACCAAAAGATGAGAGAATTGAAAGGGAAAGGGGGAGAACCCGAGAAGGGAGAAAAAGGAAGGGAGGCCGTAGGTGAGGAGGTAGGCACATCCGAGGCTATCTCAACGCCAATGGAAAGGGAAAACGTAGTGATGTTGGCTAGGAGGAAGGAACTTTTCATGGACCATGATGAAAACAAGCCAATGCTACTTTTGGCCCATTGCTTTAACACTAACCCCACTAATCCTTGTATTTCTCCTTTGATTTCTCATGTGTTGCAGGATTATGAGGATGTATTTCCTAAAGAACTTCCGCAAGGATTGCCCCCACTTCGGGGAATTGAGCATCAAATTGACTTTGTGCCGGGCTCACAATTGCCAAATAAGCCGGCTTACAGGAGCAACCCTACGGACACCAAAGAATTGCAACATCAAGTTGAGGAACTCCTCAACAAAGGTTACATCAAGGAGAGCATGAGTCCATGCGCGGTTCCGGTGCTACTAGTGCCTAAGAAGGATGGAACTTGGCGCATGTGTGTGGACTGCCGAGCCATCAATAAGATTACGGTAAAATATCGTCACCCTATCCCTAGGTTAGATGATATGTTGGATGAATTGAATGGTTCGTGTTTATTTTCCAAAATTGATTTAAGGAGTGGCTATCACCAAATAAGGATGCAACCCGGTGATGAATGGAAAACCGCCTTCAAGACTAAGTTCGGTCTCTATGAATGGATGGTTATGCCATTCGGCCTAACAAATGCTCCAAGTACTTTCATGCGGCTAATGAATCATGTGATGAAGCCATTTATTGGAAAGTTTGTGGTAGTTTACTTTGATGATGTGTTGGTATATAGTAAGTCTATTGATGACCATACAATGCATTTAAGGTGTATGTTTGATGTACTCCGAAAGGAGAAGCTGTATGCCAACATGGAGAAGTGTTCTTTTGGTGTTGATAAAGTTGTATTCTTGGGTTTTGTTGTTAGCTCAAAGGGCGTGGAAGTGGACGACTCCAAGATAGACTCTATACGAAGTTGGCCGACCCCTAAAACTATTGGAGAAATCCGAAGTTTCCACGGGTTGGCAAGCTTTTATAGGAGGTTTGTCAAAGGATTTAGTTCCATAGCCGCCCCCTTAACCGAGGTAATTAGAAGGGACGGACCCTTCAAATGGGGTGAAGAGCAAGCTAAGGCTTTCGAGTCCTTGAAGGCTATGCTCATCTCGGCGCCTTTATTGCAATTACCCGATTTTGATAAAATGTTTGAGGTAGAGTGTGATGCTAGTAAGGTCGGCATCGGGGCTGTTTTGATGCAAGAATGTAAGCCCGTGGCCTATTTCAGTGAAAAGCTCAAAGGGGCAACTCTTAATTATTCGACTTACGACTTGGAGTTGTACGCCCTTGTTAGAGCTTTGGGAAATTGGCAACACTATTTGTGGCCTAAGGAGTTTGTGATACGAACGGATCATGAATTGTTGAAACACCTTAAGAGCCAAGACAAGCTGAATAGGCGTCATGCTAAGTGGATTGAGTTCATCGAAACTTTCCCCTATGTAATTCATTACAAAAGGGGAAAGGAAAATGTCGTTGCCGATGCCTTGTCCCGGAATCATGTGCTTGTTGCTACCTTGTCGTCGAAGTTAATGGGTTTTGAGAGCTTGCGGATGTTGTATCCCGAGGATCCAACCTTTGCTCCTATTTTTAGGGAATGCGAAGAGTGGGGAAGGGACCGTTGGCTTAAGGAAAATAATCATTCCTCCTACTCTCGGTTCGAGGGATATTTGTTCAAAGGAAGGAGGTTATGTGTTCCTTCTAGTTCTTGGAGGGAATTGCTTGTGAGGGAGGCCCACGATGGGGGCCTCATGGGTCATTTTGGGGTAGACAAGACCCTCGGAATCCTAGAGGAGAACTTCTATTGGCCAAATATGCGCAAAGATGTCACAAAAATTTGTAGTCAATGTGCGGCCTGCCGGAGTGCTAAATCTCGCCTCCGACCTCAAGGATTATACACCCCGCTCCCTACTCCCCTTAGACCTTGGCTGGACATATCGATGGATTTCGTCTTGGGGCTGCCAAGGACTAGAAAGGGTCGATTTAGTATTTTTGTGGTTGTCGATAGATTTTCAAAAATGGCTCATTTTATTCCATGTGTAAAAACCGAGGATGCTCCTAGTGTAGCTTCATTATTTGTAGAACACGTTGTAAAGCTTCACGGAGTACCAAGGACCATTGTGAGTGATAGGGACTCCAAGTTCCTAAGCCTCTTTTGGAAGTCCATGTGGGGTAGGCTTGGCACGAAGTTACTTTTCTCCACGTCTTGCCACCCGCAAACCGATGGCCAAACGAAGGTAGTAAATAGAACCCTCGGGTCTATGCTACGCTCCATGGTTAAAGGTAAATTGACTTCATGGGAAGAACACCTACCCTTGGTAGAATTTGCATACAATCGGGTAATACATTCGAGTACGGGAATGACTCCCTTTGAATGTGTTTACGGCCTAAACCCCCTTACCCCTTTAGATCTCACTCCTTTGCCTAGTGATCTCATGACCAGCTTAGATGGGAATAAAAGAGCCGAGGCCATGAAAAAGATGCATGAAGCAGTGCGGATCAAGCTTGAAAGGAAGAACCAAGAGGTTGCAAAACGGGCAAACAAGGGGAGAAGGAAGCTAGTGCTTGAACCCGGAGATTGGGTGTGGGTGCACCTTCGAAAGGATCGCTTTTACCCCTTTAGATCTCACTCCTTTGCCTAGTGATCTCATGACCAGCTTAGATGGGAATAAAAGAGCCGAGGCCATGAAAAAGATGCATGAAGCAGTGCGGATCAAGCTTGAAAGGAAGAACCAAGAGGTTGCAAAACGGGCAAACAAGGGGAGAAGGAAGCTAGTGCTTGAACCCGGAGATTGGGTGTGGGTGCACCTTCGAAAGGATCGCTTTCCAGCTCAAAGGAAGTCTAAGTTGCTGCCAAGAGGTGATGGTACTTTCCAAGTACTCGAGAGGATCAATGACAACGCCTATAAGATTGACCTACCACCGGAATATCAAGTGCACAACACCTTCAACGTCGGAGATCTCTCCCTCGTGGATGCGGTTGAAGATGATCACGTGCCGAATTTGAGGTCAAATTCCTCTCAAGATGGAGAGGATGATACGGTTATGGCTACCCCTACATGTACACGGCCTTTCACACGAAGCCAAGCGCGGGAGTTACAAACACTCCAAGCCTTGTTCATGCAAATGGCCGTGTGTGAGTTGTTGGCCGAACCAACTAAGGGTCTCAACGTCCTTATGTGTGAGGAGGGGCCTAAAGTGTAATAAATTAAGTCTTCAAGGAGGCCACAACCAAGCAAGGGCGTCTTGGTCTTTTTGCTCATTTTTGTTGTAGTATAAATAGAAGGTGATAGAGAGTTATTCATTAGTCTATTTTGAAATCTGAAAATTGTAACCTAAAGATAACATTTCACTCTCTTCTTCTTCCACAAGAAGCCGGTTCTAGATCTCACAAGGAGAGGAATCCTTGTGTTGTCTCTTTGGCTAGAAACAAAGGTTTTGAGGTAGTTTGAGTGCCTCTTGGTCTTTGTAAGAACTTGGTGTTAATATTCATTAGGCTTAGGGTCCTCTCATGTTGTTAGGGTTCTTAGTTTCTTGAATATTGTATGTCAAGTTATTTATCTTCCATTATCTTGTTGTTGTTGTGTTGCTTTTCTTAACTTGAAAGTCTAGGGAAGCCGTGTGGGGCTTGTTTCGATTCCCTAGCATTGTTGCATCTCTTGTTGTTCTCGGATTGAGACTTAAAACCAAAAACTATCACTTGTGTTGTAAGCTAAAAACCAAAAACTAAAAGTTGTAGTCTTGTGGTTGTTGGTTGAAATCCGAAACTCTTGTTGTTGTTGTTGGATCTTGCATCACATAACCTCCAAAAACAACAACAACAATAAAAATGAAGAACCCAATTTTAAATCTGTCATGACCCAAAAACAAAGGGTCATGATGGCATTTATTGCGGAAAGCCTTGACAAGTAACCCTATAACCAAACTGATATGAAATGAGGAATCAATACGAAAACCCAAGGCAAGACTCCTAGAATAGAGTCGAACCACACACATATATAGTAAATGCAGAGATACATAGTAAAGATACTATTTAATACCTCAAACATGGTGTCACAGTGTAATTACTATTAAATACATCTCAAATGCCAAGGATACAATGATAGTCCAAAAAGGATCAAAATCTATCACAAAATACTAAGACATAAAAATAACAGGAAGAGGTAGTAGTCCAACTCTTGAAGCATAGGACGTCCGCTACATCAAATATAGGCGCACTCGTACGTGGATCTACATCAAACGAGATCAATAGGTATGAGTACGGACCACTTGTACATATTAGGTATCATAGGCAGACTAAGTAAAAAAGTAAATGAAGCACATAAACATAAATTGTGGGCACGTCACCTGCAATAGAAAATGTCCCAAATGGTAGCCCACAACGTCTCCACTAATAGTTCAACTATATACATATTAAAAAAATATAGGAGAGGTAAAGAAGAACAAATATACACATAAAAAAATACAAGAATAAGAATATAGGACAAATGGACAGGTATCAAGTCAATGATGGAAACACAATTATAGAATAAGCACAATATATGGAGTGCAATGAAGATAATGATGATGGTGTGATACAAGAGGCTGTTGCACAACCTCTATATCACCTACCGAGCTATGTCTTAAGGTAGGACCCATGGGGGATTCATCAACCCATATATAACAAATATCCAATACCAATATCTATAACTCCTCTCTGACACATTCATCGGTAAAGGGTTTCTAAAGATGTCTGATTTTTTGTCAGAATAAGCCAGTGTTTCTAGTATTTACACGGTGGTACCAATGTTTCATGAATGAATATAATATGAGGACGTAATGCTCACAGCCAACCAACATGAGAAAATTAAATATCCAACCAATATACCAACTAGGTAAGCAAAAATCCACTCAAATCAACCAATAATCCATGATCCAATATAATCCAGAAACCATCAAGTGAAATATGTGAGAAAATTCATTGATACCACATGAATCCCAAAATATAGGCTTTTTCCCAAAAAAAAAGTACAATTAACATACATATATCAAATACCAGACTACTACATCATATAAGACCCCACACAGTCACACTTAGAAAATAATATCTCAAAACGACATAGTATTATCCACATAGGTCCCCACACGAGCACATAAATTGCTAAAACAAATTTTCCAGGATACTGCCCCATAATATAGCATTATTTTACATTATGATTAAGTACCCAGCCCAGTTTGAAGAAAGTTAAGTTATAACCTACCTTGAATGCCAAAAATCAATCAAAATGCCTTTTATCCAATGCTTTACTCTCATGAACGAACCCAAAATCAACTAAAACATACAAATATAGAGTCTACGCATCAAAAAAAAAGGCCAACGATACCCATATTGCCCACTTTCGAATTGGGGTCAGAACGGACCCCCAAATTAAGTTATTGAAAAAGAAGAGTAAAATTGGAATTTTTGTCCAAAAACATTCTTCCCAAGATTAAAGGAGCTCATAGGAGAAAACCCAATCTAAAACAGAGTGAAATTGGGGTTTGAATCGATGAAATGATATCCCGGGCAAAAATTCCCAAATTCCCCCTTTAAATTCAAGTTTAAATAAGATTTAAATGATAGAATCGAAGAACAGTAACTGGAATCAGGATTTGGAGCTTACCCAAACTTAAAATGGAAGAAATGCTCAAAAACTCAAACCCCAAATATCAAGTCTCGAAAATGGTATAAAAATCTCAAAAAAGTGAAAATAAACTACCCAAGCATCGCCTAAGTTACACCAGATTGCTTAGGTAGGTATCTCTTAAGTGACCAGGCATCGCTTAAGCGAATACTGCCTTATCGCGTATGTGGCATGGTTGTCGTTTAAGTTACAGGCGTCTGGCATGCTAGTGTCGCATAAGCGACCAGGCAATCACTTAAGCAGCTATCACATAAACGAGCCTAATGTCGCTTAGGCGATACTTTGGCTGTTAGGCCAAGTCGCTTAAGCGACCAAAGCATTTCTTAAGAGAGTGCACCAGTTGAGTGGTGCACTAGATGGAGACTTGGAGAATTCCAAGTCTCCACAGCCTCTCGGAATTCATCCAAAATCCAAAGCACATAAACAAACTATGGTACCCAATTAAATTCAACGCTCCAGACTCAATAGAGATATCAATTTTTTGAAAAAATGTCATTTTCACAAAATTGAACACTGAAACCTAATTTTATAATTTTCTAAATTGAGGTTCAAAATAAGAAATAAAAGCCATAAAACCATACCAAAAGTGTTACCAACCTAAAATCAATGTTTTGAATTTGTTGGCGTAGTTTGTTTTGCCATCTGATGCACGAATCAAAAGATGTCGATCAAACTCAACTAATAAGCCTTTAAGACTAACAAAACAACAATCTCGCATAAACCACACTATTTCAATGGGAACCATTCCAATCATTCCCACACCATAGAATTACTACAATGCAACCACGAGGTTGGTAAAATGGTCAAATTTTACAAAAATAAATATTTCACACAAATCACCAAAAACATCAAGTTGTTACATCATCCACCACTACGAATCTAGTTCATCGTCGAACTAAGGGCAATAAAAATAATTGAATCACTGAAAAGCTGGGGATAACTACTATGAATCATAAACTCGACCTCCCAAGTAGACTCATCTACAAATCGGTGTCTCCACTGGACATTAACCACTGGAATAACTCCAGAATGCAACCATCTAACATCCCTAGCTATTATAGAGACAAGCTCCTCAACCAAAGACAATCGCTCATCTAACTGGACTGAATCCCAACGAATGACATGAGACTCATCTAGAATGTAACGTTGAAGCATAGAAATATGAAAAACTAGATGAGTAACTGATAAATATGGAGGCAATGCTAACTCATATGCCACATCCCTAAGAGTCTGAAGGATCTCAAAAAGTTTAATATACCTAAGGCTAAGCTTGTCTCTCTGCCCAATTCTCATTACACCTTTCATAGGTAAAACACGAAGAAAGACACGATAACCAGCACAGAATTTTAAGGCATGAAGTCTATGATTCGCATAGCACTTCTTCATACTCTAAGCCGCTCAAAGTCTATCCTGAATGACCTAAAATCTATCCCAAGACTCATGAAGCAAGTCAATAACTTAAGGTATAATCTCAAAAACATCAAATCAACCAACTAAAGAGTGCAATGCCTACCATACAAAACCTCAAATGGATCCATTTTAATACTATAATGGTAGCTATTATTATACGCGAACTCTACCAAGGCTATATATTGCTCCCACTAACCACCAAAGAATATCACATAAGTGCGGATCATTTCCTCCAAAACTTGAATAGTTCGCTCTGACTGGCCATCAGTCTGGGGGTGAAAAGTTGTACTAAGATCAACCCGAGTACCCAAATCCTCCTGAAACATCTTCTAGAAGGATATGTGAACATGAAACCTCGATCTGAGATGATATTCACTGGCACACCATGAAGATGAACTATTTTGTAAATATAAACACGAGCCAACCTCGCAACACTAAAAAAACCTGAATCAAAATAAATTAAGTGGATTTGGTCAACTAATCCATGATGACCCAAACACAGTCAGAACTATGAGAAGTATGAGGCAACCCGATTACAAAGTCTATAGTGATTTATTCCTATTTTTATTCGAGTATGGGTAACCTCTGAAGCAAACTACCAAATCTCAAATACTTGGCTTTTACCTGCTGGCAGCATAGGCAATGAGCTATAAAATCTACTATATCCTTCCTCATACCACCCCACTATTAATATTATCTCAATTCACGGTACATCATAGCCACTCTTTGATAAATAGAGTACCTGGAATAATGAACCTCTTCAAAAATCAATCTAATCCAATCACCCACTCTCGACACACAAACATGGCCTTTAATTTTCAAAATACTATTTGAACCAACTGAGGCTTCTTTATCCTCACCACTCAACACCTTATTCCAAATCACTCTCAACCCAACATCATCAAACTTATGAGCCTTAATCTGCTCCATCAAAGAAGACCTACCTCCACAAATGCCAGAGCACACCTAAGTGTAGAAATATCAAGCCTAACTATCTGGTAAGCCAATGACTGAACATCCAAGGCCAGAGGTCTTTCCTAAGTCAAAAGATGTTCCAAGCTACCTATGCTAGTCGACTTTTGGCTCAATTCATCCGCAACCACATTAGCCTTTCACGGATAATAGATAATTGTCAAGTCATAATCATTAAGCAACTCAACCCAATGGCGATGCATCATGTAAAGATCTTGTAGGGTAAAGAAGTACTGTAGGCAATGATGATTCAAGAAAATCTCACAATGGAATCCATACATGTAATGCGTCCACAAATTCAAAGAAAAAACAACCCAACATAACTCCAATACATGGGTAGGGTAATTTATCTCATGGGGATTCAACTGACGAGAAACATAAGCAATTACCTTACCCTCCTACATTAACACAGCACCTAAACTAACACCTGGATCATCAAGAAAGATATTAAAACCCATGCTCTCTTTAGGCAAAGTCGAGATAGGAGTTGAAGTCAACAAATCCTTAAACTTTTGAAAGTTTGCCTCACAAGTATCAGACCACTAAAAGGAAATCTTTTTTTTGTAACATGGTAAATGGAGCTACAATGGATGAAAAAACCTCAACAAAACAATGATAGTAGCCTGCTAGACCAATAAAACTTTGAATCTCAATAGGAAAAGTAGGCCTAGCCTAATCAAGAACAACTGCAATCTTGGCTGGATCAACCATAATACAATTCTTGGTCACCACTTAACACAAAAAAGAGAAATACTCCACCCAAAACTTAGACTTAAGGAACTTACAAAACAACTTTTGATCCCCCAAACTGTGAAGCACAATCCGCAAATGCTCCTTATGATCGGCCTAACTCTTGGAAAAAAAACAAGATATCATCTCTAAATACAGTGAAAAAAGAGTCAAGATACGATCAAAATACATTGTTCATCAATTTCATGAATGCGGCTGGGACATTGGTCAACCCAAAGGACTTGACCAAGAACTCATAATGATCGTACCGAGTCCAAAAAGATTTTTTCAGAATATTCAAATCTCTAATCCTCAACAGTTGATACTCAGACCTCAAATTAATCTTTAAAAACATTAAAGCACTCTAAAGATGATCGAATAAATCATTAATACAAGGAAGAGGGTACTTATTATTAACTGTCACCTTATTCAACTACCGATAAATAATACACATTCATATAGACCTATCCTTTTTCTTTACAAACAACACAGGCATAGCCTAAGGTGATACACTATGTTGGATAAACCCCTTATCTAATAACTCTTGCAATGAATCTTTCAATTACTTCAACTCTGCTAGGGCTATCCTATAAAGAGGAATAAAAATAGGCTTGATGCTTACCTTAACATCAATAGAAGAATTAATATCATAATTCAAAGGCATACCAGGCAAATCCATAGAGAAAATGTTCACAAACTCACGGACAACATGAATAAAATATAAAGAAGGGTGTGAATAAACATTAGTATCATAAATATGAGCCAAATAAAACAAATACCCCTCTCAACCAAGCGATGAGCCTTAAGTAAAGATATAAGTCTCTTTGAACCTGAATAAAACACACCCTTCCAAGCTATCCTACGCACACCCAATGAAGTTAAGGTCATAGTCTTAGCATAATAATATAAGACAGCATGATAAGAAGCTAACTAGTCCATACCTAAGATGACATAAAAATCTACCATATCTAACACAATTAGATCTACCCAGGTCTCACACCTAGTAAAAATCATAACACAAGATCGGTACACATGATCCACAACTAAAGAGTTACCTACGGGGGTAGATACACAAATAGGCATATCAAAAGTCTCACAAGCAAAATCAAAACCCTAAGAAAAATATATAGTCACATAGAAGAAAGTCAACCCCGAATCAAATAACACAGATGTGGATCTATAACAAAAAGGGATAATACCTATGATGATAGCATTGGAGGCCTCTACCTTTTGCATGGCAGGTATAGCATAGAACTGACAACGTCTACCACCTGATTTGGTAGTCCCTCGACCACTACCACAGGCACTACTACCTCTACCTATTATACCCCTAGTAGAACCTCTATGTCTCATAATCAATATAGAAGTAACTATAGAAATATGGCAGGGATGGTGCTTAGCCAAATAGCCACTCTCATTGCACACATAGCAAACCCTATGGCCCAGCTCGATAAAAAGAGGTATGACTAAACTAGGATGACCACCTAAAGCTACCGAACTTGAAGTCTCCTACCTTAAATCTGTAAGGCTTCCTACACTAGTCTACCATGATACTCGTGGAAGGTTCTAGAATCTCTATCTCAAGAAGTGTAAAATCCAAACTCACCCAAATAGCGCACATTTTTGGCGCCTCCTGAGATACTCAAAGAATAGCCTCAGTTATCTTAGCATAATCTACAATGCTCTAAAATGATTCCTTATAAACTACCATCTGAGTCGTAGAAAGACAACGAGAAATATTTAACCCCTTCATAAACTTTTAAATCTTATCAAACTCAGTGGCAATACTGGCATAAGAATATCTAAACAATACATAGAATCATGCCTCATACTCTAAAATAGTCATGGATCCCTACTCCAAGTGATCAAACAAATCTCTCATTTGATCCCTCAAATTGGAAGGCACAAATTTGTTTAAAAAGGCCTCTATAAATTGATCCCAAGTCATATCTGGTGAACCAAGAGGTCGGCAACCAATAAGTTACCTCCATCAATCTTTGTTGTATCTCTCAACTGGTAAGTAGTATAAGCAACCCCATACAACTCAAGTGAACCAAGGTTATGCAATTTCTCATGATAATCAATTAAGAACTCATAAGCATCCTCGCATATAGCACCACTAAACCTAGAAGAACTTAAATGAGTGAATCTCTCAAACCTCTTTTGATCCTCAAAAGACATAGTTGTACTTGCAATACTAGGAGGCATAGTAAATCTGCTAGTTGAGAACCCATCTGAGGAAGCATCATAAAAAATATTTAAATTCTATATCTCGAAATACTATACTCAAATACCAGCACTAAAGGAGGAGTAACATTCAAAGTCAGTAGATTACTATAAGTAGATATTGGTACCACTAGAGGGTCTATAATTAAAACCAAAAGAGCACCATGTACACTCACACAGAAAAGAGTGAAAACACTTATTGGAATGAAAGCTATGAAATATCTACATAATACAGAATAAAATAAGGGGAGTTTTCTAAAGCTATCTTATAACCTCTCAAAGATAGATACGAATATCTATGTATCTATTTGTGAGACCCTACTAGACTTCATATTCTGACACTGATGAAACCACTGAACCTAGATACTCTAATACCAATTTGTCATGACCCAAAAACAAAGGGTCATAATGGAACTTGTTATGGAAATCCTTGACAAGTAAGTTTATTACCTAAACTGATATAAAATAGGGAATCAATACCAAAACACAAGGAAAGACTCCTAAAATAGAGTAGAACCAAACATATATATAGTAAAAGTGGAAATACATAGTCAAGATACTATACAATATCCGAGAACCTGGTGTCATAGTGTAAGAACTACTAAATATATCTCGAATCTCTAGGATACAATGATAGTCTAAAAAGGATAAAAATGTATTTCAGAGTACTAAGTAAGACATAAAAATAGTAGGACAAGGAAGTAGGCCAAATCCTAAAGCATAAGACTGCGCTACCTTGAATATACTCCAAATGTCGCCTAAATTAGCTATCCTTGTAGCTCACTCATACCCAGATCTATACCAAAAAGGCGCAATAGGGATGAGTATGGTCCACTTGTACTCAGAAGGTATCATAGGCTGACTGAGTAAAGTAGAAAATAAAATATATAAACACAAACTATGGGCACGCCACCTGCAATCAGAAAATATCCCAAACAGTAGTCCACACCATCTCAACTAACAGTTCTACTATATATACATAAGATAATTATGGGTAGAGGAAAGAAGAACAAATATACACATACACCAAATACAAGTATAAGAACATAAGACAAATGGACAGGTATCAAGTCAAGAATGTAAGCTCAAGCAAAGAATAACCACAATATATGGAATTCCATAAAGATGATAATGATGGTGATGATGATGATGATGACAATATGAAGCATGAGGTCATTGTATAACCTCTATATAAACTATCGAGCTATGCTCCCGAGGTGCGATACAGGTGGGGGGTTATCAACCCATATACAACCAATATATAATACCAATATCCATAACTCCAATTTGACACATACGTAGGTAGAGGGTTTTTAAAGATGTTATTTTTTCTATAGAAAAATCCAGTGTTTTCAATATTTCCATGGTCGTACCAATGTTTCAAGAATGGATATGATATAAGGATGTAACGCTCACAGCCAACCAAAATATGAATATCTAATATCCAACCAATATACCAACCAGGTGATCCAAAAATTCACTCAAATCAACCAACCATTTATGATACAATATAATCCAGAAACTATCAAGTGAAATAAGCAAAAAAAGTCATAATACCACATAAATCCCTAAATCTAGGATTTTCCCACAAAAAGAGTTCAACCACTTACATAAATCAAATACTAGACTAAAATATCATATAAGTCCCCACACGATCACACATAGAAAATAATGTCTCAAAACCACCAAGTATATCCACATAGGCCCCCATACGAGGACATAATTACCTAAACACATCTTTCATGATACAACCCCATACCCATAGCTTTATTTTACATTATTATTAACTACCCAACCCAGTCTGAAGAAAGTTAAGTCATAGCCTACCTCAAATGTTAAAAACTAATCTAAGAAGCCTTCAATCCTTAATTTCCCCTCACGGATGGATACATAATTAACTAAAACATACATATAATGAATCTACGGATTAAAAGAATGTCGATGATACCTTTATTTCCACTTCCAAATTAGAGTCAAAATGGATCCCAAAAATAGATTTTCAAAAAAGGAGGGAAAGATCAGAATTTTTTTCCAAAAATATTCTTCGCGAGGTTAAAGGGACTCATAGGAAAAAACTCAAGAAAAAATAGAGTGAAATTGGGGTTTGAATCAAACAAATGATAATTTGGACCTTTCAGGCAAAAATCCGCAAATTCTACCTTTAATCTAAGTTTAAATAAGATTTAAATGATATAATTAAAGAAAAGTAATTATAATAGGGATTTTGACCTTGCCCAAGCTTAAAAATAATAAAAAGTTCTCAAAAACTCGAACCTCAAGCTCCAAGTCTCAAAAATAGTGTAAAATCTCAAAAAATAGAAAATAAACTATGGAGACATCACCTAAGCAACTATCGAGTCGCTTAGGTGGCTAGCCCCTATATCTACTTAAACGACTAGGCTTCGCTTAAGCAAATCCCACCTCATCATATACGCGGCATGAATGTCTCTTAAGCGATAGGCGTTTGGTATGTTAGTGTCACTTAAGCTACTAGGGCATCACTTAAGCAAGCCTGGTGTTGCTTAGGCAAGATTTTGGCTTTAAGGCCAATTCACTTAAGGGACCAAAGCATAACTTAAGTGAGTACACCAGCTGAGTGGTGCATCAGCTGGAGACTTGGAGAATTACTAGTCTCTGCCTTCCCTTGAGATTCATCCAGAATCCCGGCTGAATCCCAAGTAGCAAACAAACTATACTACCCTACTAAATTCGATGCTTCAGACTCAATGGCGATATTAGATTTTTGAAAAAACATCATTTTCACAAAATTGACCTCCAAAACTCAATTTTTCAAATTTTAACTAGAGTGTTGAAATGAGAAATGAAGGCCATAAAACTACACCAAATATGTTACTAACCTAAAATCAATATTCTAAATCTGCTGGCACAATCTATTTTTCCATACAATGCACAGGTCAAAAGATTTTGATTGAAGTCAACTAATAAGCTTTTAAGACCAACAAAAATCACAATCTCTCATAAATCACATCGAAATGCATTAGGAATCATGTCAATCATCCCTACACTCTAAAATTACCATAATACAACCACAGAGAGGGATAAAATGGTCAAATCACATAAAAATTAATATTTTGCATAGATCACCAAAAATATCATATCATTACAAAATCCATACCCCTATAACAAAATATCCCATTCTAGAAGAAAAGAGCAAACAATGTCTAATTAACTGGGAAAAAGAAGAAGCATTGAAAATCATCTTTCTTTCCATGGCTAATATAAAGAAGAGAGATGCAAAGTATTGAGAAGAGAGGTAAAGTATGATGGAAAATGACTTGGGGGAATATTCTAGTAGGGATGTAAGGGATAATGTTGTCATTTAATAAGTTAATTCATGTATTAAAATCCTTTGTATTACTAATACATAGAAAGAACTGGTATTAGTAATATGTTGCTTAATATATAATAGAGTGTGTAATTAATCCAAGCCTCAGTTATACATAGGCTAGAAAATTATACCAAATAAGGTTCTAGTAGTACACAAGAGTAACACATACATTAGATTGTTTCACAGACTCTACCAAATAACCTCTAAGTATGTCTCGCTTAGTGATGTAGTATTTAAATAAACTCTGATAATCCACAAAAGTATGTAATACATAGATTTTGGGAGCTAATACACGTGTAGTAATGTGATATGCAAGTTTAATTATTGGTTTGTCCAAACTATGTATGACTCATTTAATAATTTAGTATAAAATAAACACGGATAACCCATTAGAGTAGAGAATACTTTGATATTAGGAGGTAATACATGTGTAGTAATGTAAGAAATCAAGACCTATTATTTGTTTATCCAACCTATGTAAGCCTCTTGTAGTGATAGAGTAGCAATAGAAACACCAATAGTCCATTCGAGTATGGAATATATTGATGGTAGTGGGTAATAATAGTGTACTAATTTAACAAACCAAGTTCCATTATTGGTGCAACCAACTTATGTATGCCTCACTTAGTGATTTAGTAATCAAAGAAACACTAATAATCCACTTAAGTATGAAATACATAGTTTTTAAGAGGTAATACACGTGTTGTAATGTAAGAAATTAGTTCAATTACTACATATGTCTTATTTAGTGATTTAGTAGTCAAAGAATCACTAGACAACAACAGAATACTTAAATGTTAGGAGGTAATACATGTTTAGTAATGTAAGGCCTTATTTGTTACATTTAATAGAGGTCTAAATCTAAATAGTTATGATGTAGGTCATTAAGTGCATTTATTTTTGTAAGATTTAATCACTTAATTTTTCTTAATGGGTCTGTAACGACCTCCAAGTCATTTTTTAGGCTTGCATGCATTTTCTGTATTTTGAGTCTTCCTATAATGGCTACAGTTTATTTATGACTTATTAGAATTGTCGATTCAGTTATCGAATAGTTTGTCAGGATTTTAGCCTTATTTTTCTATTTTAGAGCTTTTGCTATTTAGGATTTGGTGACCAAAACTCCTAGTAGATGACCTCGAATAAGAATTTTGATAATGCCATCAGCTCTAAAACATTGACTTTAACCTAGGGGACCCTTGGTTCAAGTCCCGATACTTTCAAACTTATTTTGGGCTATTGAGTAGATAATATGAAAAATGGAACTATAAGCATAGGTTGCACACTAAGTCAAAATGATCTGGGATGAAACTTTCAATGGTTCCATTGATTTTGAAACATCAAATATAGTATGGTAGAATATTTTATTTGTGCGGATGGGGTTCTGAATGAATTTTGAGCACCTGACCAAAGTCCATTCTGAACTTAGCAAAATTTGGTACATCAGACTATTGATGCAACTGCTTAAGCAAACATATTGTCGCTTAAGCAGACTCTGAGATGTGACATATTGTTGCTTAAGTGACATTAACTATTTGGTAAATGTCCACTTAAGTGATCACTATGCTCGCTTAAGCAGGGATAACTTATATGTATTAGATATTGCTAAAGAGATACCTGACCCCAAAGCCAAATTGCATAAGCAATATCAGAGTCACCTAGATGACTATCGCTTAAGCGACAAGGTGATCGCTTAAGGGACACCTCACACTAGTTAACCCTCTTTTTCCATCGAATTTTCAATCAAACCAAACGGGGAGCTCAAAGACAGAAAAAGGTGAGAAATCATCCACATAAGTTAAGGTAAGCTAACCTAACTCTTCTTGGTCATTTTTCTTTGATTTTTCCTTCAATTTTTATCCAAATCCTTGGTAGAATTCTTAGAAACTAGTTCTTGATTTCCTAAACTTTGAGGGTTTATTTGGGACCTGAATCTCAATTATTTAGCACAACTTCCTTGTCCTTTAAGGGACCTCATGATGGGTTTAATTTTAGATTCTATTTGCGGGCCTCACGAGCTCGTTCTTGACTCAAAATTTAACCCGGCCCTTGATACAGAAATATGGGTCTTGTTTTACTTCTAATAATGTATAGATTACAATTTTGATAGTGTGATGGCATTTTGAGATTATGGAGTAAAGATGAATAATTTATAAATGATTCAATGCTTGTGGTTCGGCATCAAGGTAGGATTCTATCTACTTTTATCTTGAAATGGTACTTTATATATGTTTCATATTTGATAGGGATGTTAGGAGGTAATTATGGGTAGAACATCGTAACTTAGCCTAAATTTTTGAGTTTGGGGGCTAGAAAGGTATTTGACCCTGAAGTGAAAATACTTGTTATACTTCTACAATCCTGCTACTTTCTTTATATATAGAGCAAATTTGTAGTATTATAATGATATTATTCTAGATATGGGATGGTATTTAGGTATTCAAAGCATGATTGGTATTATTAGTCTTATTTTGACTGTTTAGTCTATCTTAGAACCGTAATGTAGGTGAAATTGCCATACTTACTCATGTTTTAAGTGGAATTGTTATCTTACAGATAATCAAGGCTTATTCAACACATAGAAGTGAATGTAGATGCATTAACCTAGTTTGGGGTAGAAACTTGTGCCTATCCATCCCACCTTAGGCCAAGACATGTGTTAGCTTTTGTAGACTTATTTATATGCATGTTATCATGTTAGACCCAATTGAGGATAATGAACCATTTCTATGAGGTTTACTATGTTACTTGATGAGTTGTGATGGTTTTCCCTGATTATTATGTTATGGTTATACCGGTTATATATTATTAGGCCTAAGGTTGTGATGATACTATAGTTAAGCTGGATATATTATTGGGCCCCAAGCCGTGATTATAATGGTGTTTTGATTCTAGAAAGTGTTGTATCCCTATAAAATATATGACCATAGTTATTTGACATTTTGATTCTTATAATTGTATTGTTTGGATATTGGTAATGGCATGCATAAATTGGGTACATTCATGATTATTAGAGCGGTAAATGGTATGATTCCAACTAAAATATGATTTTATTACACATTTCCTAAAAAGGGATTTATTCCCACTTTTCACCTTTAAAACGGATTTCTTCATACTGGAATCATACCATATTATGAGTAACTTATGAGCCTTTGAGACAAAATAATGATTTAGAGATTTGATCGAGATAGATTCTAGTCCAAAGTTTTTCTACGACTATTTACCCTAGTCATGAATGATTCCAACCCTTTCTACACTTTTATGATGACTTAGTCCTGGAATTTACCCCCGATAATAGATTTACGAACTAATACTCTTTTATCCATGCTCTTAATTATGATATTGATGAGTATATTGATGATAATACTGATGATAAGAGTTTCAGTTCAAGTCTGACGATTGATTATATTAATAATATGAGTTCTAGTTTAAGTCCAACATTTGATGATGATATAGTAGTTAAGGTATTATGGATTCTCATTACATTCATCAATGCATGTACATTGCTAATCACTAGTATGCGCTATTATCTATCAGCCTTATAGGGGGTTTAATATGTATAAGTGACGAGTATGTCTTATGGTGTTTTATGTGTTGATTGGAACTTTTGGTCCTATGGCGATGGGGTTTTATAAGAGGCCCAATTAGATATTATTTGTCTGGATAGGTGGTTACTTTATATTATTATTATGATTAGTTTGTGAAAAGTTAATTATTGGACTGTTATTAGGATTTAAGGTATGATTCGTATTCTTTTATCTTACGATTACATTTTTACGCATAATTATCCATTGGTTAGGCATTATGGTTTAGACCCTGATATTTTGATTCCTTTATTTACGGTTACTTTATTATGGTAATTATCTTATGTTTAGACTTATGGATTAGAGACTTTGATTATATTAGCACTGGTTCCTACTATGATTAGGAGGCCTGGAGATGCTAGTTTGATTACTTAGCTTGTACCCTTGAGTTAGTATTCTTATGTATATGCATATATCTATTGTAGCTATGGTATTAATATATGTCTTTGTTCTTTCACTTATTCATGTTGTATATCCATTCTTCGGCCTTGTATACTACTATATATATCCTTCTTCCATTATTTATTCATATATTGGCCTGTGATATATAGTATAGTTCTAGGATCTCAGAGTATGTTTGGAATAAGATAACATATCCTTATTGTTCCATTATCTTATTACGTTAGTTTCGTGGAAATGAATAGAATAGTTATCCTTATTGTCTCCTTACCTTTGTTATGTAGTTTGTTGGATATTTGGGAGTAGTTTACATCCTTGATTACACGTTATGTATGTTTGCATTATCTTTGGATATCAGTCAGTAGTTGTCTACTGAGGACCACGTGTTTGGTACTCATATTACACTTCTGCAACCTATAGATCATAATATGGGTTTTCTCCATTGTTGTTGCATTTGTGGAGCAGCTATGGTTTAGAGATGTAGGGTAAGCTCCTGGCATTCGGAGTATTACTTTTCCCCCTCTTATGTATTAGGCTAGTCTCTATGTTGTAATCAAAGATGGACTGTGCCGGTATACCTATTTGGTACTTCACTTTATAATCTTATTACCTTAGAAGCCCTTGATTCCACCTGGTTTTGGGACTATCTTATGTATTTTCGTCTTTTATCTTATTTATTCTGTATTATTCCATCATTTCTATTGGTAGGTACTAGTAGTTATATACTACAGGTTGACTTGCCTACTAGTGGGTAGAGTAGGCATCATCATGACCTAAGAAATCGGATTGCGACAAATTAGCATTAGACTCTAGGTTTACCAGTGTGTTGCTATAAGAGCTAAGTGTCTCGTAGAGTCTTGCTGAATAGGGCATAGATGTTTGTGTCCTTTGAAAGGCTACAGGGCATTCTTAGGAAATTCTTTTCTTGACTCCTTGTTGTGTGTCTGTATTTCTATGAGCCTCAAGTACATTCTTTGACTCTATTATATCCCAAATAGATGATGTAAGGTTGTCGATAGATATGGACAGGACTTTTACACGTGTTTCTAGAGCTTTAGCATCGCGTCAAATAGAGGAGTTAGTGATGGATGGCAAAGAAAGTACCATTCAGAGGATTTAGGTCCAGTCCAGGCTTTGGTAGAGTT
Organism: Capsicum baccatum var. pendulum; assembly: GCA_030864225.1. Classification (NCBI taxonomy): domain Eukaryota; kingdom Viridiplantae; phylum Streptophyta; class Magnoliopsida; order Solanales; family Solanaceae; genus Capsicum; species Capsicum baccatum. The sequence continues at coordinate 142,708,264 of CM061552.1, forward strand.
TGTGACTACATCAGTTTTCTAGATTCAGCATTAGGAATCCCAAGACTTTTTGTGGATACCTCACATCCAAGGATGACATTCTGTTCGTCGAGTAGTTCTCAAGCCATAGTTGGGTTAGGTGGTGTTCATTAGGGTTCCTTGTCGGTTCCTTTTGAGCCAAAATCCCTAAATTCCATCTTTAAAGCCTAGTTTAGAAAGATTTAAGAGATGAGAACGAAGAAAAGCAATTGTAATAGGGATTTGGAGCTTGCCCAAGCTTAAAATTAGAAGAAAATGCTCAAAAACTCAAACCCTAAGCTCCAAGTCTCAAAAATGGTTTAAAAATCTCAAAAAAGGGAAAATAAACTACTCAGGCATCACCTAAGTGACTACCAATTCACTTAGGCAGCTATCGCTTACCCAGAGTTGGGTTAGTTGGTGTTCATCAAGGTGTCCATAACGAAATTTTGAAAAAATGCCATTTTCAAAAAACTCACCCCCGAAATCCAAATTTGTAATTTTCAAATGAATGACCAAAATGAGAAAAAAAAAACATAAAACCACACCAAACATGTTACCAACCTAAAATCGATGTTTTGAATCTGCAGGCGCAGTTCATTTTTCCATTTGATGTACAAATCAAGAGATGTCAACCAAAATCAACTAATAAGACTTTAAGACCAATAAAAATAGTAATCTCACATAACCACACCGAAATTCCTTGGGACCATGCTGATAACACCCAAACTACCCCTCCTTAGAAGGATAAAGTGGTCGTTGTCAACTCGAGTAACCCATCTAGGTTGGGGTCGACCCCAAAGGGTGCGGAAAATCTATCTCAAAGTTAATAAAATCACCAGGCAGTGCGGAAAAGTAAAAGGGGGGACTGTAGTAACTAGCTAAAAGTAATAAGATTTGGTTGCTTTTGGTTGTAAACAATATAAGGCGAATACTAGGCTTGTGTTACCCCTGGCTTCTCAACTCAGTAGACTTATCTTGTACTGTCAAACTATTCCAATATTTTGTATGCAGAATCGATAAGTTATGTAGCATCAACATTCTTTTGGACGAGCTGACAGATTTCACCCTTTACCTTTTGAGTCTCAGGATGTCACCTTTCTAACCCTTATCTTGATCCCAATTAACTATTAACTTTTGGGTCTCTAGTTATTAGATGATAGTTAAAGATCTTAGATAGATAATACCTATTAGCATGGATCGACCGTTAAACTTCAAATTACTGTTGTGATCTTCTTTTCCTAGTCATTACTCCTTTTTGGGAGTAAGTATTAATAATCTTGGTGGGATCTTAAGGTCGGCCACCGCCAAGAAATCAATAAGATTGAAGAAAACCCAATACATGCAAGAATCTTTATCTAGAACAACTTGGCACTTCCTCTACATTGTTAATCCGCCAGGGTTCCCACAACCCTAGCTAAGGGAATTTTCCGCTCATAGTTATGAGACCAATCATGGAATCCATAGACAAAATTACAAAATCAATCTCACAATAATGAAAGAATAAATCCTGAAGTCTTAAATTGAACAACAAGATGGTTGAGAAATTAGCCCCAAAGGGGCCTCCGTCTCAATTAATCAATATGTGAATGTGTTTTCCTGAATGTTTGAACAAAACAAAACCTAAAGGATATTGATAGATTATACGAAACTCTAGAAATCACATCCTAACTAAAATAGGGAAACTTAATTACCTATACATAATAGGACTTAAAAACATTGTAGGGGTGTAATTGGGATACATGAAAATCCTAGGAAACGATTTTGGAATGATCTAGAAAAGTTGAGGTCGATGGCTACTTGTGGTCGCTACTTACGCCCTGCAGAGTGGGCGCAAGTGGCTATCGCAAATGCCAGACCAAAATTTCCTGCAAGTTAGCTCTTCGGATTTTGGACTTTAGACTTTGCCCACAGGTGGTCCACAAGTACTACATGTGGTCCACATGTTGACTTAGCAAGTGTCGGGAGTCATCTTTTTAGCTCTTCTTCAATTCCTAAACATAATTTAGTCACGAACAAGCTAGAAAATGTCACGAACATCCATAATACCCATAATTGCTCCCATAAGTTTTAAATTGAACAACAAGATGGTTGAGAACTTGTCCCCAAAGGGACCTCCGTCTCAATTAATCAATATGTGAATGTGTTTTTCTGAAAGAATGAATGAACAAAACAAAACCTAAAGGGTATTTATAGATTACAAGAAACCCTAGAAATCACATCCTAACTAAAATAGGGAAACTTAATTACCTATACATAATAGGACTTAAAAATACCATACGGGTGTAATTAGGATACATAGAAATCCTAGGAAACGATTTTGGAAGGATCCAGAAAAGTTGAGGCCGATGCTACTTGTGGTCTCTACTTATGCTCTACACAGTAGGCGCAAGTGGTACTTGTGGTCTACAGGGAGGGCACAACTGGTGATCATAAGTGCCAGACCAAAATTTCCTGCAAGTTAGCTCTTGGGATTTTGGACTTCTGGTACTTACTTTTCCCACATGTGGTCCACAAGTACTACATGCGGTCCATATGTTGACTTAGCAAGTGGCGGAGTCATCTTTTCAGCTCTTCTTTAATTCCTGAATATGATTTGGTCATGAACAAGCCAGAAAGAATCACGAACATCCATAATTACCCATAATTTCTCCCATAAATAGCCATAATCACCATTTTTCATCTCGTTCTCGAATTTAGCATCCAAAACCTAATTTCCTGCCAAAAAAACTCAAAAAAAACATCAAATCTAAAAAAATAGCATTAAGTGCATGCATATTCTTCAAGTTTAAGCATCCTAAGTGCTATATGTCTATAGCACATCAAGACCCTCAACATAGAACATTTCATGTCCTCAGGCAATAAAACATAACAAATCAAGACAACGATGCAAAACCAAGAGATACCTAAGATACATATGACAGTCAATCATCAAATTTAAGCTCAGGGTCATTACCCTCTGCAAGTTTATTACTTTAAAACCCAACTGTGTATATTAATAAAGCTCAACAATGTGACACAAAGAAATCAAGCTATGGCATTACATTAGCAATAAACAACCATGCATATATAAAAGTTACACTACCCAAACAAGTAAGCAACTAGAAATACAATCCATGTGCCCTCACAACAAAGGAGTCTCACTCACTCATGTGAAATAATGCATGTCAATACAGGGATGGTCAAGAGACACTCACTCTCAAAAAAAATTTACAATTAATGTATGTCAAATACCATAGGCTTTCCCTAATTTTCTTTACCTTAGTTTTCAGACAATTAAGTTAGGATCACTATAGAACTTTTCTCTGCTTATAGTGTAGGCTTGGGGATGGTAGGATACATATGGACATTTAAAGTGACTAAGCCGCCTTGGCACTACACTAGCTTTGGGGTCTCACTTATTTGCCAATTTCCTTTTATTCCACTCTTATTTCTCCCTTTTTATTTTAAAGCACATTCAGGTTAGGTGTGCGCTTTTATTCTTTCTTTTTTACTTTTTTATTTTTTTTATTTTTTTCCTACCACACCCAGCCCTACTATCTTTTCTCATAATTTACCCTTCTTCATACCCATTTTGAATTATGTACCCCTATGATAGCCACCCTTAACTTAGTCAATTTGCCTCAGTTGAGGTGCACAATATACAAGGAGGACTAGGGCCAAAACAGGTTCATTGTACCACAAATAGAAAGGTAAAAGGTTAGAACAAAGAAATAGGTTGTAAGGCTCAAAACAGGGATCAAAGGATATTATTTCCCAATAGGAAGGTCATTTAGGTTAAAAGTGGAATAAACTCAAAAATGGCTGGTGATCCTTTCCTAACTAACTATCGTTCAACCTAGGCAAGACTAACCAAGAAAGTTCTGAATTCAACATACAAAGAAAACTAAGCAGCATCTCACAAATACGTGGCACAGGATTACATCACAAGCTACTACCTATCTAGTTCATCAAATTTTTAGTAATGACTGTTATGTCCCTAATCCCAATGCCAAAATAAGATTCACAATAGTCACATATATACACACATCACATAGTTAAAACATAGACAATTGGAGAAGTATTATCATTTATCTCAAAAATCAACAAAAATATGTCAACTTACCTAGATACTTATTTTTCTCCTAGTTAACCACAAAACCTCACGAAAAAAAATAATACACCTAAATATGTCAGCTCTAGTAGGAATAGGATTCTGGAGAAAAAAGACACGGCATCAAAAACCCCAAGTGGACATCAAGACCACAAACAGCCCCACTGCCAACTTAAAATTATGTATTATCCCCAATGCATTAAACCTCTACAAAACAAGAGAGTTATGAACATATCTGTGGCACCATAGGTGCGGAGATCTGACGTTAATCACATAACACGAATACAAACAACAAAATACCCAAATTTTCCTCCCAAGCAGTGCCTGATTTCACATCGCGACATGATGGGACTAGTTCGGTACTCATACTTCCCCAATAAGCCCATGGGTACCTTGATTACTCAGACTTCATAAAGGTAACCCAATAGTTGGCCTCCATCTTTCTCTTTCCATTTTGAGCTTATGAATTTCACCTCTAATTGTTTTTTTGATTTCCCATTATGCTTACGAGGTGGTGGTATAGAGATAAAGGAACCAAGCAGTAGATGTGGAATTTTGTACTTCTTGTACCTTATGTGAGAAATGTAGTTCTTTGATTCTAGCTCAGTAAATTCAAGAATATAGACATATGTTTCCTCCTACTTGCACTCTTTTTCAGGCTTAGATGGGTCGACCAAGATCTGACTGTCCAAACATACATAGAAAATTCTTTGAATGAGTTCCAACACGTCCCAACTCAGGATTTGTAGTCTTATTTACATACCCACATAACTCTAGTATGCTCTCCTTAAGAGTCACACTATCTATAAGAGGATGAGAAATTTTAGACTCCTCTAATTTTAGCTCCTCAAGTTGGCTTTTTAGAATTCTTTCAATCTCACACCACCCATAACTAAGTTCTGGCATTACAAGCAGCAGCGTTTGCATGCAGCAGCGTTTGCATTCAACTCTACATGTAGGTAGTAAATATCCATGCCAAGCCTGTCAACCTCTTGAATAATTTTATGATTGTTGTGGACAAGGTGTGTTACTATTTCCAACAGGCTATCATTGTGCTCACACACTATATTTTCTACACTCCTGCAATAATACACCATATCAAAAGGAAATGGATTAATAAATAAAGAGTTATCATCACTCCATACTTTCTCTGGCTAGGTTGTCATCTCAAGAAGTGCAGGAAACAAAACAAAAGAAAATAAAACCTGATAACTCCAATAACTTCAATCAAGAATTTTAAGACCATAATCCCCAGCAACGGCGCCAAAATTTGATAACGCCCAAACTATCCCTCCTTAAAAGGATAAAGCAATCGTTGTCTAATATAGTAACAAACTAGGTTGGGTCGATCCCACAAGCAAAAGGTCAAAAATCTATCTCAAAGTTGTTAAAAGCATCGGGAAGTGTGGAAAAGTAAAAAGGGTGGATTTGAAGTAACTAGCTCTAGGTAATAAGGTTTGGTTGCTTTTGGTTGTAAATAATCTTAGACGAACACTACGTTTCTATTCCCCCTAGCTTCTAAACTCACTAGACTTATCGGGCACTTTCGAACTATTCCAATATCTTGCATGCAGAATTGATAAGTTATGTACCATCAACAGTCTTTTGGACGAGTTGACAGATTGCACCCTTTACCTTTTCAGTAAGGATTGCAATGGGGCGGTGCAGGTGCGGAGAGGTGCGGGCTTTAGACTATGTGGGTGCAATGCAGGTGTGGGGCGGGTTTAAGTAAGTTTTTTAAAATGGTGCGGGGCGGGGCGGGTTGCCGGTATATGCGGGTTTAAACTAATAAAAAGTTAAAATTAGTATTATTCTCGTAAATCTACCTAAAATTATATATATTCTTCACTTAAAATTTATGATACTTCAAAAAACATGTATAACACTACAAATAAATAATTTTAGAACTTTTTTTATTTCTTTATTCATTTTAATGAAAATTTGATAGTTGATCATTACTTGTACATGTGATACTTTTCTGGTAATTTCTTAGTGAAAAGTGATATAATAGAAATTGATTGTTACTATTTCCTAGAATTGAAAATATTATGGTTTTTAGTGGAGTTACAAATTTTTCAAAAAAGAAAAAATGTGGAACGGTGTGGTGTGGGTATACGCGTGTAAGAGTGTGGCGCAGGTTTATGCGGCTTTAAAGATGTTTCGGTGTGGGACGAGGGGCAATTTTAAAATTCACGGGTTTAGAAAAAACCCACACAACACCCGCATTGTACCATTGCAACCCCTACTTTTGAGTCTCAAGATGTCGCCTTAATAACCCTTATCGTGATCCCAGTTAACTATTACTTTTTGGGTCTCTAGTTATTAAATGATAGTTAACGATCTTACTTAGATAATACCTATTAGCCTGGACCGACCGTTAAACTTCAAAATACTATTGTGATCTTCTTTTCCTACTCACTACTCCTCTTTTGGAGTAAGTAGCAACAATCTAGGTGGGATCTTTATGTTGGCCACCGCTAAGAAATCAATAAGATCGAAGAAAACTTAATACATGCAAGAATATTTATCTAGAACAACTTGTTAATTCCTCTACTTCGTTAATCCGCCAGGGTTCCCACAACACTAACTAATTAGCCATGGAATCCACAGAAAAAATCACAAAATCAATCTCACAATAATTAAAGATGAAATCCTAAAGTCTTAAATTGAATAACAAACCAAGAACAACAAGATGATTGAGAACTTGGCCCCAAAGGGGCCTCCTTCTCAATCAATCAATATATGAATGTATTTTTCTGAATGAATGAACTAAACAAAGAATAAAGGGTATTTATTTATTACAAGAAACCTTATAAATCAAATCCTGACTAAAATAGGAAAACTTAATTACCTATACATAATAGGACTTAAAAACGCCATAGGAGTGTAATTGGGATACATGGAAACCCTAGGAAATAATTTTGGAATGATCCAAAAAATTTAAGGTCGGTGGCTACTTGTGGTCTCTACTCGCGCCCTGCAGAGTGGGCACAAGTGCTACTTGCGGTCTGCAGGGAGGGTGCAAGTGGCAACCGCAATTGCCAGACCAATATTTCCTTTAAGTTAGATCTCAGGATTTTGAACTTCTGACACTTGCTTTGCCCACATGTGATCTACATGTTGACTTAACAAGTGTTGTGAGTTAACTTTTTAGCTCTTCTTTAGTTCTAGAACCTGGTTTGGTCATGAATAAGCAGAAAAGTGTCACGAATATCCATAATTTCCCATAATTGCTCCCCATATGTAACCAAAATCACTTTTTTCATCTTTTTCTCGAATTTAGCATCCAAAACCTAATTTCCTGCAAAACACTCCAAAAACTCATCAAATCTAACAAAATAGACTTACCTGCAAGCATATTCTCTAAGTTTAAGCATCGTAAGTGCTTTACTCTTATAGCACATCATGTGCCAAACATCCCCACACACAGAATTACCACAATGCAACCACCGAAAGGGGTAAAATGGTTAAATAACACAAATAAAATATTTCACATAAATCACCAAAAAATTAAGTTGTTACATCATCTACCACTAAGAATATAGCTTGTCTTCGAACTAAGGATAATAGATATACCTTAATATGCAAAAATCTAGGGATAATTGCTACGCATCTTAGACTCGACCTCCAAAGTAAGCTCATCTATAGGTCGGTGCTTCCAATGGACCTTAACCACTGGAATAACTCTACAGCACAACAGTCTGATATCCCTAGCTAGAATGGAGACAACATCTTCAACAAAAGACAACCGCTCATCTGACTGGACTGAATCCTAATGAATGAGATGAGACTCAGTTTGAATTTAATGTCGAAGTATAGAAACATGAAAAACTAAATGAACACCTGATAAATCTGGAGGCAATGCTAACTCATAGGCCACATCCCCAATAATCTGAAGGATCTCAAAAGATCCAATATACCTAGGGCTAAGCTTTCCTCTCTTCCCAAACCTAATCACACCCTTCATGGGTGAAACACAAAGAAAGACACAATCACCAACACTAAATTTTAAGCCACAAAGTCTACGATCTGTATAGCACTCCTGCCTACTCTTAGCTACTCAAAGTCTATCCTGAATGACCCAAACTTTATCCCAAGACTCACAAAGCAAGTTCGTACCTCGAGGTCTAATCTCAGAAACATCAAACCAAACAACAGAAGTGCGACAACGCCTACCATTCAAAGCTTTGAATAGAGCCATCACAATAATAGAACGGTAGCTATTATTATACATAAACTCCACCAAAGAAAGGTTGCTCCCACTGACCATCAAAGCCTATCACACAAGTATGGAGAATATCCTCCAGCACCTAAATAGTCTGCTCATACTGGTCTTTAGTATGGGGTGAAAAGTTGTACTAAGATCGACTCGAGTACCCAACTCCTCTTGAAAAGTCTTCTAGGTGTGAGATGTGAACACTGAATCCCGATTATGATAAGACACTGCATGCCATAAAAATAAACTATCTCGCAAAAATAGATACGGGCCAACCTCTCAGCACTGAAAAAAACCTAAACTAGAATAAAGTGAGCGGATTTGATCTACGGATCAACGATGACCCAAACACTATCAGAACCATGAGAAGTACGAGGAAACCCAGTCACAAAGTCCATAGTGATTCGTTCCCATTTCCACTCAGAAATGGATAATCTGTGAATCCAACCATCATGTCTCAAATAATTGACCTTCGCCTCCTGGCAACATAGGCAACGAGATACAAAATCCACTATATCCTTCCTTATATCACCCTACCAGTAATATTGTCTTGAATCACAGTACATCTTAGTCACTCCTGGGTGAATAGAATACCTAGAACAATGAGCTTTTTACAAAATCAATCTAATCCAATCACCTACTCTTGGCACATAAACTCGGCCTCCAATCCTCAAAATAACATCTGAATCAAGCACGGCTTCCTAGGCCTCACCACTTAACACCTTATCCTAAATTACTCTCAACCCAATATCATCAAACTAATGAGCCCAAATATGCTCCATCAAAGAATACCTAGCCTTCACGAATGCAAAAACACACCCAGGTGCACAAATATCGAGCTAACCATTTAGTTAACCAAAGACTGAACCTCTAAGGTCAGTGATCTCTCTAGAGTCAAAAGATGCGCCAAGCTACCCATGCTAGTTCACTTTTGGATCAAGGCATCAGCAACCACATTAGCCTTGCCCGGATGATAGAGAATAGTCAAGTCATAATCCTTAAGCAACTCAAGGAAACGGTGCTTCCTCATGTAAAGATCTCGTTGGGTAAAGAAGTACTGAAGCCTATGATGATCCAAGAAAATCTCACAACGAACTCCATACAGATAGTGCCTCTAAAACTATAAAGCAAAAACAACCACGTACAACTCTAAATCATAGGTAGGGTAATTCCTCTTATTAGGCTTCAACTGAAGAAAGGCATAAGCAATCACCTTACTCTTCTGCATCAACACAACACCTAAACCAACACCTGAAGCATTAAAGAATATGGAAAAACCCTCACCCTCATTGGTCAATGTCAAGATAGGAGCTTTTGAAATCTTGCCTCACAAGCATCAGACCACTAAAAGAAAATCTTATTCTGGGTCAACTTAGTCAAAGAAGATGTAATAGATGAAAAATACTCAATAAAACATCGATAGTAGTCTGCTAAACCAATAAAACCCCAAATCTCAATAGAAGAAGTAGGCCTAGCCTAATCATGAATCACTGCAATCTTGGCTGAATCGACCATAATACCATTCTTGGTTGCCACATGGCCCAAGAAAGAGACAGAATCCAGCCAAAACTTACACTTAGAGAACTTAGTATACAACTTCTTATCCCTTAATCTATAAAGCACAATCTGCAAATACTCCACATGATCGACCTCACTCTTGGAATAAACTAAGATATCATCTATAAATACAATGACAAAAAATTCATAAATGTGATTATGGTAGTGGTCAACTCAAAGGATATGACCAAGAACTCATAATGATCGTACCAAGTACAAAAAGATATCTTCAAAATATATGAAGCTCCAATCCTTAATTGGTAATACTCAAACCTTCAATCAATATTCAAAAATACCAAAGCACACTAAAGTTGATTGAACAAATCATCAATACGAGAAAGGAGGTACTTATTCTTAACAGACACCTTGTTCAACTACCGATAATCAATACACATATTCATAGAGCTATCTTTTTTCTTTACAATCAACACAGGCACACCCCAAGGTGATACACTAGGTTGGATAAAGCCCTTATCGTGCAACTCCTGCAACTGATTTTTCTATTTCTTCAACTCTGTTACGTCCACCCTACAAGAAGGAATAGAAATGGGCGTGGTGCAGAAAATTCAATATCACAATCCAAAGGCATGCTAAGAATATTGATCAATAATATATCGACGAACTCACAAACAACACGAATAGAATCCAAAGAAGGAGGTGAAGAAAAACTAGTATCACTAATATGAGCCAAATAAGACAAATGCTTCCTCTCAACCAAGCGATGAGCCTAAAGAAAAGATATAACTCTCTTGGGACCCAAATGAAGCACACCCTTCCAAGCAATCTTGGCACACCCGGCAAAGCTAAGGTAATAGTCTTAGTATAATAATTTAAGACAGCATAATAAGGAGATAAACTATCCATACCCAAGATGACATCAAAATCTACCATATATAATACAATTAGATCTACCCAAGTCTCATGCCCAGCAAAAATGGCAACACAAGATCAGTATAGAAGATCCACCACTAAAGAGTCTACTATGGGGGTAGATACATGGATAGTTACATCAAGAGGCTCACAAACATAATCAAAACCTAAAGAAAAATTTACATAAACATTGGAGAAAGTTGACCTCAAATCAAATATCATAGATGCAGAAAGGAAACAAATAGGGAAGATACCTATACTGATAGCATCGGAGGCCTCTACCTTTGGCCGGGCAGGTATAGCATAGCACTAACAACATCCACCACCTGACTAGGTAGTCCCTTAACCACCACCACGAGCACCACTATTTATGCCTCTAACAATCCATGTAGAACCTCTAGCTCTCACAGTTGATATAAGAGTATCTTTAAAAACACTACGAGGACAGACCTTGGCTAAATGGTCAATCCCATTACACGCATAGCAACCCTATGGCCTAACTTGATAAAAGAAGGTATAGTTGAACTAGGACACCACCCAAACCTGCCGAACTAGAAGACCCACTAATTGAACTCTACAGGGTTGTCAGCACTAGTCTACCATGATACCTATGAAAGCCTCTAGAATCATCACCTAAAGAAGTGTGACCTCTGAACTCACCCAGATGACACACTTTTTTGGCTCCTCCCTGAGATACTTAAAGAATAGCCTCAGTCATCTTAGCATGATCCATAATAATCCAAAATGACACCCAATAAACTAACATCTAAGTCATAGCAAGCTGAAGAGAAACATACAACCCCTTTACAAACTTTTGAATCTTTTCAGACTCGATGGCAATACCAGCATAAGAATATCTAGACAAGGCAAAAAATTATGCCTCATACTCCACAACAGCCATGGATCCTTACTCCAAGCAATCAAACTAATCTCTTATCTGATCCCTTAAATTAAAAGGTACAAATCTGCCCAAAAAGGACTCTGTAAACTAATCCCAAGTCATCTATGGCAAACTTAGAGGTCGACAACCAATAAGTGACCTCCACCAATCTCTGTGTGCATCTCTCAATTGTTAAGTACTATAAGCAACTCCATACGACTCAAGCAAACAAAGGTTATGCAACTTCTAATGAGAATCCATCAAGAACTCATAGGCATCCTTGCTTACAGCAACACTGAACCTAAGAGGACCCAAATTAGTGAATCTCTCAAATCTCTTCTGATCCTTAGACGCCATAGTTGCACTCGCAATAATAGAAAGCATAGTAAATTTGGTTGCCTGAGAACTTATCTAAGGAGACATCAAAGAAGAAGGCTGAACTCCAGATCTCGAAATACCATACTCATATATAAGCACTGAAGGAGGAACAAAATTCAAATTTTATGAAGTATCATAAGCAGATATCAGTACTATTGGAGAGTCCACACTCAAAACCAAAAGAACACCATGTACACTCATGCAAAAAGGAGTAAAATATTTCTTAAAACATAAGGTATAATAGATCCGCAGTATATAGAATGAAATAAGAGGATTTTTCTAAAGATATCTTACAACCTCTCAAAGATAGAAACGGACGTTTATGCATAAATTCGTGAGACTATACTTGATACCTTTTTCTTACCCTGATGAGTCCACTAAAATAGGTTTCTCTAATATTGTAACACCCCAATTCGTTGAACCGGAATGCTACACGGTGCTCATGACCCCGAGGGACCGCAAGCTAACCCATGACTAAAATCTGTACCTGTAAACTGCAAATTATGATATAATAATGCAAAATACATAGAACTATAAGGCCATAAGGTTCAACTAAATACAATCATGTGGGTGAAAATACCCAAAACAACTCAATCTGAACATAAATCTGAACATAAATCTGAAAGCCTCTAAACTATCTGAATAAGGAGTTGAAAGAATATGTCTCCAACTAACTCCATAAAATTGAACTGAATAAATATATAAATGAAACAAATCATATTGTCCTCGAATCAATGAGGACTCACTGTGTCTCTATGACTGGAATGCTACCGCTACTGCTGGACTGGAGCTCATGTCTCGAAACCTATAGTGTAACATGAAAAGAAAGCACCATAGCGCAAATGTGTCAGTACAACTGGAGTACTGAGTATACGAGAAAGGTAGGCTGAACATAAAGGGTTTCATGCATGAACAACACTGACTGACTAATATGAATGTGGAAGTGCAAACACACATATATAGAAACTGGGACCATGAATACGTGATAGCATGACCTGTAAGCTAATACATGGTTTACTAATAACTGTCATGACTGAACTGAAACTGATAACATGGATGACTGTATCTGAGAGTCCTGTATATACTAAAATCTAAAGAACGCCTGAGTTCTTTTACTGAGACTAATATTGAAACTGTGGGAAGTAATGTTTAATCGACATGCCCCATGTATGCTGTTATGGCTAAGCTGGGGTCCAACATCTGCCTCGACTAGAGGGGTGTCAATATTGTGCCACGGGTAAGGATAGCCTGTGAGTGACCCTTATCTGGTGGGTACTCAATGAGAATGATGGGAACCCTAAACTGACAGATTAAGCCACCTCATCAACCCTAATCTGACGGGTTAAGATGTCTCAACCTACGCTGGCTATGTAGTTCTGGAACACAAGGATGACTACTAAGAATCACACCCTAAACTGGCGGGTGATTTCCCATCCTTGGGTTCACTCGGTGCTAACCTCTACTCCCATCTGGAAGGACTGACATGAATAACTGACTGTGCATGACATAATCTTACTGAATTCCATTGACTGGCGGCATGTTACTGATATCTGACAACTGACTAAGATCATGAGGTTTTCCTTAGTCACATGACTGACTAAAGTCTATGGAATCATAGCTTGAGTTCGGATATCGTGAAACATGACATGGATCTAGGCACACAGCTATAGTTTTCGGGTACAAATACCCCCAGGACTCGATGGAAGGAAACTAACACACATGACTGACTTGATCATAAGAGTAGAGTCCATAATTTATAATATCATAAGTAGGGATCTCATACTAAGTATGGTTATCAACAATGTATTGCATGGAAAGGATTTCATATCACATGGAAGTACTTGCACAATCTTAATATCATGTTCATTGCATAATCATATTGGCAACACATCCCAATAGCATGGAAGTTCATGTGGATTGCATGGTTACTATACATCTTGTTCATAAGTAGGATTTGCAAGTAAACATAACATAATCTCATAAGAATAGTTCATGAGTATTCCAACAATATTTACAAGGCACATTATCAACATAGAAGTCATTGGAATGTAAGGGCATATCATGAATCCTTCACTTAGTCACAATTTAGCTATATTGCATGATTTCTAGTTTCTTAGGCATTTTATCAAAAACCTTACATGCACATCTTAAACATAGGTGAAATCATCAAATTATACATCATGAACAACCCAATTTATATATTTTCAACTCATATGATATCATGAATTCACAATAACATATTAAGATTCTATCTTGTGAATCACCCAATATCAACAACATGATCATCAACACCCAACAATATAGAAATCATACTTTATAATCAAAAAGAGGGTTTTTGAGCTTTATGGATGAAAGGGAACCATAAATCAACTCACGCATACCTTAGAAGGAAAGATTCTTGATGATTGACGGAGGAATTTCCTTGAAATAAGATTTTCAAGCTTCGTTACGCAACCCTAGTTGTTTTTCTCTTTTAGTGCTCTTGGATGATGAGCTTTGAGATGAAAATAGGGTTATAATATGTTAAGAAGCTATATATTTTGTAGGGTTAAGTTTAGGGACGTGTAAGGAGTGTTTAAAGACTTAATTACTTTTAAAATAACACAAAACGGAGTGTTTTTGACACCTGAAATTGACTTAGGCGGCGCCCAAGTGATCGCCTATGCTTGGGTTGGGCGGCGCCTAACCAATCGCCTATGCTTAGGTTGGGTGGTGCCTAACCAATCGCCTATGCTTGGGTTGGGCGGCGCCTAACCAATCACCTATGCTTGGGTTGGGCAGCGCCTAACCAATCGCCTATGCTTACTGTCTCTCACAAAAATGGGCATAACGTTTTGCTCGGGTATTGGATTATGACAAAATTAGTATCGTTGGAAAGCTAATTCGATTCTCTAGAATTTGGTGGGTCTAAATCAGCCAAAATACCACATTAACATCAAGTTATACTCGTTCAAAGATGATCCTTGCAAAATCGAACACTAAGACTTGATGGATTCAAAAACTCTTAGCTTGTATTACCTTAAGTGACTCATATGAGCATGCTTAATGCATCATAAGCTATCCTATCACTAGGATATTCATTGTAAGTCATGTACTCAAGTATGAATCACAGGATAGGAGATTTCATACGTAGGAATACTTATTCACTTCCTAGCTTAGAAACATGCGGGGTATTACAGATACCAATTTGTCATAATCCAAAAACAAAAGGCCATGATGGCCCTTGTCGTGGGAAGCCTTGACAAGAAAGCATATCATAAAAGTGGAGATACATAGTCAAGGTACCATATAACACCCAAAAACCTGGTGTCAAAGTGTAAGAACTATTAAATACATCTCAAATGTCAATGATACAATGAAAGACCAAAAAGGATCAAAAATTTCTCTAGGAATACTAAGTAAGACATGAAAATAACAGGAAGGGGTAGTAGGCCAACTCCTGAGCATAGGACATCTGCTACCTGGAATATACTCCAAATGCCACATGAATCATCTATCTGTGTGGCACAATCATACCTAGATCTACACCAAAAGGGCGCAATAGGGATGAGTATGGTCCACTCATGTTCATTAGGTATCATAGGCCGACTGAGTAAACTAGAAAATAAAGCATATAAACATAAATTATGGGCACGTCACCTAAAATCAGAAAATATCCCAAACGATAGCACACACCATCTCCACTAACATTTCTACTACTACATATAAAACAAATACAAATAGGGGAAAGAAGAACAAATATACACATACATCAAATACAAGCATAAGAAGATAGTACTAATGGAGAGGTATTAAGTCGAAAATGGAAACACAATCACAAAATAAGCACAATATATGGAATACAATGAAGATAATGATGATGTGATGCACAAAGTCATCTCACAACCTCCATATATACCTACCGAGATATGCTCTTAAGGTAGGACCAATGGAGGGTTAGTCAACCCATAGAACCAATATCCATAACTCCGCTTCGGCATATACATCGATAGAGGATTTTTAAAGATGTCATATTTTCTGTTAGAAAAGCCAGTATTTCCACAATGGTACCAATGATTCATGAATGAATATGATATGAGGATTTAATGCTCATAGCCTACCAAAATTAGAATATCCAAAATCCAATCAATACACTAACTAGTTGAGCCAAAACTCTACTTAAATCAACCAACCATCCATGATCAAATATAATCTAGAAACCATCAAATGAAACATGCGAGAAAAGTCATTGATACAAAGTCATTGATACCACGTAAATCATAATATCTAGGATTTTCCCACAAAAATAGTACAACCAACATATATATATATATCAAATACCAGACTACAGCATTATATAAGATCCTACACGATCATACATAGTAAATAATGTCTCTAAACCATGAAGTATTATCCACATAGGCCCTTACATAGGCACATAAATCACTTCAACACATTTTCCATGATATGAATCCATTCCCATAGCATAATTTTACATTATTATTAACTACCCAACCCAATTTGAAGAAAGTTAAGACATAACCTACCTCGAATGCCAAAAATTGATTCAAAAATCCTTCAATCTAGAGCTTTCCCCTCAAGAATGGACCCAAAATCAACTAAAACATACAAATACAAAATCTACGCATCAAATAAAGGCTAACGATACCTATATTTCCAACTTACTAATAGAGGTTAGAATAGACCTCCAAAATGGGTTTAGATAAGGAAGGGTAAAACTAGAATTTTTATTCAAAAACATTCTTCTCAAGATTAAGGGGAATTAAAGGAGAACACGCAAGTGAAAAAAGAGTGAAATTAGGATTTGAATCGAATAAATGATAATTTGGGCCTTTCTAGACAAAATTTGAATTCCACATTTAAATCTGAGTTTAAACAAGATTTAAATGATAAAATCAAAGAAAAGTAATTTTAAAAGGGATTTGGAGCTTACCCAAGTTTAAGAATAATAGAAAATGCTCAAAATTCGAACCCAACTACCCTACCAATAATGTTGTCTAAAAATATGATACATCTTAGTCATTCCTGGATGGATGGAATACTTGGAACAATGAGCCTCCTCAAAAATCAATCAAATCCAATCATCCACACTCGTCATGCAAACTCGGCCTCCAATCCTCAAAACACCATCTAGATCAAGAGAGGCTTCCTTAGACTCACCACTCAACACCTTATCATGAATAAATCACAACCCAACATCATCAAACTGATGAGCCAAAATTTGCTCCATCAAGAAAGACCTAGCCTCCACGAAAGCCAAAACACACACAGGTATCAAAATATCAAGCCTATCCATCAAGTTAGACAAAGACTGAACCTCTAAGGTCAAAGGCCTCTCCTGGGTCAAAAGATGTGCCAATCGACCCATGCTACTCAATTTTTCGCTAAAGGTATCCTCAACCACATTAGCCTTGCTCAGATGATAGAGAAAAGTCAAGTCATAATCCTTAAGAAACTAAATCCAATGGCGCTGCCTCATATTAAGATCTCATTGGGTGAAAAAGTACTAAAGGCTACGATTATTTGAGAAAATCTCACAATGGATTCCATACAAGTAGTGCCTCCACAACTTCAAAGAAAATGCTATCGCGCCCAACTCCAGATCAAGGATAGGGTAATTCCTTTCAAGGGTATTCAACTGACGGGAAGCATAAGCAATCACCTTACACTTGTGCATCAACACAGTACCTAACCCAATACCTGAAGCATCACAAAAGATGACAAAACCCACGCCCTTCTAGGGCAAAGTCAATATAGGAGCTGAAGTCAAAAAATCCTTTAGCTTTTGAAAGTTCACCACACAAGCATTATACCACTAAAAGGAAAACTTTTTCTGAGTCAACTTAGTCAAAGGAGTTGTAATAGATGAAAAACCCTCAATAAAATACCAATAGTAATCAGCTAAACCAACAAGACTCTGAATCTCGGTAGGGGAAGTAGGCCTAGCCCAACCACGAACCACTGCAATTTTGGTTGGATCAACCATAATACCATCCTTGGTTATCACATGACCCAAGAAAGAAACAGATTCCAACCAAAACTCACACTTGGAGAACTTAGCATACAACTTATCATCCCTCAATATTTGAAGTACAATTCACAAATTCTCCTCATGATCGGCCTCACTCTTAGAGTAAAACCAAGATATCATCTATAAATACAATGACAAAAAAGTTGAGATACGATAAAAAAACCTAGTTCATCAACCTCATGAACATGACTGGGGCATTGGTCACCTTTAAGGACATGACCAAGAAATCATAATGACCGTATCGAATCTAAAAAGCTATCTTTGAAATATCCAAAGTTCTGATCCTAAACTGGTGATACCGAGACCTTAAATCAATCTTCAAAACACCAAAGCACCCTAAAGTTGATCGAATAAATCACATATATAAGGAAGAGGATACTTATTCTTAAGCCTCACTTTGTTCAACTACTGACAATCGATACACATATGCATAGACCCACCTTTTTCTTCATAAACAAGACAGGCACACCCCAAGGTGATATACTAGGTCGGATAAATCTCTTATCCAACAACTCATGCAACTGATCCTTCAATTTCTTCAAATTTATGGGGGCCATCTTATAAGAAGGAATAGAAATGGGCTTGGTTCCCAGCTCAAAATAAATAGCAAAGTCAATATCATGATCCAGAGGGATACTAGGCAAATTCATACGGAAAACATCCATAACTCACAAATAACATGAACGGAATCTAAAGAAGGAGGGAAAGCAACATTGGTATCATGAATATGGGCTAAATAAGCAAACATTCCCTCTCTACCAAACGATGAGCCTAAAAAAAGATATAACTCTCTTGGGACTCGAGTGAAGCACACCCTTCCAAGATCCTTGGCACATCAGGCGAAGCAACAGTCAAGGTCTTAGTATAACAATCTAGGACAACATGATAAGGATCTAACAAATCCATACCCAAGATGACATCAAAATCTACCATATCAATGACAATCAAATCTAACCAAGTCTTACGCCTGGCAAAAGTCACAACACAGGATCGATATACCTGACCCACCAATAAACACTCTCCTCTGAAGGGTAGATACAGGGATAGGAGAAAGTTGATCTTGGATCTAATAACACTGATGCAGATCTGAAACAAATAGGGATGATACTTATGATGACAGCATCGGAGGCCTCTACTTCTAGACTGAAAGGTATATCATATCACTGACCACATCCACCACCCGATTGAGTATCCCTAAGGCCACCACCATGAGCAGTACTACCTCTGCCTCTCTCACCCATCGTAGAATGTCTACCTCTCACAGATGATATAGGAGTAGTCCAAAAGACACGGTAGGGACAGTCCTTGGACAAATGGCCCATCTCATCACAGATATAAAAAACCTTACAGTTTGGCTTAATGTAAGGAGATACGGCTGAACAAGGATGACCACCCAAAGCTGCTATACTAGAAGACCCACAAATCTATAATGCTTTCTACATGGGTCTATCATGATACCTACAGAAATCTCTAGAATCTTTCCCTCAATAAGTGTGACCTCTAAACTCACCCTGACGATGCACATTCATGGAGCTTCCTTGAAATGATTGAAAAATGGTCTCAGTAATCTTAGCATAATCCATAATACTATGAAATGATGCCCCATACACTACCATCTGAGTCATAGCAATCTAAAGAGAAAAATTCAACCCCTTTATGAACTTTCGAATCTTCTCAAACTTGGTGATAATATTGGCATAAGAATATCTAAATAAAGCATGAAAACACATCTCATACTCTATAATGGTTATGTAGCCCTTCTCCAAGTGATCAAACTCATCTCTCATCTGATCCCTCAAACTGAAAGGCACAAACCTGTCTAAAAAGGCCTCAGTAAACTGATCCCAAGTCATCTCTAGAAAACCCAGAGGTCGACAGCTAACAAGTGAGCTCCATCAATTTTTAGCCATATCTCTCAAATAATAAGTAGTATACACAACACCATGTGAATAGAGCAAACCAAGGATATATAACCTCAATCTATCAAGAACTCATAGACATCCTTGTCTACAACACCACTGACCTAGAAGGATCCAAATAAGTAAATATCTCAAACCACTTTTGATCCTCAAAAAACATAACTGTACTCTCAATAATAGGAGGCATAGAGAATCTTGTTGGTTGAGATCCCATTTGAGGAGGTAATATAGAAGAAGGTTGAACTCCTGACCTCAGAATACCTTACTCGAATACAGGTGTAGAAAAGAATGAAACACTATTTAGAACACAAGGTATGAAAGATCCCCATGACATAGAATAAAATAAAAAAGTTTCCTAAAGATATCTTATAGCCTGTCGAAAATAGATACGGACGTTTATATACTGATTTGCGAGACTCTGCTAGACACCTTGTTCTTATACTAATGAGACTAATGAAAACCTGGTTGTTTTGATACCAATTTGTCATTACCCAAAAACTAAGGATCATGATGGCACTTGTCGCGACAGGCCTTGACAAGTAAGCCTATCACCTGAACTGATAGAAAAAAAAATTAATAAAAATATCAAAGGCAAGGCTTCTAGGTTGAACCACACAAACATGATATTAGCAAAAATACAATCAAGATACCAAATTAAATCGCAAAACTTGGTGTCACAATGTAAGAACTAATACAACTCAAAGTCAAAATATACATAGGATAACCAAAAAGGGAACAAACTCTGTCTCTGAATACAATAAGACAAAGTCTAGATAAGAAAAGGTACAACTCCAGATGCATAGATCAACCACTATCTCGAATAGATTCCAAATATAATCTGACTCAACTATATGTGCGGCACACTTACACCTGGATTTTCATTGAAAGGAAGTAGTATGGATGAGTACTAACCACTTATATTCAGTAGGTATCATAGGCCGACTAAGTAAAGTAAAAAATAAAGCATATAAATACAAACTATAGTCACGTCACCTGTAGTCAAAAAATATCCCAAATGGTAGCCCACACTGTCTTGACTAACAAATCCACTATATACACATATAACAAATACAAGTAAGGGAAAGAAGAACAAATATACACATACACCAAATAAAGCATAAGAAGATAGAAAAAATTGACAGATATCAAGTTAAGGACAGAAATACAATCACAGAATAGGCATAATGTATGGAATGCAGTGAAGATGATAATGATGATGATGATGATGATGATGATGTGATGCATGAGATTGTCGCACAACCTCCGTATGCACCTACTGAGTTTTGCTTTTGAGGTAGCACTAATGGGGGTTATTCAACCCATATCAACCAATATCTAAATAAATATTCATATCTCCTCTCTAGTACATACATCGATAGAGAGTTTTAAAAAATGCCGCATTTTCTATCAGAAAAAGCTAGTATTTTTAGTATTTTCACGATGATACCAATTCTTCATAAATGAATATGACATGAGGAAGTAATGCTCATAACTAACCAAATGAGAATAACCAATATACCATCCTTGTGAGCTAAAAATTCACTCAAATTAACTAACCATCTATGATCCAGTACAATCCATAAACCATCAAGTGGAACATGCAAGAAAATATCATTGATAGCACATAAACCCCAAAATCTAGGCTTTCCCCACCAAAAAGAGTGAAATCTAGCAATACATACATCAATACTAGGCTAACAATATCATACAAGACCCCATATAGTCGCACATAGCAAATAATAACTTAAAACCACCAAATATTATCCATATATGCCCCGACACGGGAACATAAATCATATAAACATGTTTTTCATAATACAACCCTAATACCTATAGCATGCTTTTACATTATTATTAACTATCCAACCTAGTCTGAAGAAAGTTAAGTCATAACCTACCTCAAATGCCAAAACTAGCACAAATAAGCCTTTATCACCGAGCTTTCACCTCACGTACGAAGATAAAATCAGCTAAAAAATACAAACAGAAAACTATGCATCAAAAGAAAGCCAACGATACTCAAATTGCCCACTTCTGAATCCGGGTTAAAATGAACCCCCAAAATGGGTTTTCAAAAAAATAGGGTAAAATAAAAAAAATCTAAAAATATAGTTTCCAAGATTAAAAGAACTTATAGGAGAAAATCCAAGTGAAAACGTGGTGAAATTGGGATTTGAATCCAAGAAATATTAATTTGGGTCTTCTAGTCCAAAATTCTCAAATTCCACCTTTAAATCCAAGTTTAAACAAGATTAAAATGATAAAAAAAATCAAAGAAAAGTAGTAGAAATAGGAGCTTGGAGCTTACCCAAGCATGGAAATGAAGAAAATTACGTAAAACCCTAAAACTCAAAGCTCCAAGTCTAAAAAATGGTGATAAAAATGAGAAAAAAATTTATATACCAGGTGTCAGGTGTCGCTAAAGTAATACTTGCCACTAAAAAGGTCAAGTACCACTTTAGCAGTACCCACTTATTATCGCAGTGCACTAAAGCGGAAAAGGGCCGCTTAGCGCCCTCCACTAAAGCAGACGAGGGCTGCTAAAATGCCCTTAGCCAACTAGTAGTTAGCCACTAAAGTAGCCAAATGGCGCTTTAGCATCTGCCGCTAAAGCGATCCAAGTGGTAGAAGTTGCACCAGCTGAGTGGAGCACCATTTGTAGAGATTTAAAAAATTTCAAGTATCTACGAACCCCTCGGGATTCATCCAAAATCCCAAGAGCACAAAAGAACTATGATACCATATCAAATTCAACGCTCTAGGCTCAATGGCTACATCAAATTTTTAACAAAATATTTTTTTCACGTAATTGACTCTCGAGATCTATTTTTACAACTTTCCAAATTATAACGCCCTGAGACCACTCCCTAGACGTCACACGGTGCTTAGAACCACACGTGATCCTAAGCTAACCCATGAGACTTGTATAACCCATGAGCAAATGAATATGCTACATAAATCTATAAGAAATAAGCGGATAAGATATCTTTGCTAAATATGTTCAAAAAAAACTATTTAAAATGATTACAACTCTAGTTTTAGAAAACAAAACTTAAATCAGATACATCAACTCTACTAACTGTCTATGAAACCTTGACTAATACTGACTATGGGTAACCAGGACATAACCCCCAGTTATCCCTAATTAATACGACTAATAAAAGAATGATACTAAAATTATAGTTGACTCGAGTCCTCGAATCAAAAGAACTCTTCACCTGCTAACTGGAAGCTGAGAATTGTCTGATTATGATATGCTACAACTGGTACCTACATTATCAGACAATGTAGCACATAGACATATATGTAGGTCAATACTTCTAGAATGTACTAAGTATGTGGGGGTTAATACATAAGTAAAACAATAACTGAACATTCGTATGAACTTTCTAATAATGCATGCTAAGTGCAAATGACTAACCATGAGCTTGAATAAAATAAAGACTGCAAAATCATAAACATGAGTAATGAAGCATAATAATAACTTTTGAGCCATAACACTTAGTTTCTAAAAGCTTTACTTTTTTATTCTTTCTTTAGGGAGGTTCTTCTAACTAATATAAACCATGTGAGCTATCATGGAGTCCAACATCTTACCCACATTGAGGAGAGTTGTTCTATCCTTGACATTGGAATAGAACCTTAACTTAAGTAATCACTATACTTAACCCATACTAGGACTTGAACCTACTGTGGCACGTAGTTATGGGGCATGTGACCTCGGACTCATACTCAACTTGGTGCTAAATACTACTCCAATATTACTTATATGCTCATACTTTAGAAAATCCACCTTAAAATAGCATGAGGGCTTATAGAATGAAAATCATTTATGCTTCTCTTTCATTAAATCATAATTAGGGTGAATAAATATGGATTCATATCTTATCTTAAGATTGAAAGATCTATCTTTTGCTTTAAACCATGAGGATAATAAATGCTTGTGGATAGTCTTATCTTGGAATCAAAAGATTTAAACTTTTCTTGTAAACTTAGTTCTCAAACTCAATTAAAAATCCTTAATCAATGTTCAAATCAAACTCATGATATAAAAATCATAATAGAGAATCTTCAAGTCAAAACTACACAAATGAGAACATGTATACACTTTAATTCTTCAATCACATGATAATCTCATAAACTCAAGAAAAGATAGTTTGGATATGAACCCTAATTTCAAATCATACAACTTTAACTTTAAAACAAGTTTTGGTCCCAAGGATGAAAGAGTATCCTTTTTATTAAACCTCGAATGCCTTGATTGGATGAATACTTGGAGAGAACTTTGAATTTGGAACTTAACTCCTTGACTCTTGAGAGATGACCCTTGGATTTTTCTCTTGGAAATAGGGGAAAGGTTTTTAAGTCGTATACTGATTGTTTAGGGTTAAGAAAGTGGAGTTAACGTGTTTAAAACTCCCTTAATTCGTTTTGGATTGCTTGGGGATGGTTTAGGGGTATGAAAAGACTTCAACGCCCTTGATTTAAGTCAAAATAGAGCATTTACGCCGCTATGCAATCACCATGTGATGCACAGCAATCGCCCAAGCCAAAGTGGGTGATGCATGGCCATTGTACAGCCTCAAATGGGCGATGTATAACCATCGCACACCCTTTCTAGTGGCCTTTTATGATTGTCATACGACGCACGACCTTTGCATGGCCATAACTTTTTGTTCAGGTATCGAATTAACGTAAAATTGGTATCGTTAAAAAGCTAATTCAATTATCTACAATTTTGTGGGTTTGAGCTGCAAAATGCCATATATGTAAGAAGTTATACACGTTCAAAGCTGACCTTTGTGGAATCGAACACCAAAATTTGGTTGAATCAAAGGCCCTTAGCTCATTTTGCTCTAAGTGATTCTTATGAGTATTTTTCCACACACTAGGCTAATGATCATGAAACATGCATTCAAATATAAATTACGAGATTATAGTTTACACACGCACGAACGACGGTTAGATTTCAAGCTTCGAAACTTGTGGGGTGTTACATTATCTCCCCCGTGGAATCATTTGTCCTCGAATGATGGGTAGTAACTTATTGAAACTTTAGAAGCATGGAATAAGGTACACTTGACATATCCTCTAATGAAATATGTAGCTGAGCTAAAACATTAAAACTTCTATCATAAAACTGATTTCTGAGCTGGTTTGACTTTATTAACTATAAGGAGTTGATTCATGCTGAGAGTTTAGAACTCACTTGAAATGTTCATGATATGATTTTACGTATAGAACTGCGAAGTAATAACTGATGCAATAGAATTCCAAGAGTTACTAAGGATAAAATAAGGTATGTAACTTCTCATTAAGGATTGTCTCTCAAAAAAACATGTATAGAAATCAAATGAGAAGGGCTTTATGGCATTATCAAGTACGTTATGTAAGCACAAATCCTGAGACAACAAGACTAAGGTCGTACATGGGGTAATACTTTGTTTGAGTTGGGATACTTGAAAAACTAAGATCATTCACTGAACACTTATGAACTGAATCATGACTAAATATCTAAATCATAGACATGACGCATGGACTGAACTGAATTCACAATTTGCATGGACGTGAATGAATTACCTCATTGAAGAGCCATACTCATGAAACTTCGGATAGTAAGGGTAGATGGAAATATGAAAAATCACAGGAACTTGTCTGCCTGACTACTAAACTAAATTGTTGGCTATACGGGTTGAATTATACTAACAGCTCATACTCAACTGGAGTATTTCTTCAACACTCTTGATAAGAAGTTCTAATAACATTAGGGAGCAAAGAATTCTTGGGCATGATCTGAATAAGATATCTGAATAAGGATTCACAACATAGCTACAACTCTATATCATAGAATATAGGCCTATAAAACATAGGCTAGGATAGAAGTACTAGGCCTTAGAAAATGCAACTGCTAACTTCCAAGCTTAGCCACACTTCTAACATACTCCCTTAACTAGACTTTTTCTTTCAAATACTAGGCTCATCTGATGCAGCTTATAATTCTCACATGGATATATATAACTATTCCTGTGAAAGTCTGAGGTGAACTACATACTCTTACTATGTTCAAGCCTAACCCAAAATCACAAAGTACTACACATAACACCATAATACTAGTCTAAGCCATGAATTTTATGCCCCATGCGTGTTTCACAGCTCTCACTCAAGAATAATTCTCCTTACCACTTCAACAACTAAATTCAACCTCTTACTAGGAATTCACTAGCGCATAATGGACCCATCCACTTATATACCAACATGACGTTCAAGCCTATAATTATAACCACATATGAACTTCTAGGCAAACAACCCACCAAATCATCTTTCCCATATTCTCTAATACCTCTTTCAATAACAACTTTCATGCACTATCCCTAAGAAAACACACACAAAATTTCAACTAACCATGGCACATATCAAAAGTTTTACCTCAATGTTCATTCAAACTTATAACCTTATATAAATCTAGCATGCAATAATATTTCCCTAATAAGGTACATTTACTTTCTCCCATCAAAATAATCATTCATCACCACATCATTTAATAAGGAGAGGTCACTGAAAAGTTAGAACCTGAGGTCCTAAAGCCTAAAAGAATACTATGCATAACTTGAAAACGTAATTGAGGCCTGAGGAATAGAGTATCCATGACATAGATTCATTAAAGAGATCTAAATTGAGGACATACATAATATAATCTGAATTTCGCTAATCATTAAGAGTGTAGCATGAGTTCCTGGAACTGAACATATTGTAAAGCATGAGTACATAAGTCATGAGTTGCATGACCTGATTTTGGAGTTCATGAATTCATGGGATATGACCTGTACTTCTGAGTGAACTGGAACTCCTTATACTAGGGACTGGAGGTGTGCAAGATTCTATGAAAAGTGCATGAATATGAGTTATGGTCATGGAGTTGACATGTAAGGCATGAGTAGATATCATGATAACTGAAGTACAAAACTTTGCACTGAGATGAGAATGGATCATGCATATTACTCCCCTATATTGTTCTACAACACACTGGCATCACTACTAGAATCTGAGGGCCTGACTTGGTTCTTTGTTCTATCATCTCCCCTTTAGATTTAAGCAATCATTCTAAGTTTGCGGAACCCTTTAGTAAAATCTAAATTGAACTGCGACCACTCTACTCTAGAGTCCAAGATATAACAATATACATAAATAATAAACCCACCCTGAAAGGCTACACTTGAAAGTGTACAATCCGTTGCTAGTACTTTCTTCTGCAATATAACTCTTAACTTTTTATAGAACCACTAGTCATCATATAATAACTTGAACACTTACTAACTTAGAATCTTCTAGAGTATCACCATACCCTGAGTTCACACCATCTAGAATTTCAACTATTTTATCTATTAGCTCAATCATCCTAGTTTCAAACTTAGATTCTAACACTTAACATAGACATTCCCAATTTTAATGAACTATACTAACTTCATTATTGAACGCTCCCTGAATAAATACGATCCTTAACTTTCTTTAGCTTCAGCAATCATCACATACTTACACTCTTCTTGACCACATACTTGCCTTACTAAACACATAATTTGTCTCTTTTCCTTTATAGCCTACTAATATCACATCTCTAAACTTATACTTTTCCCTAAACCATTAGAATTACCATTACACCAACATACCTGATATCAACAACATATAGCCCATAAATTAGCTGGCAAGAATATAATATACTACATAACTAGCCTTATTCGCACTTAGCAACTCGAGGGTACTACCTAAGCGCACACACTGTAAAAACTTTAGAAATAATACAATCCCATATCACCTTAGGTACACCTCTAGATCATACCTACATCATCATACTTAATTTTGAACCAATAAACTTAAATTCTTGTATACACTATTTCAAGCCTACTTATTCACCTTTCATACAACTAGCCCCGTGGATACAAAATCTACTAAATCCAGATAAACATTATCCCCACTTTAGTACTATTAAACTTCTAGGTTCATACTTCTAACTCTAGATGATATGTTGTCATAGGATTCTGAGAATGGATTTGAGGGTATAAATGACTTTGGCTTAGTGCACGATTTTCATGAACATGAATGTTATCTTTCAAACTTGAGGACATAAAAGCACTGATGAGATCCTTTTGAGCCTATATGCAATCCCATAACTGTCTGTGGGGATTGTTTGACAAAACTCTATTTGTAAGAATTTAAGCTTGGTTATTTCCGTTGCCTCAAGAATAAGGCAGAGTTGGCATAAACGGAGTAGCATAAGAATATGCATAAGTTCCTTAGAGAACACTCAACTGCACTATCTGAGACATGAAAGAAGAGAAATATTTCTTAAATACCCTGTAGCCTCTCAAAGAAAAGTATAGACATCTTCATACCGTTCTGCAAGATTCTACTAGACATGGCTTCATAGACACCCTAGGACACTTGAACTTTGCGCTCTGATACCAAGTTTGTAACATCCTGAGACCACCCCTGGATGTCACACGGTGCTTAGAACCATACGTGATCCTAAGCTAACCTATGATACTTGCATAACTCGTGAGCAACTGAATATGTTACATAAATCTATAAGAAATAAGCAGATAAGATGTCTTTGTTAAATATATTCAAAACAAAACTATTTAAAATGATTACAACTCTAGCTATACAAAAACAAAATTTAAATCAAATATATCAATTCTATTGACTATCTATGAAGCCTCTACTAATACTGACTATGGGTAGCCGGGACATGACCCCCAACTATCCTTAATCAATACGGCTAAATAAAAGAATGATATTGAAACTATAGTTGGCTCGAGCCCTCAAATCAAAAGAACTCTTCACCTGCTAACTGGAAGCTGCGAATTATCTGATTATGACGTGCTACAATCGGTACCTACATTATGAGATAATGTAACACATAGATATATATGTGGGTCGGTACTTCAGGAATGTAATGAGTATGTAAAGGTGAATGCATAAGTAAAACAACAATTGAATATTCATATGAACTTTCAAATGATGCATGCTAAGTGCAAATGACTCACCTTGAGCTTGAATAAAACAAAGACTGCAAAATCATAAACATAAGTAATGAAGCATAATAATAACTTTGTGAGTCATAACACTTAGTTTCTAAAAGCTGTACTTTTTATTCTTTTTTTAGGGAGGTTCTTCTAACTAATATAAATCATGTGAGCTATCATGGAGTCCAACATCTTACCCATATTGAGGAGAGTTGTTCTATCCTTGACATTGGAATAGAACCTTAACTTAAGTGATCACTATACTTAACCCATATTGGGACTTGAACCTACGGTTGCACGTATTTATGGAGCATGTGACCTCGGACTCATATCCAACTCAGTGCTAAATACTACTCTTATATTACTTATATTCTCATACTTTAGGAAATCTACCTCAAATAGCATAATGGTTTATAGAATAGAAACCATTTATGCTTCTCTTTCTTTAAATCATAATTAGGATAAATAAATGTGGATTTCATATCTTATCTTAAGATCAAAAGATCTATATTTTGCTTTAAACCATGAGGATAATAAATGCTTGTGGATTTCAAGCCTTATCTTGGAATCAAAAGATTTAAACTTTTCTTGTAAACTTAGTGCTCAAACTCAAGCCATGAAACTTATACTTTTTTTCATATAACTTGTAATACAATATCATGCTTAAAACTCAATTAAAAATCTTTAATCAATGTTCAAATCAAACTCATGATAAACAAATCATAATAGAGAATCTTCAAGTCAAAATGTACATAGATGAGAACATGTATGCACTTTAATTCTTCAATCACATGATAATCTCATAAACTCAAGAAAAGATAGTTTGGGTATGGACCCTAATTTGCAAATAATATAACTTTAACTTTAAAACAAGTTTTGGTCACAAGGATGAAAAAGTATCCTTGTTCATAAACCCCACATACCTTGATTGGACGAATCCTTGGAGAGAACTTTGAATTTGGAACTTAACTCCTTGACTCTTGAGAGATGACACTTTGGATTTTATTCTTGGGAATAGGGAAAAGGTTTTTAAGTCGTATATTGATTGTTTAGGGTTAAGAAAGTGGAGTTAACGTGTTTAAAACTCCCTTAATTCGTTTTGAATTGATTGGGGACGATTTAGGGGTGTGAAAAGACTTCAACGCCCTTGATCTAAGTCAAAATAAAGCATTTATGCCGCTATGCAATCACCATGCGATGCACAGCAATCGCCCAAGCCAAAGTGGGCGACGCATGGCCATTGTACAACCCCAAGTGGGTGACGCATGGCCATCGCACACCTTTTCCAGTGGCTTTTTGTTATTGTCATGCAACGCACTACCTTTGCATGGCCATAACTTTTCACTCGGGTATGGATTAAGACGAAATTGGTATCGTTGAAAAGTTAATTTAATTATCTCTAATTTGGTGGGTCTTGAGCTGCAAAATTCCACATATGTAAGAAGTTATACACGTTCAAAGCTGACCCTTGTGGAATCGAACACCAAAATTTGGCCGAATGAAAGGCCCTTAGCTCACTTTGCTCTAAGTGATTCTTATAAACATTTTTCCACTTCATAAGCTTCACACTAGGCTAATGATCATGAAACATGCATTCAAATATAAATCACGGGATAAGAGTTTACACACGCATAAAAGACGGTCCGATTTCTAGCTTAGAAACATGCAAGGTGTTACATGAATCGAGGATCAAAATGAGATATAAAAGTCATAAAACGACATCAACCATGTTACCAACCTAAAATTGACGTTCCGAATCTACTGGCGCCGTCCGTTTTGTCAATGCACAAATCAAAAGATGTTGACCGAAGTCAACTAATAAGCCATTTAGACCACCAAAAATCACAATCTCACATAAATTACACCGAAATATATTGAGAACCGTGTCAAACATCCCCACACTCCAGAAATACCACAATGCAACCACGAGAGAGGTAAAATTGTCCAATCATATTGTCCAATCATATAGAAATAAATATTTCAACAAATCACTGGTAATTAGGTCATTACACTTACGTCTCATGTAGAGATATAGTAGTAAAAGAAACATCTATAATCCATCTGAGTATGGAATACATTGATGGTAGGAGGTAATACATATGTAGTATCATAGTAAAAGAAACATCTATAATCCATCTGAGTATGGAATACATTGATGGTAGGAGGTAACACATGTAGTATCATAACAAACCAAGTTCAATTATTTGTCTATCCAACCTATGCATGTCTCGTGTACTGATATACAACCGATTATCCATTCGAGTATAGACTACGTTGATATTAGGAGAGGATACTCATTTAGTAATGTACTAAACCAAGTCTTATTATTGATCTACCCAACCTGTGTATATTTGTGTAGTGATATAGTAGTCAAATATGCCCCGATAATTCATCCGAATATAGAATACATAAATGTTAGGAGGTAATACTCGTGTAAAAAGTCAATATTACTCATCTCTTCTTAATTCTTAATACTCTTCTTTTCAGAGTGAGTTCTATTATAACACGTCCAAACAACTTTCATTACATCTGTTAGTAGAAGTACCAAACGCACTTCCTCTTAAAACTATTGGTATGCTGTTATCACACAGGTCACAATTTGAAGCTCGAATATTGTCACTGCAAAGAGCCAACCATACAAGAAAAACAGTTACTTCGTTAAATAAGAGAAGCAAAAAGAGAAAAAGATGTGGCATCAGACATCAGCAAGTCAATTTTTTATTTTTTAAAAAAGGATATGGATTCTGGCCATTTAGCAACCTGGCATCTATTTATCAGGAAACAATTGTTCAAAATTTAATCCATTGTCATCTTCCACCAGACAAATCAACGGCATCCTGATTAAAGAATGAATCTTCTCCCCAATCAAATCGTCTCTGAAGTCTCTCATATTCTTGCCTACGGTTCACTTCAACGTGCTGCCACTCTTCCCATCTCTCAGCAAGCCCTTCTCCTTCCAGTATTCTTACCACCTCAGACATTGCTGGACGGTCCTCTGGTGATGCCTGAGTGCACAGCAATGCCACCTGAATCATCATCTCCACTTCATCCATGCCGTAGCTCTTATTCAAGTTCCGGTCTACAATTGCATCCAGTCTTTTCTCTCTTTGAAGTTTATTGACCTTCAAGATGATAAATGTCCTTTTACTAACTAATACTACACAAAGGTCCTATGACGCTTAAAAATTAATCATGTAAAGTTTTCTTTTTTTTTTTTTTTTGGAAACTGGTAACTTTCATGTAAAGTTATAAGAGAGGCTATGAGACATCAACATTTTTGGGAAAAATGATTTAGCATCGAGTCATATTTCTTCTGCCAAAAAGGCTCAATAATTAAGACCTAGCTCATATTCAGAGCATTCGTATCCTGGTGCCACGAGAAAAATAATAATTGTTTGCGCCATTTCAATAAGAACAGAAATATAGCAGCATCACCAATAGGAAAAAAAATAAACGACAGTATATTATCCAGGAGGATCTCATGCAAAAGGACAAATGTGTCATTCCAACAGACTATAAGAGAAAAAAAAGTTTCAAAGGATAGATTATAGATATATGAAAAGTTTAATGCAATAATTGGATACACATTTGGAATTATATAAAGATCATTGAGTTATGTACACTCACATGGTCAAGCAACAAGACATCGTCTTCTTCTTCTAGACGTGAGAAGTCTATTGCACGTTGGCCGGTTACAATTTCCAAAAGCATGATTCCATAGCCAAAAACGTCAGTTTTCTCTGATGATTTGCCAGTGGATAAGTATTCAGGAGCTATATGGCCCATTGTACCACGAACTTGAGTTGTCACATTGGTTTTCTTAACGTCAACTAGCTTTGCCAGGCCAAAATCACCAACTACAGCTTCAAAATCTTCATCTAGTAATACATTAGCTGCTTTAACATCACGGTGAATAATCTTCGGATTACAGTGCTCATGTAGGTATTCAAGACCACGTGCAGTACCCAGTGCCACACGCTTCCTAGTTGGCCAATTCAAAACAGACTCCCCAATTTTAAGTTCTGCAAGCCATTAAAAACTAAAAAACTTAAATAAGATGCCACTGAAAACTACTAATAGATATCAACTCTAGCAGAGAACTGCTGAAATCTTAAGCTTCACTAACTACTTCATGTAACACCTTCCAGTTCACGCGAGGATTTCAACAACCAACTCCTAAAGGGAGAATCAATCAATGAGGCAAATCTTGTTTTGGTAGAAAACACTGCACAAGAATTAATTTCTGAAGTCACGTATCTCTTTCTTATCATGGTCTCTGATACCAACTTAATTTAAATACATCTTTTAATGAGTTCTTTTTAAAACTGAATACACCTATTAATAATCAATGAGGTACGATTTGACTGTTGCTCCTGATGACCAAACAAAATTGCAATCTCCAAAGACTCAACACCTTTAATGAATATCAGAAAATACTTCTACAGCATCTATGCAGTAATCTACTTAAATCTGCTCAGAACTTGTCTTGTCCTACCATAATCCGGGGGGAAAAGGAAGCATGCAAAATGTAGTCATGGTAATGCAATCCTGAGACATTAAACTTCCAACACTTCATTCAAAGTCAAAAGATTCTTTTTGAGAAGGAAAAGAATAAGATTCTCAAGTATGAGAACACAAATTAAAGGGTAGACGCTTCTGCCAATTAAACTATACATGGTAGCTCTATAAGCACACCCCTCAAACTTGATACCATGTACAAATTCCTTTACTAGAATTAGAATCAACAGTTCTATGGAGTGGTGATTAGACCGACGTTGCTATATGGGATCGAGTGTTGGCCAGTCAGAAACTGCATCTTCAGAAGATGAATGTTGCAGAGATGAGAATGTTGAGATGAATATGTGGACATACTAGGTGTAATAGCATCAGGAATGAGGTTATTCGAGATAAGGTGGGAGTGGCCTCCATGGTGGACTAGATGAGGGAAGCGAGATTGAGATGATTTGGACATGTGATGAGGCGAGGTTTAGAGGTGTGAGAGGTTGGATATAGTAGGTACAAAGAGGGGAAGAGCTAGGCCAAAAAAGTATTGGGTGAGGTGATTTGGCAGGACATGGAGCATATCCCGGTTACCGAAGACATCAACTTAGATAAGGGGGTGTGGAGGACGCGTAATAGAGTAGAAGGTTAGTCGGGTAGGAGTGTTGTTGGGCACCGTATGGTCGCTTAGGGTTTAGCTGAAGATATCTTTCATTGTTGTTGTTTATTGTGTTTCTATTACGGCACTATTTTGTGGCTGATTATTGTTTTTCCGGTAGATTTTACATTGTTCCCTAGTTAGTTGTCATATTTTCTTCATTGTTTTCTATACCTGAATTTGCTACACTTGAGCCTCTCTACCTCCCCGAGGTAATGGTAAGATGTAGACTTTACCCTCCACATACCTCACTTGTGGAATTTTAATGGGTACGGTGGTGTTGTTGAAGAATCAGCAGTTACATAGTACTTTAATAGTCAATTTAGACCGTACAAGGAAAAATGCACGCTTTTTTCACAGATGGAGAGGAAAAATGGCATGTCATCATTTACAACAAAGCCGACAAAAAAAAAATATGTGCTGCAGGCGATATAAGAAAAATGAAATGATCTAATGATAACATACGGTAAATTAGATGAAACGGGAACAGTAAGAGAAAATAGCATTCTCAGAATGTAAAATAAAGTATAA
Source organism: Capsicum baccatum var. pendulum (assembly GCA_030864225.1). Taxonomy (NCBI): domain Eukaryota; kingdom Viridiplantae; phylum Streptophyta; class Magnoliopsida; order Solanales; family Solanaceae; genus Capsicum; species Capsicum baccatum. The sequence goes on from CM061552.1 coordinate 142,742,914, forward strand.
TGAATAAAAGCAATGATGTGAAGAAACAGTACCTCGTAGGCGATAAGCAACACTTAGATTCTGCATATATGGGTATACAAGTAGACGTTCAGTTGGTGTGGTGCAAAATCCTATAAGCCGTAAGAGATTCCTATGAACAGCCACGCTTATCATCTCAACTTCTCGCTGAAATGCAGCATCTCCCCCAGGACTCTCGTAATCAGTTAACCGTTTCACGGCAACTTTAATGCCGTCATTGAGCACTCCTTTATAGACCTTGCCAAAGCCCCCCTGTCCAAGAACATTCTTTTCACTAAAGTTATCAGTAGCAAGCTGCAATTCTCTCCATGAAAATCTCCTCAATTGACCAAATGGAATTCGTCGATCAACCTCGCCTGAGTTCGCCAAATAAAACACAAAATATAATATCATAATATACTCAAAGGAATCACACCATCTTGAAGGTAAATTTAAACAAAGTACTGGTGAATAAGATATAAGCTCACTATCTTAAGAGTTAAGATGGTATTACGATATATAACAATGCATGGCCAGAATACCCTTCTTCCCTTACCAAGAATAACAAGTACATTAAACTGATGAATTATTGTCAATAACATGCGACACAAACCTACAACGTCAACAAAGATTTCACGTCGATAGCCTTTGTGCCTTCTCCTCCAGAACAATAACACAGATCCTCCAAGAAGGAGAATTCCAAGAAATCCGAAAGCAATACCAACTATGAGACCAGTCTTTGGTTTACTAGAAGAACCTGCAAGAAATTCAACTTTAGAATTTGGCCGTCCAGAAAGTTGAACAAGGGCATATGTTAAATGATGCTTTCTTCACTAAAGGAATATTAATATATTGGATAAGTAATCAACAGCTTTATCGACTTCAAAACTTTCTGAGGTGTAGCCCCATAAGGAAGGAGAATGAGCATGATGATTAACGGAGAGGAAGAGAAGAGAAGGGGGCGAGAGATATAATAAGGAGATCAACAATAATTTACTCATCAGTCATCAAAATTTGTTCCAAGCAAAGTAATTATGGACTCTATTATAGATGGGAGAATCCAAATATCTACAACTCTTATAATTATTAAAATTCTCTCAAACTATAATATGATATTATCTCTAGAAAAATATATAGAACCTCAGCTTTAACTAAAAGATGACGACAATAAATCAACAGTAAAGCTAGTAAATAATGCAATATTTTTCAGCTACATCATTCTTCCTCTGTTGAGAACGATTGAACACCTAGGAGTGAGAGAATATTACAACTCTCCAAGATTAGTACTAATGGAAAGAAACTAATCCTTTTTAGTACAGGCAGCACTATGAGGTGCTTGATTCTTCCATCCATTAAATAAGATACCAGTATAAACAACCAATTCAACACAAACATATCCCACAACCAATGGCAAGTATAACTCTAAATAACAGTAAACACTTTAATCTTGATCAACGTCTTGTATACAAGGAGTAAATAGCACCAGGAAAAGGGAGAAGGGACTAAGAAAGAATTGAAAGGGAAAAAATCAAGAAAACATAGATGATGCATTAAGGAAAATAATAGAGTCTATTCATTAAGTGTCGTTCCAAACAAAGTACAGAATTTTCCTATATATGGAATGTGAAACCCTAGACAAACTAGACCTCTTGAAAATACTAAAGGTTTTTCTCTAACAAAGTAAACTACAAGATAAAACCTCCTTTCTAGCTAAAAGATAATAACAAACAAAATCAAGGCAATGGTAATAATTTCAAAATCTCAGCTACATCACCTTCATTCTGCCAGAATACAGAGAAGCATGAAGCAGACACAGTTCAAAAATTCACATATTTGCTAGTATAACTTACCTCCACTATCAGATTCACAATGATGAGTGAGATTTAAGCCACAATTCAAAAGATTCCCTGTAAAACTAGAATAACCAAATGAAGTTATACTAACATTAAAGATTATGCATTAGTAGATTAGGCAAAAAGTAAGTAGCCTTGATCTACTGTCAAAAGTAAAAACTGTAACCATGGTGTACTTGTATTTTGGAACTTGGAACAACTGTTCAGGAACTTGGCCAGTAAGACCATTGGAACCAAGCTGACTGCAAACCGGAATCAGAGAATCAAGTCAAACATTAAAAGATAGAGGTAACAGGTAAAGGATCACTGAAGTCTGAAGTAGACATCCCAAAAAAGAAGATGTATTATTCTCCTATTCAGGAAAGTAATTTATATATGGAATAAAGAAAATGCAAGATAAATAATTTACAGGTTCATCAAGTTGGGAAGACCCGAAAGTGACTGAGGGACTATCCCTGTGAGATTGTTTCGACTCAAAAACCTGCTCAATGGAATAACATAGTTCACACCTATCGCAATCACCAAGTAAACTAAGTGCCCATTTGGATTGGCTTTTGCCTTTTTGCTCATTTTAGCATTTTAGCTTAAAACTAAGTGCTAATAAGCACTTTTTAAATATACTCAACCACTCCAAAAGTGCTTAAAAGCACATAAAATAACCCAATCCAAACAGGCTCTTAGTTCTATCAACAGATGGGACGACCCGGTTCATACCTACTCCGTAGGTGTCGGGGAGGGGGGGACCACTCCGGGCCTGACCTACGCGCCCTCACCCCAGCTTTGCTGGAGGGGCGTTTCGAACCCCCGACCCTGGCACACCACGGTAAGCAAGCTTACCACTGAGCCAAGGCCATCCCTCAGTTCTATCAACAGATGATTAAATGAAATAATATGACTTACAGAGACTGAAGCTTTTTAAGATTGCCCAGAGAAGCTGGTATTTCTCCAGAAAGAAGGTTATTTTCTAGATCCAACATCGTCAAGCTTGTTAAATTTCCCATCTCTTGGGGAATTTTACCAGTTATACCATTTCCTTGCAAGGATCTGCAGGGTGTGTATACGACATGGTCAGCTAGGTTAGTATCAGAAAACAAGAAATCCCAAAAATTTTAGTCTTAGATCTAACAATTTTGAGCTCAACAACACATTCACCAGTCAAAATTCCTCAGGAGCTTACATCAAAGAAAAATGTGCCCTTCCATATAGTTATGCATTCAAATTATTGATCTGAAAAATATACAAGTCCAATACTAAAATAGGGCTCTTAGGAATAGACAAAGTGCAAAGACCAATGCGACAAAAAGACTGCTCAGAAAACAAAATATATATATATATATATATATAAAGCCACCGGTACTGAGGATCAATCTTGTATAGTTCACATTTCTTGTCTTCGTGAAATGGATTAGGTTGCTCTTTGACCAAAGGAACCAGCAGTCGAAGTGCAGAGACACCACACAGTTATCACAAGAAAAAAGGCAGCCACCCGAACAGAGACTCCCATTTTCTATATCAGTTCATATAACTTCGACTTCTCTTAAAGCTTTTTGCCTTTGTGAAATGGCCAAATATTTCTCCTTGTCCATGACACCACAATATGTAGGTACTTTTGTCTTTCTTTTTTCCCCCTTCCAATAAGTGAAGCTACCTTGAAATTATTATTCATCATGTTCTCAACTTTTAGTTAAAATCTGATAATTTGAAGGGATTTTTGTTCTTGTGCAATGCCATGGCATCAAACTTATATATTTATTAGAAACAGCAAAAAATAGCATCTAGAAAATTACATGTGCTCAGCATTCAAGCCAACATTCTGTCAATAATTACTCGACCCTAGTACTTTATACGTACAGCGTATTCATATTCTTTAGAACACCTATTCTGGGAGTTAATGTGCCCAAAAATCCCATTCTTGATAATGACCTGCAAACAAAGATTCAGACACTATCAAAATCAACATCCAGGAAAGGAAGTTGACCAACCAAAGATTAACCTTTTTATAGCATAAAAGCTTTAACATTATATTATATATGCACATAGTGATTCTAATGGCTCTAACAATAGAACTTACACCATCACGACATTGCCTTTATCATCACAAGTGATTTTGGACCAAGTGCAAGGACTAACGTGATTCTGGTTCCAATCAGCAAGTTGATCAGTTGAAGCATTTAGTGAGTTCTTCAATGCGAACAGTGCATCTCCTAAAATAGGCCAGATTATAAAGAATCGAACGTCACCCTACTTTATTAGGAGAATAAAGACAACATTTCATCGACAGAAGCTAGTCACATCCAAATTTCTCTTTATCCATTTGAGAAGAAAAATAAAAACAAAGTTAGTTTGATGAAGTAAAACTGGCAGAATCATGTACCTTGCCCATCAGGTAAGACAAATGAATGGAGACACGCTAATATCACAATTATAAAGAAAAGCTCCATCTTTCGGATATTGCACTTTATGTCAAGTATTCTTTGTTGCAATTTATCACTGTGACATAAGACACCATCTTCCATGAACAGGTGTCTACAAAACATTAAGGTAATAAGGGGAAATTGGTTAAAATTGAAAGGCAACCTACCTACCAGTTATGGAAGAATAAAAGTATCAGATCCTCATAGACAAAATAGCTGAATCTTCAGAAAAACGCTAACCAAGACGTGACCATTGTTTGACCATAACAACAACTATGCCTCAGTGCCAAAAATCCTCAGCGACCATATCAAATTGAAAAAAAACATCTACACATTCTCAGATCCTAATATAGTTCTCAAACTCAAAATCAGTCGGTCTAAGGTCGAGGTAAGGTCTGTTAGGATATACTATAAACCATGCGGTTTTGATGTAGTATTATTTATTGAACGATTACTTATTTATTTATTTATTCAATTCAGTAAATCGTTACATTAAATACATCATGTCATATATGTGTCCTCAACTTATATAGTAGATGATTTGGTGTATAGAGTTTAGCTTATACACCGAAGATTAAATCATCGGTTCTTATAAGTTAAAAGTTATAGTCACAATCGCACATGAAAATTTGTACAAACCATCAGAATGATTGTAGCATGAGATTAAATGTAATTTATCTTGATTACGAGAATGGTTTAGTTCTAACGTCTCGTGCTAGTGCATTTTGTATGTATTGAACAAGACCGCGTAGAAATAGTTCGTTTAGACTGAATGATAAAAACATGTTCTCTAAACTATTAAATGTATATAACTATTATGATCTGTATATATTATTTATCATTTTGATTTATTAAAAGGTGAGATTCTGAGATGGGCCAATATTCCTGGTAGATACGCCTTTTATGAGAAGCTTATAAGTTTTCATTTGTAAACTCAGTCGGTGGATTTATGAATTCAATATGAAATAAGTTAGCATTGCTCTAAAGAAAACTAACCATTATATTAAATTCGTCAGTAATTTAATTTATTAATTAGTATCTGTAATCTTAACATGGGAAATTAAATAAGTGTGTAATGAAAAATTTCAAAATAAAAATAGAGGAGTGCAATTACGAAATTTTAGTAGAATAATTTGTAATTTATTATGGTAAGAATAATTCAAATTATTGTTATGAATTATCTATAATCTATAATATATTAAAAGTGTAAAAGGCCTTAAAAATGTTGTTTGAACTTTTTGTCCTTCAATAAAAATCTTCGCTGTAAACAAAATCGTCTTTTTGCATTTCTCTTATTATTTTAATAATATTAATTAAATAAAAAACCTTCCTCACAAAAATAGGATACCTTTCCTCCCAAAAAAACTAATCTCTCCTAACTAAAAGAGGACAACACAAAACCCCAAATCTAAATATCCAAAATAATTTTGAAAAATATAATCCCTTCTTGTCCCAACGTGAAACTCAAATTTAAAAAACGAAAACAAACTTTTCCATCTTTATGACGCTTCTTGCCAGATTTTTAAAAAACTAAAAAATATAATCTTTTCTATTTGTTCTTAACGTGAAACCCAAACTATTAAAATACGTTTATTTAAAAAATTTCACCTTTTCTATTTGTTTAAAAAACGAAAACAAACTTTTCCATCTTTCTACGCTTCTTGCCAAATTTAAAAACAAAAATATTTCTATTTTTTCTATTTGTTCTTTCTGACGCCATCAAAACCTCTTATCCCATGTAAAACAGGTATCTTTTACCAACTTCTATAAAATTCATGTTGATTTCGCTTTTTTATTGTCCTCACCATATTTTTTTTTTCATCCACAATTGCTCTCAATTTTGTCTCTTCTCCAGGTTCCTTCTCTTTTTTCAGTTCTCTTCGTCAATTCACTTTAGCTTCTTTGTTGATTGTTGTTTTCTCATTAATGATTTAAACATAATATTAATTGCTATGCCAGCAATTTAGCTTATATTCGTAATTGATCTAATTGGAATTATTAGTTGAATTTAAGTTCTTATTGATTTAATTTGTATTGTTTGTTGTATTTATTAAATATACGAAGACAACTCACATATTCAGGTACAATCTACTTAACTCGTCAATTTATCTTCATTCTAAGTCATGCATTAATGCTATTCTAACTTTTTTTTTTTGACTACTATGGCAACGGATGCAATTACCGAAGTTGTTCCAATTAGTGCATTGAAGCCATTTGATCGCATGTCCATAATAAAAGTGTTGATCATAGGAAGTGGCCCAATAAAAGAATATAATAAAGAAACGACCGGTACTCGAAAGTTTCTTAAGTTAGTTGATGAAAAGGTAAGAATTTTTCTTTTCTTACTTCGTCTTTGATTTTCTTTTTCGCATTTGTTTTTCATCCATTAAAATTAACACCTCTACAATATTTTAGGGCACAAAACTTGGTGCTATACTTTTCAACGATTCAATCAAAAAATGGGCAACATTATTAGAATAAGGCAAGTTTTGCTATATTATGAACAACCACATTACTCCTGCCAATCCTAATTTTCTATCCGTCAACAAGAAAATCAAGATTGGATTCATCGACGGCACCATTGTTCAAGAATGCAGAGGTCTTTTTACTACTGTTGCTTTTTCAAACAATTTTGTTTCGTTTGAAGATGAACAATTGCAATCGATGGGAAAAACTTTGGGTAATTTCCTTTCTTTATTCAAATAATCCACCAATTTATATAAACACAATATTTGCTCCTATTTACCTAACCTTATTCACTTAATCATGTATAATTATTATTTTTTTTAGATATTTTTAAAATATTTGTGCGTTCTAAGCTCTTCACAAGAGAAAAAAATCGAGGAGAGCTAGTACTTATGAATGAAAAGTAAGTAGAGCTTCGTTTGTTAGTAAAAACCGTGAAGAAAGGCTATTTTTTTCAAAATTCTTCTTTTATTTAACAAAAGTTGTATGTTCAAACTTTGTTTCACGTCTCCACCTCCAAGAATATATTTTTTTTTTATTTAATCTTATTTGTTTGGCTGCAAAATTTAGGTGTGATCGAAAAACAATAATATTATGGGGTGAATCATCAGACATAGATAATGAGCTGCTCCAGAAGTTGACATGTAGACCCTGCACCATATCAGAACTATCTAAATCTTTTTGATCTTAAAGAAAAAGGATAAAACGTTCATGCAGCAAAGCATGAGAAAAACATTAGAATAGAAAACAAAGTAAAGATTAAGTCTACCACATCCCAAATAACCATTCCAAGAATTCATGGAATGGGGGAACACAAACCATCAGAACCAAGTCTAAGGTCCTGCTAACCTGAAGCAACTCCTCCAGGCAAGGTACCCAGTCCATAAAAACCATAAGCATTTAAGGATGAGTTCTGGAATGCAGGCCTCATAGCCATTGACCCAGTATTTTCCTTTACACCACCATTTGCAATGACATTAGAATTTCCATTAGCAGAATCCACATATAACGATGCTATGTTAGCAGATGCTGCAGAGGTGGTGATCTCAGCTTTTGGCAGGGAAGCTGGAGTAGAGTTTGATGTACTGGTTAGGGGGTGATACAGGATTGATTACGAACACACAAAAACAGCCAACAACACAAGGCAAATCAAGAATAAGATGGAAATTTGCCCTCGACAGCAACACACAAATACCGTGAACAGGAACAAGAAACAAAAACACAACAATGCAATAAAAATAAAAGATGGGTAAGATGACCTAAGATCTTACGATACAAGGAAAATCGATATGTGTATCAAACGTAAAGACCCTCAACGTCGTAATAATTAAACACCAATCTTCTTACGGTGACTGCTAAGGGAATCAACTCCGCTTACAACCATCGTTTCTAAGCAAAAAATCAATATTGGCTTTTCCAAGCCCTACACTAAACTATTTGGCTTTTCCAAGCCCTACACTAAGATACACTCTCAAAGAGAGAAGACTTTTTATGTTCTTCAAATATCCATAATCAACTAAAGAGCAAATGACTTAATAAAAGACTATTTATAGGCTATTACAAATGAAAGGTAAAATGACTACAACACCTTTAATGAGAGGGGCTGTCATGAGGTGTTTGGAATCAACATATGTAATCACTAAAATGCCCTTAACGAGTTCCAACGCTCTAAAGGCGCCTTCTTCAAGCTCCAAAGCCGTGGGTTCAAATTGTTTTCATAATAGGGAGCCACAGTAATTAATTTTGTGGTTCCTACAGTGTCCATATTATACTAGAACTCGAAATTTTATTTTATATGAAAAAAGAGAAGTCACCGTATGTCCTTGTTCAAGTAGAAATAGGCGTATGTTTTTCCTTTCTCCTTGACTAGGAGAGTGTCTCTATAAATAGGATTCCACTAGCCTAAAAAATTAATTAAGTATTCTATCCAGTACTTGTCCACCTAAGTATTTAGAGAGTTCGACTATGAATTTGGGATCACAATAGAAGATCGCAGATTCGAAGACGAATTTGCTTCAAGATATTTGCTCATGCTTCAAAAGGTATTCCTGATTAATTTTAAGCATCTGTTGCGTGAATTATGTGTTTATGTTGGTTGTCTATATTACATGCAAGTGATCCTGCCTATGTGCTTCCGCTGCATATGCCTGTTTTCCAACAAGGTCTGCATACACTCTACTATGTACTCCCTCTATCCCAAATTATCCGTCCCAAATTTCCTAATTTGATTTCTCATTTTACTTGTCTTTTTTCATTAATCAAGAAGAGATAATTTTTTTTTACCATGTTTTACCCTTTGCATTAATTACTTTTTCTTCAAATTAAAAAGTAAACATCATTTAATAGGGGTATTATGGTAAACTAGCCATTTTATTAATTATTTTTCTTAATCAATGTGTCGAAGCGGAATCGAATAAAAGAAGGGCTTCGATCGATTGAACTTTAGCAAATAGTCCATAGCAGATAGATTGAGTTTTAGGCCTGCGTCTGGCCTTGTTTTGGCTTAAAGCAGAGCAGCGGACAAGGGAGTTCTTTCTTCTCAAAATCTGAACAATATTCATTACTTAAAGTGGTTCTTTCGATCATTCATCGAAAGGAGACACTTGATTTTGAATTTGACCAATTGAGATATCAGGAAACAATATTCTCAATTTCTTCATTCGAAGTGAATTCTTAGCCTATTTCTGTATTCTTTCTAGATTCAAAGACTAACCACAAAATCACAAAGAAAATAGATTCATAAGTTCGATACCTTGTATAAAACTCATGTGTGTAAGAAATATTCGATCGCATAGAGTGTACGGATGGGTTGATTAACAATTCACAGATGAAAAAATGGCAAAAAAGAAAGCATTCACCCCTCTTTTCTATCTTGCATATATAGTATTTTTGCCCTGGTGGATTTCTTTCTCAGTTAATAAATGTCTGGAATCTTGGGTATCTCAATTTGGGACGGGTAATTTGGGAAGAAGGGAGTATGTCATTGTTGTTCGAGTAATATAGTTCTCAATCAACAAAATATATCTAAACCATTGGTCCTTTCTACTAGATATGCCAATCATCTCATGAAAATTATTTATTACTTACACTAACAAGCAATTCCTTACTTGATGAAGCTATAAGACAGTAAAGCAATTGAGATATGAATCAGAATAGAAGGGGAAAAAAAGATGGTGAATCACAAGTAGCAATCAACACTCAGCGTCACCAACTGCATTAAAAATAGCAAATTAAATAAATCCAGACACACACACACAAAATTGCAATAAGGCAACTCCCTTTTCAATCCAAAAAAGAAATAAGGAATTCGGAATTCAATTACTTGACAACAAATTGAAATTTTGATTGTTAATTCTAAAGTAAACAATGAAACCATCATATCGAAAGCTTCATGACACCATTTCTTAGTAATCCAAGAGTTTAAAAAAATAATCTTTTGAAGAAAAGAAAAGAAGAAAGGAAATAGGAAAGTAGCTTACCTTTAAGGATGAAGCAAACTTTTGGTTTAGGGCTCTGAAAATGTGAAAGAATACGTACTAGTTTGAATGGAGGCAAATCTTTCTGCCTTTTCCCCACTATATTGATTCTTCCACTCATGTCAGCAACTAAAAGAAAACAAGAAAAACACTATTATTACACGAGAAGTCTTCTCTTTTGCTGTGTCAACTCCTAACAGTCAAACTGGAAGTGGACCCCATCCCAGTTGCGTTCCTCTTTCGAACTGTCGAGTTGGAATTTGGAAAGCTCCAATAATCATCATTTAAAAGAAACTAAGTAAATAATTTTAAAAAAAAATTGTATTTAGCAAGTGAAAGTCCGGAAAAGTAGTCTCGGACAGTTTTGGGACAATTGAAAAAATATTTCAAGATCAGATTTTTAAAATATGAGCAAATATTATGATCAAATAAATATTTACAGATATATTTTTAAAATTTAATCCAGACTGTGTTAAGACATTGTGATGAATAGTTAACATTTTGTCCAATATTTGTTCAAGGAATAAATAAAAACTTTTGCTACTCCTATAACTTTAGAATAGACCAAATTCTAAATAAAATTAAGATTGAGAAAAAGATGGTCAATTTTATAACATTACGATGTTAACTGACATTATCCAAATGAGATTACACATTAATATCTAGGGTGGTTAAGAAAAGACAATTCCAAGGATAAAAATGAATAATGAAGAATTTTACTAATTATTTATTTCGAGAACATAAAAAAAGACTCATGTCGTTGAAAATATATTAAGACATTAATTTAAAAAATGAGAGAAGTTGTAATTATCCCTCAACTTGTAAGATTTTATTTAGTGTATAATTAAATTATTGATTTTCTTAAATACCCTCGAAACTTGTTATTTTAATATGTCGACAACCCCTCGTGGTTCACCTGACACAAAAGTGGGTACAAACTCAATGAGGCGCGTGATGGAGTAAAAAATTTGTCACATCATCATTTTGCAACGGTAAAAAAATGAAAAAACACCCTTTTTAAAAATTATTTTTTCATAGTTTCAAAGTCTCCATCTCTCTTTACTCTTCCTATTTATTTTTCCTTCTCCTCCATCGTTTTCAAAATTTCTCAAAATAATTTTACTATCAATATGATATCTATGCTTTAAATCAAATTCCTAATTGAAACAATAATCGAATTCTAGTATGAAACACTAATCGAAAAAACAACCTCATATTTTAACCAAACAAAAACAATCAAAACATATTTTTTTAGATAATAGCTTAGTTAATCAAAGAAAATTCAATCCGAAAATTAAATATTCACTCAAAATTTCAACTTTTCTCTATTTCGGAGCAAAGAAAAACTCAAAAATTCCATCCTTCTTCTTCACTAAAAGCTTAAGCAAAAGCTTTTAGGGAGTGAAAGTAAGTGATTTTTGATATAGGATAAATATGATAAAAAGATCCGACATTATTTATCCATGTGAACATAAACATAGACCAAAATTTCACCGTGCACGCGCGTGTTCTACACGATTGTGATCTTTGAACCACGAGAAGGTACGCGATGTATTGAAGTAACACATTTCGATGGACTTTTAGGACAATTAGTAATTTAATTGTTCACTAAATAAAACCTTACAAGTTGAGAAATTTTTTAAACTTTATCTCATTAAAAACTAGTTGATGTTTATCCGCGCGAACTATAGAAAATACATGAAATTCTTTTTTTAATTAAATGAAAATGAAAAAAATTAAAGTTTGGCAATACCAAAAAAAGAAAAAGTAAAAACAACTCTGATATAAAATATAACATAATATTCAAAAAACAATAAAACATCAATTTAGAAACTCACACTTTTAAAGAAATGGAAAAACAATTTATACTAATTATGAAGTCCTTCATCATGTGGACTTTGAATTTTTTGTTCTAAATAATACTTGTGGTTTTTTTTTTCCAAAAATATGCTCTTTCTCTCTTTTTTTGTGGAGTATTATTTGAATCCGATTTAATGTGAATATACATGTCATTTCATGATTAGTATTCCAAACGATTTTAATCTGATGTCATGTTCCTATTCTACTATTCTTATGTTATAATGCCTTATCAGGACAATTCAATCAAATAATTTTTGAACTAATGATACACAATTAATCTTCTACTGATAAGAATATCACTAATGGAACTTATATTAGCGATACTACTACAACACTCCTAAATCAAGAATTGAAATCTACAGTTTATCTCACCATTATATTCTTCTTTGATTTTGTTCCTAAACTATCATGCATATTATTTGTTGATTAATCGTCTTAGATTAAATATAGGGAAGGCTAAAGGATTTTGATTCACCACCACTTAGATATATCTCTATAAAAATAGTAATGATAATAATAACTTATGTAATGAAATTTTTTAATTTAATAGGCTACAACGATTCCAATAATTAAAAGTCAAAAGGCATCAACTAAATTCATAAAAAAATGATAAAATAACTTTATACATACACTGTAATTTATCTCCAAAATTTGAATGAACATATAGTTTCTTTATCGAAAAATTTTTAATAACTTAGTTGCCTAATAAACTTTTACATTGTTAGTAAGAATTTCATTCTCTACCTTATAATCTCCTACCCTGTTTCCCCTTTCCGTACATCTAATAAGAAAATATTTCAAAAAAGATCGCCTCCTGCATTTCTTCTTCAAACAGCTTGCGAATTTGTGAAGAAGATAATTTTTCTAAAAATGCAAAGAGACATGTATACACCTTATTTTTCAAAAAGATGAATACATATAAAAAGGTTTTTGTAAACCAGAAATTTAAAAATAAAATGAAATACTTGTTGATGGAGTATAAATAGCAAACCTTTCGTATAAAACTTGATGATCAAGAGAGCATATAATTCTCATCTTTGGATGGCTTGATTCGACATGTACTCGTTAAAAACATTCTATGAATATCTAAAATCGGATAGGCTTATTTTTTTTGGCCAAACTATCCATAACCTCTTATATATAGATTTGATGTTGGAAGATGGAAAATGATATGCATAAGTATCATTAAAGAAAACGAGTAATGTGAAATTAACCAATATTAATAATTTTGAATTAAAAAGTTACAAAATAGAGTTTAGGTGTGGAAAATGAGTAGTAACAGAAGGGGTGACTGATTCTATTCTCCTCAACATAACAATTAGCATGATAAATAAGTTTTAAAGATTGAAAAAAATTCAAAAATTTATAGAAATAAATAAATAAAAATGCTTGCTTGTGAGACCTACCACGTAAGTAAGGCCCTATTCCTTCTTTATAGAGAGAGAGACAGATTGCAGTATGAGCAATATTGATAACATAACAACAAACAAGCATGACCATTAAATGAGAAATAAATTATTAGGAAAGTGCTTGCCTAACAAAACAAACATAATTGTACAATTTCCATTTTTGAAAAAGAATAAATATATCTTCGAATTATAATAAATGGTAAATATATATTCTTTATTATTTTCTTAAATATATATATGCCCCTATTGTTAGTAAAATGATATGTATATGCCTCTCATACTAATGATAGAGGCATATTTGTACCCAAAATATAACGGATGATATATACGTAGTGTTTATTATAGTTCGAGGATCTATGTGTCTCTTTTTCGTTTTAACTTTTTTATCCCAAATAATTAACTTAAACCCACTATGCGACCTAAAATACTCATTAAACCTGGTTTTAAACCAACTCGATCCAACCTTTATTTTTTTGCTCCAAATCTGATACTCCCTCTGTTTGTCTCTTAAATGTAACCCCAATCAAATTGCAGTGATTGATTGTCGTTATTAATTATGCATAGACTGGTTGGAGGGAGCGGAGATTAGGTGGCCGGAGCTAGGAGGCGACGATAGTTCGCTGGTGGGTTGTTTTCGATTCGACGAAAACAGTGGTTATGTAGTGTTAACTGATGGTAGATAGCATTTTTCCGACAAGATTTTTTTTAAAATCAATACGTGAAAGGTTTAATTTATTTGGTGTTATTTTGGGTGTTATGGGTTAATGATTTTTTTTTTCAAAATTGATAGTAATGAGTGTTACTATATTTTGTGTGTATATCGCTATAGCGGTGGAAAAAATACGCTTGTTAGATAGGTGTCTCTTGAATTTTAATTGGGATCGAATTGGATAGTGAATTTATTGGGTCGGATAGTGGGTTTGATTTAATTATTTGAGTTAAAAAATTAAAACAGAAAAGGGACAAATATACTCACAAACTATGATAAATGATATGTATATACCCTTCGTTACACTTTGGGTACATATATGCCCCTACCGTTGGTGTGAGGGGCATATACGTACCATTTCATTAATAATAGTCTTATATGTACCCAAAGTATAACTAAGAATATACGCATATCATTATCATAATTCGATGATATATTTCTTCCTTTTCCTTTACTTTTTCCATTTTTGTTTTTCCTAAAAAAGATAAGAAAAATATATTCTACCTAGTAAGTAACATTTTTCTCAACTAATCAGCCATCTCATTATTATATTTGTCAATGATGGAGTAATACTTTTTTGACTCTTTTCACTAGATGTCGGCATGGCCCAATATATGTTAGTTTTTGGGAAAATTAACTATATAAACTTATTAGATTAGTTATTACAAGTTATAGCAAAACTTTTAAATTTTTAAGTTATAGTAACTTTCATTTAAAAAAATACATAAAAGGGTTTTTTTGTTTTGTTGAAAATATAAAAAAGTAATTAATAAAAAAAAAATTAAGATTTAATACAATTAATATACAATTTACCTTCCTTAAATATAGTTACCATTAATTATTAATATTTATCCACCCTAAATTCCTCTAACCGTTTTTCTTTTCTCCTATTTTAATGCTTTCATTAAGAGTTTCCACATTTATATACTACTTCTTTAGAAGTATTATTTTACACAAATCAAAACAAGAGAGGCATTGCTATGCTTTGCTGTTTTCCTCTTTCCAACGTCCAAATGATTTTTGTATATTTTCTCTTTCCAATTAGGTGTATAGCACATAATATTTGAGATTGTATATTATAAAATCAATTAGAACTTATAATCACAGTTGAATGTTGACTAAGCTTGTAAAAAACATATATATAACAGTATATATACATACATAAGATACCAATAATATGTACGTGGGGATATATGCTTTAACAAATTAAATGGATTTATAAATTAATAATTTGAAAAGAAGATGGAATTGTAGGATAATATATAGTATTTAATTTGTAGTTTTATTAGCATAATATGTTAGAAAAAAAATAATTAAATTTTGATTTTGTTCCAGTGTTGTCCATCCTACGATTATAATATCACATATATTGAAAAAAAACAACCAAAAAGAAGATATAATAGAGATCTGAATAAAAGTAATTGAGTCATCTTGTTCTTCTTTGTCACTTATACTTCTCTTTTTGTTCTTTAAAAAAAAAATGCTTTCGGAGGTCATCGTCAAAGTCACTAATTACCAATTAGTGTAATTATATTAACTATGAACACATTTTCCTAGGATAATCCCACTTTTAATATATTTGTTGAAATTAATTTATATACTCATTTCATACTTAAGTAATACTTTTATTTTGAGTTCTCAATGTATTAAATTGATATTAAAATTGATATCAATGAAGTTTCGCATATATAACATTTGTATTGAATGAGTTTTATGAATGTGACAATCGATGAGAAAAATTATGTTTTATGTTACATAACTTTTTTAGTGTATGTAATGGATATTACATGAAAAACAATCAACGTAAATGTTGAAAATAAATTAATTGATAGTTGTTTGATGTCAAATAATTTTTCGTTGCAATAAAAAAATAATCAGTATTAATCATGATTGATATTGGCGTTTGCTTTCTGACAGAAGAAGACGAAGACGATTATATAAATACTTTGTTAAGTATCAAAACTAAACTTTGTTCATACCAACAATCTTATACAAAGAGTAATGAGCATCAATGAAAAATCAAGATACAATACTCATGTCAAATGTTACTAATTGCAGAATAAAAAAATGTATAATTTGATGTATTTGATATCAAATTTAATATCCATATGATGCGACTTATTTCATATCAATTTCATTCAACGATGTAAAATACGAAACAAACGTTAAAGTAGCATAACATTATATAAATACAAAAAATAAACTTTGTTCATTCCAACAATATTAGAAAAATAAATAGTAATGATCAAGCACCAAAAAGTTAATTCAAATTATTAACTATATTAGAAAAACAAACAGTAAATAAAAAAAATGATTCAATATCAATTTTGTACTAATTTAATACAGAAAAAAATCAAATATTTGCAAGTTTGTATGTACTGTTATAGTCCATGAATACAACTTTGTTACTACCACATCATGTACATGCTTATAAGAAAAAATAAAAAGAAATAAAGATCGGGGATGACAGACATGATCACTAAGTGAGAAAATAACATATAAATGACCAATCATTCGGCAACAAGTACTAAGAATTCATTGATATGCATGTTGAAATGTGAATTTATCAGAACAAGCCCACTTTTTTCAACGAACAAGATGAATATTAACTATGAAGCCCACTTTTTTCAACAAATAAGATGAATATAATATGAAACTCACTTTTTTTCAATCTTATATTTTCAAGGGAAGAATATGATTATTATATGGAGACACAAATTTCAATAAAGTTTTGAAATATTGAGTATTATAATTATAATGGAGAAAGAGAGAGGTGAGGTTGAGTATTAGAGAATTTGAATGGAGAGAGAGAGGTGATTCAGATACTTTTTTGGAACATTAATTTGATTTACACGTAATCTTCTTTCAATAAAGTTATCTGATAAAAGTGTGTAATCTTTTAAATAAAAAATAACATATATTTACCATGATTATCAATACACAATTTAAGAAAAATATTGATTACAATCCTATAAATATGGAACTGATTTTAAATTATATAATTAAAAATAAATTTTAAAAATATAATTAAAATAATATATCTTTTAATAAGTTGCTATAACTTGTAACTAAATTGCTATTAATGCAATTATCTAAAAGTGTTGCTAAAATTTGTTATTTTAGATCTAATAATACTATAGGAGATAATTTTCCCTTATTTTTTTGTCTCAATTTATGTGTCACAAATAGAATTTAGATAATGATATTTTAAACATATTTTAGATATTTTAAGTTGTTAATTGTCATAATTTATAATATTTTTATGTAATTTTCAAATAATACATGTTACTCTCCTTGTTCAAATTTTTGTGACATTGATAGTCAATTATATTTTAAAATAATTTAATTTTTTATTAAGATTTACAATACCTCTTTTATATCTCAATTTAAATGACACTGATATAATTTTGAGCGTTAACCAAATATTTTATATATTTAAAAAATTTTAAATCGTTAATTATTGTGATTTATAATACTTTTTTTAGAAATATATAACAATTAATTTTGTCAAAGATATTTTAGGTTGTTAACTATATTGTAATTATAATATGTTTTATGTAATTTTCAAATAATACATGAGAAACTCCACTTGTTCAAAATTTTGTGGCACTAATAGTCAATTATATTTTTTGTTATTCCAATATAAGTGACACTGATATAATTTCGACAGTCAACTAAATATATTATATCTTTTAAATTTTTTAAGTTTTTAATTATTGTGATATATATATATATATATATATATATAATATTTTTTTATGTATTTCTTTGAATATATAAAAAATTATTTATTTTTAGATATTCTAAGTTATTAAATATTGTAATTTATAATAAATTTTGTGTAATTTTTAAATAATATATGTTACTTTAGATATTTTAAGTTGTTAATTATTGTAATTTATAATATTTTTTTATGTAATTTTTCAAATAATATATGTTACTCTACTTGTCCAAAATTTTGGGGCACTGATAGTCAATTATATATTTTTAAATAATTTAATATTTTAGTTATTCTGATTTATGATATTTTTTTCTATTCCAGTTTAAATGGCACAATGATTAGATGATCATAATAATTAATTAGATATGATATAGTAAAATCATGGTTGAAGCAACGAAATAAATGTCTTAAATGACTTATAATAACTAATAGAAATGATATAACAAAATTACTATAAAAGTTACTTGTGAATTTTTTTTTTAAGAATGTCTCATATAAGAAATCAAATTAATTTTGCATTAAATATTATTAATTTTTTAATACTTAAATCACTTTATAATAATTTTTTAATATTAATTTTTTAATAATTAGATGACCTATAATAATTATTAGGGGCAATATTATAAAATTACAATTGAAGCAACTAAAGCAGACATGTCATAAATGTCTATATTATTTTTTATTAAATATTATATTAATTTTTAATACATAAATGATAAATAATAATTCATTATGAATACTATACTAAAATCATGGAGTAAGCAACTTAACCGTCGGCAAGCAGGACGACGCTCCCTCTTATATATATACTAGTTTAGGTGTACGCGCCTCGCGCGTGTACTTCACTTTATTGAATTCAAACGTTACACTAAATATGATATTTGTTTAAATAACAAAGTTAAATACAATAATTACATTCAACATTTTTTGGAGAATTTATTTAATTAAATCTAATCCTTACAAAAAAAAATTGTCAAATGCCTCACTTTATTGTATTCAAAAGTTACACTAAAGAGGATATTTGTCTAAATAACAATGACTAATACAATAATTGAATTCAACATCTTTTGGAGAATTTATTTAATTATATCTAACCTTTATCAAAAAAATAATAATTATTTGTATTAAAACAAACAATACGATGATAGAGACATCAAAACAATATAATTAAATCTAACTTTTACAGAAAATTTTTCTCAAAACCTTCTGACACTCATCTACCATCTGTAAACTATAACAAAATAATTCGATAATAGAGATGTCAAAATAATACAACTAAACTTAACCTTTACACAAAAAAAATTCTCAAAACTGAGATATAAAAATAATACAATTAAACCTAACATTTACCTAAAAAAATTCCTCAAAGCTGACCGACAGTCATCTACTACCTGTAAATTTATCTACGACCTATAAACTATGACAAAATAATACAATAGTGATCACAAAGCTTCAGTTTTAATGAAAATAATCTTTGTATGAGCGAAAATTTTGATTCTAAATAATGATTTGAATGAAAATAAAGAAGATTCATATATACACAAACGTATTATATTGACAAAAACAGTGAAGAAGTTGAGGGTTACAAAAATTAAGCATCCACCAATCTAGGCATGCAATCGAATTAAAATTAGACGAACATCAATCATATTTTTTAAATAAGTAAATTGATTTTTTTGATAGTTTAACGTGCATCTCAATATTTATAGAAGTATTTTCTTAATAGAGTCCTATTTTATATTAGGAATATTTTTCTATCCTATTTTAGAAGTATTTTTTTAATTGATTAGTACAAGAAAAAATATTAATTATTTTTTTTCATATATTTTAGGAGTCTCATATATTTTAAGAGTTTAATTAATATAATAAAAATAATTAAATAATAATTTTTTTAAAATAGTGAAAAAACATTTTTGTATAAAGAAGAGTATTTTTTTTTTCTTCCCCCCCCCCCAGGAGGATCAATAGTGTTCCCACACTTCCCCTCCAGCGTGACTCGAACCCTCAACCTACCAATTGAAGGTGGAGGTGCTCAACCACTTGAGCAAGCCTCACTTGTCAAAGAAGAGTATCTGAATATTGCTTCATTGATTTGGGAAAAAAAGTTTATTACTATTAAACTAATTAAATCAATGGGAATAATAACGTTGTGCTTACGTACGGTGTTTGACTTAGCAAATAGCAAGTTTCAAAGTGTACAATAATTATTAATGATACTTAGACTCAATTTAGAACTTAATTAAGATGGTGCTCAACCGTTTTTAGGAATATTTTTCTATTCTATTTTAGGAGTAATTTCTAATTGATTAGTACAAGAAAAAATATTAATATATTCTCCTTTCATATATTTTAGAGTCACATATATTTTAGGAGTCTATTTAATATAATAAAAATAATTAAATAATAAATTACAAAAAAAATAATGAAAAGACAGTTTTGTGTAAAGAAGAATCTTTTAGTGAAGAGCAAAAAGTTTAAATTACTTTTCTAAAAATTTTTACATTTTTAATATATTATAAATTATAGATATATATAATGTTAGCTAGTATTGGATTTTGGTTATAAGTAATAAATTCCAACTGTTTTCTTTCTTTTTAGATAGGTTAAACAATCAGTGTACCTTTTTTATATTTTTTAGACTCAGAACTAAAAATAGAGTTTAGAAGCTATGGCAAGCCCAACCCTATTTTAAAGTTTGGGAGAACAGACAAAAATATCACTTCGGCATAAAATAACTTTTTGGGGCTGACAACAATTCTTTTACCTTTTCGGTTGCTCCTTTTGTTTCTTTGTTTTTCTATTTTTCTATTGCAATTATCTTTTAAAAGAAAAATCACTAGTCCTTTTCATCTTTTTTTTTTCTTTTCCACAATATTTTTAAAAGAAAAAACGTTTTTTGTCACTAATTTACTTTTTTTTTCTCTTTCATTTCAAAGAACAATTAATCTATTTTGTAAAAAATTCTATCAAAACAGAAAACAATCAATAATTATAAAAACTCAATTACTATTGTATAAAACACTCTTTTTTTCAAATACATATTTGATATCAAATACATAAATACATATTTTATACAAATAATGATACACCTTATATACACATTATAACAATAATTGTATAGTTTCTTTACAATATTTAGCTACAATAATTATTTAGATACAAATTCTATACAACATTTATGCAGTTTATATATAGATGTCATTCTATACAACAATGATGCAAATTCTATACAGATAATATATAAAAATATATATTCTATACAATACTCATACAATTTTTTTACACATTCTATATAATTTTTATACACATTCTATACTACCTTTGGCTTCAATTATTATTCGAATACGTATTTTGTACAACAACTACACAGTTTCTCTATATATTCTATACATACATATTTTATACAACAACTATACAATTTCTATACACATTCTATACATTTTTAATTCATATTTTATACATATACTTATTTGAGATAACTATACAATTTCTATACATATATCGTTTATAGGTACATATTCTTTACAATAACTATACCATTTTTATACAATTATATTTAATTGTTATTTTTAAATAACCCCCCCCCCCCTCCAAAAAAAAGAAAAGAAAAGCAGACTTTTTTTATTTAAAAAGTTTGTAGCAAAATTAAAAAAACAACAGAAACATTTTTTTTTAAAAAAAGAAAAAGGGCCGAATGACCCAATTTGAAAAATGATTGAAAATGGCCAATATGGCCCAATGGCCATTGAATGACATTATTTTATGTGAAAATTATCCCAAATAGACTTATTAGATTGTTAATTACAAGTTATAGCATAACTTTTCAATAATTACTAGACTAAAGAAATAATTACAAGCTATAGCAACTTTTGAAAAAAATCTATTTTAATTAATTGTTTGAAAATCAGTTTTTTAATATTTATTATTTACATTCTTTCCTTATATTTAACATTTAACATTTATCTCTCTTAATTAAAGTTTTGGATAATTATGGCAAGTTAAGGTATCAATATTTTTTATTTTTATTTTAATAATTAATTATTAAAGTTTGTTCACAATTTAAGGAGTCATATATGGTAAATATATTTGTTAAAGTTAAGAACTGATTTTTTTTACTTTTTATTAACTTGAATAATTAACTTGCTTCTAAACTTTTCATGTTTTATTGTCTTTAATCACCAGTAGAATTTTTATATCTTTACCTTTTTTAACATCTTATAAATTTAAAAAAGAACTGATTTCATATTTTTTGCTTTATTCCAAAAGACATTCACGTTTTACGGGGTATTTTTAGCTAAAATCAGACGCAAAATCTTTTACCTTTTACCAACTTTCAATGAAACTTTTAAAACTCATTATTATTTATGCAAGATCTTTTACTCATGAAAAAACTATTTTTTAATAATATTAAAAAATATTTTTTTCATATTTAATATTCAAATATATCCTTATTTATAGTCTTTAATAGTTATTACTCTTTATTAAATCTTTTGATAATTATGCAAGTGTTATTATTGGTATCAACAATTATATATTTTTTATTTTGTTAATTAAGTTTCATAATTTGTTCTGAAATTAAGGAATCAAATATGGTAAACATATTTTTTTTATATATTTATACATGATATTTGACTTTTTTTTAACTTTATTAATTAACTTATTAGTTCAATGTTTACAGAATTTTCAAAACAACTTTACCGATAAAAGTTTTTTTCAACCATTAATTATCTTCTTTAAACTATTTTTTTTAGAAATATTAAAAACATTTTTTTCCATATTTAATATTCAAATATATGCTTATTTATAGCATTTAATAGTTATCACTCTTCATTAATTCTTTTGATAATTATGGCAAGTGTTATTCTTGGTATCAATAATTATATCTTGTTTTTTATTTTGTTAATTAAGTTTCATAATTTGTTCTCAAATTAAAGAATCAAAGATAGTAAAGTTTTTTTTTTTTTTTTATATTTATACATGATATTTGACTATTTTTAACTTTATTAATTAATTTAGTAGTCTAATGTTTACAGGATTTCCAAATCAACTTTACTGATAATTTTTTTTTTCAACCACTAATTTATCTTCATTTTCATAAATTATTTTTCTTCTTTTGTTTTTTCTATTCTTTTCATATTCATGTGTATGAAGTTGGATTTTCCAACATTCATTTCTTCATTCGGATTTAAAGTTTCTTCAATGTAGTGTTATTTTTTTTTCCTTGAGGCATGTCTGAAAAATAATTCGAAACGCCCCTCCAGCAAAGTTGGGGTGAGGGCGCGTAGGTCAGGCCCGGAGTGGTCCCCCCCTCCCCAACACCTACGGAGTAGGTATGAACCGGGTCGTCCCCATGTCTGAAAAATAAAAAATTAATTCTACTCCAAATAGGATATTTTTTCACTGGATATTTTATATCAAAAATATCTTTTTATGTTGTTAATTGTTAACTAGATTTTGTTACTCTTGTATATTCATTTTGCCACATTAATAAATTTGCAAATTATTTTTTTATTCAAATTTCATTAACAAATAATATATGATTTATCATGCAAATTGCATACAAATTAATTGTTTTTTCTTACTTAAAAGGATGATCTCTTGTATTAAATTTGATATAAAATAACTTAAAATTGTTGCTTTCGTGAACTTATATTTTGCGATATAAATCGTATTTCACTATATTTTACTTATATCAAGTGTTTTTTTTTATATTAAAATTAACATCAATTTTTTCTTTAAATCTTAAAATTGATATCAATTATCTAAAATTATGTATTTTAATATTTTATTATTAGTTATCTACTTATATTTTTCAGTATACATATATAACATATTGAGTCTACAATTTTAGAAATAAAAATTTATGTTATTGAATCTAAAGATGATATTGTTTTTATAAAATCAACAAAAACTTATTTTAATATCCGAAAACATCATACAAAAACATAACAAAAGTTTAACATGACTTTATTATTATGTATGATTATTAATAATCAGTCCTTTTTCGATCTAGATACATCATGACTCTTGTATCATTGTGTATGATCATTTGTGGGAATCTATCAATCAAGAACTTAATCTCAAATTAGAATTGAGTTGATGTCAATCTTGAGTTGTTTTGCTATTGCATTTAGCAATCTTTTATACCTGGTATTTGCATCATACATAATTCCGTCTATAGAAAAATCTTTAGGTCTACCTGCAAATATAATACAGATATGTTAAGTAACTAATACTCAATAATCAATAATGATATGTAATTAAAAAAATTACAACATATTTTAAAATTCACAAAGCATACATATCAAAAAAATAAAAAAATGATAAACATATGAAATTTGATAATTTCAACATATTTCAATATTGTCAAAACATACACATCAATAAAATTAAAAAATAATAAAATAATAAATATAATATCATAATAGGTCATTGAATGTAATATGACCGAATAAAAACATTGACAACCAATAATCATGCACCTATAAATTGATTGAACAATATTTTTCTTGTGACTTTTCACCACGTTCTCGTGAATGATAAACATATCAACATCACATGATTAAAAACAAATATAAAAAACAATATTAACTTTTTCTCTGAATGTCTTTTTCTTAATCAATAATTAGACAATATCTATTTAAAAAAGAAAAAAGAAGAATTAATGCAAAATATCAAAGGTAATAACCAAGATATACCTGAGGCATCCCATCTTCCTCCATGATATATCATGATTGAATGCAAATTAGCACAATATCATTTTTTTTTAAAGACTATTGGACATTTTTTTTTCCAATAAAAATATTCAAACATTGTATGAAACAACAACAATTTGTGGAAGCTTTTTATTGAAATAATAATTTTTGATAGAAAAAAAAACAAATATATATGAAGGTTAAAAAAGAAATTGAATTATTTAAAAATGGAGAAAGAATGGTTAAAGAGAGCATAGTGATGTGAAAAAATGGCTAAAGAGAGAATAGTTGTTTGATTGGTATCTATTAGTTAGTATTAACTAAATTTAAGGAAAGGATATTGTTATTTAAGTTTAACTATATTTAAGCAAAGAATGTTGGATTTTAGTTATATTAAATCTATATTTTCATTTTCTGTAATGATTTTACTATGCTTTTTTTTAAAAGCGAAAAATATATAAAATATTATTTTTTTTGATTTTTTAAAAATGAAAGTTGCTATAACTTGCAATAAACAATCTAATAAGTTTATTTTGTTAATTTTCCCTATCCGACAGGTCATGGAATGTCCACAAGCCCAAATGTGGACTAATATTATTTTGAGTAGCCACTCATGTTTTTTTCCCTTAAAAGTTTTACACGCCATTATCTCTCTTCCATGCCTAATCTAGCCATTATCACTGTCTGAAGCCTAATCTCACCAGAAATGACCAATCAGGCCACCGCTCAGCCTGATCCTAAGGTCGGCAGTCATCTCTAACCAAATCTCATGAAAATTTCCCACCCCTACCGCAAAATACCTTCATTGCAACTACAAGTTTGCCTATTGATTCATCAATGATCAGTGAGTCCTCAACACGGCAGGAACAATATGTCAAATCTGTTGAATCCCTCCACCATTAATAATCCTAAAGTCCATAATAAACTGTCTGTTCAACCCATTCCGATAAAAAGCTCAATTAAATAAATGGCATCCCTCACACGTGGATGGAGGAAGAAGTTGATCGAATGAATATCATAGAAGAGTTGCAATATGCAGTCATTGAAAAGTTTTCATATGGTCGGCCAGTGTTGGATGACCTTTACATACAAATTCCTAAACAACTAAACATTAAGGGTGATTGTAGGATTGTCTTTTTCTAGAAATTGTCCTATTCTCATGAGACATAAGCTGATTGAAGAATTTATGAATGTGATGGAAAAAAATGTGTACTACATTAATGATAAGGATGGTTACTCATATCAAATGGGACTCTTAATATATGATGCTAAATTTAAAATGGAGGAGAAAAAAACCCAAGTCATGGCATGGATCGCCTTTCATGATCTTAAACCTACTTTCTTTATGAAAGAGTCCTTATTTTCATTGGCATCAATTGTGGGAAAGCCAATTCACCTGTATTTGGCTATGGTTAACAAAATCAGACCTAGTTGTGCAAGGATTAAGATCCAGTTGGATCTCTTTAAAGATTTTCCTAAATGTGTTGTGATGGAAATTGTTAATTCTAATACCAGGAATAACGAATTGAATGGGTGCAAATATAAATTTTTACCTAAATATTGTAAGACGTGTATGCTGCAAGGACATAATGAGCAGGATTGTAGGGTCCTTCACCTTGAACTAAAACAAGCACAATGGCAGAAAGTAGAGAAAGAGAATAACTCTTAACAGGAAGAAGTTGAAGCTAGCCCTACCAGAGGTTAATTGAAAGGAGATATGGACCTAATCGATAGTGGAACCCAATAAGAAGAAGATTACCTTAGTGAGAAGGCCATAGCACCAGATAAAGGGATATGTAACCTACAACTTTGACAGAAAAAGGAGAGGATCACACAAGAGCAACAAAGGACAATAATACATTACAAACAAAGATCAAAATAATGAGATAAATGAGGAATAGGATAAAAATAAAACTACAACGGACTGGATATCCAAGTCTTTTCATGGAAAAGATCTTAATTCAACTCTATCAGTGGAGAACCTTAGAAGCCCTGTGCAATGAAGAAATTGGAGACAAATATGAGTAATAGTACAAATAATGAATAATTAGAAGCAGTAGAAAAGGGAGATGATACCTTATACAATAATGTAGATAATTTTTCAAAGGGTGAAGAAGATATGCAAGCTCGTCCTGATATGCACAAAGCAATGGAATCTAATACGAACATTAGCACTAATATTAAGCTAGCAATAGAGAAGGATAAGGGTAATGATCATACCTTGATTACTCTAGAAGATAATTCTTAATACGATGGTAGTGATGAACAACTAGAACTTGCAAAAGCCATAGGATTTAATAATCAAAACGAGCAAGATGTAACAACAGTTACCAATAATAAAAGGAGTTTATCAACTATAGGGAATAGTAAACTATCTATTATGGATTCCTCATTAGCTATTGATGCAACTCCAATTTGGAGTGGTGTAGTTGATTGTCCCAATGATGTGTTACATAATATATTGACTCATAATATTGAGGAGATGGAAATTTATGCAGAAATAGAAGATGGTAAGGAGAAATTAGTTCAGCTTGAAGATAACATTAGTATGGATGCTGATTTATCACCAAAACAAATCAAATCAATCAAAGCAGCAAGAAGAAGGAAGAAATATGGTACTAAGGAGGCTTCACTACCAGCCAGAACCCAACTAAAGAGAAATATAGTAAACCAAAAGGCAAATTGATAATGAAGGTCATTATGTGGAATATCAAATCTATAAATTCACAAAGGGATTTTTAGAGAATTCAGATGTTCCATGGGTTTCAATTTACTTTCATAGGTTTATCAGAGCCTTTTCACCATATCAAAACTACCAACATATATAAGAACAGAATTTAGATGCCTCTAGTTTTTCATAATTGTAATGGTAAAATTTTGTTCTTTGTGAACCATGGATTTAATGCTATAGTTGTTAGTGATACTGATCAATAACTCTCCATGTTGTTGAGTGATCAAGTGAGTGGTAACTCATTTATGGTGATAGTTGTTTGTGCTAAGTGTGATAAAAGTCAGAGATTGGAGTTGTGGGAGAATACTCACTCTATAGCCAATGACCTCAACATACCATGGATAATAGGGGGTGATATTAATGTTGTTTTAAATGGTGCAGAAGAAATTCGGGGGTTACCAATGGTACTTGAAGATGTAGAAGATTTTCATCATTGTGTTGGATCCTGTGATTTGACATAAGTACTATACAAGGTAGCCTCTTTACATGGTGGAATAGTAGAGCAGGAGATGATTGCATATTTGAGAGGCTTGATAGATGTTTCACCAATTATTTTTTTCAAAGTTGTTTCTTCCATGTATAGGTTGAACATTTACATAGAGATAGGTCAGATAATGCTCCTTTATTGCTGAAGTACGAGAATAGAACAAGCAGATTTCTTAGACCCTTTAAATTTATAAAGTTTTGGACTGAACATGCATACTTTAGGAATTGGCATACTAACAATACTGAAATCTAGTTTTGGACTTCAAAAAAAAGTGTAAGCAGGTGAAAAAGGCTTTCACTTTGTGTAGTAGGTGATGATAGGCGAATTTACACGCCTATAGCACTAGATTTTGCCCATAATTTAGCCAAGTTTTGAGAACAAATTATATATTTCATGCACTTTTAGTCCTTTTTCCTGTAAGTGAGCTAACGAACATGATTAACAAGTTTTCAGGTATAAATGATGCAGATTTCAGCATTTTATGGATAACTTGATGCCAAAGGAAGCTTCACGAAAGAAGGAAGGGAAAGCTTGGACGCCAAGGACCAAAAGTGACGCATGGAAAACCTGTCCCGGGCAAAAACAGCAATTCTGAAGACTTTGGGGACCAGCAGTAACTTATTAGGATTAGGATAATGATACATTAACCAAGTAGGATTGGGTTAAGTAATTCATTAGCGTAGTAGGAATAGGATATGGGTATTATAAATACCCTATTTTGCTAGAGATTTGTATTCATTCCTCACATTCCACACAATTCCCCTATTCCATCAATTCCCATCCATCCACCATCCATCCATCCATCAAAACAATTTTCTTTACTAATTCATTGTTGACATTATTTTTTATCTATTCAATTATTAATTTCCGCAACAAGAGAAACGTTACTTTACAAAGAAGTCACGCCTAACGCCATACCACACCTTACTACACGAGATCTTTATTGTGGTACAATGATAATGTCTATTGTGATTTCCTTCGCACTCATGGGTAACTAAACTTCTCTGTTGGGGTTATGGAAGTCTTATGAGATACTATCTAAGGCTATGAGTTTGTGAATTCGTGACACGTGTGTTGCTTATATCATTATTCTCTTCATCTTAATGCAAATTCTTGTGGCTGCAGACGCATAGAATAACGCCAGTATAGCATTAACTTGTTCGAAAGAAAAGTTATATGTCTGGAAAAGAGATAATGTCAAGGTAATAGGGTCCCATCCCCTATTAAAAAGTTAGTGCCGTAACTGGATTACCCTCTTGGAGAATTTGTATCGTTAGATACGCTTTAAGCTCGAAAGAGTTAAAGTGAAATAGTCCTTGTTTAGGTCGAAAGACGCTTGGATTTACCATCGAATACAATTCTCTATAAGCACATACATGTCTGAATTCCGCACAACTCATAGCCAATAGAGACATACAACTCATAAGGTGGACATAACCCCAACTTCTTAATTCTCATTGTTTTACATCGTACTAAATATTCTTTCTTTTTACTTTGCTATTTTCTGTTTTTACTTTACTATTTTGATTACATTATTTGCACATTAAAATCCCCCCTTTCACGAGACTTGCACCAAAAGTCTAATAATCTTTGCTTACTTATTGACCGGCTATTCCCTGTGGGATCGATACCCAACCCAGTTGGGTTATATATTTAACAACGACCGCTTTACACTCTTACAAGAGCTGTAGATTGAGCGTTATAAAAAATTGGCGCCGTTGCCGGGGAATACGAGTGTCAATTAAGTTTGTGATAATTACTAGACCCTTTGGTCAAAGATTCTCGTACTTTTACTTTTAGTTTTTGTTTTTGTTCTCTGCAGGTTTTTATTCAGTGCATGCCCCATACTCGAAGTTCTGGTCAACTGTTAGTACCTATCAATCCTGAACCACAACGTATTGGCAGAATGGAAGCACAACACGAAATTGAAAGGATGGCTGCTCAATAGGAACAGGCGAGATTAGCTTCTCTTGCCGCCGCTCAAGTGCATCAACAAAATATTGATAACCCTGGGCGAGCAATAAATCCTGACAACGAGGACCTAGGTGATGACGAGTTACTAAACCCTAGGCATGCTGCTGAGATCGCAACACCTGCTAACAAAAGAGATCGTCAAGCTAGGTTTAGACCTAAACGCCGAGCTATGCAACCAGCTTTCGACGATGATGATGATGATCTTGATGGAGCCGGAGCCACAGGAGCCATTATTCCTTCACCACTGGCACCCGGAGCCAAGTTCAACATCACAAGCACCATGATTCAGTTATTGCAACTCAAGGGATTATTTGGTGGACTAGCAGGCGATGATCCGAATATGCATCTCATCAACTTTATTTCTACATGCAAGTCGTTTGACAATCCTGGCGTTGGTCAGAATGCAATTCGATTACGCCTATTTCCATTGTCTCTGTCTGGGGAGGCAACTCTATGGTTGAATGGGCTGACTCCTGATTCTATTACAAATTGGAGGCAATTGAAAGACGCTTTCCTAGAAAGATTCTTTCCACCATCCAAAAGAGCACAATTGAGAGATGAAATCAGCAACTTTCGATAGCTTCCAACTGAAGCTCTTCATGAAACATGGGAGAGGTTCAAGACGAAGCTTATGAGGTGCCCAAACCATCACATGACCAATGTCCACCTAATGGAGATACTATACAGAGCCGTGAATTCAATAACTAAACCAGTGGTGGATAATGCGGCTGGAGGATCATTTATGGACCTCACCTTTGGGCAGACAAGCAATATGCTAGATCGGATGATGAAGCAAAGTAGAGCTTGGCATACCAGGGATTCTGAGGTAGCAAGCCCTACTATATCTATTGGCATGACTGCTGAACAAAGGAGAAGAAAAGAACGTGATCAAGATATGGCGCACATGAAAACACAAGTGGATCTTCTTACAAAGCATCTCTTATCAGGGAAGACCAAAAAAGTCAAAGCTGTTGCGTCAAAAGGAAGAGACGAATCTGATTCGGAAGAAGAGGCCAACTACTTGAACAATCAGGGGGGTTTCCGAGGTAATACCCAAGGAAACCAAGGTCGGAACTATTATGATAAATCTGGAAACAAGGACCAAGGTAGTTGGAAGAACAAGAATGACAAGAGTGGTTTGTATATTCCCCCAGGACGACGTGACACCACTACATCTGGTTCTGGAAGTATGGAAGACATGATGGCTAAACTGTTGAAAGGAGTGGAAGCAACCAGCGCGGGAGTAACGGAGGTAATAAATGATTTGTCCTCAATGAAGCAATTGGTTGACTCACATTCCACTTCAATCAAGCAAATAGAGCAGCAATTGAGCCAACTTTCAGCAGCACTCAATCAAAGAAAGGCTGGCACCTTACCTAGCGACATTGTGCAAAATCCAAGGAATGACGGATCATGCATGGCTATTACTACACGAAGTGGTAAGGTGCTGGAAACTTCATCCAAAGGCAAGCAAGTGGTTGACGAGGCAGCAGACATCGATGATAAGGCAAAAGGAGAAGCTGCCGTAGACACCACCCACGACGTCATGACGTCACACCAAGTATGTTGCAGCCTAAAAAGGCTGAAAAACGGAAGCAAGAGGAGAAGAAAGCCGTGGAGAAAATAATTCCTTATCCACCACCACCTTTTCCTCAAAGATTGAAGAAGATTGCGGATGATACAAAGTTCGGCAAATTCATGAATATGTTAAAACAGCTGACCATTAATGTTCCGTTGGTAGAGGCACTAGAACAAATGCCTGGGTATGCGAAATTTATGAAGGATCTTTTGATAAAGAAGCGGGCAGCAAGCTATGAGTTGAAGGATACTGTTCATCACTGCAGCGCAATCGCTACCCGATCACTAGTTCAGAAGAAGGCTGACCCCGGTGCTTTCACTATTCCTTGCACGGTTGGATCTATGAATTTTGCTAAGGCATTGTGCGATTTGGGAGCAAGCATCAATTTGATGCCACTATCCGTCTACAGGAATTTGGGGTTAGGCGATCCGACACCAACCAATATGAGGCTCGTGATGGCTGATAGGTCGGTAAAACGACCTATGGGTATCTTGAATGATGTGTTGGTGAAGGTTTCTTCATTCATCTTTCCGGAAGACTTCGTAATTCTGGATTATGAGGCAGACTCTGAAGTTCCCATAATCTTGGGACGTCCTTTCCTTGCAACAGGAAGTGTGCTTATTGACATGAAAGCTAATGAGCTTTTATTTCGGTTGAATGACGAAGTGGTCCGTTTTGATATATGCAAAGCAATGAAGCAGACCAGCCATATGAATGTGTTCTCTGTAGCTGATGTTCATTATGAAGATAAGAAAGCATTATCTGAAATAAAACAGCTTGCTGTTGAG
The DNA here is from genome assembly GCA_030864225.1 of Capsicum baccatum var. pendulum. Classification (NCBI taxonomy): domain Eukaryota; kingdom Viridiplantae; phylum Streptophyta; class Magnoliopsida; order Solanales; family Solanaceae; genus Capsicum; species Capsicum baccatum. The sequence continues at coordinate 142,775,073 of CM061552.1, forward strand.
CCATTGTCTGCTGCGCTACTGAATGCTGAGCATAAGGATGATGAAGATTATGAAGAAACTACGTGTGCTCTAACAGAAATAGGGTCCTATTCTCATACTCCTGAACAGCCGGACCTTGATCTTAAGAATCAACCGTCACCAACAGCGAAGACTTCCAATGAAGAGCCACCAATGCTAGAATCGAAAGAGCTCCCCAATTATCTAAGGTATGTGTTCTTGGAAAGTGGAAGTATACTTCCGGTAAGTATGGAGGATGATTTAAGTGAATAGCATGTAGAGGCTCTCATCTCTGCTCTGAAGAGATACAAGAGAGCCATGGGTTGGACTATTGATGATATAATTGGTATCCCTCCCGGGATAGGCATGCACAAGGGTCATCTCGAAGAAGATTGCATGCCTACAAGTAAGCCTCATTGTCGTCTGAATCCATTCAGAAAATGATCCACCATCTATCTCGATGAAGTCTAAGTAATCGAGATAGCTATGTCGTGCCGCGACAATAAATCAAGCGCTTGGTGGGAGGCAACCCATCGTTTTTCATTTTTTTTCTTTCGTTCTACTAATTGTTTGCTTTTGATAAATAAAAATCCAAAAAGAAGAGTTGTGCCACGACCAAAACTAAGGCGCTTGATGGGAGGCAACCCATCATTCTAATCGTTTTTGTTGTTTTTGAGTGAATGTAGGTGCAAGAGGTATAACGGAGGAGATTGGTTTCAAATTTTGATTTGGAAGTATTGCATGTTGAAGGTGGTAAGTTAGGAATGAAGAAGCAAAAGGCTATGGATTGAGCATTTCTCATGAAAATATAGGCATGAACAAGGCTCGGCCTAGGTAAAACTAGGCCACGAACAAGGCAAGGCCTATACTATGGCCTAAAGTCTCGGAATCTAGTGTGCCATAGCATAGGCGCCGCCCATGACCAAGTATGCCATAGCATAGGCGCCGCCTATGCTAATGCCTTTTGTCTCTGAATCTCATATGCCATGCTAAAGGCGCCGCCTATGCCTAGGAATGCCATGGCGCCTATGCTAGACAATGCTTTGCAAAAGGCGCCGCCTATGGTCACTTCTTGTCTCCAAATCCGATTTTAAATGGGTCAAAACCCGACCCAACCTTTTCCTATAAATATGAGACTTAGTCTTGAACCAAAAACACATTGGAAACCTAGCTTATGCGCCGCCTATAGCCTCCAAATCCTCTCAAAAATTTTCTTTTTACTCTTTTTCTTCACAAGAACATCATCCAAAGGCATCAATCAAGTAAGTACTACTTTGTTCTTCATTTATATTCCGTAAGTACTACACTACTACGCCCATTATGAATTGTTGAATCTTGAAAGTAGTATTGATGATTTGAATGTGATTGAATTATTGTGATACAACCAAGTGGGTGAGTGAATATGTAAGGATGATCTTAACTTATTTCCAACGTGAATTTGATTTTGATGCACTATCATACTTCTATGGAATTGATTTGGTCACAAAAATTGCATAATCTTGTCACTTGAATACTTACATGTTGGAATGACTTGTTCATCGGAATAAGAATTATAGTTGCCTACCGACATAGGAGGTTGTGATTATTGTTAGATGCTATACCTTGATTCAATCCCTATGTAGTAGTCTTGATATATCAAACATGAAAGTATTGCCAAGATTACAAGAAGTATGACTGCTCTGATTTTATTGTTGGAATATAGCACCTAAAACGTATGAAGTCTGAATAATCGACCACTTTCACTTCACTAGTCTGTACCAACAAACTAAGTGTGGGGTGGTGCCCCTATTGCTTGTTTATAGATTGTATCCATCGAGATGATGCTAACATGAACATTGTTTTAGTCTCAGGTACAATGACACCCAAAGCAAGACAAGGCAAAGATAGGGCTACCACTTCCCAAAAAGGCAAGAAAAGAGGCAGAAAAGAGCAAGGAGAATCATCCTCAATGCAAGTACCACGCCGCATGTTCGGAATTAAATGGGTTCTTGAGGAGGAAGCGAAGGAATGGTATAGGAACAACAAGCAAAGAAAATATGTTCATGTGGACTTGATAAACAAGGAAAGCCTAGCGAAGAAGGAGCCACACATGTTGGCCAAGATCATGGCATTACATCTTGATTTCATATTCTGAGACATGGGCGAATGTAATCTCGATTTAACAAGAGAATTCTATGCCAACCGGTCACCGAAAACCACAGGAAGTGAGGTCAAGATTCGGGGCCAAGTTCTGTAACTAAATGCGGAGTTCTTCAACTCCTTTCTTGGCTTGCCTGCTGTTGATCCATCACCATTCAAAGAGCTGTACAGTAGACCTCCATATAGAGCAATTCGACACACACTTTGTGGAACTAGATCCATGGCAAGGTGGAGCAGACATAAAGACACCGGACGACACAACACCTTCCCATATGCTCCTTTGAATAGGGAAGCAATGATATGGTTGCGTATAGTCAACTCTGCCTTATTCCAGGGACGCAATACACCAAAATAACAAGAGATAGAGTGGGCTTGGTATATGCATTGATGATGAATGTCCCTATCAACATTGGGGCAATCATTCGATCTACAATGCGGAAGGCTAGGCTACACAAGCGGTCCCATTTCAGCTTCGGCAATCTGTTGACTGCAATCTTGAGGAAGGAGGACATCGAAGAGGAGCCGGCTGATCATAAACTCCCACACAATCCGAAGAAGGTTGACCTCACAAAGGTCAAAGATGTTGAATCAACACATGGCGTCAACCTTACTACGACAGAGAGACATGCTCGGGATGAGAGTTTCTTTCGCCATCTTTATGGCATGACTCAATTTACAATGATGAGCGGAGGTCGTGTTCCAACTGCTGTAGAGCTCCAACAGCTGGATCATGACTATCCAATGAATGTGCATGCAAGGGAGATGTATGGAGTAGGTACATACTTTGAGAAACCTCTTGATGACGATGTGCCGACCGATGATGATCGACGAATGCCAGACTCTGACGTGGAGGAGAATTCTGATGACGACGACTCCTATGATGATTCCGACGAAGGGGGTATGATCCCCGACATAGAGGAGGAGTCCGACTGACCAGGTTCTTCGTATTTATTTTTCACTGAGGGCAGTGTGTCCCGTCTAAGTGTAGGGTGGTGGTATTTGGATACTATACTTCTCGATCCGCATTTACATCTATCTATGTTTGTTTTTTTTTTTTTAGTAGTTAATCGTTTTTTTTTGTAGTAAATTTTTTTTTTAACTTAGCTTTGCATGGAATTATTCTAATAGGCAGCATGAGATTGTAACAAGAGTTTGTGCTAAAATCATGACTATTGAGACGTTTAGGCTCTAATTGTGACTCACTATGTGATATTGTGTGGTTTAATTCCTTCATCTGTTGGGTCGAGAGTCTATACTACTCCCAATAAAGTCGACCATGTGCCTTGTGTGTGTGAGGATATAGTATATTTTGTGTTTGTGGCTGATGCTAGAACTTGCCTGGTATGTATGTTAAGCGAAAATAAGGAGTGCAAGTCTAGGAGATAATTTAGGCATTTCTTTGGCAGCCTAAACTTGTTTACCTTCTTTTTACCTACCCATGGACATTATCCTAGTTAACCCCTTTGAGCCTTTAGCCTATTTTCTTTGACAACCTCATATGTAAGCCTAATCTATTTTTTCAAGACCATAATTCGATCCAAATTCCTAAGTGCTTTAAAGTGTAAAGTCATGTGACAAAATAAGAGGAAATTGGGTGAGTATGATGCTTTAGAATGTAATGGTGCTTGAATTTGTTATGAAAAAGAAGTGCTATCATAAGAGGTATGTTATGAAAAGAAAAAGGAAAAAAAAATAAAACTGAAAAGTTAGTTATGTTCAAAATTGAAAAACAAAAGAGGAGAAAAGGGGTGGTAGAATAAAAGAAAGTAGAAAGGTTGTTTGAAAGAAAAGTGTTAATGATACAATGTGATGTATTAAAGCGCTTAGGAACATAGTCACTATTTCTGGCCAAAATAGTCCTACCTGTCCCTTAGCCTACATTACAACCAGCAAAAGACCAATTTGATCCTAAGCTTAGCATTCTGATATTTAGTGGAGCATTACACTAAGGGCAAGCCTATGGTCATCAGTTGCAACATATAAATTCTTTGTGAGAGTGAGAGCAAGGATAATCTTATACCCATGTTTCGATAAATATACTATACTTGTGAGTGATGGGTAATATATTGTGAGACACACATGGTTGATGAGTTTTGGGTAGTTGTGTATGATTCTTTGTGCCTTAACTTTTGAATATGAGTTGGCCACCATCACGAGTCTATGCTAGAGGTTAAATTGTTTCTACTAATGATCGGAAAACTACTCTTTGTTGATAATTGTTGTGCTTGTCTTGACGAATATTTTGTGTTGATACTGTGAAACCCTAAGTTGATGTTTAGACGGACATGATATTTTGTTCGAGGACGAACAAAGCTTCAAGTGTAGTAGGTGATGATAGGCGAATTTACACGCCTATAGCACTAGATTTTGCCCATATTTTAGCCAAGTTTTGAGAACAAATTATATATTTCATGCACTTTTAGTCCATTTTCCTGTAAGTGAGCTAACGAACATGATTAGCAAGTTTTCAGGTATAAATGATGCAGATTTCAGCATTTTATGGATAACTTGACGCCAAAGAAAGCTTCACGAAAGAAGGAAAGGGAAGCTTAGACGCCAAGGACCAAAAGTGACGCATGGAAAACCTGTCCCGAGCAAAAACAACAATTCTAAAGACTTTGAGGACCAGCAGTAACTTATTAGGATTAGGATAATGATACATTAACCAAGTAGGATTGGGTTAAGTAATTCATTAGCGTAGTAGGAATAGGATATGGGTATTATAAATACCCTATTTTGCTAGAGATTTGTATTCATTCCTCACATTCCACACAATTCCCCTATTCCATCAATTCCCATCCATCCACCATCCATCCATCCATCAAAACAATTTTCTTTACTAATTCATTGTTGACATTATTTTTCATCTATTCAATTCTTAATTTCCTCAACAAGAGAAACGTTACTTTGCAAAGAAGTCACGCCTAACGCCATACCACACCTTACTACACGAGATCTTTATTGTGGTACAATGATAATGTCTATTGTGATTTCCTTCGCACTCATGGGTAACTAAACTTCTCTGTTGGGGTTATGGAAGCCTTATGAGATACTATCTAAGGCTATGAGTTTGTGAATTCGTGACACGTGTGTTGCTTATATCATTATTCTCTTCATCTTAATGCAAATTCTTGTGGCTGCAGACGCATAGAATAACGCCAATATAGCATTAACTTGTTCGAAAGAAAAGTTATATGTCTGGAAAAGAGATAATGTCAAGGTAATAGGGTCCCATCCCCTATTAAAAAGTTAGTGCCGTAACTGGATTACCCTCTTGGAGAATTTGTACCGTTAGATACGCTTTAAGCTCAAAAGAGTTAAAGTGAAATAGTCCTTGTTAAGGTCGAAAGATGCTTGGATTTACCATCGAATACAATTCTCTATAAGCATATACATGTCTGAATTCCGCACAACTCATAGCCAATAGAGACATACAACTCATAAGGTGGACATAACCCCAACTTCTTAATTCTCATTGTTTTACATCGTACTAAATATTCTTTCTTTTTACTTTGTTATTTTCTGTTTTTACTTTACTATTTTGATTACATTATTTGCACATTAAAATCCCCCCTTTCACGAGACTTGCACCAAAAGTCTAATAATCTTTGCTTACTTATTGACCGGCTATTCCCTGTGGGATCGATACCCAACCCAGTTGGGTTATATATTTGACAACGACCGCGTTACACTCTTACAAGAGCTGTAGATTGAGCGTTATCAGTAGGCAAGCATACGGGGATATTTTTTAGCTGCTGATAATTAGAGAAGAGATAGCCAAGATTAAAAAAAACTATTTAAAGATTATCATTCTCAGGAAAATAGGGTCGTAATGTACAAGGCCAAGGCTAAATACATCATATATTTTAATTTAGAGGAGAGTTTTTGACAGTAAAAGGAAGCGTATGACTGGTTTGAAAGTGGTGATAGTTTTATAAGATTCTTTTATGGTATTATGAGAGGGAGGATAAATAGACTCAAGGTGTTTAGAATTCTTGATAAATAGGGTTTCTGGTTAGAAGAGAAGGATAAAATTGCCAATGAAGCTATTAATTTTATCAAAAGCAATTCACTTAAGATAGGGGTACATCTGCCTTCTCTCTTCTTGATCATATTTCAGAGATGGTCATAGAAGAAAATAATGATATTTTAGGGGCTTTCCCTGATGAAGAAGAGATTGAAAAGGTTGTCTTTAGTTTAAACGGGGATAGTGATTATGGTCCTGATGGGCTTCCAGAGGTTTTACAAATATTGTTAGGCCATTGTTAGGTTGGATGTTATCAGACTGGTGCTGGATTTCTTTTCATGAAATATCCTTCCAAAATCAATTACTCATACTAACTTGGTTCTCATCCCAAAAAAGGATACTGTTCAATCCTTTTTAGACTTGAGACTAATTAGTTTGAGTAATTTTGTGAATAAACTACTATCAAGAATTATTCATAATAAATTGGAAATCATTTTGCCTAGACTGATATTTCCTAATCAATCAGGTTTTGTGAAAGGGAGAAATATTGTTAAAAAATGTGTTGCTAACACAAAAGTTGGTTACTGATTTTGAGAAAAGAGGTAAACCTCCTAATATGGTTCTTAAACTTGATATGGCTAAAGCTTATGACAGAGTCTTTTGATATTCTTTTATGAAAGTTCTCATGAAAATAGGATTCTCTAATCGAGTAGTCGATATAATTTGGAGACTGATCTCAAATAACTACTACTTAGTGTTATTAAATGGAAATTAATAGGGTTTTTCCATTATACTAGGAAAGTGAAACAAGGAGATCTCTTGTCACCTATTCTCTTTATATTATCTGTTGAGGTGTTGACAAGGGCTCTTAATCATCTTCTTGAGGATGATTTCTTTATGTGATACGGTATGCCTAAGTGGAGCTAAAAAATGAACCAATTGACATATGCTGGTGACACTATCATTTTTTATTCCTCTAATGACTATTCTATTGGAAAAACAATAATGATTTTATAGAAATATGTGCAGAAATCTAGGCAGAAGGTGAACAAGGATAAAAGTTTTTTCTATATGCACCATAATACCTCTAGGGGTATGATGTAGTGGGTGGAACAAATCACAGGGATTGCTAAAGGTACTTTTCTCTAAAATACCTTGGTTGTCCCATTTCCTATTCAAAGAACCAGAAGGAATACTTTTTATATTTGATGAATAAAGTCAGGAATAAACTATAGGCCTGGAAGGGTAGGCTCTTATCATATGTCGGGAAGGAAGTATCGCTATAAAGTATTCTACAAAGCATCCCCATTTACATTATATCAACTATTCTTATCCCTAAAAGTATGGTGAATGACTTACAAATAATTTTTGCTAAATTCTTCTGGCATAATAAAGACACATGAAAAAGCAAACACTAGTCTGCTTGGAACAAGGTCTTTCTACCCAAAGAAGATGGTGGATTAGGGTTTAGATTCATTGAAGATATGTTCCAAACTATGCATGCTAAGTTGTGATAGATATTCAGGACAAATGATTTATGGATTAATTTCCTTTGGAACAAGTACTGTAAAATATAAATTCCAACTTTATTGCAATGGATAGGGGGTTCTCAAGTGTGGAAAGATATGTTGAATAGTAGGGAGAAAATGAACAATTCCTTTGGTGGGAACAAATGAGTGGCACTTCATCTATATGGTTTGAGAACTGGACCAACATTGGTCCATTATTTGCACCCTACTGATGTTCACTTGCCATCTTTTAAAGGATATTAATGAGCTTATGAATTAAGAATGATGGGCTTTTAAAAAAATACAGGAGGTAGTCCTAAGTTATATCTTGGATCATCTCAAGAAAAATATGGAACCTCTTCTATATGAGAACATGATGGATAGATCTTGGTAGATAAAGAATAGCAATGGCAAATTCACCACTAAGAATGCTGGGAGGTATTAAGAAAATGAGCTGATGTTAATGAAGATCTAAAAGCTATTTGGTACAAAGGGTTGCCTTTTAAGAACTCTTTTCTTTCTTGGAGGGTTTTTGTAGGTTTGGTTCTTGTAGTTGTCTTAATGAATGCATGGAATTTTGAAGTTACTACTACTTCTAGATGCTGCATAAATCCAGAAAAGGAAACTATAGAGCATTTATTTTTAAATAATGAGGTTGTTGATAAAGTGTGGTTCAATTACAATGGAGATGCTGGTATCATAGATCAAAGGCTCAATTTAAAACAAAGTGTCAGATTATGGAGAAATCAGAAAGGTAATTGAAGAACAAAGTCTGTGATTAATGTGGTTCCTATACTGATTCCTAAGCTTTTGTGGAAGAAAAGAAACACTATTCTTCATGGAGACGATTATCATGAGAGGAAGATTTTTTGGGAAGTTGATGCTGAAATTATTAGATTCATCAAGTACAGGTTTAAAATGGAGATTCCAGTAAAGCATTAGGCTAACATCATTGATTCATCACCATGCTACAGGAACTCATATTCATTTAGAGTTGTGAAATGGGGTTTCCCTAGTAATAGGTGGCTTAAAGTGAATACTGATGGCACTATAAAAGGAAATCCAGGCCCTAGTTCTATTGCATTCTGCATTAGAAAGTGGGAAGGGGAATCCATAGTTAATAAAGGATTTAGAATTTAAGGCACTGCAAGTTTGGTAATAGATGCTATTGCTATTAGAAAGTGCTTAATTTTCTGCAAAGAAAATGATATTCAGAAGATTGTGGTGGAGATAGACTCTTGTACAACAACAACAAACCCAGTGTATTCCCACTAGTGGGGTCTGGGGGGGGGGGTTAAGATGTACACAGTCCATACCTCTACCTCTAAAGAGGTAGAAAGCCTGTTTCCGATAGACCCCCGGCTCAAGACACGAGATACCACACAAATACATAGTAAAGCACAGAACAAGATTTCATAACATAAATACGGCACCCATAAGTAATAAAAACAGGGAAAAGCACACAGATTCATAATAAAACATGGAACAAGGTACCATAACAAGAATAATACCCCCACCAAGTAATTCCCTACCCTAGCAGACCAAACTGACCCTAGCCTTCTGCCCTAATTCGTGTCCTCCAGATCTTCCTATCTAGGGTCATGTCCTCGGTGAGCTGTAACTGCTCCATGTCCTGCCTAATCACCTCATCCCAGTACTTCTTTGGCCTACCCCTACCCCGCCTAAAACCATCCAACGCTAGACTCTCACACCTACGAACCGGGGCATCCCTGCCCCTCCTCATCACGCGTCCGAACCATGTCAATCGGACCTCCCGCATCTTATACTCCACTGGGGTCACACCAACCTTCTCCCTGATAATCTCATTCCGAACTCTATCCCTTCTAGTCAGCCCACACATCCAACGCAACATCCGCATTTCTACCACCTTTATTTTTTGGATGTGGGAGTTCTTAACTGGCCAACACTCCGCTCCATACAACATGGCCGGACGGACTACCGCCCTGTAGAATTTGCCTTTAAGCTTGGGCGGCACCTTCTTATCACACAACACCCCCGACGCGAGCTTCCACTTCATCCATCCCGCCCCAATACGGTGCGAGACATCCTTGTCAATCTCGCCGTTACCCTGGATCACGGACCCGAGATACTTGAAACTATCCCTCTTACATACCTCCTGTGATTCCAACTTCACTACCACCCTATTCTCCAGCTTCACGTCATTAAACTTGCATTCCAAATACTCTGTCTTGCTTCTGCTCAACCTGAACCCTTTAGACTCAAGAGTTTATCTCCACACCTCTAATTTGTCATTCACACCCCCTCGCGTCTCATTAATCAAAACTACATCATCTGCCAAAAGCATACACCAAGGCACCTCCCCTTGGATATGCCGCGTCAACACATCCATCACCAAAGCAAACAAAAAGGGACTAAGAGTAGATCCCTGATGCAATCCTGTCAAGGCAGTGCAATGCTCTGAGTCTCCTCCCGTCGTCCTCACCTGAGTTTTCGCTCCATCATACATGTCCTTTATTGCTCTGATATCGCCATTGGGACTCCACTCTCCTCCAAGCATCTCCAAAGCACCTCCCTGGGGACTTTGTCGTATGCCTTCTCCAGGTCGATAAACACCACGTGCAGGTCCTTCTTCCTTTCCCTATACTGTTCCACTAGCCTCCGTACCAGGTGAATCGCCTTCGTCGTCGAGCGGCCAGGCATAAATCCAAACTGGTTTTCCAAAATAGACACTATCCATCTCATCCTCACCTCGATCACTCTCTCCCAAATCTTCATAGAGTGACTCAATAACTTAATCCCCCTATAGTTATTGCAACTCTGGATGTCACCCTTATTCTTATAGAGAGGGATCATGGTACTCCACCTCCAAGCCTCGAGCATTTTTGCCGTCTTGAAGATTTCATTAAACAATCCAGTCAACCACCTTACACCAGCCTCCCCAACGAACTTCCAAACCTCCACCGGTATCTCATCCGGCCCCGTCGCCCTACCCCTTCGCATCCTGCGAACAACCTCTCTAACCTCTTCTACCTTAAAACATCTACAATAACTAAAATCCCGACGCTCCTCTGAGTGCTCCAGCTCCCCTAACACAATAGCTCTATCCCCTTTGTCATTCAAGAGCCTATGAAAGTACGACTGTCATCTATTCTTAATGTGGCCATCCTCCACCAGCACTGTACCGTCCTCCCCCTTAATGCACCTCACCTGGTCGAGGTCACGACCCTTCCTCTCTCTAGCCTTAGTGAGTCTAAACAACTTTTTCTCCCCTCTTTTCCCCTGTAACCCTGCATACAAGATCTCAAAAGCGGCCGTCTTAGCCGCCGTAACTGCTAACTTAGCCTCCTTCTTAGCTAGCTTGTACTCTTTCCTGTTCACCCACTTCTCTTCTTCATCCTTACTCTCAACCAACTTATCATACGCCTCTTTCTTGGTCCCCACTTTCTTCTTAACCTCTTCATTCCACCACTAATCCCCCCGATGATGACCAGCCCAGCCCCTAGAAACACCCAACACCTCACTTGCATTCTCCCTGATGCACCTAGCCACCCTATCCTACATACTATCCACGTCCCCCCTACACTCCCACACCCTCATTTCCCCCAACTTCTCCCCTATCTCCCACGCATTCACTGGCGTCAAGCCGCCCCACTTAATTCTAGGTCGACACTCCTCACCCCTCCTCTTTCTATTCTTCTTTATACCCAATTCCATAACCAAGAGCCTATGCTGGGTCAAAAGGCTCTCACTCGGGATGACCTTACAGTCCTTACACAACACCCTATCCCCTTTCCTAAGCAACAAAAAGTCAATCTGGGTCTTGGCTATCACGCTTTGAAAGGTGATCAGGTGGTCGTCCTTCTTCGGGAAGCCCGAGTTCACCACCACCAGCCCAAAGGACCTCGCAAAATCCAATAGAGTAGCCCCCTCTTCATTTCTTTCCCCAAAACCAAAAACACCATGCACATCACCAAAGCCTCCCGGTAACGCCCCGATGTGCCCGTTGAAATATCCTGCTACAACAATCTTCTCCGAGCTAGGCACGCCTCTCAGCACCTCATCCAAAGCCTCCCAAAACCGCCTCTTCTCCTCCCCCTCCGAGCCCACTTGCTGTGCATAAGCACTACACACGTTCAGGGTAAACCCCCGAATGACCAACTTAATAGTCATCAACCTATCGTTGATCCTCTTCACCTCTACTACCTGATCCCTAAGCTCTTCATCTACTAAGATGCCAACTCCATTCCTATGCCTCTCGCTCCCAGAGTACCACAACTTGTACCCATCCACATCCCTAGCCTTAGACCCTACCCACTTGGTCTCTTGAACACACGCAATATTAATACTCCTCTTTCTAAGAATTTTCACAAGCTCTATGGACTTACCCTGAAGGGTCCCTATATTCCAAGACCCAACCCTCAGCCTACCCTCACTATCCCCACGTCTTCCTCTACCACTCCTGAGGCCAAACCTTGGCCTCCCTCCCACTCCCGCCCCCACAGCAGCCCCATGCCCCAACCCCCTCGGACATGACCCTATCCAACCATCACCGCCCACAGCCACTACTACAATCAAATATAAGAGAATATAAACAATGGTAGTAGCAAACCAGCAGCAAGAAATACAAGGCTCACACAAATACGAAGAAATAATGAAGAAACAAAACTAAAGTCAAATAGAGAGCAAACACCACTGGGCTCAACACCCAAAGCCCCAAACAGAGCCCCGAGCTGATAACCCAATAAAAGCAGTGCAAGAAACGACAACAGACAATATCAACAAATCAAGCACAATTCAAGATACAAGTCAAGATACAAGAGATAGTACTAGCATAATACAAGGAATGAAATACTGAAATACTGAAATAGCAAAGGTCAGAAGTCACCGGGTTACGCTTGTAGGCCAAGTCGGAAACCAAAATCCAACGTAGATTAGGCTCCGGTCGCCGGTGCTGAGACGGATAGGGGCGGCGATCGCCGGTGCTCCGGTGCTCCGGTGCTGAGAGGGAGCGGCGGCTGCTGGTGCTGAGATGGAGAGGGTCGGCGGTCGCCTGTCACCGGTGCCGGAGCTGGAGATAGAGCCGGAGCCAGGGTTAAGGTTTACGGCGGCGGTGGCGGTGCTGTTCGCCGATGGCAGCATCGGGCGGGTGTCGTAACAGAGGGGGGGGAGGTGGGTCGGAGTCGGAGGGCCGAAGGTCGGACCGGCGCCGGGGGTCGGCGACGCGGGCCGACGATCGGACCGGCGCCGGAGGTCGGCAACGGTGCCGTGGGCCGGGGAAGTCTTAGAGAGAGAGAGAGAGAGCCGTTAGAGAGAGGTAGAGAGAGAGAGAGCCATTTGCAGAACTAGAAGCATCTGAAATCAAACAGATTATCTAGACTCTTGTACAATGGTGAAAATTTTAAATGATGAGTGGGATGTTCAATGAAGTGTGACAATGGAGGTCAAATCCATTAAAGCCATCATGACTGTATATCAATGAGAATAGTACATTTTCTCAGGGAGGGTAATACTCTTGCTGATTTTTTTACTAACCTATCTTTTTGATTTGAAAGTGATTTTCAATTCAGTAATTATAGAGAGGTACCAATAAAAGAAATAAGAATATTAAATATAGATAAAATAGGAACACTGAGCTTTCGAAGGATAGTTTACGATTCATAACACCAAGACAAGGAATACTGACTATGCACTGGTTACTCTAAGCATTAATATAAGCTACAATATGAATAAGAGGGATATACCTATTAAAGGTCGATTCATATAATTTTAAAGGTAGAAATATTTTTAATAGAGTAAGTTTGGTAGCATACGAAACCAAACATCATAATGGTATGTATGAGATGTTATTTTTCTTAAATCTACACTTTCAGTTGGTGGTGGTATTAGTTTCCAATGAAACTCAATCCATCAGCGGAGGGTGTAGACGAAGGAGTAACAACGGAAGAAATACTCACAATAAAGTATATGTAACAATCAGGATGAAATTGAAGATTCACCAAGCAGGAATGTCATAAATAAGACCTTTAACAGTAAAAATGTGTAAAGGGGTTACAAAATCATCGAAAGTTGTAGCAACCAAAGAGATGATAATACCTTGTTTGAAATACGTTCCTTGAATACGAAGATCTACACTTGGTGAGAGCTTGAGGTGTCGACTGATTGGAGTATTCAAACAATATTGGAAGCTACCAATTTATGGTGTTACATACCTGCTACACAATTTCACGGATCAAAGCATTGCTTTTTACAGTTTTCTTGACTGACTTCTTAGATTAAGTGGTGGTATTAGCTTTAATTGAAGCTCAATCCACTGGTTTGATGAAAAAAGTTAAAAGAAATTGAGAAATTTAACAATACAGTTGAGTAATTGAGCAAGTGAACTTAGTTGAAGCAAGGTGTTGAACTCTCTATAGTGTAGTCGACAGTAGATTCCATGGAAGTATCAAGAGTCATGGCAAATTGGTTGATTGAAGAGGAAGATAAAGGGAGTGAAAGCTACTTCTACTTTCCTAAATTCATCGGCTAAGGATTTGTTGTCTGAGATATGGATGTTTGTTGGGTCGGGTCACTTTTGAGCCTGACCTTTGTAAATATTGTAAAGCTTACATAATCCCAACAAGTTTACCCTAATTACTTCTATCCCTTCTTTTAACAAAACTACATAAAATCCCTAAACTTGTCACTTTCAGATATATCTTTAATTATCCAATACACGTGGTTTGAAATATGCACATTTAAAAAAAAAGCAAGAGAAATTTGTCAATTAATAGAGCAATCGCGAGGCATTCATTTAATTCTCTTTCAAATATCTCCAAAATCTGGTAATCAATTAAAAATTTATGGAAACCTATGTAAGAGTGGTCATCCAATTACCAGTCTGACCATCCATGGAGTTCAAGTACATATTTTTCCCAGGACCATCTCTAGATTTTTGCATGGTCCTGACTTTTAGCCTTCAGAGAGCACAAGAGAAATCGATTACCATATGGAGGAGATACGGAAGGTAATAAGGAAGCATATGGGGTCAGAGAAAAAGATGATGCATTTCAGATGGATATTGAATCTTATTGCTACAAATAAAGATAAAACACCTTGGGTGGTAGGTGGACCAAGAGTGGCCTGATAAAAGATTGAGAAAAACTCTGAACATCAAATCCAAATCTTGGTGGACATTGGCTCAACAAAGGTTGTGACCCACTTCTGGGGACAACGTACTCAATTCGGTCCATATGGCATTAATAGCATGACTGATGTCTGGATATGAGTTTGACATCACCCAATTCATTACATGGGAGATACATCACAGAGGCGTGGGCACTAAAAAGATTTATCTAGCATTCCCCTTTTTATTAACATAGATTTTCTTAGATAGAGGAGTGCCAAAACTACCTGACATTGATTAGTTTGTTGAGCCTAAGGTTACTATAGATTTATGGTTGATTAGAGATACAACACAACCCACGTCTAGACAAGCTAGGAGAGGAGCTAAAATTTTAGCTAAAATATACAAAAGGTAGGGTACACATTCTAAAGCTGTTGGGTAGGATGAGATAGGTGACACCATGAGTAGAGCTGAGTAGACTTAGCTATAAACATCTGATACAACGGGTACATCTAGTGCCCCTCCCCCTGTACTGTCGGTACTATCTCACCCAGCCTTATCTAAGGCAATGCTAACTAGTTTGATGGTCATTTAACCGGCCAGTTGGCATGAGGTGATGAAGAGGTTAGCCATATTGGAGATAAAAGTCTGATATATAGAAGTGGGTATGAATACCTGGGTTGAGACTAAGCTAGAACAACAAAACCAATGAGTGTAGAGTAGGTTGGGTCTGTTTGAGCAGTGGATGACACGCCATTTGAGAACTGGCCAAATCCCAGACATTGTGGAAGTTAAGTTAAGGTAGAAGAGATAAAGAAGATGGTGAATGAGCTATATGGCATGCCTTTTATCTCAGTACTGGTGATTATAGAGATTGAGTCAAAAATAGAAGAAAAATAATCTAGAGTATTTTAGAGGAAGGAGAACATCGAGAAGTAAAGAAAAGAAAGCACTGGAGTGAAAAAAAAAATTTGAATAAGGCAAAGAAAAAAAACATTCTAAGTAAGAGGGACTAGTAGGTAAGGGTCCAAGAGATGTTAGCTGGTGCTAGTTGCATAAAATTAGTAAGTGATGATATCGAGGGGGCAGTCATGCAACCCCAATATCTAATAAACCACTGAGTGCATCGGCCATAACTAGTGCCACTATTATGGAGACAGTATTGGTAGTTGATGGGACTACAGTTGAGGATAGTGGGATCCGAGATGAAGGCCTATGTGATGATGCAACATGAGCTGATACCTTGAGGACCCAGGTATTGACCCGATCCCATCTATTACATCTTGAGATACACTAGGGCCAGTGCATAGGATATAAGTTAGGTGTGGGGGTGTACCAAGGTCGCCATGGGTTATACTTGCCATTTTTTAAAACTCATTGCCACAATCTAAAAAATTAAGAACCAACATGTTTTTGTTATTATTTTTGTTAAGTTTGTATGTGTGTGAGGATGAAATAGGGAGAAAATTTGTTCTTGTGGTAGTAGATTTGATTTGGAATGATTTGCTTGAAATAATTTTGATTTTGAATAATTGTGTTGAAAAATTGATGTCACTTCTAAAATTTTGCTAATTGTGTGATGTGAGGATGTGTGAGTCAATTGTGAATCTGATAATGGAATTAGAATTAGTGATAGAACAACTATGGTGATTAATTTCATAACTGGATAAGTAGTACCTAGAAATATGACCCTGTGCGAATGAGTGTGAGGCATTACTTTGTTCCGGTGTGTTGGAATCTTGAACTTTCTTGGTTTCTTTTGCCTAGGGCTTAGGATAAACTAATAAGAAATGATCTTAGTCCATTCTTGTTTTAAGTCCACTCTATCCTAAATGCCTAACAAAAAATGATATTATTCCCTTGATCCTGTTGTTTAAGCTTTAACTGACCTATTTTTGTTGATTACAGTGATTTCACCATCTTGTTTCTCTTACAATGAAACTTTCTTGACCTTGGTCTTCCTTGAAACAGTGCACCTTAGCTCAGGACAATTGCTTAAGTTGAGGGTGGCTATTATTGGGGTGCATAGGGAAAAATGAATATGAAGAAAGACATGTAGAAGGAAAAATAAAGAAGGGCATATGCAGTAAAAATAAAAAATAATTAAAAAAATAAAAAGAAAGTGATAAAAGAAAACTACAACTAGTCCGGTATGGATGTACATTAAAATAAAAAGGGAGACATGATGGCGGAAACAAAATAAAGAGAAGGCAAAAAATAATGGACCCCAAATAAAGTGTAGTGTCAAGGAGGCGTAGTTACTACAAAATCCCAAAAATATACCATACTAAACCCAAACCTACATTACAAGTCCAAAAACCTAAGAATAGAGCATATGCAGTAGCTTATGGTAGTCTGTATACACCAGATGATACTTTTTCTGAGCGAGATTGCCTTTTAGAATATCCTTGAATAAATTAATTGATCTAAGCTGAATGAGTTGGATTTCTTTTATTGTGAGTGCACATGGGTTATGTTGTTAGGTTACTAAACTATTCGGTTATTGTGATTTGTGTCTGTGCCTAGTTTTTGTTACTAATGAAATTCCATTAATTGATTACTCTATGTTTCTTTATGTGCCAAGTCAATATAACAATTGGCTTCTTAAAAGGTTAAAACAATAAGGTGGAATACAAATTTTAAGAAACTGGACTGAAAAGTCACTGCCATAGGTATTGTAGGATTTTTCTATTCAAGCATCATTGTTGTGTTAGAGTTTTTGATTTTTTTTGGCCCGATGACACATAAACTTTCTAAGTTGAGGATGTTGATGTGCCATGAAAACATGACACTTCTTATGCTTAAAATAAAGAATTTATGCTTGGACTTAGGATATTTTGGTAGATATGATGTGGTTTTATGGTTGTTGCAAATGAAAAAGTTAAAGAACAGTCTCGGAATGAAATTAAAGAAAAAGCTCATAAAAACATGAAGTCTGCTCATCTTACAAGTCAATATACTAGTCGTCAACATAATATATGGCTCATAGGTGAACTTGTAAGCAAGACAATAATAAAAGCCAAGCTGAGAAACTAAGTGAAGGTTGAAGAAAATTGGAGAGTACGAATCATAAGTTGTGGATACGGGTCATGACAAGAAATCGCAAAGATAACAAAAACTCAGTTAGTCATTTAGACGTGAAGTCACAGAAGAAAATCATTCAAAAGATTTGAGTACACCCATAAGGATAAATCATAAAGATATCATTATCCAAAGCCTTGAAAGATCAAGTCCCAGGTGGTGAGAAGTAAAGACCATGAGTCGTATAGTCAAAGTATGACTCTTGAGGATGAGCCATAAAGATAAAAGAACCTAAAGCCCTAGAGGATGAGACACTAAAAAACATATGACTATCATTGTATGACTCATAAGAATACCTTATAGGTGGACAACGCGAGTTGTACCTTGTGCCAATATTACTTTTCCTGTTCCATTTTAATTAAGATTTCTGGGTTATTTTGAGATACTATAAATACCTTAGGGTTATTCATTTATTAGCCTTACAGTTATTTACTACACTTTTACTAAATTTTACATACTTTGATCATTATGATTATGTTCTTTAGATTTATGGGGTTTTATTCAATTGAAGACTTCAAATTTTCTTCATCTTATTCTTGTATATTAATTACATATTGTCTGTATTGATTATCATAGGTTGTTGAATGAATATGAGTGTATAATCTTCCTGACTAGGGTTATGGTGACTCTGGTAGATTAGCTTCATAAAAGAAGTGGGAGACTTGTCTATTCTCTATTATGATTGCATATATCTTAATCTTCTTCTTATTAATTAACCTTAGAGCTACTGTAAAAGCTTGAGGATTTCATATAATCGAGAATATCCTCATAAGGGAGTTTGAGATTAGGAAAAGGGGATTAAAATACTAATTTAAGATTCACGCCCATCTTACAATTCTGCTATCTCATCTAATCAACTTGAGACTCAAAAGGTGAAAGTTGAACTGAAGTCGTAGACAAGGAAAAATAAGCAACACCCTAAGACTCAAAAGGTAAAGGGTGATATTCATCAACACCTTCATAAGACGGTTGATAATACATAGCTTGTCAACTTTACATGTAGAGCAGTAAAATAGCTGGGTTAAATGCGAGAAATTTATGGAGTTAAGAAGCTAGAGGGAACACGATCCTAGTGTTTGTCTTCTATTGTTTTACAAACTCAAAGCATTCAAGTTTGGTAAATACTTACTATTTTATCACATTCCTTTATTTATTTTTCTGCATTGCTTGTGAGTTTTGTCAAGCTTAAGAGACTATTCAACATTTTCCCTATGGGTTTGACCCTAACTTTGTTTGGGTTACTATATTAAAATCGACCGCAACATACTTCTTAGGAGGTTAGTTTTTGGGCAACATTATAGGCTTAGTTGCTTAGTTACTTAGTAAAATTTCTATCTTAGGATTTATTAAGACTTGCTTAGTATCTAAAAGTTGATTTAGATACCTTGGTCTAGTCCAGGGTACAATTGCCTTTCAATGGATTCAAGGATTAGTAGTGGGCCCCCTTTGACCTTCCTTAGGCCAAGACTTGAACTAGTTTTGGTAGATCTTTGTACATTTGTTATGTATTTTGAAATGCCTATAATAAGGCTTGATGAGTGTAATGACCGTTTAGGTCATTTTCCATACTTCTACTTATTTTCACTAATAGAGCTTTTCTATAGCTATCCCAAGTCTTTTATGCTTGCTGGGATTGATAGTTAAGTTACCGACTAGCTCATTTGTTTTTTAGATCTAATTCTTTATTTTAAAGTCTTCCATAGTTTCAAATGTCCACTAGGTGAAAACATTAATAAGACAATCTCGTATGCAAATACTGATTGCTAGTAGCTCCATAATGTCGATTTTAGGCTTAGTAGGCCTTTGGTTTGGGTGGTGAGGCACCCTAGATCTTTTTGACCTATTGGTCAAAAGTTGGAGAAATAGGAAACTTGAGTGAGTTACCTATATTTGGTCAAAAAAAGCTTTGATGGAAAATCTGATTGCACCACTGAGTACGAAACATCAAATTTACTATGGTGTAGTTTATTTCCATATTTGGGGTTCTAAATGAATCCCAAATCCTTGGTGGAGACTTGAAAGAATTCAAAGTTTTTAGCTAGAACCTGGTTCCATGCCTATTTGAATCTTTGGGCCACAATCGCGATGTCGTATCGCACATAGGGTCACAATCGCAACCTATTATGTAGCCATAAGATGTGGCAATCACACACCTATCCAATCATGATAGAAGTATTTGATTGCTTGGACTGGGTATAAAAGGACCTATTATGTTGTGAATTAGCCCATTTTCATCCATACTTTGAGAGCAAAATCTCTAAAGAGTGTGATATCTTAAAATTGAGTCTTGTGGGAGACTTGGGAGCTTAATTAATATCTATTTTTATGATTTTCAACAGATTTAAGATAAGAATTCTTCCAATTCGTGGTTTAATTTCTTGACTATTTTCTTAAAACTCCAAAAAATTTAGAGCTCAATTTTAGCCCCAAATTACTTTGGATTTCATCCATTCTTAAGGGTTATGATTCCTTAATTATGTATAGAGTTGGGTTTGTCTCAAAAACATGATTTACATAAGTGGGACCCATATTGAATTTTTGGTATAGTTTTTAGACCCAAAGCTCAATGGTGCGATATGAGTATCATTAGTCTTGTATTGATGAGTAGAGTGTGTTTTTGATAGCTTAGAATCTTGAAGAGGCTTTTTGGAAGGGCAAAGCAAAAGTTTAATGGTTCGTTGATCTTTCTTCTGCATCGAGGTAGGCTTTTTTTAACCTAAGTTTGATTGAGCTACTTCATATTAATTTGTGATATCTTGCTAGATTTGTGATGGATTTTAGGTGTTGGTTGATGGAATGGAAGACCTGGGGTCTGTTGAAATGTTATGCTTTTTTGATACTGTAAGCTTAAAACACTTAGCTTGCTCCCTATGCTGTATGTGAATTAGATTTCATGCCTTATAATTAGCATGCGAGCGTCCTAGATTAGTCTAATTAGGTATAATTGACCTAGTTGTTCTTGTTTTATGTAAATTACCTATATTACAGCTAATTAAGACTTATTTGACATTTAAAAGTGGATTTTGATACTTAAGCCTAGTTCAGGTAGAAATTTGCCTAAAATGGAACTTTATGATTAGAAGTGGACTCTTAACCCACCTTAGGCTATGACATATGGTACCTTCGACAAACCTTCCACTATTTAGGCTTATGGGAATGTGTATTGAAGTGCTAGTGATAAATCTTGATACTTGATAGTTATGTTCTTAAATGTGAGGATTGAAACCTATTGATCATATGATTGGTTATGTTATCTATAATAAGACTTATGATGATTATATATATATATATATTATGACTAGTTTGATTCTGGGTATTAATTATTCTATGACTAATTTAGTTCCAGGGATTGCTTAAAATATGATCAATTCAATTCCGGGTATTGATTATATTATGATCGGTTCAATTTTGGGTATTGCTTATAATCTGACCGGTTCAATTTCGGGTATTGATGATATTATGATTGATTCTTTTTTGGGTATTGACTATATATGTATTATTTGTTCGAGTCTGGGTACTTACTATGACATGATGAAACAATAAAGTGATGAATAATTGGTAAGGGATATCTTGTGAATAAAGAATGCTTATCAGATGAATGGTGACTAGTTGATATCTAATGTTGTTATAAAATATTATTGATGGATAACTAGGGGATTATGTAATAATGATGGTAAATTTCTTAGTGATGGAATAATGCTGAATAATGGTGAATTATGAAAGGATGTTTAATTTATGATGAAGGTTGGTTATAATGTTTGATGATTTCTTTATTCTTCTCTTCAGTTTACTCTTAATTCATGTGGGAGGCTATGATGAGTTCTTTACTTTTTCGTACAATTTGGATTATGGGAGCCAATTTAGTAGTTATGTTTGTTTGTGCTTTGTTCTTTATATGGTGTTATCATTATTATCTCAATTTATGCACTATTTATGTATAGTGATGATGAAAATGATTTATGTTCGATTCTGTACCTTGACTTAGTTATGTTATCCTACATTTTATCATTCTTATATCATAACTTAGTTTAGTTGGCCGATATTGCCTAATGAATACCCACTGTTTTGGTACTCATACTATACTTATTTACCTTTTTGGTGCAAATTCGAGTACTAGTTGCCGCTATTGATTTGTGTTTCTGAGATGTTGATATCTTGTGATAGGGTGAGCTCTTGGAGTTTAAGTCACCCATTTTCCTATATCTTATTGATATTCAGTCTTTTGTATTGAGACAAATGTATTGACTATTTTTAGACATTTAGGTTGTATTATTGAAATTAGATTCTCCTGTACTGACTCAACCAAGTCATAGGATTGGTATTCTTGTTTTAATTTTTTATCTATTAGGAACACTTTGTTTATTTATAACTTATGTTCAATGAATTTGGACTATGCTTGTTATTCCCTACAAAATTAATCTATTGCGTTAGCTCTGGGTTATATTTTGGCTTACATAATAGCGTGATTTAGTAGGTATCATTATGACTTATAAATCGTGTTGTGAAAAATTGGTATGAGCACTTAGGTTTCACCGGTATTGTTGGTACAAGAGCAAGTATTTAGTAAAGTCCTGCGTATCAGAACAATGACATATATTTCCTATCTTCAGAAGAATCTGGGACATTTTTAGTATTTCTTCACTTCTTTTACTAATATCATGCTAAGAGTCTGAATTGGTCTATAGAGTATTCCTTTGACTTTACTCTTTCGCAGATGGCCAGGACACGTGCTACTGTTACACAAGACGAGGGTCCCAAGACTAAGCTTAGGGATCCTACTCCTATACGTGGGTGACCTAGAGGTTGTGGAAAACCTCATAATGTGTCCCCAGCTAGGGGCTAGGATAGGTGTCCTCAAATAGACCATATTCTCTCTCTTGAGCTAGATATTCTTCTTCCCTAGTAAACGGTCGGACATGGACCAGCCTAGGCTCCATTAGAGTTAATTTATTCTTTAGTGCTCATTGATGCTTTAGTTTAGTTTATGAGGATAGTTGGCGGTGTTTCATCTGATGGTATCAGTCTACAGATCAGAGTTGTACTAAGTCTTATGGAGTAAAGGTTCCTTCTACACTGATTATTGCTCATCCAGTAAGTTCTCGACTAGTGGTTTCTAAGTCTGCTATGTCTTCTGAGGAGCAGAAGATATTGGGTAGATTCTTGAGATTTGCTCTGCCTAGGTTTTCTGGTGCTTTGTTTGAGGATGTATATGATTTTTTGATTGCTTATGAGTTTTTTGGTGCCTAGTTGTTTGTGAGGATGTTAGGTTTTCTGCCTAGGTTTTAGTTGGACTTGTCTGCTCGTCATTAGTGGAGAGGTTATATGGATTCTAGACCAGCTGGATCTTCTTCTTTGTCATGGACTCAGTTCTCTGAGATATTCTTGGAGAAATATATGCCTCTCAGCCTTAGATAGAGTCAGAGTGACCAGTTCTTTAGATTGGGGTAGGGCTCTGTGATAGTTACAGAGCATGAGGCTCTTTATCACGAGTTGGTTAGGCATGCGACTTCTATTTTTGATACTGAGTATGAGAGAGTTTGCTGCTTTTTAGAGGGTTGCAATTTCCTATTCGTATGTCTACTCAAAGTTTGGTTATTGGGGTTAAAGCTTTTAGTAAGGATTCAAATCATGATTGAGTGACAGAGGAGATGCATCATGATTGAAAAGCCTTATCTTTAGATGCTTGGAAATTTTTTTAAGTTGAGCATTCTATATATCATATGACTCATGCATGCTAGTCGTATGATGTGGTACGGTTGAGGGTCCCTCAAGTTGTATAGAAATTAGTGTGGTTTGGGTACATTCTATCCAAGGTACAATTAGGCATCTTACTAGTCATATGTTAGGGTATGAAGGGTATAGTACTAAATTGTATGGTGTCCTATGTCTAGCCTAGAGGATTTTTCCTAGGGTACGGTTAAGAAGGATACCAGTTGTATAATTTGATGTGAGCTAGTCTAGTAACTCATATATTGGATATTTTGGAGTCTAAGTTGATGACTAGGATACGAGTAGTATGTACCACTTGTATGATTATGTAAGAGTCGCGAGGGGGGATCGTACCCTCTTATGTTCGTTTTACAGCTTTTAAGTTGAGGACATTTTAAGCATTTCCCAAAAAAATTCCTGAAGTCCCCATATCTTATAACATGTTGTGGCCTTTCATAACATACTTTTGAAAGATTAAACATTCCAAGAACTCTCTCAAAACACTCTCTTTAAGATTGGGGATAGGGTTCTTCAAAGGTGTTCATCTAGAGGCTCAAGAGTAAAGTTTCTTCCGTGAATCTTCATAAATAAGACGTGTCAGTCTTACCTCATTGTTAGTTCATGAAAAATCATGTGTTTTAATGTTTGGTTATGATTATTTATTTGTGGTTTCAAAAACCATGTTGATGGTTTTTTTGCATATTATTGTATATTGTTTACTCTTCGTTTAAATTGTGTTTATACATGTTTTTGGAGATGTTTACAAATTTGGGTTCTTGGTAATTATGGTTTAACAATTGGATCATGAGTAACCCTAAAATCAATGGTTTTTACATTGGTTTTGGTCTTGGTAAAGGTTTTCCCTCAATGTGTTTGTGAAAATGGCTAAGCGAACAAACTTGTCACATGATGAATTGGGTTTTGCAAAAATTCTTGGTGTAAGAGTGCTAATGAAGGATGAATTATTTTGTAAAGGTCTTGATGACCATAAATTGAATTGAAATATGTTTTGAACTAAGGCATTGTCCTAATAAATATGAATGATTGGTAAGCGGTTTTGTAAATGCCTTGTTTGACATGTAATGATCTGAATGGTAACTTAGGCGGTTTACTTTGCTAAATGGGTTTGAGTCCCTAAACATTAAATTTATTTATGTCTTTATTTGATTATTGGTTTGAGTCCATAAATGTGTAATTAAAATGATGGATTTATATAGACAATGGGTTTGAGTCCACAGTCAAATAATAATGGTTATGGCATATTGTACTCGTACAAGTGTTATTGGTATGACTTTACCAATGAAGTGCCTTGGTAAGTAATTGGCTTAATAGTTGTGTATGCAAAATGATGTTTTTAAATTGGTCTTTAAAGTGGGATGTGTAGCAAGGATGTGAAAGTGGAAATTGAAGGACTAATACTGGAAACTACACTAGCCGGTGCGGGTGTCTTTATGACTAGGTGGTTTGAGTCCCCTAATAAATATATAAATGAGAGGTTCTAGACCCCCCCATAATACATATATTGGTGCTTAAGTCACCTTGATTATGTGAGAAGGTTTTGGATATTCTATGGTTGGTGTGGCTACACGCACTGAGGCCCTTTGAGATAGGGGAAAGGTGGGCCTATATAGCCCGTGGGTGCCTTGTTATATGATAGTTATGCTACACAACCTAGGTTAATGGTCTTAAAGCTCATTTTAATCATGTTTAATACCTAGTATGGTATATATGTATATGTATGTATTGTATAGTTATATGCATTGGTGATTGCAATTGAACTGATGGCACTATTTTATCCTTATCCTTGAGTTACATACTAGTGTTCCAACCGTTAATCATCTTCGATGTTGTATCCCCATGCAATGCAGGTGTTGTTCATATCCTTACACCTCCTACTCAGTGATTGGACTCAGGAACAACTTGTATTGACTTGAAGTGGTGAGCTTTCATACTTAGAAAGGATCCGTTTCTTGATTTGATCGTTCCTTATGTCTTTATTAGTGTAGACCTGGACATTTATTTTGGCTATGATCGGGGGCATGTCCGGATTTGATATTCTTGTTTAGTTTTAGAGGCTTTGTATGAATAAAATATAGACTTGGGTATGTCATAGAATGGATAGGTACTTGGTTATGTTATGGTTGTTGGTTTGGTTATCATTTTATAGATTATTGGTTGGTTGGGTTGGGTGTCGGGGGCAATCTTTTGTTCTTGTTGTACTTTAGATGCCCATGATGATAAGGCCCGGGTACGGGTCATGTCAAGTTAGTATCAGAGCGTAGGTTCATAGTCAGTTGGGTGTCCACAAAGTTGTGTCAAGTAGAGTCTCTTTTATGGGTGTGTAGCGCACCATACTTTTAAAAAAGAGGCAATAAGACATTTCACATTATTTCACTTTCTTGTTGTCTTACTTCTAGATATAGAGTTTAAGGTCTTGGATTCTTCTAATTTCTATCTTGTTTTTCAAGTCTTGCCTCCAAGAAGATTAGATATTCATACAAACTCTTCCGTCCATACTGAGGACAATATGGACAGAGCTCCTCAAACTTCTAAAGTCCAAACCCGATCAATGGTTGCTGCATCTGACTGTCCTCGTGGGGTTCTACATATCCCCACTAATCCTACTCCTAAGGTTGACACTCATACTCAGTTGCCACCAGAGGAGGCTACTAATGCTGAATTCTGTATCATTTCATTACCTTGTTGACTCAGTTGGCAGCTTCTCAGTCTGAGCGTAGTATTCCTGTTACTCCATCTTCTGAGGCCACAAGGGTTGAACCGTTTATGAAGTTGCATCCTCCTAAGTTTACGAGTACTAAGGTTGAGGAGGATCCTCAAAGTTTCATTAATGAAATAGAGAAGATCTTTTGGATTATGCATTCTTCGGAGATTGAAGGTGTTGAATTTGCTGCCTACCAATTTAAATATGTGGCATACTAGTGATACGAAGAGTGGGAATAGTCAAGGGGCAAAGATGTTTATTCTTTTTTGTTAGAGGATTTCTCTGGTTCTTTTCTAGACTGCTTTTTTTCGTAGGAGTTAAGGAAAGTAAAAGCAGAAGAGTTTGTGAATTTAAAGATATGTTCCTGAGTTGGTTTCTAGCATGAGGGCTAAAATGCGTAAGTTCACTTTAGGATTTTTTCTGTGAGAGTAAAGCTTCCTTGTTCTTCAAGGACATGGATATCTCCAGATTGGTTATGTATATACAACAGGTAGAAGAAGAGAAGATGAAGCAGGCTGAGTTTAGTGAAAGGCGAGGGAAGAAATTTAGGCCTTTAGAGAAAAGTGGCAGAGATAGTGGTAAGTAGGCAATGAAGATATAGGGGAGTTGTGGTTTATTCTGTATGGCTAGTGCTCCTTATCTTAAGCCGTTAGGTGATTGTTAGTCTCAGTATAATGTTGGGGTCCGGGCATAGGGTTACCAATCTCAAGCTAGTGAGGTTCAGTCACCTGTATCCCACCCTTCTTGTAAGTTTTATGGGTGGTTGCACCTTGGGTTCTGTGAGAAAGAGAAGAATAAATGATTTTATTATGGTCAAATTGGTCATATGTAGTGTGACAGTTATGTTAGAATTTCTTCTAGGGAAAATAAGGTTCCAATTTCCTTTTCATCTACTTCTGCACTAAGGGAGCTGCTTCTACATCTATTTTTTCTTCTGGTGCCAGCACTGACCGAAATCACTTATATGCTCTTACGTCTCATTAAAATTCTAAGACATCCCCCGATTTCGATACTGGTATGTTGAAATAATTCTCCCATGATATGTATTATTTATTTGATCTAGGGTCTACTCTTTCTTATGTGACCCAATTTGTGGATGTGCATTTTGCTTTTGGGCCTGAGTTTATTTCTGATCTATTTTCTGTATCTACCCCGGTTGGTGAATCTGTGATTGTTAAAAGAATCTATAGGGGGTGTGTGGTATCTTATAGTGGTAGATAAACTCTCATGGATTTGATAGAATTGGATATAGTTGACTTTGATTTCATATTGGGGATGGATGGGTTACATTTGTGCTATGCCTTCTTAGATAGTTGGACCCCTAGGGTTATGTTTAAATTACCTAATGTGCCGATCATTTCATAGGAAGGGGGTTCTTTAGTTCCTAAGGGATGGTTCATCTCATATCTTAGAACCTGAAAGTTGATTTCCAAAGGGTGTTTGTCTCATTTGGTCTGACTAAAATATTCTATCGTGGAAAGTCCTTTTCTATAATTCTTTCCTGTGGTTAATGAATTTCTTAAGATTTCCCCTGACGATATTCCTTGTATTCCTCTCGATAGGGAAATAGATTTTGGGATTGATCTTGTTTCAGAAACTCATCCTATCTCTATCCCTTCATATAGAATGGCTCCAGCTGAGTTGAAGAAGCTGAAGAAGCAGTTAAAGGATCTCTTAGATAAAGGTTTTATCCATCCTAGTGTGTCTTCTTGGAGTTCTTATGTGTTGTTCGTGCGTTAGAAGAATGGTTCCCTTCAGACTTGTATTGATTATCGTTAGTTGAATAAGGTGACTACAAAGAATAAATATCCTCTTCCTAGGATCAATGATTTGTTTGATTAACTTCAAGGTGCGAAGTGTTTATCTAAGATTGATCTTAGGTCACGTTATTATCATTTTAAGATTAGGGAAGTGGATATCCCTAAGGCTGCCTTCTGGACCTGATGAGTTCCTAGTTATATTTTTTGGGTTGTCCAATTCTCTGAAAGCATTTATGTATTTGATGAACTGGGTATTCCATCAGTTTTTGATTTGTTTTTCATTGTCTTCATTGATGACATCTTGGTCTACTCTTAGAGTGAGATGGATCTTGTCGATCACCTCCTTGTTGTGTTGCAGACCTTAAAGAATCAATGCTTGTATGCAGATTTCTCTAATTTTGAGTTTTGGTTGAATATTGTAACTTTTATTGGTCATGTTATCTATAGTAAAGGGATCATGGTGGATCCACAAAAGATTGCAATTGTCAAGAAGTAGCCTAGACCCGTGACTCCAATCGATATTTAAAGCTTTTTTGGTTTAGCCAATTACTATAGTAGATTTGTGGAATGTTTTTCGACTATTGCTATCCCATTGACTATGTTGACCCAGCAGAAGGTTAAGTTCTTGTGGTCGGATGTGTGTGAGGGTAGTTTTGTGATGTTGAAGGATAAGTTGACACTAGCTCTGATTTTGACCTTGCCAGAGGTTAATGATTTCTTCGTAATGTATTGGGAATCTTCTTGTGTTGGGCTTGGTTGTGTCTTAATGCAGCATGGTAGGGTGGTGTCCCATGCTTCTAGGCAAATAAAGGTTCATGATAAGAACTACCCTACTCATCATTTAGAGTTATTGGTTGTGGTATTTGTGTTGAAAATTTGGTGTAACTATCTCTATGGGGTTTATGTCGCCATCATTTCCGATCATAAGAGCTTGCAATATATGTTCACTCAGAAAGAGTTAAATCTCTAGCAAAAGAGTTGGCTTGAGTTGCTGAAGGACTATATGAGTCTCCACTACCATCCAGGTAGCGCTAATGTGGTTGTTGATGCCCTTAAAAGGTTATCCATAGGGAGTCTAGATCATCTAGATAAGGATAAGTGGGAGTGGGTAAAGTACATTCACCGTTTGTCTAGTCTTGGAGTTCATCTCAAAGACTCTGAGGATGGTGGTGTGTTCATGCATCAGGTATCGTAGTCGTCTCTTGTGGTTGAGTTAAAGAAAAAACAAATGTTATATTCCAATTTGATGAAAATTAAGGGAAATATGGATCAACAAAATTTTATTGACTTTGCAATTGGTGGTGATGGTATCTTGAGGTACCAAGGCATATTACGTGTTCCCACCATTGATGGATTGAGGGAAAGGATTTTTTCCGAAGCTCATGGATATCGTTATGCTATTCATCCTTGTTCTATGAAGATGTATCATGATCTTAAAGAGTTCTATTGGTGGAATAATATGAAGCAAGATGTGGATAACTATATGACTAAGTGCATGGCGTGTCAACTAGTGAAAGTTGAGCACATAAGACCAAGAGGTTTGTACCAAGAGATTGAGTTGCACGAATGAAATTGGGACGTAATTAATATGGATCTTTTCACCGATATTCCTCAATCTCAGAACCAGTGTGATTTGATTCTTATAATTATGGATAAGATGACCAAGTCTGCTCACTTTTTGTCGGTGAGGACTAGTTATTCGGCTAAGGATTATGCTAAGTTGTATCTTGTGGAGATTGTAAAGTTGCATGGTTCTCTTGTTTCTATCTTCTCAGATTGTGGTACTCTATTCTCAAATCATTTTTGGCAATTATTTCAGAAAGGTTTAGTATATAAGGTGTGCCTTAGTACCACTTTCCATTCACTGTCGGATGTACAAGCGAAGATGACCATTTATACATTCGAAGATATCCTCTATCCTTGCATGATTGATTATGGTGGTAGTTAGTTTAACCATTTGACTTTGATTGAATTTTTTTATAATAATGGTTACTACTCAAGAATTGGTATGGCGCCTTTTGAGGCAATAGTATGGTAGGAGATGTCGTTCTGCTATTAGGTGGTATAAAGTTTGTGATAGTAAATTGTTTGGCCTTGACTTGGTTCACCAAGCCTTGGAGAAGCTGAAGGTGATTCGTGATAGGTTGAAAGTCGCTCAACGTTGCCCAAAGTGCTATGTAGATATATGGTGTAAGGAGTTAGAGTTCAATGTCAGCGATTGAGTATTCTTAAAGTTATCTCCCATGAAGGGAGTAATGTGATTTTTTAAGAAGGGGAAGATCAATACGTGGTATGTTGGTCCGTACATGGTTTTGAAGAGGGTTGGCAATATTCCTTTTGAGTTAGAGTTTCCTCCTAGCTTGAGCTTCATTCATCAAGTTTTCCATGTCTCTATGTTGAGAAAGTGTGTCAGTGATCCTTCACTGGTTATTCCTTTGGAAGGATTGGGTATCTCGGATTCCTTATCTTATGAAGTAGTTCTAGTTGAGATCTTAGATCATCAATTCTGTTGGTTGCGGACAAAGGATGTGGCTTTGAAAAAGGTTCTTTGGAGGAACCATAATGTAGAGGAAGCTACTTGGGAAGCGTAAGAGGATATAAAGTCCAATTATCCATATTTGTTCCCCATTTTGGAAATTCGTGCTTTAGGCATGTGTTTTTCTTAATATCCTTATTTTATGTCTTTGTTTTTCAACTTGGTTAAAGGTTAGTTTGGTGTGTAATAATGTGTTAACTCATGCTTGTGCTTGACATACTCGTTATTCGAGGGCGAATAATCCTAGTGAGGGAGAATTGAAACACCTTGACTTTGGACCCTTAGAAAGTTTCCTAAGTTTAGAATTCTGGACATCATACGACTTAATCATGCTAGTCATATGATGTGGTATAAATTAGGGTCCCTCCACTCATATAGAAATCAGTGTGGTTTGGGTGCATTTTGTCCAAGGTATGATTAAGAATCTTACTATTCATAAGTTAGGGTACGAGGGGTATAGTACTAAATCGTATGGTGTCCTATGTATACCCTAGACGATTCTGCCTAGGGTATGGTTTAGGAGGGTACCAATCATATGATCAGATACAAGTTAGCCTAGGAAATCTATGTTGGACAGTTTGGAATCCAAGTAGATGCCTAGGGTACGAGTGGTGTGTACTACTCGTATGATTGTGTATGAGTCGGCGGGGAGGGGGGGGGAGTCGTACTCTCCTGTGCATGTTTTACCGCTTTTAAGCTAAGGACATATTAAATATTTCCCAATCCATAACCTTTAAGTCCCCATGTTTTATAACATGTTGTGGTCTCTCATAACACACTTTTGAAAGATTAAACATTCCAAAAACCCTCTCAAAACACTCTCTTGAAGATTGGCTCTAGGGTTCTTCAAATGTGTTCATCTAGAGGTTCAAGAGTCAAGATTATTTGTTAATCTTTGTGAATAAGGCATGTGACTCTTTCCTCATTGTTAGTTCATGAAAATCATGTGTTTTAAAGTTTGGTTATGATTCATTAATGGTTGTTTCAAAAACCAATGTTGAGGGTTTTGTTGTGTATTGTTGCGTATTGTTTACTCTTGGGTTAAATTGTGTTTATACATGTTTTTAGTGATGGTTTGCACATGTGAATTCTTGGTAATTGT
Source organism: Capsicum baccatum var. pendulum (assembly GCA_030864225.1). Taxonomy (NCBI): domain Eukaryota; kingdom Viridiplantae; phylum Streptophyta; class Magnoliopsida; order Solanales; family Solanaceae; genus Capsicum; species Capsicum baccatum. Next base: position 142,806,678 of record CM061552.1, read on the forward strand.
GGTTTAACAATAGGTCATGAGTAAACCTTAACTTGATGGTTTTAACTTTGATTTTAGTCTTGGTAAAGGTTTACCCTCAATGTGTTTGTGAAATTGTCGAAGAGAACAAACTAGTGATATGATGAATTGTGTTTTGCGCAAACGCTTGGTATAAGAGTGCTAATAAAGGATGAATGATTTTTTAAAGGTCTTCATGATCATAAATTAAATTGAAATATGCTTTGAACTAAGGCCTTTGCCTAATGAATATCATTGGCTGGTAAATGGTTTTGTAAATGCCTTGTTGGCCATATAATGATCTGAATGGTAACCATGGCGGTTTACTTTGATAGAAAGGTTTGAGTCCCTAAACATTAAATTGATTAATTTCTCTATTTGATAATAGGTTCATGTCCATATATGTTGAATTGAAATGATGGCTTTGTATCGACAATGGGTTCGAGTCCCAAAGTTGAATAATAATGGTTATGACATATTGTACACTTGCAAGTGGTGTTGGTATGACGATTCCAACGAAGAGCCTTGGTAAGTAATTGGCTTAATGGTTGTGTATGGGCAATGATGGTTCTAAATTGGGATTTAAAGCGGGATGTGTAGCAGGACCGTGAAAGTGTAGTCCGTAGGACTAACACTGGAAACCATACTAGCCGGTGCGGTCATCTTTATGACCTAGTGGTTCGAGTCCCCCAAATAAAAATATGAATAGGAGGTTTGAGTCTCCTATATAACATCTATTAGTGGTTAATTCACCTTGATTATACCGGGAGGTTTGTGTCACCTATATAGGCAAATACGGTTTTGGATATTTTTTGGTTCGTCCGGCTACACAGTGGGGCCCTTCCAGCTAGGATAGAGCTAGGCCCATACAGCCCGTAGGTGCCTTGTTATATGATGGTTATTGTACATAACCTAGGTTAATGGTTTCAAGGTTCATGCTAATCTTGTTCCCTACCCAGAAATTGTATATATGTATATGTTTGTATTGTATGGGTTATATGCATTGGTTGATTGGATTTGAACTGTTGGCACTATTTTATCCTTATTCTTGATTTATATGCTAGCATTCCAACAGCTAACCGTCTTCGGCGCTACATCCCTACATAATGCAGGTGTTGGTCATATCCTTACACCTCCTACTCGGTGATTGGACTCGAGAACAACTTATGTTGATTTGAAGTTGTGAGCTTCCATATTTTGAAAGGCTCCATTTCTTACTGTGATCTTTCCTTATGTCTTTACTGGGGTAGAATTTGACATTGGTTTTGGCTATGGTCAGGGGTATGTCCTAATCGGATATTCTAGTTTTATTTTAGAGGCTTTGTATGTACAAATTATTGACTTGGGTATTGTCATGACCCTAGGATACCCCCTAGTTGCGCAATGGTGCTTACGGCCATAAGTGACCCCAAGCTTTCCCATGAGTTGGTACCTGCTCTGAGCACTATGTAAAATAGTTATATAACACATGAGAAGAAGATAGAATTGTAAGATACTATAATCTGAATATTGAAATACGTGTTAATAACATGTCTATAATATAAGATATAATACTGAAAACTAAATTATCAATCTGAAATAACTGATAATACTGAAAAGACTGACTGATTGTCTAACTAATTGTCTAAAAGCCTCTAACTATCATGAAGAGTTGATGGGAAAATCCCCCAACTAACTCTGACTTATTGAACATAATAAAATACCAAAATAAATACGATAAATAAATCATGTCCTCGATGGATAAGGACTCACCTCAGCTTCTGCTGAGTAAAGCAGAGCGGTCTAAGAACGATCGGGAAACTGAGCGTCCGAACCTATGCGTTAAGACATCATAGTGTAAAGAAAAGTATTAGGTCAGTAATTTGAATGTACTAGTATATGAGATGAGGACTCACTGAAATGCATGAGGTAACTGAGCATGAATGCATAAACATGTAATATCTGAGAATGCAAGACCAAGCACAAACATGATACTAGAGTAATGTGTAAGCTATAAGGCTGAAATCTGTATCATTGAATAACTGAAAATCTGCACATTTGTTCAAGAAAAGATGAGGTGAGACACCTTGAGATAGTGACTAAAATTATGGGAGGTATCATATAACCAATATTCCCCAATCTGAGCTAATCGGGGTCTAACCTGTAGCCCCAGTTGGAAGGGTGTCAGTACCGTGCCACAGGTACTACCACTGGCTGTATGGATCCACTAAACTGGTCTCCCAAAGGACTAAGGATTCACCCTCTACTGGAAAGTTCTCTCATGAGATGTACGTCAATCCTCAATTGGTAGGTAGACATATCAAACATACACTAGTACTGAATTGAACTAGACTCAACTAAGCATAACAACTGACATTGCTTATCATGATCATAACAACAAAATAAATAGTAATATTCATGGTTTAGCTGAAATCATTACTTGAAGGATCTCAAATGTTAGTAAACACGTAGGTATTGGGTGTTCATAACTCACACGCACTAAATAATCATAAAACAAAATATTAAACTTAAAAATGTAGTAGGGGGACATGGTTCAAAAACCCCAAAACATAACATTGCACAAATTAAGTGAGAATCAATGACCTGAACATGGGGATGTCTTAAAACATGGGAAAACTATATGACTTCAGGGCTAAATTCACAATTCGATATTATGACATGAAATTCAATTGAATACGACATGGGAAATCAAAACTTGAAACGTGAGATAACCTAACCAGCCATGAAATCATACTAGGACATGAATTGAGTCAAACTACTAAGGAAAAACATGAACTTAAAGTCATCTAGAACATATGCATTTACCTAATAAAGGAAAACTCACACTTTTAATCAAAGAAAGGTTTTTGGGATCCATAAGTGAAAGGGTCTTAGCTTGGAAGCTTTAACTCTTGATGTCTTTTTGAAAAAAATCTTGAGTTAGTTCTTGGGGAAAGATGAGGGTTTCTTGAGAGCAATTTAGAGTGAAAGGGGAAAATAATACCGTTTTGAAAGTTCCAAATCATGTTAAGGATGGGTTGGGTTGAGGTAAAAGTACCAAACAACCCTTTGGCCCCTTAAATAATGAAGCTAAAAATATAAACTCCCATGATGCGGGCCCTGTCCCGATGGACTAATCCTTACAGTACAGGCTCTATATCAACGGACTAGCCCTCGCAGTGAAGGCCCTATCCTGATGGACTAACCGTCTTGGCGCGGGACTATCTCAGTGGTTTCACTATTTTCATTTCCCAAACATGCCCTTACGTCTATCTAAAAATATTAAAACTCCCCCACAACATACCTTTAACAACCTCAAACATGAATCAACTCAAAAACCACTATCTCGAGGTAGGGAAGACAAAAGTGAAAATCCATAAAGTCTAGCGTTCTTTAAAAATGACTAATTCCTTAACACTAAGGCAAGTAAGACCATACACTAAACATGCATTACTTGGAACATGATAACATAATTGAGTTTGAAGCATGATACTTGAATTGAACTAATTTCATGAATGTATGCAATGACATGAGAATGGTTACATAGCTGAAACTGAGAATAAAATTGAGTCAATATAAGAAAGGTTGATACCACAAGCTGAATTTAAGTTTGTGGAGAAAAGGTGGGGGTACTTGATCCGCATATCTTCTTCTTCTTCCCAAGTAGCTCCCTCAACGGATTAATTCCACTAAATAACTTTAACCAAGGGAACTTCTTTATTCCTTAGCTTACAAATATGTCGATCAAGGATCTCATCTGGTACTCTATCATAGGAGAGACTATCTAGAACATTCATACCGTATAAAGGAACAACTACAGTTGAATAACTAATATATTTCTTGAACAAGGAAATATTAAATGCCAAAAGCACTGATGCTAAATCAGTAGGATACTTAAGATCATAAGCTACCTTTCCAAAATAGTTCAAGATACTGTAAGGGCCAACAACGGGGACTGAGGTTTCCTTTTCTGGTCAAACTCTTCACTCCCTTCATAGGAGAAATCTTCAAATAAACCAAATCACCAACCTCAAACTCAAGATCCCTCATGTCTAAAAAAGATTTCTGATGGCATTGGGATATATTCAACCTTTACCAAATCAACTTAAATTTCTCCATTGCCTCAAACACTTAATTTGGCCCTAACAAAGTAGCTTCACCTGCTTCAAACCAACAAGTAGGAAACCTACATCTCTTTCCATAAGGATCCTCAAACTGAGCCATCTAAATCCTAGAGTGATAACTATAGTTATAATAAAACTCAATTAAAGGAAAGTGGTTACACCAACTACCTTTAAATTCAATAACACATGCCCTCGAGATATCCTACAAGGTCTGAAAGGTCTTCTCTGCTTGACCATCTGTCTGAAGATAAAAGACTGTACTGAGATAGACTTTTGTATTAAGACCCTTCTATAAAGCCTTCTAAAAGGGAGAGGTAAACTGAGTACTTTGTAAGACCCCGTAAATTTTTTAAGCTTAATTCAATCCTTTAAGCTTGTCAAGGGGTCCCAGACTTAGAAAATTCTAGCTAAGTTTCCAGACTTAGTTTATTTTTTTTCCTTCAAAAGTTGGAAATCTCATTTTACAACCTTAATGTCCTTTAATGGTCAATATTTTTATTGATTCAAGATCAGGAACAATGCGATCTTGGCGCACCGCGTCTTCTATCATGTTGGTTAATATTGTTTCCAGACTGCAAGTCAAAAGTCCTGAGACACGACATGACACATCGAGTATCGCATCACTGCCATCAACGCACTACGTCGCCAAACGCGTTAGTGCCTAGTTTCAGTCATTAAATGACCACGTCCTTAAGGGTAATTAGGTCATTTTCCCCCGACCTTCATCCCTTGTAATATGAAATTTAGCCTTCTTTTGGATAAAATACATTCATTATTTCACAAGTACTCAAGAACAAAAAACCCTAGGTGATTAATTTCAATTCAAGAACTCAAGCTTTCTTCCATCAATCTTCAAGAAATTGTCAACCAAGGTATGAAAAGTGTTCATCCAAGGGTACCTTTAACCCCTGGAGCTCAAGAAAGCCTTTTAAAAATATGAATTGAATTCCTTATTGTGGGTATGAATGTACACATTTTTACGCTGTGATATGATTTCCAAGGTTTAATTTTTATTAAATTCTCATGACTTTATGTTAGCATGTGGATTGAAATCCTTAAATTTGAAGTGTTTGATATAGCCATGATGTATTAGTTGTTGATTCATGCCCTAGAAAAAGTTATGCCTTCCATGTGTTTGTAAAAATGCCTAAGTGAATAAGAATTGTGTATTATGACCTAATTGTGATCTCAATGATGAATTCATGAGATACCCACATGTTCAAAATAACTCCCATGCTAAAGCTATGTTTTGTAATGATTTGGTGGAATGCTCATAAGTATGGATTTATGAAATTATATTACGTTAGCATGTATTCCCATTTATGTGTAAGCTTATGACTTGCGAATGCTTTATGAAATCCCTCAATGATAGTATTATGAATTGTTGACTATGGTTAGGTGTTCAAGTAGTGTCATGTCTCAGTTATTGCCAGGCTATTGAGTACTAGGGGTATTTAATACCACACAATTTAGCTGTGTGCCTAGATCTAATGTTAGTTTTCAAGATAACCTCACTCAAGTCATGATCAGTAGAATTCAGTCAGTCTCAAAACTCAAGAAAACTCAGTAGTATTCAGTTCAGTCCTCAGTAACTCAATCAAGTAATAAAATTTAGTAATATTCCATCAGTCAACATTATTCTATGAACTTAGTTTAGTTCAGTCCAGTATACCCAGTTCAGTGTCTATTTAATTGGGAGTAGGATTCAGCACCGATTGAACCTAAGGATGGAAAATCACTTACCAGTAGAGGGTGTGATTCTTAAATGCAGTCCTTGCATTCTAGAACTACATAGCCAGCGTAGGCTGAGACATCAAAGCCTATCAGATAAGGGTTGGTGAGGTGGCTTAACCTGTTAGATGAGGGTCCCACTATTCTCATTAGAGTACCTGACAGATGAGGGTCACTCATAGCTTATCCTTAATAGTGGTGCGGTATTTACACCTTTCCAAGTTAACCATATGGAAAGTTTTCCACCTGTTTTTTTTGCATTTTTTAGTACATTACTTAATACTCAGTTATAGATATCAGTCATGGGTTTGCTGGTGGTCCTTCGGGATTGCTAGCACCGTGTAGTATTTGGGGTACCAAACTCAGGGCGTTAAATACATCTATATGAAATTATGGACAATAGAATTCCATGCAGCTTGACCAACTCACTAAGATAAAGCCTGTCATAATCCTCAGCTGAGTACCAATTATGTGTTGGAAAGAAATGGGTTTACTTGGATATTCTATCTACAATGACCAAAATAAAATCATGCCGACGACGCGTACAAGGCAACCCTGTCACAAATTCCATGTTCACCACTTGCTACTTCCAAGTGGGGATGCTGAACTTATGCAAGGCACCACTAGGACTCTGGTGCTCAACTTTAACCTGCTAATAGTTTGAACACTTAGCCACAAACTCTACAATATCTTTTCATAGCACTCCACCGATAAATTTTATGCAAATCATGGTACATATAATATCCCACACCATGCGCTTCTACAAGAGTTCTTTGTCTCAAACCATCAACACACGAAACACATAACCTATACTGATAATAAAGCACACCATCTCCCCCTTGGTAGAAAACCTCAACCTTTTGGTCTCTAACTGCCTCCTTCAACTTAACCAAATTAAGATCCCTGTATTGATTTTCATCCATTTCAGCAACCAAAGAAGATTTTGAACTATTCTAAACTCATATACTACCTTCAGCTGAATCAATCAACCTAACACCCAATCTAGCAAGATGATGAACCTCATTGACTAACTTCTTCTTCTCTTCCTCAACATGAGCAACACTACCTATGGACAATACACTAAGGTGTTTGCCACTACATATGCCTTTCCTAAATGTTACAACACACTCATATCATAATCTTTCAACAACTCAAGCTATATTGTCTGATGAAGATTTAGATATTTCTATGTGAACACGTATTGTAAACTCTTATGGTTTGTGAACACATAAACATAAACCTCCTAGAGATAGTGCCTTAAAATTTTCAAGGAAAAAATAATAGCTACCAACTCAAGATCATGGGTAGGATAGTTCTTGTCATAGGGTTTAAGCTGTCTTGAGGTGTAGGCTATGACCTTACCTCTATGAATAAATACACAACCAAGACCAACTCTATAAGAATAAGATTATACAACAAACCCAGCTATGCCATTTAGCAGAGTCAAAATTGAAGAAAAAGTGAGTCGAGTCTTCAACTCCTGAAAAGTCTCCTCGTAAGAATCTGACCATTGAAATTTGACTTTTTTCTAAGACAATTGAGACATGGGGGATGCAATAGAAGAAATACCTTCAACAAACCATCTATAATAGCCAGCCAAACCCAAGAAACTCTTGATATCTGATGGACAGGTTGGTCTAGGGCAATATTTCACTACTTCGGTCTTTTTAGGGTCAACCCAAATGCCATCATCAAAAACTATATGGCGAAGGAAAGATACTGATATCAGCCAAAATTAACACTTAATTTAGCAAAAAATGGATAAGCTCTAAGGGTTTGTATTACGATTCTCAGATAATTTACATGATTATTCTCACTAAGGGAATAAACAAGGATATCATCAATGAAGGCTGTGATGAACGTGTCAAAGTACTGCGTGAAAACCCTATTCATCATGTCCATAAAAGCTGTAGGGGCATTTGTTAATCCAAAAGGCATAACTAAAAATTGAAAGTGACCATACATAGTTCTGAAAGTTGTCTTCAAAATGTCATATTCTCTGACTCTAAGTGGATGATAACCGTATCTGAAGAATATCTTAGGGAAATAACTGGTACCCTAAATTTGGTCAAACAAGTCATTAATTATGGGGAGTGGATACTTATTCTTAATGGTGACTTAGCTCAGATAATGGCAATCAACGAACATTCTTAGAGAACTGTCTTTCTAACACACGAGTAGGACTGAAGCTCCCTATGGAGAAATATAGGGTCAAATAAAACCCTTATCTGGGAGATCTTTTAACTGTTCTTTCAATTACCTAAGATCAGTTGGGCTATTTTGTAGGGTGGAATAGAGATAGGCTGGGTATCTAGAAGAAGATTTATTCTAAAGTCAATTTCCCTCTGGGAATGAACTCTGGGAGGATCTTCAGGGAACACATCTTAAAATTCACTCAATACTGGAACTAGCTCAAGACTCAGGGTCTCATTATTTGAGTCTTTGACTTAAACAAGATGGTAAACACACCCTTTAGATATTATCTTTCTTACTCTAATATAGGAAAGAATTTGAACCCTATACACTAAAGTGATACCCCCCATTCAATCACTGGTTCATTAGGAAACTAAAATTGAACAACACTATTTCTACATTAAACTAAGGTACAGTATGAGTGGAGCCAATCAATGCCGAGACTGACATCAAAATCAGTCATCTTTAACTCCACAAGATCAACTGTGTTAATTTTCTGAGATATGATAACTAGGTAATTTCTATACCCCCATCTAGCTATAATATATTTACCCACTAGGGTAGACACTAGGAAAAGAACTACTAACATTTTAGGACTGACACCAAAAGTAACAGCTATATATTGAGTCACAAAAGAAAGTGAAGCCCCGGGGTCTAGTAAAACATAGACATGAAGATGAAAGACCTATAACATACCCGTAATCATATAAGGACAACTTTTCTTATCATAACGAGTATAGAGAGTATACAATCTATTCTTGTGCTATCCACTAGTTGCACTGAAGGTGGCACCCTAATGAGGTAGGCGACCGGCTGGAGCTAAAGGATGACTGGACTGACCCTGCTGACTAGCACCTGGGTAATCTCAGACTATATGGACTGGCTTGACACATATAAAACATACATCACTTTCATCCTTACACTCACCCTGACAATTTCTATAATATTTTTAGCAAAATAGATTAGTACAACCACAGTTCACACTACCCTAGGACTTAGAGACTGGTGCTCTATCCCAACTATTTTGTTTGAACTTAGGAACTAGAGCACTAGCCGAAGAAGGAGCAGGGGATAAATTTTTTTGATAGAACTAAGATCAATTACCTTATTTTGACCTTGGCTGAGAAAAGTTAAATCTACCAGTTCTATCCTTCTTATTATTTCTCTCCCTCTCCTTAAAATTCTCCTCCTTAATTTGCTGAGCATAAACCATGAATCTAGATATGTCCATCTACTTAATCAATATAGCAGTCCTACATTCCTTAACAATACTATCAGCTACCCCAGACACAAACTTGCTCATTTTAGACCTATTGTCCACCACTATATTAGGAGCATACAGCGCTAACTGAGTAAACTTAAGTGCGTAATCCTCCTCACTCATGTTACCCTACTTTAATTTGATGAACTCCTAAACCATAGCTTTCTTCAAATCTATGGTAAGGAACCTGGCTAAGAAAGTCGTGGAGAACTCCTCCCACTTGTTAGGCCCTACATTAACACCTTGGTCCCCTTTCGACTCCTTAAAGTAGGTGTGAAGTACATCCTACAACTAATATGCAGTCAAATTTGCACTCTTACTCGAAGTGATGCCTAAGATATCTGTCACTTTTTGCACCATGTATAGAAATTCGTATGGATCCTCCTCATACTTGGATCTCAAAAATAGAGGGGGATTCATCTGAGTAAAATCCCAAATCCTAATTGCAACTATATTTTCCACTAGATTTTTTGGAGAAATATCCCACTTGTTGTTCTAAGAAGCTACTGAATGGGCTAAAATTGTCAAAGCAGCCCTGAACTCAACATGAGAGACATATTCATTCAGGTGATCTTTTGAACAAGTGGTGCTGCAGGCTAACCCCTATTCCTTCTTCTGTTATTTCTTCTAGGAGGTATTTTCTATAAATAGAATGAAGGATAAATTAAAAATAGGAATTAAATAGAGATTATACTCTTTCACATGACATGAACACTGAAGGAAGGGAAGTTTCTTATAAAACATCTTATAGCCTCTTATTCATCAGAGTGTCACAACGAAAACATGTTGTGACCATAACCCACAAGTCCCAAAATCAAAACCTAGATCTGATACCAACTTTTATCATGACCTAAGGCTACCCCTAGTTATGAAAACAATGCTTATGGCCACAAGTGATCCTAAGCTAACCCATAAGTTGGTACTTACTATGAGCATTATGTAAAATAATAATATAACACATGAGTAGAAGATAAACTTATAAGATACTAGAATTTGATTATTGAAATATGTATTAATGGCATGTCTGAAATATATGATATAATATTAAAAACTAAATTATCTATCTAAAAAAACCTATAATACTTAAAGGTCTGACTAACTGTCTAACTGATGGTCTAAAATCCTATAAACATCATGAGGAGTTGATAGGACAAGCCCCAACTAACTCTAACTGACTGAACATAAAAAAATACCAAACTAAATGGGATAAATAAATTATTTCCTCAATTGATAAGGACTCACCACTGCTGTTGCTGAGTAACGCTGAGCGGTCTAAGAATAATCGAGAAACTAAGCATCCGAACCTATGTTATAAGACAAGATAGCGCAAAGAAAAGTATGCATTCAGTGCTTTAAATGTACTGGTATATAAGATGAGGAATAGATAAAATGAATGCAACAACTGAGTATGAATGCATGAACATTTAATATCTCAGAATTCAAGACCAAGCATAAACATGATACTGGAGTAATGTGTAAGTTGTAGGGCTAAAATATGTATCACTGAATAACTGACAATCTACATACTTAGTCAAGTAAACCTAAGATGAGATACACTGAGATACTGACTTAAATTATGGGAGGTATCATGTAACTGACATTCCCAATCTGAGCTAATTAGGTCTAACTTGTAACCCCAGTTAGAAGGGTTTCAGTATCATGTCATAGGAACTAACACTGGCTATATAGATCCACTAAACTGGTGTCCCAAAGGACTAAGGAGTCACCATCTAGTGGCAGGTTCTCTCATGAGATCTATGTCAACCCTCAACTTAAAGTTAGATATCTCAAACTTACTTTGGCTATGCAGTTCTGTAACTTAGGAATTTCTACTAAGGGTCACACCCTCTACTGGAAGGTGAGCCTCCATCTCTGGGTTTTGTCGGTGCTAAATCCTACTTCGAACTAAACTAATGCTGGTACTAAACTGAACTAGACTCAACTAAGCATAAAAACTGGCATTTCTTATCATGATCATAATAACTGAATAAATGGTAATATTCAGGGTTTAATTGTAATCATTACTTATAGGATCTAAAATTTAAGTAACGATATAGGTATGAGTTGTCCCAAACTCGCCAACACTGAATAATCATTAAACATAATATTAAAGCTTAAAACTGTAGTAAGGAGACATTCTTCAAAAACCTAAAAGATAATATTTCACCAATTAAGTGAGAAGCATGAACTTAAACATGGGAATGTCTTAAAACATGGGAAAACCATATGACTTCATGGCTAAATTTACAATCTGCTATAATGACATAAAATTCAATTGAATACATCATGGCAAATAAAAACATAAAATGTGAGATAACCTAACCTTTCATGGAATCATATTAGGATATGAATTGAGTCAAATTTCTATGTAAATACATGAACTTATACTCATCTAAAACATATGCATTTACGTAATAAAGGAAAAATCATACTATAAATCAAATAAAGGATTTTGGGCTCCATGGGTGAAAGGGTCCCATTAATGAACACCACACATTCCTTAATTATTGAATTCTTGAAGATTTCTTGGATTGGAAGCTTGAACTCTTTATTTCTTGGGGAAGAAAAGCTTGAGTTTGTTCTTTGGGAAAGATAAGGGTTTCATAAGAGCAATTTAGATCAAAAAGGGTAAATAATACCCTTTTAGAAGTAACAAATCATGTTAAGGATGAGTTGGGTTGATGGAAAAGAACAAAACTACCCCTTGGCCTCTTCAATAATGAACTTGAAAATATACACCCCAATGAAACAGGCCCTATCCTAGTGGAATGGACCCCATGGTGCTGGCCATATCCCGAAGGACTAACCCTCATAATGAAGGCCTTATCCCGGCTAACTAGCTCTCACAGTACGGTCCTATCTCAGTGGGTGCACTATTTTAATTTCCCAAACATGCCTCTACATCCGTATGAAAATCCCAAAACTCCCCCGAGACATACCTTTAACAACCCCAAACATGAATCAACTCAAAAACCAATATCTTAAGGTTGGAAAGACCAAAATAAAAAATCATAAAGTCTAGGGGTCTTGAAAAATGACTAGTACTTAACACTTAGTGAAAATTTAAAGTATTGGACCCTTTAACTATGCAACTATAATTGAACTGGGCTTAGGATCTTATGGGGTATTATAGGTATGTAATTGAATTAATATGGACTTAGTTATATTATGGTTGTTAGTCTGGCTATTGTTTTATTGATTATTTATTGATTGGGTTGGGTATCAGAGGTGATCTCCAATTCTTGTTGGACTTGGGATGCGCATTAAGACAAGGCCTGATCTGGTTTATGTCAGTGATGCCCAAGGAGAAAATGATAAGAGGGCTATATATTAAGAAAATTTCAGTGAGGGTCATAGTAGTTCCCAATTCATAGGTATTAGTTATCATGGTGGGCATTATTTATGTCTATCCTATCAGCCTTAGATTTAGCCTTGTGGATCGATTCAGGCAGCTCATTATATTACTAATAAAGGTTAGTCTAGTTTTAGTAATCACCCTAGTTTGTGCAGTGGGAAGTCTTTGAGGAGTACATCTTTTGGGTATTCTTGTTATGGTGGTTATTCTGGATCAGCTAGATTAGTTGGTTATGGCTCAACTATGAGAGAATATTTTAGCTGTGGTTCTTCTGATCATTTGGTGTGTGAGTTCCCTACTCTTAGGGAGATTGTTGTTTCCGCTCAAGGTGCTTCCCTGAGTAGAGCAGTTCATCCCGCAGCTAGAGGTGGTTCTCATGGTCGTAGGGGTGGTTTCTAGAGTACTCAAGGATGTTCTCAAGTAAACAAGATAGGAGGTTAGTCATGTGCCCAACCAAGTGGCGGGCATGGTTACTTATATGCATTACCTGCTAGACCTAAGGTTGGGACTTCAGATACTATTATTATTGGTATGATTTTTGTGCACCGCCAGTCAGCCCTTGCTTTATTTGATGTGGGATCCACTTATTCTTATATTTTTGCATATTATGCACCACAGTAAGAGTTTCCTAGTGATTTATTATCTGTGGCATTATAATTATATACACCCATGGGTGATTCCTTAGTAGTGGACACCCTTCCAACTGGGGTCACAGTTTTGATCCCAAATTGCTCATTGGGGCATGTCGATAAGAGATAGCTCCCACAGTCTAAGTCTAGTATGCATCTCAGTAATATAGTTTCAGTTTCACTTGACCATAGCATACAGATATAAAAAATTTATTTAACAATATTCAGTATTTTAGTTTACAAATTATATTCAGAATATATTTTATATTCTCCATATTTACAGATTTTATACATTTTATTTAGTACTTCATGCTATTCATTCAGTTAGTTACTACCCCTACAGATAAAACAATGTATATCAACCTAACCTAATTTAGCATACCAGTACATTTAAAGTACTGATTGTATACTTGTTTTTGGCACTATTATATTTAATATCATAAGTTTGGATGCTCAATTCCTTGACCGCGCATAGACATACTAGATTATCAGCTGTAGCAGTGGTGAGTCCTCATATTTCGAGGACATTGTTTATTTATCTCAGCTTACTTTATCAGTTTTAGTATTTTCTATTCAATAGGAATTAGTTGGGGGTTTATCCCATCAACGACACAGTCAGACAGTTTAGAAGCTTTCAGATTGGTACATACTAAAAGTTAGTCTTCAGTTTTTCAGTTGTTATTGTTAGCCATTTTATTAGTATTATCAGTATTATTTTACAAATATTATCATAACTATGATTTAAAACCTTATGGCATTCCTAAGTTAAATTCCTCATATGAAATCTTTTTATCAGATTTACCCAGTGCTCACAGTAGGTACAAGCTCATGGGTAGCTGCGTTGAGTAGAGTCTTGTCCATGGGTGTAAAGCGCACCACATTTATGAACAAGAGGATATGAGGAATTTTAAGAAAAGTTTCCCTTATTTTAGTGTTTATGCTGTGTGAAAGAGCATGAGCTATTGTTAAACTCTTTGTCTAATCTATTCTTCCTTTTGGTTATAGAACATGCCTCCTAAAAAGAAAAATGGAAGGAGAAATATAAACCAGCCAGAACCTTCGCCCAATCAGAAGGTAACAAATATCATGGGTTGACTTCTAGTCAGAGTGCAGAATTGGCTACTTACTAGCTGTACGATGTAGCCCATACCTATTTTAAGTAATAGAAAGTGAATAGAGGTGCAGATGCAGGGCTTATAGAGTGGGAGGAGTTTGCTACAACCTTATTAGATTGATTCTTCCCATTGGAGCTAAGGAAATCCAAGGTGTTAGTGTTTATCAACTTAAGGTTAGGAAACATGAGTGTGAAGGAGTATTCCCTTAAGTTTACTTAGCTATCTAGGTATTCTCCTCATGTGGTGGCTGATAATCGATCTAGGATGAGCAAGTTTGTGTTTGGGGTATTGAATTGTATGGTCAATGAGTGTAGGACCGCGATGTTAATTAAGGAGATGTACATATCTAGTCTTATGTTCCATGCTCAACAGATTAAGGAGCAAAAGTTTAAGGAGAATGAGAGAAAAAACAAGAGGGCTAGAATAGGTATCTTTAATTTCACTTAGCCAAAGTCAGAGGGTGGACACATGGAATATCGATGGATGGAGATCAAACTAGTGGCCAATTCTAATTCATAGGGAACATTACCAACCTTTTTCAAAATCAAATATGGGCCAACATATCCGTGACTAAGATTCCCCTTCTTACCAAAGCACATCTCCCCTTTCATGGGAGATACCTTAAAGAATACCCAATCGCCAAAATTAAACTCCAAATCATTATGCCTCAAATTCTTATAGGAGTTTTGGAATCTTTGATAGACTTTGAACTTATCACAAATCACCTTTACCTTTTCCAAGGCTTAGTGAACCAAAATAGGTCCAAATAACTTACCCTTAACAACTTTATACCTTCTAATAGGCGAACGACATCTCCTACCATATAACGCTTCAAAAGAAGCCATACCAATGCTAGAATGGTAACTATTGTAATAAGCAAATTCAATCAATGGAAAATGGTCATACCAACAACCACCATAATCAATTCATGTTTGGATAGTCCTCTTTGCTTTTTTATTTGTCAGCAGCTGGATAGCGGTATTAAGGAACACCATAGGGTATGAGTGGTACCCTATATATTACCCTAAGCCTTACTATGAACCTCAAAACTATCCAACATACAACCATGCTAGGCCTAATCATACTTTAAGGTACGAGAAGTACCATACAACTCATACCTAGGCAACACTAGGTCAAGATCAAGACATCATACGATTTGCCAACTTATGACTAGTATCAAAACATACAACTAGGGAGAGGCCAAACCTTACCTTGGACATAATATCGTCAACCTAAATGGATCATCATACGAGAGGGTGGGTAATAGACCATACCTTAGCATATGAGAGGTATGCTCACAATGTATCCTACCCAGAATCTAAAACTTAGGAAATTCTGTAAGGGTTCAAGGCCAAGGTGTTTCATCAAAATATACAGACACATAGGATGGACAACTCTAGATCAAATAACACAAATCCAGATCTAAAACAAATAGGGACAATACCTTTAATGACAGCATTAGAATCCTCTGCCTCTAGTCTGGCGAGTATTGCATAGCACTACTCGTGACTACTACTTAACTGAGTAACCCTAGAACCAAATCCAAGGGAATAACTACCTCTGCCTCGCGCACTTCTGGTAGAACCTTTACCTCACTGTCCATATAGGAGTAGGCCTAAAAACACAGAGGGGACAAGCTTTTGCCAAATGGACAACCTCATAACACACAAAGAAATTGCTATGGCCTAACTCAATTGGGGGAGGTACGACTGAGCTAGAACGACCACCCAAAGCTACTGAACCTGAAGACCTACTACTTAAACCCTACTACATAGGTCTACCATGATACCGATAAAAGCCTCTAGAATCTCTACCTCGAGGAGTATGACCTTTGAACTCGCCCTTATGGTGCATCCTCTTGGCACATCCCTGAGATGCTCAAAGAATAAACTCAGTCATCTTAGCATGATCCATTATGCTCTGAAATGATTCCCCTGACACAACCATCTATACAGTAGCAAGCTAAATCAAAACATCTAATCCCTTCAAGAACTTCCAAATATTATTAGATCGGTGGCAATACTAGCATAAGAATATTTAGACAAGGCATGGAAGCATGCCTCATACTCCAATAGTCGTAGATCCCTACTCCAAGTGCTCAAACTTATATCTTATCTGATCCCCCAAACTGTAAGCCACAAATTAGTCTAGCAACTAACAAGTAACCTTTACTAATCCCTGACTGCATCACTCAACTGGTAAGTAGTGTAAGAAACCCTATGCAACTTGAGTGATCAAAGATTATGCAATTTCTTCCAATAATTAATGCATACCTCACAGGCATCCTTACCCACAACACTAATAAATTTGGGTCGACCCAAGCGAGTGAATCTCTCAATCCTTTTCTGATTCTCAGATGACATAACTGTACTTGCAATAATAGGAGGTATAGTAAATCTAGTTGGATGAGATCCTTTCTAAGAAGGTAACATAGATGAAGGTTGAACTACTGATCTTAGAATACCATACTTAAATACAGGCACTGACAGGGGAATGACACTCGGAGTCTATGGAGTACTATAAACAAATATTTATACCATTGAAGGATCCACATTCAGAATTAGAGGAACACCAGAGGTAGACTTTTGCACCGATGAAGATATAATACTCAAAGATGGAGGAACACTTGGTACACTCAAAGGAACACCATCCAAATAAGTCAATAAGAAAATTAAAACCCCTTTTAAGACTAGAGTAGAAAAACTCTATAGGACCTGAGTAGGCCCTTTATCTCCAACCTTCTTAACTTGAAACACAAGGGAGAGGCCCCTAATACTACCTCTGTATAGGGTAAATCAGCATACTCATTCTCTATGTCAAGACCATTTATGAATCACACTCACTCTTTAGAATAAACTTTCCTCTCGAATGATGGCTCAGTATCTCTAACATTACGGGATCTAATCCTCGCCATCTACACAAAAAAGAGTAAAATACAATTTAGAACAAAAGGTATGAAAGATTCACATCATAAGGATCAAAATATGAAAGTTTCCTAAAGATATCTTATATCCTATTAGAGATAGATACGGAAGTCTATGTACCAATCTACAAGACTATATTAGACACAATTCTTTCACTAATAAGGACAATGAAAATGGTTGCTTTGATACTAACTTTTCACGACCCAAAAACTAAGGATCATGATGGCACATTTTTGCATCAAGACATGACAAGTAAGCCTATTACCCAAACTAATATAAAAAGGACAAACAATATCAAAACCTAAAGTAAGGGTTTGAGAACAAAGACAAACAACAATGTAAAACCTCAAAAATCTAAGCCATTATTAGAATCATGCTTCATGTCAATACAAAATAAAATCTCATGTTTTATTAGTTTGATAAGTGATTTATACATACATTAATGCCTCAAATAACTACTAGCTTATAGACAAGTCAAAACTCCCCTTAGCGATTAAATTCTTTTGAAGAATATAACTATACTCAAATTCAAACAACCATAACTTTTGTTATACTAATAATTTTTTAGCATATTATCCACAAAAAGATTGATAATTGAATTATCTTTCTAACAAAACTAATGTTTTTATAATCCAATATCAGGATGAAAAGGTATGGCAAAATTATTGAAGCACAGAACAACTCGTGATTAGACATCATGAGTCATTAGGAGGGAGTCGTTCTCTAGGAAGTAGAGGCTGAGATTGTGCTCCTGACCACAAATTAGGTCATGACTCATGGACAGACCTCACGAGTTGTGAGCTAAGTCATAAAGACTGCTTTCAGTAGTTTTCCATATAATTTCTAAGGGATTTTTAGGGGATTTTCCCACTCTTTTATCCCCAAACCTACATCATTTCAACTATTATAAGGCTGAATATAAATCCAAAACCACTCCAAATCTCTTATTATTAACACAACATAGAAATTATTCAAGAAACATGCAATTTTCATTTCTTCAAAGCAAGAAATTGGGGGGGGGGGGGTCTTCTCCAAGTCTAAATCATCAAAACATCAATTCAAGAATCAAAAGTAATCAGGTATATGGGTATTCAAAGAGGATCTCCTTTTATCTTTATGCCTAAATTATGATTTTTTTCATAAAGTTTATGATTTTCAGAAAATAGGGCTTTACCTAAATTGTTACTCCAAGCTTAAATTTAATTCCCTTTGATATATTTGTCACTCAAAAATATATTTTAATGATTATTTATGGTTTCAAAGGAATATATCATATCACTCACTCTATTCTCAAACCCAAGCACGTTTTACATGGTATTAGCAAGATTTTAAGTATATGATTAAGATATATAAGTTTTCCCTGATTTCTTTAGTTTGTTTTGTAATTTAACCCTTAAGATATGTTTTTCCATAAGAATAGCATCTTTCCATGTTCAATATCATGAATTACCTTATTATGACATATTGTTGAAATTATGGGTTTAAATTGTTATTTTCCCCTTAATATCAGTTAATGTCATTCTGTGAAGAGATGGTGGGTTATAAACACTAGATACCTAGAAATTTGGTTATGTATATATCAGTTATATGTTATTAAGTACTTATATTAATAAATGTATTGCTATATACAAAATACCATGACCTGAGCATAATAGTTATCAATTTATGTATCAATTTATAATTTAGTGTCATTTAGTAGGGAGTAGTATTTAGCATCGAGTAAATGCAGGGATGATTCCTCACACGTCACATAGGCTTGAGACCGTTAGTAGTAATCTCTAAGTTCCAAAACTACGACACCATCATAGTTTATAAGGGTTTACTCATCATTTTACTCATGACACCCTCGTCTTTTGGGACATCAGTTTAGCGAATCCATGCTAGTCAATGTTTGTACCTTTGGCAAGGTACTAGCACCCTTCCAACTGGGGTTACAAGCTGGACCCCAATTTTGCTTATATTACTGTAAGTCAGCTGTAGTTAGCTCCCATGGTCCTCAGTTTTTGGTTCAGCTTCTGATTATGTTTAGTTTTTATATTATGCATAACCTTGTACTTAGTTATTCAGTTTTCATGTTGTACATGTTTATACCTGGTTATTAAATTAGTTCACATCTCACAGTTTCATACTCAGTATTCATAAATAGCCCTTAATATAGTTTTACATCATATTCAACATTACCTTGAGATTTAAATATAATAATTATGTTTCTATGGCTTCCTAGTTTACAGAAATGTTTTAGCTCATGATTTAGAAATTTCACTGTACCTTACAGCTTTTATGTAAAGATATGTTCCAAACGTATATTTCAATATATGGTTTATGTCCTCAGTTTTAAAGTATGTTTTAAGTATGTTATAACTAATCATGTCCCACTTACTTAGTATATTCTAATGTACTAATAACATATCTATTTTTCCTAAAATTTTCATGTGATATAGATTTAGGTTCTTACTCTCAAGGTCATAGTCAGGCAGATCACAAAATTCAGCCAGCTGGTGATGAGTTTTCTTATTTCACGGATTCAAGTCAATTGTAGTTCATACTTATATTTTCTTATGTGTACGTATTGATTAGGGATAGTTAGGGGTCATTTCCCAACTACCTATAGTCAATAGTAGTAGAGGCTTCATAGATGGTTACTTAGAATTATTTTACAAAATTTAAATTTCTCTTTCTTTTAGATTACACTAATTTAAACTTTGAATAGAAATGTATTGAACCAACTGACCTCATAATTATGCTCCCGTTAAGTAAATTTAGCTTTTTTATTTCCTTTAATTAGTTCCTAAAACATCTTGCCAGTACCATGGGTTATCTTGGGATCTCTTATTTTTCAAAGCACTGTGTTATGACTAGGGGATAGTCTTAGGTCATGACAAACTTGGTATATGAGCACAAGGTTAAAATATTTTAGAGTGTCTATGAAGCCGTGTCTAGTAGAGTCCTGTAGAATCATACAGAGATGTTTGTACTTTTCTTCTAGAGGCTATAGGACATTTAAGAAATGTTTCCCTTCTTTCATATCTTAGATCATACAGTAGAGATATTCTCTAAGAAACTTTTGTAGATTCTTCCATTGCTTCATTCATGCCAACTATTCCTTATTTTGAAGTAAAATAAATAGTAAAGCTTAAATTCCTACTGATAGAGTTTTCTCAGACAGTCCCTAAAGATAGTTATGAGGTTATGCATGGGTTTGAAAGGATCCTATCAATTCCTTTATGTTCCAAACATTGAACGTGTTAATTCTTATCTAAGAAAATCTTGCATTTATAAAAAGTCAAATGTGCTCTCAGATCCTTTCTTAGAATCCTATGATAGCATAGCCTAGAGTTAGGAGCATGAGCCTAGAAGTGTAGAAGTAGTAAAGTAGGGATAGTGTTTGCGTTGATTTAGTATATTATGTATCCATGGGTCCATAAAGGTGTTGTGTAGATTGTATTTTAACACTTTGAGAGCGGTTTACAAATTAAGGGGACTTAAAGTATAGTAATGCTTTAATCAGGATAGTTATTAAGTAGTGACCAGAAAGATAAAGAATCTTGTTAAGGTTGAGTATGTTCAAAATTTTTTTTAAGAGAATTAGTGTTTCATGATTCCAATCCAGTAGTAGTAAGTAGGTATTAGTGAATGTGAAGTTTTTTGTGCATCCATATTATGTGTTAGAAGCTATGTTTTAATTGTTGATGATCAAGCTAATAGATAAAATATGAGTTTTGAATTCTAGAAGGTAAGAGTGTGAACCCAATGTATTATGATACTCCAGAAGATTCTAAGTTAGTAAGTGTTTTAAGTTATTACATGATGACTATTGGGGAAATATAAAGTTAAGAGTTGTATCTCAGGAGGAAGTACTAGCAGCAAGTTTTATACTTTCTGGTATAGTCTTCCAGGAGGAGTTTAGTATTTATGTGTACTAATTATATCCCGAGCTCTATAGTAGAGTGATTACAATTCAATTTAGAGTTTATTGTAGAGGTCCACAGACTTAGAATGATAGATTTAATTAAAGCGATAGATGATAGAACAAGGAATCAAGTTAGTTTATCAGATTCAAGTAGTGATGTCACTAAGTTTTAGAGCAACGCTAGGGGAGAAAGATAACTAATCCATTCTTATCTCAGTTCAAAATTTTGTACTTTGGTAATTATGTCACTTTACTCATGCCTTACATGTTAGGACTATGATCAAGCTCATATTCATGCACTTTATGAAGAATCATGTATGCTCCCAGTTCCTAATATAAGGAGTGCCAATTCACTTAAAAGTACAACTCATATTTCATAAATTTATGAACTCAAACTCAAGTCTTGTATATCATGACTCATGTACTCATGTTTTACAATATGATCAGATCCTAAAACTCATGGTATACCCTTAATTACCATTGAAAATTCACATTATGGCATGTATATGCTCTGTTTAGTTTTATTTAATGAATTCATGCCTTTGATATTCTATTTCTCAAGACTCGGTTATGTTTTAAAGTTTTGTATAATATTTTTTCATGCTTCAGGTCCTCTTGTTCTAGCCTTTCAGTAACCTCTTCTTAAGTTAAGGTAGTGGTGATAAAAATGGATGAACAATTGTTTAGATAGAATAAAATAAATATTTCTTATTTGGGAAAGATTGTTGTATGCTTGTTTTATCTAAGGATATAAGCATGAAGGAAGATTGAGGCAAAACTTTGGCATATATCATAGATAGTTGAGAATTCTAGGTGTGTCTCCTTGGGGATAATGCACAATAGTTTGTATTAAAAGAGTTATTAGATAATATGGACAAATTATTAGGGGTTTGGTTGTCTAAAAGTATGTGGTTGTAATGATAGGCTTGAATGTCATGTTGGTATATAAGTGGATAAATGCATCATACTCTAGTGAATTTCTTCTATGAGGTTAAAGTTAGTTGTTAAGGTGGTGAGAAGTGCTTTTCTTTAGATGAGAGCTCTAAAAACACATAGGATATTAAATCGGTGGTTTAGACTAGTATTATGGTGTTATGTGTAGTACCTTGTGACTTTGAGTTAGGCTTGAACACGGTGAAACAATTTAGTTCAACTCAGGCTTTGGTAGAAGAAGTTACCTATAAACATGTGAAGAATATAAGTGGCATCAAATAATGACCCTACCTGACCTGGGGCCTTGTCGTAATGGGCGTCCTAAGTCTGACCGGGATCGGAGACCACCCCTGTTACCCAACCCAACCTCCAGCCACCTTCCCTGAGTTGGTTAAATTTTGAACATATAAGTAGATAGCATAATTGTCCATATCAATACCCTGGGATAGGTCTAACACCAAGACCGTCCCAACCCAGTCCAACAGCCCAAACCCATCCGATAACTAAGCCAAACCATAAACTAATCAATAATATAATAACCAAACCAATTTCCATAACATAACATAAAAGAATTGAAGAACTAACAATCCTATCAACTTGTGTCAGCCCCAAAACCAGGACCAATACTAGGGCTAACACTAATACCGATCCCGCCCATACCGACCCAGAGTAGTTCCATAAAATCCTCTAGCTAAAAGAATGTCAAAATTCGGTTGGGACATGCCCCCAACCATAGCCAAAACAAATATCCATAAATAATATAATATATGAAATAACATCCATGAAATAGAGCTTTTTGGAAATATGGAAGCTCACCACTTCGGTCCAAAAGCTGACCTCGAATGTTCGAATATTAAGCAAGAAGAGTAGAACAGTCGATTCTTACATCGCGTGGGGATACAACCATACAGAGATGGGTTAGCAGATGAATGCTAGCATGACTCGGGATAAGGATCAAATAATGCCATTTAACAAAACCAAGTAGACCATCCATATGAA
Source organism: Capsicum baccatum var. pendulum (assembly GCA_030864225.1). Lineage (NCBI taxonomy): Eukaryota > Viridiplantae > Streptophyta > Magnoliopsida > Solanales > Solanaceae > Capsicum > Capsicum baccatum. Next base: position 142,829,828 of record CM061552.1, read on the forward strand.
AAAAACCATATATATACCATGCTAGAAAAGGGAACCAGGTTTAGCATGCATTTGAAACCATTTACCTGGGTATGTGTAGCTTAACAATCCTTACCTACCCACAGGCTATATGGGTCTAGTGTAACCCCCTGAACAGGCCCCAATGTGTGTGCCCACATGAATCAAAGATACCATAAGAGAAATGGATTCTCAAGTACCCTTACTCTCTATGATTAATATGTACAATGTACTTAGAGGATTCTCACGTACCTCATAATATAATAAATGGGTCGCCATGCCCTACCCCTCATGTCGGCAAACATAAGTTTCCAAGGTTTTTTCATTGAACTCTTACCTTCATGGTTAACTATTACACCCTACTATTATTGTCAAATTATAACCTTTTCTAACCAACCATTATTCCATTATTATTAACCAAGGCTATTAGTAGTGGTATGTAATACCCCGAGACTCTAACCAATAGTGCAACCATGACTCAAGCTCATGAGAATTGAATTATAGTGCTTTGGTTATTTTTTGATCAAGGGTGATGTGTATTAAGGCCTAAAAGATTTCCTAGTGATTACGTGAATCAAAACATTCCTTATCGATTGAATTCTTGGGAAGGATATTGCCATATTTAACTTCAAATGAGCATATCTCTCGTTATACTATAAATTATTGAGCTTATGACATACCAAAAGATATATAATTGAATTAGCATTCTAATTATACCAATTTCACCCAAATCCAGTATCATAGCCAAGAGTTATGCTCATTTTATTCCAGCATGTCAGGATAAAAACTGAGTGACGACATTTTAGGATAAGTTGTCACAAATGTGATCAATTATCACTAATGTCGTCAGCCTTAGGAATATTTCCACCCCCAGTGATGACATTTTGTGATAATTTGTCACAAGTGTGATGACTTATCACCAATGTCGTCAACCTTAAGCAGAAAATCATAAAATCCACCCTTTTGTGATGACATTTCGTGATGACTTGTCACAAGTTTGACGACTTATCAAGAATGTCGTCAGCTATATTTTCAGCAATTAAAGAATATTTTTGCAAGGGTATTTTGGTCTTTTCCCATCTTTTGAAGGCCCCTATATATATAAGAATTCCCATGTAAATCTTAATTTCTACATTCTCTCTTCCAATTCTCTTAAGAAATATGTCTAGGGTTTTTATTTAAGGACATTAATCTCCCAAAAATCATCCATAAATCTTCAAGATTTATTTAATAATCAAGTTTCTCATAGTGTGGGCTTCGAGAATCATTTATTACAAGTGCGAATAGAGTCTCAAGCACTAGAATTCATCCAATTTCAAAGATTAAGGTATGTGGGGTTTTGAACAAGAGAAATTCTTTCACTCTTGTGCCAAAAGCTTTGATTTCTATCATGGATTTATATGATTTTGCAAGTGGGTTTATACCCAAATTACTTCATCATGAGATTATGAGAATATAAATTGTTCAAGCTTTGTTATACATGATTATTTTGTTATTCCCAAGTTATGACTTGATATTTGATATTGTGAATTTTATATTTCTACCATGAGTTGATGTTTCAAGTGCTTTCAAGATATGTGTCAAGCTTTAAGCTTCCTTATGACAAATTGGATTATTGAGTATACTGATTCATGAAATTGAGTTGTTACAATGAGTCTTGATATTTCCTCAATGTTATTGATGTTGTCATGATTTAATGAATTGATACATTTTGATATTGAGAAAGATTGATTTGATTTGAGTCGTGTAGGAATCCACAAATTGATTATAATTTGATAAATGATAAAGAGATTTGATTTGTCTTCATGATTGACCTTTGTGATGTTTGTGGTGGATTTCCTAACGCGTTTTGAGCTTGTGTCTGGGAGTAGTATTTAGCACCGAGCAGAAAATATGGTATTTTCTTGAAACTATGTGCCGTCGTAGGATTGATATTGATAATTGTGAGCCAGAGGCCCAGTATGAGATTGTGATCACTAAATTTAGTTTGTACTCCCCGGCACGAGTACGACGCTCCCGCCAATATGGGGTTCTCTCCTTAAGAGGGCAAAATATTGGACTCTATGTAGCTCATATGGTTTATGTCGGTTATAAGAACCTCCCATGTCCATAAGAGTTGAGTTTCTTAAATTACCATGTCACTCTGAGTCTTGAGTCTTGAGTTGAGTTATTTAAGATGATTTATGAGGTTTTTATTAGATGAATTGTTTACTATGAGATCATGAAAAGTATGTTTCAATCTAACTCAAGCCAAGTAAGCCATCATTATACATATGCATATTTTTATAAAATTGATGATGATATTTGCATTGTTGCATGGACCCCCACATACTCAGTACATTCCAAACTCCTAACCCATATATTTTCCTATGGGCTATATTTTCTCATAATGTAGGTTCAGGTACTCAGCCGCAACCGTATTAGAAATATTTGAGAGCCTCAACTATGTTCCCCTAGTGGTGAGTCCTCATGGTTCGAGGACCTTGTCTATATTTTTGGTGATATCATTCTGTTGTTATGGCTTTTAGTACTATTTGAGTCAGTTAGGGATTTGTCCCAATGGCTCCTTGATTTTGATGTATAGAGGCTTTCTCAGACTAGAGGGTTAGTATATATAGATATTCAATATGTTTTGGTTGTACATTCTAGTATTCTCCAGTATTTATCTTGAACCCGATGTGGTATATCTCTTTGCTATGCATGACTATTTTTGAATTGAATTCGTTGAGGTAGTGTCTGGATCCAAGGGTTAGCTTGGGGCTACGTGTAGCCTTAAGCATCATGTGGCATCTCGGGATGAAATTTTGGGGCATTACAAAGCTTAGTATCAGAGCGTAAGATTTAAGGAGTCCTAGGGAGTTTGACAAGGTGCGTTATGTAGAGTCTTGATCATCAGTGTGTAGCGCTTTTTATCTATGAGCAATAGGGTACAGAACGTTTTAGGAAAAGTCGTTTCTTTCTTTCTAAAGTTTATTGTGCCTACAACTGTCTCTTTATCTATGATTAAATCATGCTCTCTTATAACAGAAAATGCCTCCTTGTTGAGCTCATAGAAATAACGAGCAACCTCAACCCATTGATCCCTTGAATGAGCATGTGTCTTATGCGGAATTTCGGATAACTTTTCAGGCGCTATCCTAGGTAGTTACCGCTAATGCTCAGGCTAACACCCAGGCTATTGTTCTACCTTCATGAAAGAATAATTCTGCTGCAGCTCAAGTTCATAACTTTATGCGGATGAGTCCGCCTGAGTTCTATGGGTTGAAGGTAGGTGAATACCCACAGATATAGTTGGATGAAGTTAGAAAGATCACCCAGATTATGCATGTGGCTGAGGAGGAGAGTGTTGAATTGGCTGCCTATCGAATGAAAGATTTTGCATATGATTGGGTGGAGATGTGGAGGATGATTAGAGGGAAAGATTCCGCTCCCATGGCTTGGCAATTATTCCAGGATGCGTTCTTAGACAGATTTTTTTCTCTTGAGATGTGGGAAGCAAAGATAGAGGAATTCATAAATTTGAGACAAGGCTCCATGACTTTTAAGGAGTATTGTCGTAGATTCAATCAGTTATCCAAATATACTCCTAGTATGATGGCTGACTCCAGGACCATCATGTACAAGTTCGTGACTGGCGTGTCGAGTTATGTTGTGAAATAGTGTAGATCTTCTATGCTTAATTGGGAGATGTACCTTTCTCAGTTGAAGATACATGCCCAACAGATTGAAGCTGATAAGGTGAAAGAGAGGGAGAGAGTAAGAGGGAATAAAACAGCCAGATTAGAGCAACAGGGATTCAATCAGTCCAGATTCTATGGAGGGAGCTGCCCTCAATTTTTGGGATGTCCATTTATCCCCGTGCCTTCCTCAGTTAGTGCTCGCACACCTAGAAGTAGGCAGGAGAAGGGGAACAAGGCTATCCTATCCAGGTCTTAGGAAAGTATAAGTAGCAGACCTCGTCCTCCTTCATGCGCCAAGTGTGGTAGAGATCATTTTGGCAAGTATTTTTTTTATCAGAGTGGTTGCTTTGGTTGTGCAAAGTTAGGCCACTAACTTAGAGATTGTCTGTATGCTATATAGGGGAGTCGAGATTCTCGTCCCCAGAGTCAGGCTACCAGTACCCCCGCTCCCATAGTCCGCCCAGTTCCTCCTCATGGCGCCTCTTCCAGTACTGTTGGTGGTTCACACCAGAGTCTCTTCTATGCATCTTTTAGCAACTCTAACCATCTTCTTTTTCTAAGATTCAACTCTCTCTGAGTAAACACATGCTGCAGGCTTTTGTGATTAGTAAACATATCAACATGAACACTACACAAATAATCTCTCCAGAGTTTCAAAGCAGAAACTACAGCTACTAATTCAAGATCATGGGTTGGGTAATTCTTCTCAGGAGGCTTCAACTGTCTAGAGACATAAGCTATAACTTTACCCCTCTGCTTCAACACACAACCCAAACCAACTCTAGAAGTGTCACAATACACCACAAAACCATCAGTACCAATGGGCAAAGCTAACACTGGGGTTGGAGTGAGTCGAGTCTTTAACTCCTGAAAACTCTTCTCGCAAGGTTCCGACCACAGGAAATTCACTTTATTTTGGGTCAACCGGGTCATGGGAGATGCAATGAAAGAGAATCCCTTAGCAAAATGACGGTAGTAATTAGCTAGACCCAAGAAACTCCTAATGTAAGATGGGGAGGTAAGCCTAGGCTAATTCTTTACAGCTTCTGTCTTTTGGGGATCGACACTAATGCCTTTAGCAAAAACAATGTGGCCTAGAAAAGCAACTGACCTTAGCCAAAATTCACACTTGCTAAATTTACCGAATAATTGATGATCTGTAAGAGTTTGCAAGACAATTCTAAGATGGTCGGCATGATCATCCTCACTTTGGGAATATACAAGAATATCGTCTATGAATACAATGACAAACATATCAAGATATTGCTTGAACACTTAATTCATAAGGTTCATGAAGGCTGCTGGAGCATTGGCTAACCCAAAGGACATAACAAGAAACTCAAAGTGACCATAACGGGTTTGAAAGGCTATCTTTGGAATATCACACTCTCTCACTTTAAGCTGATGATAGCTGGATATAAGGTCTATTTTTAAGAAGTAGCTCACACCTTGTAACTGATCAAACAAGTTATCAATTCGACGAAGAGGGTACTTATTCTTGATAGTTACCTTGTTGAGTTGATAGTAATAAATAAACATACGTAATGTACCATCTTTCTTACGCACGAATAGAATAGGTGCACCCCACAGGGAAATACTGGGTCTGATAAAGCCTTTGTCTAAGAGATCTTTGAGTTGCTCCTTTAACTCTTTAAGTTCTGTGGGAGCCATACAGTATGAAGGAATGGAAATAGGCTGAGTAATGGGAAGAAGATCAATATTGAATTTTATTTCTCTATCAGGTGGGACCCCTGGGAGATCTTTTGAGAAAACATTAGGAAACTCATTAACAATAGTAACTGACTGAATCTTCAGAGTCTTGGACTTGAGGTCTTTAACTCAAACTAGGTGATAGATGCAACCCTTAGAAATCAACTTCCTAGTTTTGAGGTAGGATATGAAATGGGTCTTCAAAGTTACAGAACTCCTGGACTACTCAAAAATAGGCTTGTTAGGAAACTAAAACTTGACAACTCGGGTACGACAATCTATAGATGCATAGCACGAGTAAAGCCAATCCATACCTAGAATGATGTCAAAATCAACCATATCTAGCTCAATGAAATCAGCACATATGACCCGATGAAGGACAGTGATAGGATATTTTTTATACACTCGCTTAGCAATAACAGATTCTCCTACCGAGGTAGAAACCAGAATAGGCTCAGGAATTCGTTCAGGGTCCATCTCAAAATTTATAGCAACCAAAGGTGTCACATAAGAGAAACTCGAATCGGGGTCTGTCAATACATACACATCGAAATGAAAGACACAGAGCATACCAGTGAGAATATCTGGAGAGTCCTTCTGCTCCTGGTGAGGTGGTATACTACAATATGAGTATGTTGTATCACCCGGGCAAGTCCAATATTGTGGAAGATGCTCTTAGTAGGTTGTCTATGGGTAGTATAGCTCATATAGAGACTGATAAAAATGAATTGGCTCGTGATGTGCATTATTTGGCTATGTTGGGTGTTAGATTACTTGATTTCGCTAAAGGGAGTATGTTAGTTCAGAATAGTTTTGTGTCCTCTTTGGTCTCGGAGGTAAAGGAAAAGCAAGACAAGGATCCTAGTTTTGTCAGACTGAAGGAGTCAGTTAAGGACCAAAAGGTAGAGGTTTTCTCCCATGAGGGAGATGTTATGTTGATATTGTAGGGTAGATTGTGTGTTCCCGATGTTGATGATCTAAGGTAGAGAATTATGGCTGAAGCACATGGTGTGTGATATTCTATTCATCCTGGTACTACCAAGATGTATCACGATTTGTGGGAAATCTATTGGTGGAACGGTATGAAGAAAGACATAAAAGGATTTGTCACAAAGTGTTCTACTTATCAACAGGTTAAGTTAGACCACCAAAGGCCCGATGGTGTAATGCAAGAGTTTCTACTTGGAAGTGGGAAGAAGTGAATATGGATTTCGTAGTTGGTTTGTCTCCTTCTCATCGTCATCATGATTCGATTTGGATTATTGTAGATCGGTTAACTAAATTAGCTTATTTCTTGCCAGTGCATTCATCTTATACAGCTGAGGATTATGCTAGATTGTATATTTGAGAATTTGTTAGACTTGATGGAGTTTCTTTAGCTATTATCTCTGATAGGGGTACTCAGTTTACTTCCTAGTTTTGGAGATCTTTTCAGAAGGGTTTCGGTACCTAAGTTCATCTAAGTTATGCTTTCTATACGCAAATAGATGTTCAGGTTGAGCGGACCATTAAGACTTTAGAGGACATGTTGAGGGCATGTGCACTTGATTTTAAAGGTAGTTGGGATGAGCATTTGCCATTCATCAAATTTGTGTATAACAATAGTTTCCATGATAATATTCAGATGGCCCCATTCAAAGCTTTGTTTGGGAGAATATGTAGATCACCTATAGGTTGGTTTGAAGTAGGAGAAGCAGCTTTGATTGATCCTGATGCTGTGTTCGAGGATATGGAAAAATTTAGGTTGATCCGAGAAAGATTGAAGACCACTTAAAGTCTTCAGAAGTTATATGCAGATGTGAGAAGAAAAGATCTTGAGTTTAATGTTGATGATTTGGTGTACTTGAAAGTTTCACCCATGAAAGGGATGAAGAGATTTGGGAAGAAGGGAAAGCTTAGTCCCCATTATGTTGGTCCGTACAGGATTATGAGCTGTGTTGGGAAAGTAGCATATGAGGTGGAGTTACCCGTAGAGTTGTCTAGCGTTCATCCGGTATTTCATGTTTCCATTCTTAAGAAGTGTATTAGTGATTTTGTCATGGTTGATTCTTCCGAAAGCTTAGATATTTAGGATAGCCTTTCATTTGAGGAGATTTCGGTTGAGATTTTGGATTTTCAAATCTGTACACTAAGGAACAAAGAAGTTCCTTTGGTTAAAATGCTTTGGTGAAATCAATCTGTTGAGAGTGCTACTTGGGAAGCCAAAGCTGATATGCAAGCCAAGTACCCTCACCTCTTTTTTGTGAGTTTGGAGCGAGCAGAAGGTACCATTCTTTCTTAATTCCGCCCTCTTCTTATTAAAGATTCAGCTGTGTGTCTATTTCCATTACGAATTTGTGCATTTTGTAGGGTATCCAAAGTTATAGAGTGAAGTAAGCCCTTTGAGTGAGTCGTTCCAGCTACACGTCCTTATTTTCTCTTGTTCTTGGCCTATATGGCGATATTCGAGGATGAATATTTTCAAGGGGGAGATATTGTAATACCTCGAGACTCTAACCAATAGGGAAAAAATGACTCAAGCTCATGAGAAGTAAATTATAGTGCTTCGGTTGTTTTCTGATCAAGGATGATGTGTATTAAGGCCTCAAATATATCCTAGCAATTAGGTGAATCAAAATATTCTTTACCGATTGAATTCTTGGGAAGGATATTGCTATATTCAACTTCAAATAAGAATATATATCGTTACACTATGAATTATTGAGCTTATGACCTACCAAAAGATATATAATTAAATTATCTTTCCAACGATACCAATTTCACCCAAATCCGATATCAGAGCCAAGAGTTATGCCTATTTTATTACAGCATGTCAGGCTGAAAAACTGAGTGACGACATTTTGTGATAAGCTATCACAAGTGTGACGAATTATCACCAATGTCGCCAGCCTTAGGCAGATTTCCACCCCCAGTAATGACATTTTATGATAAGTTGTCACAAGTGTGATGATTTATCACCAGTGTTATCAACCTTAAGCAGAAAATCATAAAATCCACACTTTTGTAATGATATTTTGTGATGACTTATCACGAATGTCGTCAACTATTTTTTTCAGCAACTAACGGATGTTTTTTCAAGGGTATTTTGGTCTTTTCTCATCTTTTAGAGTCCCCTATATATATGATTATTCCTATCTAAACCCTAATTTCTTCATTCTTTCTTCCAATTCTCTTAAGAAATGTATCTAGGATTTTTATTTAAGGACATTAATCTTTCAAAAATCATCCATAAATCTTCAAGATTTTTTCAAGAATCAAGTTTCTCATAGTGTGGGCTTCGAGAATCATTTATTACTTGTACGGATAGAGTCTCAAGCACTAGAATTCATCTAATTTCGAAGATTAAGGTATGTGGGGTTTTGAACAAGAGCAATTCTTTTGTTCTTATGCCCAAAGTTTTGATTTCTATCATGGATTTATATGATTTTCCAAGTGGGTTTATACCCAAATTACTTCATCATGAGATTATGAGAATTTAAATTGTTCAAGATTTGTTATACATGATTATTTTGTTATTCCCAAGTTATGACTTGATATTTAATATTGTGAATTCCATATTTCTACCATGAGTTGATATTTCAAGTGCTTTCAAGATATGTGTCAAGCTTTAAGCTTCCTTATGACAAATTGGATTATTGAGTATATTGATTCATGAGATTGAGTTGTTACAATGAGTCTTGATATTTCCTTAAAGTTATTGATGTTGTCATGATTTAATGAATTGATACATTTTGATATTGAGAAAGATTGATTTGATTTGAGTCGAGTTAGGAATCCACAAATTGATTATGATTTGATAAATGAGAAAGAGATTTGATTTGGTCTTCATGAAAGACCCTTGTGATGTTTGTGGTGGATTTCTTAACGCGTTCTGAGCTTGTGTCTGGGAGTAGTATTTAGCACCGAGCGGAAAATATGGTATTTCTCCAAAACTATGTACCACCGTAGGATTGATACTGATAAATTAGGCCATAGGTTGAGTATGAGATTGTGATCACTAAATTTAGGTTGTACTACCTGGCAAGAGTACGATGCTCCCGCCTATGTGGGGTTCTCTCCTTAGGAGGGAAAAACGTTGGACTCTATGTTGCTCACATGGTTTATGTCGGTTATAAGAACCTCCCATGTCCATAGGAGTTGAATTTCTTGAATTACCGAGTCACTCCGAGTCTTGAGTTATTTATGATGATTTATGAGGTTTTTATCATATGATTTATTTACTATGAGATCATGAAAAGTATGTTTCAGTCTAACTCAAACCAAGTGAGCCATTATTGTACATATGTATATTTTTTTGAAATTGATGATGATATTTGTATTGTTGCATGCACCCCCACATACTCAGTACATTCCAAAGTGCTGACCCACATATTTTTCTATAGGCTACATTTTTTCATAATGTAGGTTCAGGTACTCAGCCGCAGCCGCATTAGCGATATTCGAGTGCCTCAACTACGTTCCCTCAGTGGTGAGTCCTTATGGTTCGAGGACCGTGTCTATATTTTTGGTGATATTATTCTGTTGTTATGGCTTTCAGTACTGTTTGAGTCACTTGAAGGTTTATCCCAATGGCTTCTTGATTTTGATGTATAAAAACTTTGTCAGACTAGAGGGTTGGTATGTACAGACATTCAATATATTTTGGTTGTACAGTCTAGTATTCTCTAGTATTTCTCTTGAACACAATATGGTATAACTCTTTGTTGTGCATGACTATTTTTGAATTGAATTACTTGAGGTTGTGTCAGGCTCCGAGGGTTAGCTTGGGACTACGTGTAGCCCTAAGCACCGTGTGGCATCTTGAGATGAAATTTTGGGGCGTTACATGGTATCATTATACCGACTTTAACTTGGAAGTATTGTCCTTAGCCAAACCTTTTAAGGTAAAGGGATTCCCGTGTACCCATTTACCAAGTTAACTTAGGGGAGTCCCATGTACCCCACAAGTGTTCCATTATGTTTTCTTGGGGGATTCCCTTGTACCCCACAAGTGTCTCATTAACAAGTTTACTTGGGGGATTCCATTGTACCCCACAAGGATATTTATTAAACCAAACCATTCCATTTTCCTATTCCAAACCATATAGACCATTTAGGGTTCCATTACTAAGTTCAAACCATGAAATAGTTCCATGAAAATCAAACAATGTAGTGAAAAATTGTCATAGGCATTATATCAAACATATTGGGGAATGGTATTTTTAAAACCAAAGCCAATTACCAAATAACCATTCCAATGCAACAAATAATACAAAACCACCTTTAAAGCATATAAAAGCATAATTAAAACAAAGAAAAACCATAACTATGAATTTAAAACCAAAAATCCAAAATTATATTTGAAAACCCCAAATCCATACAATAATCAAACCATAGGAATATTTTATAAAACCATGCCTTTAGTTGGAACTAACAAAGAGGGAAGAAAACATGCCTTAAACTAAAAAGATGATGGAGAAATACCACCAACAAGAGCCCCAAATAAATCGTTAAGATGAAACCCTAGATTTCCTTGCCCAAGAGCCATAGAGAAAATTGTAGAGTGTTAAGAGAAGTTTCTAAGTGTTAATGAATAGAATAGTAGGGAAAATAATCTTTCAATTGTAATATAAGTCATGGGGCCTTTTAAGGTTAAGTAGGAAAATGTCTAGACTACCCTCAGATAAACTCCCAAAAATACCATTAGGTGTGAACAACTATTCATACTATCCCTACCGTCAAATACGAGTGGTACCCACCACTCGTACCCAAGGCCATCTCCCTTGGACCTAATACTGTCCGAGGTATGACTCACCCCAAACAATGCCGTATCTAAGTATATGACTAGTACCCTCGACCCATTCCTCTGGTAGAATAGAATCCCAAGAGGATTGAACATTGTCCACTATATGAGTCTATGGCAAGACTCTTACCCTATTTTACGACTCTTTTTAAGCCACTCGTACTCAGATCCAACTTAAGTTACAAACTTTAAGATTAAGTAAAGTAACCAAACAACCCATATCTATCCATACGACTCATACCAAACAAATCATACCTATTCCAAAAACCAAATTCAACCCACCAACCAACACTGGTAAGCATACGACTAACCCATACCACTCATACTCTAGTGAATGAGTCATTTCCCTAGTCGTATCCTGTCCAGAGACCAGAAATCCAAGAAATTTTCTAAGGGTCAGAAACCTAGGGTGTTTCATTTTCCCCCACTAGGAACATTCATCCACCAATGACGAACAATGTAGGCTAACCACAAACACGATTCATTTGCATTACCAAATATCAATCCAACCTTTAACTGAATCAAAAAACACTTATGCAAGGATATCAACCTGTCATTTAACAAATTTAAAAAATAAAAATGTGTTAAAGAACACATTCCTTCTGCACGAATATCCAGAGTAGAGAAAAAATATGGATACTTGGACTTCATGTCCCCTTCCGCTTCTTACGTAGCCTCTTTTACCTTGTTATTTTTCTATAGAACCTTAATCGAAGACACATCTTTTTTCCATAACCTATGAACCTGCCGATCTAGTATCTCAACCTAGAACAATTCATAAGATAGAAAATATGAGATACCTAACTCTTACAAAGGAACAATTGAAGAAGGATCACTAAGACACTTTCTCAACATAATGACATGAAATACTAGATAAATAGTGCTCAAACTAGAAGGAAACTCCAATTTATAAGCAACATTGCCAACCCTCCGCAAAATCACATAAGGGACAAAATACTAGGATTGAGATTCCTTTTTTTTCCAAACAACATTACTCCTATCACAGGAGATACATTGAGGAACACCCTATCCCCAACCTCAAACTCTAAATCTCTACGTCTAACATTTGCATAGGACTTTTGGCTACTTTGGATGGGCAACCTTAAGCCTCAACCAAATTACCATCACCTTTTCCATAGAATGATGATCCAAATTTGGACCTAACATATCCGCTTCACCAAGCTCAAACCAACCAATACGAGATCTATACCTCCTACCATACAATATCTCAGAAAGGGCCATACTAATACTGTAATGATAGTTATTATTGTAACCAAACTCTACCAAAGGTAAATGCTTAACCCCATTACCATTATAGTCAATCACATATGCCTGAAGCATATTCTCTAATGTCAGAATAGTCCTTTCCACTTTCCTATCCATTTGAGGGTGAAAAGAAGTACTTAGACTCACCTTAGTACCCAGGACCTTATGAAAAAACCACTAGAAATGAGATGAAAATAGCGTATCACGGTTAGAGATAATCGAGAAAGTTACCCCATGCAGCTTTATAATCTCCTGAAGATACAACTTTTCTTAATCCTCTTCCCAAAAGGTGGTCCTCACTAGCAAGAAGTTAGTAAACTTTGTCATCCTGTCCATGGTGACCAAAATAAAATAAAATTGGTTCCGAGATCGAGGATGACCGGTAACGAAATCCATGTTGATCACCTCCTATTTCTACTTGGGTAAATAAATCTCTTTATATAACCCACCAAGCCTCATGTGCTCAATTTTCACTTGTTGGCGCACCGTGCACTTGGCTACAAAATTTGCCATATCCCTTTTCTCACCATCCTACCAATATATTTCCTTGAGATCATGATAGGATGAACAACATAGCGCGATTCATGTGCCTTAGCCGAAACCCTTTGTCGTAAACCATCGACATCAGGAACACACTACCTCTCTTTATACCATAAAGTACCATCACCACTGATCTTTAATACCATTACCTTTTGCCAAATAACATCATACTTGATTTTCATCAAGATAGGATCGAGCACTTTCTTCACCTTGATTTCTGCACCAAGAGACGATCTAACAAATCTAAACCACCATACCACCATGCTTGGAGTCCAAGAGACAAACTCCAAGTTTGGCCAAGTCGTGAATATCCTTCTCCAATTCCAGCTTCTCCTTATCCATGTAAGCTAAACTCCCCATGGATAACCTGTTAATAGCATCAACAACCACATTAGCTTTACCAGAGTGATAGTGAAGACACGTATAGTAGTCCTTAAGAAGCTCCAACCATCTCCTTTGGCTGAGATTTAGCTCCTTCTGAGTGAACACATACTGAAGACTCTTATGATTAAAAGATGTTTGCATTCACTCCGTATAAATAATGTTTTAAGATTTTAAAAGCAAAAACTACCACCAATAGTTCCAAATCATCAGTAGGATAATTTCTCTCATGCACCTTTAACTGCTTGGAAGCATAGGCAATCACTTTCCTATGCAGCATCAAAACACAGCCCAGTCCTACCAGTCCTACCCTAAATACATCATAATAAACCACAAACCCTTTATTACCTTCAGGAAATATCAAAATCAGAGCTGAAGTTAGATTTTCCTTAAGCTTTTTAAAACTCTCCATGCCTGCATCCGACCAAGAAAACTTTACCTTCTTCTGAGTTAACTTAGTCAAAGAAGAAACTATTAAAGAAAACCCATTTACAAACCTATTATAATACCCAGCCAAACCTAAGAAGCTCTGAATATGAGTTGGATTCATAGGTCTAGGATACTTTTTAACAAGAACCACCTTTTGCAAATCCACCATGATTTCTTTGCTAAAAATAATATGACATAGAAAAGTTACAGCATTCAACCAAAACTCACGCTTGGAGAACTTGACATACAATTGTTGCTTTTTCAAGGTCTGCAATACACACAGAGGTGATTGGCATGATCCACCTCACTCTAAGAATAAACCAGGATATCATCAATGAACATAATGAACAAAAGATCCAAGAACTGCCTGAAAACCCTATTCATCAAATCCATAAAAGCCACTGGAGCATTACTCAAGCCAAATGACACAACCAATAACTAAAAGTACCCATACCGAGTATGCAAAGCCATCTTACGGATATCCTCCTTCTTAATCTTAAGCGATGATATCCTGAACGAATATCTATCTTAGTAATGAACTTGGCACCTTGCAACTAATCAATAAAATAATCTGTCCTTGGAAGAGGAGACTTGTTCTTAACCATTACCTTATTCAACTATTAAGAGTCAATGCACATTCGAAGGTAACAATCCTTCTTGCACATGAACAATATCGATGCACCCCACGAGGATACACTAGGATGAATAAATACCTTATTCAAAATATCCTTAAGATGCAGCTTAAGTCCCCTCAACTCAACGGGATCCATTCTATAAGGAGTAGTAGATATTGGACGAGTGTTCGAAACTAAATCAATACCAAATTCAATGTCCCTATCTAGAGAAACACCAGGAAGATCATCTGGAAAGACCTGATAAGACTCATTTACCACCGTAACTAAGTGAAAAGAAGGACTCTCAAAGTTAGTATATTTAACCCAGACCAAATGATAAAGACACCCTTTGGAGATTAATCTCTGAGCTATAAGATAAGCAATAAACCTCCCCCAAGGAGCTAGGGAACCACCCTCTCACTCAATAATCAGTTCACTAGGGAACCTAAAGACAACCTTATGGGTCTTACAATCTAAGGATGTGTTACTAGTGTGTAACTAATTCATCCACATAATAATATCAAAATCCACCATATCCAACTCAAACAGATCTACCATAGTTTGCTTGCTACAAATATATACCACACACCCCTATAGACTCTCTTAGTAATAACCGTGTCAGCTAGCTAGGAAGAAACAAAAAAAATCCTAAATAACCCCAGGATCAAAACCAAAACATGCAATCATATATGGGTCAGATAAAAAAGAGTGGACCCCAGATCAAATAGACAATACATGTCACAAGAAAATAGTTGTAATGTACCAGTAACGACATCAGGTAATGCCTCAGATTCCTACCAAAATGTAATAGCATACAACCTATTCTGGCCTGAGCTGATACCAGAAGTAGGAGAAGACACTGAAGCAGTAGCGCTAGGTGCAGGAGCTGAAAATGAAGCAATCGAAGATTTGATAGCTCCCGAAGCACCCTTACCAACTCGATAATTCTCGAGCATATGGCTTGGTTGGCCATATTTAAAACATATATCTCTCCCTTCATTATAATATCCTAGATGAAAACAACTGCAGAACAGTCAAAGAGGTCATAAAGAAGCAGACTATTCCACACTCGTCTGAGAGTGGGCACCTTGTTCCCACAAGTTATCACCACCTTCGTAATGGCTATCACCCAACTATTTTAGGTAAGAAGTGCTAGCAATAGAGAAGGAACCAAAAATCCACATCTTCTTCGACCATTTACTGCCATCTTGACCACTCCGCTGCTGAACACCACCCTCCTTAGAGAACATACTTCTATTAACCTGCCTTTCTCCAACCTCTGCCTTTTTTCTCTTTTTCTACTTCACTTGCTGCATGTAGACAACCATCCTTGAAATATTCATATCCTTAATCAGCAAAGCAGTCTTTCTTTCAAGGATCAAATCCCGAGATAGCCCATAAGTGAACTTTCTCATTCTTGATCTCATATCAGACACCAATTTTGGTGCATACCTTGACATCTGATGAAACTTCAAGGCATTCTTCCCTGCTTAAGATTCACAAACTCCTCCATCTTTTATAGACTCAGCTCCTAAGGAAAAAGCAATCTAGAAAAGCATGAAAAAAGCCTTTTGCAAGGACAACTCCTCAATATTACCTCTATACCTAACCTACTCCTTATAACATTGGTACACAATACCCTAAAGATGATAAGCTACAAAATTTACCCCTTCAATATTTGTGTCCTACATTACCCTGAATATCTTCTTTATTTCTCTAATAAATCCTGAGGATCTCCCTCTACCATTAGACCGATAAAAGTATAAGGATTCTTCTTTATGTACTAGCCAACCCTTATGGCCTCAATAGATACAACACCAGACGCATCTCATTCAGCCTGAGAAGTAGCCTACTAAGCAATAGTATGAATTCGATTGACAAAATTCTACATTCGTCACCTCTTCCTGAAGAGGACTAGTAGCAATAGGTGAAACTCAAGAAATATCAGGGACTAGACCCCTAGATAGAGTATGGATCCCCTGTGTCCCTTCCATATTGTCTTTAGATGGGATATAAGAGTTTTCTTGTGTTCTAGATAAATAAAGCATGATCCGAAAAGTGAACAACCAAGGATTAGAGGAAATTCAGGGACTTAAACTCTAAGCTTGAGAATAAAGTACCAAGAAAGTAAAACATTCGTAAATCATTTATAACCTCTCTCTTTTAAGTGTGGGGTGCTACATACCCCTAAAAAAGACTCTACTAGACATGGCTTTATGGACTCCTAATTGACCATGAACCTAAAGTGGTGATACCAGCTTTACATGACCCTACCTGGGGCCTTTTTGTAATGAGCATCCTAAGTTCAACCGGGGCAGAAGACCACTTCTGTTACCTAAACAAACATCCACCCGCCTGCCCTGAGTTGTATGAAATTATAATATATAACAAGATAACATAATTTTCCAAATCAATACAGTGGGATAGGTGTATAATAGATACCATCCCAATTGAGTATAACCAAACCCATTTGATAGCCAAACCAAACCATAAACCGACCAATTATATAATAACAAAACCAAGTTCTATAACATCACTTAAAAGGATGGAAGAACCTATAATCCCATTAAATATTGTCAGCAGATACCAAAATCAATACTAACGCTAATACCAATATCGATACCGCCCATACCAACCCATAGTAGTTCCACAAAAGCCTCTAACAAAAAGAATACCATAATCTAGTTGGGACAAACCCCTAACCATACCCAAAACAATATACATAAATAAACCAAAGTATAAAATAATATCCATGAAATGGAACCTTCCAGTTAAAAGAAAGCTCACCACGTAAATTCAAAAATTGATCTTGAAAGTTCAAAGGCTAAGCAGGAGGAGTATAACGATCGGTTCCTGCATGGCATGGGGATACAACCTCCTAAAGATGGTTAGCAGGTGAATGCTAGCATGAAATCAATATAAGATAAAATAACGCCATTTAACAAAACTAAGTAAACCATCCATATTTCTACAAACCATACCTTAACATATATATAACCACGTTGGGAAAGGAAAATGGGTTTAGCATACATTTGAGACCATTTACCTGGGTATGTGTAGCTTAAACGTCCTTAACCACCCACGGGCTATATGAGTCCAGTGTAATCCCCTGAACGAGTCCTAATATGTGTTGCCATATGAATCAAAAATACCATAAGAGAAAGGGTTTCCCAAGTACCCTCACTCTTCATGATACATATGTAAAATGTACTTAGAGGATTTTTGTATACCTCATTGTATCATAAAAGGGCCGCCATTCCCGTTCGTTCATTGAACTCCCACCTTCTCGGTTAGCTATCATACCCCGTCATTACTTCCCAATTAAAACTATTTCAAACCAACCATTATTCCATTATTATAATCTAAGGCTATTAGTAGTGGTATCTTCATACCGACTATAACTTTTAAGTATTGTCCTTAAGGTAATTCCCGTGTACATATTTACCAAGTTAATTTGGGAGAGTCCCATGTACCCCACAAGTGTTCCATTATACCCCACAAGTGTCCCATTAACAAGTTTACTGGGGAGATGCCATTGTACCTTACAAGGATCTTTATTAAACCAAACCATTCCATTTACCCATTACAAACCATTTATAGCATTTAGGATTCTATTACCAAGTTCAAACCAAGCAATAGTTCCACTAAAATCCAATAATATAGTGAAAATATTCTCACAGGCAATTTATCAAACATATTGGTAGTATTGTATTTCAAAAACCAAAACCAATTACCAAATAATCATTCCCATGTAACCAATTATCCAGAAAAACCATTAAAGCGTATAAAAGAATAATTAAAACATGGGAAAATCATAACCAAGAATTTACAACCAAAACCTCCAAATTATATTTGAAAACCCCAAAGCCATACAATAATCAAATCATAAAAATATTGTAAAACTTTAATTCATATTAACAATGAGGGAAGATAACATGCCTTAAACAAAAAAAATAATGGAGAGAAATCACCAACAAGAGCACCAAATAAATCCTTAAGATGAAACCCTAACATCCCTTGCCCATGAGTTTTAGAGAGAATTGTAGATTGTTATAGAGATGTTTTTAAGTGTTAATGAATAGAATAATAGGTCAAATAACCTCCCAATTGGAATATAAGTCATAGGACCTGATTAGGTTAATTGGGGAAATGTACAAATTGCCCTCACTTAAATTTCAAAAAATCCTGTTAGTGGGCAAGACTATCCATACCAGTCGTACCCTTCAATATGAGTAGTACCCACCACTCGTACCCAAGGCCATATCCCTTGGATATAAAATTGTCCAAGGTAAGACTCACCCGTAACTATGTTGTATCTTAGTATACAACTAGTATCCTCGACCCATACCCATGGCAGAATAGAATCCCTGGAGGATTGAACACTGTTCACCATAGGAGTACATGGTATGACTCGTACCCTGGCTTATAGATATTGGTGAGCCACTCATACTTAGATCCAACTTAAGTTACAAAGTGTATGATTATGTAAAGTAATCAAATAAACCCTTATCCATCCATACGACTAGTACAAAACAAATTATACCCATCCCAGAAACCAAATCTAACCCACCAACCAATACTAGTCAGCATATGAATAACCCATACCACTCATATCCCAGTGCATGGGTTATTTCCCCTAGTCATATATTTTCCAGAGACCAGATATCCAGGATATTTTCTAAGGGCCGAAAACCCAGCGTGATTCAAATAAAGTGTAGCATTTATGGGAAAAGGTCTAGTTGAGTGAGTATTTGAGAAGTATGGCTAAGCTTGAAAGTTAGCAGTTACATTGTCTAAGGCATAATAATTCTATCCTAGCTTATATTTTATATGCCTATATTCCATTTTATAGAGTTGAATCCATGTTGCGATTCCTTATTAAGATATCTCACTTATATCATACCCCACTTCAAAATTCAGCTAGATAGTACTAGAGAGTTCCCTTATTTTCAAACTAGTTAAAGTTAGTTGAACATTTAATCATCATGTCCATATTTAGCTCTTAGAATTCTATGTCAGGGATTACAACTCTTTACTTATTATTTCAGCCAAGTCAATAATCATTCGAGGATGAATGATCCCCAAGGGACATATTGTAACACCCTAAAAATCCAAGCCAATATTAGAATCATGCTCCAAGTAAATACAAAATAAAACCTCATGTTTTATTAGTTTGATAAGTGGTATGTACATATAGTAAGGCCTTAAATAGCTCCTAGATTATAGAAAAGTTAAAACATCCATTAGTGATTAAATTTTTGTGAAGAATATAACTATAATCACATTCAAATGAGCATAACTTTTGTTATACTAAGAACTTTTGAGCTAAATACCCACCAACGGATAGCTAATTGAATTATGTTTCTAATGATACCAATTTTTCCTTAATCTAATATCGGAGTAAAAAGGTATGGCCAAATTACTAAAGCACTGCAAGAGCTGCTAGTGACCAACTCTATCAGATCTACCAAAGTTTTTCTACAACCAACGGACACCACACAACCCCTATATACTTTTCTAACAACCATATAGTTGCCTACCAAAGAAGAAATAGAGAAAGGGTCTAGAATAAACTCAGGATCAAAACCAAAATGCACAACCACAAATAGGGTCATATAAGAAAGAGTGGAACCCAAATTAAGTAATAAGTACACATCATGGGAAAAGAGTTTCAATATACTGGTAAAGTAATCTGGAGATGCCTCAGACTCCTAAAACGTATTGAGAGCATAGAGTTGGTTCTGATCAGTTCCGCTGCCAAAAAAAGGCACCCTTTGGTGTAGGAGCTGATTAAGAGAAAATAGGAACCTTATTTACCTCCGAAGAAACCTTACCAGTGGGACAATTTCTATGCATATGCCATGGCTGACCACATTTGAAATACCTATCCTTTCCTTCATCACAAAGCCTATGATACAACCAACTACAAAACTTGCATAAAGGATGTGATAGAGCAGACAGAGCTCCACTAGCTTGAGATTGGACAACATATGCCCTAGAACCGTTTCCACCCTACAAACATCAATCACTAGATCATTTTGGGTAAGGAGCACTATCTATCAAGTAGGACTCAGAATTGCCCCACTTATTCTTAGACCCCTTTAAACCGTCTCTACCACTTTGTTGCTGACCTCCACCCTAATCTAAATAGTAGAATTTCTTACTCTATCTTTCCCCAAATTTAGCCTGCTTCTTCTACTCTTCCTTGACTCGATGCATATAAACCACCGGTCGAGAAATATCCATATCCTTGTTTAACAAGGCAGCCTTACTCAGAAGAGTTAATTCTCGGGATAACCCAAAAGTGAACTTCGTCATTCAAGCCCTCATGCTAAATGCCAAATCCATACCATACCAAGATAACTAGTGAAACCTCAAGGTGTATTGTTTGACTGACATCTTTCCCTGCTTTAGATTTAAAAAACTCTTCTATTTTTGCCTACCTCAACCCTTGAGGAAAGAAACAGTCTATAAATGCACTAGAGAAGTCATCCCATTAAATGAACTCAACATCATCACCCCTACACTGGTCCCATTCATCGTACCATTTGTACGCTACATCTCTCAAATGGTAAGCAGCGAACTCAATTCCCTCCACATCAGTGGAATTCATCACAAAGAAGTTCTTTTCTACCTCATTAACCAGTGAAAGTAGGAGGACTCAATCTCATATATTGGCTATTTCTAGTATCCTCGAAGGATGGAGTAACTAAAGAAATACGCTCATTCTGAGAGGCTACCAACTAGGTAAGCAACTGAATCAACTAGTAAAACTTAATATTAGCCACATTAGCTCGAGGTTCCTGAGGAAGAACAGGGGAACCAGTGGAGCTCCCTCAGGAAAATTAAAAGCAGTAACCCTCGATATGGTTTGAACGATCGAAGTAGGACGAGATCTATCCACATTATCCTTAGACTTGACAAAGGAATTTCCATGGTTATCAGATCTTCTCGAATGTATGATCTGAAAGATGAATAAATGAGAATTAGAGGGATTCAAGATCTTGGACTCTAAATCTTGAAATAGAATAACAAGAATAGGAAACATTCCTAAATACCTCGTATCCCTTCCCTTATAAGTATGGTGCGCTACATACCCATAAAAGAGACTCTACTTAACACTGATTTGTGGACACCCAATTGACCATGAACCTAGCGCTCTGATATAAATCTGACATGACCCGAACCAGGTCCTACTATGTCGGGTATCTTAAGTCCAAGAAGGACCGGAGACCACCCTCAATACCTAACCATTGACCTCCTTACACCCCATGTTGGATGAATCCCAAACATATAACAAGATAAAAGAATATCAATTTAAAGATATTATGATAAGTTTATAACCAAAACCAATCTCTAACAACCAAATAACCAACCAATACCAATACCGACATTGATATCACCCATGTCCACAATAGTCCAACAAAGTCTCTAATCGAAACCAAAGAATACCAACTCGGGACATGCCCCTGCCATAGCTAAAACCAAAACCAAAAGGAATAGTAAAGACATAAATAAATCCATAAAATAAAATGGGGTCTTCCAAAGTATGGAAGTTCACCACTTTAGTATAACTCACAAGGTGATCCTAAATTTTAATTAATATGCAGGAGAAGTAGAAGTATGTCCAATTATTGCATAGCATGGGGATACAATGTTTGAAGATAGTTAGTAGGGTGAACGCTAGCATGTAACTCAGGGATAAGGAAAAAATAATTCCATCAATTCAAAACCAAGTCAAACTAAAGCACATGTACACATTCATGTATAAACATATGTATAATAATGGGATAGGGAACAGTCTTAGCATGAACTTTTAAAACCTTAACATGAGTTTGTGTAGCTTTAACATCAAAATTCCACCCACCGACTATATGGGCCCAGTGTTACCCCCTGAGCGGGCCCAGTACGTGTAAGCCACTTGAATTGGGGATTCCTTTGTACCCATGACCCTCCATGATGCATAAATACGTGTGTCCACTTGAGGGATTTCCAAGTACCGCACAAATACATGGTCATGAAAACTAACCATAATGTCGGCATACTTGAGTTTCCAGTATAATTCCTTCGAACTCACACCTTCACGGCTCGCTAACACAACTCCCATTATTGCCTAATTAAAATATTGCACACATAATACAACCACCAATTGCAAGAGTCAAATATTAAGGCATTATTAAGTCGTATCGTCACACAGACTATATTTGGTAACTGATTTCATTAGATATATTAGGGGATTCCCAAGTACCCCGTCGACTCTATTGTTAAAATCTCTTGGCTGATTCCCGTGTACGCAAGTTTTTCATAATCATTCCCTAATTATTTAACCTTTTCTACCATGCATTATATTCAAGAAACAAGCCTAGCCAAGTGATAATGCATAAACCAAAATCAATTATATATGTAGATTGAGGTTATTACCAATTTCCATACAAAATAATAAATTTGGAGATTCCTTTGTACCTCTATTTCCATCCACTATTCCCAAACACCCTAATGAACTTACCAATTATCAATTTAAGTACAATCGTTTCATAAATATCATGGAAAAATCATTGAAGCAATTTATATTAAAAACCCGCAACCCATAGTTCAAAACCCAACATCAATATCTCATAAATAATACTTTAAATCACATGCTTTTACGAAATTGACAATGGGGGAAGAGTAACATGCCTAAAATACCAGAAATATGGCTAAGATAGCACCCTCAAAACACTAGATGGGCATTTTCTTTGAAACCCTAGCCTTAACTTCAATAGAGAGTTTGAAAGAGAATTTTAGGAGTGTTTTATTGGGAATAATGTGATAATATAGTCCCAAGGAAGGCTTTAAGTCATGGTGTCCAAGGGGTTAAAGTGGGAAATATCTTGAGTGCCCTCAACATATAAATTGATAGAGTGTCTCCTTTGACTACAATTCAATGATCAACTCATTAACATAGCTTATAAATCATTATTACGAGTCATAACCAAGACATCGACTTGGACCTAATACACTGTCGACCTTACGACTTAACCAACCCATTTGTAATGAGACCTTATGACTCATAGGGTTCAGTCATAGTCAATATAGAACCTAAATTGGTGTATACATTGTACGCCCTATGATTGCACCTAATGACTCATAACATAAACTTATGGCTCTTAGTGAGACACTGGTACTCAGATAAGATTGAAACCACCAACTTACTGATTTTGTTACATCTTATCCCAACGAGTCATCAAGAGACCTTACGACTTTGAGGGTTCAATCATAACCATGGTAGTGAGAACAAGGCTAAAGAATTTTTCATAGGCTAAAAATCTAGGGTATTTCAATCAGTAGAGTAGTTAATAGCTCATTCATCAACTTAATTAAAAGCATAATTGGCTTAGCCATTAATATAATAAAGGGCTTATTCAATAGCATATTCGGAGCCCAAACAATATCTAAATTAATAGCATATTCAATACTTCATCATAAGCACTTATTTATAGCATAATCATTGATCATTACTTTTAATGTTACCCATCATAACCAACAAATACTAAGCCATCTAAATATCACCCAAATAACCATATCCTTATATGTATGCAAGCGTATCAAAAGGTCTCCCATAACTATCACAAGTCTTGGCCTAAGGTGGGTCGAAGATCAAACTTCTAAATCCCCAAAATTATTTACCAAAAAATGTCCACCCAAGACTAGGCTAAGGTATCTAAATCCATTATTAGATATTGAACAAGCCACAACTAGACCTAGTATTACAATTCCTCCTAACATAAAGCAACTAAGTCCATTCCACCTGAGGTAATGCAATTTGGGTAAGTTTTATCCTAAACTCAAGTGATCAAGGAATTGTCTTATTATTTTAGTAACAAGAGCTTTTCCGACCTAAGCATAAGCGTACAAGGTCAACTTCACCTAAGATATTATTAACTAGGCTAAATATGCCCAAAAAAATATCTAATATAGACTAATAATCCAACTAATCCCAAGTATTTCAAATTATCACATCAACACCTACAGCCCATCCCAAATCTAACACAATATCATAAATATACTATGAATTAGCTCAATCTAATAAAGGGAAAAATTATCCTACTTGGACACTGAGAAAAGCTCAAATGATCCGCTAAATCACCGTCTTCCCTTCCTAGAATCTTCTGCAAGATGTCAAACTATCAATATCACATTCTACTCAGCAATATGAGAGTAATGATACTCATATTGCACTATTGTGCTTCGGGTCAAAAAATCACCCAAAATCCCATGTGGTTCCATTTATTAAAAATCATATTTCGAAGCCAACCCAATATTCTCATATACTCAAGGAATCATTATACTCAAAAGTAGGTGTATCCGAGCTAATTTGGGGCTAAAATAAAGCCCCAAGGTTTTGAGACTTTTGAACAAGAAATGAGAAATTTTACAATAAAATGGGTGAAACCTGACAACAAATCAATGGGAAATCACAAAAATAGATGTTACAATCTCCTAGATCACCCAAAAGTCTTAATTGTAAGCTATCTCCCTAATTAGGGTTTTATTCTCAATAGAATGAATAAAGAATAAGCAAGATTGGGCTATGGAGACTGCTTCCAGGTTCTATACCCCTTCCAGGTTCTTCAATCTCGTGATCCCAACTCGACGTTCGCGATCGTGGTACATTGCGAAAGGGTCAGAACTCGTTATCGTGACATCCCTATATTGCAATTATAGTCTGGTGTTTTGTTATGGTGAGTCGTGCTTGTGACATAATCACTGCGATCATGTCTTTATGGAGACTTCCAAGGCTATCATGATCATGTCACGACCCAAACTACGATGTGATGGTTATCTCAAGTCCCTTGAGGACCAGAGACCACCCTCTTTATCAAGACAAAACAAATGAAATACAACTAAAAGCGAATAAATTACAAACATATAATAAGATCGGTAACTCAAAAAAGAAAACTTTAGAATATTAACAACATCCCAATCCACATTAATCCACAACGCCTCTAAATAGACCAAAACGATTCTAAGTTAGGACATGCCCTCGATGATAGCCAAAGAGTCCAATAGAAATAGTCTAAGATAGAAATATAACAAGAATTCAAAATAATAGCCATTCCAAAGAATGGAAGCCCACCATTTCAAAACTGACTGCTGACAACTCAAAAATCTTATCATTGCACAGAAAAAGTAGATGTTTCTCTGGTACCTGCATCGCGTGATGATACAACATCTGAGGATAATTATCTGGTAGAGTGCTAGCATGTAACTCAGGATAAGGATAAAAATAATTCCAATTCAAAATCCAATACAAACTCAATGTACATGTTCACACATATGCATACATACATATACATATAAGATGCTGGGATAGGGAATAAGGATTAGTTTGAAAGTAAAATATTAGTCTGGACTGTGTATCTCAACCATCATAAGAACACATATAGGCTATATGGGTCCATCTTCCCCTACTGAAAGGGCCCAGTATGTGTTATCCAAATAAGCCAAAGGTATCAAGAAAGATTACAGAATCCCTCAACTCCACGTTTATCACGAATACAAATATATGTATAAAGTGTGTCATATGCACAGAGTCATCAAAACCAACCCTCACGCCGGTAAATATGAGTTTTCAGTATCAGTCCCATCGGGAGATCCACCTTCACAGTTTAGCTACATAACCCTCTTTAAGCCCATATTAAAATAAGTTTCACGTAAACTATCCATTTAACCAAGGAAGTTTTTGTTAAGGCATTCCATATGTATCTTCATACCCTTACGCTTGCAAGCTTATAGTTATGCCTGTATAATTGTATTAACTTGGGCGAATGCCTTGACCTCTTTTGTTCATTAAACCAATATGGGGGAATTCCAAGACCCTCTTTATTCTTTAAGTCAATATGGGGGAATTCCATACCCCCATTATCATTAAATCAAATTTGGGGAATGGCTCAAACCTTTTTTGGTTTATAAAATTGACCTGAAGGAATTCCTCGACCCCCTAGCATCCAATTTTAAAACCAAAGTATGGCCAACAAGGCCTTCAAAATCCATGTTTATAAACTTAACCATGTATGCAATGCAACAATATAGGTAAGTAATTTAGATCATGTGACAAATTATATTTTTTGTGAGCCAAACCAGTCAAATAAAACATATTATACACTATAACAATAAAAGCAAACCAAAAAACATAAGTTAGATAAGTGAATAGCTTAAAGGAACTAAGAATCAAACACAATCCCCAATCCACAGTAATCCACCAAGACTCTAAAACAAACCAACATCAACCTATGTTGGGATACGACCCGACGATAGCCAAAAAGAAAACAAGTATAAGGTCTATGGCATAAAATAAAATAAGAAGTAACAGGCTTTTCTAAAAAAGGTTTCTCATCACTTCAACCTGACTCAGGAATAATCTAGGAAGTTACCTAACTCTGTGTAGGAAAAGCAAAAATGTCTTTGGTTCCTGCATCGCGTGGGGATACAACATCTGGAGATGTTTAGCCGGATGAGCACTATCATGTACCTCAGGGAAGGGATAAAATAACGCCAAGTCAAAACCACAATAAAATTTGCATGCACACGAGGTACATACGTATGTATATATATAATATGTTGGGATAGGGAACAGGGTTTAGCATAACAGTAAATCATTAGTCTGGGTTGTGTAGCTCAACTATCATAAAAACACCCATGGGCTATATGGGTCTAGCCCTCCTGCTGAAGGGGCCCAAGTGAGTGTTGGCCACGTGAACTAGAGAAAAATTAAGGGAAAGCTAAAGCCACCAAGGCAACTAGCCATCCCAAAAATATATATCAAGTGTGACACATACACACAGCCATCAAAACCAACCCTCACGCTGGCAAATGTGATTTTTCGGAATCAGTCACCCACGGACATCCACCTTCACGAATTAGATACACAACCCTCTTTAAGCATATATAAAATTAATTACACATTCCCAATCATTGAAACATAATTATCCATGTAGGCACATATTATTGGTATCATCATACTAACTATGTTTGCAAGGTAATATCATCATGCCATTTAAATTTATACATTACTTTGGGGAATACATGACCCCCTAGGTTCAATTATTCATTAGCTTGGAGGAATCCATGACCCTCGAGGTTAAATTTAAAATTGTTTATGTTTCAATAGCCTTTTATATCATGTAGTGGTTCCAAAAGTAGTTCAATACGCATATTCTCATGTTTAAAGAAAGTTTCACAAGATTGGGTTGTGGTTATACCAATTCTAATTTCGAAACTATCAATGTTGGGGGAATCCACGACCCCCATTCTAATTAACCAAGACCATTCACCCCAATAAGTTAAAAACTATCAATTTAAACGATGAATGATTCATAAAAGCCTTGGGAAAAGAAAATTAAACAATAATGCTCAAAATCCCTCAACTCACATTCAAATAATCAATTAAATCATATGAATACAATTGTAAATACATAATATTAGAAAAACAAGTTTTGGGGAAGTGTAACATGTCTTAGATACACAAGAATTTAAAATCAATTTGGAGCTTGGAACCCAAAAAATGAATGTACGGTGAAACCCTTAAGCTTTTCTTGGGTTTTTGAGTCTAAGAGAGAATGAGAGAAATCAATCTTTGAATATTGATGAAAATAAACTTGTTTTATGTTTAAGGGTCGTACAAGGGTGAAAGGACCCAAAAGTCCCTCACCTCAAGTGTGTAAAACAAAAACTGCACGATTTTAAAGCTTCAGTATGGCACTGCCTCATCGCAGAGGTTAACCTCTTTACCATGCTGCTTATCGCGGAGATTATTCTTTATGAAACAGTGTTATCACTAAGGCATACTGCCTCCCTGCCACATTGAAATCGCGGAGACTAACCTATATGGCATGCCAAAAATATGGTGGCTTACTGCCTCAGAATTCCAAAATGACCCCAAACCTCATCCAAAAATTCCAAAGCTCATTCAAGATACCCTATTAACATATCTAAACTCAATTTACGTCAAATGTTTCAAAAACGGGAAGGTCATAAATAAAATGGAAAAAATTTTGAGGTTGTTACATATTCAAAGCCAATTACACAAGTGGGTTGAGATAACACAATTTACAAAATCAAATTCATCAAATTGGAGGAATGCCTCGAGCGTTTTTCCAATTCCCATAACCATGCATCCAATTAGTTCAAAAACCATTGATAAAGCATGAAAAATGAATATAAAATAATGGGAATCCAATTAAATTAACATGCATTACAAAGCCATTAACCGTATCAAAACCCATATTAAATCCACATGAACAACCATTTAAATACATGCTCTAAGTAAAAAAAAAGTTTAAGGGGGAACTCTAAATTACTCAATTAGAAATATTTGAAATATTTCCACATAAAAGTACACCATTAAAATATTTGAAATAAATTAAAAATATTAGAATTCACCGAGACCAACTAGACAAACACCTAGCTCAAGCTAGTAAAACTAGTTTTTTGGGTTGAACTCTAAATTACTCAATTAAGCACAAACTTGTTTGAAAAATACTTTGGACATTGTACATGCACACTTGGACACTTAAATGCTTATTTATATCAATAAATGTTTATTTATATCAATATGAACACGTTAATCACACGAATTGCTATCAAAACAAGGAAAATAAGCTAGAACAATGATACAAAAGTGTATAAAAACACCTTAGATCATCACCCCGCACTTAAATCCTTGTTCTTCCTCGGACAACTCTTTACTCTAAGCATAAAAATATGAGGTGACGCTAAACTTTTAGTAAAGGCAAGACACTCAAGCTAGTACTACAATGACTACAGAAATGCAAGTTGCCACACAAAGCATGTTATTTACACAATTAATAGCTCATGAACGCTAGTTTAAAACATCCTATCCCCAAGAATTGACTCACCTAAGTGGCAAACTCATGGATATTGCTCAATCAAGAACATCATACAAATTACCACATTCATCAAACATGTGCCCTCACAATAAGAGAGTTACCCATAATCACTCACAATAATGTAATTTATAACATAATGGGTACAAGAATAAAATTACGCTCACTCTCATAAAGAATTCACAAGTTACACACAATGAACCATAGAATTTCCCTTGGTGTAATGCTCTACTAATAGTCGAATGTAAGACTTAGTATCAATTAGGACTTTTTCGGGTTGTAATTTAGGCTAGCGAGTGGTTAGGAACTATTTGTGAATAGTGACTAACCTCTCTAAGTGCTTTAATACACTACATCATACATTTAAATCAAATCTCTAACCACCAAATTACACTTTTTCATTCACCCATATCTTTTATTTTTTTCCCCATCTCTTTGAAGCATATTTAGAAACACTTGGTGGGCATATGTTTATTACCACAAAAATCAATTTTTTTTCTCAACCATGGCAATAGTTTTAACATCAATTATATCACATCAATCTACGACACATCAATTATCAATACCAATAACAATTATCTTGGGGCATCAATTTCACCTTTTTTTCTTCTTTAATTTTCTCAAACTCCTTACTAATTCAATTTTATTCTTTCATTTAAGTACTTAGGAGGTTTTTAGATAAAATTATAGTCTATCAAAGAAGGGATTAGGCTACATATGAGGTTACTAAAGAAAAAGCTAAAGGGTCAATAGGGTTAACTAGGATAATGCACAAGGATTGGACAATTAGAGGATAAAAAACAAGGCTATCAAAGAAATGCCTAAATTATCTCCTAAACTCTCACACTTTATTTCGCTTTGCACACACACCTGGAAAGTTCTAGACATAATATGCAACAAGAAATATACAAAAAACCTTACACACACATGGCACATGCTCAACTCAAATAGGATCATCATAAACTCCCAACCCAACAATAGAATGAATTCAAAATTAAGCCAAAAAAATACAAGAGTCACAAACTTGAGCCTAAGAGTCTCAAAAATAATAATTCACTCAATTAACATGCTTTTACCAACAAGCCCACTTACATCATGTTATCAAAAGTAACACCAACAAGAATATATCACTAATTCCTAACCTATTTCTTTTTAACTGAGCCAAATTTAGAAATTTTACCACCTCATACTTAATAATCTATTTTGTCCCCGAAGTAACTTAAAAAGTAAGAGATAGAAATATTCCTGAGGCCTCTAAGCCTAGCTAGTTGCAGTTTTTTGCAAAAAAAGGGGTCTATGAGACCCCATACTCAATTTTTGCGACTCTTCTTAGCTCCATTTTCCAGTACTTAGACTTTCTATTAGCCTGCGACTAAAAAAAAAAAACTACGTGAAGTAGAAAAAACTAAAAAGAAAATATACCTTAGCTTGGGTTGCCTCCCCAAGAAGCGCCTAATTTAGTGTCGCGGCACGACCCAATCAACTTTTTCTACTACCTTGAGAATATAAATTTCACCCCTAAAATTGCATCCATCTTCTTTCCTCGATCATAAGGAGGTGATACAAAAATTAATGAACCAAGTAATGGAAGGTGCATGGTAAACCACATGACCTTAAAGTGAGATGTATTTTTATATTGCTTATCCAGTGTAAAATCAAGAATATAGAATTCTTGTTCCTCATCTTTAAACTCTTCCACTATTTTAGATGATTCCACAGAAAAATAACACCTAAACATAATGTAGAAAAGTGCTTCGAGTGAGGCCCAACCAATCCTACTTCAAAATTTGCACAATCTACTACACACTCACTTTAATTCACCTTCTCAATTTCAATCTCAAGATAAAGATGACATTCGAGTGGCTGCAATTCTTGTGTTTGCTCTACACATTGGCTAATATCCTCCCCATATATTTTTTTACTTAGCCATTGTAGATATGGTGACAGTGGTGTCTCTTTAATCATTTCCACAATATCATTTTTTGAGTACTGAGACTTCCTTAAATTATTCGCATCATATTGTGAAGGTTCTGTCCACGCACTTTTATAAAAATCCAGACAATAAGCCACAAGGTGGTGTCCTCCATAAAAACAATAAGAATTGCCATCACTCAAAAACCATCTATCCCAAACTGACATCTCGATAATAGTGTGAGAAAAATATAAATAATGAAAAATAAAAATAAACTAAAAAAAAACTATTTACAATTCAATATAGAAAAACTAAAAATAAGATAATTGCCTAATGACAAGTCTCCGACAACGGCGTCAAAAACTTGACAGCACTCAAGCGCACACGCAAGTGTACGTGGTCTTATCAAGTAATATAGTGGCTTCAAGGAAGCCTAAGTATCAATCTCTCAGGGACTTGCGTTCGCCACCTATCTAATTCTAGTTTAACTAATTGAGAAAAAAATAAACAAGTAGAGAGTTTGTAATTTTGTAAATTAAAAATAAAATAAATAATGCATAAAAATAAAAGTCTTTGGACAATCAATGGAGAAAAGCCCGGGGTTAAAGAACTTTGAACAATCATACTATGTTATTGAATTTCTTTTGTTAACTTGCTTACCTTGGTTTTTGATTCATAGGGTTAATTGCATGATCATGATTTTCCAATCTATAATCTTTTACCTAATATGGATATTACAATTTACAACTACATCGTTGAGTGAGCATGTAATAATCCAATTAAGTTAATTAAAGTTATCATCCTACGTATGAATCAAGTACGACATCTAAGTACATCCCTGTCCTAAACGCTAAGTTCAATTCTTTATTTTATAAAAGAATAAAAACTCAAACTTTGTTTATTCTCATGTTCTATCTCTTTATTCCCTCTCCCGAGATTAAAAGGTTGAAAATATATGTATTCTAAATGATGCAAATCCTTAAAATAATTAAAATAAGAATAAACAAACAACCAAATATGATAAATAAAAATTAATCGAAATTAATCAAAAATAATAGTACTCATATTCTTGGCTTTAACCCCAAAAGGACGATTTTTATCCACTAATATTCATAATCACCATCCAAATAATTGAATACATGATTTAAATAATTAAAAATTAAAAATAAAATTAAAATCTAATAAACCGTGTAGCTGGCTCCATAAATAATTCTCCAAACTGTGTGTGGCGTATAGAATAACGTGTCCACCTCTTGAATATATAAATTTTGTACAAAGTTTTGGATTGTTCTGTCCAGCT
This sequence comes from Capsicum baccatum var. pendulum, assembly GCA_030864225.1. Lineage (NCBI taxonomy): Eukaryota > Viridiplantae > Streptophyta > Magnoliopsida > Solanales > Solanaceae > Capsicum > Capsicum baccatum. The sequence goes on from CM061552.1 coordinate 142,862,324, forward strand.
GTCCTTTGACTACTACATAAATAATTAAATATGTGCTTATTATAATCCTTATAAGCTTATGACTCATCATGTGCTCCCAGGCTATTCCCCACTGGCCGTCCTCAATCTGTGTGCCATTTTGATTCAAATTGGACAAAGCCACTGCCCGCGTCGGTGCTTTAAAGTTGACCGTGCATAATTTTAGCAACGCGATACATCGCTAAATGCATTGGACATAGATGCGATGCGTTTCTTTCACGTCGTCTCACTGAAATTTGCATCAAAAAATCTGATTAAGTGTGAAATGTTCTATCCTTTATCTATATCTTTTGTAGTGTAATTTCAATAAATTTTGAACCTTTTTATCATCAACATATTATCGTATTTAGTTCACCAAGCCTCCTAAAATATCATACACCATATATTAAAGATCAAAACAACACAATATTCTCAATATCAAATCAAAACAAGAGCTAAGACAAGGCCAATTCGCAATGATCTTTTACTTATTTTTTCGACTCTTGACTTAATTAAATTAAACTTTGCATATTTAAAGTAAGTTTTTCCACATAAAATTACACCATTAAAATATTTGAAATAAATTAAATACATTAGAATCCACCAAGACCAATTAGACAAACATCTAGCTCAAGCTAGTAAAACTAGTTTTGTGGGTTGATCTCTAAATTACTCAATTAAGCACAAACTTGTTTGAAAAATACTTTGGACATTGTAAATGCACACTTTGATACTTTAATGCTTATTTATATCAATATGAACACGTTAAGCACACGAATTACTCTCAAAACAAGGAAAAATAAGCTAGAATGATGATACCAAAGTGTATAAAATCACCTCAGATCAGTATCAAGATTAGAGAATGCCCAAACCCCACCTCAATCTAGGATACAAATATATGTATATAGTGTGTCATATGCATACAGTCATAAAGATCAACCCTCAGTCCCACCATGACATTCGCCCCCACGACTTAGCTACACAACCCCTTTAAGACCATAGTAAAATAAGTTTCACATAACCCATCCATATAACTAAGGAATTATCCATTAAAGAACACCATATGTATAGTCATACCCATACTCTTTCAAATATATTATCTTCACTTTCTAATTCGCAATCTCTATAATATATTTACATATATTTTGCATTTTCTATCTTTATTTCTGATATTTGTTTGTTTTTTGGATCTTTAGGCATTTTACAATGGCCAACAAGGACTTTAAAATCGATGTTTATTAGTTTAATCATCCAACCAATGAAATAGTATAAGTACGTAAATTTATGTGACAAATAATATTCGAAGCCAATTGCACCAGAGGCTTGAGGGAACACAATTTACAAAACCTAATTCCAAACCAAAATCATTAAATTGGGATAATGCCTTGACCCCATTTCCAAATCCCATACCCATGCACCTAATTAGTTCAAAAACCATTCATAAAGCATGAATAATGTATATAAAATTATAGCAATCCAATTGAAATAACATTCATTCCAAAGTGCTCAACCATATCAAAATCCTTATTCAGATCCACATGAATAACCATTTACATACATGCTTTAAGTAAAACAAGTTTAAGAGAAAGAGAAATGTGCTATGAATTACAAAGAGAAATCAACCCTTGGACACTCTAATTGCCACTTCCTTGGGAAACCCTAGTGTTCTTGACTTAGGGATTTTAGAGAGAAAGAGAGAATTAATTTAATTGTTAAAGTGATAGAAATAACCCTCTTTGGGTGATTTATGGATGTGGGACCTAAGTGGGGAAGGAAGGAAATAACTCAAATTCCCCCACTTAAAAGTGTAGAAAAAGGTCACTCAGTTGTTACGGGTTATTTTACGACTCATGATGTTTGGCTATGAGTTGCCTCCACGACTCATAGTTTGAGAAATAGCTCAAAGACCCCTTATGAGGTGTCACTATGACGTGTAGTGTCCTTATCATGTTCAAGGCAGAAATATCAGGCACCTTTATTATTTTGGATATGAGGAACACTATATGACTTAGTTAGAGTCTCAACAACTCGTTGAGTCTAGTCGTACTTAGAATAGAAACCTTGGTCGAACATCACTTATCACCCTAAGATTGGGGTCCTATGACACGTATGGTAACCTTACGACTTGTAAGGTATGTCGTAGTTAGGGCAGTGAGTTCAAAAACTCAGGAATTTTCTAGGGCTAACAATCTGGGGTGTTTTAGATTATGACCCTATTCACCAGATAAAGTTGATATAGTGGAGACATGTGAAATTTTCTAATTATTTGTCAAGATCTCAGGATTCATTTGAAATCATGTATATGTAGACAAACATGTAACCACACCAAATTCAACGTTCCAAACCTAATGACGTAGTCAAAATTTCCATCCAAGGTTGTTTAGATGAAATATGGTTCCACAACTAATTTCAAATTTCTTAACTTTCCAATAATAGGTTGAAATGAGCCCCAGTGCCTTAAGACGCAAAGCAAAGGTATACCTAGATGAAAATCAACATTCTAGAGCTATTGGAATAGTCAAAATTTGAATTCAAGGTCATTTGACTAAAGTTTTTCCCAATGGCTATTTGGAACCAACTAAGACTTCAAAAGAGAAAAATGGATCTAAAAACCAAATGAACACTCGACAACCAAACTATCAGTTCCAACAAGTCATAAATAACTTGAGACAACTATCGAAAAGTTTTAATGGAAAAAAATAAGTAGAAATATGAAAAATGACATGCAACGTCATTACATTATATTTATAGGTTGTGTATCCCTAGCTTGTCCCTATTAAGTAAGACTTACAAATACCATTCTTTATTACTTTAGAGATTACTGACACAAAAATAGACCCTAAGATGGATATGATAAAAGAGCTAGCTGGAACAATAACCATCAAATTAAAAACACTTAAGCTTTGTTAGCTTCTTCTTGCAAATCCTATTGTTGGTTTTAGTCATATTGTTAGTGATATGGGTATTGTGTCAATTAAGGTGTTGTTTCGGTGTAAGAGTTGCTAATGATGTGCATGAAAAATTTTTGGACAATAACTTGATGATGATGATGGTCATAGAACATACTGGTGATCTTAGTGGTGGATATGGTGGATTCAGCTCTATCAATGGGTATACCACCTCTTTTGGTTCCTTTTATAGTTTCTATTTTGCATGTAAATGTCAATAATGTAAAGACATGCACTATGAAGTGATTAGTGCTCTTAATGTATTGACTACTACTATGAAAGAATTGACATCTAAGAGGGGTATCATTCCATCAAAGAGGAATAGAGATCCCTATACTCCCTAAGAGGTTAAGTAGATGAGAAAAGAAGTTTTTAAGGTTCTTTCAAGTATGAAAATAAGAAAATTTCAACTATTTTTTCCATGATGTTTGTACAGAGCATGTTGAGCTAAAGAAGGTCAATATTTACAAACTAGTAAATTCCAAAAAGAAGGTTGAGTTGGACAAGTCATCAAATAAAAAAGGCTAACAAAATATACTCCATGTATGAATTTGATTCTAATGATTTAAACACTATGATGCACATTATACATGGTAAGAGGACTAGGTAAGTTTTCTAGCCTTCAAAAACTTTCATATGTTTAATAGTTTTGTAATTCAAAAACTTATAGCACTTATCTTTTTATTTGTTATAATAGATGATACATTTATTGCACCATATTACCCATTTGTTGTATAACTTATGGCACATAGGTATTTTATTAACAAGTTCAGAGATAAGTTCAAGAACAAGTATCTCATTTTTTAAATTATATATGTAATTAGTTGCAATAGATTACCCATCTACTGCATAACTTGTAGTAGATGGGTAATCTGTTAACAAGCTTAGAGATAATTGTAATGGATGAGATATTTGTTGCATATTTTTTTATTATATATATTTATGTAAATTCTATTTTCATTTCAGTAATGTTGATGAAATTTTTCTTTTCATGCATGAGAGGTATGTAAAATACTTCGAGTACTATGATATAAAAGATAGAATCATACATCTCAACTTATATCATAACTTTCTATCGAGATACAATAAGTTGACTAAGGAAGAGACACCATAGGTGGAAAGCCGCTTGAGAAATTACTTACTAATTTTAAATGAGATGATGATATGCTTAATTACTATAGAGGTAAGAGACCCTGCCCAGGTGCCCTACCCTACATAAGTACTCAATGAATTTTGATTGTGATAAACCTTGACAAAATACACTTTGTGACTATCATCGAGGAGGGACTCATAAATATGTATGATGAAAATGATCTAGTCTTTCAAGAAGTAGCTTTATTTTGTTAAATTGAATGTGTCTTGGGGTTGTTTCCCAAGTTTCTAAAGCAAAGAGATATGTTTGATTACTTTCTAGATAAGTTGCTCAATGAACAATGGGATTTTAGTGGGAGAAAATTGAATCTTCCCCAAAATTAAACCGGTCATGCATTCACCGACATACTCATTTGCCTTCATGGAGTATTTAATAATTGAGACTAATATGATAACTTCGAACACTTTAATATGTGATAATTATGTCTCAAGGATGCAAGATGTATGAGCTTTTGGTGTAGTATGCAAGAGTTTGGAGCCCTAATTAAATAATTTTTAATTTATGATGGTATACATTTATATGTAATTGGTAGTTCTGACAACATAATTTTTGTATATTTTCATATTTTTATTGAATTATTTTATGTAATTTATGATGGCTTGGATTTATCTATTTATTTTTTTTGTTATGAATTTTATTATTTATGAACTAATTTCATAGATGTATAAAGTTAGAGCATTTTTTTGATAGACTTTACTATACTTTGCTGCAACAAATGCATATTGTTGAAAATATCAAGTAGTGATAGACACCCGTTGCAACAGATTACATATCTGTTCCAAGAGATGTCTATATTTTCTTGATTGTTTCCAACATACTTTATATCCAATCAAACATATATTCAATATTTTGCAACAAATGTATCTATGTTGCATATAATTAAATAGATACAAACATCTTTTACAATAGATACATCTTCTATTACAATAGATCTATTATTTTTTTGGTTATTTCCAACATATTCTTCATATATTCCCATAGATCTATAATAACTATCGTGCCCCGAGGCTACCCCCTAGTCGTAACACGGTGCTTGAAACCACAAGTGATTCCAAGCTAACCCATAAACTGATATACTACTTGAGCAAGATATTTTTTATGTATTAAGCAGCTAGTTTTCTTATGTGGAAGGATAAGAATAATGAAATCTAAATAAGTATGTAACTGATAAGTGTACAATCTGATAAATTTGAAGAGAGAAACTAAAATTACATGACTGACTCCGACTGACATCTATGAAGCCTCTACTATACTGACTATAGATAGCTTGGACATGCCTCTAGCTACCACTAGTAAATACATATGAATGATAATAAAAAAATAAAGTACATGATCAATATCTGACTAGAATCCCCGAAATAGGAGAACTCATCACCTTCTAGCTGGAAATTATAACCGTCTTCTCATGATGTGTGTGCTACAACTGATACCTACGTTATGAAATAATGCATCCACATAGACGTATATGTGGATTAGTACTTCTAGAATGTTTTGAGTAAGTGGGGGTGAATTCCATAAATAAAACTGATTTCATACGCAATCTTAAACATGCATGCTAAGTGTAAGTGGACTCGCCAAGAGACAAAAATAAACTGAAGGATGATATATCTTTAAACATGATTAACAAACTAAATCTGATAAGTTGGAGAGTTACTACACTTAGTTTCTTAAAACATTACTTTCATAGAATAAGTAGAACTGAAGCTAGAAAACAGTAAAATATGGATCCTATGTGAATACTGGATCTGAAACTACATGATGGAAACTGACATAACTTGAGGAACTGACTATACAAATATATTGAACATGAATACATAAACATACAAAACCAAACATAACATATATTAAGCTGATCCGATTAACTGAATGACTAATAGCTGAATATTAAAGAACTAATGCCAGAATACTCGATAATTGGTAGCTGGATACTGAGTAGCTAGTATTTTATTCTGATTAACTTATAACTATATACTGATTAACTGATAACTGAATACTGATCATGTAAAACTGAACTTTACTTATTCTGACTAACTTGACTTAAGATGTGGGGTACTATGTATATGAGATAAGGACTAACTGAACAACATGAGATTATTGAGCATGAATGTATGAAAACTGTTATATATGAGAATACAACACCAAGAATAAGCATATTTCTGAAATAATCTATAAATTGAAAGACTGAAATTTGATAACTGAATAACCTAGAATCTGTATGCTTGGTCAGGAAAACCTAAACTAAAAATACACTGAATACTGCACTAAGACTATAAGGGCTATCATGTAACCAACATAAACCATGTAAGCTATCATGGAGTTCAACGTCTGACCCATATTGTAGAGGGTTATTCAATTCTTGCCATCAGAGTAGAACCTGAACTGTAGTGATCACTAAACCAATGTCCTAAAGGACTAAATAGCCACCCTCTACTAGCAGGTGCTCTAATGAGATATATGTCAACCCCTAACTAGCTAGAAGACATCTTAAACCAAAGTTGGCTACTTAGATCTAGAACTCAGGGACTGCTACTAAAGGCCACATCTTCTATTAGCTGGTGATCCCCCATCCTCAGATTCGGTCGGTGCTTAATCATACTCCCAATTGAAAGACACTAAAATACTAACTGGTGCATGCACTAATAACTAATAACTAATAAGCTCAGGTCATGGTATTTTAAAAATAACAGTGCATATAGATTCTGAGGTAATTATTAACATAATGCTCAAAATGATCATAGTGTTCTGGATATAATATTAAAAATCATGGTCTGACTAACTCATTACTTGAAAATATAAATCATGTAAAAACACATAGGTATAGGGTATTCATAACCCACTAGCACTGAATGATCATTAAAATATGACATTTAAACTCAATCTGTAGTATTGAATCATGGTTCAACTCAAGACACAGGTGTTTCATCAAACATGGGTAAAACATGAATTTAAAACATGGGAATGTTGCTAAAAATCATGAGTTTAGGATCTATCATGGAATTAACTTAAATAAAGCATGGGAAACTTATATTCATAGCATCCAAAATTCAAAATCTTGCATGGGATCATACATGGGCTGAATTGAATTAAAACCACCATGAAAACATGAAGTCCAATCCTTCTTGAATCTATAAAATATCATAATGATAAAAACTTCACTCTTTAAATGAAAGAAAAAGGTTTTTGGGTTCTATGGGTGAAAGGGACCCATGAATAAATACCCCACATACCTTAAACTTTTAACTTGAAAGAGAAACACCAATATTGATGCTTTCTGAAAGGTTCTTGAACTTGGGGAACTTGAATTCTTGATTTCTTGGTGAGAAAGGAATTGAATTTGTGTTCTTAAGAAAAGGAAATGACGTTCTTGCAAGGAAAATTGGAGAAGAAGGTAAAAATTATGCCCTAACTAATTCCCAAGTCGTGTTATGGACGATTGGGTTTAGGGGTAAAAGACCCAATTGCTCCTCAGTCATTTAAATTCAAAATTAGCCGCACTAGGTTTACTGCGATGTGGTCTAATCGTGGTAGTTGAATTCCTTCGCTGTGAATCGGTGAACATGAGAATAGGACTATTGCCACAACGTAACCTTATTGCGGTAACTCTAAGTTTAGAAGCCTTAAATATGACTAAGTTCCTAAAAGTTGGTAAAACTTTTAGGCCTTAATCCCCTTATGCATACAACTGAAAGCTGAACCGATCTAAGAATAGTGTGGGGTATTACAATAACACATTTGTTTCAACTTATTTAATATATGTTAATAAATAATTAGGCCAATTGATCACTCAATTTGTGATACCACACTTAGGCTATCATCTATCATAATGAAATAACTAACTAATTCATCAAAAATACAAAGAAACTTATTAATTGATCACTATATATAGTTGAATAACATTACTTATTACTAAATATTTGAATGAGGCAATTCACAGTATAAGGACAGTCGATCACTCAATTTAGGATGTATAACTTAGTTGATCATGTATAAAAATGAAATCACTATATAATTCATCGAGAATGTAATGAATCATACTGACTGATCAGTATATATAGTTGAATAATATTTTTTATTACTAAATATAGTTAAATGAGGCAATTCATATCAATTATCCCAACAAATCATACAATTAGTATGCATACACTTAGTTTAACATCAATCACAATGAAATTACTATCTAAATAATCTAGAATGTAATGAAACTAATTATTGATCACTATATATAATAAAATTTTATTGTTTATTACAAGATATAGTTAAATGTAGCAATTCTGTTGGAAATGATCAAATAAATTACATATTTATTACAACAAATGAATAATTTATTAGAAATGATCAAAGAAATATGTACATCAATTGAAACAAATATAGTATATTGTAATAGGAGTTTAATAGGTTCAATCACTATGGAATTTATTACAGGTCTTATTGGAGAATTATTGAAGATAATCAAATATTTATGTGAAAATAGATTCATTCGATCACATCCTAACAACTTTTTGTTGATTTCAGCTCTCTGGAAGGTGAAAAAGTTGTAACAGCCTAAGATTACCCTCTAGTCATCACACGGTGCTTACGATCCCGAAGGATCACAAGTTAACCCATAGCTGATATATACTGTGACCACTGAATAATAATACAAAATTAATACAAAAAAATGAGATGAAATACCATAAGGTTCAAAACATCTTAAATACTGATAAAATAAAACATCTAAATCTGAAATACTGTTTGAAAATCTAGTCTAAAAAGCATCTAACTGAATCTGTCTGAAAGTGAAGTTGATGGAACAATCGCCCAACTAACTCCATCTACTAAAATACTGCTATGTCAAAGTACTGAAATAAAAATATATCCTCGATAGATAAGGACTCACTTCTAAATCTCCTACTGCTAGTTGAATCTGGCTAAGCCCAGTCAGGAACTTGAGCGTCCAAACCTATGATATGAAATATCATAGCATAGGAAAGTATGCGCCAGTATGTGGGAATGTACTGGAATGCTAGATGAGGTAAGGCTAAATGCAAGGGTTCATATGAATTATTAATAACTAACTAAATGATATAGAGTAACTGAATATAAGAGTACACGTATACTATAACTTAGCTTTTTTGAAGCTAAGTACCAAGTTCTGAATATTTTATAACTGATATCTGAAATTACTGATAACTGAATTACTGATACTGATTGACTCTGTCTAACAGTCCTGATTCTGTAGAGCTGAATTGAGTTTAAACTGAAGAATGAAAATGAAATTATAGAAGGTAATTATCTAATCGACATGCTTCTCTTTGAGTTGAATAGGGTACAACCGGTAACCCCAATTGGAAGGGTTCTAATACCATGCCACGGGTACTAACACTAGCTGTGAGTTAACCCTAACCAGTCGAAATATATTTTATCAACCCTCACTGACAAAAAAAACTCATGAGAGATATGTCAACCCTTATCTAGCAGAAAGTCATCTCACCCTACACTAGCTATGTAGTTCTGTAACTCAGGGAATTCTACTAAATGTCAAACCCTACACTAACAGGAATGACCACATCCCTGGGTTCGCTCGATGCTAAATTTTACTCCTAAATAGAAGACACTGAACTAATTATACTGAACTGGACTAGACTGATACAAAGTTTATTGAGTTTTCCTATATTCTGTGACTGACTGAGTTCTACTGAGTTCTATAATAGACTGAGAGTACTACTGATTGTGACATGAATAATACTATTCCATAACAGACACTGGCGCTAAATAAACAACTAAATTATTGGGTATTAATTACCTCCAGGACTTGATTGCATGAAAAGTAAAGCATCACATGATCTTGTAAAGCATAACAATGTATACATGTTCATATATCATCTATAGAGACATTTTATCAAACACTTGAAGAGAATAAACGTGTGCATATACTAATATGTCATGATTTCATCACTGTTCACATGGACATCATATCAAACACTTGGGGAGCACAACTTCATGCACATAATCATGGACAACAAATAAACATGAAACTACAATGCCCAACTTATAATTCCATGGGTTTAGCATGCAATACATATAATTCCCCATAAAATACTAATCTAATTTCACGAATAATATAATAATCAAGGATTAAAATCCAATTAACATCATAGGCACATTAATCACTTTGTAAATTCAATGGTTTATCAAGATAATCACATATTCATCACACATGCTATTCAATTTCATGAAACTTGCATTTAAATCATGGATTGTAACCCAACAACTATCATGAACATGAATTTGATCTAATTCAAAAATGGAATTGAAAAGGGATTCTTGGAATCTATGGGTGAAAGGAACCCATAGATGAACACCTAACATACCTTAGAAGAAGAGTTCTTGAAGGTTCTTAGAGAGATTCTTGAGAATTGACCTTGATTCTTGAACTAGGGATTTTGCCTCTTGAGAGAGAATGATTTAATCTGGGAGAAAACTGAATGAATAATGTTGTAACAAGGTTTATTAGGGTTGGATTTCGTGTTAAAGGCTGACTAGGGTTGTGGAAAAAGATTCAAATACCTATGGAATAATTTAAAAACTCAAAATTTAAAATTGGAAATTAACTAAAAAAATCCTGATCTGGGACCTTGGCACGACGCAGTGCTATCGCGCCGTATCACTGGAAAGTGTACAATTGGGAATTATACAATCAACATGACATGGTGGAATTGCATTACAACTTAGATGCAACCAGGAACTTCACCGCGATGCGGTGGGATCACATTGGTGTACTAGAAACTAACAAATGTGAAACTAAGTTATGGTACCTCACTGGAAACTAACAATTGGGAAAAAGGCTAGTGACACGACGTGGTGGTATTACGTTTTCTCACTGTAAAATTAAAAATGTCATTTGAACTGCCTCCGCGATGCACTAGAGTACTAGGTGGTACACTGTCTTATTAAAATGGCTCTAACTCTTTGATCGAGTGTCGGATTGGGGCAAATTTGGTATCGATGAAAACTTATTCAATTTCCCACACAATGAAAAGTCAAAATCTTAAAAATTACAAATGTATAAGAGAGTATTCAGCAATGTTGATTAAAGAGATCGACATATCTAGGCTTATGGTCCTTATGGTCTATGCTTATAAGAAGGAGAGATATTTTGAATGTTATGGCATTTCAACCTATTTTTTGCGTTAATTTTTGTATTATTATTCAATTCTCACAACAGATATCATCCATGGGTTAGCTTGTGGTCCTTCAGGGTTGTAAGCACCATGTGATGATTAGGGGGTAGTCTCAGGTCATTATAAACTTGGTATCTTTGCCGAAGGTTCAATAGATTCCAGGGAGTCTAAAAGTTGCATCTAGTAGAGTCTTGTGCATGGGTGTGCAGCGCGCCACACTTATGAACAAGAGGCTATGAGATGTTTTAGGAAAAGTTTCCCTTCTTTCAGTATTCATGTCGTGCGAGTGAGCATGAGCTAAAGTTAATATCTAAATCTAATCCATTTCTTCCTTTCATTTATAGAACATGCCTACCAAAAGGATTAATGAAAAAAGAACCAAAATCCAGTCAGCCCTTCAGCCCGTTTAGGCAGATCACCTGGACGAACATGTCTCTCACGCAGAATTTAGAGCTGCATTCACTACTTTAGCCAATTTAGTTGTAGCTTAGAATAAACATCCATCTACTGTTCTGGCTAACCCAGTGGCTAATACTGTTGCAACAAGGATTCTGGACTTCACCCGAATGAATTCTCCTTCTTTTACGGGATCTAAGTCAGAAGATGATTTACAAGAATTTCTTGATTAGGTTCAGAAAATTATAAATATCATGTGAGTGACTTCTAGTGAAAGTGCTGAGTTAACCTCCTATCAGCTACAAGATGTAGCCCATATATGGTTTAATCAGTGAAAGGTAGACAGGGGTATAGATGCAGAGCCCATAAAGTGGGAAGAGTTTTCTACTTCCTTCCTAGATAGATTCTTTCCCTTGGAGTTTAGAGAAGCTAAAGTGTTAGAGTTCATCAATCTCAGACAAGGCAGTATGAGCATAAAAGAGTATTCCCTAAAATTTACTCAATTATCCAGGTATGCTCCCCATGTGGTAGCAGCCAATAGGTTTAAAATGAGCAAGTTCATAACTAGGGTGTCAGATGGGGTGGTTAAGGAGTGCACTACTCCATATGCGAGACCGTACAGACTCCGATGGTTGAACAATTGTGGATATTTAAAGATAACTCATCAATTGGTAATTCAGTTTAAAGTTTGAAATTATGAGGATAAGGTACTTTGTGACATCATTCCTATGCATGCTTCCAATCTCTTGTTGGGTAAGCCATATAAATACGGTAGGTTAACCAAAAATGATGGCCGAACCAACTACTACTCCTTTAAGTTCAAGGGACGTAAGTACAGCCTCCAACCACTATCACCTTCACAAGTGTATGACGAACATCGATAGAAGAAGAGTTTGCATAGAAAGGGAAAGAAAGTGAAGGAACTCACGAGTAGAGGGGATGAACCCAAGAGTTGGAAGGGTAAGGGTGAAGAGTGAGTATCATCTTTGAAGGGTAGCTATTCGATGGAAATGTTGTCTCAAAAAGGCTACCTCTTCAAAGAGTATGATGATACTATTCCCATATTACTTTTGGCTCATGTTTTGAATGCTAACCCGTCCACTTCCTCTATCCCGTCTTCTATTTCTAATGTTTTGCAGGAATTTGATGATGTATTTCTTAGTGAATTGCCACAAGGACTTCCTCCACTTCGAGAAATTGAGAACCAAATTAACTTTATTCCAGGTTTATAATTGCTGAACAAGCTAGCTTATAAGAGCAACCCCACGGATACAAAGAAACTACAATGAAAAGTTGAGGACTCCCGAGCACGGTCCCGATATTGATTGTGCCAAAGAAGTATGGGATGTGGCGAATGTGCGTGGACTCCCGAGCCACAAATGAAATTACAGTAAGGTATCATCATCCTATTCATAGGTTAAATGACATGCTTGATAAACTAAATGGCTCTTGTGTGTTTTCTAAGGTTGATCTTAGGAGTAGATATCACCAAATCCGTGTGCAACCAGGTGATGAATGGAAGACCGCATTCAAAACCAAGTTTGGTCTATATGAGTGAATCATCATGCCATTCGGCCTCACAAATGCTGCTAGTACTTTTATGCGGTTAATGAATTATGTGATTAAGTCGTTTATTTGCAAGTTTGTGGTTTTGTACTTTGATGATGTTTTAGTTTATAGTAAGTCCCTTAATGAACATGTATTGCATCTAAGGTGTGTGTTTAATGTTCTTAGGAAAGAAAAGTTGTATCCTAATATTGAGAAATGATTCTTTTGTGTTCGTAAAGTTTTGGTTTTAGGATTTATTGTAAGATCGAGGGGAGTGGAGGTAGACTAATCCAAGGTAACTGCCATTAAAGATTGGCCAACCCCTAAAACTGTGGGTGAAGTTTGGAGTTTTCGTGGGTTGGAAAGTTTTTATAGGAGGTTCGTCAAAGGATTTAGTACCATTGCCGCACCCTTGACTAAAATTATCTGAAAGGACCCACCTTTAAAGTGGGGTGAAGAGCAATTTAAGGCCCTTTAGACCTTTAAAGATATGCTCATTTTGGCACCATCATTGCAATTGGCTAACTTTGACAAGATGTTAGAAATTGAATATGATTCTATCAAGGTAGTCATAGGTGCGTTTTGATGCAAGAATTGAAGCCTATAGCTTACTTTAGCGAAAATCTCAATGGAGCAACTCTAAACTACTCTACTTATGATTTGGAGTTATATGCCTTGGTTAGAGCATTAGGCAATTGGCAACACTATCTTTGTCCCAAGGAATTAATAATCCAAATGGATCATGAATCTTTGAAGCACCATCGAGCAGGAGACAAACTTAAAAAATGGCATGCCAAATAGATTGAATTTCTTGAAACTTTTCCCTATCTGATTCAATACAAAAAGGGTAAAGATAATATGGTAGCCGATGAGTTGTCTAGAAAGAATGTTCTTGTGTACACGTTGTTGTCCAAGATAATAGGGTTTGAGAGCCTCATGTCCTTATATCTCGAGGACCCTTACTTTGTTCCTATCTTTAAGGAATGTAAAGCCACGGGTTGGGAAAGGAGGCCCTCGAATCCAAGCTCTTATGCCATGTTTGATGGGTTCTTGTTTCGGGAAAGATGGTTGTGTGTACTTTCTAGCTCTTGGAGAGAGTTGTTTGTGAGAAAATCACACGATAGTGGTCTCATGGGTCACTTTGGAATTGATAAGACCCTCAGAATATTGGAGGAACAATTCTATTGGCCAAGGATGCGCAACGATGTTGCAAAAGTTTATGGCCGATGCATGATTGTAGGAGTGCTAAGTCTAGGATCCCTCCTCATGGGTTATACACCACGCTTCCCACTCCATTGCGACCCTAGTTTTATATTTCTATTAATTTTTTGTTGGGGCTTCCACGGACTCGAAGGGGTCGGGATAACATTTTTGTTGTTGTTGATCGCTTCTCCGAAATGGCATACTTTATTCCTTGCTCCAATAGTGAAGATATGGCTGGTGTAGCTACCTTGTTTATTGAAAATATTCCTAAGTTACACGGCATCTCAAGGACCATTGTAAGTGATAGGGACTCCAAGTTTCTTAGTTACTTTTGGAAGTCGATGTGGGGTAGGCTCGAAACCAAGCTATTGTTTTCTATGTCTTGCCACCCACAAACCAATGGAAAAATAGAAGTAGTGTATTAAACCTTGGGTTATATGCTATGTTCCATTGTTAAAGGTAAGTTGACATCTTGGAAGATCACCTACCTCTCATTGAATTTTCTTACAATTGGGTGATCCATTCAAGTACGGGCATTACGCCCTTTGAATGTGTCTACAGACTCAATCCCTTAACTTCCTTAGATCTAAATCCTTGTCGAAGTGATGTTGTTTTTATCTTAGAAGGAAACAAGAGGGCCAAATCTATGAAAATCTTGCATGATAAGGTGAGATTGTGGCTTGAGAAAAAGAAGCAAGAGGTGGCCAAGCATTTTAACAAAGGAAGAAGACATCTTATGCTTGATCCAGGAGATTGGTTGTGGATAAACCTAGGGAAAGACCAGTTTCCCAACCAAATAAAGGAAAATTTACTACCAAGAGGTGATATTCCATTTTAAGTTCTTGAAACAATAAACGACAATGCATACAAGATTGACTTGCCACCAGAATACCAAGTTCCTATAAATATGGAGAGGATGATATGGGTGTCATAGTCTCGACACCATTTACTATAAGCCAAACTTAGGAACTATAATGACTTCAAGGCGTATTTACGAAAACTGATGCTGTTGAGCTTTTTGCGAGCTCGCCCAAGGTAGTGTACATCTTGAAATGTGAGGGCCGGCCTTAGGTGCTTAAAATACACCCAAGGATACCCCAAAACACTCCACACCTGTCATCCCTTCATTAAGGGTAAAGGGGTACTTTTGCCAACCTTTTGTAATAGACTATTTAAAGTGTGTCCTTTAGTCTTGTTCCTTAGATAATTCTCAAAATCAATTGTAATATTGAACATCAATTTCCTCTCAATAAGAGAGTATACCACCAAACACTTGAACATCACAAGTGAAAGGTTCCACTTGTGTTGTGAAATGGCTAGAAACGTGAGTGTTTGAGTGAAATGAGTTCCTCTTGTGTTCCCGTAAGAATTTGTTTCTTGTTAATGTGATTATTAGAGGTTTAAAGTTTAATATACTTTTTAGTTGCTACATTTCGTATTCTCCTTATATCAAGTTACCTATCTTTTATCATTTTGTATTTGTGTTTAATTCTAGTGTCGTCTTGTTGACTTGTTATTGTGGGTTTAGGCGTGTTATTATAGATTGTTTGCAGACTATATCGGTGTTATAGGTACCATTTATTATCACACTGGGTGTCTTGAAAGCCATTCTATATGCCCACAAGGCATCATCCGGCTTCCTAGACCAATCTTGTCTACTTGCATTCACCGTTTTGGCAAGAACAACTTTTATCTCCTGATTTGAAATCTCTACTTTCCCACTAGTCTATGGATGATATGTAGTCGCCACCTTGTGTTGCTTAACCCCGTATTTTTCCAATGCAGCCAGAAATACTCGGTTGCCAAAATGTGATCCACCGTTGGTTATGATGGTACGTGGTACCCCAAAATGAGAGAAAATGTTCTTTTTAAGGAATGCAACCACTTTCTTTCCTTCATTACCGAAAACAGCCTCAATTAATTTAGACACATAATTGACAGAAACCAAGATGTATTTTAACCCATAAGAGCATACAAAGGCCCCATGAAATCAATACCCCAGACATTGAACAACTCCATTGCTATCATTTTTTTCATGGACATCTCATGGTGCTTTGAGATTGACCCTTGTCTCTAGCATTGGTCACATCTCCGCATGAACTCATATGTGTCTTTAGATAAAGTTGGACAATCATAACTGCTCTATTGCACTTTTCTTGCAGTATGGTCACCTGCATGGTGACCCCCGATCGGGGAAGCATGACAAGATTTCAGGATATTCAACATGTCCACCTCTGGGATACACCACCTGATAATGTTATCCGCACACCCTCAAAGTAAATACGGTTGATAAATCTCAACTTACACGTCAATTTAGTGCAAGGTGGTCATTGTCAGTATATTTGCCCAACTTTGGAGTCGGGGTCGAATCCACGAGGAATAATGTGAGTGATGATTAAACTAATTTAAAACTATAGCTACAAGTTACATTCAAATAAATGATACGAAAAGATAAAATGGGGGGGGGTTAATGATTGAACAAAAGTTATTAACACTTCAATTCACCTTAGAACTCAAAGCTTAAACTGCAATATTTCAAATCAATGATATAGAGAAACTAGAGTTGTGATCACTATGACTAGTAGTCCTCCATTGAATAATAGTTGTAGTATTGGATTCTCGTCACTTATGGGAAACACCAAATTATCAGTATCGATAGTTAATCTAAGTGTTTCTCAACCTACCTAGATGTTAAGTTCCCTAATTCTCTAAAACTTAGGAACCTTCTATTCACACTAATTTTATTTCGAGTTGATTAATCTTGTTACAACATTAATCATTAAATGGGAACTTAACCTTCTCAACATTTACTACCTTTAGTTTATTTCTCAGTTTGAGTAAATCAATATAAGGTGAGATCTATTGTTTGCAACCAACAAAAAATAATTAACATAAAAGAATTATCAAGATGTTCCCACAATCACTCGAACCCTAACCAACTATTAATACAATGCAGGAGTAATCATAGATCCCACAACCCTAGTTGTGGGTTTTTGTTACACATGAAAGAGAAACTGATAACAATAACTGAATTCAAAATTAAAAGTGATTAAACTTACAAAAGATGTAGTCAGAAATTGATTCTCTTCCAAAATTCAAAAAGAATATCCCACAACTAAATCAAAGATTTGAACATTGAAATCCAAGTTTAGAGACCAAAAAGAAGTAAAGTAGTTTTTGGAATAAGTTCAAGATGTTAAGCCCTAAATCTAGAGAGAAAACGAATTAATGTTGTCAAGTTCAAGATGAATGTCCGCCCCCTATAAAACCTAAAAACTTTCCCTTAAATACCAAGAGCTAAATTAGGAATCAAATCACAGCATACAACTTTTTTCTCACACAAGTGATGACAACATGTGGAAACTTATCAGAGGGTTGATGACTTATCAGACATGTCATCAGCTACTCTCTGTATTTGATATGTTGCTGTCTTCAGCTGATGACGAGTCTGACGGCTTATCAAAGATCTAATGACTTATCATGGAATGTCATCTCTACTTCAACTCAGCTTCTGAACACTACCTAAGGCTGACGATAATCCTGACGATTTATCAGGACTTTGATGACATATCAGACAATGTCTTCACTTCTTTATTTCAAATCCCATGTACTGTCTTAGGCTGACGGCATTCTCGATGGCTTATTAGAATTCTGATGACTTATCAGAGATGTTGTCATACTTCTGCCCCAACTTTCTCACACTGTCTACAGCTGATGATGACTTTGATAACTTATCACAAATTCAACGACTTTTCAGATAAGTCGTCAACTACACTTTCATGGCCACTTGTTCCAAATTCACCCCTTTTGCTCTTATTGTCTTTGATTTTCTTTCATCATGACTTTCCTGCATTATCAAAGAGAAAGCAATCAAAAACGACAAAAGTTGCTTAAGACTTTACAATTATTTCTAGTTAAAAGCGTCAAATGTGTTAGCATTAGCTTACACATTAACACCCTCAATTGAAAAACAATTGCTTGTCCTTAAGCAACTTAAACATAACTAAGAGGATACAAAGCACATTCGACAGTCAATCATCCATTTTAGCTCAAAACATATTTACCTTCTCCAAGGTCAATCATCTCAAACTCAACTATGTATAATACTGAAAAGCAACAATGCAACACAAAGGAATCAAACTATGGCATCAATTTATCAACAACAACCATGCATGTACCAATATAACACTACCTAAATAAGTTAGCAATTAGCAACATAACCAGTGTACCCTTACAACAAAGAAGTCCCTCTTCACTCATATGTGAACTCAAGCAAGTCAATGTGGGGACGTTCAAGAGATACCCACTCTCAGAAAGAAGTTCCAGTCAATGTATGCCAAATGCCATATGCTTGCCCTTATTTTCATTACCAAGGTTTTCAGACAGGTAAGCTAGGATCACTATAGGTCTTTTTTTTGGCTTGTAATGTAGGCTAAGGTCTGGTAAGATACTTGATGATATTTCAGGTGACTAAGCTTCCTTGGCACTACACTAACTTTTGGGGTCTCACTTATTTACCTTTACCTAATTCTCTCCTTTCTTAATCATACATACTCTGGATGGGTGCAGTCTTTTTGACAATCATTTATTTTTTTTCCACAACTTTTCCTTTCTTATTCTTTTTCAACTGCGCCTAGATTTTTATTGTTTTCTTTTATTCTACCTTTCTTCATACTCATTTTACATCATGCACCCCTATGGTAGCCACCCTCAACTTGGGTTGTTTACCTAAGTCAAAGTGTACAATGTCCAAGGAGGACCAAGGCCAAAATAGGTTCATTGTAATAAAAATGGGAAGGTGATAGGTATCATAAAAGAATAGGAATTTAGGCTCAAAAACGGGATCAAGGGATATTATTCACACAAGGAAGGTAATTTAGGCTAAAAGTAGACTAATCTCAAAATGGCCTATGATCCTTTTGTAACCCCTATCCTACAACCAAGGCTAGACTAACCGAGCAAGTTCTGAATTTAACATACAAAAGAAACTAAGTAATATCTCACACTCACATGGCACACAGGTACATTACAAGCTACTACCCATACGGTTCATGAAATTATTTAGCAATAGTTATCATGTCACTAGTACTAATTCCATAACAAGATGCACAGTGGTCACACATAAATGCATATCACACAGTTATAAAACAGACCATTGGAGAGGTGTTCAAAAATCAACAAAAATATGTCAACTGTCCTAGATACTTATTTGTCCCCCAGTTAACCACAACACAACACATCACAAAACAAACACAATATGTCTCAATATATCGGCTCTACTAGGAACAAGACTTTGGGGAAAAGAGGCACGACAACAAAAACCCTAAGAGGACATCAATACCCACAAGTAGCCCCACCCTCAACTGAAAATCATGCAATGTCCCCAACGCGTCAAACCAAAACAAGAGAGTTAGAATGCTTTGAATGATTGACCTCTATATCCATCTCCTCATCAATGATTGGCTTTATGTCTTGACGCATATCACATATGATATCAGACGTTTCTTTTCAGAGATCCATATTCATTAAAACATAGATTCAATGCCACTTTTTTCAGTGCTTTATTTTTCCTTTTATTGACCATAAGACCTATCAAACTCAAAATATGAACTAGAATTTGGGTAAGCGAATAGGGGGAGGGGGTATTTGGTAAATGACTCAAATGTCCATCTTGACTACCATATAAAAAACAATCATGCTCTCGGTAGGATGGAGATGGTGCACACATCTCTCTCCGGGAACCATATCTATAATATTGCCAAAAGTGAGGTCTATCATAATATGGACATGGATCATCAAGATAAGATTTTCAACCACCAAGATCATGTTGATTCCACGATGCCATAGTAATAAGTAAACTAAAATAAAAATCTACATAACACAAGAAATAAAAAAAAAATAAAAACAAATATTTACAAGTTAGAATTCAAGAAGGTAGGCTAAAATTCCAAACCAAATCAATACGCCAAATTATTCCTCAACAATGGCATCATTTTTTATAATGCTCAACTTACACGTTAATTTAGTGTAAGGCGATCATCGTCAATAAATTTATCCAACTTTGGAGTCGGGGTCGAATCCACGAGGAACAATGTGAGTGGTGATTAAACTAATTTAAAACTATAGCTATAAGTTAAATTCAAACAAATGATATAAAAAGATACAATGGGATTTTTTAGTGATTGAACAAAAGTTATTAATACTTCAATTCACCTTAGAACTCAACGCTTAAACAGTAATATTTCAAATCAATGATATAGAGAAACTGAAGTTGTGATCACTATGATTAGTAATCCTCCATTGAATAATAGTTGTAATATTGGATTCTCGTGACTTATGGGAAACACCAAATTATTAGAATCGACAGTTCATCTAAGTGTTTATCAACCTACCTAGATGTTGAGTTCTCTAATTCTCTTGAACTTAGGAACCTTCTATTCACACTAATTTTCTTTCTAGTTGATTAATCTTGTTACAACATTAATCATTAGATGGTAACTTAACCTTCCCAAATCCTTGTTGAAAATTCACTAACTTTAGTTTATTTCTCAGTTTGAGCAAATCAACATAAGGCGAGATCTATTGTTTGCAACCAAAAAAAAAATAATTAATACAAAAGAATTATCAAGATATTCCCACAATCACTCGAACCCTAACCAACTATTAAGACAATACAGGAGTAATCATAGATTCCACAACCCTAGTTGTGGATTTTAGTTCCACATGAAAGAAAAAGCGATAACAATAACTGAATTCATAATTCAAAGTGATTAAACTTTCAAAAGATGTAGTCAGAAATTGATTCTCTTCCCAAATTCAAGAAGAATATCCCACAACAAAAGCAAATAATTGAAAATTGAAATCCAAGTTTAGAGACCAAAGAGAAGTAAAGTAGTCTTTGGAATAAGTTGAAGATGTTAAGCCCTAAAACTAGAGAGAAAACAAATTAATGTCGTTAAGTTCAAGATGAATGTCCGCCCTCTATAAAACCTAAAACCTTTCCCTTAAATACCAGGATCTAAATTAGGAATTAAATCATAGCATACAATTTTTTTTCTTGCATAGGTGACAACAACATGTGATGACTTATCAGGGGGTTAACGGCTTAGCAGACATGTCTTCAAATCCTCTCTATATTTGATATGTTGCTATCTTTAATTGACGATGAGTCTGACGGCTTATCAAAGATCTGATGACTTATCATGGAATGTCGTCACTACTTTAACTCAGCTTCTGAACACTGCCTAAGGCTGATGGTAATCCTGACGATTTATCAGGACTTTGATGATATATCAGACAATGTCATCACTTCTTTACTTCAAATCCCACATACTGCCTTAGGTTGATGGCATTCTCAATGGCTTATCAGAATTGTGATGACTTATCAGAGATGTCATCACACTTCTGCTCTAACTTTCTCACACTGTCTACAGTTAACGATAACTCTGATAACTTATCACAAATTTGACGACTTATCAGACAAGTCGTCAACTACACTTTCATGGCCACTTGTTCCAAATTTACCTCTTTTGCTCTTATTGCCTTTGGTTTTCTTACATCCTAACTTTCCTGCATTATCAGAGAGAGAGCAATCAAAAATGACAAAAGTTGTTTAAGACTTTACAATTATTTCTAGTTAAAAGCGTCAAATGTGTTAGCATTAGCTCATACATCAACGGATCATCCCAAAAGTAGTGTGTAACATCATGGAGGAACTTCTTCTTTTGTTGATTCTCTGGGATAATTTCACTTACCACATAATTTGCAAAGTTCGCGTATCAAGGTACCCTTTCAAGAATAGCCGCCAGGATTTTCTCATTCAAAAATGTATCATCAATTTCAAGTTCATCCTTGACTGCTTGATCTTCCACATGTTTGGACAGATGATCTGCATTTGATTCTCACATCCTTTCTGATCTTTTACTTCAAATTTAAACTCTTGAAGAAGCAGGACCCATCTGATTAGCCTTAGCTTAGCATCATTCTTTTCTATTAAAAACCTTAAAGAGGCATAGTCTGTATGCACTACCACCATGGTTCCCAATAAATAAGCATGGAATTTCTCAAATGTATAGACCACTGCGAGAAGTTCCTGCTCAGTCACAATGTAATTTGTTTTAGCCCCATTCAATGCCTTGCTTGCTTAGTAAATGAGATGAAACAAATTATTTTCTTTTGGCCAAGAACAGCCCCCAAGAGCCACTTCGCTTGCATCACACATGATTTCAAATAACATCGACCAATCTGGTGCAACAATGATTGAGGAAGCAACTAATTTCTCCTTAAGGTATTCAAATGCCTTCTTGCAATCATCATCAAATGTGAACTTGAACTACTTCTCCAAAATCTTGCAAAGTGTGTTTGTAATTTTGGAGAAGTCTTTTATAAATCAACGATAGAACCCCATATGACCAAGGAAACTATGAACTCCCATTACTAAATTAGGAGGAGGGAGTTTCTCAATAACCTCGAACTTTGCCCAGTTGACTTCAATTCCCTTTGCTAAAATTTTGTGTCCAAGAACAATGCCCTCCTTCACCATGAAGTGGCACTTTTCCCAATTCAGTACAAGGTTAAACTCCTCGCATCTTTGCAATGATCTGCTCAGATTTACCAGACATAGCTCAAAAGAACCACCTACCACTGAAAAGTCATCCATAAATACCTCCAAAGTGCCCTCCATCATGTCAGAGAATATAGACACCATGAACTATTGGAAGGTGACGGGTGCATTACACAAACCAAACAACATCCACTTGAAAGTAAAAGTTTCATACGGGCAAGTGAATGTCATATTTTCATGATTCTCTAGGGCGATAGAAATCTGGTTGTAGCCTGAATACCCATCTTAGAAAAAATACCAACCACTTCTCACCAACCAATCAAGTATTTAATCCATAAAAGGCATTAGGAAGTGGTCCTTCAAAGTTTATGAGTTGAGTTTATAATAGTCTATGCAAACTCTCCATCCAGTCATAAACTTGAGTGGAATCAACTCATCGTTCTCATTTGCCACTACGGTCATGCCCCCTATCTTAGGTATGCATTGGATGGGGATTTCCCACTTGCTATAAGATATGGGGTATACAACTCCTGCATTAAGCCAATTAATGATCTCTTTCTTAACTACTTCTTACATCAGTGGGTTAAGGTGACGTTGGTGCTCAATGGTTAGTGTGTAATCTTTCTCAAGATGAATCTTGTGAGTGTAAATACCCGAAGAAATACTAATAATATCGTCAATAGTTCAACCTATAGCCCTTTTTATCTCCTAAGCATGGAGATAAGTGCATCAACCTAGTGCTCACTCAGATCTTCTACAATAATCATAGGTAAAGTGTTCTGATTGCCTAGTAACACATACCATATATGGACCGACAACTCCTTTAACTCCAACACCGGTGGCTCTTCAATAGATGGTTTAGCCAGGGGCATTGGGCAATTTTTAAGATCTAAATCACGCTTCTTGGGAGCATAAATATGATTTTATTCCCATCAGGGAACACACTATCTCCTTGTATTCCTCAATACCTTTGCAATCAAAATTCATCAAGACTGCAACCAGAGTTTAAATAACAAATTTCTCCTCGATTGTCACCTCTTTCTCATCTTTATAATAAACATCAATGATGGAGAATAAACTCATCTCCTTGTGTTGCTTCGTAGAAGGGCAATATCAAACCAAACTACCTCATTATTAAGTCTGAATAGTAGCTTATTAGCCTACAGATCAATAAGCATGCTCCCAATTGTGAGGAAAGGTCTACCCAAGATTATGGGTACCTCAAAATCCACCTCGCAATCCAAAATGATGAAATCACCAGGAAATATAAAACTGCCCATGTTTACTAGTACATCATACAATATGCCCACTGGCCACTTCACTGGCCTATCTGCCATCACTAGTTGCATGTTTTTGGGTGTAGGATCCCCCAAACCCAACTTCTTATAAATAGCAAGTGGCATCAAGTTAATACTTGCTTCCAGATCACATAATGCCTTAGTAAAATGAAGAGACCCAATAGTACAGGGGATGGTGAACGCTCCTGGGTCTGCTTTTTTTTGTACCAAGGATCTTGTAAAAATGGCACCATAATGTCGAAGGTTATCCACCAGTTCATAGCTAACTGTTCTCTTCTTCGTCACAAGGTCCTTCATAAATTTAGCGTATCTGGACATCTACTCTAGTGCCTCCACTAAAGTCACATTCACCGTTAGCTACTTCAACAGTGCTATGAATTTGCTAAACTTTGTGTTATCCACCTTCTTTTTCAATCGATGGAGGAAGGGAGACAGTGGTTTTGGGAGAGTAGTAACCACTGCTTCCTTCTTCTTTCCCTTTTCTTTTTCTAACTTATCAGTTTGTTGATGGTTATATGGAATCTAATTACTATCCAGCTTCTCATACTCCACTGGCTGGTTTTTTTCATCTTCTACATCTTCTTCAATCACATCATCAATTATAGCTTTTCCCACAAAAGGGTCTGGTAATATCTTACCACTCCGAGTGGTAACTACCATGCGAGCACCATCATTTCAAGGATTTTGCACTGTATCACTCATCAATTTACTGCTTTTTCTTTGAGTAAATACTGCTAAGAGTTGGTTCATTTGCTGCTCTAACTATTTGATAGAAGTTGAATGCGAGTTAACTAGCTTACTCATGGAGGATAAGTCACTCTCATTATCGTTACACCAACATTGTTCGCTTCAACCCCTTTTAATAGCTTATCCATCATGTCCTCCATGAACATCTTACCTAAATGGGTAGCAGCATTATCATGACTTCCAAGAGGTACATATAGTCCACTCCTGTTATTCTTATTCTTTTAGCTCCCTTGATCCCTATTTTTGTAACTAGCTTTATTGTAATAGTTCTAACCTTGATTCCCTTGTGTATTTCCTCAAAAATCCCCCTGATTATTTAGATAGTTTGCCTCCTTCTCAGAATTAGATTCAGATCTACTTTGCAACCCAATAGTTTTTAGTTTCTCAATTTTTCTAGATAACAAATATTTAGTAAGAAGATCCATCTAGGTTTTCATGTGTGCCATATCTTGGTTGCACTCCTCTTTCTGGCGTTGCTCTACATACATACCACTAGACATAGTAGGTCTTGCTACCACAGAATCCCTGGTATGCCAAGCTCTACCCGTCGTAGTTAATTTTTCCAACATATCCACAGCTTTGGTGAAAGTAAGCTCCATGAATTCTCCCCCTGCAACATTGTCTGCAGTTGGTTTGGTTATGGGGTTTAAAGCTCTATAGAATATCTTCATCAAATGTCCATCGATCATCTTGTGGTTGGGGAACTATGTCAGTTTCTTCTTGAATCGCATCCAAGTCTCATGTAGTGCCTCATTCAGTAATTGTCTGAGGTTAATAATCTCGTCTCTCAACTGTAACATCCTGGAGGGTGGAAAGAACCTTTCTAGGAAAGATCCTTTCAATTACATCTAGTTTATTATAGAATCGGGAGCCAATTCATTCAACCATATTATTGCTTCACCAGATAGAGACAACGGGTATAAACGAAGATGGATTGCATTCTGTCAAACCCCAAGGTTGTCAAAGGATTTGCAAATATTGATGAAGTCCACCAAGTGCATATTCGGATCATCCCCTGTAAGTCCCCCAAACAACCCTTTGAGATTAAGAAGTTGTATCATGGTACTTGTTATGTTGATCTTTACCCCAGGTGCCAATTGTGGTGGAATAATTGCTCCGGGGGCACCAGCCTCATCCAAGTCATGTCATCTTCTTTATTAAGTGCAAACTATATAGCAGGTTGGCGGTTTGCTCTTGCTCTAGCTGCTCGATTTCTATTCACTAGTGCAGCTACATTCTCAGCCTGCCTCTTGTTTGCTGGGTTAATGTAACGCCCCAAAATCTAGTTTCTGGAAAGCCACACGGTGCTCCAAACTATAAGTTCTGAGCTAACCCTGCCTGCCTTCTACTAAATCTAAACCTTAAAATAGGGGAAACGAATATAAAATCATAATAAATATGGAAAAACTATCTGAATTATCTAAATATACTAATCTCATCGGTCTAACAAGGCAAATACAAAAAATCCAAATACTGCAACTAAAATATAAAAATAAATCTAATAGTCCGACAAGCCTCTACTGACTGAAACTAGAGAGTCACTGAGATAGGCCCAGCTAACTCAAACTGTCTGAAATCAATACTGAATCTGTTACGAATAAATTGGAAACCTAAATAGCTAAGTACCCGAACTATGATGACTCACCAACTATAGAGATATAGAAGAGATGCTCAAAAATCACTCACACTGCTAAGACTGAGCATATGGTGGTGAATGCAATAAGTAAGCAATATCATCACAATTTATTAAATCATGCATGCTAAACGTAAATGAATCACAAAGAATGTAATAATATGAAATCAGAAGATCATAAATCATGAACAATAAAGCATATATTATAAAACTTGTGAGCCATTACACTTAGTTCTGAAATCTGTATTCTATTCTTATTCTCAAATCATGTAGGCTAAGTGAAATCTATAAGTCTGTATCGAAGGCTTATCTAAAGCAATATTTTAAACTCAAGAACTTAAAAGTTATAGAGAATTTAGAAATTTGAAAACCTATTCTGCATAGGAGATTCTTCTAACCGACATAGAATCTGTTTCCAGAAAGTATAACCTATCTAAGTGATCACATATCTATCATCCATATAAAAGTGAGAACAATCTAAATCCTATGTTGGCTTATAGTTCTGGTGTATGAAACCATAGTAACGTACCCAACTCGGTGCTAAATACTACTGCCACTAAATCTCTATGCTCATTCTAATGGAAATCCACTTTAAAATAGTATAATGGTTATAATGAAAACCAACAGTATATCTGTTAAGCTAAATCTATAATCAGAATCTGTAAAGTGGATTTCATAGCTATTCTAAGACCAAAAGGTCAAATCTTTATCAATAATTTGAAAAGGAATCTACTCATAGGGTTCTTATAGCACAACCAATCTTGAAATAGAAATATTCAATTAGGGCTTAATGTCCCATGCATCAAACTCATGTTAAAACATCATAATGTTCATGCTTGGTAATGTAACCATTTATAAATCAACTTAAAATCTGGAAATTTCTTTAATATGCATGGAAATATGAACATAATCATGTAATTCGACTACTAAATCACTGAAAATTTCATAAGCTTGTAAATACAATAATGGTTATAAATCCTAACTTGAATTCCATGTGAAATCATATAGTATTCAATAAATTTGTAATTAAAATAAGTTTTTGGGTTCAAGGATGAAAGGATTATCCTTGCTAAAGAGTCTTAGATGAAAAGCTTGAATCTTGGACTCCTATTTGTGTCTTTGGAGATGATTTCTTAGAGTTCTTGAATTGGAAATCCTTAATCTAGAATTGATTTGGAAAATTAAAGAAGAAATTGGGTTTTATTGGAGAGAAAGTTTTAGATTTAGGGTTTTCTTTTGAAGAGAATTGATGAAACAAGTATAAAGTGCTTTGAAATATGCTTAATGATGTGTTTTACATGAACTGGGGCCTTGGGGATTGACCAAAATACCCCTATTAAACTTTAAATCGGAACTGAAAAAATAACCCAAAATGCTGATTTTCTTGTCCACCGCAATGCGCCACTATCATGATGTCTCATTGGAAAAGGACGAGTGGGAACTAGGCATTCACCGAGATGCACCACAATTGTGGTGCCCCTTTGGATTGCCATTTTGGCCACTGGCGCAATGCGCCAATATCGTGTAGGCTCACTGGAAATTGCCAAATGTGAAATGGCACTAATCGACGATACGCCATGATCATGGAGTCTCACTGGAATTTGACAATTGTGAGTTTACACTTCTCCGCGATGAGCTACGGGCCCAAATCACGGTGTTTTACAAGTGAATTTTAAAATAGTCATAACTTCTTACTCAACTATTAGATTTAGGCAAATCTTATATCATTCGAAAGCTTATTCAATTTCCTACATATTGGAGGGTCTAAATTTGGAAAATTCTACATGTATGAAATTCATTATCTCTTGAAGCTAACGCTTGACATTCTAGACGTCCAATTGAGTTGAGTGAAGTACGAAATATTACAATATCTCTCCCTTGGAAAAATTCATCCTCTAATGTTGCTAGTTATACTGAGAATACTGAGGAATCTGAGGATATATGATAGCATACACAATTGAAATAAATTATGAAACTGAATCTAAATCATTTTGAGCTTCTGAGCTTATTCTGTGAGTGCATGAACTTACATTAGGACAACTATATAGCTGACTCTGTGATTAGAAAAGAATTGAATTAAGGAAGATTATTACCTTCAACTGAATCTAAATTTGTGCAGAAGAGGTGAGGGTACTTGGCTCACATATCTGCTTCTGCTTCCCAAGTGGCGCCCTCAACTGACTAATTCTGCCAACGAACTTTGACCAAGGGAACCTCTTTGCTCCTACAAATATGATGATCTAAAATCTCAATTGAAATCTCTTTGTATGAAAGGATATTTTGAATACCTAAGCTTTCTAAAGGAACTACAATAGTGGAGTCACCGATGCATTTCTTAAGCATAGAGACATGGAATACAGGGTGAACTGACGACAAGTCTGTGGGCAACTCAAGCTCATAAGCCACTTTCCTAACACGACTTACAATTCTATAAGGGCCAACACACCGGGGACTAAGCTTCGCCTTTTTGCCAAATCTCTTCAACCCTTTCAGGGGTGAAATCTTCAGATACACTAAATCACCAACCCCAAACTCGAGGTCCCTTCTTCTTACATATGTATATGATTTCTGATGACTTTGGGCAGTTTTCAATCTTTCTCAAACCAACTTAACTTTTTCTATAGCTTCAAACACTGCGTCAAGACCAAGCAAAGTGTCCTCACCCACTTCAAACTAACCTATGGGTGATATACACTCCTTTCATAAAGAGCCTCAAATGAGTCCATCTGTATGCTAGAATGCTAACTGTTATTATAAGCGAACTCAATCAATGGAAATTGCATATCCCAACTACCTTTAAAATCAAGAGCATATACCGTCAACATATCTTTTAGAGTTTAGATAGTCCTCTCTCCTTGACCATCTGTCTGAAGGTGGAAAGCTGAACTAAGATGGACTTAGGTACTAAGACCCTTCTGAAAAGCTCTTCAAAACTGGGAAGTGAACTGAGTACCCCTATCTGAAACGATAGACTATGGAACTCCATGTAGTTTGACTAACTCTCTGATGTATAACTTAGCATAATCCTCAATTGATAGGACGTATGAGCTGGCAAGAAATGTGCTAACTTAGTCAATCTCTACAATAACCTAAATCGAATCATCCTGGAGATGCAAAAGGGTAAAACAGTCACAAAATCCATATTCATCTCTTCCCATTTCCAAGTAGGGATACCAAACTCTTTCAATGAACCACTAGGTCTTTGGTGATATAAAATAACCTGTTGACAAGTTACATACTTGGCTACGAACTCTGCTATATCTTTCTTTATACCACTCCACTAATAGATTTCACGCATGTCATGGTACATCTTGGTGGATCCTGGATGAATGCAATAACGCAAACCATGTACTTCCACCATAATCCGCTTTATCAAATCATCAACATATGGAACAGACAATCTGCTCTGGTATCTCAAGACACCATCTTCCCCTTGGGAGAAAACCTTTACCTTTTGGTCTTTAACTGACTCTTTCAATTTTACCAAACTAGAATCCTTGTCTTGCTTCTCCTTTACTTCCGAGACTATGAAGATTCAGAATTACTCTGAACCTATACATTCCCTTAAGCCGAATCGACCAATCTAACACCCAATCTAGACTAATGGTGAACTTACCAATCTAACTCTTTCTTATCATTCTCCATATGAGCAACTCTGCCCATTGACAACCTACTAAGGGTGTCTACCACTACATTGACCTTGCCTGAATGATACAATACACTCATATCATAATCTTTCAATAATTATAACTATCTCCTCTACCGGAGATTCAAATCTCTCCGAGTAAACATATAATGCAAGCTTTTGTGGTCCGTGAACACATTAATATGCACACCATACAAATAGTGCCTCTAGATTTTTAAGGCAAATACTACCGCAGCTAGCTCAAGATCATGGGTAGGGTAGTTCATTTCATGAGGCTTCAACTATCTAGAGGCATAGGCTATGACCTTACCTCTCTGTATCAAAACACAACTCAAACCAACTCTAGAAGCATCACAACAAATAATGAATCCATCCATATCATCAGGTAGCGCTAAGACTGGGGCTGTAGTGAGTTGAGTCTTTAACACCTGAAAATTCTTCTCCCAGGAATTTGACCACAAGAACATAACTTTATTTTGGGTCAATATAGAAATAGGAGATGCTATGGATGAGAAACCCTCAACAAAACATCTGTAATAACTAGCTAGACCCAAGAAACTCCTAATGTCTGACGAAGAAATAAGTCTAGGCCAATTCCTTACGACTTCTATCTTTTGGAGATCAACTCTAATACCATTAGTGGAAATAATATGACCAAGAAAGGCTACTGATCTTAGCCAAAATTCACACTTGCGGAATTTGGCAAACAATTGATGATCTCTAAGAGTTTGCAAGAAAATTCTAAGATGATCTACATGGTCATCCTTACTGCGAGAGTACACAAAGATATCATCTATGAATACTATAACAAACATGTCTAGATACTATTTAAACACTTGGTCAATGAGGTCCATGAAAGTTGTTGGAGCATTGGTTAGCCTGAAAAACATGACTAGAAACTCAAAATGACCATAACGGGTTCTGAAAGCAGTCTTTGGAATATCACATTCCCTTACTTTAAGCTGATGATAGACGGATCTAAGGTCTATCTTTGAGAAATAACATGCACCTTGGAGTTGATTAAACAGGTCATCAATTCTAGGAAGAGGGTATTTATTCTTGATTGTAACCTTATTTAGCTGATGATAGTCAATATACATTCGTAAAGAAACATCTTTCTTTTGCACAAATAGGATGGGAGTGCCCCATGGAGAAATATTAGGCCTTATAAAGCCTTTATCTAAAAGATCTTTGAATTGATCTTACAACTCCTTAAGCTCTGCGGAAGCCATACGATATGGAGGGATAAAAATAGGCTGATTATCTAGGAGAAGGTCAATATCAAATTCTATTTCCCTATCGGGAGGTACTCTTGGCAAATTTTTGGGAAAGGCATCAAGAAACTCACAGACTATATTAACTAAATGAATTATTGGAGTCTTAGATGTAGTGTCTTCAACTCGAACAAGATGGTAGATATACCCTTTGGAAATCAAATTTCTGGCCTTTAGATAAGATATGAAATGACTTTTGGGAGACACTAAATTATCTGACCACTCAAAGAATGGCTTATCTGGAAACTGAAACTTCACCACTTGGGTGCGACAATCTATAGATGTATAATAATAATATAGCCAATCCATACTAAGAATAATATCAAAGTTAACCATATCTAACTCTATTAGGTATACTAACATAACTTTATGAAGGATAGTGATAGGATACTTTTTATAAATCTATTTGGCAACAACTGACTCACCTACTGGGGTAGAAATAAAAAAAGGCTCAGGGATCTTTTCAGAACTCATTTCAAAATTTACTACAACTAATGGGGTCACATAAGATATACTCGACCCAAGGTCTAACAACACATAAACATCAAAATAAAAGACACGAAGCATACCAGTAACAATATCTGGTGAATCCTCCTGCTCCCGGTGGGATGGTAAAGCATAGAATCGATTCTGGAACAGACGCCACAGGTACTGGATGATACACCTTGAGGAGGGATGGGAGACCTAGAGGGGCTGGTGCACTATTAGCCTGAGTCTGAGGATGAACATCTCTATTTCCCTGTCTTGTATGCGGGCACTCTTTAACCCCGTGATCCATCTGGCCACAACCATAAAAACCTTTCTAACTCCATAAACAGCCACTCATATTATTCTTAACACACTTAGCACATGGGGGTAATTGGGTTTCCCATTTATACTATTCTGAGATCTAGACTTCAATGACCTACCCTACTGCTCCTGTCTGTTCCTGGGTGTAGGAGCACTAGCTGAAGATGGTGCAGGTATAGATGAACAATTTTGAAATTGGAAACGATTCCCTCCATTAGATCTAAACTAACCATACTCAAACTACCCTATTCTAGCCTTCTTATTTACTCTCTCTCTTTCCTTCAACTTCTCTACCTTAATCTACTGAGCATGCATCATCAATCTAGAAAGATCCATGTCTTTAATAAGCATAGCATGCCTACACTCCTTAACTACCAACCCAAACGCACTGGTCACAAACTTACTCATGCTTGACCTAGGGCCAGACATCTGATCAGGGGCATACTTGGACAACTGGTTAAATTTGAGGCAATACTCTTTCACTATCATTGAGCCCTACCTCAGGTTTATAAACTCTTCTATCTTGGATTTCCTCATCTCACGTGGGAAGAACTTGTCTAAGAACGCATGCTAAAATAGCTGCCAAGTCATGGGAGCTGCATTCTCCCATTTACTTTTCTTCCACATTACTACCCAATCATATGCAACATCCTTCAACTTATAGGATGTGAATTCTACACTTTCCTCTTCAGAAACTTGCATAATTCGAGTGATCTTCTTCACCTTATCTAGATAAAACTGTGGTTCCTCACCTACTTTTGACCTAAAGAAATCTGGTGGATTAATTCTTATTAAATCTCAAATTTTGGTTGCGGCTAAGTTCCCATCTTGCTGAAGTGGTACTATAGCCTTTTGATTGCCCTGAACATTAGCTGTCACAGCTTGGGCTAGCACCTAAAAGGTATCTCGAAACTCTATATATGACACATTCTCATTCAAAAGATCTGTGGGCTGAGCTGGCAGGTTATCATTTTTGCGTGCGTTATCTTGATGATGAGGCATTTTCAGTCACGTGAAAGAACGATTTAGAATCAGATAGAGATACTGAATGAATATATATCATTAAAGAAAAGATGATTTCCTAAAATGCCCCATAGTCTTTTGCTCATAGATGTGGCGCACTTCAAACCAATGATCAAGACTCAAAGTAACGTGACTTGTTTGATACCCTAGGACTCTCTAAGCCATTGTCTCTGATACCAAGTTTGTAATCCCTCAAAATTTAGTTCCCGAGATGCCACACATTGCTTCGAACTAAAAGTAGTCCTGAGCTAACCCTGACTGTCTTCTACTAAATTTGAATCTCAAAATAGAGGGATACAACTATAAAAGCATAATAAATGTGGAAAAATTATTAGAATTATCTGAGTATATAGAAAATACTAATCTCATCAGACTGACAAGGCAAATACAGAAAATCTGAATACTACAACTAAAATCTAAAACTTTATCTAATAGTCCGACAAACCTCTACTGGCTGAATCTTGAGAGTCACTAGGATCGGCACCAACTTACTCAAACTGTCTGAAATGAATACTGAATCAACTACTAATAAACTAGAAATCTGAATAGTTATGTCCCCAAACTATGCGAACTCACCAACTACAAAGATGTAAACGAGATGGTCAAAAATCACTCACGCTGTTGAGACAAAGCACTTGAACCTATATTATGAGACAATGTAGCACATAGACGTATGTGTGGATTAGTACTTTGGGAATGTACTGAGCACATGGGGTGAATAAAATAACTAAGCAACATCATCACAATTTATAAAATCATGCATTCTAAAGGTTAATGACTCACAAAGGCTAGAGTAAGCTGAAAACTGAAGATCATAAATCATGAACAATAAAGCATATAGTGTAAAACTTGTAAGACATTACACTTAGTTCTGAAACCTGTATTCTGTTCTTATTCTCAAATTATGCAGGCCAAGTTAAATCTGTAAGTCTGTTTCTGAAGGCTTATCTAAAGCAATATTTTAAACTCAAGAACTTTAAAGCTGTAGAGAAAATACTTTATCTTAAGGGTTTAGAAATCTGAAAACTTATTCTACATGAGAGATTCTTCTAACCGACATGAACCATGTGAGCATTCATGGAGTCCAACGTTCTTGTCCCGTAAGGAGGAATCCTCATATTGGGGAGATGCGTCATACTTTTGCCTGAGAGTATAACCTATCTAAGTAATCACATATCTATCATCCACATAGAAGTTGGAACAATCTAAATCCTACGTTGGCATGTAGTTTTGGTGTATGAAACTATAGTAATGTACCCAAATCGGTGCTAAATACTACTCCCACTAAATCTCTATGCTCATTCTGATGGAAATCCACTTTAAAATAGTATAATGGTTTATAATAAAAACCAATAGTATATCTGTAACGCTAAATCTGTAATCCAAATCTATAAACTAGATTTCATAGCTACGTAACACCAAAAGGTCAAATCTTTATCAATAATTTGAAAAGGAATCTACTCATAGGGTGCTTATAGCACAACAAATCTTGAAATAACAATCTTTAATTAGGGCTTAATGTTCCATGCATCAAACTCATGTTAAAACATCATAATATTCATTGTTGGTAATGTAACCATTTATAAATCAACTCAAAATATGGAAATTTCTGTAATATGCATGGAAATATGAACATAATCATGTAATTCAACTTCTAAATCACTAGAAATTTCATAAGCTTGTAAATAACAATAGTGGGTATAAACCCTAATTTAAATTTCATGGGAAATCATATAATATTCAATAAACTTATAATTAAAATAAGATTTTAGGCACAAGGATGAAACGATTATCCGTGCTGAAAACACCACATACCTTAATCGATGATCTTGGACGAAAAGTTTGAATTTTGGACTCCTATTATGTCTTTGGAGATGATTTCTTAGAGTTTTCATATTGGAAATCCTTAATCTAGAATTGCTTTGGAGAATTAATAGAGAAAATGAGTTTTCTTGGAGAGAAAGTTTGAGCTTTAGGGTTTTCTTTTGAGAGAGAATTGATGAAACAAGCATAAAGTGCTTTGAAATGTGCTTAATAATGTGTTTTATATGAACTGGGGCCTTGGGGATTGACCAAAATGTCCCTATTAAACTTTAAATTAGAACTGGAAAAATGACCAAAAATCTCGATTTGCTAGGACACCGCGACACACCACTATCACGGTGGCTCACTTGAAATGGACGAGTGGGAACTGGGTGTTCACCACGAAGTGCCATAATCACGGTGCCCATTTTGATTGCCATTTTGGCCATTGGTGCAACATGCCAATATCGCATAGGCTCACTAGAAGTTGCCAAATGTGAAATGGGACTCCACTATGACACGCCATGATCGTGGAGTCTCATTGGAATTTGACAATTGTGATTTTACACTTCTTCGTGATGTGCTATGGGCCCAAATCACGGTGTTTTTTGACTGAAACTTAAGATAGTCATAACTTCTTACTCGGTTATCAGATTTAGGAAAATCTTATATTATTGGAAAGCTAATTCAATTTTCTACACATTGGATGGTCTAAATCTAGAAATTCTACATGTATGAAAAGTTATTCTATCTTGAAGCTAACACTTAATATTCTAGGCATCAAATTATGTTAAGAAAAGTATGGGGTATTACAGTTGATCAGATCATCATCCCCCGAGTCTTCCTCATCAATATTAGGGAGATGGGCTGGTTGACCATCGTTCTATTGATTAACTAGTGCTCTATACAAGGTAACTAGTCTCTCTGCTTCTTGTTATTCTTCCATTCTGCCAATTAGATGAGGTTGAGGATTGAAGGGTAATAATGGTTCTCCTGAACTTCTAGTGCGTAGCATAAACAACAATTAGCTTGTAACTAACAAAAATGACAAATAAAGGTAAAATTTGGGAAACTTGACAAATGGTAAATTAACAATCACAAACTTAATTAACAACCATATTCCCCGACACCGGTGCTAAATTTGATACACCCAAATTACAACTCTCAGTAGAAAGTGTAAGCGGTCGCTATCAAATGTAGAACCCAACTAGGTTGGGGTCAAATACCATAGGAAATACTGTGCAAACTAAGTGTTATGGTTGTTAACAGAATGTTGATCGAAGGTTCTGGAGTAAAGGGGGGGGTTTTGATTGAGTACAGTATTCAGAAGTTTTTAGTAACTAGTGTTCCAACTAGTGAGTTTTATTGAAAGTGCTAAATCAATGAGAGTAGACAAACTAGTATTATGTTCACCGAGATGTTCAAGCCTTCAGGGTTATGAGTTTTCTTAAGATTCCAATTTATAATTTAA
The DNA here is from genome assembly GCA_030864225.1 of Capsicum baccatum var. pendulum. Lineage (NCBI taxonomy): Eukaryota > Viridiplantae > Streptophyta > Magnoliopsida > Solanales > Solanaceae > Capsicum > Capsicum baccatum. Next base: position 142,898,976 of record CM061552.1, read on the forward strand.
GTTGCAAGAATTATTGAGTTCTAAAGTTTACCGATTTGTTTCTCAACCTAAATTGATAGCTTACCGTTTAATTCTTTCGAACTTACAGAATCTGCTAGTTTATTCACTTAGTCTCTTATATGGGTTAATCCTTGTTAAGGCATCAACCCATAACCCAAAAATTAAAGCCTTTGGATTCTATGTAAACCTCCTTTTTTCCCAACATGCACTTTTCTACTTAAACAAGTGATGTTCATGGGCTCACCCTTAGAGTTTGTAACCAAGAAAGGTCGTTAATATGTAGAAGGGTTTATACAGTCTCAATCAAGTATGAAAATTAAGAGTTTTCATAACCCCAATTAGCTATTCACATCAATGATCCCATAACCCTAGTTATGGGAGCTTAGCCACACATCTCAAGAAGAGAACAAATAGTCATTGTGTTATTTATAAATAAATTCCGAGAATTACTTACAAAATTCCAATAATTGTCCTTGAATCTTTAGTGAAATATGTATAAAATATCTAGATCCACAATAGTAGCTTAAATCTCAGAGAATACTACTTTACAATAAGTTTCAAAAGATGGAAGAAAGATAAAGATACCAAAAATAAAACCTAAACTGTGTATTTATATGCTTCCAGGGACTGGGGTTTTAAAATTCAAATTTTAGATTGCCGCTTTAACATTGACGGATGAGTTGATGGCCTGTCAAGTTCCTAACGGTCTGTCGCTGGGTTCATCGCAGTGTATCCAGTGAAGTTGTGTTCTGTTTCAGCTCCAACGACCAGGTTGACGGCCTGTTAAGGGACTGATGATCCATCACCTGGACCGTCACTTTATTCCTTAGTATGATGCTTTCTTTTTATGATCTGACGGCCAGGTTATCGGCTCATCAAGGAACTGACGGTCCGTCACCTGGACCATCGCAAAGGTCTGCAACTCTAAAGCTTCTGCTTATCGCTAACGAGCACCCTGATGGTCTATTAGTTTGACCATCAATGCCTTTTTTCTACTTCTTTTCCAAGTTCTTTCTCCAACTAAGTCCTTTCCCTAAAAACACTAAAATCCAGTTTCAAATACAACAATAGTTGCTTAAAAATAGACAATTATACCTTGTTAAAGATATAAAATGTTTCGTCAAAAGGAGGAACATCACTGGCCATCCATTGTGGCCTCATAAGGTTGAGTAACAGGAACGCCGACTGAGAAGCTACCAATAGTGCCAACATATGAATGGAGTGATAAAACTCCACATTCGTCACTTCAGTCTGAGGAGTCTGAGATGTACTTGAAGGAATAGACGAAACTCAAGCAAAATCTAGAACTGGACCCCTAGACCAGTTCTAGACCACATAAGTAGAACGCGTCACATCAACATTGACCCCAGGTGGGGAAGAGAATTTTCCTTGATCTTCTGAACATCGAGAAGTCATGATCTAAAAAGCAAACACGTAGGAGTAGAGGAGAAATCCAGACCCTAAACTCTACAACTTGAAAATAGAACACAAGAAAGAGAAACATTATAACATGACCCAAACTAGGGCCTTGTAATGGGCATCTCAAGTCTAACCAAGATCGGAGACCACCCCTGTTACCTAAACCAAAATCCAAACCCATACCCTTGGTCATTGGTATTTGTATGCTGTACGTCTTTGCCTATATTTATTTATGTTAGTTTGTAGTTAAATTTTTAGATTTTTAGATTTTTTAGATTTTGCATGAACTTGTTCTGATAGGCGGCATGGTATCATGACAAGAGTTTGTGCTAAAATCATTACTATTGAGACATTTAGGCTCTAAGTGTGACTCACTGTGTGATAAGTGTGTGGTTTAATTCATTCATCTGTTAGGTCAAGAGTCTATACTGCTCCCAATAAAGTTGACCATATGCCTTGTGTGTGTAAGGTTGTAGTATATTCTGTGTTGTAACTGATGCTAGAACTTGCCTGGTGTGTGTGTAAAGCAAAATAAAGAGTGTGAGTTTAGGAGATGATTTAGGCATTTCTTTAGCAGCCTGTGATTGTTTACCTTCTTTTTACCTACCCTTGTACATTATCCTAGCTAACCCCCTTTGAGCCTTTAGCTATTTTCCTTGACTGCCTCATATGTAGCCTAATCCATTTTTTATCAAGACCATAATTTGATCCAAATTCCTAAGCACTTTAAATTGTAGAGTCATGTGACAAAATAAGAGGAAATTGGGTGAGAGTGATTCCTCAGAGTATATTGGTACTTGAAATTGTTGTGAAAAAGAGTGGCTATCATAGAGGTATTTTATAAAAAAAAATAAAAAAAAATATAATAAAATAATAATAATAATAATAATAAGAGAGTTGTATATTCTCATCTTTGTGTTTATAATTGAATAACAAAATAGGTGAAAAAGGTTATTACATAAAAAAAAGGTAGAAGGGTTGTTAAAAGATAGTGCGAATGGCATAATGTGATGTATTAAAGCGCTTAGGGAACATAGTCACTATTTCTGGCCAAAATAGTCCTACCTGTCCCTTAGCCTACATTACAACCTGTAAAGACCTATTTGATCCTAAGCTTAGCATTCTGATATTAGTGGAGCATTACACTAAGGGCAAGCCTATGGTCATCAGTTGCAACATGTGAATTCTTTGTGAGAGTGAGAGTAAGGAGAATCTTGTACCCATGTTTCGAAAAATGCAAAACATGTGAGTGATTATGGGTGATATCTTGTGTGAGACACACATGGTTGATGAGTCTTGGGTAGTGTTATATAATTTTTGTGGCTTAACTTGTGGATAGAAATTAACCATCATCACAAGTCTATGTTGGAGGTTGAATTGTTTCTAGTAGTGATCAAGAAAACTACTTTTTGTTAATGATTGCCGTGCATGTCTTGTTGAACATTTTGTGCTGTTACTGTGAAATTCTAAGTAGATGTTTGCATGGACGTAATATTGTGTTCGAGGACGAACAAAGCTTTAAGTGTGGGGTGGTGATGTTGGGTGTATTTACATGCCTAAACACCATAATTTACCCATGTTATAGCTAAGTTTTGAGGATAAAATATATAATTCCTGTACTTTTAGCCCATTTTCCTGTAAGTGAGCTAACCTATGTGATTAGCATGTTTTTCAGGTATTAACGATGAAGATTTCAGCACTTTGTGGACCCTTGGGAAGCAAAGGAAAACTTCACGTAAGAAGGAAGGCAGCTTTTGGAAGCTTATGGACTGAATGTGACGCATGACGAATTTGTCCCGGGCAAAAGTAGTATTTTTAAATACTTAGGGGTGCAGTAGTAACTTAGTAGGACTAGGACAAGGAGGTTATAAAAACCTTATTTGCTGAATTTTTCAGCATGGATTCATTCATTAGATTCCTTTCATTCGACTTTGGATTATTGAGTTTACAGAATCTGTAAGTCTAAGACAGAGAAAAACACGGCTTTCTTGAGCAATGGAAAGAACAACATTCTTCTCCCTTTTGACTCCAATCTCATCCTCATAGTACACATAAGCTACAGAGAACACATTCATATATTTGGGCTGCTTCATTGATTTGCATACATCAAAATAGACCACTTCGTCATTCATCCGAAATAAAATCTCATTGTCTCTTAAATCAATAAGCACACTTCCTGTTGCAAGGAAAGGACGCCCCAAGATTATGGGAACTTCAGAATCCACCTCGCAATCCAAAATAAGAAAGTCTGCAGGAAAAATGAATGTAGAAACCTTCACCAATACATCATATAAGATACAAATAGGTCATTTTACCGAACTATCTACCATCACGAGTCGCATATTGGTTGGTGTAGGATAGCCCAACCCCAACTTTCTGTAAATGGATAGCGGCATCAAATTGATGCTAGCACCCAAATCGCACAGTGCCTTAGCAAAATTCATAGATCCAACCATGTAAGGAATAGTGAAAGCACCAGGATCTGCCTTCTTCTGTACTAAAGACCTCGTGGCAATTGCACTGCAATGATGAACATTATCTGCCAGCTCATAGCTTGCTGCCCGCTTCTTTGTCAAAAGGTCCTTCATGAATTTAGCGTACCCAAGCATCTGTTCCAGTGCCTCCACCAACGGAACATTAATAGTCAGCTGCTTCAACATAGTCATGAATTTACTGAACCTAGTGTCATCATCTTTCTTCTTCAATCTCTGAGGAAAAGGTGGTGGTGGAAGGGGAATAGTTTTCTCCACCACTTCCTTTTTATCTTGCTTCCGATTATCAACCTTTTCAGGAGTGTCATTAGCCTTCTTCTTCAGTCTCTGAGGAAAGGGTGGTGGTGGAAGAGGAATAATTTTCTCATGAACGCTCTCATTCTGATTTTTAGCTTCTACAGAATCATCATAATCTGCATCAATAACATTCTCCTCGGTATTATCGACCACCTGCTTGCCTTTGGATGGATTCTCCAACACCTTACCACTCCTGGTAGTAATAGCCATACATGATCCGTCATTCCTTGGATTTTGCACAATGTTACTAGGTAAAGTGCCAGCATTTCTTTGATTGAATGCCGCTGAAAGTTGACTCAATTATTGTTCCAGCTGTTTTATTGAAGTGGAATGCGAGTCAACCAATTGATTTATTGATGACAAATCATTCTTTACCTTATTTACTCCCGTATTGGTTGCCTCCACTCTTTTCAACAGCTTAGCCATCATATCTTCCATGGACATCTTCCCAGAGCCAGATGCCACGGCCTCACGGTTTCCAGAAGGAACATACAAACCACTCCTGTCAGTCTTATTCTTCCAACTACCTTGATCACGGTCCTTGTTTCCAGATTTATCATAATAGTTCCGACCTTGGTTTCCTTGGGCATTGCCTCGGAAACCCCCCTGATTATTCAAGTAGTTAGCTTCTTCCTCAGAATCGGATTCATCTCTTCCCTGTGACACAATAACTTTGACTTTTTCGGTCTTTCCTGATAATAAATTCTTGGTAAGAAGATCCATCTGCATTTTCATGTGTGCCATATATTGATCACGTTCCTCCTCTCTTCGCCTTTGTTCTGCAGTCATGCCAATAGATACAGTAGAGCTTGCTACCTCAGAATCCCTGGTATGCCAAGCTCTACTCTGCTTTGTCATACGATCTAGCATATCACTTGCCTATATAAAAGTTAAGTACATGAATGACCCTCCTGCAGCATTATCAACCACTGGCTTAGTCACCGAATTCAAAGACCTGTATAATATCTCCATCAAGTGGACATTGGTCATATGATGATTTGGGCACCGCATAAGCTTCTTCTTGAACCTCTCCCATGTTTCGTGGAGAGCTTCAGTTGGAAGCTGTCGAAAATTGCTGATCTCATCTCTTAACTGTGCTCTCTTGGATGGCGGAAAGAATCTTTCTAGGAAAGCATCTTTCAATTGCCTCCAATTAGTAATAGAATCAGGAGTTAGCCCATTTAACCATAGATTTGCCTCCCCAGATAGAGACAATGGAAATAAGCGCAGCCAAATTGCATTCTGTCCAACTCCTGGATTGTCGAATGACTTGCATGTAGAGATAAAATTGATCAGATGCATATTCGATCATTGCCTGCAAGTCCACCAAATAACCCCTTGAGCTGCAATAGTTGAATCATGGTGCTAGTGATATTGAACTTGGCTCCAGGTGCCAAGGGTGGAGGAATAATAGCTCCTGTGGCACCAGCCCCATCCAAATCATCATCATCATCGTCAAAAGGAATCTGCACAGCTCGGCGTTCAGGTCTCAATCTAGCTTGACGATCTCTTCTGTTTACAGGTGCCGCCACCTCATCAGCATGTCTTGGGTTTAGTAACTCATCATCACCCAGGTCCTCATCATCAGGATTTGTTGCTCGCCCTGGGTTATCAATATTCTATTGATGCACTTGAGCAACGACCAATGCAGCTAATCGAGCCTGCTCTTGTTGAGCAACCCTTCTTTCAATGTCTCGTTATGCCTCCATCCTGCCAATAAGTTGCGGTTCAGGGTTTATGAGTAATAATGGCTGACCCGAACTTTGGGTATTTGGCATGCACTGAACAAAACCTGAATAAAACAAAAACAACAGACGAAAAGTAAAATTCGAGAATCTTTGACCAAAGGGTCTAGTAACTATCACAAACTTAGTTGACAACCGTATTCCCCGGCAACGGTGCAAAAATTTGATAACGCCCAAACTACAGCTCTCGTAAGAGTGTAGGCGGTCGATGTCAAATATAGAACCCAACTGGGTTGGGTGTCGAATCCCACAGGGAATACTTGGTCACTAAGTGTTGCAATTGCTAGCAGACTGTTGGTCGAAAATTCTATGGAAAGGGGGGATTTGATTATGCGTGAATTGATAATATCAAAGTAACGAATGAATGCTTTGTTTAGTAGGAGTTAATCACAGAGAATAATAAGTTAGGGTTATGTCCACCTTATGAGTTCTACGTATCTATTAACTATGAGTAATGCAAAATTTGGACATGCATGCACTTATAGAGATTCGTATTCTAATGGTAAATCCTAGTGTTTCTCAACCATCAAGGATTATTTCACTTTAACTCTCTCGAGCCTAAAGTGTATAACTAACGGTACAAATTTTCCAAGAAAGTTAATCCGGTTAAGGCATTAACGTGTAAACAGGGGTTGGTAGCCCTATTTTCTTGTCACACTCTCTTTTCCAAACAAGTAACTTTTCTCTCGAACAAGTTAATAGTATAATGGCGTATTCCTTATGTTTGCAACCATACGAATTTAATTAAAACAAAGAGAGTAATGATATAAGTAGCATACACATCATGAATTCACAAATATCTTGCCCACGTTGGGGAGAGCTATTCTACCCTTGCCATTGGAATAGAACCTTAACTTAAGTGATCACTATCTTAACACACTTGGGGTAAATTATCATCCTATGGTGGCTCGTAGTTCTGGGGCATGAAACCTTGGAATCAAGCCCAACTCAGTGCTAAATTCTACTCCCATACTGAGGCTCAGAACTTTTACGAAATCCACCTTAAAATAGTATACTAATTTATAATAAAAGTCAAATAAGCTTTTCTTTGCTTCAAATCATAAACAATATGTATTCCAATCTTAGCTTAGGGTCAAAAGCAATCTTTCTTTAAGAATCAAAGTACTTGTTTATTAAATCAAGCTAAAAACATATCCTTCAAGAAACATCATAACTCATACTTGACTTAAAGAATTAACATATACTCAAATGATCGAAATTTCATAAAAAGGTTTAATTCATGACTTCAACTTTGGAAACACTTAAAAAAATCAACTTTCAATTGGGAAATACAATTCCCAACATAAATCCTAAATCCAAGGCATAACTAATTAAGATAACATGCAATTTCAAGACTTGAACAATTTCTAAATTCATAAACTCAAAATAGAGTAAATTGGATATAAACTTACTTGCAAAAAAATATGAAATTCTTTAATAAAATCAAAGCTTTAGGAACAAGAATGGAAGACGTGTTCTTGTTTAAACCCCACATACCTTGAATTATGAACTTTAAATGAACTCTCGCTTTTGTGGATCTATTAATGACTTTGAACGAATATTCTTGATGGCCATAGTCTGGGGATTCCGATTCTTAAAGAAATTTTGAAAAGTGATGATTAAATCTTGCTTTTTCTTGAACTTTGGGTTGAAACCCTAGTAAGTGTTCTTGGTGAATTTTAGAGAAGAAGGCTATATTTTGGTATTTGGGAACCTTAATTCTGTGTTATGACTGATAGAGGGTGGGAAAAAAAGACTAAATTGCCCCCTTGGATGAGGATTTTAAGATATGAAAAACTGGGCATTGACATGATTGGCGACGCGGCGCGTCAATGGCATAGACGCGATACCGATGGGTCATGCCATAATTGCGCCAAGCCTCAGTACTTTTGAATGGCAGTTCTTGCAATAAAATTGACCAACATAATGGACTAAGTGGTGCACCAATATTGCATTGGTTCACTATGTTGGGACACCAAACGTAGTCTAGACTTGGTACGAAAATTTCAAAACTTATCTAGGAACACCTATTGACTTTTCTAATCATGAATTAGCTAAAATATCAACTATCAAAGTTCGGGAAGGTTGGTAATAAGATCCTCAAAGTTTAGTGACTCTATAAATGACTAAGTTTGAATATTTAGCTTGATTGTCTAACTCTAGGAACTCTTTGGGCATCGTTTAAGGGATTTAAATAGCGAGGATTTTGCGGGATCTTATAATGTTGTTATGTGGATTGGTTTGGAATGTTTTATTTAGATTGAAAGAATATTGGTATGATGATAACTAGTGTTAAGAATGACATATGGTTAATGGTTAGAATTATATGTAAAGTGATTTTAATTTGTGCTTAAAGGGGGTTGTGTCTCTCCCCATAAAGGTGAAAGTACGGAGTGGAAAAATGCTGAAACAATATTTGATGTCTTTGAGAGCCTGTATGATCATGTGATTGATACACACTTCATATATATATATACACATATATATATGTTGTAATTTTGATTATAGGAAGTGTGCACCCAACAACCTAACCAATAACCCATTGTTCCTTAGAATGGCTCATAGGTTAGATTTCTATGGATGCCACAATTGAGCTTATAGAAGTTCAACAAATGAGACCTTCCAACAATTGTGGTTTCCACCAATTATTCATTGGTATCTCTCATCAAGCATTAACATAAAATGAAAATATATGTATTAATAAAGATAAGGGCTATATGTAATGTCTATTGGCACTATTTTGCATACATATTTTGTTATAATTGAGACTAATTGTTCCTCCATTAGTATGATGTCATCCAATATAAGCAAGAAGCAGCAAGAAGAGGCAGCCTGCATAGAGATGATTTAAAATTAGGCACTAAAAGCCAACCATCGACATTAGAATATAGTGGTTTAGAGGTAGAGTATTATACATATGAAGCTGATGAACCACATGAACCCTAAACCACTAGGTCCAAGACTATTAAGTCTAAAGTAATAGTGTTTTTGGGCACTCCTATTTAGCCTTCTTAATTTGAAGAGGGAGAAGAATCTCCAAATTAGAATGAAAGTGAGCCTAATGCAAAGAAGTTTGAGGTTTATGATGTACCTGAGAGTGAAGAGTCAAAATATAGGACTAGAAAAGCTAGTATAATAGCCTATGACAAAGCCATTGGTGAGGTTACACATTCACGGTGATTGACCACTAAGTGAAGACATTTAACATTCCACTCTTATTACAACAACTTTATGGTCATAAAAAATAAGGGAAATATAAAGGGAAGAATCCAAAAAGAACCTTTCATTCTGCCTGGAGCCTCACAAAGTGTTCCAAAACTATGTCAACTATTCGAGAAACGTAATTTTGATTGGATGGAAAATCCCTTGGACAAATATAAGGCTGAAGTAGCCCATGAATGTTATGCCAATTATGTTGCAACTCTAGAGATTATTATTCTTTTGTTGAGATATAAATATATAGGAAAATATCCAGGGTTGGATCTGGTGATGGTGCAAAGTGTACCAGTTGATATATCGTGAAGGTTGTTTTTAGTTTTTATAGGGTGTTGATTTGGAGGCAACATAAGAGACATTAAAATTTTACTACCAAATGACGAAGTTAAAAATAATAAAATAATTAAGTGCAGAGGATAAGTTGATTATTTTCAAATAGTTATGATTACATATAGCTAAGGCAAAAGAGAAGGTTGAATGGGTTTTTAGTGGCACACCCATCTACAAGCACACTTTTAATATCCTTGGTGAGTCTTGGTGATCTATATTCAGACATCTCTTAGCACCTATGGGGTATAATAATGTTTTAAGTGCTGATATAGAGAAAATTATGGTTGCTATCATATAGGAATTAAAGTTAACATTCTGCATATTATTGCATATGAGTTTAGGAACTGGCAGATAATGTTGCATAACACTACCATCATATTCCTTAGTCTTATAAATAATCTATGTTTGAATTCTTATGTATGTACCTTACTCGATATTGACAAATTTCTCAGGACAACTAAGACAACTTACATTGCCTTGATTAAGGATTACATGAATTCACTTGCCTGAGCACATCTTTCATTACTAAATTTAGATCCACGGGAAATTAGTGAGGTTGTCCTTACTACTCATAACACTTTACAGTGGCTAAAATCAAAACCATAATAACTATTATGAGTACACCACATCCTCTTCTATGCAACCACCTATAGTTCCTTCTGGTGCACTCCCGTCTGTGCGTATGAACTATGCTATTATAATGACCCTTTAGTCTATTTTCCCTATTTACACTTACTTCCACCATTTAAGCTTCTCCATGCTACCCTAAATCATTAATGACTCGCTGGGATCGACAATTTGGTCACCAAAAATTTTGTTTGATTCTTAGAACTAATTCTATATTTAGAAGTCTTTGCTGGTTCCAAATGGCCACCGAGTGAAACATTCAGTGAAATAACCTCACATTGAAAATTCAACATTGCCCAAGTGTTTGTAATGTAGAAATCTATATGGTTGGATATTTCATTTGTTCATATTGGATTTTGGATGTATCCCGAGGAATTGGCCAAAGCTTAGAATCAAATTCCAAGTTTCAATTGTCATATATAATAGATGGAGACTGCAATTGCGATGCCTTCAATTACGGTCGAAAACGTAAATGCAATTGCGTCACCTGAAGGCTAGGCAAGGTCTATTTATAGGCTCTTATGGCCGAGAATCGGCTATTTCTTCTATTGATTTGAGTTCCCAAACCCTAATTGAGTGTAAAATCCTTAAAGTGAGTCTTATGAGTTTATTGGGAGCTTTAATAGCTTGTTTATTCGCTATTAACATTAAATCTAAGGCAAGATTCCTACAATTTTAGTGTTGATTTCTTGATTTAAGACCTAAAACCCCAAATGGAGTGAGTCTTGATTTTATCCCCAATTATGGTTTTTTTGCACTAATTTCTTGAGGGTTATTACTCCCTAATGGCACTTGGAGAATGGGTTGGTCTCAGAAACTCATTTTCCATATGTGGAACCCACTTGGGGGTTTTAGTATTGTTTTTAGACCCAAAGCACAATAGTGCAATATAGGTATTATTAGAATTGTAATGATGAGTAGGTTAATATTTTGTTATCATGATAGAATTTTGGGCATTATAAAGAGAATTTTGGCGCCATGAAAGTCAAAATTTTAGAATTTAAAAAGTATTGGTTGGTCTAACATCATAACTCTATAGAAGGACTTATGTTGCAACATTTCTGTAGTGATACCTCCCGCTATAGCAACATGATATAGACAACAAACCCCACTTAAATGATTTTTAATTATTTTCTCTCCATAAATTTAAACTGACAATGTGAGAGGGGTCTAAAACCCTTTGGTCAACTCCTATTCCTTAGAGATATGGAGAATGGAAAATGGGCGTGAACGAGGTGAAAACCCATGGATTTTTGAGAAATAATGTATTTGTAATCTCAGTACAAGGTTGGAATGTCCATTTGTTTATCCTTTCTATAATTGGATGACATCTAGGCAAGAAATTTTAATTGTGTAATTAAGACTCAGGTTAGAAAGCATAAAGATAATGTAGATGGATGTGAGATTTCATGATTACTCCTTCAGACACATTGTTTGGATGGCTAAATTGGTTAGTTAGTTTACCTTATAGGGAGGTGTCTATTTCTTTTATCATATCTTATTAGGTCATAGTTATTCTATAAATTGGGTGTTCACTAATGTAGACTTGTAGTTAGGGTAGTGGAGAGGGTGAATTTCTAATCATTAGTTTAAACTCCTAAGGAAAGGGATAATATTCAGAGTGTTGGTGAATTTTGAAGCATCGAGGGTGGTTACTTGATTAGTTGTTCTAGAAAAGAGGAATGATTTAAGTTGCATATGTAGGGTTTTAGAAGGCAACAGAGGAGAGGATAACATAGTTTAATCCAATTGTGTAATGTGGGTGTCATACCTATCTCGGAACACTGCTTTGTTACTAAGTGTTATTTAAGTATGGTTATCTTATGAATGAACTATACATAGAGATTGTGGATACTGGAAGTGTTGATTGACATCATTGCTTGTATGGATTTTTCTATCTCATTTATTTTTATGAAATATATCTGTAGTTGGACATTCTCACAAGATATTGGTGGAATACAGTTGGCAGGCACTTAGTGTCTAGGTGTATGTAATGCCCTATACTTTCCTAAGCTAGAAAGTGAACCATTGTTCGTACATATTAAATCCTCAATTTTGTAAGACATATTTAGGAACATGAATTACCAAGAGTACCTTAGTTATAAGAGAGATTATGATGTGTTAAGTGTAGTTATATGAGTCACTTAAGGTAGTACAAGCTAAGAGTTTCGAAATCCATCAAGTTTTAGTATTTGAATTTGCAAGGGTCATCTTTGAATGAGCATAAATTAATAAATATTTTGTATTTCTGCATATTTATACCTACCAAATTATAGAGAATCGAATTAGCTTTCCAACAATACCAATTTTATCAAAATTCGACAGCCGAGCAAGGATTTATGGATTTGCGAAGTAGAGTGCATCGCCTAACAAATCGCACGACTACTGGAATAGGTGTGTGATAAGCAATGCGGTGCATACTTAGTGTTTCAGGTAGTAAAAACACTCCGTTTTGAGTTATTTTGAGGGTAATTAAGTCTTTTGGCACTCCTTACACACCCCTAAACTTAACCTTACAAATTTAATAGAGTCTAAACACATCATAACCCTATTATCAGTCTAAGTTCATCATCTAAGATCACTAAAGGAGAAAAACAGTTAGGGTTGCACAGTCAACATTGAGGGTCCAATCTTTTAATGAATCCGTTACCATAAAGGTATATGAGGTTTTCAACAAGAACATCCTTTCGTTCTTGTGCCCAAAATTTGTATTATTTTACAAAGATATATGCTTTTACATGCTTTGATATGAATTTGAGATAGAAACTATTATACTACGTTCTTGTTTAAAAGACTATTATATTTTTATGATGTCTTGAAGATAAATTCCTTGAATCTTTATGTTAATATCATGTTTGAAGTTTAATCTCCAGATTTTCATATGAATTATACATGTTTGCTACATAAATTTGGAATCTTGAAATATTTTGCTCAAGTATTGATATATGGATTTTGAACCCTATTTGAGAATTGTGATTTTTGTGAAAGTAATGTGTTATGCACACCTTGAGATTTGAATGACTTGACCTTTTGGTCTTGAAAGACTTATTTTTGAACTCGAATGAGAAAAGAAATCCACATTTTGATTTATTATGAAAAGAGGGTAGCATGATGGCTCCCGTTGTGAATTGCTGAATTATTTTGTGGTGGATTTTCTTTGAAAAGAGCTAAGATAAGTCTGGGAGTAGTATTTAGCACCGAGTGGGAGATATAGTTGTGTTGGTAATTCCCTAGAACTACGTGACCCTATAGGAACAGGAATTGAGGCTGATTATATATAGTGATCACTAGTTTTTGGATTTGATACTTATAGTCCTATTCCGATGGCAAGGATAAGACGGCTCTCCCCAATGTGGGTTGTACGTTGGAATCCATGTGGCTCACATGGTTAATGTCGGTTATGAGATCTCCCACTGTGTGCGTGTATCTTATTTCTATCTAAGATAATGATATAAGTTTGAAAGGATGGTTTTCCTAAAGTTATTGTTTCCGAAATGATTGTAATACTATATTCTAAGGATAACTGTTATGAGATTTGGTTACCTTAATGGCTTGAAACCGTGATGAAATAAATTAAGAACTTACTATGATGACTCACATTTTTCACTTGAGATATCTTATTCTATCATGATTATGATGATTTTATTCGAGCTAGGTGAGTCTTTTATTATATCATGCATGTTTCCTATAAATGCTTATGCTATTGATCATTTAAATTGAATACACCCCCATATGCTTGGTACATTTCCATGGTACTGACCCACATCTTTGGATGTGGGCTATATTTTCTCGAAATATAGGTTCAGGGCTCAGTCTGAGGTTTGATAGTGATGTTTTGGGCACGCTGATCTACATCCTCTGTCGAGGTAAGTCCTCATAATCTGAGTACGTGATATTCAAACTCTTGTTTCATTTGAGTTATTTATTTTTGGCACTGAGTATGAGTCAGTTGGGGCATGTCCCAATGGCTCTTTAATTTTTTGATTTTTATAGGTTTATCAGACTAGACTAGATGGTTGGAGTTGTCATGAGATATCATATTTTGTTACTTTCTGCATTTATCTATTCTAGTGTTTTTGAGACTTGAATGATGACGCTTAGATGTTTTGACTATGTTGAGCATGAAATAAGCTTGTGATAGTGTTAGATGTCTCAAAGGGTTAGCTTGGGGCTACTTGTGGTCTCAAGCACCGTGTGATGCCTCGGGACTAGTTTTCGGGGCGTTACAGTGTAACGCCCCGAGTTTGTACCTCGGATACTACACGATGCTCATAATACCAAAGGAACACCAGCCAACCCATGACCGGTACTTGCTGCAATAACTAAATAATAATATTGTAGTATGTGGAAATTAGGTGATAAGTATTCCATAAGGTTTAATACTATAATAAAACTGAATACGGTATAACAAATACCAAATCTATTACATCTATCTAAAAATACCCTAGTCTGAAAAGGCCTCTAAACTGTATGAGATATGGAGTTGATGGGATAAGTCCCCAAATAACTCTGAACTACTTAAATAAGCTGAACTACAAAAATAATAATTATGTCATTGAACTAAGAGGACTCATCACTAACCCTGTCAGCAGAATATCTGAACTGCTAAGTATGATCGGGAGCTCGCGCATCTGAACCTATGATATAAGACATCATAGCTCAAAATAAAGGTATGAGTTGGTACTTTGAATACACTAGTATGCAAAGTGAGGTAGGCTAAAATGCATGGGTTTATATGCATGAACAATTCTGACTGAATGACATGAATAAACTGAATAAGAGTACATGCATAAATATGTATATATAACACTGGATACTGAGTTCTGAGTTACGGATTTACTGATATTTGAGTTTACTGATGTTGTGTAGCTGATGAATGAGTGAATATATCTGTAAGACCCTGCAAAAATTTCTAGCTTAAATTAGTCCTTTAAGCTTGTTAGGGGTCCTAGACTTAGAATATATTAACTCAGTATTTAGATTTAGTGCCATTTTGGCCTTCAAAAGTTGGCAATCTTATTTCATGAAATTTACATCCTGTAAATGTTTATATTTAAGGTAATTCATGATCAGGAATGTTAGTAGAGGTTCCCAAACAAGTGTCGGATTTTTTGGACATCGTTTAGACCATGTTTGAGTGCCCGAAATTGTGGGTCAATGTGATCTTGACTCATCGCGTCGATACGATAGTTTTTACCTAGATTCAATTCGAATTCTAGTGAATTGACCTTGACTCGATATGGTATGTTGGCTATTGTGTTGATGCAAATGACGCAGCACCTCAGCCTTCACGTCATCAACACATTTTATAGGGATTAAAAGGCTGCGTCATCAGGGATAATTACGTCTTTTTCCCACGCCCTTTAGCCACCAAAACACGAAATTAAACCCTTTAGAGAGCAATTATATTCATTCTTTCATAAATTTCTCAAGAACCCTAGGTGTCCAAATTTCAAATCAAGAAATCAAGAACTCACCATTAGCTTTCAGAAATTCATCAACTAAGGTATGTGATGTATTCATCCAAGGGTCCCTACCACACTTGGAGTCCAAGAAACTATTTTTAAACTTCAAGTTTATGGATTTCATGAATTCCATGTTGGGTTTTATTATGTTCATGTTTATAATGATTAAATGGGATTTTAATCCATGTATTAAGATACATTTCATGTGAGGTTAATTGATATTTATGAAATATCATGAGAATCTATGTAAAATCCTTGAAATTATCAATGGGGATTTAAATTATGATGTCTACTTGTTGTTTAGTGTTATGTGCATATGTATGATCACCAAGTTCTTGATGAATTGTTCATATGAACTAATAAGGGAAAGAAATCATGTCATGCTAGCTTATTTGCAAGTTGTACCATGTAAGAGTTTGGTAAGATGTCTCTATAGATGCATTATGAATTCAATGTGCATGCAAATGCAATGCAAAATCATGTGATGCTTTATTTTGATGCTATCGAGTTCTGGGGGTACTTAATACCCGTCAATTTAGCTATTTACTTAGAGCCAGTGTTAGTAACAAAGTAATCTAAGTAGTGACTCGATTAGTAGAACTCAGCTAGTTACAAAAACCCAGGGAATCTTAGTAGTCTTCATAATTTAGTCGCAGTACTTAGATCAGACCTGAGTAGACTCTGTTAGTTAACAGAATCCAGTAGCATTCCGTCAATCCATGGAACTCAGTGAACTCATTTCAGTTCTGTCAAACAGTATTACTAGTAACAATTCAATCCAGTGTACTACAAACTAGAAATAAGTTCAGTATCCATTCCGTTGGGAGTAGGATTCAGCACAACGAACCAAGGGATGGGGGCATTCCTGCCTGCTGAGGGTTTGACCCTTAGTTGCAATCCTAGCGTTACAGAACTACATAGCTAGTATAGGTTGATATATCTTCCTTCTAGACATTATGAGGGTTGATATATCTCATTCGAGTTTTCCTGCTAGTGAGTGTTAACAAAAGAGATTCCTGTCAGAGAGGGTTAACTAATAGCTTGTCTCTACCCATGGCACTGTATTGACACCCTTTTAACTAGAATTATAGGTTAGACCCTAATCTATTTAGAAAGGGGTATGTTAGTTTGATAGTTACCTCTCACAGTCTCAGTTTCAGATTCAGTCTCAGTATAGAACTCTGTTCAGTTCTACAGATTTAGGGCTATTAGATATAGTCACTCAGTTTAGTACAGAACTTAGTACAGTTCCAAAGAATCAGGACTGTCAAATATAGTCATTCAGATGTCAGTAATACAGTATCAGTAAACTCAGTTAATTAGTACTCATACTCATTTTCAGTGTTATCGCAATCTCAGTTACAACCTACAAATTCATGCATGTGCTCCATTCAGTTGTATTCATGTCAGTCAGTTAGTATTATTCATGCATACGAACCCATGCATTTCAGCCTACCTCACTTATCATACTATTTTTTTCAAAGTACTAATGCATGCTTTTCTTTTTCACTATGATGTCTTATATCATAGGTTCAGATGCACAGGCTCCAGAGCACCCTTACCAATCTAGATTTTCAGTAGTCAGCATAGTGGTGAGTCCTTATAGTTTGAGGACATGGTTGTTTTCTGTATTTCAATATTATTTTTAGTAGTTGAAGTTAGTTGGGGACTTATCCCATCAACTCCACAGTTCAGACAGTTTGGAGGCTTTCCAAGCTAGAGTATTTTTAAACAGTTGTTCAGTTTTTAGTATTGATCTTTAATTTTTGTATTGTTATATCGTATCCTTTATTATTTACAGTATTGAACCTTATGTCCAGATTTCTACATACTTTCCATATTTATACCCTATTATTATTTAGTTATTGCAGCAGGTACCAGTCATGGGTTATCTTTTGGTCCTTTGAGATTATGAGCATCGTATAGCACCTGGGGGTATAGACTTAAGGCATTACAAACTTATTATCAGAGCTAGGTTTAATAGAGTCCTAGGAATTCTAAAACCAATATCTAGTAGAGTCTTGTGCATGGGTGTGTAGTGCGCCACCCTTATGAATAGGAGGCTATGAGATGTTTTAGGAACAATTTCCCTTCTTTCAGTATTTATACCATTTGGAACAAGCATGAGCTCAAGTTAAACTATCATTATAATTCATATTTTCCTGATGCTTCTAGAACATGACTTCCAAAAAAGCTAATGAAAGGAGTAATGAAAACTAGTCATCCCCTCCGCCCATTCAGGCAGATCCCCCGAATGAGCATGTTTCTCAGGCTAAATTTAGAGCTGGTTTCACCTCCTTAGCTCATTCAGTAATTACACAAAATAAATAGTTAGTTGTTATCCTATCTAGGCTTATGGCTAAAACTCAACAGAGTGAGAATGAGAGGCATAGGAGAAAAAGAAGAAAGAATAAGCAGGCCAAAATGTCAAGGCCAAAGACTGCCCAAACAAATCCTTTTTGCCAGAAATGTGGTAGAAAGCACCAGGGTATCTGCAAGGCTGGCAGTGATGTATTTTTTAGATATGGCAAGCTAGGCCACGGGGTCAGATATTATAATCAGTCAGGTTCTCAGGTTCAGTTTAATTATCTCTCAGCTCAGTCCGGTCGCCCGAATTAGTAGGGATCCTCTTCCAGTGCCACCAGTAGGAAATTCCCAAATAGACTTTATGTACTTCAGTCCCTACAGGATCATGAAAGTTCTCCCGATATAGTCCTTAGCATGTTACAAGTGTATCATTTTCATGTTTACGCTTTGCTTAATCTAGGAGATTCTTTGTCCTTTGTTAATCCATATATAGCAGTTGATTTCAAAGTCAGTCTCAAAATTCTAGCAGAGCCTATTTAGTTTCTACCCTAGTGGGTAAATCTATCATAGCCTGGCGGGTATATAGAAACTGTTTGGTTATGGTATATTAAAAAGTCACTTCAGCAAACTTAGTTGAATTAGAGATGACTGATTTTGATGTCATTCTTGGCATGGATTGACTTTATTCCTGCTATGCCTCAGTCGACACCAGAAATGGAATTGTCAAGTTTCAGTTTACGAATAAACCCGCCTTTGAGTGGAGGGGTAGTAATTCATCACTTAGGGGACAACTTGTTTCTTACCTAAAGGAAAGTAAAATGATATCTAAGGGATGTTTCTACCACTCGTTCGAGTCTAGGACTCTAGTTCAGAAACCCCTACTCTTTACTCATTATCAGTAGCATGTGAATTCCCAGATGTATTTCCCGAAGATCTTCTTGGAGTTCCTCCTGAAAGGAAATTGACTTTGGAATATACCTTATTCCAGACACTTAACCCATATCTATTCTGCCATACTGAATGAGACCTATAAAACTCAGAGAATTAAAAGAAAAGTTAAAGGATCTCCTAGATAAGGGATTCATTAGACCCAGTGTGTCCCCGTAGGGCGCCCCAGTTTTATTCGTGCATAAGAAAGATAGTTCTCTCAAAATGTGTGTTGATTACCGTCAGCTAAATAATGTCACAGTTAAGAATAAGTATCTACTTCCCAGAATCCATGACTTGTTTGACCAACTTCAAGGTGACAGTTACTTCTCTAAGATAAACCTCAAATCGAGCTATCAATAGATCAAAGTTAGAGGATGTGACATACCAAAAACAACTTTTAGAACTCGATATGGTCACTTTTAATTCTTAGTCATGTCATTTGGTCTTACTAATACCCCAACAACTTTCATGGACTTGATGAACTGTGTGTTCAAGCAGTACTTGAACATGTTTGTCATAGTCTACATAGATAACACTCTTGTATATTCCCATAATGAGGATGAACTCGCTGATCATCTCAGACTCGTACTTCAGACTCTCAAAAACCATCAATTATCATGATATCTATTCATGTCTTATATTTCAGCTCTATGATCATAGCCCATACTCGTGCATGTTATAAATCATGCACGCTTATAGTTCTTAGTATAAGGAATCCCAGTTCACCCAATGTTATGAATCATGTTCAATGAATACAGAAACTCCAGACTCAGTTCATGCATCTCATGACTCAGGTATCCATGTCATGCTATACAGTATGCTCAGTTCCCATGACCCACGCTACACTTCCTGTAATCGGATAAATTCAGATTTTATCATGCATATCCTCAGTTTAGATCTTTTGATATATCCATGGTGTTGACATTCTATTTCTCAGACCTCAGTTAAGTGTAGAGTTTGGTATAATATTCATGCATACCTCAGGTCCTCATATTTTGACCCTTCAGTGGACTCTCATTACAAATAATGTAGTGATGAGTAGTTGCTTGGAAGGGGGAGAGTAAACGTTTTATGTTAAGAAAAGATTATTGTATGCTAGTTTCAAATAAGGCTGTAATTATGAAGATAGGCTTGAATGTCATATGGATGTGTAAGTGGCTAAATGCATTTCGGAGATTTGAGATATCTTTAACATAGTAGGAGAATTCAGTCCAGATCAGACCTTAGTAGGTAGAGTTATTAGAACCCACTATTCAGTTCTAGTACAGTCTCAGTTGCAGTCTTAGTTACAGTCTCAATCACAGTCCCAATCAAGTAATCAGATCAATAACTTAGTTCAGTTTTAGATTTGCTCAACCATAGCATACAATTATTAGTTATTCAGTTATCTGTATTTTCGTACCTCAGTCTACAAACTATTTTAGAGTCATGTTATACGCTTGGTCTTGCCTTCTTAAATAGTACAGTTTTCAAGAATTCATGCTCAGGTATCTCATGTTTCTCAGTCAGTCCCTACTGCATATACATAATAATATGCAGTTTCAGTCTAGGCTAAGTACAGTTCGATCCTACATGACCAGTATTCAGCTATCAACCACTCAGTTAATCAGATAAGTTAGTATGTTTATGTGTTTGTGCTCAGTGCCCATGTGAATATTTTTAGTAGCCTCAAGTGAAAAGCATGTAGTGTTGAAGTAGAAATTCCAGTAGAGGGAATAGTCGAGAAACATGGGTAAGATTGCAAGCTAGTAGTTACAGTGCATAAGGCTTAGTAACTCTATCTTAGATGACGTTTCATAGGCCTTGCTCCATATTATAGAATTGTAGCCATGTGGTGATTCCTTGCTCAGATGTATTATTTAGACCACGCCAATATTTTCTTTCTCCCTAAAGCCATTAGAACTCTATAGAAAGAGTGACGAAGAAAGGCTCCAGTTGAATATAAGTTGTTAGCATAAGTTAGTACACGAATCCAGCAATTCAGTTTAGCAGTTAGGTGGACAATGTTCATATGGTCGGGTTTCCTATCTTTCCATCTAGTCACACTATCGAAAGTCTCATAAATGTAACTATTGTAAGATCGAGCGATATATGGTTGCAAGTTTAGTTTAGTTCAGGTGTCATGACTCAATTTCAGATCCCTGATATGCAATTATGATTTAGTTCCTAGGTTCCCTGTGCATCATATCAATTTTTCCTCAGTATCTCAGCCAAGTCAGCATTCTTTAAGGGACATAATGTCCTAAGGGGGAAATGCACTATAATCCCTGAGCTTCATGACCGAAACTTTCCATCTTCTCTATATGTAACGAATCTAGTTTGGAGTAGTGGGTAATCATAGGTGAACCCATGAGTTCCAATCTCAGCTGTAAGCTATGTATTCAGGGGCTCAATTCGTTCATTATATTCAGTTCCTATATCATGTTTTGGGGTTAGTTATGTTCTCATGTTCTCGGTCATGCGTATTAAGCAAATAGTCTCAGGTTGGAGATTGATGATTTTGTTTTCTTGAAAATCTCTCCTACGAAAGGAGTGAAGAGGTTTTGCAAAAAGGGGAAGCTCAGTACCTGATAAGTCGCTCCTTATCAAGTTCTCAACCATTTCGGAAGGGTAGCTTATGAGCCTGAATTGCCTTTAGACTTAGCATCAGTCCATCTAGTTCTTCAGGTCTCCTTTCTTAAGAAATGCATAGGTGACCCAGTAGTTATAGTCCTGATAGGGAGTATAGACATTCAAAATAGCCTCTCTTATGAAGATATTTCAGTCGAAATCCTTGACTGTCAGATTCGTAGATTGAGGAACAAGGAAGTCCCTCTAGTCAAAGTTCTTTGGCAGAATAAGTTCATTAAGAGAACTACTTGGGAAGTAGAAAAACGTATGTGGACCAAGTATCCTCACCACTTCTCTGTAAACCCAAACTCAGTCCATGGTAATAGTTTTCCTTAAGCTTAAGTCGTTTTATGGTTAGATTTTCATTGCAAACTTGGTATTAGTTACCATTTTATGATCAATCATATGTTCACGAGTTAGTTCAATCATGTATTCATGAATCAGATATGCATGTTCATTATAAGAAACTCAACTCATCACTAAATCCCTGTAACGCATTTATGAATCAATTTAGTCATGTACTCATGCATCAGATAGTCATGTTCAGTATAATAATTCAGTATATCAGTAATGTCAGTCAAGTAATTATGTTCTAGATGTTCATATCCAGTAAGTAAGTTCATACTACCAATATTCTCACCTTAGTCTCATTCAAGGACGAATGTTCCCAAGGGGAGATAATGTAAGACTTTGTAAAAATTTCAAGCTTAAATCAGTCCTTTAAGCTTGTTAGGGTCCCAGACTTAGAATATATTAACTAAGTATTCAGACTTAGTGCCAATTTGGCCTTCAAAAGTAGGCAATATTATTTAATGACCTTTACATCTTTTAAATGTTGATATATGAGATAATTCATAGTCAGGAATGTCTGTAGAGGTTTCCAGACAAGTTTTGGATATTTTAGATCTCGTTTAGACCATGTTTGAGTGTCCAAAATAGTGGGTCGATGCGATCTTGATGCGTCGCCTCGACCATTGCATCGATAATATAGTTTTTCCCCAAATTCAATTAGAATTCAAGTGAACCAATGCAGACTCAACGTGGCACATTGGCTATCGTGTCTATGTCAATAATGCGATGCGTCGGCTTTCGTGTTGGTAACACAATTTATAGGCATTAAAAGGACACATACTCAAGGTTAATTAGGTCTTTTTCCCATGAACTTAATCCCCCAAAACATGAAATTAAACCCTTTGGAGAGAAATTAAAATCATTGTTTCACAAATTTCTCAAGAACCTTACGTGTTCAAATTTCAAATCAAGAACTCAAGAATTCACCATTAACTTTTATAAATTCATCAACTAAGGAATGTGAATTGTTCATCCAAGGGTCCCTACCACCCTTGTAGTCCAAGAAACTGTTTTTAAATATCAAGTTTATGGATTTCATGAATTCCATGTTGGGTTTGATTATGTTCAGTTGCAGTATGCAGATCAAGCCTTAGTAGACTCAGTCAGTTAATAGACTCTAGTAGTATTCTGTCAGTGTACAAAACTCAGTGAAATCAGTTCAGTTCAGTCAAACAGTAATATCAGTAACAATTCAGTCCAATCTAGTACAGACTAGAAATAAGTTTAGTGTTTGTTCAGTTGGGAGTAGGATTCAGCACCGAGAAAACCCAGGCATGGAGGCATTCCTTCCTGTAGAGAGTTTGACCCTTAGTAGCAATCCCTGCCTTACAGAACTACATAGCCAACATTATTTGAGATATCTTCCAGTGAGATATTATGAGGGTTGATATATCTCATTTGAGTTTTCCTGCCAGCGAGGGTTGATAAAAGAGCTTCCTGTCAAAGAGGGTTAACTCATAACTTATCTCTACCCATGGCACGGTATTGACACCCTTCCAACTGAGGTTATAGGTTGGACCCCAATCTATTTAGAAAGTGACATGTTGGTTAGATGATTACCTCTCACAATCTCAGTCTTAGATTTAGTCTCAGTATAGAACTCAGTTTAGCTCTACAGATTCAGGACTATCAGATACAGTCTCTCAGTTCAGTGCAGAACACAGTACCGTTCCATAGAATCAGGACTGTCAAATATAGTCATTCAGATATCTATAGTATAGTATCAGTTAATCAGTTAATCAGTACTTAGACTCAATATTCAGTATTATCATAATCTCAGTTACAGTCTGCATATTCATGCATATGCACTATTCAGTTGTATTAATGTAATTCAGCCAGTATTATTCATGTATATGAACCCATGTATTTTAGCCTACCTCACATAGCATATAAGTACATTCAAAATAATGACGCATTCTTTTCTTTTGTGCTATGATGTCTTATATCATAGGCTCAGATGCAGGGCTCCAGAGCACCCATAGTATTTTAGATTTTCAATAGTGAGCATAGTTGTAAGTCCTCATTGTTCAAGGATATGGTTTTTTTCAGTATTTCAGTATTAATTTTAATAGTCGGAGTTAGTTGGGGTCTTATCCCATCAACTTCAGAGTTCAGACAGTTTAGAGGCTTTTCAGACCAGAGTATTTTCAGCTAGTTATTCAATTTTCAATATTGATTTTCAGTTTTGGAATTATATTAGCATATCTAATATTATTTACAGTATTGAACCTTATGGCTATCATTTCACCAACTTTTTGCAGATATATCATATTATTATTCAGTTATTATAGTAGGTACCGGTCATGGATTAGCTTGTGGTCCTTCGGGATTATGAGCACTGTGTAGCGTCCGGGGTAAAGACTCAGGGCAATACAGTATCTGATTGTCTTAGTCCTATGGGACTATACTGAGTTATGTACTGAGTTGAGTGACTGTATCTGACAGTTATAAATGTTTAGAGCTAAACTGAGTTCTATTCTGAGATTGGAACTAATACTGAGACTATAGGGGGTAATCATCTAACCAAAATGCCTCTTTTTGAACTATTTGGGGTCCAACTTGTAACCCCAGTTGGAAGAGTGTCAGTATCATGCCATAGGTAAGGACATGTTGAGTCATACTCATCTGGTAGGTGCTCTAAACGAGAATGGTAGAACCCTCCACTTGCAGGTAGATCACCTCATCAACCCTCAACTGGCAGGTTGATGTCTCAACCTATGATAGCTATATAGTTCTGGAACATAAGGACTATTTCTAAGGATCACATGCTCTATTGGTAGGTGAGTCCCCATCTGCGGGTTCACTCGGTGTTAAATCCTACTCTTAACTAAATAGACTTGAGTATGATTCTAGACTGTTCTAGGCTGGACTAAACTATTTCTGATCATACTATATAACAAAACTGAACTGAGTTCAATGGGTTCCGTGGACTGAAAGAATACTACTGAATTTTGTTAACTGACTGAATTTTACTGATCATAAAATGACTGATACTATCCTTTAACTGACCATGGATCTAGGTAAACATCTAAATTATTGGGTATTGAATACCCCTATTACTCGATAGGATAAATTATACGATATGGCACAATCTTGAAATATGGTGAATAATTACTTGATCATCATTCATTCATAGGGACATTCTATCAAACACTTGCATGAGATGAACTAGAATATATGCTAACATGATATAATTCATTATTTCATTGTCATGAACAATTCATCAAACACTTGAAGGACAAAATCAATGATATGACACTACAACAACATGTACACATCATAGTTCAATTCCAAATTTAAAACTTCAAGGGTTTCAACATGGTTTCGCATGATAATGCACACATATTAATCAATTTCCATATGAATCTTGTATTAAATATTAAACTAGAAACCTTATTGACATGGAAATCATGAACGCATTCAAATTCAACCATGAACTTCATCAAACTCATAAACTTGTAGTTAAAAGGGTTTCTTGAACTCCAACGGTGGAGGGGAACCCTTCGATGAACACTTAACATACCTTGGTTGCTAAATTCCTGAAGAATAATGGTGGAAATATTGATCCATGTGCTTCAAATTAAATCACCTAGGGTTCTTTTTCTTGAGAAATTTGAGAGGAAGTAAGTATATTTTTCTCAATAAGAGATGAATATCATGTTTTAGGGTAGAATAGGGGTGGATAAAAGACCCTAATACCCCTGAGGATGCCTCTTTTTAATGACTGAAAACCAGAATTTTGACGTCCAAGATGGTGCACAACGTTATTGGCATCAATGCAATAGCCAACGCACTACATCGAGTTCGCATCGTTTCACTAGAAATTGCCTCTCGGAGCTAATAAAAAATATTGATCGATGTGTTGGCTGATGCATTGCACCGAGATTGCACCGATACACTATTTTCTATTCCCAAACATAGTTTAAACGAGGTACAAAAAATCCAAAATTCATCCGGGAACACCTACTGACATTTCTGTTCATGAATCAATCTAAAGATCAATACTTTAAGGTTATAAGAGTCATGAAATAGAGTTGCCAACTTACAAAGACAAAAATAATACAAAGTCTGAATACTTTGCTAGATTTTTCTAAGTCTGGGACCCCTTATCAAGATTAAAAGACTATGTTGAGCTTAGGATTTTGTGGGGTCTTACAATATCTACCCCTTGAGAACATTCGTCCTTGAATGAGACTAATTAAACTATGAATACAAATAGACTGGATTTAGACACTGGTCATGCACAATTGAAGCATGATTTTATGATTGAAATTATTGATATATTAAATTATCATATTTAATATGTATATCTGATGCATGATTACATAGCTGAACATGATTCATGAATGCACAACTGGGATTACTGATAAGCTGAGCTTATATACTGGATGTTTAATGCATGAGTACATGACTGAACTTATTCGTGAATGCATGACTGAGTATGCAACGTCAATTGATACCAAATTGGTAGCTATATCTGAATATGAGACTGAGTAAATTCGACAAAAAACTTGTTACCTTGGGATGAGTCTAAATAGCAAAGAAAAGGTGAGGATACTTGGTCCGTATGTCTGGTTCTACTTCCCATGTAACTCCCTCAATATACTGATTCCACCAAAGTATTTTGACTAAAGGTACTTATTTGTTTCTTAGTCTGCGAATCTGATATTCAAGGATTTCGACTAGAATCTCTTCATAAGAGAGGTTGTTGTTAATATCTATGCCCTCTATAGGGACTAAGACTATTGTGTGACCTATGCATTTCTCAAGCAAGGAGACATGGCACACTAGATGCACTTAATCTAAGTCTGAACACAACTTAGGCTCGTAAGCTACCTTTATGAAATTGTGGAGAATTTGGTAATGACTGACATATCGGGGACTGAGTTTCCCGTTTTTGCAAAACCTCTTCACTCCTTTCATGGAAGAGATTTTCAAATACACACAATCACCAATATCGAACTCGATATCCTTTTTACATATATTTGCATATGATTTTTGTTAGCTCTGAGCTATCTTAAGCCTATCTCTAATCAACTGAACTTTCTCTAAGGTATCAAATACCAAGTCTGGCTCTACCACTATGGCCTTACCCACTTTAAAGAAACCAATGAGAGATCTACACCTCCTCTTATAAAGCGACTCAAATGGATCAATCTAAATGATCGAATGATAGTTATTGTTATGTGAGAATTCAATCAAAGAAAAGTGGCCATCCCAACTACCTTTAAAATATATGCACATGCTTACAACATATCTTCTACAGTCTGAATGGTCCTTTCTTCTTTACCATCTTTCTGAGGATGAAAGATTGTACTCAGGTGAACTCGGGTACCAAGACCCTTTTGGAATGCCTTCCAAAAATAATAGGTGAACACCATGCAATCTGACCAATTGTGATATAGAGTTTTTCATAATCCACGGCGGAATAAGAGGTATGGACTGGTAAGAAATGAGATGATTTGGTCATCCTACCTACAATGACTCAAACTAAATTATGCTGGCAACGAGTACGAGGAAAACCTGTCACAAAGTCCATGTTCACTTCTTCCCACTCCAGGTGGGAATACTGAATTCCTGCATGGACCCACTGGGCTTTTGATGTTTGATCTTAATTTGCTGATATGTTGAGCACTTATCCACAAACTCTGCAATGTCATTCATCATCCCAAAAAAGCAATAGATCTCCTACAAGTTACGATACATCTTAGTGGCCCCTAAATGAATAGAGTAGCATGCACCATGAGTTTCTGCAAGAATTTACTATCTTAAATCATCTACACCTGGCACATATAGTCGACCCTGGAAGCGCAACACACCATCTCCCCCTTGGGAGAAAACCTCTACCTTTTGATATCTGACTGATTCCTTTAACTTAGCTAGACTGGGATCCCAATCTTGAATTTTCATCACCTCAGAAACTATGGATAATTCTGAACTACTATGCACCTATATACTACCTTCTGCTGAATCGACCAAGTGAACACCTAGTATAGCAAGCTGATGAACTTCCTGAACTAACTTCTTCTTGCCATCCTCCATATGAGCAACCCTACCCATAGACATCCTACTAAGAGAATCAGCCACTACATTGGCTTTACCCAAAAAATATTAGATGCTTATGTCATAGTCTTTCAACAACATCAACCACCTTCTCTGATAGAGGTTTAGGTCTTTCTAAGAGAATATATATTACGATCTCTTATGGTTATTGAACACATCAACGTGCACCCAATATAAATAGTTCCTGCAAATCTTTAAGGCAAACACTACTGCTATTAATTTAAGATCTTGAGTATATGGCTTAAGTTTTCTAGAGGCGTAGGATATGAACTTACATCTCTGCATCTAAATAAATACCAAGCCGACTCTGGAGGTATCACAATGCACAAAAAAGTAGTCTGAACCATCAGGTAGGGTCAAAACTGGAGTTGTAGTGAGTTCAGTGTTCAACTCATGAAAACTCTTTTCACAAGAATATGACCAGTGGAAATTCACTTTCTTCTAAGGAAATTTGGACATAGGGGATGCAATAGATTAAAATACCTCAACAAATCATTGGTAATAGCTACCCAAGCCCAAGAAACTCCTGATATCTGATAGATAGATAGGTCTAGGATAATTTTCACTGCTTTGGTCTTTTGGGGATTAACTCTAATGCTATCACCAAAAATTATATAGCCAAGGAAGGCTACTGACCTTAGCCAAAATTCATACTTACTGAATTTGCTGAATAGCTGATGAATTCTTAGAATTTGTAATACTATTCTAAGATGTTCTGCATGATCATGCTCATTGTGGTAGTAGATAAGAATGTGATCTATGAATACTATGACAAACTTGTCCAAGTACTCTTAAACAAACAATTCATCAAGTCCATGAAGGCTTCTGGGGCATTGATAAGACCAAAGGACATGAATTAGAACTCGAAGTGACTATACCTTGTTTTAAAAGTTGTCTTACGGATATCACATTCTCTGACTCTGATCTGATGATAGCCTGATCTAAGGTCTAACTTAGAAAAGTAACTGGCACCCTGAATTTGGTTAAACAAGTCATTTATTTTGGGAAGTGGATACTTGTTCTTGACTGTGACTTTATTTAGCTGAAAGGTAGTCAATACACATTCTGAGAGAATCATCTTTCTTATGCATGAATAAAATTGGTGCACCCTATAGGGACATACTGGGTCTAATAAACCCCTTATTGAGGAGTTCATTTAACTGTTCTTTTAATTCTTTGAGTTCTACTGGAGCCATTATGTATGGAGAAATAGATATGGGTTGAGTATCTGGATGAAGGTCAATTCTGAAGTTGATTTCTTTTTTAGGAGGAACTCTGGGAAGATCTTTGAGAAACACATTTAGGAATTCACATACTACTAACACTGACTCAAGAGAGAAATTTACATATTACTGATACTGATTAAAGAGTAGGGGTTTCTTAACTAGAGTCCTAGACTCGATCGAGATGGTAGACACATCCCTTATATATCATTTTTCTCACCCCAAAGGTAAGAAACAAGCTGACCCCTAAGTGCTAAAGTACTACCCCTCCATTCTAGGATGGACTCATGTAAAAATTAAAACTGGACAATTATGTTTATGCAGTCGACTGAGGCATAGCAGGAATGAAGCTAATCCATGATGAGAATTATATCAAAATTAGTTATCTCTAATTTGACTAAATCTGCTGAAGTGACTTTCTGAGATATCATAACCGGATAGTTCCTATATACCTATTGGTATATGACAGATTTACCCACTAGGGTAGAGACTGAGAAAGGCTCTACTAGAATTTACGACTGACTCCGAAATCAATGAATATATATGGAGTAACAAAGGACAACGAAGCTCCTGGATTTAGCAAACCATAAACATGTAAATGGAAAAATTTTAATGTACTAGTAACCAAATCAGGAGAACTTTCCTGATACTATCGGGACTAAAGAACATATTCTATTTTGGTGTTGCCCACTGGTGGCATTTGATCTAGCACCCTACTGATTTGTTCAACCAGACTGAGCTATGGGATGGTTATACTGAACCTAAGAACCTGACTAGGAACAATCTCTAACTATGTCGCCTAGCTAGCCTCACCCAAAACACACATCGCTGCTCCCTCTGCAGATACCCTGGTGATTTTTGAAATATTTCTAGCAAAAAGGATTAGTTCAAGCATTGCTGACACTACTATAGGATTTAGGGCCTGGTGCCCTATCTCTATTTCCGTCCAAGAATTTCGGTACTGGAGGATTGGCTGAGGATGGAGCTAGAATTAAGGATTTTGGGAAAAACTAAGAATGATTCCCACCCTCTGATTTAGGCTGAGCGAAGTTGAAACTACTTGTTCTCACTCTCTTGTTCTCCCTCTACTTCTCCTAATTCTTAGACTTTTCTATCTGCTGAGCATGGACCATGAGCCTTGATATTTCTATCTCCTTATTCAACTTTGCTATCCTACACTTCTTGATCATACTATTAGCCATGTTATACATGTACTTACTCATCTTAGATCTATTATCTGCTACCATATTATGAGCGTATCTGGCTAATTGAGTAAACTTAAGAGAATACTTTTTCACTGTCATGTTTCCATGCTTAATATTTATAAACTCAAAACCCTTCGCTTCTCTCAACTCCAATGGGAAGTACCTATCAAGAAAAGCAGTGGCAAACTTTTCCCATTCTATGGGCCATGCATTTGCGGACCTTTATGGTTTCCACTATTTGAACCATGAGTAGGCCACATCCTGCAACTAATATGTGGCCAACTCAGCCCTCTCAACAATAGTCACTCCCATAATATCTGTAACTTTCTTCACCTAATCAAGAAACTCCTGAGGTTTCTCATCTGATTTAAACCTAGTAAAAGATGAAGGGTTCATTCGAGTGAAATCCCAAATCCTGGCATTAGAAGTATTAGCCACTAGGTTGACCAAAAAAATAGCTAAACATTCTTTCTGGGCTACCACAAAATGAGATAGGGTGGTGAAAGCTGCTCTAAATTCAGTGTGAGAGACATGATTATCCAGAGAATCTAGCTGGATGGGCTGGGGTTCTGGATGGTCTCCCGTTCATTTTCCCTTAGTCCTCCTTATTCTTTAAACGGAAGAGAAATTTGGATTTGACAGGAAGTTTAACTAGAGCTCATGCTCACTCGCACAACATGAATACTGAAAGAAGGTAAACATTTCCTAAAACACCTCGCAGCCTCCTGTCCATAAGTATGACGGCTAGACACTCATACACAACATTCTACTAGGTGGGGTTTTCAGACTTCCTAGGACTCTATTGAACCTTAGGCTCTGATACCAAGTTTGTAATACCCCGAGTCTGTACCCCAAATGCTACACAGTGTTCATAATCTCGAGGGACCATAAGCTAACCCTTGACTAGTACTTGCTATAATAACTGAATAATAATAATGTAGTATGCAGAAATTAGGCGAAAAATACTCCATAAGGTTCAATACTACGATAAAACTAAATATGGTATAACAAATACCAAATCTGATACATCTATCTGAAAATACTCTAGTCTAAAAAAGCATATAAACTGATTGAGATATGGAGTTGATGGGAAAAGTACCCAACTTACTCCGAGCAACTAAAATAAGTTGAACTACTTAAATAATCATCATTTCCTTGAACTCATAGGACTCACCACGAACTCTATCAACTGAATATCTGAACTGCTAAGTATGATCGGGAGCCCACAAGTTTGAACCAATGATATAAAATATCATAGCACTAAATAAAGGTATGTATCAACACTTTGAATGTACTGGTATGCAAGGTGAGGTAGGCTAAAATGCATGGGTTCATATGTATGAACAATTCTGACTAAATGACATAAATAAACTAATGGGAGTAAATGTATGAATACGTATATTGTAACTAAGATCGTGATAACATTTGATACTGAGTTTAAAATTATTTATTTACTGATATCTAAGTTTACTGATATTGTGTATCTATTAACTGAGTGGCTGTATCTAACAATCTAGGTCTTGTGGAACTATACTGAGTTCCATACTGAATTGAGTAACTGTATCTGACAGTCCTAAATTTTTAGAACTAAACTGAGTTCTATTCTTAGATTGGAACTGACACTGAGACTGTGAGAGGTAATCATCTAACCAAAATGACCATTTTTAAATTTATTGGGGTCTAACCTGTAACCCCAGTTGAAAGAGTTTTAGGTAAAGATAAGCTGAGTCACCCTCATCTAGTAGGTCCTTTGAACGAGAGCGGTGGTACCCTCAACTAGCAGGTAGATCTCTTTATCAACTCTCAACTAGAAGGTTGATGCCTCAACCTACAATGGCTACATAGTTCTTGAACACAGGCACTACTTCTAAGGATTACATCATCTACTGATAGGTGAGTCCCCATTCGTGGGTTTGCTCGATGCTAAATCCTACTCCCAATTGAATAGACACCACACTGTATTGTAGACTATTCTAAGCTGGACTAAACGATTTCTGATCGTACTAGATAGTTGAACTGAAGTGAGTTCTCTGGGTTCCATGGACTGATAAAATACAACTAAATTCTGTTAACTGACTAAATTCTCCTGATCAAGACATGGATGATACTATTTTTTAACTAACCATGGATTTAGGTAAATAGTTAGGTATTGAATACCCCTACGACTCGATAGCATAAATTATATGACATGGCACAATCTTGAAACATGATAAATAATTACTTTATCATCATTCATTCATAGGGACATTCTATCAAATACTTGCATGACATGAACTTGAATACATGCTAACATGATATAATTCATTATTTAATTCTCATGAACAATTCATCAAACACTTGAAGGACAAAATCTATGCACATGACACTAAAACAACATGTACACATCATAGTTCAATTCCATATTTACAACTTCAAGTGTTTTAGCATGGTTTTGTATGATAATGCACACATATTAATCAATTTCCACATAAATCTTATAGTAAATCATGAACTAGAACCCCTATTAACATGGTAATCATGAACACATTCAAATTCAACCATGAACTTGATCTAACTCATAAACTTACAGTTAAAAGGGATTCTTGAACTCCAACGGTAAAAGGGAACCCTTGGATGAACACTTGACATACCTTCGTTACTAAATTCCTGAAGAATAATGGTGGAAATCTTAAGCCTTGTACTTGAGATTAAATAACCTAAGGTTATTGTTCTTGAGAAATTTGAGAGAAAGTAAGTATATTTTTCTCAATAAGAGCTAAATCTCATATTTTAGGGCTGAATAGGGGTAGGGAAAAGACCCTAATACCCCTGAGGATGCGGCTTTTTAATGATTAAAAACTAAATTCTTGATGTTCAGGATGACACACCGTATTGAGTCTGCATCGATTCACTGGAAATTTCCATTGGGTGCCAAATATTAACCAATGCATTCGCCGATGTGCCGTGCTAAGATCGCGTTGATACACTATTTTGGATTCCCAAACATGGTTCAAATGAGGTCCAAAAAATCTAAAACTTATCCAGGAACACCCACTGACATTCCTGATCATGAATCAATCTAAATATCGATACTTTAAAGTCATAAGAGTCGTGAAATAGAGTTGCCAACTAACGAAGGCCAAAATAATACTAAGTCTGAATACTTAGCTAGAATTTTCTAAGCCTGGGACCCCTTAGCAAGATTAAAAGACTGAGTTGAGCTTAGGATTTTGTGGGGTCTTACACTAGGGTATGGTACATGGACAAAACTTAACCCATGTAGGTCATGTTTAAAGGGTAATTATTATACCCTTAGAGTGTATGTAAAATTGACAACTAAGTTCGATGGTTTGAGAGTAGAGCGGGTAATGCGTACTGTGTGTCATTGTATTTGGTGTTTGATTTGAATTGACTATTATTTCTTGTTAGTTATTTGACTTGTTAAATTATATTTTTTCATTAAATGTCATATGTATTTAAGTCTAAGTGAGGATTTTAGTACATAAAATATAGTGTGGATATGGTTATAAGTTATCAATTAGGTCCAGGCAAATACTTGGGTTCTTGTTGATGGTTTACTTTTACGGGTGGGTCATTCCCAGAAATGCTAGGTTGACTTATTTATGGACATTACATGACTTAGGGTCATCTTTGATGTAGTTTTTTATTTATTATTTGTGATATTTCATGGTGTAAGGCCATACTTAGTGGTTCAAGGTAGTGGAGTGGTAAGTGTTGGATGGTACCTTAGAGTTCATAACCAAGAGATTAGTATGAGGTAATTAGATCATTCTTGAGAAGAGGTGATATGGATTTTGGTAATAAAAATAATAATATCCATGTTTTATTTTGAATATTTATGTTATGCTTATATAATTCAATTTGAATCGACCGATGAGGCTAACTAGTACGCGTGGTTTGTGCTAATACTACTCTCGCTATACCCTTTTGGGGGACAGTCTTTTACAGGAATCAATGTTGGTTAAATGATTGTTGTAGCTAGTTATTTCTCAATAGCTTCCACTTCTCTTACTCATGGTGGAAATTGTGTCCAACTTTACTTTTCCTTTAAAAGTTCCTATTCCTATTTATACTAGGTCCTAGGGTAGTTTATAATTCCGTATTTGATTTTGTAAAAATTATTTTAATAAAGGTGAGATATTGTTTAATAAGGACTCCTAATTAACTTATTAAGGGAACAATAAGGGGTTATCCTTTCTAGTTTGATAAGACTAGGTTCCCTCATGATATGAAAATTTGGGTCGTGACAATTTTGTATCAGAGCTTGGGTTATTGATCTCTAAGTGCAACATCAAATATTGAGTAGATTCTTGTATATTGGTGTGGTGGCATCCACATCTAATATTTGGGAATCTATAAGGCACTTTAGGAAATTATTTCACTTCGTTCCTTCCTCTCACGCAATTTTTTGGTTATTGTATAAAGTTAGCACAATTGGTATCTCAATTAGGTAAGTAGATGTTGCTTGACTACACTTAAAAGGATGCAAGCATCATAAATTAGAACTATGAGGGTTCGGATTGTTATATAGTCATACTGTCTTTGTTTTAACAGGCTATATGACCAACACAGAGTCATTATGTGTGCAAATAAAAGTAAGTTAATAAGATATAAAAGATAAAGACTGATATGAAATTATTTGAATTTACGTTTCTAATTTGTACTTTGTTGATTAGCTCTAAATTTGTGCTAAGTGAATGTTTCAAGTTTCCACATACAGTGTGGTGTTGGATAAAAATTAGACTATTGTTTGGTTAATAGTGATATAATGGTTTAAATTGGGAAAAAGGTTACGGGTGTTGGATACTCATAGGAAGCCATAATTGCTTTAATGCTTATGAAATAGGAATTTATCCGGGGTCTGACTTGTTGATGTCGTTGTAAAAATAGAGATATGTGTTGGGCCTAACAAAACATATTATTTGTGTTATTGCCTATTGGAAAAAAAATTAAATTGCATTCTATGGAAAAAAGAATCGAATCCTCTATAGGTGGGGTGGTCTAAAATGGAATTATCTTTTGTAAATTATGGTTTCTTGAAACATTATGTTTTA
Organism: Capsicum baccatum var. pendulum; assembly: GCA_030864225.1. Taxonomy (NCBI): domain Eukaryota; kingdom Viridiplantae; phylum Streptophyta; class Magnoliopsida; order Solanales; family Solanaceae; genus Capsicum; species Capsicum baccatum. The sequence continues at coordinate 142,934,310 of CM061552.1, forward strand.
TAATATGGTGTTAGTTGTCTGTTTTAGGTTAGAATCAATCTTAGGGAATTAATAATTTTAAACATTTTCATGTTGGTGTTATCTTATTAAAGAGTTTGGGGAGCAAAAACTGTTGAAAATAGGAATATCTATGCTGCCACTACTCTGGATGCAATAGAAATATGAGGCATCACTGTAGCGACAATGTCACTAGAACAGGACTTTCTTGGTTGTAGCAATGTCTGTATAGCTGTGTGCATATAATTATAGTGACACGGGAGGTCCAGTAGCAGTGCCTTTTCCTTTTTCTTATTTTGACATTCACTTACGACTATTTTTTTTTAATATTTTGAGTAGGAAGGTTGCTTAAGTATGAGAAATTGCACATATACTATAAAAGCTAGAAATATTGTTAATACGGATAGGAGAAAATAGCATCCATGTGCAAAAATTAATGAAAGAAAAAGAGTGCAATATCTAGTACATACCATAAATGGGGCATCCCAAAACATAGATATTTACAAAAAGGGGTGAGGAACTTAGTTAGGCGCCCTGTCAGTAGTGGGCTATTGGGGCATGGTCATTTTCTTCATCACTCGAGAAGGGAAACTCACTCAAAGCATTTGGATCCAATTGTGAAAGCACCTGTTTAGGAGCCATACCAAACATGACTATCATGCTCCTCCACATTTGGGTGAGCAAGTGATGCCGATAGCACCTGTTCTTCCACTACTCGTCATTCTCTCTATGGAGAATGTAGATGTCTTAGGTTTTTGAATGGGCTATGGAACATGACGGGGCCTTCTCCATGGACCTCCTAATCAGAGATAAATCTTCCTCTAACTGGCTGCTATGGATCAGGGACTTAATCTGGGATACAGGGACATCATCATAGTCTTTGACAGCATCAAAGACCTCTGCCGCCCAGATACTCCCGCCTTTGCCTTTCTTACTCTTGTTCCACATTTTGGATGTGAGAACTTTTACCATTATAGGGTGAATGGGAAAGTCTATCTATACCTCAATTTTAATAGGATCTTTAAGAACCGCATCCCATATACAGAGCTCTAAAGCCAAACTCAAGAGAAAGGGGCTCTTCTAACTAACTATTCCATCATGATCTGGGCCCTGCATTTATCTTGATGCCTAGAATATAATTGTCCACAACCAGATCTTGAGGCTAAGTCACATCATAAGTGTTATTTGACAGATATATCCTCCAAAATACCAGGCTCAGGTACCTCAGAGCATTGACAAAAAAATAAGTGTTAGTAATACCCTCAGTTGATGGCCAATGGGCCTGCTCCCTAAACTCTTATGAATATAGAGAGTCACGTATCCATATTATATTTATCTCCCTGTCCTTGGAAAAATACACTAAATTAGAGATGTTTGTCATCCCGATCACTTCATTAATAGTTCAAATGCCTACCAGGACATCAATTTCCTAGATGTGGGTGGTAGGGTTAGGGTATCCAAAAGAACCATGGGGAGTAAAGCATAAAATTTCCCAACCTAGATTGAGACCCTGTTAGGGGAGTCACCACTAGTGGGTCCTAGCTAATGTCCAAGAACTGATTGTAGAATTATGGTTCTTTCTCTTCCATTTCCCTCGTCTAAAAGCCCCGGCCTTATAGCAAAGCCCGATCCACCTGTAGTCATTATATCATTCCCAACTAGGTTCATCAAGGAATCTTTTATTAGGTGGGTGCATTCTCTTAGTTTTCAACCATCACAGATGAGTAACAAACAAATTTTTTGAGGAGGCCCATTGGAAATAATATATCATTAAAGAAAGAACGTAATTATAAAAGACAAATTTTATCCTTGTTCTAGAAGGCTAGTGCCTACAACCTCTGACAATAGCAGCCTTTATCACCCCCAACAGTCTATAGGTGCAGCAATGGTGCCTCCTGACTCAATAATTCTTGTTGTAGTTTTGACTTTTGATTAATGTTCCAAATGTATCCTAGAACTATTTTACAAAAAAAACCAGGCATGAAGACTCCTAAATCGTGCCCAAAATATCAATTAGAACCAAAGAAAAACATTTCACTTTCTCTTATATTTTGAGAACATACAACCCATAGAACTCTCAACTGACAGTTTAAAATACCTCATCAACCCTCATCTGGCAGGTTTGATGTCTCAACCTATGCTGGCTACGTAGTTCTGGAACACAAGGATTTCTTCTAAGGATCACACCCTCTACTGGAAGGTGAGTCCCCATCTTGGGTTCACTCGGTGCTGAATCCTACTCTCAACTAAATAGACACTGGACTGATTGTAAACTGTACTAGGCTGGACTGAATTGTTACTTATCATATTGTTTAACTGAAGTGAACTGAATTCATTGAGTTCCATGGACTAATGGAAACTACAAAATTTTTGTTAGTTGGCTATGTTTACTGAGATAAAAACTGAATACTGAATCTACTGAGTTTTTCCTGAGTTTTGTAACTGACTATGATTACTATTGATTATACGTGACTGATATTGTCTTATGACTGGCCATGGCTCTAAGTAAATAGCTAAATTGTTGGGTACAAGTACCCCCAAGACTTGAAATAATAAATTAAGAGACATGGCACAAACTTGAAACATGTAAACTAATTACTTGATCATCATTCATTCATTTAGGGTATTTTAACAAGACACTTGCATAATACACTTGCACATAAGCTATCTTAACATGATTTCTTTCTCTTACTAGTTCACATGAGCAATTTTTCAAGAACTTGGTGAGTATAACAAATGCACGTAATTTTGAACAACAAGTGAACATCATGATTGAATTCTAAATTTCAATATTCAAGAGTTTAACACGGATTTACACACTTGACAATCAATTCCACATGAAACATGAAATAAAACATGAATAAGGAACCAAATCCAAACAAAAATCATGAATACACTCTAATTCCAACCATGGAAATCATAAAATTCACTACTTGAAGTTTCAAAAGAGATTCTTGGGCTCCAAGGGTGGAAGGAACCCTTGGATGAACACATCACATACCTTAGTTCTTGAATTTCTAATGTTAATGGTGAAACTTTTAGTTTTTGATTTGAAATTGAAGTTCTAGGGTTTTATTCTTGAAAAAATTTAAGAAAGAATGAGTTTATTTGCTCTGTAAAGGGATTAATTTCGTGTTTTGGGGGCTGAAGGTTGAGAAGAAAAGACCTAAATACCTCCAAGGATGCAATATTTTAATGACTAAAAAATTGTACCATCAATGCGCAGACTGACAGGCCCTGTTAATACCAATGATGTGATAGCCAACACGTCTTGTCGAGTCCATGTCGACTCACTAGAAATTGATACTGGGAGCTGGGGAAAACATTTATCAATGCGATAGTCAACATGGCAAGCCAAGATCGCGTTGATCCACTATTTTAGTTTTCCAAAAATTCAAAACTTATTCGGAAACACCTATGGACACTCCTAATCGTGAATCAACCTAAATATCAACGTTTAAGGGATACAGATGCCATGAAATAAGAACTCTAACTCTTGAAGGCTAGAATTACACTAAGTCTAAATACTTAACTAGAATATTCTAAGTCTGAAACCCCTTGGCATGCTTAATGGACTTAATTAAGCTAAGAATTTTGTGTGGTCTTATAGTGTTGTAATTATGAAAGAAAAATACATTTTTTATAATGTAGGATAGAGTGCCTTTGAAATCCTCTATGGGAAAATGGAAATCTTGGGCATCATAAACCAATAACAAGTGTGAAATAGAAAGGAATGTTTGCTCTCACCCAACAAGGACTTCAAGAAATGAGAGCACAAAAAAAAATGAAGGCAAGTACCAAAGCTGCAGGAATGAATCACTTGAGCCAAACAAGTATTTCACATATGTAATGTTTGAAGTCTGATTTGTTCCACTAAATTTTGCCATGTATTTGATGCCAGATTTGCTCAAACAATTATGTGGTTGTTCCTGGATATATATATATATATTCGAAACAATTATGTAGCTGTGACTGCTTTGTGATGTTTATTTTTTCAAACAACTATGCATCTATGACTGTAATTTTTGATCTCTTAATTATTCAATTGTGACAACATTATTTTGATATAATATGCAGCTGAGAGTGTGGTGTTTATTTCAAATAATTATGCAGATATGGGATGAATACTTTTAGCAATACATGCGGCTAAGACTACACATTTAGGTACATTATTCTTGTCATTGTCATTTTTTTGTCTATTTCTATGTACCATTATCATAGGAAATTGCAAATAGAATAACAACAAAAGAAACTTCAAACAAGATTTTCTTAATCCCTTGCAAATAGACTACACAGACAAGTCAAGGATGATTACAAAAGACCATATCAAATTAATGGCTTCTACATACCAAAATCCTAAATTAACTCTAGTGAGTCTTTCTTCTTATAGTTCATTCCAAAGCAACTGATTATAACTACAATGCAACAAAAACATACAATATATATGAGAACATTCTTCCTAGTCCTTACTTTAGCCATATTACTTCTCCATTTCTTCTTTCTTTCTTTTATCTTCTCAATCTCTTCATCTAGTTTCTTTAATTTCATATCTACACAATTATCATCTTGTTTGGGAAATATAGGCTTGTCAAATTCTTCATAAGCTTCCATATTTTCACCTTCATTGACTGATGGTTACATGATTTGATGAAAAGATTCCACTAAATTCTATAACTCACCTAATTTTTCTATTAATTTAGGAATTACAAATTTGGACCTCGGATCAATATTCTCTTTTTCCCTACACCAAAAGTTAAACGATCTTGGACCACTTAATAATTTAAACAAAGGATTAGTGTTCAATTGAATATATCGGGATAATGGAAAAGAGAAAAATTCGATATTTACCCCATAATGACATTCCCAATATCTTCTATTGGGATTAGTTGAAGTCCAAGATGTCTTCAAATGAAATACAAAACCATGATTGCAACAAACTTCTTTTTTCAATGCAAAATCATTATCTTCCATACAAAGCTTAGAAAAGTTGACCGTTCTCATTGTTTGCTACAAAACAACTCATTCCAACAAATTTCATATAAAAATGAAAGGAAAGTCTAAATAAACAATAGAAAAAGGAATTTATCATTTCCATAGGAGCAAGAGATGAAGGAGAAATAATAAAGAGAAATAACATATAAAAGAAAAATAATAGAAGATTAAAGAAAATAATAAAATAAGGGTCTTGATTTTCTAAGAAATTTCACATCAAATAAGGTTTGAGTTGATTTAAGATGAAAGAGAAGAGAAGTTGGGGTTTTGAAATTATAAGGGTTGGTTTTATTAATTTGGGAAAGAATATGACCATTATTTTCTTATAAAAGGGTCAAATTATTCTCTTAACACACATTTAAAATGCGTATAATTCTGATCCACCAAGAGGGAAAAGTAATACAAGTAAAAGTTCATAGGGGGTAAATTATTACCAGTTATGTTCAAGTCCAAAAGTATGTTGTGGTGACAATTTTTAGGGGTATTTAGACTCAAAAATAAGCACATTATCAGAAATCCTTCTGAATCGTATAAATCTTAAGGACTGAGTGTTTAACAGACAATGCATGACATCCTACATCATCCATCACTGAAGAATGCAACTATAATTACAAATTATATCATCTAAGAGAATGTGAAATTGCAAAAGACAAGTCCAAAAGCATGAATTTATAAACATATAGAGTGTTCATAATCCTAAGTATGTAAAGATACTAAATTCCATAGGAAAACATGGCATTTCAAACTAATATTGAATAAATCCATAAATCATGATAAATAATGCTTAATAATCTTTAAAACTGATACATCATACTTAGCTTGACCAATTGCTTGAAATCTTAAGTAATACCATGTTAATCATGTATGGAATTGAGAATAATGTAAATGCTATAATATAGCCCTAAGAAATCATAAGCAATCATTAAAAAATACTCATGAATGAATAATATATCATGGGGAACAAAATGTAAGGTTGGAATCATAATTTTGTAAAAACCTTAGTTTATGGAAATCATAAAATAAAGTTGTCTTATGGACATAGGTTCAATGTGGTTAAAGAGGTAAATATCCAAAGTGCCCTTAACTTAATACTAAAAAATTGTCACTAGTGACTATGGGTCATACGACGACTCGTAATGACACATTATGGCTCATTACCACTAGTCGTAGCCAAGACAGTGTCATCAAGCACATATACTGTTGACCCTACGACTTCAATCATATGACTCGTTAGGGGACCCAATGATTCATTGGGTCCTAGTTGTTACCAGGAAAACAACACTTGGATCATAGAATAGTTTGACTACTATTGGGATATCACGACTCGTAATGAGTCATTACGACTCATTTTGATCCACTCATACTCAGAGCAGAAAACTTAGACACACACATTGGTCATGAAATGATTTAGGTCCTTATGACTCGTCTAGACTCCATTCGACTCGTAATGGGAGTTGTAGTTAGGATAGTGAGGATAAAATTTCAGAAATCTTAAAAGGGAAAAAATTTGAGGTGTTATATTCTCCCCTCCCCCAGGATCATTCATCCTCAAATGTTAGGACAAGGTGTTGATTAGCAGGATTTAATACAAAACACAACCACACTTACCTTTAAAAAGGGCAAAAAACAAAGATATCAAGGAAATCATAATTCCCTTTATAAAAGTCAAAAAAGAAAGATATTATGGAGTACACATACCTCTCGCACGATTATCAGAAGCAGGAAACAAGAATTGGTACTTATACTTCATGTCCTCCTTGACATCCCAAGTAGTTTCTTCATGCCATTGGTTCCTCCATGGAAACATTACCGAAGCCACTTCTTTTTCTTACAATCGCCAAACTTGCCGATCCAAAATGCCGATGACTTCCTCATAGGACAAGGAATCCGGGACACCAACACTTTCAAAAGGAATAATCAACGAAGGATCAGCCACGCACTTTTTTAATATCGATACATGAAGACCGGATGAATAGAACCCAAACTCAGAACCCAATCTGGCTTGCCTACTCACAAGCCAGATTGCCTACTCACCAAATAACATAAAATGGACCAACATATCTGGGATTGAGCTTACCCTTCTTTCAAAACTATATCACTCCCTTCATTAGTGATATCTTTAAGAATACCAAATCATCATCGTCAAACTCGAAGTCTCTTCATCTTACATCTACATAAGACTTTTGGTGACTTTTGGAGGTCTTAATCCTATCTTAAATCACCTTCACCTTCTCCATAGCTTGGTGAACCAAGTTAGAACCATACAACCTATTCTCACCAACCACAAACCACCCAATAGGAGACCCACATATCCGACCATACAATGCCTCAAATAGATCTATCCCAATATACAAACACAATAAGAGGGAAATGGTCAACCCAGCTACCACCAAAATTAATCACACAAGCCTTAAAATATCTTTCAAAGTTTGTATCATTCTCTCTGCATGTCCATCCATTTATGGGTGAAAGGTGATCCTGATTTTCACTTTAGTTCTTAAACCTCACTGAAGGAAATGCTAAAACTGAGATATAACTGAGTACCTCGATCAGATATAATGGAAATTAGAGCACCATGCAACTTTACGATCTCCTTAATACAAATCATAGTATAATAATCTGCTTAATAATTAGTCCTCATAAGCAAGAAGTGAGCGGACTTAGTTATCATATCCATGATGACCAAAATGGAATCAAACTAATAATGGGACCGCGGAAGACCTGTAATAAAATCCATATTAATCACTTCCCATTTCCACATGAGAAACTTGACATCTTGAGGAAAATCATCAAAACTCAAGTGCTCAACCTTCACTTACTGACAAAATAAATACTTAGCCACAAAATTGGCCACATCCCTCTTCAAGTTATTTCATCAATAAATTTCCTTCAAGTCTTAATGCATCTTTGTCGAACCAGGATGAATAGTCTACCTCAACTCATAAGGTTCAGCTAAGATCCTTTGTCGCAGCGTATCTTGATAACGCCCAAACTACAGCTCTCGTTAGAAAGTGTAAGCGGTCGCTGTCAAATAGAGAACCCAACTGGGTTGGGTGTCAAATTCCACAGGGAATACTTGGTCACTAAGTGTTCCAATTATTAGTAGACTGTTGGTCGAAAATTCTATGGGAAAGGGGGGATTTGATTATGCGTGAATTACTAATATCAAAGTAACGAATGAGACGATTTATTTAGTAATATTTAATCACAGAGATTTGTAAGTTAGGGTTATGTCCACCTTGTAAGTTCTACGTATCTATTAACTATGAGTAATGCAGAATTTAGACATGCATGCACTTATAGAGATTTGTATTCTAATGGTAAATCCTAGTGTTTCCCAACCATCAAGGATTATTTCACTTTGACTCTCCCGAGCCTAAAGTGTATAACTAATGGTACGAACTCTCCAAGAAAGTTAATCCAGTTAAGGCATTAACGTGTAAACAGGGGTTGGAAACTCTATTTTCTTGTCATACTCTCTTTTCCAAACATGTAACTTTTTTCTCGAACAAGTTAATATTATACTGGCATATTCTTACATTTCCAACCATAAGAATTTAATTTAAACGAAGAGAGTAATGATATAAGTAGCATACACATCAAGAATTCACAAACTCATAGCAATAGATAGTGTATTACGAGGCTTCCATAACCCTAACAGAGATTTTTAGCTACTCACGATTACAAAGGAAATCAACGAAGACATCATCATCATACCAAAGTTAGAATAATCTCACGATGGGAATGAGTTTGGCGTCAAACAAGAGGTTGACATTTTTCTCTCTCTAGCTGTTCCTCACGTGTAAGCCGTGTTTCTCTGTCTGACTTACAGAATCTGAAAACTGAATAATGTAAGATAAAACTTATTGATTGCTGAAAAATTCAGCAATAGGGTTTTTATAGTATCCTTGTCTACTAAGTTACTGCTGCACCCCTAAGTATTTAGAAATATTGATTTTGCCCGGGACCAATTCTCCATGCATCACATTCAGTCCACAAGCTTCCAAAAGCTGCCTTCCCTCTTATGTGAAGTTTTCCTTTGTTGCCCAAAGGTCCACAAAGTGCTGAAATCTTCACCATTAATACCTGAAAAACATGCTAATCACATAGGTTAGCTCACTTAAAGGAAGATGGACTAAAAGTGCAGGAATTATATATTTTGTCCTCAAAACTTAGCTAAAATATGGATAAATTATGGTTCTTAAGCGTGTAAATACGCCCAACATCACCACCCCACATTTAAAGCTTTGTTCGTCCTCGAACAAAATATTACGTCCATGCAAACATCTAACTAGAATTTCACAGTAGCAACACAAAATGTTCAACAAGACATGCACGACAATTATTAACAAAGAGTAGTTTTCTTGATCACTACTAGAAACAATTCAACCTCCAACATAGACTCGTGAGGATGGTTAATTCGTGTCCACAAGTTAAGCCACAAAGAATCATACAAAACTACCCAACAATCATCAACCATGTGTGTCTCACACAAGATATCACCCATAATCACTCACAAGTTTGCATTTTTCGAAACATTGGTATAAGATTCTCCTTGCTCTCACTCTCACAAAGAATTCTTATGTTGCAACTGATGACCATAGGCTTGCCCTTAGTGTAATGCTCCACTAATATCAGAATGCTAAGCTTAGGATCAAATAGGTCTTTACAGGTTTTAATGTAGGCTAAGGGACAGGTAGGACTATTTTGGCCAGAAATAGTGACTATGTTCCCTAAGCGCTTTAATACACTACGTTAAGCCATTTACACTCTCTTTTAACAACCCTTCTACCTTTCTTTAATCTACCAACCCCTTTTCACCTATTTTGTTATTCAATCATAAACACAACTATCTTTTTATTTTTTTATTTCTCTCCTTTTTTATATATTTTATTTATTTATTTATTTTATAAAGCACCTCTATGATAGCCACTCTTTTTCACAATAATTTCAAGTACCAATACACTCTGAGGCATCACTCTCACCATTGTTTTCTTATTTTGTCACATGACTCTACAATTTAAAGTGCTTAGGAATTTGGATCAAATTATGGTCTTGAAAAAAAAATGGATTAGGCTACATATGAGGCTGTCAAAGAAAATAGCTAAAGGCTCAAAGGAGTTTCCTAGGACAATGTACAAGGGTAGATAAAAAGAAGGTAAACAAATTCAGGGCTGCCAAAGAAATGCCTAAATCATCTTCTAAACTCACACTTTTTATTTCGCTTTACACACACACCAGGCAAGTTCTAGCATCAGTCACAACACAGAATATACTATAACCTTGCACACACAAGGTACATGGTCAACTTAGTTGGGAGCATTATAGACTCTTGACCCAACAGATGAATGAATTAAACCACACAATTATCACACAGTGAGTCATACTTAGAGCCTAAATGTCTCAATAGTAATGATTTAGCACAAACTCTTGTCATAATACCATGTCGTCTATCAGAACAATTTATGCACAATAAAAAAAATCTAAAAATTTAACTACAAATAAGAATAAATGTAGGCAAAGAAGTACAATACAACATACAAATACCAGCACCCCACACTTAGGCGGGACACACTACCCTCAGTGGAAATAAATAAGGAAAACCTGATTAGTCGGACTCCTCTTCTATGTCTGGGGTCATACCCCCTGCATCTGAATCATCATCAGAGTCGTCATCCTCAGAAGTTCCTCAAAATGTACCCCACTTGATTCCAAAAGTGCATTGAGGTATTTGTAGAGAGGAGGACTCAACTTGCTCTTTTCTTCCCCTTTTCTGACCTTTCTGTGAGGTGGACATTTTTTCTTTTCCTTATCGTCCTTTTGGTGCCATTCTACCTGAGATCATAATAGAGTCATGTTAGCTTCATCTCGAAAGATTCAATCAAAAAACACTTAAGTCAGTGATGTTGATTACTCAGACTTCATCGACATCCATTTAGGCGATATGTTCCAACAACATGTTTAGCACAGTCATGCTTTCATGTAATCTTGACTATCCTTTCCAACTCTATTTCATGTAATATTGACTATACTTTCATGTTTGGATTAATGCACTTTATGAACAAGACTACCACTTAGAGATCGTATCAGGTTATTGCATAGAAATAATCACACCATCTTATGCTTGTGGTCAATCATGATTGGTATCTCGATGAATGAGTCATTCAAACATTCAAGCTTTCACTTTCAAGATTATGCATTAAATTCACAATTTTGATTTCATAAAAATATGACAATGTCTAACAATCAAATACAAGTCGGAACAAATTCAAGAATGCCCACACTTATCCTCTCACTCAATGAGATTCATCATAGCAAACCAACCATATTTCTTTTATCACCAAACACCACTTCAAAATCTAAGAAATCATTATACATATAGCATCGCAACAACTATGGAATATAAAAGAATAACTTACTTGGTGATGGATCCGAAAGATTAGATGAACAAAAAGAAAATTTTTGAGAGAATGGGGAAGCTTGGGCGGCGCCTATGTTGAGCAAACAATTGCATTTTGTTCTAAGGTTGAAGATCTATTTATAGACTAAGCCATGGGTCGGGTTTTATCCATATAAAATCGGGTTAGGAGACAAAAAGGCGTAAGTAGGCGGAGCCTAATGCTTTCCCTATGCTTAGCATTGGCGGCACCTTTGTCAAAGCCTAGTTGGGCATAGGCGGCGCCTTTGTCAATGCCTAGTTGGGCATAGGCGGAGCCTATGCTATTGCCTTATTGAGACAGTGAGCATAGGCAATGGCATAGGCCTTGCCTTGTCCATTGCCTAGATTAGCATAGGCCTTGCCTTGTCCGTTGCCTAGATTACCATAGGCCTTGCCTTGTCCATTGCCTATGTGAGGCAGTGAACATAGGCAATAGCATAGGACTTGCCTTGACCGTTGCCTAGATTTGCATAGGCCTTGCCTTGTCCATTGCCCATGTAAGGCAGTGAACATAGGCAATAGCATAGGCCTTTCCTTGTCCGTTGCCTAAATTTGCATAGGCATTGCCTTGTTCGTTGCCTAGATTTGAATAGGCAATGCCTAGCCTATAGCCTTAAGCTCCATCATTCCTAACTTATAACCTTTAGCATGGCTCACTTTCAACTCAAAATTTGGGACTAATTCCCCTCCTTTGTACGTCTTGCACCTACACTTAATCAAAAACAACCAAAAAGATTAGAAGGATGGGTTGCCTCCCACCAAGCGCCTTAGTTTTGGTCGTGGCTCGACTCTTCTTTTTGGATTTTTATTTAACAAAAACAAACTCCTAGAAAAACAAAATGAATAAAAATGATGGGTTGCCTCCCACGCTTTATTTATTATCGCGGCACGACATAGTTATCTCGATTACTTAGACTTCATCGAGATATATGGACCATCACTTTCTGAATAGATTCAGACGACGCTGATGCTTAATTGTGGGCATGCAATCTTCTTCGAGATGAATCTTGTGCATATATATCCCAGGAGGGATACCAATTATATCATCAATAGTCCAATCAATGACTCTCTTGTATCTCTTTAGAACATAGATGAGAGCCGCTACTTGCTGTTCACCTAAACCAGCCGCAACAATAATCGGAAGTGTATTTCCACTTCCCAAGAGCGCATACTTTAGGTGACTGGGTAGCTCTTTCAATTCTAGCACTGGTGGCTTTTCAATGGATGGTGTCGCTGGTGGTGACGGTCGATTCTTAAGATCAAGGTCCAGCTTCTTAGGAGCATGAGAGTAGGACCCTATTCCTGTTAGAGAAAAAATAGTTTCTTCATGATCTTCTACATCCTCACGCTCAAAATTCAAAAGCACAGCAGATAATGGCTCAACAGTAAGCTGCTTCTCTACAGATAAGTCTTTCTTATCCTCATAATAAACATCAGCTACAGAGAACACATTCATATCTCTAGGCTGCTTCATGGATTTGCATACATATAAATGGATCACTTCGTCATTCAGCCGAAATAAAAGCTCATTAGCTCTTAAATCAATAAGCACACTTCCAGTTGTGAGGAAAGGACGATCCAAGACTATGGGAACTTTAGAATCCACCTCGCAATCCAAAATAACAAAGTCTGCGGGAAAAATGAAGGTAGAAACCTTCACCAGTACATCATATAAGATACCAACAGGTCATTTTACCGACCTATCTGCCATCATGAGCCGCATATTGGTTGGTGTAAGATCGCCCAACCCCAACTTTCTGTAAATGGATAGCGGCATCAAATTGATGCTAGCTCCCAAATCGCACAATGCCTTAGCAAAATTCATAGATCCAACCATTCAAGGAATAGTGAAAGAACCAAGATCTGCCTTCTTCTGTACTAAGGATCTCGTGGCAATCGCACTGCAATGATGAACATCATCTGCCAGTTCATAGCTTGCTACCCTTTTCTTCGTCAATAGGTCCTTCATGAATTTGGCGTACCCAGGCATCTTTTCCAGCGCCTCCACCAAAGGAACATTAATAGTCAGCTGCTTCAACATAGTCATGAATTTACTGAACTTGGTATCTTCAGCTTTCTTCTTCAATCTCTGAGGAAAAGGTGGTGGTGGAAGGGGAATAGTTTTCTCCACCACTTCCTTTTTATCTTGCTTCCAATTATCGATCTTTTCATGTTGCAGACATCCAGGGGTAACATCATGAACGTTCTCTTCAGCTTCTACAACACATCACAATCTGCTTCAATAACATTCTCTGTTATATCATCAACTACCTGCTTACCTTTGGATGGATGTTCCAGCACCTTACCACTACTGGTAGTAATAGCCATACACGATCCATCATTCCTTAGATTTTGCACAGTGTCACTAGGTAAAGTTCCAGCCTTTCTTTGATTGAATGCTGCTGAAAGTTGACTCAGTTGTTGTTCCAGCTGTTTTATTGTAGTGGAATGGGAGTCAACCAATTAATTTATTGATGACAAATCATTCTTTTCCTCAGCTACGCCCGTGTTGGTTTCCTCCACTCCTTTCAACAGCTTGGCCATCATATCTTCTATGGACATCTTCCCAGAGCCAGACGTTGTAGCCTCACGATTCCAGGAGGAACGTACAAACCACTCCTGTCAGTCTTATTCTTCCAACTCCCTTGATTGCGGTCCTTGTGTCCAGTTTTATCATAATAGTTCCGACCTTGGTTTCCTTGGGCATTGCCTCGGAAACTCCCCTGATTATTCAAGTAGTTTGCTTCTTCTTCAGAATCAGAATTATCTCTTCCCTGCGACACAACAACCTTGACCTTTTTGGCCTTTCCTGATAATAAATGCTTGGTAAGAAGATCCATCTGCGTTTTCATGTGAGCCATCTCCTGGTCACGTTCCTCTTCTCTTCGTATCTGTTCTGCAGTCATGCCAATAGATACAGTAGAGCTTGCTACCTCAGAATCCCTAGTATGCCAAGCTCTACTCTACTTTGTCATACGATCTAGCATATCACTTGCCTCAATAAAAGTAAGGTCCATGAATGACCCACCCGCAGCATTATCAACCACTGGATTTGTCACCGAGTTCAAAGCCCTATATAATATTTCCATCAAGTGGATATTGGTCATCTAATGGTTTGGGCACCGCATAAGTTTCCTCTTGAACCTCTCCCATGTTTCGTGGAGAGCTTCAGTTGGAAGCTGTCGAAAATTGCTTATCTCATCTCTTAATTGTGCTCTCTTGTATGGCGGATAGAATCTTTCTAGGAAAGCGTCTTTCAGTTGCCTCCAATTAGTAATAGAGTCTGGAGTTAGCCCGTTCAACCATAGAGTTGCCTCTCCAGATAGACACAATGGAAATAAGCGCAGCCAAATTGCATTCCGTCCAACCCCTGGATTGTCAAATGCCTTGCATGTTGAGATAAAATTAATCAGATGCATATTCAGATCGTCTCCTGCAAGTCCACCAAATAACCCTTTGAGTTGCAATAGATGAATCATGGTGCTAGTGATATTGAACTTGGCTCCGGGTGCCAAGGGCGGAGGAATAATAGCCCATGTGGCACCAGCTCCATCAAGATCGTCATCATCATCATCAAAAGGAACCTGCACAACTCAGCGTTTAGGTCTCATTCTATCTTGACGATCTCTCCTTTTCACAGGCGCTGCCACCTCATCTACACGCCTTGGATTTAGTAACTCATCATCACCCAGGTCCTCATCATCTAGATTTGTTGCCCGACCTGGGTTGTCAATATTCTATTGATGCACTTGAGCGGCTGCCAATGCAACTAATCTAGCCTGCTCCTGTTGAGCAGCCCTTCTTTCAATATCTCGTTTTGCCTCTATTCTGCCAATAAGTTGTGGTTCAGGGTTTATGGGTAATAATGGCTGACCAGAACTTCGAGTAACTGGCATGCACTGAACAGAACCTGAATGAAACAAAAACAACAGACAAAAAGTAAAATTTGAGAATCTTTGACCAAAGGGTCTAGTAACTATCACAAACTTAGTTGACACCCGTATTCCCCGACAACGGCGCCAAAATTTGATAATGCCCAAACTACAGCTCTCGTTAAAGTGTAAACAGTCGCTGTCAAATATAGAACCCAACTGGGTTGGGTGCCGAATCCCACAGGGAATACTTGGTCACTAAGTGTTGCAATTATTAGTAGACTGTTGGTCGAAAATTCTACGAGAAAGGGGGGATTTGATTATGCGTGAATTACTAATATCAAAGTAACGAATGAGACAATTTATTTAGTAAGATTTAGTCACAGAGATTTGTAAGTTAGGGTTATGTCCACCTTGTAAGTTCTACGTATCTATTAACTATGAGTAATGCGGAATTTAGACATGCATGCACTTATAAAGATTCGTATTCTAATGGTAAATCTTAGTGTTTCCCAACCATCAAGGATTATTTCACTTTAACTCTCCTGAGCCTAAAGTGTATAACTAATGGTACGAACTCTCCATGAAATTTAATCCGGTTAAGGCATTAACGTGTAAACAGGGGTTGGAAACCCTACTTTCTTGTCATACTCTCTTTTCCAAACATGTAACTTTTCTCTCGAACAAGTTAATATTATACTGGCATATTCCTACGTTTGCAACCATAAGAATTTAATTTAAACGAAGAGAGTAATGATATAAGTAACATACACATCAAGAATTCACAAACTCATAGCGATAGATAGTGTATTACGAGGCTTCCATAACCCTAACAGAGAAGTTTAGCTACTCATGATTACAACGGAAATCAACGAAGACATCATCATCATACCAAAGTTAGAATAATCTCACGATGGGAATGAGTTTGGCGTCAAACAAGAGGTTGACGTTTTTCTCTCTCTAGCCGTTCCTCACGTGTAAGCCGTGTTTCTCTGTCTGACTTACAGAACCTGAAAACTGAATAATGTAAGATAAAACTTATTGATTGCTGAAAAATTCAGCAATAGTGTTTTTATAGTATCCTTGTCTACTAAGTTACTGCTGCACCCCTAAGTATTTAGAAATACTGATTTTGCCTGGGACAAATTCTCCATGCATCACATTCAGTCCACAAGCTTTCAAAAGCTGCCTTCCCTCTTATGTGAAGTTTTCCTTTGCTGCCCAAATGTCCACAAAGTGCTAAAATCTTCACCATTAATACCTGAAAAACATACTAATCACATAGGTTAGCTCACTTAAAGGAAGATGGACTAAAAGTGCAGGAATTATATATTTTGTCCTCAAAACTTAGATAAAATATGGGTAAATTATGGTTCTTAGGCGTGTAAATACGCCCAACATCATATCTATATAGGGAATATATAAACTACCTTGGTACCTCAAGATACCATCACCACCATTCTTAACAGACATCACCTTCTATTGACCCATATCACTCTTGATCCACATTAAGATAGTATCCAATACCTTTTTCGCCTTCACCTTCACACCAGGAGATGACTTTACTACCTCTTGCATAATTACACAACTATCTTCAGAGTCTAGGAGACAAACTCCAAGGTTTGACAAAGGGTGAATATCCTTCACGAGGCCTCATTTCTCATAATATGCATAAGATAAGCTTCCCATGGACACTTTGCTAAGAGCATTAGTTACCACATTAGCTTTAACTTGAAGATAATGGAGACTCATGTCATAGTCTTTGAGAAACTCAAGCCATATTATTTTGTTGGGATTTAACTCTTTCTGGGTAAACATATAGAGAAAACTCTTATGGTCAGAGATGATGTCAGCATGGACCCCATACAAAAAGTTATGCCAAATCTTCAAAGTAAAGACCACAGCCAACAACTTTAACTCATGTGTCGAATAGTTCTTCTTATGTATCTTTAACTAACTAGAATCATATGCAACCACCTTACAATGCTGCATCAATACACAATCTAGTCTCATCCAGAATACATCACAATAAACAACAAAACCATTGGTACCCTCGAGTAGCATAAAAAATAAAGCAGAAATTAACTTATCATTCAACTTATCAAAACTACCCTTGAAATCATCCGACCATAAAAAATTTATCTTCTTCAGCGTCAACTTAATCATGAAGGCAGCAATGAAGAGAAGATTTCCACAAACCTTTTATAATTACCCGCTAAGTCTAAAAAGCTTCGAATATCATTCGGAGTCGTGGGTTTAGGCTATTTCTTAACCACCACAACTTTCTCTGGATCCACCATGATCTCTTCACTAGAACATCATGAATTAGATAGGTTACAACATTTAAAAAGAACTCGCACTTAGAAAATTAAGCATAAAACTGTTGCTCCTTAAAGGTCTATAAAACTAGGCAGAGATGATCGGCATGATCTTCCTCACTTGTTGAGTACACCAAAATATAGTCAATAAACATAATTTTGAACAAATCCAGAAAGATAGAATACTCGGTTCATAAGATCCTTAAATGTTGTCTAGGCATTAATCAAACTAAAGGACATTACCAAAACTCAAAAGGACCATATCGGGTTTAAAAAATAGTCTTAGAGATATTCACCTCCCTAATATTTACTAATGGTAACCCAACCAAAGATCAATCTTGGAAAAGTACTTAGCACCTTGAAGATGATCAAAGACATTATCAATCCTAGGAATCAGATACTTAGTCCTTACCATCACATTATTCAATTGGCGATAATCTATGCATATCCGAAGGGACCCATCCTTCTTATGCATGAAAAACATGGGAGCTCCCCACGGGGACACACTAGGGAGAATAAAACTCTTATCTAGAAGATTTTTAAACTGCTCCTTAAGTTGTTTCAACTCAGTCGGAGCTATTATATAAGGAGAGTTAGAAATAGGATGAGTGTCCAAAAAAGATTAATACCAAAATCAACTTTCCTATTAGGAAGTATACCAGGAAGATCATCAGAGAATACCTCAAGAAATTCATAGACCCCAGGGCCAGACTACAAAGAAGGACAATCAAATCTAGAATCCTTAACATACACTAGATGGTAGAGGCACCCCTTGGAAATCAATCTATGGACTCTAAGATATGAAATGAACCTTTCCTTAGGTACTAGGGAACTACCTTCCCACTCAATCACCGACTCATTAGGGAAGTGGAAACTGACCCTTTGGGCTCGAAAATCAAGAGACATATAGCACAAATACAACTAATCCATCCCCAAGATCATATCAAAGTCTAACATAGCCAACTCTATCAAGTCCACCAAGGTCTCCCTATCATAAATCAATATAACAAAATCCATATAGACCCTTCTACAAACAATGGAGGATCTGGAACACCATCAGGATTAAAATTAAAATGAACAGCCACAAAAGGGGTCACATAAGAGAGGGTAGACCTGGGATCAAGTAGATAATATCAATCACGAGAGTAAAGTTTTTGTATACCAGTAACAACATTGGGGGACACCTTGGCATCCTATTAGGTGGATAAAGCATATAGACAGTTTTGACTAGTGTCGGAGCCAGAGGCTGAATTAGAACCCTTTGATGCTACAGTTGATAAAGTAGCAACATGTATCTTATTTGTCTCTAAAGTAACCCTTGAAGGAAAATCCCTCTGCATGTGACCAATCTGACCATATTTAAAACATTTGATCCTCCCTTCTTCAAAAACACCATGATGCACCTGGCCATAAAATCTACAAGGGGGATATGATGGAGATGATTGAGCCCCTCTAGCCTATGGTTGGGCACCCTGTGCCCTAGGACTAATATTATTTTGAAAATTATAATTACCCGACATCTTCAGATAAGGATCACTAGTAGTAGAGTAGGAACCAGAATTACCCCACTTCTTCTTCGACTATTTTCCATCGTATCTACCATTATGTTGTTGACCTCTACCCTAATTTGAATATCAAAACTTCTTATTCTACCTTTCACTTTCTTCTTCTTGTTTCTTTTTTTTCTCTTCCACTTGTTGCATATACACCAAAAGTCAAGATATATCCATACATTGTTCAACAAGGCAGCCATGTTTTCAAAGATCAAATCATGGGAAAACCCGGAAGCAAACTTTCTCATTCAATCCCTCATCAACAAGAACAATAATATACCTAATATATTCCCACCTAGTGGGGTCTGGAGAGGGTAAAGTATATGCAGTCTATACCACTACCTCAGCTGAAGTAGAGAGGCTACTTCTGATAGACCCCCATCTTACAATCAATAACAATATACCAAATATAATACATGAATGCATATATACTTGTACAGTGTGTAAAATAAACTAACAATGCTAGGCACAAGATAATCTAAAACTATAAATCTAAAACTATAGATAGAACTCAACACCTATGAACAAGAAACTTCAGACACAAATACAGAACACACCCCTGTTGTCCCTGACACCCTCCCACCCCTAACCCTCTACCTTAATCCACATCCTCCACACCTTTCTATCAAGGGTCATGTCCTTTGTAAGCTCTATCTTTTCCATATCAGGTGTAATCACCTCCCTTCAATATTTCTTCAGCCTACCTCTTCCTCGCATAAATTCATCTATAGCCCGTGTCTCACACCTCCAAACTAGCTCATTAGCTCCCCTCCTTATCACATGCCCAAACTAACGTAACCTGACTTCTTATATATTTTCCTCTACTAAAGATACTCCAACCTTTTCTCAAATAACCTCATTCCTGACCCTATCCTTCTTGTTCTGACTACATATCTACCGCAATATCCTCATCTCTACCACTCTTAACTTTTGACGTGTTATTTCTAAATTGGCTTACACTTTGATCTAAAAAACTTAGCCAGTCGGACTGCCACTCTGTAGAACTTACCTTTAAGCTTTAGGGGAACCTTCTTATCACATAAAACTCCTAAAGCAAGCCTCTATTTCAACTATCTTGCCCTAATATAATGCGTGACATCCTTGTTAATATCACCATTACCCTGAATCATAGACCCTAGATACCTAAAACTCTCCCTCTTTTGAATAGCCTAAGAATCCATCTTCATAACCACATTAGTCTCCCGTGATACATCGCTAAACTTACACTCCAAGTACTCCATCTTGGTCCTACTCAACCAAAAACCTTTAGACTCAAGGGTCTATATCAAAATCTCCAACTTATCATTAACTCCTTCTCGAGTTTCATCAATCAATACCACATCACCTATAAACAACATACACCAAGGCACACCTTCCTTAATATGTCGCATCAACATATCCATCACCAAGGAAAATAAAAAAGAGCTAAGAGTCGATCCCTGATGCAAACCTATCAAAATTGGAAAGTGCTCTAAATCTTCACCTACCATCCTTACATGAGTCTTCGCGCCATCATACATGTCCTGAATCAACCTAATGTATGCCACAGGAACCCGTTTAGTCTCCAAGCACCTCCACAGTATCTCTCTGGGTACTCTATCATATGCCTTCTTGAGATCAATAAACAACATATAAAAGACTTTCTTCCTATCCCGAAATTGCTTCACTAATTTCCTCACAAGGTGAATGGCCTGAGTAGTCGAGCGACCTTGCATGAAACCAATTTGATTCTCAAATATAGTCACAATCCTTATATTTATAATACATCTCAGTCTTAACTCTACTACCCTTTCCCAAATCTTCATAGTATGACTCAACTTAATACCTCTATAGTTTTTGCAACTCTGGATGTCTTCCTTGTTTTTATATAAAGGAATAATTGTACTCCACCTCTACACTTTAGCATCTTTGCCGCCCTAAAAATGATGTTAAATAACCTTGTCAACTACTCCAAACCTTTCCCACCAGTGCTCTTTAAAAAATGCACTGAAATCTCATCTGGCCCTATCGCCTTACCCCGACGCATCCTAAAAATAGACCTCTTGACCTCCTCAACCTCAATATGCCTATAATGACAAAAATTGTAACACTCCTCAGAATTTTCTAAATCCCCCAACACAAAACCTTTGTCACCCTAGTCGTTTAAGAGCTAATAAGAATAGGACTAACACCTTTTTTTTATTAAGGCATCCTCAACAAACATTGTACTATCCACTTCCTTGATGCACCTCTCTTGGTCCAGATCAAGAGCCCTCCATCACCAACAACCTTTGTTGAGTCAAAAGACTCTATCTAGGTATGACTTTATAGTCATTACATAGTGTTCTATCCCCCTTCCTAAAAAGCAAAAACAAAATCTAAGTCTTGGCTACTAAACTGTGAAAACTAAAAAGGTGCTCCTCCTTCTTTGGAAATGTCGAATTCGCTGTCCACAACCCAATAGCCTTAGAAAAATCCAAAAGAGAAACTCCACCTTCATTTCTCTTCCAATAATCAAAACTGCCATGTACATTGTCATACCCTCTTGAAAAAGACCTAATATTCCCATTAAAATCTTCTCCCATGAAAAACTTCTCATGCTCGGGATGCCCCCCAACACCTCATCTAAAACCTCCTAAAAGCTCTTCCTCTGCTCCTCTTCCAAACCTACTTATGGAGAATAGGCACTAATAAAGTTTACCGAAGACCCTTCAATGACCAACTTAATAGACATCAACCTATCACTAATTATCTTAACCTCCACAACCTGGTCCCTAAGATCCTCATCTACTAAAATACCTACCCCATTTCTATGTCTTACACTACCGGAGTATCATAACTTATATCCATTTACATCTCTCGCCTTAGTTCTTATCCATTTAGTTTCCTGCAGACACGCTATACTAACCCTCCTCTTTCTAAGAATCTTCACCAGCTCTATAGACTTACCTTGAACCATCCCTATGTTCCACGACCCAACTTTCAACCTAGAAGCACCTTTATGCCACTTAGCCCTACTTTCTTCTCCCCTAATCTCGAATTTATATCAACCTGATCCCTTCTCTGACCCCAACCTATGATATGATCCTTGTCTGCTATCTATCACCCCATTCACCCCTTAAAAGGATACACTAGAAGAAAATGATGAGCACATGAGACAATAACACAACAAGCAAAAGGGTACGTCTAAAAATAAATATATAATCTAATAAAACCCAGAAAATGAGGTTGTTACTTACAAGCAACAACATGCACTATACTAACTACCTAGGCATGCTTATAAAAAACACCTACTAAATTATGGAGAAATCAAAACCAGTAATTCCATAGAAACAAGTCAAGACAAGCAGATAGTATATCAAGATAGACAAAGAGAAAGAAAGCCTACACCAAATAAACTAGAAAGAAATAAACTAGAAAAGAATAAAATAATAACACCTGATAGATGCAGTGATGGATGTTTTCTTGATTGTTTTGTTGAATTATGGAAAATTCGTGCAGAAATTGGTCATCAAAATTTGCTACCGCTGCCTTTACATTACTATTATGCCACTTCCTAATACTTGGTCATAGGAATAATATTGCTAGAGTGTCACCTGGGTGTTTCTGAAATCAGATCTAGTCGAGCACTTCCTATTGGTCGAGTTGATAGAAACCCTATCTTGTCGGTAATAGTAAAGAAAAAAGCAAAAAGGGGAAGAAATAGATTGGGGGAGAAATGGAATAGGAAAGAGAGATAGGCATACACTTAACTATCGCTGGTGTATCTACACCATCGCCAGTATCAGATTCAAAGTAGTGGGACTATTTTGGTGGTGTCCTTCTCAAAAATGGTGTTGCGGCAATGGTTGACTGGATTTGTAGAGGTTATGGCTACTGGCTGTTAGTTTTGTGCAGTGGTTGGTTGCCGAATTTCTCTTGTCAAAATTTTGCCAATAGATAAAGTTTTCTTACCTCATTCTAGCCCTTA
Organism: Capsicum baccatum var. pendulum; assembly: GCA_030864225.1. NCBI lineage: Eukaryota > Viridiplantae > Streptophyta > Magnoliopsida > Solanales > Solanaceae > Capsicum > Capsicum baccatum. The sequence continues at coordinate 142,957,430 of CM061552.1, forward strand.
TTCTAGATAGTAATTCGAAAGCATATAGCGATAACTAATGAAAATCAAGGCATACTCCCATACTATCATCTTGCCTTGCTATAAATTCACAAATTCCTTATTCTTTACCTTTCTTAATTCCTGAGGAAAGAAGCGATTAAGAAAAGTACTAAAAAAGTCCTCCCATAAAGCAAAATTAGCATCACCACCCCTAGAGTGGTCCTATTTCTCATACCACTGATATGCCACATCCTTCAATTTATAAGAGGCAAACTCCACACCTTCAACCTCTGTATCATGCATCATACATAAAATATTTTCCATCCCATCAATGAAATATTGAGGACCTTTCTCATTTTTTAGAACAAGTGAAAGTCGAAGCTCAACATCATAAATTTTCCAACTCTAGTGAACTCAAAAGATGGGGTAACAGAAGCAACATAATTAATTTAAGAGGCCACCAATTGGGTAAGCAAATAGATCAATTGGCAAAACTCAGCATTAGACACAACAGCTTGAGATTCCGTATTAGGGCTAGGGAAAGCCGGTGGAACTCCACTAGGGAAATGAGAAGCAATGGCCCTAGATTATATTTGAACTCTTTGAGTAGAGTGAGTTCTGTCCATATTGTCCTCAGAAGGGACAAAAGAGTTTCCACAATCATTAAATCTTTTGGGAGGCATGATCTGAAAAGTAAACATATAAGAATTAGGGGAGATTTCAAGTTCTTACACTCTATAACCTGAAGTAGAATTACAAGAAAGGAAAACATTCCTAAATGCCTCATAGCCTCTCTTTTATAAGTACAGCATGCTACACACCCATAAAAGAGACTACTTAATATGGATTTATGGACACACAATGGCTCAAAACTTAGTCTTTATTTACACACTTTTTCATGACCTAAACCAGGGCCTGACTATGATGGGTATCTCAAGTTCAACAATGACCAAAGAACACCCCATATACCTAACAAAATAGTACACAATACCCCCACTATTCGAATGAATTTCAATAATGGGACAAGATAGCATAAGATAAGCTCATGGAATGTAAGAGATGTTTTTTTTCAGATAACTAACAAAAATTTACCAACCAACATCACCCAAGTCCACAGTAATCCACAAAGCCTTCTAAATGAAATTGAAATCAATAAAGTGTTAGGACATGCCCCTGGCCTTAACAATGACAATGACAATTGTCGTGATAATGTAAACTCTCAATTATAATCTAAGAATGAAAACTAATAAAATGTCTAAGTATTTCATAAAATAGAAGTTAAACACTTCACCACAAATGACCAACAAACTGAGATGATCGACCTAACACTAGATAGGAAAAATAGAGGTATCTTTGGTGCCTGCATCACGTGGGGATAAAACATTTAGAGATAGTTAGTGGGTTGACCACTAGCATGTAACTCAGGGATATAGCATAAAATAAATAAAAGTCAAATCCAATTCAAAACCATTTTCATATCCTCATATACATGCATAAATAATATGCTGAGAATGTGAACAAGGCTTAACATTCACTTTAAAACTTTAGCCTAGATTGTGTAGCTTAACTATCATAATTTAAAAAGGCACCCACAAGATATATGGGTCCAACTCTTCCCTAGCTAGAAAAGCCCCAGTGCGTGTAGTTGTAAGAACCAAAGGATGTACATATGCACCATGGGGGACTCGAACCTTCCGGCATACCAAGGTAACTTAATCATCTAATCATGTAATATAATATGGAGGACTCAAACCTCCCAATCATATCATAGAGGGACTCGAACCACTGAATTATTTAGAACCCTACATTGACAATTGCATTTTTCAGTATTGATCCCTCAAAACCTCCAATTTCATGACTCAACTACACTATCCTTACTAAATCACAATAAAAACATTTATCACACATTTCTATTCATTGAACCATAAGACTTATTTAGGCATACGTTGTTGGTATCGTCATACCAACTACACTTGTAAGGTAACATCGTTATGGTAAACCAATTATCTTCACTTGGAATTCACAACCCCCTTATTTAAATTATACACCAGCTTGGGGAATTACACAACCCCATAAGGTTCAATTAAAAATCATTATACTTCATGAACTTCTTACATTATGTGATAGGTCAAAATTTATTCCATGTTCTTTTCATAGTCAAAACTAATTTCATAATATAGGGTTGGGGTTACTACCAATTCAATTGTCAATATTCACAAAATGTGGGGAAATCTCAATTTACTAGTTTATTCACCATGACCATGCATGAAATTGGTTTCAAAACCACTGTTTAAAACATAACCAATGCATATACAAACATAAAAAATCACATAAACAATAATTATTAAAATCCCTATAACCATGTTTAAAACCAACATCAAAACTATATGAATAATACATTAAAACTCATGTTTTTAACAATGTAAGGATTGGGAAAGAGTAACATGCCTGAAGGGTTCTCTATTGTGGAGAAAAAACCTTGAATTGACCCCTAGATGCTCAAACTTCAGGAAACCCTAGTTTGCTTTTCTTAAAGGGATTTGAGAGAGGAAAGAGGATTCTTGATATATTAAAGTGTTAAAATAAATCCCCAAAGGAGTCTTATGGACGTGGGTTCTAAGTGGTTAAGAGAGAAATATCCAAAGTGCCCTCAACTTAAAACTAAAAAATTGTCACCAGTGACTACAGGTCACATGGCAACTCATAACGATAAGTTACGACTCGTTATCAATATTTATAGCCAAGTGAGTGTCATTAGGCACACATATTATTGACCCTATGACTTGCATCATAAAACTCGTTCAGAACCCAATGACTCATTTGATCCTAGTCATCACTACGACAACAACACTTGGATCATACATTGGTTTGACTAAGTTCAGGATATCAGGAATGGTAATGATTCCTTATGAATCATTTTTATCTACTCATACTCAAAGCAAAAAATTTAGCCAGACACACTTTTGAAAGTTTTATTTAGGTCCTTGTAACCCGTCAATACTCCCAACGACTCATAATGGGAGTCATAGTTAGGACAGTAAGGATAAAATTTTATAAATTTTCAAAGTCCAAAAATCTTAGGTATTACATAAAGTTTGATGTATTTGATCTTGAAGATGAAGAACTATAATTTCTTGCATCAGAGAAGAGGAAATGACATGTTTCTTTGAGTAATTTCATGTGTTGTGAAGCGAATGAGAGATTAGGAGTGGTTTAGACTTTATATTCTATCTTAGGATAGCTTAAAGATGTAGATTTAGTGGTTAAAAAGTGGGAAAAGACCAAAATAGACCTCTAAAATTTCGCTACAACATCTAATTTTGAACGCCAAACAGACCCTCCCACGATCATAGGACCCAACCATAATTGTGGTATTGAATTGTGGATTTTAAGGGGACTTTTCATGTATCTAAAGTTGATAATATGAGATCATTCTGTGATAGTAGAATCTAACCATGATCATAGGATCCTGGTCATCGTTTGCTTTAGCAAAACTAATAACTTGACAGTCCTTGAGTAAAATGGCTATAACTTTATACTGTGATATTGGATTAAGGAGAAACTGGGTGATTTATTAGGTTAAATCAAATATCTATCATTTTGTATGTCATGACCTCAACAATACTTCAGAATAAAAAAGTTATGCTCATTTGATTTTCACTATATTAAGATTCTTCCTAAGAAATCAATTGATAAGCGAGTTTTGACCTGGCCATGCACTAGAAGTTACTTATGGACTTATACATGTATACATCACTTCTTATGCCATAAAAATGGAGTTTAATTCCATATTTGATTGAAGTGTGGTTCTATTCTTAGCTCAAATATTTGGGGTGTTACAATATCTCCCCCTTGGGGTTGTTCATCCCCGAATTAAGACCAACTAAGCTAAAAGGAGGAAAAGAGATACAATCATAATAATGATCTTTGAGAAATTAATATTGATCTAATAAATAAGTCTCCAACTGAAACTTAGATAGGACTAAATTTATAAATGCATACTAAGATAGGTGAGCAACTAATTAACATGTGACTAAGTAATAAGGAGGAATTGGTTGCCTTGAACTAAGTCTTGGAAAGGAATATAAGATATGTGAGCAACTAATTAACTTGACTAATCTTACACATAATGCAAATGCATATAAGTCCTTTTATTAAATAGGCACAAATAATAACTTAAGAGAGTACAACTAGAAGGAAAGATAAGAAGCTACAAAAACTTATTTGTTTGATCTTTGAATTGAATTATGGACTATGTAAAATGATACATAATGAGAGTTTATAATTCATACTGAAGCATCAGTAGCATGAAAATCTATGTAAAACTACAAAGTGACATATAATGACATAAAAATTTGGAGAGTAACTAAAAAATGTATATCTTTGACATAAGTGATGCTTATTAGAGGTTGTAATAGCATTTGGGAGGGAAGTATTTTGGGCATAATCAGAGTGAGATATTTGAATTGAGATTCAAATATGGTATAAAAATTTTGTACTGTTGATCTGAATTCATAAAAAATAAAAATGGTATGTATTTTAGCATGAGAAACTCTTACTCTACAATTTTGTAAAATGCGACTGATGAACCATTCCATGATCGTGAGATCTACCTACAATCATAGGTGATCCTTTTAGGTTAGATGCTAAAACTAAGGCTTCTCAGGAAATCAATAGAAGAGAAATGACACAACTCATAAGATCCTTCCACGATAATACCTTTGTTCAAAGTTTAACAGTCTAAGCCAAGACAATATTTTTAACCACAACCCTTCCTAAAATTATGCTTTCTTCTCATGATCGTGGGTTCTTTTCATGGCTAAGAGGTATAATTTATCAACTTTTAGGGTTTTTAGGGCTATTTAAGGCAGAAAAAGACATAGTATGATCATACTATTTAACTAAAATAACACCTTGGTTTGTGGTGTCTCGCTACTAGATAGTTTTTCACTATAAATTTTCATAAAAGTACATTGTTCAAAGCTTCTAAAGTCTAAGTATAGTCTAGATGAATCATCTCACACTATTCAATATTATCACAAAGATAAAAACCTCTATAACTAAAAGAAATACACTGATCTTAACTACATAAATATATATTGCTAATCCACATGAACCAATATCCTTAAAAATACACTTCTTCTTGTCACTTTAAAAAATCAACCTTAAGTTCTAATAAAATATTTACTAGCCATCATAAGTCATTATCCACATGTGTATCAACAATTCATTCCATCCTATTACTAAACTTCCATCACCATTACCATCAAAACATGACAAAGGTCACAGAAGAACTAGAACATGAGTATCTAGAATAAGAAGAATACTGAGAAATATTTTCTTGGGGATTTTCATAACCTTGAGCCTAAATTAAAGATTAAGAGGTAAAGTATAATAGGAAAAAACTTGTTCAAGAGATATAATTTGAGATCATACATGACGTAATATGATCTTATTAATCATGAAGGATGTACAATGAGCAATTAGAACTGAGTATACAGTAAAACATGAGTAAATGAGTCATAAGTTATATGACATGGGACTAGAATCCATAGGGTCATGAAGTATGATTTGTACTATTGAGTGAACTATTTCTCCTTATTCTAGGAGTTTATAATGGAAATAATTTGTGTATGATCTACATGAATATGAGTTATGATCATAGTGATAACGTGTAAGGCACGAATTAAGTGTTGTATTGACTAAAGTATAAGAAATATATTGAGATATAATTAGTTGATTATTTGCCTCCCCTAGTGTTGTTCTAGAACTCCTAAGCATCATTACTAGAATCACAAGACTTGACTTGGTTCTTTGTTCTATTATATCCCCCTTACATTTAAGACATAATTTTAAGTTTGTGGACATCTTTAATAATCCCTATACTGTTATATAATCACTTTATTCTAGTGGTTGGGGTATAAATATTCTCAAAAGTAGTAAGCTTCCCTAGAAGAATCTGAATATTTAAAACCTGAAGCTAGTACTTTCTATTGAGATACAACTCTTAACTTTCTCTAAATTCATCATATTATAACTTAAACACTTACTAATTTAGAATTTCCTGAACTGTCATAGTACCCTGGGCACACCTTTTCTTTACAGAATTTAAAACTCTCTTCTATGTTAGCTAAATCATCCATAATTCGATCTTAGATTTTAACTCTTAATATAGATATCCCCACAACTTGTCATGTGCTATACTAAATTACTACTATGGGATAGGAATCATGAAATACTAGCTCACTCAAACTTCTATGAACATCTCAACCTTTAAAAACTATCTTTTTAATCACTACCTAGGCTTGATCTTGCAAGACCATTGACATACTCTAAGTACCCTTAACCAGTAAAATCTCTAAAAGTACTATAATAAAGTTTAACAACACCATGATGACTCAATAGATACATAAATCCATCTACAAACCTAGATAAACATCATCCCCACTTTACTGCTACTATATTTCTAAGCTTATGATCCTAACTTTGGGTAATTCTACTATAAGAATTTGAGAAGGGATTTGAGAGAACAGTTAACTTTGACTCATCGCATGATTATAATGAAAAAGAGTGAAACCATTCAATTTAAACATAAAAATCCATTGATGGGATTCTCCTAAGCAGTGTGCAATCATATAACTATTTGTAGGGACTATTTTGAGAAAACTTTATTAGTAGAAATTTATGCTTGATTGTTTATGTTACCAAAATAATAGGACATAGTTAGTGGAAATAGAGTAATGCTAGGATCTATATAAGTTCTTAGAGAATATCTCCACTATATGATCTGAGATATAAAATAAAGGAAATATTTCCTAAATGCTTGGTAGCTTCTTGAACAAAAGTACAGACATCTCCATACCATTTCCAATACTCAATTAGACATGACATTTTAGTATTCCTAGGACATTTGAACCATGTGCTTTGATAACTTTTTGTCATGAACTGAGACTACCCCTAGTCGTAACATGGTACTTAGAAATACTAGTGTCCCATGCTAACCAATGGCACTGGGATAATACATGAGCAACTGATTAAAACATATATAAGAACTATAAGAGCTAACTGGAAATATAAGAGTAGAATAAACTAGCTCAAGAAATTTAATATTAGAAAGTTTGTTTATAATATCTGTATTATAAAAATAAAGAGAAGCTGATTACGACAATTCTAACTGACATATCTGTGAAGCCTATACTAATACCGACTATAGGTAGTCGAGAAATGACCCCAGTTATCCCTAACATACAAATAAGAAAATGACATACTAGACCTGAAATTCACTTGAGTCCTCGGAGTAAGAGAACTCATCATCTACTAGCTGTATGTTGTGATATATCTAACTATGGTCCTAATAGTAAGAACCTAAATCTACAACACATAAAAAATATAAGTATAAGAGGTATGAAATCAAAGATTCGGAATATTAAGAGTGTGAGATATATACTAGTCACAAACACACTTAAAACATGCTTCAAAAATATAAACATAAGTCATTTGCTAAAATATACATATATAAAATATGTGTACGCAAAAGTTATGAGGCATAGTAAAATCTCTTAATCTTGAGCTAAAACATTTTTTTAAAATGAGAAGAGGTAGAAGCATAATTAAATTTAATGTTGAATATTCTATAAAACTATGTTGAATGCTAACTAAAAATAAAGAGATAAAATTTAGTGCAAACTGAATGCATGAAGATGAACTGTATTATAATAACCTTATATAAAATTCATTTATTGATATGTATTGATAGTCTAAAAAGTCATAGTATAAAAGAAAGTAGAACTAAGCTGAGGGTCATGAATAATTACTGGGTCTAAAACTGTAGGATTTGAACTAATATAATAACTAAGTAAATAAATATGTAATTGATTCATATTATGCTGAATAAACTGAGTACAGAGGCATTTAATAATAAAGTATGAACTGTGGGAGATACTATTAATCAATATATAAGAATGTTAAACATGGAGTTCAATGTATAATCCATGTTGAAAAGGGCCAAATATACTTTGACATGGTATAAACACTGATCTCTAAGCTGATGTCCGAATGACTAAGGTGCCAAGCCTGGTCTGACGGGTGACACTTTAGACCCTATGATGGCACCATAGTTTTGGGACATAGGAACTTTTGATGTTGCCCAAACATTACACTACTTGAATACATAATGTGAATAATATCAAATTATAATAAAGCAACAAGGTGGTGGTTGAGCCAACAAATAATAGGTTGAATCCATCTCATTAACTTGTTGAAGTAGCCGGAAGTACAGAAAAGTAAATGGGTGAATTTGTAGTAAATAGGAAATAGAAAAAAGTCTTCATTGCTTTTGATTATAATCAATCTGAAATGAACATTAGGATTGTATTCCCACTGGCTTCCTCACACCATAGGTTTATTATTCTCAATCCGACTATCTCAATGTCGCACATGCAGAACCTGACAAGATATGTATCACCAACCATCTTGTCAATGCAAATTTCACTCTTCTTCTTATGAGTCTATAGAGAGTAATTTTTAAAACCTTTGTCTTTGATCCCAGTTTAACTATTACCTTGCGAGTATCAAGTTAATTAGATGAGGGTTAGTATTCTAGAATAACTGTTGAAATCTTTTTTTCCCAATCTTAATATATCTTTTGGAGATGATCTCAAATACAGGAAAGTACTAAACTCATCTTCTGTAGTAGCTAAGGAAGAAAACAATCCTAAGAAAATCATAATGCATGCATAAAAAATGATCTTGAAGAACCTCACACTTTCTCTATACATCCCTATCTAAGGGATTTAGCCTCTAATATTTGCAAGAAAATCTATGGGATTCTTTAAAAATAAATAGAAATAATCTCAGAACAATGGAATAATAAAACCCAAAATGTCAATTAATAATCAAACCAAAAACAAAGCACAAAGAAATTCCAAGATCAGAAGTCAATCTTTGAATCAAATATATGTTTGTGAATATAATGTGTGCATAAAATTGCATAAAAAATCATCAAAAGTGTATCGATAGATTACATAAAAACCCTAAAAATCCAAACAAAAACAAATAGAAAAACTTAGTTCGATGGCCACTTATGGGCCCACTTATGATCCTAATTAGAACCCACACCATGTGGGTATTGTCGTGGGTATCATAAAAACTTTAGAGCTCTTGATCAACTTTAGAATTTGACCTATGATGGAACTTACATGGCGCAAGTGCCTCCCACACCCCATAAGTGTCTCCATCATGGGTAGCAGAGAAAAATTTCAACTATCAGGTTCTCTGATTCTCCACTTTCTGAGACCTTTGAAGCCAGCCACGCCACGTGGGTAGGCTTGAAAGTTTGGTTTCTTGCTCAACTTCAACTTTTTTCTCCATTTGAGCTCCAAAACCTAGTTTCCTGCGACATTAATAGAAAACACATCATATCTAACAAAACACACCTAAGTACTTTCATATTTTTAGTTTTAAGCATCAAAAGTGCCATGAAACCATGGCACATCAACACCCTCAACTTAAAATATTTGTGTGTCCTCAAGAAACAAAAACACAACACAATGCTTAACTAAGAGAAACCTAAGTTACCTATGGCAGTCAATCTCAATTTTAGTTCAAAACATACGACACCTCATATTTTTAACTTTCCAAAACCAACTGTGTAGATCTATATAGCCCAATAATTTGAAAAAGGGGAATAAAGCTATGGAATTACATTTTTAACACATAATCAAGCATATGTTAAAATTACACTACCCAAAGATATAAGCAACTAGCAACACAACCCACGTGCCCTTACATGAAAAAAGTCCCACTTACTCAATAAAATCATGCATGTCAATATGGGAATGATATACTCATACTCCTAAAAGAGATTCCAACAATGTGCATAAAATACCATAGTCTTGCCCTTATTTTCCTTATCATAGTTTGTCGAACAGTAGAATTAGGATCACTCCAGGACTTTATTCAACTTATAATATAGGTTTGCGGACTGGTATGGTACATTTGGGAATTTAATGACTAAGACTCCTTAGTACTACAATTACGTTAGTGTATACTTATTAACCAACTTTTCTTTCATTCTGCCCTTATTTCTCTCTTTTCTCTTTTATTGCTTATTCAAGATGCGTACAGTTTCTTTTATTCCTTATTTTTCTATTTCTTTTCTTTTTCATATCTATATTTTTTCTACCACACCTAACCCTACTTTCTTTTCTCTTATTTATGCCCTTCTATATACCTACTTCTAATCACGCACCTCTATGGTAGCCACCATCAACTTAGATCATTTTCCTGAGTTGAGGTGCATAATGTCCATGGAGGACCAAGGATAAAAAGGTTCATTATAATAAAAATAGGCAAGGTAAAAGGTGAAAATAAGAAAATATGTCTACACAAGATCAAAGTAGGGATCAAGGGATACTTCTTCTAATTTGGATGGTCATTTAGGCTAAATGTTGACTAATTCAAGAACAGCCTTAGATCCTTTCCTAATCGACTACCGTACAATCTAGGTAAGACTAACTGAGCAAGTTCAAAATTTAGTACACAAAGGGAAATAGGTAACCAATCTTACACTAATGGCATAGGGTTGTATCGCAAACTATTACCTATCCAATTCATGCAAATTCTAGCTATGTTTACTATGTCTTTAATGCCACTATTATACAGAGATTCAGAGTTGTCACACATATAAGCACAACACACAGTTCAAAACAAGTTTTTCGGATAGGTATAATTTTTCTCAAAACATTTAAACAAAATCAAAAGACATCAACTCCCCTTAGGTACCTAATATTCTCCTAGTTAAATAGAAAAAAACATAAAACAAAACACAATACATCCTAGACATGACGACTCTACTAAGAACAAACAATAGGGAAAAGAGTCAAGACAACAAAAACTCTAAGAGGACATCTATACCCACTAGTAGCCCCACCCTTATCAAATAGACATACATTGTCCTGAATGCATTAGGACACATCAAAATAGGAGAGTTAGGATCATACTTTTGGAACCTTAGGTGAATAGATTTGAATTCAATCATACTAACAAAAATTAACACAAATGGAACAATAACAAAATACCTTGGGTTACCTCCCAAGCAGTGCCTGATTTAACAGCATAGCATAACATGGGTACCTTGATTACTCAGAATTTATTAAGGTAGACAAAGGGTTGGCCTCCAAGATTATCAACATAACTTATCACCTAAACCTCCCTCATGTTAGTCATCTATTTTGTGGTTCTGTGAACATTGAATGTGCCCTCTTCATCTTTAAGACTAAAGTTAAGCTTACTTTATTCCATATCCACCAATGCTCTACCAATGGCCAAAAATGGTCACCCCAAGATTATGGGCATCTCAAAATCAAATTTGCAATCCAAGATGATGTAGCCGATCAAAAATATGAAGTTGTTCCACCTTTACCAAAATATCAAATAATGTACCCGCATATTTCTTCACTATACAATTTGCCATTAACAACTGTGTCATTATTAGTTTAAGACATCTAAATCCCAACTATTTGAACACTGTCAGTGGCATCAAGTTAATGTTGGCACCCAAGTCACAAAAAGATCTAGCAAACCAAGATATCATAATGGTAAAAGAAATGGTGAAGGAACCGGGATCAACTTTCTTTTGTGTCAGAGATCTAGATGTAATTACATTATAATGATGCAACCAACCAAGGTCCTCATAACTGATTCCTATCTTATTTATCACAAAATCTTTCATAAATTTTGCATAGCCAAGCATCTTCTCAAGAGCTTTAAGAAGAAAGATATTCAAGCTTAACTCTTTCAGCATAACAATAAACTTTTTATACTTTATTTATTATTTCTTTTCTTCAATCATTAAGGATAAGGTGGGGGAGGTCATGGAATGGTTTTGACTACAGGCTTGATTTCCTTCCCCTTGTCTTTATTCTTATCAACATGCTTATCAACACTCATTGATTTTTGTGATGACTCACAACTAGTCACTGATGTTTTTGCTTTTGACAGGATATTTTACATCTTTTTCAAAGGATAATTGTATGTCTCAAGCAACTGATGTTGTATTTAATACTATATTTTAATTTTTTTAGGTTAAGGAGATAGATGAAGGGAACACTTAGAAAATGGTAGAAAAAGACCACTGACGGCCAAATTGGTGAACTGTCAGCATGCAATAGATCACAAGGGTGGTCATCATAGCGAAATAGAAGGCAGTAGTTGAGTGTTCTCTACGACGGTCCAAGAGGCAGACCGTCAACCATCTGACGGACCACCATCTTAGCCGTCAGGACAAAACAGAACATGACATCTTAGAGGATCAAGTGACAGCCCATGCAACAGACCGCCAAGCCAATAATAGTCTACCAACTTGACTGTCGACCCTTAACAGAACCTTACATTTTGTAACCATCAGAGACAGTCCACATGATGGGCCATCAGGCTTTTGATAGGCCGTCAGCCCTACTATCAACTTGGATGCAACTTTTTTGAGTTCAAATTTTAAATCTTTTGTACTTGGGAATGTATAAATACCTATTTTAGGTTTTATTTTATTATCTTTTATCATTTTTCAACTTTAAAACTTATTGTAATATATAATTCTCTAAGATTCAATCTAGAATTGTAGATCTAAATATTTTATGTGTATGCTCTTCTAGTGATTCAAGAACAATCCTTGTGATTTTGTAAGTAATTTCTAAATTCATTTATGAGAAACACAATGGCTTCTTTTTTTCTTCTATTGAGATGTGTGGCTAAGCTCCCATAACTAGGGTTATGGGAGCGTTGATGTGAAAAGTTGATTGGGGTTGTGAAAACAATTGATTTCTATGGTTAACTAAAGTTTTATAAACCCTTCTTAACAATAATGACCTTTCTTGGTTTCAAACTTCAAGGGTGAGACCAAGAACATTATTTGTTCGAATAGAGAAATGCTTGTTGGGAAAAAAAGAGGTTTATATAGAATCTAAGGGATTTAACCTTTGGGTTAAGTGTTGATGCCCTAATGGGATCAACCCACATGAGAGAATAGTTTGATACATTAACACATCCTTTATGTTTGAGAGAATTGAAAGATAATCTACTCATTTAGGTTGAGAGACAAATAGATAAATTATAGGATTCAGTAACTCTTGCAATTGAAGTGATTAATTAGAAATTCAAAATAACTCACAACTCTAGCTGCTTGAACATCTCAGTAACCACAATGCTAGTTTGTATACTCTCATTGAATTATTATTTGCAATAAGAGTTACTGACTAGAATACTTTCTATTACAAATAGTAAGTTACAATTTATGAACCAAACCCCCTTTAATTAGGAATGTTTGATTAATAGTCTAGTACAAACCATAATACTTAGTGAATATAGTATTCCCTATAGGATTCAATTACCTCTTACTCTCTCAGAAGAAATGTATAATTTGGGTGTGTCAAATTTTGGTGCCATTGTCGGGAAATATGATTGTTAATTAAGTTTGTGTTTGTTAGTTGACCTTTGGTCGAATTTCCAAAATTTTAATTTTCTTTGTTGTTTTTGTTCTTTGCAGGGTAACTATTGTGTAAGAAAAGTATATGGAGGTTAGGTGAACCGTTATTACCAGTAAATTTGGAACCTCAGTTGATTAGTAGAATAGTTAACTAACAAGAAGCTGAGAGATTAACCGCTCTATCTAATGCACAAGTTAATCAACAAAATGCTTATACCCCAGGATGGGTGCCTAATGTTGATGATAACGACTTGGGAAATGATGATTTGTTAGATCCTGCTAAACAAAGGCAATTGGGGAATGTGGCTATATCGGTGAGCCGTAATGTGAACAGAAATCATCCTTTCAAAGCAAGGCAAGATAGGCAACCTATGCAATTTAATCTTGAGGAGAACGAGGATGAGATAGATGGAGCAGGTGAAACTAGAGCTATTATTCCTCCATCTTTGGCACATAAAGCTAAGTTCAATATCACGAGTACCATAATTTAACTACTTCATCTGAAGGGGTTATTTGGTGGAATTACTGGTGATGATCCGAACATATATTTAGTGAACTTTGTCAATATTTGCAAATCTTTTGATAATCTAGGAGTTGGTAATAATTTCATTCTTCTACACCTATTTCCGTTGTCTCTATCTAGGGAGGCAACAATATGGCTTAATGGGTTAACTCCTAATTCTATAACAAATTAGAGGCAGCTAAAATGAGCTTTCCTAAAAAGGTTCTTTCTATATTCTAAGATGTTACAGTTGAGGGAAGAGATCAATAATTTCCAATTGCTCCCAAATGAGGCTTTTCACGAAACTTAGGAGAGATTTAAGAAGAAATTAATGCAGTGTCCCAACCATAAAATTACTGATGTGCATTTGATGATGACTCTAGTGGTTGATAATTTCTGAAGGAGAAGCATTTATATATCTCACCTTCCTAGAGGCTTTTGAAATACTTGACAAGATGACCGAATAGAGTAGACCTGGCATACTCAGGATTCTAAGCTAACAAGCTCCACTGTGTCTAACGAAGTGATTGCATAATAGCATAAGAGAGAGGAAAAACATGATCAAGATATGGCTCATATGAAAATACAGATGGATCTTCTTACTAAACACTTATTATCTGGGAATATTGAAAAAGTAAAAGTTGTTGGGCACAAAGCAGAGCTGATTTAGATTTTGAGAGGGAGGCCAAATATGTTACTAATCATGGGGGGTTTTAAGGCAATAAACAAGAGAATCAAGGTTGAAACTATTATGATAAAGCTAGTTATAAGGATAGGGAGCAAGGAAATTGGAAGAACAAGAGTGATAGAAGGGGGCCATTTGTACCTCCTGGAAACCAAGATAATGTGGCTACCAATTTAGGCAAGATATCCATAGAGGACATGATGGAGAAACTATTAAAGAAAGTAGAGGCAACTAATGCTGGGATGACGAAGATGGAGAGTGATTTATCTTCCATTATTTAGTTAGTGAATTCATACTCAACTGCTATCAAGAAGTTGGAGCAAAAGATGAGCTAACTCTCAGTAGCATTTAACCAGAGGAAGAGCGGTACATAATTGAGCGATACAGCATAAAATCCTTGGAATGATGGATCTTGTATGGCAGTTTCCACTCAGAGTGGTAACGTATTACCGAACCCTTCTGTGGGTAAAGTTTTAATTAAAGAAGTGATAGAAGAGGATATTGAAAATAAAGTAAGTTATCCAGTGAAGTCTAAGAAACTGGATGGTAGTGATATCCACTCTAACCATCAGTAGGTTGATGAGTTAAAGAAAGAAACATAAAAGAAGAAGGAAGTAGTGGTGACCACTCTCCTAAAACCACTGCCTCTCTTTCCACATAGGCAGAATAAGAAAGATGATGATACAAGGTTTTGCAAATTCATGGCTATACTGAAGTAGCTGACGGTAAATGTGCCATTAATATAGGCATTAGAGCAGATGCCTAGGTATGCTAAGTTTATGAAAGAATTGATAACAAATAAAAGAGCAGTGAGTGATGAACTGGTGGATAAACGTTACCACTATGGCTCTATTTTAACAAGGTCTTTGGTGCAAAAGAAAGTGGACCCAGGAGCATTCACTATTCCTTATACTATCAGGTTACATGATTTTTCTAAGGCATTGTATGATCTGGGATCGAGTATTAACTAGACGCCACTAGATGTTTATAAGAAGTTAGGTTTGGGGGATCCTACACCCATAAACATGCAACTATTAATGGAAGACAGGTTGGTGAAGCGGCCAGTGGGGATATTGTATGACGTGCTAGTAAAGGTGTCCAGTTTTATATTTCCTATGGATTTTGTATTTTTGGATTGTAAGGTGGATTTTGAGGTGCCCATAATCTTGGGTTGACCATTTCTTGCTAATGGAAGCATGCTAATTGATTTACGAGCTAATAATATTATGTTAAGACTTAATGATGAAGTATTTTGGTTTGATGTGTGCTAGTATATAAATTAGCAGAAGGAAATATGTGTGTTCTCAATTGTTGATATTTATTATGTGAATGAGCAAGAAGTGCCAATCAAGGAAAAATTTGTTGTTGAGACTTTGGTTGTAGTTTTGATGAATTTTATAGAGATGGTATTAAAGAGTATGAGAAGACAGTGTGTGCCTTGATAGGAATGGGATCATATTCTTATGCTCCCATGAAGCTGGATCTAGGTCTTACAAATTGACCAACACCACGGCTAAGCCATCTATTGAAGAGCCACTGGTGTGGGAGCTGAAGAAGTTGCTAATCCATCAATGATATTTGTTTATAGGTAGTGGAAACACTTTACCTATGATTATCGCAGTATATTTGAGTGTGCATCAGGTGAAGGCACTTATTTTTGTACACCAGAGGTGCAAAAGGGCAATAGGTTGGAATATTGTGGATATTATTTGTATTCGTTGGGTATTTACACCCATAAGATTTAGCTTGAGAAAGATTGCACACAAATCATTAAACATCAATGCCATCTTAATCCACCTATTAAAGAGGTGGTTAATAAGGAGATCATCAAATGGTTTAATGCTGGAGTTGTATACCCCAGTTCTGATAGCAATTGGGTAAGCCCCGTCCAATGTGTGCCCAAGAAAAGGGGTATGATTGTAGTGGCAAATAAAAAGAATGAGTTTATTCACCTCAGTCCTGTGACTAGGTGGAGAATGTGTATGGACTATCGTGAGCTCAACTCATGGACTTTGAAGGACTGCTTCCCAATGCCTTTTAAGGATCAAATGCTTGATCGGTTAGCAGGAATAGCTTGGTATTGTTTCTTGGATGAATATTTAGGTTATAACTACACTTCTATAGCCTATAGGATCAGGAGAAGACAACGTTTACTTTCTTGTATAGCACTTTTGCTTATAAGTAGATGCAGTTTGGTTTTTGTAATGCATCTGCTACATTTCAATGGTGCATGATGTCTATCTTTTCTTATATGGTTGAAGACACCTTGGAGGTATTTATGGATAATTTATCAGTGGTAGGTGATTCGTTTGAGCTATGTTTGATGAACCTGAGTAGAGCGTTGCAGTGGTGCAAGTAATTTATTCTTGTGCTACATTAGAAAAAAATGCCACTTTATGGTGAAGAAGGGTATTATCCTTGGTCACAAACCTTCATCCAAAGGAATTGATGTCGATTAGGCTAAGGTCAAGGTTATTAAGAAACTACCACCTCCTATTTCAGTAAAAGGAGTGCGCAGTTTCCTTGGTCATGCAGGCTTTTATCGGTGATTCATAAAAGGCTTCTCAAAAATTGCAAACCCACTTTGCAAGATTTTGGAGAAGGAGCCCAAGTTTATATTTGATGATAATTTCTTGAAGGCATTTGAATTCCTTAAAGGGAAATTGGTTGATACCCCAATTATTGTTACTCCCAATTGGTCAAAGACATTTGATATTATGTATGATGCAAGTAGAGTGGCGCTTGGTGTTGTGCTTGGGAAAAGAGAGATAAGATGTTTTATCCTATTTATTATGCAAGCAAAGCATTAAATGAGCCTCAAAAGAATTACACAGTTACTAAGCATGAACTTCTTGTAGTGGCCTATGCTTTTGAGAAGTTTTGTGCTTACTTGTTAGGCACCAAGGTGGTGGTTCACACAGATCATGTTGCCTTGAGATATTTGTTGGCAAAGAAGGATACGAAGAAAAAGTTAATTAGATGGGTGTTGTTGCTTCAAGAATTTGACTTTGAAGTCAAAGATTTGAAAGGATGCGAGAATCAAGTTGCGGACCACTTGTCTAGACTTGAAGTAGGTCAAGCACTCAAGGATGAGCTAGAAATAGATGATGCATTTCCATATGAGGAAATCTTGGCTGCTAGGTTAGAAAGAGTACCTTGGTACAAAGACTTTGCAAACTATGTGGTGAGTGAGGTTATCCCAGAGAACCTTTCTTTCCACCAAAGAAAGAAATTTCACCACGATATTACACACTACTTTTTGGATGAGCCATATTTCTTTCGATGATTTGCAAATAATATTATAAGGATGTGTATCCCAGAAGTGGACATGCTTAGTGTTTTGGAAGCTTGTCATGCTTCTCTGGTTGGGGGTCACTATGCAGGTGACCGGACTGCTAGGAATGTTTTGCAGAGTGGCTAGTATTGGCTGACTTTATTCAAAGATTCTTATAAGTTTGTGCGTAGATGTGACCAATTCTAAAGACAAGGGTCAATCTCAAAGAACCATGAGATGCCTTTGACAAAAATGATGGAAGTGGAGTTTTTTGACATCTAGGGCATCGATTTCATGGGACCCTTCATGAGCTCATATGGGATTAAATACATTCTGGTTTCCATTGATTATGAATCTAAATAGGTTGAGGTTGTTTCCTTGGCCGATAATGAAGGGAAGAGAGTTCTTGCATTCCTTAAAAGGAATATATTCTCTCATTTTGGGGTACCACGTACCATCATAAGTGACGGCGGATCACATTTGTGCAACCGAGTGTTTAGGGATGCCTTGGCAAAGCACGGTGTTAAGCAGCATAAGGTGGCAACTCTATACCACCCACAAACTAGTGGGCAAGTGGATATCTCGAATAGATGGATCAAAGCCATTCTTGAGAAAATGGTGAATGCAAGTAGACAAGATTGGTGTAGAAAGCTTGATGATGCCTTGTGGGCATATAGAATAGGATCCAATTCAATTGGCAAGTGATATGCCTTTACATAAACCAATTTGTACGGTGAATTGGATCCTAAAGTGTGTATAAAATTGGTTTATGTAAAGGCATATCACTTGCCAATTGAATTGGATCCTAAAGTGATGTGGGCACTTAGGAGGCTGAACTTGAACTGGAATAAGGTAGCGGAGTTTAGATTGGGTCAGCTAAATGAGATGGATGAGTTCCATTTTGGTGCATATGAAAGAGCATACCTATACAAGGAAAAGATGAAGAAGTACCATGACCAGAGGATCACAAAGAGGGACTTTCAGAAAGGCGACTGGGTACTCTTTTCCAACTCCAGATTGAGGCTATTTCAGGTAAACTTAAGTCAAAATGGTCGGGCCCATTATAAGTTAACCAAGTCTACTCGTCTGAGTAGTTGAACTTAAAAATAAGGACAGAAGTGTCTTCAAGTTTAATGGGAAGCGACTAAAGTTGTATATCGATCCAATGGACTCGATAATGTGAATTGCTACTATCTATCTCAATAAAGTCTAAGTAATTGAGATAACTGAGTCATGCTGCGATATTAAATTAGGTGCCAGTAAGAGCCAACCCACAAAGTGTTGTTGTAATCATAGTTAGAAGTTATTTTTTATTTTTGTGAAATTGATGTGTTTGTAAAGTGTGCAGTACTAAAATGCAGAAAGAATGGAGTTCTACATTTGATAGGGGGTCGACGGGAAGACTGACAGACTGTCACAAACTTGATGAACCATCCCTAGGACCATCAAATACATGAACAAAAATGGACTTTCTGGATAAGGCCTGACGGTTGAGTAGGTGGACTGTCACTGGTCTGATGGACAGTCACTCCCTTCGTCAACCAGACGCTGAAATTTGAGGTCACTAGAACAGGTTAAAGAGAAGGTCGATGGACCATCACATCACTGATGGACCGTCGTCCCAACCGACGTAGTAAAGTAGGATTGATGAGTTTCTTGTAAGCCACCACGGTTGACCTGGTAGACCGTCAGTCATTTGATGGACTGTCAGGTCAACTTTCAGCATAACCCTAAGTATATGGGTCAAGTCGGTTTAACCTCAAGTTCTATTTAAGCATCCTCATCTAACCCAAATTGTTTTTAAGCAAATAAAATAAGGTGGTTACGTATGTTTCCATACTTTTAATTTCTAAAACTATTGAACTTCCTCTGAATTCAAAGTATTTGGCATTAGTTATCTCCTCTTAGGACTCTTTCTCTTCTTTTTCTCTCCTATTTAAATAGCCCCATCCTTCTCCACTTCTCATCATAAACCAAGTTAACTATCTTTGAAAAAAGCTCATAGTTTTTCTTTTGTTCTGAATTTGCAAGTCAGAGTAGGAAAGTATTGCACCATCAAGGTATGATCATAATCTATTCTTTTTTTCTTTGAATTACGAAATATAGAGTAAATCAGTGTTGCTTAATAGAGAAACTTTACCTTGTTTTATTTTGCCTTGTTCATTTTTTGATTGTCTAACTCTAATACACTCTATTCTGGGTGAAGTATAAGTAACCCATGTGACCAAAGTAGAAAAATTTGTACTTAAATGCTTAATTGATGTCATTGTTATGTTAAAAATGGAATGATGTTTGTACTTAAATGCGAAATTGAAGTCATTGTTAGTTAAAAATGGAATGATGTATACCAAGTGCTTAACAAATTGTAAAAATTAAGTCTGAAACTAAAAACTGAGGCTGACGGCCACTTTGGCAGACCGTCAAACCTGCAATGGACCATCAGGTGGACCGTCGCTAAGATACCAAAGTTGATGTTCACTGGATAAGCTACGACGGATAACTTGGCAGACTATTAGAAACCTGATGGACCATTATGTCAACCATCGTAAGACTCTGAGATGCATGACATACTGGTGAAGGCCTGATAGTGAGTCTAGCAGACTGTCGTTGTCTTGATGTACCATCAGACTGATTGTCAAGCCACACTTTCACTATTTTAGATTAGCTTTGACCTGCAAATTGATTCCTTATTCCTTTTTCAGGTATTATGGCATGCAAACTTCCTTTGAACAGAGGTGGTGGTAGAGCACGGGGAAGAGGCAAGCCAGCTAGGAGTGAGGAGGCACTTTCCTTCAATACTCGATAATGAGACAGAACAATTCCCATACTCTCCTATTCTAAAAAAGAGAGTGAGAGAAGCACCAGTAGTACCAGATTGATCTTAGATACGGAAGGGTCAACATATCTAACCCTAACCCCGTTGAGATGGAAATTGGTCATATGAGACAGAAATGAAGCAAGAAACTACGATTTAGAGCAAAGACCCTCAAATGATATAGTCACTCAGGTGGTAGGTTGAGGGATCGAAGGACAAGTTTCTTGAAAGATTGGAACCAATAATGAGTAGGCCAATCTCCAAAGTGTACCAAATAGTAACGAGTGAGTTGCACGAATATCCAGAACTGGAGAGGCAGTTCAATGAGTATGAATTGTCCTAGATGATCAAGATGCTT
The DNA here is from genome assembly GCA_030864225.1 of Capsicum baccatum var. pendulum. Taxonomy (NCBI): domain Eukaryota; kingdom Viridiplantae; phylum Streptophyta; class Magnoliopsida; order Solanales; family Solanaceae; genus Capsicum; species Capsicum baccatum. Next base: position 142,978,523 of record CM061552.1, read on the forward strand.
GGTTCATATCAACCAAATCTTGTAAGGGAGTTTTTTTGGCAACTATTTGGCACTGATAGAGAAAGATTATCCTAAAGGCACGATGATCTCTAACTTAACATTAATATATTGACTCAAGCAATTAGCACGATATTCTTTAGGCCCAACAATGAAGCACAAGCTTCGTTTCCTAATCTTGAGTATCATCTGACTTCGGCATCAACTCAATCTCGTGAGTTCATTATACTTTTAGCTTTGAAATTTGTACTCTTCTCTTATTTTCATTACACAAGGCAAAAGGAAACATTAAGCAAAACTTTAAACTAATGCATAGGTCTCATGTAGAGTAAAAGTTCTACAATGCTCAAGAATTCATCTCTTTTGAAATCAAATACTTGCAATTCAAAATCATATAACTTTGGAACATACTTGAAGGCATTTCGTTCATGTTAGGAAGATGTATCATTTCAAGCTTTAAGAAAAATTACTCATCTCAACGGAAAGTATTTTAGTTTTAAAGGAAAATATCTTATCTCAATGGAAAATACTTTAGTTTAGGGACTTTCTCTTAACTAACATAAACCATGTGAGCTACATGGAGTCCAATGTTTTATCCTCCTGTGGAAGAGACCTCACGTTGGGGAGAGGCATCATACTCTTGCCAGGGAGTATAACCTAGGTCCAGTGATCACTAAACAAACTTTGCCTCACGCCTAATATAAACTCGACTTTAGGCCCAATGATAATCACAAACATGGCCTCAATCCCAACCTATGATGGAACGTAGTTTTAGGGTAAGAAACCATAGTAACTTACCCGCTCGGTGCTAAATACCACACCCTTTAGTTTATATCGCTCATCTCATGAAAATCTAATTTAGAATAATCTCATGGATCACTAAGAACCCAATAATCAAATCTGTAATCTCATGTAGTAGAGTGGATTTCAAAACTCAATGACCATTAGGTCAAAACATTTCTCAACAATCTCAGAATACTCAAATCATGGGTGTTTATAGCACAAGAGTTCATAACATCTCATATCTCAAGTTGGGATTAATAACCCATAATTTAATCTCAATTTAAAACTCATCAAAAGCATAATAGATAGCATATAGGTTCCTAACTCATGTAGAAATCTGGTAATTTCAGCAATTTATTTCAAAATCCTAACATACTCATATACTTCAATATTTCAAACATTTCAAGTATTAACTTCTCAAGGATTAAAATCATGGAGTATAGACCCAGGTACAATTTCTCAAGAAAACATGTAAAAATCATGTCATTAGACTCTCAATTCAAGGAAAATATCAAAATCTTGCAACCAACAACAGATGGTGAAAAACCTTAATTCAATTTCCTGTAAAATCTCATAAATTGCAGGGAATTGTAGTTTAAATAAGGTTTTAGGAACAAGGGTGAAAGGATTACCCTTGTTCAAAATCCCACGTACCTTGAATTAGAATCTTTGGATGAACTCTCACTTTTGGATCTCTATTCATACTCTTGAATAAGGGTTCTTGAAGCCCTTGACTTGGGAACCTTTAATCTTGACTCAACTTAGAAAATGTATGATGGATTCTTGAGTTTGTTAGAAGAAGTTTTGGATGCTTAGGGTTTTTGTTGAGAGAAAAGTTGAGAAAAACTTCATAGAATTCTTGTAAATGACTTTGATTTGGTAATTGCACGGTTTAAGAGGCTTGAAAAAATTCCAAAGTGCCCTTTTTAACTTCTGAGCAAAGCTGGAAAAAGAATTTAATTGGGAACCCGATTTCATGAGCTACCGTAATGCACCACTATCACGGTGGCTCACTGGAAATTGACAAATGGGAAATTGGTAGTCACCGCGACGCGGAGCTATCGCGTTGTCCCACTACTTGGGACCTGAAACTTCAGTGCGACGCATCACAATCGCGCTAGGCCACTGGAAATTGACTATTAGGAAATTGGGGTCCTCCACAATGCTCCACTATTATGGAGTTATACTGGAAATTGAAAATTTTCAAATACACCCTCTCCACGATGCGCCAAGCACCCAAATGATGTTGTTTTACGACTAGGACTTAAATTAGCCATAACTTCTTACCCATGTATCGAATTTGGGAAAATCTTATATCGACAGAAAGCTTATCGAATTCCCATGTGATAAAAAGTAGAAATTGGGGAAATTCCATATGGTTAACATAATACTCACTTAGGAAGTCACTTCTCAATCTTTTAGGATCGAAATTACACTTCACTTGACATGCTCTAAGGCTCAAACTATGAGGGAACTTTGAGGGGTCTTACAATATCTCCCCCTTACAAATATTTGTCCTCAAATATCGCTAGTTGGACTAGGAACACAGGAAAAATAGAGTACACATAGCTGAAGAAAATTTGCTAAACGGCTCAAAATCTCTCTAAACTCTTGAATACCTAAGAAATTACAAGAACTCATGCAAGAATAGATACATAGCTGAAATTTATATTAGAAGGGATGAATTAAGGTAGAGTAATACCTTCAAATTGATCTGAAATCGCGGAAAAGAGGTGTGGGTACTTGGTTCGAATGACTACTTCTTCCTCCCAAGTATCACCCTCAACATATTGGTTCCACCACAAAACTTTGACCAAGGGAACTTCTTTGTTCCTTAGTCTACGGATCTGAAAATCTAGGATCTCAATAGGAATCTCATCGAAGGAAAGACTATTTTGAATATCGCCAATCTTTGAAGGATCTACTACAACGGAATCACCAATATGCTTCTTAAGCATGGAGACATGAAAAATAGGATGAATAGATGACAACTCTGTGAGCAATTCAATCTCATAGGTTACCTTACCAACATGGCTCAAGACTCTATACAGGCCAACATAATGGGGACTAAGCTTTCCCTTTTTACCAAACCTCTTCACCCTTTTTCATGGGTGAAATCTTAAAGTACACCAAATCACCCACTTCAAACTCAAGATCTCTCCTCCTCACATCGGCATATGACTTTTGATAACTTTAAGCTGTCTTAGTTTGAATGTCATCCAAAACTGAGAAGTAAATTAAGTGCCCCTATCCAAAATGATGGACGAGGGAACTCCATGCAACCTGACTAAATCCGTATATACAATCTAGCATAATCCTCAACTGTATAAGATGTGAGCACGGGCAAGAAATGCGCGGACTTAGTCATCCTATCCACAACAACCCAAATAGAATCACAATGATGACATGAAAGAGGTAACCTAATCACGAAGTACATATTCACCACCACTCACTTCCAAGTGGGTATACTAAACTCTTGCATCACACCACTAGGTCTTTGGTGCTCTACCTTAACCTCTTGGCATGTTACATACTTTGCTACAAACCCAGCTATATCCTTCTTCATACCATTCCACCAATAGATTTCTCACAAGTCACGGTACATCTTGGTAATGTCAGGATGAATAAATTACCGCGCGCCATGCACTTCAGCCATAATCCTCTGCCTCATATAAGCAACACATGAAACACACAATCTACCCTACAATCCCAAAATTCCATCTCCCCCTTGGGAAAAAACCTCTACCTTTTGGTCCTTAACTGCCTCCTCCAGTCTGACAAAACTAGGATCTCTATCTTTCTTCTTCTTTACTTCCAAAACTAAAGAGAAGTCAGAACTACTTTGTACCAAAGTACTTCCCTCAGCTGAATCAAACAACCTAACACCTAATATATCCATATAATGCACATCTTGAGCTAACTCTTTCTTACCTTCCTCTACATAGGAAACAGTATCTATACATAATCTACTAAGGGCATCCGCCACTACATTAGCCTTGCATGGGTAATACAATACACTCATATCATAGTCTTTTAACAACTTTAACCACCTCATCTACCTAAGATTCAACTCCCTTTGAGTAAACACATACTGCAGGCTCTTATGATCAATAAACACATCAATATAAACACCATAAAGATAGTGTCTTCCATATTTTCAAAGCAAAGACCACAACAGCTAACTCAAGATCATGGGTTGGGTAATTCTTCTCATATGGATTTAACTGTCTAGAGGCATAGTCTATAATCTTACCTCTTTGCATCAACACACAACCCAAACCAATTCTAGAGGCATCATAACACACCACAAAACCATCTGTACTATCAGGTAAAGTCAACACAGGGGCTGAAGTAAGTTAAGTCTTCAACTTCTAAAAACTCTTCTCACAGGAATCTGACCATTGGAACATAACTTTCTTTTGGGTCAACTGGGTTATGGGAGAAGCAATAGAAGAGAAACCTTTAACAAAATGGTGGTAGTAGCCAGCTAGACCCAAAAAACTCCTAATCTTAGACAGGCAGATAGGTGTAGGCCAATTTCTTACAGCTTCTATCTTTTGGGGGTCAACTCTAATACCTTCGACTGAAAAAATATGACCTAGAAAGGCTACAGACCTTAGCCAAAATTCACACTTACTGAATTTGGTGAATAGTTGGTGATCTGTAAGAGTTTACAAGACAACTCTAAGGTAATTTGCATGGTCATTCTCATGGTGGGAGTATAGATGGATGTCATCTATAAAGACAATTACAAACATATCAAGATATGGCTTGAACACTCGATTCATAAGGTCCATGAAGGTTGTTGGGGCATTGGATAGCCCAAAGGACATAACTAGAAACTCAAAGTGACATAGCGGGTTTGTAAGGCTGTCTTTGGAATATCACATTCCCTTACTTTAAGTTGGTGATAGCTGGATCTAAGTTCTATCTAGGAGGAATAACTTGCACGTTGCTACTAATCAAATAAGTCATCAATTCTTAAAAGAGGATATTTATTTTTGACTGTGACCTTGTTAAGCTGATGATAGTCAATGCGCATATGCAAAGAACCGTCTTTCTTTCACATTAATAAGACAGGTATGCCCCAAGGACAAATACTGGTCTTTATGAAACCTTTGTTTAAAAGATCTTTGAGTTGCTCTTTAAACTCCTTAAGCTTAGCAGGTGCCATGGGGTATAGCAGAATAGAAATAGGTTGAATATTGGGAAGAAGAACAATCCCAAATTCTATCTCTCTATTGGGAGGTACACTTGGGAGATCTTCTAGAAAAACATCTGGAAACTCATTAACAATATCGACTGGCCAAATAGTTGGAGCCTCAAACTTAGTATCTTTGACTCTAACTTAGTAATAGATGCAACCCTTAGATATTAGCTTTCTGGCTTTGAGATAGGATATAAAATGACTCTTGGGAGATACTGAACACCCAGACCACTCAAAAACTGATTCATAAGGAAACTAAAACTTGACCAGATGGGTATGACATTCTATAGACACATAATAAGAATAAAGCCAATCCATACCCAGAATAAGGTCAAAATCAACCTTGTGTAACACTATCAAATCAGCAAGTATGACTCTATGAAGAACAGTTCATGGACTATCTTTATAGATTTGTTTAGCAACAACTGACTCCCCTACTGGTGTAGAAACTAGGAAGGGCTCAAAAATCTTTTTGGGACTCATTTTTAAATTCAAAGCTACAAGTGGGGTCACATAAGAGAGACTTGACCAGGGGGACAACAACACGTAGACATCAAAGAAAAAGACACGGAGCATACCAGTAATAACATCAGGAGAGTCCTCCTGCTTCTGATAGGATGGTAAGGCACAGAATCTATTCTGGCGATGACTGTTGGCAGTGCTAGATGAAGCACCTTGAGTAGCGGTGGGATGGGGTATAGGAGCTGGTGCACTATTAGCCTGTGCCTGATGTTGGGCATTTCCGTTACCTTGTCTAACATGTGGACAATCTCTAAGTATGTAGCCCTTCTTGGCATAACAAAAACATCCCCTCAGATCTATAAAACACTCCCAGAGATGACTCCTACCACACTTAGTACAAGGAGGATTGTAGGCCTGTTACCAATACTATTCTACAACCTAGACATAAAAGATCTATCCCCTTGCTCCTTCCTATTTCTAGGCACGGGAGGACTAGCTGATGAAGGTGCTGGCATAGATGGAAGCCTTTGAAACTGAGGGTAGTTCCTTCCATGGAACCTAGGCTGGCTATACTCATGTTGCTTAGATCTAGCCCTCTTGTTACCCCTCACTCAATCTCTCTCCCTAATCTTATCTACCTCCATCTGTTGGGTATGCGTCATCTACCTAGCAAGATCTGCATCTCTATGCAGCATCGCAGTCATACACTTCTTTAGTGATAACCCAGAAACATTAGTCACGAACTTTCTCATACTAGTTCGGATGTTATAAATCAAATCAGGAGCATACTTGGCCTACTGGTTGAACTTTTAGAAGTAATCCTTAATAGTCATGGATCCTTTCCTCAAGTTCATAACCTCAATCTTTGCTTCCCTCATCTCAAGTGGAAATAATTTGTCCAAGAATACATCTTGGAATACCTGCCAAGTTATAGGAGCAACATCCTCACCTCTACTCTTCCTCCATGATAAAACCCAGTCATAAGCTATGTCCTTCAACTTGTAAGACTCCAACTTAACACTTTCTTCCTCAGAAACATGTATCACCTGTGTGATCTTTCTCACCTCTGCTAGGTACAATTGTGGGTCCTCACCTGCCTTGGATCCATAAAACTCTGGTGGATTCATCCGCATGAAATCATGAATTCTAGGCGCAGCTACATCCCCTCCCTATTGATTAGCAACTATGACTGGTTATTGGCCCGAACATTAGCAGTAACTGTTTGGGCTAATGCCTAAAAGGCCACCCAAAACTCAGCATAAGACATAGTCTCATTCAAAGAATCAAAATTTAGGGGTTTCTCATCATCATTTCTGTAGGCATTCGCTCTTTAAGGAGGCATTTACTGAAATAGAAGAGCACAAATTATTAGATGAGAAGGACAATTATAGGTATGATAGAATCTAAAAGAAAGAAAAAACTTTTCCTAAAACATCTAGTAGCCTCTTGCTTATATATGTGGTGCACTATACACCAATGGTCAAAACTCTACTTAACACGGCTTATCAAACTTCCTAGGACTCTTTAAAAACCTTAGGCTTTGATACATTGTTTGTAATGACCCAAAATCGCCTCCCGAGATGTCACACGGTGCTTAAGGCTACAAATAGACCCAAGCTAACCCTTTAAACCTATTTTTACTAATTACACTCATTTCAAGATAAAATAATTCAAGTACTAGTATAGTAATATCATATGAAAGAAAATACGGAGAAAATGCTCGGTTCAAATGACCACAATACTGGAAACATCACACAACCACAATCTGATAACTATTCTGACAAAGCCTCTACTAATCCATGAACTAGAGAGTTGTTGGGACAGGTCCCCAACTTACTCAAAATGAACTGGAAATAACAACCTAGTCTCTTAAAATATGGATATATCTGAATATACGTCCTCGGATCATGAGGACTCACCACTGTAGAAATATAGATAGAGGTACTCAAATATTACTGACGAGGTTAGGACTGAGCACCTGAACCTACATTATAGGACAATGTAGCACATAGACATATATGTGGATCAACACTTGGAAATGTATTGACTATGTGGGGGTGCATGAATTTATATAAAACAACATCAATACTCGTTAATCAAATCATAAATGTAATAAGTAATGACTCACATGGCTTGAATAAGTACAAAATTCAAAGCTCATAAATCATGTAAAATGGAACGTGTAACACAATCTTGTGAGTCATTATATTTTTACCTTTGAAATTTGTACTCTTCTCTCATTCTTATGACTCAATGCTAAAGGAAACTTTAAGCAAAACTTTCAACTCATGCATATTTCTCGTAGAGAGTAAAACTTCTTCAATGCCCAAGAACTCATAACTCTTTTGAAATCAACTACTTGAAATTTGAAATCATATAACTTTGGAACATACTTGGAGGCATTTCGTTCACGTTAGGAAAATATCTCATTTGAAGCTTTTGGGAAAAATACTCATATCAAGGGAAATTATTTTAGTTTTAAAGGAAAATATCTTATCTCAATGGAAAATACTTTAGTTTAGGGAGTTTCTATTAACGTACATAAACCATGCGAGCTACATGGAGTCCAATGTTGTCCTCCTAAGAAAGATACCTCACGTTGGAAAGAGGCACATAGTCTTGCCAAGGAGTATAACCTAGGTCTAGTGATTAATAAACAAACTTGGCCTCGGTCCCAATATCAACTCGGCCTTAGGCCCAATGATAATCATAAACTCAGCCTCAGGCCCAACCTACGGTGGCACGTAGTTTTGGGGTAAGAAACCATAGTAACTTACCCGCTCGGTACTAAATACTACTCCCTTTAGTTTGTCTCGATCATATTATGAAAATATACTTTAGAATAATCTCATAGTTCAATAAGAACACAATAATCAAATCTATAATCTCATGTAGTAGAGTGGATTTCAAAACCCAATGACCACTAGGTCAAAACATATCTTAACAATCTCAGAATACTATACTCAAATCATAGGTGTTTATGGCACAAGAGTTCATAAAATCTTAAGTCTCAAGTAGGGCTTAATAATACATAATTCAATCTTAAGTTAAAACTCATCAAAAGAATAATAGATAGCATATAGTTTCATAACTCATGTAGAAATCTAAAAATTTCAGCAATTTATTTCAAAATCTCAACATACTCATATACTTCAATATTTTAAACATTTCAACTATTAAATTCTCAAGGATTAAAATCATGAAGTATAGACCCAGCTGCAATTTCTCTAGAAAACATGTAAAAATATGCCATTAGACTCTCAATTCAAGGAAAACATCAAAAGCTTGCAACCAATAACAATGGGTGAAAAAACCCAATTCAATTTCATGTAAAATCTAATAAATTACAGGGAGTTGTAGTTTAAGTAAGCTTTTGGGCATAAGGGTGAAAGGATTACCCCTGTTCTATACTCCATGTACCTTGAATTAGAAGCTTTGGATGAACTTTTGCTCTTGGAACTCTATTTGTACTCTTGAATGAGGGTTATTGAAGCCCTTGACTTGGGAATCTTGAATCTTGACTTAATTTAGAATATGGTGGATTATTGAGATTTTTGGAAGAGGTTTTTGATGCTTAGGGTTTTTGTTGAGAGAAAACTTGAGAAAAAAATTCATAGAATGCTTGTAAATGACCTTGATTTGGTGTTTACATGGTTTAAGATGCTTGGAAAAAGTTCAAAGTGCCCTTTTTAACTTCTCAGCAAAGCTGGAAAAAAAATTAAATTGGGAACCCAATTTCATTGGACACCGCCATGCGCCACTATCATGGTGGCTGACTGGAAATTGACAAATAGGAAATTAGTTGTCACCGTGACGTGGAGCCATCGTGTTGTCCTACTAGTTGGGACCTATAACTTTAGTGTGATATGTCACAATCACACCAGAGTTCCACTGTAAATTAACAATTATAGAATAGACCCTCTTCGTAATGCGGCAAGCACCAAAATAACGTTGTTTTATAACTAGGACTTAAATTAGCCATAATTTCTTACTCGAGTATCGTATTTGGGCGAATCTTATATGACGGAAAGCTTATCAAATTTCCCATGTGATAAAAAGCCAAAATTTGGGAAATTCCATATGGTTAACACGATATTCACTTAGGAAGTCACTTCTCAATCTTTTAGGGATGAAATTACACTTCACTTGACATGCTCTAAGGATCAGACTACGAGGAAACATTGCGGGGTCTTACATTTGGATAGTCACAGGGATGTGCTAGTGGCTAGTTTGATTTTAAGTTTGAAGATCAACTTCAGCCAAATCATTGTGGATGAAATATTTGTAAGGGCACACAAAGTGGCAAGTGCACTACTGTTCTCGTGTTTAATTATGGAACTATACGGGTAGGCCAATTTTCCTCTAATTCGATGAGTTGATAATGCAGTTTAGGATACACATAGGTAAGACATTGTGAAATTAAAAAATGACTCAAAGTTTGAGATGTGAGTCACCAAACCTCCAGCCTACACATTCAGCGTCATCCCCTAATACTTTCGAAGTTCCCACAAGTATTCCATTGCCCATCACTACTTATGTGTTGCCTGATTATATGTTACCTAGTACATCTGCAGGATTATAGTCTATGCCACCAATGGGTGGGATAGATTATTCAGAGTACAGGTTGACGCAGGAAAAATTTTCCAATTTGGTTAAGCGGTAAAAGAAGTTTAAGAAGCAGCTAGACAGATGGGCTTTACAATTCAAAACTTTTGTTGATCGAATTATGGCTGAGGCAGTTCATCAATTTTAGAACTTTCAAATGAGGATGGACCATATATAAAAGAGAATCAACAAAAAGATAGATGCAATATCGATTCAAGATCTTTCTAAGTTCATGGCAGAATGTAAACATGCACAGGCGGACATAGCAGTGTTAAAGAGTAAGCAGTCACAACAATCGTTCTTTGATTCCACTTTGGTGATAAGAGACAAAGAAGAAGGTATTATTGACTTGTTAAGGAAGCCACTGAAAGAAAAAGGCAAGAAGGTGAATGAAAGTACAGAGAAAAGCAAAAATTAAAAAGCTGCCAGAAGAAAGAAGAGAAGTAATGATACCAGAAGAGAAAAAAGATAATGATATGAGAAAATCTACCAAAATATTGAGGAGAGATGCAGGGAAAAGAAGTAAGAAAGAAGAAGATGAAGCTGCTGGAGTGTCTACCAGTTCCGCCCCAGCAAGAGGTCTTAGTTCAGACCCAGCTAGGGATGTGATACCTCTAATTTTGGAGGAAGAGATTATGAGTACCCCTACTACCATAGGGGTCAATGTTGCTACAGGTGAGGCCACTGGAGCCTCACCATATTTCACTGAGGCCTCATCTAAATAAGAGGCTTTAAAATTATTTCCCTTCCTCTGTACTTTACTTTTATGCATTGAGGCTAACACATTTATTTTTTGTAGGGGTGGGTGTACTTGTACCATGAGGTTTTTTGTTTCCGATGTTCTTTTCCTCACCTGTGCTATCTAGTAGAATCAACATGTCTAGGATTGCATTTTCTTTTCATAGGTTGTGATGTAAATATCCATTTGTTAATGTTATCTATTTTTAAAAGTGTCTTTTTCCTTAGCATATTTTTGTATATATGGATGATGTATGATTGTGGCATAAAACTATGAACATGATTTGTATGGCTATTTTCTCTTGTTAGTTAGCATATGTTGAACAACCTTTGGTGATTCTGTAGTTGGCATTAACATGCAAAGTATGCATGATCATGTTATGGAAATCCTAAGAGTAGTAGAATGAGTTTGACTCAGTTTCATGTGTGTGCGAGTATTTGTGTTAGTTCTTGCATAGGGTAATACCTAGAATTTGCCCAGTTCAGTGATGTTGTTTTGGGGTTGATTCAATTGGATAGGACAGTAGGCCTCCTTCTACCTTCAGTCCGCTTAGCCTAAATAATTGACTCAAATAATTTTTTTTACCATTTTTGTACCTTTTTTGATATTATCTTAGTTTTTCTTCATTTCCAATAACTCTAAATTAACTCTCTTTAGGTTGTTGACACCGGAATTTGGCCCTGGTCCAACATTGGACATTATGCACCTGATCTTAGGAAAAACACCTAAGTTGAGAGTGGCTACTATTAAGATGTTAGAATTTTAACGAAAAGCTAATATAGAGCTAAAAGAAAGCATTTGGCCCTGATCTGTCTAAGATTGTAAACCTTTACTGACTCATCAACATAAGTTGAGGGTGGCTGATGCTACTAATAAAAGGGTGTTATGGACAAATGTGAATGAATAAATGAATGAATTGTAGGTAAGTTGGTAACGTAGTAGCCTTGGTGAGTAGAACTCAGGGGAAAAGAGAGTAAAGTCTGAATATTGAGTCACTTTTCCCAAAATTGTCCTCAAATAACCCCAAAGCCTTATTACAAGCCTAAAAGACTTTCTTGATCTTTGTGAATCAACCATAACAGAGCATAAGATGATAAGGGCAAGCCTATGGGTGTATTTGCTATGTTTGTAACTTCTTTGATGGGTGTGAAAGTCTTAATTGTTGTCCATACAATATTATGAGTGGTGATTATTGACTGTGAGGGCAACCTGAGTCACACTTAGCTTTACTAATCATTGTGGGATATTATATCTATGTTTATGTGTATGTGCTGAATTATAAATAAAGTCGGTTATAGATCCTGATGTGTTGAGCTCTTGTGAGTAAAATGACAAGTGAATAGTTGTGTGAAATCTTATTTGGTAGTCGATTGCCTGTCATTGCATGATTTATAGTTGCAATTTGGTGTAGAGTAGCTGGAGGAAAAGCAATTGTCTTAAGTTCAGGGTGTTGATGTTTTGGATTTCGACGGAACGTTTTACATCTTTTTCAAAGAATAATTGTATGTTTTCAAGAAACTAATGTTGTATTTAATACTGGATTTTAGTTTATTCAAGTTAAGGAGCTAGATAAAGGGAAGACTTAGAAAATAGCAGAAAAAGACCACTGACAGTCGAACTGGAAGATCGCCAGCCATGCGACGGACCACTAGGGTGGTCATCAGAGACAAACAGAAGAGAGTGGTTGAGTGGTCTCTGCGATGGTCCAAGTGGTAGACCATCAACCATCCGACGGATTGCCAACTTGGCTGTTAGGACAAAATAGGACATGACATCTTGGAGGATCAAGTGACGTCCCATGCGATGGATCACCAGGCTAGCGATGGTCCACCAAATTTACCTTTGACCCTTAATAGAACCTTACACTCTAGAACCATCAGTAATGGTCAATGCGATGGGACAGCAGGCTTTCGATGGGCCGTCAGCCCAACCATCAACTTGAACACGGCTTTTCTGAGTTCAAATTTAAATCCTCTGTACCTGGGATCATATAAATACTCTGTGTAGGTTTTATTTTATTATCTTTTATCATTTTTCCAACTTTGAAACTTATTGTAATGTAGAATTCTCTGAGATTCAAGCTAGAATTGTAAATCGAATTATTTTATGTGTATTCTCTTCTCAAGATTCATGAACAATTCTTTTGATTTTTGTAAATAATTTCTAAATTCATTTATGAGAAACACAATGACTTCTTTTTCTTTTTCTATTAAGATGTAGGGCTAAGCTCCCATAACTAGGGTTATGGGAGCCTTAATGTGAAAAGCTGATTGGGGTTGTGAAAATATTTGATTGCCCTGGTTAACTAAAGTTGTAAAAACACCTCTTCACAATAATGACCTTTCTTGGTTGCAAACTTGAAGAATGAGCCTAAAAACATCACTTGTTCGAATAGAAAAGTGCTTGTTAGGAAAAAAAGAGGTTTATATGGAATCTAAGGGCTTTAACCTTTGGGTTAAGGGTTGATACCCTAATGGGATCAACCCACTTGAGAGAATAGTTGGATACATTAATGAATTCTTTAAGTTCAAGAGAATTTAAGGATAATCTACTCATTTAGGTTCGAGATACAAATGGGTAAATTATAGGATTCATTAACTATTCCAATTGAAGTGATTAATTGGAAATTCAAAATAACTCACAACCCTAGCTTCTTGAACATCTCGGTAACCATAACGCTAGTTTATCTACTCTCATTGAATTATTATTTGCAATAAGAATCACTTATTGGAATATTTTCTATTACAATTAGTGAGATACAATTTACAAACAAAACCTCCTTTAATTCGGAACCTTTGATCAATAGTCTAGTAACAACCACAATTCTTAGTGAACACAGTATTCCCTGTGGGATTCGACTCTAACCTAGTTGGGTTATATATTTGAATTTCCACTATGAGTGGTGATGGTTAGACAATGACAATAATTCTTTAGATCTTGCACAGTGTTGCTCCAAAGAGTGTCTAATTTTTGCTAATTCAATGTAGATGACATTTGACCAAATTGCTGATCAAGTTTCTTGATTGTAGTAGCATCCGATTCTTCCTTAAGGCAACTTTCTTGACTTTCCTGGCCCTTTACCATCTTTAACAAGATAGCATCATTGTGCCCTGTCAGAATGTAAGCACCATTATAGTGATTCTTTTATCTCCAATTGGTATCTCTCTCTGTTATGATCCCTATATCAGTCTCTGTAGCAGTTCCGTCCTTGGTTTCCTTTCCTTGAGTTCCAATAGTCTTGATTGGATCATTGACCCTTGCCGTGGAAACCCACCATCTATCCCTCCAGATACTTTGCCTCTTCATCAATATCAGAATCATATGACCTAGGAGTTTTACCTTATGAGCTAACAACATTCACCTTTTCAGCATTCATCATGGCAAATTGCATAGTCAGCAACCTAATCTCTATCCACAACTATTCAACTTCTTGAGCTACTATATCATATATCATTCTTTTCTCACTGGAAACACGAATAGCATATGTACTAGAGCATTTGTCTACCTCTCAAGTATGCCACCCTCAGGTGGTAAGAGAGACCTGATCTAAGATTTATTATGCTACCTCTCAACACAAGCTTATGAATGTTCTACTAATACTAATGTTGGAAACAACTTTACAACCAATATTTAGATCTCGATATAATATTTCAATCAAATTTCACCCTAAAATCTTATGATTGGGTGCCATCATTAACTTATTCTTGAACTTTAACCACAACTCAAATATTCATTCAGACTGTAGTTGCCTAAAATTATATATCTCATCCTTTAATAATAACATCCTCAAAGGTGGAAAAAAACAATCTAAGAACTATTTTTATAACTCATTCCATATAGTGATAGACCCACGAGGTAATTCCCCTAGCCATACTATACCTGTACCAGGCATAGAGAATGGGAATAACCTTAGTCTCGGTGTTTCCTGACTCACCCTAGGGAAATTATATGAAGTGCAGATCCACACAAAATTCATGATGTACATGTTGGCATCATCGTCGGCAGGACACCAAACACACCTTTTAGATTCAACAAGTGGTCACAACACTAGTACTATCAAAAATTTTCCACTAGAGTAATCAGGAGGAATGATGGCTCTTTCCTCGATAGTCTTAATATATCCCAAGTCATCCTTTGGATCATCCTAACCTAGCAAACCCTGATAAGTTTGGAGTACTTAAACTTTATCTCTCCTATCTCTATCAAGGTTTGCTTACCATTGTGCTTTATGTCTATATCTCTTCTCTTTAGCTACATGATAGGTGGCCTTATTTTCTATCCTTTAGTTTTCTTCCACTATCAACCATATAGTGGTTTGTGTATCTATCTCTTAAACACCATGCAGAGGTGGGGGAGGCAAGTCGTGTAGATTAGCCTAAAGCCTCTTATTATGAGATTTTTGACCATGTTCCAACATCCTATTATTTTGTTATAGGATTCTTTCTAGCTCTGGATCAAATGGGATCAATGGATTTCCTTGAATCCTAATACTGGGCAAACACTTGTAATACCCCGAAGTTTCCAAACTAATTTTTTTGTCCCAAGAATGTTAAGTGTTAGTTTCTAAATTGAATGATGTTTATTCCATGAGTAATTTTCAATATTTTCACTTTTTTGTCATGTGAGAAATTTAATAATCTTTCCGTTGATACAAAATTCACCTAATTCTGATAATTGGGTAAGAAGTTATGACTATTTCAAGATCTTATCATACAATAACACCATATTAGTCAGTGGTGCACCATGCCACAGGAGAAAATGGCAATTGTGAAGTTCCAGTAGGGGTCCACTATAGTGGAGCATTGCGCCAAACATCCATTCGCAAATAAAGTTTCAACGCAATGGCTCTGCATCATATCATCCCTTAATTTCCAAGTTGTCAAATTCTAGTGACACGGTATGATAGCACCACATCCACCGAGGATTATGCCAAACTCTACATTAAAGAGTTGGTCAGATTACATGGTGTTTTGTTATCCATTATCTTAGAGAGAGGTAACCAATTCACCTCTCATTTTTGGAAAGTATTCCAAAAGGGTCTTGGTATCCAAATTCATATCAGTACAACCTTTCATCCTCAGACAAATGGTAAATCAAAAAGGACCATTCAGACCCTAGAAGATATGCTAAGGGCATGTACAATTGATATCAAGGGTAGTTGGGATGTACACTTGCCTTTGATTGAGCTTGCATATAACAATAGTTACCATTGCAGTATTAAAATGGCTCCATTCAAAGCTCTCTAAGGTAGGAGGTGTAGATCTCCAATCAGTTGGTTCAAAGTTAGTGAGGCCTTAGTTATAGGTCCTGGCTTAGTATTCAATGCCTTAGAGAAAGTCCAGTTGATCAGAGAAAGACTCTTGGCTGGTTAAGGCCGACAGAAGTCTTATGCAGATGTGCGTAGAAAGGATCTAGAGTTCGAGATTGGTGACTATTTCTATCTAAAGATCTCGTCCATGAAGGGAGTGAAGATATTTGAAAAGAAGGGAAAGCTCAGTCCCCGATATGTTGGTCCCTTCAAAATCCTCAGTCGCATCAGCAAGGTAGCTTATGAGCTCGAATTGCCTTCAAATCTAACCTCAGTTCATCCAGTCTTCTATGTCTCTTTGATAAAGAAGTGCATAGGTGAACCAGTGGTTGTAGTCCCTATTCAAAGCATAGATATTCAAAACACCTCTTTTATGAAGAGATTCCAGTTGAAATTCTATACTATCAGACTCATAAACTGAGGAACAAAGTCTCTCTAGTAAAAGTTCTTTGGTAGAATCAGTCCGTTGAGGAAGCTACTTGGGAAGCAGAAGCAGACATACGTACAAAGTATCCTCACCTTCTCTCTGCTAACTCAGATCTAGCTCAAAGTAATAGTTCTCCTTAAGCTTTTTAGTTTTCATGTCCGGGTTTCAGTTACAACTTGATATCATCCTTATGCTCAAGATTCCATTTTTAAACTGGGAACTAGGTACCATTGGATATTCAATTATATGTTCATGGATCAGATTAGTCATGTATTCATGCATCAGACATGCATTTTCCTCGTGAGAAGACTTAGTTTTTAAAAATCTTAGTTAGGTAATTAGTTTTTCATGTATTCACGCATTAGATATGTCAGATCAACTTATCAGTACTCTTAGTCATACATTCATGAATCAGCTTAGTCATAAAATCATGCATCAGATATGCATGCTCAGTATGAATCTTTAAAATGTCAGTTATGTTAGTAATTTGTCATTGTTCGTGTTTAGTGTGTACTTTGGTTCATTATTTTTTCTCTCTCAGTCAGTCTCATTCGAGGATGAATGATCTCAAGGGGGAGATATTGTAATACGTCAAAGTTTCCTAACTAATTATTTTGACCCAAGAATGTTAAGTGTTAGCTTGTAAATTGAATAATGTTTATTCCATGAGGAATTTTAAAGATTTTTAGTGTTTTGTCATGTGGAAAATTCAATAAGCTTTCCATCAATATAAAATTTTCCTAAATCCAATAACTGGGTAAGAAGTTATGACTATTTCAAGTTCCCAGCGTAACACAGTACCATATTAGTCAATGGCGCGCCGCTCCACAGGAGAAAATGGCAATTTTTAAATTCCAATAGGGTTCTGCAATAGTGGTGCATCGTGCCAAACTTCCAGGTCGCAAATAAAGTGGCAATGTGATAAATCTATGTCACGCAAACCCTTAATTTTCCAGTTGTCAAATTCCAGTGACATGGAGCAATAGCGCCGCATCGCACTAGGGGTCCAATTCGGGAAAACAAAGGCAGCCCGGTGCACTAAATCTACCACTATGATCGATGATTGGGGAAGGGCCCCACCACAAAGGTGTATCATATGCAGCCTTACCAGGGTTAAAAGATGTATTCAAGGTTAAAAGGGTCAATTTCTCAACCCTATTTAAGCCCTTTAACATGAGATTATGCTATTTGGAACCCAAAATATACTAGTTTCGCTTAATTTTCTCTCAAGAACAAGCTAGGTTTTCAATTGGCAATTCAATTTCAAGAAAGTCTCTCTGTCAATCTTCGCTAAATTAAGAACTAAGGTATGTCGTCTGTTGATTCATAGGTCTCTTTCACCCATAAAACTCAAGAATCTATTTTCAAAATCTAATATTTGTATATTTATGAATGTTTAGGATTTGATGGAATTGAAAAGTGATGTTCATGTTGTTGTTTGGTTTCATTCTATGTTATAGACTATTATTCACAAGAACTAATCCTATTATGTGATGAATTATGCAGTGTTCATGATAAACCCTTCAATTTATAAGTTGATTGATGTATCCTTGATTATTACATGTGTTGATGATTGAATAACGAAAGTATGCTCCCCACAGGTTTTATTAAATGCCTATGTGAAGGAAAAATGTCATACTAGTATGATATTATGAAATCCCAATTCATGTATAAGTTATGTATGTCAAGTGTTTGATGAAATGTCTTAGTCAATGGATTATATATTGTTGATGTTAGTTATGTATTCAACAATGTCATGCCTTGTTAGTTTCCTTCCATCGATTCCTAGGGGTACTTATACCCAAAAAACATAGCTATATGCCTAGAGTCAATGTCATGTTTTCACGATGCCCTCAGTCAAACCATGATCCATAGAAATCTGTTAGTCATGTGACTTAGGAAATCTTAGAGAATTAGCAATCTCAGAACTATTCCATTAATCAACTGAACTCAGTAATTCAGTACAATTCAGTTCAGTAATCCATATATAATGTCTAATTATATAGAAGTAGAAATTAACCAAGTGAACCCAAGGATGGGAACACACACTGTCAGATGAGGGTCTGATTCTTAGTAGACATCCTTGCATTCTAGAACTATGTAGCCATCATAGGTATAGATAACAATACTATTAGATGAGGGTTGATGAGGTGGAAAAGCACTATTAGATGAGGGCCCCACTATTCTCTTTTGGGGATACTGTCAGATGAGGGCCACTCATTGCTTGTCCTTACCAGTGACACAATATTGACACCCTTCCAATTGGGGTTACATAATGGACCCCAACTCAGCCATAATAGTGTGTTAGGGGCATGTTAGTTAGATAACTATTTCCCATAATTTCGATTATAGAATTTGAACTGTTATATATAGTCATTTAGTCTTAGTAGTACAACTCAGATAGTTCTACAAAATTCAGGACTATCAGATACAATCAACTCAGGTACAGTATGGAACTTAGCTAGTTCTATCAAATTCAGGACTATCAGGTATAATCACTCATGTCATCAGTTATATCAGTCATCAAAATTCAGTTATTAGTCATGTGAGTTATCAGTAAATTCATGTTATAACGATCTCAGATATAGTTACTACATATTTATGCATATATTCTCACATTTATATTAGTCAGTTAGCCAGTATTGTTCATGCATAAGAACCACATCATTCATCCTACCTTCCATGCATACCAGTATATTCAAAGTACTAACGTATTTGCACTATGGTGTCTTATACCATAGGTACAAAAGCATGAGCTCCAAAGCATCTGTAGCATTCCATTCTCAGAAGTCAAAGTTAGCAGTGAGTCCTCATCTCTCGAGGAAATGATTATATATTTACTATCTCATTTAGTAATTTATTAGTTGGAGTTAGTTAGATACATGTCCCATCAACTCCTCATTCAGACAGTTCAATCAGTTAGAGGCTTTCCAGACTATCATGTTATTTCAATGTTGTTTTGTATATTTCATACCCCATTCAAATGTTATATCTTTATCAGTTATGTTACATTCTTAAACCTTATGGCCTTTTAGTTCATGTTTTTGAAATCATATAGTATATTATGCAAAGGTTAGCTTATGGTTCTTTGTGTTCATGAACATGGTGTAGCATTTTGGGTACTAGATCCGAGGCGTTACAAACTTGGTATTATAGCCTAAGGTTCAATAGAGTCCTAAGAAATCTAAAATCCGCATCTAGTAGAGTCTTGTGCATAGTTATATTGCATGCCACATTTATGTACAGGAGGCTATAAGATGTTTTAGGAATAGTTTCCCTTCTTTTAGTATTCATGATGTGCCAGTAAACATAATTTTAAGTCAATCTCTCAATCTAATCTGTTTCTTCCTTTCTTCTACAAAACATGCCTCCTAAAAGAAGAAATGGGAATCAGTCAGCCCCTCATCCCAAATATCCTTTGGGCGAACATGTTTCTCATGTAGAGTTTAGAGCTGCATTCACTACTCTTGCTCAGTTAGTTACTGCTTAGAATGAAAGACCAATTGTCATTCTGGCCAACCCAGTGTCTAATTTAGCATTATCCAAGATTTGGTACTTCACTCCAATGGATCCTCCATCCTTTCTCGGTTCTAAGTCAGATAAGGACCCTCAGGAATTCATCAATCAGGTTCAGAAGGTTACATACTTTATGGTGGTGTCATCTGTTAAGAGTACATAGCTAGCTGCATATCAATTGCACGATGTTGCTCATACTTGGTACAAATATTAGAAGTCAAAAAGGTTAGTTGATGCAGGGCCTATAGAGTGGGAGGAGTTTTTCACCATATTCTTAGAGAGGTTCTTTCCCCTAGAGCTGAAAGAAGCCAAGGTGTTAGAATTCACCAACCTCAGGTAGGGTAACATGATGGTGAAAGAGTATTCTTTTAAGTTTACTAAATTGTCTAGATATGCCCCTCATGTGGTTGCAGACAGCAAGGCCAAGATGAGTAAGTTTGTTTCTGGAGTGAATGATAATGTAGTCAATGAGTGTAGGTCTGCGATGTAGAATAGTGACATGACTTTAGCCAGGCCTATAACTCATGCTCAGCAGATAGAAGATCAAATTATTAAGATGAGGGAGAAGTAGAAAAAAGAGTAAAGATAGGTAGTTTAAACTTTTCTCAGCCTAAATCAGAAGGAGGAAATAGTTCTTAGTTTTGTCATAAGTTGTAAGTTATAGGTCCTTCGTCAGCTAGTGCTCCAGCTCCTAAGTTCAGGGATGGTAATAAAGATAGGGCACCAGGCTCTAAGCCTCAGGGCAGTGTCAGCAATGCCAGAACTAATCCCCTTTGTCAGACTTGTGGTAAGAACCATAAAGGTGCTTGCAGAGCTGGTAGCGATGTCTGTTTCAGATGTGGAAAGTGAGGCCACAAAGTCAGAGGTTGTCCCCAGTGAGGTTATTAGGGTCAGTAGAACCATTCCTCATCTTAGTTTGGTCTCCCAACTCATTAGGGTGACACTTCCAGTGATACTAGTGGGCAACGCCCAAACACACTCTATGCTCTCCAGTCCCAGCAAGATAAAAAAAATTCTCCTGATGTGGTTACTGGTACATTACAAAAATTTTATGTGCATGTTTACGCTTTTCTAGATCCAGGAGCTTCTTTGTATTTTATTACTTGGTATATAGTAGTTGATTCCAAAGTCAGTCCACAAATTCTAGCAGAACCCTTCCCAGTCTCTACCCCAGTAGGTAAAACTATAACAGCCCAACGGGCATACAGGAACTACCCGATTATGATATTTTAGAAAGTCACTTCAACAGACTTAGTTGAATTAGAGATGATTGATTTTGATGTCATTCTCGGCATGGATTAACTTTATTCCTGCTATGCCACAGTCGGCTACAGAAATAGAATAGTCCAGTTTCAGTTTCTGAATGAACCCATCCTAGAGTGGAAGGGTAGTGTATCCATTTTCAGAGGTCATCTTATTTCCTACCTTCGAGCATGGAAAATGATATCTAAAGGATGTGTCTACCATCTTGTTTGAGTTTAGGACACTAGTTCTAAAACTCCTAGTTTTGATTCAGTCCTAGTTATGAATAAATATTCAGATATCTTTCCCAAAGATTTTCCAGGGATTCCTCTCTAAAGGGAAATAGACTTTGGCATCGATATTCTTCCAGATACTTAGCCTATATCTATTCTACCATACAGAATGGCACCAGCAAAACTCAGAGAACTGAAAGAACAATTGAAAGATCTCTTAGATAGGGGATTCATCAGACCCAGTGTGTCCCCGTAGGGTGCACCAATCTTATTCATGCAAAAGAAGGACGGTTCTCTCAAAATGTGCATAGACTACCTTTAACTCAATAAATCCATGGTCAAGAACGAGTATCCATATCCTAGAATCGATGACTTATTTGACCAACTTCAGGGTGCCAGTTATTTCTTTAAGATAGACTCAGATCCGGCTATCATCATCTCAGAGTCAGAGAATGTGATATTCTTAAAATAGTCTTTCATACTCGGTATGGCCACTTTGAATTCCTAGGCATGTCTTTTGGTTTTACTAATTCCCCAACAGCTTTTATGGACTTGATGAACCGTGTGTTCAAGAAGTACTTGGGTTGATATGTGAGAAGATGCTAACACATTTAAAGCTTTTAACTCTAAATATTGTGAAGTCTTAAGCAACTTTTGATTGTTTTTGATCGTTTTCTTGTGATATTGTAGTTGTAGCAAGGATGGGAGGAAAATATAAGAAAGATGAACAATATAAGTAAAATATAGTACAAGTTAGCTAATATAAGTCTGATGGCATTTATTGCAAGCCATCAGAGATGTGGTAAGCTACCAGAAAAAGGTATCAGGAAGAATAGTAGAGAAGACCTACTCGATGAGAGTGACGACATTCTTAATATGTCGTCACAAGTGTGCTAAGCCATCAGAATATGTCATCAGAGTGAGGCAGAACATGATGAAATAGCTGAAGGTCCAACGACATTTGCTATATGTCGTTAGAAGTGTGGTAAGCCACCATAGGACATGATCAGAGTAAGGCAGAACAGGTCAAGATGGCATGACTTCTGACGACATATCTGAGACGTCGTCAGAATCCTGACGACCAACACCAATATGGCATCACCTAAATTTGAGCCCAGCTATGATTTTATTATTTTATTTCCTTAATTAGTCTTTAGTATAAATAGCAATTTTTAGGGTTCTTAAAGAAAGAAGTTTTCATTATTTAGCAAAAAGAATTTTGGAGGGAGAAACACGTACATTGTTCTTTTTTGCCAATTATTTTTAGTTTATTTCTTATCAACTATTCTTGGGTATCTAACTTGGGATTTAACTGAAGAAATTATTTGTTGTTTTCCATCTATACGTAAGTTTATCATTATCATCATGAATTCAACTTGTAATTTTCTATGTCAAATCATGAGCAGCTAATTTCTTTAGTTGGGGTTATGGGATCCAATGATAAGGGTTTGATAAGATTCTAGGTGTTTAACAGATTCAAAAAGTAGTAGAACATCTTGAAATTCTGTGGTTTTAACTGAAATCTAGTTGTTGCAAACATTAGATTATTCCTTAGGTTTTATTTTCTTCTAATAGAGAAACAGACTAAAGGACGGGAATTATCAACAGGGACTCAAAAGCTACCAACCTTATATTTAATGATTAATGTCATAACTGGATTAATCTACCTGAGATAACATCCGATTGGATATATAAATTATCTAAGTTTGAGAGAATTAGATAATAAATTGTCTAGTTAGGTTGAGAGATAAGTCAGATAGTATCATATTTAGGGATATTTTGTTGTTCTACTCATTTTGAGGATCTCTAGTATTACCTGGTATCTGTCAATACCCAAAACCTTTGGTGATCATAACTCTAGTTTCCCATTTATATTGATAACAACTCTAAAAATTTAGAAAGTGAAGATTGATACATTGTGAAATTTAAACCCCCAACTTTCGGAAAGGATAAACCACCAGTAAAGTATTTTATAAGAAAATTGATGTTCACACCCTATTCCCTGTGAGATTCGACCCCAACCTAGTTGGGTTTTATATTGACAACGATCTCTTACACCCATTCAAGAGTGTAATTTGAGCGTTATCAACATTTTCATCATAGTCTTTATAGATGATATTCTGGTCTATTCCCATAGTGAGCATAATTAGACAGACCATCTAAGAATCGTACTTCAGACACTCAAAAATCATTAGTTGTTTGTCGAATTCAGTAAGTGCAAATTTTGGCTAAGGTCAGTTGCATTCCTCTGCTATATCGTTTCAGGTGATGGCATTAGAGTAGATCCACAAAAGACCAAAGTGGTAAGAAACTAGCCTACACTTGTCTCTCCATCAAATATCAAGAGTTTCTTAGGTTTGCTTGGCTATTACAGGCGGTTTGTTGAGGTTTTTTCTTCTATTGCATCCCCTATGCCCAGATTAACTCTGAAGATTCAAGTTTCAGTGGTCATATCCTTGTAAGAAGAGATTTTAGGAGTTGCAAACTCGACTCACCTCATTTCCAGTCCTATCTCTTCCAGATGGTTCAAATGGTTTCGTAGTTTATTATGATACATCTAGAGTAGGTTTGGGTTGTCTCCTCATACAGCATCGTAAGGTCATAGCCTATGCTTCCAGACAGCTTAAACGTCATGAGAAGTATTATCCTACTTATGATCTTGAGCTAGAAGCCATAGTATTTTCCTTAAATATTCATAGGCATTATCTATACGGAGTTCATGTAGATGTGTTCATAGATTATAAGATCCTTAAATATGTATTTTCTTAGAAAGATCACAATCTTCATTAGAGAAGGTGGTTAGAGCTCTTGAAAGTTTATGACATGAGTGTCCTTTATCATCCGGGCAAGGCCAATGTAGTGGACAACACTCTCAGTAGACTGTCTTTGGGTAGTGTTGCTCATGTTGAGGATAGTAAAAAGTTATCTCAGGATGTCGATCAACTTGCCAGACTAGGCATTCGCTTATTCGATATAGAGAAGGGTGATATATAGGTTCAGAGTAGTTTAGAATCATCTCTAGTTTCCGAGGTTAAATAAAAGTAAGATAGAGATCCCAGTTTAGTCAAGTTAAAAGTTTCAATCAAGGATCAGAAAGCAGAGGTTTTCTCCCAAGGAGGAGTTGGTGTATAGCATTGTCAGGGTCTTCTCTGTGTTCTATATTTACATGAATTAAGGAAGCAAATTTTTGCAGAAGCACATGGTGTGCGCTACTCTATTCATCCAAGGACCACAAAAATGTATCGTGACTTGTAGGAGATCTATTGGTGGAGTGAGATGAAGAGAGATATTGCAGAGTTTATGGGTAAGTGCTCTACATGCCATTAGGTTAAGATAGAGCATTAGAAGCATAGTGAACATGGAAGGAGTTCATTATTCCTAACCGGAAGTGGGAAAAAGTGAATATGGACATCATGATGGGTTTGCCTCGAACTCATTATCAGCATGATTCAGTTGGGGTCGTTATAGACAGGATGACCAAGTCAGCTTATTTCCTCCAAGTTCATACCTCTTATTCTACCGAGGATTATGCCAAACTATATATCAGAGAGTTGGTCAGATTTTATGGTGTTCCATTATCCATTATCTCAGACAGAGGTACCCAGTTCACCTCTCATTTCTGGAAAGCGTTATAAAAGAGTCTTGGTACAAAAAATCATCTTAGTACAGCCTTTCATCCTCAAACAGATAGTCAAGAAGAAAGGACCATTCAGACCCTAGAAGATAAGTTAAGGGCATGTGCAATTGATTTAAGGGTAGTTGGGATGACCACTTGTCATTGATTGAGTTTGCATACAATAATAGCTGTCATTCTAGTATTAAGATGGCTCCATTCAAAGTTGTCTATGTTAGGAGGTGCAGATCTCCAATTGGTTGGTTTGAATTTAGTGAGTCCTCGGCTATAGGTCCTGACTTATTATTCAATGCCTTAGAGAAAGTCCAGTTGATCAAAGAAAGACTCTGGGCTGCTCAGAGCCGACAGAAGTCTTATGCAGATGTGCATAGAAAGGATCTCAAGTTTGATATTAGTGACTATGTCTATCTAAATATATCTCCCATGAAGGGGTGAAGAGTTTCTACAAGAAGGGAAAGCTCAGTCCCCGATATGCCCGTCTCTTCAAAATCCTCAATCGCTTCGGCAAGGTAGCTTATGAGGTCGAATTGTCTTCAGATTTAGCCTCAGTTCATCCAGTCTTCCATGTATCCTTGCTCAAGAACTGCATAGGTGAACCAGCAGTTGTAGTCCCAATTGAGAGCATAGATATTCAGAACAACCTCTTTTATGAAGAGATTCCAGTCAAAATTCTAGACTATCAAACTGGTAGACTGAGGAACAAAAACGTCCCTCTAGTCAAAGTTCTTTGGCGGAATTAATCCGTTGAGAGAGTTACTTGGGAGACAGAAGCAGACATGCGTACCAAGTATCCTCACCTCTTCTTTGCTAACTCAAATCTAGCTCAAAGTAACAGTTCTCCTTAAGCTTTTTAGTTTTTATGTACAAATTTCAATTACAACTTTATATTAGCCTCATGCTCAGGATTTTTTTTTTTAAACTGGGAACTAAGTACCATTGCATATTCAATTATATGTTCATGCATCAGATTAGTCATGTATTCATACATCAGACATGAATTCTCCTTATGGGAAGACTCAGTAATTAAAAATCTCTGTCATGTAATCAGTTTCATCATTTATTCACATATCTTATCTGTGTGATCACCTTATCAGTTCTCTCAGTCATGCATTCATGAATCAGCTCAGTCATGAAATCATGCATCAGATATGCATGCTCAGTATGAATCACTAAAACGTCAGTTATGTCAGTCATATTTCATTGTTTGTGTTCAGTGTGTACTTTGGCTCATCGTTTCTTTTCTCTCAGTCAGTCTCATTCGAAGATGAATGTTCCTAAGGGGGAGATATTGTAATACCCCAAAGTTTCCTAACTAATTTTTTTGTCCCATGAATGTTAAGTGTTAGATTTTAAACTGAATGATGTTTACTCTGTGAGTAATTTATAAGATTTTCACTTTTTTGTCATGTGGAAAATTCAATAATCTTTCTATCAATATAAAATTTGCCTAAATCCAATAACCGGGTAAGAAGTTATGACTATTTCAAGTTCTTGTCATAAAAACAGTGCCATATTAGTTAGTAGCGCACCGCACGAAAGGAGAAAATGGAAATTGTCAAACTCTAGTAGGAGTCCGCGATAGTGGTCCATCGCACCAAGCTTCTAGGTCGCAAATGAAATAGCAACGCGATGGCTCTGCGTCGCGCTATCCCTTAATTTTCCAGTTGTCAAATTCCAGTGGCAAAGTGCGATAGCGCCGCATCGCACCAGGGATCCATTTCAGGAAAATTTCATAAAAATTTAAAAGATGCATCCATAGTTAAAAAGGTCAATTTCACACCCCTATTTAAGCACTTTAACATGAGATTCATCTATTTGGAACCCAAAATATACTAGTTTCTCTCAATTTTCTTTCAAGAACAAGCTAGGGTATCAACTGGTGATTAAATTTCAAGAAAGTCTCTCCGTTAATCTTTGCTAAATCTAGCACTAAGGTATGTCATGTGTTTATTCATGGGTCTCTTTCACCCATGAAACTCTAGAATCTATTTTCAAAATCTAAGATTTATATATTTATGAATGATCATGATTTGATTAAATTAAAAAGTGGTGTTCATGTTGTTGTTTGGTTTCATTCCATGTTATAGACTATTAATCATAAGAATTAATCCTATTATGTGATGAATTACGCAATTTTCATGATCAACCCTTCAATTTACAAGTTGATTGATGTATCCTGATTATTACAGGTGTTGATGATTGTATAACCAAAGCATACTCCACACAGGTTTGATTAAATGCCTATGTGAAGGAAAAATGCCATACTAGTATAATATTATGAAATTCCCATTCATGTATAAGTTAGGTATGTTAAGTGTTTGATGAAATGTCTTAGTCAATGCATTATTTATTGTTGATGTTAGTCATGTACTCAAGAATGTCATGCCTTGTCAGTTTCCTTCCATCGATTCCTGGGGGTACTTGTACCCAAAAAATATAGTTGTGTGCCTAGAGTCCGCATCATGTTTTCATGATGCCCTTAGTCAAGCCATGATCCATAGAACTCAGTTAGTTATGCGACTCAGGAAATCTCAGAAGTTCCTTGCATTCCATAACTATGTAGCCAGCATAGGTTGAGACATCAACACTGTCAGATGAGGGTTGATGAGATGGAAAGTCACTGTTAGATAAGGGCCTCACCATTCTTTTTTGCGGACACTATCAGATAAGGGTCGCCACAACTTGTCCTTACTAGTGGCGTGGTATTGACACCCTTCCAATTGGGGTTACAGATTGGACCCCAACTCAGCCTTAATGGTGTATTAGGGGCATATCGGTTAGATAACTACTTCCCATAGTTTCGGTTATAGAATTAGAACTATCAGATATAGTTATTCAGTATCAGTAATATAACTTAGATTGTTCTAAATAATTCAGGACTATCAGATACAGTTAACTCAGATACAGTACAGAACTCAGCTAGTTCCATCAAATTTAGGACTGTTAGATACAGTCAGTTATGTCATCAGTTATATTAGTCATCAAAATTCAGTTATCAGTTATGTTAGTTATCAGTAAATTCATGTTATCACTATCTCAAATATAGTTACTATGTATTTATGCATGTATTCTCACGTTCATAAAAGTCAGTTAGCCAGTATTGTTCATGTATATGAACCCTATGCATTCAACCTACCTTCCATGCATACCAGTACATTCAAAGTACTAATGTATTTGCGCTACAGTATCAAATACCGTAGGTTCAGATGCACAAGCTCCAAAGCATCAGTAACATTCCAGTCTCAGCAGTCATAGTTAGCAGTGAGTCCTCTTCCCTCAAGGACATGATCATTTATTTATTATCTCATAAAGTAATTTATTAGTTGGAGTTGTTGGGGATATGTCCCATCAACTCTTCATTCAGATAGTTCAGTCAGTTTGAGGCTTTCCAGACTATCATGTTATTTTAGTTTTGTTTTGGGTATTTCATACCCCATTCAGATGTTATATCTTTATCAGTTATGTTACAGTCTTAAACCTTATGTCCTTTCAGTTCATGTTTTCGCAATCATACAGTATATTATGCAGTATACAGATACAAAATCAATCATGGGTTAGCTTGTGGTTCTTTGGGGTCATGAGCACCATGTAGCATTTTGGGTACCATATCTGAGGTGTTACAATACTAGTGTACACCCCAAGAAAAATAGAAAAGTAAAAAACAACAACCTCAACAAACTCCATCAATAAAAATCTGATACTGTATTCCCCAGTAATTATGCAAAAATTTGATATCTCTCAAACTATATCCTCCATGAATATACAATGTGGTCATTGTCAAATTATAGTAACCCAACTAAGCTGGGGTCTAACCCATGGGAATATGTTGAACCTATCTAAGAATCTTATTGTAGTTACCAAAAGTACAGAAGAGTAAATGGGGAAATTTGTAGTGAACAAGAAATAGCAACAAGTCTTAATTACTTTTTCTTGTAATCAATCGGAGATGAGCACTAGGAGTGTGTTCCCCCTGGCTTTATAAATATATAGGTTTACTATGCTCAGTCAGATTGTCTCAATGTCTCATATACAAAACCTGACAAGATAATTATCACCGACCGTCTTGTAAACACCTTGGTAAATTTTAGTCTTCACCTTATGAGTATCAAAGTATCGATTTTAAACTCCTTATCTTTGATCCAATTTTAACTATTACTTTATGAGTATCAAGTTAATTAGATGAGGGTTGGTAGCCTTGAATTACTATTGTAATATTCTTTTCCCAGTCTGAATCTCTCTTGTGGTGATAATCTTTAATACAAAAAAGTCCTCATCTTCTACAGTAGCTAAGGAAGCAAATGAAAAAAATAACAATAAATGTATAAAAAATGATCTAGAAAAACCTCACACTTTCCCTACTTTGGTATTATGTCAGGGTTCCCACAACCCTAGCTAAGATATTTAGCCACTCATAGTTTCAAGACATTCCATGAAATTCATAAAAGAAAACATAGAAATAATCTCAAAATAATGGAAGAACAAAACCCACGGTCTCATATTAATAATCAAACCAAAAACAAAGAACAAAGAGATTCCAAGATCAAAAGTCAATCTTAAAATTGAATATATAATTGTGAATATTGTGAGTGTGTAACCTTGAATTAAAAAAACTAAAACAAATCAAAAGGCTAATAATAGATGATATAAGAACCCTAAAACTTATAACCAAAATAAAAAGAGAAATTTGGGTCGATGAAAACTTACGGGTCGTAAGTGGCACCAACGACATGTGGATGGTATCGTGGGTAACAGATAAACTTAAGATCTCTTGATCAACTTTAATAGGTGACTTACGATGGCACTTACATGGCCCAAGTGCCACCCACACCCTGTAAGTGCCTCCATCATGGGTGTCAAAGAAAATTTCAACTTTTAGGTTCTCTGATTCTTCACTTTCTAAGATCCATGAATCCACCCATGCCACGTAGCTGGGCTTGTAGGTTGGGTTTTCTTCTCAACTTCAACTCTTTTTTCTCCATTTGTTCTCTAAAACATAGTTTCCTATAACATGAATAGAAAAACACATCATATCACACAAAACATACCTAATTACTAGCATATTCTAGTTTTAAGCATTGAAAGTTCCATGAAACTATGGAATATCAACTTCCATTAAAGGTCTCAACTTAACTGACAAGTGATCCTTCATTCCTATATCTGATGGGTGCCAAGTACTACTCCCAACTGAATTTAAACTAAAATACTAAATAGTTCAATAATACTAAAGTGCTAAGACTGAAAGATAACTTAGTTTTAACTGGCAATAAATGGTATTCTAAGCCATCGTGTATTTATAACCTGTCATCGCTGAAGAATCCAACTATCATGACAAATTCTATGTTCTAAAGAGGATGTGAAATTTCAAAACATAAGTTGAAAGGCACGAATTTATAAACATACTAAGGGTTCATAATTCAAAGTATGTAAGGATACTAAATTATATGGTAAAACATGGCATCTCAGACTAATATAAACTAAAATCCATAAAATTATGATAAATAATGCTTAATAATCTTTAAAATTGATACATCATACATAGCTTGATCATATGCTAGAAATCTTAAGTAATATCAGAATGTTATAATATAACCCTTAGAAATAATGAATAATCATTAAAACACACTAGTGAATGAATAATATATCATGAGAAACTGAATTTAACATTGGAAACATAATTCGGTAAGAATCCAAATTTATGGGAATCATAAAATTCGTGAACAAAAACTATAATTTAAGAATGAGGATGAAAGAATGTCAACATTAAATACCCACATACCTGATTATTTTTTATTCTTAAATTAATGTTTGGAGGATTTGAGCTTGAAGTTGAAGAACCCTAATTTCTTGCTTTAGAGAAGAGAGAATTGTAGGTTTCTCTAGGTAATTTCGTGTATTATGAATTGATTAAGGGACTAGTAATATTTTAGGATTTATATTCATACTTAGGACAGCTTAAATGGCGTAGCTGAGGAGGTTAAAATATGGGAAAGGATCAGAATATCCCTCTAAAAATATTGTAGAAAAATCTAATTTTTGACGCCAAATGGACCCTCCCACAATCATAGTATCCTTGTTGTATTGAATTGTGGATCCTAATAGAACTTTTCATATCTCTAAAATTTATTAGATGAGATGATTACGTGATCATAGAATCTAACCACAAGCATTAGATCCTGGTTGTGGTTTGGTTCAGCAAAATTGACAACTTAACATTCGTTAAGTAAAATAGCCAAAACTCTTTTTACTTTGATAATGGATTTAATCAAAACTTAATACATTGGAAATATAATTCAAATACATATTATTTTGTTGGTCAGATCTTAAAAGTACTTCATAATGTAGGAGTTATGCTTATTTGAATTTGACTATAACAAGATTTTTTTCAAAAATCAATCGCTAAGAGAGGTTTTGACTTGGATATGAACTAGGAGTCATACCACTAAAACATGATGTTTGGTTCTACACTTACTTTAAGTAGGTTTCTAATCTTAGCTTAAATTTTTAAGGGTTACACTATTACCTTAGTTATTCTTGGTAAGTTGAGGTTGGAGTGGAAGGGTACTTTAGATTTGTATCCTATAAGTGTTATATCTTTTATTCATCCTTGAAAAATGATTGAGAAGTTATTTCTCTCGTACTTTTTTCTTATGTGCATGATACTAGTACTAACTCAACTTTTTTGGAGTTAGTAAGAGTCGTTTAAGAGCTTATAGTTGTGTTTCCTTCTAATTTTCTAAGTTTTCTTCCTACTATATACATTAATTTTGCTATTAACTTAGATTCGGGTATGAACCAAATTTTTATTTCTCCTTATAGGATGGCTTTGATAGAGTTGAAGGACTAGTTGTAAGATTTGTTAAGTAAGGGGTTTGTTTGACCTAGTATTTTACCTTGGCGTTCTCCAGTGTTGTTAGTTAGAAAGAAAGATGGGTCCATGCAACTACGATGTTGTTACCTAGTATGAGTTTGGTGTCTTTCTTATGGCATGTGGATACCTAGGATGGTATTATAGTCAATCTTTCTAGGGATTAGGTAGTTTATAATTAGACTAGGCCTACTTCTTATGTTGAGATCTAGAGTTCTTTTATGTTAGTTGACTACTATAGATGGTTTTCTCAAGATATCTTTACCATTGCAACTCCCTTTACTATATTGACTCAAAAGGATATCACATGTTACAGGTAGAATAAGTGTGAGAAAAGCTTTCCAAAGCTTAAGACTTTGTTGACTTTGATGGTTATTTTGATCGTACCTATGAAGGGTAATGATTTTATAGTTTATTAAGATCCTTTTTGGCGTTGGCTGAGGTAGTTTTTTAATGCAAAGAGGAAAAGTGATACCTTATGATTTTAGACAGTTAAATACACATAAGAAGAACTACCTTACTAATGACCTGGATTTGGAAATGGTAGTATTTGTTTAAAGTTATGGAAACATTATTTGTATGGATTTCATTGTGAGATCTTCAATTATCATCATTTCCTAAAGTACATCGTTTATTAGAAAGACCTTTATTTGCGATAGTGCAAGTGGTTTGAATTAAGTAAGGACTGTGATCTTTTGATTTTATATCATTCGAGCTAGGAAAATATGGTAGCAGATACCTTGAGCCAAAAGGTGGTGTGCATGGGGTTTTTGGCCTTTCTTGCAGATAAAGTGAAACCTTTGTCCCTAGATATTAAGTCATTAGCCAACTAGTTTGTTCAACTTGATATTTTATTAGGTTCTTTCTTATATAGACACTAGGTCCATGTTATCAGAGATTTGAGCTCAATAGAGATGAAAAGTAGAGAGTGATTTTATATAATATTTTGAATGGTAAAACTAAGGAGGCAATTTTTGATCTGAAGGTATTTTGAGGATTAGGGTCAGGTTCTTATTTCTAGGATTCGATTTTGCTATATTGATAATGAAGGAGGCTATAGTAGGAGATAGGTTCTATATAGAGAGTAGATATCCCCAATTTTTTTACTATTTAGGTACCTTTCTTGCCTTTATGTTTGAGGATGAACACGTTCTAGTCATGGATAATGTATTGATCCTAATAAATTATTTGTTTTGACTATTTTACCATTTTCTATAGTTTCTTTATGATATTTGGTTGTGGAAGTAGGTGACACGGTTGTCAAGGTATTTGGTTGGGTTTTAAGTAAATTTTTTGTTTTAAAAGATTTTGAAGTTGGTAGTGTTTATTTTGTCAACATTTGAAGTTTTAGGCATTATATGTGAATACTGTCAATTCCTTAGTTCAAAATTTTCATATTTGGATTATTAGCATTTTTGATTTGAGTTGTATAACACCCTGAATTCTTGGTTCTTGAAACTTTCTACAATTTTATCCTCACTGCCCAAACTATGACTCCCCTCATGAGTCGTAATGAGTCTTGATGAGTCTTAGGGACCCAAATAATAGCCTGACCAGTGTGTGTGGCTAAGTTTCACTTTTTTGTATAAGTGGCGCCCAATGAGTTATATGGACTCATTACGAGTGGTGATGTCCCAACCATAGTCAAACCAGTGTGTGTTCCAAGTATTGTTGTCTTGGATATGACTTGGACTCTCTAATTTGTAGTGTGACGATATGAGTCGTATGATGTAAGATGTAAGGTCCACAGTATGGGTGCCCCCTAACACTGTCGTAACAATGACTCATGGTAACAAGTTGTAAGGTGTTGCAATAAGTCTCTATGAGACCGGTAACAACTGGTGATAATTTCTTAGCTTTTAAATGAAGGACACTTTGAAAATTCCCGTCTTACCCAATTTAAACACCACATCCATTAATCACTAAAAGGGGTTATTTCTCATTGATAACATAATCAAAATTCAGTCTCTTATCACCAAATTCTTACAAGCAAGATACTTAGGATTTCTAAGAAGTTCATCAATTAGAGCTCTCAAGGAAAAATTCTTTCCTTAACTCTTGATATTTTATCCATGTATCTCTTCCCAAAAAATTATTTCATTAAAAGCATATGTTTAAATTATTACTCATGTGGTTTAATTATTGGTTTTTGGAACATGGGTTGAGGGTTTGAGTGATTGTTGTTTATGTGATGTCCCGTATTTATATATGCATTGTTGAAGTTTAAATGGTGGTTTTAAAATCAATTTGATGCATGGGTATGGTGAATAAAATAGGATATTGTGATTTCCCTATATTTTGTGAATATTGATTGTTGGATTAATAATAACCCCAACCCAATTTTGTGAAAGTGGTTTTGCGTGTGAGTAAAATTTCATTGAACTTTTTTTGGAATGATTGCATGATATAAAAAGGTTATTGAAACTTGTTGTTTGATTTAATGAACAAAAGGAGTCATTTTCCCCCATCTTGTATTAATGAAGAAAAGGAGTTGTTTTCTCAAGATAATGGAATATGATGGCATGTTAATGATACCTTGCAAGTGTAGTTGGTATGACAATACCAACATCATATGCCTAAATTCGTATTATGGTTCAATGAATGGAAATACGTGGAAAAAAATAATATTGGTTAAAAGAGAGTTGTGTAACTGAGTCATGAAAGTGGGGGTCCCGAGGGACCAATACCAAAAACCATGGTTGCCAATGTGGGGGTCTAAATGACTGGGTGGTTTGAACCCTCCTTATTATATATTTGGGAGGTTCAAATCCCCCATATTGTATTACATGATTGGGTATTTAATTGGCCTTGGTATTCCTGGAGGTTTGAGTCCCTCATGGTGGATATGTACCTTCTTTGGTTTGTGCGGCTACACGTACTGGGCCTTTCCATCTGGGGAAGATCTTGACCCGTATAACCCATGGGTTTCTTCTTATAATGGTTGACCTACACAAATCTAGGCTACAATTTTAAAGTACATGTTAAGCCTTGTTTCCTTTCCCGACATATTATTTATGTATATTTATGATGATGCCCACATTATTTTGAATTGGATTTGACTTGGCTTTATTTTATTTCCAATCCTTCAGTTACATGCAAGTGCTCAACCTGCTAACCATCTTCGATTGTTGTATTCCCTTGTGATGTTGGCATAACAGATACTTCTACTTTTCCTGTGCAGTTTTAGGTGGATCGTCATCTCTTGTCGATCATTTGTGGTGAAGCGGTGAGCTTTCATTCTC
The DNA here is from genome assembly GCA_030864225.1 of Capsicum baccatum var. pendulum. Taxonomy (NCBI): domain Eukaryota; kingdom Viridiplantae; phylum Streptophyta; class Magnoliopsida; order Solanales; family Solanaceae; genus Capsicum; species Capsicum baccatum. The sequence continues at coordinate 143,013,783 of CM061552.1, forward strand.
CAGAAGACTTGGATATTTCATTATTTTCCATTAATAGGTTAGAAATAAGAGTCCACATTATTTATTAACATTGTCATTATCAGAGTCGAGGGCATGTCCCGACACTTTATTGATTTTGGTTTAGTTAGAGGCTTTGTGGATTACTGTGGATTGGGTCACGATATTGGTTGGTTGTTTTGGTCTGTTACTGGTTATTGGTTATATACATGCCTTAAATTCTTTGAGCTTATCATATGCTATCTTGTTATATGTTCGAAAGTCATCCAGTGTCAGAGTTATGGTGTTCTATTTGATTAGATGTAGGGGGTGGTCTCTAGTCTTTGTTGGACTTGAGATACACGTCACAGCCAGGCTTGGTTTAGGTCGTGACAAAGTTGGTATCAGAGCTAGGTTTGGTTTCATTAGGTATCCACAAAGTCATGTCAAGTAGAGTCTGTTTTATGGGTTTGTAGCGTGCCACACTTATAAGGGATAGGCTATGAGGCATCTAGGAATGTTTCTTTTTTTTGTGGTTCTATTTCGAGCTATAGAGTCTAAGATATTAAAATCTCCTCTAATTCCCTTATTTTCGCTTTTCAGATCATGCCTCCCCAAAGATGTAATGCTAGTGAAAACTCTTCTATTCCGTCTAAGGAAAATATCGATGGAGCTCGTGCTACTTATGGAGTTTAGATCCAGTCAAGAGCTCTAGCTCCCAATTGTACTACCCTACATGGAGTTCTACTGATTCCCCCTAGCCCTCCTCGGACACCTCAAGCTAATATGTTTAATGCTAAGTTTTTGTCAGTTGATCCATTTGATTACTTAGTTGGTGGCCTCTCAGACTGAATGTGTTGCTTCTGTAGCACCATATTTTGTGGTCACTAGAGTTGGTCAATTTATGAGGTTGTGTAACACCCCGAATCTGGTACCCGAAATGGTACACGGTGCTCATGACCCCAAAGGACCACAAGCTAACTCATGACTGATATTTGCGCTTGAACACTGCATAATATATTGTATAAATACAAAAATAATAGGCTGAAACATTCCATAAGGTTCAACACTCATAAATATCTGATAAAACCATTTCTGAATAATGTGGTACGGCAATACTCAAAGTGAAACAATGTCTGAAAACATCTAGTTTGTAAAAACTTTAGTCTGAAAGTCTCTAAACTTTCTAAATAAGGAATTGATGGGACATGTACCGAACTAACTCAACTACTGAAATAAACTAAGTAATGAAGAAATAAAGTAATGATCATTTCCTCAAAGGATGAGGACTCACGACTAACTCTGACTGCTAAAATTGGAATGCTACTGATGCTCTGGAGCGTGTTCTTCTGAACCTATTGTATAAAAAACCATAGCACAAATGCATCAGTACGATTGAATGTACTAGTATGCATGTGAGGTAGGCTAAATGAAAAGGGTTCAAATGCAAGAACAATGTTAACTGACTGTATAACATGAACGTGAGAATGCATGCATGAATAAGTGACTATGACTGAATTCGTGACGGTACTCACTACTAATTCTGATTACTAATAACATGAGTCACTGATAACTAATATAACTAATACTGAGCGATTGTATCAAACAGTCTAGGTTCTAATGGAACTAACTGAGTTCCATACTATTCTGAGTTGACTGTATCTGGAATTCCTGAAATTCTGTAGAACTATCTAAGTTCTATTACTGAGACTGAGTCTTAAACTATAATTGTGGGAAGTAGTCATCTAACTGAGATACCCCTAATAAGTTATTATAGTTGAGTTGGGGTCCAATCTGTCACCCCAATTAGATGGGTGTTAATACCGCACCACTGGTAAGGACAAACTGTGGTTGACACTCATCTGGTAGTGTCCCCAAAAGAGAATGGTGGGAACCTCATTTGACAGTTTTTATCCACCTTATCAGCCCTCATCTTTCAGTGTTGATTTCTCAACATATGCTGGCTACATTGTTCTAGAACGTAAGGATTGCTTCTAAGGATCACACCATCAACTGTCAGTGTGTGTCCTCATCCTTGTGTCCACTCGGTTCTAAATCCTACTCCCATCTAAATAGACACTGAACATGATTAAGTGAACTAAACTAGATTGAGTTCATTGAGTTCCGTTGACTGACAAAATACTACTAAGATTACTGAAGTACTGAGCTTTCTGAGATTACAGGGATTACTAAGTTTACTGAGTTTTCATGGGTCACATGACTCAATGAATTCTACTGAACATGTCTTGACTGAGGATATCGTGAAAACTTGAAACTGGCTCTAGGCACACAGCTAAATTGTCAGGTATTAGATACCCCAAGACTCGATAGCATAATATGTAAATCATGACACAAGCCAAAAAGCCTGACAATGGATATATACTCACAATTCATTCATTAAAACATTCAACGAACACTTGGGGTGTATCACTTATACATGAATGGAATACATAACTGCATAATATATCATGGCATTAGTACATTCTCCTGGACAATTTATCAAACACTTGCACATACACTAATCATGGCACAGTTTTTTCTCTTATTAGTTCACATAGAAAATTCATCAAGCACATAATGAACATAGTATATGTAGACAACATTGCACAACAAGTAAACATCATGATTCAATTATAATTTCACAATTCAAGGGTTTAATCATGGGTTCACATGAATCTACTCATATAATAACTAATTACTCATAAAATTTATCACCAAACATGGATTAAAATTCAATTGGTCATTATCATCTTGAACAAAGGCAATCCCAACATGGGATTCATAAAATCCATATACTTGAACTTTGAAAAAGAGATTGTTGAGCTTCATGGGTGAAAGAGACCGACCCATGAATCAACACTTGACATACCTTTATTATAAGTTTCTTGAAGTTCTTGGAGAAATTCTCGGAATTGGCTTTGATTTCTTGAAAGCTAGGGTTTTGTTTCTTGGGAGAGAATTTTCTTGATTTGGGGGAAAAAGTGAGTAAATAATGATTTGAATCATTTTTAGGGATTAAATCCCGCACCTGGACGTGTTAAAACCATGGAAAATGACCAATTTATCCCTGGACAAAATATTTATTTTTCGTCAAAATTTCCGGATTTGGCAGGCTGGTGCGATGCGGAGCTATCGCATTGCCACTTTTTTGCGACCTAGAAGTTTGGCGCAACTTGGAGACATCACAGAGATTCACTGGAAAAATTAAAATTGAGATGTAGGAGCCCTCAGCAATGCGGTGTAATTACGGAGTGTTACTGGAAACTGACAAACGTCATTTTAGCTTATGGCGCGACACGCCACTGGCTTAAATGATAGTGTTTTACGATTGAAACATTAAATTTCTAAAACTTGTTACCCGGTTATCGAATTTAGGCGAATTTGGTATCGATTAAAAGCTTATTCAATTTTCCAAAAAACAAAAAGTAAAAATCTTGAAAATTCCACATATATAAAAGTGGATTCATCTTTAAAACAGGTCTTTGACATTTTTGGGATGAATTTAAGATAGATAGAAGTATAGGGTATTACAATATCTCCCCCTTAGGAACATTCATCCTCGAATGAGACTGATTGAGATGGGAGAAACGATAAGCTGAAGTACACACTTAACATAAGCAACTAAAACGTGACTACATGACTGACATTTCTGAGATTTATACCGAGAATGCATATCTGATGCATGATTTCATGACTAAACTGACTCATGAATACATGGCTGAGATTTTTGATAATTGAGTATCTCACAAGGAAAATACATGTCTGATGCATGAATACATGAATAATCTGATGCATTAACATATGATTGAATATGCAATGGTAATTGATACCAAGTTTATAATGGAATTCTAAATATGAATTGGACACCAAGTTGTAATTGAAATTTGAACATGAAACTGAAAGGCTTAAGGAAAGTTGTTACCTTGGGCTGAGTCTGAATTAGCAGAGAAAAGGTGAGGAGACTTGGTACACATATCTGATTCAACTTCCCAAGTATCTCCCTCAATGGACTGATTGTAATAAAGCATTTTGACTAGAGAAACTCTTTTGTTCCTCAGTTTGCGAGTCTGACAGTCAATAATTTCAAATGAAATCTCTTTGAAAGAGAGGTTGTTCTGAATATCTATGCTCTAAATAGGTACTACAACTATGGGGTCACCTATGCACTTCTTGAGAAAAGAGACATGGAATACTGGATGAACTGAGGCTAGATCTAAAGGAAATTCGAGCTCATAAGCTACTTTGCCAAAGCAATTGAGAATTTTGAAGTGGCCGACATATCGGGGACAGAGCATTCCCTTATTGGTGAATCTCTTTACTCCCTTCATGGGAGAAATATTTAGATAAAAATAGTCACCAATCTCGAACTCGAGATCTTTTCTGTGCACATCTACATAAGACTTCTGTCGGCTCTGAGCAGCCTGGAGTCTTTATCTGATCAACTGGACTTTTTCTAAGGCATCGAATACTAAGTCAGGTCCTATAACTGAGGCATCACTAACTTCGAACCAACCAACTAGAGATTTATACCTCCTACCATAGAGATCTTCGAATGGAGCCATCTTAATACTGGAATGATAGCTGTGGTTGTATACAAACTCAATCAAAGGCAACTGGTTATCCCAACTACCCTTGAAATCCATTGGACACACTTGCAGAATATCTTCTAAAGTCTAAATGGTCCTTTCTACTTAGCTATCTGTCTGATGATAAAAGTTATACTGGGATAAACTTGGGTACCAAGACCCTTTTAGAATGCTTTCCAGAAATAAGAGGTGAACTGGGTACCTCTATCACAGATAATAGATAACGAAACACTGTGAAATCTAACCTCTATCTAAGATAATAGATAACGAAACACCGTGAAATCTAAACAACTCTTTGATGTGGAGTTTGGCATAATCCTCGGCTGAATAAGAGGTATGGACGGGAAGGAAATGAGTTGATTTGATCATCCTATCTATAATGACCCAAACTGAATCATGTTGATGACGAGTATGAGGCAAACCCATCACGAAGTCTATGTTTACTTCTTCCTACTTACAAGTAGAAATATTGTACTCTTGGATGGATCCACTAGGCTTCTGATGCTTTATCTTAACCTGCTGACATGTAGAGCACTTAGCAACAAACTCTTCCATATCACTCTTTATCCCACTACACCAATAGATCTCTGGCAAGTCACAAAATATCTTTATGGTCCCTAGATGAATAGACTAGCGCGCACCATGTACCTTTGCAAGAATTTGCCGCCTCAAGTCATCTATACCTGGAACACACAGACAACCCTGACAACCCAATACACCATCTCCCCCTTGGGAGAAAACCTCAACCTTCTGATCCTTGACGGACTCTTTTAACTTGACTAGACTGGGTTCTCTATCTTGCTTTTTTCCACCTCAGAAACTAGAGATGATTCTAAAATACTCTGAACCCATATATCACCCTCTTCTGTATAAACTAAGCGAACACCTATTCTAGTAAGATGATGGACTTCTAGATCTAAATTCTTCTTAGGGTCCTCAACATTAGCAACACTACTCATAGACATGCTACTGAGAGTGTTGGCCAATACGTTGGCCTTGCTCGGATGATAAAGGAATTTTATGTCATAATCTTTCAAAAGCTCTAACAACTTTTTCTAACGAAGATTGAGATCTTTCTAAGAAAATACATACTAAATCCTCTTATGATCTTTGAACACATATACATGAACTCCATATAGATAATGCCTCCAAATCTTTAAGGTAAATACTATGGCTACTAACTCAAGATCATGAGTAGGATAATTATTCTCATGGGGTTTAAGATGTCTGGAGGAATAGGCTATGATATTACCATGTTGTATGAGTACACAACCCAAACCTACTTAGGATGCATCATAATATACTATGAAACCATCTGAACCATGTGGAAGAGCCAAAACTGGAGCTGAGGTAAGTCGAGTCTTCAAATCCTAAAAACTCTTCCTGCAAGGATTTAACCACTAAAACTTGACTTTCTTCTAAGTCAATCGGTACATAGGGGATGCAATATAAGAAAATCCCTTAACAAACTATCTGTAATAGCCAGCCAAACCCAAGAAACTCCTGACATCTGATGAAGAGACAGGTCTGGGCCAGTTTCTTACTGGTTCGATATTTTGAGGATCTACTCTAATGCCATCACTAGAAATGATATGACCAAGGAATGTTACTGACCTTAGCCAAAATTTACACTTACTAAATTTGGCAAATAGTTGATGATCTTTGAGAGTCTGAAGTACAATTTGAAGATAGTCAGCATGATCATGCTTATTGTGGGAATAAATAAGAATATCATCTATGAAGACTATGATGAACATGTCTAAATACTTCTTGAACACACAGATCATCATGTACATGAAATTTGTAGGGACATTAGTAAGACTAAAGGACATGACTAGGAATTCGAAGTGACCATACCGAGTTTATAAAGTTGCTATTGGAATGTCACATTCTCTGTCTCTGAGCTGATGATAGCCTTATCTGAGGTCCATATTAGAGAAATAAATGGTACCCTTAAGTTTGTCAAATAAGTCATCAATTCACGCAAGTTGATAAACTTTTTTGACCATGACTCTATTGAGCTAACGGTAATCAATTAACATTCTGAGATAGCCATCTTTATTGCACATGAATAAGACTGGTGAACCCCATGGGGACACACTATGTTGAATCCCTTATCTAAGAAATCCTTCAACTGGTTTTTTAGTTCTTTGAGTTCTGTTAGTGCCATTATTTATGGTGAAATAGATATAGGATGAGTATCTGGAAGAAAATCAATGTCGAAGTCCATTTCCCTTTTGGGAGGAATTCTTAGAAGATCCTCAGGAAAAACATCTGAATATTCACCCATGACTGGGATCGATTCAAGGCTCAGAGTCTCAAAACTAGAATCCTTAACATGAACAAGATGACAGACACATCTCTTAGACAGGTTTATTTGAAAACTAGAACTGGACTATTTTGTTTCTACAGTCGACTGTGGCATAGTAGGAATAAAGCTAATCAATGCCGAGAATGATATCAAAATTAGTCATCTCTAATTTGTCTAAGTCTATTGTGGTGACTTTCTAAAATATCATAACCGGGCAGTTCCTGTATACCCGCTGGGCTATGATGGTTTTATCCACTAGGAAAGATGCTGAAAAGGGCTCTACTATAATCTCAAGACTAACTCCAAAATCAACTGTTATTTAATGAGTAAAAAAACACAAGAAAGCTCCTAGATCTAGTATAGAATAAATATGCAAGCGAAAGATCTATAATGTACCAATAACTATATCAAGAGAATTTTCCTGATCTTGCCAGTACTGGAGAGCATAAAGTCTATTTGGGTGTTGCCCACTAGTAGCACTGGAAGTGGCACCCTGTTGATTTGGGCAACCATACTGGGCTGAGGAACGGTTCTGCCAACCCTGATAACCTAACTGGGGACAGTCTCTGACTCTGTGGCCTAGCTTGCTGATAACGCCCAAACTACAGCTCTCGTTAGAAAGTGTAAGCGGTCGCTGTCAAATATAGAACCCAACTGGGTTGGGTGTCGAATCCCACAAGGAATACTTGGTCACTAAGTGTTGCAGTTATTAGTAGACTGTTGGTCGAAAATTCTACGGAAAAGGGGGGATTTGATTATGCGTGAATTACTAATATCAAAGTAACGAATGAGACGATTTATTTAGTAAGATTTAATCACAGAGATTTGTAAGTTAGGGTTATGTCCAACTTGTAAGTTCTACGTATCTATTAACTATGAGAAATGCGGAATTTAGCCATGCATGCACTTATAGAGATTCATATTCTAATGGTAAATCCTAGTGTTTCCCAACCATCAAGGATTATTTCACTTTAACTCTCCCGAGCCTAAAGTGTATAACTAATGGTACGAACTCTCCAAGAAAGTTAATTCGGTTAAGGCATTAACGTGTAAACAGGGGTTGGTAGCCCTATTTTCTTGTCACACTCTCTTTTCCAAACATGTAACTTTTCTCTCTAACAAGTTAATCATATAATGGCATATTCCTACGTTTGCAACCATAAGAATTCAATTAAAACGAAGAGAGTAATGACATAAGTAGCATACACATCAAGAATTCACAAACTCATAGTAATAGATAGTATATTACGAGGCTTCCATAACCCTAACAGAGAAGTTTAGCTACTCATGATTACAACGGAAATCACAATAGGCTTAATCATCAGACCAAAACTAGAAGAAACTTCACGATGGAATGATTTTAACGTCAAAGAAGAGATTCACGTTTTTTTCTCTATCCGTTTTGTAGCCTTAGCGTTTTTCTCTGTCTAAACTTACAGAGTCTGTCACGTGAATTATGAATACTGATAATAATAATGAATGCTGAAAAATTCAGCAATAGGGTTTTTATAGTATCCTTGTCCACTAAGTTGCTACTGTCTCCTTAAGTATTTAAAAATACTGGGTTTGCCCGGGAAAAAGTTCCCATGCATCACTTTCAGTCCAAAAGCTGCCTTCCCTCTAATGTGAAGTTTCCCTTTGTTGCTCATAAGTCCATAAAGTGCAGAAATCTTCACCATTAATACCTGAAAAACATGCTAATCACGTAGGTCAGCTCATTTAAAGGAAAATGGACTAAAAGTGCAGGAATTATATATTTTGTCCTCAAAACTTAGCTAAAATATGGGTAAATTATGGTTCTTAGGCGTGTAAATACGCCCAACATCACCACCCCACACTTAAAGCTTTGTTCGTCCTCGAACAAAATATTACATCCATGCAAACACCTAACTAGAATTTCACAATAGCAACACAAAATTTATCCCTAACCAGAATTTCACAATAGCAACACAAAATTTATCCTCAAGACATGCACGGCAATTATTAACAAAGAATAGGTTTCTTGATCACCACTAGAAACAATTCAACCTCCAACATAGACTCGTGAGAATGGTTAATTCGTATCCACAAGTTAAGCCACAAAGAATCATATAACAATACCCAAAAATCATCAACCATGTGTGTCTCACATAAGATATCACCCATAATCACTCACAGATTTGCATTTTTCGAAACATGGGTATAAGACTCTCCTTGCTCTCTCTCTCACAAAGAATTCATATGTTGCAACTGATGACCATAGGCTTGCCCTTAGTGTAATGCTCCACTAATATCAGAATGCTAAGCTTAGGATCAAATAGGTCTTTACAGGTTGTAATGTAGGCTAAGGGACAGGTAGGACTATTTTGGCCAGAAATAGTGACTATGTTCCCTAAGCGCTTTAATACATCACATTATGCCATTGACACTCTCTTTTAAACAACCCCTCTACTTTCCTTTCATCTACCACCCCTTTTCACCTATTTTGTTATTCAATTATAAACACAACTAACTTTTTATTTTTCTATTTCTGTTTTTTTTTATTTGATTTATTTATTTATTTATTTATTTTTTATAAAACACCTCTGTGATAGCCATTCTTTTTCATAACAATTTCAAGTACCAATACACTCTGAGGCATCACTCTCACCCAATTTCCTCTTATTTTGTCACATGACTCTATAATTTAAAGAGCTTAGGAATTTGGATCAAATTATGGTCTTGAAAAAAATGGATTAGGCTACATATGAGGCTGTCAAAGAAAATAGCTAAAGGCTCAAAGAGGGTTAACTAGGATAACGTACAAGGGTAGGTAAAAAGAAGGTAAAAAAATTCAGAGCTGCCAAAGAAATGCCTAAATCATCTCCTAAACTCACACTCTTTATTTCGCTTTACACACACACCAGGCAAGTTCTAGCATCAGTCACAACACAGAATATACTATAACCTCACACACACAAGGCACATGGTCAACTTAATTGGGAGCATTATAGACTCTTGGCCCAACAAATGAATGAATTAAACCACACACTTATCACACACTGAGTCACACTTAGAGCCTAAATGTCTCAATAGTAATGATTTTAGCACAAACTCTTGTCATAATACCACGCCATCTGTCAGAACAATTTCATGCAAAATCTAAAAAATCTAAAAAAATTCTACTAATTAACTACTAACTACTAATTACGACTAAATAGAAGTAGCAAAAACAAGAATAAATGTAGGCAAAGAAGTACAATATAGCATACAAATACCAGCACCCCACACTTAGACGGGACACACTGCCCTCAGTGGAAAATAAATAAGGAAAACCTGATTAGTCGGACTCCTCTTCTATGTCTGGGGTCATACCCCCTTCGTGGGAATCATCATCAGAGTCGTCGTCATCAGAGTTGTTCTCCACGTATGAGTCTGGCAGCTAGCGATCATCGTCAGTTGGCACGTCATCATCAAGAGGTTCCTCAAAATGTACCCCCACTCCACACATGGCCCGTGCATGCTCATTCATCGGGTAGTCATAATCCAACTGTTGGAGCTCTGAATTAGTCAGAATACGACCCCCACTCATCATGGTAAACCAAGTCATGCCATATAGATGGCAAAAGAAACTTTTATCCCGAGCATGTTTTTCTGTAGTGGTCAGGTTGACGCCATGCCCAGTTTCAGGATCTTTAACCTTTGTGAGATAAACCTTTTTCGGGTTATGTGGAAGCTTATGATCTGCAGGTTCCTCTTCAATGTGTTCCTTCCTTAATATCGCAGTCAACAAATTGCCAAAGCTGAAATGGGACCTCTTGTGTAGCCTAGCCATATGCATGGATAATCGTATAACCGCACCAATGTTGATGGGGATATTAGTCATCAGAGCGTACACCAAGCATACCCTATCACGTGTGATCTTTGTGTACTGTGTCCCAGGGATCAGGCAAGAGTTGACTTTCCTCAACCATATTCGAGCTTCTCTGTTCAAGGAAGCATACGGGAAGGTATTGTGCCAACCGGTATCCTTGTGACGAATCCACCAGGCCATGGACCTTATTCCGCATAGTGTGTGTCTGATTGCCCTGTAGGGAGGTCTGTGATAAAACTCCTTGAGCGGTGATGGATCCACAGATGGAAGACCCAGAAAAGAGTTGAAGAACTCCGCATTCAGTTGCAAGACTTGGCCCCAAATCTTCACTTCACTTCCTGTAATCTTTGGGGACCAATTGGCGTAAAACTCGCGTGTTAGATCAAGACTGCATTCTCCCATATCTCAGAAAATGAAATCAAGGTTTAGTGCCATGATTTTAGCCAAAATGCGAGGTTCTCTCTTTGCTAGACTCTCCTTTTGTATCAACTCCACGTGAACATATTTTTTTACTTTGTTGTTCTTGTACCACTCCTTTCCTTCCTCCTCTAGGACCCACTTTATCCCAAAAGTGTGTTGAGGCATTTGCAGCGAGGAGGATTCAGCTTGCTCTTTTCTTCCCCTTTTCTGACCTTTTTGAGAGGTGGACACTTTTTCTTTTCCTTGTCGTCCTTTTGGTGCTATTCGACCTGAGATTAAAATAGATTCGTGTTAGCTCATCTCAAAAGATTTAATCGACAAACAAACAGTAGTGGCACCACCCCATACTTAATTTGCTGGCACAGACTAATTAAGTGAGTGATGTCGATTACTCAGACTTCATCGACATAAGTTTAGGCGCTATGTTCCAACAACATGTTCAGCACAGTCATACTTTTATGTTTGCATTAATGCACTACTTGAATAAGACTACTTCATAGAGATCGTATCAAGTTATTGCATAGAAAGAATCACACAATGTTATGCTTGTGGTCAATCATGATCTTTATCTCGATGAACGAGTCATTCAAACATTCAAGCTTTAAACTTTTAAGATTATGCATTAACTTCACCATTTTGATTCCGCACAAAGATGACAGTGTATACAAATTAAAAACAAGTCGGAGCAAAGTCAAAAGCACCCACACAAAGCATTTCACTCAACTAGATGTATCATAAGAAACCAATCATATTCTTATCACCAAACACTACTTCAAAATCTAAAATACCATTATAAGCGTAGATGATCAAAAAGAATAGTTCGGGAAGATTGCAACAACTACGGAATATAAAAGAATAACTTACTTGGTGATAGTTCGGGAAGATGATCTTGCAAGACTAAATGAGAAAAAAGAAAAACTTTGAGAGATTTGGGAAGCTTAGGCGGAGCCTAGGTTGAGCAAACAATGATATTCTGTTTTAAGATTGGGGATCTATTTATAGACTAAGCCATGGGTCGGGTTTGATCCATGAAAAATCGGGTTAGGAGACAAAAATGCATACGTAGGCGGTGCCTAATGCTTTGTCTATGCTTAGCATAGGCGGCTCCTTTTGCTTCGCCTAGTTAGGCATAGGCGGCGCCTTGCCTATCGCTTTGTTGAAACAGTGAGCATAGGCAATGGCATAGGCGGCGCCTATGGTATTGCCTAGATTTGAATAGGCCTTGCCTTGTCCATTGCCTAGTTGAGGCAGTGAGCATAGGTAATTACATAGGCCTTGCCTTGTTCGTTGCCTAGATTTGCATAGGCAATGTCTAACCGATAGCCTTTGCTCCTTTATTCCCAACTCATCACCTTTAACATGGCTCACTCCCACATCCAAATTTTTGGGAGTAATCCCCTCCTTTGTACATCTTGCACCTACACTTAATCAAAAACAACAAAAACAATTAGAACGATGGGTTGCCTCCCACCAAGCGCCTTAGTTTTGGTCGTGGCTTGACTCTTCTTTTTGGATTTTTATTTAACAAAAACAAACTCCTACCTACACTTAATCTAAAACAACAAAAACAATTATAACGATGGGTTGCCACCCACGTAGCGCTTAATTTATTGTCGCGGCACGACATAGTTACCTCGATTACTTAGACTTCATCGAGATAGATGGTGGCCATACATTTAATCGATTCAAGTGGACCGATATATGGCTTCACTCGTTGGCCATTCACCTTAAAGATACCACCATCATTGTTTTCTAACTCCACTACTCCAGAAGAGTAGACTTGGCTAATTTTGAATGGACCGGACCATTTAGACTTCAACTTACCTGGAAATAGCTTCAGTCTCGAGTTGAAAAGAAGTACCAAATCACCCTTCTGAAAGTTTCGTTGGATAATCCTCCGATCATGGTACTTTTTCATCCATTCCTTGTAGAAGTATGCTCTTTCATACGCATGTAGACGGAATTCATTCATTTCATTCAGCTGTTCCAATCTCAGATTGATAGCATCATCCCAATTCAAGTTAAGCCGCTTCAACGCCCACAGTGCTTTATGTTCAAGCTCAATTGGCAAGTGACAAGCCTTCCCATAAACTAGTTGGTAAGGTGACATGCCAATTAGTGTCTGGAAAGCAGTCCTATAAGCCCATAAGGCATCGTTTAGCTTCCGAGACCAATCGTTTCTACTAGCATTTACAGTCTTAGCAAGGATCAGCTTGATCTCCCGATTAGAAACCTCTACCTGCCCACTAGTTTGTGGGTGGTAAGATGTAGCTACCTTATGTTTCTTGACCCCATATTTCACCAACACGGCTCTGAACAGCTTGTTGCAAAAATGTGATCCTCCATCGCTTATGATGGTACGTGGTACCCCAAAATGAGAGAAGATATTTCTCTTTAAAAATGCTACAACACACTTACCTTTATTATCAGCCAGTGCTACTGCTTCAACCCATTTGGATACATAATCTACAGCAACTAGCATATATTTCATCCCAAACGAACTCACAAATGGGCCCATAAAATCAATACCCCACACATCAAATAACTCTACTTCAAGACTTTTAGACATGGGCATCTCATGGTGTTTTAAAATCGCGCCTTGCCTCTGACACTGATCACACCTTCTTACAAAATCATAGGCCATCCTTGAATAATGAAGGCCAATAATAGCCGGTTTGCAATACCTTCCTGGCTGTCCGATCACCTGCATGGTGACCCCCAACTTGGGAAGCATGACTTGCTTCCAATATGCTAGGCACCTCCACATGAGATATGCATCGCCTAATAACACCATCAGCACATCGACGAAAAAGATACGGTTCATCCCAGAAGTAGTGTTTCACATCATGTATGAACTTTCTCTTTTAATGAAAAGAGAGATTCTCAGGCATCACTTTACTTACGACGTAGTTCGCAAAGTCTGCATACCACGGTAAGTCTTCCACCATAGTGGCTAGGATCTCTTCGTCGAGAAATTCATCATCAATCTTAAGATTGGGCTGCGCTATGTGCTCATTCTCAAGTCTATACAGATGATCAGCTACTTGGTTTTCGCAACCTTTTCTATCTTTTACCTCGAAATCAAATTCTTGGAGCAATAACACCCATCGAATTAGCCTTGTCTTAGCATCCTTCTTTGCCATTAAATATCGCAGAGCCGCATGATCTGTATGAACCACTACTTTGGTTCCCAAAAAGTAAGCACGGAACTTTTCAAAAGCATAAACAACTGCTAGAAGCTCTTGTTCCGTAACGGTATAGTTCTTCTAAGCTCCATTCAAGGCCTTGCTCGCATAGTAGATTGGATGAAATAGCCTTTTTCTTCTCTGACCAAGTACAGCACCCAAATCTACCGCACTTGCATCACACATAACTTCAAACGGTAGAGACCAATCGGGTGCTACAATAATAGGAGCTTCGACTAGCTTCCCTTTGAGGCATTCAAATGCCTTCAAGCAATCTTCACTAAAGTCGAACTTTGCATCCTTCTCTAAGAGTTTGCATAATGGACTAGCAATCTTGGAGAAGTCTTTAATAAACCTCCTATAAAAACCTGCATGACCGAGGAAACTACTAACTCCCTTTATAGAAATTGGAGGGGGTAGTTTCTTGATAACTTCAATCTTAGCTCGATCGACCTCAATTCCTTTTTTAGAGACTTTGTACCCAAGAACAATGCCTTCCTTTACCATAAAATGGCACTTCTCCGAATTTAGTACCAAGTTGAATTCAACACATCTCAACAACACCATACTCAGATTCGCCAAGCATGATTCAAACGACTCACCTAAAACTGAAAAATCGACCATGAATACCTCCAAGGTGTCTTCAACCATATAAAAAAAATGGACATCATACAGCACTAAAAAGTGGCGGGTGTGTTACATAGCCCAAATGGCATACGTTTGAAGGCAAACGTACCATATGGGCATGTAAACGTTGTCTTCTCTTGATCTTCGGGAGCAATACAAATATGATTATAGCCGGAATAATCGTCTAAGAAACAAAACTATCCTTTCCCTACCAGTAGATCAAGCATTTGGTCCATGAATGGCATTGGGAAGTGATCCTTCAGCGTCCATGAATTCAGCTTCTGGTAGTCCATGCACACTCTCCACCCTGTGACAAGTCTGAGTGGAATTAGCTCATTCTTTTCATTTGCAACTACCGTCATGCCCCTTTTCTTGGGCACACACTATACCGGACTCACCCATTTACTGTCAGAGATTGGATACACCACCCCTGCATCTAACCACTTAATAATTTCTTTCTTCACTACCTCTTGCATAGGTGGATTCAAACGTCGTTGATGCTCAATAGTGGGCATGCAATTTTCTTCAAGATGAATCTTGTGCATACATATCCCGGGAGGGATACCAATTATATCAGCAATAGTCCAACCGATGGCTCTCTTGTACCTCTTCAGAATAGAGATGAGAGCCGCCACTTGCTGCTCCCCCAAATTAGCCGCAACAATAACTGGAAGTGTATTTTCACTTCCCAAGAACGCATACTTTAGATGACTGGGCAGCTCCTTCAATTCTAGCATTGGTGGCTCTTCAATGGATGGTTTCGCTGGTGGTATAGGTTGATTCTTGAGATCAAGGTCCAGCTTCTTAGGAGCATGAGAATATGATCCTATTCCTATTAGAGCACAAATAGCTTCTTCATAATCTTCAACATCCTCACACTCAAAATTCATTAGCACAGTAGCCAATGGCTCAACAATAAGCTGCTTCTCTACAGATAATTCTTTCTCATCCTCAAAGTAAACATCAGCTACAGAGAATACATTCATATATTTGGGTTGCTTCATTGATTTGCATACATCAAAACGGACCACTTCGTCATTCATCCAAAATAAAAGATCATTAGCTCTGAAATCAATAAGCACACTTCCTGTTGCAAGGAAAGGACGCCCCAAGATTATGGGAACTTCAGAGTCCACCTCACAATCCAAAATAACAAAGTCTGCAGGAAAAATAAAGGTAGAAACCTTCACCAATACATCATATAAGATACCAACAGGTCATTTTACCGACCTATCTGCCATCACGAGCCGCATATTGGTTGGTGTAGGATCGCCCAACCCCAACTTCCTGTAGACAGATAGCGGCATCAAATTGATGCTAGCTCCCAGATCGCACAATGCCTTAGCAAAATCCAAAGATCCAACTATGCAAGGAATAGTGAAAGCACCAGGATCTTTCTTTTTCTAAACTAACGATCTTGTAGCGATTGCACTGCAATGATGAACATATCAGCCAGCTCATAGCTTGCTGCCCGCTTCTTTGTCAAAAGGTCCTTCATAAATTTAGCGTACCCGGGCATCTGTTCCAGCGCCTCTACCAAAGGAACATTAATAGTCAGCTGCTTCAACATGGTCATGAATTTACTAAACCTGGTGTCATCAGCTTTCTTCTTCAGTCTTTGAGGAAAAGGTGGTGGTCGAAGGGGAATAGTTTTCTCCACCACTTTCTTTTTATCTTGCTTCCGATTATCGATCTTTTCAGGCTGTAGACATCTAGTGGTAACATCATGAACGTTCTCTTCAGCTTCTACGGCATCATCACACTCTGCATCAATAACATTATCTGTTATATCATCAACCACCTGCTTTCCTTTGGATTGATTTGCCAACACTTTATCACTTCGGGTAGTAATAGCCATACACGATCCA
Source organism: Capsicum baccatum var. pendulum (assembly GCA_030864225.1). Taxonomy (NCBI): domain Eukaryota; kingdom Viridiplantae; phylum Streptophyta; class Magnoliopsida; order Solanales; family Solanaceae; genus Capsicum; species Capsicum baccatum. Next base: position 143,030,588 of record CM061552.1, read on the forward strand.
TTATTTCTTGGGTTTTGCAAAGTGTCTCTAGGTAGCGTTCCAGCCTTTCTTTGGTTGAATGTCACTGATAGTTGACTCAATTGTTGCTCCAACTATTTTATTGCAGTAGAATACGAGTCAACCAATTGATTTATTGATAACAAAGCACTCTTTACCTCATTTACTATTGTTTTCCTCCACTCCTTTCAATAGCTTAGCCATCATATCTTCCATGGACATCTTCCCAGAGCCAGACACCGCAGCCTCACGATTTCTAGGAGGGACATACAAACCACTCCGGTCAGTCTTATTCTTCCAACTCCCTTGATCATGGTCCTTATGTCTAGATTTATCATAATAGTTCCGACCTTAGTTTCCCTGGGCATTGCCTTGGAAACCCCCCTGATTATTCAAGTAGTTAGCTTCTTCCTCAGAATCAGATTCATCTCTTCCCTGTGATACAAGGGCCTTAACCTTTTCGGTCTTTCCTGATAATAAATGCTTGGTAAGAAGATCCATCTGCGTTTTCATGTGCGTCATATCTTGATCACGTTCCTCCTCTCTTTGCCTTTGTTCTGCAGTCATGCCAATAGATACAGTAGAGCTTGCTACCTCAGAATCCCTAGTATGCCAAGCTCTACTCTGCTTTGTCATACGATTTAGCATATCACTTGCCTGAATAAAAGTAAGGTCCATGAATGACCCTCCTACAGCATTATTAACCACTGGCTTAGTCACCGAATTCAAAGACCTGTATAATATCTCCATCAAGTGGACATTGGTCATATGATGATTTGGGCACCGCATAAGCTTCTTCTTGAACCTCTCCCAAGTTTCGTGGAGAGCCTCAGTTGGAAGCTGACGAAAATTACTGATCTCATCTCTTAATTGTGCTCTCTTGGATGGCAGAAAGAATCTTTCGAGGAAAGCGTCTTTTAATTGCCTCCAATTAGTAATAGAGTCAGGAGTTAGCCGATTCAACCATAGAGTTGCCTCTCCAGATAGAGACAATGGGAATAAGCGCAGCCGGATTGCATTCTATCCAACTCCTGGATTGTCAAACGATTTGCATGTTGAGATAAAATTGATCAGATGCATATTCGAATCATTGCCTGCAAGTCCACCAAATAATCCCTTGAGATGCAATAGCTGAATCATGGTGCTAGTGATATTGAACTTGGCTCCAGGTGCCAAGGGCGGAGGAATAATAGCTCCTGTGGCACCAGCTCCGTCCAGATCGTCATCATCATCATCAAAAGGATCCTGTATAGCTCGACGTTCAGGTCTCATTCTAGCTTGACGATCTCTCCTGTTCACAGACGCTGCTACCTCATCTGCACATCGTGGATTTAGTAACTCATCATCACCCAGGTCCTCATCATCCAGATTTGTTGCCTGACCTGGGTTATCAATATTCTATTGATGCACTTGAGCAGCTGCCAATGCAGCTAATCTAGCCTGCTTCAATTGAGCAGCCCTTCTTTTAATATCTCGTTGTGCCTCCATCCTGCCAATAACTTGCAACTCAGGGTTTATGGGTAATAATGGCTGACCAGAACTTCGAGTATTTGGCATGCACTGAACAAAACCTGAATAAAACAAAAACAACAAACAAAAAGCAAAATTCGAGAATCTTTGACCAAAGGGTCTATTAACTATCACAAACTTAGTTGACAACTGTATTCCCCGGCAACGGCGCCAAAATTTGATAACGCCCAAACTACAGCCCTCATTAGAAAGTGTAAGCGGTCACTGTCACATATAGAACCCAACTAGGTTGGGTGTCGAATCCCACAGGGAATACTTGTTCACTAAGTGTTGTAGTTATTAGTAGACTGTTGGTCGAAAATTCTACGAAAAAGGGGGGATTTGATTATGCGTGAATTACTAATATCAAAGTAACGAATAAGACTAATTATTTAGTAAGATTTAATCACAGAGATTTGTAAGTTAGGGTTATGTCCACCTTGTAAGTTCTACGTATCTATTAACTATGAGTAATGCGGAGTTTAGGCATGCATGCACTTATAGAGATTCGTATTCTAATGGTAAATCCTAGTGTTTCCCAATCATCAAGGATTATTTCACTTTAACTCTCCCGAGCCTAAAGTGTATAACTAATGGTACGAACTCTCCAAGAAAGTTAATCCGGTTAAGGCATTAACGTGTAAACAGGGGTTGGTAGCCCTATTTTCTTGTCACACTCTCTTTTCCAAACATGTAACTTTTCTCTCGAACAAGTTAATGATATACTGGCATATTCCTATGTTTGCAACCATAAGAATTCAATTAAAACGAAGAGAGTAATGACATAAGTAGCATACACATCAAGAATTCACAAACTCATAGTAATAGATTGTATATTACGAGGCTTCCATAACCCTAACAGAGAAGTTTAGCTACTCATGATTACAACAGAAATCAAAATAGGCTTAATCATCATACCAAAACTAGAAGAAACTTCACGATGGAATGGTTTTAACGTCAAAGAAGAGATTCGCATTTTTTTCTCTATCTGTTTTGTAGCCTTAGCGTTTTTCTCTGTCTAAACTTACAGAGTCTGTCACATGAATTATGAATACTGATAATAATAATGAATGCTGAAAAATTCAGCAATAGGGTTTTTATAGTATTCTTGTCCACTAAGTTGCTACTACCTCTTTAAGTATTTAAAAATACTGGGTTTGCCCGGGAAAAAGTTCCCATGCATCACTTTTAGTCCAAAAGTTGTCTTCCCTCTAATGTGAAGTTTTCCTTTGTTGCTCATAAGTCCATAAAGTGCTGAAATCTTCACCATTAATACCTGAAAAACATGTTAATCACGTAGGTCAGCTCATTTAAAGGAAAATGGACTAAAAGTGCAGGAATTATATATTTTGTCCTCAAAACTTAGCTAAAATAAGGGTAAATTATGTTTCTTAGGCGTGTAAATACGCCCAACATCACTTGCCATAGCTGAAACAGACATCACTGCCAGCGCTGCAAGTACCCTGTGGTTCTTACCAAAAGTATGACAAAGGGGATTAGTTTGGGCATTGCTGATACTGCCCTAAGACGTAGAGCTTGGCACCCTATCTTTATTACCATCCCTGATCTTAGGAGCTGGAGCACTAGCTGAAGAAGGGGCTAGAACGGATGACTTAGGACAAACTAAGAACGATTTCTTCCCTCTGACTTAGGATGAGAAAAGTTGAAACTACCTATCCTTGATCTCTTATTTTGCCTCTCTCTCATCTTAATCTTTTTCTCTTCTATCTATTGAGCATGCGTCATAATCCTAGCTATGTTCATGTCTCTATTAAACATCGTGGACCTGCACTCATTGACTACACTATCATTCACCCTAGAAATAAACTTACTCATCTTGTCCCTGCTATCTGCAAGCCCAAAAGGAGCATCTGGCTAATTGAGTAAGCAAATTGAGTAAACTAAAGAGAATACACTTTCAATGTAATATTGCCCTGCCTGAGATTAATAAATTCTAACACCTTGGCTTCTCTCAGCTCAAGGGGAAATAATGTATCTAAGAATGCAGTGAAAAACTCCTCCCACTCAATAGACCCTACAGCAATTCACCTTTTTGACTTCCACTATTTAAACCAAGTGTAAGCAACATCCTGCAACTGATATGCATCTAGCTTAGTACTCTCACTAAAAGAAACCCCCATGATCTCCGTAGCCTGTTGAACCTGGTCGAGGAACTCCTGAGGATCCTCTTCTAACTTAGACCCAAAAAAGGATGGAGGATTCATTTGGGTAAAGTCCCAAATCCTGGATGCAACTGAATTAGACACTGGGTTGGCCATAAGGATAAATAGTTGTTCATTTTGAGCAGAAACTAAATTAGCAAGAGTGGTGAATGTAGCTCTTAACTCTGCATGAGAAATATATTCGTCCAAGGGATCTTCTTGGATGGGCAGAGGGGCTGAATAATTTCTATTTCTTCTTTTGGGAGGCATGTTCTATAGAAGAAAAGGAGAAATGGATTAGACTACGAGTTAAATTTTAGCTCACGCTTACTGGCACGACATGAATACTGAAATATTCCTAAACATCTTATAGCCTTCTGCACATAAATATGGCATGGAATAAACCCATGTACAAGACTCTACCAGATACGGCTTTCAGACTTCCTAGGACTCTATTGAATCTTAGGCTCTAATACTAAGTTGTAACACCCCGAATCTGGTACCTAGAATGCTATATGGTGCTCATGACCCCGTAGGACCACAAGATAACCCATTACTGATATTTGCTCCTGAACACTGCATAATATACTATATAAATGCAAAAATAGTAGGCTAAAACATGCCATAAGGTTCAAAACTGATAAACATCTGATAAAACCATATCTGAATAATGTGGTACGACAATACCAAAACTAAAACAATGTCTAAAAAGATCTAGTATTAAAATACTGTAGTCTGAAAGCCTCTAAACTATCTGAATAAAGAGTTGATGGGACATGTCCCCAACTAACTCCAACTACTGAAATAAACTAAGTAATGAAGAAATAAAGGAATGATCATGTCCTTGAAAGATGAGGACTCACTGCTCACTCTGACTTCTAAAATTGGAAAGCTATTGATGGTCTGGAGCTCATGCTTCAGAACCTAAGATATAAAACTCCATAGCACAAATGCGTCAGTACGATTGAATGTACTGGTATGCATGTGAGGTAGGCTGAATGCAAAGGGTTCAGATGTATGAACAATGCTAACTGACTGTATAAGATGAACATGAGAATACATGCATGAATAAGTGATTGTGACTGAATTTGTGATGGTACCGACTACTGAGTCTGATTACCGATAACATGAGTCACTGAAAACTAACATAACTGATACTGAGTGACTGCATCTGACAGTCTAGGTTCTAATGAAACAACTGAGTTCCAAATAGTTCTGAGCTAACTGTATTTGACAGACCTACAATTCTGAAGAACTATTTAAGTTCTATTACTGAGACAGAGTTTGAAACTGTAATTATGGGAAGTAGTCATCGAATCGACATACCCCTAATAAGTTATTATAGCTGAGTTGGACTCTAATCTATAAGCCCAATTGGAAGGGCGTCAATACTGCACCACTGGTAAGAACAATTTGTGGGTGCCCCTCATATGGCAGTGTCCCCAAAAGAGAGCGATGGGACCTTAATCTGATAGTGTTTATCCACCTCACCAACCTTTATCTGTCAGTGTTGATGTCTCAACCTATGCTGGTTACATAGTTCTAGAACGTAAGGATTGCTTCTAAGGATCACACCCTCAACTGTCAGTGTGTGTCCTCAACCTTGTGTTCACTCAGTGCTAAATCCTACTCCCATCTAAATAGACACTGAACATGATTAACTGAACTGAACTGGACTGAGTTCATAGAGTTCCGTTGACTAACGGAATACTACAGATACTACTGAAGTATTGAGCTTTCTGAGATTAAAGGGATTACTAAGTTTACTGAGTTTTCCTAAGTCATATGACTAACTGAATTATACTAAACATGGCTTGACTGAGGATATCGTGAAAACATAACATTGGCTCTAGGCACACAGCTAAATTATTGGGTATTAGATACCCCCAAAACTCAATAGCATAATATATAAATCATGACACAAGCGTAAAAGCCCAACAATGGCTATATACTCATAAGTCATTCATTAAAACATTTCAATGAACACTTGGGGTGTATCACTAGTACATGAATGGGAAATACATAATTCCATACTATATCGTGGCATTAATCCATTCTCATAGACAATTAATCAAACACTTGCACTTAAATTAATCATGGCATGGTTTCTTATCTTATTAGTTCACATGGGCAATTCATCAAGCACATAATGAACATAGTATATGTAGACAACATTGCACAACAAGTTAACATCATGATTCAGTTCTAATTTCACAATTTAAGGGTTTAATCATGGGTTCACATGAATCTACTCATATAATAACTAATTTCACATAAAATGTATCACCAAACATGGATTAGAATTCAATTGGTCATTATCAACATGAACAAAAGCAAACCAAACATAGGATTCATAAAAATCCATACACTTGAACTTTGAAAAAGAGATTCTTGAGCTTCAGGGGTGAAAGGGACCCCTGCATTAAAACTTGACATACCTTGATTGTAAGTTTCTTAAAGTTCTTTGAGAGATTCTCGGAATTGGCTTTGATTTCTTGAAAGCTAGGGTTTTGTTTCTTGAGAAAGAATGCTCTTGATTTGGGGGAAAAGTGAGTAAATAATGATTTGAAACATTTTTGGAGATTCAATCCCGCACCTGGATATGTTAAAACCTTGGGAAAAGACCAATTTATCCGCGGATAAAATATTCATTTTTCGTCAAAATTTCCCAATTTGGCAAGCTGGCGCGACGCAGAGCTATTACGTTGCTACTTTATTTGTGACCTGAAAGTTTGGTAAAATATCGAGACATTGCAGAGACTCACTGAAAAAAGGACAATTGGGATTTAGAAGCCTTTCGTGATGCGGTGTAATCATGGACTCTTACTGGAAACTGACAAACATCATTTTGGCTTATGGTGCGCTGCGTCACTAGCTGAAATGATGGTTTTTTATGACTTAAACTTTAAATTACCATAACTTCTTACCCAATTATCGAATTTAGGTGAATTTGGTACCGATGGAAAGCTCATTCAATTTCCCACACAACAAAAAGTTAAAATCTTGAAAATTTCACATATATAAAAGTGGATTCATCTTTAAAGCAAGTCTTTGACATTTTTGTGATGAATTTAAGCTAGATAGATCTACGGGGCATTACAAGTTGATTCCTCCGCAGTTCACTATTTCTAAAGTTGAGAAAGATCCTCAAAATTTTATTGATAAGATAGAAAAGATTTTCCGTGTGATGCATTCTACTAATATGGATAGGGCGAGTTCGATGCTTATCAGTTGAAGGATAGAGCATATCAGTGGTATGAGGACTGTGGTTGACCACACTTACCTATACCATAGTTTTGATATAGGATGATTTGTCAATAAAGCTCAACACACGTTGAGTTCAAATCCTTGAGAAGTGAGTCGAGTCTTCAAACTCTATAGGTGTTGATAGCGCCTAAGTGTATGCCTGTAGTATAGACAAAATGAAATGCATGAATTAAAATTGGGAGTTGGTTTTGAAAGTGATTTTACCAAAGTCTATTAAATCTAATAAATTAAAGGCAACAATTGTGATTGGGATTTCAATATGGGACAAGCCTTGGGATTACGTCTTCCTAGGGGCAAATAATGCATGGGTTCACTATTTTCCTCTTTCAAGGATGATATATAGGATCCAAAAGTTCACTAACATCCATCTTTCAAGGATGATATGAGCTTTTTACAATTTGGGATTTTAACCCACGAATCTGTTTTGGGAATTTGGGATTTTCACCCACAAATCTTAACTAAATCAAGCAAGAATTAGTGAAACCCACAATAAATGACCATGAATCTATAGTACGAAATCACAACCCACAAATACTTGCACCCTATTCCAACATAATCCCAAGATGAAATGGTTAGCTACTCATGAAATTAGGAAGAAAAAATATACCAAAAGGGTCATTAAATGGATCCATGGAGATTCAGAGTAGGAAGATTCTTCAATTTATCTTCAATTTCAATAAATTCAAATTAGAAATTCAAACACAAGAGTTTCCCTAAATTAGTAGGGTTACAAAATCTCCCAATTCAATTTTTTCTAATCAAGAATACCAAATAATAAAGGTTTTTTTTCTTTATATAGGATTTAGGGTTAGCCACAGAAAATTACAGAATTTCCCCAGGACATAAACCTGCTAAGCCACAATTGTTGCACTTGTCCACGATCGCAGCTACCACGACCACCATAAGATCATTGCAATTGCTGGCACTTGACCATACTTGATTGGCCACGATCGCGGTAACTGAGACCAGCTCCTGCTTAGGGTTTTCCAGCTTTTGCACATCTTTTCTCTATGTTATCCCTTTTAAGCTCAATTCCACATCTTTATTTTTCATCACCTATATTCCTGTAAAATGTGGAAATTAGTGCATCAACTAACAAAGTTATCTCATTCATATCTTCAAATCATTGTAGTGTGTACAAATTTTTGGATGTAAATGAGTGGTAAATTCACCACTCATTAACACCCCCAACTTAAACCTTTGCTTGTCCTAAAGTAACACTACCTCTTACTGAATGAGACAATGCAAATTTAATCCCATCTATACAACCAAATGATCACAATGACTTCAAACTTGATTAAAACCACAAGTAACTCTAAACATGGACAAAGTTATTCTCACGACTCCCCTCCACTTGAAATACCATCTAAAAGATGCAAAAGACTAAAGAACAACAATGTAACAATCACTAAAACTCTAGAAGTGACTCCTTATAAATAGAAACTCCCACTATACTCCCTTGACTCACTTTTTGAAAGATGGCAATTTCACCTACCTAAATTAGTCTACATATCTCCCCACGAGAAGAAAATACCACACACCAAATTATATACTATGTAATAAGGGATTTAACTACAAACACTCACTCTTACAAAGTCTTCCTCAATGCTAACAAGTTCCATACCATATGCTGGATCTTATTTTCAATCACCACTATAATAAACACACTTGGTTGGAAATCTTAAAAGACATTTTAAGCTTGTAACATATGTTTGGGGAAAGGGTATAACATTATTTAGGGACAAAAACTACACCCTCTTTAAACATATGCATCACACTATTTTAACCCAACTTTAGATCATGGACTATTTCATTTGTTTCTAAAATTTGCACATGCCTACATTAGCTACCTTGATTTACCCATATCTTTGAAAGTAATTTCTTTTCAACTAATCCTTTTGTTGTTTCATGCTATTCCTTCATTTGATGAATCCTTTATTTTTCACTTTCTCATTTTTTTTCTTTCTTTCTAAGAATTATAGGCATCAACATATATTATCATGGCCCAACGCTATCTCTTCCCAACTAGCCACCTCCAACTTAGGCATTTAGCCTCAATTTTCATTTTCAGAGTTCAAGGAGGGTAGGGTTCAAGAGGAAAAAATTTGAATGATATAAGGCTGGTAATGTGGTTGCCAAAGAAAGGCTTAAAGGCTCAAAATAGGTAACTAAATATACTATTTTATGTATGGCTAGGCTATGTAGGCTAAAGAGGGCTCCTAATGTTCACCAAGAAGGTTTAAGATCATCTCACCAACCAAGTATAATAATAATTAGTGTTGAGAGACTAACGGGGCGAGTTCTAGATGGTGCAAGTATGCATGAGAGTTCGACAATTATGCTCACCACACATGGAATGCAACCATTTTAAGGAGGCTCAATTTTACTTCCTACTAGTGGCAAAAGGGAGTATTTAATGATTTTTCAAGCTAAAGATTTTGGGGTCACAAAAATAGGTAAAGAAATTTTACAAAATTATTCACGTCCAAGCCCTTGGTTTTCAAAAACTTTTTTATGGAGGGGGTGTTCTCTTCGCATTTGCACCACGCACAATTTGCTTTTAATCACACTAAACCAAGCCATCATCTCATATTTTGACTTTTATGAGGGCAAGCAATATAACTAATCAGAATTTACCATAGGTATAAGTACGATCCCAAATCTAATATGCCACAGGTACTTAGATTTCCCTTGCATTTATAGCTCTAATAGCACGAGTACTCAGACTTCCCCTTCATCCATAGCTCAAAACCCAATTGATAATTTTTTCTTAAGAATAGTGTCACTTAAACTATCTTAGGTAAAGGCTCATCTAATATCATCATAAACAAGATAAACATAAAAAACTAACAAAAGGATACAAGTAGTAATCAATGAAATGTGCGCACCATTAGAGTGCTTAAATAGTACAACCCAAAATAAAGATCATCCAAATCAACATCAACATATCCAAAAATATCTCAATAAAACAAGACAATAGAATGAATACAGAGATAGGCCCCCTAACTAAAAGCTTGTAGTGACCTCACTACATAATCAATAAAGCATCAAGAGATTAAAATGGTGCTTCCTGTAACTGCATTAAGAGTTTGTTGTTGCTCTTAGACTCTGTGTTATCTCTGGCATTATCAGAACTGGACCACTCAGTTGGGGCCTCATCATCTCTATCTACCCGAGAAAAAGAAAGCTTTCTCTAGGTTTCAGGACCTTCCAATGGCCCTTTACCCCCTTCCACATGTTGGTGAAGAAATTTTACCTCTTCTTCTCCATCTTCTTCGTCTTCTCATATGAGTCGCTGAGATCCCTCTAATACTTTTCAAAAGATGAATAGGCCATCTCAAGCCTAAAAATAGTGTCTCCCTGGATATTTTGATCCTCTAAGTACCACTCATAATTAGAGTAAGCCACATAAGAATATCGGATGGTGAAAGGCTCTCCCAATCCCTAAGGCAACCCTATTACGAGATTCTTTATTGCCCTAATCTCCATTGGTCAACTGTGTATGGCTTGCAAAATTCTATATCCTCACATGTTGACTGGACCAAGTCAATCTTCCTCTTTTTTGTCTTTCCAGGTTCTCCCTCACCCTAAATCTTGAGAGAACAAATAGGTATGTTTGGGTACACACAAGTGTCTCTGGGTGTTCCTCAACCCTAGGTCTCTTGCATAGCTCAGTAATTAAGAAAGGAAATAAGAGATGCATACCAGCATAGGTCTTGAAATAATTCATGTCTGAGATCACAAGATGACCAATATTCAAAGAAATATTTTCTAGTATACAGGAAATCATTCGGGCTCTTATCTTAGGAATAGTAGTCATGTGTGTGCAATAATAAACCTGTCTACAAATAATGAACATACATATCCTCACCTCCGCTATGAAATCATTCATGGATATCCTCTTCTTGGTTATCACCCTAGGAACCTCCTTTTCAGGGCAAAACTCCTTAGTTATCCAGTTCCCTAGTTCATACCCTTTCGCCTTAAATTGAGCCATATTTGCATTTCGGATCCCATATAGGTCATTTAACTATTAAGATCCAAAGTGTACTTCCTTCCCTCGGATCTTGATGACTGGGTCGGAGAAAGACACCACACTAAGGTTAGCATAGAATTCCCTTACCCATTACTTATTTTCCTGACAAAGATATGGGAAAACATACCTCCACCCAGTGGCTATGAGTTAGTCAAGGAATGTTGAAAGATTTTTTGGCACCTTATCCAGACATATACCCTTCTCTGGTAGCAACTTCGACTTTGGGAGATCATTATAGTACAAAGTTTGGTATTAGTGGACATAAAATAGACTTTGTCATAATCTCTCATAAAGTAAACTTGGAAAACCTGAGAACAACACAATGGTACTAATTATTAATATTGTTATGCCATTAAGCTCATGGGATGGTGTCTTGATAAGATTTGTGCATGAAATGGCCCTGCAGAAATTTTGGTTCCGTCTGAAAATCAACCTCAAATGCTGGGATCACAAAACACTAGGCTGCAATTTCATACCGCAATTGCGGTAACTGAGGTGAGGTAGGCCAAAATTTTGCAAGACTTAAAATGACCAATTTCAATTCCAATTTATGATGCAAAGAAAAAACTAACTTCATAACCATTGAACAAGGTTCCTTTGTTACATAGAAATAATTGCTATGAATTCTGTTAGGCATTTGATCAAGCACTTGGTGTGCACAACCTATATTTTTCAAATCAAACATAATTAGGGTACTCAAGACTTCCCCAAATATGTGCACAACACTTTTAACAACGAACCATACTACAAAAGTACAAATAAGTAACAATTTAGCAACGAAAAGAACAATTTTAGGCCCTCCTTATTTCATGCATTCTATGACCTATACATATGCACAAAAGAGGGGTTTTGAACTACATACCGAATTGAGGATTCAAATAGAATGCAATAAAAAACTTGGATGTTCAGAGCACAATCAAGAGTAGGTGCAATTTAAGGGAAAAATTTGAACAGAGAGTTTGGGAAAATGGATCAGTTGACTGGTTTTTCAAATAGTGATGACCCCAATTATGGTCATACATCTACCACAATCGCGGTAATATGAGTGTCATGATTACGGGAACTATGGCCATTCTTTGTCCTCGGTTTTCCCTACTCAGTCCACTATACAAAAAAATTCTCACATTCTCCTATTCAACCACATTCAAAAAATTCCATAGTTCCACAAATTCATGGATTAATTAATAACACAATTAAAATGTACTCTAATAAATCAACAACAAAGGATACGAGCCACTTCCATGTAATTTGTGAGTTGCTCCCACACAGTGCCTTACTTACCATCTTGGCACGATATCCTTCATCTTTTCAAGTGGTATCCTCAAGGTACAAATCATTCAGATGCATGACCTCAGCATCAATGATGGACACTACTTGCAACTCCATGGGTTGTTTCTCAGTTTTGCACACCCATAAGGACATTTTATCATTATTGACCTAAAATCTCATTTCACCTAGAATCATATCCATAATAGCTCTTCCAGTTGAAAGGAAAGGTCAGTCAATATTATAGTTACCTCTTGGTTGATCTCACAATCAAGAACCAAAAAGTCTACTGAAAGGATGAAGTGATCCACCTTCATTAAAACATGAAACAAAACTCCAACTACTCTCTTGATAGACCGGTCTGCCATCAATAACCTCATTGTTATTGGAGTAGGAGTAACCAACCTGAGTTTCAAATAGATTGCATAGGGCATGTGATTGATGCTTGCACCAAGGTCACACAAGGATTTTTCAAACTTGTGTGTCACTATAGTGCAAGGGATTATAAAGGCCCGGGATCCTCTTTCTTATCCGTTATAGTGCTATTCATGACAGGGCTACACAATTAAGTAATTTCTATGGTTTCACAATCAACAAAACATTTCTTTGACAGTAATTTCTGCATAAGGTTAGCATATCTCGGGATCTATACAATTATCTCTAGCAGTGGGATATTAATTGATAGGTTGCTAAGCTTAGCTATGAATGTTTTGAATTTCGCACAGTCCTCCTTATTTTTTAGCCTTTGATGGAATGGTGTAGGAACCTTCATGGTAAGCAAAGAATTACTTTGCACTTCATCATTCTCAACTACCTTTGGATCTCCTTTTTCATCATCCCACTTCTTCACTTAGCATCAGTTCTTTTTCATCCCCTTCTTAAGACTTTGGAGCCTCCTCATTTGAATCATTTACAAGCTTCTTCTTTACATTTTTTTGTTAAAATTTTTTTTTTTCAAAATTCACCACAAGATCGCCGAGGGTTTTACCACTCCTAGTGACAAGAGCCAACACTTAGGCATCATTTTTCAGATTCACAATAGTGTCACTTGGAGGACCTCATTTTTGTCTAGCATTAAGTTGAGTGCATATTTGTTCCATTTTAGTCTCTAATTTCTTGATCAAGGTAGAGTATTACACTGTAATTTTGTTGATTTGTGACAAGTTTCCATTTAATTTGTGGACCATTTTGTCTGTTCCCTCCACTCTCATTAAAATCCTTGCAAACACATCTTCAGTTTTAAATTTTTTGGGATCAATAGAGTTGAATTCTTTACACTTTGCTAAGTCATGGGGAGGCACATATTGGTCATATTCCCATTTCTTATCTCTCTAATCACGATATCTATTATAATTACTCTAATCCTTCTCCCTTCATGATCCCTCTAACCTTAGTTCCCACCTTGCCTTTGATAGGACAGGCAATAACCTACCGGATATTTAGGTAAATATTGAATTTCTCCAGCAAACCTCTAGGACTCTTATTCAGCATAGCCCTTGGATTCCATGACATTCACCATTTTTGTGGGTGCACCTATCATATATTTCTTTAGAAACTCCAATTGTGTTATCATTTTTTCCATGTTCTCCTCCCTCTCTTCATCTCTTTTTCTTTGCTCTTTATCAATATAAGGGGTGGTAGGAAACCCTTTAGCCATCTCAGTGTCTCGGTTATACCATCCCTAATTTTACTTTGTGACTTTCCTCGAGCAAGTTTATATCCACATTATAAGACAACTTCACACAAGTAATCCCCCAGTTGCATTATCCACAATAGTTTTGTTTAGTTGATCCAAATCCCAATAGAATATTTGGAGAATAATCTTCTCTAGGATATTTTAGTTGGGATATTGTATAATCTTTCCATTAAATGTCTCTCATACATCATATAGAGGATCTCTATTCAATTGACAAAAGTTCCTGGTTTTATCACCCAATTGGAACATCTTAGTTGGTAGGAAGTATTAGTTTAAGAATGCAATGGTAAGTTTATCCCACGAATTAATTGACCCATCCATAAGTGAACCAACCCATAATACCGCCTCACCCAATAGAGAAAATGGAAATAGGCTTAACCTTATGGATTCTTATGAGATGTGGGAAATATTGAAGGAGGCACAACCTTCCACAAAATTCTTCAAATACAAGTTGGGGTCTTCATGAGCTTGCCCCCTAAAGAGACCCATCATTTGAAGCATATGCAACATAATGCTTGTGATGTGTAATACCATATTTTCTTAATTAGGTAGGATATAGATAGAACTCATACGTCCAACATCATGGAGTTGCTCTTTTTCATCAAGGGGACCATCAAATGTTTGGGAATTACTTGCATGGTCTCTCATAGTATCATGGACGCTATAATTTTCACCAAAAAAGAAAAAAAACTAACAAAGTAAATCAAAATCACCACAGGTATACCCAAAGCTACAATCAATACCACACAAAGAAAAACTAAGTCTCACTTCTCGGAAACAATGTCATTTTGATCACACTCACCTATACAATATTTTTGATATACAACAATCGCTTTCAATAAAGTTCAACTCACATTGAAGTTGAATCCTCAAGGAGAGAATCTAATCTTCAAACTCTATAGGTTTTGATAGAGTCTAAGTGCATGCCCATAGTGTAAACAAAATAAAATGCATGAATTAAAGGCAATAATTGTGATTAGATTTTAGTATGAGACAAGCCATGGGATTATGTCTTTATAGGGGCAAATAATGTGTGGGTTCATGATAATTGAATGAAAATTCTAGCCATCAACTACATAGGTAGGCTAGGTAAGGAATTCTTGAGGCTAGTTTGTAAACAAAACCTCAAGATTATCATCAATGGACCCTTTTAGATATATCATTTATATGGCAATTAAAACTACCTAATACCTCAATTGGGCATCCCTATTTCTAGGAAGATTCCCAAGACCTGGTTAATTCTTAACTCACACTTATTTCTAAGATAATGAAAACAGAAAAAACTACATTAACTATTGTTCATATTGCTTTGTAACCCATATCCCTCTTTTAAGAATGATATAGGATCCAAAAGTTTACTCACATCCCTCTTTCAAGGATGATGTGATCTTTTGAAAATTTGGGGTTTTCCCCCATAAATCCAATTTGGGAATTTGGGGTTTTCACCTACAAATCCAAACTTAGTGAAACCCACAATCAATGACCAAGAATCTACTCTAATAAATCACAACCCACATATATTTATACCCTATTTTAACATAAGCCCAAGATAAATTGGTTAAATACTCATGAAATTAGGAAAAAGAAATATACCAAAAGGGTCATTCAATGCATCCATGGAGATTAAAAGTAAGAACATTCTTCAATTGAACTTTAATTTCACTAAATTTAAATTAGAAATTCAAACACAAGAGTTTCCCCAAATTAGTAGGGTTACAAAATCTCCTAATTCAGTTTCTTTAGTCTAGAATACAAAATAAGAAAGGGCTTTTGCTTTCTATTGGATTTGGATTCAACGACATAAAATTACATAATTGGCTCTGGGCATAAACTCGTTAAGCTATGATCGCTACAGCTTATCTAAGATTATGGGTACCGCGACCGCTATATGATCATTACGATCATGGGCATTTGACCAAACTTAACTGGCTGCGATTGCGGCCCTCAGACTACAATCATGGTAACTGAGACTAGTTCCTGCTAGGGACTTCCAATTTTTTGCACTTTTCTTCTCTTTTTTATCCTTTTTAAGCTCAATTCGATATCTTTTGTTTTCATCACTTGTATATCTACAAAACATAAAAATTAGTGTATTCAACTAATAAAGTTGTCATATTCATACCTTCAAATCATGGTAGTGTGCATGAATTTTAGATATAAATGTGTGGTAAATTCACCATTCATTAGGGACCAGTCTAGGGGGATGATACTGAGTTTGATTTGTGTGATGACTTTTCTAGTGCTTTTCTCAATTGCTTCTTTCCTCAAAAATTGAAGGAGTTAAAGAGTTAGGAATTTATAAATCTGAAGCAAGGAAGGAAGATAGTAAATTAGTATGCCTTAAAGGTTCACCAACTATCGTAATATGCTTTGGAATTAGTATCTAGCATGAGGCTAGAATGAGAAAGTTTGCTTTCGGGTTGTACCATGATTTGACCTTTGAAAGCAATGCTACCTTGTTGAACAAGGATATAAACATCTCTATATTGGTGGTGTATGTGCAAGAAGTGGAAAAGGAAAAGAAGAAGCAAAAAACGATGAGTGAAGAGCAGAATAAGAAGTTTTGATATTTAAACTAGGATGGAGGTTAGTAGCATAGTGTTATAGATGGTGGGAAAAGGTCTAAGAAGAAGTGTGATAATTTTGGTTCCTACTCTACGGTTAGTGCTTCTTATCCTAAGATTTTTAGTGATCGTTATTTTTAGAGCAACAGTAGATTTAAGGAACAAGGTGTGCAACCTCATTCTAGTCGGCTCTATCATTTTCCCTCATAGATTTGTGGTCAGGCACATTGTGGTATTCTTGAAGAAGAGAGGGAAAAGTTCTTTAAATATGGTCTTATTGGTCATATACAGAGGGATTATCCTTCTAGGGTTGCTTTTAGGGAAAATAAGATCCTTATTGCTACTTTGTCAGCTCCTGTACCAAAGGGTGCTACTTCTTCTTCTGGCTTCGGCACTAGTCAGAACTGTATGTATACTTTTGCAACTCGCTAGGATTCTGAGGCATCCCTCTATGTTATTACTGGTATGCTAAAAATTTTCTCTCATAATTTATGTTGTCTACTTTATCTCAGGTCTACCCTCTCTTATGTGACTGATTTTGTGGCTTTTTATTTAGGTTTTGATCCTGAATGTATTTTGAATCTCTTCTCTCTGTCTACCCTAATGGGTGACTCTACTATTGCTAAAAAGGATCTATAGAGGTTGTGTGATATCGGTCTATGGTAGGGAGACCTTGGTGGATCTAATAGAGTTGGACATGTTAGATTTTGATGTAATTTAAGGGATGGATTAATTATATTAATGCTATGCATTTCTTGATTTTCAAAAATGAAGGGTCAGTTTCCACTTCCCTAATGAGCTAGTGATTGAGTGGAAAGGTAGTTCTCTAATGCCTAAGGAAATGTTCATGTAGTATATTAGAGCTCGAAAATTGATTTTCAATGGGTGTCTCTACCATTTAGTGCATGTTAAGGATTTGAGATCTGAAGTTCCCTCTTTGAAATCTATCCCTATGGTCTGTGAGTTTCTTGAGGTGTTCCCTGATGATTTTCTAGGTGTTCCTCCCGATAAGGAAATTTGTTTTGGGATTGATCTTCTTCTAAACACTCATCTTATTTCTACCCCACCCTATAGAATGGCTCCAGCTGAGTTGAAAGAACTTAAGGAGCAGTTGAAATATCTTCTAAATAAGGGTTTTATCCATCCTAGTGTTTCTTCTTGGGGTTCTCTGATACTCTTCGTGAGTAAGAACGATGGGTCCCTTCGGATGTGAATTAATTACCGCCATTCGAATAAGATGACTATAAAAAATAAATATCCTCTTCCTAGGATCGATAATCTTTTTGATAAACTTTAGGGTGCTAAGTACTTTTCCAGGAATAATCTTTGGTTGGGTTAACATCAGTTGAATATTAGGTAAGTGGATATCCCTAAGACTGTCTTTCAAACCTGATATGGTCATTTTGAGTTTTTTGTAATGTCCTTTTGGTTGACTAATACCCTAGTGGTATTTCTGGATCTTATAAATTAAGTCATCTATCAGTTCTTATATTTTTTCATAATTGTGTTTATTGATGATATTTATGTGTATTCAAAAAGTAAGGTGATTCAATCCAATCACCTCTACCTTGTGCTGCAAACTTGGAAAGATCAACGATTGCATGCGAAGTTCTCAAAGTATGAGTCCTGGTTAAATATTGTGACCTATATGAGTTATGTTGTTTCTAGTAAAGGGATCATGGTGGATCTACAAAAACTTGTAGTAGTTAAGAAATGTCCTAGACCCATGACTCCAACCAACGTTCGAGCTTTTGGGTTTAGTTGGGTATTATAAAAGGTTTGTGGAAAGTTTCTCTTCTATTGCTGCCCCATTGACTAAGTTGACTTATAAAAAGGTGAAGTATTTGTTCTTGGATTTTTATGAGGGTAGCTTTGAGATGTTGAAAGATAGGTTAACTTCAGCTCTAGTTTTAACTCTACCCAAGGGTACCGATGGATTTGTTGCTCATTGTGATGCGTCCTGTGTGGGACTGGGTTGTGTGTTGATGCAGCATGACAAAGTGGTTGCATATGCTTCTATAAAGTTAAAGGTGTTTCTAGGAAGGTGGTTGATTAGTATCACTATTTATCTGCTTTCCTATTTCACCTTTTCTAAAGTTTTTGTTCACCCAATCTGTGGTACTTTCATTCTGCTGCATGGTGGAAGCTTTCTGTTGATTTTTCTATTGTTCTTAATTTAAAGCATCAAATGTATTTGACATCTTAATATCCTCAGTCTTGTCATCTATCTCCCCAACTATATGTCCATATCTATTTTTTTTATACTTGTTCTTCCTCTGTATCCATTGGTTGTTGTTGTTCTCTTGTGTTGCTGCATTATGGACTTGTTCCTTCTGTTGTTCCTATTTTTATTACTTCTCTTTTCTATACTCTTTTCCTCCTCTTTGCTCCTAGATCTTCTCATATATTTTTGAATGAATATTCCAACATGAGTTTTCAACATGACCTTGTAAACAACATTCTTAACAGTATTTGGGCATATGGTCATACTGGATACTGATCCATTTTGACTTTATCTTTCCACTTGTATCATCTTCTTCATTGATCTTTACCCTTTGAGGTAACTTAGCCATAAGGTCTACTTCAATCTTCACTCTAGCACAGCTTGGACTTGTGTGATTTTTTGTCGCCATGTCCACCATTAAAGGCTTTCCAATTGCCAAAGCAATTGAAAAAATGGTTTTTTGGCAAAGAAGTTTGGTGGTAAGTCTGGCATGGAGATCCATGCAATACCTATTATTGTTTCAACATTGATTTTATACCAAGGGTCCCATTTGAGAGTCCTCATTTACCAATACACATCCTTGACCTTAATATGAATAGGTACTGACGATAATAAATTCACATAGTCCTCTAATTGGTTTAATCTTATTAGAATGTCTTGAATCCATTACCCCTATTATACATTCTCCTTTTATACCATGGGTAATTTTTCGCAAAACATTAATCTTCGGCTGGCCATAAGAGAACTTACCAATGACTGTATATTGTAGATTTTCTTGTAATATCAATACTTTTACTTCAGATGATTTCCATGTCACTGTTGGCTCCCCATGTACCATTATGACTGGTTTAGGAGGAACCTTGTTATTTTCATGCAGGTATGGTTTTGTCTTCAATAGATTTGCATATTTTAGTGTCACATATTGTTGTTTCTCTCCTTCTACCTGCTTATATTTCATAGTTACATCCGGTGGATCATTTCCCCTACAAGTAGTAGCCATTCTTCAGTGCACGTAGAGAGTTTTGAAATTGCCGTCGTTGGACATAAATAAGATAATTTATCCTTATCATCTCATTGGCTTTCTTATGTGGCTGCTGGACATTTGGGTGTAGTTTTTTCCATTCCTTTTGTCTGTTATATATATCTGCATAATCTTTAGAGCTCAGTCGGCAGTTGCCTACTGAGTACTACGTGTTTGATACTCATACTATACTTCTACAGCCTACAGATCATAGTACAGCCTATTGTCGTTGATATGTGCATCATGCGGACAAGATATGATTCGAAGATGTAGGGTGAGCTCTTTACGTTCGGAGTATTACTTTCCTCTATCTTATGTACTAGATTAGTCTCTATGTTGTATTCGGAGATGAGTTGTATTAGTGTAATTCCCTTGGAACTTCATTTGTATTCTTAACATACTAGAAGCTCTTGTACTGATTCCACTAGGTTTTTGGATTATCTTATGTATGTTAGTCTTTTATTACATTTATTCCGCATTCTTCTTTTCATTTTTTTGGTAGTACGATACTAGCAGTTCTGAACTACAAGATTGGCTTGCCTACTACTAGGTTATAGTAGGCACCATCATGACCTGAGAAATTAGACCATTACAATTGCACAACATCTCATATTATTGCATTGCATTATATCCTCTTTGGATTGTGGTTGTGACTGAAATATCTATGATATCACTTGATATTTAATTGCTGGACTTTTCTTCTTCCAGGATTACTTTAATATTCTTTATTCGATATAGTTTTCTGCTTGATCTTAGTTGGCCTATGATGCCTACTTACTACAAGTGGGCCGTAATCACTCCTATTTTTTTATATTCTTTCGACACAAATCCTAGTTCGAGTGGCCCTCGCATTTAGAGGTCCTGCTAAGCAGTATTATTGAAGTTGTGAGGAAATTTTGCCGTCGGAGACTGGCCCAAATTCATCTACCTCTTTACATTCTGTCTATTTTATCTTTCACAGATAATGTTGTTTTATTTATATATTTTGGTCAGATTTAAAGTCGCACTTGTATGCTCATGACAACTGATTCTTGGGTTGTTTTTGTTTTTTGTTCAAGTTCTTGTTGGCTACTATTGATTTGAGTTATGTTGAATTATTATCAATATTTCTTTTGTGCATGTACTTTCTTACTTCTACATTTATTTGAATTTATTTTGATATTTGAGTTAGTTTTATGTATGACGATCGAAATGGGGTAGGTATCATCACATCTCACGAGATTTCGGGTTGTGACACCAAATGTCATTCTTTTCCTGCAAAATAAAGCCATAAATGATTAACCTTTTCATTCTCTTATTGCTTGAGACTAGTTTTCCCTATTGTGTTATTGTCGTGTATCATGTTACTCCTTAGGAAATACAAACTTGATTAATCAGAATTCAAATAACAGAATACGAAAATCTGTGACATGAACTTTATATAAATTGGTAAATCTCGTTTTATAATAAATTATGATTCAATAGATCAAGAGTATAGCTTACTAGTGGATGATGAGGGGTGAACCCTACGTCAGACAAGCAATGTCGAAAATACTATTATGTACATTATTTTTGGCATAATACATCGCCAGGCTCTTCAACTTGGCACCATCTTTCACTTTGGCACCTCAAGTGAATGTTGTTCATTTTATACACCTAAACTAGCTACAAAATGTGTCATTTTTGCACCTTTCGGCACCAGCTCTGGCGCGTGGATTGCACACACTTCCAAAATGAATTAAAAAAACAATTAATTTTTGCCAAGACATTTTAAATTGCCACATCATTATATACACTCATAATTTTCTTAAAAATAAAAAAGGACCAAAACACATGGTAAGGTGTCTAATGAATTAATGATACGTGATTTTTGTTTACCAAATAATTACAAAAGATACCCCATCAACATCTTCCCAACCCAACCTTCTTTGAGCTATTGAATTTTCCAAGAATGATAAATTCACCAGTGTTTCCCCACAACGTCATCCTCATTGTAAAAGATGGAATATCTTTCCAATTACTATATAGGTTTCTTTATTACATACCTATATAATTGATGCATATTAACACAACCAATCATCAACCCAAAAAAAATCAAAAATTAACTTGTACATCATCATCACAATAAAAAGTAAAATAAGAGTGGGAAACTAATTTTCAAATAAGAGGAATAAAACGACTGTTGATTCCAACGTTTCCAAATTCAGTCCTAATTACTGAAGAATCAAATACTAATTTAAATGTCATTGCATTCGACCAGTGTGCTAGCGACAAAGTGTTGTAATCGGCAAAAATACGATGATTTTGCCAAATTGGATTTGGGTCGGCTCATTTGACCTATAATTAATTTCTCATGGCAAAGAAAATATAGAGAATGAACTCAATTTTATTAGTAGTTTTTTTTTTATTTTCTCATAGACATATTTCTAACCAAACTATTGTTAGAAGTGATATGAAAAAAACATTCAAATAAATTATTATCTAAGAGATAGAGGGGGGTTTGGAAGTACTATTATAAGAGTTGAGCTTAAAAAAATGGTGGAAGAAAATGGAATGAAAAAAGGAAGAAGAAGACAATAAAATTAAATAAAAAATGGGCTAAAATAAGGTTGTCACGCGTCAAAATGCGAGGGTAGAATCCTCACTTTGCTATGTTAGCAAAATTTGCCAAAATGAAATAGTTTGTAGCTAGTTTAAGTGCTTAAAATGAATAATGTCCACTTATGGTGTCAAAGTGAAAGATTGTGTCAAGTTGAAGAGCCTGATTATGTGTCACGCTTTTATTTTTATTTGCATAAGTCTTGATGGGTAGAGTTATATATACTTGGAATAATTGAAGAGTACACAAATTAACGTGCACAACTATTGCTTTCAAAATTAAAGAAATAAAAATAAAAATAAAAATAAAAATAAAATTTGACCATTTTAAAAATAAAAAAATAAAGAGGAGAGGAGGAAACTAAAATGCAAAAAATGGCGGGATGTAGCATAGTATTGTAGGCGTTGGTTAGAACCGCTGTAGGTCTTTTTTTAAGTTTTTTTTTTTTCCTGTAAATTATTAATGTTGTGTTCGACCACATCACCCTCCTATACTCCTCAAATTTTGCTCCAACGCCCCTTCAAAGATTTCTTCCTCGTCAACCATTTTTTTTTTTCTTTTGCATTTTCTTTGTAATTCCATTAAAAAATAAAAAAGAATAGTTTTTGCTTCTCTATCCTAGTAAAACAGACGAAAGAACAAGATGGATGATCCAGAAGAGAAACTTGAAAAAACAATCCATCCCAATTAGATTAAAAAGAAAGCATTTGAATTATCAATAATTAGATTGGAAAATGGGGAGTTACAATTATTACAAAGTGTTGGGATGTTTTAATAGGAAGTTCAAGATCAGCGAGACGGGTCCACCACCGGACGTTAGCGATGCATTTTCCTTATATACGGAAAATGGGAGCCACATGACGGGGGATCAATTGAGTCGTTTCATAGTGGAGTATCAGGAGGAGGAAGGGTGCACCATTAATGAAGCTGAACAAATTATACAAGAGGTTGCCAATCGCCGGCACCATCTTACCAAGTACAGTCGGAATGCGCATTCTTTTGAACTCGAAGATTTCTTCTATTATCTATTTCAGGATGATCTCAATGCCCCAATCATGTCTCAGGTTTCTTTCTTTTTTCTCCTCTGTTAATTTTTAAAATATGCGTTGTGTGATAAAATGAGCCTTTCTTCGAGAAAATGGGAAACTTAGACACCAGAATACTAGGGTGATGATTGAGGTGGTCGTCACCGGAAGGGGACGGATGGGGAGCCAGGTAACCCCCTTCAGTAAATTACATTGTTTACATATGGTTAAAATTATTTTTTTTTATGCATATATTGTAAATGTGAACTGTCTTCGACGACTCCCTATGCTTATTTCTTCATATTTTGAAACCCTTAGTAAAAAACCTGAATCAACCAATGCTCGTAGCTAAGTGATGCCACGAAAGGTTCCACTACCCCAAAGGGAAGTGTTGAAGTGCAATACCATTTGTTGACAAACGAATCTCCCAATGGATGAAATGCTGGTGTTTGCTTAGGTCGGTTCTATCAAGTGGTCGAAATAACTTCCCTTGGGGTTGCTCTCATTCCAGGTCAACGTGATGATTCATGCACGGGTGGTGATCAAATTCTGATACTTAAGCAATACTTGCTACATTATCCCCACGTTAAGACATAAAAAAAGAAGAACAGATAGGAAAATGTAACTTGAAAGCTTTACAAAATGGCTCTCTAAAATCCGCCCGACTGTCCTACTTGCCCCAAGCGACATAGTTGTCTTCGTTAGGTGTGGATGATGGTCAAACAATGAATAGAAACTGATGGATATAATTTTTTTCACATGTGTTTGTCCACTTGATCACTAATGGATGAATGTGTGCATTCAATGACTTCCTTGCATTCCCTTGTTACTTGTTCATTGTGGTTTGAAAGTTAATCGTGTAAGAGAGTAAGCAGGAGATTAATAAGATAATTTGACTTTGATCTCGGGCCCAGAGGTTGAGCCTATTTCCACTTTTAAGGGGATAAGAGGTAGTACGACTGTTGAAACAATAGAAACTATATCTTGAGGAGAAAAGAAGCTTAGTGAGGTATGTTTGTAGATGGTATTTCTATGTATGTTTTGGTGAAAAATTTCCAGAATACCTTAGACACTGAATTCTTGATAGATATCTTTGTAGACCAACCCTTTATAGATCTTTTATCTTAAGTTCCTTTCCTTACACAGATCAAGTTCTTAATTTGATAGGAAGGGATTCGTCTATTATGAGGCTTGCGCCTTTTATTAGGTGTAGAAATGAAAATGTTGACACTAAAGGTGTACAAATTTTGCAGTATTGCACATGAGCTCTATTAACACCCTTCTCCTTTAACTTTTAAATCATTGGTGGTAGTGATTTCAAGTTTTCAATTCCATATGCGATATATATTAGTTGTTTATGCACAAATGACTAGAAATTACATGTAGATTTACTTTTACAACTTACGTCGTTCCAGGTACATCATGATATGAATGCTCCATTGCAACATTATTTCATTTATACAGGTCACAATTCCTACCTTACTGGAAATCAACTAAGCAGCGATTGTAGTGAAATTCCAATAATTAGAGCTCTGGAAAGAGGTGTGAGGGGAATAGAGCTGGATTTATGGCCAAATTCAGCGAAGGATAATGTGCATGTTCTTCACGGGAGGTATGATATGCTCTTTGATATATACTGTATTTTTTACTAAATTTTAAAGTACTAATCAAGACATCTATGACTTTATAGAAGCAACATGTGCGGTAAAAACCTCTGGAGATCTTCGTACTCATCCACAAACCCTTAAATGTTGATATCGGTGTGATCCATTTGCCTCAAATTAATTGCAACCAAAAAAGGTTGAAGATGACAGGAAGTTAATTATCAGTCAGATGAATGTGCATGGAACCTTCATCTTATGCTTGTAGATTTCTTCTATCGATTATTAAGCTCTTCAAAGTCATCTTACCACAGATGAAAAACACTTTTGTGTGTGTATATATATATATATATATACATATATATATATATCTAAAACAGAATCCTTTGAAGTACTTCATAAAGTTAAGAGATATTCATTATCACGTATTGTTATTAGAGCATTCAACTAGGATACGTTGTCTGAATAACAGTTGAAAGCTTATGAGTTCTTAATGAGTTTATGCTGAGTACTCCAATTATGATAATTTCCAGGACCCTGACAACGCCCGTGCCACTACTTACATGCTTAAGGTCCATTAGGGATCATGCATTTATTAAATCTCCTTATCCTGTCATAATTACACTGGAAGACCACTTGACGCCAGACCTTCAAGCAAAAGTTGCGGAGGTTAGAGTTGGCTGTCCTTTTTTCTCGACATTTTTGAGATTATATATAAAGTTTACGCTATATTAACTCCTTCCCCCTCATGCACCCCATTTTCTTCCTCTAGTTGGTAATCCAAGTTTTTGGGGAGATGCTGTATTATCCTGAGTCAGAATGCGTAGAGGAATTTCCTTCACCTGAAGAGCTTAAGCATCGGATTATTCTTTCTACCAAACCACCCAAAGAATATCTGGAGTCGAAGCATCAACGAGAAATAGAAATTGCATCCCCTGTGAACAAAGATTCAGTTGAAGGGGACATTTTGGTCAACGAGACTTCAGAAGTTACAGGACATGAAGCTGATTATAAGGTACTACAATGTTAAAACAGCCTTTGTCTCTTTCTTTCAGCAGGAAGAACTCCTTTCTTAACTGGCATATTTTCAGTGTGATGTTGATCAATATGATGAAGATGGTGGTACCTCCAACTACCAATCATCCCTGCAAGGAGCATCTCAGTACAAGCGTCTGACAGCAATGAATGCTGGAAAGACCAAAAGTGAATTGAAGCATGAACTAATACCAGAAGAGCTTAAGCATCAAACAGTTCATGATACCAAATCACCCAGAGAAGATTCTGACCTGAAACATGCCAGAGACAAAGAAAATGTAACTATAGTTAGGAAAAATTCAGTAGAAAGGGACTTTTTGATCAAGGATACGTCAGAATTTACAGTCGAAGAACATGAAGCTGATGAGAGGGTAAAAATCATAAAACATTGTTAAACTATGTGTCTCTTCAGGAAAGCTAATTTACTTTTTTCTGGCATTTCAGAAAGCTATAGATCAAGACGACAAAGATAGTGATCGCTCAACCCATCGATCATCCCATATAGGAACCCCTCGGTACAAGCGCATGGTAGCAATGAATGCTGGAAAAGCAAATTATGAATTGAAGCACGGGCAAATACCTGAAGAGCTTAAGGATGGGACTCCTCTTTCTCCCAAGCCGCCCAAAGAATATGTTGAGTTAAACCATCAGACAGACAGAGAAAGTGCATCTCCGGTGAGAAAATATTCAGTTGGAAAGGACCTAGTGGTCAAGGATATTTCAGAAAGTAAAGAAAGACACGAAGCTCATGAGAATATAAATCAAAAAACTTGATACTCTCTCTGATATTTTATTTTGACAGTCTAATCTTCTTATCTCTGGTATATTTCAGAGTGATATAGATCAAGATGACTTAGGAAGAGGTAACTCTAACTGTCGGTCATCCCAGCAAGAAGCACCTCAGTACAAGCGCATGGTAGCAATTAATGCTGGGAAGGCAGAATGTGGTTTGAGGCATTCACCAACACCTCAAGAGCTTAAGCATCAAAAAAATATAGAAAGTGAGTCTTCGGCAAGGAAAGGTTCACTTCAAGACTTTCTGGACAAGGATGCTTCGGAAATCATAGAAGAAGTACATGAAACTGCTGAGAGGGTAAATTAAACGACTTGAAACTCTCTCTGATATCCTCTTTCAATCTTCTTATTTCTGGTACTTTTCAGAGTGATTTAGATCAAGATAACCTAGTAAGTGATAATTCTAACCATTGGTCATCCAAGCAAGGAGCACCACAGTACAAGCGCATGGTAGCAATTAATGCTGGGAAGGCAGAATGTGGCTCGAGGCATTCACCAACATCTCAAGAGCTTAAGCAGGACAGAAATAGAGAAAGCGAATCTTCGGTGAGGAAAGGTTCACTTCAAGACTTTCTGGTCAAGGATTCTTCAGATATCATACAAGGATATGAAACTGATGAGAGGGTAAAACATCATTGGAACGGTCTCTCCAATATCTTTCTTTTGGCGTGCTAATCCTTTTTTCTTGAATTTCTCAGAGTGATACTGATCAAGACAATGAAGATAATGATACCTCAAACAACCTATCATCCCAGCTTGGACCACCCAATTACAAGCGTTTGATAGCAATTCGTGCTGGGAAGGCAAAACATGGGGTGAAGCATACACTAACAGATGAGGTAATTAAATTCAGTCGTCTAAGTTTGGATGAACAAGCACTTGAAAAAGCTGCAACAAATCATGGAAAGGATTTGGTCAGGTATTTAGTTCTTGCAAATGTAATGCAACCACTAACAAGACTACTCTATTGTACCCTATTTTGTTAATTGAGTTTTCCTCTGCTTCTTCCATCTTCTAGGTTCACTCAAAGGAATATTCTGAGGGTATTTCCCAAGGGAACACGAGTTACCTCCTCAAATTTTAAACCTATGACTGGCTGGATGCATGGAGCTCAGATGATTGCATTTAACATGCAGGTAACTGGTGCATCCATGTTCTACTCCCCGAGTTTATTTCTGCCCTTGTGTGTGGTTTTTTATTTATTCTTTTAACTTTTACCATCTCTCTTGCTCCTTGTGCCATAATGTTTAGAAATTTCCATTCTTTCATTTCACTCTACCCTGTACCACAACGTTTAATAATCCCTGTTATCACTTTCTTCTGTTTTGCAACTTTTTGCATTTTGTACCTTTTCTATCTTTAGGTTCTTTCTTGGGGGGTGTCTCTGGCTGGTTTGCAAACAAATTTACAAAATTATAAAGTGATGAATAGAATACATAGGATTAATTAGGATCTCTTCCTGCAGACTAGGATTATGTGAATACATTTTCGTATGCACTAATATCAGGGATCAGTATGTGCTCTGTTGGCAGTTCTTGGGCAGGCTGGTGTATGTTTTCTGATTATTCTCCATTTCTCTGCAGACCATTGATCAAGAATAAATAGTAAAAATAGAAAACAAATGAATTTCAATATGATGTAACAGATAATTCTGCCTGTGCTAATTGCTGTTAATAATTTTTAGACCAATTTGAATCCTTACATTCTGTCTAACTGCTATTTTAATTGCATATAATAGGGATATGGAAAATCACTCTGGATTATGCATGGGATGTTTAGGTCTAATGGGGGATGTGGCTTTGTACAAAAACCTGGTTTTCTCATGGAAAGAGGACCACATAATGAAGTATTTGATCCCAAAGTGACATTGCCGGTGAAGAAAACTTTAAGGGT
Organism: Capsicum baccatum var. pendulum; assembly: GCA_030864225.1. Classification (NCBI taxonomy): domain Eukaryota; kingdom Viridiplantae; phylum Streptophyta; class Magnoliopsida; order Solanales; family Solanaceae; genus Capsicum; species Capsicum baccatum. The sequence goes on from CM061552.1 coordinate 143,059,257, forward strand.
AAATGAAATGTGTGATGAGGAGATCATAACAAACATGAAGCTTATGTGATGATAATTCCAAGAAGTATGATCTTCTTTTGCAGGTCAGAGTATACTTGGGAGATGGATGGCGCTTGGATTTCAGCCACACACACTTTGATGCTTTTTCTCCCCCAGACTTTTACACAAAGGTTAGTGAGGCTATGTTGTTGGTGCCATTTCGTGTGTCATCTTATTGCCCAATTAAGTACATATCAAGGTCGACAATGTTTTGGATGGCCAGATGATGATTAGATCTAACCAGATCTTTCCTTGAGCGTCTCAAGTGATATATTCTAACCTGTTCTTTCAGTAATATATTGGTAAAAATAAACTAGCTCACGCAATGTGGGAGTTGTGGCCTTAATCAATAGTTTATTGAATTGGATAGTTGCTACATTACATACTACCAACTTATCAATACTAACGCCTGGTAATTAATGACATATTACTACTTTATAAATTAAAAGGAAAAAACAAGTGTGCATATCGTTTTAGAAACAAGACCAACTTTCAACTAAATATTTGGAACCCAAAGCATGTTCTAATGAAACTTCAACAAGTTGCAGGTCATTGGATTAGTTGTTGGTTTGAGGTCAACATAATAGTCATGACACAAGTGAGTTAGCTATAATGTAGTTAACAAAATGTACTCTATACACTCATACTCAAAAGATGACCTGAAAAGAAATATGTTGATCAGCCTGATCTCATGACCTGTTGTGATGATCCTTCTCTCTTTATGTATAATATTTTATAGCCAGGTTGTATTATTTCTCTGGTTGCCTTTGCAGTAGACCGAATAGTGTTTCGCCTTTCTACTTTATACACAAAAAAGGTTTTTCAGGAATTTTTGAAATCTTTATTGACCCTCAAAGAATGTGAATGGCAGCTATATATAATTGGAGTTCCAGCAGATGCTGCAAAGAGAAAGACCAGGATAATAGAGGATGATTGGGGTCCTATATGGGGTGAAGAGTTTAAATTCCCCTTGACAGTGCCGGAGCTGGCTTTGCTTCGGATTGAAGTACGAGAGCATGACATGTCAGATAAGGATGATTTTGGAGGCCAGACATGTTTGCCTGTTTCAGAGTTGAGACCTGGGATCCGAGCAGTCCCTCTCTATGACAAGAAGGGTGAAAAACTTAAATCTGTTAGGCTGCTTATGCAATTTCGATTTGTCTGAGGTGCAATTTTTTCTTTTTCTTGGTAGGATTTTTTGTCCAAAAAAGAAAAGAAGCCCTATTCTATTGTTTTCTTGTATATCCTTTGTGGGATTCTCTCACATCCTGTTTGTATAATGGATGTGAAGCTGTAGTATTAGCAAGGGCAAGAAAAACTATAATATTAGCAAGGGAAAGAAAAACTATAAGGATTAAGTTGTTGATTGAGTTTCTGACCTGATATCTGTTGCTAATCGAGTTATCTACAGGCTAACCTAGACACCACAGTTATAAAAAAAAAAAAAAAAACTATCTTGCTCAGGTATAAAGTTATTATCTGCTTGTTCTTTTAAAATTTGTGCAGGTTTTGTTTAACTGACACCAAGGATACAACATTTTAACTCTAACGTAGAATGAGCTAACCAACCATGTGAAAACTCAGAAATGTAGTTTTGATAGGAGGATAGAGATTAAAGGTTAATCATTGATTTTCAAGGTATTTCCATAAATCTATTTAGGTGTTAAGACAAAATATTTCCTACAGCAAGTTCGTCACAAGATATACTACGTTCGATTTGCTGCAGTTTTCTCCGTTGCTAAAGTAAGCTATTAGGTACTGCATGACAATTCGTGTAATATTATTTCACTATTAAAAATTATTCATCAAATAATAATCTCTATACATTACGCTATAACAATTGTTGTATTATAAACTCGCACAACTAGATTGATTTAAATGATCTGTTAGACAATATAAATACATGAAAATAAAAATAATCACTCAGGGACAGTTGGCTTGAGGGATAAAGAAATAAATTTCGGTATAAAATTCTGAATTTTTTATTCAATATTTGGTTTTCGGCACAAAACTATGCATTATTATAATGTATCACACTATCACTGCATAACTAAGGCGGAGTGGTTTCTGGTATTAAATTTTACATATCCTATGAAGAGTTTTACACCTAGAATCAAATGTTGTATTACTAATACTGACATATAGAATATGTAATGATTTTTTAATTGGAGGAGGAGGAGGAGTTATTTGAAATCAGTTGAAATATTATTCTGAATAGTCTGATTACAATTGATAAACTAGAGACTCTTTATCTATAAAGACCTGTAATAACAAGAATAATTTTAGCTCCATATCTTACACAATATCAACACATATACTTGCACAGTGTAATTTTGAATTGTTAAAGCAGAACACTCATGACATTCAGGTGGGGCATAATTAAGTAATTGAAAGAATCATTAGACTCGCGATGTCTCGAGGTTGTCACATTGTATTAACAAATTCTACCATCTTATCATCAAATATAGAGGGAAAATATTCTAACAGTTAATTTGCTTGCTCATAATAATTATGTAATAGGTAGAGGGATATTTTAGTGCATTACGCAGGTGCAGAATCGCTACACATCCTAAGCTATTGAAACCTTAATTTAAAATAGGTGACTCTGTAAGTTGTAATCATTAACTATGACTCCGAGAAAATAATGTCTTGGTAAAGAAATTAACTGTATGTTTACCCTGAATTTTGTATAATTCAATTTGTACGTGAGTCAAGAGCACACGTTATGAGTTAACCTTATATTAGGTTCGATTTACTTAGCAGTTTGGTTACCATGTGATGAAGGAAATCAATGAAATATGAAGTAAATAAGATAAACAAAGTAAAACAAACAAAAGTAGGTGAATCCAATGAGAATATGAGCACGATTGAGATCTAATTCGAGCTAGTCAAGCTCTTGACGGAGCGAGATAATACTCGCTAGATAAACAACATAGAATAAGAAAATATGTGGAGACAACTTAAGACTATTGTAGTGAGAAGGAAGTAGGGATAAAATCCTATTAAAAGCGAGAATGGACACCTTTTATATGTTACAACATTAGGCCTTGTCTAATTAGAATTCGGCAATAGATCCCTAAAGGACTAATACATATGCTGACGTGCCACATGTTCAATCCATTAGAGAACCATATAATATTCACGTATTACTTAGCTCTGTACGAGTTCAGGTAATACATATGCTGACGTGCCACATGTTCAATCCATTAGAGAACCATCTAATATTCATGTATTACTTAGCTCTATACGAGTTCGTCCGTGACCTGAACGACCTGACACATTTGTCTCCTATTTGTCCTTTGTGCCATGTCATCAGGGGAAGTAAGCAGTTGAGTCCTTATCCCTTACAACAGGTTACATTTCACTGTCGATAGGCTTTTTGTGGCCTCCACACTCATTGCTGCAATGAATTCTTCAGTTGTTTCTCCTCGTATTGCCATATGTTCTCTCCGTCATTGTGGATGCTACACCCAATAGTTCTCAAGGGACAGAAAGAGAAATAAAATTACTGATTGACTTGCCTCTGCCTTCCCTTTTACTATGAAAATGAAACACCACCTCCTTTCATGAATTGTTCCCTTGCTGTGTGTATGGACCAACTAATCTCTTTGCCCTAAGGGATGTTTAAAAGATTCCTCCCTTTCCGTTATATCTCCCTTTACATCGTCATACTTTACCTTAACCTATTTTTGTGTCCTTTATTATACCTAAGTGTATGTGTGGTAGTATAAGTAATAAATGATGTAAGTCCAAATATTGTACCCACAAGGATTTAACAAATTAATGTTCTAGTTTGATTTCTTATACGAGCTATTCTATAGGTGATAAATAATAAAGAGTGATTTGTATGTTTTGAATATAAATAAAAACAACTGTAAACTAGTCGTGGACTATAGTTGTGTTGTAATTTAGATTTGAGAAAAAAGGGTTGTGGTATTTTAACAATTAGTTGAACTACCCAGTCATATGCCAAATGATATCCTGAGTTATTAGTTGCAGGTTAATTTTAGCTATATTGAGCATTTTTTCAACAACTCTAAGCCTATTCGACTACTCCTAACAAGTATATATATATATATATATATATATATATATATATATATATATATATATATATATATATTATTGTTAGTTAATATGGAAGTGCATGAAGATATTGTCTATATCAAATAAGCTAGGTCACCGGGTATATTTATATTCTTAGTGATGAATCAATTTCCTTTTCCTATGATGCTTATGAATTAGCCCTATTTCTTCTTTTTACACTTGTCGTCCTTTTTCAAGTCCAACAAACAAACACTAAACAATATTCAATAGCTGATCAAACAAACAAATAATTGAATCAAGAATGAAATAAAAAACTCAATAGATAGAAATTTGAATAGATAATATGATGTTCAAGCTTTAACTTTCATGTTTAACGAACACCCTAGAAATTAAAAGATTTAGCCATTCATGAATCTATTTAGGATAAGAGATTTCACGAGTTTACAAGTAGAAATCAGAAAAATACTAGACATTGTTCTTAAGCTTTGCCTTATCTTTTGGCTTCCTCAAATAAGTTTTTCATGATAAAAAATAAGGGAGGGGGCTTTATTTAAAGTTTAGAAATCCTTAGAATGGTAAAAACCAATCCCAAACAGGTTAGAAGTTCTGACTCACGTCACTGCCTAAAATAGAAGAAATAGTGCAAGGAACAAGTAAATTTCCTGAGCTGTAATGAAACTCGTGCCAACCTTTTTTTTTGGAATGGCTTAAAGGGTCCTAAAAGCATCACCAATTTCTACCTTCGCAGCAGCGGTGCAAGGAACAACCATCTTGCCCCTTTTCTGCTCATTTTTGTCTGTATTATAACATTGATCTTCCATTCTTCCTTTCAGTTACTAGGTGTTTTTTTTTCCCTTTTAAGTTCCAAATACCTCAGTACACTCCTACATAAATAAAACATGACACACAAGTGTAAATGACATCATTTAAGCTCAAAAACAATACTAATAACAATAATTGTGAGGATAATAATAGTCATGGTTTTAGCCTCACATCAACACCCCACACATAAATTCTTTCTCGTCCTCAAGTGAGCCATGCACTTATGACTTAGAATCTACTATGAATTACACCTGTTAAAATATGATCATTCAAGTCAAGCTACAACAATAGACGAAGATGATAAGTTCTTATAGCATGCTTCAATCATTCATTTTTATTCATGAGAAACTACTTCAGGGCCTCCTAACCTCAAAAACCAACTCTATGATATTAGCAAGCTCATAAGTCATACAACTAAGAGATCAAACAATTCACCTATCTCTTGTCAATTATGTTTTCTCACAACAAGAGAACTACCCATATTCACTTATAAATATATGTAACATCATATGAATGGGTATTAGAATAGGATTTCTCTCATTCCCAAAACCAAATTCACACGCTATATTTGATGAACCATAGGCTTGCCCTTAGTATACTACTCCGCTAATATAATAATATCAAAATTTATGATTAAGTAGGACTTTAATAGGTTGTAATTTAAGATGGGAGATGGGGAAGAAACTATTTTTATCCATTAATAGTCAAGCTAAGGGATAACAAATTTGCAGGATGCAGCGGGGTAGGGCGACAAGGCCAGATGAGATTCCAATGGATTTTTGGAAGAGCACTAGTGAGGCAGGTTTGGAGTGGTTGACATGGTTGTTTGACATTATTTTTAGGGCAGAAAAGATACCTGAAGCATGGAAATGGAGTGCAATGATTCTAGGGTATAAGAACAAGGGAGACATCCACAGTTGTAACAATTATAAAGGTATTAAGTTGTTGAGTCATACTATAAAGGTTTAGGATAGGGTGGTAGAGTTGAGGATGAGAAGGATCATGATGATCTCTGAGAATCAGTTCAGTTTTATGACTTGTCGCTCAATCACTGAGGCCATTCACCTTGTGAGGAGATTAGTGGAGTTATTTTGGGAGAGAAAAAAAGACTTGCATATGGTGTTTATTGATCTTGAGAAGACATATGCTAGAGGTCCCAGGGAGATTCTGTGAAGATTCTTGGAGGATAGAGAAGTGCCTGTGGCATACACTAGGTCAATTCACAATATGTATGATGGTGAAAATACTCATGTGAGGACGGTAGGTGAAGATTCAAAGCACTTCCCAGTTTTGATAGGGTTGCAATAAGGATTGACTCTTAGCTTATTTTTATTTTCCTTGGTGATGGATGTTTTGATTCGACATATTCAAGGTGGGTGCCTTGGTTTATGTTATTTGTAGATAATGTGGTACTAATTGATAAAAATTGGGGTGGAGTTAATGATAAGTTAAAGATTTAGAGACGGACGCTTGAGTCTAAAGGATTTCAGTTAAGTAGAACCAAGATAGAGTAATTGGAGTGTAAGTTTAGTGATGTATCGTAGGAGGCTGGAGTAGTTGTGAAGCTCGACTCTCAGGACATTCAAAAGATGGGAGAGTTTCAAGTATTCGAGGTCTATGATTCAGGGAAATAGTGCGATTTTCGAGGATGTCACGCACCATATTGAGGTAGGGTGGTATAAATGTGGCTCACTTTGGGAGTTTTATGTGATAAGAAGGTGCCCCTGAAGCTTAAAGGTAAATTTTATAGAGTGGTAGTCTGTCCAGATATATTGTGTGGAGCGGAGTGTTGGCCAATTAAGAACTCCCATATCTAAATATTAAAGGTGGCAAAGATGACAAATTTTGCGATGGATATGTGGACATACCAGGAAAGATAGAGTGAGGAATAAGTTTATTTGGGAGAAGGTGGGAGTTTCCTCAGTGGAGGACAAGATGCAACAAGTGAGGTTACGTTGGTTTGGACACATGATGAGGAAGGGCTCTGATGCTCTAGTGCGAAGGTTTGAGACACTGACTATGGATGGTTTATGGCGGGGCAGAGGTTGATCAAAGAAATATTGGAGGGAGGTGATTAGGCATAATATGGAGCAGTTACAGCTTACGGAGGACATAAACCTTGATAGGAAGGTATGAAGTATGCGGATTAGAGTAGTGGGTTAGAGAGTGGGAGTGCATCGGTAATAGTAGGGGAGCGTTCTTTTGTCTGGAGTTTCTTGTTCGTGGTGTTGTGGTTGTAGTATTATCGTGTAGCTATTTTACATACCGTACTAGTTTATATGTACTTATCTTTGGTGTTTGTTATACTGTTAGTTCATTTTGAGTACCGTACTATTTTATATGCACTTATTTTTTGTGTTTGGTATATTGTTATCGGTCCTAAGCCGGGGGTCTATTGGAAATGACCTCTCTACTTCACCTGAGGTAGTGGTATGGTCTGCGTACACTCTACCCTCTCCAAATCCCACTATGTAGGAATACACTGGGTATGTTGTTGTTGTAATTATGTAATGACCCAAAACATTATTATGGTGAGTTTGGGGAAAGGGAGTAAAGTTCTAGACTTAAACTTTTCTGAGGGAAAATTAGTGACAGCCAGACTAACCTAGTTTTTGATGCATTTTGAATGTGGTGTAGTTTAAAACAAATCTAGTAGTTATTTGGGTGCTAGTGGTGAGGTTTGATGTGTTTTAATGTTAGATGATGAGTTTAGGAAGACATTGAAACTTTTATGCATAAAACGGGTTAGTAAAACTCTAGTTATAGAAATTTCACGAAAAGATTACTTTGTACTGTCAAAAATTTGAAAGTGTGTTCTAAAATGGACAGGACTGGGAACAAATTCTGAGCTACTAGTTTGGAACCACTTAGTGATAGATTTATTACTACATTGGATATACCATAATGATAATATCTTTGCCACGACGACTGTCCTATTTGACTTCAATGTCACTGCAATGATGAATCTGCCGCTATAAGTGATGAGCACACAATATATGCTAATTAAAATAGAAAAGTTGTACTCTCATTCTCTATTATTTTAATTATTGTCTAAGGATTGACTTTAAGGCAATTTTCACCATCTTTGGAAGTTTTCCATCTTAAATGTAAGATATCTTTATTAGTCAAACTTGTGATTACCCCTTAGATTCTTAGAAATTGAAAGGATTATGATTATGATTAGAAAATGGGGTTTAGTCCTAGGTTTATGAGCTGGTGGTAATTAGTTGAGAATGACTTAAATTCCATTGGTACTGACTCTTAGTTGCTAGAAATCATTTATTAGCATAGAATAACTCATTATAGTCTTGAAATACAGAGAGTTTGAAAAGATTGAACGGTAGAAAACCCTTGAATGATGAACTAGGTTAAGTTCATGTGTTGAAATTGATGGGTTTAAATTTATAATGCCTAAAAGTGGGAGATATTTTATTGAATCATTGTCATTTATTGTTTGTAGACCAAGAAAGAGCATAAATTACTAGAAATGGCAAGTCTTTGGAAATTAAATACTTTTGGACAAAGATACGAGGTTGTTTATGGTTTTAAATATCGTTTATGACTTGATTTGACTCTATGCTTATATTTGAGTTAAATGATTCTGATTAGCTTTCAGGCATACTTGTTATTTTTTGATTGAGATGATGTTAAAGCTAGGTTATCATGACCCGAACTGGGGCTTGGCCATGACAGGTATCTTAAGTCCCATATGGAACGGAGATCACCCCATTCACCTAACCTAACCAACATATAAACCACAAGTGTCGGATGAATTCTGACCATATATCAATGTAGCGGAAAGTAATTATAATAATACTCATAAAGTATCTAAGTCAATCCACCAAACCACATACTAAACCATCACACCTAAGTCCATAGTAATCCACAAAACCTCTACAAAACCAAAGTTAATAACATATCGAGACATGCCTTCGACAATAGCCAAAAAACAATGTCTAAACCAAGTCTAAGACAAAGAGTAAAGGACCATAAAATGAATGCCTTCCAAAGTATGGAAGCTCACCACCTCAATGTCAACTCACAAACTGCTCGAACACCTGGTCACTATGCAGGAAAAGAAGATGAAGTTCTGATCCCTGTATCGTATGCAGATAAAACATTCACAGATGGTTAGTGGTTGGAGCGCTAGCATGTAACACAGGAATTGAGAAATAAAATAATACTATCATTAAAACCAAGTCAAATCATCCTATGCAATCACATGTATATGTGAATAAGGTTTAGCATGCGTTTTTGAAACCTTAGCTTGGTTAGGGTAGCTTAACTGTCATGTTAATAACACCCATGGGATATATATATATGAACAGGGTTTAGCATGCATTTTTGAAATCTTATCCTGGGTAGTGAACCTTAGCTGTTATGTTAATAACACCCATGGGTTATATGGGCTCTAACTCTTACCTTTTGGTCTATCTCCAGTTCGTGTAGCCGCACAAATCGGAGAACGATCTTACATATACGCTTGGGAGACTCAAACTTCCCACTCATATACTAAAGTGACTTACAAACCCAATCATATAGTATGATATCGAGGACTCAAACCTCCCAAGCGATTCAAACTTCTCGGTCATATTAAGTAAGAGGACCCAAACCTCAGGCTATTTTGACCATTGAAACCTCCCGATCATATTAGCAAGAGGACTCGAACCTCAGTCCATTTTGATTCTCGTGATGGAAAATGCAATTTCCAGTGTTGATCCCTCGGGATCTCCACCTTCACTACTCGGCTGCACAACCCTCTTTAAAGCCCAATTAAAACATTCATCACACATGCACATATATTTGTCTAATTACTTACCAAAGGCATCCTGTTGGTACCACCATACCAACCATACTTGCACGTGTACATGTCATAACCATCATTAATCAACTCTTGGGACTAGAACCCATTGTCTATACAAAGGCATCACTTCAATTCAACTTTTAGGGACTCGAACCCCTTTATCCATTTAAACCACCAAGGTTATAATTCAATTCAACTTAGGACCAACAAGGTCTTTCTTGAAACCAATTACCAATGATTCATAATCTTTAAGCTAATGCCTTAGTTCAAAACATATTTCAATTAAATTTATGGTGATCAAGACCTTTCCAAAATCATTTATACTTCATTAACATTTTCATACCAAGCATTAGTTCAAAACCTAATCCATCATGTGATAAGATTTTTTTTCCTAGGCATTTTCACAAATAGGTTGAGGGCATATCATTATCAAACCATTATTCAAGTAAAAAACCATCAAGTTAGTGTTAACCATGACCTAATTGTTAAACCAAAATTACCAAGCATCCTCATGTGCAAAACCATCATTAAAACATGTATATTTACAATTGAAATCAAGAGTAAACATGACTTAAAAGTATGCAACAAAACCCTCAACATTGGTTTTCAAAACCACCCTTAATGATTCATAAACAAATCTTTAAACACAATATTTTCATGAAATAACAATGAAGGAAAGAGTCACATGCCTTATTTACAAAGATTCATGGAAAGAAATTGACTTTTGATCCCTTAGATGAACACCTTGTAGAAACCCTAGCCCAATCTTCAATAAAGAGTTTAGGGAGGATTTTGAGAGTGTTTTGATCCTTCAAAATGTGTTATGAAAGGCTAAAATGTGTTATAAGACATGGTGCCTTAAGGGTTTTGGGGTGGAAAATGTCCAAAATACCCTCAGCTTAAAAGATGAAAAATGTATGCAAGAGGGTACGACTCCCCTAACTCGTACACACAACATACGAGTGGTACCCATCACTCGTACCCTAGACAGAATATTGGACACCATATTTTGTCCACCATACAACTCCTTATCCTAAACTGTAACCATATCGTACAACAAGTTACCTCAAGCAGTACCCTACGCAGAATCCTCTAGGCTAGATGTTGGATATCATACGGTTTAGCACTTTACTTCTCGTACCCTAGCATACGACTAGTATGATACCTTCTCGTACCAAGAATAGAACTTGGCCAATATGATACTGACCAACATATAACAAAGGACTTCTAATCATATCTGCTCCATACGATTGGTATGATATAGTCATATAATGCACAAAATGTTCAAGGCTCAACAAATTTTGCAAGGGCCAAAGTTTAGGGTGTTTCACTCTCCCTTCTTAGGATCATTCATCCCCGAATAATAGGATGAGGCTCTACAAAAATGATTAAACCCTAAACAACTATACTCTTACCTTTAAGACAAAAAACAAAACATTAAGGAATCCATAATCTATCTTTAACAAGGCATAAAGCAAATATATCACGAATAACACATACCTCAAGCATGCTTTTCCAGAATCAGGAATAGGAATGGATAGTTAGACTTCATGTCCTCCTCAGCGTCTTAAGTAGCTTCCTCGAACTTTTGGTTTTGCCATAGAACCTTTACCGAAGCCACGTCTTTTTTTCACAACCGATGAACTTGCCAATCCATAATCCTCACTAGGACCTCCTCACAGGAGAAGGAATCTGAAATACCAATATCCTCTAAAGGGATAATAAACAAAGGGTCACCCACATATTTACGCAATATAGACACATCACTACGAGGTCCTGAGTCTATCCATATATATTGCTCCCATATTTAAGCCTGTTCAAATCTACAAGAGGTTAACATAGGCCATGGGGATCTATTTCCTGACATCCATCCAAAAATACTACTCGGCCCCATAACAACAATTAACCATCCCATCATATCAGGATCTGTAACTACCTATAACAACGTTCAATCCTAACTTTACTATATTCGTTGTACAGTCTACCCCACCAAAGATTTGGTAACCTCCAAAATCATAATCTCGCAACTACTAATTAGGGGTTTGGGCATCTATTCTTCTAAACACTCATCACTTTCTTTTTAACTCCTTAAAATACCAACATTACTCCTCCAATATCATATCCCTATATCTTGATAGATTCTAAATCTATAGCAAGAGTTCACATAGGCTATCTACTCCTCCCCTAGTTTGTCTCCACATAACACCCTAGACTTCTCTATGCTAACAAATTTAGGGAACATAAGCTAGGCCTCCATGACACCCCTAACACAAAACCGAGTATACTTTACTCTTGTAACCCAAAACTCTTATCCATCTAATGATTTAGCCACCACTTCTACTTTATTATGTAAGCCCCATATATACCTATACCACCATTACATATTCCACTACATCATAAGGGATCAACCCAAGTCCCTCACATGTAACATTACCTCTACTAATTCATTCCCATGAATCTTACATCACTATTCTCAAGTCAATATCCTTATTACCACACTTAGCATAAAAATCTAAAACTTACCCGTCTAACAATAATCATATATCACCTACAAAGTATCTCACAAATCATACTAATCTATCCAATAGGGAGATTACTCTAAATTTCCTTTCTTATTGCCAACAACCTATACAGATTTGAGAAAATCCATCATCCTTACACATGAATAACATCGGTGTGCCTCACAAGGACACACTAGGATGGATGAAACCTTTGTTTAAAAGGTACTTTAGTTGCTCCTTAAGTTCCTCCAACTCAACTAGAGCCATTTTATATGGATGAATAGGATTAGGATGAGTGTCCAAACCAAGTTCAATACGAAAATCAATCTCCCTATTGGGAGGGATACCGGGAAGGTCATTAGGGAAGAGCTCAAGAAACTCATTTACCACAGGAACAAAATATAAGGAAGCACCTTCCAAGTTAGAATCTTTAATCTGGACCGAATGACGGAGACAACCTTTGGAAATTAACTTCCGGGCTCTAAGATATGATATAATCCTTTTCTAAGGAGCTAGGGAACCGTCCTCTCACTCAACAATTTGCTCATTAGGGAATTTATACACGACCTTACGTGTCTGAAAATCTAAGAAAGTATAGCATGAGTTCCCAATATAACATCAAAGTCAACTATGTCTATCTATATCAAGTCTACTAGTGTTTCTCCTCTACCAGCAAATACCACACACCTCCTATCGACTCTTTTGGCAACCATCGAGTCTCCTATCGGGTTAAAAATAGAAAAAGGGTCCAATAGATACTCATAACCAAAACCAAAATGTACAGCCACAAATAAGGTCATATAAAAGAGAGAGAGAGATATCCCTAAATTAAGTAAATAGTACACATCACGGGAAAAGAGTTTCAACATACCAAGGATAACATCAGGAAATACTTCTAACTCCCAGAAGCCAGAAAGAGCATCGAGAGGATTCTGGTCTGTGCCGGTATTAGAGGAAGCAACCTTTGGTGCTAAACTTGACAAAGTGGCATTAGGGACCTTTTTTTCCCTGGAAGCAATATTAGAAGGACAATTCTGCTGCATATGACCAATCAAGCCATAATTGAAGCATCTATTTTTTCATTCATGAGAGAATCCATGATGTCTTTAACCGCAGAATTGGAAAGAAGAATAAGGTGGAACTAAATAGGCTCCATTAGACTGGTATTGGGCACCCCGTTCCCTAGGACTACTACTATTCTAAAATTAACATCCACCAAATTGTCTATGGTAAGGGGATATAGCCGATGGGTAACAACTATATTTTCCCTAACTCCTTTCCTATGTATATTGCCTCCCATAACTACTATTATTGTGTCGACCCTTACCCTGATCTGAATATCTAAAATTCTTATTTTTCCTTTCCCCATCTTTTTTTTGGCTCATCCTACTAATAGGACTAGACTGGTGTGACAAAGAGACCACTATCTGGGTCAACAACTAAATAGAATAATGAAAATCCACATTAGAAATGTCTCCATGAGGTGATTGAGCAGGGGTTTCACCACCTGGAGAAAAATTAGTAGGTACCAGCATAACTCCATGAGGAAAATCAGAAATAACGACCCTGGTTGGGGTCTGTACCCCACGAGTAGGAAGAGCTCCGTCCACTTTGTCCTTTGTTGGAATGGAAGAGTTTTCACAAGTTTTAGATCTCTTCAGAGGCATGATCTTAAATGAGAACGAATGGAGATTAGAAATATTCCAGACCTTAGACTCTATAACTCGAAATGGAACAACAAGAAAGGGAAATATATTGGGACATGTCCCAAACAATAGGTAAAAATAATGTCTAAACTACGTCTAAGACAAAGAGTAATGGACCATGAAATAAATACCTTCCAAAGTATGGAAGCTCACCACCTCAATGTCAACTCACGAACTGCTCGAACACTTTATCACTGTATAAAAAATTAATAAGAAGTTTTGGTCCCTGTATCGCGTGGGGATACAACATCCGAGGATGGTTAGCGGTTAGAGTGCTATTATATAACTCAAGGGTAGAGAAATAAAATAAAGCCATCATTAAATTTAAGTTAAATCAACATATGCAATCACATGTATACATGCATATATATATATATATATATCGTGCCAGAAAAAGGAACAAGTTTTAGTGTGTATTTTTGAAACTTTAGCCTAGGCTGTGTAGCTTAGCTGTCATGTTAATAATACCCACTGGCTATATGGGCTCCAGCTCTCACTCCTGGTTGGGCCCCAGTGTGTGTAGCCATAGAAACCAGAGAATAATCTTACATATACGCTTGGGAAACTCAAACTTCCCACTTATATACTAAAGTGACTTAAGCACCCGATCATATAGTATGATATGGGGGACTCAAATCTACCATATTATGTAGTACAGAGATTCAAACTTCCCTATCATACTAAGAAAGAGGACTGAAACCTCAGGCCATTTTGACCATTCAAAACTCCCATCATATTAATAAAGAGGAATAAAACCTTAAGCCATTTTTACCCTCGCGTCGGTAAACGTGATTTCCAATATTGATCCCTTGGGATCTCTACCTTTACAACTCATCTACAAAACCCTCTTTAAAGCCTAATTAAAACATAAATCACCCATACACAAATATTATCCAGTTACATACCAAAGGCATCCCATTGGTATCATCATACCAACCTCATTTTCAAGCGTACAACATACCATAACCATCATTGATCAACTCTTGGAACTCAAACTCATTGTGTATACAATGGTATCACTATAATTAAAATTTTAGGGACTCAAACCCATTTAGACATTTAAAACACCAAGGTAACAATTCAATTCAACTTCTGACCAATATGATCTTTCATGAAACCTATTACCAATTATTCACAATCTTTAGGCCAATGACTTAGTTCAACATATATTTTAATTCAATTTATGGCTATCAAGACCTTTACAAAATAATTTATCCTTCGTTAATATTTTTATACCAAGCGTTAGCTCAAAACCCAATTTATCATATGACAAGATTCTTCTCCTAGGCATTTTTAAAAACAGGTTGAGGGCATATCATTGTCAAACCATTATTCAAGTCAAAGGCTATCAAGTTAGGGTTAACCATGAATCAATTGTTAAAAAATAATTACCAAGCACCCATATGTGCATAACCATCATTAAAACATGCATATTTATAATTTAAACCAATAGTAAACAATACTCAACAATATGCAACAAAACCCTCAACATTGGTTGTCAAAACCACCCTTAATGATTCATAAGTAAATCTTTAAACATATAATTTTCATGAAATAACAATGAAGGAAAGATTCTCATGCCTTATTAATGAATATCCATGAAAAGAACTTTACTCTTAAGCCTCTAGATGAATACCTTATAGAAACCCTAGCCCAATCTTCAAGTGAGATTTTATAGAGGATTTCGAGAGTGTTTTGATCCTTTAAAATATGTTATGAGAGGCTACAATATGTTATAATACGTGGGATCTTAAGGGTTTTAAGGTGGGAAATGTCTGAAATACCCTCCGCTTAAAAGCTAAAAAATATGTGTAGGAGGGTACGACCTCTACCCTCTCCCTAACTCGTACACACAAATACTAGTGGTACCCACCACTTAAACCCTAGATAGAATATTAGACACTATATTTTCTCCATCATACGATTCGTTAGCCTAAATCATACCCATACCATATGACAAGTACCCTCAAACCGTACCCTAAGCAGAATCCTCTAGGCTAGGACTTGGATATTATATGGCTTAGCACTATAATTTTCATACCCTAACATATGACTAGTATAATGGCTTCTCGTACCAAGAATAGAACTTAGTCAATGTGATATTGACCAACATAAGACTAAGGACTTCAAATCATATCCACTCCATACGAGTGGTAAGATGTAGTTGTATGATGCGTAGAATGTTCAATGCTCAGAAAATTTTGTAAGGACCAAAGTTTGGGGTTTTTCATAAGTTGAAATAATTATCTCAAAATTTAAAGTGTTGATGATTACAGTATGAATTAGAAGTGATTGTAATTTAAAGTATTTATGATATTGGAATCGGCATCACATTAGACAAATTGATTTTAGATATGGGAACCATGTCGGAGTGGTTCATGGACTGAGCTCGTCTGCTATAGGTCATAACTAAGGGTCCATAACAACCCTATTATATATGTATTTTATTTATGCATGTATTCATTATTTGTATTGTATGTGAATTATTATTAACCAAATTGCCTAAGTGTAACTGCCTGATTTGAATAACTTGGAAAGGATTTTAATGATGAGAATAGTCATTATTTTTGTAAGCTGGGGTGTTTATGAATTCACATTGATATAGTTGATTATAAGTTGTTTCTTGATTGTTTCTTGCATTTGTTTGAATTATCTAGTTATATTATTTTTAGTTAAGTCGGCCAATGATGCCTTATAGTACATAGTTTTTGTACTGATACTACCTGTGCTCTTCTTTTTATTCAGTGCATAGCATGTTCCAGCATATGAGATAAGACCTTAGCTCTAGTTCATGATTTCACCTTTGATTCAAGGGTGAACACCATGTCAGTGTAATCCTTATATCTTCTTCTAGTTCATGTCCTTTTTTTTTCTAGACAATGACTTTCATATTAATTTTAGTATTTATAGATTATGTTTCAAATTTTATTTTAACATAGTAGTTCTTGTGCAAACTTTTAAGTTTCAGGGGAAGAAATAGTTCGAGATACTTTCATATTTTCTTGTTTTATTTTGGATTAAATAGAGATACTAGATTAATTAACATGTTTGACAGGTTTAAGTTAATAATAGATTTTGGTTAGAAAATGTTTAAGTGTAAGAATATGTTGTTGGTTTAAGGGTGGGATAGTTGCTTCTCCATATATAGAGTTTGGGTGGTTGCCACTTATGACGGTTTAGGCCATGACAAAGATGGTATCTGATAATGCCTACCTATACCATTTAAATTGGTAGACGATGGTCGTTGTCAATAGCACATCTTATGTTGGGGTTGAATCCATGAGGAGCAAAATTACATTACTAGTCCTATGAGTGTTAATGTTACTAAAAGGGTACCCATAATATAAACAAAGTACAATACATGATTTAAAATAGAGGGTTGGTTTGAAACAACGATTAATCAATTTTTAATCGAATAAACAAACTAAAGGCAACACTTGTGATTGAAGAATGAAATATCAGAAGGATCATTAGATTATATCTACCTAAGGGAAAGTTATGCATAGGAACATGTGATTTGTGAAAATTCTAGTCATTAACGATGCAGTAGGCTAGGTCAAAAATCCTTGAAGATAGTTTGTAAACAAAACCTCAAGAATATAACTAATTGACCCTTTTGAGTACCTAACAAGTGTGTCAATCTCAACCACCTAATACCTTAATTGGGCATTCCTATTTCTAGGAAGATGCCCAAGACATAACTAACTCTCTACTCACCCTTAATTCTAAGATGGAAAAAGATAGCAAACTACATCCATTATTATCCACAATTGCTTTTGTATCCATATTCCCTTTTCAAGGATGATATGGGTTCCAAAAGTTCACACACATCTTTTTTTCAAGGATGATGTGAGATTTTAAGGGTTTAGGGTTTCTACCCATAAATCCATTTTGTGTGTTTAGGGTTTTCACCCACAAACCCCAACTAATTCAAACAAGCGAAAGTATAACCAATCATCAACAACCTAGAATCTACACAAATACATCAAAATCCATACATAATTGCACCGTAGTTCAATATAATTACAAGACAAAGAAATTTCGCTACTCATGATGTAAATAGAAAGAAATATACCATAAGGTTCATTCAAAAGATCCATCCTTTAATTTTGTTAAATTCACTATATGAGATTCAAATACAATTGTTTCCCAAAATTAGGTGTTGTAAGCTTCAAGTTCAATTACTCCAAAAAGTATAGAATATCAACATGGAAAAGAGTTTGAGCATTATAAGGGAATTGAGGTCGGCTCGAAAAAAAGATAGAATTGCCCCTAGGAATAAAACCGCTTAGCCACAATCACTGCAGCTTGTCCACGATCACAGCAATCATGACCGTGGTCAGATCCTCACAGTCACAGACCTTTGACCAATCTTGACTGACCGCGATTGCGGTTCTTAGATCGCGATCGCAGTAACTGAGACCAAATTTTGCTCCAGGTCTTCAAGATGCACTTCTCTTCTTGTATTTTTCCTTTTCAGCTCAAATCCATATCTTTCTTTCTCATTACCTTTAATCCTATAAAATGTGGAAATTAGTAGATTCAATCAAAATTTTATCTTATTCACACACTCAAATTGTAGTAGTGTGCACCACTTTTTGATTTAAATGATTCAAAAATTCACTACTCATCAACACTCCTAACTTAAACCTTTACTTATCCTCAAGCAAAACTACCTCTTACTCAATGAGATAATGTAAATTTAAGCCTACTTATACAACGCAATGAACACAATCCTTAAAATTGATTGCTACCAAAAATAGCTCTTCAAACATGGGCAAAGCTATTCTCACGACACCCCTCATTATGAAATACAAACTTAAAGATGCAAAGTACTTTAAGGAGAAACAATGCAACACTCACTAACATTCTAAAAGTGACTCTCTATTGACCTCAAATCTACTATACACTCTTTCCCTCATTCTTTAGAAGATGACATTGTCACCTATCTCAAGTTGTTCATATACCTCCTTACAAAAAGGAAAACCCCCCATAAACCAAACTATCAAATATTTAACAAGGGATTTAAGTGAAAAAATCTTTCTTCCACAAAGTCTCTCAATGCTAAAAAGTACCATACCATAGGATTTCCCTTATTTTCACTCACCACTATAATGAATACACTTGGTTGGAGATCTCTAAGGGATTTTTGAGCTTGTAATGTAGGTTTGGGGAAGTGTAGGATATCATTTAGGACAAAGTCGATACACCCTCCTTGAACATCTATATCACACTATTTTATCTGTCCAACTTTTTGACCATGGGCCACTTCTTTTGATTTTACACTTCTTTTATGCCTATTTTAGCTACCTTGATTTTCCTAACTTTTTGAAGGAATATTTCATTCGCTTATCTCTTTTGAAATCTATGCCTTATTTTTATTTTTATCATACCTTTCTTTTTAACTTTTTCATTGCTTAGCTCATAGGTATCCACTTTATCTACCTTGTCCTAAGGTCATCCCTTCCAAACTTACCACCCCAACTTAGGCTTTAGCCTCACTTTTCATCAATTTTTTATGCTCAAGAAGGGTAGGGTTCAAGACGGAAAGAAAAACTTTAAATCGATTCAACTTGTAATGAGGTTGCCAAAAAAGGCTTCAAAAGCTCAAATTGGGTGACTAAGGGTACTATCCTAAGCATGTGTAGGCTATTTAGGATAAAGTGGGTTCCTATGTTCATAATTATGGCCTAGGATAATTTCGCCAACCAAGAATATTAAAAATTAGCATTGAGAGACTAACGAGGCAAGTTTTAGATGGTACAAGTAGGCATTAGATTTTGACCAAGATGATTAACACACATAGCATGTAAACTCCTCAAAGGGGCTCAATTTCCCTTCCTAATAGAGTCAAAATACAGTATCTACCAATTTCTACAAGCCAAAGGTTTGGAGTCAAAAAAAGAGGTAAAATATTTCTACAAGGTCTCTCACGTCTGTGCCCTTGATTTAAAAAAAATTTTGGATAGAGAGGGGCGTTTGCTTCACATTTTCACCATTCATAATTTGCCCTTTGTGGAACCAAACCAATCCGGCATCTCATATTTAAAATTTCATATAGAAAAACCATATGGCTACTCAGACTTCACTAAATACATAAGTGCTATCCCAAATAAAAAATGCTATGGATTCTTGGACTTTTCCTGCATTTATAGCTCCGATGCTATGGGTACTCAGACTTTCCCTGTATTCATGGCTCAAAACCCAATAATGAAAATTTTCCCTTAAGAATGTCATCACTCAATCTATCATTGGGAAAGGATCGTCCGATATCACCATAAAAAACTGAAGAAAAAGTCAAAATGAAACAACATGACTAACCATGAAAATATGGGCACCATCAAGATTCCCAAATATTAAAACCCAATAAAAAATAAAAATCATCCAAAATAGCATCTAAATATCCAAAAAATATATAAATAATACCGGCTTAAATGAGAAATAATATAGAGACATGCACCCTCAACTAATAAACATACAGTATCCTCACTGCATAAATAATAAAACATAAGAAGAGATTAGGGTGATCCCCGAAAGTGTATCAAGAGATGCACTCACCTGCATACTCTGCATCATATTAGTCAGAATTAGAACAGGACCACTCGCCTAGGGCCTCATCATCGCTCTTCATTCAGAAATAAGGTAATCTCTCTCGGGGTTTGTGGACTATCCATAGGCCCTTTACCCCTTTCCATATCTTACTAAAGAATTTATATATGTTTTTCTCCCTTTTTACCATCCTCTTATGTGAATCCCGAAGCTTTTTGTGAGACTCTGCCTAAGATGAGTAGGCTCTCTTGAGTATAGAAATGGTAGATCCCTTCATTTTCTGATCCTATCAATACTTCTCATAATATGATCGGGCCGTATATGAATGGTGGGTAGTAGAGGTCTCTCTCGATCATTGAGTCAACTTGGACACTAGCTCCTAAATGGTCCTCATATCATAAAAAATATCATCAAAAGGGTTGGCCATGGATTGCCTGCAAGACTCTAAATCCTCAAATGTCGACTTGACCAAGATGATATTCCTTTTTTTTCTCTTGCCCGGTGAACCCTTACCCCAAATTTTTAGAGTATAGATGGGGGTTTTGGGGCACACCCAAGTGTCTCCAAGGTACTCCACAACCCCAGGCCTCCTGCAAGGCTCATTAATCAGACAAGGGAATAAGATTGCATACCACCATGGTTCTTGTAGAACTTTATATCTGAGATTATAAGTCGACCAACATTCAATAGAATGTTGTCTAATATGCAAGCAACTATCTTGGACCACAAATTTGGAACTACTGTCATATGGGTAAAAGGGGAGACCTAGCTACAAATATAGGAAAAAAACCCAAGCCTTGATAATGAAGTCATTAATAGATATGTTACTCCTGGTAGCCGCCCAAGAGACCTTCTTTCCCGGACATAGCCTCTCCACCATCCAACTCATCATTTCACATTCGTTGGCCTCAAATTCATCCAGATTTTCTTTTAGGAGCCCGTATATGTCATTAATTTTTTCCATCCTAAAATTCACCTCCTTTCCTCAATTCCTGATGATTAGGTCTAATAAAGATACTACACTAAGATTAGCATAGAACTCCTGTACCTCCTGCTCATTTTTCTTATAAGGATTTGGGTAGAAGCACCGCCATATAGTGTCCACTAATCTGTCATGAAATACCAGGAGCTTTTTTTAACACTTTCTCTAAGAAGATTCCCCTATCCACAAGCAACTTTGTCTTTAGAAACTCATCGTAATATTGGTTATGACCCCAGGAGTCATGAACCAGACTTGATCATAATTTTCCATTATGTCAACCTAAAAAACACGAGAAAAGCACAACAATATTTATTCTCGACATTTTCATGGCCAAACTATGCTATGTCATTCAATAAAACTCATGGGATGGGTACTTGGTAGCAATTAGACTTGAATTATAAGTGCTGAATGTTTTACCATGGCTGAAATTAAGCCTTAGCTATGGCCATCACAGATCATTAAGCCGTGATTGTGGTATCTGAGGCCAGTTCATGCCAGATTTTCCATAATTTAAACATTCCAATTTTATGGCCAAATTATTTTCCAAAGCATCAATTAATCATTAAGAACATTAAAAATGGTTTCTAAGTACTCGATCATGCCCTTATAATGTGAACATAACTCATTATGCTTCATTTCGGAATTTGATCGAGCACTTGGTGTGCACCCTATATTTTACTCAATTTCAAACAAAATTTGGGTACTCAAAACTTCCCCACATGTGTGCACACCATTTAAAATAGCCAACCACTACACAAGTATGATTCAACAAAGATTTAGCAATGAAAAGAATAGTTTTAGGCCTTCCCTATTTCATAAATTCTATGTCCTATTCATAATAATTAAAGAATGAATTCAAAGCTTTTACCGGAGTGGTGATACAAAGTAGATACAAGGATGCTTTTAGATGTCGAACTTATGGGAAGGAGTGGGCACAATTTGAGAGAAAAGTTGAGAAGTGAGTGTGAAAGAAATGGAAGACTGATGGTGTTTTTAAACTACCTTGACCACGATCACAAACAAGAGAGTTTTGCATTCATGGAGGCACGGTGCCCACGATTGCAGTAACTAATGGCATTTCTGCACTCTATTTTCCCATATTCAGCTTATTACTCCATTTTGACACATTTTCCCTTGTTTAGTTCATCATGCAAAAATTTCACACTTTCCCTTTCTCAATTCAATAAAAAACACTCCAAATTTTCTTAAATGCATGGATTAATCACTGAAAAAATTAAAAGCTAAGCTACTAACTTAAAAACAAAGGATGCGAGCCACTTTTGGGGAATTTATAGGTTGCCTCCCAAATAGTTCCTTAGTTATCGTCGTGGCATGATGTCCTTCATCTTTTTCAATTTGGATCCTCAAAGGACCCATCGTTCACCTCTTCATATTCAACATCGATAACCGACACCACTTGGAGCTCCCTAGATTGTTTTTTCATTGTTCATACCTGAAAGAACACTTCACCATCATAAACTCTGAACCTTATTTCCCCAAGATCTAAATCAACAAGGGATATTCTGGTAGCAAGCTGAGATAGACCAATGATAATAGGAACCTATTGGTCTATCTCATAATTGAGCACCACAAAATCCACCAGAAGGATTAATCAATGCACTTTCATCAACACGTCAAACTAAACACAAACCGGTTTCTTAATTGACTGGTCCGCCATCCAAAGCTTCATTGATATTGGAGTAGGGGTACTCAAGCCAAGCCACCGATATATTACAAATGGCATGAGATTAATACTTACAACAAGGTCACATAAAAACTTTTCAAACTTATTTATCCCTATGGTGTATGGAATTTTAAAGGCCCCGGGGCCTTCCTTCTTTTCTGCTATTGCACTATTCATGATAGCACTACACCCATGGGTGAATTCAATGGTATCACCTTTAACAAGCTTCTTCTTTGATATTAAATTTCTTCATAAGCTTAGAATACCCTAGAATTTCTTGAATCACTTTAAGCAATGGGATATTGATAGAGAGTTTACTAAGCTTAGACATGAATTTCTTGAGCTTATCACTCTCCTCTTTCTTCTTATGCCTTTGTGGAAACAGAGGGGTAACTTGTATGGTAGGCAATGCATCACTTCATGGCTCTTCATTTTTGACCACCTCATCATCAATTTCCCCTACTTCTTTTTCATCTTCTCCTTCTTGAGACTTTGGGGTTTCTTCTATTGGATCAACCACAACATTTTTCTTCAATTCATGTTCTTAATATTGGGATCTTTTGTGCCCATACATTCTCTCTCAACTTCCTTCAAATAATCACCAATGGTCTTGCCATTCTAGTGACTATTGTCAATACTTGAACATCATTTTTTGGGTTCACAATAGTATTAGTAGGAAGGTCTCTCTTTTGTCTAGCATTGAGTTAGGTGAAGATTTAGCCTATTTGATTTTCTAACTGCTTAATATAAGTGGAGTGGGACAGAACTGTTTAGTTTATTCGTGAAAAGTCATATTTCAATTCACAGACCATCTGTTCTGTTCTCTTTACTTTCATCAAAGTTCTTGCTAAGACATCTTGGATTTTGTATTTGTCGGGACCAACAAAATTGGCTTCTTTGACCTTTTCCTAGTCATAAGGGAGTACATAAAAATCATTGTCAAGGTATTTATCCCTCCAAACACATTCACACTCCCTATCTTTTTCGTTCTAACCTTGGTTCCCACCTTGCCTTTAATAGATGGGGTGGGAACCTCCCGAATAATTAGCTAAATATCGAATCTCCTCATCAAGATTCTTGGCTTTTTCATCATCATAAGCCTTAGATTCCATGACATTCATGATTTTTATGGGTGTACCTATCACATGCTTAGTTAAAAGTTCCAATTGTGTCATTATTTTTCCATGTTTTTCTCTCTCTCTTTCTCTCTCTTCTTTTTCCCTTGATCAACAAAGAAGGTAGTAGGGGATCCTTTTGGTACTGATAATGCTTAAACTACATCTCCCATAAGAGTGTAAGCGGTCGTTGTCAAATATAGAACCCAGCTGGGTTGGGTGTCGAATCCCACAAGGAATACTCGGTCACTAAGTATGCAACTATTAGTAGATTTTTGGTCGAAAATTCTATGGAAAGGGGGGATTTGAATCGTAGCGTGCAATAATGTAAACAAAGTAATGAGTGAAACGAGTAATGTAGTAGAATTTAATCACAGAAAAGAATAAGTTAGGGTTATGTCCACCTTATGAGTCCTATGTATCTATTAACTATGAGTTATGCGGAATTTAGATATGCATGCACTTATAGAGGTTTGTATTCTAATGTTAAATCCTAGCATCTCTCGACCATCAACGATTATTTCACTTTAACTCTCTCGAGCTTAAAGCGTATGACTGATGGTACAAACTCCCTAAGGGGTTAATCCAATTATGGCAGTAACTTGTAAATAGGGGTTGGTAGCCCTATTTCCTTGTCACACACTCTTTTCCAAACATATAACTTTTCTCTCGAACAAGTTAATGCTATATTGGCGTATTCTTTATGTTTGCAACCACAAGAATTTAATTAAGATGAAGAGAGTAATGATATAAGTAGCATACGTCTCAAGAATTCACAAACTCATAGTAATAGATAGTATTATCAAAAGGCTTCCATAACCCTAACAGAGAAGTTTAGCTACTCATGAGGGTAATGGAAATCAACGAAGACATCATCATCATACCAAAACTGTAGCAATCTCACGTTGAAGAGGAATATGGTGTCACAACAAGATTGACGTTTTTCCTCTTGGAGTTTTCCCAAAGTCAGCGTATTTCTCTGTTAAAGCTTACAGATTCTGTAACTTGAATAATACTACAAGTCGAATAAAAAAGAATAATGTCAACAATGACTGAATCCAATGAGAAAGGAATGCTGAAACATTCAGCAAAGTAAGGTTTTTATAACATCCATATCCTAGTCCTACTAAGTTACTGCATTCTTGTCCTAATCCTACTAAGTACTGTTGATCTCCAAGTCTTTAGAAATACTGTTTTTGCCCGGGACAGGTTTTCCATGCATCACTTTCAGTCCTCAAGCTTTCAAAAGCTGCCTTCCATCTACGTGACCTTTCCTTTGCTGCCCAAAGATCCACAAAATGCTGAAATCTTCATCATTTATACCTGAAAACATGCTAATCATGTTGGTTAGCTCACTTACAGGAAAAAGGACTAAAAGTGTCGGAATCATATATTTTGTCCTTAAAACTTAGCTAAAATATGGGTAAATTAAGGTGCTTTAGGCGTGTAAATACGCCTAACATCAACACCCCACACTTAAAGCTTTGTTCGTCCTCGAACAAAATATTATGTCCATGTAAACATCTACTTAGGATTTCACAGTATCAGCACAAAATATTCATCAATACAGGCACAACAATTATTAACAAAGAGTAGTTTTCTGATAACTACTAGAAATAATTCAACCTCCAATATAGACTCGTGATGATGGTTAATTCGTATCCACAAGTTAAGGCATAAAGAATCATACAAAACTACCCAACAATCATCAACCATGTGTGTCTCACATAAGATCTTACCCATAATCACTCACAAATTTTGCATTTTTCGAAACATGGGTATAAGATTTTCCTTGCTCTCACTCTCACAAAGAATTCATATGTTGCAACTGATGACCATAGGCTTTCCCTTAGTGTAATGCTCCACTAAATATCAGAATGCTAAGCTTAGGATCAAATAGGTCTTTATAGGTTGTAATGTAGGCTAAGGGACAGGTAGGACTATTTTGGCCAGAAATAGTGACTATGTTCCTAAGCGCTTTAATACATCACATTATGCCGTTAACACTCTCTTTTAAATAACTTCTCTACTTTTCTTTTATCTACCACCCCTTATCACCTATTTTGGCATTCAAACATAACTATCTTTTTATTTGATCATAAACACAATTTATCTTTTTGTTTGTTCTATTTCTTTTTCTTTTCATCTCTTTTTTTTCTTCTTATAACATACCTCTATGATAGCCACTCTTTTTCATAACAAATTCAAGTACCAATACACTCTAAGGCATCACTCTTACCCAATTTTCTTTTATTTTGTCACATGACTTTACAATTTAAAGCACTTAGGAATTTGGATCAAATTATGGTCTTGAAAAAATGGATTAGGCTTACATATGAGGCTGTCAAAGAAAATAGCTAAATGCTCAAAGGGGTTTAACTAGGATAATGTACACGGGTAGGTAAAAAGAAGGTAAACAAGTACAGGTTGCCAAAGAAATGCCTAAATCATCTCCTAAACTTGCATTCTTGATTTTGCTTTACACACACATGAGGCAAGTTCTAGCATCAGCCACTAACATAGAATATACTATTACCTCACACCCACAAGGCACATGGTCAACTTTATTGGGAGCATTATAGACCCTTGACCCAACAATTGAAGGAATTAAACCACACACTTATCACATAATGATTCACACTTAGAGCCTAAATGTCTCAATAGTAATGATTTTATCACAAACTCTTGTTATAATACCATGCTGCCCATCAGAACAATTTCATGCAAAGTTAAATTTTTTTTAAAAAAATTTAACTACTAACAAACAAAAAAAACAAACATAAATAAATGCAAATGCAGATAAAGAAGTATAGCATACAAATACAAGCACCCCATACTTAGACGGGATACACTGCCCTCAGTGGAAAATAAATAAGAAGAACCTGGTTAGTCGGACTCCTTCTCTATGTCTGGGGTCATACCCCCTGCATCGGAATTATCATCAGAGTCGTCGTCATCAAATTTCTCCTCCACATCAGAGTCTGGCATTCGGCGGTCATCATCGGTTGGCACATCGTCATCAAAAGGTTCCTCAAAATATACACCTACTCCACATATAGCCCTCGCATGCTCATTCATTAGGTAGTCATAATCCAACTGTTGGAGCTCTGCAGCAGTTGGAACACGACCCCCGTTCATCATGGTAAACCTCGTCATGCCATATAAATAGCGGAAGAAGCTTTCGTCGCGAGCATGTCTTTCTGCAGTGGTAAGGTTGACTCCATGCATAGATTCCGCATCTTTAACCTTTGTAAGGTCAACACTCTTTGGATTGTGTGGAAGCTTATGATCTGCAGGTTCCTCTTCGATGTCCTCCTTCCTCAATATTGCAGTCAACAGATTGCCAAAGCTGAAGTGGGACCTCTTGTGCAGCCTAGCCTTACGCATTAAGGATCGAATAATCGCCCCAATGTTGATGGGGACGTTTGTCATCAATGCGTACACCAAGCACACTCTATCTCGTGTTATCTTTGTGTACTGTGTCCCTGGATTCAGGCAAGAGTTGACTATTCGCAACCATATCCGAGCTTCTCTGTTCAAGGAAGCATATGGGAAGGTGTTGTGCCGACCGGTATCCTTGTGACGACTCCAACGTGACATTGATCGTGTTCTGCACAGTATGTGTATGATCGGAAAATGAAGTCAAGATGTAGCGCCATGATTTTAGCCAAGATGCGAGGTTCTTTCTTTGCTAGGCTCTCCTTTTGTATCAACTCCATGTGAACATATTTTTTCACTTTATTGTTCTTGTACCACTCCTTTCCTTCCTCCTCTAGGACCCATTTTATTCCGAACATGCGGTGAGGTATTTGCAGTGAGAAGGATTCAGCTTGCTCTTCTCGTCCCCTTTTCTGGCCTTTCTGTGAGGTGGGTGCTTTTTCCTTTCCTGGTCAACTTCTTGGTGCCATTGTACCTGAGATTAAAATGATAGTCATGTTAGCTTCATATCGGTAGATACAATCGACAAGCAAACAGTAGTGGCACCACCCCACACTTAATTTGTTGGCACAAACTAGTTAAGTGAACGTTGTCGATTACTCAGACTTCATCGATATCCATTTAGGTGTTACGTTCCAACAATATAATCAGTGCAGTCATACTTTTCTTGTCATCTTAACTATCCTTTTTCATTTCTGTTTTATGTAATCTTGACAATGCTTTCATGTTTGGACTAATGCATCTTTTGAACAAAACTACTACATAGATATCGTATCAATTTATGGCAGAGAACTAATCACAACATCGCATGTTTGTAGTCAACCATGATTTTCATCTCGATGAACAAGTCATTCCAACATGTAAGCTTTCGAGTTACAAGATTATGCAATTTTCTTGGCCATGTCAATTACGCAAAAGTATGACAGTGTATCAAAATCAAATACAAGTTGGAAACAAGTCAAAAGCATCCTTACGTATTCTTTCACTCACTTAGTTGTATCACAACAAATCAACCACATTCAAATCACCAACACTACTTCAAGAGTTAACAATTTATTATAAGCGTAGTAGTGCAGTACTTACGGAATATAAAAGAAGAGCAAAGAAGTACTTACTTGGTTGATGGCCTTGGAAGATGTTCTTGCAAAGTTAAAAGAGCAAAAGTAAATTTTTTTGAGAGATTTTGGAGAGGAAGGCGGAGCTTAGGTTTAGTTTGCAATGAAATTTTATTCTAAGACTAAGGTTCTATTTATAGGACAAGCTTGGGTCGGGTTTTGACTCATTTGGAATCGGATTAGGAGACCAAAAAGTGATCATAGGCGGCGCCTAATGCTTTGCCTATGCTTGGCATAGACGGCGCCTTTTGCAAAGCCTAGTTGAGCATAGGCGGCGCCTATGCTATGGCATTGTTGGGCATAGGCGGCGCCTATGCTATAGCATTCTAGATTCAGAGACAAAAGGCTTTGGCATAGGCGGCGCCTATGCTATGGCATTGTTGGGCATAGGCGGCACCTATGCTATGGCATTGTAGAATCCGAGACCAAAGGCTTTGGCATAGGCGGAGCCTATGCTATAGCATTGTTGGGCATAGGCGGCACCTATTCTATGGCATTCTAGATTCAGAGAGCTTAGGCCATAGCACAGGCCTTGCCTTGTTCGTTGCCTAGATTTACATAGGCAATGCCTAACCCATAGCCTTTGCTTCTTCATTCCAAACTTACCACCTTCAACATGAACTACTTCCAAATCAACATTTGAGACCAATTTTCTCCTTTATACGTCTTGTACCTACACTTACTCAAAAACAACAAAAACGATTAGAACGATGGGTTGCCTCCCATCTAGCACCTTAGTTTTGGTCGTGGCTCGACTACAAAATCAAACTCCTAAGAAAATAAAACAAGTAAAGACGATGGGTTTCCTCCCATCTAGCGCTTGATTTATTGTCGTGGCACGACATAGTTACCTCGATTACTTAGACTTCATCGAGATAGATGATGGCCATGCATTTTATCGAGTCAAGAGGACCGATATATTTC
The DNA here is from genome assembly GCA_030864225.1 of Capsicum baccatum var. pendulum. Lineage (NCBI taxonomy): Eukaryota > Viridiplantae > Streptophyta > Magnoliopsida > Solanales > Solanaceae > Capsicum > Capsicum baccatum. The sequence goes on from CM061552.1 coordinate 143,088,983, forward strand.
TTCACTTGGTCATTCACCTTAAAGGCAACACCATTATTGTCTTCTAACTCTACTACTCCAGACGAGTAGACTTGGCTAATTTTGAACGGGCCAGACCATCTAGATTTCAACTTACCTGGAAATAGCTTCAGTCTGGAGTTGAAAAGAGGTACCATATCACCCTTTTGAAAGTTTTGTTGTATAATCCGCTGATCATGATACTTTTTCATCCGTTCCTTGTAGAGGTCTGATCTTTCATACGTATGAAGGCGGAATTCATCCATCTCATTCAGCTGTTCCGATCTTAGATTAATAGCATCGTCCCAATTTAAATTTAGCCGCTTCAACGCCCACAATGCTTTATGCTCGAGCTCAATGGGCAAGTGACAGGCCTTCCCATAAACTAGTTGGTATGGTGACATGCCAATTGGTGTCTTGAATGCGGTCCTATAAGCCCATAAGGCATCGTCCAACTTCCGAGACCAATCTTTCCTATTAGCATTTACAGTTTTAGCAAGGATCAGCTTGATCTCTCGATTAGAAACCTCTACCTGTCCACTAGTTTGTGGGTGATAAGGTGTGGCTACCTTATGTTGCTTGACCCCATACTTCACCAACACGGCTCTGAACAGCTTGTTGCAAAAGTGTGATCCTCCATCGCTTATGATGGTACGTGGTACCCCAAAACGAGAGAAGATGTTTCTCTTTAAGAATGCAACAACACGCTTACCTTCATTATCAGCCAGTGCTACCACTTCGACCCATTTGGAAACATAATCTACAACCACTAGGATATATTTCATCCCAAACGAATTCACGAATGGGCCCATGAAGTCAATACCCCATACATCAAAAAGCTCTATTTCAAGAATTTTTGACATGGGCATCTCATGGTGCTTCGAAATCGTGCCCTGTCTCTGACATTGGTCACATCTTCTCACAAATTCGTAGGCATCTCTAAATATCGAAGGCTAATAATAGCTGCTTTGCAATACCTTCCTTGCTGTCCGACCACCTGCATGGTGTCCCCCAACTTGGGAAACATGATCCAATATACTCGGCACCTCCACATAAGATATGCATCGTCTGATAACACCATCCGCACATCGTCGAAACAAATATGGCTCATCCCAGAAGTAGTGTTTTACATCATGCATGAACTTCCTCTTTTGATAAAAGGACATATGCATAGGTATCACATTACTCACCACATAGTTTGCAAAGTCTGTGTACCATGGTGATTTTCCCCCCTTTGTGGCCAGGATCTCTTTGTCGGGGAATGCATCATTAATCTCAAGATCAGGCTGCGCTATATGCTCATTTTCAAGTCTGGACAGATGATCAGCCACTTGGTTTTCGCACCCTCTTCTATCTTTTACCTCGAAATCAAATTCTTGCAGCAACAACACCCATCGAATCAGCCTTGGCTTTGCATCCTTTTTCGCTATTAGATATCTCAGGGCTGCATGATCAGTATGAACTACCACTTTAGTCCCCAACAAGTAAGCACGAAACTTTTCAAAAGCGTAAACAACTGCTAGGAGCTCTTGTTCCGTGACAGTATAGTTCTTCTGGGCTCCGTTCAAGACCTTGCTTGCATAGTAGATTGGATGAAATAACTTTTCTCGTCTCTGACCAAGTACAACACCCAAAGCTACCCCGCTAGCATCACACATAACTTCAAACAGTAGAGACCAATCAGGTGCTACAATGATAGGAGCTTCTATTAATTTCCCTTTGAGGCATTCAAATGCCTTCAAGCAATCTTCACCCAAATCGAACTTTGCATCCTTCTCTAAAAGTTTGCATAGTGGACTAGCAATTTTGGAGAAGTCTTTGATAAACCGTCGATAAAAACCTGCATGACCGAGGAAACTACGAACTCCCTTTACAGAAATTGAGGGTGGTAATTTCTCGATAACTTCAATCTTCGCGCGATCCACCTCAATTCCTCTTTCAGAAATTTTATGCCCAAGAATAATACCTTCTTTAACCATAAAGTGGCACTTCTCCCAGTTGAGCACCAAGTTGAATTCAACACATCTCTGCAACGCCATACTTAGATTCGCCAAGCATGCTTCAAATGACTCACCCACAACTGAAAAATCATCCATGAACACCTCCAAGGTGTCTTCAACCATATCAGAAAAAAAGGATATCATACAACGGTGAAACGTAGAAGGTGCATTACATAACCCAAATGGCATACGTTTGAAGGCAAACGTACCATATGGGTACGTAAACGTGTCTTCTCTTGATATTCGGGAGTAATACAAATCTGATTATAGCCGTAATACCCATCTAGGAAGCAAAACCATCCTTTCCCTGCCAATCGATCAAGCATTTGGTCCATGAATGACATTGGAAAGTGATCCTTGAGCGTCCTTGCATTTAGCTTTTGGTAGTCCATACACACCCGCCACCCCGTGATAGGTCTGAGTGGAATCAACTCATTCTTTTCGTTTGCAACTACCATCATGCCCCCTTTCTTGGGCACACATTGTACCGGACTCACCCATTCACTGTCGGAGATTGGATACACTACCCCTACATCTAACAACTTAATAATTTTTTTATTCACCACCTCTTGCATAGGTGGATTCAAACGTCTTTGATTTTCAATAGTGGATTTGCAATTTTCTTCAAGCTAAATCTTGTGCATATATATCCCGGGCGGAATACCAATAATATCAGCGATAGTCCAACCGATGGTTCTTTTATATCTTCTCAGAACAGAGATGAGAGCTGCAAATTACCACTCACCTAAATCGGCAGCCACAATAACAGGATGCGTGTTTCCACTTCCCAAGAATGCATACTTTAGATGACATAGCAGCTCCTTCAACTCCAATATGGGTGGCTCTTCAATGGAGGGTTTAGCTGGTGGTGTAGGTCGATTTTTAAGATTAAGGTTTAGCTTTTTGGGAGCATGAGAATACGACCCAATTCATGTAAGAGCACAAATAGTTTCTTCATAGTCTTCAACATTCTCACTCTCCACGTTCATAAGCACAGCCGCCAATGGATCAGTAATGAGCTGCATCTCTACAGATAATTCTTCCTCATTATCAAAATAGACATCAGCTACAGAGAACACATTCATATGTTTGGGCTGCTTCATTGATTTACATACATCAAAATGGACCACTTCGTCATTCATCCAGAATAGAAGCTCATTAGCGCGTAAATCTATAAGCACACTTCCTGTTGCGAGGAAAGGACGCCCCAAGATTATGAAAACTTCAGAGTCCACCTCACAATCCAAAATAACAAAGTCTGCGGGAAAGATGAAGGAAGAAACCTTTACCAACACATCATATAAGATACCTACAGGTCGTTTGACCGACCTATCTTCCATTACGAGCCTCATATTGGTTGGTGTAGGATAACCCAACCCTAACTTCCTGTAGATAGATAATGGCATCAAATTAATGCTAGCTCCCAAATCGCACAATGCTTTAGCAAAATTCAATGATCTAACCGTACAAGGAATGGTAAAAGCACCAGGATCGACCTTCTTCTGAACTAATGATATGGTAGCAATTGCACTGCAATGATGAACATTATCTGCCAACTCATAACTTGCTGCCCGCTTCTTTGTTAGAAGGTACTTCATAAATTTTGCATACCCAGGCAGCTGTTCCAGCGCCTCTACCAACGGAACATTAATAGTCAACTGCTTCAACATAGTCATAAATATATTAAACCTGGTATCATCAGCTTTCTTCTTCAGTCTCTGAGGAAAAGGTGGTGGTGGAAGAGGAATAGTTTTCTCCACCACTTCTTTTTCATCTTGCTTCCGAATTTCGATCTTTTCAGGCTGCAAACTACTAGGGGTAACGTCATGATTACCCTGGCCGGCTTCTATGGCATCTTTTCCATCAACATTAATATCGTTGTCCGCTACATCATCGACTGCTTGCTTGACTTTGGTTAGTTTTTCCAACACCTTACCGCTCCTGGTAGTAATGGCCATACATGATCCCTCATTCCTTAAATTTTGCACTGTGTCGCTAGGTAGCATTCCAGTCTTCCTTTGGTTTAGTGTCGTTGAAAGTTGGCTCAATTGTTGTTCCAACTGTTTTATTGAAGTTGAATGCGAGTCGACCAATTGATTTATTGAAGATAAATCATTCTTTACCTCATTCACTCGCGTATTAGTTTCCTCTACTCCTTTCAACAACTTTGCCATCATATCTTCCATTGACATCCTCCCCGTACCAGATGCAGCGGTGTCACGACTTCCAGGAGGAACATACAAACCACTCCTGTCAGTCTTATTCTTCCAACTCCCTTGATCACGGTCCTTGTTTCCAGATTTATCATAATAGTTCCGACCTTGGTTTCCTTGGGCATTGCCTCGAAAACCCCCCTGATTATTTAAGTAGTTGGCTTCTTCTTCAGAATCAGATTCATCTCTTCCTTTTGACGCAACCGCTTTGACTTTTTCGGTCTTCCCGGATAATAAATGCTTGGTAAGAAGATCCATCAGAGTTTTTATGTACGCCATATCTTGATCACGTTCCTCCTCTCTTAGTCTTTGTTCTGCAGTCATGCCTATAGATACAGTAGAGCTTGCTACCTCAGAATCCCTAGTATGCCAAGATCTACTCTGCTTTGTCATACGGTCTAGCATATCACTTGCCTGAACAAAAGTAAGGTCTATGAATGACCCTCCTGCAGCATTATCAACCACCGGTTTAGTCACCGAATTCAATGACCTGTATAATATCTCCATCAAGTGGACATTGGTCATATAATGATTTGGGCACCTCATAAGCTTCTTCTTAAACCTCTCCCATGTTTCGTGGAGAGCTTCAGTTGGAAGTTATCAAAAATTGCTGATCTCATCTCTCAACTGTGATCTCTTGGATGGCGGAAAGAATCTCTCTAGGAAAGCATCTTTCAATTGCCTCCAATTTGTAATAGAATCAGGAGTCAGCCCATTCAACCATAGAGTTGCCTCCCCAGATAGAGTCAATGGAAATAAGCGCAACCGAATTGCATTCTATCCAACGCCTAATGTTGAGATAAAGTTGATCAGATGCATATTCGGATCATCACCTGCAAGTCCACCAAATAACCCCTTGAGCTGTAATAATTGAATCATGGTGCTAGTGATATTGAACTTGGCTCCAGGTGCCAAGGGTAGAGGAATAATAGCCCCTGTGGCACCAGCTCCATCCAGATCGGCATCATCATCATCATCATCAAACGGAAATTGCACAGCCCGGTGTTTCGGCCTCAATCTAGCTTGACGATCTCTTCTATTCGCAGGTGTCGCCACCTCAGCATCACGCCTAGGGTTTAGTAACTCATCATTACCCAGGTCTTCATCATCAGGATTTGCTGCTTGCCCTGGGTTATCAATATTCTGTTGATGTACTTGAGCAGCGGCCAACGCAGCTAATCTAGCCTGCTCCTGTTGGGCAACCCTTCTTTCAATGTCACGTTGCGCCTCCATCCTGCCAATAAGTTGCGGTTCAGGGTTTATGGGTAATAATGGTTGACCAGAACTTCGAGTATTGGGCTTGCACTGAACAAAACCTGAATAAAACAAAAACAACAACTAAAATTAAAATACAAAAATCTTTGACAAAAGGGTCTAGTAACTCTCACAAACTTAGTAGACAACCGTATTCCTCGGCAACGGCACCAAAATTTGATAACTCTTAAACTACAGCTCCCGTAAGAGTGTAAGCGGTCATTGTCAAATATAGAACCCAACTGGGTTGGGTTTCGAATCCCACAGGGAATACTCGGTCACTAAGTATGCAACTATTAGTAGACTTTTGGTCGAAAATTCTGTGGAAAGGGGGGATTTGAATTGTAGCGTGCAATAATGTAAACAAAGTAACGAGTGAAACGAGTAATGTAGTAGAATTTAATCACAGAAAAGAATAAGTTAGGGTTATGTCCACCTTATGAGTCCTACGTATCTATTAACTATGAGTTATGCGGAATCAGATATGCATGCACTTATAGAGGTTTGTATTCTAATGGTAAATCCTAGCGTCTCTCGACCATCAAGGATTATTTCACTTTAACTCTCTCGAGCTTAAAGCGTATGACTGATGGTACAAACTCCCCAAGGGGTTAATCCAGTTACGGCACTAACTTGTAAATAGGGGTTGGTAGCCCTATTTCCTTGTCACACACTCTTTTCCAAACATATAACTTTTCTCTCAAACAAGTTAATGCTATATTGGCGTATTCTTTATGTTTGCAACCACAAGAATTTAATTAAGATGAAGAGAGTAATGATATAAGTAGCATACGTCTCAAGAATTCACAAACTCATAGTAATAGATAGTATTATCAAAAGGCATCCATAACCCTAACAGAGAAGTTTAGCTACTCATGAGGGTAACGGAAATCAACGAAGACATCATCATCATACCAAAATTGTAGCAATCTCACGTTGAAGAGGAATATGGCGTCACAACAAGATTGACGTTTTTCCTCTTGGCGTTTTCCCAAAGTCAGCATCTTTCTCTGTTAAATCTTACAGATTCTGTAACTTGAATAATACTACAAGTCGAATAAAGAAGAATAATGTCAACAATGACTGAATCCAATGAGAAAGGAATGCTGAAACATTCAGCAAAGTAAGGTTTTTATAACATCCATATCCTAGTCCTACTAAGTTACTGCATTCTTGTCCTAATCCTACTAAGTTACTGCTGATCCCCAAGTCTTTAAAAATACTGTTTTTGCCAGGGATAGGTTTTCCATGCATCACTTTCAGTCCTCAAGCTTCCAAAAGCTGCCTTCCATCTACGTGACGTTTCCTTTGCTGCCCAAAGATCCACAAAATGCTAAAATCTTCATCATTTATACCTGTAAACATGCTAATCATGTTGGTTAGCTCACTTACAGGAAAAAGGACTAAAAGTGTAGGAATTATATATTTTGTCCTTAAAACTTAGCTAAAATATAGGTAAATTAAGGTGCTTTAGGTTTGTAAATACGCCTAACATCAGGTACCTAGGTATCATGGGTATACCACCTTCTATTTTGCTTGGTAACTTTCTCAAGCAAATTTGTAGCCTCTTGATAATAAAACTTCACAAGAGAGCCCCCTGCCGCATTGTCTACCATTATTTTGTTGAGAGGATGAAGGGTCTTGTATAAAATTTGGAGAAGCATCTTCTCCAGGACCTCGTGGTTGGGACATTGCATGAGTTTTTCGTTGAATATTTCCCACACCTCTTATAAGGGTTCTTAATCCAATCGCCTAAAGTTAATGATTTTATCATGTAATTATAGCATTTTGGATGGTGGGAAATACCGATCAAGGAAGGAAATGGCATGTTCATCCCATAAAGTAATTGATCCAGATGGAAGAGAGCAAAGCCATAATACCGCCTCTCCTATTAGAGAGAATGGGAAGAGGCGCAATCGGATGGGGTCCTTATAAGCTTTCCCCTAAAAAGTCCCTTTATTTGTAGCATATAAAACATGACACTTGTAATATGAAAGATATTGTTCCTATGAGTTGGTGGGATATTCTTGACCGTCCAACATCATTGAGTTGCTCCTCATCTTCAAGAAGACCTTCGAAGGATCCGACAATACTTGCATTATCACTTATAGTTCCATGAACACTATAGGAATCACCTAAATAGGAAACAAAAAGTATAATCAAAATAAATAAACACCACTATGGGTATACCCTAAGTTAAAATCAATACCACACAAATGAAAGCTAAATTTTACTCCTCGACAATGGTGCCATTTTGATGAAGATCACCTATACAATTTAAATTAGTAGAGGATGGTCGTTGTCAATAGCTCAACTTATATTTAGGTGAAATCCACAAGGAGAGAAATTAGATTTCTAGTCCTATCGGTGTTAATAGTTACTAAAAAGGTACCCGTAATGTAAACAAAGTACAATACATAATTTAAAATAAGGGGTTAGTTTGAAACAAAGACTAGTCAAATTTTAATCAAATTAACAAACTAAAGGCAACACTTGTGATTGAAATATGAAATATGAGAAGGATCTTGGGATTATGTCTACCTAAGGGCAAGTTATGTAGGGGAACATGATGATTTGGTCCAATTCTAGTCATTAACGATGTGATAGGATATGTCAAAAGTCCTTGAGGCTAGTTTGTCAACAAAACCTCAAGAATATCACTCGTTGACACTTTCGAATGCCTAACAAGTGTGTCAATCTCAACCACTTAATACCTAAGTTGGGCATCCCTATTTCTAGGAAGATTCCCAAGACATAGCTAACACTCTACTCACCCTTATTTCTAAATAGAAAAAGATAGAAAACTATATCCATTATTGTCCACTATTGCTTTGGTACCCATATCCCTCTTTAAAGGATGACATGGGTTCCAAAAGTTCATCCACATCCATCTTTCAAGGATGATGTCAGCTTCAAGAGTTTGGGGTTTTCACCCACAAACCCCAACTAATTTAATCAAGCAATAGTAAAACCCATCATCAACAAACTAGAATCTACACAAATACATCACAACCCACACATAATTGCACCGTAGTTCAACATAATCCTAAGATAAGGAAATTTAGCTATCCATGAAGTAAAGAGAAAGAAATATTCCATAAGGTTTATTCAAAACATCCACCCTTCAATTCACTAATTTCAAAGTATGAACTTAAATACAATTGTTGCCCAAAATTAGGTTTTGTAAACTTCAAGTTCAATTACTCCAAAAATTCTAGAATTTTAAAACAGAAAAGAGTTTGAGAATTATAATGGAATTGGAATCGGCTAGATAAAAAGATAGAGTTTCCCCTGGGCATAAGCCCTCCTAGACGCGATTGTTGCATCTATCCTCAATCACAGCTACCGTGATCGTGGTCAGATCCTCACAGTCATGGACCTTTGCATAATCTTGGCTGACCATGTTATGGTCTGCAAACAGTGATCAAGGTAACTGAGACCAAATTCTGCTCTAGGTCTTCCAATTGTACTTTTCTTCTCTTTTTGATCCTTTTCAGCTCAAATCCACATCTTTCTTTCTCATTACCTGTAAGCCTACAAAATATGGAAATTAGTGCTTTCAATCACAAATTTGTTGCATTCACACATTCAAATCATAGTAGTGTGCACAACTTTTGGATGTAAATGAGTGGTATATTCACCACTCATTAGTATTAGACCACTAGGTTCATCGATCTCATCGTATAAGAACAGGCCTAGTAGAGCCTTGAGAATGATATGGAGACATATGTACTTTTTTATAGGTTATAGGACTTTAGGAAGCACTTTCACTTCTATTTTTTATTTGTGATAGTACTTGATTTCAATTGGTATCTGGTGACCAAAATTGGTAACTAACATCCTTCATTCATAATTTAGAAATAGTGAATACAAATTTGATTTGACCAATAACACCTGGACAGTCCACTGATGTCGTAGTTCATAAGTAGAGCTAGGGTGAGAGAAAGGGGCAGAAGAGGAAGATAAAAGAAAACACCTATAAAGGGTAGAGCCTATGTAGTTGAAAAACCAGCTAGACGGAGATCATTGTCCCCTCTCTCGCATGAGGATACTCTAGATTTAGTTTCAAGTGACATGGTGATAGTTATAGAATAGGTTCTATTTCTAGAGAAGGTTATTCTCGTGTTGCATAGTGTAGACAGTGGTGCCACTCAGATAGTTTTGACCTTCCATCCTTTAGTTGTGCAACATACTACTATTTTAGCACCTCAAATGGATAGGGTTTTGAGATAGTGATATCACCCAAATTATACATCCAAGAAATTATAATGCGGTTCCTTGTCAAATATAGAACCCAACCAGGGTGGGGTCAATCCCATAGGGAATAGGATAAAAGTCTGTTACAAGCTTAATGATGTAGATAGAAATTGGAGAAAGTAATTTGGGGGTTTGTAAAGACTATAATAATAGTAACAATTCATAGGCAAGTAGGGTCATTACCAATATGTGATAATCACTAGGATTGTGATCTACCTAACTTCATAACTCCACAAACTCATCATGATAGTCTAACTATCTCGATGCCTTGCATGCAAAATCAAAAAAGTTATGTATCACCTAACCATATCTCAACCTTGGTTTTGTGAATTTCGCTCATCTCTTCTTAATGTCAGAGTGTCACATTACTAACCCTTATTTTGGATCTTAGATAAACTATATCCTCCTAGTCTCAAGTTAATTAGATAAAAGTTGATAGGTTTAAATTAATGTTGTGATTTTTTCCTAATATGTACCTCTCTCTCAAGTAAGTATCAAATATAGGTGAGTTCTTAGCATTATCAACCATGAAGAAAGTAATCAAAATTAATAAAATTACAATAAATCCAAGAACAACAATCAAGAATTACTTCGCACTTCCCTTACTTTGTTAATCCCTCAAGGTTCCCACAACCCTAGTTATGGGATTTTGCTTCTCGGGATTGTAAGAACACATATAGAATTCATATAAGAAAGCATACAAATGATTTCACAATTATTAAGAATGAAATCCAAAATCACAAAGTAATATCAAACCCTAAAAATCTAGACCAATGATTCCAAGATTAATAATTCATCTCAAAACTCAAAATAATGTAAAAAGTGTATAAAGTGCGTAAACTAATAATGAAACATCCAATGGTATTTAAAGATACATAAGATACCTATCCTAAAGAATGTAGGAAATCATAGTCGGCACAAATCTATGACCCCATTATCTTATAGAAAGAAGAAAATCAGAGTCAGCACCAACCTACGACCCCACTTATGGATCGTAGGTAGTACTTATAAGTAGGCTTCTAGGAATTAGGGGAATCTTCAAGATTCAAAACACCTACCTATAAGGGTAACCTATGGACTGTAGGAAGTACCTATGCCTCATTGGTAGTCTTCATAGGAATCATAAAAAGCATCAACTTTCAAAAATTTTAGAAACTCAACTTGCGGAGCCAACCTAGGGGCCTATACATACTACCTACAGCCCATAGGTAGCCTCCCTGGTACTCTTCATCATCTTTTGCTCCTTCTCTACCCCAAACTCTATTTTTCTGCAAAGCCAACACAAAATCACATCACATCTAACAAAATACTAAAGTACTTACATGATTTCCTTATTTTGAGTATGAAAGTGCAATGAAACCATGGCACATCATCACCTTCATATTAGAACATTTGCATGTCCTAGGAAACTAACACATAACAGACTAACACATTGCTTAACTAAAAGAAACCTAAGGCACCTACAACAGTCAACTCAATTTAACTCAAATTTCTTACCCCATCCTATTTACAACTTTCAAAACCACTGTGTGGATCCACGTAGCACAATAATATGACATAAAGAAATCAAATTATGGCATTACATTATCAACATCCAACCATATATGTAATTTACATTATCTAAACCGATAAATAGTTAACAATACAATCCATTCACCCTCACAATAAGGAAGTCCTAACTCTTATATTATAATAATCCATGTCAAATACAAGGATTATATCAAGACACTCATGCTCTCAAAAAAGTTTGCAATAATGTGCATAAAATACCATATGCTTGTCCTTATTTTCTATACCCTACTTTTTTGGACAGTTGGACTAGGATCATCATAGGACTTTTCTAGGCTTGTAATGTAGATTTGAGGGCAAGTATGGTATATACGGGAAATAATGACTCACCCTCCTTGACACTGCACTTACATTATTGGCTCTACTACTTAACCATGCTTCTTCGATTTCTCTTTTTTTCTCATTTATTGCTTATTCATATTGGGTTTAGTTTTCTTTATTCTATTCATTTATTCACTTCTCTTTTTTCCTTAATTTTTTTCTTTCATACTTTTCTACCATACCTAACCCTACTTTCTTTTATCTTATTCACACTTTTTTCATACCCATTTTCAAGTAAGAACTTCTATGATTTTCTAAGTTGAAGTGCACAATGTCCAAGGAGGGACCAAGCCCAAAATAGGTTCATTGTAACTAAACGGGAAGGTGACAAGGTGAAAATAAGAAAATAGGTCAATTTAGGTTCAAATAGGGATCAAGAGATACTTATTCTCACTTGGTTTTTCTTTTCGTCTAAGTGTAGACTTAATCGAACATTGCCTATGATCATATCCCAACTAACTATCCTACAACCTAGGCAAAAGTAACCGGGAAAGTTTTGCATGCACAAAGTAAACCAGGTAAATGCCTCACATACATATGGTACAAGGGTATATTATCAACTATTACCTCTCTAGTTCATGAAATGATAAGCCTTGATTATTTTTTTCCTAATATTAATGCCATAACAAGATTCAAACAATAGTCACACATATATTTAAACAATATATATTCAATTTTTTTTTGGAGGGGTATCATGTTTTTCAAATTCTTAAAAACACAAAACAAAACAAAACATGTTGACTGCACTTAGGCTCCTTATTTTTCTTCTTACTAAAAAAACAAGACATAACATATATCACAACGTAAGAAAATACCTAAATATATTGGTTCTACTATGATAGCACCCCTGGGGAAAACAGACACGACAATAAAAACCCATGTGGTTGGTACACCCCTACCCCTAACTTAAAGCTATTGAATTATACCTAAATCACACTAGAAAATAAACAAGAAATGAGTGTAGTGACATACCTAGGATAATTTAGTCATCAAAATCGGGCTCGCCTCCATCAGGGGCTTCATATGGCTCATCGCCAAGATGTTATGGTGGTGCATGACTAGAAGAGGTTCCCAATGCTCTTTCGTCATGCCTCATGTCATAAAAAAGAAGATAAGTCACAAACTTTATAACAACCTTCTTAAAGTCCTGCCTAAATACCTCATTTGAGTAATTCTGCCCCTACGGCTCATAACCTCTCTTTGCCTTAATAGTCTGGGGCTCATCGTCCTCAACAAGTAAAAAATTAGTAGTAGTTGTCTGGGCAACGGATGTGTGAAAGAAGGAATCACTATAGGGATTATTAGAACATGGATCTTAGATAAAGAGTGAACCTTAAGTCATAATGTGGCCACCTCATTATGTATGCTTGATAAGTCAGGCGCCGGAGCCTCGCAAAGCCGTGCTCCCATCTTAGGGTCAAAACTGTCAATACACCTATGAAGATCTCTTGTGACCTGCTATATGGAGACTATCATCCTATCCATAAATCTTGCCTTTGATGCCTCTAATATGGTCTGGATTAATGGCCTGGTCTGACCAAATAATGTGGCCAACTAGGTGTCGATCTATGTCGAGAGATCAGCTAACTCCTGCTGCTGATATGCCAACTTCTGTAAAAACTCTCAAGGTAGACTAATAAAACCTAAAACTAGAAGGAAAGGGTGAAACATAGAAGTAGAAGCTAAAGCTGATATGCCTGTAGCCCCTTCACTGCTTGTAGTAGTCATAGTCCCTACTCGTTGACTGCCTATATCAATATTGCCAACCTATATCAGCTAATCAACATGCTCAGCCGATATAGAAGGTTCTCCTCAAAGTGGTCCGAACCTAAAGTAAATGGTTGTGCTCTATGTAGAACAATAGGTTTGAGATTATCCTTAATCAAACTAACACCAGCTATGCGAGTAACCTCTACCCTATGATCAATCCCTAGAATACCTAGTACCCGTACCTCATCATATAACCTATGTATCAAGCATGGGAAGATAGTAATGAACTCACAGAATGCCTTTTTATGAATCTCAAACTGGATCCACATCATAAAATTAATATCATGGATAGCTATGAGGCTGGAAATTAGTATATCTTGATCCCATATGAGGATATTGTCCATATATGTTAGACTAAAATAGTTCTTCGCAATAGTCTACCAAAACTTCACTGCAAAGTACAACAAAGCCTTCTTACTCTTCATGTCCCCCCCGACCTAGGGGACTTCAGTACCCAACTCAGTAATGTTCTCAACTACCCATCTATCAAATTCTCTCCTTTTCTCCCTCTTACCAGTGTCTCTTATGGTACGCCTACTCCTTAAGATCCTCAACCTATTGTCAAACTCTTTGGTGGTGGTCAATCCCATAAACTCTGGACCAAATAAGAAATGATGAATAGTCTCCTTTAATACATCAACCCAAACCCCTCTAATTAGTTTGTAGGTTAGTAGAGGATAGTCCAACCTTCTTCCATCAACTAGGGTGATAAAATATATGGATGCAGAATACAAAGAATAAAACTTACAAATAATATTTGAGTAGTAAATCTTACAAGATGATCCATCCAACAAAGTCTATATCTGACAAAAGTAGCCTACAGATCTGGACCACCTGCCAAAGAGGCATGCTTAATTTCGGTCTCCTGAAAATTCTACATCGCGGTCTATCCTAATTAATAATTGTATTATCCCTATCATATATGCTTTTTATGATTTCCACACACAATTTCAAAATGTCCTGAGCAAGTGGTACCAAAGAGACATATGTGGACTCCTGAGTGGCAAAAGCTGAAACAGCAACATCCCAAATACCTTGTGTTGAAGAAGAAATATCCTTTGTACCCTGAATTGTATCAACACCCTCATCAGATTTGGATGTATTTGTCTCTTGAAAATTGATACAAAATAGAGATTCCATCCTCTTTTCAGAATGAGGGACGGTTGAATCCTCTTTCTCACCTTTAGTAGAACCTAACTTGTCTCTTTCTCATCAGACCAGAGAGAAGTAGGAGAGTATGGTAGTGAAGTTATGGTTGACTTTATCTAGGTCCCAGTATTGATAACATGAGATGGTAATGTCCAGGGCCTTGATTAAGATAATTATGGTGGTGCGAGTTGAGAGCCCTACTGAGTAGTAGCTAGTGCAGGCAAAGATCCCAACTAAATAGCATCTCTGGCTACATCTAGTCTCTATGTCTGGAGCATAGTTTATGTGGACCAAGGGTGTATTATCCTCTCTCACAGGGAACTCCTCTATTGATCCAATCTATTTGGATGACTAATCTCTCTACTTAGAATGAATTCCTTTATTTGGTCTAGTCTAATATTTTTTTAGTACCTATAAAGAGAGTTCTTAATGATTGAAACACAAGAATAGAATAGGAAACGAGAAGAAAATTTACAATCTGATTAAGAGGCTACCTACGAACCCTTCCTACGGGCCATAGGTAATACCTACGGGGTTGTAGGTAGCCTCATAGATAACAGACTAAGCCCTAAACTTTTAGGGCTTCAGATACGACACATGTGTGGCCATCTACGAATTGTAGATACAACATATATATTCGTAGGTAGGTTTTATGTGTTCAATTTAAGGGTATGCCAATTTTTTTCCAAAATTACCAAACAACACCGATAATTTTTCAATTTTCAGACCAAATTCAATCACTATAATATGAAACAATAAGATCTTTATAGGTATTTAAGAGTTATTTTAGTTAATTCACTTCTACTCTAGTTTTCTATGTATGTATAGGTTATTTTAAGCAAAAACTAGTTATTACTAAAATTTGTATCATGATAAACCTTACCTTGAATGAAGATTATAGAAGAAGATGATGAAAAATTATTTTAACCTCAACTTCTTAGTGTAATAAGTGCAAGTGGGGGTGATGTGGGGTAGGGTTTTCCTTTTAAACTTTTGAATAAGGAAGATTTTAAATTTGAGTAGGATTTTTGCAATAAAAGAGTTTAGGGCTTAGTAAGTCAGATTTAGGGTTTAAATGTATGGGCATGTAGGATCTACGATTCTTACCATTCTTCAGGTGTTTCTCCACAATTTTAACCTACAAAATAGAAAGAAAGTGAACACTAAAGCCTTAGTTTTCCTCCCAAGCATCGCTTGATTTATCGTGATGGCACAATATGGGTATGTTGGGTAATTATACTTCCTAAAGAAGCCTATGGGTTGCCTCCTATGCACCACCTAATTTAGCATCCAGCATGACTCACTTGCATTGTCTACTTAGACTTTACCAAGGTTAACATTCTCACACACTTTCAACTCCTCCATGCTTCCCATGTAATGCTTAACACAATGCCCATTAACCTTGAATGGGGCATGTTTATCTCACTCAAGCTCAATTGCACCATTTGGAAATACTTTAACCATGGTGAATGGCCTAGACCACCTATACTTCATCTTGCCTTGAAATAAGCAATGTTTTTAAATATACAACAAGACCATATGACCAAGTTGGCATAACTTTCTTTCAATTTTCTTGTCATGGTACAACTTTATCTTTTCTTTGTAAAAGGCTGAAATTTCATAAACATGGAGGTGTAATTCATCTAAATCATTCATCTTATCTATTCTCATTTGTGCGGCATCACTCCACTCAAAATTCAGCTTCTTTAACACCCATAATTCCTTATGCTCAAGTTTGACCAACAAGTGGCATGCCTTCCCGTACACTAGCTGATATGGTGAGATGCTTATGGGGGTTTTGTAAGCTGTACAGTAGGCCCAAAGTGCATTATCTAAGTTTCTTGATCAGTTTGTTTGATTGCTATTCACAATTTACACCAAGATAGAATTAATCTCATGATTAGAGACCTCAACTTGCCCACTTATCTGCATATGGTAAGGTGTCGCCACCTTATGTTTCACATTATATTTTTCAAGTAGGGACTTGAATAGAAGACTGCAAAAATAGGACCCACCATCACTAATTATAGCTCACGCAGTACTAAACTGAGGGAAAATACTTTTTTTCAAAATGGATGTCACACTTCAACTCTCATTATTGGAAGTGCAAAAGCTTCGACCTACTTACACACAGAGTCGACCAGCATTAAGATGTACTTCATACCATGAGAACTCACGAATGTACCCATGAAATGAATACCCCATACATCAAGAGCTCAAGCTCATGCTTTTGTGAGAAATTACTCTGTCTTTGGAATTAGTCACAAGCTCGAGCATAGTCATGTGCATCTTTATAGACCGTTGGATAATAGTAACTATATTACAAAATATTGTAGGATGTATGAGTACCTCCATGGTGACACTCAATTAGACACGAATGACAATTCTCCAGAATATTTACCATCTTAACGTTGGGAATGCACCTCCGAATCACACTATCTACACACACCCAAAATAAGTAAGGCTCATACCAAAAAAGCTTTTGTATCTCATGCATAAATCATTTTTATTGCTGAAAGGACATGTATTCTGGTATGAGGTCACTTGCCAAATAATTGACAAAATCTACAAACCAAAGGATTAAGTCTTGTGATGCTGCCAACATGCGCTCATTTGGAAAAGTATCACCAATCTGAAAATCATCCCCTAATTTAAGCATCACTTCCTCTTCTAGATGGGATAAATGGTATGCAACATTATTTTTGTAGATCTTTTGGTCCTTCACCTCAAAGTCAAACTCTTATGGTAATAGTACCCATCGAATTAATCAAGGCTTAAAATATTTCTTTGCCATAAGGTACCTAAGAGATACATGGTCAGTATACACAATGGTACCAATCAAAGATGACCAGAACTTATCAAAAGCAAACACCACCGCAACCAACTCCTATTCAGTAATCATGTAATTTTTTTGTGTGGGGTTGGGTTTCTTGCTAGCATAATAAATGGGATGAAATATCTTATTACATCTTTTACCTTTGAAAGCTCTTAGGGATACACAACTAATGTCACCTAGCACCTCAAATAGAAACGTCTAATATGGAGATCCAATGATAAGAGATGAAATCAACCTCTTGATTAGACACTCAAATGCCTTAAGACAAGCATCATTAAAAATAAACTTTACCTCATTCTCTTTTAATTTGCACAATTGATTTGAAATCTTAGAGAAGTCCTTAATGAACTACCTATAAAAGCCTGCATGACCTAAGAAAATTCTAAATACCTTTTTTAGAAATTGATAGAGGCAATTTTTCAATCATCTTAATTTAGTCTTGTCGACCTTTATCCCCTTCTTCAAAATTTTATGCCCGAGAACTATCCCTTCTTTAACCATGAAGTGACACTTCTCCAAATTCAAAACCAAGTTGTACTCCTTAAATTTCTAAAGTGCATTGGCCAAGTGAGCCAAACAGTCATCAAACGAGTCACCCATATTATAGAAATCATCCATGAAGACCTCTATAGTATCCTTCACCATTTAAGAAAAGAAAGATATCATGAAATGCTGAAAGGTGACGGGGGTATTACAAAGACAAAATTCATCCTCTTGAATGCAAATGTACCATATGGACAAGTGAAAGTGGTTTTCTTTTGTTCCTCAAGGCAATATAAATTAGATTATACCCCAAATAACCATCAAGAAAATAGTCCCATTTTCTACCTACAAGATGATCTAATATATGATCCATGAATGGCATAAGAAAATGATCATTATTTATCCAAGTATTAAGATTCTATTAATCCATACAAACTCTCCATCCTGTGATTGTTTTCACGAGAACTAACTCATTATTCTCAATAGGGACCACAGTGATCCCATCCTTCTTTGGCACACATAGAATCGGGCTCACCCTAGTGTTGTTGGTAATAGGGTAAACTACACCTGTAACTAACAACTTAATAATCTCTTTTGTTACCATTTCTTTCATAGATAGATTCAAACGACATTGATGCTTAGTGCTAGACACACACTTCGATTCAAGATAAATCTTATGAGTATAAATTTTTGGTGGAATCTAGATGAATAAGTTTAATTTTGGGCGAAATCCCAATAATATCCAAAATGGTCTAACCAATGTCCTGTTTAAACCTCTGCAATACTTAGATCAAGGACTCAACCTAAATATCCAATAAATCTAAATAATAATAATCAATAAGGTATTACTAGCCCCCTAAGAATGCGTAATGCAAATTAGTGGGTCCTAAATAGATGGTCGAGCTAATGGGGTTTCTTTATTCTTCAAATTAAGCTACAACTTTTTTGGTGCATAAGAATAAGAACCTCTATCAACATATCATCATCATACTCATTGGTACCATTTTTATTAAAATTTATGATCACTGTCTCTAATGCCTCTACTCCAAGTCTCTCTACAATGGTGCAATTAATGAATCTTTATCTACGGTGTCTATCATAGACACCACCTGTACATATTTTTGTTGCCTTGTCAACTAACACACATTAAAAGTAACCTTTTTATCATTGAACCTAAATTTTGTCTATCCTATCTCTTTGTAAACCAATGCCCTACCCGTATCTAGAAAGGTCCTTCAAAAGATGATAGGGATGCCAAAATCTACTCCACAGTCGAGAATCACAAAGTCAAGTAAGAAAATAAAGAAGACATCTTCACCAACAAATTATACATTATGCCAATTGACTTTTTCACAGTACGATCGACTATCAATAGTCTCATAAATGTTGTATTAGGAGACCCCAACCCCAACTGATTGTAAACAACTAGCAACATCAGACTAATATATCTCCCAAGTTAGATAATGTTCATACAAATTCAGGGACCTAATAGTTTGATGAATAAGGCTACGAGATCCATCTTCTTCTCAACAAAATATTGGGAAGAAATAACATAATAGTTTCCTATATTATTAGTGGTCTCAAAACTCACCACCTTACTCTTAGTGACTAAATCCTTGATAAACATAACATGGACAAACATCTGCTCAAAAGATTCCACAAGAGGGATATTCATAGACTCTTTATTTAACATCGACATAAATTTTGTGATATTTCCCCTCTTCAATTTCTTTCTTTAACCTTCAAGGAAATGGTGGGGGAGATCATGTAATAGGCTTCAAGACTATTTTAACCTCGTCCTTACTATTTCCTTATCATTTTTAGCTCATGTTTTTGCACCCGTCTATTTCTAGGACATCTCACTATTAGTCACCATCTTCTCAGTATTAGCTTCAGGTGCATTATAAACATTTACAATATCACTCCTTACCTTATCAACTAGGGGAATGAGTGGATCAATAGTAGCCTTACCACTCTGAGTAGTGATGGCTAGGAAGTGATTATCATTCTTCAAATTATTAATAGTATTGCTTAGAAGAGAGCTTGACTGATGCTGAATCAATGTCGCCAACATCTACCCAATCTGATGCTCAAGATACTTAATTATTGTTCCATGAGATTTTAAATTTTGGCTTAATCTTGATATATCTGCTTTAATCTCCTTCAAGCAACTCCCTAGGCTCTCTGAACCCCTTACAAGCTTAGCCTTAATGCTTCCATTCTAGATTCAGCATCATGGTTACTCAATGGAATATAAATACCACTCTTCTCCATATAATCATCCTTTCCCCTCCAATCATCATTATGATATTTGATCCTATCCCTATCCCTATCTTCGTAGTACTTTTAACCTTAATTCCCTTGCCTCAAGTTCCTAGTATCCTCATTGGAACCTTGGAATTTGGATCGAAAATCTACCATATTTCTATACATGTACTTTGCTTCCTCTTCAAAATTAGACTCGTCATGCCTATAGGATTTGCCTCATGCTCCCATTGCATTAATCTTTTCTTCTTTAATGGTGACAAATTTCTTACTAAGAAACCTAATCTCAGTCCTTAGTTGTGCTACCTTTTGAGCTAATTTTTCATTTAGGGCTCTCTGCTCTCCAAAAGCACCAATAACATATGTACCAACTCCCAAATATACCTCCTGAGTATGCCACTCTCAGTTAATTATAGTGACTCAGTCTGAGATTTTCACAGCCAGCGCTTAATAGACTCACAAAAGCCTCACCAATAATAGTATTAGCCATAACCTTGGTATTTGTGTTCAAGGCTCCATATAATATCTCTAGAAAATTCTTCCTTAAAATTCTCTGATTGGGAAGATTCATTAGCTTCTTCTTGAACCTCAACTATGTCTCATACTGTGCGTGCCTCTATATGTAAATATATGAGATTATAAATCTCAGATATGTCTCATATTATGCCTCTATATGTAAATATCTGAGATTATAAATCTCACCCTTTAACTATAACACTCTATAAGATAGGAAAAATTGATCCAAGAATTATGTCCTAAACTCATTCCAAGTGGTAATGGACCCACAAGGTGGTTCCCCTAACCATAACATCATTTCACTTGTAAGAAAGAATAGAACAACCTAAGTCATAAAACGTCCTGACTCACACCCAATAGATTGTATGAAATGTAAATCCCAATAAAGTTTATAATATGCATATTTGCACCATCAATAGGCAGACCAATAAACATACCCTTTAAATTAAGCAATTAAATCATTGCACTTGTAATGTGAAATTTCATTTCTTAGGGTAACTTTGAAAGAATGATAGCTCCGGACTTAATTGGTTCAACATTCCCTAAATCATTTTTCGGATCATCATAAATTAGAAAGTAATGATAAGCAGGTGGTTGAACTCTATTCCTTCTAAGTCTGTATCTGTTGAGTACTACTCAAAAGTTTTTTTTTTCTTTCTAGCCTATTTTTCAGCACAATAGGCAAGTGCCAATCTCACATTTTCTTTGGCTATTAATCGGGTAGTGATAACGCTCAATGTACAGCTCTCGTAGGAGTGTAAAGCGGTCGTAGTCAAATATAGAACCCAACTGGGTTGGGTAATAGCTTGGTCAACAAGTAAGCAAAGATTACTAGACTTTTAGTGCAAGTCTCGTAAAAGAGGGGATTGTAAAGTGTAACCAAATTATTAAAGTAAAAACTGAAATAGTAAAGTAAAAAGAAATAATGTTTAGTAGGTTGTAAAACAATGAGAATTGAGAAGTTGGGGTTATGTCCACCTTCTGAGTTTACTTCTCTATTAGCTATGAGTTATGCGGAATTCAGACATGCATGTGCTTATAGAGAATTGTATTCGATGGTAAATCCAGGCGTCTTTCGACCTATTCGAGGATTATTTCACTTTAACTCTTTCGAGCTTAAAGCGTATCTAATGGTACAAATTCTCCAAGAGGTTAATCCAGTTATGGCACTAACTTTTTAATAGGGGATGAGACCCTATTACCTTGACATTATCTCTTTTCCAGACATATAACTTTTCTTTCGAACAAGTTAATGCTATACTGGTGTATTCTTGCGTTTGCAATCACAAAGAATTTAGATTAAGATGAGAATAATGATATAAGCAACATACGTGTCACAAACTCACAAACTCATAGCAATAGATAGTATCTCATATGGCTTCCATAACCCCAACAGAGAGGTTTAGTTACCCATGAGTGCGAAGGAAATCACAGTAGACATTGTTATTATAACACAATAAAGATTTCGTGTAGTAGTAGTGTGGTAGGCATTAGGCGTGAATTCCTAGCAAAGTAACGTTTCTCTTGTTGCGGAAATTAAGAATTGAATAGATGAATAGAAGAAGAATAAAAAGTAGAATTAAAAGTAGTAGTGAATGAATTGTAAGGTAAGATGAGAGTTGTTGTTAAGTAGAATTAATAAAAATCTCTAGCAAAATAGGGTATTTATAATACCCCTATCCTATTCCTACTAAGCTAATGAAATACTTAACCCAATTGTACTAGGTTAATGTATCATTATCCTAATCCTAATAAATTACTGCTTGTCCCCAAAGTCTTCAGAATTGCTATTTTAGCTCGAGATAGATTTTCCATGCGCCACTTTTGGTCCTTGGCGTCCAAGACTCCCTTTTCTCCTTTCGTGAAGCTTTCTTTGGCGTCAAGTTATCCATAAAATGCTGAATTCTGCATCATTTATACCTGAAACTTTTCTAATCATGTTCGTTAGCTCACTTACAGGAAAAAGGACTAAAAGTGCATGAAATATATAATTTGTTCTCAAAACATTGCTAAAATATGGGTAAAATATAGCACTATAGGTGTGTAAATTCGCCTATCATCAGGTAGCGATTTGCATGACACTTTCTTGAATCCCATGCAGAGGTGGAAGATTCAATGCATTTTGGCCATCATGAATCCCTTCGTGCCATGCTTTATGCTTATACTCTTCTTATCTCTTTATCTAATGATTCTGTCATAAGGTTTGTTAAACTTAAGATCAAATGGAACAAGGGGATTGCCTTAACTCATAGTTCTAGGAATACACCAATGTATACAGTAAAAATTGTTGAAAATTAAAAAACAATAACCTCAACAAACTCGATCAATCAGTCCATAACAATAGTCCCTAACAACAACTCCAAAATTAGATATTGTCCAAATTACTTTTTGAAAAAGTATAACATAGTTGCTTGTGAAATATACAACCCAACTAGGTTAGGATCGATTCCATATGAAATAGGTTAGAAGTCTATCATGAGCTTACTGTTGTAGATAGAAAGTGCAAAATCATATGGGGTTCTTGCAAGTATAATAGTAATAGTAGTGATACTTGGGAAAGTAGGGTTGTTATAATATGATACGATCACTAGGATTGTGTTCCCCATGAATTCATAACTCCACTGACTTATCTTCCTCATCAGACTATCTCGATACCTTTTATGCAAAATCAAACAAGTGATGTATCACCTAAGTATCTATGAATCTTCTTTTTTGTGAATTTCACTCATCTTCTTTCAATCTCAGAGTGTTGCTTTAATAATAATTATTCCAGATCTTAGATTAACTATCTTCTCTTGGTCTCAAGTTAATTAGATAATGGTTGAGAGCTTTAAATTACTATCTAATTTGTTTTTACTAATATTTTACTCTCTCTTATCTAAGTATCAAATACAAGTAGGTTCCTAATATTTGCAAAAGTCAATAAATCTATCAAAACAAAAGAAATCATTATATGTGCAAGAATAACAATCAAGAATGACTATGCACTTTCTCTACTTCATTAATCCATCAGGGTATCCACAACCCTAGTTATGGAGTTTAACTGATCATAATTGTAAGATCTCACAAAATTCATAGATGAAATCATCTGAATTATCTCACAAATAATAAGAACGAAAACCAAAACCCTAAATTAATATCAAACCCTAAATATTCAAGAACAATGATTCAAAGATCAATAATGTATCCCAGAACTCAAAATAATATAAAAATTGTATAAAGTGTGTAAACTAATGATGATACATCCTATGGGTATTTATAGATACATAAAAAAACAATCCTAAACAAAGTAGGAAATTAGAGTCGGCACCACCCTACAACACTACTTACAAGGCATAGGTAGCACATAGGGGGCGTAAGTAGGCTCGTAGGAATTAGATAAATATTCAAGATTTAGATTACCTACCTATGCCTCATAGGTAGTCTTTGTAGGAATCAAAGAAAATAACAAATTTTAGAACATTCAAGAACTTAACATATGGAGGCAACCTATGGGCCTGTAAGTACTACCTACGGCCCGAAGGTAGGGCTCATAGGTAGCCTTCCTACTCTTCATTACTTTTTTCTCCTTTTTTTCTCTGAACTTTATTTTCATGAAAAACCAACACAAAAGCATATTTTATCTAACAAAATACCTATGTACAAGCATCATCTCCTTATTTTAAGCCTCAAAAGTTTCATGAATGACATATCAGATAGATGCCTTTCCCCATTATGTATTAGGTCCACTTATGACTGGTGATGAGCATGATTTCTTTTGTAAGTTTCTGAAAATGAAACCTCCTATATTTCAAGATGCTGAGTCGAAGGATGCCAATGAATTTTTGATTGATTTTCAATAGCGTTTACACAAAATGGGGACTATGGAGATATGCACAGTGGAATTTGATACTTTTCAATTGTAGAAAGAGGCCTTTTAAGGATACTTTACCTCTACTAACTTGATCTCATTATCAAAAAGAATTTCTCCAATGTATATTCTTCATACCTTACAGGTTAGGATAAAGAATATATTTATGAGTCTTGAATAGGGTGATATGTCTATGGAGGCCTATGAGGCTAAATTCATGCTTTTTCCTAGTATGCTTTGCAGTTTATAACTATAGAAGAGGAAAGAGTTAGATATTTTTGAAGGGTTTGAACACGGGTCTTCAAATAGCTATAGATCTAGTGGATTTATTTAGAAAGACTTTTCAGAAGGTGGTAGAGTTTGTTAATAAAGTGTAAGGTATGCAAATTAAGGTAGCATTGGAGAAAATAAAAAGAGAGATAAAAAATTATAATATTGTAGTGGTTCTTATTTGTAGCATTGTTGTTTGAAAAATTGCTCTACCTAATTGATTTATTCAACTATGCTTGTGTACGTTAGTTGCTTGTTAAGGATTATTTATTATCCCTCCAGGGTATACAGGTATACATCTTAAATGTTTGAAGTTGTATAGCCTAATTTAGACCATAGATGTTATAAGTATGAAGGAGTGTGTCACATTTAAAGGTATTGTCCTAACCTTATTTGCACATGTTAGTTGACTAAGCACCTGACTTATGGAGCTATAGCTGTGATAGGTTCTGGTGTGAGAAGTACTGGTATATATCATCCATAAGATGAGTATGAAGTTGGTAGAGATAGATATCAAGACAATCATGAAGGACGATAGGTGTGTTGGTGGTAGAGATGGATATTAAGCCAATTGTCAAGGAGTACAAGTTGGTTTGGATGGAGTGCAGAATCATAGAAGTGGTGATTAGGGTAGTGATAAAGCTTATTTCTATGTAGTTTCAGGTTTATCTAAAGCTCATACTTTTGATGTTTTTATCAATGGTACAATTCTTATCTGTGATCGTATGACTTCTATGTTATTTGATCCGAGGTATACTTTTTATTATATGCTTGTAAAGTTTTCTTTCGGATGGGATTTAACTTATAAGATGCCTAATGTACCCATATATGTATCTACTTCATTTGGGGTCTCCTTATGTGTTGATTAGGTTTATCGAGATTGTCATGTAGTTTTTAGGAGTTTTAAAACTTTGGCAGACTTAATGATTTTAGAGATAAAATATTTTTAGATTATTTTTAAATGAGATGGTTATCTTTATCATGATATCCTTGATTGTTATGCTAAGATTGTCATTGTAGATAAGTCTGGAATTGAAAGGTTAGAGAGGGAGGGTTTTTATAAGCCTACTCCTTATGATAATTATTTATTCTATTTATACCCAAAATATAGTTTAGAGGAGGGGGTGTTTGGAATTTCTAGCCCATCCATAGATGATAGTTCTACAATCCCTTAAATTGCTTCAACTTTGATAGTATGTAAATTTCTAAAGGTGTTCTCTAATGATCTTCTTGGGATGCCTCCAGAACGTGGCATTGACTTTTGCACAGACTAAAAGCTAATCACTCACCCTATTTCTATTCCTTTTTATAGGATGCCTCTAAGGGAGTTAATGGAACTAAAATCTCAGTTGGAAGAGTTATTGGGGAACGAATTTATTTATCCTAGTAGTTTTTTGTAGGGTATTTTGGTGCCTTTTTAAGAAGAAAATGGTAGTATGCGGATATGTATAGACTACTGATAATTGAACAAGGTGATGATTCATAATATGTATCCTTTACCTAAGATAGATGACTTGTTTGACCAGTTATAGGGTACCACTATGTTTTCAAAGATTGATTTATGATCAAGATATCATTAGCTTAAGATTTGGGTAGAGGACATCCCAAATACTACCTTTCAGTCAATATGGCCATTACAAGTTCTTGGTAATGTCATTTGGCTTGAACAATGCCCCATACCCATTTATAGATTTTCAAAATACAGTATTCAAACCTTATTTGGATTCATTTGTTATTGTATTCATTGATGATATCTTTTCTACAATAAGAGGAATGGGGAGAATAAAGTTCACTTGTGTACCGTGTTTGGGTTACTTAGGGAGAGAAATCTATTCTAAGTATTCAAAGTGTGAATTCTTATTTCCTTTAGTGTCTTTCTTGAGGTGAGAACGGTGGAAGGGGACTCAGAATATTTTTTAGCTGAGACAAGGTTACATCAGGGTTTGACTCTTAGCCAGTTCCTATTTACATTGGTGATGGATGTGTTGACGCAATGCATTCAAGGGGAGGTGCCATAGTGCATGTTGTTTGCGGATGATGTAGTGTTAATTGACAAGACGTGTAGAGGTGTGAATGAAAAATTAGAGATTTTGAGGCAAACCCTAGAGTCCAAGGGGTTCAGGTTGAGTAGGTCCAAGATGGAATATATGGAATGCAAGTTAACAGACTTGAGGCAGAAAGATGATGTGGTGGTGAGGCTAGATTCCCAGGATGTTTGTAAGAGGGATATTTTTAAGTATCTTGGGTCTATGATTGAAGGGAATGGCGATATTGATGAGGATATCTCTAACCGTATTAGAGCAGGTTGGATGAAGTGGAGGCTCGCCTCGGGTGTGGTTTATGATAGAAGGTGCCACTTAAGCTTAGAGGCAAATTCTATAAAGTGGCAGTCCATCGAGCTATGTTATATGGAGTAATGTGTTGGCCAGTAAGAACTCCCACATTCAAAAATTGAAGGTGGTGGAAATGAGAATGTTGCATTGGATGTGTGAACTTACTAGAGGGGATAGAGTTTGTAATGAGATAGTTCAGGAGAAGGTGGGAGAGGCTTCGGTAGAGGACAAGATGCGGGAAGGAAGGCTGAGATAGTTTGGGCATATTATGACGAAGGGCATGGATGCCCCAGTTCATAGGTGTGAGAGGATAACATTGGATGGCTTTCGGAGGAGGAGAGATAGGACGAAGAAGAACTGGAGGGAAATAATTAGACATGATATGGAACAGCTGTATCTTACCGAGGACATGGCCCTAGATAGGAAGGTGTGGAGGTCTCGAATAAGGGTAGAAGGCTAGGTCACGTGCGTGGTTTGTAGCTAGTAGTAGAAGAGCTCATGTATAGCTGGGTTAGTAATCCTAGGACTGTGTCCATAGGTGGGGGTCATACTTTCCGGATGCCATATTTCTTATCTCTTATTTCATATTGCGCTTATTTATCTTATTTCGTATTGCTATGATTTCTATTTTATTTTATTATGTCTTAATCCCTTTATGTTATACCACCCACCATGCTTAATGGTGCATTACGCTCTTGCTTACTATTCTCCATCTTGAGCCGGGGGTCTATCGAAAAAAACTTCTCTGCTTCTTTGAAGGTAGCGGTATAGACTGCGTATATTCTACCCTCCCCAAACCCCACTTTGTGGGAATACAATGGATTTGTTATTGTTGTTGTCTTTCTTAGGGAACATGGTATCTGATTAAGGGGTTATGGTAGACCTCTAGAAGATTGAAGTTGTTAGAAATTAGGCCAATGTTACAAAGATTCATAGTTTTGTTGATTGGCCACACATTATCATTGGTTTATGAATGAGTTCACATCCACTGCTTTGCATATGATACGTCTGACTTAGAAGAAGATACCTTTTGTATGGAATGATGAAATATTAGGAGAGCTTTGCAAAGCTCAAGACTTTTCTAGATTTAGCTCTTATCCTTACCTTGCTAATTATAGGTAAGGATTTTATTGTGTATTGTGATGCTTCACATTCCTGTTTAAGTGTTGTTTTAATGTAGGACAAGAATGTGATTGTCTATGTTTTGAGGCATCTAAAAGTGCATGAGACCCACCCACTATTTAGAGTTGGCAGTGGTAGTGTTCACTTTTAAAATTTAGAGGAATTAATTTTATAAGGCAAAGTGTGAGGTGTTCATAGATCATCGCAACTTGCAATATCTTTTTACTCAGAAGAATTTGAATTTGATGCAGTGAAGGTGGATGGATTTACTCAAACACTATGACATTTTGATTCTTTACCATCCGGACAAGTCAAATGCAGTAACAAATGGTTTGAGTTAGAAGCTTTTGAGTATGAGAAGTTTGGCATGGTTAGAGGTGTCGAGAAGTTTGTTGTATGTGAGGTCAAAGACTTAGCTTACAATTTTATGAGATTGTAGGTGACTAAAAAGGGATGGTTATCCAATGTTAAGGGTAGATCCACCTTTATTTACCAAATTAAAGAAAGGAAATTTAAGGATGAGAAATTGAAGAAAATTAATCTAAATTTGGGATAAAGTGTTACAAGGTGAGGCCAAGGAGGCCATTATTGAGTAGGGAGGTCTGTTGAGTATAATGAAAGATATTTGTACCCCATGTGGGAGACTTGATTTCAAAACTATGAGTCAAAACTCTCAACAGGTTAAGTATGAACAATAAAAACCTGGTGGAATATTTCAGAGGATG
The DNA here is from genome assembly GCA_030864225.1 of Capsicum baccatum var. pendulum. Taxonomy (NCBI): domain Eukaryota; kingdom Viridiplantae; phylum Streptophyta; class Magnoliopsida; order Solanales; family Solanaceae; genus Capsicum; species Capsicum baccatum. The sequence continues at coordinate 143,117,913 of CM061552.1, forward strand.
TCAATACTAGAAAGGAAGTAAGAGAGGATAATTACAGATTTGTCTATTAGTCTTACCAAGATCATAAGAAAATGTGATTCCATTTAGGTAATTATTAATTGACTAACAAAGTCTGCATATTTACTTAGGTACGAGTGGATTATAATTCAGCCAAGTTACCTAAGATTTATGTAAAGGAGATTGTTAGACTTCATAAGGTATATGTCTCCTTCTTGTCAGATAGAGGTACGCAATTTTCTTCCAATTTTGGGAGACGTTTTAGGAAGATTTGGGTACTAGGTTGGACCTATGTATGAATTTTCATCTACAAACTAATGGGCAGTGAGAATGGAATTTTTTTGTGTTAGAGGACATGAACTAGGTATGTGTAATGGAATTTTTGGTCATTATGACTAATTTTTTCCTTTGTGTGAATTTGCATCTTACAATAGCTACCACTCAAGCATTGCCATGCCTCCTTTTAAAGATTTGTATGAGAGTAAGTGTAGATCGCTAATTGAATGATTTTATGCCTTCAAAATGAGACTTGGAGTGCAGAAGTGCTGAAAGAGTCAATAGAGAAAGTGAGATTCATTAAAGAGAAGTTTTTAGCAACTTAGCAAAGGAGTATGCAAAAATTAAGAAGTATGCAAAAAATAAAGTAAGAGATGTGCATTTCAATGAGGATGAGAAGTTTTTTCTTAAAGTGTCACCCATGAAGGGTATAATGCAGTATGGGAAGAAAGGTAAATTAAGTCTAAGTTATATCTGGCCTTTTGAAATCTTAAAGAAAGTATGGTATATGGCTTATAGGTTGGCTATACATCCTATGTTCCAGGAGTTCATTCGTATTCCATGTCTTAATGCTTAAGAAGTATCATAGAGATAAGCATTATATTATCCGTTGGGATTCAAAGTTGTTTCATAAAGAAGTCTCTTATGAAAAGAAATTGATTGTTGTACTAGATAGAGATGTGAGAAAGTCAAGAACTAAGATGATTCCTTCCATGTAATATCGGGAGGAATCGTCTTGTTGAGGAGGCTACATAAGTGATCGAGGCAGTTATGTGCAAGCGTTATCCTCATTTTTTCATCGAGTTAGGTGATTCTTACTTGTTATCATATTTGTTGCTAGTTTTCATTGAGGGACAAATGAGTTTCTAATTAGTATCTAATGTAACAATCCAAATTATCATTACAGATAGTATGGGGGTTATTTCACGACCCAAATTACGAGTCATGACGACACCTACTAAAACCACGCCAGTAGGTAAGCCAAACTGTAACCCAGAGCTAATCCAATGGGTTATTTCGGTAGGAAATGCCCATCATAGGCAAAATTCAAGAACATATTTTATAAATAACGAAAGTGTTCTAAATAATTAAAATAGTCAATACAAGATACCATCCCACGATCTGACAGATCTAGTACAAGAACATCTAATAAAAAATACGCCTTGAATGTTTAAAAATTGTCAATACATCTGTCTAATCAAAAGACTGAATGTAAAATATAGAGGGTAATGGGCTACTCAAACTCCAATAGCTCACACTATCTCCAGAAATAAATCACCATACGAACGTCGATCAACGATAGAAAATAGTATTCAGATCTATACCAAAAAGGTACAGAAGTGTAGTATGACTACCAAAACAATGGATACTTATAGTATGCATAATCAACCGACTAAGCTAAGTCATGATACCAGTATGATAAAATTCAAGATATCATAATTAAGTTAAGGTACAAAAATGAGCATGAATCATCTCCAACATCGCTGTACATAATATGTAATTATACCGGAATAACAATATACGTAAGGCATCAACAAATGCCAATATTAATGTACATGGTAAATAAATAATTCAGAATAAAAATGTATCATAAGTATCAACACAAATAAACATAACTGTAAAATTGGCTCCCATAGGCCAATTGGTGCGGAAAAGTAAATAACCTATTACAGGCTCCCATACACCTTGAGGGTACACTCAAGGGTAGAATAAATCAATCAACAAAAATTATAACTAACTTTCATTGTTATTTAACCATCCATCCATAATTATCATCATTTGATCATTTACCAATATTTCACATTTTACCAATAGTTGACAAGTGCCCACATTCGATAATACTACCATTATTTAACAACGTTATCATCGTTACACACTAGTCATTATTATTTAGCTAACCATCTCTTATTAACTATGTCATATGATTACTAGTTGTCATAAACCTCTATCATCGTTTAACAACTATTCATCATTCATTTGAAAACCATTATCTATCAACTAACATCATTTAGTAACTAATCTTTATTTACCAACTCATCCTAAGTTATCAACTAGTCGTTATTAACCACTTAAACAATATTCATCACTAATTCTCATTTAGCACTAATCATCAACTATACCACTTTATACACATTTATCTTTTTCGGGCTATAACCGACATCCCTAATATCAAGATCATACCCAAACTACAGATAAAAGTATATATATATACTTATAATTGCCATACATAGGGCATAGCTGGACTCGAACCGGTAGATGTACACATAGACACATTAATATTATCATCCTCCAGCTTTGCAGGACATTAGTATATCATCATAACATCCTCCGGCCTTGTTGGGGATAGATATATCATCATAATCATTCTCTAGACTTGTCAGGTATTAATATATCATCATAATAATACTTTAGCCTTGTCGGGTATCAATATATAATCATAATTATCCTTCGGCCTTTCCAGGTATCAACATATAATCAAAATATCCTCTGGCCTTGCCAAAATTCAATATATCATCATATAATTATAATATCCAGACTCGAACCATAGCCATATCATTATAGTCAGCGACAAAAGTAACATCATAAGTGATCATATAATCAAGCATAATTAATGGCATAACTTTCCATATAATTAATAAGCATGACTTCTAACATGATTCATGGCATAATTCTAATATCATCAATTGAGATGTTTTCTAGCATGATTAGTAGCATAATTTTTTTTCATGCGCATAATCATAAGCAATATCGTAGGCAATAAATTTTCAATAGCATAGGTAATGGCTTAACATTCATCATTATCAAGTCCTATTCAAAAGCATGTGCAATAGTTTATCATGGGCTTACCCAAAGGCTATCCATAGCATAACCAACCTTTTATTATAGAATAATCAATGCCTCACCATAAAATAATCAACAGTTTAATCAACTAGTCCATGAGCATTGCTTCAATATCATCATCACCATAACTATAATGTACTAAGATTCCTCAATATTTCCTCTAAGGGAGTCCTCCTGGTAATCAACAAACGTGTAAGGGTTTCAAGAGAACTAATCAAAAATCTCGACTTAAGGTGGGTCAAAGAGCCCACTTTTAAATCCCCAAAATATATTCTAAGTCAAATTCTACCCCAAGCTAGGCTAAGGTATATAAAGCCACTCTTAGATGTATAGAAAGGCATAATTAGCTCTAAGGTAGAGATTCTACTCAAGCATTTTAACTTATTCCAATGGAGACTGAGAACCTTCATTAGTGTAAGTAACAAAGGTCATACTTACCTTAAGCATGTTTAACTGGAGAATTTTTGCTATCTTGAGTAATTTAGAAAATTCTCATGCTAAACATGAGCAATGAAGTCCAATTCACCTAAGGCATAAAGAACAAGTCATATATTTCAACTCTATGATTTCAATTTAGCCTAAACGGTCCAACTAACCCAAGTCTTGCATTTTATCAATCCAACACCTAAAGCCTTCTGAAATCTAACAAGATATCATAAACATACTACGACATAGCTTAATCTAACAAGGGATAAACCCAGCCTACCTCGACGATAAAAAAAGCTCAACGAACCGCTAAACCACTACTTTCCCTTCCCAGATGCCTCCTTGAGATGCCAAGTTATCAAACATACATTCTACTCATCAATACAAGAACATCAATACCCATATTGTACCATTATGCTCCGAGTTTAAAAGTCACATAAAAACCCTATCTGGGTTCCATTTATAGAAATTGCATTTCTGAAACCAACCCAACATAATATTAGCTCAAGGAACCATTACCCTAAAAAATAGGTGTAAACCAAGAAAAATTAGGGCTAAAATCAAGCACTAATGGTTTTGAGGTTTTGGGAAAATAATAAAGAATTTTCATCAAGAAAAAAGGTGAATTATTACCATAAATCGGAAGATAATCGCAAAAATAAATGTTAATCTTTCTTTCAAAGATACCACAAGCTTTAATTTCAGTTAATATCTCTATTTAGTATTCTTGGCTCTTAATAAAGAGAAGAAGAATGGCCAAAATCTTGGAAAAGTGGTCAATATAGCCAGTCCAGGTCCTCGGTAGTCACTATCGTGACTTCCTACCTTGCGATCGTACCATCTATCGTCTGCCACTTGAGTCGCAATCACAATATTCTTTTACTATCACAACATCTTCTCTTCAAAGCGGGTCATGATCATGGTCCAAAGTGGCGCTATGACGGTGCGCTGGATTTTTAAGTTAAAAAATGCGCTTGATCAGATGCTCCGAATTTGTTTGGAGTCTCGTATATGCAATCAAACTATCTAACCACACTAAATTTGATGTTTCAAACTCAATGGCGCATTCAAATTTTCCATTCGAGGTCTTTTCAACAAAATGCGTGCCACACACTCATATTTGATTGTTGTAACTTTTTTAGCGATAGGTTGAAATAAGCTTGAGTGCCTCGGTAACCAAACCAAAGGTCTACCTAGCCTAAAATCAATATTCTAGAGCTGTTGGCATAATTAGAATTTGCATATGAGATTGTTTTATTTAAGATTTTATTTGGTGGCCATTTTGAACCAAATAGGATTTCAAAATAGAAAAGTGGCTCTAAAACCAAACGAACTGCTCGATAACTGAATTATAAGCTTCAACAAGTCATAAATGACTTTGGGCAGCTATAAAAATTCTCTAATGAAGAAAATAACCAAAAATATAGAAAAATGACAAAATCTGGAGGTAGAGCTAACTCATAAGCCACCTCACCAACTTCAAGAAGAATCTCAAAAGGTCCAATATATCTAGGACTGAACTTTCACTTCCTCCCAAACCTCATGACAACCTTCATGGGAGACATATGGAGGAATACACGATGACCAACCCCAAATCTCAAGGCACAAATTCTATGATCTATATAGGCCTTTTTACTGCTATGATCTGCTCTCAACCTACCCTAAATCACCCTGGCTCTATCTAATGACTCTTGGAGCAAATTAGTACCATGGGTCCTAACCTCGGATGTTTCAATCCATCCAATCGAAGAATGACATATCCTATATTACAAAGACTCAAAAAGATCCATCTCAATTGTTGAATGATAGATGTTGTTAGAAACAGACTCTTCCAAGCCTAAGTGATGCTCCCACTTGCCTCCAAAATCCATAACACAGGCTTGGAGTATGTCCTCAAGAACCTAAATGGTCTGCTCCAACTAACTATCTGTCTACGGATAAAAAGTGATACCGATATCCACCTAAGTGCCCAATTCCTCCTGATATACACTCCAAAATCTAGAATTGAACACGTAACCTTGGTCAGAAATAACAGAAATAGGCACACCATGTAAACTGACTATCTGCTGAATATAAATATGGGCCAATCTCTTAGCACTGAAGGACATCTAAATAGGAATGAAATGTGCTGACTTGGTCAAATGATCTACAATGACTCAAATACCATTTGAACCATGGGAAGTGCGAGGCAAACCATAAACAAAATCCATGATAACTAACTCCCATTTCCACTTGGGAATGGGCAACCTCTGAGTCAATTCACCTGGTCACTAATGCTTGGCATTTACCTACTGATAACCCAAGCAACGAGCTAAAAATTCTGCCACATCCCTCTTCATACCACTCCACCAATAATGTTGTCTCAAATCTTTATACATTTTAGTTGTACTGGGATGAATGGAATATCTAGATCCATGAGCCTCATGTAAAATCAACTAAAAATTGAGCCATCGATCCTCAAAACACAAATAAGTCCATCAAATCTCAAAAAACCCACAAAATCTATGGCGATTCTCTTGAACCCATCCCTTAAAATTTGATCTCAAAGAAAGCGAAACTTGATATCCTCAAACTGACGATGCTGAATCTACTCAAATAATGAAGACCATTCCTCATGCTAGATAAGGACTGAATGTCCTATGCCAACGATATTTGAGAAATTGAAATATAAGCCAAGCTACCCATACTCAATGGCTTCCGACTCAAGTCATCTTCTATAACTCTTTCCTAGATTGGATGATATAAGATGGAAATATCATAGTCCATAAGAAACTCCATCTATCTATGCTACCTAACATTAAGCTCCCTATGAATCATAAGATGCAGAAGACTGTGATGATCGGTGAAAATCTCACAATGCACACCATAAAGATAATGCCTCCAAATTATAAGTGTGAAAAGTACCGCTGCCAACTCTAAATCAGTAGTGGGGTAGTTACGCTCATGCGCCTTAAGCTATCTAGAAGCATAAGCATTAACATGACTCTGATGCAATAATACACAACCTAGACCAATACTAGAAGCATCACAAAACATGGTGAATCGCTCACCCTCTATATGATGAGCTAAAATAGGAGCTAAAGTAAGGAAATCCTTGAGCTTACCAAAGATTGAGTCACACCCCTCAGACTATCGAAGAGGAACCTCTTCCAAATAAATCTAGTCATAGGTGCTGAAATAGTAGCAAGACCCTCAACAAAGTATCTATAATAACCGACCAAACCAATGAAGCTACGATCCTCAATCGGAGATATCGTTCTAGCCAAATAACTAATCGCCTTAATCTTAGCTGGGTATACCATAATACCATACTTAGACTCCACATGTCTAAGGAATGTCACCGACTTAAGACAAAACTCACACTTAGAGAACTTGGGAAAGAGCACATGATCTTTCAAAGTCTAGAGCTTGATCTTTAAATATTGCGCATGCTCCTCTCTACTCCTTGAATACGTAAGGATATCATCAATGAATACAATCACAAATGAATCCAAATAAGTTCTAAATACTCGATTCATCCAATCCATGCACGTGGCGGGGGAATTAGTCAACCCAAATGATATCACTAAGAACTCATAATGACTATAATAGGTCCTAAAGGCTGTCTTCAGGATATTCTCAGCCCGAATCTTTAACTAACGGTAACCTGATCTCAAATTAATCTTAAAGAACACTGCTGCTCCTTGAAGCTGGTTAAACAAATCATTGATGTGAGGCATTGGATAACAGTTCTTCACCTTTACCTTATTAATTTGCCTATAATCAATGCACATCCGGAAAAAGCCATCTTTCTTCTTCACAAACAAAATACGAGCTCCCTAAGGTGATACACTTGGTCTAATAAAAACCTTACCAAGAAGATCATAGGAAATTGAGAATTTATCCTCTTAATCTCGACATTAGACACATAGTTAGGTTCCATAGAAATAGGTCAGGTGCCAGACTCGAGATCAGTGAAAAACTCTATCTCACAAACAAGGGGAATACTAGGCAGGTCGGTAGTGAACACATCATGAAAATCACAAACAATATGAATAAAGTTAACCGATAGACTCTCCACAGTAATATAAAAAATATAGATAAGTGTTGCAACCCCTCAAAATAAGCCTCCTAGCACAAACATAAGAATAATCCTCGTCAACTTGTGGCTAACCTTTTCCTGCCACACGACTAGGGGATACATAGAGCATGTCTAAGGTATCAGTCTTGGAAAAATAATCCATGATCGCATGATAGTAGGAACCAGTCTATGCCCAGAATTACGTCAAAATCCGCTATATTCGGAATAATAAGATCAACATAAATATCATCATCTCTTTAAGTCACAACACATAATCTGAAAACTTGATTCATTACTAAAGAATAACCCACAGGAGTAGATAAGTGCAATGGCATACATAATAAAACACAAGACAACTCCAACTGTGGTGTATAATAAGCAAATATATATGAATAAGTTGATATCAGATATAATAAATCAAAGGCTGACTGGCACTACACCATAATCATACCTGTAATAATAGCATCTAAAGTCTTAGCCTTGGTTCTAGCAGGTACTGCATACAACTAACCACGCCCACCACCTGGCTGGGCACCTGACCGACCTCCTATCCTACCTACCTGAGAACCTCCTCGAGTACCTTAGAAACTACCCCTGCAAATATAAAAACCACCTCTAGTTGAGGGATAAACTACTCTAATAGGGGAAGCACCCTTAGCTAAAACAACAATCAGCCCATTACTAAGTGAATCTCGTGAATAATAATTAGAGCTCCACAAGTAAAATAGTGTCACAACTTGAAATTAATGGTCATGATGGAACTTGTCGCGACATACCTTGACAAGAAAGACTATAACCTAAACTGATATACAAAAAAGGGAAAAATAGAAATATCCCCAACGTAAGGCTTCTAGAATGAAGCCAAAACCATATAACAAAATAATTGCAAAAATAATATAATAAATAATACAACCATAACTCACAAAACCTGATGTCAACAGCATAAGACCATATCTATTACAACTCAAATCCAAAAGAAATACATAAGATATCAAAATATAAGAGAAACTTATCTGAAAAATGAAAGTAAAGGCATAGTCTATAAGAAAGGTACTAGAATACATTCGGATGCCTGAAAGTCAACCACTACCTTTAAAACACCAAATGTTACTCGAATTAACCAAGCTGGGGTACACTCAAACTAGGACCTACACCGAAAGGGCACAGTAGTCATGCGTACTATCCATTTGTACACAATAGGTATCATAGGCCGACCGAGAAAAGTAGAAAACAAAGAATAAAAAATATAACTAAGTGTACTTCCCATGCAATTAGGAAAAATATCACAGTGATTTCACTAATAGTTATAATATACATATCTTATATAATGCAACAACACAACCAAGTAGAGCACAAGTATATATTATATCACATACAAGTAGGGACAAGGAAGAACATCTAAATACAAGATTATCAAATAGAACTAACGGAAGATAGCACAAACAAGATATGATAATTTAATATGGCAAGTCAAACACAACATAAACACAATAAAGTAAGTGCGATGTATAAGATAATGATGATGATGCACGAGGTCATTGCATAACCTACGTATACACCTACGGAGGCAAGCCTCTCGACATGGGACCTATGAAGGTTTTTTCAACCCATATAAAATCCATAGATATATATATATCCATATACATATCTCATTCCTGACATATCTTTCGTGGAGGATTTTATAAGATATCAGATCTTCTATCATAAAAAAGTGTTGTTAGTGTTTCTCAAGTGTTGCCAGATTGCACAATTTGTTTCATGAATGAGTATGACACAAGGATGTAATGCTCACAACCAATCACAATTAATATTTTCACAACTAACACATGGTGTACTTCTACAACTGACCAAAATGATATATTCCACAACCACATGAGCAATATCCACTCCTTATTTCCACGTGAGAAACCAATCACAATGAATATATTCACATTCATTCATGCATACATATATATTAGTTGTTGGGATGGGGAAAAAGGTCTAGCATGAAAGTTAAACATTATCCTGGGCTTTGTAGCTTTTCCATCATAATAGTACCTATAGGCTATATGGTCCCCAACTCTCACTCTAGTCAGACACCAATGCGTGTAGCTACATGAATTGACAATAATCATAACATATATGAATAGGGGACTCGAACCACTTGTCCATACATCAAGGGTGACTCAAACACCCAACTATTTAGACCTCCATGTACGGAAACATGGTTTATAGTATTAATCCTCTAGGGACCTCATCTCTTATAATAAACTATATGATCCCCTTTAAGTCCAATTAAAACATTAGCACATAAAAAATTTGTTTAATCATGGAGACATTTACTTAGGCAATATGAAGTGGTATCGTTATACTGACTATAGCTTGCAAGCAAATGTCATTATGCCAAATCAAAACAAGTAGCTAATTGGGATGCTAACTCACAATCCAATTAGACTCCAACATTCCACATAAGAATTAAACCATTTTGCGAAGAGGGACTCTAACCCCCTTAACCAATAGAAACTCAAAGGTCCAAGTCTGAACCAAATAATCTAGACAAGCGAGACTCTAACATTTCGGACAATAGGACTTCAAAATTCAAAGTTAAAATAATTCCATGACCCCCAAGACATTTCCAAAACTATTTTAGTCATTTATGCAAGGCATTAGTTTAAAGTAGTATGCTGAGCCAAATGATTATCCACATTCCAAAACCAATCATGCAAGTGGGTTGAGATTCTTATCAATTTTAATACCAAAATTCTATTATTTGGGGGAATAAAAAATCCTAATTCTATCACCATGCCTATGCACCCCAATGGGTTTAAAACCATCAATTCAAAGCATAATTAATCCCTAAAAACTATGGGGAGATATTTAAACAATCATTATCAAAAACCCTAACCCCTTATTCTAAAACCCATATCACAATCATGTGATTACCAAATCAAATCCTTCTACTATCTTAAAAAAAAGTTTAGGGAGAGTGATATATGCCTTAATATCCAAGAAATTTGGAAAAGAAACCACCGTTGATCCCTAAATGACCAAACTCTTGAAACACTAGGTTTGTCTTTAAATGGGGAATTTGAGAAAAGAGAGGAGAGAAATTGTTTGAGTAATGAGAAGTTATAGGGTCACTTAGAGTATTTTAGGTCGCGTGTCCCTTTTGGGGTAAGAGGGAAATGTCCAAACTACCCTATAAATAAAATTTTAAAAGTGTCGCCCGTCGTCACGGGTCACCTTATGACTCATGATGATTCCTTACACATCATCACCATGACTTGTGGTGTCATCAAAATCTAAGGGTACTCACACTAGCATAACTACGAGTCGTACCCTGTAACTCCTATTCAGACCTTATGACTCATTAGATCCAATCGTAGTATAGATAGTAACTCAAGGACCCCCTCACTTATGACCTTACAACTCACACCATATGACTCTTTAGAGCCTTAATGACTCATTGAGTCTAGTTGTACTCATAACAAACATCTCAAGAAACCTCATTGGTCACCTTATTATTAGGATCCTATGACCTATAGTGACACCTTCTGACTTATTAGGTAAGTCGTAGTCAAGGCAGTGAGTTTAAAACTTGAAATTCTTTAGGAAAAAATCTGGGGTGTTGCATTCTCCCCTACAGGATCATTCTTCCCTGAATGATCAGTCAAAGCATTCATTAGCATGATTTAACATAGAACTGCAAGCACAATTTTCTTTAACAAAGACAAAAAACAATGATGTTAAGGAATAAACATACCTTAAGCACAATTATCCAAAGTGAGAAACAAGAATTGATATTTGTACTTCGTGTCCTCTTCAGCTTCCCAAGTAGCTTCTTTAACTTTATAATTCCTCTACAGTACCTTCACCGAATCCCTGTCCTTAGTCCTTAAATGACAAACTTGCCTATCTAAAATCTCCATTGGGACTTTCTCATACGACAATGAATCAAAAATGCCCAAACTCTTCAAAGGGAAAACAAAGAAAGGATCACCCATACACTACTTTAACATCGAAACATGGAAGACCAGATGGATAGAACCCAAACTCAAAGGCAACTCCAACTCATAAGCCATATTATCTACTCTCCTAAAAAAAAGTATGGGCCAACATAATAAGGGATGATCTTTCCCTTCTTTCCAAACCTTATCACCCCTTTCATGGAAGACACCTTTAACAAACCCTAATCACTAACATCAAACTCCAACTTCTATCCCTTCATATATGCATAGGACTTTTGGAAACTTTGAGAAGTCTTACGTCTATCCAGAATCACCTTCACCTTTTCCATGGATTGGTAAACCAAGTATGGGATGAGGAACCTAGTCTCACAAACTTTGGAACAACTAATACGATACCTACACATCTTACCATACAAAGACTTAAATAAGGATATTTGAATACTCAAGTGGTAGCTGCTATTATATACAAACCTTATGAGAGGAAAATGATGAACCTAACTACCATAAAAGTCAATCACACAGGCCCTTAACATATCCTCAAAGGTCTGAATAGTCTTCTACACTTACCTATCTATCTGAGGGTGAAAAGTGGTGCTAAGGTTCACCTTAGTCCCTAAACCTCTCTGAAAAGAATGCCAAAAATAAGAAAAAAACTGCATACCTCAATCAGATATATTAGAAATAGGAGCACCATGCAACTTGACGATCTCGTGAATGAAAATCTTAGCATAATCCTCAGCCAAATAATTAGTCTTTACTGGAAAGAAGTGGGTAGACTTAGTCATCCTATCCATGATGACCCAAATCAAATAAAACTGAGGGCGAGATCATGGAAAACTAGTAACCAAATCCATATTAATTAGTTCCCATTTCCACAAGGGCAACTAAATACCTTGGGACAACTCACCAAGCCTTAAGTGCTCTACTTTCACTTGCTGACAAACCATACACATGGACACTAAATTAGCTACATCCTTCTTATGGATGAATAGAATAGGAGCACCTTACTGAGGAACACTCGGAAAAATAAAATCCTTATCCAGAAGATCTTTTAATTACTCCTTAAGTTCTTTCAACTTAGATAAAGCCATTCTATATGAAGGGATAAAGATAGGATGGGATTTGGGAAGAGATAAATCCCAAAGTCTATTACCCTATAAGGAGAAATACCAGGAAGATCATCAGGAAACACTTTAGGAAATTCATTAACCATAGCATCAGATTACAAGGAAGGAACCTCTGAGTTAGAATTTTAACCTAAACTAGATGGTAATAAAACCCATTGGAAATAAACTTTCATGCTCTAAGATTAGAAATAAATCTTCCCTTAGGTCCTAAGGAAATACCTTTCCACTCAATCACTAATTTATTTAGGAATTAAACATTGACCCTTCGAGTTTGACAATCAAGAAACACATAGCATGAATGGACCTAATATATCCCTAAACTAATATTAAAGTCTAACATATCTAGTTCTATTAGATCTATTAATATCTCCCTACCATAAATAGATACTAAACACCCCCTATAGATTATTATAGCCATAATAGAGTCACCCATTGAGGTAGACATAGAGAAGTGATAAAAAGTGCACTCAAGACTGAAAACAAAATGAACAACCATATAAAGGGTCCCATAAGAAAGTGTAGACCTCAGATCAAGTAAGCAATACACATCCCAAGAGAAAAGTTGTAACATAACAGTGACAACATCAAGAAACACAATGGATTCCTAAAGAGTGGCAAGCGAATAAAGATGTTTTTGACCAGTGCCAGAGCCATAGGTTGAACCCTTTAGCATAGGAGCTAAAAAAGTAGCAACCAGGATCGGTGTTGTGAGAAGTCACTAATTGAGTCAGTAGATTAATAGATCAATAAAACTCAGCCTTATAAATATCACCATAGTGTAGTGGGGCATGATCATCATCATCCTGAAAAAACTGAGGAGGGTTAGTAGGGACCGGTGGAACTACTAAATAGGCAGTACAATTAGGGGATGAGACCCTAGACCGGGTTTGAACTCCATAAGTAGGATGAGTTCTATCAATATTGTGCTCAGGTTGGACAGAATAGGTTCCACGAGCATAAGATATTTAGGGAGGCATGATCTCAAATACAAACAAATGGACATTAAAGAAGTTTTAAGACCTCAGACTCTATAGCTCAAAATTAAATCACAAGAAAGAGAATCATTCTTAAATTCCTCATAGCCTCTCCCTTATATATGTGGTGTGTTACACACCCATAAAAGAGACTCTACTTGACACGGCTTTATGGAAACCCAATTAAACATGAACCTAGGTTTTGATACCAACTTGTCTTAACCAAAACCAGGGCCTAGACGTGATAGGTATCTCAAGTCCACTATTGAACGGAGACCATCCCCTTTAACCAAGACAAATAAAACATAATACATCTAGCAATGGATAAATTCTGAATATATAACAAAATAGAATACGCTATAATAAAAATGTGCTAAGAATTCATAATACCAACTCCTAATCCATAGTAACCCCCAAAGCCTCTAAACAGAACAAAACTATTCTAAGTTATAATATTCTCCCAATGATAGCCCAAATAGTCCAATAGAAGTAGTCTAAGACATAAATGAAACAAGATTTTAAAATAATAACCCTTCAGAAAAATAGAAGCTCATCACTTCAAAGAAAATTGCTGACAACCCAGAAATTCGATCACTATACAAGAAAAGTAGATCTGTCTTTGTTCCCTACATCATATGGGGTTACGACATTCAAAAATGATTAGTAGGATGAATAATAACATGTAACTTAGGATAAAGAAAAAGTAATGCCAGTTCAAAATTCAGTTCAAACTCAATGTACATATTAACATTCCTGCATGCATACATATATATAATATGTTGGGATGGGGAACAAGGTTTAGCATGAAAGTAAAACATTAGCCTGGTCTATGTATCTTGACCATCATAATAGTACCCACGGGCTAAATGGCCCCCAACTCCTATGGTCGGGCCCTAGTACGTGTAGTCACATAAATCAAAGAATAATCATAACATATATGCACAGGGGACTTGAAACTCCTGTTTATACATCAAGGGTTACTCAAACATCCAGTCCTTTAGACCACCACGCTGGAAAACAAGTTACTAGTATTAGTCCTCTTGTGACTCAACTTTTATGGAGAACTACACAACCCTCTTTAAGCCCAATTAAAACATTTAGCACATAACCCATTAATTTAATCAAAGATTCATTCATTTATGCAATATCAAGTGGTAAAGTTATACCAAGTACAACTTGCAAGAAAATGTCATCTTGCAAAATCAAAATAATTTGCCAATTGGACTCTAACCCACTAGCTAACAAGACTCCAACTTTACACACAAGAACCAAACTATTTAGACAAGTGGGACTATAACCCCCTTAGCCATATGGAATTAAAAGGTACAAGTTGGAAACAAATCATTTAGCCAAGAGGGACTCTAACCCCTCAATTAATAGGACTCCAAAATTCTAAGTTAAAACTATTCCATAACCCTCAAGACCTTTCCAAAACTATTTTATCCATTTATGCAAGGCATTAGTTTAAAGTAGTAGGTAGAGCTAAATGATTATCCAAATTCCAAAACCAATCATGCAAGTGCCTTGAGGTTCTCATCAATTTTAATACCAAAATTTAATTATTTGGGGGAATCAACAATCCCCATTCTATAACCATGCCTATGAACCCTAAGAGATTACAAAACCATCAATTCTAAGCATAATTAATCCATAAAAACATGGGAAAAACATTTAAACAATTATTATCCAAAACTCTCCACCCATAATTCCAATACCTATATTAAAATCATATGAATACCAAATCAAATCGTGCGATAATTTTAAAATAAAGTTAAGGGAGAGATATACATGCCTTAATCACCATGAAATTTTGAGAGGAAACCACTTTGATCCCTAAAAGACCAAACTCCTGAAACTCTAGCTTTGTCTTTTAATGGGGTATTTGAGAGAAGAGAGAAGATAAATTATTTGAGTAATGAGAAGTTATAGGGTCTATTATGGCATTTTAGGTTATAAATCCCTATTGGGGAAAGAGGTAAATATCCAAAGTACCCTTTAAATAAAAGATGAAATATATCACCAGTCATTATGGGTCACCATATGACATCACCATGACTTGTGGTGTAACGAGAATCTCAAGGAACCCACACTGCTCTGACTATGAGTCTTACCCTATGACTCATATTCAAACCTTATGACTCATAAGATCTACTCATAGTCTAGATAATAGATTAGGGACCCCCTCACTAGTGACCCTACAACTTGCACCATATGACTCGTATAGAGTCTTGATGACTCATTGAGTCTAGTCGTATTTAGAACATACATCTTGGGAAATCTCGATGGTCACCTTATTATTGAGGTATTAAGATCGTAGTGATACCTTATGACTCGTTAGATAAGTTATAGTCTAGAAAGTACAGCCAAAACTCAAAATTTCCAGAGGCAAAAATCTAAAGTATTATAGGGGTGCATATAGACATCAATTTATATCATAAGATCTTATAATATATGTTTATGAAATAGTACTTGAATCACTGGAAAAGGCAGTAGCCTCAGCTACTTAAGGATTACGAGGTGAGTTAGCACTACCATCATAGTAAAGTTAATGCTATTGTTGATTCTCTTAGAAAGTTTTCCATGGGGAGTCTATTTCATGTCGATGAAGATAAAAGAGGGTTGGTGAAGGATATTCACAGTTTGGATAATTTAGGGGTATATCTCTTGGACTTTAATAATGGGAGGGTAATTATTCAAGAAGTGGTTAACTCATCGCTTAGTGTTGAGGTGAAGAAGAAGCTAGTCTTTAACCCTATACTTAAGTAGATTAAGGATGATGCAGGTCAATGAAAGGTTATGGATATCTAGATTAGAAGTTATCTTGAGGTATCAAGAAAGGTTATGTGTTCTTGATGTTGATGAACTGTAGGAAAGGATTTTCACTATGGCTCATGAGTACAGATATACAGTTCATCTAGGTTTGATAGAAATGTATCATGACATAAAGGAAATATACTAGAGAAATAATATGAAGAGAGATGTGGCTAACTTTTTGGCTAAGTATATGGCTTGTTAGTAAGTCAATGTTAAATATTTGAGGCCTGGTGGTATGTCTCAAAAGATATAGATACGTATGTAGAAGTGGAAAATGATTAATATGTATATTGTTACAAGTATTCTATAGTCTCACAATCAGTATGATTCTATTTAGGTCAATGTGGATAGAATGACTAAGTCTGCTCACTTTCTACTTGTGAGGACTAACTACTTAAGAGAGGATTATACCAAGTTTTTTATTTAGGAGATAGTCAAGTTGCATGGGGAACCTATGTCAATCAGTTTAGACATAGTTTTCTTCTTGTTTTGGCATTAGTTTTAGAAATATTTAGGTACTCAAGTGAAACTTAGCACCGTTTTCTACCCTCAAATATATGGACAAACAAAACAGACAATTCAGACTTTGGAGGATATGCTAAGGGCCTATGTGATTGATTTTGTGGGTACTTAGGTTGACCATTTTCCTCTTATTTATATTGCATATATTAATAATTACCATTATAGAATTCAAATGGCTCCTTTTGAGGCTATTTATGGTAGAAGGTGTGGGTCTCCTATTGGGTGGTTTTAGGTAGTTAAGACTAGGATATTTTTCCCTGACTTGGTTCACCAATCCTTAGAGAAAGTTGAAGATGATTAGATAAATAATTAAGACTATAAAAAGTTAACAAAGGTCTTATGCAAATGTGAGCTGAAGGGAGTTTGAATTTGAAGTGATTGGATATTCTTAAAGTTGTCTATTATGAAAGAAGTCATGTGGTTTTGGAAGAAGGGGAAGCTCAGTCCCTGTTATATTGGTCCATATCAGGTGGTAAGAATAATTAGAAGTGTCTCTTATAGGTTGGAATTGCAAGCAAGTTTGGCTACTATTCACCCTACTTTTCATGCGTCTATGCTTAAAATTGTCTGGATAATCCTTCCTTGATAGTGCTAGTTGGGGATATTGGTATTACAGATTCTTTCTTTGATGAGGAGGTACCAGTTGAGATATTGGATTGGAATGTTTGTATATTGAGGACTAAGGATGTAGATTTTGGGAAATTCCTTTGGAGAATTCAAAAGGTGGAAGAAGCTACATGGGAAGATGAGGAAGATATTAAGGCTAAGTACCCATTCTTGCTCTCTATGTTAGATGAAAGTGCTTGACGTATGAATTTTGTTCACCTTTGAATTTGTCATTTGGTTTTGATGTATTCTTACTATTATCATGCTAAAAATGGCCTAACTCCTCATTCAAGGATGAATGATCTTAATGGGAGGGGGGGGGGGAAATGTAAGTCCCTGTAAAACTTTGACAAATTTCATTTCGACCCTTCCACATGCGTAACATCAATTTTTGACTTGAATTATGTTGAAGTATATTGAAGGGGTGTTTTCAAAAAGTTTTTAAATTTTTAGAAGGGGTTTGGGGTCATTTTTGAACTCTGAGGCAGTGAGCCACCATAATATTAGCATGCCACGGAGGTTAGACTCCACGAAAAGGGTGTGGCATGGAGGCTATCCTCTGCAATAGCGGAATGCCATACAGTTGTTTTAATTTTGCCCAATTTTTGTTTTTTCACTTAGGGCGAGGAGTTTTTGGTATTTTTACCCCTTATATGACTTATAAACATCAAATTGTCTTCAATTCCATGTGTATTTAAGGCATGTATCTCATTCCCGAACATTAATTTTACATTGTGAAATTTATTTATTCATTATCCATGTGGTTTAAATGGATAGGTTTTAAATTGGGATGAGGGGTTTTGATTGGTATCACTTGGATTACTTTTTCCATGTTTTAAATTGATGATTTATTCTTTAATTTATGGTTTTGGATTGAATGGGTGCATTCTTATGGTAATTGGAATGGGGAACATAGGTTCCCCAAATTGTTATCTTTTTTTCTTGGTAATGGCATTAAACCCAACCCACTTTGTAAATTTTTGTTATTTGAACATGGATAACTGCATAATTCGACTTATTGATGAACACGTTGTATTGCGTTAATGGATAATTGGTTAAAACGGATTTGAACGGTACTTGATCGCCATGGTTTTGATTTTAAATGGATCTTAGGAGTCTAATGGTTACATATATTGGTTTGGCATGATTATATTAGCTTGCAAGCATAATTTGTATGACGATACCAAGTGGTAAATGCCATATTAAATGACTCTTGGGTTAATGGTTGGATTTATTTGCAAATTGGTTTAGTTTGGGCTTAAAGGAAATATTGGAGCTCAAGATGAAGGTGTAGTCCCTAGGGGACTAACACTGGATACAATGTTTGCCGGCATGGGGTCTCTATGACCCTGTGCTTGGTTCACACGTTATATTTTTGGGATATCTAGAGCCTTGGTATCTTAAGCCTTTCCTTATGACTTCTTGGTTCGTGCAGCTAACACATACTGAGGCTCTTTCAGCAGGGAGAGCTGAACCCATATAGTCTATGAATACCTTTAGGACAGAGCAAACTACATAGTTCAGGTTAATGGTTTAAACTCTTATGTCATGGCTCTTGTCCCTATCCCGACATCCTATATATGTGTATATAGATATATAATTTTTGTGAATATTGTTTTGAATAGTTTTTCGAATCAACATTATTTATCACCTTCCCTGAGTTACATGCCAGCACTTATCCCACTGACCATCCCAGGACGATTCATTATTTTATGATGTAGGGCCGAGGGCTTTTCTGTTACTCTTGTGCAGTATTAGGTAGTTCGGTACATCTGTTAAGTAGGTCTGAAGTGGTGATCTTCCATCTTTCAGAAGGCCCAAATATTTCATCGATTTCCCTTATGTCTTTGTATTTTCATGGATTTTATTTTGGTCATAGTCGGGGGCATGTCCCAACTTAGTTGGTACTTTGGTTTTAGAGGGTTCTATGAACAAGTGTGGGTTGGTTGTTTGTTTCACTCTTAGTTTTCATTTGGTTTATCTATTCATCTTAACATCATGTTTGGTTGGCTTCCGTTCTATTCGTTTAGTTGAATTCTAGATGTTAGGCTAAGGGGGTTGTTTTTAGCTCGCGGTGGGCTTGAGATACCCATCATGAATAGGCCCTAGTTTTGGTCATGATATAAATACACCTAAGACCACCAACCCAAAAATAAAGCCTTGTCAGTGCTCTAACAACTCCTTACACTAATCACAATCAAGGAAAACCTTAAATAGGACACTCAAACTAGAACTACAACGACTACATAAATAACAAGTTCTACATTAGCCATGTCGTATTGTAATTGAAAAATACATGAATACTACCTTAAGACTTCTAATCCTCAAGAATTTACTCTAATAACTTGGAAAACTCATGCACATTTCCCAATAAAGTGATCATATAAGTGTCATAAAACAAAACCAACATTCATGATGGCATTTATCACGACAACCCAGTCACAAAGTCCATAGTGATTCGTTCCTATTTTCACTCGGGAATATGTAACCTCTAAACAAAACCACCAAGTATTAAATTCTCGGCCTTCACCTGCTAGAACCATAGGGAATGAGCTACAAAATCCCCTAAAATAATCTTTATGACACCCCACCAGTATTGCTTCCTTAAATCACGATATATCTTAGTCATTCTCGAAGGGATGAAATACCTTGAAAACTGAGCCTCTTCAAAATTAAATATAATCCAATCACCTACTCTCGACACGTAAACTCAGCCATCAATCCTCAGGATACCATCTTGATGAAGTGAGACTTCCTTAGACTTACCACTCAATACATTATCTCGAATCACACTCAATCTAACATCATAAAAGTAATGAGCCCAAATCTGTTCAATCAAGAAAGACCTAGACTCCACAAATGCCAAAACACACCTAGGTGTCAAAACATCAAGCCTAACCATATGGTTAGCAAAAGTTTAAACCTCTAAGGACAAAGGCCTCTCCTGGGTTAAAAGATGCGCCAAGCTACCCATGCTAGTCGGCTTTCATCTCAAGGCATCTGCAACAACATTAGCCTTTCCTAAATGATAGATAATAGTCATGTAGTAATCCTTAAGCAACTCAAGGCAATGATTATACTTGATAATAAGATCTCACTTGATAAATAAGTACTGAAGGCTACGATGATCCTCGATGATCTCACAATAGACTTTATACAAGTAGTGCCACCACAACTTCAAAGCGAAAACAACCGCACACAACTCCAAATCATGTGTAGGGTAATTCTTCTCATAGGACTTCAATTAACGAGAAACATAAGCAATCACCTTACCCACTTTCATCAACACAACACCTAACCCAACACTAGAAATATCTTTTATGGTAAAACTCATGCCTCCTTGGACAAAATCAAGATCGAGGCTGAAGTCAACAAATCCTTGAGCTTTTGAAATATCTCCTCACAAGTATCATAACACTAAAGGGAAATATTCTTTTATGTCAACTTGGTCAATGGAGTTACAATAGTTGAAAAAACCTCAACAAAGTATCGACAGTAGCCTACTAAACCAACAAAACTCTGTATCTTGGTAGGAGAAGTAGGCCTATCCTAATCATGAACCATGAAAATCTTGGCTAGATCAACCATAATACCATCCTTGGTCACCACGTAACCCAAGACATAAATGGAATCCAACCAAAACTCACACTTGGAGAACATAGCATACAACTTCTCAACCTTCATTCTCTGAAGCACCATCTGCTAATGATATTTACTATCGGTCTTACTCTTGGAATAAACCAAGATACCATCTATAAATACAATGAAAAAAGAGTTAAGATACAGTCAAAAAATAAGGTTCATAAACTCCATGAGCACGTCTGGGGCATTGGTCATCCAAAAGGACATGACCAAGAACTCATAATGATTGTACCAAGTTTGAAAGGCTATCTTTGGGATATCCGAAGCTCTAATCCTCAATTAGTGATACCCAAACCTCAGATCAATCTTTGAAAATAGCTAAACATCCTAAATCTGATTGGATAAATCATCAATACAAGGAATAGGATAGTTATTTTTAACCCTCACCTCATTCAACTGTCGATAATTAATACATATATGTATAGGCCCATCCTTTTTCTTTACAAACAAGATCGGCATACCCCAGGGAGATACACTAGGTTGGATAAATCCCTTATCCAACAGCTCCTACTTATGATCTTTCAATTCCTTCAACTTTGCTGGGGACATCCTATAAGGAGGATTCAAAATGGGCTTGCAGCCTTACTGAATATCAATAGTAAAGTCAATATTACGACTCAGAGGAATACAAGGAAAGCCTGTGGTACTAGCCCGACCCAGCCTATAATTTTATGGAGTTGGGCTTCAATTTTTGCAGCCCATTTAAGAACAAGGCTTTTAAGCCTGGCCCGGATAAGCCCTTGGCCCGTGGGGATTGAGTAATGTGGGTTGGGATAACCCGTGGGCCCGCCCATAAGACAAATACATGCAATTATTCAGATATTTATTAGTATTTTTATTTGGTTCAAAGGATATCATGTGAAAATTATTTAATTTCGCTATAAGGAGTATTTTTTGGGGTGTTGGAGACTCGATTAACAAGTATTAAGACAATGTAATAAAGTCTAGTAATATTTATATTTATTAATATTTAAAAAATAAATTACAAAATATTATTTTTTAAAAAGTGGGTTGACCCGTAAGGTTCGCAGCCTACAGAGTAATAGTGTGAGCTTGGTGCTTTTTGACTCATCATTTTAATGGGCCGGTCCAGCCTAGACCGTTAAACTCAAAGCCCGTGTGGGCTAGCCCGGATGGACTGGGCCGACCCATATTGATATCTCTACTCACAGATAATACAAACATAATCTAAAAAGAGAGGGGAAGTAACCTAGTATCACGAATACGGGAAAAATAAGACAAATATGCCCTCTCTACTGAATGATAACCCTAAAGGAAAGATATAACTCTCTTGGGACCCAAATGAGGCACACCCTTCCAGGCTATCCTTGGAACACCCGACAAAGCTTATGTGATGGACTTAGCATAACAATATACGACAACATGATAAGGAGCTAACCAATCCATACTGAAGATGACATAAAAATCTACCATATAAAAGATAATCAAATTTACCCAAGTCTCATTCCTAACAAATGTCACAACACAAGATTGATACAACCAACCACTAATAAAGAATCTTCTACAGAGTATATACATGGATAGGCATATGAAGATGCTCATAAGAAAAATGAAAACCAAAGCAAAATATGCTGACACATAGGAAAGAGTCAATCTCATATCAAATAACACAAATGTGGATCTAAAATACATAGGGATAATACCTATGATAACAACTTCATAAGCCGCATAGTTTGGTTTGGTAGGTATAGCATTTCATTAGCCACGACCACCACCTGACTGAGTAGCCTCACGCACACTACCACATGTACCACTAATCCTACCTTATACACCTCTAGTAGAACCTCTCTCTCTAAAAGATGATATATGAGTATCCCTGAAAAGATGATGGGGCAGTCCTTGGACAAATGGCCAATCTCATCACACAAAAAGATACCCCCATGGTATGAATTAATGGGAGGAGGTACGCATGAGCTAGAACAACCGCCTATAGTTGCTAAAATAGAAGACCCTCTACCTGAACCCTACAAGGATGTCAGTACTGGCCTACTATGATAACCACAGAATCCTCTAGAATCTCTACCTTAAGTAGCGTGGCCTTTGAACTCTCCTAGACAGTGTACCCTCTTAGAGCCTCCCTTAGATGCTCAAAGAATGGACTCAATCATATTATCATAATCCACTATACTCTTAAATGGTGCCCTTGACAACACCATATGAAACTAAAGAGAAACATCTAACCCCTTCATGAACTTTTAAATCTTCTTAGACTCAATGAAAATACTGGCATAAGAATATCTAGACAAGGCATAAAAATATGACTCATACACCATAACAATCTTGGAGCCCTATTCCAAATGATCAAACTTTTTTCTCATCTGATCTCTTATAGTGTAAGGCACCAACCTATCAAAAAAGTCCTCAGCAAACCGATCCTAATTTATCTCTAGCGAACCAAGAGGTGGGAAACCAACAAGTGACCTCCACCAATCCTTGGCTACATTTCTCAACAAGTAACTAATATACGAAATCCCATGCAACTTAAGCTAGCCGAGGTTTTTCAACTTCTTATGACAGTCAGTCATGCACTCATAGGTATCTTCGCCAACAGTACCACTGAATATAGAGTACCCAAACAAATGAACCTCTTAATCCTCATTTGATCCTTGAAAGACATGAATGTTCTTAAAATAATAGAAGGCATAGTGAATCTAGCTAGCTAAGATCACATTTGAAGAGGTAACATGGAATAAGGCTAAACTTTTTCTCTTAGAATACCATACTCAAACACCGGCATAGAAGGAGGAATAACTCTTGGTCTTAGAATACCATATTCAGACGCTGACATAGAAGGACGAACAACACTCAAAGTTTGTATAGTACCACAAGTAGATATCGGTACCACTAGAAAATCTACACTCAAAACAAAAAGGGACACCATAGGTAGACTCTCGCATGGATTGAGGTATAATACTCCGTTATGGAGGAATACTAGGTGCGCCCAAAGGAGAACCCTCCAAATACATTAATAAAAGAATCAATAACCCTTCCAAGACTGGGTAGAAGAACTATATGGACCTTAGTAGGACCCATATCTATAGTACTCCTAACTTGTGGCTCAAAGGAGAGCCCCCTAAAACTATCTCTGGATAGAGAAGATCCTTGTGCTCGTCCACTACCTCAATACCATCCACAACTTATAACTTGCTCATTAGACTAAGCTTTCACCTCATATGATAGTCCATATCTCGAGCCTCACGGGATATAGACCTCACCATCTGTACAAAAAAAGGTGAAATATGAATTGATACACAAGGTATAAAATACCTACATTATATAGGATGAAATAAAAGATATTTCTAAAGAGTTATTATAGCCTATCGAATATAGATACGAATGTCTATGTACTAATCCATGAGACTAAAATAGACACCAGTTCTTGCACTAATAAAACTAATCAAAACCGAGCTCTGATATTAATTTATCACGACCCAAAACCAAGGGTTATGATGGCATTTGTCCCAGTAAGACTTGATAAGTAAGACCATCATCTAAACTGATATTAAAAGGTAAAATAAGACTAAAAAACCAAATTAAGGCTTCTAGAACAAATCCAAAATACACAAATATTAAAATAGAAAAAACATAATAAAAGATACCAAAATTAATCCCAAAACCTAGTGTCATAGTGTAAGAAGTACTAAATATATCTCAAATGTCAAAGATACAATAATAATTCATAAAGGTTTAAAATCTATCTCAGAATATTAATTAATACATAAAGTAGAAAGGAAGGGGTAGTAGGCTAACTCTTGAAGTGTAGGATATCCCCAACCTCAAATATACTCAAAAAGCCACCTTAATCAGATATTTGCGCGGTGAACTAAAGTTGACGAAAATATACTCTCCAAGAAGATACAATGCAACACCCCAAAATCAGGTCTCGAGATGTCACATGGTGTTTAGGGTCACAAGTGACCCCAAGCTAACCTTTCTACTGGCATATCTCATAAGCAACTGAATAAGGAGTACAAATATATATATATATATATATATATATACAAATATGCAGAAAATAATTATTTTTGAGTTTGATTAATACAATAGTGAATTTACAAAATTACAACTCTGCTTTTACAACCAAAACTGAAATAGAATACATCAATTTCTACTGACTGTCAATGAAGCTTCTAATAGTATTGACTGTAGGTAGCCGGGTCATGAATCCCGACTATCCCAACTCAATACGACTGAATAAGAAAATACAACACTATTAGTTCTGCATAACTGAACCAAGCCCTTGATCAAAAGAACTCATCACCTGCTGACTGGATGCCACGAAATAACTGGATCTGAAGATGTAGACTATACCTTATACCTACATACCTTAAACTTGAATCTTTGAATGACTTTTTGAATGATGTAATACTATTCACAAACTTTTGGATGTCACTCGTAGCCTTCATAATGGGGATTCTGAATATGTAAAAATTAATTCTCATAGTTGAATCTCTAGCTATTGGGGTTTTTATGTTGAAACCCTAAAGGTTGTTCTTGGTGATTTTGAGAGAAAGTAAACTTATTTTGATGTTGTGGTAGTTTAATCCCATGTTATAGACATATATAGGGGTGTTTTTGGCACTTGGAAGTGAGGTATGCGGTGCACAACACATGGCAGACCTTAAGGTGCGCATCTCACACCTTATGGAAGACATTTAAGTGTTCCTCGCACTCCTAATCGCACATATTTGATTGGGTGGTGCATTACCCATCGCACACCCTTACTGCCTCTCCTAAAAATGGGCATAACTCTTCGCTCGGGTATTGAATTTATGAAAAATTTGTATCATTGGAAAGATAACTCAATTATCTACAATTTGATAGGTCTTGGGAAAAAAAATTACATGTATATTAAGATATATACATATTTGAAGTTAACCCTTGCAGAATCGAATATCAAATGTTAGACAAATCAAATGATCTTAGCTCAACTTGGCTCTAAATGATTTATATGAACATTGTTGACCTCAAGAGCACTTCACATACTATGATAAAGATCATGAAATCTATATTCACGTGGGAATCACTTGGATTAGAGCTTAGACACGTAGGAACGATGGTTAGAATTCTTGCACGAAAATATAGGGTATTACATTAGCTCCCCCTTGGGAACATTCGGGCTCGAATGTGGATAATCAACCTGAAACATAGAGGAACATTAGTCTTCAAACTATCATGTGTAATTGATAGAACTAAATCACTGGATCTCAAGAATAATGAGCTACTAAACTAGTCTGCAAGTGCATGAATCCTCAAGAAAAATAACTATATGGCTAAGATAGAAACGAGAGTGTCAACTTATGAGTAACCATTACTTTGCACTAGATCTGATCTGATGAGAAAGGTGAGAGGTTTATGACATAAAAACTCAGGGTATTACAACATCCCCCTCTTGGGATCGTTCATCCCCAAATGATAATAATTTGATGAAAATACTAGGAAGAGTCTGTGATACTACATATGATACTTATGAACTGAATCATGACTTAATATCTGAAACTAAAACTGATGCATGAGCTGAGCTGAATTTATAATTTACTTGGACTCGAACACATTACCTCTTGGAATGTACATACGTATAAGACTGTGGATAGTAAGACTATCTAGAAAATTAAGAATCTATAGGAGCTTATCTCCTTGCTTGCTAAACTAGACTGCAGGCTATATGGACTGGATCATACTGACTACCCATACTCAAATGGAGTATTTCTTTAGCACTTTTCTACGAAATTCTATTAACATTACAGAGCAACAGATTTAGGCATAATCTGAACAAAATATCAGACTAAGGAATCACAACATTGATATAACTCTATAGCATGGAATATAATTATATAACTAATAAACTAGGATATGATTTCTAGGCCGTAGGTAACGCAAGTTCTTACTTTCAAGCTTAGCATCACTTCTCAAATGATTTATCAACTATACTATTTCCCTTAAATACCATACTCATTTGATTCAACTTATAATTCTCCTATTGGCACTGCAAAATCTTTCAACTAAGGTCTAAACTAAACTAAGTTCTCTCACCATGATCAAGACTAACACTAAATCACAAGATACAACATGCCAAACCACAATACTAGTACAAACCACAAGGTTCAATATTCAATATCTACTTAGAGCTTACACCCTAAGCATAACATGCCTTACCACTTCAATGACTAATTTAAAACTCTTGATATGGATTCACTAGTGCATATTGCATACATCATCTTACACCCAACATAACATTCAAACCTATCATTAAAACTACATATAACTTTAAGGAAAATACCCCTAAAGGCATACTCCACATATTCTAGCGATTAAGTCATAATCATCATTCTAATATCTATAAATAAATGCTAAACTCACAAGAATAAACTAATTTCGAACTTACCAACTTCATTCTTGAACACCCATCCATATGCTATCCTTAATTCCTAGCTTCAATAATCATCATCAAAGACTTACACTCTCATTTGCAACCATATCTACATCTCTAATCACATAATCATAGACTACCAAGATCACACTTCTATACTTATATTTTTTCCAAACCATGGGAATAAAATCATACTAAAAAGACTTAACATCTTCAATCATAACTCCTTCACTTAGCTATCAAGAACAACACGAATTATCTAACCATCCTTTCTCCACCTAGCAACTCAACGTTACTACTAACCACAGAATATGCAATAATTCTCAAAAAATAATGCAGCCCCATAGCACCTTGGGCATACCTCTACACCATACTTAATTACGAACACATGATCTTACACTCTTGCATACACTGTTCAGGCCTACTAGATCACCTCCATATAACTAAAATCAACCACCGAACCATCAACTGTTAAAACTTAATGTCTAGAGCTAAACATGATTTACAACATAATCTCACCCACAATTTTCACTTTAAAACTATAGAACATAGCATTAAGAAAAACTAGTACACAATGACAATTGATCATAATCATATGGCCTATCTTATTCATAATCTGTTAACACATCCTCCTTCTTCACATCATTACTATTTACCCATCTTCATACCTAAATTACTTTCATAGCTCTATAAATTTCAACTAAACTTGCTCTTGCAATCTCAGGAAAGCCTAAATTAACAATACTCAACCACTAAGTACTTCCATCAAAACCTATACTTTCCTAGCACAACAAATACCATCAATAACTCTTTTCATACTTTAAGAAAACAACAATCCACCTTAACTAATAATCGCCTTCTCTAACTTCACTAAACTAACAAACAAGGGTATATCACTTCATTACTAATTCAGCTATACATATTCAATAAATCGCCCTTACCACCATTCTTGCCACTATACTTCTAAACCCACAAGTTCAACTAACACAAGACTTTCAACTAAACGTTACTACTTCTGTCACTACACAAAAACCCACACTTTCAATAAATACCAGAACAACAAGATAAACAACAAGTTTCTAGTTAATCAAAATAGGCCTCACATGGCTTCACTAGACTTTGGTTTTGTATATGGAACAAGAAAATTAGATGAATAACAAAATAGCTATGATAGAGAATTAAAATAGGCCTCACACGGCTTGACTAGACTTGGATTTTTCACAAACATAATGATAACATGATTGCATAATACAAGAGATAAAAACTTGACACACAACATTCAACGATCTAAGAATACACCTTACTATATATTAATTAAATAACTCATAAGAGCAAGGGTATCACTTCAAATCAGATGGACTTATAACATACTAGAAGGCTCCTCTAGAGCCGTTTTATGAAACTTTTGAAACTTCTGCTAGCAATTATAAAAGCATTATCTCGGGAGAAACTGGAACTTGCCAAACATGTTAATCCAAGAACATAGATAGAGAAGTATAGATTATCATTATGGATTATGCGGAGAAATTTGAAAGCATATCTGACTCAGGCTTTGTGCATGATTTCTACAGGCCTAATAAAGCACTTCAATTTTTGGAACTCAAAAGCACTGACAGGATACTTTCTAGCTCTTTTACAGTCCTATAACTATCTATGGAGAATGAAGCTTAACTGTTTTTGATACCTTAGAAATAAGGTACACTTGGATAGAATAGAGTAAGATAAGAATTTATATAAGTTTCTTAGAGAACCTTTTCATGACACGATCCTAGACTTGAAAGAAGGGGAACATTTCCTAAATTCCCTGTACCCTCTCGAAGAAAAGTACAGACGTCTACGTACCATTCCACAAGACTCTACTAGACATGGCTTCATAGACACCCTAGGACACAAACTCTGTGCTCTGATACCAAGTTTGTAACACCCTAAAATCGGGTCCCAAGACGTCATACGGTGCTTAGGGTCATAAGTGACCCCAAGCTAACCTTTCTATTAGCATATCTCATAAGCAACTGAATAAGAAGTACAAATATATATAAGCAAATCTGTGGAAAATAACTCTTTTTGAATTTGATTAATACAATACTAAATTTATAAAATTACAACTCTGCTTTTACAACCAAAACTAAAACAGAATACATCAACTTTTACTGACTGTCCATGAAGCCTCTACTAGTACTGACTGTAGGTAGCCGGTTCAAGACTCCCGACTATCCCAACTCAATACGACTGAATAAAGAAAATACAACATTATTTGTTTGGCATAACTAACCCAAGCCCTTAATCAAAAGGACTCATCACCTACTGACTGGGCATCACGAACTGACTGGATCTAAAAATTTACATTATACGTTGTACCTATATTCCGAGAAAATGTATCCCACATACTAATATATGGGTAAGTACAATGGAAACGTATCGAGCATATGGGGGTGCAATGCATATATAAAATAATATCTTAATATTATCACAGTTTATAAAAATTATGCATGCTGATATAAATGACTCACTTAGCTCGTATAAAAATCATCATAATCATAAGAGAGTAAAATATATTGGGTGAAACATGTGAGTCGTCATAATAAATCTCAATTCACTTCCATCTCGATTCGAAATTATCAGAGCAATCAAATCTCATAACAATTCTCTTTGGGATATATGTTCATTAAATCTATCGAAAATAATGACTTTCTCAAAATCAGTCTTTCAAACAAATATGTTTTCATCTCAGATAGAAGAATAAGACTTTTCATATTAGATAGGAGAATACACACACACACATACACATTGGGAGTCGCTTACAACCGACATAAACCATGTGAGCTACATAGATTCCAATGTTCTACCCACATTGGGGAGAGTCGCCCCATTCCTTGCCATCGGAGTAGGACCTTAAGTTATCAATCCAAACACTAGTGATCACTATATAAATCAACATCAGGCTCAATCCTACGGGGACACTTAGTTTTAGGGAAGTACCAAAATAGCTATACCTCCCGTTTAGTGCTAAAGACTACTCCCGAACTTAGCTCAGATGTTTTCAAAAAAAATCCACTAATAAATAGTTCAAAAATTTACAACGGGAGCCATATTGCTACCCTTTTCATAATAATCAATAAAAATGGATTTCTTTTCTCATCTCGAGTTCAAAAATACCGCTTTTTATGACCGAAAGGTCAAACCTTCTTCATCATCTCAAATCATTCAAACTCAAGGTGTTTATAACACATGATTTCTCAAAAACAACAATCTCAAATAGAGTTCAAAACTCATATCTCAATATCACATTAAAACTTATCAAGATTCAAGCTTTACATCATAAACATATATAAATCCTTTCAAATTTTGGCAAATTCAGTTATAAGGCACAAAATATCATCATTCTCATATAATTCCACTTCTAAAATATCAAATATATCATAATCTCATGATAATCAAATTTGTAACTTCGTAAAATAAAGTATTTTTGGGCACGAGAACAAAAGAGTGTTCTTTTTGA
Source organism: Capsicum baccatum var. pendulum (assembly GCA_030864225.1). NCBI lineage: Eukaryota > Viridiplantae > Streptophyta > Magnoliopsida > Solanales > Solanaceae > Capsicum > Capsicum baccatum. The sequence goes on from CM061552.1 coordinate 143,149,035, forward strand.
AAAAACCCCACATACCTTAAAATTGAAGCTTTGAATGACTTTTTGAATGATGTAATACTATTCAAAAACTTTTGGATGTCACTCGTAGCCTTTGTAACGGGGATTCTGAATATGTAAAAATTATAGAATTCTCATGGTTGAATCTCTAGCTATTGGGGTTTTTATGTTGAAACCCTAAAGGTTGTTCTTCGTGATTTTGAGAGAAAGTAAACCTATTTTGATGTTATGGGAGTTTAATCCCGTGTTATAAACATATATAGGGGTGTTTTTAACACTTGGAAGTGAGGTATGCGGTGCACAACCCATGGAAGACCTTAAGGTATGTGTCTCACACCTTATAGAGGGCATTTGAGTGTGCCTCACACTCCTAATCACACATATTTGATTGGGCGGTGCATTACCCATCGCACACTCTTACTGCCTCTCACAAAAATGGGCATAAGTCTTTGTTCGAGCATCAAATATTTGAGAAATTGGTATTGTTGGAAATCTAATTCAATTATATACAATTTGATAGGTATTGGGATCAAAAATTTCATGTATATTAAGATATATACATGTTTGAAGTTGACCCTTATAGAATCAAATATCAAATGTTAGACAAATCAAATGATCTTAGCTCAACTTGGCTCTAAATGATTTATATGAACATTATTGACCTCAAGAGCAATTCACATACTAGTATAAAGATTATCAAATCTATATTCATAACGATGATTAGAATTCTAGCATAAAAATACAGGGTATTACATATAATAAGATCATTATCAAATGTAACCCAACAAGGTTGGGGTCGATCCAATTGGAAATAGGTCACATTTGTCTCTCAAACTTTCTGAAGTAAACAAAAATATAGAAAAGTAAATAGGGAGATTTGTAGTAATCGGTAAAAGTAACAAGATTTGAATTATGGGAAGATGTTATTATTATGAGAAATAATATGGAAATTCATGATTCTTGAACATGGGAATATGTTATTATTATGGGAAAACATTTATTAATGGGTAATTAAAAAATAATTTGAAAAAATTAAGGAAAAATCATGTAGCTTAATTATATGCGTTAAATCTTAACTAATGTCATGTAAAATATGCTTGAATTTTAGAATAACATGAATGATATGATATAGGCCTAATAAATCATGAATAATCACTAAAACATACTTATGAGTGAATATTATATCATAGGGGATTGAATTTAAGCTTAGAATAACAATTGAGTAAAAGCCCTAGTATATGGAAATTATAAAATTCTTGAACAAAAATTATAATTTGGGAAAGAGGGTGAAAGAATATCTTTAATGAATATCCACATACATGATTAATTTCAATTCTTGTATTGATGTTTTGGGTATTTGGACTTGGCCATGAAAAAACCAATTTCTTGCTTTGGAAGAGTGAAAATTCTAGGTTTTGGAGAATTTTGTGAGTTGTGTTGAGAATGATGAATTTAGAGTTGTTTTGGCTTTATATTCAACCTTAAAATAGCTTAAATAATGTAGTTTTAGGGTTTAAAGAGTGGGAAAAGACCAAAAAAACCCCATAGAAACCATCTAGATGTCGCCTGGAAGGAGTCCCAATGACTTAGGTCACAACTCGTAAGATCTGGCCATAAGTCATGACTTGAGTTGTGGTCAGGAACCCAGTTTAAGCCTTTACTGACTAGATGATGACTCCTTCCTAATGACCAATGATGTATGCTCACGATTTGTGATCAAAGTCATAGTCACTTGGCACTTTTAGAATGCTTCAATAATTTGGCCATAAAATTTCATCCCAATGTCGAATTAATGTGAAATAAGTATCGTTGGAAAGACAATTCAATTATATATTATTTGGTTGGTCATAACTTCAAAAAATATTAGAAACCCAATAGTTATTCTCATTTAAAGCTGACTATAGTTATATTTTTCACAAGAATTTAATCATTAAGGAATGTTTTTGACATGTCCATAAGCTAGGAGAGTTTGAAGACCTATTATATGTACAAATCACTTATAAAACTATTAAAACTTTATTTTTGATTTTTCATGAACATGAAATATGATTATAGTATTATCTTGGATTTTTGGGGTGTTACAATATCTCCCACTTGGGAGCATTCATCCTCGAATGAAAACTAGCTTGGCTAAAAGGATAGGGAAAGAGCTGCAATCCCTGAATTAGAATTATAAGAGCTGAATATGGACATGATGAATTTCAAACTAAAACTTGGATAGTTTGAGAATTTGGGAACTTACTAGCACTGTCCACAATAATTTTGAAGTTAGATAACTAACATGATAGCGATTTTTAAATCTAAAGATTTTTCATGGTTAGGACTGATTTATCCATGGAGTAAGGACTCAACTAAGTTTAAGCATATAATGGATGAAAACAAAGAATCTAATGGAATAGGTATATACATGAAACTTCAGATTGTAAGACTAGATGGAAAAAAATGGAAAACTATAGGAGCTTATTTGTCTGATTGTTAAACTGAATTGTTGGCTATACAGACTGACTCACACTGAAAGTTTATAACTTAAATGAAGTAACCCTGGCACAAGTGGATATTTAGAACTGCAAAGTGATACCTAGTGATATGAAATTTGTAAGAGTTATTGGAAAAATAATATTTGTTAACTTCAACACTCCTTGTTAGAAGTTCTCATAACATTAGGGAGTAAAGAACCTTAGGCATGATCTGAGTGAGATATCTGATTAAGGAATCACAACATGGCTACAACTCTGGGCATACAAGACATAATCTTGGATACAATTACTATGTCTTAAGTAATGCAACTGCTACCTTTCAAGCTTAGCAACACTTCTCAAATACTCTCTTAACTACTCTTTTCCTCTCAAATACTAAAATTCATTTGACACCACTTATTATGTTCATGTGGGTGTTGATCACTCCTTCTACCAAAGTCTGAGTTGAACAAAATTCTCTCACCATGTTCAACCCTAACTTAAAGTCATAAGGTACTGCACATAACATAATAATAGTAGTCTAAACTATGAATTTAACATCCTGTGTGTTTTTAGAGATCTCGTCTCAAGAATAATATTCCTTACCGCTTCAACAACTAACTTAAACCTCTTAATAGAAATTCACTAGTGCACAATGAATTTATCAACTTATATACCAACATGACATTCAAGACTATCATTGTGACCATATATGAACTTCAATACAACCAACCCACCTAAGAATTTTCCCATATTCTCTAATACCTCTATCAATAACAACTTTTATGCACTCGCCCCAAGAAGACACACCTAGAATTGTTAACTAACTATGACATATGCCAAGATTTTCTTCAATCTTTATTCACACTTATACCCTTAAATAAAATGATCATACAACAATCTTTCTCTAATAAGGAATATTTGCTCTCTCCTTTCTAAATAGTTATTCATCTATCTTTATCACCACTATCTTTATATAAGGATAGTCACTTAAGGGATAGAACCTGAGGACCTATAGCAAAGAAGAATACTATACATTACTTTGAAAATTAATTGAGGCTTAAGGGATAATGTATCAAAGGCATGAATTCATTAATGAGATCTAAATTTAGGACATATGTTCCATAATGCAAATTTCACTGGTCATTAAGGGTGTACCATGAGTTCTGGGAACTGAGTATATTGTAAAACATGAGTACATGTGTCATGAGGTGCATGACTGGAGACTAGAATCCATAACTTAATGGAATATGAAATTTACTTCTAGTGAACTGCTACTCCTCGTACTAGGAACTAGGAGTGGACATGATTCTCTATAAAGTGCAAAAATATGGGTTATGATTATTTAGATGACTTGTAATGCATGATTAGATGTCGTAATGACTGAAGTACAAAAATTTTCCCTGAGATAAGAATGGATTGGGTATCTTCCTCCACTAGTGTTGTTCTAGAACTCACTAGCATCACCATTAGAATCGGAAAACCTGACTTGCTTCTTTATTCTATCATCTCCCCATTAGATTTAATCCATCATTCTAGTATTATGGGCTTCTACAATAAACTCTACATTGAATTGCAATCATTTTACTCTAGAGTCCAACATATAACATTAGATACAAATACTAATCCCCCTAAAAGACTATATCTTAAAGTGTAAAACCCACTGTTGGTACTTCCTTCTGAGATATAATTCTTAACCTTCTATAGCCCCAATGGTCATCATATAATAACTTAAACACTTACTAACTTATAATCTTCAAGAGTATCACCATACCCTGAGTTCACACTTTTTCCTTCTAAATTTCAAACTATTCTTTCTATTAGCTTGGTTATCAATAATTTAATATTAGATTTTAAAACTCAATACGGATAGGCACACAAATTCTCATACACTAATACCTACTTACAAATATTGGATAGGAATCATGTAAAGATATTCCGTATAATACTTTATGAACATACTCAACCTTAGCAAGCTTCTCATCCTTCTGGTTGCTGCCTAATCTCTGTCCTAAATAAAGCATTGGCATACTCTAAGTCCCTTTTAATTGGTAAATATCTCTCATAGTGCTATTACACAATTTAATCAATAACTTTCTAGCCCCATATATACATAATATACTAAATTCAAATAAACATTATCCTCACTTTACAACTGCTATGCTTCTAGCCTGATGCTCTTAACTCTAGGTCATGCTATCATAAAATTTTGAGAAGGGATCTAAGATTACATTTGAATTTATTTCAGTGCATGATTTTCATAAATAATAACAAACTCTTTTAAAGTTTGGAACTTAAAGGAACTAATGGAATTCTTATAAGCCTGCATGCAGTCTCATAAATATCTATGGGGATTGTATGAGAAATCTCTATAGATAGGAATTTAAGTTTGACCATTTTTGTTTCCTAAAAAATAAGCCAGAGATAACGTGAATGGAACAATGTAAGAATCTATATAGGTTTCTTAAAAGAATATCTCTGCCACGTGATCTGAGATATGAAAGAAGCAAAACATTTCTTAAAGGCCTTGTAGCCTCTTAAATAAAAGTACAGACGTCTCTGTACTGCTCTACATGACTCTACTGACACGGCTTCAAAGACGCCTTAGGACACTTAAACCTTCTACTTTGATACCAAGTTTGTCATGACCCGAGACTACCCCTAGTTGTAACACAATGCTTAGAACCACAAATGTTCCTAAGTTAACTCATAGTACTGGCACAATGCATAAGCAATTGATATAAAATATATATATATATATATATATATATAATATAAACTAACTTAACAGAAGCATAATCATGACATAATATATACAAATCATTACTATTCAAAGTTTACAACACTATAATATGAAAGAAAGAGAAACTTGAATTACATATACTGACTCTGACTGGCTGTCTATGAAGTATTTAGTAATAATAACTATAGATAGTCGAGACATGACCCCTAACTATCCGTAATCAATACATAAAAATAAAAAAATATAATAAAATAACTGTAGCTGACTTGATTCCTCAAAATAAGAGAACTCATCACCTGCTCGCTGAATGTTTTGATTTGCCCGACTATGATCCTGAGAGTAAGTACCTAAATTTACATCATATGAAAAATGTAGGGAAAAAAGGTATGTGATTTGTACTTTTGAATGTAATGAGTATGTGAGATATGCACTAGTCATAAAAATACTTAAAACATGCTTTAAAAATGAGGAAATAAGCTATTTGCTGAAATATGCAATTAGAACATACCTGCATATAAAGCTGAAAAGCATAGTGAAATTTCTAAATCATGAGTTAAAATATTTCTATAAATTAGAAAGCTATAGAAATAGGACTATTATATTTAATCTCAAGATAATATTGAATATGATGTAACACTATACTGAGGGTCATTTATGAATATTGAGTGTAAAACTATAGGATGTGAACTGATGCAATGCCCAAGTATAAACATAATCTGAATGGAAACTAAATAACTGAGTACAAGGTCATGCTTAATCTAAAAACTGAACATAATCTAAAACATGAACGGAGGACCGTGGGAACTAACTACAACCAACATACCCCAATATGAGCAAAACTGGGGTTCAACCTATAACCTTAGTTGGAAGGACATCGGTACTTTGCCAAGGGTACCAACACCTGTTGGCATGGATCCACTAAACTAAAATCCCAAAGGACTAGGGTGTCAGTACTATTCTGGCAGATGACCCCTCATAACCTATAGTGGCAACGTAGTTCTAAAACTAAGGGACTTCTAATAAAGGTCTCAGTCCTTAACTGGCGGCTGACCCTTCATCCCTATGTTCACTCAGTACTAATTACTACTCCCAACTGAACTGACACTGATAACTGATATATGCTCAACATGATTTGATAACTGCTATATGATCAACTTGGTAATATTCTGAATTTAATAGCATAAGTATGATTTGAATGGATCACAACATATAAACTGTTATATGCATGGATTTCCAAGGTATCGGGCGTTCATAACCCACCAGCTCTGTCTAATGCAACTGGACATAATAGTATTGCAAGATGGTCGTAGTATGGAATTTCATGAATAAAGCCCAAAAATTAAACTTATCATAATATGGAAATTCATGATTCTTGAACATTGAAAGATGTTATTCTTATGGTAAAACATGTATTCATGATTTAACTACAAAAGAATTTGAAGAAATTAGGGAAAACTCACGTAGCTTGACCATATTCTTGAAATCTTAACTAATATTATTTAAACATGCTTGAATTCGAGAATAGAGTGAATGATATGATATAGGCCTAAGAAATCATGAATAATCCCTAATACATGCTTATGAGTAAAAATTGTATTATCTGGGATTGAATTTACGCTTAGAATAACAATTGGGTAAAAGCCCTATTTTATGGATATCATAAAATTCATGAACAAATATCATAATTTGGGCCTTAGGATGAAAGGATATCCATATTGAATACCCGATATACCTAATTAATTTTGATTCTTAAATTGGTATTTTGGGGATTTGGACTTGGAGATGAAAACCCCTAATTTCTTGCTTTTGAAGAGTGAAAATTGCTTGTTGTTGGAGAATTTTGTGAGTTATGTTGATAATGAGGGGCTTAGGACTGTTTTGGATATATATTCATCCTTAAAATATCTTAAATTATGTAGTTTTGAGTTTAAAAGATTTGAAAAAGACCAAAAATCCCCTTGAAATCGTCTGAAAGTTGTCAGAGGTAGTCTTGACGTCGTAGGTCACTACTCGTGAGATATGGCCATGACTCGTGACTTGAGTCATGGTCAGGAACCTAGTTTCATACGCTACTACGTATATCAAGACTCCCTCCTAGCGACCCATGATTTCTGATCATGAGTCATGATTAGAATCGTACTTATTGGGCAGCTTTAACAGTGCTTCTGTAATTTAGCCATAAATTTTCATCCCGATGTCGGATTAAGGATAAATTGGTTACATTGGAAAGATAATTAAATTATATATATGTTGGTGGGTCATAAGATCAAAGATTCTTAAAACCCAAAAATTATGCTCGTTTGGAACTGACTATAGTTATATTTCACAAGAATTTAATCACTAAGGACTGTTTTTGACATGTCCATAATCTAGGAGATAAATAAGGACTTAATGTACGTCCAAATCACTTATAAAACTATTAAAACATAATTTTTGTTTTTTAATGAAATTGAAACATGGTTCTAATATTGTCTTGGATTATTGGGGTGTTAAAGCAAACCTGTAACAATGCTACAAATACTAAAGGTAAACAACCAAATAAATAATATCAAAGAAAACTTAACTAACTATAACATTACTAGGTCGCCATAAGCCCGAAGGATGCAAACAAGAGTTAATAATCCACACGGTCCCCCATAATCTTGGTGGATACAAGCAAGAAGGAGTAATGACAATAAATATCCCAAGTATCCAAATCTAAAAACCTTAACTACAACTTCATTCATACCATAAACACTAAACTCTAAATGGTTCCATAACCATCGTAAGTAACCTCTTAATGCAATACTCAAACCAGAAATAGTATCTCATAAATTGGTCTTAAAACATAAATAATATCATGAATATCAAACTCAAATCGGAAGTAATATCATCATAGCCGTCAGATTCGAACTAATCATAAATTCATAATTTGTCGAACTCAAACCGGTCTTAATATAGCCAAGGTATAAACCTTGATGAAGTCATAATATGTCTAAATCCTCAACGGGCTCAAGAATGTAGATAGGATAACATAAGAAGTCCTATTAAGTCTACAAGAATATAATTGTAACCTTGACCTAAAGTTGGGTAGAGAGGCCAACGTATAACTCCAAAAGCCCATTCTAAGTCAATTTCTACCCAACTAGAATAAGGTCCCAAAATCCCACTATATGGTAATAACTAGTCTCACTAAGTCTTAAGATAGCAGTTCAACCAAAGGAACAAGCAATTAATTCAAATCTACCTATTTACAGTTCACTAACCTACTAAACAATCTAATCTTAACTAAATAACCAACCAAGTCATAGTTCCCAACATAAAACTAGCATCATATCATATAGATACTAAAATTAATATCAAACTAATAGGAGGGTAAGCCTAGCCTACTTGGATGAAAAAAAATGTCCGATAAAATCTGCTAAATTGGTGATTTCCCATTATGAGAAGCCTCCGCACAATGCCATATGTTAAAATAGTGATCTACATATTGATACAAGATTAATGTTATCCATACTGCATTTTTATGTTTTGGGTCCAAAATCAAATCAAAATCCCATGTAGGGACTGTTTGCAAAATTAAAGTTCTGTAATCGTTAATAGATCTCTCTATGCTCAAGGATCATTTAGCCCAAGAATGGTAAATTTCAAGGTTAAATGACATCAAATTCTATCCATTAAGAAGCTTAGGATTTATGACTAAATTAGAGAATTAAATCAGTATTAGACAGAAAATTACAAGGATTACGATCAGGAAATGACCTTCCCAAGTTCACCAATACCACATGATCACCAAAAGGTCAAGCTCCTAATTTCTTTCATAGCCTAGGACTATAATTCTCTAGGTACTTGGAGAAAATTAGAGAATTCAGGCGAGGCCTGAAATAAATGAGCCTACGGTTACTGATTAAGTAGTCACTTGACTATTTAAGTGGTCGCTGCTAAAGCGGTATAGGGCCGGACAACCTCTGCTTTAGTGGACAACATATTGATTAAGTAATATCTTTTTTAAAATGATCAGGGCTTCGTTTAAGTGGTAACGGCGGGACCAACCTTGGTCGCTAATGTGACCCATTATCTATTAAAGTGGCCACCACTTAAGCAATTGTACCAGTTGAGTACATGCACTAGCAAAACTTGATTTTCGTCAAATTTCTACCAACTCCTGGGGATTTGTTCAAAATCCTGTGAGTGCGAATGAACTATGCTACCCTATAAAATTTAACCTTCCAAACTCAATGGTGGCATAAAAATTTCCATTTATGTTGTTGTGATAAAAATGAGCCCCTATCCCTAGGGATACTTTTACAAAAATTCATCCAATACCTTGAAATAAGTCTGGAAGCCATAGGACATAAAACTATGGCCCCCAGCCTAAAATCAATGTTTTAGAGTTTAAGGAAGTGTAAGAATTGGCATAAGAGGTCATTAACCTAAAGTTTATACCCGATAGTCAATCCTTACCAACAAAGACTTTAAAATATGGAATTACGTCTAAAATCTAAATGAACCTCGCGAAAACTAAATTGTCAACTCCAATAAGTCAAAAATTACTTGGGGAAACTATAAGATAGCTATAAATGGAGTAACAGTGTAGAGATGTAGAAAATCACCTAGAGGGCATTACATATGTGCAGGCTTCATTTAGCTTCCATAGCTACTACAATGGTCTCATACAACATATTATAGAAAATATTAGTTCATACAACACAATAAAGCTCATCAAATTACTCTAGGACAACCATAGCATAGGCTAGCCAAAATATTTTTCTTATTTAAACTCTATTTGATATTTTGACTCCTGAATTGTTTCCAATGCACCTTAAAGATCTAGATATGTAAATTAGCATACAAATACATACTTTATAATTCATTAAGGACATTAATTATCCTCATAACTAAGATAAATATTCATAGATAATGACACTAAGGTGTACAAATATGCCTAAGATTAAATACACCCTTCATGAGAGACACTTTCAAGAGTATTTTCTCCTTTTTTTCAAACTTTATGTCTCTTACTTCATTATCCACAATTCTTTTTATAAAGTTTGAGCTACTTTGAACTTTTCTAGTATAAAGTTCAATATTTTCATCAAATCCTTGACCATAGCAGTGCCCTAAGTCCTCACTTCAAATGTATCAATCACCCTATTATAGACCTAAACTTTCTACCATATAATACCTTAAAAGAGGCTATATCAAACTAGAGTGGTAGTTGTTATTGTAGGGAAATTTACACAATGGTAAGTATTGGCCCCACTGACCCCCAAATTCCATAACACAAGGTTGAAGCATATCCTCAAGAACTTGGATAGTTTGCTCCGACCGACCATCAACCTATGGATGGAAAGTTGTACTAAGGTCCAATCTAGAACCTAACTCTAACTGGATATTCGCCCAAAAATTTGAGTTGAACGTAGTACATCTATTTGAAATAATCAAAACTATTAACCCATGTAACCTTATAGTCTCCTTCATATAAATCTTGTCAATCCCCACAAAGCTCTAATAAACCATATTCCCCAACAAGGATATTGAAGAAAGATAGAATTCACACTAGAATATTTGGCATATAGCTTCTTCTCTTTAAGTAACCCCAATATTGTACGAAAATAAACTTTATGTTCTTCTTCACTCCTACAGCAAACCATTATGTCATCAATAAAAAAAATACAAATAAGTCTAAGAATGACCTAAAAGCTTCATTCATCATGTTTATATAAGCAGTTGGTGCTTTGGTCAAGCCAAAAGATATAACTAAAAACTCATAATGCCCATACCTTGTTTGAAAACTAGTCGTTGGGATATCCACCTTCCTAATTTTAAGCAGATGATAGCCCGATCACAAGTCTATTTTGGAGAATACTACTTCTCATTACAACTGGTCAAATGGGTCATCTATTTTAGGCAAGGGATATTTGTTACAAATGGTCACCTTATTTAACCGGTGATGGTCTATGCACATTCTCATGGTACCATTCTTCTTTTTCATAAATAATAGAGGTGTACCCCAAGGATAAACACTCAAGATCATCATCCCTTTTTAACAAATCTTACAACTATGATTCGAACCTCTCAACTATGTTGGTTCCATACGTTGAGGAATGATAAATATGGATTGAGTTCTAGTCTCTAAATCTATATAAAAGTAAACCTCTCGATATGGAGGTATACCTGGATGGTTATTGGGAAACACTTCTAAGAATTTACATATTACTAGGACTAGTTTTATAAAAGAAACTATAGATATATTTTCCCAAAAATGGACTAAATATGTTATACACCCTCTCTTCACTAGTTTCAGGGTATAAAGTGCTGGCACTATTCTCATATAAGTAGGCTTACAAGTACCCTCTTACTCTAACTTCTCCATGAGAGCATTGCTACAACAACGGTTTTGGCATAACAATAAAGAATAGCATGATAGAGACACAACTAACTCAGTGAGAAGGGATGTGTTAACTTCACATATTAACCTAAAATATTTTGATTTTCAAATTTGTGGCTCAACTAATAAGCTCTAGAAGTTCTTGTGTGAGTCTTTATGTGGATAAGTTTATCCTTATATTGAAAAGTGTTTTGTGCTAGTCGCACTGTGCCCTCTTTAATATCAAAATTTTAGTGATATTCGGCTATACAATGCCTCTAAGGGCATTTTTTGTCCTCATTAAGTTTAATAATGAAACCAGTGGTGTAGGCGGAGGATGGAATGCAACCCAATCTACTATATCATTTGGGTCATTTTGGTTGTTCACGTTATTATCCATCACTCTAGACGCTGTTAGTGAGATTTCTGTAACCTTTTGCTTCTACCAATCAGTTCTTCATGATAAAAAAACATGGTATGGGGATTTATATAGAGTTTAGAAACCATAGGATGTAAAAAAAAAACTAATCCCAATTAGGTTAGAGACGTCTTGACTTGTGCCTCTTTCCAAAAATAGAGAAGTGGTGCAAGAAATAAGTGAATTTATAGAATAGTGATGAAAGTCGCTCCACCCCTTACTTTTGAGAGTGGCACAATGGGTTCTGAAATCTCCACCAATTCAATCCATCCCTTACTTTTAAAAGTGGCACAACGAGTTCTGAAATCTCCGCTAATTCACATCATTCCTTGCTTAGCAGTAGTGGTGCAAGGAACAATCGTATTGCAATGTTGATCCTCCCTTGGTTCTTTGTGGTTCCTTGGTTTTATTTTTCTTATTATTTAAGATCGAAATAACTCAATACACTCTTACCTGAACAAAATAGGAAATATAAGCTTAAATTGGATTATTTAAGTTCAGAATGACACTAAAAAGGAAAAAATGTTCAAAATGATACTGAAAAAGAACAAATGTGAGCCGAATGAGAGTAAAATAATATAGTGTTTAGCCTCACCTCAAGAACCCACACCTAAGATCTTGCTCTTTCTTGAATAATCTATATGCACATATCTTAGACTCTAATATTAACTTTACCAATTCAAATAAAATCATCAAAGCTAAGGCTATATCAACTACCTAAGATGACAAGCTCTTATTAAGCATGCTTCAATCATTTTTTCAAATGCACAAGAAATACTTTCAAGAACTCCTAACCTCAAGAACTAACTATATGATATTAGAAAACTCATAACTCATCCAACCAAGAGATCAAGCACATCTTCTATCTTTTATTAACTACGTGCTCTCATTAGAAGAGAGTTACTCATATTCTCTCACAAATATACAAAATATCACATTAATGGATATAATCATAATAAATTTTGCTCACTTTCACAATGAATTTAATATAAATATATAATGAACCATAGCCTTTCCCTTAGTGTACTGCTCCACTAATATAAGAACATTAATATTTAAGATCAAGTATGACTTTAACGTGTTTAATGTAGGCTAAGGAATGGGTATGCACTATTTTAGCCATTAATAGTGACTATCTTCCCTAAGTATTTTAATGACTCATAATTTTTTTAATTTCTAGATCTTTAATCAACCAACTATTTCTTCTACTCTTCTCTCCCATAGATTTTTAGTTTTTCATCTCTTTAAGAATGTTCACATACCATTAGTAAGAAGTACACAATTATCAAACATTTTTCACTTTTCTTTTGTTCCTTTTATACTCCCTACCAATAACATATGAATTTCTAATCACGTGCACCCTTACGCATTTCTTTTGGCTTCTCAACTCTACTATCTCCATTATTCAACTCCCACTCCTTTCAATTCTCATTTTGTAATTATAGTGCTTAGATGAAATTAAAGGTCTATTTAATAAAGTATTAAGCTTCATATGTGGCTACCAAATAATAGTATAAATAATTTCAAAGCATATTAGTATCATTCATTATAGGTTGGTAAAGCAAAGTAAAAAGTAAGCTTATAAGAGAAGCGCATATATCATCTCATAAACTTAACATTCTTCATTTTTCTTTGCACACAAACCAACAAAGTACTAGACATATATATGAAAGCGTGGAGTACCAATAAATACCTCATACACATGGAACATGTTCAACTCAAGATGGATCCATATAGATTCTAAATCAAGTAAACAACAGGAGTTCATATTTAAGCTGAAAAACATATACAGGACAAATAATAGATCCTAGATCTCTTAAAAAAAGTCATTCATTTTTATTCATATCATGCTTGAATTTAAAATGAGCTTACATTATTTATTTCATGTGTAACACCTCACAAGAGCACCTCACCTTCAATTGGTCCTAAAGATTGTATAACTCATAAGGACAAACTTTTCCCTCAAGATGGCCATCGATAATACCTCATTGGATATAGTCATTCTACCTAAAAATAAAACAATAACTATTCTAAGAATGAAAAAGATATACATTTCAAAGGGCCTCCCCGTGGAAAAGAATCAAAGTGAAAAATCAAGGGGTGAGTTATGTATGTTCTGCTAAAGTACTAAAAAGCTAAAACCCAATAAAAAACATTCTAATTTTTAAAGCTAAATAAAAATATTTTTGGGTTTTTAAACTTCTTGAAAACATTTTCACAATTTCTCAACTAAAGAAAATAACTATATGAAAAAGTAACTCCTATAAAATATTTCACCCTTAACAAATACTGGAATAATCCCACCCGATACATAAAGTCATGTTTTATCCCCAACGCATTTACAAAAATAAAATAGTGATTAGAAATACTGCCTAATGTAAGGGACTAATTTTGTGCGACTTTTATTCTCATGTGTTTTGGCTATTTTAGCCCTCCTTGTGGTCTCTTTAAAATATTTTTGGGAGTGGGGATGATCATCATAGTTCCTAATGTATTTCAGTGTTAATTATGTGGGTTTATGATTTTTTGGAGGTTAAAAAGGCTTTATAGTTAACTTTGGTCATTATTTATTACTTTATGTATTTGATGGTAAAACAGACAAGTACATCGAAAATATCATTTTTAGATTTGCAGCATAGTTGATGTGATTTTATAGATTTTGTATCTCATTTGAATCCTTTATTTGGAAGATTATGTCAGTAAAAACAACCTTTTTTCAAAACTTTGATGACTCTATTAAGTCTGAAATGTTGAATTTGATAGGGTAGTATAGTTCATTTGCATTTATAGGATTTTAGATAATTCTCGAAGAGTTGGTGGAGAGTTTGAAATTTCATAAGTCTCAGCTGGTGCACCTCCCAGCTGGTCAAACCACTAAAGTGCTACTTTGATTACTTTAGCAGTGGCCACCAAAGCGGTACATCTATCACTTCAGTGACCTAGCTCACCAACTAAGGTCCGCTAAATTGGAGCCTTGTTGGCTAAAATAGAGGTCGCTAACATGGCCCCTTATCTGCTAAGACTAGGTATGAATCCTTGTACTACTAAAGTGGCAATTGACTTCTTTAGTAATGACTACTAAAACGGCTATTTGACTGCTTTAGCGATTAGCACTGGTACAGATAAAAATCAATGTTTCTCAATTTTCATCAATTTTTTAGGCTTTGATCTTCAAATTTTAGATATTTTGGGATATTTCTTCAAATTTCAATATTGGGAAAGCTCCAAATCATTATTTTGCATTATTTTACTATGATTTTAATCATCTAAAACTCGTAATTTTAGGATTTCAAAAGGGAAATTTGGGAATTTTTGTCAGAAAGACCTAAAATGGGTTTTAATCAATTTAAACCCCAATTTAAACTTGTTTTAATTTGGATTTTTTCCTGTGGCTTTCTTTAATCATGAATAAAGCCTTTATAAATAAAAATTCCAACTTTACCCTTTTCTTTTGAAAACCCATTGCGAGGGTCCTTTTGAGCTCGACTTTGAAATAGGGTATATGGGTATCGTTGGCTACCTTTTAACCTATAGATTCTACAATTATATGTTTTTGTGGGTTTTAAGGTCCTTTGAGAAGGGAAGAATTCATTTTGAGAGCTTTTTGGACTGAGATTCAATTATTCAAGGTAGGTTATCCCTTAACATTCTTCATAATGTACTGGGAAGTAAATATTTTATATAAAAGGATGTTATGGGTATGGGAATGAATCATGGAAAATATGTTAATATTGTTGTGTACTCTTATGGGGTCTTATGTGTTGTTGTTGGGGATTGAAATAATAATTGCCATATGTGTAGCCTGTGTAGGGGTCTTATCTGGTATTATTGGCTTGGTGTATATATTTGGTTTTTTCTTCTTGGTAAAAATTCCTAAGTTGGGATTTAAGTGGTATCAATGATATATTACTTGCATACTTCACTCTATAAATACATGGCTTATGTTAGATCATGAATGATTTCCCTATTGAGTGGATTTTTTGGCTCACATACGTGTATATTGGTTGTATTCAAAATTCTCATTCTGGTTTGGTTGTCATCATTACATTCTAACATCACACATACATTCATAGGAGAGTTGTACCACTATGGAAATATTGGTTTTTCTTATCAAAATATGACACCTTCAAAAACCATATGCCAAATCTTATAAGCTAGAGAGAAGATATGGATATTGGACTAGATTGGTTATTAAGATAGTATATCTATTGCGAACACCCCATGGGTCCTACAACGGGAGAAATCCTCGATAGGTGTATATGGAGGATATGCGATAGACTTTAACATATCACATATTTTGTGCTATATTATTACCCTTCTTCATGTGTTGTAACTCCATATTTGACTTGATATCTATATATTTTGTGCTTCTTTTTCATACTTGTACTTGGTATATCCGTTATAATTTGAACTATTAGTGGAAACAGTATGGTCTATCATTTGGGAATTTTTCAAATTGTAGGTGATATGCCTACAGTATGTATTTATATACCTTACTTTCTTATTTGTTCAGTCGGCCTATGATACCTACTATGTACAAATGGACCATACTCATCCCTACTGAGCTATATTGACAACGCCTAAACTATAACTTCTTAAAAGTATAAAGAGATCATTGTCAACTTATAGTAACCCACCTTGGTTGGGTTTAATCCCAATGGAATACATTAGAAATCCTTCTCAAACATATTGAAATCACCAGGCAGTGTAAAGAAATAAAAAAGGGGAGATTTGTAGTAACTAGTAAGAAATAAAAATTTTGGAATGCTTTTGTTGTTATCAAGTTGAGATGACACTTGGCATGTGCTCTTCTATCTTATAACTCTATAGGATTATAGTGATCAATCCAACTATCAAACTATTGTGTATGTAGAATCTTGCAAGTTATGTATCAAAAACTGCCTCTTAGCATACTTTGGTGAATTTCACTCATCTCCTCTTAACCTCGGAATGTCGCCTTTCTAACCCTTACCTTGGACCCTAATTTCAATTATATCCTCTTGAAGTTATGTTGATTAGATAAAAGTTAATCATCTTACGAAGATGGTACTGATGAGCTTATTTTGGCAATTAACTCCAAATCACTATTGTAATTATTTTTCCCAATCTCTACCTCTCTCTCAAGTTTGTACTAAATAAAGGTGGGATCCTAATGTGTGCAAACCATAATACATGCAGAAACAATAATCTAAAAAGATTGCAAACTTCCCCTACTTTTTTAATTTGCCAGGGTTCCCACAATCCTAGCTAAAGGTTTTAGCCTCTCATGGTTGTAACACAATCCATTGAATTCACTAAAGAAAGGATGCCATCAATCTCACAATAATTGATGATAAAAAACAAAAATCTCAATTCAACCAATCAAACAAAAATGAGGAACAATAGGATCCCAAGATCAAAATCCAATCTTAAAATCAAAAGATGTTTATAAACTTAGCCCCAAAGGGACTATCTAGGCATTCACAAACTAAACAATGTAAAAGGGTAATTTATAGATTACGTGGAAACCCTAGAAATCAAATAAAAAATAAAAGAGGAAAACTTGAATAGGCATACACAATAATGACAAAAAACATCATAAAAGTGTATTTTTGTTGCATACAAAACCTAGGAAATAAATTCAAAATGATCCAGAAAAAGTGAATCGACGACCACGTACGAATCCACCTATGGGTCGTAGGTGGCACCTATGCCACCTAAGGTGGTGCCCAATATTTTGCTCTCTAGTTTTAAACTTTTGACACATATGAGCCTACCAAAGCCCAGTAGGTGGTTCCTACAATGCATAGGTGCCAAGGTAAGTGGTAATTTTTTAGCTTTACATTTGTTTTCTATGGGTTAGCTTCCAATGCCTAGTTTCCTACAAATCACTCAAAAAAACACATCAAATACACAAAATAGCCTTAAGTACTCTAATTTTAAAAATTGTATGTGCTATAAAATCCTGGCATATCAGCACCCTCAACTAAGAATGTAGCATGTTCTCAGGCAATAAAACCACAACAAATTGAAACAACAATGCTTAACCAAGAGAAACCTAAGATACTTATGACAAACAATCATCAAATTTTGCTCAAACGACATTACTTTCTCTATGTTCAACACTTAAAAACAATTGTGTGTATCTATGAAGCACAATAATATGACATAAAGAAATCAAGCTATGCCATTATAGAATCAACAAAAAACCATGCATATGTAAAAGGTACACTACCCAAATATGTAAGCACCTAGTAACACAACCCATGTGCTCTCATAACAAATAAGTCCCAATCACTTATATGAAATCATACATGTCTTTTGAAACCTTAGGGGTTGCACCATACTGTGAGAGACCAGGTCCCTCAAAGTCAATCACTGGCAAAAAAATTGTAAAGAACTAAAGAAGATAAAACTTTGCTGAAAATAAAGAAACACACTGATTTAACGTGGAAACCAGGAGGAAAAACCGCAGCTTACCCTCACAAGCTCTCTAAAATCTACTATAATGAGTCTCTTGATTAAAACTTGACTTGAACCTAACTCTATATTCCTCCTTCTTATAATAGCTTTACTACAAGTTGAACTTAACAACTTTGCTAAGACTCCTCAAAACTGATTAACTTTAATCAATATCAAGATTAGGCAACTCTACCTAAGTACTCTCAAAGAAAAAATAAAACATTACTCTTATAGTATGAGTAATTCAATTACAAAGCAATAGCTAACTCAAAAACATTTTCATTATCAGCATACAAAGACTAAGAACTTAGGCTAAAATTGAGTTTTTTCCTTTTACTCTTTTCACTCTTCTTAATTTGCAAAAAATACTTGATGAAGAAGCATCCTTTTCATTTATAGTGGAGTGATTATTAGGGTTGAAATGCAATTAGACCAAGTGTCCTAAATTGTAGAAGCAACACCTGCGTAGTTTGTTAAACAAGAGGACAAAATTGGGCAGACACGTGCCAGCTATAATGTTGCCTTGAACATCCAAGGACCTATCCCCTTGTAGTCATCTTATCAGCATCAAAAAAATATACAACCATTTTTCCTCTTTTTAAAGATGAAAAATCAGCCACAGAGTTTTCAGCATCAATAAAAATTCATCACATTTAATTAGTATGATTGCCACTACTGAAGATGAAAGTTCCCTCTATCATTTAATCATCAGGATTTCACCATCATACAACGTAGGGACCTGGTACCTTGTTATCAATTGATATAAGAGATTACCAATCAGTCTTCCCCCTTTCAATATACCTTCCTACCTTTTCTTAATCTCATCACACCCTTCCCCTGTCAACATCCCATATGTATCTGCAATTTAAGATTTTATTTATACCACCTGGTCCAGGTCCCTACCACATAAAACTAGTATTCCCCCTTTTGCAATCATTAAAACATGAAAGCAGTAAGCAAGAGTAATAGCGAGCAT
This sequence comes from Capsicum baccatum var. pendulum, assembly GCA_030864225.1. NCBI lineage: Eukaryota > Viridiplantae > Streptophyta > Magnoliopsida > Solanales > Solanaceae > Capsicum > Capsicum baccatum. Next base: position 143,168,415 of record CM061552.1, read on the forward strand.
ATATTAGTTAACTCATGTCCACTGGGGCAACACTAACATAAAGAACAACTTTAGAAATAAAGTAGAGCCAAATAAAGAGTACAAAAACAATAACTCATTTAGATTTCATAATTTAGGTATCATTACAGTGCAATATTTACATTTCATGTCCCATAGAAAAAGCCACAAAAGTTAGAGGAATTAAAAAAGTGGTGGATTTGGAGAGACGTTTTAGAGAAGTAAGGCCATCTCATGATAGTGTAAAAAATCTTTGGTTAGCATCTTGATATCTGTATTCAAGCTCAGAACCTCTTTGGTTAAAATTGTAACCTTCCTCCTGAGTTCATCATTCTCATTTCTAAGATCTGGAAAGACCCTTAGATCAAACTTTAAAAATGGTTGAATTTGTACATGTAATCTTTTAGTTTTTGTATCTTTAGCAATTTTCTGTTATATTTCTTCTTTTAGAATCCCTACTAAGTTCATCATCAGTCATTATCATTTTTTGTGACCAGGTCCCTCCAAAGATTGGTGCCTTTTCAGTAGGATTTCCATATTTCACTTCGGAGACTTTGGTTTTTAGGCTGTCATATTATTTCTTACAACCATCCAAACTTTTTTTTAGGTAATGTGACAGCAGAATGATAATTTTAGCAACCCAAGGATCAACAGTCATCCACTATTAGAGGGGTAATATGTTTTTAGGAATTAATATTAATCAAGAAGGTAAGTGAAAAAAACGTTTGGCTTTGAATGGTTGGGTTAGTTGAGTTGTCCAGGGTCTATGGACTTAATCCAAAAATAAGTTTGATTTTAGTTTTTAGTTAGACAAATATTTTGACAAGGAGAGAGAATATGAGGCCTTTTCTATCATAATAAAGAGAAAAGCATGCACATTCATGACACTAACCTGAGAGGACTAGATCTCTCTCTTTGTTTGAATGAATTCTTGAGTTTGTGCATACTTCATTTGTTTTCTTCTAAATATGTTCCTATGGGTGTATACCTGCAAAGGTATGGTAATGAGTTAGACTACAAAATACATACTTTTCTATATGTAATTTTGATGATGAGCATCTAACTACAAGGGGACAGGTCCCTGGATATGCAAGAAATAGTACAGCTAGCATGCATTGTTTTCTGCACAGTTTTTCCTCTTGTGTAACTAACTTACAAGTGCTATTTTGTAATGATTAGGACATCTCGTCCAATGATCTTTCAGCCTTAATTATCACTCATCTATAAAAGTAAAGAGACGTATCTTCATCAAATGGTTTTTGCAAATACAAAGAGTGAAGAAAGGCAGTATAAACCTAGTTCCAACATTGATCAATTTCTTAGCTTTATGTGTACTTAAATAGAAATTATTCTTGAGTAAGTTTTGATTTGTAAATGAACTACTCATTCTCTAAGAGTAGTGTTTTTCTTTTTGAGTAGAGAGCGCATAGGTAGAGTTTTGTAAGTGTAAGACTGACTAGATTTAATCAGTAAAGATGGTCCTTGGTAGAGTTACCAAGATGAGCTTATAGTAGAGTTGCTACATGGGAAAGGATCCTAGAGGTAGGATAAAATTTGGACTATAATTAAGAGGTTGATTATGATGGATTTCTTTGGTTCTTATGAGGGCAAGATGTGGTTTTTCCCTTCCTGGGTTTCCACATAAAAATCTTATGTTTGTACTCTTCTTACACAGTCTTTAATTTTACTATCTCTATTGTTTGTTAGTTGGTGATTGACTTTTAGGGACCTGATCCCTCACTGAGTGGTGCAACCCCAAGTGTTACAAAAATTGATATCAATCACTCTAAAAATTTTGCACCTAGAGTGTGTTGGTTAGCATTGAATCTTTACCTAACCGAGAAGAAGGGCAATCAAACACTAGACCACCTAGATTTAATGGACAGTATTATGGGTGGTGGAAAATCAGGATGTTTGACTTCATTATGGCTGAAGATAGTGAACTGATGGACATAAACCATGCTGGTACTCATGTTCACGATAAAGAAGTCAAGGAAGGAGAAATAACTAGAATGGTTGATAAAATCATGAGAGAGTATGATGCTGAAGATATAAGGAAGATTGAGAAATATTACAAAGCCAAGAAACTGTTAGTCTATGAGATGGGGCCTGATGAATATAATAGGATATCAGCTTGTGAAAATGCTTAAGTGATCTGGGATTTCTTAGGAACTACTCATAAAGAAACTACTGATTTGAAGGATTATATAGTAGATATGCTAACCACTCGGTATGAAACCTTCACCATGAAAGAAGGATAAATAATCCAATAAACACATACTAGATTCACTTCTATCACAAATGAGCTTTACTGCCTAGGAGAAGTGATTCCTTTGTATAAGAAAATGAGAAAGATTCTTCGTGTTCTTCGTAGGTCCAGGGAAAGAAAAGTAATGTTGTAACGGAGGAAAGGAACCTCAAGACCCTTAACATTAATGAACTCATTAATAATCTGAGGACACTTGAGCTCAAGAAACAACAATAGCTAGAGAAAAAGGAAGCAAAATGAGCAAAATCTCTGGGTTTTGAAGGTCTAAAAACATGATTCAAGTAAAAAGGATGCAAAATGAGGGGTTAAAGAAATGGAAGAAGCAACAAATCAGGAAGTTGTACAGAGGTATGTCACAAATGTGGAAATCTTGAGCACTTCATTAAGGACTGTCCATTGCATAAAGTGGATTACCAGGGGTACCTCAAGACTAGAGGTGATAATGGAAAAAATAGGGACAAGGTCCATGAATATTCAAGAAAGAAGGCAATAGCTGACTATGGTGTAAAGCAAGCTCTAGGAGCATGGGAAAAGTTTTCCAGAGATTTGGGTAAAGGTGAGAAGACTGGAGATATTTCTATATAAGCAGTGGAAGAAGGTTCAGTTATCTATGATTCCTTATTTGCACTCATGGCAAACACGGAAAATGAAAAAGAAAAAGAGGTAACTCTATTTAATACCAAGGAGAATCTTGATAATTATACTGCTAGAAAGATAAAAAGGCTTGCAAGTTTGTTGATAGACTCTGTATATGAAATAACTGCTGAGAAGAATGCCTTAGAAGAAAAGGTATAAAATCAAGAGCATGAGCTGATTGCTTTAAGTCTCTCAATTTCTAAAACTGAAGAGTTGTTCACAAAGATGAAATCTAAAAATCTGAGACTGGGGTGTAATCTGAAGAAAGTAAATGATGTCGATTGAAAAGGGAAGATAGAAGCTTCAAGGATTCAAGTTGACCTTGTGGAAAGATTGTGGGATTCCTAAAAACATATTATGTCTATACTTCACAATAATGAATAATTAGAGTAGGACCTGGTCCACTTAAGAGAAGAATTGAATAAATCTCTTAAACGGACTGCATCTTCACATATTCTTTCTAATCTTGTTAGTCAAGGTGCTAATGATGGAAAAGGACTGGGCTATCAAGGAGAACTCCAACCTACTGAGTGGCAAGGAAAGACTGTCAATGATGACAAAAACAAGGTTTTCAAACCCATTTGCAATCACTGTGGAAAAAATAGGAACAAACGGAAAAAATTATCAAAGCTAGAAATATGCTGAAATGAACAAATTCAGAGATGTTCAGCAAGAGAATACACTGCATTTAATAACCCTATTCATGAGTAATGATGGTACCAACTATAACCCACCAGTAGGTAAGCCAACACTGTAACCCAGAGCTATGACAATGGGTTACATCAGTAGAAACGCCCGACAAGGGCCTAAATAGATTAACAAGATAGTGATCAACTATGTTCCACAAAAGATAATCAAATACGAATACCCATCCCACGAACTGGTAATATAAGTACAAGAGCATCTAACTACGAAAATAGGAAATAAAACCAATAAGTCTAAATAGTCTATACATTCGTCTTGAATACAAAAGATTGCATACAGTTAGGAGGGAAATGGGATACTTAAAACTCTAATAGCTCACTTTGTCCTTGAAAGGTCAACACAACATGACCTCAACTCAATGGCGGAAACTAGTACTCGGGTCTGCACCAAAAAGGTTCAAAAGTATAGTATGAGTACCAATACAATGAGTACTTAGTAGGCATCATCAGCTGACTAAGCTAAATTATGATATAAAGATGACATAACGCAAGACTTTATCTCAAAGTCAAGGTACAGAATCAAACCTGAATCGTCATCATCATCACTATACAAAATAACTAACCAACTAGCAATAATATGACATCTCATATCAATACCTATAAATATCATCATACAAAATGAGTAATCGATCCAGAAGCATAAAAAAAATTAATACAACTACAACCGCATACGTACCATATTCAACGCACATATGTCTATTAGAGCATAAAGTAAAAGAACCCACCACGGTATCCCATACCACCGGGGAGTACACCTAAAATAATATAAAGTAAAGAAATCATCACGGCATACCATACCACCAGAGAGTACATTGGTAGATCAAATCATCAACGTATCAAGACATATAATCAACTTCTCATTATCCATGGTTTTCCACATTTCTCATCAATGATCATTTATTAACAATTAAAATCACCAACCATTACCACAAATAACCAACATAAACCAAGGTACTAATACCCATAATCATATCATGATAGAGTTATCTATCTCAACAATATATTACACTTACGTAAGATTAGTTAATCAATAACTATTATTAAACCACCAATTTAAAAGTCATCAAGGACCTCTAATGTTAACCTTACCGGTTCCTTATATAATCTTAAATCAAGGAATAGTAACTAACTATTATTCATTTACCAGCCATTGTCCATATCTAGACAAGTTTCACTACTAGACTATAGACACCGGTCAAACAAGCTCGTTTCTAGTACTCATACTCGCATTAGCCATAATCTATCCAAAAGGGGTTATTAACTATCCTTATAACACTTAGTCATCTATCAAATAACACCTCTTCTTATCTAGCTACATTAATCGACAAGTCCTCATTTAGCACTAACGTCATTATACTATGTCATCAATGTCACTATTTATCAACCATTCCAAACCTATCATCATCATTGACTACATAACAATTATAAATTCTAGTTACCACATTTCAACTAAACAAGATCCATTACCTAGTACTCTAGACTTCTTGTCATCAGGTAATATAGTCACTTAGTAGTCATCTAGTTACCACACAACTCACTTTAATAAGCATTATACCTTACTTAATCCATTTATCCAAGACTATCTAGATTCATTAGGTCAATCCTCAATTTCCACACAACATCTCGTTTAATGATTTGTACTACTCCAATATTCGACATATACCACTTCTACTAAATATCCACCACTCGCAAGGACTACACCACTTAGAAAGTAATTAGTATTGAAAAATCATAACCGGCATTCTAAGGATAATATTCTATCCTTAAAAAACTTACGAAAGTAATCATATAAAGCCATAATTCCACATAAACATATTTACAAATGTTTACCACACATAACAACAATGAATCCTTTGGACTTACCGGGCATCACCATAACATAAGTATATCCTCTGAATATATCGGGCATCATCATATCATCAATATATCCTACAGACTTACCAGGCATATTAATATCATCAATATATTCTCCAGATGTACTGGGAATCATAAGATCATCAATATATCCCTCAGACTTGGGCGTCATAATAGCATTACTATATCCTCCGAATATACCAGGCATCATAATATTATCAATATATTCTCTAGACCTACAGGGCTTCATAATATCATCAATATATCCTTCTGATGTATCAGACATCATAATATCCTCGATATTAACCATGATAACAATTTATATATATGTATATAGGAAAATTAATAACAAGTACAGGCCCCACAAACAATAGTGTAAGGAAAGTGAGGAAAGACATGACATGGTACTTCACCATTTATCATTAATACATTATAATAGTAAGTGTGTGAACATGCATATTTATATGGTATGAACACTTAATACATTATCGGGCTTGATATGATTATTAGCATGGTCTATTACAAGTCATGGTTATACTTTCTAGAATCTCTCTTATTAGTCATGGTTTAAATTATTAGCACAAGAGGATCTTTAGTACAAACCTTAGCTTAGTCATCATACTTTTACATAATATTACTAATAACATACTCCAAGGCCCACATAGTAAATTATCCAATAGTTTAAGTGAAAAAATAGTCATAGCTTCAATTCGCAAGACTTTCCATTGCTATCCAAGAAATGACAATAAGATAACAATCAAGTATGCATATTATCTCCAAAATCAACATCATGAACAACCTATTTAACGGATTTAGTGATCATATTACAAAAGCATATTCTAGGAAGTTAACAATTATCTAGGTTACTATTGAAGCTACATAGTCCAAGCCTAACGAGGTTCAAGTTTTGCTTCTAATATCCCAAGTTATCTCTTCAAGTCTAACTTATTCCCGAAATTAGACTAAGTTATCTAAATCATGTCCCAAAGTTTTATCAATCCACACTAGTTCTATTATACTATTCTTCCTCAAGTATTACCCTTATGCCATCCATGTACCTAAGGCCAATTTTAAAACTATGCATATCTGGGTCAACTTACTCTTATGATGAGTGAACAAATTCACTTCTGTCTAACTAGAGAAACTAGAGCATTCTCATGCTATTCATGAGATAAAAAGTCCAACAAACCAAGGTTCTAGACTATGAGTCAAATCCTACACTTTATGTGTTCAAAATCCTAAGTGATTCAACTAGTCCCAAACATTACATCTACCATTTCAACATTTAAAACCCCTTCAAACGTTATTAAGATATGAAATTCATACTGTAATAAAGCTCAATCTAACTACAAGTAAGCCTAACCTACCTCGAATCCAAATATAGCTCACAAACCAACAATATTCTCTTTCCCTTTCCTCGGAGCTTCTTTAATAAGCCAAGCTATCAAAGACACGATCTATGCATTATTATGAGAATATCAGCATCTAATTGCACCATTGTGCTTTGGGTCCAAAACGATACTAAAAACCCTCAAGTGTGTCCCACATATAGAAAATAAGTTTTTGAGGCCGACCTATTGTTCAATTACCATTAGGGAGTGATAACCCTCAAGAAATTTGTGCAACTCAACCATATTTGGGGGCAAAATCAAGCCTCAAGCAATTTGGGGTTTTGGGTCAAACAAACAATAATTCACCATAAAAAAAATATAGGATTCATACCTTTGATTCAATTTTTATCATGCTTACAAGTGCAATCCAAGCTCCCAATCAACACCAAGACTCACTTAAAGGTCTACACTCTCTATTAGGGATCTAGGACTTAAGAAAATGGAGAAAATTGTGAATTCTCTACTAAGAAAAGTATTTAAACAATCCCATCCTAGGCCATCAGATGAGGAGATCGCACCCACGTATGCCGTAATTTGCAATTAAGATTGCACCTATGCATTCGCGATCGTGGTACCTCACTGCACTAGACGATGACTGAAACTTGGAATTTGATTCCAAGTTTTGGCCAAGGCCTCGAGATCCATCTGGATTCCAATATGAGCAAATAAAATATGTAACCACACTAATTTTGACATTTTAGACGTGTTGGCAAAGTTAGATTTTCTATCCAAGGTAGTTTCTACCAAATGTGGACCCCATATCTGAATTTTCAATTTATCAACTTTTCAACCAACAGGTCAAAATGCGTTTCGGCTAAAGCCGGACCCGAACCAAAGGTCTACCAAACCTAAAATAAATTTTTTGGAGGTTTTGGCTTAGTCAAAATTCACATCCAATATCATTTTACTGAAGTTTTTGCTCGATGGCTATTTGAAATCGGTTGAAGACTTCTAAATAGGGAAATGGTTCTGAAAAACAAATGAACTACCTGTTAACCAAACAATCACTTCCAGTAAGTCATAAATGACTTGTGCATCTTTGGGAAAGCTCTAACAGAGGAATCATAAGAAATGACCTGAAGGATCATTATAACAACCACTACTAAGGAACTTTTGCCCCCAAAAGTTTAAGATATAGATAATACCTGAAGTCTCAAACAAAGGAGGTTGATGGGCCTGCATCTCACCCTCGATTACCCAAGTGTCCTCTTCCACTAGGAGGTGCTTCCACTGAACCATAACTACCGGTATCTATCTAGTACGCTACGATCTCATATCACTTGCTAAAATAAGCACAATCTCCTCCACAAAAGTCAAGAACTCATCTAACTGGACTGAATCCCACCTAAGAATATTAGACGGATTAGGATTATACTTCCGCAACATAGAGACATCAAAAAATGGATGAACAACAACAAAATTAGAAGTAAGGCTAACTCAGGGACCACTTTGCCAACTACGGGAAGAATCTCAAAAGCACCAGAATATCGAAGGTGCTTTTCAACCTCATCACACCACTCATAAGTGAAACACAAAAGAACACACAATCACCAACTCTAAATCTCAAGGCATAGATCTTACGGTTGCCATAGGCCTTCTTCCTACTCTGGGCTACTGTTCGCCTATCTTGAATTACCCTATATAATGAGTCTTGAAGCAAATCTGTACCATGGGGTCTCACTATTAAAGTCTCAAACCATCTTATCAGAGAATGACATCTCCTTACATACAAAGTCTTGTAAGGCATCATCTCAATACCCGAATGATAGTTATTATTGTGGGAAAACTCTGTCAATACTAAATGTTGATCCCACTATCCTCCGAAATCCATAACACAAGCTAGGAGCATATCCATAAGCACCTGAATAGTCTGCTAGAACTGAGCATCTAACTGTGGATGAAAGGTTGTACTCTAATCCACTCGAGTACCAAAATCTTCCTAGAATGCTCTCCAAAATCACGAAGTAGATATAGAGCCATAGTCTTATATAATAGAAATAGGGACCCATGAAAATAGGCTATCTCTCGAACATAAATTTAGGCAAATCTCTTAGCACTAAAGGTCATCAAAATAGGAATAAAATATGCCTACTTGGTCAAACGATCCACACTAACCGAAATACCATCATGACCACGGGAAGTATGAGGCAACCATCTAATGAAGTAGATAATAATCCATTCCCATTTCCACTCAGGAATGGGTAATCTCTGAGTTAATCCACCTAGATGTTAATGCTCGATCTTAACCTGCTAACAACATAGGAAATGAGCTACATATTCTTCTATATATCTTTTCATACCGTCCAACCATTAGTGTTGCCTCAAATCTATGTACATCTTTGTTGTACTGGGGTCAATAGAATATCTAGAGCTATAAACCTCATGAAGAATAGACTTAATCAAACCGTCAAGCCGGGGAACACAAATACAACCCTAGAATCTTAGAATACACTCAAAATCAATGGTTTGCCTCCCAGACTCACCATTCACCACCTGATCAAGGAGGAATCAAAGCTTTCTATCCTCATACTGAGGATCCCAAATATGCTCGAATAGCGTGGACCTCACCTCTACATAATACCAAATCCTCATGAGGCCTAAAATATCAAGGAAAACCATCAAATTGGATAAGGACTGAATGTCCCATGCCATAAGCCTCAAGGAAATTGATATGCATGCCATGCTATCCATACTGCCTTGCGACACAAGGAATCAACTACCATATTTTCCTTACCCAGATGATACAAGATTGAAATATCATAGTCCTTTACCAACTCCATCGACCTACATTGGTGAGCACTAAGCTTTTGCTGAGTTATAAGATACTAAAGGCTGTGATGATTGGTGAAAATCTCATAATGCACTCTGCTAACTCCAAATCATGTGTGGGGTAGTTGTGCTCATGTACTTTAAGTTATCTAGAATCATAAGTAATGACATGACCCTACTATATCAAAACACAACTAAGACCAACACCTGAAGCATAACAAAACACAGTGAATCCCTTTCCCTTAATTAGAAAAGCTAACACTGGATTTGAAGTATAACAATTCTTGATCTTTACAAAGCTCAACTCACAATCTTTAGACCATCAGAAAGGGACTTTTTTTGAGTGAATCTAGCCATAGGGGCTGAAATAGTAGCAAAGCTCTTAATAAAACAGTTGTAATAACTTGCTAAACTAATGAAATTGTGAACCTCAGTAGGAGATATACGTCTAGCTCAATCATGAATCACCAAAATCTTAGTCGAGTCTACTATGATACCAACTCTAAATACCACATGTGCAAGGAATGGCACTGACTCAAGCCAAAACTTACACTTAGAGAGCTTGGAAAAAAGCACATGATCTTACAAAGTCTAAAGCACAATCCTCAAGTGTTGTGCATGCTCCTCTCTACTTCTAGAATACACAAAAATTTCATCAATGAACACAATAATGAAGGAGTCTAGATAGGGTTAGAGCACACGGTTCATCAAATCCATGAATGTAGTTGGGGCATTAGTAAGCCCAATAGAAATTACCAAAAACTAATAATGTCTATAACTGTTCCTAAAAGTTGTCTTCGGTATATCCTCAGCCTGAATCCTCAACTGATGATAACCAGACCTCAAGTCAATCTTAAAAAACATGGTTGCACCCTGAAGCTAATTGAAAAAATTATCCATATGAGGCATAGGATAATGGTTCTTTATCGTTACCTTATTAAGCTACCTATAATCGATACACATACGAATTGATTCATCTTTCTTCTTCACAAACAATACAGGAGCTCCCCACAGAGACATGATTGGTCTAATAAAATCCTTACCAAGTAGATCCTGAAGCTTATAATTCAGCTTCTTAAGCTCAGCAGGAGGCATACGATAAGGTGGCATAAAAATAGGTTGGGTGCCTAGCTCAAGGTCAATGGAAAATTCAAACTCACGATCAGGGGGAATATAAGTTAGGTCTGTAGAGAACAAATTAGGAAACTCACAAACAATATAAACAAAATTAAGTGATAGACTCTATACACGAGTATCATATATATAAGAGAGATAAGACTCACAGCCTCTCAATATAAGTCTCTTAGTACAAATGTAAGAAATAATCCCATTGGCTCGTGGCTAACTTCTCCCTACCTCACAACTGGGGGTACGCCGAGCATGGCTAAGGTAACAATCTTGACAAAACATTTCATGACCATATGATAGTAGGATAAACAGTCTATGCCCAGAATCATATCAAAATCCATCATATCTAGAATAATAAGATCAATATAAGTATCAACATCATTAACTATCATAACACATAATCTAAATACTCAATTTACTATTAAAGAATCACCAATAGGATATGCATAATTTCATAGATAATAAATCACTAGTCAAGTCCAACAATTGTGCATAATAAATAGATATATAAGAATAAGTGGGTTTGGGATCAAATAAAGAAAGAGCCAACTTCCAGCATACAAAAATCATACATGTAACTATAGCATCCAAAGTCTCAACCTTGGTCTAGTAGGCACTATATATAACGGACCACACCCACTTCCTAGCTGGGAACCTAACAGACCACATATCATTTCTGCTAGAGTACCACCTCGAGCACCATGGTAACCACCTCTACGACCTTATAAAGCACCTCTACCTAAGGAATAAACTGACCTAATAGAATTAGTACCCTAGGCTAAAATAACAATTTCCCCAAGACTAGGGAAATCTTATGAAAAATGACCAAGAAGCCCGCAAGTAAAACAAAAAGCACCAGCAAAACAAGAACTCATAGATTTGACCAAATCAGAGTAACCATCATGTCTAGCACGGCATGTAGATATACCTCTCAAAGGTCGATCACTGCCCTTAATAGGGCTACTACTAGTACCAAACTAGCCTCCATCAGTAGTCTGAAGAGCTACCTCAACTGGTCGACTAGTCTGACTCTGAGTCTAAGAAGATAGACGCGAATGATGCCAAACATGAGAACTACCACCTCTAAATCGAGAACTACTATAGCTCCAACCAAATCTTCCTTAATACTTAGGCCTCTTATTACGACCGTCATGATGCATGTCCCCCATCACTCAAGCATGATCTGAAACCTCAGCAAAAGTCCTACCCAAAACTACTAGACTCTGAGTGGTCATCCAAATATGAAGTCTCCATCCTCCCATAAAGAAATAAACTCTCTCATACTCAGTATCTAAAATAGCAGTTAAATGCTTGTCCAACTCATGGAAATGGACCTTATACTCGTCAACTTTTATAGAACCCTACTCCATTCTAGTGAACTGATCTCTCAGTCGATCCCTAAGGCTATGTGGCATATACTTCTCCAAGAGTATCTTGAAAAACTGAGTCCATGATACCGGAGAAGATCCAACTATCCTAGAACTCATAAAACCTCTCCACAATTGTCGAGCAGACAAATCTAATTACAATATTGTGTAATCCACACCACGAGTCTCAACAACGCCTAAACTATGAAACCTATCCTACCCTGAAGTAATAAACTCAAAGACGTCCTCTCCGAGAGAACCATAAAATCTATATGGAGCCAAACTCAAAAACCTACCCAGTATCTTCTGCTCCTCATCAAACATAGCAGGTCAAGTCACAACTGGCTGAGTAGATATCAGCTAAACAACTACCGGCATAGGAGGAACCTCAACTCCAAAAGCGTAGGATGCACTCCTGACCAATAGACTACATACCATCAACAATACCCAATAGTTGAACAAAGGTATCTCTACGAAAGAAAGAGGGACTAAAAACTGGTAGAGCCTGGGCTAATCCCTAGCCACCGCTGGCTGTGGTGGAGAAAAGTCTATCCTAGTCCTTATCTGGTGACACATCATGAGGCTATCCTTAAATAGGAGTAGTATCCTTGGGCTCAGTCTTAGGACCCTCTTCATGGATAGATATAGCACGTGTCCAGGGAATTTATGAAAGAGTAAAGTCAATAAAATATCCTACAAACCAACTCAGACTCTTAGCATAATTGAGTGAAAGAAGTGTTTTAAGAATGTCCCATAGCCTCCTGAAGATTAGAAATAGATGTCAACATTTCGATCTACATAACTCTATTACACACTTGCTCTTGTACCAATAATACTGGTGAACCTAGGCTCTGATACCAATTTGTCACGACCTGATTCATAATTCATGATGGCACCTAATATAATCCACCAGTAGATAAGCCGACACCATAACCCAGAGCTAAAACAATGGGTTACTACATTAGAAACACCCGACAAGGGCCTAAATAGATAAACATAATCATGATCAACAATGTTCCACAAAGCATAATTAAGTACGAATATGAATCCCATGACTTGGTAATATTAGTAAAAGAGCATCTAAGTAGGACAATAGTAAATACAACATTAAAGTCTAAATAGTCTATATATTTGTCTTGACTATAAAGACTAAATAAAGATAGGAGGGAAATGGGAAACTCAAAACTCAAAGAGCTCACCCTATCTCCAAAAGGACATTACAACACTATCTTAACTCAGCATGACAACTAGTACCTGGGACTGCCCCAAGAAGGTACAAAAGTGTAGTATGAGTACCAAAACAATGGGTACTTACTAGGCATCATTAGTCGACTGAGATAAATTATGAAATAAAGATCATATAAGGCAAGATAATAAATCATAGTCAAGGTATAGAATTGAGTCTAAATCATCTTCATCATCACTGTACAAAATTAATAATCAAATAGAATAATAATGCGACATCTCATATTAATACATATCAGTATCATCATACAAAATGAGTAATTAATCATGAAGAGGAAAGTGATATTAGTACAACTACCACCACATATGTACTAAATTCAATGCACATATGTTCGTTAGAGAATAAAGTAAAAGAACCCATCATGGCCTCCCATACCACAGGGGAGTACACCCGAAAGAATATAAAGTAAAGAACTCATCACAGAGTCCCATACCACTAGAGAGTGCATCAATAGATCTAATCATCGATGTATCAAGACATATAATAAAATTTTCACTATCAATGGTTTTCTATATTCCCCATCAATGATCATTTATCAACAATTATAATCATAAGCCATTGCCTCAAATAACTGACATATACCAAGGTACTAATACCCATAATAATATCATCATAAATGTATTTATCTCAATAATTTACTATACTAACGTAAGATTAGTTAATCAATAACTATATTATAAACCACTAATTTTCAAGTCATCAAGGACCTCTAATATTAACCTAACTGGTTCCTTACATAATCCTTAATCATGGAATAGTAACTAATTATTATTCACTTACCAGCCATTGTCCATATCTAGACAATATTCACTACTAGACTATAGACACCGGTTAAACAAACTCATTTTTAGACCTTATACTCGCATAGCCACAATCTAGCCAAAAGGGGTTATTAAGAATATTTATAACACTTAGTCATCTATTAAATAACAACTTTTATTACCTAGCACCATTAATCTACAAGTTCTAATTTTTCCCTAACATCATTATATTATGTCATCAACATCACTATTTATCATGCCAAACCTATCATTATTATTTTCTATATAACAATTATAAATACTAGTTACCATATTTTAGCTAAAGAAGATCTATGAACTTGTACTCTAAACTTCTAGTCATCAAGTAAAATAGTCACTTAGTAGTCATCTAGTTACCAAACAACTCACTTTAATAAGCACTATACCTTACTTAATCTATTTATCCAAGACTATCTAGATTCACTAGGTGAATCCTAAATTGCCACACAACATCCTGTTTACCAACTTGTCCTAATCCAATATTCAATTTTTACCACTTCTACTTAGTATCCACCACTTGAAGGAACTAGACCACTTAATAAGTAATTATTATTGAAGAATCATAATCAAGATTTAAAGGATAACATCCTATCATCAAAGAACATATGGAAGTAATCATATAAAGCCATAATCACACATAAACGTGTATACACATATTTACAAAACATGATGTCAATGTATCCTATGGACTTATCGAGCATCACCATAAATCAGTATATCCTTTGGATGTACTAAGCATCATCATATCATCATTATAGCCTTCGAAAATATCGGGCATCATAATAACAGAAATATATCCTCTGTATGTACTAGGCATCATAATATCATCCATATATCTTCTAGACTTACCGAGCATCATATTACATCAATATATCCTCCAAATGTACCGGGCATTAATATATTCTCCAAACTTACTGAGCATCATAATATCATTAATTTTATCCTTTGGATGTACAGAGCATCATAATATCCTTAATATTCATGATGAAAATAATTTATATATATGTATATGGCCATATCAATAACAAGTACAAACCTATAAACAATAGAGTGTAAGGAAAGTGATAGAAGACATAACATGGTACCTTACCATTTATCATCAATACATTATAATAGTAAGTGCATGAACAAGCATATTCATATGGTATGAATACTCAATACATTAACAGGCTTGACATAATTATTAGCATGCTCAATTATAATTCATGGTTATACTTTCTAAAATATTATTTATTTGTTATTTCTTACAAAATTAACACAAGAGGCTCTTTAGTACAAACTTTAGCTTATTCATCATACTTGAACATAACATGAGTAATAACATAATCCAAGGACAACGTAGTAAATTAGACAATTGGTTAAGTGATAGCATAGTCATGGGTCCAATTTACAAGACTTTTTATTGCTATCTAAGAAATGAAATTAAGATAACAATCAAGTATGCACATTATCTACAAAATCAACATCATGAACAACCTATTTACCAGATTTAACCACCATATTACCAAAGAATATTCCAGGTGTTTAACAAGTATCTAGGTCACTATTGAAGCTACATAGTCCAAGCCTAAGGTGGGTCATGTTCTTCTTCTAATATACGAAGTTATCACTTCAAGTCTAACTTTATCCAAAATTAGACTAAGTTATCTAAATCACATGTCAAAAGTTTATCAATCCACACTAGTTCTATAGGATATTCTTCCTCAATTATTACCATTAAGTCATCCAAAAATCTAAGCTACTTTCACAACTATGCATATCTGGGTCAACTTACTATTTTGATGAGTGAACAAAGTCATTTCCGTATAACTATAGCAACTAGAGATTTCTCACTCTAATCATGAGATAACAGTTCCAACTAACCAAAGTTGTAGACTATGATAGAAATACCACACTTTATATGTTCAAAAGCCTAAGTGATTCAACTCGTCCCAAACATTACCTTCTGCCATTTCAGCAACTAAAGCCTTGCCAAATCTTATCAAGATAACAAAATGATAGTATAATAAATTTCAATCCAACTAAAAGTAAGACTGACCTACCTCAAAACTAAATATATCTCACAAACCAAAAATCTTCCCTTTTCCTTTCCCTTCCTTCAAAGTTTCTTCAACGAGCCAAGGTATCAAAGACATTATCTATGAATTCATATAATAATATTAACACCCATGTTGCACCACTATGATTTGGGTCAAAAATGAAACAAAAAACCGTCAAGTAAGTCCCACATATGAAAAATGAGTTTTTGAGGTCGAACCATTGTTCAAATACCATTAGGTAGTGATAACCCTCAAGAAATTGGTGCAAATCAACAATATTTAGGGCTAAAATCAAGACTTAAGCCATTTGAGGTTTTGGGTAAAAAAATCAAGAATTCATCACTAAAAAAAAGTATTCATACCTTAGATTCAATGTTAATCACAATTATGCAAGTAATCCAAGCTCCCAATCAACACACAAGACTAATTTTAAGATCTACATTCTCTATTAGGGTTTTGGAACTTATGACAATGGAGAAAATGTCCAATGCTTGGCCTAGAAGAGTATTTAAACAATCCTAACCCAGGATCTCAAATAGGAAGATAGTTCACTCATGCACACCGAGATCATAACATCGCACCTATGCCTCCGCGATCATGATACGTTGCTGCACTAGATGATGGATGAAACTTAGAATTTTAACCAAGGCCTCGGGATGCATCTGGAGTCCAATATAAGCAAAAAAAAATGAAACAACACTTACTTTGACATTTTGGATGTATTGATGAAGTTGGATTTTCCATCCGAGGTTATTTCAACCAAATGGGGCCCCAAATCTAAATTTCCGATTTATCAACTTTTCGATGAAAAGGTTGAAATGAGTTCGAGTGTATCGGGACCCAAACCAATGGTCTACCCAACCTAAAATTAATATTTTTGAGCTACTGGAACAATCAAAATTCACATCCGATATCATTTTATTGATGTTTTTTCTTCATGGATATTTGGAACCAACGAAGACTTTTAAATAGGAAAATAATTCTAAAAAACAATAAACTGCCTGATAACTGAACTACCAGTTCCAGCAAGTCATAAATAACTTGGGGAAGTTATGGAAAATCTCTAAAGGTAAAAATAAGTGGAATCACGAGAAATAACTTAAAAGGTAATTACACTACCAAATGGATTCAAGTATTTGAATAAATTGAAGTCTATACCTAGATAGGCCTAAATATTTTTTATCACACCATTATATTCTTTCTGGGAACTCAAACTCAAGTGGGTTCCCAAATCAAACAAGTTATCATGGGTCCAGGTTGGAGAAAGGGGATTACAGTTAGGTATGTTCATGACAAGTGGGTATTCGAAGCTTAATCTTAGAAGATATGCCTATGCTCTCTCTCTCTCTCTCTCTCAATTCACCACAAGGTGTATGTGTCATATTTTGAAATAGTTGAATTCAAGGGACCTAGTCCTTAGAAGACTTTTCTTAAAAGGAAAGTTCTAACAAATATAACTCTAAGAATTGACTATGTTTAGGAGCCAGGTATCCTTGATAAAGTAGGTGCACTATAACCTAAATCAGTTTTATACCTTTCAAGGTATACACCCATAGGAACAGCTTCAGAAGGAAATAAATAAAGCAAACACAGGTGGTCAATTCAATACAAAGGACAGGGTCCTGGTCCTATCTCTCATGTTAGTGCCTATAATATGCTTAAGTAATCACACAATGATATATAAAAATCCATATATTTTTTGCTAAGTTGTCAATTTCTTTGCAAAAAAAGAATCCTACTTATTAGGTTTCGATATGTCAGTTCCAAAGAAACATCTTCTAATCTCATTGGCCCTTTTAAAATTACTAAATTAGTCCATTATATCAGTGCTCTTCAACTATTCTGAATCATCTTCCAAAAACTAATATCATCCCTAAACTAAACTACTGCATCTCTCGTTCTCAAAATCTAATGGATGTTATTACTACTTTCACAAACTCTTTAAGAAATCCACAACCCACAATTGAGTCAGACTTCAATGAAACCTCCTACCTTGAAATTTTATGCTCAGCAAATTATGATAGACAATTCAAACCAAGGGTTTAGGTCACCAATAAAATAAGAAAATTCTTAATATGAAAACTCCTATTTACCTGTGTCATTTGAAAAATTCAAAAAAGTAAAATTCTTTAAAATACAATAAGCTTTGGGTTCTCCTACTTTATTATATTTAAACCTTATTTTTTCTCAATTATTTGGTGAAGAAATGCCAGTTAAAAGGGTTGATCTTTCTTGTAATAAGAATTGAGTGTATAAGAACTTACTTCTGCATACACATAACACCTAGTCTGTGAAAAAGAATAGGAAGTATGTGATAATGATAAAGTAAATACAGGAAAAGATATGTTGTTACCTCCTAATAAGGAGAATGAGGAAGATGAGGATGAAGTGCCTCTTAGATGGGTTGTGAAGAAACTTTGGGGAAATAGAAAAAGGAAGAATAAAAATACTAAAGTTATTAATGCTGATAGAGGAGAGAATCAGGTCCTCTGTGTTATGGTCTGGCAGCCCTATTGTTAGTAGGAAGAAGCACATAATTATAGAAAGAAAGAATGTTTTTGAGTGACCTAGTACCAAGCAGATAAAAGCACAAATGCATAAAAAATAGCCAAGTAATAACTAAAAAAGAAATAAAATGGAAGAGAAAATAATGGAAATGTCTAGAGAAAGAAGGATTAGTACCTTAAAAACTCAGAAAGTTTTATCAGGAAGAGCTTTTGATCTTAGAATTTATAAGATGCCTGGGATGGTGAAGTTGATAGCATATGTCAAGAATCAATGATGGTTACATCTATTTGAGAAAACAAAACTAATGGTTTTTGAAAATAATATAAGGGAACTTTATTACACCATGGAATTCTGAGAAGATGAGCTAAAATTGAAGGCCCAAGTGCAAGGTAAGGTTATTAATCTAGATGAAGAATTATTGGTCAAGATATTGAATATACCTATAAGAGATTTAAAGGAAGTTATGAACCAGCAACTCTCAACTGAGTTTATGATCAATAAACCAATGGTAGGAGGGACTTCCATATCTGTAGTGAAAAACAAATTCCTAATAAGTGAATATCAACTTGTATTTTAATTCATGTATAAGGTATTTTACCAAGATCTAAAGGAAGAATAATTGCCTCTGGTGTTGACCTATTTTTGATTGAAATCTTGAGCAAGCTTGAGTTGATAAGTCTTCCTGCTCTAATGATAAAGCATAAGCAAAAAGTTATGTATGAAAAGAAAGGGAAACATGGAATGCCATATGGAAATTTACTGAACAAAGTGTTTATATATTATGGTGCGTATGGAACTAAGGGAATACCTAGAACAACCAAGTAAATGATCAGCCTAACAACTCGTATGGAGAATGAATGCATAGAGGGAAAAGCCTGATTTGTATCTCAAGTATCTGAGTTACTAACTGTTCAGTAAAGGTTGGGAAATGAAATGGAGAAGTTAAGGATCAATATGGATGCCAAATATAATGAAATAAAGGACTTGGATCAAATTTTTTCCACTAAGGGACCAGGTTCCACTGATGAAGTTGCATCTGAAAATGCAAAACTCTATGCAAGAGTAGTTAAACTGATTGGAAAGTTCAAGGACTGAATTTTGCAGTGCAGGATTTCACCAAATAGTTATTGGATGATTACAATACTTAAAATTCAAGTATGGAAATGTTTCATAAGTCCCTTTACCCCAAACATCCCTCTACCAAAGTCCTATTATCCTTATCCTCAAATCAATCTAGTGTCAATTTTATATTTTTCTCCTTGTGGTGGCTTTTGAAGACAGTTGTCTTGTGTATTATTCTAGTATGATCGTACTAGTCTAACTTCTATTTAAAAATGCATAAATTCTTCTTGTGTACCTCACTTGTTTTCTTTATTTTAAAATTATTCTTCATGTTAGTTTACCCCAGTAGCCTTGAGTTAATAAGCCTATACTTATATTTAATTATAGTTTACAATTAATCCTTTTCAATGGTGATAAAGAGGGGAATACTGACTTTATTTATAAGGAATAGGTGTGATGTGTGATATACAGGAGGGACTAAGTACAATGTAATATACTTGCTAAAAAGATAGTATGTTGTCATATGGTGCATGTCGATAGGGGGAAGAAATAAAGTAATGTGCTAATTGTGAATGATAAGGCATTGTGAAAAGGGGAAGCAATTTCAGGT
The DNA here is from genome assembly GCA_030864225.1 of Capsicum baccatum var. pendulum. Classification (NCBI taxonomy): domain Eukaryota; kingdom Viridiplantae; phylum Streptophyta; class Magnoliopsida; order Solanales; family Solanaceae; genus Capsicum; species Capsicum baccatum. Next base: position 143,188,795 of record CM061552.1, read on the forward strand.
TTTTATGCAAATGACAAAAAGAGACCAGGTCTCAGTGTTGTATGATAATAGAGAAAACATGATGATAGGGGGAACATTCAACTTCTGGTGGTAATCATACTGATTAAAAGTGATAACTGTGCATTGATGGTCAAAAAAGTATGGTTGGTTTGGCATCATCAAAAATGGGGAAATTTTTATATGCAGTTTTGATGATGAGCAGCTAACTACAACGGACTTTGTACTGATTAGGACAACTGGTCCAATGATCTTTCATCCCTAATCATCACTCAGCTATAAAAGGAAAGAGACACCTCTTTATCAAATGGTTTTTTAAAATAAAAAGAGTGAATAGAGGAACATAAACCCAATTCCAACACTGTTCAAGTCCTCAGTTTTATGAGTGCTTAAATAAAAATCTTTCTTGAGTGAGTTTTGACTTGTAAATGAATTACTCATGCTATAAGATTAGTATTTTTCTCTTTGTGTAGAGAGTGCTTAGGTAGAGTTTCCTAAGTGTGAGACTTATTAGAGTTAATCAGTAGATAGGGTCCTTGGTAGGGTTACAAAGATAAGCTTGGAGTATTATTCCTACAATCAAAAAGAGCCTGAAGGTAGGCTAAAATTTGGACTATTATAGGGAGGTTGATTTTAATAGATTTCGTTAGTGCTTGTGACGGAAATCCATGGTGTTTCCATTCCTGGTTTTCCATGTAAAAATCTTGTGTTTTTACTCTTCTTGCAATGTATTTAGTTTTCCTGTATCTATTATTTGTTTATCGGTGATTGACTTTAAGGGACCTGGTCCCTTACTGTGTGGTGTAACCCCCAAGGGTTCTAATATACTTTACAAAGGATACATGTCTCCTAATTATAGCCAATTTTGTGGAGAACTACTGATTCATATGGTAGGTCAGGTCATCTTGATCAGTCCTAGCTTCAACCTATTCTTTACAAATTGTTCCTTCTAGATTGCCTTAGTAAATATATCTGTTATCTAATCCTTGGTCTTACAAAACTTCATACATATGGCCCATTTATAAATATTGTCTCTAAGGAAGTGATGCCTCACATCAATATGCTTAGTCCTCTTATGTTGCACTAGATTCTTGGTTGAGTTCAGAGCACTTGTGTTGTCACACATTTTAGGGATAGTGTTAGAGACAATACAAAAATCTTTTAGTTGTTACTTGATCCATAGCAATTAAGCTCAACTTGTAGCTGCAACAATATATTAAGTTTCAGCAATAGATAGCACAACTGTGTTGTGCTTCTAAGATCCCTAAAAAATTAAGGATAATCCAAGAAAATGTGCCGTTCCTGAAATGCTTATTCTATCTACCAAATATCCAGCATAGTCATCATCAACATAGCCCGCCAAGTCAAAACTATCCCCTGATGGATAGTATAGAACCAGGTCCCCTGTCCCCTTCAGATACCTAAGATATTTTTTGCACCTTTTAAGTAAGACTCTTTTGGACGGGCTTAAAATATGGAATATATTCCTAAACTAGATGCATTTGCAACACTTCTTGTAGTGAGGTATAATAAGGACCCAATAATCCCTCTATACATTGTTTTTTTACTGAAGGATCTAGTTCATCATTATCCAATTTTGAGTTTATTCCAATTGGGGTATCAATTAGCTTACCATCTCCCGTTTTACATTTCTTCAGTAACCCTTTGATGTACTTCTCATGACAAATCATGGTCCTTTGATAAGTTTGTTTAATCTCAAGGCCTAAGAAGAAACTCAACTCACCCATCATACTCATTTTAATTAAATACCAATTATCTTAGCAAACTCTTTACATAGGGATGCATAAGTAGCTCCAAATATTATGTCATCAACATATATTTGAACAATCAATAGGTTGCTACCTCTGGTATTTAAGAGTGGAGTATTATCTATTTTCCCTCTTTTGAAGCCATTTTCCAAGAGAAACTTTGAGAGTCTCTCATACTAGGACCTTGGTGCTTGCTTCAATCCATAAGGATCTTTGTCCAATTTAAGTCCATGATGAGGAAAATTTATATCTTCAAAACCTAGAGGTTTTTTGACATAGATTTCTTCTTATAGGTTTCCATTCAGAAAAGCACTTTTGACATCCATTTGAAATAGTTTAAATCCCATATATGCAAAAAATGCAAAAAGAATCCTGATTGCCTCTATTCTTGCTACAGGGGCAAAAGTCTAATCATAGTCAATCCCTTCCTCATTGTTATAGCCTTGAATATTGCTTAGTTCTGTACACCCATTTTGTTCCAATAAATATTCTATTAGCAGGACTGGGACCTGATGCCAGACTTTTCTTTTTTCAAATTGCTAAAGTTCTTCTTGCATTGGATTAATCCAATCAACATCTTTTAAGGTTTCTTTCAAATTTTTGGGCTCAATTTGAGATAAAAAAGATGCAAATGCCATAGCATTTCTGGTTTGAGCTATTGTTTAGACTCTTTTTTCCAAGGGTGTAGTCAAATTCTCAAGGGGATGAGAGGATTTATGTCTCTAGATTTTCCTTCTGAGATCAATTCACTGGGACCAGGTCCCTGCAAATCTTGAGTATCCCCTTCTTGTAGTTCATCTACTGAAGTTTAGATCTATGCTTGAGTTTCTGGATCACCATCAATTTTATCATTCTCATCTGCATCATTTATCCCTTGATCATTATTGTCAATAATATCATCTCTTTGAACAGGAATGAGTTCTTTAACTTCTGAATCTTCACTATCACCTAGGTTCATTTGATTTCCAGACTCATCAAAGATCATATGAACACTTTATTTAATATAGAGAGTTCTTTTATTAAAGAATCTATAAAAGTTTCTTGTTGAGGAATAGCCTACAAACATTGCTTCATTAAATTTGGAGTCAAACTTTCTTAATTCTTTCTTTCCATTGTACAACAAAAAGCACTTGCACCCAAATGGTCGGTAGTCTATCTTAGGATTTCTATTGAACACCAACTCGTATGAATTATTTTTCAAGAGTGACCTAATCAAGAACCTATTAGTCACATAAAAAGTAGTATTTAAAACTTCATCCCAGATACTCTTTGGATGACCACTATCAATCAACATAGTCCTAGCAATCTCTAGGAGTGTTCTATTCTTCCATTCAAAAAATCCTTTTTGTTGTGGAGTTCTAGGAGCTGAAAATTTGTGACTTATACCATGATCAACACAAAATTCAGCAACTTGAGAATTCTCAAATTCAATTCCATGATCAGATCTGAATTCAGCGATTTTATAATTTAGCTTCAATTGAATTTTCTTGGAAAAAGCCAAAAAAACCTCATATGTTTCATTCTAGGTTCTTATAAACATTGTCCAGGTGAACTTGGAGTAGACATATACAATAACAAGAATATATTTCTTAACATTTCTACTTTGGACTTTAATAGGTCCACGTGAATCCATGTGCAGTATTTTAAGAAGTCTAGAAGTACTCACCTTATTTAATTTGAAGGAGGATCTGGTCTATTTACATTTAACTCAAGCATCACAATATTTGTTGTCTGGAAATTTCAGCCTTGGAAAGACACAGACTAGGTCCCTTGAAATCAACATGTTTAACAAAGAGGAACTTTCATGTCCTAGTATTTTGTGCCATATATTAGCATCTTCACATTGAACATTTAAACAAGTTAATTACCCATCAGCCATAGAATCCAAATTAGCTACATACATGTTGTTGATCATTTTGGCTTTGAGAATAATTCTTCTATATTTCATGTTTGATATAGTGCATCCATTAGATGAGAATTTTACCTCATTTCCTTTGTCATGAATTTGAAATACGCTTAGAAGACTTTACATAAGGCCATTTAACTAATACACATCTTCAATTGCATGATGAGTTGATTTTCCAATCGTTCTAACACTTTGAATATACCCCTTTTTTCCATTTCCAAAAGACTCACCTCCCCCTTGAAGTGTCTTGAGGTAAAGAAAACAATCAATCCTTTCAGTCATATGTCTTGAACAACTACTGTCCATAAACCAATTTTGTCTATAATTCTATTTTCTACCTCCTTTTCTTTTTTATCTTTAATAGTTGTCATTAAGGAAAACCAGGAACCAGAGGTGTTTCCCTTATCATCCTTCTTCAGCATGAAGCCATCTCCATACTGTTTATCTTTCTTAGATTTACTGGAGGAATTTTCGCATGCAGCCAGCACTTTCTTTACTATATAGTTAGCTACATCCTTTCTTCTTAACTTTTTAGGATTTTGATCCTTATTTTGCATTGGGAAGTTCCTAATGAAGTCTTAAGATCTACCACCATTGTGACAAGCTTCAAATATTCCATCCCATTTTCTATGCTGGCTACTTTTCTTCATTACTCTAACAATCCTTGTTTCCAGAAGAGCAATATCAATGTCTTCCTTACTTAGGTCAGATACTTAAGTTTTCAAGGTCAATGATCTCTCCTTTTTAGCTTCCTTCCTCTCCACTTGTTGCTCAGTAATGGAATTTTCTTTGCTTTCCCAGGATTTTAGTATAGCTCTACCAATTGTTGTCACTTTCTTTTATAAGGGAACCTTTTATCCTTTTTCTAGATTAAATGAAGCATCCGTGATAACCAAAACACTTTAGGCGTGAACCTTTTAGATTGAACCCACTCTGATACCAATTGATGAAACCCTAGGGTTGTACCACACTGTGAGGGACCAGGTCCCTCAAAGTCAATCACAAGAAAAAAAATCCATAAAGCAGTATGGAAGATAAAATTTTGCCAAAAATAAAGAACACACTTGTTTCGCATAGAAACTCCCTTACTCCATGATGAAAAACCATGGCTTGCCCTCACAAGATCACCAAAATCCACTATAATCAACCTCTTGATTACAGACTTGACTTGAACCTAACTCTAGGTTCCTTCTGCTTGTAATAACTCTACTACAAGCTGAACTTGACAACTCTCCGAAGACCCATCAACACTGATTAACTCAAATCAGCATCAAGCTTAGGCAACTATACCTAAGGACTCTCAAAGTAAAAATAAAGAATTACTCTTATAGTTTGAGTAAATAAATTACAAATCAATATCTAACTCAAGAATGTTTTCACTTTCAGCTTACAAAGACTAAGAACTTGAGGTAAAATTATGTTTTTGCCTTTTTCTATTTTTAATCTTCTGAATTTGCAAAAACCACTTGATGAAGAAGCCTTATTTTCCTCTTATAGTTGAATGATGATTAGGGTTGAAAAGCAATTGGACCAGGTGTCCTAAATAGTACAAGCAGTATCTGCGTAGTTCGTAACACAAGAGGACAAAATTGTGCAGATGTGTGCTAGCTATCTGGTTGCCTTGAACATCCAAGGACCTGGTCCATTGTAGTCATCTACTCATGATCAAAACAATATACAAAAATTTTCCTCATTTTTGATGATGACAACCCAGCCATAGAGTTTTGAGCATCGATATACATTCATCATATTCAATCAGTGTGATTACCACTACTGAAGATGAATATTCCCCCTATTACTTAATCATCATGCTTCCTTCATCATACAACATAGGTAACTGGTCCCTTGTTTTCAATTGATATGAAAGATTACCAATCAATCTTCCCCTTGTCAATATACCTACATACCTTTTTTGTAGCTCATCACACCATTTCCACTGTTAAAATGCCATACATATATACAATTCAAGATTTCATTTACACCACCTAGATCAGGTCCTTACCAAGTGAAATAAATGTTAATTCAGGGACATATCAAGAGACACTGACACTCACAAGAGAAGTTTCAATCAATGCACAAAATACCATAGGATTTCCCTTATTTTCTTTACCATAGCTTTCAGACAGTCAGGTTTGAATCACTATAGGACTTAACTCGACTTGAAATATAGGCTTAGGGATGATATGATACATACAGACATTTTTAATGACTATACCTCCATGACACTTACACTTACATTGGGGTTCACTACTTAGCCAATTTCTTTTACACCACCTTATTTCTTCCTTTTAATTTTTTATTGCACATTTAGGTTGGGTGTGGTTTCTTTTATTCATTTTTTTTTCTTTTTAACATTTTCTTTTAGCCCTACTTTATTTTCTCTTATTAAACCCCTTTTCATACCTATTTTACACTAAGCACCCCAATGATAGACACCCTCGACTTAGGTGATTTTCCAGAGTTGAGATACACAATGTCCAAAGAGGACCGGGCCCAAAATAGGTTCATTGTAAAATAAATAGGAAAGTGAAAGGTGTAATAAGAAAAATATTCTATACATGCTTAAAATAGGGACCAAGGGTACTTATTCACATTTGGAAGGTCATTTAGGCTAAAAGTGGACTTATTTCAAGAATGACCAATGATACTTTCCTAACTTAACATCCTACAACCTAGGCAAGACAACCCACACAAGTTCTGGATTCAACAAACAAAGGGAATAAGGTAGTATCTCACACATATATAGCACAGTGTTGCATCACAAACTAACACCTATTTAGTTCATGAGAGCTATGATTATTATGTCCCTAATTCAAATTCCATAACATGACTCACAATGGTCACACTAATATTCATATCACATAGTTCAAAAATAAATTTAGAGGGGTATCATTTTCCTTTACATTATATCAATTGCCTTAAGTATTTATTTTCCTCCTAGTTTAACATAAAACATCACGAAAAAAAACACAATACTCCTAAACATGACTGCTCTACTAGGAATAGTACTCTAGGGAAAATAGGCATGATAACAAAAACCCCAAGGGGGCATTAAGACCCAAAAGCAACCCCAACCTTAACTTAGGATATGCATTGTCCCCAATCAATTAAACCATTATAAAATAAGAGAGTTAGGAATATACATATGGTACCATAGGTGTGGATATTTGACATCAATCATAATAACATGTACAAAAAACAAAATACCTTTGGTTCCTCGCATGTAATATCTGATTTAACGTCACGCCATGACGTGGCTTGGTTGGATACTCAGACTTGCACAACAAGCCAATGGGAACCTTGATTTCTCAGACTTCATCAAGGTATCCCAAGAGTTGGATTCCAACTTCATATTTTCATTTTGAACTTATGAACTTCACCACTAACTGTCTTTCTGATTCCCCAAATATGCTCAAGGGGCGGTGAAATAAAAATAAGAGAACTAAGCAATAGACATAGCACGTTGCAACTTTTGTCCCTTACATGAGAAATGTTATTCTTTAATTCTATCACAACATATTCAAGAACATAGGCATATTCTTCCTCCACTTTACACTTTTCTATAGGCTCGAATGTCTCGATTAATATTTTGCTATCCAAACATAATATGGAAAAATGCTTTGAATGAGGTCCAATACATTCCAACTCAGTAATTGAATCCTTATTTACATCACCACATAACTCTAGTGTGCTCTCCTTATTAGTGACAATATACAAAAGAGTATGAGCAAGTGTATACTCCTCCAATTTTAGCTCCTCAAGTTGCCTTTAAGGAATTTTCTGAGACTTTCACAACTCATAACTAAATTAATGGGTGTTACATGCAACAACATTTTTATTCAATTCTATTTGTATATTTTTAATATCAAAGCCAAACATATCAACCTTTTTAATAATCTCTTGATTTTCTTTTGAAATGTGTGTAAATATTTCTAATATGGTCTTATTATGCTCCCATAATACATCTATCCACTTCACATTATGCCACCCTATGATAGCCACCCTTAACTTAGGTGATTTGCCTAAGCTAAGGTTTATAATTTCATATGAGACATAATCACTAAAAATGTCCATATGCAACATACCATCCCTCATAGCTTACACTACAAGCCAAGTAAAGTCCTATAGTGATCATATCCTAACTGTCTGATAGCTAAGGTAGAGAAAATAAGGGCAAGCCTATGGTATTTGATACCTATTGTTGGAACTTCTCTTGTAACTGTAAGTGTCTCTTGATACATCCCTGTATTGACATGCATGATTCCATATGAGAAATTAGGGATTCTTTGATCTAAGGAAACTTGAGTTATGTTGCTATCTACTTACTTGTTTGGTGTCACGACCCAAGGCTACCCTTAGTCGCAATAGGGTGCTTAAGGTTACAAGTGGCCCCAAGCTAACCCATGGTCTGGTACCTTCTCTGAGCACTAAATGAAATAAAAGTAAAATGATATGTGCAGAAGATAAATCAAAATGGAACTATCAATATGAATACTAAAATAAATAAAAGACATGTCTGAAGTATCTGATAAACACTGGAAACTAGACTGTGTACATGAAACAACTGATAATAACTAAAAAAAATGAATTTCTAACTATCTAAAAGCCTCTAAGAATAACAATAATAAGGAGTTAATGGGATATCCCCACAACTAACTCCAAATGATGAAACATAAGTAGATGTTGAAATAACAGTAAACTATGTCATGTCCTCAATGGAAAAGAACTCATCAATATTGTTGTTGAAAGATGTTGGACTGTCTAAGAATAGTCTAGAAGCTAAGCATCCGAACCTATGTTATAAGATAACATAGCACAAAAGAAGAGTATGCGGTTAGTACTTTAAATGTACTGGTACATGAGGTACTAACAAATAAATAAATGGCAACTAAACATTAATGCATGAGCATAAAACACGGAGAATGAAAAGCAAAGCATAAATAAGTTATAAAACAAGCTGCAAATCTGAGTGACTGAATCACTATGATAACATAACAGAATAAATGAAGTTTGTATGCTTTGTCATACAACCTTGAGCTGATCTATTCTGAATACTACGTTAAGACTGTGGGAGCTAACTACAAACGACATTCCCCAATCTAAGCTTTCGGGGTCCAACCTGTAACCCTAATTTAAAGGGTACTGGTACCTTTCCAGGGGTACCAAAAAATAAATGACGATGTGGATCCATGTCTGATGTCCCAAAGGATGAGGGTGTCATGCCTATACTAATGGGGTACCCTTCATAAGCTATAGTGGAACTGTAGATATATAACTTAGGGACTGCTACTAATGACTCATGCCTCTACTGATGAAGGAGTAATCATCACTGTCTTCACTCGGTGCAAAGTGTTACTCCCATCTAAACTACCTTGCTGTTATTAGTCATTTAATATGACTTGGTACTGCACTTGTAAGTGCTTAGCATGGTTCAACATATAATAATAAAACCATGGTTTGATGGACTTGTTACTTGAAACTGAAATATGTAAAACACATAGGTATCGGGTGTTCATAACCCACTAGCAAAAAATGATTAAAAAACATGATAAAAATGCTTAAAACACTGGTGTGGAATCATAATTTAAAGACCCAAAACATAAGACATTTCAACAAGTAGGTCAGAAGCATAAATTCGAACATAAGGATGTGTTAAACATAAGGGGACAACATATTTACTTGGTTTAATAAATAATTTGATATTACAATATGAAATGACTTGATTATGACATGGGAAATTTAAAGTTAAAACACAAAATAACCTAACTTTTACAGGATCATTTGTTGACATGAATTGAATTCAAGTTACTAAGGAGAATCATGGATTAAACTTGTCTTGAACATATGAAATTTCATAATGAAGGAAAAAAATCATATTTTAATGAAAGAGAGGGTTTTGTTTTAGGATCAATAGGTGAAAGGTACCCATTTATGAATACCCCACAAACCTTAATTGAAAATTTCTTTGAAGAAATCGTGAAATCAGAGCTTAAATTCGTGAGTTCTTGATAGAAAAAGCTTGAATTTTGTCCTTGGGAAGTAGGGAAGGGTTTTTAAGTGCATATTAAATTTTTGGAGTTAAAGGAGTGTCAATAATGTGTTTAATACCCCTTAATTCATTTAAAGACGATTGGGGAAAGTTAAGGAGTGTGAAAAGACATCAATGCCCTTAATTTTAGTCAAAATAGAGCAACTTTTTGCACTGTGCTTATGTTGTGTAGCGCATGGTAATAGCACACTTGGGTGGAGGGGTGTAGTGCATGCCAATAGCACACCTGATGGTTGTGCAGCGTATTCCAATAGTACATTGGGGGTGGTTGGCTCACACCAATAGCATACCTCATCTGGTGTCTATTTGTGATGGTCATTCGATGCACGGCCTTACAACAAGGTCCACCATGCAACACACACTCATTTTTTAGGCCCATAAATACCCCCAACTCAACCTACAGCATCTAAACATGGTCTACCATCTTAATAGGGGTCCTAAAGGTTATTTTGAAAGAATTATTTGAGTGTTACAACTATAGGGTATTACATTATATCCCCCTTGGGAATCATTCTTCCTTGAATAAAACAATTTAGGTTGATGTACTAAGAAGACTGAGATCAAGCAACTAAAGTCTAAAACATGATACATGGACTAAGCTGAGTTTCGTGAATATATGTTATGACATGTGGATAGTTATATTGCTAAGATAGAGAATGGGAGAGTTGATTTAACAGAAACCATTACCTCAAGCTGAGTTTGAATTCATAAGGAACAGATGGGGATACTTGGCTCACATATTTGCTTTTACCTCCAAAGTTTCTCCCTCAACGGACTGATTTTTCTATAGGACCTTAACCAAAGGAACTTCATTATTCATTTGCCTATGAATCTGACGATCAAGGATTTCAATTAGAACTTCTTCGTAGGAAAGGCTATCCTTAAAATCCTCACATTCTAATGGAACAATGGAAGCTAAATCACCAATACATTTCATTAATAAGGAAACACGAAACACCGAATGTACTAATGCCAAATCTACTGGTAACTCTAGCTCATAAGCTACCTTCCAACAATGGCTCAAAATTTTGTATGGGCCTATATAGAGAGGACTGAGATTTCCCTTCTTTCTAAATCTTCACAGGCAAAATTTTCAAATAAACCAAGTCACCAACATCAAACTTAAGATCCTTTCTCTTAATATCTTCATAATACTTCTGACGACTTTGGGTTGTCTTCAGCCTCTCTCGGATTAACTAAACCTTCTCCATCGCCTCAAATGTTGAATTTGACTTTATCAAAGCAGTCTTACCTACTTTAAACAAACCAATAAGATATTTATATCTCCTCTCATAGAAAGCCTCGAAAGGAGCCATCTAAATACTGGAGTGATAACTATTGTTGTAGGAAAACTCAATCAAAGGTAAGTGGCTATCCTAACTACCTGTATAGTCAATAACACACACTTTCAACATGTCCTCTAAAGCCTGGATAGTCATCTTTACCTGACCATCTGCCTGAGGATGAAAAGTTGTACTGAGGTGAACTTTGGTACCAAGACCTTCTAAAAGCTTTCCAAAAGTAAGAGGTAAACTTAGTACCTCTATCTGAAATGATTGATAATAAAACCCCGTGCAACTTTACCAACTCCCTAAGAAAAAACTTGGCATAGTCCTTAGCTGAGTATGAAGTATGGATTGGCAAGAAATGGGTTGACTTGGTTATTCTATCTACAATGAACCAAATCAAATTATGCAGACGATACGTACGAGGAAACCCTATCACAAAATCCATATTCACCACTTCCCACTGCTAAGTGTGGATGCTAAATTCCTAAAGCGTAACACTAGGCCTTTGGTGCTCAACCTTAACCTGCTGAGAGTTCAAACACTTAGCCATAAACTCTACAATAGTTTTCTTCATACAACTCCACCAATAGATTTCCCACAAGTCAAGGTACATCTTAGTGGCTCTGGGGTGGAGAGGATACTGCACACCATGTGTTTTTGCTAATATTCATTGTCTCAAACCATTAACACACGAAACACATAACCTACCCTGACAATGAAGCACACCATCTCCCCCTAAGGAAAAAACCTCTACCTTCTGATCTCTAAATGCTTTCTTCAACTTAACAAAACTAGGATCCCCATCTTGCTTTTCTTTTACTTTAGCAATCAATAAAGATTCCGAACAATTCAGAAACCATATACTACCTTAGACCGAATCAACCAATTAAACTCATAACCTAGCAAGTTGATGAATCTCATGGACTAACTCCTTCTTATCATCCTAAACATAGGAAACACTACCTTTAGACAATCTACTAAGAGAATCCGCCACAATCTTGGCCTTGTCCAGATGATGCAACACACTCATATAATAGTTTTTCAAAAATTCAAGCCATCTTCTCTGGCAAAGATTCAGGTCTTTTTATGTCAACACGTACTATAAACTCTTGTGATCTGTGAACACATCCACATAAACCCCATACAGATAATACCTCTAAATTTTCAAGGCAAACACAACAACTACCAATTCAAGATTATGGGTCAAATAATTCATTTTATGGGGCTTAAGTTTTCTAGAGGCGTAGGATATGATCTTACCTCTCTGCATCAATACATAACCTAGAAAAATGCTAGAAGCATCGCATAAACTACAAACCCATCTGTGCCATCTAGCAAATCAAGTCTGGGGCGGCAGTGAGTCAAGTCTTAAGCTCCTGAAAACTCTTTTCGCAGGAATCTAACCATAGAAATTTAACCTATTTCTAGGTTAGCCTCGACATGGGGGAAGTAATAAAAGAAAACCCTTCAAAAAATAATCTATAATAGCCAGCTAAACCCAAAAAACTCCTGATATCAGATAGAGAGATGGGTCTAGGCCAATTTCTCACTGCTTTGATCTTTTGAGGATCAATTCAAATGCCATCACCAGAAATGATGTGACAAGGGAAAGTTACTGATCTCAATCAAAATTCGCACTTAATGAACTTAGAAAATAATTGATGATCTTTACGGGTTTGCAATACAACTTTTAGATGGTCTACATGATCATTCACACTACAGGGATAGACAAGGATGTAATTAACAAAGACTATGAAAAATATGTCAAAGTACTTCCTGAACACCCTTTTCATCAAGTCCATGAAAGTTGCACGGGCATTTGTTAGTCCAAAAGACATAACTAGGAATTCAAAGTGACCATACCAAGTTTTTAAGGTTGTCTTCAAAATGTCACATTCTTTTACTTTAAGATGATGATAGCCAGATCTGAGGTCTATATTAGAGAAATAACATACACCCTAAAGTTGGTCAAACAATTCATCAATTCTGGGTAGTGGATATTTATTCTTGATGGTGACTTTGTTCAGCTAACGGTAGCCAATGCACATTCTGAGAGAACCATCTTTCTTACGCATGAATAGAATTGGAGCACCCTATGGCAAAATATTAGGACCGATGAAACATTTATCTAAGAGATCCTTCAACTAATCCTTTAATTTCATAAGCTTAGTTGAAGCCATTCTACAAGGTGGAATAGAGATAGGATGGGTTTGTAGAAGAAGATCTATTCCGAAGTCAATTTCCCTTTTGAGAGAAATTCTAGGAATATCTTCGAGAAATACATCTAAAAATTCCCTCACTATGGAAACTAATTAAAGACTTAAAGTTTCAACTTTTGAGTCCTTAACTTGGACAAGATGGTAAATACACCCCTTTGATATCATCTTTCTTTCCTTAAGATAGGAAACAAACTAACCCTTAAGCACTGAAGAACTAACCCTTTATTTGATAACTAGCTCATTAGGGAATTGGAACTGAACAATTCTATTTCTTCAATCGACTGAGGCAAAACGTGAGTGGAGCAAATCCATGCTGAGAATGACATCAAGATCAGTCATCTCTAACTCCATATGATCAATCGAGGTAAATTTCGTAGACACTATGACAGGGCAATTTCCCTATACCCATCTGTCTAAAATAGACTTACCCACTGAGAAAGGCTTCACTAATGTTTTGGGACTGACACCAAAGTCTATTTCTATGTAAGGAGTCAAAAAGAAAAGTGAAGATCTAGTATCTAATAATGCATAAACATAAAGACGGAAGGCATGTAATGTACCCATAATCATATTAGAGAAACTTTCCTAATCATGTCAAGTATAGAGAGCATATAGTCTATTCTGGCGCTGCCCACTGGTGGTACTGGAAGTGGCACCCTGCTGTGTTGGGTGACTTGTTAGTGCTGCTGAAGAATTAGCCTGGCCCTGCTGGCGATTATTTATACCCCTCTATAGGCCCACGGGGCAGTCCCTTACCTTGTGTCTTAACTTGCCATACCTAAAACACCTATCACTACCAACTCTAAACTCACTCTAAACTTAGGCACTAGCACACTAGCTGGAGATAGAGCCGGCACTGAAATTTTTTTATAGAGCTAAGAACAGTTACTGCCTTCCGACCTTGGATGAGAAAGGTTAAAACTACTTGTTTTGTCCCTCTTATTTTCTCTTTCTATCTTCTTAGGCTTCTCCTCTTCAATCTATTAAGCATCAACCATAAGTATAGATAGGTCCATCTCCTTAATCAATATGGTGGTCCTACACACCTTGACCATACTATCCAACACACCAGATTCAAACTTTCCATCTCCTTAATTAACATGGTGGTCCTACACTCCTTAACCATACTATCCAATACACCAGATACAAACTTACTCATCTTAGACATGGAGTCAGCCACCATAGTTGGAGCATTCCTCACCAACTGAGTAAACTTGAGTGAGTACTCCTTTACACTCATACTATCATCCTTTAAATTTATGAACTCCTGAACCTTTAATTCCCTTAACTCTAATAGAAAAAATCTATCTAAGAAAGTCATGGCAAACTTCTCCTACTTCATATGCCCTGCCTTATAATCTCTATCCTCCTTGTACTTCCTGAACCAAGTATGTACTCCCTACAATTGGTAAGCAGCAATGTCTATATTCTCACTCAGAGTGACACCCAAGATGTCAGTCACTATTTGCACTCCATCTAGAAACTCCTATGGATCCTTCTCAGACTTAGACTGAAAAAACATAGGGGGATTCTTTCAATTAAAGTCTCGAACCCTAGCTGCAGCCATATTCACTACCGTATTGGTTGGGACAACCACCTGCTAATTATTTTTGAGTAGCTAAAAAATAGACCAAGGCTATGAAAGTAGCCCTGAACTTAGTGTGAGAAACATGGTCGTACAAATGATCTTTTTAAACTAGTAGTGGTACGGTTTGATGCTTGTTCTTTCTTGTTTTGTTTCTTTTGGGAGGCATTATCTATAAATGGAACAAAATATAGGTTAGAAAGAGGAATTTAATAGAGCTCATGCCCTTTCATATGACATAAACACTGAAAGAAAGGAATCTTTCCTAAAAATATCTCGCAGCCTCTTGTCCAAAAGTGTGCCACGCTTCACACCTATGCACAAGAAGATTCTACTCAATATGGATTTCAGACACCCTAGGACACTTTAAAACCTTAGGCTCTGATACTAAGTTTTTCATGACTCAAGACCACCCCCTAGTCACGACATAGTACGTAAGGCCACAAGTGATCCCTACGCTAACCCATGGTTTGGTACCTACTCTGAGCACTGAATAAATTAAAAGTAAAATAACATGTGTGAAATATAAACCAAAAAGGTACTGTCAATCTGAATACTGAAATCAAAAAAGCAAATGACTAAAATATCTGATAAACACTGGAAACTAGACTGTCTATCTAAAACAACTAATAATAACTAAAAACTGAATAATGTCTAACTTCCTGAAAGCCTCTAATAATCATTAGGAATTAATGGTACAAACCCTAACTAACTTTGACTAATGAAACATAAATAGATGCTAAAAATTTGGTAAAACATATTATGTCTTTGATGGAAAAAGACTTACCACTGCTGTTGTTGGGTGATACTGAACTATATAATAATGGTTGGGAAGCTGAGCATTTGAACATATTATATAAAACAACATAGCACAAGAGAAGAGTACGTGGTCAGTACTTTGAATATACTAGTATGTGAGGCAAGGACTAATTGGTAAACAAATGGCAACTGAACATGAATGGATGAACATGTAACACTTAGAATGCAAGACAAAGCATAAACATATACTAAAATAAGCGCAAATCTGAGTAACTGATTCACTATGATAACATAACTGAATAACTGAAGTTTGTATACGTGGTCATGCAAGCCTGATCTGATTTATTCTGAATACAACATTTAGAATGTGGGAGCTAACTACAATCGACATGCCTTAATTTGAGCTATTGGGGTCCAACCTATAACCCCATGTGGAAGGGTATGGGTACTTTGCTAGGGGTACCAACACATGAATAATGATTTGGATCCACATGGTTGATGTCCCAAAGAACGAGGGTGTCATGCCTCTACTGACAAGGGACCCCTCATAAGTTATGATAGCACTGTAGGACTAGAACTTAGGGACTGCTACTAATGACTCATGCCTATACTAACGGGGTAGTCATCATCCCTGCGTTCACTCGGTGCTAAGTGTTACTCCTAACTGAATAAAGTTGGTGTTATTAGCCATTTAATATTACTTGGTACTATACTTCTAAGATCTCAACATGAACATGATGTTCCAAATATGATAATAAAACCATTGTTTAACTGATTTGTTACTTAAAAACAAAACTATGTAAAACACATAGGTATCGGGTGTTCATAACCCGTCAGCACTGAATGATTACAAAATATAATAACAATGCATAAAATAGTGGTATGGAATCATAGATCAAAGACACAAAATATAAGACATTTTAATAAATAAGTGATAATTATGAATTTGAACATAGGGATGTATTAAACATAAGGGGACAACATATTTACATGATTTAATACATAATTTGACATTGAAATAGGAAATCACTTGATTATGACATGGGAAATTGAAATTTAAAACACAAAATAACCTAATTATCAAGGGATGATATATGTACATAAATTGAATTCAAGTTACTAAGGAGAATCATGGATTAAACTTATCTTCAATATATGAAATTTCTTAATAAAGAAAACCACCCATGTTTTAATCAAGCAGAGGGCTTTGTTTTGGGATCATTGGGTGAAAGGGACCCATTGATTAATATCCCACATATCTTAATTGAATGGATTCTTGATGATATCATGAAATCAGATCTTAAATTTGTGAGCTATTGAGAGAATAAACTTGAAATTTGTTCTTGCGAAGAGGGGGAGGGTTTTAAGTGTGTACTGGATGTTTGGAGTTAAGAGAGTGTAAATAATATGTTTAAAGAACCCTTTATTAATTTAAGGATGCTTAGGGATGGTTTAGGAGTGTGAAAAGATATCAAAGCCCTTAATTTCAGTCAAAACAAAGAACCTTTTGGCACTGTGCTTTAGTTATGAAGCACACGACAATTGCACACCTGAGGGTGATGGCCCATACCAATAGCACATATGGGGGTTGTGCAGCACATGCCAATAGCACACCTCTATATGCTTGTTTCTTAGAAATTTATAGTTATAGATATCCATATCTTCTTAGTTAAGATAAACACAACAGCGTTGTTTTAATTATATGTTGAATTACTGGTTAACTTTTTAATTGATTTAATGGTGCCATATGTCAAATGTTATCTTGAGTTACTTTATTTTTCTGGTGCTCTGAAATGACTAATACATTAGAGCTCCTAAAATTTTGGCTTTGGTAGTTTGGAACTTACCCTGATCAGAGATTATAAGGTCAGGCCTCGAGTTTCCCCTCTCCAATTATCTTTTTGTTATAATAAAATGCCCTTTTTTGCCCCACAAAGAAAAGATAAACCGATGTCAATATACTTCTAATTTTTTGCTTTAACTGTAGGATTGTCTTTCCTAATATTCCATATTTAGAGTTTGGATGTTTCAAGAACATAATTAAATAAGTAGGTGCTCATAGTGTTTTCACAAAATCCTATTGTCATATTGAGAATAGTAGACATCTATTTGCCATAATATCATAATGAATTGTGTGACTATCTTATCTAAAAAATAAGAAAATCAAGTTGTTCGAGGGAATACACTTGTAATTACAAAATAACATAATGTGTTTTCAACAGGCAAGTTGCCTGATATGACGTCTTCAATACCTGCTAGCCCGAACACATCTTTTGATTTGTCTTTTAGAAGGAAAAGGGAAAAGGATCCTAGAATGGTGTTTGTTGCTGGAGTGTTATAATGTTTAATTTTCTATTTTATTTCTATCTGAACCTTACAACGCGTGATCTCTGTGTTCTTTTTGTCTATATCCTACGGTAGGGAAAAGGAGGTGTCGGAATAGCAAATCAAATAAACTCAACATATATAAAGGTCAGTTGTCTACTTACAAATGTTATTTTAGGGACTTTTGCCTTTTGATTTGTCAATCCCTCGCCCTAGCATTCTCTATTTTATTATGAAGTTTCAAAGCCTAAAGTAATATATAGGATTTAAAACAGCTTTTGTAACTAGTTGTACTTGAAATTAATCATAGAATAATCTTAAAAAGGGATAACCTGTTAGCTAGCCATGTTATCACCTTCTCTTTAAGCTATTTTGAATCTTGTGTAAGCCTGTCTATATTGTTTTCTTCAACAAAAAGTATTTTCTTCAATTCCTTCAATCTATTAACTTCATCCTTACAGGGTTGTGTAAAAGCTAGTGGCAATAGTTCTAAATTATATTATTTAGTCTCTTTTTATAGGTGTCCAAATTAAAGAAAGAGATGAAGAAAGTGATGAAGACATTGACCTTACTTAACTAATCATTTGGACTTAAATTAACATTTTGCTTTTGGGTTTAAATTACTAGTTTGTTGAAGATTTTGGATTATGAGATAATTAATGAATGATTTTGTTTTGTTATGTGTATATATTATGCTATAATTTATTATGTATGTAAATAAAAATTTACATTAATATGAGTGACTATTTATATAAATCATTTTTATTTAATAACAGGTGGAAATAATTGTTGAAATAGATCAACAAACAATTGCAATAGGTAGTCAAAAAGTGTGGCAACAAAATAACAAAAGCATCATAATAGATGTTATTGTAACGGTTTAATGTTGTTGTAATAGAATCTGTTTCAACGGTTATTATCCATTGCAACAGATGAAAATAGTTGTCCCAATAACTAATGAAATAGTTGTAATAAGTATTCAAAAAGTGTTGCAACAGAATAACAAAAGTGTCGCAATAGATGTTGCTGCAACAGTTTAATGTCGTTGCAATAGCTTCTATTGCAATAGATACTAACCGTTGTAATAGATGAAAATAGTAATCTCAATAAGTAAAAAAAATAACCATCGCCATTGGTCAAGCTATAGCGACGGTTTTTTGAAACCGTCGGGATAGCTTGACCGATGGCAATGGTTCAGACAACCATCGCATAAACCGTTGCCATAGACCTATCACAATGCCCACCTATAGGACACTTGCTGAACCGTTGTAGTAGATCTATGGCAATGGTTTTGTTGTCAATTACAACGGTTTTGCAACCATCATCGTAGGGGTAATTTCTAGTAGTGTTCTTATAAGTAAACCAAAGTTTGTTGTTAGGAAAGAATTAAGGGTGAATGAAGTTGTTTATACATGTATGGTTGTGTGGTGGTTTGAAAATTCAAACCAACTCCACTAATCAATTATGTTGATGTAGCTTTGAGACTTATAACAATCCGCAAAGTCACTTAACGAGTCATTGTGTGACTCACAACCACTAGCAACATGGTTGATTAAAGAGTGTAGGTTTTATTAACATTATGACTCATCTCAATGAGTCGTAGTCACACTATATGACTCATTGTTAGGATTCATAATGATAGGAAGAGGTGTTGCACCAGAAAAGTAATTTTTGATAAATAACGAATGTTGGTGATCAGTTGTATCCTAAAATTATGACTCATTACCTGATTAATGATTATTGAGCAGGAAATCCCGCCACCTTAAGAGTCTCACTATAACACGTAACCATAGGTAATGACTCGCACTCATGAGTTGTAGTCTCCCTAAACCATGCCACACTAACACCTTGTTTCCTTGTTTTATTTCCTTTTTTTTAGAATTAACTTACAAGTTGTGCTTCAATAGGTAAAATGGCTCCTAAAGGTGACTCATCAAAGAAAATGGAACCAAGGAAGAACACCCAAAATATACCTGGCTCAAAGTCCACTCTTCAGTTAAGAAATGAGAACACCAATGAGTCAAGTAGTGACCTTGAAGAATATCTAGTAAAGGGGAAGGTAGATCCAAGAGAAAAAAGACCCAAGGGTAAGAAAGAAGTTATTGTAGAAGTAGACACACCCATAGGTTTATACCACATATGAATAACCATAGAACCTCACCACTCATTCTCCATTATCCTTATACAAGAAAGGTGATGATGACAATAACGAAGAAGACATTAGTGATAATGCTAGTAAAGAAGGTTCAAGTTGAGAGAAAAAATTAGGGCTTGAGGAGTAGAATGATAATAAAGAGAGGTCTGGATCTTAAGAAAAAGGGGAGAGTAAAGCGAGTGAAAGTCCTATTAGGGAGGTACCCCCACCATAATTACAACCCACTCCACTCTCCATTGAGTCGGCTTCGGTGCCTATCAATTAATGGTACGGATACCCCAGAACGCAAGATTTATATGAACAACACAGTGCCATAAATCACAAAAATAGAAAGCCCCAGAGAGGTCTTTATCTTAATAAAAGGTTAACCACAATAGGAATATCTGAGATGCCTATGTTTGAGGCATTGTTCAAGCAATACAAGTTTGAGTGGATGACTATAACACCTAGAAATTATAGAAAAGAATTGGTACATGAGTTTTATGATATATATCAGATGAAGTTGAAAAGAAAAAATTTGTAAGGAAACTTGTAGAGAGGTACGGAGCTGATATCTTTCTTGTTAACTCAAAGTGTTTGGGTTAATATCTCAGCTCAGACAATATCCTAAACATTGTGTGGGCTAGTATTTATACTTTTGTCTAACACCACAGAATTAGACTTTCGCGTAGAGGAGATGAATAAAGTAAAGGTGAAATAGATAGGTTCATAAGATAAGCTTTTTCAGTTCTGGTGGATGGACAAAATTATTGCTTCAGCTTTGGAAGAGGACCCATAGGCAGTTGATAGTATTAGAAACTCTTCATCCATCAAGAAAGTCAGCTTGAACTTTCTATCAAAGGATTGGTAGACCTTGGTTTGACATAGGTTGATTCCAAATTTATCGGATAATGTTGTGGTTTCATACAAAGCAGCACTAAGTGTTGGAATAATTTCAGGATAAGATATTGATGTAGCCAAGTAGATAGCCGAGATATTAGCGATAGGAAAACTAACACTAATGCAGTGTTGGCCTTCCCTTGTTTGTTTGCATAAATCTATCTTGATGTGGAAGTGCAAGAGCTCCCAGGTATCGATCAATTCTTTAGTCCATGGACCACTATAATTTTGGGATTGATCAAAGATGTCACTAACCTAATCTCTTAGATTTCCAAACTCACAGCTTCTATGGTTAGTGATATTTATGAGGCACAAGGGAAGATAGAAAACACATAGAGGGGTGATACCCCTACTGAGACTTACCAGTCATAACCTAAGCCTCAGATATAGTAGGTACTTCAGTACTCCTACTTCACCATCTACTGTGATACCACGACCATCCACAGCCAGGTCAGTTCCAATTGGCTATGTAATGGTGCTGCAGTACTATGGATACAAAGGTGCAATTAATGAAAAAAGGAATAAAACTATGCGCTAAGAGAAAGCTTGGTGAAGAAAGAATAATAATGTAGGATAGGTTTGATGAGTTTAAGATAGGGATTACCCTACAGCTTGAGGGTATCTAGGCCCCGAATTTAGCAGAGGTATAAGCTGAGTTAATTGAGATACAAAAATCAGTGAAGGAGTTACATGAGAGGACAATCCACTCGATGCCGATTATTGAGGAGATTTCTAGAGATCCTATGGTTAAAATCATTTGGATGGTTGATGATTCAACCCATGTGGGAAATTTTTAAAAATAGCGAAGAAGAGAAAGAAGAACAAGAAAAGAAAGAGACAAAGCACAGAGAATGAAAACATTAAGGCGGCAAACATAACGAGTGTGTAGGATGAGCTGGACCGGCAGACTAGTACAGTCCCACCACCGAAGACACCTATGAGCGCACTGGTCACCATCGATACCAAAATTTCTAGGGATATCCCGATAGCTGGTGGGATCACTACTAATAAGAGTGGGGCCCAATCAGAGGGCCCCCATACTGATGTTGTCTAATACGGTGCTTGAGTTTCCCAATGTATGTCTTTGCCCTTATTTTTTATTTCTAGATACACTGGGTATAGTGCATAGGTATTTAGTTAAGGTTTGGGGTGTACCACATAGCCGTTGTGGGTTGTTATTGTCATGTTTATTTTCCCATAGGAATTTTTTATGCTGAATTTTTTTTGTCTAAACGGTACGACTCCTAAATTTTGAAAACTGTGTGATGTGTGCATGTTAGTAACTACTATGAATTTGATAATGGCATTAGAATCGTTACATAGAAGATGATCATAGGCCATTTTTTTGTTAGCTTGCTTTAGCCTAAATTGCCCAACCCTATGGTATATGAGTCCCTTGATCCTGATGTTTAATCCTTAATAGACCTATTTTTTTGTTTACACCAATTCACCTTTCTGGCTAGACTGCAATGAACCTATTTAAGCCCAGGTCCTCCAAATAAACTGTGAAACACAATTGAGGAAAAATGCCTAAATTGAGGGTGGCTATCATAAAGGTGTGTAGTATATAGTAGTTATGAAGAAAGTATGCGAATAGAAAAGAAAGTAATGTTGGGTGTAGTTAAAAAGAAAAGTGAGAAAGCTAGAAAAATAGAAAAAGATCAAGAAAAAAAAAGAAAATTTCAAAAGAAAGGAAAAAAAAACCACACCCAATCTAAACAAGTAGAAAAAGAATAAAAAGAGAGAAATAAGGGCAGAATGAAAGAAAAGTTGGAAAATAAGTTGACCGTATTTTAATCATAGTTTCAAGGAGGCTTAGTCACTAAAAAATTCAAAGAATATATCATACCAGCCCCAAAACCTACATTACAAGCCGAATAAAGCCTTATAAGTAATCCTTACCCAATTGTCAGAAAACTTAGGTAAAGAACATAAGGGAAAGTATATGGAATTCTATGTATACTTATTGAAACTTCTTTGTGAATGCGAGCATCTCTTATCTATCCCAAAATGAAAATATTGATCTATCTGAATGAAAGAGACTTCTTTGATTGAGAGGGTACAAGAATCACATTGTTAGATTATTTGTCCATTTAGTTAGTGTAA
This sequence comes from Capsicum baccatum var. pendulum, assembly GCA_030864225.1. Lineage (NCBI taxonomy): Eukaryota > Viridiplantae > Streptophyta > Magnoliopsida > Solanales > Solanaceae > Capsicum > Capsicum baccatum. The sequence continues at coordinate 143,211,833 of CM061552.1, forward strand.
CTTAAATCTATGCCTATTTTCTCATTGCTAATATAATTCCATCATTGGATTTCTATTTGTCATAGTTTCGTACCAAATCAATATGTAGTGTCGTACTAAATCAATATACATAGTTAGGTTCTTAAAAAGTTAAAAATAGAAGGGGGGATCCTATATGTGAACTAAAATGAAAATTCACTACCAGATGTATCCTAGGACCTTTCTGTTTAATCATTGTGTTTGCTTTTGGTTTAGTGTTTTACCTGTGGACATGCACATATTCTAAGTTGAGGTTTTCATAGACTATTAAAACATGGCATATTCGATCCTTAAAATGGTGAAATTATGCATTGACCTGTTTTGTTTTGTAAAATATAATGTGTGTTTTATGTGCTTTGTAGGAAAATTAGGTAGGGAGTGGCTTGGACTAAAAAATAGAAGAAAAATACTCTCAATTAATAAAGTGTCAAGAAGGCTATGAATTGTTAAGTCACCTTAGGACTCATAGACCAACTTGTAATGGTAACAGTGGCTAAAGACAAGATGAGAAACTAAGTAAAGAAAGCCTACGAGTCGCAAAGATAAACTAGGACTCGTAGTACAAAGACGTATTATGAAAAGTTTTTGAAGAATTGAAGATGGATTCTCCAGTGGGTATGATTGAAAACCTTAAGTCATAACATTTGTAAATAACTCGTGATGAGGATTCGTAATGACAACAAACTCAAGTCCTTAAAGAAGATAATCTAATGGACTGACTATTATTAGTAGGATACAACTCATAAAATGACTATATGATTCATCACCACTAAGGACCAAAGAGAGCTAGATAGCAGGCAGCGAGTCATAAGGAAACCTAATGACTCATTGCCAGAGGCGTAACTACTACCAACTTAATTTTCCTATTCTATTTTAATTAGTATTCCTTTTTTATTTTAAGATTATATAAATAACTTAGGGTTATTTCTTTATTATGTTACGCACTTTTGATAATTTTTATCATACTTTCACATACTTTAATCATTGATACAATTGTTTCTATATTTTTTATGTTATACTTAACTGGAGATTTTGGATTCTATTCCTTCATTATTATGCAATTAACTACATGTCTTCTTCATTGATTATCATGGGTTGTTGCATAAGCATGTTATTCTATTTTTGTTGACTAAGGTAGTGGGAACCCTAGTGGATTATCTATGTATGGGAAGTGGGTGATTCATCTACTCTATTATAGCTATGTGTATTGCAATCTTCTTTATATTAATCATACCCCAAGCTACTGCAGAAGCTTAGGAATTGCCTGTATTTAAAAACATCCTCACAGGGGAGTTTAGGATTAGGAAAACAAGGTGACAAAAGTGATTCGAGGCTATCAACCCCCGTGTAATCAACTCAAGACTCAAAAGGTAAGAGTTGCATAGAGGTATTAGACAAGGGAAAAAAGCCGACATCCTGAGACTCATAAGGTAAAGGGTGACATTTATCAACATGTTCACAAGATGGTTGATAATACATAGCTTGTCAAACTTTCACGTAGAAGCAGTAAGTTTGGTGGATCAAACACGAGAAACTTACGAAGCTGAGAAGCCAGGGGAAAATAGTCCTGGTGTTCATCTTCTATTGCTTACAAACTCAAGCATTCAAGTTCAACTACTTGTTATAGTTGATTTCCAAATCCCATTATTTACTTTTCTGTATTGCTCATGGATTTAGTCATATTTGAGAGACTATTCCATGTATTCCCTATTGGTTTGATTAAAAACTTGCTTGGGTTACTATATTTGACACCGACTGCAACATACTTTTTTAAAGGTTAGTTTTAGGTAATATCACCCTACAGCGAATATGGAGCAGATCTCCTGAGTTTTTATTTTGTGATTTATTCTCTATTGTGATTTTATTCTTCAGCTATTTTTTATTTCAGCTTGACATGAACTAGTACAGATATGTCTGCTTTAAATAGTATAGTCGATGCAAGTATTTGACCTTGGTTTGGATTTGTTCACTCAATTTTGGTTTTAACGCCTTGGGATGGTAATTTTGGAAGTTATAATAGATTTGAGTATTAATTCCTACCCATCTTCATATTTTATTTAGGCAGTCAAGATTGCGCAGTTCAACTTTGATGTTGAGATTTCTGCTTGGAGATGTAGAGCTTGAGTGCAGCCTCTATTTTTGAATTATCTCGATTTAAATTTCATGTATAGGCTGGATAAGCCTACTCTGTGGTATACATTCAGTCTTCTAGACTTTGGTTTGATTATAGTTAATAAGTGTTCAAATCCTATACCATAAACCCAGAATTTGTTCTTTCAGCTTCAACCTCAAGTCTCAGTATTTTTTGATAATTTTGGATGATATACTCAGTCGGAGTAGTATGCTTGAGTTGGATTCCTCTTGATTTATTCTCAGTTGAAGGGACATCCTTGAGCGGATCATTCAGTGATGAGTAGTTAGTCCTTAATCTTATGGATTTTAGTTTGACTACCATCTAGACTAGTAGTAGCATGGGCAGAGATTGTATCCCTTGATTATATCTATTTATGTTCCAGAATAGCGGCTTATGCACTTATTATCATATTTGTCATATGGACTTTTAGTAGATCTATTTCAGTATTTTGAGTTCTTTATGATGAGATTGTGCGGACAGGACTTGGGTGATGTTCCTTCTAGTTTTGAGTAGATACCAAGTATGGATTGGTAAAGGAAGATTATATTTGGATTTGGAGTCAACTGTATGACCCATGCCTTGGTTTGATTTTGGCTTGGATAATCCTTGGATTAATTTGTGTGTGTATCAAGATGGTATCTGTGTGTTGTGGTTTAGATTTATATGCATTAGCCTTTTCAGTTCAGTTGGAAGCTAGTTGGAGGTTGAAGTTGAGTTTTGACTATTTGGAAGCAAAGTGAGAGGTGATGACCTTTCAGGTTATCTATGACCAAATCCCTCAAAAGTGTTCTCTCATCATGGAGGTTATCTGGGAGGTTATGCATAGAGAATACGGTCCCAGTACCTCATCCTTTTGAGGTTTTGAGATCTTTTTACCCGTTGAATTTTGGGGACAAAAGTATATTTAGTAATGGATATTGTAATGACCTTTCAGATCATTTTTTAAATTTTCATTTATTTTTGTTGTTAGGGCTTTACAAAAACTTCCCTAAGTCACTTTGACTTGTTGGGACTGATAGTTCGGTTACTGGGTTGTTCGTCTGGTTTTTGATCTAATTCCCTATTTAGAAGTCTTTGGTGGTTCCAAATTGCCACCAAAAGAAAAATTCAATAAAATGATCTTCAAATTCAGACTGTGCTAGCAGCTCTAAAATATTGATTTTAGGCTAGGTAGACCTTTGGTTTGTGTCTCAAGGCACCTAATCTCATTTTGACTATTATTCGGAAAGTTTGAAAATTGGAAATTTAGTTATGAGACCCTCATTTGGTCAAAAAAACATCGATAGAAAATCTGACTTTTCCATTGCATCCATGTAATACCCCATATTTTCGTGCTAGAATTCTTACTATTTTTCCTGTGCATCTAAGCTCTAATACAAGTGATTCACATGAATACAAGTGGCATGATCATTATCTTAGTCTATGGAGTAGTTTAGAGGTGAAAAATGTTCATAGCAATAACCTAGAACAAAGTTGAGCTAAGACCAATTGATTCATCCAAAGTTTGACATTCGATTCTACAAGGGTCAACTTCAAACATGTATGTCTCTTAATATACGTGTAATTTTTCATCCCACGACCTATCAAATTATTGATAATTGAATTAGCTTTCCAACTGTACCAATTTCATCAATATCCGACACCCGAGAAAGGAGTTATGGCTTTGCGAGTAGAGTGAATCGCCTAACCAATCGCACATGGCTACTGGAATAGGTGTGCGAAAAGCAATGCGGCGCATAATTAAATGTGTACAATAATAAATGCAGCGCATACTTAAATGTGTGTGATAAGCAATGCGGCGTATACTTAATTGTGTGCGATAAGCAATGCCACACATACTTAAATGTGTGCGATAAGCAATGCGCTGAATACCTCACTTCCAAGTGCCAAAAATACCCCTATATATGTCTATAACACGGAATTAAACTCCTATAACACCAAAATAACTTTACTTTCTCTCAGAATCAACAAGAACATTCATTAAGGTTTTAACCTAAAAATTCAAATATCTCAAGACTCAACCATGAGTTTTCAATAATTCTTTGAGATTTGGAATCCCCATTACAAGGGCTACAAGAAACACTCATTATTTTCACGAATAGAGTCCCAAGGTCAAGAGTGCATTCAAAGCTTCAAGTTTAAGGTATGTGGGAGTTTTCAACAAGCACCCTTTTGTTCTTGGGCCCAAAATTTGTATTAGTTTACAAAGATATATGATTTTACATGCTCTACTTACGAATTTGTGATGGAAATTTGAAATCTATATTCTTGTTGAATAAGTTATAATATTTTTGATGTTTTGAAGATGAATTTCATGCGCGTTGATGTGAATATTCATGATTAAAAATAAATTTCCAGCTATTCGTATGAATCATACATGTTTGATGTATAAAGTGTGAATCTTGAAATGTTTTGATCAAGTATTTTTATATGGGTTGTTGAACCCGATTTGAATTTATATTTTGTTGAAGTAATGTGTTATATAAACTTTGAGATTGGATTGATTTGACCTTTTGGTCTTAAAGGAGTTATTTTTGAACTCGTATGAGAAAAAAAATCCACAATTTGATTGATTATGATAAAGGGGTAGCATGATGGCTCCCGTTATGAATTGTTGAATTGTGTTGTTGTGGAATTTCTTTTGAAAAGATCTGAGCTAAGTCCGGGAGTAGTCTTTAGCATCGAGTGGGAAGTATAGCTGTGATTGGTACTTTCTTAGAACTACATGCCCCCGTAGGATGTGAGCCTAAGGCTAATTTATATAGTGATCACTAGTGAAAAGAATGATTAAGGTCCTACTCTGATGGCAAGGATAGAACAGCTCTCCCCAACGTGGGTTGGACGTTGGACTCCATGTAGCTCACATGGTTTATGTCAGTTGTAAGAGACTCTCAATGTGTGTGTGTATTCTCCTATCTAATATGAAAAGTCTTATTCTTCTATCTGTGATGAAAACATATTTGTTTGAAAGACTGAGTTTGAGAAAGTCATTATTTTGAAAAAACTTAATGAACATATATTCCAAAGAGAATTGTTATGAGATTTGATTGCTTTGATGATTTGGAATCGATATGGAAGTGAATTGAGATTTATTATGATGACTCACACATTTCACCCGATATATTTTACTCTCTTATGATTATGATGATTTTAATTCGAGCTAAGTGAGTCATTTATATCAGCATGCATAATTTTATAAACTGTGACAATATTAAGATATTATTTTATATATGCATTGCACCCCCATATGCTCAGTACGTTTCTATGGTACTGGCCCATATGTTCGTATGTGGGCTACATTTTCTAGGAATATATGTACAAGGTATAGTGTACATCTTCAGATCCAGTTAGTTCACGGCATCCAGTCAGTAGGTAATGAGTTCTTTTGATTCAAGGGCTTAAGATAGTTATACAGTTTGAGAAGTGTTGTATTTTATTTATTCAGTCGTATTTAGTTATGTTAGTCGGGAGTCATGACCCGGATACCTACAGTCAGTACTAGTAGAGGCTTTATAGACAATCAGTAGAAGTTGATGCATTCCATTTCAGTTTTGGTTGTAAAAGCGGAGTTGTAATCTTGTAAATTTAGTTTTGTATCTATCATATTCAGAAAAGAGTTATTTTCTATAGATTTGTATAGATTTATACTTTTTGTTCAGTTGCTTATGAGTTATGCCAGTAGAAGGGTTAGCTTGGGGTCACTTGTGATCGTAAGAACCGTGTGACGCCTCGAGACCCAATTTTGGGGCGTTACAATTCGGAACATTGAATTTAGTGTGGTTATAAATTTCATTTTCATATATTAGATTTTTAATGAGTCTCGATGCCTTAGCGTAAACTTGAAAATTCAAAGTTTCTACTTTCAGCTGATGTCTAGAGCCATGGCAATCGTACCCCCTAGCCTTGTGATCACACCTCAATATGCTGAGGGGTATCGCGATCACACAAAGGTATATTGCATTTGCAACATCTGGTTCTGACACCAAATTGTGTGATAGCGGTCTGCATGTTGCAATTGCAACATCTGATTACCTAGTATGGGAATAAAAAAGTCCCTTAGGCCGCGTTTTGGCCATTTTTGACTAGCTCTCTTGACAGCAAAATCCCTAATAAGTGTGATAAATCAAAATTGAGTCTTGTGGGTGACTTGGAATCTTGATTAACATCTATTATTGTGAATATCTTTGGATTTAAAGTATTATTTAATCCCTTTCTTGGTGAAATTCTTTGTTCTTGACATAAACCCCAAATAGCTTAAGGGGTTGATTTTAAACCTTAATTAGCCTGATTTTCACCTATTTCTTGAGAGTTATGATTCCTTGATCATGTATGAACGTTGGGTTGACCTCAGAAACATGATTTTTATAAGTGTGACCCACTTGTGATTTTGGTGTTGTTTTTGGACCCAAAGCACAATGGTGCAATATAAGTATTATTATTCTATTATTGATGAGTAGATTACAATTATTATAGAGTGATGGAATTTTGGGATTATGAAATGAAGATGCATTTTTGGTTAACGATGTAAGGATTTATTGTTCGGCTTTGAGGTAGGCTTCTATCTACTCTTCTCGATAAGATGATTTGTGTTATATATTGCATTTAAATGTTAATGGCAAGTTTGATTATGGGTAGAATGAGTTAGTATTGAATATTGAAGTTTGGGGAATTGATGAGGGTTTTGATACATAAGTTGAAATGCTTATTGCATTTTTAAAATCCTATGGCCTTCTTCCTCGAATGAACTAATTTGTAGAATGGATATGATATAATAATAGTTTTGGGATGTGATTTTAGTGTGGGAAGCATGGTTAGTGTATTTAACCTTATTTGGGATAATGTGATGATCTTAAACCTTAATTTAGGTGGAGTTGATTCAAATACCCATGTTTCTAGGTAAAATTCCTATCTTAGGATTGGTTATGGCTTATTTGACATCTAGAGGTTGAACTAGATACCTTAGCCTAGTTTGGGGTACAAATTTCTAAAATATAGAAATTGAGGATTAGAAGTGGGTTCTTCTGGCCCACCTTAGGCTATGACTTGTGTTAGCCCTTGTGGACATAGTTGTGGAAAGTAAGTATAGTTAAGACTTTGAGCCTTTAGAATAAGTTTACTTTGTGGCTTGATAAATTCTGATGACCTTCCCCGAATTATGACTTAATGGCTTGTAGTAAGGCATTCCCAATTTGACTTATGATGTGGTCCTTTGACATGCTTGATAATATAATGATGGGCGTGGTCATAGTAGTTGGTCTGTAGAGATGATATTTCTCTTAGATGTGATATTTGGCCTATAGAGATGATATTCCTCTTAGATCATATTTGGCCTATAGAGATGAAATTCCTCATAGACATGATATTCGGCATATAAAGATGATATTTTCTCATAGTTATGATATGTGGCCTATAGATGTAATATGCCTTATAGATATGATATGTGGCCCCTATACGTGATATGCCTCCTAGATGTGAGATGCTTATTGTTATATTATGCCTCTTAGATGTGAGAAACTTATTTATATATTATGCCTCCTAGATATGAGACATTTATTGATATATTATGCCTCCTATATGTGAGATGATTATTTATATATTATGCCTCCTAGACGTGAGATGCCTCCTCTATGTGAAAGAATTATAAATATGCTTTATGGATTATAGAGATGGTATACCTCATGAATACGCTATGTCTTATAGAGATAAGATGATTTAGAGATATGATTAATTATATGGGCTCTAGATATGTGTGGCCCGAAGGTTGTGATTATGATGTTATATTACTCAAGACACATTATTAGGCCCAAGGCCATGTTATGATATAAGTTGACCTTTTGGTAAGTGTTTATCCTTGTAAAGGATGTGATTGTAGATTGATATATTAATGATTATGGTTCCATTGTATGAATACTAGTGATGGCAGGCATAGATTTGGCACATTCATGATCATTGCCTCAATGATTGATACGATTCTAATTAGATTACAATCTTATTATTATTTCCATTAATTAAGGGTTAAATCCCACTTTCTACCTAAAAATGGATTTCTTCATAATAATAAATGTCTATCTTAATGAATAACTTATATATAAAAAAGATTAATAATAATGCTTAAAAGACCTGGCCGAGACAGATTCTGGTCTATGATTTGTAACTACTAATTACTCTGATAATGAGAGATTTTGACCCTTTCTACACTTTTATAATAATTTAATGTCGAAGTCCACTTTAGGCAACAGACTTATGATTTTCACTCTTTTAGACATGGCTTGAGTCTGTGAACCTATCATATCCAGATATATATCTCACGGATATAGGATGGAGAAAGATGTTGGATTGATAATATAACTTTTGTGTAAAACCCAATTATAGATTTTAGTATTGATGTTATATATATGTGTGTGTGAGTACTGATGATGATTATGATGATATTGATTATATACCTGGCAAGGCCGGAGGATGACTATGATGACATACTTATTTACCCAACAATGTTAGAGGATATTATGATGATGATATAGATATCTGACAAGGCCGTAAGATAGTGTGATAATGATATTGATATCCGAAAAGGCTAGAGGGTGATTAATATTATACACCTGGAAAGTTCGGAGGATGACTATATTAATGTGCCTATGTGTACATCTATCGGTTTAAGTCCCCCTATCCCCATGCATGGCAGTTATATATTTATACCCAGGAGGGTTAGAGGATAGTATAATGATGATGGTTATGATTATAATGATTATGATGATGATGGTTATGATGATGATAGTTAAGAAAATGATATTTTGATACTTGGATCAGTTATAATATTATGGATTCTATTGCATTCATTCTTGCATGTTAATTCTGTATCACCAGTTTGCACCTATATCTATCAGCTTATATGGGAGGGGGGTTACATAGGTATGGGTGATGATTATTCCTTGTGGTGTGTTGTATGTTGATACATCCTTCTAAGACTGGGTAGTGGGGACACGTGATAGGATTCGCTAGGTATTTGGTTGTCTGGACTAATCGGTTACTCACGTTGTTATTGAAATTGTTATTCTCATTGTTATTATCCTTGTTATGATCATTGTTATGCCTAGTTAATAACATATTAGTCATTGATTCGGTATTTATACTTGAGTATGATTCTGACCACTTCTATCTTACGATTATATTACTTATGCAACACTAGTTGATGACTTGATACATGGATTAAAACCCTAAGGATTCTAGCACTAGCTCTTGCTATGATTATAAGGTCTTAAATAACTAGTCTTATGATTTAGATTGTACTTTGAGTAGACCTTATTATATGTATATATATGTATATGCATACCTAGCTATATGTAGCTATGGTGTTATCATATAGCCCTTCCTTTCATTTATTCAGATTTTATATTCATTCCTTAGCTTTCTATACTTATATCTGTCTTTCTCCCGCTTTTACTTTGTATATTGGGCATTGATATACAGTATATCATTCAGATTCCTAAGAATGGTTGGAATTAAGATATTATCATCTTATTATTCTTTAGCCTTATTATGCTATTCTCTTGGGCATGAATAGTATAGTTTATCCTCATTATATCATTGGCTATCTTATGTGGTTATTGGACCTTCATGTGTAGTTTTTATTCTGTTTATATGTTGTATATATCTACTTTATATTTGGAGCTCAGTTGGCAGTAGCCTACTGAGTACCACAAGTTTGGTACTCATACTGCACTTCTAATGCCTGCAGATCATAGTAAAGGTTATCGTTGTTGATGTTGTGCACTATGCAGAGCAGCCATGGTTCAGAGACTTAGAGTGAGCTCCTCACATTTGGAGTATTACTTATCTCTCTCTTATGTATTAGACTATTCTATATGTTGTATTCAAAGATAAGTTATATCAGTGTATTCATTTGTACGTCACTTTGAAATCTTGTTATGTAGAACCTTTTGTACTGATACCACCAGATTTTGAGACAGTATTATGTACTTGATCTGTTATTATATCTTTTCTGCATTCTTTCCTTTATCTTTTTGGATAGTCCAGTACTAGTCGTTCTGAACTATAGGTTTGGCTAGCCTACTGCTGGGTCATATTAAGCGCCATCATGATCCAAGAAATTAGGTCGTGGCATCACTATAGGACTTTACTCGGCTTGTAACGCAGGCTTGGGGGATGGTACGATACATATGGAAATTTAAATACTAAGCCTCTTTGGCACTACAATTACGTTTGTGGTCCATTTATCAGCCAACTTGTTTTTTTGTTCTGCCCTTATTTCTCCCTTTATCCTTTTATTGCATGTTCAGGTTGGGTGCGGTTTCATTTATTCATTCTTTTTCTTTTTTTGATTCTCTCTTTTTTTTATTTTCTCATTTTTTTTATTTACAACATCCAACCTTACTTTCTTTTCTCTTATTTACACTTTCTTCATACCTATTTCTAATCACATACCCCTATGATAGCCACCCACAACTTTGAGTTAAGGCGCATAATGTCCAAGGAGGACTAAGGCCAAAATAGGTCCATTATAACTACATTGGGATGGTGAAAGGTGAAAATAAGAAAAATAGTATATATATGCTAAAATAGGGATCAAGGGATACTTATTAACATTTGGAAGGTCATTCCATCTAAAAGTGGGCTAATTCAAGAACGGTCTATGATCCTTTCCTAACTGACTATCTTACAACCTAGGAAAACTAACATGCAAGTTCTGGATTCAACACAAAATGGGAACTAAATAAGCATCTCGCATACACATTGCACAAGGTTTCATCACAGACTACTACCTATCCAGTTCATGCAAATACTAGCTATGATTATTATGTCCCTAATACTAATGCTATAATAAAATTCACAGTGGTCACATATATATACATATTACATAGTGTAAAAAACAAATTTTTTGAAGGGGTATCATTTTTCTAATACATTTGAGCATAATGAAACCACAATACAAACACAATACGACACCATATTTCCTAGGCATGTCGGTTCTACAATAATATCATGGACAATGGAAAAAAAGCACAACAACAAAACCCACAGTAGTTGTGGTACTCCCCTACCCCATCTAATGCTTATGCACTATCCCGAATGCATCTGAAAAGTAAAAATAGGGAGTGAAGACATACTTGTGCACTAGGCACCGACTCATCATATCTTAGTAAGGGGGCCTAGAATGGTCCCCACTCTCATCAATCATAATCCCAGAATGATCGGGACACTCACATCAGCTGTGGCACCAATGGTGGTCGGTGTGCTCAAGTATTATTAGAGGTGGAGCAGTACTCCCATGCAGATCAGTTATAGCTGCAGATGTCATATCAACCACTCAAGAACTATAGACTCTCACCTCTATCTCATGGACCCTCATCTGGTGGTCCTATGAAGACAGAACGTCGCCTCCTTGGCTATCTCATTGTCATCCTTTTCCTTTTTTTTCTTTCTATTCTCCTTCAGTCTCTTACCACCTTCTTCCTCATCATCTTTTTCTTTCCCTTTTGTGCCCTAAATATTTGGCACCTCCTTGACCGAGATCTTCTTAATAATAGGATAAATAGTGAATGGCCTTGCATGCATATCATCAATCTTGGCTAAGAGGGAAACCAACGCCTTATGCACACTCACCAAACCTAGGTCCTGAATACCCACCAACTTCTACCTAATACATCACTCGTCCTTGTCAAACTGAGTCTGCACGCCTCAAGTTTTGCTCTAGATATCCCTCTTAACCTATGGCTCTACCCTATGCTCAATATTTTTCACTTATCACTCTAATATACCCAATATCTTTTGCACATCAGTTAGGAAGGCCTGCAGGATGAGAGCATAGCTAGCAGAGCCTGACCTGGAGGTAAATAGTCTTATTATAGGAGGGGAAGCTAGAGCTTAAGAGGTACTAGCTACATCTATCGAGGCATGAGGCTTGAACTAGGTAGTCTCAGTAGGTATTTCACCAATATCGGTGAACCAAGGAGTATTAGTACCATGCCCTTTATCCTAAAAGTCCTCTCAAAGTAAAGTGGACCCCACCTTTACCTTTGAGATGGGGTTAGCAAAGTATAGAATCAAACCTAAAGCGGTGGTCCACTAATCTTGGAAAATCTAATCTATAACTTGGATTCTGGTACATACTTATCCAAACAAAGTTATATTAGTTGTCATGGGAAGGCCAAGGGGGTGTCTGTGTTTGCCGCTCGATCATGAATCTCTCAAGCTAGAATCTTGGCAACATCGATCGTAGCCCTTCATGATGCCCGCAACTAGGGAAGCTCGATCAGGACTGAGCATATTTTCCCCATTTGTAGGATTCAAATAATGATGCACCAGCATCTACTATGCCTTTACAGCAAGATTCAGTGTCCCCTTCGTGATCCATGTCAAAGGGCCAACCACCCACGGCATCTTCTCCTATGTCATAGAAATGATACCATCTATCCACCTAAAGTGGGTGAAATTATCTTTTGAACTAATTTTTTTTGTCTTTATTTTTCATATTTCAGCCATGTGATGATCAATTTCAGTGGGTGTTAGCCCACAGCTAGAAATCTAGACAATGAAGAAACCTGAAAATAGTTTGTATTGAGATTTAAACCCGAACACCTCTAATCAAGACTGAAAGTAAGAGGTTACTATTTTTCCATAATATCCCATGTGGATAATTTGTTTAATCTCTATCTAATAAGTATCATAAAATTCCCGTACCATTTTCAGGCTATATTTTCATGGAACCCTATTTATCCACTCAAAATGGTATTGCTGGAAGTGAGCCTCAAACTCTTGCATTTCTGACATACCCGTCGTCCTCACTATGGGATCTAGGTAGAACCTTCTCTTTGGTCTTTGGGTGGATGGGGTGATTTCACTATCTTACTTGTATAGTTCCTGCATCCTAGGGTTCCCCCGTCAACTGATGATGGGTATCAGGGTAGTCTCAATTTGTAATTTCTCAATGGGTAGGGGAAGAGAAGGTATATCAACTGCTCTATCACTCAACTCACTCTCCTCCTCATCCTAATTATCTTATCCCTCTTGCTCAGATTTCTTATTCTCTGACCCACTGTTCTCATCCTTATACTCGAGGCCAAACTTTGACTAACCTTCCACTTCAGACTGAGGCTATGAGTGTAGTAGGTATTGGCTACAATTATAGTTTGATATACCTAGTGGGTGAAGGTAAATAGTTTGATAAAGCAACTTTAGAGCCCTGAGGTAGGCTCTTTTTTGGTTCCACCGCTCCTTCTAGTGGTTATTATTTGATAGAGCCACTTGATTCATTATCAGTGGCCTTATTCCTGAGGTGTCAAGTGGAGAGGTGGGCTTACTTCTTTGGTGTTTTCTTGGTGGGATCAGCCTTGTGTGCCATTGGTACCAGTTAAGATGCACTCATTAGTTAATTCTAGAAAAGGAAAGAAAAAATAAGTGAAAACAACCATTGTGTAGCAATGCCTACCAACCCTACAAGTCAGGGTACGACTCATTTCTAGGGGCTATGAGTTAGGGTATAACTCATTGGAAAAGGCTACAAGTCGTCCTGAGACTCTTCACCAACACTCGTAGTCTGACCAGAAAATTTACCTTAGTGCCTTCCCCTTCCCAATCACTATGAGTCGTATGGTGAGACAACGAATAGTAGTGTGAGTTTCAGTCTAACCAGAAACCAAACACTTATTTTCACCTAAGGATCAAATGGCTACGAGTCAAGTAACGATTCATTAGGTCACCCAACGAGTCGTTACAAGTTCTGTAGCAACTGTAATATGGGTGTTTTTGGGTGTTTTTTTTATTTTCTCGTACCCAATGGGTACTCATACTTCATCATGAAGTTAAAATCTACCATACATTCCTAGTTCATCCCTATATCAATGTTTTCAGCACAAATTTTGTTTACTCACATTTTAATCGAATTCATCATATTTCTCATGAACAAGTTCATGGGTTTTCACCCTATGCACAAAATTAACCAAAGATTCCCAGTGTTATGTTCTATATTTGACATAAACATAAGATATAGACATTAAATAATAATACTTACTTCGAATAACTTGCTTGGATCCATAAGAAAATTTTGAAATTTTACATAGGTTTTAAGAGAACTTACTTTCTGGGATATTTGAATTTGATTGTGATGTTGAGGGATAAATTTGTATTCTATTTTAAGAACTTATGGAATAGTTGAGGGAATGGAGGGAGTTACGACTGTTTAAAAAGGAAGATGAATCAATTTGGGAGTTTAACCCCTTTTAAATTGCGCAGATTGGACCGGATCAACGCGTTAGGACCGTGATGTCGAGCCTAAAAACAAGTTATGGTAACAACTCATAGGCACAGAGTATGAGTCATAAACTTCTTATATTGTGACTGAAACCTTGTCTAGTTTTTTCAGTCATGATGACTCAGGGTGACGAGTCATTGTCACTAACAACGACTCATTCTGAGAGTCATCATGACTCTAGAGAACTTTTAACTAGGAATGGTATGGGATTCATTTCCCTATAACTTTGATGATTTGTCATAGGGTGACCTTACGACTCATAGGGTCCCTCATAGGGACCTGGCGACAGAAAAGTTTTTGGTATTTTCTACAATCTCTAGCCCTACATACTGAACACACAAGTTACCCTATAATGTATTAAGTACAAATCATGGGTTACCTCCCATGCAACTCTTGATTTGACATCCCAGCATGATGTGGCTAATTTGGATACTTAGACTTCACCAACCAGACCATGGGTTGCCTCTGATGCAGTGTCTAATTTAACATCACGGCACAATACAGTTGTCTTGGTTACTCAGACTTTACTAAGGCTCATATCAACACATACTTTCACCTCATCAGGGTTACCTAAATAGTGCTTGACACGCTTACCTTTCACTTTGAACGAGATTCACCATCTTGTTTTAGCTGAACAGAACCATGTGGAAACTCCCTAGCACGGTGAATGGTCTATTCCACTTAGATTTCAACTTGCCATGAATCAAGTGAAGTCTTGAATTATATAACAAGACTATATCACCGAGATCAAACACTTTCTTATTGATCTTCTTGTCATGATACCACTCCATATTTTCTTTGTACATAGAAGAACTCTTATAAGCATAGAGCCAAAATTCATCCAACTCATTCACCTTAATCATTCTAGACTTAGCTACATCATGCCACTCCATATTGAGCTTTTTCAACGCTCATAGTTCCATGTTCTCAAGTTCGGCCGGGAAGTGGCATGCCTTGCCATAAAAAAACTAATATAGAGAGGCACCTATAGGGGAATTAATAATTTTTTAGTAGGCCCACAAAGCATCATGTAGCTTTTTTAACTAGTAAGTCCTATTGGCATTCACAATCTTCGCTAATATAGACTTGATCTCTGTATTGGAGACCTCAACCTTCCTACTCATTTGAGGATGGTATGGTGTTGCCACCTTATGCTTCACATGATATTTTTTTAGTAATGCCTTAAAAAGACAATTACAGAAGTAAGAACCACCATCACTAATAATTGAACGTGGAGTTCCACATTAAGAAAAGAAATTCTTTTTCAAGAATATAGTGACACTTCGACCCTTATTGTTGGTAAGGGAAATCGCCTCCACCCACTTCAAAACTTAGTTGACTGTCACTAAAATGTACTTCATCCCATAGGATCTCCCAAATAGACCTATGAAATCAATTCCCTATACATCAAACAACTCGAACTTATTGATAGGTGTTATGGGGATTTCATGTTTCTGTGAGATATTTCCTTGTCACTTACACTGATCATAGGCTTAAGAAATGTCATGAGAATCCTTCCAGATAGTTAGCCAGTAATACCCATACTGTAGTATTTTATGGGCTATGTGCGTACCACCATGATGACCTCCAAATGGCAATGAATAACAAGCCTCAAGTATGTTATCATATCTACCTCAGTAATACATCTACTAATAACACCAACCATACAAAGGTAAAAGAGATAAGGCTCATCCAAAAAATAATCTTACCTCATTCATGTACTGCTTTTGCTGCTGAAATGACAGCTCATTTGGAATAAGGTCACTTGCCAAAAATTTAGAAAAATTAGCAAACCAGAGGATTATGTATTGAGATGTTGGGAAAGACCCGCTCATCTGGAAAAGTATCATCTATGTCAAGCTCATCACCTAACTTTTGCATTACCTCCTCCTCAAGGCGAGATAAGTGATCAACAACTTGGTTCTTTGTGCCCTTCTGATCTTTCACCACAACGTCAAATTCTTTCAACAAAGGGAATCAATGTATCAACACTGGTTTAGTATTATTCATCAATAATAGATAAATCAAAATTGTATGATCTATTTGAACAATGATTTTGGTCCCAATCAAAAGTACCGGAGGCAAAACCCAATGCAAGTAACTCATGCTCAGTGACTGTATAGTTGTTCTATGCATGGTTTAATACCTTGATGGAATAATAGATTGATTGAAGGATTTTCTTACATTTTTGTCCTAGGACCACACCCAACGCCACTTCTTTGGCATCGTACATAACCTCAAATGGTAAAGACCCATCAGGGGTCACAATAATGGGAGCCGAGATCAACCTCTCCTTAAGGAACTCAAAGGACTTGAGACATGCATCATCAAATACAAATTTCACCTCCTTCTCTAAAAGGTTTCATAGAGGATTAGCAATTTTAGAGAAGTCCTTGATGAAAATCCTATAAATGCCACCATAACCCAAAAAGCTTTACATACCTTTACTGAGATAGGAAGAGACAATTTTTCAATCACCTTTATAATTACTCTATCGACCTCAGTACCATGCTTTGAGATTTTTTGACCTAGAATAATACCTTCCTTGACTATAAAATGGAACTTTTCCAAATTTAGCACAAGATCGCACTCCCGCATCTTTGGAGTGTGTTGGATAAATGGTACAAACAATCATTAAAGGAGTTCCAAACTATCAAAAAGTCATCCATGAAAACCTCTATAGTGTCTCCACCATATCAAAAAATATAGACATTATGCACCACTGAAAGATGGCAGGAGCATTGCATAATCTGAATGGCCTCCTCTTGAACACAAAAGTCCCATAGGTCAAGTCAAATTCTTATTTTGTTGATCCTAAGAAGAAATATAAATCTGATTGAATCCTGAGTACCCATCAAAAAAGAAGTACCAACCCTTTCCTCTTAGTCTATCCAGTATCTGATCCATGAATGGTATGGGGAAATGGTACTTTTGAGTCCAAGTATTCGTCTTCCTATTATCCAAGCATACTTTCCATCTAGTAACTAATCTCATGGGCACCAATTCATTCTTCTAGTTTGATACCAAAGTGATCCCACCCTTTTTAGGTACACATTGAACCAGGCTAACCCATTTTCTGTCTGTAATAGGGTAAACCACTCCAACATCTAACCATTTGATGATCTCTTTCTATACTACCTCATGTATATAAGGGTTCAGCTTATGTTAGTGCTCGATACTGGGTATACATTCTATTTCAAGCTATATATTATGAGTGCAAATACATAGTACCAATGCTATAATGGTAACTATATAATAGAAAAACCCAATCAGCAGAAAATGGTCAAACCAACTACCACAGAAGTCAATTACACAAGCTCACAATATATATTCCAAAGTCTAATTAGTCCTTTCAGTTTTCCCATTAGACTAAGGGTGAAAAGACGTACTAAAACTTTCTTTCGTCCCCAAACCATACTAAAAAGAGCTCTATAAATGCGATGAGAATGGAGTACCATGATCTAAAATGATCTATATAGGCACACCATGCAACTTTACAACTTTATATAGGAATAAATTTCCATAATTTTTGGCATAATAAGTATTTCTTACTAGCAAAAAGTGAGCGGACTTAGTCATCCTATCCACAATGACCCAAGTAGAGTCACACTGATTCTGCGACCGCGGAAGACTGCTAATGAAATTCATATTAATTACCTCCCATTTCCACACTGACAATTCAATCTCTTAAAGTATCACACCAAGCCTCATATGCTCAACCTTCACTTGCTGACACATTATTGTAATACCCTAAAAAATCCAAACCAATATTAGAGCCATGTACCAAGCTCATGCATAGTACATCATGGTTATTTTATAGTTTTATGATTAATTTAGATGTATATTAAGGCTTCAAATAACTCCCAGCTATCAGACGAATCAAAACATTCCTTACCAATTGAATTCTCGAGAAGGATATTGGTATAGTCAACTTCAAACGATCATATCTCTCATTATACTTGTAATTTTAGAGCTCATGACCTATAAAATGATAGATAATTGAATTAAGTTTCCAAAGATACCAATTTTTCCTAAATTTGATATCGGAGAAAAGAGTTATTCCTATTTTAATCTAGTATGTCAGGCTGGAAACAGTGTGACGACATTCGTGGTAGCTTACCACATTTGTGATGCCCTATCACGAAGGTCGTCATCCTTAGGTAGAAACCAGCTCCTAAGTGATGACATTCGTGGTAGCTTATCACATTTGTGAATCCCTATCACAAAGGTCGTCAGCCTCAGGCAGAAATCAGCTCCTAAGTGACGACATTCGTGGTAGCTTACCACATTTGTGATGCCTTGTCACAAATGTCGTCAACCTTAGGCAAAAACCAGCTCCTAAGTGACGAGATTCATGGTAGCTTACAACATTTGTGATGCCTTGTATCAAATGTCGTCAGACTTAGGAAAAAACCATCAATTCCAGCTCCTGTGTGACGACATTTTTGATGGCTTACCACATTTTTGACGCCTTATCACAAATGTCGTCAGCTATGATTTTCAGCAACTGGGAATTTATTTCGTAAGGGTATTTTGGTATTTTCCTTCACCTTCCACGACTTATAACCCTAAAGAGGTATAATTTTTCCCATTTTTTTCTCAGTTAAGCATCTTAAAAACCCTCTCTTACACTCTCAACCACAAGATTAGGGTTTTCTCTTAAGATCATCTCCTCAAGAGCAAGCCTAGGGATTTCTTCAAGAACCTTCAAGAAACATTAGATCTATTTCAAGATCAAGCTTTAAGACATACGTAGTGTTCATCCATGGGTCCCTTATTCAACTTCTTATTCAGTTTAGTTAGAGGTTTTCAGACTAAATGTCAGATTAGATTTCTAGATATACCCCTCATATGGTTGTAGATGGTAGAGCTAAGATGAGTAAGTTCGTGTCAGGGGTGAATGATAGTGTAGCAAACGAGCGAAGATCTGACATGTTGAATAGTGAGATGACTTTATTCAGACTTATGACATATGCTCATCAGATAGAGGAGCAAAACATTAGGATGAGAGAGAGACAGAGTAAGAGAGCAAGGATAGGTAGTTTTAGCTTTACTCAGCCTAAGTCACAGGGTGGTAACCGTTCTCATCATAGTTAGAAATTTTTATTCCCAGCTCTATCCTCATCTAGTGTACTAGCACCTAAGTCTAGAAATGACCATTATGATGGAGCACCAGGCTCCAAGGGCCAGGGTAATGAAAATGGATGTCTTACTTATTCGCTTTGCGAAGAGTGTAGTAAGAATCATATAGGTGCATGTATGGAAGGAAGTGATGTATTATTTGGGTGTGGCAAGCTAGGCCATAGGATGCAATAGTGCAGAGTTCTAGCATAGAGAGGTAAGGAGTTACGTCAGCAAGGTACGAATAGTGATCAGCGTCAGAATAGACTTTATGCACTCCAGACCCATCCTAATCCAGAAAGTTTCCCTGACTTAGATTCGGGTATGTTACCAGTCTTTCATGTTCTTAGTATGCATTTTTAGATATATTTATCTCATTCAAGCATATGTTTCAGTATGACTTAGGTAGTAAAGCCAACAAGTCAGTTTAGCAATCGAGCAGTCAGATTTTTATATCTTGTTTTCTCATCCTTGCATCTATTCATGCTATCCAAAACCTCAGAGAATGTTACAATTTCAATGTAGAACCTCCTAGTAGTTGCAAGTTCAGTTCATCTCATGCATCATTCATTAGTTTCTGACTCCCAAAGTTTAGTTATAATCTAGTTCGTAGATGCCTTGTCCATCACCCAGTATGTCCTTAAGGTAAGTGTTCTTAGAGGGACATAGTGTCCCAAGGAGGAGATACCCCACTTTCTCTTAATGCTCTAATGCCTTAGATCCTTCAATTTCTCCTTGCATAATGAATTCAGTCTAGAATAGAGGGTACTCATAAGTTGACCTTCAAGTTAGACCTCAGCTGTAAGTCAAGTATTCAGAGGTTCAGTTCAGTTCATGATGTTTAGTCCATATGTCACATAGCAGAATCAGTCATGTTCTCATGTTTCAGTTCAATCTTAGTGCCTTTACCATTGCATGTTCAGTTGCATGTTCGTGAGTCAGTTCAGTCATGTATTCACAAATCAGATATGCGTGGTTAGCTTATCAGTACATTCAGTCATGTATTCATGTATCATATTAGTCATATAATCATGAATCAGATATGCATGGATTCAACTTATCATTTAAGCATCAGATATGCATTCAGTTTGAGAAACTCAGTTTATCAGAACACTCAGTCCTACATTCATAAATCAGCTCCCCATGCATCAGATATGCATGTACAGTATGATATGCTCAGTTTTCAGTCATGTCAGCCATGAAATCATGATCATTCATTCATGCTATATATGCATCATTTTATTTTTTCTCCCTTGTTAAACAGTCATGATTCGAGGACGAATGTTTCCAAGGAGGAGATATTGTAATACCCCAAAAAATCCAAACCAATATTAGAGCCATGTACAAAGCTCATGCATAGTACATCATGATTCTTTTATAGTTTTATGATTAATTTAGATGTATATTAAGGCTTCAAATAACTCCCAGCTATCAGATGAATCAAAACATTCCTTACCAATTGAATTCTTGAGAAGGATATTGGTATAGTCAAATTCAATTGAGCATATCTCTCATATACTTAGAATTTTTGAGCTCATGACTTATCAAAAGATATATAATTTAATTATATTTCCAATGATACCAATTTCTCCTGAATCCGATATCAGAGCAAAGAGTTATTCGAATTTTACTCCAGCATGACAGGCTGGAAATAGTGTGACGACATTCGTGGTAGCTTACCACATTTGTGATGCCCTATCATGAAAGTCGTCATCCTTAGGCAGAAACCAGATCCAAAGTGATGACATTCAGGGTAGCTTACTACATTTGTGACGCCCTATCATGAAGGTCGTCAGCCTCAGACAGAAACCAGCTCCTAAGTGATGACATTCGTGGTAGCTTACCACATTTGTGACGCCTTGTCACAAATATCATCAGCCTTAGGCAAAACTAGCTCCTAAGTGAAGACATTCGTGGTAGCTTACCACATTTATGATTCCTTGTATCAAATGTCGTCAGACTTAGGAACAAACCATCAATTCCAGCTCCTGTGTGATGATATTTTTGATGGCATACAACATTTTTGATGCCTTGTCAAAAATATCGTCAGCTATGATTTTCAGCAACTGGGAATTTATTTCATAAGGGTATTTTGGTCTTTTCCTTCACCTTCAACGACTTATAACCCTAAAGAGGCATAATTTTTCCCATTTTTCTCTTCAGTTAAGTATCTTAAAAACCCTCTCTTACACTCTCAACTACAAGATTAGGGTTTTCTCTCAAGATCATCTCCTCAAGAGCAAGCCTGAGAATTTCTTCAAGAACCTTCAAGAAACATTAGATCTATTTAAAGATCAAGCTTTAAGGCATACGTAGTGTTCATCCATGGGTCCCTTATATCCATGGAGCTCAAGAATCATGTTTTAAATTATAAATTGTGATTTTTTTCTTGTTTTATGACTATATTCATGTTAATTATTGTTGTTTGGATTCAAGGTTGTGTATTGATGTGTTTTTCAGGAATCATGTGAATAGGTTAGTTAGAAACCCATGAATTTGGGTGGTTCAAGATTTCTTAATTTGTTAAGTACACCTATGCTCAATATTTTGCATGCAAGGTGTTTGATAAAATGCTTAGGATGATAGAAATTCATGTTTACATGGTTCCCTGATATCTAAATGACAAGTCCATGTTAGCTATATACTTCAATATAAATTCCATGTTATTGATCTGTTGCTATTGTTATGGTATGAAGCATGTATAATAATGGAGATATACTATATGTACATAAAATATATCCATGCACTCCCTACCATGCTTAAGATGTCGAAGAACTACATGAAATATAATATCCCCTACTTATGACAATATGAATTGCAGACTCCAATCTTATGATCAAGTCAATCATGTTATATCTGTTTCCTTCCATCGAGTCCTGGAGGTATTTGTACCCAAAAATATAGTTGCGTGCCTAGACCCATGTCATGTTATCACGATACTCTCAGTCAAGCCATGATCTATAGAAATCAGTTACTCATGTGACTCAGGAAAACTCAGTAATATCAATAGTTCAGTATTCTCAGTAATCTCAATGCTCAGTAACCTCAGTAATCAAAGTAAATCTCAGTAACTTCAGTACTCTTAATCAGTCCTCAGAACTCATTATTTTCATCCCGTCATCGGAATCGAGTAAACTCAATTTTAGCTCCGCTAAACAATACCACTAGTATCAGTACAGTTAAGTAGAATCAGTTCAGCAAATTAGTTCAGTTAAGTTATTTAGTTCATCCCATTTATTCAATTCAGTGTCTTTTAGATGGGAGTAGGATTCAGCACCAAGCGAACCTAGGGGTGGGGGCTCACCCACTAGAATAGGACTGAGATCCCTAGAAGCAATACCTAAGTTCTAGAACTAAGTTGCTAGCGTAGGTACGAGATATCACCCATTAGATAGGACAGACATACTCAGGTGTCACCCATTTGCACATTTATATGTATAAGACTGATCCCAGAAGTCACCCGCTAGATTATGACTGACTCCACAGCAGATGTCTTTACTGGTGGCGCGGTACTGATACCTTTCCAGTTAGGGCAGAGATTGGACCCCATTCAGCATAGCTTGGGCTATGTCGATTAGATAAACACATCCCATAGTTTCAGTTATAGAATCAGGGCTTTCAGACACAGTCAACGCATCTTAGTAGTACAGATTCAGTACTGCTAGATACAGTCAATGCTTATCAATTGTAAATAGACTTTAAGATCACCCATTAGCTAGGAATGATCTCAGCTATGATTAATCAGTATCAGAATTATTAGATTTAACGATCACCCGCTAGATAGGACTGATCTCAGACTAAGTCAAATCATCCTTATTATCAGTATACTTATGATCACCCACTAGATAAGACTAATCTCAGATTTAGTTACTCCAAGTAGAACGGAACTCAGATAGTTCCATCAGAACTTAGACTGTCAGATATAGCCGCTCAGTATCAGTTATATCGGTTAGGCTGATCATCACACTTATATTAGTATTTTGAACTCATTTATCTGTCATATCAGTTATCAGAATTCATGATATCAGTATTCAGCTTCAGGACTGTTAGACACAGTCAACCAGACCAGTTCTTTATAATTTGAATTATCAAAAATAGTTGTTCATATATTCAGTATCTCAGTATCAGTACACTCATGTTGTCAATATTCAGACTCAGTACTCAGTATCTCTATGAGTTCAATTACAGTTATGTATGCATTTATGTATTCTCACATTTATATTAGTCAGTATTGTTCATGTATATAACCCTTTGCATTTAGCCTACCTCACTCATATACTCAATATATTCAGACGTACTAACGTATTTTTGCTATAGTGTTTTCTCTTATGTTACATTATAGGTTTAGAGGCACGAGCTCTAGATCAGCAATATCATTCCTGTGTTTAGAGTTTGCAGTGAGTCCTTCTCATTCGAGGACTATATGATTATTGTTACATTTACTATTTATTTGCTAGATGGAGTTAGTTGGATACATGTTCCTTTAACTCCTTATTCTATTCAGTTAGAGGCTTTCTGACTAGATGTCAAATTAGATATTTAGATCTCATAATTTTCAGTATTTATGACTTGTTTTGGTATTGTTATACCTTTTTCAGACATTTGTTATCAAACGTTTATTCAGTTCAAACATTATGGCCTTTCATATTTATGTTTTCTACATTTTATGTATATTATGCAGTATACAGGTACAGATATCAGTCTTGGGTAGCTTATGGTCCTTCGGGGTCATGATCACCGTGTAGCATTTCGGTTCAGAAAACTAGGGCGTTACAACCATACACTTAGCCACAAAGTTGGGTACACCCTATTTTATGTTGTTCCACTAATATATCTCCTTAAAGTCATGATACATCTTTCTCAAACTAGGATGAACTATATACCGCAATTCATGGGCCTCGTCCAAAATCCTACCTCATAATCTATCTATGTCGGGAACACACAGCCTCCCTTGGTACCTCAAGATACCATCACCACTGATCTCAAAAGCCATCACCTTTTACTTACCCGCATCATCCTTGATTTTCATCATGAGAGGGTCTAATACCTATTTCTTCTTTATCTTCAAACCAATAGATGATTGCGCTACCCACTGCACAAATATACCAACATCCTCAGACTCCAAGACATAAACTCCATGATTTGCCAAAAGGTGAATATCATTCACCAATTCCCATTTATCCTTATCCACATGAACTAGACTCCATATGGATAACCTACTAAGAGTATAAGTAACTACATTAGCTTTAACTGGATGGTAGTGAAGACTTTTATTGTAGTCCTTCAGTAACTCAAGTGATATTCTTCTATGTATTATAATCTTCTTCAATTTAATAAATGTCTTAGCGGTTGCAAATGTTAGAATCCCACCTATATTCACTACTTGCTTTAGAGGAGAGGTAGAGAGTAGGAAAAGTAGATCACAATAGTAATTCAAAGTTAGTTTTTGTAATAAGCTAATAATCTTCATCTACTTAAAATAATTATCGCCATCTAATAACTTGAGACTCAAACGTATTATTTAATCTAGATCTAGGATAAGGATTAGTAAAGCTACACTCTGAGACTCAAAAGGTAAAGAGTAAAGTTCACCGATGAGTCCACAAGACAATTGGTGATACATAACTTATCAAATTCTACATGCACGCTATTAGGTTGGTTCAACAGAGTACGATAAACCTATGGAGTTGAAAACCTAGGGGGAATATAGTCCTAGTTTTTGTTTCTAATTTATTACACCCAAATCATTCCAAGTTTTTTACTTTTCACACTTTACAACTACAATCCACCATATTTACTTTCCTGTACTACCCTTTGAATTCAGCAAGTTTAAGAGATAGTTTATTTATTCCCTGTGGGTCTGACCCCAACCTGATTTTGGTTACAATATTTTACATCGACCATTATAACTTTAATTTGTGGTGTTTCTTTGGCTGATATAAAATTTTGGCACCATTGTCGGGGACTACCATGATTGGTGATCGAAGTTGTTAAAGTTCTTGGGACTTGGTTTTCTATTTTTAGTTGGGTGTATGCCGATGTATGCCTAAAACAAGGAGTCAATGCATTACCTCACTTCCACTCAATCCTAACTTAGAGAGAATTTTATAGTCAAATCATATGAATGACAGAACAAGTACATAAATGCCATCTTGAAGGGTTTGGGATGATCCTAATATTGTGCCTCCTCCTTAGCTCAGGAATGTTTAAGAAATTATTGATCAAGGAATTAAGCAGTTATTAGCAGAAGCTTCTAACTAGAGAAGAAAATTAGATACTCAAGAAGTAAAGCTGGTAAGGCAGATACAAGATGAATATCATTGAGAAGAACTCAATGGAAATCGAGATAGTGTTAGTGGTGGTAGATCCCATGTACTTCCAGCCTATCTGCACTAGGATCAAGAGGAGGATTTAGGATACATCAAGCCTACCAATATAGGAGCTATCATTCCTTCTATTTTGCCACTAGGTGTGAAGTCGACATCACCAGTGCCATTATTCATATCTTAAATCTAAAAAGATGTGTTTAGAAGTTTGTCGACAGATGATGCTAACATGCACCTTACAAACTTTGTTGGGATCTACACTTCATACACTAAACCTAGAGTAAAGAAAGCACTGAGACTCAGGTTGTTCCTATTTTCGTTGACTAGTGAAACTACTTTGTGGTCAGGGGAACCTCCTAGAGGATCAATCACTAATTGGAATGAGTTACGATGGAAGTTTTTGGATCATTTCTTTCCACCATCTAGAATGCTATAGTTAAATGATGAGATATATAATTTTAGGAAGTTACACTCTTAGTCTATATATGAGGCATAGTTTTGATTTAAAAAGAAGTTTATGATGGTTCCTATCCACAGGATTTTGAGTCAGAGCTTGATTGAGATTTTCTATTTAGCTCTTAACACCAGTTTGAGAGCTATGACAGACACTATTACTGGTAGAGTATTCATGTGTATTAATAGGGAGACAACATTAGATATGTTAGATCAAATCTCTCTTACCAATTAAGAGTGGCATACTCAAGAGTTAGAGAGAGGCACAACACTTAGGCCAGTAGGGCTTCCAGTAAGCATAAACTGATTGATGATTCTATGATGTAAGAGATTGTGTATCCTTAAATTAATATTGGTCTACTAATGAAGCAGTTTGCAATAATAAATTTTGAGAAAGTGAATGCAGTTGGCTCATAAGGTAAGGCCTCTAAATCATATGATTTTGATTTAAAAGAGGAGGAAAAACACCAAGATCAAGAGTTCGGGGGTATTCGAGCCAAGGGACAAGGAAACCAAGGTCATAACTATTATGAGAATAGGTACAGATATAAGGGCAGAGATTGAGATAGTGATTGGTGATGCAAGGATAATTACAAGGAGAAGGGTGGTGTTTATTTTCCACCAGGAATTCGTGACACTAAGTCAAAGATGGAGAAAATACTGTCCAAGCTGGTCAAGGAGAAGGAAAAGTAGGAAAAATTGCCTTAAGGATATTAAGGTAAAGATCCTAGGATTGACCCAGAAGGTATAGTCACATGATACTGCGATAAAGCAATTAGAGCATCAGTTTGGAAAAATGTCTGCAATTTTTAATCAAAGTTAGTTGGGCACCCTTCCAAGCAACACAGTGTAGAATCCTAAAAATGATGGTCATTGTCTAGCCATCACCACTCAAAGTGGTAAGACTATGGTTGATATTTATTTGCCTACTATTGTTGAGTTAAGGAATGATAGTATTGTGGTTGATGAGACACCTAAAATAGAGTCAGATAAGGCTATGGGTGTTAATATTGATGCTAAGAAGGATAAAGGTACGGAAAAGGTCAATCAGCTTGTAGTGAAGAAAATTCCACAACCTCCCCTAGCTTTTCCTCAAAGGTTGAAATAGATAAAGAAAGAAGAGAATTTCAGAAAATTCATTACCATCCTGAAAGAGTTGAGCTTGAGCATTTCTCTTCTTGAGGCTATTGAGCTTATGCCTGGGTATGCCAAGTTTATAAATGAATTAGTGACGAAGAAGAGAGGTGTTAGTTTTGAGGATTTTAGTGGATTGCACCACTGTAGTATGATTACTTCTAGATCTCTATCCCAAAATAAGGGTGATCCCTGAGCATTCACGATCCCATAAACCATTGGTACATCCAGGTTTACCAAAGCATTGTATGACTTGAGGTTTAGCATTAATTTGATACCGCTGGCTATGTTCAAATAGTTGGGTGTGATCCCTCCAGAACATATAAATATGAGGATGTTTATAGCAGAACATATAGTAAATAAACCCATGGGCATATCATTCAATGTTTTAGTGAAAGTTGACAACTTTATTTTTCTGTCAAACTTTGTCATCTTGGATTGTGAAGCTGATTTTCAGATGCCATCTTATTAGGAAGACCATTCATAGACACGAGTAGAGTGATGTTTGATATGGATAAAGGGGAGCTTAAGTTCAAAGTGAATGATGAATAGGTCATATTCAACGTCCATAGAAAATGAAGCAGCCGACCGACATAAGGGTGGTGTTAGTTATACATTGTATTAATGACCCAAGAGGATACTTCTATGGTTACCTTGATGAATTCTGAGTAATAAAGGTATGTGTGTCATGCCACAGCGTTAAATCAAGTGTTGCATGGGAGGCAACCCATGGTCTTGTTGGTGAAGTCTTAGTAACCAACATAGCCACATCATGCCATGATGTTAAATCAAGCACTGGGTGGGAGGCAACCCACTATTTTAGTGCACATTGTTTTTCTTTTTTTGTAGGTCGTTAGCATTAGGAACAACCTGAAACATGGTAAATCATTGGTAAATTTAGAATATTCTAGGTAAGGGGACTCATTGACCCACTCATAGTGGTCATAAGTCCCACTCGGGCCAAGTAAGTTGTGCATTGAATGTTAAGACGAAATTTTAAGGATTTTTTGGGATTTCTCTACTTTAACCTACGAACCTACGAATAATGTCATAACTACCACTTTAGACCATATAAGTAATGTAATACGTGTCAACACTAAAAGTCTAGAGAGCAGGAAATGTCCAAGATAATAAGGACCACCTACAATGAGGAACCTATAGGTCGTAGGTTCAACTTATGCCTAGTAGGTAGTGTCGTGAGTTTCTTATTTTAGGCCTAGTTTAAAAATATCTGGGCCTAACTTAACCCAACCCAACCCCCTAGGGTTGTTTAAACACTCTTAACTAGTCCTAAACCCCATCAAACCTCAAAATTTCTCATTCCCTATTAAATTTAAACTTTCCCACTTCCCCCGCATTCCATATATTGCAAGAACATTACTTTTGCTTGGTACCAACTTTTCCAAATTACACGTATTGAATTCAAACTAGGTTTTCTTTATTTTTTCAATCTTCACTTCTGATGCTTGAAACAAACGATAAAAATTCTTGGCTCCTAATAGTATTATATTGTGATAAACTTGAAATAAGTGAGTTGGTATGTTCAATTGCATGCAAAATATGTATAAATTAGAAAACTTGTGTATAGGAGCCTTAAAGTTGCCTAAAAACCTTAAAGTAAGGCATCGTTCCTGAATTAAAACTCTATGATCATTCCCTAACAAACGTAGAAGTTGAATAGGTCAAGGAATCCCAAAAGTTTTATATGCTGCATTTGTGTTTAAAAGTTGATCCTACACATATGTGCAGAAATTTAACTTGTTTGGACAGAGTAAAAGTTATAGGGATGTAAAATTTAGGAAAAATTCAAAGTTTTAAGATTTTGAGTTTTTTTTTCAAATTTTGCAGTCCCTCACTATCTGTTGAGTACTAACACTTGGTTTTTTAGGTACTATAGCACAAAAGGCTTCCAAAATAAAGGCAGGACCATCAAGGCAAAAAAATGAGTCCTTCGAGTGTAGTGGCTCGGTAAAGGAGTACTTGATTGCACCGACCATAGTAGCTCACCCATGGATGAAGGCCCAGATATAGGCTACAGGTGAGTATGTTATTAGGGAAACTTTGGGCTTCCATCTCACAGCACATTCATAGTGGGGAATACAGCCCAGATTTGTACAAACTAGGTCCTAGCTAGGGGCCAACTGACCATTTTTAGACCAAGGTTGAAGTTGGCCAGGATGTCACCTCCATACTCTCCCAAGTTTGAGGAAGAAGAAGATAAGGAGTAGAAGAAGGGTGGAGTTAGAGCCACTACCTGAGGTACCTAAACAGGACCCCTAATCTGAGAATAGGTCATAAAGTGAATTCATAGCAACAATTCTTGAGCTATCAGCTATAGTACCCCAGTCTAAGAAAGGTACATCCTAGACATATCATTAGGTACCTACACCAGACACAAAGCCACCAACCTTGACTGACTAGACTTTTGACCCTACTCATATCTTGGCTAAGCCTATTAATGAGGTGAACTTGAGATGGTATGTAGAGGGGTTATAAACTATTTAAGAGACGGAGAGATTTTTGACTAGGGAAGGCTGGCCCAAAAGAACTATTTAGGAGGACATACAGATTGGGCTATCTAGTTTAGTTGGAGCACCAATTTTGTTAAATGCATTTGATCGTTATCAGTTTGGGTGGATGACTAGGACCTAGGGTTCAATATCCAGGCATTGGTGCAGGAGTTCTATGCCTCTTATTCCACTACAATATCTTTGACCACTCCCAAAGATTGTAGGGATGCAGAGCAGCCCCATCTAGAGTACACACTAGTGAGATGTGCCATAGTTGATATTTCTGCGGCAACCATCCATCGAGTTCCTTTTTTCCTAAATTATGAAGTTCTTGTATCTATTGCAAAGTGTAACTTTTAATTAAGATTTATGCAAGATAGACATATTATGTGAGATATTGAGCTTAGGAGTCAGAGGATAGGTTTGGTGAGATGGATCTCTAATTATATTTCATCTTTTTATGAGGATACCCCCTAGTTCAAGGGGAAAGGTTTTATTAATAAGGTGGTGCAAAATTTTGGTTACTGGTAGTTCATTATCGATTATGCCTAAATATTGCAGACAACTTACCGACATGGGATGGTGCGACTTGGATTGCTAGTTATAGTGCCTCATTCTAGTTATAGTGAAATGACATTGGTGTACCTAAGGTTCTAGGTGTTTATTGGAGTGTTGAGGCATGGTTGTGGCCCAAACTAGTATGATCAAGGATCTGAATAACTCAATATTTTTCTAGAGGTCCCGCGCACCTCTAATAATGATTCTGGCCCAATTTGAAGGCCTATCAGTTCCTGTAAAGAATAACAATAGATAAGGTAGTGAGGTTGGTATAGGTATGAATTTTGAGATGGGTGAGCAAAGAGAGGCACCCGAGATGACACTCAAAGTGAGAGGACCCCAGCCACATCTACTTCAACCTTGGCTTTCACTTTAGAGCCTGTTGGTATATCTTCAATACCCCCTTGCCCCTCTACTACATCTGTTGGCCATAGGTATGATGTTAGTATTATGAGAGTTTTTACAGATCTTAGTAAGAGAGTCAACATAATACTACTACCTAAATAGAGAATATTGAGGTCGAGGTGGCATCGTTATATAGGCAGATCCAACCTTAGGTTCGAACGACACTAGATATGGTTGAGACTAGATTACAGTCTACACACAGGGCTTAGATGTCACAGTTTTAAGCTGAGTACATACCTGCATAGATGCATTTGAGGGTCAAGTGTCAACCAAATTTAGTGACATAGAGGCACCAAATCTAGGTGAAATTAGAGAGGAGGTAGCCACACTACAAGTAAAGATGCTCTTTTTTACTGAGAGCCATATTCTAGAAATTTCCCCCATTATACCTCTACTTATTCAGTTGGTACCTCTACATGGACCTAGATATTTTGGTTTATTTGTAGGGAATGAGAAGACGGTCCCTGTATTTAGGACCAAGAGAGCCATAGAGGAGGTTTTGTAAGATCTCGACATGCCATTTGACTAGGCCCTAAAATAGGCCACACATGATTTGAGTGAAATTCACCAGTGAGTCCACAAGATAATTGGTGATACATAAATTATCACATTCTTCATGAAAGATATTGGGTTTGTTTAATAGAGTACGATAAACCTATGGAGTAAAGAATCCTAGGGTAAATATAGACCTAGTATTTGTTTCTAATTATTTACAACCAAAACATTCCATAGTTTGTTACTTTTCATAATTTACAACTACAATCCCCTTGTATACTTTTTATACTGCCCGTTGATTTAAGAAGTCTGAGAGGTAGTTCACATACTCCCTATGGGTTCAGCCCTAACCTGAGTCGAGTTGCTATTTTTGTATTGGCCATTTTAACTTTAATTTTAGGTATATCTTTGGTTGATATCAGCTGCAGAGATTGCTTTATGTGTAATACGGTTGGACATTTAGCCAAGGACTTTCCTCACTATACTTTTAAGCCTACTCATATATTGATAGTGAGAGGTAAAGGTTATATTAGAGGCGCATAAGGCATAGGTAGAGCTGCGTATGGTGGTAGTCATAGGGATACTTAGTCAGGTGGTGGTCGTGGAGAATGTTATGCTATAACTGCTAGACCAAAGGCAGAGGCATTTGATGTTGTTATCACATGTATTGCTCTTATTTTACTTAGAACTACATCTGTGTTATTTGATATGGGATTGACTTTCTCCTATATGCTTGCATATTTTTCTTTGAGTTTGGATTTTGGAAGTGAGCATTTTAGTATGCCTATCCATGAATCTAACCCTTTAGAAGATTGTTTAGTGGTGGATCGAGTGCACCAATTTTGTGTTGTAAACTTTATTGGGTGTGAGACTCGGATAGATCTGATTATCTTAGAAATGGTATACTTTAATGTTATTTTTAGTAAGGATTGGTTAGGTCTTTATCATGTTGAGGATATCTTGAAGGATATGATTTATTTGGGTCCCAAGAGAGTTATATCTTTCCTTCAGGCTCATCACTTGGTTGAAAAGAGATACTTGCCTTTTTTGGCTCACATTTGTGATACTAGTGTTGCTTCACCTCCTCCTCTAGATTTTGTTTATATTTTTCATTAGTTCATGGATATTTTCCCTATGGATTTTCTTGATATGCCTCTGTATCATGATATTGACTTTGCTATTGATGTCGATCCAGGTACAAAGCCCATTTCTATTCCTCCTTATAGAATGGCCCTAATATAGTTGAAGGAATTAAAGGATTAGTTGTAGGAGTTGTTAAATAAGGAATATATTTAACCTATTGTATTACCTTGGGGTGCTCCTTTCTTTTTTTAAAGAAAAAAAATGGGTCTATGCGTATGTGTATTAATTATTGATAGTTGAATAAGGTGACAATTAAGAATAAGTATTCTCTTTCTCGTATTGATGACTTATTTGATCAGCTTTAGGATGCTTCAGTGTTTTTGAAGATTGAGTTGCAGTATGGTTATTGCCAGTTGAGGATTACCACTTTGAATATTCCAAAGACCTTTTTTTGAACTCTATACGGTTATTATGAGTTTTTAGTTATGTCATCTAGGTTGACTAATAACCCAACCGCATTTATAGAGTTGATGAATCGGGTATGTTGATCGTATCTCAACCTTTTTTTCATTGTATTTATAGATGATATCTTGGTTTATTCCAATAGTGAGGCCAATCATGAAGAGCATTTATGAATTATGCTCCAAAGATTGAGGGATGAGAAGTTGTATACTAAGTTCTCCAAGTGTAAGTTTCGGTTAGAGCCCATTTCTTTCTTGGTTCATGTTATGACCAACGATGGTATTATGGTCTATCTAGAAAATATTATAGTGGTTCGTGATTAGGCTGGGCCTACTTCTCCCACTGAGATTCAGAGTTTTGTTGGTTTTGCAGGTTACTATCGTGCTTTGTTAAGGGGTTTTCATCTATTATAGCTTATTTGACCAAGATGACTCAGAAGAAGATTTCCTTTTAGTAGTCAGATATTTATGAGGCAAGCTTCCAAAAGCTTAAGGATTTGTTGACATCAGCACCTATCTTTACTTTGCCCAAGGAAGATGTGGGTTATACCATCTTTTGTGATACTTTAGGTATTGGGTTAGGTGTTGTGTTGATACAGGAAAGTAAGGTGATTAAGTAATCTTCTCTTTAGCTGAAGTCCCAATAGATAAATTACCCTACCTATGATTTGGTGTTGTGGGCAGTTGTTTTTGCTTTGAAGTTATGGAGGCACTACTTGTGTGGAGTCCGTTGTTGGATCTTCTTAGATCATCGTAGCCTTTAGTATTTCTTCACATTGTGACATCTTAATATGAGGTAGTCATTGTATTGAGTTGCTCAAGGATTTTTCCCTAACTATTCTCTATCATCTAAGCAAGGATAATGTGGTTGCGAATACCTTGAGCTGGAAGTCGACTAGCATGGGTAACTTGGTGTATCTTTTGACCCAAGAGAGGCCTTTGGACTTAGAGATTTAGTATTTGCCTAACTAGATTGTTTGTCCTGATATTTCAACATTCGAGTTTATTTTGTATTTATAGAGGCTAGATTTTCCTTGTTGGAGCAAATTTGGGAACATCAGTTGGATTATGTTGGTTTGAGAGTGATTTGGGATAAGTCATTAAGTGGATAATCTAAAGAAGCCTCACTTGATCTAAATGGTTTTTGCAGGATTGGAGACTAAGTTTGTTTGTCAAAAGTGGGTGATTGGATTAGATTAATTTTGGAGGAGGCTCATTGTTCTAGGTGTTTCATCCATCTGAG
This sequence comes from Capsicum baccatum var. pendulum, assembly GCA_030864225.1. Lineage (NCBI taxonomy): Eukaryota > Viridiplantae > Streptophyta > Magnoliopsida > Solanales > Solanaceae > Capsicum > Capsicum baccatum. The sequence goes on from CM061552.1 coordinate 143,246,042, forward strand.
AGTGACTAAGACATATCACAACTTGAGATAATATTATAGGTAGGGTGGTATGAGGAAAAATGTAATTGATTTTAAAGCTCATTATCTATATTGCTAGCAAGTGAAGCCTGAGTATTTGAGGCCTAGTGGTTTGCTTCAGAGGTTTGCGATTCTTGAGTGGAAATAGGAATTAACCACTATGGACTTCTTGATAGGATTTCCTTATACTTCTCATGGTTCTGATAGTGTATGGGTCATCATGGATAAATTGGCCAAATCTTCTTATTTCATTCCTGTTCAGGTTTCTTTCAATGCTGAGAGGTTAGCCCATATCTATATTCGAGAGATAGTCTGTATTTATAGTGTATTAGTGTCTATCATCTGAGACTGAGATTCACTATTCATATCTCACTTTTGGAAGACTTTTAAAGAGGAGTTAGGTACCCGGGTTTATCTTAATAAAATATTTAACCCCTAGACCACAGTCAATCGAAGTGGACTATTCAGGTTTTGGATAATATGCTCTGCGCTAATGCTATGTACTTTGGAGGTGAGATATTGGATGTTAGTTAGAACACGCGTATAAAAACAGCTACCATTATAGTAATGAGATGGCTCCTTTCGAGACTTTGTATGGTAGGCGTTGTTGATGTGCCATTGTTTTATAGAACTTACGATGCTTAAACTTGGAAGTTATGCATGTACTTCAGGCTATAATGTTGGATTTAATGTCTTTTTGGAGTAATTTTTCATGAAACTAGGTGTTGGAAGCTAATCAAAGAAAAACAAAATGAAAACCTGAAAAGTGACCACCTACCTAGGAACCTACGCCCTATAGGTACAACCTATAGGGCATAGGTTCCACATACGGCCCGTAGGCGGGTCAGTGGGTGGTTGCCGACTCACTCTTCCTAGATCATTTTAGATTAATTCCTAGGGTTCCATGTAGCGTATATAGACTCCTATGATGTTTTTAGGCATTATTATGTATGTTTACTCAAGAATGAGACCCTCTTCTATCTAATAATTCTCACTTTCTCGTCTAATTAACTTGAGCCCAAAAGGTAATAGTTAATCAGTGATCAAGGGAAAGGGTTAGTAATGTGATACTCTGAGACTCATAAGGTAAAGAGTGTAATTTGCCAATGAGTCCATAAGACAATTGGTGAAAGATAACTTGTCAGATTTTGCATGTAAGGTATTGGAATAGTTTAACAGTGCATGATAAATCAACAGAGTTAGAAGCCAGGGGAAACACAGGACTAGTGTTCGCCTTATATTATTTACATCCAAAAGCATTCGAGTTTTGTTACTTCTTACTATTCATAGCAAAATACCTCCATTTAGTTTTTGTACTACACGGTGATTTCAACAAAATTTGAGAGATAGTTACACTGAGTGTGATTTACATATTGTTAGAGCATAATAAAAGCATGCTAGGCATATTGACACTCTTTTCAAAAGAAAAAGACCAATTTGATCAAAAGGTCGATAGGTTTGGCTTGGAGATTAACAACTTACAAGTAAAAATGAATGGAAAATGTTGATGTGTGTAATGCCCAACAATTTAGTTATGAGTTGTATGAGGCTTAAAAACTTCTTATAAGCCAATTAAGGAGTTAAATTTGGAGGAGTCAACACTTGATTAGACATTTGTGGATGTTTTTACTATTAAGAAGATCACACTTAATTAATGTGAGGATGTAAAGGATAATGAAATTAATGAGTTGAGATGTATTTGACCTCATTTGAATCACTTCTACATATTATGTTTGGATAGTATGGTATTAGTAGAGCCATCCGAGCCTATAGAAGAGTGTAAGAAGGAGAAAAAAAATGTCTATATTCTTAAATTTGTTGAGCCAGAATCAATGATTTGCATACCTCACTTAAGGGATATGAGTTACAATATCCCACATCTATTGCTTCGTTTCTGTATTTTTATACCACAACCCTTTGAGCATAGCAAGAAATTAAAAAAGATAATTTGGGGGAAAATTCATAAGTTCAAAGTGGAAAGAGAAAACTAGAGGTTAACTCTTGGGTTACTTTGGTGAAGTCTGAGTAACCAAGGTACCTATAGGCTTGTTGGTAAATTTTGAGTTACCAACATATCCACGTCATGTCGCAACATTAAATCAAGTGTTGCTTCGGTGGCAACGGAAGATATTGGGTTATTTTTGCACTTATATTTGTATGATTAACGTGGGTCTTTGCACCTATGGTGTGGCAGGTATGTTCTTAACTCTCTTGTTTTGTAGAGATCTAATGCATTAGGGACAATGCATATTTATAAGTTGAAGGTGGGGCTACTTATGGGTCCTGATGTCCTCCTAGAATTTTTGTGTCGTTCCTCTTTTCCCTCAAGTTTTTTTCCTAGTAGAGCTGGCATGTTTAGGACATGTTGTGTTTGTTTTGTATTGTGTTATTTGTGTTTAACTACGAAAAAAACAAGTACTTAAGGCAGTGATGAATTTTGTTTGGATTTTTTGTGAAAAATAATACCCCTCCGTAAATTTGTTTTGAACTGTGCGATGTGTATATATATATGAACAATGTGAATCTCGTTATGGAATTATAAAAAGGGACTTAATAATCATAGCTAAATATTGCATGAACTGGATTGGTAGTAGCTTGTAATGCAACCCTGTGCTATGCGTGTGTGAGATAATATTTTGTTTACTTTGTGTGTTGAATCCAGAACTTGCCTGGTTAGACTTGACTAGGTTGTATGATAGTTGGTTAGGAAAAGATCATAGGTCATTTTTGATATAAGTCCATTTTTAGCTTAAATGACCTTTCAAAAGTGAATAAGTATCCCTTGATCCCTATTTTTAGCTTGTATAGACTATTTTTCTTGTTACATCTTTCACCTTTCCATTTTTGTCCATGAACCAGTTTTTGCCCTGGTCCTCCTTGGGAATTGTGCTCCTCAACTTAGTCAAATTTCCTATGTTAAAGGTAGCTATCATAGGAGTGTGTAACTTGAAATGGGTATGAGAAGGGTAAATAAAAGAAAAGAAAGTAGAGTTGGGTGTGGTAGAAACCGAAAAGAAAAGAAAATATGAGAAAGGGAGAAATAAGGGTGGAATAAAATAAAATTGGTTGATAAGTGGACCCTAAAGTAAGTGTAGTGCCAAGAAAGCTTAGTCACTAAAATTACCATATGTACCACACCATCCCCCAAGCCTACATTACAAGCTGAGTAAAGTTCTATAGTGACCCTACCCTAATTGCCTGAAAGCTTAGGTAAAGAAAATAAGGGCAATCCTATTTTATTTTGTGCCCATTAGTTGGAACTTCTTTGGGAATATGAGTGTCTCTTGATACATTCCTGCATTGACATGTATAATTTTATAATTTCATATGAGTGATTGGGATATATTTGATATGAGGGTGCATGGGTTATTTTTCTAGTTTCTTATTTGTTTGATAGTGTAACTTTTACATATACATGATTATTTATTTCTAATATAATGCCATATTTTGATTCCATTGTGTCACATTGTTGTAATTCATACATACACACAGTTGGTTTTGAAAAGTCAAAATAGGAGGGGTGATGTATTTGAGCTATATTTGATGATTCACTGCCATAGTATCTTAGGTTTCTCTTGGTCAAGCATCATTGTGTCATTTTTTGTGTTTTTATTGTCTGAGGATATGCAACATTCTAAGTTGAGGGTCTTGATGTGCCATGGATTATTGTACTTAAAATGCTTAAACTTGGAATATACATATGTACTTGAGGCTATTTTTTTGGATTTAATGTGTTTTGGTAGTGATTTTGCCTGAAAATAGGTGTTGGAAGCTAAAGAAAATGGAATGAAAAGCTGAAAAGTGATCACTACCTTTGCATCTACGCCCCGTAGGTACCATCTAAGAGGCATAGGTAGTGACGTAGGTGTTAGAACTTGAGTTTTAGAGATTTATTTTTGTGGCACCACCTACGGCCACCCACCTAAGGGGCGTAGGTGCCACCTACGGCCTGTAGATGGTCGCTGGCTCACTTTTCGCGGATCATTTCGAATTGATTTCCTAGGGTTCTATGTAACCTATATAGACTCCTATCATGTTTTTAGTCTTTATTATGTCATTTACTCAAGTTTTCCTCTTTTGTTTAGGATTTGATTTCTAGGATTTTCATGTAATCTATAAATATCCTTTTTGACCTTTTTTAGTGGGTGTGTGATAGAAAGGCTAGTTTATGCCCTTTGGTGCTATGTTTATTCTCCATATACTCTTGTAAACATCTTTTGATTCCAAGATATAATTTTTGATCTTGGGATTCTTATTGTTCTTGGTTTTGGGTTTGTTATTCAATTTGAGACTTTGTGTTTTATTCTTTGATTATTGTAAAGTTAATTCTATTATTTTGTCTATAAATTTCATGAATTGTCATGCAACTATGAGAAGCTAATTCTCTTATCTAGGATTGTGGGAACCCTGGCGGATTAACGAAGTAGAGGAAGTGCCAAGTCATTCTACATAAAGATTCTTACATGCATTGTGATTGTCTTCAGTTCAATTAATTTCTTAGTGGTGGCCAATGTTAAGACCTCAATAGTATTCTCTATTTGTGTTAAGACCTGAACTAGGACCTAGTTGTGATGGGTATCTCAAGCCCACCATGGACTAGAGACCATCCCCTTAACTTAACCTCAAGAGAAGAATAACAATAATAAAGAGGAAGCCAATAAAGATAGTAATAAAAGATAAATAAGTCAAATGAAAGTTCTAAGAGTCAAAACCAACAATCCTACCAACACTTGTCCCTGAAAGCCTCTAAAACCAGAATAACATCTAAGTTGTGATATGCCCCTATCTATGACCAAAAAAATCCAAAATTTATATGATAATAAAAAAAGAATAATGAAATGACAAGGACTTCTAGAGGATGGAGTCTCACCACTTCATAGCAACTCAATAGACGTGCTCAAACACCTAACATTATATAGGAGCAATACAAAATCCTTCAGACCCTATATCATGAGATGATTTAGCATCCAGGGATGGTCAGTGGGACAAGAACTTGTATGTAACTTAAGGAATAAGAATAAAATAAGACAATTACCAAAATTCAGTCATAAACTTTATGTACCACATTCATATAGATATATATAAATAGGATGTCGGGATAGGCACAAGGGTCATGAATATGAAAATTTAAAGATTTAACCTAAACTATATGGCTCGATCTATCCTAAAGGCACCCATGGGATATATGGGTCCATCTCCCCCATGCTAGAAGGGCCCCAATGTATGTTAGCTAATAAACTGAGGAAAACCCATGGGAAAACTAAATCCACCAAGGAAATAGGTGTCCCAAAATATATATAAATATATATCAAATGTTTACCAAGCACACGATCATATCGACCCCCAACTCTGACAAACGTGGTTTCCAATGTCCGTTCCCTCGGGAATTATACCTTTACAAGGAGCTACACAATCCTCTTTAAGGCCCGATTAAAACAATTTACACATAAAACCAACCAATAACCTAGGAGTCATTAATTAAGGCATTTACCACTTGGTATCGTCATACCAATATGTTTGCAATCTAATATATTTATGACAAACCAATCCACATAACTAAATTGAACTCCCAAGTTCCATTTAAAATCCAAAACCAAGGCCACCAAGGTCATCCAAAACCATTTTTCATTCATTTATCCTTTAATGTAATGCATTGGGTTCAAAAATAAGTTAAACCATGCTATTTTCCATATTCAAGATCAAGTTTACAAAGTGGGTCGAGGTTAATTTAATTATAAAGCCAAAATTCCATTAATTTTGCAGAAACCTATGTCCACCATTCCAACCATTTTTACCATGTACCAATTCAGTCCCAAAAATATCAATTTAAAGCATGAATAAACAATTTAGAACGTGGGGCAAGTAATTCAATTAGTAACAACTAAAACCCCTCAACCCAATTTCATATCGATAATTTAATTTTATCACATAAAAATCCATTCAATTAATGCCTCAACGTAAAATTCTTGTTTGAGAAACAAAAACCTGCCTAAAATACACAAGAAATTGAAGTCCATTCGAAGTTTAGCCCGGATGATAAATTCTTTGTAAAACCCTTGAATTTTCTTGAGTTCTAAGTTTAAGAGAGAAAAAGGATGATGTAATCTTTGAAAACTAAAGGAAATCGGGTTATTTTATGTTTAAAAGTTGTACAAGGGGTAAAAAGGCCAAAATACCCTCACCCCAATTGAAAAAATTAAAAATTGGATTTAATTAAAATAGCAGCATGGCACGTCAATATCATGGAGGTTAACCTCTATGTCACATAAATATCACAGAGGTTAACCTTTGTGGCACGGTCTTATTGTGGACCCTTACTGCCTCAAGGTCTCAAAAAAACCCCAAACCCATTTTAAAAAGTCCAAAACTTTCCCATAACACCCATTTAATATCCCTAAATATAATTTAAGTCAAAAATCAATATTACAAATATGGAAAGGTCAAAAATAAAATTGTCAAAGTTTTATGAGGTCTCAAAACTTACTTCAAAAGAGAGGTAGATACAAGTAAAAGACATCATAACAGTAATTTAAGAACCCTTTTCATCTAATAATTCACGCCTTTTTATCTAATTGACTTGAGACACAAAAGGTAATAGTTAATCAAGATCCAGGGCAAGGGTTAGTAATGTGACACTCTAAAACTCACAAGGTAAAGAGTAAGATTTACCAATGAGTCCATAAGACAGTTGGTGATACATAACTTGTCAGATTCTACATGCAAGGTATTAGAATAGTTCGACAGTGTTTGATAAATCTATGGAGTTAGAAGCTAGGTCGACTGCCTGGTGATTTCATCAAGTTTGACAGATAGTTCCACACGTTTCTGTGGTTCGATCCTAACCTGAGCTGGGTTACTATATTTTGCATCTTCCACTTTAACTTTATTTTGAGGTGTAGCTTTTGGGTGATATCAGTTGTCACTCCCCAGTTAGTTGACTTAAGGTGTTTTATACCTTAAAGTAAGAACTTTCTTCGTGAGTCCTTGGCTAGTGTTCAAACTATTCAAGATGGACTTCAAGCGGCTCATTGTAGGAAAAAAATTTATACATATCATAGACTTCATGCCTTGAGATTTAGTATTGGTGATCGAGTTTTACTTTTTGTGTCACTTGTGAAAAGCGTGATGAGGTTTGAGAAGAAGGGCAAGTTTAGCTTCAGGTATATTGAACCTTTTCAGATTCTGATGTGCCATGGTTTCATGGAACTTATGATGCTTTAACTTGGAGAATATTCATGTGCGTAAGGCTATTTTATTGTATTTGATGTGTTTTTGGAGTGAATTTATAGGAAACTAGGTGTTGGAAGCTAACTGGAGGAAAACAGAATGAAAAGAAAAAAAAACAACAATTTACCTTGGAACCTACGCCCCGTAGGTAACACCTAAGGGGCATTGATAGTTCCATATATATAAGAAATTAAAGTTCAGAGAATAAAATTTTTGGACTGGCATTACGCCCCGTAGGTAGCTGCCAATGTATTTTTCTCGAATAGTTGTGGATTTATTTCCTAGGGTTTCAATGTAACCTTAACATACTCCTATGATGTTTTAGTAATTATTATGTTCATTTATTCAATTTTTCCTCTTTTATTTAGGATTTGATTTCTAGGGTTTTCATGTGGTCTATAAATACCCTTTAGACGTTGTTTAGTTTGTTTATGCTAGTACATGCCCAGATAAGCCCTTTGGGGCTAAGTTACATCATTGACGAACATTTTTTTATTCAAAGATTAACTTGTGATATTGGATCTCATTGTTCTTGGTTTTTTATTCATCTTGAGACTTTGGGTTTTCTTCTTTTATTATAGTGAGATTGATTCTATGATTTTGTCTATGAATTCAATGTATTTCCTGACAGCTATAAGAGGCTAATTCCCTTTGCTAGGGTTGTGGGAACCTTGAAATATTAATGAAGTAGAGGAAGTTCCAAGTTATTCTAGATAATAATTCTTGCATGTATTGTGGTTTTCCTCATTCTTATTGATTTCTTGCGGTGGCCAACGTTAGGAACCTACATGTATTCACTATAAGCCTTATCGGGAGGTAGAGATTGAGAAAAGGATATCATAATAGTAATTTGGAGTTAATTACCAAAATAAGCTTACCCACACTATCTACTTACGATGATTATCTTTTATCTAATAACTTGAGACTCAAAAGGTAATAGTTAGTTATGATCCAGGATAAGGTTTAGTAAGGCAAATCCCTACGACTCAATAGGTAAAAGGTGAAATCTAACAAAGAGTCCACAAGATAGTTAATGGTACATAATTTATTTGATTCTGCAAGCAAGGTATTGGAATAGTTCGACAATGCACGATAAATCTACGAAGTTAGAAGCCAGGGGGAACACAAGCCTAGTGTTCATCATAGTTTGTTTACAACCAAAAGTATCCAATTTTTTTTACTTCATAAAAGTTACTACAAATCCCCCTTTTACTTTTCCGTATTTCCTGGTGATTCAATAAGTTCAAGAAGGATTTCTTACATATTCCCTGTGGGATCGAACCCTACCTAGTTGGGTTACTATATTTTGAAAGCGGCTGCTTTATTCTTTAATTGGAGGTATAGTTTGAGCATTATCAAAATTTTGGTGTCGTTGTCGGGGAATACAATTGTAACGTTATTGATTGGAGTTATTGAAGTTGTCAGGTTTTTCTTTTCTATTCTTCTTCGAGCATACACTGGTGTATGCCTACTCATCTTGAGATGACAACATTGCTAGAGGATGTATTGAGTGATGAAAACTTCTTTATTATTGATCCTTATCCTTTTGATATGGTGCGTTATTGTAGGAGTGTGGTACATATAGTGTATAAATACAAGGAGAGCCTAATAGAAATATTGACCCACCTTGCAAACAAAAATAATGAGCTTATTCAATAGGTTAATAGGTTTGGCTTGGATATTCACCACTTACAAGTATAATTGGATGCAAAGGTTGTTGAGTGTATCTCCCAATAATTTAGTTATAGATGGTGTGAGACTGAAAAATTCTGGAAAGCCAACTTGAGGATCTAAAATTAAAGGAGTCAATAATTCCTCATACTTTTATGGATAGTGTCACTTTTAAGGACAACATACTAGAGTTATGTGGGGATGTAAATAAGATTGAAAATCTTGAGTTGGGTGTATTAGACCTTATTGGAAGCATTTTTCCACATTATGTTTAGATAGTAAGAAATTGATCGAGCCATCTAAACATAAAGAAGAGTGCAAGAAAGAGGAAACATGTGTCTACATTCTTGAATTTGCTGAGCAGAATCAAAGAACTATATTCCTTACATAAAGGCCAAGACGTACATGTCTCATCTATTGCTCAGGTCCTTTGCTTTTTACCACCCCTTGATCATAATAGGAAATCAGAAAAACAATTAGGGGTGAAATTCATAAGTTCAAAGTAGAAATAAAAAATTAAAGGCTAACTCTCGGGCTACCTTGATAAAGTCTGAGTAATCAAGGTACCCATGGGATTGTTGGTGAAGTCCGAGTAACCAACACAGCTACGTCATGCTGTGACATTAAAACAGATGTTGCTTAGGAGGAAAACCAAGGTATTTTTTTATTTGTACATCCATTCATGTTTGTTTGATTGACTTCATATCTATATACTTATGGGGCCACAGGTATGTTTCTAACTCTCTTGTTTTATAGTGGCCTAATACATTGGGGATAATGCAGTTCTTAAGTTGGGAGTGGTGCTACTTGTGGGTATTGATGTCCTCTTGGGGTTTTTGTTGTCGTTCCTCTTTTCCCTTGAGTCTCGTTCCTAGTAGAGTCAGCATGTTTAGGCATATTGTGTTTTATGTTATTATTTTTTGTGTTTAACAAGGAGAAAAATGAGTATCTAAGGCAATTGATAGAAAGTGTTGAAACCCATCCAAAAAAAAAACATTTTAACTATGTGATATGTATATATATGTGACTATTCTGAATATTGTTATGGCATTAGGATTAAGGATAAAATAATCATTGCTAACTTGTGCATGAACCAGATGGGTAGTAACTTGTGATGTGACCATGTGTTATGTGTGTGAGATACAACTTTGTTCCCTTTGTGTGTTGAATCCAGAACTTGTTCGGTTAGTCTTGTCTAGGTTGTAGGATAGTCAGTTAGAAAATGATCATAGGTCATTCTTGAAGTAAGTCCATTTTTAGACTAAACGACCTTCAAAATGTGAATAAGTATACCTTAATCCCTATTTTTGAGTCACATAGCCTATTTTTCTTATTTCACCTTTCTCCTACCCATTTGTGTTATAATGAATCTATTTAGCCTTAGTTCTCTTTGGGCATTGTGCACCTCAACTTAGACAAATCGCCAAAGTTGAGGGTGGCTTTCATAGGGGTGCATAGTGTGAAGTGGGCTTGAAGAAGGGAAAATAAGAGAATAGAAAGTAGAGATGGGCGTGGTAGAAAAAGCAAAAGAAAAAGAAAAGAAAAGAGAAATTTGAAAAAAGAAATAAAAAAAATAAGAATAAAAGAAACCATACCCAACCTGAATGTGTAATAAAAGAACAAAAAAGGGAGAAATTAGGGCCAAATAAAAGAAATTGGTTAATAAGTGGACCCCCAATATAAGAGTAGTACCAAGGAGTCTTAGTCACTAAAAATGTTCATATGTACCATACCAACACCCAAGCCTACATTACAAGCTAAGTAAAGTCCTATAGTGATCCTAACCTGACTGTCGGAAAGCTAAGGTAAAGAAAATAAGGGCAAGCCTATTGTATTTGATGCATATTTATTGGAACATTCTTGTGAATGTGAGTATCTCTTGATCGTCCCTACATTTACATGCATGATCTCATATGACTAATTGGGACCTATTTGTTGTGATGGGGCATGGTTGGTGTTGATAGCTATTTATTTATTTGGGTAGTGTAACTTGTACATATGTATGATTGTTTGTTGCTAATGTAATGTCATATCTTGATTCCCTTGTGTCACATTTTTTGTGCTTCATTGATGCACATAGTTGGTTTTGAAGCATTAAAATAGGAGGGGATAATGTTTTTAGCTTATAGTTGATAATCGTCTGTTTTAGATAGCTTAGGTTTCTCCTAGTTAAGTGTCAATTTTTTCTTTAGTTGTATTGTGTTGCCTGGGGACAAGTGAGCATTATAAGTTAAGGGTGTTGATGTGCTAAAATTTCATATGAGTGATTAGGACTTCATTATTGTGAGGGCTCATGGGTTGTGTTCCTATCTGCCTACTTATTTGGGTAATGTAACTTCTATATATGCATGGTTGTTTTTTACTAGTATAATGCTCTAGCTTGATTCCTTTCTGTCACATTATTGTTCTTCATAGATACGTATAGTTGGTTTTAATGTATTGTACTTGGAAAGGGTAATGTATTTTGAGCTAAATTTGATGATTGACTGCCATAGGTACTTTACATTTCTCTTGGTTAAGCATCGTCCTATTATTTTGTTATGTTTTATTCCCTGAGGACATGCAATGTTCTAATTTGAGGGTCTTTATATGCCATGATTTTATGAAACTTACGATGCTTAAACTTAGAGAATATGAACGTACTTAAGGTTATTTTGTTGTATTTGATGTGTTTTTTGGAGTGATTTTGCAGGAAACTAGGTGCTAAAAGTTAATCGAAAGAAAATAGGAAAAAAAGTTGAAAAATGACCACTTACCTTGGTACATACGCCCCACAGGTACCACTAAATAGGCGTAGGTGGGTCTGTATGTATCAGAAATTGAAGTTCAGACAATGAAATTTTAGGATTAGCAGCTACGATCCCCATATACGGATGTAGGTACCACCTACGCCCCGTAGGTGTGTCTGTAGGTGGTCTTCGATGCATTTTTCTTGGATCATTTTGTATTTGTTTACTAAGGTTTCCATGTAACCTAAACATACTCTTATGATGTTTTTAGTCATTATTATGTACGTTTAGTCAAGTTTTCCTCTTTTATTTAGGATTTGATTTCTAGGTTTTCATGTAATTTATACATACCTTTTAGAAGTTATTTAGTTAGTTTATGCTAACGTGCCTAGATAGGCCCTTTAGGGCTAAGTGACATCATTGGCACACCTCTTGTGATTCTAAGATTGACTTGCAATCTTGGGATCTTAGTGTTCTTGGTTTGTTTTTTGTTTGTAATTCAACTTGTAGCTTTGGGTTTTCTTCTTTCATTATTGTGAGATTGATTTAATGATTTTGTCTATGAATTCCATGAGTTGTCTCACAACTATGAGTGTTTGATCCCCTTAGCTAAGGTTGTTGGAACCCTAGCAGATTAATAAGTGGAGTAAGTTCCAGGTCATTTTAGATAAAGATTATTGCATGTATTATGGTTTTCTTCGTTCTTATTGATTTCTTGAGGTGGCCAACATTAGGAACCTACTTGTATTCACTACGAGCCTAACTTGGAGTTAGAGATTGTAAAAAGGAGATCACAATATAAATTTGGAGTTAATTACAAAAATAAGCTTACCTGCACTATCTACTTAAGATGCTTATCTTTCCTCTAATAAGTTGAGACTCAAAAGGTAACAGTTAACTGGAATCTAGGGTAAGGGTTAGTAAGGTGAAACCCTTAGACTCAAAAGGTAAAAGGGGAAATCAATCAATGAGTCCACAAGGAGGTTGATGGTACATAACCTATCATATTCTGCATGTAAGGTATTGGAATAGTTCGACAGTGAACAATAAATCTATGGAGTTAGAAGCCAGGGGGAATACAAGCCTAGTGTTCGTCTTAGTTTTTTTACAACCAAAAGCATCCAATTCTTGTTACTTCCTTCTAGTTACTATAATTCTCAGGATATTGTAGGTGTGGATTATGAGTTAGCATTGCCCCCATATTTATGATTTGTTCATCTAGTTTTTCATGTTTTCATGTTTCGGCATTACACTCTAGATTAGTGTCAGGTCATTCATTGGGATTTGGTCCTATTAGATGAGAGGTTGTCTTTGTTAAGGAGACCATCTCTATTTTATCCAAGGATATTAGATAGTTACTTGCTAGAGATATTCTAGTGGCTAAGGTCTAGTGGAGACATCAACTTGTAGATGAACTACTTAGGAGTTCGAGTCCGATATGTGTGGTAGTTATCCCCAAATTTTCACTGATTCAGGTATTTTACTTGCCTATAGTTCAAGGACGAACTGGTTTTTAGTGGTGGATGATGTATTTGATTTTTGGTGATATTTGTGAATTATTCATTTTTGTGTTATTTGACCATTTTATCCCTCCTCGTGGTTTCTTTGTAGTATTTTTGGAATATGGGAATGATTGGCATGATTCTTAATGCATTTCGATGTGATTTGTGTGAGTTTGTGGTTTTGGTGGCTAAAAAAGTTTTATATTTGATGGCCAACATTTATTTATTTATAGGCCGAATAGAAAAATAGACTGCGCCAGTATATCTGAAACATCGATATTTGTTTGGTAATATGGTTGGTATAGTTTTACGGCTTTTAAATCTAATTTTGACCCTCAGTTTGGAATATTGTGAAATTGGTTTTTGGGGGTCAACTTTGTACAAATGAATTTTTTTTGAGATTATGATATCACCATTGAGTTTGAAGCATCAAATTTAGACTAGTAGCATATTTTGTGACATGACCCAAACTAGGGCCTAGTTGTGTCAGGCATCTCAAGTCCAACTAGAATCGGAGACCACCCGCAATACACAAACATAATTGTCCTGCACCCTATGTCAGATGTATTTCAACATATAACAAGATATACGGGATGATAATTCAAATACATTAAGTTAAGTCTATAATCATAAACCAACAAACTCAATCAAATATCCAACCGGTTCAAACCCTAATTCCAATCCAATATCAAGGTTGACACCAATACCGATACCACCCATACCCATAGTTTTCTGACAAAGCCTCTATCCAGAATCAATAACATCTGGTTGGGACAAGCTCCCGACCATATCCAAAACCAAACCAAAGAGATAAAAAAATAAAAGAAGTTCATAGCATGAAATGGATCCTTTCGGAGTATTGAAGCTCACCACTTCAGTCTGACTCAAAGCTATCCCCAAATCCACGTCACTAAGCAGGAGGAATGGTAGTGTGGCTTGTTCCTGCATCGCATGGAAATATAGTATCCGAAAAGATGATTAGTGGAGTGAATGCTAGCATGTACTTAGTTATAAGATAAGATCATGTGAGTAATTCAAAACCAAGGTAAATAACCATATGCAATCACATGCATACAAATATATATCGTGCCGGGAAAGAGAATCGGGTTTAGCATACATTTATAACCTTTACCTGGGCTTTGTAACTTTGCCGTCCTAAAATTACCCATGGGATATATGGGTTCAGCTCCCAATATGAAAGGGTCCCGGTGCGTGTTAGCCGCACGAACCAGAGAATAAAACCTAAGATGATTAGTACATCTCCCAAAATATAAGTTTGACACCATGTACACGGTCCTAGACCAAACCTCACATCGGCAAACATGAGTTTCTAGTATCGGTCCCCCCGGTACCTCTACCTTCTATGGCTTTGCTACACATCCCTCTTTAAGCCCATATTAAAACCATTTACATATTCCAACCATTTACCAAGGAGACTTTTATTAGGCATTTTAACCATTGGCATCGTCATACCAAAATTAGAGCTTACAAGTCTATCCTTTTATGTCATACCAAAACCGTTAAACCAAGTTGACTCCTAAGTTTCCAGTTAAACAAAAACCATGGATATGAAGGCCTTTCCAAACCTTTCAAAACCAAGCAAACAAATTTAAGTTCCATTAATTCTTATGCAATGCAAAGATTTTAATAATAGTAAAACTATGTGACAAAACCATTCTCATTGCCATTTAAACAAACAAGTTAAGGGCATATAACTTCCAAAACCACAAGGAAATATCAATTGACCATTAACATGCAACCACATGTTCAACCCATAATTATAACATGAAAAAGAACCATAAGTAAAACATGAAAAAATATAATCCAACCATAAACAACCAAAACCCCCCAATATCTATTTCAAAACCAAAACAATTCCACAATAATACCATGAAAACCATTCATTAAAACATGCTTTAAGTTGAACTAAGAATGAGGGAGAAGTAACATGCCTTAGACACTAAGGAAGACGTAGAGAATCACTCTTGAATATCCCTAATTAATTGTCTTGGTGAAACCCTAGCCGTTTTGCTTGAGAGAGATTTTAAGAGTGTTTGATTGAGAATAATATATTAATGAACCCCCAAAAGGTGTTTTATATCGTGGTATCAAAGGGAGTAATAAAGGGAAATTTCCGGAATACCCCCAACTTAAAATTGTAGAAAACTTGTATGACTGGACCCTTCAACTCGTCACCACAACATACAAGTGGTACCCTCAAGTCGTCATTAGGTCAGAAAGTTGGACACCAAATTCTGTCTAACATACGACTCCCTTACCCAATACGACTAGTACCCTCAAGTTGTATCCTAAGAAGAACATCAAGGGCTAGAAATTGGTCTACTTACGATGGGACTCAACCCTCTCATTACATCAACATACAACTCATATGGAGTCTATCGTACCAAGGATAGAACTTGGTCAATCAACACTCTAACCAACATATGACTAGGGTACCTCGACCTATACCCACATCAAACGACTCGTATAGTAGGTTGTTACAAGGGCAGTCAGTTCAAAACTTGAGAAATTTCCAAGGGCCAAAACCTAAGGTGTTTCAATTGTCCCCTGCTTGGATCATTCATCCTTGAATAATGGGACCAGGCAGTGACTAGCATGATTAGAAACCCAAACACCCCTAAGCTTACCTTTAAGACAGAGAACAGATTACCAAGGAACTCACAATCCACTCTTACCTTTGACTAAGTTAGAAGACAAAGATACTATATCGACCTAATTTTTTGGAACCAGAATGTCATACGGTGCTCATGATCCCGAAAGAACACAAGCTAACCCTCTACTGATATCTATACCTAGACACTGCATAATAAGATAATAAATGCGAAAACTAGCCATAAAGTTCAAAACATCTAAAAATACTCAAAATTTAAAACTGAATACTGATACATCTGTCTGAAAAACCTCTAAACTGTCTGATTGACCGACTTAGATCTGAAACCCATGCATGACTCATGCTGACATATAAGATCAAAATAGAAGCAAAGGATCTAGCAATACATATCACAAAGATGAAGGAGTCATAACATACCTGTGTCTATATCAGGGAACCTTTCCTGATCATGGAGAGCCTGAAACGCATAGAGACTGTTCTGATGCTGACCATCATTGGCACCGAAAGGGACACCCTGCTGAAGAAAATCTCTACTCTTCTGAGCTAGTGCTCTACATTCTCGCATCCTATGGCCTGGCTCACCATACCCAAAGCACATATCACTATCGGATCTACACATACCTAGGTGGCTCTTGCCATGCTCTTCACAAAGCGGATTAGTATGAACACCACTAGCACTACTTAAGGCTTTAGAGCCTGGCGCCCCATCATGAATAACATCCCCAAACTTCGGTGTAGGTACACTAGCTGAGGATGAAGCTGGGGCTGAAAATCTCTGACTATGCTTAGAACCACTACCATCTTGGGACCCTGCCTAAGAGAAACCAGGACTACTTGTCCTAGCTATCTTACTCACTCTCTCTCTTTTTTTTGCCTTATCTACCTCAATCTATTACATATGTATCATCAGTCTAGAAAGGTCCATATCTCTATTAAGCATAGCAGCTCGACACTCTTTTAACACCATCCCAGACACACCAGTCACAAACTTACTCATACTCGCTCTAGGATTAGCTATCAAGTCAGGAGCATACTTAGCTAACTAGTTAAACTTAAGACAATACTTATTCACTATCATGGAGCCTTGCCTTAGGTTTATAAACTCTTCTACCTTAGCCTCTGTCATCTCTAGCGAGAAAAACTTATCTGGAAAGGCATCCTAAAAGTCTTGCCAAGTCACGGGAGTTGCATCCTCCCCTCTACCCTTCTTCCACATCACTACCCAATCATGAGCAATATCCCTTAGCCTATAGGACGCTAACTCTACACTTTCCTTCTCAAAAACATGCATAATCTGGGTAATCTTCCCCACCTTCTCTAGATAACGTTGTGGGTCCTCACCTACTACTGACCCAAAGAATTTTGGCCGGCTCATTCTCATAAAATTTCTAATTCTGGCTGTAGCTGAACCCTTATATTTCTGAGGTGGGGCCACGGCCTGATGATTACCCTAAACATTAGTCACAGCTTGGGCTAGCACCTAAAAAATGGCCCGAAACTCGGCATATGACACACTCTCATTCTCAGGATCTACTAGTGGAGGGGGCTGGTCATCAACCCTATAGACATAATCTCTGCAAGGAGTCAAACTCTGTAAATAAAAGAAAGAGGTGTATTAGACTAAGGATCAACTCGATCTCATGCTTACTCGCATGAAATGAATACTGAAATAAGGGAAACTGCTCCTAAAAACATCTTATAGCCTCTTTTACATAAATGAGGCGTGCAACACACCTATGTACAAAACTCTACTAGATGTGGCTTTTCAGACCCCCTAGGATACTATTGAACCTTAGGCTCTGATACCAAGTTTGTAACGACCTAATTTTTTAGAACCGGAATGTCACACGGTACTTATGATCCCGAAGGACCACAAGCTAACCCTCTATTGATATCTGTACCTGGACACTACATAATATAAATAATAAATGTGGAAACTGGCCATAAGGTTCAAAATATCTAAAAATACTCAAAATTTAAAACTAAATACTTATACATCTGTCCAAGAAGCCTCTAAACTATCTGAGTTATGGAGTTGATGGGACATGTCCCCGACTAACGTTGTCTACTGAAAATAAACAAAATTTGATTCAATAATAATAAAAGGATCATCCTTGAATGAAGAGGACTCTCTGCTATGTCTACTGCTGCTGATTGGGACTGAGTGTTAAGGGTACTTTGGATCTCGTGCCTTTGAACCTATGGTGTTAAATAAAACACCATAGCACAAATACGTCAGTACGATAATATACCGAGTATGCAGATAGGTAAGGCTAAATACAAGGGCTTATGCATGAACAATTACTTAACTAAATAATCATGAGAGTACTGAATGAGAACACATGCATGAATGCACAAACCATAACTACAACCATCACGACTCTGAATACTAAAACTCGGATACTGCATAACTGCCATCTGAACTCACTACTAATACTAAGATACTGAACAACTAAATTATCTTATACTGATAACTGAGTTCTGGAGTTGAGATCATTCTTATCTAGTGAGTAATCTCAGAATCTGAGGATACTAAAATTGATTTACTAAATATACTTACATCATTGACTCAATTTTGAGCTTTCTACTCAACTGACTACATCGGAGATAAAACCTCTCTAATGGATAATTCTAGAATCTACTATCAATGATAAGAAAAGCTCATGTCCAAATCTGACAACAAGAATACTCAACTAAATCTGAGACTGAGATCAAGCCTTTCTGACTGGTGATCTCTAGATCTGACAACAAGAATACTCAACTAAATCTGAGACTGAGATCAAGCCTATCTGATAGGTAATCTCTAGATCTGATAACAAGAATACTCAACCGAATCTAAGACTAAGATCAAGCCTATCTGATAGGTGATCTCTAGATCTGATAACAAGAATACTCAACTGAATTTGAGACTGATATCAAGCCTATCTAACAGGTGATCTCTAGATCTGATACTAAATAATTTTATATGAGACCAAGCCTATCTGACGGGTGGTTCATGAATCAATGGAACTATCTGAGTTCCTCACTAAGATAGATGACTGTATCTGACAATCCTAATTTCTGAAGATTGATACTAAAACTGTAACTATGGGAAGTAGTCACTTAATCGGCATGCCCCAAATCTTAACTAGTGGGGTCCAACCTGTAACCCCAGCTGAAAGGGTGTCAATACCATGCCACAGGTAAAGATCTCTCTGATCCAGCCTATCTGACGGGTGACCCTCGCAGGAAGTAAAGCCTAAGGCATATAATAGTCAAGCCTATCTGACGGGTGGCCATCCTTTCTTGATGGGTGACTCCTGCATCCTGCCCTGGCTATGCAGTTTTGGAATTCAGGGATTGCTCCTAACGACTCTGCCTCTCTGACGGGGAGCCACTAATTCTTAACTGAACACAAACTATGTTGAATCTAATACTGATCATGTTTCTCGAATGGTCTGACTGAGTTATGGTGAATTCACTTGGATTTGTATCTGATGGAATACTACTGAATCTCGTTATCTGACTAAACGACACTGAGTTTTGAATAGAGTACTCGATTACTATAGAGGTCAGAACTAAACACTTGAATACTACTAGATCTGAGCTAGGTAAAGAACCGAGGCTAGATTACTAGTGATACTGAGATTATGGCGATTATAGAGATTATTGAGATTTCTTAAGTTCTGTATCTATCTAAGAATACAGAGTTCTATAACTCGTTGAGTTTTGAGAATCATGGCTTGACTAGAATTATCGTATAAACTGACACGAGATCTAAACTGCAGCTAAATTGCTAGGTATAAATACCCCCAGGACTCGATAACATAAAAGTAAAGCACAACCATTCTTGAATTTTCAAGACCATGGACATTCATTCACCTTTACAATTACTAAAGCATCTCTTCAAGTATTTAGAAATCATACACATGTGATAGTATAGGGAGACATGCTATTGGTTCATACTCCATTCAACAAGGTCTGACATTAAACACTTAGCATGTATTAAAGTCCTAACATGTATCGAAGAGAACATAATTGGGGAATTTCATGCTATCATGTCACAATTTATTCACTAAGGCTTTTCAACAAACACTTGACATGCATGGGCTTGCACACAATTGGAGATTTTTAGTCAACATTCTATAATGGCTCTAATTCCTTCACATAAGTATTTTATCAAACATATGGGGAGCATGCTTTGCTTATTCAATAATTTTCTTCACTTAATTGACATGAACACATCACTTAACAAGCAACTTGAAGAGGGCTTATCATGAACATCACATGAATATCACATACTAGGGTAAAAGCTTGAAAACCTTGCAAACAAACATGAATCAAAACTCAATAATAGCATGAACATCAATTTCAACTCACATGAATCATGAAAACCCACAAACATAAGATCTTTGAATTTTAGAAAAGGGTTCTTGAGCTTCTTGGATGAAAGGGACCCAAGAATTAACATCTACATACCTTAGAGAAACTCTTTCTTGAAAGCTCTTGGGGAGATTCTTGATTTATTGATTTCTCTTGATTTTTCTTGAAGAAAAAAGAAGGGTTTTGATTTTGTAGAAACCCTAGTTTTTCATGTTAAAGATAAGAAATGAAGTTGTGAGCCTTGATCAGATATAAATAGGGGCTAAAAAGAGTGGGAAAAGACTAAAAAGCTCTTTTAAAAATGTGTTAAAAATATTGAATGGGGTTTGCGATGATTGAAGTGATGGTCCATCGCTCATTCTGACGGTCCGTTGGATCGTCTGTCGCACAGTGGTCAGAAAAAGAACACACTGCCTAGATGCAATGGTCTCAGTGATGGTCCGTCGCATCCTCGACGGTCCGTCGTCCTGGCCGCCACACTTGGGCCTAAAAAGGGAGTCACTACCTTGGTTGCAACGGGTTGGGCGACAGTCCATCGCAAGATCGACGGTCGTCAGCCCGGCCATCGCACCTGGGTGGTTTTGACTGCTTTCTGTAAAACGGTCATAACTTCCTCGTCTGATGCCGGATTTTGACAAAATTGGTATCGATGGAAAGCATATTCAATGCTCTACATGACAAAAAATTGATATTAGGGAAATTCTGCATGGTTCAAAATATTTCTCAGTTGGGAAGACACTTCTCAATCTTTTAAGGCTATATTTACACTTCACTTGACATGCTCTAAGGCTCAGACTACGAGAGAATTTTGCAGGGTCTTACAGATACCAAGGAAATCAAAGATGGTAAGATCAACACATACCTTATGCGTAAATTTCTGAAGAAAAAAATAGGAATGGATACTTGGTCTTAATGTCGTCTTCATCTTCCCATGTAATCGCTTCCACCTTGTGGTTCCTCTATAGAACCTTTACCAAAACTGTATCCTTGGTCCACAGCCGATGAACCTACCAATCCAAAATCTCTACAGGGACCTCCTAATAAGACATGGAATCTAAAATACCAATATCCTTGATAGGCACAATCTGTGATGAATCACCCACACACTTCCTCAACATAGAAACATGGAATACCGAACGAATAAAGTTGAAACTAGAAAGCAACTCCAACTTGTATGCAACATTACCAACTCTTCTCGAAACCATGTATGGACCAACATACCGGGGACTGAGCTTTCCTTTCTTCCCAAACTGCATTACTCCCTTCATGGGATACACCTTTTAGAACACCCTATCCCCAACCTCAAACTCTAACTTATAATGGCTCTCATTTGCATAGAAATATTTTCGACTTTGGGCAGCTTTAAGCCTATTTCGAATCACCTTCACCTTTTCCATAGCTTAGTAAACCAAATCTGGGTCAAACATCTCTGTCTTCCTAACCTCGAACCACCTAATAGGAGATCTACACCTCCTACCATACAATGCCTCGAACGAAGTCATACCAATGCTAGAGTGGTAGCTATGTCATATGCAAACTCTATAAGAGGTAAATGCTCAACCCAACTACCACCATAGTTAATCACACAAGATCTAAGTATATTATCCAAATTCTAAATAGTCCTTTCCGTTTGCCATCCAACTACGGGTGGAAAGAAATACTAAGACTCACCTTGGTCCCTAAACCTTTCTGAAATATCGCCAAAAATGTAATGAAAACTGTGTACCACAATTTGAGATGATAGAAACAACTATCCAATGCAACTTCACAACTTCATGGAGGTATAACCTCGCATAATCCTCAGCCGAGAAATTTGTCCGCACTAGTAAGAAGTGAGCAGACTTTGTCATCCAATCCAAGATGACCCAAACCGAATCAAACTGATTCTGAGACAAAGGAAGACTGGTAAAAGAATCTATGTTGATCACTTCTCGCTTCCACAAGGGACACTTAATTTCTTGAAATAATCCTCCGGTCCTCATGTGCTCAACCTTGTTGGCACACCATGAACTTAGCCATAAAACTAGTCACACCCCCACTTCATATTGTTCCACCAATACATCTCTTTAAGGTTATGATACATTTTCGTCAAACCAGGATGGAGATCATAGCACGACTCATGTGCCTCATCCAAGATCTTCTCTCAAACCATCTATATCGGGAACACATAACCTCCTTTGGTACCGCAAGGTACCATCACCACTAATCTCAAAAGACATCACCTTCTGCCTACCTACATCACCTTTGATCCTTATCAAGAAAGGATATAACATTTTTCTCCTTCACTTCAGCACAATAGATGACTATGCCACCGACTGCAAAACCATACCACCATCCTTAGAGTCCAAGATACGAACTCCAAGGTTAGCCAAACGGTGAATATCTTTCACCAACTTTCACTTCCCTTCATCCACATAAGCTAGACTCTCTATTGATAACCTGCTAAGAGTATCATCAACCACATTAGCTTTACCTGGATATTAGTGAAATCTCATGTCATAATCTTAATCAGCTCAAGCCATCTCCTTTGCCTGAGGTTCAACTCTTTCTGAGTAAAACACATACTGCAAGATCTTATGACCAGAAAATATATCCATATGCATGCTATATATATAATGACACCATATTTTCAATGCAAATACCACAGCTAACAATTCTAGAAACTAACTCCGAAGTATACTAAGATAACTGGTGAAATCTAAAGGCATACTTCTTGACTGACATCGTTCCTTGATTCAGGTTAATAAACTCTTCCTCTTATGCTTCCCTCACTCCTGAGGAAAGAACTAGTCCAAAAATGCAGTAGAGAAATCATCCCACAAGGCTGACTCAGTATCGTCACCCCTTAACTGGTCATATTCCTCATACCATTGGTATGCTATATATTTTAGTTGGTAGGCAACAAATTTAATACCCTCCACATTAGTAGCATGCATAACATGAAAGATATTTTCCATCTTATCCACAAAACCTTAAGAATCCTCCTCAACCTTAACACTAGTGAACACAAGAGGGTTTAACCTCAAAAACTGGATATCCCTTATGGACTCAGAAGATAGAGTAACAAAAGCACCATACTCAGCCTAAGAAACTACCAATAGCTCCAACATATGTATCAACTGATGAAACGCAGCATTCATCACATCAGGCAAAGAAGTTCGAGAAGGACTAAAGGGAACCAGTGGAACTCCAGGAGGACAATCAGGAACTGGATCCCTAGATCGGATTTAGACTTCATAAGTAAAATGGGTCCCATTAATATTGTCCTTGAGTAGGACATAGGAGTTTCTGTGAACTTCAAATCATTGAGGAGGCAAGATCTAAAAAGCTAACAAACATGGATTTGAGAAGATTTCAGGACCTTAGACACTATAGCTTGAAAATAGATCACAAGAATGATAAGCATTCCTAAATGCCTTGTAGCCTCTCCCATATAAGTATGGCGCGCTACACACCCTTAAAAGAGACTTTACTCGGCACGGCTTTATTAGACACCCAATTGACCATGAACCTAGGGATTTAATACCAATCTGACATAACCCAAACTAGGTCTTAGTCATGTCAGGCATCTCAAGTCCAACAAGGATCGAAGACCACCCCCAATACCCAACCATAACCACTCTGCACCCTTTATCAAATGAATTCTAAACATATAACAAGATAACATGATGATAATTCAATGATATTAAGTAAATTCTATAATCATAATCCAACAATCTCAATAAAATATCCAATTAGTGCTAACCCCAATGCCAATACCAATATCAAGGCTGACAACAATACCGATACCACTCATGCCTATAGTTGTTTGACAAAGCCTTTATCCAGAATCAATAACATCTGGTCGGGACATGCCCCCGGCCATAGACAAAACCAAAACAAAGAGATAACAAAAATAAAAGAAGTCCATAGCATGAAATGGAGAATTTTAGAGTATGGAACCACACTACTTCAGTCTGACTCAAAGTTGTCCTAAATCTAAGTCACTGAGCAAGAGAAATGGTAGTATGGCAGTTCCTATATCGCGTAGGGATACAACACTCAAAGACCATTTATGGAGTGAATGCAAGCATGTACTTAGGGATAAGATAAAATAATTCCAATAACTCAAAACCAAGGTAAATAACTATCTGCAATCACATACATACAAATATATATCGTGCTGGGAAAGGGAACTGGTTTAGCATATATTTAAAACCTTCATCTAGGCTATATAACTTTGTCGTCCTATAGCCACCCATGGGTAATATGGGTTCATCTCTTCTACTGAAAGGGCCTCGATATGTGTTAGCCGCACGGACCAGAGAATAAAACCAGAGATGACTAGTATATCTCCTAAAATATAAGTGTGACATTATGGCACGGTCACCAAGACCAAACCTCATATCGACAAACATGAGTTTCCAATATTGGTCCCTTCGGGACCTCTACCTTTCACGACTTTTCTATACATCCCCCTTTAAGCCCATATTAAAACCATTTACATATTCCAACCATTTACCAAGGATTCTTTTATTAGGCATTTTAACTATTAGAATCATCATCTCAAAATTAGAGCTTGAAAGTATATCCTTTTATGCCATACCAAAACCATTAAACCAAGTTGACTCCCAAATTTTCAATTAAACCAAAACCATGGACATCAAGGCCTTTTCAAACCTTTTAAAACCAAATAAACCAATTTATGTTCCATTACTTTTTATGCAATGCAAAGATTTCAATAATAGTTAAACTTTATGACAAAACCATTCTCATTGGCATTTTAACAAACATGTTGAGGGCATATAACTTCCAAAACACAACCAAATATCAATTGACCATTCCCTTGCAACCACATGTTCAACCCATAATTATAAGAGTAAATACATAAATACCCCCTGATGTTGGTCGAGATTTTCAAAAAAACACTTAAACTTTGAATTTGATCTATTACCCCACGATTCTTCTTTATTCCTTTGTAAATACACCATTTTTTGCTGAATTTCAGTCACAACAAAGAGAGTGAATGCATATGCCAATCAGGTGTTGCCACGTGTAAATACGTTTAATTTCATATTTTTTTATATTTTTAATAAAATTTTCCTTTTAATTTTATTTATAAATTAATCAATTTTAATTTCTTCTTCCCTAATTCTCCATTAATCAATCTTCATTTCTTCTTTCCCAATTCTCCATTAACAGTCATTACTCTTTTTTTCTCTTCTTTTTCCTCAATTCTCAAAGCTAGGAAATTTCAAAAAAAAAATATCCTTAATAAATCAAACTACTGAGATAAAAAAAATCATGTATTAACTTTAATATCTTCTTAATTTGTTTAAAAGTTGTGAAATTAAGTTTCCTTCATGTGATTAAATTTTTTTTCCGTCTTTAACACCATTTACTTGAATCATAAAACTCCATTGATGGAGCTTTAATGGAGAAGTTGAAGAAGACAATGGTGTTGAAATCTCATTACTCATTAGTACTGAGTAATTTCTTCCTTCTTCTTCTCCATCAATCTTCATTAATGGTGTCTTTGTTTTTTGTCTTTCCACTTAATTACATTTCATAAATTTAAATCGACACTACACATACAAAAATCAAAAAGATAAGAAATAGAAAAAAAAATTGAGTGGCACCATTAATTGATATTAATGGAGGAGGAGGAGGAGAAGGAAGAAGAAGAAACGAAGGAAGAAGATGGAAAATGAAGAAAAAATAAAGATGATGGCAAATGAAGAATATGAAATGAAGGAAAAAGATGAAAAATGAAGAAAAAAGAAGACTAAAATAAAAAATTAAAAAAGTAGATCATTTTTATTACACGTGGCACATTTTAATTTTTTTGGTTCAATTTTTTTGTCCATTCACATGCTTCAGGTGCATGTCTACGTCCAGGGTCAAAATTTTTGGTCAAAATGGTGCATTTACAATGGTTTAGGTAAGATTCATGGGTTAATAGGTCGAAAGTATAGTTTAAGTGTACTTTTAAAAATGTCGGACAAGATTAAGGGGGACTTTATGTATTTACTCTAATTATAACATAAAAAAAAACATAAATAAGACATGGGAAAATATTATCCAACCATAAACAACCAAAACCCCCAACATCTATTTCAAAACCAAAACAATACCACAAAAATACCATGAAAACCATTCATTAAAACATGCTTTCAGTTGAGCTAACAATGAGGGAGGAGTAACATGCCTTGGATACCAAGAAAGATGGAGAGAATCACTCTTGAACCTTAATTGATTGTATTGGTGAAACCCTAGCCATTTTACTTAAGAAAGAGTTTGAGAGAGATTTTAAGAGTGTTTGGTTGAGAATAATAGACTAACGAAGCCCAAAAAGTATTTTATGTCGTGGTATCAAAGGGAGATACAAAGGGGAAATATCCAGAATACTTTCAACTTAAAACTTTAGAAAACTCTAAGGTGGGCTTGAACACCCTCTAACTCATCACCATAATATACGAGTGGTACCCTCAAGTCATCACAAGGTCAAAAAGTTGGACAATATATTCTGTCCAACATATGAATCCCTTGCCCAACCTATCAAAATACCATACAACTAGTACCCTCAAGTCATATTCTAAGTTGAACATCAAGGGCTAGACACTGGTCAACTTATGATTAGACTCAACCCTCTTATTACATCAACATACAACTCGTATGGAGTCTATCATACCAAAGATAGAACTTGGTCAATCAACACACTGACCAACATACGACTAGGTTTCTTAGACCCATATTCACACCATACGACTCTTATGGTGGGTTTTTACAAGGACAGTGAGTTAAAAACTAATGGAATTTTGACAAAATCTAGGGTGTTTCAGTTTGCTGGTGTTCTTAGGATTCCAAATGAATATTAAGGTATTTACGGAGACCTAAAATTCTCGAAGTTTCTAGTTAGTGTATCGTATAACCTAAGCGATGAAAAACTCGCTTAAGCGATTGTAGCCTAAGTGATAGCCCGATTGTTTACACGACACTTATGTAACAATCGAGTATAGCATAAGAGACACATGGTCGCTTAAGCAATGGCCACTTAAGTGATGCCTGGGCAGTATAAATTCCTTATTTTTGCAATTTTTCACTATTTATGGGACTTCAAGCTTGGGGTTTCAAGTTTTTGGGAAATTCCTTCCATTTTTTATCTTGGGTAAGATTTTAATCCCTATTTCAATTATGTTTATTCGATTCTTATCATTTAAATCTTGTTAAAATCTTGAATTCAAAAATAAAATTTGGAGAATTTGGCTCAAACGATCTAAATTAATAACTATTGATTTAAACCCCAATTTCAACCTATTTTCACTTGAGTTTCATTTTATAGGTTCCTTTACTCATAGGATATATATTTTTGAACTGAAATTTCAATTTTATCCTTCTTTTTCAAAAATTTATTTTCAGGGTCCGTTTTAACTCTAACCAAAAAATAGGTAATATGGGTATCGTTGGCTTCCTTTCAATATATAAATTTTATATTTATATGTTTTAGTTGATTTCAAGTCTATTTGTGAGAAGAAAGCTCAGTGTGGAAGGCTTTTTAGATCAGTTTTTGGTATTCGAGGTAGTTTATGGCTTTAATTTCTTCATACTAAGCTAGGTAGTTAATTTTGGATATAAAATCATGTTATGGTCATGGGAAATAATCATGAAAATGATTTATTATTGTGTTGTGCCCTTGTAGCAGCCTAAGTTATTGTTATTAGTGGTTTTGAGATATTATTTGCTATGTGTGATCATGTGGGGTCTTATATGATGTTGTTGGCCTTGTATCTGTAAATTTGATTGTATATTTTCTTGTGAAAAAGACTAAATTAAAATTATGTGGTATCAATGGCATATTATTTTGTATTTTTCTTTATTGGAATATGAATTATATTTGATCATGGATGGTTGGCATATTAAGGGGATTTTGGATCACATGGAATAGTATATTGGTTGGATTTGAAAATTCTCATTATGGTTGGTTGTGAGAATTTTATCCTCATATAATACACATTCATGAAACATTGATACCACTATGGAAATATTGAAAATACTTGCTTTTTCTGACAGAAAATATGACATCTTTAAAAACCCTCTACCGATATATGTGCCAGAGAGGAGATGTGATACTAAATATTCGATGTTGGATTGTATATGGTTTGACGAACCCTCCATGGGTCCTACCTCTAGAGCATAGCTCAGTAGGTGTATATAGAGGTTATGCGATAACCACGTGCTTCACATCATCATCTTCTTCATTGCATTTCATACACTGTGTACATTCTGTATTGTATTTTAGTTTCTTGATGTGATATCCATATATTTGTGCTCCTTTTTGTAATGTGATATATATCTATTTGTGCTTCTCTCTTGTACTTGTTTTTATGTATATGTATATTGTAGAACTATTAGTAGAGACGGTATGGGCTTCTGTTTTGGATATTTTCTTATTGCAGGTGACGTTCCCATAGTGTGTATTTTATATGCTTTACTTTTTACTTTGCTCAGTCGACCTATGATACCACTGAGTACAATTAGACAATACTCACCCTTACAATTCTTTTTTGGTAAAAATCCAGGTACGAGTGTGTCACATGGTAGCTGATTCAAGTGATATTTGGAGTAATTTTAAGTTAGCGGTAGGTCTGTGCTTCCAGAGTTGATCTACTACATCTTTTTATTTAGATTATGTCTTATTTTCAGACTCAGAGACAGATTGTGATCCTTTAGACTATCAGATGTATATTTTTGACATTCGAGATGAATTTAGTTGGTTCTTACACTGTGTCCCCAGGTTTTGGGATATTCTTATGGTATCTATGGTTATGTACTTCCTATTATTCATTGGATATGTTTGGTTCGAATTTGCTCTAGGAGTCTTGCCTTGGGTTTTGATGTTGTTTTCTTATTTCAAATCAGTTTAGGTGATAGGCTTACTTGTCAAGTCTTGCCACAACAAGTTTCATCATGACCCTTAATTTTTGTGTCGTGACTTCTTAGGAAAGACTTCCAGTTTTTATAGCGGCAAAACCAAGTCTGACTCCAGATATAAGACCATTTCACAAACATTCAAGCACTTATGGGTTCACATGAGTACCCAACTTCCTTAACCTTATGAAGCAAGCTAAACTCATATGTCATTATCAACCAAGAGGCACAATAATAGTCAAATCTTATTTGACACCACGTCATACCCAACAACTTACAACATTCACATAGCATATATTCAAGGAAATCAAGCAACTACGATCACAATACATGATTCAAAGACTATCAAAGACAGATATCATTTTTACATACCTCATTGGTATTTTTTAACTGTGCATGTGACGACCCTAAGTGGGTCACCTATCATGTTATATGTAACTTTTATAGCCAAATACCAATTGAAACCTTCTTAGTTCTAATTTGTGTTACTTGTATCCTTTTAAGCAGAGTCAAGTGACATCCACTTTCCTAATTAAGATACCAATTGGACTCAAGAGATAGCAATTTATGAGAGGAAAGAAAGAAGTGAAACAATTTTCCTAAAATTCCACATAGCTTTTTGAAGATTAGATGTAGATGTCAACACACCAATGCATAGGACTCTACTCGATGGTTGCTCTTGTATTGGAAGATTGGTAACACAGGCTTTGATACCAAATTGTCACGGCCTAATTTACCGGATCATGAGGGCAACTTTTCTCACTCACCTAGATAGGAGAACCTTTTATCATCTTTTTTAAAAAGTTAAGCGAATGTCTTTATTGAGTTAGTAACTCATCTTTGTTACAGTATTTTTTAAAAAGAAATGCAAAAAATATAACCACCCTAGGATCTAGTCTAAATAGGTAGAAGAGTTTCTTCAGAAAATAAAAAGTGGACATAACCTTCACTATGAGTAAGATGAGTTGGAGCTGCTGAGGAATCACTATTTGCCACAATCATGAAACCAACATTGATTCCTCTAAAAGCCTATACCCTGAAAGGAAATAGCAAGTGCAGTATTAGTACAAACTACATGTATTGGTAAGCCTCATCGTTGACCCGAATTAGGTTACACAAATATAACATAAATATTCAAAAGAAAGCATGCATTTTATCATTCTCATTACTTAACCCCAGACCTCCTATTTTTCTATTATGGAACCTAAGAACCACATATCCTTACCTTCTCATCCCCAAAACTATCCAGTTAGCTCCTGTTAACATCCTGGTTATGGGCTCCTAGGTACTGCTCTTACCCTTACGACTCAACTATCCTGAACCACTCAGTTTATCCTTACACCATGGACTACCACAAATCATAAAAAAACAACTACATCAAAGATGACCCCAACCTAAGTTAAGACCTTAAACAAGTTAACCAAGCATTCAGGTAATTGACCCATTCAGATCAGTAATCCATCAATAATATCCTGAGACATTAATTTAGACCTAATAGATAAATTATAACCAGGTTGATACTATCCTTCTTATAAAAAATATTATCACTCGGCCTTAAACACAAATGTCATTTTACCACATGAGACAATATAACAAGTCAAACAACCAACAAGAATTAATAGTCAATCAAACATAGTCAAGTCAAGAAAAATTAACAAAGACAAGTTGAACAATAATTGAACATATATCCATATTTCTCGGTTCGCTCATGAAACCATCAAACTCACCTAAACCTCATACATACATGCTATGGGTATCATAACCACCCTCTAGTCATGACCTATGGGGACAGATCTCGTCCATTTACAAAAATCCCAGACACAAGTCTCTGCCAACCTTATTCCACCAATAAGACGAGAGAATGCTCAAATACCAAAGCATTCCTCATTTAAACATACAGTAGGCCAAAATCATTCAACAAAATAAAATAATTGAATTGATCACGCCAAACAACATATACTAATAAGCCATACTTAGAAGTAGTTAATATGTACATATAGTACAAATTAGGTTAAACTACAACACTATTATCTACACTGCCGACTAGAGCCCTAAACATGCCAATTAACTATTCTCTCTTTTATTTAAACAACCAATCGAGTTCAACCTTGTTGCTTCAGAATTCACTAACTCCCACACAGTATCATCACTTTCCTTAAGGTTTTAACTAATAACCAGTAACTTGCCCTTTTCGCTACCCAAAATACTAGTATACAATAAAGAACCATCCAATTTATAGGATAAATACATCATAACATGATAAAGTATATGAAACAGCCATCTTTTTTCATATAAGTTACCCTAACTTTAACAATTTTAGCCACCCAATCCCTGTGCCCAAAGGCCTAATCATGAATTCTCCTATACATCTATGTTTCATTTATGCTTTCTAACCTGGGCCTACGACATTCAATTAACCTTAGCTTACTTGGATGTCGACTAGCTGTAGTAATAACGAATGAATATAAATTCCAGCTTGTGCTAATATTATGGATGTATTATTCCTCGAAATTCTATAGGTTTGCACCTATTTTCCCTTCTCCATAGCTCCAAGACATGGAAGGCAATTGTAGGGGTTTTTGGAGGCCTTCGACATTGTCGGTTTCAACTTATGGAGAGAAAAGAAATAAACTCCATTTAAGAGGATTATTTGGTCGCATCATATCACTACAACGGCATGTGTGTCGCTATAGCAGGATGACTTCAGCGAACTATAGTATTTTTAATTTTTAAAAATTTGACTTTTGTTGCTCCACTTAAGTTTACTAATGCAATTCTGATAATTTGCGCACCCATAATAATATCGAGGCATTTTACTAGTAAGGACGGATTAGGTCGTTGCATATTATTAGTGAACTTTAATTAGAATATATAATTAGTCAAATACCTAGGTACAAAAATTAATGGAGTATTATATATTATAAAAAGATATTAAATAGATGGAGAATTGAAATATCAAGAGTAAAATAGACATTGCATAGGATAAAGGAGGGAAAATGTTATTGTCCAACATTAGGAGGAATTTTGATTTTTAAAAGAAAAAGTTGGGGTGTAAATAGTTTCACCCTTGGTTATGTCAAATGTTTTAAAATGTTGACATTAGGAGTGTGAAAACCCAATCAATAAAAATGCTATTGATTTATTGTTATTGGGTTAACGACTTTTAATGGTTTTATAAACTTCTTATTGCGTTATTGTTTCGGTTTCGATTTTTTCTTATTGGGTAAATCGATAACCCAATAAGAATATACTAAATTACTACTTTAAATATAATTTAAAAAATAAGCAATTATAATATATATATATATATATATATATATATATATATATATTATAATTACTTATTTTTTAAATTATATTTAAACCTTACAAGCTATAAAATTGGGTTGAATCATTAACAGCTCTATGACACTTCAGATACTCTATATGTGGGACAAGATATCAATTAATTTACTATCGTGGATATATGTGCATTCTTAAAATATCAAAAAAAAAAAAAAAGCTATCATTATTGGTATCAAACCAATAACGACTCATACAAGCTAAGTCTTCTAATCGATATTAAGTCAAAAAATGAATTGAAATTTGATTAATTCATTTTTCTCTTTATAAAGAGGTTTTCTTTCATCCAAAAATTGACTTTAATTTTTTACATTGGCTTCATTGCAAAATACTAAACTCGTATCAATGTCGTTGCAATAGAGGTATTATTATGAAACAAATATAACGTATAACTTAGTGAAATCAATTTGTTTAAATTTGGTAAAATTATCACCTATTTATTTAGATATAAATTATTTTATAGATATGCTTTTGTAATAATTATGTTCAACTATTAATCTTTGTTCACCAACTATAATTACATTTGCAATAATTATTAGTTAATTTATTTTAATAATAGGCCATAAAAGTATTATTCCAATAAATAATATTTGAGTGAAATAACAATTACCAAAATACTTGATCAAGAAAAGTTTTGTTGAAAAGTAATAAATTTTGTTTAAATTTTTTATAATTAGTTAATTAAAAATAATTACATTATAATCACTTATCCTATTTAAATTATATTTCAAATTTTGACTCGGTAAGATTGTATCAAATCAAATCATATCAAATAATTAAACATCTAATTTTAATTAGATCGGCAAAGATATTATTGTTATGAATTAGTGTTTAATTTTATTAGTGTTTGTCACACAGAATCTATTTTATTTATTTTGAAAAGATGTTTATGAAATATATTATACAATGAATATATTAGCAAGGGAAGAAATAGTCTAATCATATTTTCGCACCAGCTCAAATTATTGTTGAAATCAAACTAAGAAAAGTAAATGTACTTTCTGTATTCTAACAAGTTTTATGTTATGGAGCAAAATACTTTTGGAGGTATGCCATGTTTTCGAAAAAAACTACCAATATTCAAATGACTTTTGATTTTGATAAAAGTTGAATAACTTTTAAGTGGAAAATTTTTTTAAAAAAAAAGATGGCTTTAACTTTTATAGGTGAATAACTTTTTCGTTTGAATTTTTTTATAAAAAACTGTGTGACAAATTTTAAATTAAATTAAATTAATATTGTAAAAAGAGAATTTTTAATTTTCTATCAACATATAATTAGTGAGATTTAGCAAAATTTTATTTGAGTTTAATATAATTATTTAATAAAAAATAATTATATATAATCACCTATTCACTTTAGTTGTATTTTACTCATACTTACATGTAAGATCCAGTAAATTTGAATGAGAGAATGATTACCTCTAAACAAATAATAATTATCGAAACACTTGAATCATGAGGAGCTTGAATTTAATCAAAATAAAGAACCTGTTTAAATTCATTATAATTAATTAAAAATAATAATTGATTTTAATCAGTTATTTATTTAAATATTATTATGGTATAAAATACACTTTGTAATAACTATGTTCAATTATTAAGTTAAGATTCAATTAATTATAATTATATTTATAGTAATTATTAATTAATTAAATTTAATAGTAGACCATAAAGGTACAGTTAAAAATACTCCCTCTGTCTCAAATTTCCTAATTTGATTTCCCATTTTTCTTGTCTTTTTTTATTAATCAAGAAGAGACAAAATTATTTTTCCATGTGTTTATCCTTTGCATTAATTACTTTTTCTTCAAATTAAAATGTTTAATAGGGGCACTATGGTAAGCTAGCCATGTTATTAATTATTTTTCTTAATCAATGTGTCATCTCAATTTGGGACGGAGGAAGTATTAAGCTAACTATTGTCTAACTTCTTAGTATTCGAAGTAAATATTATTTAATTATTATATTTTTTTTAACTTGAAGAAAAATGTTTCTTTAACTACAATTTTTACATAAGATAATTTATTGTGACTAAAAGATTATTATTGTTCAAATAACATTTATCGCGAAGCATAAACTTATAATCAACAATAAAATTTGTTATAGCAAAAACCTGTGGCACTTGTTATAAAATATTGTAGTTATTGTGGATGTACACTACTCCAAGAATTTATTTCCACTAATCTTTTTCATGATGTATAATTACTCATTCATTACTTCACGCACTATTATGGAGTCTAACTCTTAGATCCTTTAACCTCCCCCATAACCTTCATGGTTAATGTCATGTTTATGACAACCTTTCATATGCCTATGTGTAATATTATAAATAGAGACATAAGAGTTTGTATTGAATATACTTGAAAGACTTGTACATTTGATACTTGGAAATAGGGGTGTACAGACCAAACCGTCAAGTCAAATCAAACCGAAGAACCAAACCAAACTGAAAAACAAATGACTTATGGTTTGGTTTGGTTTGTTTGGCGTTTGAAAAAAAATCGACCATTCTTGGTTTGGTCTGGTGTTAACCAAAAAAAGTCAAACCGATAAAATATATATATATATATATATGTGTGTGTGTGTGTGTGCGTGTGTGTGTATGTGTATATATGTGTGTGTGTGTGTGTGTATATATATATATGCTAGTTTAGTCGCACGTGTCTCGCACGTGTAACGTTTGATTATTTAAAATTAAATAAATTTATCTATTGCGGAGATTTTTAATTAAGTGTAAAAGTTCAAATCACTTTTCAAAAATCTTTCACACTTTAATGTAATAATGTAAACATAAACATATATGCATATATGTTTTCCAATTCCAAGTTGTTGATGATATCACTTTTACATTTGTATACCTCTTTCCCTTGTTGCCACAGGATAAGAGAGACGCATCAATTTAAACCGTATTTGTGTTACGATTATTTTATATATATATAAAATCGTTCCTTCTTTTTAAAGTCAAATCTTTACAAATTTATTGATTACATTCTATTACGTTAAAACATTTAAAAATCTGGAACTTATTAATTTTTTCTTATTCTAATAGTTTTATATTTATTTTTAGATTTTTTAAAATTTCTTAAAATCAAATTTAGTTGATTTAAATTTCTTAAACTAATAAAAAATGTATCAGTTGTAAGACTTCAAATAAGGAATGAATTACCATAAATATATTTAATTAATTTTCAATTCTTAAATCAAAAAAAAGATATAGAAATTCTGATGTCTTCTAATAAGGAAATGTTTTTACCATAAATACATTTAATTAATTTTCAACTCTTAAATATTAGGACGAAATAGTGAAAAAGATGATTTTGTTTAAATATTAGGAAAAAATAGTGAAAAGGACGATTTTGTTTAATGCAAGGATTTCAATGAAGGGCAAAAAGTTCAATTCATTTTTCTAAGGATATTCCCACTTTTAATATTATATATATATATATATATGCATGTATATAATTTAAATTTTTATACATAAAATATTAATTATAATCTACTTTTTAAATACTTTTCAATTAGTCTTATTAATTTTCAATATTTAGAAAGTAGATGTATATGTATATGTATATGTATATGTATATGTATGTGTATATGTATATGTATATGTATATGTATATGTATATGTATATGTATATGTATATGTATATGTATATATATTCATATTTGGGTCTTTAAGTTGTAATATTTATCCATTAATTGCTAATAAAATGATCCAAAATCTAATATAAACTTAAAACCTAAATTTTTCACTCTTCATCTTATTTTTTAGTTTCAAGAGAGTTTTTCGCTCCTCAATTTTTCATAATTGTGGTTTTTCATTAGCGCATGAGTGAAAACATACTTGATCTAAACTTCAATCACAATATAATTATCAAAAATAAATATTATAAAAAAAATTGAGAAAAACCGAAAGAACCGACTAAAACCTCAACCGAAAAAACCGATTTTATGTTGGTTTGATTTGATTTATAGTTTTAATAAACCGACATAATTGATTTTTTTTTTTTAATAGAAAACCAAATCATCCAACCTATGTACACCCCTACTTGGAAGAATGAAAAGCTCGCATCTCTTATCTTGTCTTCTCTCTATATTTCTTGTCTACTTAATTGTTCATATTATTAATCTTTTAGTTTAGTATCTATTTCTTTTTTCATATTGCTACTCTTTAGATTAATTTTAACAGCAACATCATTTAACTATTGCAATAATTTTATGACATAAGTGGCGCTCAAACTTTGCGGTTGTAAATGGCGTGTATGTTTTGAACCATTTTTTCCAAAAATATATTTAGTTACAATATTTTGTTTCAAATAATTATTGTGGCTAAAATGTTATTATTGCTATAGTAAATTTTTTAAGTGCGAGACAACCAGGTCATACTTATGTCAGGTTTGATTAATTTATTAATTATGAAACAATTAGATTTAGATATTCACCAAAATAATATTTATAATATTTGTTTAGATGGATAACGTACAAAAATCACAACAATATAAAGAATTAAAATAATAATATCTGAAAAACGTAAGGAATTAAAAATAAGGATAGAAAGACTACAGTATAACATAATTGTCGGAGTTAGTAAAAACTCAATAAATGCACAAAAAGAAGAAATATCAAATTTAGAATCAACAATAGATAGTCTAGAATATATATATCAACATAACTTATATACATTTAAATAAAATGAACAAAGAAGAATATATAATAGATGAAAAAACATATGAAAATCATGAATGATTAAAAATAAAAATAGTATTCTCTAATTTAGGAAGGAGCTATGAGAAAATAGGTGAACATTTATACTTAATGTTAGAAAAAGAAGAATTAAAATTAGAAGATAAGTTGGCAGGTATGGTAAGAATAGAAAGAGAAAACGAAGAGATAGACAAAAAAAAAGGAAATAGATAAAATAAAACAACAAACGACAGAAGAAATACAAAAAATAGAAGAACTAAAAATAGTAGGATTGCTGAATTAGAAAAAGAACTACAAATGCTAAAAGATTTATATGAAAAGAGAAAGAAAGAAAAAGAAGAAAAAAATAAAGAACAAAAATTACTAATTGAGATAAATCAATTTAAAGAAAAATTAGAAATAGAAAATAAAGAATTAGAAACTAGTAAATTAGAACTAAATACAATAAATGCTGAAGAAACAGATAATTATGACTCGGAAGGTAGTGAAACATATACAGAAATTTTAGAAAATATAGAAAAACTAGAAATTAATGAAAAACAAGAAGTAATTAATAAAGAAAATCTAGAACTAATAAATACAGAAATAAATAACTCTAGATAAAAATATAATACCTAGTACATCAGATATAAGAAAACCAACTTATAATTACAAAAGTAAGCTTAAAAGATATAATCCAAAGGATGAATATAATAAATGGACACCAAGATAATAACTAATTATAACTTTTTAGATTTAGACTGTGTAATAGAAACAAATAAAATAATACAATTATTGATAGGATACATGTCAAAACAATTATTAGATAACAAAATAGATACAACAAACACACCAGAATATATAGAAAAAATATTAATGGGAATAGTAAAATTATGGTTTTTAAACCTATCTGAAACAAGTAAAAAAGTATTAAGATCTGATACAAAAACAGAAGGAACATCAACACCTACAAAAATATTACCAACAGAAATATTGAAAAAATATGAAAT
This sequence comes from Capsicum baccatum var. pendulum, assembly GCA_030864225.1. Lineage (NCBI taxonomy): Eukaryota > Viridiplantae > Streptophyta > Magnoliopsida > Solanales > Solanaceae > Capsicum > Capsicum baccatum. The sequence goes on from CM061552.1 coordinate 143,284,127, forward strand.
AGCTATAAGTGATTAATTTAGCAGTATAACAACAGAAGAAGCATAACAAAATAAAGAAAAAGATACAAATAGGAATTTAACGTTAAAATTAGTAATATGTAATATGTGCTACATAGATGAATATACATGTGCATTTAAAGAATATTATTATAAAGGAACATATAATATAGAAGAAAGTAAATAAATAAGAAAATTATATTTTAGTAAATTACCTGAACCATTTAGTTCAAAAATAATAAAGAATTGGGATGAAGCAAAAATAGTAGATACTCTAGGAGCAAAAATAAAATTTTTACGACAATAGTAAAGAAATCTATGTGAAAAATATCGAGAAGAAATAAGAATGGAAAAAAAACATTAATAAGAAATTTAGCATGTTGTAAAGATAAAATAGCACCCCAATTTGGATGTGAAGAAAGATATTATAAGAAAAGAAAAGACATAAGAAATATAAGAAATACAAAAAATCAAAATATAAATATAAGAAACCAAGAAAAAAATATTATGTAAAAAATTATAAACATAAAAGACCATATAGGAAAAAGAAATCTATAAAAGAATGTACTTGTTATAATTGTGGAAAACTAGGACATTTAGCTAGAGATTGTAGATTACCAAAAAACCCAAAAACTAAACAAATATCAGAAATGAAAATAGAAAATACAGAATATATGCAAATAGATTATATAGATTATGAATTAGAAAGTGAAGATAGTATATATGAAATTTCGGAGGATGAAATAGATAATGAAATAGATAGTGAAATAGATGAATCAAATGACTGAAGAAGATATAAAAATGAACCAAATAACTAAAGAAGATATAAAATAATAACAAAGGAAGAATATTTAAATGAAGAAGGAACAGATCAAAAATAATATTTGATAGTAATATATTTGACGAAATAAAAGGAAAAGAGTTAGACTTAAGCATAGAAAAAATATTTAAAATACCAACAATAAAAAATATATTTAGTAGAAAAAAGGAAGAATACTATGTAGTAAGTCAAAAGGAACATGTAATAGATTGTAGATATGAAAAAGGAAGAGCTAGCATACCAATAGTAACAAAAAAAAATAATTAATAAAGAAATGAACAATATAAAAAGTAAAGACCCAATAAAATATGTACATCTTGGAGGAACAGAGATATTAATAAAAACATGTTTTAGAGAAGGAATAGATACACCAATAGAATTATATTTAGCAGATGATAGGATTATAAAACCTATAGAAAAAAGCATAATAACTGCCATAAAAGGAAATTTAATATACCAAACATTTAAATTTATAATAAGTGCGAATTATTCAGTAGCAATAACAGATAAAAATATAGATAAATCATTAGTATTATATTGGAAAATATCAGGAATAGAACTAACCCCAGGAAGTAAAATATTTACAGCAAGATGTAAAAATCGATATGTACTAACAACAAAACATAAAATAACAGGAAAAAATAAAATTAATAAAATATAAATAGAAAGTCCTTTTGAACAATTCGTAAAAATAATTGATATAATGACTATAGATCCAAAAATATAGATATAGAAGAATATTAGAAATAATAAATGATAGGATAAGTACATAAAAAAGAATAGCTCACGAAAAACCAGAATCATCAAGTTCATCAAAAAGAACAAGTTATGAAACAACTTTAACAGTTAATTTAAATCAATATTATATAACGGGAACAATAAATGAAAAAGAATATTTAATACTCCTAAACACTGGACAAGAATACAATTATATAGCAAAATATCTAGTAAAAATGAAGAAATAAAATCTAATAATAAAATATGCCCAGATTTACCAAGGAGCCTAATAGACATTAACGATACGGCAGAAAAACAAATAATAAGAGGAATTAGAAAAATAAAAATAGAATTTGAAATAAAGGAAGAAATGCAAAAAAAAACAGATATAATATTAGGAATAAAATGGTTAGAACAAGTAAAACCATACAATATAGAACATACACAATTATCTATAATGTATAATAAAGAAAGATTATTCATAAAAAGAACTTTAACATGATATGAAAATATATGTGCTAGTAAAAATAATAGTAGAAGGATATTATAATAGATATTATACACCTATGATAGATACAGGAGCAGAAGCAAACTTATGTAGATACAACTGTTTACCAGAGAATAAATGGGATAAATTAAAAACACCAATAATAGTCAAAGAGTTTAATAATGAAGGAAGTTTAATTACATATAAAGCTAAAAGTGTAAAAATACAAATATGGGATAAAATAATAACAATAGAAGAAATCTATAATTATGAACTAACATCAAAAGATATGTTTTTAGGAATGTTATTTTTAGATAAATTATACCCACATATAATAACTAAAACAGATAGGTGGTTTACAACACCATGTAAACAAAAAGTAAGAGCAAAAATAGTTATTAATAAAATAAGAAAGAAAACTGATTGGATAGAAGAAAGTAAAAAAATTACACAAAAGTTAAAAAATATAAAAAATACTGAAGACACAATAGAACTAGTCGTATTTTCGATAAATAAAAAATAAATAACTATATTTTGAGTAAATAAGATAGAAATAATTAAGAACAAATTAGAAAGATTATATAGTGAAGATCCATTAAAGGGATGGGAAAAACATAAAACTACTATAAAAATTGAATGAATAGATAAAAATAACATAATAACTCAAAAACCATTAACATATAATTTTGACGATTTAAAAGAATTTAAAATGCATATAGATGAATTATTAGAGAAACAATATATATAAAAAAGTAATAGTAAACATAATAGTCTAACATTTATAGTAAATAAAGATAGTGAACAAAAAAGAGGTAAAAGTAGAATGGTTATTGATTATAGAAATTTAAATGCAAAAACTATGACATATAATTATCCAATACCAAATAAGATATTAAAAATAAGACAAATACAATGATATAACTATTTTAGTAAATTTGACTATAAATCAGGATTTTACCACTTAAAGTTAGAAGAAGAATCTAGGAATTAACTGCATTTATAGTACCACAAGGATTTTATGAATGAAACGTATTACCATTTGGATATAAAAATGCACCAGGCACATAACAAACTTTATGGATAGTTATTTTAAACAATTACCTAATTGTATAGTATACATAGATGATATATTATTATATACAAAAACCAAAGATGAACATTTAAAATTATTAGAACAATTTATAGATATAATAGAAAAACCAGGAACGAGTTTAAGTGAAAAGAAAGCCGAAATTATGAAAAATCAGATAGAATTTTTAAGAATACAAATATATAAAAGTGGAGTAAAAATGCAACAACATATAGTACAAAAATAATAAATTTAAATGAAGAATTAGATACAAAAAAGAAATTACAATAGTTCTTAGGATTAGTAAATCAAGTAAGAGAATATATACCAAAATTAGCAGAAAATCTAAAACCATTACGGAAAAAATTAAAAAAGGATATCGAATATAATTACAACGACGAAGATAAAAAATAAGTCTAGAAAATAAAAATACTTTGTAAAGAGTTACCAAAATTACAATTCCCAGACAAAAATAAAAAATTTGCATATATAGTAGAAGCAGATGCAAGTGAGTATAGTTATAGAAGAGTACTTAAATATAAATACGAAAATGAAAAAATAAAACATCATTGTAGATATTATTCAGGAACATTTAATGAAACAGAAATAAAATAGGAAATAAATAGAAAAGAATTATGTTCATTATATAAATGCCTATTAGCATTTGAACCATATATTGTATATAACAAATTTATTATAAGAACAGATAACACACAGGTACGATGGTGGATAACGAGAAAAATACAGAACTCAGTTACAACGAAGGAAATTCGGAGACTAGTATTACATATACTGAATTTTACATTTATGATTGAAGTGATCAATACTAACAAAAATGTCATTGCAGATTACTTATCAAGACAAAACTTCTCAAACTGATTTATCAATGGAAGAGCCTGAAGCCAAAGATACTCAGACCGATTTATGACTTCAAATGTTTGAGCAAATGAAGTTATTACAAGAAAGAGTTATTACACTAACTACTGAAGTTACAAACTTAAAAGTGCAGGTTGGGCACTATAAGAAATAAGATACTGTGCAGGAAGAGCACATTAAAAAACTAGACCTAGAAGGTGACGATGAGAAACACCTAAAAAATTAAATTACTAATGAAATTACAGTTACAGCTGCAGGCGCAGGAGATATATCTAAAGGGAAAAATATAGTCACTCAAAATAAACCTGAAATACAAAAGAAAAAGAATGACAACCTCAACCAGATATTTTCAAAACCATATACACCAAATATACAAAGATCAGAATCATTTGCTCCTCCCGAAATACATACATATTCTGAATCACTTAACCAAGAAAAACAGACATACAACTATGTTGCCCGAAAATACATTGAAAATATATACACCTTACAAACCATGTTAAATACCAAACCTATTCAAAGTGAAGAACTAGCCGCACAACAAAAAGGATATATTACCCAGAAATGCCAGAACTGTAATAAACTTATTGCTTTTCCAGGTACAAGTTCGAATTTAATCAAATCATGTTACTATTATGGATTATTATCTACAGTTTACACAACTAATGGAGAAGAGTTAGAAGGAATTCCAGATATTTCCAATGGATTTATGATCTACAAGAGAATTACTAACGGACAATTATACTATGTTCGATTTTATTCCACCCCAACCGAAAAATTATTTGATGAAGTTAAAAAACTATTACAGTAATCAAGATAGGTATGACCAGAGATTGTATTATTCCAGAAGAGATATGTGAACAAGACGAAATATCAAAGACACAAATACCAGGATTTTACCACAACAAAAGAGTTATTGGACTTAGTAATATATTATCATAATTACTTAATAATTATTCAAATCAGAAACCCATTTGGGTATATAGCTTGAGGAATCAAACATTGGTTTATTCATCATGTAAAGAAGTTAGAGACTAAGACATGGAAGAGCTTAGGAAATGGGGATTAACACTCCTCAGACCAGAAGAACAACCATTGACGAGATCTATCAAAAAAGGAATTATCTCAGAAGAAGCTATGGAACAATTTTGTGAAAAAGTTGGCCAAAAATACAATGATCACATATGCAGCAGATGTAGTGGCAGACACAACTTTATTTCAGATGTGATGCTACACTGACAAGAAGATAGAAAGCAGCAGATACGATAAGAAATAGATAAAGAAAAAGATATCTACGGAGCAAAATAATGGAGATAAAAGACAAGCTATTAAATTGTGAAAGCGACATGTAACAAACTTTCACAATTTTCTTTACATAAAATCTATTGTATAGGTTTATGATACAAAGTTTGTAAAGCCTTTAAGATAGTTAGATTAATAGGTTTTTTGACTTTTTAGCCAAAAGCCTTTATGAGTTTTGTTTTATAGTTAGCTAAGTCTTTACTTAAAGACTTTTCATAGAGAATAGTTAGGACAATAATTAGGTTAGATAAAGACTTTGTAAAAAAGTTAGGATACGTGTAAAACTTTTGTAAAGTATTCTCATTATAAATAAAAGGCATTGAAGGGAGAAAGAAGGCAAACCTTCATGCGTTGAAGCAAGCACTCTTCTTTCACAACAAACTTTTGAATATTTAATAAAAAACAAATATATTTCTAAGCAAAAGCTATGGATGAACAAAATCCAGAATTATCAAACCTACCAGAATAGGTATATTTATTTATGATTATGAATAGCTAAATTCATAAATTCCTAACAATCATAGTATGATAAAATTAGTTCATGTTAGTTACTTTATAGTAGAATTATTCGAAAAATAGCATGTTAAGAAGTTTATTAGAAAAGTGGAAAATGAGAAAAATCCCTAAAAACTATGCCATCCTAAAGGTGAAATCGGTGAGGCAAGAAAGCCGTGATAGGGGAGTAGCTAGAGTAGAGGCGCTGTTTAAGGGAAAAGTATCCAGATTACCATGCTAATAGTGACCGAAGAATATGTTATTTAAGAATAATCTAGTATATAGTAATCTAAAATGATCATATTTTGTTATGTGTATGATTGAAGGGAATATTTTGAAAAAGCATCACATGAAAAATGAATACTTATTTATCTGACTAAATGGTAGATAAATTTAAAATACTTATTTTATATGTACTTAATGATATAGAAATTACAGATATAAGAAAAATCATATTAGAAAAAATATTTGATAAATATTTTATGACTAGAGTAAATTATATACCACACTTACCTAACTACTCTTACAAATGCTTATATACCAAACCTACATATCAACCATGATAAAATATGTATATTTAGAATTTTGAAAAATGAATATGAAAAATATACAATCAACAGAAAAACAAATGAAAATAAATTTAGATCAATATATGAGGACTAAAGATATAAAATATATACAATTTCTCAGTGAAAATATAGAAGAATTAATGATATTAAAAACTAAAAAATATTATAATAAAGTATTTAACCAATTTTAAATGAAAGATAATCTTAAAATATTAATCTTATATATACTTAGAAATATAGAAATTATAGATATTACGAAAATAATATTAAAAAAAATATTTGACTATGAAATTAAAATTATAAATTGGATAGAACAACTATACCTTGATAATTACCCAGATGGATATTATTCAGACTAAAATGTTAGAATATATTATAAAAATTAGAGAAAACCAAAGTAACCTATATGAAGAGATTAATTATAGAAACCGACTCAAAGAAATAATGGAAAATCTAAAAGAAAAATTAATATGGATAAAAGAAACCTTAGAAAATTTAAAAAAAAGTACTGATAAAAGTTTATATATCATAAAAAAACTCATTAAGTGAAGAAGAAAGAGAGATAATTAATAGTATTAATAACCTTAATTCAGATATAAATTATAGTACAATTAGAATAGAATATTACACAGAAACTAGTAAACAAGCAACTACTTTAGAATAAAATGATAAACTATGAGTCTTTAAAGTATTGGAGACAAGATATGAAAGAAATAAGATTAGAAGAAATGCTTATGAAAGAGAATTTAATCGAATATTTTAGAACAAAAGATATAGAATATTTAGAATACCTCAAAAATAATATAGAAGAATTACAAAGACTAAGAGAAAAAAACTAAAGAATACTAAAGTAAATCATTTAATCAAATACCAGTTAATCACCCTCCAAGATATGAACAATAAACTAAAAATAAAAATATTTAGAGAAGCTAAGAAATACCCACGCACAAATAAAAATAGATCCATTACAATAGATCTATTTAAGTTATCCCCACCCCCTACAATTGGTAAGTATTTTTTTTATGAGTAATTAATCCTTATTTTATTTTATTTTTTATTTTATAATATGAAAGAAAATTGAGGTAGCTAAAAATTGTGAGATTACGTTGAGTTTGTTATTGTACATGAAAAATGAAAGAATTGAAAATTTGGATAGTGAAACTGTAGTTATTTGAGTAAATTTATTGTTGATAATCCAATTTTCTATTGCTTTTAATATAGAAGCCATTTAACTTTAAAAAAATTTTACGCAAAAAATATTTGTCTATTTTGTGACATAAAAGTATTCTATCTTTAAAATTTATTACATAAAAATTATTTTGTTTATCTTTTCAAAAGGTGTCTACGAAATTAACTATACAAATGCGTATATTGGTGTGGAAAAATAGTACTCAAATCACATTTCCTTTAATATGAATGATATTTCATAAATTTATTGTTAAACTAAGAAAGCAAGTGTAGTGTTGTATATCCCCAACAAGTTGTGTGTTAAGAAATTACAAGGGATGTTTCTAATATTATACTGAATGTATTAATTTTTTTTTGAATGTCATGTCATATTTTTAGTATGAAATATTAAAATTCAGGTGAAATACTTTTTAGTTAACTTGGTCAAAGTTGAATGTTTTTTAAGTGAAAAAAAATATTAATTTTATGCAATAAAATTTAAAGTTGAATGACTTTTAGGTGAAAAAAATATAAAATAATTATAATAAAAATTGTACAATAAATTTAAGAATTTGATGACATTTATATTATTAAAAACTATATGCTAAATTAAAAATTAGATAACCAATCAAAAAATATATTAGATAATTATTGTTTGCGTATAATACAATTAATTTTAAAATTTGATAAAAGCAGAAAAAAATAAGAATCTTTTCTTTTTTGGAAGGAAAAGTAAACGAGATAATCACGGAAAACAAAAGTAGTGAATTTGGGAGGTGAAGTAAGATAGTTGTGGTGGACCCATCTTATAAAACAAATTAACCCCATAATATAAAGTTTTGACTTTTAAGTTTAGGAAATTACAAAGACTTTAATTTCCTTTGATTAGAAAAAAATAGTTTATGTTAGAGTAAATTTCCTAAATAACCACCCATGTTTGGGAATTTACCTAATAATATCACTTTTGTTTTTTTTAGGATCAGAATATCGCCCAACTATTCTTATTTTCCTCTAGTCATTTATTTAACTAATTATGAGAAGACCATTTAAAAATAGAGAAGCTTTTAGAAAAATTAAAGAATCTTTAGTTAGTAATTATTCAGAATATATAAGTTTAAATAAAACAAAAGAAAATCCACAAAGATTAGCTTACCTAATTACATTAATATCTAGTATTGAAGCAAAATTAATAATTCATTTAAAATCTAGAAGAATGAGACACATACCACCTAATTATGATAAAATTAGATTTAGATATCCACCAAGGTATTATAAATATAATTTAAATGAATAAAGAGCAAAAATATAAAGAATTAAAATAATTTATCTCTGAAAAACGTAAAGAACTAAAAATAAGAAAAGAAAGACTACATTATAATATATTTGCCGAAGTCAGTAAAAATTCAATAAATACACAAAAAGATGAAATATCAAAATTAGAATCACAAATAAATAGTTTAGAATCTATATACCAACATGAATTATTCACAATAAAATGAATAAAGAAGAATTTATAATAGATGAAAAAATATATGAAAATCACGAAGGATCAAAAATAAAAATAGTATTTTCGAATCTAGGAAGAAGATATAAGAAAATAGGAGAACATTTATATTTAATGTTAGAAAAAGAAGAATTAAAATTAGAAGATAAATTAACAGCAATGGTAAGAATAGAAAAAGAAAATGAAGAAATAGATAGAAAAAAGGAAATAGAAAAAATTAAACAACAAACTACGGAAGAAATACGAAAAATAGAAGAAACTAAAAATAGTAGAATTGCTGAATTAGAAAAAGAACTACAAATGTTAAAAGATTTGTATGAACAAAGATAAAAAGAAAAAGAAGAAAAAGATAGAGAACAAAAATTACTAAACGAGATAAATCAATTTAAGGAAAAATTAGAAATAAATAATATAGAGGTTGAAGAATCAGATAATTATGACTCAGAAGATAATGAAACATATACGGAAATATTAACAAATATAAAAAATTTAGAACTTAATGAAAAACAAGAAATAATTAATGAAGAAAATTTGAAAGAAAATAACACAGAAATAAATACTCTTGACAAAAAAGAAGATGAAAATATAATACCTAAAACAACAGAAATATGAAAACCTATATATTATAAAAATAAATTTAAAAAATATAATAAATATGACAAATTGACACCAAAACAAATAGTTAATAAAAATTATAACTTCTTAGATCTAGATTGTGTAATAGATACAGAAAAAACAATACAATTATGGATAGGATATATGACAAAACAATTATTAGATAATAATATAAACATAACAGATGCACCAGAATATATAGAAAAAACACTAATAGGATCAGTAAAACTATGGTTTACAAATTTAACTGAAAATAGTAAAAAAGTATTAAGAACTAATAAACCTATGGAAGGAACATTATCAACAACAACTAAACTAACACCTATAGAATTATTGAAAAAATATGAAACAGCTATAAAAGATGAATTTGGTAGTATGACAACATTAGAAGAAGAACAAGATGAAGAAAAAGATACAAATAGGAATTTAATGATAAAATTAACAATATGTAATATGTGTTATATAGACGAATATACTTGCGCATTTAAGGAATATTATTATAAAGGAGAATATAGTATAGAAGAAAGTAAGGAAATAAGAAAATTATATTATAATAAATTACTCGAACCATTTAGTTCAAAAATAATAAAAAGTTGGGAAGAAGCAAAAATAGTAGATACGTTAGGAGCTAGAATAAAATTCTTACAACAATGGTATAGAAACTTATGTGAAAAATATAGAGAAGAATTAAAAATGGAAAAAACATTAATAAGAAATTTAGCATGTTGCAAAAATAAAATAGCACCCCAATTTGGATGCGAAGAAAGATATTATAAGAAAAGAAAAAGACATAAGAAATATAAGAAATATAAAAAATCAAAATATAAATATAAGAAACCAAGAAAAAGATATTATGTAAAAAATTATAAAAATAAAAGACCATATAGAAAGAAAAAATCTATAAAAGAATGTACATGTTATAATTGTGGAAAGTTAGGACATTTAGCTAGAGATTGCAAACTACCCAAAAATCCAAAAAATAAACAAATATCTGAAATAAAAATAGAAAATACAGAATATATGCAGATAGATTATATAGATTATGAATTAGAAAGTGAAGATAGTATATATGAAATTTCAGAAAACGAAACAGATACTGAAACAGATAGTGAAATAGATGAATCAAATGACTGAAGAAGATATAAAAATAAGAACAAAGGAAGAATATTTAAATGACGAAGGAACAGAACAAAAGATAATATTTGATAGTAATATATTTGATGAAATAAAAGGAAAAGAGTTAGATTTAAGTGTAGAAAAAATATTTAAAATACCAACAATAAAAAATATTTTTAGTAGGAAAAAAGATGAATATTATGTAGTATGCCAAAAAGAACCTGTAATAGACTGTAGATATGCAAAAGGAAAAGCTAGTATACCACTAGTAACAAAAAGAATAATTAATAAGGAAATAAATGATATAAAAAGTAAAGGAGATCCAATAAAATATGTACACCTTGGAGGTACAGAAATATTAATAAAAGCATGTTTTAGAGAAGGAATAGATACACTGATAGAATTATATTTAGCAGATGATAGAATTATAAAACCTATAGAAAAAAGCATAATAACTGCCGTAAAAGAAAATTTAATATACCAAAAATTTAAATTTATAATAAGTGCAAATTATTCAGTAGCGGTAACAGATAGAAATATAGATAAATCACTAGTATTATATTGGAAGATATTAGGAATAGAATTAACCCCAGGAAGTAAAATATTTACAGCAAGATGTAAAAATCTATATGTGTTAACAACAAAACATAAAATAACAGGAAAAAATAAGATTAACAAGATACAAATAGATAGCCCATTTGAACAAATTGTAAAAACAATAGATTATAATGATTATAGCTATAGAGACATAGATATAGAAGAAAATTTAGAAATAGTAAATGATAGAATAAGTACAACAAAAAGAATAGCTAATGAAAAACCAGAATCATCGAGCTCATAAAAAAGAATGAGTTATGAAACAAATTCAATAAGTAATCTAAATCAATATTATATAACAGGAAAAATAAATAAAAAAGAATATTTAATACTATTAAACACAGGACAAGAAGAAAATTATATAGCAAAATGTTTAGTAAAAAATGAAGAAATAAAAACCGATAATGATATATGCCCAGATCTACCGAGAAGTTTAATAAATAATAAAGATATAGCAGAAAAAGAAATAATAATAAGAGGAATTAGAAAAATAAAAATAGAATTTGAAGTAAAAGAAGAAATGCAAAAAACAGATATAATATTAGGAATAAAATGGTTAGAACAAGTAAAACCATATAATATAGAACATACACAATTAGCCATAACATATAATAGGGAAAGATTATTCTTAAAAAGAGCCTTAACATAAAATGAAAATATATGTATTAATGAAGATAGTAGTGGAAGGATATTACAGTAGATATTATACGCCTATGATAGATACAGGAGCAGAAGCTAATTTATGTAGATATAATTGCTTACCAGAAAGTAAAATAAATTAAAAATACCAATAGTAGTTAAAGGATTTAATAATGAAGGAAGCTTAATTACTTATAAAGCTAGGAATGTAAAAGCACAAATATAGGATAAGATACTAACAATAGAAGAAATTTATAATTATGAACTAACATCAAAAGATATACTTTTAGGAATGCCATTTTTAGATAAACTATACCCACATATAATAACTAAAAACGATTGGTGGTTTACAACACCATGTAAACAAAAAGTAAGAGCAAAAAGAGTTAACAATAAAATATGAAAGAAAACTGATTGGATAAAAGGAAGTGAAAAAATTACACAAAAGTTAGAAAATATAAAAACCACTGAAGATACAATAGAATTAGTAGTATTTTCGATAAATAAAACAGAAATAACTATATTTTCAATAAATAAGATAGAAATAGATAAGAAAAAATTAGAACAATTATATAGTGAAGATCCGTTAAAAGGATGGGAAAAACATAAAACTACCATAAAAATTGAATTAATAGATAAAAATAGTATAATAACCCAAAAACCATTAACATATAATTTTGACGATTTAAAAGAATTTAAAATGCATATAGATGAATTATTAGAAAAACAATATATACAAAAAAGTAATAACAAACATAATAGTCCAGCATTTATAGTAAATAAACATAGTGAACAAAAAAGAGGAAAAAGTAGGATGGTTATTGATTATAGAAATTTAAATGCCAAAACTATAACATATAATTATCCAATACCAAATAAGATATTAAAAATAAGACAAATCCAAGGATATAATTATTTTAGCAAATTTGATTGTAAATCAGGATTTTACCATCTAAAGTTAGAAGAAAGTCTAAAGAATTAACTGCATTTACGGTACCACAAGGATTTTATGAGTGGAATGTATTACCATTTGGATATAAAAATGCACCAGGTAGATATCAACATTTTATGGATAATTATTTTAAACAATTACTTAATTGCATAGTATACATAGATGATATATTATTATATACAAAAACTAAAGAAGAACATATAAAATTATTAGAACAGTTTACAGATATAATAGAAAAATCAGGAATAAGTCTAAGTGAAAAGAAAGCCGAAATCATGAAAAATCAGATAGAATTTTTAGGAATACAAATAGATAAAAGTGGAGTAAAAATGCAACAACATATAGTACAAAAGATAATAAACTCAAAAGAAGAATTAGATACAAAAAAGAAATTACAATCATTTTTAGGATTAGTAAACCAAGTAAGAGAATATATTCCAAAATTAGCAGAAAGCTTAAAACCACTACAGAAAAAATTAAAAAAGGATATAGAATATAACTATGACGAAGAAGATAAAAAACAAGTTCAAAAAATAAAACTACTTTGCAAGGAATTACCAAAATTACAATTTCCGGATGAAAATAGAAAATTTATATACATAGTAGAAGCAGATGCCAGTGAATATAGTTATGGAGGAGTACTTAAATATAGGTATGAAGCAGAAAAAATAGAACACCATTGTAGATACTACTCAGGTACGTTCAACGAGACAGAAATAAAATGGGAAATAAATAGAAAAGAATTATGTTCATTATATAAATGTTTGTTAGCATTTGAGCCATATATTGTATATAACAAATTTATTGTGCGAACAGATAATACACAGGTACGCTGGTGGCTAACAAAGAAAATACAAAATTCAGTTACAACAAAAGAGATTCGGAGAATAGTTTTAAACATATTAAATTTTACATTTGTAATAGAAGTAATCAGTACTAACAAAAATGTTATTGCAGATTACATATCAAGACAAAGCTACACAAACTGAAATGATAGAAGAAAATATACATGAAAAGATACTCAACGCCCTGACTACGCTTTCATTGAAAGTGGACAGTATGGGTACTGAGATAGTAAAGATGGGTACTGAGATAGAAACGCTAAAGCTAAAGACTAGTGAAGATAAACTGAAGTCTATAGCTATGAATCAGCTAACTCAGCAATGCGCAGAGCTATGTCGATCGGAAGACAATAAAATTTCAGAGCTAAAAGGAGACGTTGGGATACTCCATAAAACCCATAATGTTTATCAATCTACTTCTGCAGGTACAAGCAAAGGAGTTAGAAAAAATATGAACCTAAACAAGCTATTTGACAAACCATATACACCAAATACATCAAAAGACCCCATATTTATACCCCCACAAGTTACTACATATCGAGATAGTCTAAACCAAGACAAAAAGACATACAACTACACAGCCCGCACATATATAGAAAATATCTACAATGTACAAACCTTTTTAAATAGCAACCCCAAAGCTACAAATATCCAAGAACCAGATACAAACTATATAACCCAGAAATTGACCGGATACAATAAGCTAATTGCCTTACCTAAAACCAAACCAAGCTTAGTTAAGACTTGCTACGAATATGGATTACTTAGTACCGTATATACCACGGACGGAACTGAGATATCCACTATACCAGAGATATATGAAGCATTTATCACTTTTAAAAGAATAACCAAAGGTACTTTATTTTTTATAAAAATTTACACGGCACCAGCAGAGATATTATTTGATGAAGTTAAAAAACCTATACAAGTTGTAAAGATAGGAATGACACGAGATATGATTATACCACAAGATATTGGTTCACAGCCGGAGATACCCAGAATCGAGATACCAAAGTTTTATGCGAACAAAAGAATTATCGGACTATCTACAATTTTACAAGAGCTAGCAAATACATATTGCAACCAAAATCCTATATGGAGCTACTATTCAAGAAATCATGTATTAATATATTCAAATTCAAAAGAGTTACGAGAAACAGATATGGAAACTATTAGGCAATGGATTATCACGTTGCTTAAACCAGAAACAGAACCTATCGCCAGAGCTATCAGAGAAAAATTTATTTCAGAAGAATTATTGACCAGATATTGCAAGACTATTGGACACAAATATCCAGACCACAGATGTTCAAAATGTAATAGAGGAGATAATGACGTCTCAGCAGTGCAGCTAGAATAAAAGAAGATAAGGACGACAGCTGGAAAGATAAGACCAGAGCAATAATGGAGATACAACAGATATGACAAAATAGACGGAAGACTTATTTGTACAAAGTTGTTTACGTAAAGTTACCATTAGTTAGTAGCATTTAATGAGAAGTTAATGTAAAGTTTGAAAGTCTTATAGGTAGGTAGGAGAAAAGACTTTTAAGTCTTTTAGTTTTTTAGTATTTTATTGAATAGTTTTTTAGACGGATGTAAAAAATTTGTATACAAATAAGATAGAAATATAGTGAAAGTATACAATTTTTTTACATCCGTCTAAAAAACTATTCAATAAAATACTAAAAAACTAAAAGACTTAAAAGTCTTTTCTCCTACCTACCTATAAGACTTTCAAACTTTACATTAACTTCTCATTAAATGCTACTAACTAATGGTAACTTTACGTAAACAACTTTGTACAAATAAGTCTTCCATCTATTTTGTCATATCTGTTGTATCTCCATTATTGCTCTGGTCTTATCTTTCCAGCTGTCGTCCTTATCTTCTTTTATTCTAGATGCACTGCTGGGACGTCATTATCTCCTCCATTACATTTTGAACATCTGTGGTCTGGATATTTGTGTCCAATAGTCTTGCAATATCTGGTCAATAATTCTTCTGAAATAAATTTTTCTCTGATAGCTCTGGCGATAGGTTCTGTTTCTGGTTTAAGCAACGTGATAATCCATTGCCTAATAGTTTCCATATCTGTTTCTCGTAACTCTTTTGAATTTGAATATATTAATACATGATTTCTTGAATAGTAGCTCCATATAGGATTTTGGTTGCAATATGTATTTGCTAGCTCTTGTAAAATTGTAGATAGTCCGATAATTCTTTTGTTCGCATAAAACTTTGGTATCTCGATTCTGGGTATCTCCGGCTGTGAACCAATATCTTGTGGTATAATCATATCTCGTGTCATTCCTATCTTTACAACTTGTATAGGTTTTTTAACTTCATCATATAATATCTCTGCTGGTGCCGTGTAAATTTTTATAAAAAATACTTGACACAATACCAACATTCTTCTTTCTCCTAATAGAATGTCATGTCACATTATTATTTTTTTAACAATACATAAAAGAGTGTTTATGTCTCTATAAGCATCAACTTCGTTTACATATTCAATCAAAACATTTACCTAATTTTTGAATAAACAACTTCTTTTACATATTCAATCAAAGCATTTACCTAATTTTTGAAGATTTCAAAGCTGCAACGTTGAATAAGTGTACATGTTGTTATACTTTCAGTAGTTCAATACATTATTTTCTGTATGAGAATCTAGTTACTTCAATTTCATAGAGAAAATCTTTATTCTCTATTTCATTCACGAGTATTTTCATGAACGTCAACTTCTCTTCATACAAAAAATTTGTCTTTCTCTTATCAAAAGAAAAAATTAAATTAGTTCCTTGGAGCTAATCAGGAAGACAGAATATAATAACAAATTTTCTTCACTGCCTTACCAAACTATATGCATAAACAAATTTGGCCATCAAAATAACAAATTATAGCATTAATACTTCAAAAAAGTGTCATAACTTGCTATAATTTACAGCTAAATAATGTTTTATAGGCAAGTGGCAATATCACACTGTACCACGCCATAATATGACCACAAAGTTTTTAGAAAAAGAAGACACATAACGGGTCTAAATAAGTGTTTCATATGACTAACAAAAGAAACTAATGCATAATCCCTATATTTACTAAAGTTTCTCCTCCTCTTCTTCTTCTTCTTCTTCAACAAAATTACATAATTCTTCATGACTTCTGTTTCAAAATGGCTTCCTTTCTTTGCTGTAAAAGAAGGTCAATCAACAGATTCAACATGCATACCTCCCTGAGCCAATGATAGAGGAAAAAAATACAATTAAGCAATGAAACTAATGGAAGAAAATCATAACTTTGCAATAGATAACTGGAAAAAAATAAATCAAGAATTCATTACGTGAGTTCTAGTTGACTGCTTTGTTAAGTTCAAATCCATTTGTGAATCTACCCAAATTTCTGGATGATAAAATTTAGAATAATCCCACAAATCATCATTTTCAGCTCGTTCTTTGACTGACTTGGAGATTGATTTGAAGATGCGTCAACAACCTTTTTGAGCATATAGAGATGCAAGAAATTTATAAAAATTAGAGGTATAAGGTGCAATAGTTTTTGGATAAAATACAGGATTACTTATTCTACGTTTGGATGAAGGCATTACTTATGGAATTAGTTATCACCTATGGTGAAATAACTAATCGTTGGATTAGTTATCCCAGAATAACTTATTCTAGTTATTCTCAACCAAATAACCCCATAAGAGTAAATGCCTCTCATGTTCTACACAGACTATAGACACAAACACATAACGCAGATTCAAACAACAGAATATCCCATTCAAAAAAAAGAAAAAAAAAATCTAAATTTTAAGAAAATTACTCCAATACCACATTGAGTATTCAAATTATTTCACAATTTAAAATTTAAAGATTGAAAAGAAAGATTGAATTTTACCTCGTGACGATCTTATTGATCGACATCAAAGGTATACAGAGGCTAGATATACAATCTATTCTGCAAATTCATTAATTTATTCGTTGAAGAACCCATAATTTCCTCAAAGAACCAGAGGATTCCATGTTAGAAGTTGCCTCAGAACCCTAGAAAACTTTTTCGAGCAGAAAAATATGTCTCTTTGTAATCTTCTTCTCGGGTAAAAGATCGGTGGTTTAAAAAGTTAAAAAATTTATTATTAAAAAACAAAATATGACATGGCATATGTGACATGTCATACTATTATAAGAAAGAATGATGTTGATATTATGTGAAATATATTTTGAGAAAAATAGGAATAGTTGGGTGATATTATGGTCCTAAAAGAAACAAAAATGATATTATAAGGCAAATTCCCTAACATGGGTGGCTATTTAGGGAATTTACTCTTTGTGTTATAAATGTATTATCATGTATGGTAAATATCTATTTATGGAAAAAGTTGGAAACTTAAATTTGGGACAAAGTTGTTTTTTCCTATAAATAAATGAGTTTTTCTTTATTGTAATTGAACCTCTCATGAAACTCTTAAGAAAAATAAAAAATCTCCTCTCTTCTTGCTCCATTTTTCCTGTTCTTACTTTATGTTTCATAGCACGTTATTATTACAAGTCTCTAACCTTCTATTAAAAGTTTAGGCCACATTAATACTACCATCTTCATAAGACTAGACGATGTCACCCGTGAGCTTGCTAAAAAACAAGTGGAACGCACTGGTATAACCTGGGTCTTTAATTTGTGGAGGATAATGGTTCAAGTAGATGTAATTAAGGTATGTATACAATATTTCATGCGGGGCGATTTTAGCAAATAATGACAAACGATTATAGTGCCTTCTCAGGTAAAGCGATTTGAGCTTTTTGCTTATTGTTGGTTTAATATTTTTGTTTAACTTCTTGATCTACGTGCTTTGTTTATATAGTAGTATGTTTTTTAAAATTTTGATCTTGATAAATTATTATTGTATTGATACGAGAGGCATTAAATAATACTACTTCATGGACGTTCAAATATGATAAATATTATTATATGTCCAACCATTTTTACAGTATTGCATACGCTACATGCTTATTTTCATCATGACTATTTTAATAATGGATTACAAGGATAACAACATATTTTTTTTAACTTTGGCAGAGTTGAAAATAGACCACTAGAAGTGATTTAATATTTGGTACTTTATAATTTCTCAAGCAACAGTTGATTTTGAAGACGAATATCCTCTGGAAGATATGTTAGAGAAAGATTCTCTATGTATTCCACGATGTATCTACTGAAGTAGAAACATCTTGAAAGAGATTCTAAGCTATCATATTGTGATAGGCTTAAAGCATAATTATATTTCATTTCCCAAGAATGATAATTTTTATTACCTCGATTTGCTCCTAAATAGTAATATCTTGAAAGAGGTTCTAAGTTATCACAATTCGATAGGATTAAGGCACGATTATATTTCATTCCTTGGGAATGAGAATTTCACATGTTATTAGTACATATCCATTCCCTGGGGTGAATGTGATAATAATTAGTAAGACATCAATATAAATATGTACTTGATTTTGATGGTATCACAACTCACCTTTAAAAGAGGCAGAATAACTGAGAAGAGTTTTCTTGAGATCTAATTCCAAAATAGTAAATTCGAAATCTATATATGTCATAGTAAATCTGAAATTTACTAAAACAAAAAGCACATGTCATGGTAAACTTGGAGTTTACTATTATAAATAAGTTCATAAGTTGACATGAACGATTGTGACATACCGAAGATGCACATATTGACTATATATTAAAGAACTATAAGATTATTTAATTAATTCTTTTATGTTATTTGTTCTCATGATAAGTTAGTTGGACCAACTAATGTTTAGATTGGATTCGTTAAATATGGAAAGTATAAAAGGTGAATATAGGTCCGTTCACCTATCATGTGATATGTTGAAAAGATGCATCAATAAGATGATCACATGTACATTTATTGTAAATATGCAAATTGACATTCATAAAGTTACTTGCTCAGTAAAATAGAGTGAAGAGCATAATTTTCAGATTGTGTAATCAAGACAATTCATCTTGTGATGCTAGTTTGGAATTGAATGGCTTAGATAAATGTTGAAGCATGATAACGAGCATAAAGTTTCATGTGTTGATCTGAAATATAATATATTTGTGACACCCTAGAATCCAATCCAATATTAGAACCATGATTTAAGTTCACGTAATATCAAACCTTATATTTTGATAGTTTTATAGTGATTTAGACACATATTAAGGTCATAAATAGCTCCTAGCTTACAGACGAGTCAAAACATCTCTTGGCGATTAAATTCTTGAGAAGTTTAAAACTATAGTCATCTTCAAATGAGCATAACTTTTGTTATAATAGAATTTTTTTAGCTCAAGACCCACCAACAGATAGATAATTGAATTATCTTTCGAATGATACCCATAGTGCCTTAATCCGAAATCAGGGTGAGAGGTTATAGCCAAAATGTTAAAGCACTGTAAAAAAATGGCCAAACTACAAATCCTAATGTCTCATTACGGGTCGTTAAAAGGAAGTCATAGCCTGGGAAGTAGATGCTAAAATTGATTTTCTAACCACAACTCAAGTCCTGACTCATGATCAGACCCTACGAGTCATTACCTAAGTCGTTGGGACTGTATCCAGGCGACTTTCAGATGATTTCTAAGTGTTTTTTTGGTTTTTTTCCATTCTTTTAACCCCAAAACTACGCCGTTTAAGCTATTTTAAGGTTGAATACAAAAAACATAATAACCCCAAATCCCTCATTCTCAACACAACTCATGAAATTCACCAAAAACATACGATTTTCTCTTTTTCAAAGCAAGAAATTAAGATTTTTCATCTCCAAGTCCAAATCCCTCAAACTTCTATCCAAGAATCGAAAGTATAGTTCAAGTCAACTGGCTTCGACCACCTTTTTTCCATGGTCAAACTAAACACTGATAGTAGTGCACTTGACAATTTAGGACAAAAATGTGTTGGTGGTGTTTTGAGAGATCATAAAAGCAGGTTAATCTATTCATTTTCTATACCTCTTGGTTTTGGATCAAACAACTAGAAAGAGGTTTAAGCTGTAATTCTAGGAATCACTTGGTGTATTCAACATGGTTATAGAAGGGTGATTTTAGAAGTTGACTCAGAGTTACTTATCAAATGGCTTAGATGGATTACTACACCTCCCTGGAGCATCACTAAATATATCACTGAACTTCATAATTTGATCAATCTCATAGAATTTTTCCAATGCAAATATGTGTACAGAGAAGGTAATTTTCCAGCAGATACACTTTACAAATATAGTCATACGATTGATACGACTCAAGAGTTCTACACTTACCAATAACTCCACATGAAATAAAAGGTTACTTCACTCTAGATAAGATGGGTATGGCTAATTTTAGGAGAACAAAGTTGAAGAGGATCAAGCAGCCGCCTTGATGAGATGTGTTCTTTGGTCTTTATTTGGTTTATATATCACTATTTTCATCATCTTCATCTTTGTTACTCTCTCTAAGTTTTAGCATTTATGAAGTGGTTTATCTTTATTTTGAATTTCTTCTTAATTTATAAGGGGAGAGTCTCCCTTATTTATGTTTTCCTAGATTATATTGTACTGAGAGGAGTCCTCTCTTCTAGGTGCTAAAATCTAGGTTTTATTTCTAGTATCGGGGATGAGTCGACAGGCCTTAGTAGGGTAGTTGACTTTGAACCACTATAGGATTGGAGGTAAGGTTTATGTCACCCTCCTTGTACTTTCTTTTATTTTTATTTATGATAAGGCTTGGGGGTGTGCGGCTTAACCCTTGACCACCACGAGAGGTGAGGGCCCCGGGTAAGGTTTGTTCTCCAATAAAAAAAGAATCGAAAGTAATTAGGTATGTGGGTATTCAATGAGGATCCCAAATTATGATTTTTATTCATGAATTTTATGATTTCCATAATCTAGGGCTTTTACCCAGTTATTATTCTAAGCTTAAATTCAATCCTTAATGGTATAATTTTTACTCATATGCATGTTTTAATGATTATTCGTGGATTCTTAGGCCCATTTTATATTTTCATGCTATTCTCATGCCCATGTATGATTTACATGATATTAGCCCAAATTTCAAGAGTATGATCAAGCTACATGAGTTTTTTCTAATTTTTTAATATTATTTTATAATTAAACTATGAATATATATTTTCCCATAAGAATGACATCCTCCTATGTTCAAGAATCATGAATTACACATTATGATCAGTTGTTGAAATTTTTGTATTTATTCATAAAGTTCCCTTTTTATGATTAGTTTTCCATATTATGTTTAGTTGCATTAGTTAGAGATGGTAGGTTATGACACCCAATACCTAGGAATTCTGACAAACATCAGTTTACATGCTTTTTGAATACTTTGAATTATACATGCACTATTATTTTAAGAATATCATGACTTGAGCATATTAGTTATCAGTGTATATACCAGTTTACGCATCTATATAATTTAGTGGGAGTAATACTTAGCACCGAGTGAACGCAAGGATGACGACTTCCCCATCAGTTAGGCATGAGTCTTTAGTAGCAGTCCCTAAGTTTTAGAACTACGTTGCTAGTGTAGGTTATAAGGGGTCCCCCGTCAGTAGAGGCATGACACCTTAGTCCTTTGGGATGTCAAATTAATGGATCCACGCCAGCCAGTGTTGGTACCCTTGACAAGGTACTAAACCCTTCCAATTGGGGTTATAGGTTGGACCTCGATTTTGCTTAGTTTATGGTATGCCGGTTGTATTTAGCTCCCACAGTTTTCAATTCAATATTTAGATTATGTTCAATTTAGGTTTGGCTGACCAAGTGTTAGTATATCAGTTATTCAGATTACTTCAGTGCATGTTTATACTTGGTATTGCATTTCAATTTTTATGTTCAGCTCATGTTTCAGTTCAGATATGCATGACCTTATATTGAGTTATTTTGTTATTTATTTTTATACAACATGTGTGTATACTTGGTCATTGCATCAATTCACGTCCCACAGTTTAAAATCTAGTATTCATACATGACCCTCAACACAATTTTACAACATAGTCAGCTTTAACCTAAGATTGAATATAATATTCATGTTTCTATCATTTCCTAGCTTATTGAAATATATTATCTCATGATTTATAAATTTATCTATGACCTATAGTTTTTACATAAAGACATGTTTTAAATGCATATTTCAGCAAATAGCTTATGTCCTCAGTTTTAATGCATGGTTTAATTATTTTCATGACTAGTGCATATCTCACATACTCAGTACATTCTAAAGTACTAACCATATATATGTGTCTGTGGCTATATTATTTTAGTAAATAGGTGCCAGATGTAGCCGACACATCAGGGTCAGACAGTTCATAGCATTCAGCCAACAAAAGATGAGTTCTCTTATTTCGAGGACTCAAGTCAGTTGTAGTTCCTGTATTTTATTTTCTTATTCTTATGTATTGATTAGGGATAGTTAGGGTCATGTCCCAACTACCTATAGTTAGTATTATTAGAGGCTTCATAGATGCCATTTAGAGTCATTATACGTAGTTTTCAGTTTCATATTCTTTCAGATTTTAGTGTTGTGATCTTTGAACAGTTTGTATTGGAACAACTTATTTCACAGTGATTTTTCTTCTATTCAACTAGTTTAGCTTTTATATACATTTTAAATTAGTTGCTCAAGCATCATGCCATTAAATAGGTTATCTTGGGATAACTTGTGGTTCTAAGCACTATATTACGATATAGGGGTAGTCTCGGGTCATGGAAAATTTGGTATCAGAGAACAAGGTTCAAGTGTCTTAGGGTGTCTATGAAAAAATAATATGAAGACATTTGTACTTTTCTTCAAAAGTTTATAGTGCATTTAAGAAATGTTTCCCTTTTTCATATCTCAGATCGTGTAGTAGAGATGTTCTCTAAGAAACTTATATATATTTTTACATTGCTTCATTCATGCCAACTCTGCTTTATTTTAGAGGTAAAATAAATAGTTAAGCTTAAATTCCTACCGATAGAGTTTGCTTAGACAATCTCCACATATAGTTATGAGATTGCATGCGAGCTTGAAAGAATCCCATTGGTGCCTGTAAGTTCCAATCTTTGAAAAAGTTCATTTATGCTCATAAAAATCATGCACTAAGCCAAAGTTAGATGTGCCCTCAAATCCCTTCTCAGAATCCTATGGCTACATAACCTAGGGTTAGAAGCATGAACCCAGAAAATTAGCAGCAGTAAAGTAGGGATAACATTTATCTAAAATTTAGTAGATTATGTATCCATAAATCCATAAAGATGTTGTGTAGATTGTTTAATATAACTTTGAGAGGGATTTACAAATTAAATACTTTAGTCAGGATAGAGATTAGGTAGTGACTAGAAAGGTAGAGAAGCTTGTTAAGGTTGAATATGTTCACAAAATTTTTTTGTTGATTAGTGTTTCATGATTTGTATCCAGTAATAGTAAGTGGATATTAGTGCATGAGAAGTTTTGTGGCTATTCATGTTGATAATAGAATCTAAGATTGAATTGTTGATGATCAAGCTAATAGAGAAAGGAGTTGGGAATTATGAAAGAAAAAGGGGTGAACTCAGGGCATAATAATACTCTTGAAGATTTTAAGTTACTAAGTGTTTAAGTTATTATATGATGACTATTGGGGCTATAGAAAGTTAAGAGTTGTATCTCAGAAGGAAGTACTAGCAACAAATTTTACACTTTAAGAAATAGTCTTTCAGGGGGAGTTTATTATTATGTGTATTGTTATATCTTAGACTCTAGAGTAGAGTGGTTGCAGTTCATCTCAGAGTTTATCGTAGAGGTTCACTGACTTAGGATGATACATTTAATCTAAGGGGGAGATTATAAAACAGGGAATCACGTCAAGTTATCAGATTTTAGCAGTGATGCCAGTGAGTTTTAGAACAACAGTAGGGGAGGCAGATACTTTACCCATCCTTATCTCAGTGCAAATTTTTTTACTTCAGTTATCACGTCATCTACTCATGCCTTACAAGTCATCTCCATAATCATAGCTTATGTTTCATGCACTTTATATAGAATCATGTATGTTCCCAGTTCCTAGTATGATGAGTGTCAGTTCATTTAGAAGTACGACTCATATTCCATGATTTTATGAACTCTAACTCTATTCATACATCTCATGACTCATGTACACATGTTTCACAGCATGCTCAGTTCCCAAAACTTATGGTACACCCTTAGTGACCAATGAAAATTCACATATGGAATTTATATCCTCCGTTTAGATCTTTTTAATGAATATATGCCGTTGATACTCTATTCCTCAAGCCTCAATTTAGTGTCAAAGTTATGTATTATATTTTTTCATACTTCGGGTCCTCATGTTCTAACCTTTTAGTGATCTTTCCTTATGTAAAGATAGTGATGATGAAAATTGATAAAAAATAGCTTAGATGGGAGGGAGTAAATATTCCTTATTAGATAAAGATTATTGCATGCTTGTTTTATCTAAGTCTATAAGTGTAAAAGAAGATTGAGGCAAAGCTTTTGGTATGCACCATAGTTAGTTAAGAATTCTAATTGTGTCTTCTTGGGGATAGTGCATATAAGTTGTTATGGATAAAGGTATTAAAGAATACTAGAAAATTCATAGGTAGGTTGGTTGCATAGAAGTTCATATATGGTTATAATGATAGGCTTGAAGATCATGTTAGTATATAAGTGGATAAATGCATTATGCGCTAGTGAATTCCTAGTAAAACATTGAAGTTAGTTGTTGGAGTGGTGAGGAGTATTATTCTTGAGATGTGAGCTCTGAAAAAACATAGGATATTGAATTTTTGGTTTAGACTAGTATTATGGTGTTATGTGTAGCACCTTGTGACTTTTAGTTAGGCTTGAACATGGTAAGAGAATTTAGTTCAACTCAGATTTTGGTAGAAGGTGTTATCAATACCCATGTGAAGATTATAAGTTGTGTCAATGAAGTGTAGCATTTAATAGGAAATGTATAGTTGAGGGAGTATTTGAGAAGTGTGGCTAAGCTTGAAATTTAGCAGTTGCATTGCCTAAGACATATTAATTATATCCTAGCTTATGTTTTATATGCCTATATTCCATGTTATAGAGTTGTAGCAATGTTGTGATTCCTTATTCAGATATCTTACTCAGACCATGCCTAAAATTCTTTGCCCCCTAATGTTATTAGAACTTCTGCCAAGGAGTGTTGAAGAAATACTTCAATTGAGTTCTAACCTTTCAGTATTAGTTAGCTCGTATAGCCAGTAATTCAATTTAGCAATTAGACAGATAGGATCATAGAGTTTTCCATCTTTCCATCTAGTCTTACTATCCGAAGTTTCATGAATATTCCTATTCTATAAGGTAATTTATTCACATTCATGAAAATTGTGAATTTAGTTTAGTCCTTGCTCCTAGTCTAAATCAGTCTCAACCATAGAAGATATCTAGATTCATAAATCATTATTATGTTAGTTATCTAACTTCAGAATTCAGCCAGACAGTACTAGTGTGCTCCTAATTTTCAACAATTCAAATTTTTAGTTGGAAATTCAGTGGTCATGTCCATATTCAGCTCTTAGAATTCTATGTCAGGTATTGCAGCTCTTTCCCCGAGGATGAATGATCCCAAAGGGGAGAGATTGAGACACCCCGAGAATCCAAGCCAATGTTAGAACCATTCTTTAGGTTCATACAAGATCAAACATCATGTTTTGATAGTTTTATAGTGATTTATACACATATTAAGGTTACAAATAACTCCTAGCTTATAGATGAGTCAAAACATCCCTTAGCGATTAAATTTGTGTGAAGTATATAACTATAGTCAGCTTAAAACAATCATAAATTTTGGTATACTAAGAGTTTTTTATTTCAAGACCCACCAACATATATATAATTGAATTATCTTTCCAATGATACCTATTTTTTCTTAATCTGATATCGGATATGAAAAGTTATGACCAAAACACTGAAGCACTATTAGATCTGCCCAGACTATGACTCATAATATCTCATTACGGGTCATTAAAAGGGAGTCGTAGTATGGGAAGTAGAGGCTGAAACTGTGTTTCTGACCATGACTCAAGTCAAGATTCATGGCCAGACCCTATGAGTAGTGACCTAAGTTATTGGCACTACATCCAAGCGACTTCCAGACAGTTTCTAAGGAATCTTTTGATCATTTCCCACTCTTTTAATCCAAAAAATATGTTGATTAAGATATTTTAAGGATGAATAAAAAATCCAAAACAACCCCACATTCCTTATTCTCAATACAACTCACAAAATTCTACAAGAACATGCAATTTTCTCTTCTCCAAAGCAGGAAATTGAGTTTTTTCATCTCCAAGTCCAAATCCCCAAAAAGGTAATCAAGTATTTGGGTATTCAATAGGGATATTATTTCATCCTCATGCCCAGATTATGATTTTTATTCATGAATTTCATAATCTAGGGCTTTTACGCAATTGTTATTCTAAGCTTAAATTCAATCCCCCGTGGTATAATTTTCACTCATAAGAATGTTTTAATGATTATTCATGGATTATTAGACCCATATTATATCATTAATGCTATTCTCATGCCCATGTATGATTTACATGATATTACCCCAAATTTCAAGCATCTGATCAAGCTATATGAGTTTTCCCTAATTTTTTTAAGATTATTTAATAATTAAACCATGAATACATGTTTTTCCATAAGAATGGCATCCTCCCATGTTCAAAAATCATGAATTTACACATTATGATCAGTTTTAGAAATTTTCAACTTTATTCATGCAATTTCGTTTTGAAGATTAGTTTACACTATTATAATGTCCAGTTGCATTAGTTAGAGCTGGTGGGCTATGAACACCTGATACCTAGGAATTCTGGCATACATCAGTTTATATATTTTTGAATACTTCAAATTATATATGTACTGTTATTTTTAGAATATCATGACTTGAGCATATTAGTTATCAGTGCATGTACCAGTTTAAGCTTTTGTGTCATCCAGTTGGGAGTAATACTTAGCACCGAGTGAACACAAGAATGGCTCTCCCATTAGTTAGGCATGAGTTATTAATAGCAGTCCTTAAGTTTAAGAACTATATTGCCACTATAGGTTATAAGGGGTCCCCCGACAATAGAGGCATGGCACCGTAGTCCTTTGGAACATCAAATTAGTGGATCCACGCCAGCCAGTGTTGGTACCCTTGGAAAGCTACTAACATCCTTCCAACTGGGGTTACAGGTTGGACCTCGATTTTGCTCATTTTGGGGTATGACGGTTGTAGTTAGCTCCCACAGTTTCCTGTTCAGTATTCAGATTATGTTCAATTCAGGTTTACTTGATCAAGTGTTCAATATATCAATTATTCAGTTATTCAGATTATTTCAGTACATGTTTATACTTGGTCTTGCATGCGATTTTCATATTCAGCTTATTTTTCAGTTCATATATGCATAGCCTTGTATTCAGTTATTTGGTTATTCTATTTTATACAACATATGTTTATACTTGGTCAATGCATCAATTCTCGCTCCATAGTTCCAGACCCAGTATTCATACTTGACCTTCAACACAGTCTTACTACATAGTCAACTTTAACCTGAGATTTAATATAATATTCATGTTTCTATTATTTTCCAGCCTACTGAAAAGTTTTAGCTCATGATTTAGAAATTTCTCTATGACCTAAAATTTTCATGTAAAGATGTATTTTAAATGTATATTTCAGTGGATAGATTATGTCCTCAGTTTTAAAGCATAGTTTAAGTATTTTCATGACTAGTGCATATCTCACATACTCAGTATATTCCAAAGTAATTACCACATATATGTGTATATGACTAAATTATTTCATCATGTGGGTAACAAATGTAACCCACACATCAGGCTCAGATAGTTCTTAGTATTCAACTAGCAGGTGATGAGTTCTCTTATTTTGAGGACTCAAGTTAGTTGCAGTTCCTATATTTTATTTTCTTATTCTTATGTATTTATTAGGGATATTTGGGGTCATGTCCTAGATACTATAGTCAGTATTAGTAGAGGCTTTATAGATGGTCATTTAGAGTCATCGTACATAGTTTTTATTTTTTTATTTTTTCAGATTTCAGTGTTGTGATCTTTGAATAGTTATGTATTGGAAAAACATATTCACAATGATTATGCTTCTGTTCAGTTAGTTTAGCTTTTATATACATTTTAAATCAGTTGCTCAAGCATCATACCAATACATGGGTTAGCTTGGTATCATTACCGTATTACAACTAGGGGTTAGTATCAGGTCGTGACAATATTGCATATAATAACACTTGTATGCATTCGACCAATAAATTATAATTATTCTTCCCTCTCTGTTGATTCAAGGCCAGGAATCAAATATTCCATCAAATAATTTTAATATGTTGTATGTGATTAATGGTATATAATGATGCACAAAGATAGATTCTCTAAAGTAAATTGAGGTGGATGTTAGTTTTCCTAACATGAGGGGGAGATAACAAAAATAATTCTGAATTATCATCAATATGATCATCATTCAAAAGATAATTCAACTTCAAATGCTAGAAGTATTTGCTAATCCAAAAATCGATATTATATTTAGCTGTAAATGCTTCAATTGGATGTCCCTAAAATACAAAGTCTACTAAATATATGAAGCATGGTAGATCAATCAGTTATAAATGCAATAATTCTTGAAAAAAAGGTTCAAAGTGAATAATAAAAAGGTAATGTACTATTGAAGAGCCTACGACATAACACTCCATGAAACCTTATGAGAGGTCCATGTACCAGAAAATAATGAAGTGATGAGATCTCAAAACACATAGCAAACTGATAAAAAAGATATATCATTGATAATATCCTTGATACAGTATTGGAGCAATATTATAAAAGATTATGAGGATCTGAATTCTACGTTTATTTAAGCATGTTGACATAGATACATTTATCAATTGACGTGAAAGGATGCATCTTGGTAACCTTAAAACTTATTTGATTTGCAATCCAGACACTTGAAGATGTCATACATGAAATTTTGAATATTGTCACTTGACAAAATTTATATGAAAACTTTTTTAGGATTCAAAATATTTAAAGCATAAAGGGGAGCCTTGGAGTAACTAGTAAAGTTGTTGCCATATAATCAGAAGGTCACGTGTTCAAGCCTTGGAAATAACCTCTGGAAGAAATGCAAGGTACGGTTGGATAAAATACACTCTTATGGTGGGGCCCTTCCCCAAACCCTGCGTATAGCTGGATCTTTAGTTCACTAGGCTACTCTGTTTTTTAAAAAAAAATTTAAAGCATATAAAAGTTTATGGGAAACTTATTTATAATTATTATACTGCATAAGCTTTTAACTTGAAAATTACTGAAACTCTTGGAGAGTTTTCAAAGCAATATATTATTTGCTGAAATGATAAATATACCGAACTGAATTGGTTATGAAGTACCATATCTTATTGCAATTGGTGTACTAATGTATCTTGCAAAAACTATAAGGCCTAATATAGCCTTTTTGGATAATTTGTTAGCAAGGTGTAGTTCTGATCTTACTAGGAGACATTGAAATGGGATCAAACACATATTCCAGTACCTAAAAGAGACTATTGACATGGGCTTATTTTGTTCTAAATATTGCAGTCCTGATCCTGTTGGTCATACTGATGTTGGGTATTTATCTGACCCATATAAAGCTCGATCTCAAACAGGATATGTGTTCATATGTGGGGGTACTAGTATATCTTAGAGATCTACAAAGCAGTCTATCATAGCAACCTCATCAACCATGCTGAGATTATAGCTATTCATGAAGAAATCAAAAATACGTGTGGTTGAGGTCCATAATTCATCTCAGTCGAGAAAAATATGATTTAAAATATGATAAAGTACCCATAATTTTATATGAAGATAATGTAGCATGCATAGCACAACTTAAAGGAGGATTCATAAAAGGATATAGAACGAAGCATATTTCACCAAAGCTTTTCTATGCACACGAGCTTTAAAACAATAGAGATACTAATGTTAAACAGATTCATTCAAATGTCTGGATGGATGATTCATTCATTCACTAAGTCCTTTCCAACTGCAACTTTCAAGAAGATGGTGCATAAGATCGAGATGCAAAGGTTCAAGGATGTTATCATTACGGGGAGTTAATACGTGTTGTACACTTTCCCTTACGAGGTTTTGTCCCATTAGGTTTTTCTTTTAAGGTGTTTAATGAGGAAACCTATATGTGTATTAATAGATATGTGTACTCTTTTTCATTCACTAGATTTTTTTCACAAGATTTTTTCTAGTATGGTTTTAACGAGGCACATTATCTATCAACTAGGCATTCAAAAGGGAGTGCTATTGTCATGACCAGAGACTACCTCCGAGTCGTAACACGGTACTTAGAGTCACAAGTTATCCCTAGCTAACCCATTGCCTAGCAAAGATATAAAAACTGAAGAAAAGTAACAAAATAGTGAGCAAAAGATTACTAAAATGAACTGAAAATGAATAACAACCAACTCAATACTAATACTATCTGAATTACTCAAAGAAATTGAAAACCAAACATCTGTGTGATTATATGAAAGCTTCTAAATTATGACGAGCTATTGGGAAAATCCCTCAACTAACTCTAACTATCTAAAATAAATAAAAATACTAAAAATAAAGAACTAATAACTAATTCTCGACTGATGAGAACTCACCAATACTGCATCTGAGTGGTGCGTAGATGTGTTATGAGCGGTCCAGGTACTGAGCATCCGAACCATATTATGAGACAATATATCACAAAAAAGTATGCGATCAGTACTTTGAATGTACTGAGTATGCAGGACGAATAACTAAGTGGCAGAAGCTGAGCATGAATGCATGAATGAATGAAAACATGATAGTTGGATGTAAGATCAAGTATCATAAAGTGTACTGAATAAAGTTGTATAATTGTATGCAAGGTAATGCAAAGTATCAAACTAAAACATGAATGGAATAGTATACTAAGGACTGTGGGAGCTAACAATAACCGATATACCCCAACCTGAATAAATCAGGGTCCAACCTGTAACCCTAGTTGGAATGGTGTTAGTACCTTGCCAAGGATATCAACACTGGCTGGCATGGATCTAATAAATTGATGTCCCATAAAAGCAAGGGCGCCATGCCTCTACTTACAGTGGACCCCTCATGACCTATGGTGGTACCGTAGTTTGGAAACTTAGGGACTGCTACGAATGATCTCATTCCTAACTAACGGGGGAGCAGTTATCCCTATTTTCACTCGGTTCTAAGTATTAATCCCAACCGAATGACATTGAAATATAACTGAAATACGAACTGACAATTGATATGCTCAAGTCATGGTATTCTGAAAATAATAATGCTTACATAATCTGAAGTAATCATGAACGTGTAAACTAATGTATGTTTAAACTTCTAGGTATTGGGTGTTCATAACCTACCAACTTTATTTAATGCATTTGGACATGACAACAATTTTGTTGTATGACAATGGAATTTCACTATTTAAAGCCAACAACTCTACAACTTGTCATAATGGGGAAAATTCATGGTCTTGAACATGGGGATCACTAATCTCAGGGAAAGAACATACTCATGTTTTGATTACACACAAAAAATAGTGAGAGCAGGGAAACTCATATTTGACCTAGAACCTAATTTAAGGGGGAAAAGGAATTCAATTTGAGAATTTAAAGAGTTTTAGGGACTCAATGGGTGAAAGGGACCT
This sequence comes from Capsicum baccatum var. pendulum, assembly GCA_030864225.1. NCBI lineage: Eukaryota > Viridiplantae > Streptophyta > Magnoliopsida > Solanales > Solanaceae > Capsicum > Capsicum baccatum. Next base: position 143,316,621 of record CM061552.1, read on the forward strand.
ATTGATGAAATCCCACATACCTGGAAGTAAATATCTTAGAGAATTTCTTGGAACTTATGTTGAACTTGAAGAACCTTAATTGCCTTTGGGAGAAGATAAAAATTGCCTCTTTTGATTTTTGTGGATGGAATTACGATTAAATGGTGAATTTGGGAGATTTTGATCTTTTATACTACTCCTGGAGAGGCCTAAATAACGTGGGTTTGGATTTAAAATAGTGGGAAAAGACTTAAAATCCCTTTAAAAATCATGTAGGAATTTCTGATTCCAGTCGTCATAACTCACCCAATGACTCGTTACGACTGGTTGCGAGTTGTGGTCAGAGTCGTGACCTGAGGTCCTGGGTCTTAGGTCTCTTCTGTTATGGTAATGATACCCTCCTAACAACTCATTAGGAATCATAATGATTTGTTCGGAGTAATCATTTTTTGAGGCTTGATTTTTTAATTTCTACTGGGTGGCAACAAGTCCATACAATGACACGTTATGCCTCATAACGAGTCGTGAGCTGGACTTGTTACTGCTGGGCCAAAATTAGAGATTGTCACTAGAGTGAAAAATACTCGTACACAATAACTCGTTAGGTCTGGTAACAACTCATGGCTAGATTCATTGCCACTGACTCTTCGACGGGCCCTTTAGGAATTTTCCATAACTTTTTTGTCACAACATCGGATTAAGGCAAGATTTGTGGCATTGGAAATCTATCTTAATGGACTATATTTTGATGGGTCTAGAGCTTAAAAGTTTTTGGCTATTACAATATCTCCCTCTTGGGATCATTCGTCCTTGAATGAAATTGACTAAGCTAAAACATAAGGGGAAAAGCTGAGATTTTACACTAAACACTTATGAGCTGAAACATGAGTTAACACACTTGAATCTAAGACTGCTGCATGGACTGAGTTGAACTTATAAATACATTCTATGATATGAACATGGATGGACAGCTGAGATAGAAATGAAAGAATCAATTTATTTAAGAAACTATTACCTCAAGCTAGGGTTGGGTTTGAAGAGAAAAGATGGGGGTACTAGGCTTGCATATCTGCCTCTGCTTCCTAAGTAGCCCTCTCAACTGAATGGTTTCTCCAAAGAACTTTCACTAAGGCAACTTATTTATTCCTTAACCCGCGAGTCTAATGAGCGAGGATCTCAACTAGGGATTGTTCATAAGAGAGGCTATTTTTCCACGCTAACTATTTCTACAGGAATTTCTAATGCTGGGTCACCAATGCATTTCTTCAACAAGGAGACATGGAAAACTGGATGCACTGATGCTAAATCTGCAGGTAGATCCAACTCATAGGCTACCTTGCCATATCAACTCAAAATCTTATAAGGACCCACATAGCGTGGACTCAATTTCCCATTTTTACCAAACATCTTCACCCCTTTCATGGGTGAAATATTTAGGTACACAAAGTCATCAACCTCAAAGTTGAGCTCCCTTCTCCTCACATCTGCATAGTACTTCTGATGACTCTGGGTAGTTTTCAGGCTTTTCCTAATCAGTTGAAACTTTTCCATCACCTCATACACCAAATCTGATCCTATCAAAGCAGCTTTACCAACTTCAAACTAACAAATAGGAGATCTACGCCTCCTACCATAAAAAGCCTTAAAGAGATCCATCCAAATACTAGAGTAATAGCTATTATTATATGAAAACTTAATCAAGGGTAAGTGTTCATCCCAACAACCCTTGAAATCAAATACACATTCTCTCAACATATCCTCTAAATTCTGAGTGTCCCTCTCTGCTTGAACATTTATCTATAGGTTAAAAGTTGTACTGAGATGAACTTGGGCACCAAGACCCTTCTAAAAAGTCTTCCAAAAATGAGAGGTAAACTGGGTACCCCTGTCTAAAATAATGGTCAAAGTAACTCCATGCAATTTCACCATTTCCGTAAGGTAGAGTTTTATATAATCTTTGGATGGTAAGAAATGTCATTCGGTCCACAATAACCCAAATGAAATCATGCCGATGGCGAGTACAAGGCAATCCTATGATGAAGTCTATATTCACCACTTTTCACTTCCAAGTAGGGTTACTGAATTCCTGAAGCGTACCACTCGATCTCTGGTGCTCAACCTTAACTTGCTGGCAATTTGTACACCTTAGCCATGAATTTCGCAAAATTCTTCTTTATGCTACTCAATAAATAGACTTCCCACAAATTATGGAATATCTTAAGGGTTGTTGGGTGAATAGAATATCGAGAACTGTGAACTTCTACTAACATTCTCTGCCTCAAATCATCCATGTAAGGAATATACAATCTGCCCTGATAGTGAAGAACACAATTTCCCCCTTGGGAGAAAACCTTAACTTTATGATTTTGAACTGCCTCCTTCAGCTTAAGCAAAATAGGATCTCGATCTTACTTTTCCTTCTCCTCGACAACTAAAGAAGAATCCAAACCATTTTAAACCCAAACACTACCTTCGAGCGAATCAACCAACCAAACTCCCAACCTAGCAAGCTGATGACCTTCCTGAACTAACTCTTTCTTATCATCTTCAACATAAGCAACACTACCCATAGATAATTTGCTAAGGGCATTGGCCACAATTTGGCCTTACCTGAATGGTACAAAACACTCATATCATAATCCTTAAACAACTCTAATTACCTTCTTTGATAAAGATTTGGGTTTTTCTGACTAAATACATACTGAAGGCTCTTGTGGTAAGTAAACACACAAACATGGACCCCATAAATAAAATGCCTCCAAATCTTTAAAGAAAAGACAAATGCTGTGAACTCAAGATCATGAGTTGGGTAGTTCTTTTCATGAGGTTTGAACAGTCTAGAGGCATATGCTATAACCTTGTCTCGATGAAACAAAACAAAACCAACCAACTTTAGAAGCATCACAATAAACACAAAACCATTTGCACCATCTGGTAGAGTCAAAACTAGAGCAGAGGTGAGTCGAGTCTTAAACTTATGAAAAATATTTTTGCAAGAATCGAACCACTGGAATTTAACTTTCTTCTGAGCCATTTTGGACATGGGGAGAAAATAGAAGAAAATCCTTTAACAAACTGTCTATAGTAACTATCTATACCTAAGAAACTCTTAATATCGGATGGAGAGATGGGTCTAGGACAGTTCCTTACTACTTTGGTCTTTTAAGTATCAACTCGAATGCCTTCACCGGAAATGATATGACCAAGGAAAGCTACTGATTCTAACCATAATTCACACTTATTGAACTTATAAATAACTGATGATATTTGAGAGTCTACAAAACAATCCTTCAATGGTTGGTGTGCTCACCCTCACTTCGAGTGTAAATGAGGTTGTCATCTTGAAGACTATGATAAACTTGTCCAAGTACTATATGAGCACCTTGTTCATCAAGTCCAAAAAAGATGAAGGAGCATTGAATAGTCCAAAAGACATAACTACAAATTCAAAGTGACCATACCTAGTTTTGAAGGTCGTCTTCAAAATGTCACATTCTCTGACTCTAAGCAAATGATAGCCTGATCTGAGGTCTATCATTGAGAAGTAATGTGCACCCTGAAATTGGTCGAACAAGTTATCAATCCTAGGGATAGGATACTGACACGACCCAAACTAGGGCCTAGTCATGTCAGTCATCTCATGTCCGACCTAACTTGGAGACCGCCCCTATACCCAATCATAATCATCCTAAACCTTATGTCGGATGAATTCTGAACATATAACAATATAGAACAATTATAACTGAAAGACATTTAATAAATTTCATAACCATAACAATCCAAACATCCAACCAAGCACCCAAATGGTGTCAACACCAATAACAATACCAATGCTAAGGCTGACAGCAAAACCTACACCGCCCATGCCCATAATAGTCATACAAAGCCTCTAACTGAAATAGCATGCATTTAAAACCTTTAACATGGGATTATGTAGTTCTATCATCCTAAATCCCCCCAGGGCCTATATGGGTTCAAATCCCCTGTTGAAAGGGGCTCGACGCGTGTTAGCCGTAGAACCAGAGAAAAACCTGAGTTGACTAGTACATCTCCTAATATATAAGTGTGACATAATGTACCCGGTCACCAAGACCAACCTCAAATTGGCAAACATGAGTTTCCAGTTTTGGTCCCCCAGGACCACAACCTACCACATCTTTGCTAACACATCCCTCATTAAGCCCATATTAAAACCATTCACATACAACAAACCAATTACCAAGAAGTTCTTTTAATTAGGCATTAACCATTGGTACATCATACCAAAACTAGAGCTTTCAAGTCGATCCATTTAAGCCAGAACAAAGACATTATACAAATTTGACTCCAAAATTTTTGTTAAAACCAATACCATGACCACTAAGGCCTTACCAATCGATATAAAACCATTTAAACCAATTTAGGTTCTATCACCCTTTTATACAATGCAAAGATTTCAATAATAGTAAAACTATGTGATAAAGCATTATCATAGGCATTTTAACAAACATGTTAAGGGCATATAGTTTTCAAAACCAAAACTAAGTATCAATCCACCATCTCCATTCAATCACATGTTTCAAACCACAATTATGCTATGAAAATTATAAGAAAAACATGGGAAAACATTGTCCAACCAAAACAACCAAAACCCCCAACATATATTTAAAAACCCTAAACATTACCACAATAATACCATAAAAATTATTCATTAAAACATGCTTTTAGTTGAGCTAACAATGAGGGATAAGTAGCATGACTTAAGAAACAAGGAAGACGGAGAGAAACTACCCCTTTTAGAGCCTTAATTGATTACCTAGAAGAAAATCCTAGCATTTCTTGAACCGAGAGCTTGAGAGAAATTTGAGAGTGTTTGATTGGGAATAATAGGTTAATGAAGCCTCCAAAGGTGTTATATGTCATGGGGTCCAGAGGAGTTATTAGGGGGGAATATCCAGAATACCCCCAACTTAAATTGTAAAAATCCTGCATGTGGGTACAATTTGGACCCCTCATTCGTACCCACATCATACGACTAGTACCTTCCACTCGTACCTTGATAAAAAAGTTAGACATCACTTTCTGTCCAACATACGACTCCTTAGCCTAATTCATAGCCTAAGCATACGACTAGTAACATTCAAGTCGTACCCTAAGCAGAAACATCTAGGTTATACACTGGAGGACATATGGTTAGACCCTACCTCTCGTATCATCTACATATGACTCGTATGGAGTCTTCTCATACCAAGAACATAACTTGGCCAACATCACACTGACCAACATACAATTAGGGTCACTAGACCTGTACCCATACTATACAACTAGTATGGTGAGTTGTATGATTAACAGAAGGCTTAAATTCATGAAATTTTGTAAGGGAAAGAACCCAGGGTTTTTCAATTCTCCCCCACTTGGATCATTCATCCTCGAATAATGGAATGAGGCAGTACAAGAACAATTAAACCCCCAAATATCTCTACCCTTACCTTTAACTAAATTAGAAAACAAACACACCAAGGAAGTCAATCTTTCCTTTAACAAAGTTTGAAAAGAATGAAGTTATGAAGAATACATACCTTCCGCACAAAATTCTGAAGCATAAAATAGGAATGGATACTTGGACATGTCCTTTTCAGCTTCCCAAGTAGCCTCTTCGAACTTGTTGTTCCTACATAAAACCTTTACCAAGGCCACATCCTTGATTCTCAACCAATGAACTTGACGATCTAAGATCTCAAAAGGGACCTTTCATAAGATACGAAATCCGATATACCAAAATCCTTGATAGGCACAATTTGAGATGGATCACTAATAAACTTCCTCAACATAGAGACATGAAATAATGGGTGAATAGAGTTAGAACTAGAAGGAAATTCCAACTCATATGCAACATTATCAACCTTCTTCAAAATCATATAAGGACCCACATATCAGGTATTGAGCTTCCCCTTCTTCCTAAATCACATGACTCCCTTCATGGGAGATACCTTCAGGAATACCCTATCTGTAAACTCAAACTCCAGGACCCTTCGCCTCATGTCTGCATAGGATTTTTGGCAACTCTGGGCAACCTTAAGCCTATCCCAAATCACCTTCGTCTTCTCCATAGCTTGGCAAACCAAATTTGGGCCAAACATATCTGCCTCTCCAACCTAGAACCACCTAATAGGAGATCTATACCTCTTACTATACAACGCTTTAAATGGAGTCATCCTAATGCTAGAGTGGTAGCTATTGTTGTAATAAAACTCTACAAGAGACAATTAATCAACCCAACTACCACCATAGTCCATCACGCAAGCCCAAAGCATATCCTCTAACATCTGAATGGTCCTTTTTACTGGCCATCTGACTGTAGGTGAAAAAAAGTACTCAGACTTGCCTTAGCCCCAACCCTTTATGAAATGACCGTCTAAAGTAAGATGGAAACTACGTACCATGATCGAAGATGATAGAAATAGGTACCACATGCAACTTCACAATCTCATGGAGATACAACCTTGCATAATCCTTTGTCGAGAAGTTAACTCTTACTAATGAACCAAACCGAATCAAATTTGGCTGGTTGAAGGGAAAAAAATCCAGAAAATCCAGGGAATCGACATCCCCCAAACTATTAGACTTCCAGAGAAGAGGATCGGTAATGAAATCCATATTGATCACTTCTCACTTCTATTCAGGCAGCTCAGATATAATCCTTCGGGTCTTATGCGCTCAACTTTCACTTGTTGGCACACCATGCACTTGGCCTCAAAATTATCCACATCCCTATACATATTTTTCCACCAATACATCTTTTTGAGGTCATTATACATTTTTATCAAACTGGGATGAACAACATAGCATGACTCATGCAACTCAGCAAAGATCCTCTCTCACAAACTATCAAATCAGGAACATATAATCTTTCTTGGTACCACAAAGTACCGTCACCACTAATCTTGAAGGACATCACCTTCTGCCCGCCTATATCACCATTGATCCTCATCAATACAAAATCTAACATCTGTTTCTCCTTGATTTCAATACCAAAATATAACCGCGTCGCTTCCTACACCAACACAGCACTATTCTCGGAGTCTAAGAGGTGAACTCTAAGGTTATCCAAATGGTGAATATTCTTTACTAACTCCCGCTTCCCTTTATCCACACGAGCCAGACTCCTTATAGATAACCTACTAATAGGATTACTAACCACGTTCGCTTCACCTGGGTGATAATGAAGACTCATGTCATAATTTTTGAGAAGCTCAAGCTATCTTATTTTCCTGAGGTTAAGGTCTTTCTGAGTAAATACATACTGTAGGCTTTTATGATCAGAAAAGATATCCATATATACTCCATACAAATTATGACGCCAGACTTTCAATGTGAATACCACATCTAGCAATTCCAATTCATGAGTTGGATAACTCATTTTATGTACCTTCAAGTGTATAGAGGCATAAGCTATCACCATTTCATGCCGTATCAGAATGCAACCAAGTCCCACATGGGATGCATCACAATAGACCACAAACCCATCAATGCCTTCAGGAAAAGTCAAAATAGGAGACAAAGTTAGCTTATCCTTCAGCTTGTCAAAACTCCCCTTACAAGCATCAGACCATAAGAATTTTACCTTCTTCTGAGTCAACTTAATTAATGGGGCAGCTATAGTTTAAAAAACTCTCGACAAACATCCTATAGTAGCAAACTAAACACAAGAAGCTCCAAATATCCATTGGATTCATGGAACTAGGCCACTTCTTCACCACTGCAACTTTCTGCAGATCTATCATGATCCCTTCACTAGAAATAATATAACCCTAAAAAGTGATAGGGTTAAACCAGAATTCAAATTTAAACAACTACTGCTCTTTCAAGGTCTGCAACACAATGCGGGGGTGATTCGCATGATCTACCTTGCTTTTAAAGTACACTAAAATGTCATATATAAGAACAATGATTAACAGATCCAGAAACTGACGGGAAACCCTATTCATCAAATCCATGAATATCGCAGGGGCATTGGTTAACACGAAAGACATTACCAAAAAATCAAAGTGACCATATTGAGTACAAAAGGCAATATTAGGGATATACAGCTTTCGAGTCTTCAATTGATGATACCCTGATCAAAGATCGATTATAGAGAAAAACTTAGTACCTTGCAACTAATCAAACAAATCGTCTATCCTTAGAAGGGGACACGTATTCTTTACCATCACCTTGTTCAACTGCTGGTAATCAATGCACATCCGAAGGGAACCATCCTTCTTATGCACAAATAACACCAGTGCACCCTAGAAGGATAGACTAGGATGGATGAAACCCTTATCTACAAGATCCTTGAGTTGCTCCTTAAGCTCCTTCAACTCAGCTAGAGCCATTATATATAGAAGAATAGAAATTGGATGAGTGTCCAAAACAAGATCAATCCTAAACTCAATATCCCTATCAGAAGGAACACCGAGAAGGCCATCAGGGAAGACCTCAGGAAATTCATTTACCATCGGGATAGAATGGAAAGAAGAACCATCCTAGTTAGAATCTTTAACTAAGACTAAATGTTAGAGACACCCCTTAGAGATTAATCTTCCATCCCTAAGATACGATATGAACTTACCTTTAGGATTTAGTGAACCACCCTCCCACTCAATAACTGGCTCATTGGGGAATTTGAAGACAACCTTACGAGTTTTATAGTTGAGAAAAGCATAGCATGAGTGTAACCAATCCATTCTTAATATGAAATCGAAATCAACCATATCTAACTCAAATAGATCCACCATAGTATCTTTACTACCAACAGATACCACACACCCTCTATTGACTCTTTTCGTAATCACAGAGTCACCTACCGTGGTAGAAATAGAAAAAAGGTCTGAAATATACTCGGGATTAAAACCAAAATGCAAATCCATAAATGGGGTCACATAAGTGAGATTGGACCCCAGATCAAGTAAATAGTACACATCACAGGAAAAGATTTTCATCATACTAGTCACGACTCAGGAGATGCCTCAGAATCCTATGGGTAGTAAGAGCATAGAGATAGTTAGTGCTGAAACTATATGGTGCACTCCTTGTTACCAGAGCTTATGATGAGGCAATTGGAACCTTTTTTACCCTTGAAGCAACCTAAGCCACTGGAAAATTCTCAATCATGTGCCCTGGATTACCAAAACTGAAGCACTTATCCCTTTATTCTTCATAATAACCCTAATGCAATCTACCACAGCACCTGCAAAGAGTACATGATGGAACTGACTGGGCCCCACTAGCCTAAGACTAGGCACCCTGTGACCTAAAGTTGTCACCACCTTTGAAACACCTGTCACCTAACATCTTTAGGTTGGGAGTAATAGTTGTCAATTAAGACCCAGAGTTGCCCCACTTCTTCTAGGGCCATTTCCCGCTATCCCTACTACTCTATTGTTATCCACCACCCTACTCAGAGTACCTAAAATTTTTACCCTGCCTCTCTCTTATCTCAGTCTACTTTTTCTTCTCATCCTCTACCTGCTGCATATATATAACCAACTTGGATATATCCATGTCGTTGATCAATAAGGCAACCTTACATTCCAATATCAAGTCTCAGGACAACCTGAAATCAAACTTCCTTATTCTAGCTCTCATGCTAGATACCATCTCTGGAGCATACCAAGATAATTTATGAAATTTCAAGGCATACTTCTTGACTTACATCTTGCCTTGCCTCAGATTAGCAAAATCTTCTAACTTTTCTTCCCTCAACTCCTGAGAAAATAAGTGGTCCAGGAAAGAACTAGAGAAATACTCCCATAGAAATGACTCAGCATCGTCACCCCTGGACTGATCCCATTTCTCGAACCACTGGTACGCCACATTCTTCAGCTACTAGGCAGAAAACTCCATACCCTCTACATTCGTGGCATGCATAACTCAAAAACTCTTTTCCATTTTATCCAAAAAACACTGAAGATTCTCCTCTACCTTAACAAAAGTAAAGGTCGGAGGGTTCAACCTCATGAACTAGCCAACCTTTGTGGCCTCAGAAGATAAAGTAACAAAAGTAACACACTCTGTCTGAGAAACTACCAACCGTGCCAACATATTGATAGACTAATGAAAATCAGCATTTATCATATTAACTTAAGGAGCTCGAGGAGGACTAGAAGGAATCAGTGGAACTCCAGGAGGGCAATCAGGAACAAGAACCCTAGACTAGGGTTTGGACCCCATAAGTATAACGGGTTCCATCAGCATTGTCCACAGGTGAGACAAAGGAATTTCTGTGAGCATCAGATCGTCGAGGAGGCATGATCTAGAAAGAAAACAAAAAGGGATTAGAGGAGAATTCAGGACCTTAGACTCTACATCTTGGAAATAAAACACAAGAATTAGAAACATTCCTAAATGCCTTGTAGCCTCTCCCTTATAAGTGTTGCATGCTACCACCCTTAAAAGAGACTCTACATGACAAGACTTTTTGGACTACCAATTCACCATGAACATAGGGCTATGATACCAATCTAACATGATCCAAACTAGGGTCTAGTCGTGTCGGGCATCTCAAGTCTAACCAGACCAAAGATCGCCCCCAATACACAACCATAACTGCTCTGAACCCTATGTCGGATGAATTTTGAACATATACAAGATAGAGCAATTATAATTGAAAGACATTTAATAACGTCTATAACCATAACCATCCAAGAACCCAAATGGTGTCAGCCCCAATATCAATACCAAAGCCAAGGCTGACACCAATACCTACATCGCCCATTCCCATAGTAGTCACACAAAGCCACTAATTGAAATCCAAGAACATCAGGTTGGGACATACCCCTGACTATAGCAAGAACTAAAGTCCAAAAAAAAACAAAAATATAAAAAGAAGTTCATAACATGAAATGGAGTCTTTTAGAGTATGGAAGCTCACCACTTTAGTCCAACATAAAGTTGTTCTTGACTCCAAGATCACTGAGAAGGAGAAGTAATATGGCCGGTGACATGACCCAAAATTGGGCCTTGTTGTATGGGCATCTCAAGCCCAAAAAGGACCAAAGATTGCCCCGTTAACCCCACCTAACCATCACATCAATCCACCAATGTCATATAACACCGAACATATAAGAAGATAGTGGAAACAAAACTAACATTTATAACTTAAGAAAGTCTAGTCATTCCATTCATATCAACATTCAACAACGAATCTACCCAAGTCCACAGTCATCCATAAAACCTCTACAAATTCAATGTCTATAAAATGTCAGGAAAATCCCCAGAAAATAAAAAAATACCACTTCTAAAATAAGTTTATAACATAAATAAAGAGACTATGAAATAGATGACTTCTGATGGATTGAAGGTCACCACTCTAATGTCACCATACAAATTACCCAAACACCAGTCACTGCGCAGAAAGAGAAGAAAAAGCTTTGACCCCTATATCACATGGGGACATAACGTTCGGAGACGGTTAGAGGTTAGAGCGCTAGCATGTAACTCAAGGGTAAGGATAAAATAATGTCATTATTCAATACCAAGTCAAAACATCACAATTCACCATATTTATACACATAGTCATGTAAATACACATGGATTTATCAAGTGCCGAAAGGTAACGAGGTTTTAGAATACATTTCAAAACACTCAAACATGAACCATGAAGTGGAGGAATCTAACCTTCCACTGCTTAGGTTATATCGAGTAAGAGGACTCTAACCTCAAGTCATCTTATTAATAAGTGGACTCTAACCACAAGTCCATTGCATTAGTCAAGTAGACTCTAACCATAAGCCATTTTATTATGTATGTGGACTCCAACCACGGTCCATTTCATTATGCAAGTGGACTCTAACCACAAGTCATTTCATTACGCATGTGGACTCTAACTACAATCCACCATGTCTATTACTAGATGATATTAGGACTCTAACCCGTTGTCCATGCATTCACATCACACCATTCACATTTGGGAACTTAACCCACTTAACCATTTCAAGCCATCAAGGCCAGAATTAAATGTAATACATGACCACAAGGCCTTCATAAACCATATATCAATCAATCACTTTAACAATCCAATGCATTAGTTTCAAATATCATTCAAGCCAAATTGTATCTATCAAATCCTTTATCAAATTATTTATTAGCACTCTTGCACCAAACTTTAGTTCAAACACAATTCAATTTCATACTAGGGACTCTAACCCCCTTTTCTTAAACCAATCAAACCACCAAGGGCATCATTTAACTCATTACATGGCCAAGAAGGCCTTTACAAGATCATTTGCCAATAATTCTTACTCATTAATCCATTACTTTAGTTCAAAACTCTATTAGCATGTAACTAGTCATTTCTCTTAGACATTTTCACAAACACCTTGTAGGCATATCTTAACCATGACTAAATTTAAAGTGAAAACCTTCAATATTAGGGTTACTAAACACCCATTTGTTAAACCATAGTCAACAAGAACCCATATTCCCAAACCAACAGCAAAACATACAAAATCACAAGTTTAGACAAGAGTAAACACTACCCATCACTTTACATTAAAACCCTTATCATTTGTTTCAAAATCCACCATTAAAGATTTATAAACAATGTTTAAATAACATGTTATTTGAGAAATAGTGATAGGAGAAGAATCACACGCCTTATATAAGATGATTCACAGAAGGTTTCTTGATCTTCAAGTTTTTAGATGATCACTCTTGAAACCCTAGCCTCCAAATATTGTTCAATAGGTTTTGAGAGAGTATTTGGAATGTTTTGGTCTTGCCAAAGAGTGTTTAGGAGGCCACAATACATTATATAGTGAGGGGACTTAAGGGTTTTATAGTGGGAAATGTCCATAAAACCCTTTGCTTAAAGGATGAAATGTGACTTCCTAGGAGGGTACGACTCACTTGACTAAATAGTACCTTAGGGTACGAGGGGTACCATAAATCGTACCCTAGGCCTCAGAAAGTACCCCTACACTGCCTAAGGTACTACCATGCATGCATGACTCATATATTAGGGTACGAATGGTCAAGCTCAACACTCCATCCGACTTGGGTGTATACAACTCGTACCCAAAGGTAAAACTAGGAAAGGGATTGTGTAACCCCCACCACAAAGCTTATGATACAAGTGAGGGTTCATTAACTCATATCCTAGGGTACGAATGGTACCCTGGAGTCATACCTAGTCTAGAAGTTTCAACTTAGGAAATTTTCTAAAGGTCCAAATCCTAGGTGTTTCAATTCTCCCCCACTTGGATCATTCATCCTCGAATGACAGGTAAAACAAGCACAAGCACGTGATAACACATTATTACACATCAACTAATCGTTAAACAAATTAGAACATAAAGACACATAGCAAGGATGAATAATACCATGATCATTATCAATCAACCATTCATTCAATTGACCTTGGGACTCTAACCCATTGTCTATCAAAACATTTGCTTAATACACAATTTAAGGACTTGAACCCATGGCCTATCAAAGACATAAATCAAGTTAAGAAGATTAACACATACCTCAATCACGAGTTTCCAAAATAGGAAACGAATACAGATACTTGGGACTTCATATCCTCTTTCGCTTACCAAGTAGCTTTCTCAGACTTTTGGTTCCTCCATAGAACTTTCACCAATGCCACATCTTTCGTTCACAATTGGCAGACTTAACGATCTAAGATCCTCATCGGGACCACTTCATAACAAAGTGTTTAAAATACCAACATCTTTTAAGGGAACAACTAACGAAGGATCACCCATAACTTTTGCAACATGGACACATGGAATAATGGTTAGATGGAGCTCACACTAGAGGGCAACTTCAACTCATAAGCGATATTACCAACCCTATTCCAAATCAAATATGGACCAACATACCGGGGACTTAACTTTTCCTTCTTACCAATTCTCGTTACTCCCTTCATGGGAGATACCTTCAAGATTACCCAATCACACACATTAATCTCCAAATCCCTATGCCTCATATCTGCATAAGACTTTTTGTGACTTTGAGCAGCTCTCAACCTATCACGAATCACCTTCATATTTTCTAATGCTTGGTGAATCAAATCAAGGCCAAATAACTTACCCTCTCCAACTTTATACCACCCTATAGAAAATTAACATCTCCTACCATGAATGCCTCAAAAGGAACAATACCAATTTTAAAGTGGTAACTATTATTATAAGCAAACTCAACCAAGGGAAAAAGATCAAACCAACTACCACCATAATCAATCACACAATCATAAAACATATCTTCCAATGTTTGAATAGTCCTCTCCGCTTGTCCATCTATTTATGGGTGGAAAGTAGTACTAAGGCATACCGTAGTGCCCAAACTTTTTTGAAATGACTTCCAAAAATGCAATGAGAATGGAGTACCATGGTCTGAAATAATAGAAATTGGACCACCCTTCAATTTCAAAATCTCCGCTAGATACAACTTAGTATAATCCTCCGCCAAATAACTAGTCTGCACCTACAAGAAATGAGCAAACTTGGTGATTCTATACACAATGACCCAAATAGAATCACATTGATTTTGAGACCAGGGAAGACCAGTGATGAAATCCATATTAATCACATCCCATTTCCATTCAGGAAACTCTATCTCTTGATACAAACGATAGGGCCTTAAGTGCTCAACTTTCACTTGTTGACACACCATACACATAGCCACATAGCTAGCTACATTTTTCTTCATATTATTACATCAATAAAACTTCCTAATATCATGATACATCTTCATAGAATTGGGATGAATAGCATACCAAGATCCATGAGCCCAACCATAATCCTTTCCCTCAATCCATCGACATCGGGAATACATAGCCTACCTTTGCACCTCAAGATAAATCACCACTAATCACAAAGTCAACAACCTTTTGTAGACCTATATTGCTCTTAATATTCATCAATTCGGGATCCAAACTTTACTTTTCCTTTACCTCAAGCACAAGAGACGACTGTGATACCGGATGCACAAATATACCATCATCCTTCGAGTCCATGAGATAAACTCCAAGACTTGTCAATAGGTGAATGTCCTTCACCAACTCTCACTTATCCTTATCAACATGAGCTAAACTTTCAATAGATAGCCTACTAAAAGCATCATCTACAAGTTAGCTTTAATAGAATGGTAATAGAGACTCATATCGTAGTCTTTTAATAACTTAATCCATCTTCTTTCCTTGAGATTCAACTCCTTCTGAGTAAACACATACTGAAGGCTCTTACGATCAGAACAGATGTCAACATGAACCCTATGGACATAGTGACGCCAAATCTTTAAAGTAAAAAAAACGGCCAATAAATCCAAATCACGAGTAGGGTAGTTCTTTTCATAAACCTTTAATTGTGTAGAAGCATAAGACACCATCCTACCATGTTACCTCAACACACAACCAAGACCAATACGAGAATCATCAAAATACACTACAAAACTATCATTACCCTTGGGAAAAGTCAAAACTGAAGCCGAAGTCAATTTATTCTTCAACATTTCAAAATGACCCTCATACACATCCGACCATAAGAACTTGACCTTCTTCTGGGTCAATGTAGTAAATGGGTTAGCTTTCATAAAAATTCTCTCCACAAACCTCCTATAGCAATCGGCTAAAACCAAGAAGCTCCAGATATCGGTTGGATTCACAGGTCTAGGCCACTTTTTAACAAGCCTAACCTATTGTGGATCCACCATGATCCCTTCACTAGTGATGACATGACTAAGAAAAGTCACAGCGGTCAACCAAAACTCATACTTTGAGAACTTGGCATAAAAATGAAGATCCTTCAAGGATTGCAACACGACATATAGGTGATCGACATGATTCACCTTACTCTTAGAATAGACCAAGATATCATCAATGAAGAAAATCATAAATAAATCTAAAAATAGATGAAAGACCCAATTCATCAAATCCATAAATATCGTCGGGGCATTGGTCAAACTAAGAGGCATAACTAGAAACTTATAGTAACCATACCAGGCCCTGAAGAAAGTCTTAGGGATATCTTCTTCCCTAATATTAAGCTGATGATAACCAAACCTAAGATCAATCTGAGAGAAACAATTTGTACCTTGAAGCTAATCAAATAAATCGTCAATCCTAGGAAGAGAATACTTATTCTTTATGTTCACCTTGTTTAACTAATTATAATCAATGTACATTCGAAGAGAACCATCCTTCTTATGCATAAACAATGCAGGATCACCCAACTGAGACACACTAGGAAGGATAAAAACTTTATCTAAAAGATCTTTCAATTAATCATTAAGCTCCTTCAACTCAGTCAGAGCCTTTCTATAAGGAGGGATAGTAATAGGATGAGTGTCCAGAATAAGATCAATCCCAAAATCAATTTCTCTATCGGGAGAAATATCAGGAAGGTCATTGGGAAAGACCTCGAGAAATTCATTAACCATGGGAATCAATTCTTGAGAAGGACTTTCTGAGTTAGAGTCTTTAACTCAGACCATATGATACAAACACCCCTTATAAATTAATTTTTTGGGCTCTAAGAAAAGAGAAAAACCTCCCCTTAGGCACTATAGAACCCTATTCCCATACAATGATTGGCTCATTAGGAAATTTAAACGTGACCCTACGGGTTCGACAATCTAAGAAAGCATAGTATTAAGGAAACTAATCAATCCCTAGAATAACATCAAAATAGACCATATCTAATTCTATAAAGTCGACATGGGTTAATTTACTACCAACAGCTACTATATACCCTGTAGACTCTTTGAACAACCACCGAGTCTCTTGGGGTAGAAATAGAAAAGGGAACCAAAAGACATTCAAGACCAATGTCAAAATGTACAACCATAAATAGGGTCACATAAGAAAGAGTGGACCCCAGGCCAATCAAACAATACACATCACGAGAGAAAAGTCTTAACATACCAGTAACAACATCTGGAGATGCCTCAAATTCCTGGCGAGTAGCATGTGAAAACAACTTATTTCGGCCAGTGCTGGGACCAGAGACAGAAGCAGAAGTAGGAGAATCACCATTCGGTGCAGGAGCAGATAATGTAGCAATAAGGGCCCTATTAGCCTAAGAAGCCACTAGAGAGGGGCACTCTCACAACATGTGCCCAATCTAACCATATTTAAAATATTTTTTCTTTCCCTTCTCATACTGGCCACGGTGATGTTGACCACATAACCTACAAGAAGGTTAGGATGGAACTTTCTTATGAGATAATCTCAAGGAAAACTTCCTCATCTGAACACTTATATCTGACACCATCCCTAGAGCATACTTAGACAATTGGAGAAACTTCATGGCATACTCCATGACAGATATTTTTCCTTGTTTAAGATTAACAAACTCCTCCCACCTTTTATTCCCTCAACTCTAGAGGAAAGAAGCGGTCTAAAAAAGTATTAGTGAAGTCTTCCCACAAAGATGACTCATCAATATCACCTCTAGTCCATTCCCACTCCTTGTAACATTGGTACGCTATGTATTTCAACTAATTAGACGCAAACTCCACCCCTTCAGTATTCGTGGCATGCGTGACTCTAAAAATATTTCTATATCATCGAGAAAACCAAAAGGATCTTTCTCTACCTTAACACCGATAAAGGTCTGAGGACTCAACCTCACAAACTAGCCAACCCTTGTGGCCTCAGAATATGGAGTAAGAGATGTATCACACTCATCCTGAGAAGATACCGACTGAGAAATTATATGAATCGACTGTCAAAACTCAGCATTCGACACGTCAGACTGCAGAACCAAAGGAGGACTAGAGGGAACTGGTAAAACTTCCAGACCATCAGGTATCAAATCCTTAGACTGAGTATAGACTCCATAAGAAGAACGAGTCCCATCAACATCATCCCCAGTTGGGATGAAAGGGTTTGCAGGAACTTCAGATCTTCTTGGAGGCATGATCTGAAAGGCAAGCAAATGAAAATTAAGAGGATCCAAGACCTTAAATTCTATAGCTCAAGATAAAACAACAAAAAGGTAAAATATTCCTAAATGCCTTATAGCCTCTCTTTTATAAGTATGACATGCTGCACACCCATAAAAAGACTTTACTTGAAATGGCTTTGTGGATATTCGACTGACCATGAACCTAGGCACTGATATTGACTAGACACGAACCAAAACTGGGCCTTATCATATGGGCATCTCAATCCCAACAAGGACTGGACATCTCCTGGTTAACCCTCTCTAACTATCACATCAATCCACCAGTTTCGGATAACTCCGAACACATAAGAAGATAGCAAAAACAAAACCAATATTTATAACTTCAGAAAGACTAGACATTCCATTAATATCAACATTCAACATCTAATCTACCCAAGTCCACAGCCATCCACAAAACCACTAAAAATCTAATGTCTATAATATGTTGGGACAAGCCCCCGACAATAGTCAAATACCAAGTCTAAAACAAGTTTATAACATAAATAAAGAGACTATGAAATAGATGCCTTCCAATGGATAAAATCTCACCACTTCAATGTCACCATACTAACCGCCCAAACACAAGTCACTACGTAGAAAGAGAAGAAAAAGCTCTAGCCCCAATGTCACGTGGGGACATAATGTCTAGAGATGGTTAGCGGTAGAGTGCTAGCATATCACTTAAGGATAAGGAAAAAATGATGTAATTAGTCAATACCAAGTCAAAACATCACAAGTCACCACATTTATACACATAGGCATGTAAATACACATGGATACATCAAGCGTAAGAAAGTAACGAGGTCTTAACATGTATTTCAAAATACTCAAACATGAACTGAGAAGTGGAGGAATCTAACCTTCCATTGCATAGGTTATATTGAGAAAGAGGACTCTAACCTTAAGTCATCTTATTAAGCAAGTGGACTTTAACAACAAGCCCATTGCATTAGTCAAGTGGACTCTAACCATAAGCCATTTTATTTTGTATGTGGACTCTAACCACGGGCTATTTCATTACGCAAGTGGACTCTTACCAAAAGTCATTTCATTACGTATGTAGACTTTAACCACAAGCCATTACGTCCATTACTAGTCGACATTAGGAATCTAACCCGTTGTCTATACATTCACATCACACCATTCATATTTGGGGACTTTAACCCACGTAACCATTTCAAGCCATCAAAGCCATAATTTAATATCATACATGACAATAAAGTCTTCATGAACCATATATAAACCATTCACTTTAAAAAGACAGTATATTAGTTTTAAATATCATTCAAGCCAAATTGTGGTCATCAAAACCTTTATCAAATCATTCATTAGCACTCTTGCACCAAGTTCAAACATAATTCAATCTCATATTAGGGACTCTAACACCTTTTTCTTTAACCAATAAAACCACCAAGGGAATTATTTAACTCATTACATATCTAATAAGGCATTTACAAGATCATTTTCCAAGAATTCTTACTCATTAAGCCATTGCCTTAGTTCAAAACTTTATTAGCATGTAACTAGTCATTTCTCTGAGACATTTTCACAAACACCTTGAAGGTATATCTTAACCATGACCAAAATCCAAGTGAAAACCTTTAATATTAGGGTTACCAATATTTACAGATTTATAGTTTGGAGAAATCATCTATTTGAACAACTTGACTCTTAATTTCACTTATTTGCATTTTAATTCATTGATTTTTTACCAACATTACTCATATTTGCCTTCTTCTTTCTCCCTAAAATTATTTTTTTGCCACCAATGTCGTTGTCATTGTTATCATTACCCTCATCGAAAAAGCATTAATTAAACAAATAGAAAAATCAAAAGTGTTTATCGATAATGATTTTTATAAAGGCTATAAAAGAGAAGTTCATCAAAAAATAAAAATCAAATTGGGTCAAAAAGTTTTTTGATGAAACTTTACTTTTTGCCGGCCAGATTGATACGAATCTGAAATTTACTTTGAAATTGTTAAAGAATTCATACCCTAAAAAATCCACCACATAGAAGAAAAAATATCAAAAGAAATATTTGTTTGTTACTTCGTGTAGGTTGGATTGATCATTGTTAAAGAAGGTGATCATTGATCGGGAAATGGCACCGAAAATGGGTTAAAAAGAATTAATATACACACGCACACAAACATATATATGCCTATGTGGCACCTCATTGTGTCCTCCATTCATATTTATCTTTTTTTTTTTACATTTTCTTAAAAAATTTCCTCCATTCATTTCCTTGAATAATTTATTTAATAATTAAAGTAAATCAATTATATTTATTATATATAATTATATCTTATGAGTTACAAAAAAAAATCCATCCATGTTCATTGCATTCTGATAACGCCCAAACTACAACTCTCGTTAGAAAGTGTAAGCGGTCGATGTCAAATATAGAACCCAACTGGGTTGGGTGTCGAATCCCACAGGGAATACTTGGTCACTAAGTGTTGCAATTATTAGTAGACTGTTGGTCGAAAATTCTATGAAAAAGGGGGGTTTGATTTATGCGTGAACTAATAGTATCAAAATAACGAATGAGACGATGTATGTAGTAAGAGTTAATCACAGATAATAATAAGTTAGGGTTATGTCCGCCTTGTAATTTCTACTTATCTATTAACTTAGAGTAATGCGGAATTTAGACATGCATGCACTTATAGAGATTCGTATTCTAATTGTAAATCCAAGTGTTTCCCAACCATTAAGGATTTATTTAACTTTAGCTCTCTCGAGCCTAAAGTGTATAACTAATGGTACGAACTCTCCAAGAAAGTTAATCCGGTTAAGGCATTAACGTGTAAACAGAGGTTGGAAGCCCTATTTTCTTGTCACACTCTCTTTTCGAAACATGCAACTTTTCTCTCGAACAAGTTAGTGCTATACTGGCATATTCCCTATGTTTGCAACCATAAGAATTCAATTAAAATGAAGAGAGTAATGATATAAGTAGCATACACATCAAGAATTCACAAACTCATAGCAATAGATAGTATCTCACAAGGTTTCCATAACCCTAACAGAGAAGTTTAGCTACTCATGATTACAACGGAAATCCCAATAGACATAATCATCATACCACACTAGAATAATCTTGGCGATGGAAGTGATTAGCGGCTCTAAGAGAAGAGGAAAACGTCTTTCCCTCTAGCCGTTCCCAAGTATAGCGTGTTTCTCTGTTCTATCGACTTACAGAATTTTTAAGATGAATTATAAAAGTGTCGAATGATCAATGCTGAAAAATTCAGCAATAAGGTTTTTATAATATCCTTGTCTAACTAAGTTGCTTCTGCATCCTTAAGTCTTTAAAAATACTGGGTTTGCCCGGGAAAAAGTTCCCATGCATCACTTTCAGTCCAAAAGCTGCCTTCCCTCTAATGTGCAGTTTTTATTTGTTGCTCATAAGTCCATAAAGTGCTGAAATCTTCATCATTAATACCTAAGAAACATGCTAATCACGTAGGTTAGCTCACTTAAAGGAAAATGGACTAAAAGTGCAGGAATTATATATTTTGTCCTCAAAACTTAGCTAAAATATGGGTAAATTATGGTTCTTAGGCGTGTAAATACGCCCAACATCACGACCCCACACTTAAAGCTTTGTTCGTCCTCGAACAAAATATTAAATCCATGCAAACACTCAACTAGAATTTCACAATAGCAACATAAAATGTTCAACAAGACATTCACGACAATCATTAATAAAGAGTAGGTTTCTTGATCACTACTAGAAACAATTGAACCTCCAACATAGACTCATGAGGATGGTTAATTCATATCCAGAAGTTAAGCCACAAAGAATCATATAACACTACCTAAAAATCATCAACCATGTGTGTCTCACACAAGATATCACCCATAATCACTCATCGTTTTGCATTTTTTGAAACATGGGTATAAGACTCTCCTTGCTCTCACTCTCACAAAGAATTCATATGTTGCAACTGATGACCATAGTCTTGCCCTTAGTGTAATGCTCCACTAATATCATAATGTTAAGCTTAGGATCGAATAGGTCTTTACAGGTTGTAATGTAGGCTAAGGGATAGGTAGGACTATTTTGGCCAAAAATAGTGACTATTTTCTCTAAGAGCTTTAATACACTACGTTATGCCATTTACACTCTCTTTTAACAACCCTTCTACCTTTATTTCATCTACCAACCCCTTTTCACCTATTTTGTTATTCAATCATAAACACAACTATCTTCTTATTTTTCTATTTTTTATATTTTCTATTTTATTTATTTATTTATCTTTTTTTTATAAAGTACCTCTATGATAACCACTCTTTTTCACAACAATTTCAAGTACCAATACACTTTGAGGCATCACTCTCACCATTTTTCTCTTATTTTGTCACATGACTCTATAATTTAAAGCGCTTAGGAATTTGGATCAAATTATGGTCTTGAAAAAAAAATGGATTAGGCTACATATGAGGCTGTCAAAGAAAATAGCTAAAGGCTTAAAGGGGTTTACTAGGACAATGTACAAAGGTAGGTAAAAAGAAGGTAAACAAATTCAGGGCTGCCAAAGAAATGCCTAAATCATCTCCTAAACTCACACTCTTTATTTCTCTTTACACACACACCAGGCAAGTTCTAGCATCAGTCACAACACAGAATATACTATAACCTCACACACACAAGGCACATGGTCAACTTAATTGGGAGCATTATAGACTCTTGACCCAACAGATGAATAAATTAAACCACATAATTATCACACAGTGAGTCACACTTAGAGCCTAAATGTCTCAATAGTAATGATTTAGCACAAACTCTTGTCATAATACCATGCCGTCTATCAGATCAATTTCATGAAAAATCTAAAAAATTAAAGTTTAACAAACTAATTACGACTAATTAACAAACAAGAATAAATATAGGCAAGGAAGTACAATACAACATACAAATACCAGCACCCCACACTTAAACGGGACACATTACCCTCAGTGGAAAATAAATAAGGAAAACCTGATTAGACGGACTCCTCTTCTATGTCTGGGGTCATACCCCCTGCGTCGAAATCATCATTAGAGTCGTCATCCTCAGATTTGTCCTCCACATATGAGTCTGGAAGTCGGCGATCATCGTCAGTTGGCACGTCATTATCAAAGGGTTCCTCAAAATATACCCTCACTCCACACATAGCCCGCGCATGCTCATTCATCGGGTAGTCATAATCCAACTACTGGAGCTCTGCATCAGTCGGAATACGACCCCCACTCATCATTGTATACCTCTTTATACCATATAGATGGCGAAAGAAACTTTCATCACGAGCATGTCTTTCTGCAGTGGTAAGGTTGATGCCATGACCATTTTCAGGCTCTTTCACTTTTGTGAGATCAACCTTCTTCGGGTTGTATGGAAGCTTATGATCTGCAGGTTCCTCTTCAATGTGCTCCTTTCTTAATATTGCAGTCAACAAATTGCCAAAGCTGAAATAGGACCTTTTGTGCAGCCTAGCCTTACGCATTGACGATCGTATAAGCGCACCAATATTGATGGGAATATTAGTCATTAGAGCATACACCAAGCATACTCGATCACGTGTGATCTTTGTATACTGTGTCCCAGGGATCAGGCAAGAGTTGACTATCCTCATCCATATACGAGCTTCTCTGTTCAAGGAAGCATACGGGAAGGTATTATGCCGACCATTATCCTTGTAACGAATCCACCGGGCAATGGACCTTGTTCTGCATAGTGTATGTCTGATTGCCCTATATGGAGGTCTGTTATAAAGCTCCTTGAGCGGTGATGGATCCACAGATGGAAGGCATAGAAAAGAGTTGAAGAACTCTGCATTCAGTTGCAAGACTTGGCCCCGAATCTTTACTTCACTTCCGGTAGTCTTTGGGGACCAATTGTCATAAAACTCTCACGTTAGATCAAGATTGCATTCCCCCATATCTCGGAAAATGAAATCAAGATTTAGTGCCATGATTTTAGCCAAAATGCGGGGATCTCTCTTTGCTAGACTCTATTTCTGCATCAAATCCATGTGAACATATTTCTTTACTTTGTTGTTCTTGTACCACTCCTTTCCTTTCTCCTCTAGGACCCACTTTATTTCGAAAGTGCGTCGAGGTATTTGCAGCGAGGAAGACTCAGCTTGCTCTTTTCTTCCCCTTTTCTGACCTTTCTGTGAGGTGGACACTTTTTCTTTTCCTTGTCGTCCTTTTGGTGCCATTCTACCTGAGATCATAATAAAGTCATAGTAGATTTATCTCGGAAGATTCAATCAAAAAACAAACAGTAATGGCACCACCCCACACTTAATTTGTTTGCACAGACTAATTAAGTGAGTGATGTCGATTACTCAGATTTCATCGACATACATTTAGGCGATATGTTCCAACAACATGTTTAGCACAGTCATACTTTCATGTAATCTTGACTATCCTTTCCAACTATTTTTCATGTAATCTTGACTATACTTTCATGTTTGGATGAATGCACTTTTTGAACAAGACCACCACATAAAGATCGTATCATGTTATTGCATAGAAATAATCACACCATCTTATGCTTGTGGTCAATCATAATCGGTATCTCGATGAACGAGTCATTCAAACATTCAAGCTTTCAACTTTCAAGATTATGTATTAACTTCACAATTTTGACTTCATAAAAATATGACAGTGTATAACAATCAAATACAAGTCAGAACAAAGTCAAGAACACCCACACGTATTCTTTCACTCAACTAGATGTATCATAACAAACCAACCATATTCTTATCACCAAACACCACTTCAAAATCTAATAAATCAATATAAATGTAGCATTTCAACAACTATGGAATATAAAAGAATAACTTACTTGGTGATGGATCCGGAAGATGAGTTTGCAAGATTAGATGAGTAAAAAGAAAAACTTTGAGAGAATTTGGAAGCTTGGGCAGTGCCTAGTGTGAGCAAACAAATGCATTGTGTTCTAAGATTGGGGATCTATTTATAGACTAAGCTATGGGTCGGGTTTGATCCATGTAAAATCGGGTTAGGAGACAAAAAGGTATAAGTAGGCGGCGCCTAATGCCTTGCCTATGTTTAGCATAGGCGGCGCCTTTGTCAAAGCCTAGTTAGGCATAGGCGGCGCCTTTGTCAATGCCTAGTTGGGCATAGGCGGCGCCTATGCTATTGCCTATGTGAGGCAGTGAGCATAGGCAATGACATAGGCCTTGCCTTGTCCATTGCCTAGATTAGCATAGGCCTTGCCTTGTCCATTGCCTATGTGAGGCAGTGAACATAGGCAATGGCATAGGCCTTGTCTTGTCCATTGCCTAGATTAGCATAGGCATTGCCTTGTCCATTGCCTAGATTAGCATAGGCAATGCCTAACCGATAGCCTTTTCTCCTTCATTCCTAACTTACCACCTTAAACATGGCTCACTTTCAAATCAAAATTTAGGACTAATCCCCTCTTTTGTATGTCTTGCACCTATACTTAATCAAAAACAACAAAAATGATTAGAAGGATGGGTTGCCTCCCACCAAGCGCCTTAGTTTTGGTCGTGGCTCGACTTTTCCTTTTTGGATTTTTATTTAAAAAAAACAAACTCCTAGTAAAACAAAACGATTAAAAATAATGGGTTGCCTCCCATGTAGAGCTTGATTTATTGTCACGGCACGACATAGTTATCTCGATTACTTAGACTTCATCGAGATAGATGGTGGCCATGTATTTTATCGAGTCAAGTGGACCGATATATGGCTTCACTCGTTGGCCATTCACCTTAAAGACACCACCATCATTGTTTTCTAACTCCACTACTCTAGATGAGTAGACTTGGCTAATTTTGAATGGACCGGACCATTTAGACTTCAACTTACCTGGAAATAGCTTCAGTCTGGAGTTGAAAAGAAGTACCAAATCACCCTTCTGAAAGTTTCGTTGGATAATCCTCCAATCATGGTACTTTTTCATCCTTTTCTTGTAGAGGTCTGATCTTTCATACGCATGTAGACGGAATTCATCCATCTCATTCAGCTGCTCCAATCTCAGATTAATAGCATCATCCCAATCTAGGTTAAGCTGCTTCAGTGCCCACAGTGCTTTATGTTCTAGCTCAATTGGCAAGTGACAAGCCTTCCCATAAATTAGTTGGTAAGGGGACATGCCAATTGGTATTTTGAACATAGTCCTATAAGCCCATAAGGCATCATCCAGCTTTCGAGACCAATCTTTCCTACTAGCATTTATAGTCTTAGCAAGGATCAGCTTGATCTCCCGATTAGAAACCTCTACTTGCCCACTAGTTTATGGGTGGTAAGGTGTAGCTACCTTATGTTTCTTAACCCCATATTTCACCAACACGGCTCTGGACAGCTTGTTGCAAAAGTGTGATCCTCCATCGCTTATGATGGTACGTGGTACCCCAAAACGAGAGAAGATATTTCTCTTTAAGAATGCTACAGCACGCTTACCTTCATTATCAGCCAGTGCTACTGCTTCGACCCATTTGGATACATAATCCACAACAACTAGGATATATTTCATCCCAAACAAACTCACAAATGGGCCCATGAAATCAATACCCCATACATCAAATAGCTCTACTTCAAGAATTTTAGACATAGGCATCTCATGGTGCTTTGAAATCGCGCCTTGCCTCTGACACTGATCACATCTTCTAACAAAATCGTAGGCGTCCTTGAATAATGAAGGCCAATAATAACCACTTTGCAGTACCTTCCTGGTTGTCCGATCACCTGCGTGGTGACCCCCAACTTGGGAAGCATGACTTGCTTCCAATATGCTAGGCACCTTCACCTCTGGGACGCATCGCCTAATAACACCATCCGCACATCGTTGAAAAAGATATGGTTCATCCCAGAAGTAGTGTTTCACATCATGTATGAACTTTCTCTTTTGATGAAAGGAGAGATTCTCAAGCATCACTTTACTTACCACATAGTTCGCAAAGTATGCATACCACGGTAAGTCTTCCACCATAGTGGATAGGATCTCTTCGTCGGGAAATGCATCATCAATCTCAAGGTCGGGTTACGCTATGTGCTCACTCTCAAGTCTAGATAGATGATCAGCTACTTGGTTTTCACAACCTTTTCTATCCTTTACCTCGAAATCAAATTCTTGAAGCAATAACACCCACCGAATCAGCCTTGGCTTAGCATCCTTCTTTGCCATTAAATATCTCAGAGCCGCATGATCTGTATGAACCACCACTTTGGTTCCCAACAAGTAACCACGGAACTTTTCAAAGGCATAAACAACTGCTAGAAGCTCTTGTTCCGTGACGGTATAGTTCTTCTGGGCTCCATTAAAGGCCTTGCTTGCATAGTAGATTGGATGAAATAGCCTTTCTCTTTTCTGACCAAGTACAGCACCCAAAGCTACCCCGCTTGCATCACACATAACTTCAAAAGGTAGAGACCAATCGGGCGCTACAATAATCGGAGCTTCAACTAGCTTCCCTTTGAGACATTCAAATGCCTTCAAGCAATCTTCACCAAAGTTAAATTTTGCATCCTTCTCCAAAAGTTTTCATAATGGACTAGCAATCTTGGAGAAGTCTTTAATAAACCTCCGATAAAAACCTGCATGGCTGAGAAAACTATGAACTCCCTTTACAGAAATTGGAGGTGGTAGTTTCTCGATAACTTCAATCTTGGCTCGATCAACCTCAATTCCTCTTTCAGAGACTTTATGCCCAAGAACAATGTCTTCCTTAACCATAAAATGACACTTCTCCCAGTTTAGCACCAAATTGAATTCAACACATCTTTGTAAAGCCATACTCAGATTTGCCAAGCATGATTCAAACGACTCACCTACAACTGAAAAATCGTCCATGAACACCTCCAAGGTGTCTTCAACCATATCAGAAAAAATGGACATCATACAACGCTGAAAAGTGGCAGGTGCATTACATAGCCCAAATGGAATACGTTTGAAGGCAAACGTACCATACGGGTATGTAAAAGTGGCCTTCTCTTAATCTTCAGGAGCTATTCAAATCTGATTATAGCCGGAATAACCATCTAAGAAACAAAACCATCCCTTCCCTGCCAATCGATCAAGCATTTGGTCCATGAATGGCATTGGGAAGTGATCCTTTAGCGTCCACGAATTTAGCTTCCGGTAGTCCATGCACACTCTCCACCCTGTGATAGGTCTGAGTGGAATTATCTCATTCTTTTCATTTACGACTACCGTCATGCCCCCTTTCTTGGGAATACATTGTACCAGACTCACCTATTTATTATCCGAGATTGGATACACTACCCCTGCATCTAACCACTTAATAATTTCCTTCTTCACCACCTCTTGCATGGGTGGATTCAAACGTCGTTGATGCTCAATGGTGGGCACACAATTTTCTTCGAGCTGAATCTTGTGCATACATATCCCAGGAGGGATACCAATTATATCAGCAATAGTCCAACCAATGGCTCTCTTGTACCTCTTCAGGACAGAGATGAGAGCCGCTACTTGCTGCTCACCCAAATCAGCCACAACAATAACCGGAAGTGTATTTCCACTTCCCAAGAACGCATACTTTAGAGGACTGGGCAGCTCCTTCAATTCCAGCATTGGTGGCTCTTCAATGGATGGTTTCGCTGGTGGTGAAGGTCGATTCTTAAGATCAAGGTCCATCTTCTTAGGGGCATGAGAATATGACCCTATTCTTGTTAGAGCACAAATAGTTTCTTCATAATCTTCAACATCCTCAAGCTCAGAATTCATAAGCACAACAACCAATGGATCAACAATAAGCTGCTTCTCTACAGATAATTCTTCCTCATCTTCATAATAAACTTCAGCTACAGAGAACACATGCATATCTTTAGGCTGCTTCATTGATTTGCATATATCAAAATGAACTACTTCGTCATTCATCCGAAATAAAAGCTCATTAGATCTTAAATCAATAAGCACACTTCCTGTTGCAAGGAAAGAACGCCCCAAGATTATGGGAACTTCAGAATCCACCTCGCAGTCCAAAATAACAAAGTCTGCAGGAAAGATGAAGGTAGAAACCTTCACCAGTACATCATATAAGATACCAACAAGTCATTTTACTGACCTATCTGCCATCACGAGCCGCATATTGGTTGGTGTAGGATTGCCCAACCCCAACTTTCTGTAAATAGATAGCGGCATCAAATTGATGCTAGCACCCAAATTGCACAATGCCTTAGCAAAATCCAAAGATCCAACCGTGCAAGGAATAGTGAAAGCACCAGGATCTGTCTTCTTCTAAACTAAAGACCTCATGGCAATTGCACTGCAATGATGAACATTATCTGCCAGCTCATAGCTCACTGCCCGCTTATTTGTCAAAAGGTCCTTCATGAATTTGGCGTACCCAGACATCTGTTCCAGCGCCTCCACCAAAGGAACATTAATAGTCAGCTGCTTCAATATGGTCATAAATTTATTGAACCTGGTGTCATCAACTTTCTTCTTCAGTCTCTGAGGAAAAGGAGGTGGTGGAAGGGGAATAGTATTCTCCACCATTTTCTTTTTATCTTACTTCTGATTATTAATCTTTTTAGGCTGGTGACATCTAGGTGTAGTGTCATGAACGTTCTCATCAGCTTCTACAGCATCATCACAATCTGCTTCAATAACATTCTCTGCTATATCATCAACTACCTACTTGCCTTTGGATGGATTTTCCAATGCCTTACCACTCCTGGTAGTAATAGCCATACATGATCCATCATTCCTTGGGTTTTGCACAGTGTCGCTAGGTAAGGTGCCAGCTTTTCTTTGATTGAGTGTCACTGATAGTTGACTCAATTATTGTTCCAGCTGTTTTATTGAAGTGGAATGCAAATCAACCAATTGATTTATTGAGGACAAATCATTTTTTACCTCCGTTACTCCCGTATTGGTTGCCTCCACTCCTTTCAACAGCTTAGCCATCATATCTTCCATGGATATCTTTCCAGAGCCAGATGCCGCGGCCTCACGATTTCCAGGAGGAACATACAAACCACTCTTATCAGTCTTATTCTTGTATCCGAATTTATCATAATAGTTCCGACCTTGGTTTCCTTGGGCATTGCCTTGAAAACCCCCCTGATTATTCAAATAATTTGCTTCCTCTTCAGAATCGAATTCATCTGTTCCCTGTGATGCAATAGCCTTGACCTTTTCTGTCTTCCCTGATAATAAATGCTTGGTAAGAAGGTCCATCTGCGTTTTCATGTGAGCCATATCTTGGTCACGTTCCTCTGGTCTTCGTCTCTGTTCCGCAGTCATGCCAATAGATACAGTAGAGCTTGCTACCTCAGAATCCCTGGTATGCCAAGCTCTACGCTACTTTGTCATACGATCTAGCATATCACTTGCCTCATTAAAAGTAAGGTCCATGAATGACCCTCCTGCAGCATTATCAACCACTGGCTTTGTCACCGAGTTCAAAGCCCTATATAATATTTCCATCAAGTGGATATTTGTCATCTGATGGTTTGGGCACCGCATAAGCTTCTTCTTGAACCTCTTCCATGTTTTGTGGACAGCTTCAATTTGAAGCTGTCAAAAATTGCTGATCTCATCTCTCAATTGTGCTCTCTTGGATGGCAGAAAGAATCTTTCTAAGAAAGCGTCTTTCAGTTGCCTCCAATTAGTAATAGAATCAGGAGTTAGCTCGTTCAACCATAGATTTGCCTCTCCAGATAGATACAATGGAAATAAGCGCAGCCGAATTGCATTCTGTCCAACTCCTGGATTGTCAAACGACTTGCATATTGAGATAAAGTTGATCAGATGCATATTCGAATCATCGCCTGCAAGTCCACCAAATAATCCCTTGAGCTGCAATAGCTGAATCATGGTGCTAGTGATATTGAACTTAGCTTCGGGTGCCTAGGGCGGAGGAATAATAGCCCCTGTGGCACCAGCTCCATCCAAATCGTCATGATCATCATCAAAAGGAACCTGCACAGCTCGGCGTTCAGGTCTCATTCTAGCTTGACGATCTCTCCTGTTCACAGGCGCTGCCACCTCATCTGCACGCCTTGGATTAAGTAACTCATCATTACCCAGGTCCTCATCATCTAAATTTGTTGCCCGACCTGGGTTATCAATATTTTGTTGATGCACTTGAGCAGCTGCCAATGCAGCTAATCTAGCCTGCTCCTATTGAGCCGCCCTTCTTTCAATGTCTCGTTGTGCATCCATTCTGCCAATAAGTTATGGTTCAGGGTTTATGGGTAATAATGGCTGACCAGAACTTTGAGTATTTGGCATGCACTGAACAGAACCTGAATAAAATATAAACAACAACTAAAAGTAAAGTTCGAGAATCTTTGACCAAAGGGTCTAGTAACTATCACAAACTTAGTTGACAACTGTATTCCCCGGCAACGGCGCAAAAATTTGATAACGCCCAAACTACAACTCTCGTTAGAAAGTGTAAGCGGTCGATGTCAAATATAGAAGACAACTGGGTTGGGTGTCGAATCCCACAGGGAATACTTGGTCACTAAGTGTTGCAATTATTAGTAGACTGTTGGTCGAAAATTCTATGAAAAAGGGGGGGTTTGATTTATGCGTGAACTAATAGTATCAAAATAACGAATGAGACGATGTATGTAGTAAGAGTTAATCACAGATAATAATAAGTTAGGGTTATGTCCACCTTGTAATTTCTACTTATCTATTAACTTAGAGTAATGCGGAATTTAGACATGCATGCACTTATAGAGATTCGTATTCTAATTGTAAATCCAAGTGTTCCCCAACCATCAAGGATTTATTTCACTTTAGCTCTCTCGAGCCTAAAGTGTATAACTAATGGTACGAACTCTCCAAGAAAGTTAATCCGGTTAAGGAATTAACGTGTAAATAAGGATTGGAAGCCCTATTTTCTTGTCACACTCTCTTTTCCAAACATGCAACTTTTCTCTCGAACAAGTTAATGCTATACTGGCATATTTCCAATGTTTGCAACCATAAGAATTCAATTAAAACGAAGAGAGTAATGATATAAGTAGCATACACATCAAGAATTCACAAACTCATAGCAATAGATAGTATCTCACAAGGTTTCCATAACCCTAACAGAGAAGTTTAGCTACTCATTATTACAACGGAAATCCCAATAGACATAATCATCATACCACACTAGAATAATCTTGGCGATGGAAGTGATTAGCGGCTCTAAGAGAAGAGGAAAACGTCTTTCCCTCTAGCCGTTCCCAAGTGTAGCGTGTTTCTCTGTTCTATCGACTTACAGAATTTTTAACGTGAATTATAAAATTGTCGAATGATCAATGCTGAAAAATTCAGCAATAAGGTTTTTATAGTATCCTTGTCTAACTAAGTTGCTACTTCATTCTTAAGTCTTTAAAAATACTGGGTTTGCCCGGAAAAAAGTTCCCATGCATCACTTTCAGTCCAAAAGCTGCCTTCCCTCTAATGTGAAGTTTTTCTTTGTTGCTCATAAGTCCATAAAGTGCTGAAATCTTCATCATTAATACCTGAAAAACATGCTAATCACGTAGGTCAGCTCACTTAAAGGAAAATGGACTAAAAGTGCAGGAATGATATATTTTGTCCTCAAAACTTAGCTAAAATATGGATAAATTATGGTTCTTAGGCGTGTAAATACGCCCAACATCACATTCTCTTTTATTATGCCCTTAATAATATTCATAACTCTTATTTTTTAATGTCCATAAACCCCAAAATTTAAGTTATATATTTAGGAACACCTTATGGTATTCCTCCACTTTGCCTATATAAATTCATGTTTTGTTTCATGAAAAGTCTCATTCGATGTTATTTTATCTCTTCAATTACAATAGCATACATAAGGGTGAGGAAAAACATATTAATCATCACCTCATATCATTTCTTTCACGTGAAGAACTATGCTTGGCAAAGTTGTTAAGAATCTATGGTTAGGGTTGTTTTTTTTTAATTTTCTAAATTATACTCCTCATACTTTAATTTTTTTGGTACCATTTATTTTTTGAGAGCTAATTTTGACTAATCTTTAAAATTAAATTACATTAGATAAACTCACGATCAACAAAATCAAAATGCTAAATTTCCTATCAAACTATAATCACTTAAGCTGTAAGAATATTTTTTTAATTTCTTTACGTTAATTTTGGTTACTTAATAGTTACAAAATCTTATTTAGGTATTTAAGGTTGAGAACTGTATTTAAGCTTTTTAGAGTAACTAACAATTTAGTATAAGTATATTCTTAGTTTGCTCTTATAGAGATGAAGAAGTAGGTGAAAAGGATAAAAAAGAAGAAGAAAAAATCAAGCAAATTCATAAGAAGATGG
Source organism: Capsicum baccatum var. pendulum (assembly GCA_030864225.1). Lineage (NCBI taxonomy): Eukaryota > Viridiplantae > Streptophyta > Magnoliopsida > Solanales > Solanaceae > Capsicum > Capsicum baccatum. The sequence goes on from CM061552.1 coordinate 143,349,806, forward strand.
TGTAGCGTCTTATAATAAAATTATTATTATAGTAATTTCATCTATTTAATTTTCAATCTCTTCTTCTACATTGTTGTTCATGTATGTGCTCTATTGATGAACTTAAAATATTTTTTTTCTCTTATTTCTTTAAATGGTAGATTAGAAACGTAATGGCCACAATAATAGGATGATAAATAAGGTAAATTAGAATGTTGAGAAAAAGAAATTATTATTTTAGAGTACAAAATCTATATATAAAAATATGAACTTCAACACTAAGTTCAAGAACAAATTCAAAAACTACAATGAAGTTCAACAACTTCACACACAAGTTCAATGAATGATCAAATAAATTATAAAAATGAAGTTTATACTATTTTCAGGAAAACAGTTAGTTCAACTTAAGAAATGAAGATGAAAAAGAAAGATTGTAGAATCAAGTCCACCGAATTAACGGTGCGTTCTTAAGGAATTTATTCCCTTCAAGTACCAAAGGTTAATGAAATCCTTTTTCTCAGGATAAAATGATTCACTTTAGAAAATAGCGGTATCTCAAATTTTCTAAACTTTGAACGCACTCAATGGTAGCAAATCACATTAGAGTTTTTTTAAGAAAGAGGAGTGTTTTTATTTTAAAATTTCCTATCTATGCCTAAGAAAAAATTCAGATATCTATAGTCATCAAGGTGTTACTTCATGAGGAGAAATAATAGTCCAGAAAGGTGCATCCCTTCATAAAGGTGCAACTCTTTGAAAAAGTCACAACCTATTGGAAAGGTCATAACCATCCAAACCGAAAAGGTGTCTATTCAAATTGCATCCTTTCTCTTGATGTCTTTTAAAAAAAAACACCTATTTATTTCCCATTTGCACTTCTTACAAATCTAACAATCCCCCACATGAATGGGTAATGGCTATATCATCAAAAAATATATGGACAAGTATATGATCTACAAGCAAAGACTAATTGCATCAGAATAAGTAGGTTTTCCTTTGAACATTCCATGGTGAACTTGAATTGGATGCACTAGTTCAATCTGTAGATGTGATATCTTTGAACCATCGAACTTTAATGTACACCTAGACAACACAAATAATCAACCTTTTACCATTTATAGTTCTCATAATTTTATTTATTTCAGTCATAAACACGATCTAGTTTTGTGAGAGCTTAGAGAATAGGCCTTTACTATCATTCTCCTTGAAGTGGCTTCCACTTCACTTCACATATGTGATTCCTAAATGTTTAGTTCCTTAGATCAAAATATTTTGTCAAATCTGCTAAACTTAGAAATCATTAAAATACTTCAAACTATAAGTCTTATTCTTGTTTCCTGAACATTAGATTCATCATTAGAATGGATTGAGTATATTGAAAATAGTGAACCACCAGTCACAACTTTGTTTAATCTCCTTGAACCTATGTTTTGGGATCTCCAGTCTTTTAGGTAGAGTTACTGCCATGATGACTTGTCCTAGGATGTAAATCCATTTCCTTCGATGATCTCTCAACCCTCTCTTTAAATTGCCCTTTTGTAAGTGGATCCGATATATTATCCTTTGACTTTGCATAGTCAACCATAATAATTCCATTAGTGAGTAGTTCTGTAACAGTACTATATATCTATCTTATATAATGATATTTATCATTCTATATCATGTACCTTCTCATTCCTATTTCTACTTGACTATCACAGTGTATGCATACTAATGCCAATGGTTTGGGCCAATAAAGAATATCTTTAAAGAAATTTCGGAGCCATTCAGCTTCTTCACCAAATTTATCTAACGCAATAAGTTTAACTTTCATGGTAGAGTGGAAATACATATTTGTTTGGACGATTTCTAAGAAACTGCTCCTCCACCTAAAGTAAATATATATCTAGTTGTGGATTTTACCTCATTCGATCCGATAATCCAATTTGTGTTACTATATCCTTCAATTACTGCTGGATATTGTTATAATGCAAAGTATAGTCTTGAGTATATTTTAGATACCCCAAAACTATTTTCATTTTCATTTAATGAGTTTGATTGGGATTGCTCGTGTAACGTCTCAATTTACTAATAGTGCATACTATGTCTGGTTTGTACAATTTATGATATATATCAAACTTTACAATACTCTTGCACTTTCCAATTGTGAGACACTTTCAACTTCATACTTTTGAAGTGCAAAGCTAATGTCTAATAGAGTCTTGGCAATACTAAAATCCAAATACTTGAACCTGTCAAGTACTTTTTCAATGTAATGAGACTGTGAGAACGCCAATCCTTGTGGATTTCTATGAATCCTTATTCCTAAGATAACATCCGCAACTTCATGATCTTAAATATTAAGCTTGCTCTCAAGCATTTATTTCATAGCATTTATATAAAAAAATGTCTCTACTTAGGATCAACATATCATCCACATACAAACAAATAATGACCTTTTTATTTAAAGTATCTTTAATGTAAACATATTTATCACGTTCATTTATCTTGGTCAAACTTTTCATGCCACTATTTGGGTACTTGTTTTAGTCCATAAAGTGACTTAACAAGTTTGCACACTTTCTTTTCTGTACCAGAAACCACAAAACCCTCAGGTTGTTCCATATAAGTTTCTTCCTCCAATTCTCCTTAAGAATGTTATTTTCATATTCATTTGATGGATTTCAACATCATATACCGCCTCTAGTGCTACCAACATTTGAATGGACGTTCTCCTTATTATTGGTGAGTAAGTGTCGAAACAATCAAGGCCTTATTTTCGTCTAAAGCCTATCGCAACAAGCTTGCCTTGTATTTTTCAATAGTACCATCAATTTTCATTTTCTTTTTGAAAATCCATTTAGAATTTAAGGGTTTATTTCCTGGAGGAATATCAAGCATCTCCAAAGTGTGGTTGCTTAAAATTGAATCAATTTCACTATTGACTGCCTCTTTTCAAAAGGATGAGCCCAAAGACGACATCACTTCTTGAAACATTTGAGGCTCATTTTCAAGAAGAAATATTACAAAATCTGATCCAAAGAAAGTTGACGTTCTTTGACATGTACTATGCCTTGGATTATCATCATAAAGTACATTCGCGTTTGGTTCATCTTGAGGTCGTTCAGACCTTCCACTAGACAACTTATGTCCAATTTTTTATGGATAAATTTGTTCAAAGAACTTAGCATTATCTGATTTATTTATCATATTTTCATTGATATTTGGATGTTTGGATTTATGAATCAAAAATTGATATGTTTTACTGCTTTTAGCATATCCTATGAACACATAGTCCAAAGTCTTAGGTCCTATTTTTACCCTTTTAGGCATAGGAACTTAAACTTTATCTAGACATCCCCACACTTTGAAATATTTCATATTGGGTTTCCTTCCTTTTCATTTTTCATATGAAATAGAATGTGTCTTCCTATAGGGCAATCTATTGAGTATTCGATTTACTGTAAGGATAGCTTCCTCCACAAGTTTTGCGATAAACCTGAACTTATGAGTAAGATATTCATCATTTCCTTTAACATTCGATATTCCTTTTCTATAATTCCATTTGATTGATGTGAATATGTGGCAATAGTTTGATGGATAATTTTATTTTCTAAACATATCTCCGCAAAAGGAGATTCATACTCTCCACACCTATCACTTCTTATCAATTTGATCTTTTTATTCAATTTATTTTCACTTTTAGTTTTATATTGCTTAAACATGTCTATTTTTTCATACTTACCATTTAGCAAATAAACATAACAATATTTAAGAAAATAATCAATAAAAGTTATGAAATATTTTTTTCACCACGAGATGGTGTTGACTTCATATCATAAATATTTGTATGGATAATGTCTAATGGATTGAAATTCCTTTCAATAGACTTATATGGATGCTTAGAATACTTTAATTCTACAAATGCTTGACACTTTGATTTATTGCATCAAAGTTGGACAAAACTTATAAATTAATCAATTTTTTCAAGGTTTTGTAATTTACATAACCTAAATGTTCATGCCACAATTCATTGACTCAAGTAAGTAAGAAGAAACAGAACTTTTATTGATTTCAACATTCATTATATTGATCTTAGAAAGGCCCTCAGTAAGATATACTTTGCCTACATACACTTCTCCTTTACTAATTATAACCTTATCAGAAACAAATACACGTTTGAATTCATTCTTAGAAAGAAGTGAAATAGAAACCAAGTTTTTTTGCAACTCTAGAACATGAAAAATATTGTTAAGTGTCACCACCTTGCCTGATGTCATCTTCAAGCAATTTTTTCCTATTCCTTCAACTTTTATTGTTGTGGAGTTAGCTATAAAAATCCTTTTCTTATCTTAAGCAGGAGCATATGATGTAAATAATTCTTTGTTGGCACATACATGGAGGGTGGCACCAGAATGGATCCACCATTCTCTAGGATTACCAACTAAGTTGCATTTCAAAAGCATAGCACATAGATCATCCACTTCATCTTTGGATTCAGCCAAGTTGGCTTGATCCTTTTTCTTGCCTTTCTTAGGGGCTCGACAACTACCGACCTGTGGACAATTTTTTCATAATTATAGCAATTTTCCTTAAAGTTTTTTCTTAGGAGGATTACTTTGTTGTCCAGATGCTTTTTTTTTTTTAATTTATTAGGTTCATCCTCTAAAATATTTGCTCCATTAATTGCAAAATTTCCTTTAGACCTCTTCTCGGTTGCTTTGTTGTCTTCATCAATCTGTAACCTCTCAATGAGGTTTCAACTGATATCTTCTTTCTCTTGTGCTTCAAGTAGTTTTTAAAGTCCTTCCACAATGATGGTAACTTCTCAATTATAGTAGTTTCTTGGAAAGCCTCATTCACAATCAAACCTACATCAAAGGTTATGTGATTATCAAGAACACATTTAATATGTTCAATAAAGGTACTCACTTCATCCCATTTTATGTGTCATTATTTTTTTTGTCCATCACAAAAAGAATATCATCTTTCCTTATTTGATAACTATTTAAAGAAATAATTTCACTTTTACCCTTCTTGATCCCACATAATTAAAAAATAAAAGTAGTACATTATTTTAATAAAGGACAATTTGGTAAAAAAAATTAAGTTTTTACTTATCTCTTAAACTCCGTGTCCAGTTAAACTATGTCACATAAAATGGGATGGAGGGAGTATTTACTAATGTTATACCTTCCTCTAGGTATCATGGATGATTACTTACAGTTCTTGAACTTGGGAGACGACGGTCTTATTATCTATCATCTTAAAGTCAAGAAATCTTACAACAATGAACTTTTTCATTCCTGCATCCTCCGTTTTGTATTTCTTGTCCAAAGCATTCCACAATTCTTTAAAGGTTTTCATTTTGTTGTACACATTGTGCAGATCATCTTGAAGTTCCCTCAATGTGCAGTTCTTACAAAAGAAATTCGAGTGCTTCCACACTTCAGTTACTATAAAGCATTCCTTTTCAGATGTTTCCTCTGGTAACTCTGGAGGACTTTCAGAGATTAATCTTTGAAGACTTAATGTATTCAAGTAAAAGAACATATTTTGTTTCCACCTTTTAAAATTCATACTAGAAAACTTTTTGGACTTCTCCGTTGGTGCAATAGCGGGTGCAACACTTAAACATCTTGAAGTAGCAATAGTTGTTGCTGCGACATTTGCCGTTCCATCATTAGCATGATTATCAATAAATTTTTTTGTTGTCACAAAGAGACAATCAATTTAGTATGTCGGAGTACTAACTTTAAATTTTAAAACTTTAAACAACTTATTTCTGGTTTAAAGATGAAGTTTTTATGTTCTTCTAATTGTCAACTGAATAAAATTTAACTCGTGATGACTTAAATCTTCAAAATCACTGTTAAGTTCAAACAGAATAGAAAAAATAATTTTTAATCTCCAAAAACCCAAAAATATAGATTATATTAAATTTATTAAGATTGTTATTTTCAAGTACAAAATCTGTATATAATAATATGAACTTCAACACTAAGTTCAAGAACAACTTCAAGAACTACAATTAAGTTGAACAACTTTAAACATAAGTTCAAATGAATGATCAAATGAACTATCAAAATGAAGTTTCTACAATTTTCAGAAAATAGTAAAATCAAATTAAGAAATGAAGATGAAATAGAAAGATTGTAGAATCAATTACACCAAATTCACGGTGTGTTCTTAAGGTATTTATTCCCTTCAAGTATCTGAAGTTAATGAAATCTTTCCTCCCAGAATAAAATGATTCACTTCAGAAAATAATGGTAACTCAAATTTTTTTTAACTTCGAATGCACTCAACGGTAGCAAATCACACTTGGTTTTTTCAAGAAAGATAAGTGTTTTACTTCAAAATTTCATGTGTATACCTGAGAAAAAATTCAAGTATTTATAGTCATCAAGGTGTTGCTTCATGAAGAGAAGAATGGCTCAAAAAGGTACACCTATTCATAAAGGTACAATTCTTTGGAAAAGGTGCAACTCTTCAAAAAAGTCACAACCCATTGAAAAAGTCATAACCATCCAAACCGAAAAAGTGGTTATTCAAATTGCATCCTTTCTCTTGGTGACTTTTCAAAAAAAAAAAATACTTATTCATTTTTCATTCACACTTCTTACAAACCTAACATAAATGATATTTTTTCTTCTTTTCTTTCATATGACTATACTTGTACACACATATTTCATTATGTTAAGTTATGATTAGATTTTGTAAATTTTTATTGTGATATTTTTTGCAATATTTTAAAATGAACATTATATGCTTGGTGTTATTGGTTTTTGCATGTTAGTGCATTCTGAATTCCTAAATTTGATATTGAGGTTAAGAACTATCGTTAGAAGCATTTTGAAGAATGAAAATTTAACAACTTCAAGAACTTTAAGAGTTTTTTAATTAATTTATTTTAATTGTTTTTAGATTTTCAACTCTTTCTTTTTTGTGGTGTTTGAAGAAAATAAAAAAATAATAAACGTATATTCTTAGGTCAAAAAGGTATAAAAAATAAGCTAAAAGTCAAAAAATAAAAATGTCCCACTTATAACTTTTAGCAATAAGCTTATTGGCTATTTTAAAAAAATCAATGCAACACCCTCTTTGTTCAAGCAATGAATTAAAAAAATTGACAACAAAATAGAGTACTTGAGTAGTAGAATATTATTTGTAAATTTTGTTTTGAAAAGAAAAGAAGACGACAAATAGACTGTAAGGCCATAAATTATATTTATGTAATTATACAACCTCTTTAAATTTATGTAAAAAAATGTCTTTTAGTTCAGATACTTATTATTTATCTTACATTTTAATACAATATCTAACTTACTTTTCCCTCTGTCTTTTGGCTTTTTTCTATTTTTATGTAATTAATGTAAATTAATTTATCAGCTATCACTATTGGTAATTTATTAACCCTATATAATTGATGTAAAAATTGATTCCTTAATTATCACTATTAGTAATTTACTATCATTTTCCTATTTCCTCATTATAATTATTGGTAGTTACAACTCAATACTGAGAGGTGTACTTACAATTAAGTATATTGTGATCATGTGGTGTACCCCTTCAAATTCTTTATGATGAAGCGGTAGTGCAAGCATATATTTCTATACCCCCTAAAATTTCATTATTAGTTAATTGACAAAGTTAGTTTTAAAGTTTTAGTTATTTTTTAATTCTCAAATTAATTAGAAATTAATACTACCACCTTCTCACATATTGATTATGGCAGTCGATTCTTATCTATGCAAAATAATGCAACTCTTCTGATTTTAATATAGTTGTTGAGAAATGTAAATGACTAGAGGAAATAGTAATTGACATATTTATTTTTGTAAGATAATAACAATAACAACAACAACAACAACAATAACAACAACAATAATAATAATAATGATAAAATTTAGAGGAATTATTTATTACGACCCAAACTAACGGATCGTGCAGACACCTGCGCTATTCTAAGTAGCTAGGAGAACCCTTATTACCCAACAAAAAATATGTGAAAGACTTCTTTTTGTAGAGAATACTGAGTTAAGCATAACAAAGTAAATTAAATACCAATAAATAAAAATTTTAAAAATTTCTTACAATTGTCCGTCACTACCCCAATACCTGGTCACACATATACAAAATATACTTATTACAGAATAGACTGACAATAAAATAAATAACACAAAAACTCCAGCATCTGTCAAGAAGGAAGTGTAGAAGTTAGTATTGAATATCTTCATCCATCTAGTAACTGCAAACTAACCTGCATCTATTCTACACCCCAATAAGGAATGTAGAAGAGTAGGTTCAGTACAAACACACATACTAGTAGGTATCATCAACCCACCAGTGTTAATCCACATAATCATAAAATAGAATCAAAGAAAAGAAATTATAACATCTTAAATGAAATATAATTAAACTAAGGTTGTAATATCATTATAAAACTTTTTATATATAATTTACAATTTTCCAACTCTATTAATGAGATTATATTCACCATTAGCGTAGTCTAACCTCATTAATTTATACCATCCACCATAATGCAATACTAAATTATCACTATCACCCCATTATTTGTATCACCTTTTTCACTGTCCACATCTATAAGATCAATCCAATAATCATAGACAACTCACATAAACTCTTGGTCTAACAACCAAACACTCTCTTATAACATCAAAGAAGAATAACTAGCTAATCGACTAAGCAACGATTACAATAAGTATAAATGAAGCAAGTCGACCAACATATAAAAAGTAAGTACATAGTTTCACTTTTTCAAGCCCATGTCACACAATCTCAAGGATACAATCAAGTAGAGAATACAAGTCAACTCATATCTCAGTAACACATTCTAGAGAACTCAAGTTTCATTAGCAAACCTTATACCCACTTTTGAAAAAAGATTAATTCAATTATTGAAACTTTTGGATTGTTTCTTTGGGATTATTCATTGTATTCATCACTTTGGATCACTTCACTATCAATTCCTTTATTATTATTATTATTATTATTATTATTATTATTATTATTATTATTATTATTATTATTATCACCATGATAGCTCGTCGCATCCTATCCAATCACATCTCAGATTGATACCAAAATTTAACGTCAGCCACATTGCTACTAACAATCTCTTCATCAGTAACAATTATGTCCTTTTAAATCTCGTAATTAAAACACCATTACCACTTTATCAACTTAGTAAATCACACGATCATCAAAATCAACACTAATTTGTACGTACATGCTAAGGGAATTATTTTTTCTGAATAATCATGACCTGTAAAGAATAATCTATGTCCATGTATTGCATCGATGTGGTAAGCGATCCTCCATAAATAAGTAATATCAATAACCATATTCGTACCGGCGTGGTATCCAATCCTCCATAAATAAGTAATATCAATATTCATATTTGTACTGGTGTGGTAGCCGATCCCCCATAATCATATTATATATATTTTATCAAATTCACACTATCTTTCATGATACAATACGACATACTAAATTTACAAGTGTACTTAAAATCATAAGGCAATTCGATCAAGTTCTTTAATTTATCAATATTTTGACCCTCTCACGAACATTATTTCAATAATTTATCATGATTATCAATAAGCCATTCATGGCATTACTTCAAATAGTTATCTTTATCAAATAAGCCTCTCAAAGGCGCAATTCAATAAATCATCATTATCACTAATTTATCTTCTCATGGACATACAATATAAAAAGTATTTTTATCAATACCAAAGTAAGAATATCATAAAATAAATCACAATCTAACACTTAAGTATACAAGTCACTGTTGGAGCCTTAATTACTCATTAATTATTAAAATGCCACTACCTTTTTAAATGCCGCAACTTGAGTTCTAACATCACCACCTATAACTAGCACATTCAAGCATATCATTATCTTCTATCTCTTTCCACATAATACAATTCTAATAATGAGTCAAGTCATTTATCTCTTAGATATTACCATGCTCGTTAATCTTTGACCCTAACGTAATTCTCCTCATCACATTATTGCATGACATGCACCTTAATATCTTTGTGACTCAACTAGATCATCACTAGACTAACTTAATGGCATCACGCTTGTACACTTTATCTACAAATAATTTTCTTTCGGATATAAAACACATAGTATCATAAAAGTAATATATAATTAATCAATAACATAATTTTTGGGATTAAAGTAAAGTTTTTATGTCTTTATCTACCTCATTTTATGTCTTTATCTACCTCAACTCGATGCCTGCAGGCCTAGACATGTTTTCTCTCATTAATTCTAAATTATGAAAACATAAAGTAATACAATATTCTTCTCATTAACCTAGTCTACCTAGACACTAAGCTTTTGAAAGAAGCAAGCTTTAACAAGGATGCTCTTTCATTTCCTTCGTGCCTTAGAATAATCAATCATTTAAAAATCAAGCAATAATAAGAGTAATTAAATAATTATTCTTCAAACAAATATCTTTGAGATTTAAACCCACTAATTATAGCTTTAATTCAAGGTTTATATCATTTTTCAAGATCAATTAGTCGTTAACTAGTTCTTTCATGCTTTACCTATCTCCATTGGTGGAGTTTTTGTGTTAAAGGCCTCATCTTTATGAAATTCAGTGTTCCTAACTCTAAAAATTAATAACCTAGTTTACCAAGTTCATGTTAGGAATTATTAATTTATAATTTAGAATTTGTTATAGGTGATATTAAAGCACCCATAAGTTTTTTCTAAAAAACTATCATTAAAGGTTCTAACCCAAAATTCCACCATTGAAGATCTTTCAAATGATTCTAGAATGTTAAAGGATTAAAATACGAAGAAGGTGATGGAAAAAATATGCCTTGACGAAGGACTTTCATCCTAAACTTTAAAAAATTACCTCTCTAGTGTTGGGTTTTTTAGACCTAAAAAATGTTGAAACTGAGTTAAATACCACAAGAATTTTCACTACAATGAAATTTCCATTTCAATTTGGACAGTTCTAGGTAAAATGGTCAACATTTTACTCTGAACTCGAATTGACGAATGATTTATTGTGTTGTAAGAGTACTCAGAGATAATTAATTTGGTGTGTATTGGACCCCTTAACTCCTTATATTCTAGGAGATATGGTCATTTGAAGTTGGTCCTAATAAAAAATACATATCAAAACTCTATTGCTAAGAAAGTTTTCAACTTAACTTTGTGTTAGAGATATTGTACGAGCTTAATTCATACTTAAAGAACTTACAAACTAAATGATTGATTATATTATCTTGAATAATTAAATTCATCTATCTATACACATCAGAAGGCTAAAATCTTCACCGAAAAGCTTGAGGTGACATAATAAATAAAATATTGACTATTTTGGACTCAAGTTAATATTGAGGAATGAAAACTAAAAAGTTTCATGAATTTATTATGGATAATTTAGTAACGGTGAAACGGGTCATTACATTATTAAAAAAATAAAAGTAAAATAATTTTTTTTTTCAAATAGAGGTGTCACTTTACTTTTTTAATGCCTATCTTCATATATGTATTGATGGTGAGAATTGAAAGTTCAAATTTTTTGGAAATTCAGAGAATGTGAGTCCTAAAATAATTTTTAAAAGCGTTAGACTGCATTTCTTCTTTGAAGAGATGAAGATAAATTTTGTTTCATTTGATAAAGATTTAATTCTTTTACAATTGATAAAGAGTTGCTATAAGTAGGGGTGTTCATGGGTTTGGTTAAAAACCAAACCGAACCATGAATCGAACCAACCCGATTAAAAAAACCGGCGTTTGGTTTGGTTTAGGTTTGGTTTAAATTTTTAAAAACTGATGCTATTTGATTTGATTATGGTTTTACTTAAAAACCCATGAAAATAACCAAACCGAACCGATAAATTTTTTTTTTTACATATATATATATATATATTATAATTATTTATATATAATTTATAAATAAAATATAAATATTTTATTAAATTTAATTTTAAACTAAATTTTAATCTATGTCTAGCCCAACCAATACTTTATCCCAATTGTCCAAAGCCCCAGACCCAAGTCCAACTCTGCCTACTATTACTAATAAGTTAATCCTACGGTCCCTACCTTATTTTTTCTACTTCATCTTTCACAATACGTAGTACATCAACTGGTGCTTCTTTTATTCTTCATTGAAAGGCAGCACCACACCACATTGAAAGGAGTCTCGCCTAGCTCTATTGCAATATTTTTTTATTTAGTTTCTTAACCCCCTATATCTCGTTTACGCTCGCTTTCATAGTGTAGTCTTATCTTTATTTTTTGTGAGATATTTTCGGCGATTAAATCTGATTCTATTCTATAGTAAAATTCCAAAGTTTCATGGAATGTAACTTTAGCAAGGTAATGATGCAGAGAGGTTTTATTAAATGTTACTGAATTTTTATTGATGTATGGTTTGTGAATAACCCAAGAGAGATGGCATGAATGATGACTAAACCTGTAATCCATATGTTGTTTCATCTTCGGTTACATAAACAAAGAATTTTTCAAACGAGTTACCATGCTCCCTTGTTCAAATGGTAGTTTTATGTGTCCTTATTTATTCAATCTTTTCCCTATATGATTAGCTCACCTAGCTAGTCTATAAAGTAAACAGATTACTCAAATTTGCCCGTCTCTTCTTGCAGTACACTACAACAGAATACAAAGCTCTATTTTACAATATAAATGTATGTGTTTTTATGTTGTTGGATAATCTTAGTGTCTACAATACAAAGCTAGTGCTTTTCATCTCAATATTGGTTTTATTTAATGTGTTTGTTCTGATTTTTAAGAGTTTATAGTGTCATTTGTCTATCACTGTACAAATATTTCATGAGAAATTGTTCAATGTAATAATCTTTTCTATGGGTTAAAAGGAGGAGTTTATTCTAGAGATGGTTGGAGTAGGCTAGTCAATAAACGAAAAAATCGAACCAAATCGACGGTTATTTTATTTTTGTGGTTTGGTTTGATTTTAGAAATTAAAAAACCGACTAAATTGGTTTGGTTATGGTTATGGTTTTAACCACTAATCGATCCAAACCGGCCTATCAACACCCCAACCAATAAGTGTGAAAATTCTAACCCATTAAAAATAAAATTTATGAATCCTGATAATTTATTGTGTAGTGTCTTTTAAAATTAGATTTTAGATTTTATTACTCTAGCATAATATTTTTAATTTATGAACTTTTAATTACAATTCTTATATTTATTGTGTTTTGACATATTATTTATACACATTGAATAAAATTTTTAGTTAAAACAATAAATTTATATCATTTACATATATATGGATAAAATCCAGTATCCCTAAAAGATCATAATCTCTCTAAGAGTAAAAACGTTGAATAAACTACACAACTAATTATAAATAATGTTATTAATTTAAAGTATTAATTTTATTTTTTTGAATTTGAAAACTAAAAGAAATCTTAACGCATTATTTACACTTGGATATTAGAAAAAATTACATACTTTTTCAATAAAATATTTTATCACCGCACTTTCACTAGTTCATAATAAAGGGGAAGGAGGCTTAGGAGGATGGTGTTATATATATATATAAAGCATTCAATCCCAAATGTCACCGTTTAATTCGTCATTTTACCACGTCATTGCGAGTGTGTTGCACACATTTTATGTTTTTAGCTGATTGATAAAAAATGTTCAAATGGTTCAAATGTCAGGTAGATTAGGTATCCAATAGGTACAAAGGTCAGTTTAGGTATCCAAGTGAAATCTCAAAATAAGTTTAAGGACCTATCAACAATTTAAGTCGATAATTAATTACACAATCTTTTACACATTCCACATGAATAACAACATTCAAAATTATTTCAGGATAATACATGAAGAATTTATAATAACTACTTCCTTCATTTTTATTTTAGTTGGTCTTTGTTGACTTGACATATCTTTTAAGAAAATTTTAATTAGGGATAAATATTACTAAATTAACCTTTTTAATGAAGATTTGGACTGCAAATTCAACTACTATTATTTTATGTGGTTATTTAATATTAACGATAGAAAAGGAAAAAACACAATAAAATTCTCTTGATTTTATAAATTAGATAAATAAATTAAAATAACTATTTTTAGTATAGAAATTAAGCAAAATGAGATAGAACGAAGTAAATTTATGGTTAAAAATAAAAACATTGCGGAAAGTTACTTAGGTATCTTGCCTTAGCTTGGAAATAAAGATAAAAGGGATACACAAGAGGTCATCTGTCAGACAAGTGAAATGAGGAGCAAACTGCAAGGATAGACAGACGTTGGACATTCGATTTGATTCTTGGTATACAAGAACAAAAGCTTCCGTAGCCTTTACTTTTCTCTAACATAAAGCTAACCATTATTCATTTCCTATTAACTTATTAATTCTTTGATCCTTACCTTAATTATTCATTAAGAAAATTAATGATTTATGATGGATCAACTCCTTCTCATTTTGGATTTGTTGGTGACAATGAGAGCTCATTTAATCATCCATTTATCAAAACTACTTGCAGAGGATTACTAGGAATATAATAATTATGAGCATCTACCTGCTCCAACCTCATGGGAAATCAGGATTTACCTACAGGAGAGATAGAAAAAGCTAGATACTTTTCCTCCGTTCCTAATTAGTTGTTCTTACTAAAGATAGATACTCTCTAATACTTGTCATTTCACAAAATCAAGACATAATTAGTTGTTTGTTTTCATTTTTACCCTTGATAATAAATATGAAGAGATGATAATATAGTGCAAAAAAGAAAAATATTAAATAAATATGAATAATAAATAAGGGTGATTTAGTGAAATTACCTTCTAGTTAATATTTTTCTTAAGGAATGTGCAATTTTAAAAGGTGAAAAGTAAAACTAGGAACGTGTAATTAAGCTAGACAGTTGTAATCTGTTTTTTCGAAGAAGAAGAAGAAAGAAGGAAGAAGCAGATAAGAGGAAGAGATCAGTAGAGATAGAGTAGTTGACTTGTATTCATTCTACTTGTTCAAATGTACACCTGATGCCTACATATACACTTGATGCCTATATATAGACCTGCTTATAGGCTAACTGACTAACTAATCAGACATTAAATAGTACATATAACTAACTACTCAAAAATAGTTTAACAGAAAAATGGAACTTAGTCTACTATGTTTCTTCTAAAATCTATATAAGTTGTTTCAGTTGCATTCTTTCTATATTCAACACTCCCTCCCCCCCCCCCCCCCCAAGCTAGGAAGGTGACAAGATGTCACAAATTTCTAGCTTGGCATTGAGATGAACTTGTTATGATCTTTTCATCCTCTTAGTTCGCATATTTAGAGGATGGTCTTGAGTTCCAATATAGTGAGTTTTGATTATTCTTTGAATATTTTTTTTTTTCCAGATAAAGAAGCAATCAATATTAATGTGTTTTGTTCTCTCATGATATATTGAATTTGTTATTATTTCTAAGGAAGACTTGCTATCACTGAACATATCTACAGGCACTAGTTCACTTCCAACTTCTTTCATCAGACCTAAAGTCCACACCAACTCTACTGTTACTGTTGCAAGACTTCTAAATTCTACCTCAGCTAAGAACTTGGAAATAGTAGTTTGTTTCTTTGATTTTCAAGACACTATTGATTCTCTAATCTTCACAGAATATCTAGTTACAAACCTTCTAGTTTAAGGACAAAATGACCAGTGTACATCATAATACACACTCACTTTATAATTTGGATAACTAGATAACAACACACCGGGACCAAGTTGGTTTTTAACATACTTCACAACTCTAAGTGCTGCTTTCATATATGACTTCGTAGGATCTTGAAAAAATTGACTTAATGTCTAAACACAAAAGGCTATATTTGGTTTTTTCATAGTTAGATACAATAATTTACCAATCATTTTAAAATAAGCAACATCATATATATAGACCTTCTTATAGGCTAACTAACTAACTAATCAGTCGTTAAATAGTACTATAACTAACTACTCATAAACAGTTATAACAGAAAAATGGAACGTAGTCTACTCTATTTCTTCTAAAATCTATATAAGTTGTTTCAGTTGCATTCTTTCTATATTCAACACTCCCCCCTCCAAGCTATGAAGGTGAGAAAATGTCACAAATTTCTAGCTTGGCATTGAGATGAACTTGTTATGATCTTGTCATCCCTTTAGTTCGCATATTTAGAGGATGGTCTTGATTTACAATATAGTGAGTTTTGATTATTCTTTGAACAATTTTTTTTCCTAATAAAGAAGCAGTCAATATTAATGTTTTTTGTTCTCTCATGATATATTGTATTTGTTATTATTTCTAAGGAAGACTTGCTATCACTGAACATATCTACCGGCACTACTTCACTTCCAACTTCTTTCATTAGACCTAAAGTCCACACCAACTCTTTTGTTACTGTTGCAAAACTTCTAAATTCTACCTCAACTGAGAACTTGGAAATAGCAGTTTGTTTCTTTAATTTCCAAGACACTATTGATTCTCCAATCTTCACAGAATATCCAGTTACAGACCTTCTAGTTTAAGGACAAAATGCCCTGTCTGCATCATAATACACACTCACTTTATAATTTGGATAACTAGATAATAACACACCTTGACCTGGTTGGTTTTTAATATACTTCACAACTCTAAGTGTTGCTTTCATATGTGACTTCTTAGGATCTTGAAGAAATTGACTTAATGTCTAAACACAAAAGGCTATATTTGATTTTTTCATAGTTAGATACAATAATTTACCAATCATTTTAAAATAAGCAACTTCATTTTCTGGTGGATCATCGTTAGATTGACCTTGCTTGACACGCTCATCAAACTGTTTAGATGTTACTTTGATGTTGTAGTCCATACGAGTAGTTACCAGCTTGGCTACTATTAAGCCTAATTCAGATAGAAATCCCAATACATATTTTCTTTGATGCATTAGTATCCCTTTGTCAGGAATTGCAAATTTTATACCAAGGAAAAATCTTAGCTTACCTACATTTTTCGTCTTGAAGTTTTGATGTAGAATTGTCTTAGTTTCCTTTATCAATTTTAGACTATCTCCAGTAATCAGCATGTTATCAACATATACTAACATAAGAGTAACTCCTTCTGATGTAATTCTAATGTATAAGGATTGATCATATTGACTCTAAGTGAATTGAGATCTTAGCAAAACTTTTGACAACTTGGTATTCCACTGCTTTGGTTTTTGTTTTAATCTATATAGGGATTTGAGTAGTGTACATACTACATTCTCTCCCTGACTGGAAAATCCTTGAGGCAACTCCATGTACACTTCATCATTCAAATCACTATTTAAAAATACATTATAGACATTTATTTGATGAACAAACCATTCTTCCTTGATGCAGCAACAAGTATAGTTCTAACTGTTTTCATTTTCACAATAGGAGAAAACGTTTTCTTATAATCAATTCCTTCACTTTATCCATATCTTTTTTTGACAAGTCTAGGTTTAAACCTCTCAACATCACATGAATCCTTATACTTCACTCTATATATCCACTTGCAACCAATATGTTTCTTTCCTTTAGGTAGAGTAACAATCTTCCAAGTATTATTGGAATTCATTCATTGTTTCTACCCATCTAGGATCTTTACATGCCCCAGAGTAGCTTGTAGGTTTAGTAACAAGTGAAGTTTTCAATACATAACTCTTATAGGAGAAAGATAATTTATCATATGACACATGATTAACAAGAGCATGAGGTACTTTCTTTGTACTTTTAGAATCAAAATAATTTATCTACACTGGTGTCTTTCTTTCTCTAATTGATCTTCGTTGATCCTGAGGTGCAGAACATTGAGTTATAGATTGTGCAGGGGTAGACACAACCTGTACTTGCTGCTCTTACGGATTAACTGAATTACGAACCCCTTGAGGTAAAACATTCACTAGAATCTGCAGAGGTGTCATAAAATCATCTATTACTGGATATTGATCTTCCCGAGCAAATATATGATAAGGTGATTGAGTTTGATTCTTGATTTTCTTAAAAGAAAATATATCTTCCCTAAATGACACATTTCTATATATAGAAAGATATTAGGAGACATATTATAGACCATATATCACTTTTGAGTGGAAGAGTATCCCATTAAGACACTTGCCCTTACTCTAGTCATGAGCTTGTCATGTTCATTTAACACTTTGACATAACACAAATACCCCATTACTCTTAGATGATCACACGTTAGTTTCTTACCATACAACCTCTCATAAGGAGTTAGAAGCTGAATGACTGAACTAGAAAATCTATTAATGATATACACTGTAGTTAGGACACAATAGCCCCAAAACCTAATTAGAATTTCAACATGAAATCTGATAGTTTTTGTCACCTCTAGGATGCGGCTATGTTTTCTTGTAGCAATACCATTTTGCTAAGGAGAACATATACATGTGGTTTGATGAATTATACTATTATCTTGAAATAATTTTTGAGATAAATAGATGACAAATTTAGTGTCATTATCAAACCTGATTACTTTGATAGTCTTCTCAAATTGAGTCTTGACATACACAAGAAACTGTTATATTTGAACAAAAATATCTGATTTAAGTTTTAATAAATACCCAAGTAAATCTTACAAAATCATCAACAACTGTTAGAAAATATTTGTTGCCATTTATAGTTGGTACTTTGTAATGTCCCTACAAATCCATGTCCACAAGATTAAAATAATATGCACTTTGAATGTTACTTGACATAAATGGTAACCTAATCTGTTTGGCACTAGGAAAAATACTAGATTGCTTTATTCTATCTTCTATTACTTGAGATCCTTGATCTAAAACCCTTTTCATCACACCATTTGAAGCATGTCCAAATCTTTGATACCATAGATCCACTTCATCTTGACTTCTTTCCATAGTAACTTCGGAAGAAGCTTTAGTTGCTACTGCAACTTCCTTATTTGACTGATCTACCAGCAAATTTAGGCCTCTACCAAACTTACCAATTTCCCCTACCTTTCTAATACAAAGATCCTGGAAAATAAAGAAATTAGGAAAGAAATTCACTAAATAATGTCATTCCGTAGTCACTTGAGACACTGATAGAAGACTACATATAAGCTATGGAATATGATAGATATTTGTAATGTTATTTCCTTCTGATAAGAAATTAGTTACCACATGAGTGACCATTGTAGTATCACGATTTGGTAGATATACTTTCCTTGGCTTTCGTAACTTTGTAAAAACCTTGTTAAGTAATAATTCTAAGTCACCAACTATATGATTTATAGCGCCAGTATCAAAAATCTATTTATGTGACTTAAAAAATCTAAAAAGTAGAAATACCTGCACTTGCTACATTTGCAGATATAGTAGATGTGTTGACAGAGTTATTGTAATATGTCCTATTTCTATCTAGCTTTGATTTGTCTTTAGCATATCAAATATATTGATTCATAGATGAATAACTTTTATTCCCTATGGTATTTCTAAGATTTTGACTTTTTATCATATGAGAAATTGAATAAGCTTTCCATTGATACTAAATTTGCCCAAATTCGATACTCGGGCGAAAAGTTATAGCCAATTTAGTAAGACAGTGTACCACCTGGTATTTTAGCGCATCGCAGAGCCAACCAAAATGGCAATTGTCAAATTCCAGTGAGCCTCCATGATTCCACCACATCGTGGTGTCTTTCCAGTTCGCAATCAAGGTGGCAATGCGATTTCCACCGCGTCGCGCCAAGGCTCAATTTCCCAATTGTCTAATTTCTAGTAAGCTGGCGCGATTATGTCACGTTGCACCAGCGTGTAAAATCGAGATTTTTTTATTTCTAGATTTTAATTCTAATGGCAAAACGGTCATTTTGCTACCCCTATATATACTCCTTAATACGAGATTCAGCCACATTAAACCCAAATATTGTTATTTTCTCTCAATTTTTCTCAAGGACAAGAGCTAGGGTTCCAAAATCAAGACCCCAATCATCAAGGTTTCACCATTAATCTTTCGAGGATCAAGTAGTAAGGTATGCACATGTTGATTCTTGTATTTCTTCCACCCAAGAAGTTCAAGAATCCCCTTTTAAATTTAAAGATTGTGATTTTATGAATTTTTCATGATTCATGTGAATTGAAGTTCATTTTTATGTTATTATTGAGTATAATCCATGCTTTAGAATACAAGTTGCAAGCTTTGATCTTGTTATGAGTTGAATTGCATTAAGTCCATGTTAAATCCCTAAATCTGCAAGTTGGTTGATGTAGTGTTTGTTGTATAACCAAAGCATGCTCCCTATATGTTTGATAAAACACTTATACTATCACATGTTTATGATTTTCAAGTGCTTGAAGAGATTCTTTAATGATTGTAATGGTGAATGAAAGTCCATGGTCCTGATTATTTAAGATGGTTATGTTTTACTTTTATGTTATCGAGTCCTGGGGGTATTTGTACTCGACAAATTAGTTGCAAGTCTAGAGCCAGTGTCAGTTTTAAGAAACTCTAAATCAAGCTACAATTAGTAAAACTCAGTCAGTTACATAACTCAGTACTCTCAGACAGTTACAGAATTTAATAAATCTCAGTAATATAGTATTATTAGCATTCCAGCTTTAGTTCAATACTCAGCTCAGATCTTAGTAGTATTCAAGAATTCAGTTCAAATCTCAGTAACATTCCAGTAAATAATTCAAAACTCAATATCATTCAGTCAGATAACGAGATTCAGTTGCATTCCGTCAGTCTTCAAAATCAAGTAAACTCAGCTTAACTCAATTACTCAGTATGATCAATAATAGATTCAGCTCAGTCTAATACAGTTTAAGAAAAAAATTATTTTAGAGTCGTTCAGTTGGGAGTAGGACTTAGTACCGGGCGAACCTAGGGATGGGGACTCACCTGTTAGAGAGGACTGAGATCCCTATGAGCAATCCCTAAGTTCCAGAACTACGTAGCTAGCGTAGGTACGAGATGTCACCCATTAGATAGGAATGAGATACTCAGGAATCACCCATTAGTATATTATATATATATAGGACTGATCCCAGGGGTCACCCGTTAGACAGGACTAACTCCATAGTAGAAGTGTCTTTACCCGTGGCACGATACTGACACACTTCTAGCTGGGGTTACAGGTTGGACCCCACAAGTTAAGATTCGAGGCATGTCGATTAGATAACTACTTCCCACAGTCTCAGTTTCAAAATCAATTTCAGTAAAGGAACTCAGCTCAGTAGTACAGAGTAAGGACTGTCAGATATAGTCAATCATTATGATTATCAACAGAATCAGAGATCACATGCTAAATAGGACTGGTCTTAGATTTAATTAATCAGCTTCAGTATCATCAGATCCAGAGATCACCCGCTAGATAGGACTGATCTCAAATTAAGTTAAATCATATTCATTATCAGTATATATAGAGATCACCCACTAGATAGGACTGATCCGAGATTTCAGTTGAGCATTCCCGTTATCATTAAGTTTAAGAGGTCACCTACTAGAGAGAACTGATCTCAACTACAGTGCTTAGTTATCAATATCAGAAGATTCAGTTATTCAGTATCTCAGTATTAGTAGTGAGTTCAGACGTCAGTAAAGAAGTATTCGAGTCTCAGTATTCAGTGTCACGATGATTTCAGTTATGGTTTGTGCATTCATGCATATGTCCTCATTCAATACTCTCATGTTATTCAGTTAAGTAATTATTCATGCATAAGCCCTTGCATTTAGCCTTACCTCATCTTGCATACTCAATACATTACCATATACTAATGCATTTGTGCTATGGTTTTTTACCTTACACCATAGGTTCAGAAGCACGAGATCCAGAGCACCCTTAGCAACTCAATTCCAGTCAGCAGGAGTAGGCCTAGCAGTGAGTCCTCATCATTCGAGGATGGTTCTTATTTCATTTTTTTTCTAGTTTCAATATGTCAGTAGTTGGAGTTAGTTGAGGACATGTCCCATAAACTCCTTATTCAAACAGTTTAGAGGCTTTCAGACTACAGAGTTTTCAGACTAGTTATTTAGACAAATGTTTAGTTTTGATATTCATAGACTTTACTCAGTTGTATTTTCAGAATTTGAACCTTATGGAAATTTTTTGCCAGTTTTTCACATTTATTTCAGTATATTATGCAGTGCTTAGATACAAATATCAGAAAGGGTTAGTTGTGGTTCCTCGGGGTCATGATCACTGTATGGCATTCCGATTCCAGAAAATTGAGGCATTACAGTTATTTTTGTTGATCATTTGCAGAATTCACTCATATTGTTCTTTGGTAAATATTGCATTTCCCATCTGACTCAATTGATCTATCTGATTATTTGAATCTATTAGTTGTTTTGCATTATTAGAGTAACACTTTTGTAAAGATTTAGTATGAGAGCACTGCATTTCATATGGATTATAACCACCTTGATCTACCGAATATTTATGAGAACCCAAGGAAACATTATAAGTTGTGTTAGTTCCTTCATGCCTGAACTTCTTCTTAGCCTTATAATCTTGAGGATAGCCAACTAACTTCTAGCTTTTCTCCTTACTATGCCTTTTGAGTTTACAAAAATCACACTGCAGAGTATAATTTTTTCTAAACGTCTCATTCTGACTTCCACCTATTCCATTCCTAGTATCCATGGCCATCTTAAGATTCTTACCACCAGCAACAGGATTCATTCCCAGAATCCCTACATGAGTTACAACAGATTTATGACCTTCATAGTTGATTATCATTGCATAAGCCTGGTTGACATTTGGTAGAGCGGTCATAAGCAAGATTTGACTCCTTTCTTGTATATCGGACTCATTCAGATCCATGAGGAGCTGAAATAGTTTCAGATTTTATAGATGAAACACATATTTCTTTGATTTTTCACATTCACACGTAGGTGCAGACACAAAAGCCTTAAATTCTTCCCACAAATCAATATGTTTTGAGAAATAGATAGACATAAAAGTAGTTCCTTGAGACAGTGTAGCAATCTCTTTATGTAGATTAAATGTTTTGGCCCAATCAATCTTATTACACCTCTCATACAGCTCATTCCAAGAGATTCCACTAAGTAATTCCTTAGAAATAGAGTTCATGATATAAGATAATACCATCGCATTTACCCTATCCTGGTGATTACCCAATTCAATAGAGAATTTATCTTTAAAGCATGTTCCATTGACAATACCCAACTTATTTTCTCCCTAATAGGGTTATATGCATAGACTTAAATCATATTGAGAAATTATTAACCACTGTCAACTGAAAAGAGAATCTGAATATCACTTACATCGGATGGACTGAGAAAGAGGGGATAGGTATAATCCAATGCACTAGGAGTAGCCCTAGACGATCCAGCAGACTCAACTCTACCAATCTCGTTCACCATTGTTACAAACTTGCAATTATGATTCAAGAAATTTTTGAACTTCTAATCAACTCAAATATGAACTGAGTTGCTCTTCACAGACCAAAATCACATAATCAATTTACTTAACTAGATTTTCTAGCAAGTACGCTCTGATACCATGTAATTAAGCTAGATAGCATTAATCTACAAGAAAGACACAAATAAGAGGAAGAGATCAATAGAGATAGACTAGTTGACTTGTATTCATTCTACTTGTTCAATGTACACCTGATGTCTATATATAGACCTGCTTATAGGCTAACTAACTAGTCGTTAAACAGTACATGTAACTAACTACTTAAAAATAGTTATAACAGAAAAATGAAACTTAGTCTTCTCTATTTCTTCTAGAATCTATATCAGTTGTTTTAGCTGCATTCATCCAATATTCAACAGAATGGAGAGAGTAAATTCTTTTCATTTGTCATTTACCACGAGTAAGCAGATAGAGTTATTGAGGACATATGTTGGTGCAAAAGTAGGTATCTCATTAAATAGTATGAGAGTTGATCCACATACAATTGTTATTGATCAAAAAAATATTTCAAAACTAATTTTCTAATTAATTTTGAGTATCGAAATAACCTACCCGAAAGAGTTAATAATTGATCGATTGAGTTACTATACATAGACTATTAACGTATTACTATGATAATCTAATATGATTATATGAACATATAGTATGTAGATTAATTAATTGGCGCACATAATCACAGATGCTAAGAGTAACATGTTTTAGGTAATATCTAATTTTGACTTGGATCCGTATGGTGATTATTCGGGTATTTGTTGTTCACTTGCTTCATATTAAAGAAAAAAAGTGGTCAAGCTAAGAAAACTTGCGTCTACCCCAGAATTTTATTTCTTTTTTTTTTTCCTTTTAGTTTCCATCGGCTCAATCATTTTTTATAGGAAAAAATGTGCGAAAAATATTTGTACTTAGGCAAAATTTGCAGTTACGCACCCTAAATTTTGCGGGGGTCTTATGAACCCCCTAGACTATTTTTTACTGCATTTAACAGACATATATTTTTCCCTTATTAAATATTTTTTTCTTACGCGCTCAATGTGCGTGAAATACACGCAGTGGTTCAAGTGCTAAATATATGTCAGTTAAATACGGTAAAAACTAGTCATAGAACCCCCATAAAATTCAGAATGTGTAACTGTAAATTTTACCAAAGTATAAGTATTTTTCTCACATTTCTCCCTTTTTATATATTTTAATTTCAAAGGGAGTGTGAGATAAATAACATCTTTGAGTTTGAGTTTTTTTTCCAGTGTAAAAAATATTCTATTGTCAAGTCAACTTGATTTAACTAAGGCAGGTTATCCAACTTTTTACATAATAATTAAAAAAAAAATTGGATAATGTGTAATAGCATATTTTATTGCTGGTTAAGTTTACATCATAATGTAGAATATTTGCACACTAACAAAAACTTAAATTCTTTCTTTAATTAGTCTTACTCTACAGGAAATTACATTTATTATGTCATTACAAATAGGTGAAACCCATCGACATGCACTTAAAGTTACATCAATCTTTCACTTTGGCACCTAAAGTAAACATTATTCATTTTTGATATCTCAACTAGCATTTCGATGTGTCATTTTAATACTTTTTGCACAATCAGCAAACATATCTGTTATGTGTGTATTACAGGCGTTATGATATGTAAAAGGACCAACTATAAGAGGACATTTCAAAATAATTTTTATATAATTAATTTAAATAAAAAATATTAATAACCCCACCCCCACCCTATATCATCTTCCTCAACCACCCACCCCACCCCATATCATCTTCCTCCCCCTCCCCCTTCCCCCCCTCCCCTTCTCTCCCCCTACTCACCAACCCGCGCCCCCAAATCCCCGTTGCAACAACCCCCAACATTCCCCTCCCCCAGCCTCACCCACCTGAATCCAAATGCTTTCCCCAGCTAACCTTAATTTGGTGATGAATTGGTCCTATGACTTTTGCATAAGCTAAGCTGCAACAGGCCCCAAATTCCATGAATATCTCTCTTGATTCTATTTTCCTCTTTAACGTTCAGTTAGTAAGATTTGTACATAAAATTAATATTTATTACACAAGCAGATCTATTTGATATATATAAAAAAAGTTATACTGAATTAAACTAAACCCAACAAGATCTTCTACAGATTGAATAGAAAAATTGTCGATAAAATACTGTGGATTAAAATCAAATCCAACCAAATTAGTTCTTTTGTTTCTTATTTTCACTTTCATTGCTTTAAAATTATCTACTGAAATTTGGAGAGCACCATGGAAGGAATTTTCATTTGATTGTCAATCATACTAAATAAGTTATCTTGAAGAGGAGGTGGTACGACAGTTGGCATTTGAAAAGATGACTTAGGTTGAGAAGCGGGTGGGGGTGGGGTGGGGTGGGTGGGCTGGAGAAGATAGATTTTTTTTGGGGTGGGGGGAAAGATAGATTTGTGGGGTGGGGTAAGTATAATCCTTTTTTTATAATTATTTGGGTAAAAAAATTTAGATGTCAATTTTATTTATTTGAGCGAATTTGTATAAATTATATGACTAGTTATTATTCAATTTTAGATTTAGTTTTATAAATTATATTACTAGTTAAATCAATTTTATAAATTATATGACTAGTTAAATCTTTATTTTTAGATTTAATTTAGTTTTTATTCACCCAACTAAACTAATTAAATTAAATATTATTTGTAAATCTGATTCGTATGAGAGAGGATGAATCCCTAAATGTATATCTAATTTTTAAATCTATTTCAATAATTTTCACTATTAAATAAGTTTAAGATTGGTAAAAATGGTGGATGAAAATAAAGAAAAATGTATAAATTAATAAAAGTGTGTTAATATATTGCTTGTCGGATAACTTGGACGTCACATTAGTCGAAAAATACCTTCCAAGCACCTTTAGACAAGTGTAATACACACACTATGTCAATTGTGTAAAAGGTGCCAAAATGATTCAGTAGAATATTAGTTGAGGTGCTTAAAATGAACAACGTCGATTTTAGATGATAAAGTAAAAGATAGCTCAAACTTTAGATGTCTGTCGATGGATTCCGTCTTACCAAATATCAGAAAATTATATATCAAGAAATCATTTTTAAAGTTTGAAATTCAAAGAGCTCATTGGACAGACATAAACTTACAACTACTTAGAAAAGATACAAAGTTAACAAGAAAAATGAGGATCTTGAACCCATTTGTCATTTCATGACAGTAGTCAGCTAATTGACAATGCACAAAACTTAAACTTATATCTTAATTATTTCAAAGTCTATGAACTAAAATGGTACTCGAGGTACTTCGTAATTACTCTCTGTTAGTATAAAATAATATTTCTTTCTATATTGTGTAAATTTTTGTTTCAATATTGTTATTAACGATACTCCTTATAGAAATGACATGACATTGATTAATAAAGAATATTTTTGATATATCTATATTTTTAATTTAAAATTTTAATATTCAAAAATATTATTTATATTCTTGAAATTCTGACCCGTCAAGCTAAAATACATAAAATAATGAATTGTAGAATAAATTATAAACTCAAAACGTCACTCACTCTTATCTAATTGTATGAATGAACACAATATTGCAACACTTAAGTCTTAATAAACAGTAAAATCAAAATAAAGAAACCTTTAAGATGTCTTTCGCTCTCATCTGACAATAGTGGTTAGTTTTCTGGAGGAGTAGGAGGAACAAAGTAGTTCAAAACAGATCAGAAGGAAATTTCTAAAGTGGAGAAGGACAACTCTCCAGCAACTGATACTTGAATTTCTTACAGAAAACTCCATTTCACCAAATCTGTATTAAACAACCCAATTAAACTCCTAACAGAAAAATAAAAAATTATTCAATATGCTAGTCTATATTTCACTCTTCTCTTCCTTTATATTTCCTATTGTTATCACTAATCTTTCGCTCATCACATATTCCTCTATTCCATCTCATGTATTCACTTCGTAGCCGGAAATCCCCAGTCCTCTTTTCCCCCAACTTTCTCAAGATGAAGCACAGTGGAAGGAAGAACAACAATTTTTCCATATTTGTAGTTGTATTCTCCATATTCCTATTTGGATGTTTCATGTACAATGAAGACGTCAAGACAATTGCTGAATTCCCATTTTCCATGACCAGAAATCAAGATATTAGCAATGAATCGTTGAATCAAGAAAATGGAGTTAAAGAAATTATTCCAAACATTGGTGATCATGAGAGCAAAGTCTCATCCGTCGTGATGAATTCAAGAACGGAGAAAGAAACAGAGCAGGAGAAGGAGGAAAAGATTGAAATGCCTACTGAAGAAGAAGAGGAGGAGAATATTGAGTTGCCACCGGAAGATTGTGATCTTTTTACAGGGGAATGGGTTTATGACAATGTCACACACCCAATTTATAAAGAACCAGAATGTGAGTTTCTCACAGCACAAGTCACTTGCATGAGGAATGGAAGACAAGACTCCATGTATCAGAACTGGAGATGGCAACCCAGAGACTGTTCTTTACCCAAGTATGAACGAATTCTTGATTCTTTAATCCTTCTTTATTTCTTTGTTCAATTTTCTTACTTAACATTTTGATATTGAAATTTCAGATTTAAACCAAAATTGCTGCTTGAGAAACTGAGGAACAAGAGACTTATGTTTGTGGGAGATTCGCTGAACAGAAATCAATGGGAATCCATGATTTGTTTGGTTCAATGCGCGGTTCCTCCCGGCAGAAAAAGCTTAAACAAGAATGGTTCTTTGTCTGTTTTCAGGATTGAGGTACATATCTATCTTCACTTTTCTATTGTTTATCTAAGTAGCATTAATTTTTCAATTATCTCGTACTTCCCTCAATTACAATGATAATGAATTATTAATTGCTTCCAGTATTTAAGTGACATGCATTAATAACACCTTATTAATTGCTCCTTTATAAGTTCATGATAGTGCAAACAATTTCCTTACTAGACTATCAATCTTATTAAGTTTACTGATTTACTATCATCGTTTAAAAAAAAAATGACCTACTTTGACTTAACACAAACTTTAAGAAAATAAAGAAATTTTTGAATCTTTTAACCTCAAGTTAAAGTTCTGTCAAATATGTCAAAATGTCCTTTAAATCTTGTGATCCTAAATATATCATGTGAAAAATTGAAATTAAAGTATTGCCAAAAAAAAAATGAGGTCATTTTTTTTTAAACAGACTAAAAAAGAAAGTAGGTCATTATTTTTAAACAGAGGGACTTATTTTTCAACTGACTAGTTTCACTTATGATGGATTGTTATTTTTTTTAGAGACTTTATAGTTTAAAATCATTAGTTATAAATCACGATCCTGTAGTTTTGCTTACATTTGAAGTCAATAACTAATGTTGCTTAATATTTAATCTTTGATTGGTTGGATTAGATTATGTATTATAAGTTCAGTAAGAAGATAGACTGATTCTCTATATAAGTCCACCTAATACGGGAAAAGCGGTTAGTCCATCTACGAATAGTTGTGGTGCTGCTCTCAGCATACGTATCCCTTGAAAGAAGCTTTTGAAATAATTTTATCTCTGTATATGTAAATTATAATAATAATAATAGATGTGATGTGAACATGCATGAAGGATTATAACGCCACAGTGGAATTTTACTGGGCTCCATTTCTGGTGGAGTCAAATTCAGATGACCCAAACATGCATAGTATATTGAACCGAATTATCATGCCCGAATCAATCGAAAAACATGGGAAGAACTGGAAGAATGTGGATTATCTCGTCTTCAACACATACATTTGGTGGATGAATACTTTCGCCATGAAAGTTCTGTAAGTAATTAATACTCAAAAAATCCAACTTGATATTTTTTTCCTCTGCAGCATTCCACATTTATGTTTTGATATTTTTCCTATAAAACAGACGAGGGTCATTCGATGAAGGAGCCACAGAATATGATGAGATCGAGAGACCAGTTGCATATCGGAGAGTTTTGACAACATGGTCGCAGTGGGTAGAAAACAATGTGGATGTCAATAACACCAAAGTCTTCTTCATGAGCATGTCTCCCCTTCATATCAAGTATAATCCCCTTTTCCTTTCATGTTCTATATTAATTAACTTAGAAGCTACATTTTCCTTCATATTTTAGTATTTGATACATATCATATCAACATTTTAACTCTCAAACGTTATGAGATGATAAGTAGTAACATGTAGTGTCCACTGTCCATACAAGTGAGATGGTAATCTGATAAAAAATAATGCTGGTTACCCAGCTAGTACATACAACAGTGTAAAATTATTCACATTGTCTTTTTCACATTGTCGGTCTACATAAGTTAAGTCCCTCGTATCAAACAAGCCTTAGAGTTAGCGGACATTACGGACCAAACTGTGACAATTTTCTGAGTTTTTCTTGGTTAACCCTTTGCAGGAGTTTGGATTGGAACAATCCTGATGGGATAAAATGTGCAAAAGAGACAACCCCAGTGTTAAATACATCAATGCCGCTAAGTGTTGGTACAGACAAAAGACTATTTGTGGTAGCAGCAAATGTTACTCAATCCATCAATGTCCCTGTTTATTTCCTCAATATCACCACCCTATCTGAGTACAGGAAAGATGCACACACCTCTGTCCACACCATTCGACAAGGAAAAATGCTGATGCCGGAGCAGCAAGCTGATCCAGCTACCTATGCTGATTGTATTCATTGGTGCCTCCCTGGATTGCCTGATACTTGGAATGAGTTCCTCTATTCGCGTATTATATCCCATTCTTGACACTAGGCATATTTTTCCTATAACAGTGATGTCGATCATTTTATGTGCATTTCAATTATGATCCTTCATTGTGCAGCTTCACTCCAATTTCTATATTTTTTTTAGGCGGTTTAAGAACCACAATTCTAATTTTGGTGTTTTCTTGTTAAGTCCTTGTTATCTTTTCCTAAAGAAAAGGAAAAAAATCTTGTAGCTGTGATTGCCCATTTGCCCTGAGTTTTATGGTGGTCCCAAAGATCTTGTTGATGTGCCTGCTCTTGGGCTTTGGAGTGGTTCCCATATCTTTGTATAACGTTGGGCTTTTGCTTATCTTTTCCATTTCATAGGGCCTCTGATGAAGAAGCAGGTCACACACAGGAAAGAGTCTGGCGGTTGGGTAAACATCAATGTAATTACAACCATTGTACAATGAAATTCTATTTTGAAGAAAATAAATGAATAATATATACCGAACTTAACAGTGCATTTACGTGTCTCTGCAGAAACTTGTGGCGTTCTTTCTTTTCTGTTTTTTTTTTTTTTCTGAGGGGGGGGGGGGGGGGAAGGGGGAGGGGGGGAGGGAGGGGTGCCAAATATCGACATCTAATTCGTTGTAGTCCTATATCATTGAGTCAGAGATGCAATTTTTCTTAGACTTTTGGTGATCCCCCAGAACAGCAGCTTAATTTGGAAATTGGTCAATAGGGTCCCTTCTGCACACAAAGGGGTGCCAAATATCGACATCTAATTCGTTGTAGTCCTATACCATTGAGCGTCAGAGATGCAATTTTTCTTAGACTTTTGGTGATCCCCCAGAACAACAGCTTAATTTGTAAATTGGTCAATAGGGTCCTTCTGCACACAATTTCTGAGAAAAATCATTCAAGACAGATGCATCAGAATTAGCTAGAAAAAATTGGCTCCCCCCTCCCACAAGTATTATTCAAGACAGATGCACCGGTTGGTTTCGATTCAATTTGATTCAATTTTATGTATCATCACCGAATTAATAAGATATTTTTTATCGATTTTGATTTATGAATTTTTAGTTCTTAACAGTTCGAATTTTGATTTAACCGATAAGAAAATACCCATAAAATAGAAATAATAGCAACTCACGTGAAAGGAAACTAGATTGGCGAGCGGTAGCTCTGACAACAAGTTTTGGCGACCAATTTCATCATCAAATTGACGGAACCCAACAACTCGACCAAGATCAGTCGCTCCGGTCAACGTCACCAACTGCGGCAACAACAACACCAGTCGTCCCTCCATTCTCCTTTCCAGCCATTGTCATCTCCACCAACGCTTGGCCTGAGCAACCTTTTTCGGCGTAACATCGGCCCAAAATCACCGTCAGGCACCAGTTTATCACTTCTATTCCAGCGTATCTACGACGATTTATCTCACCGTTCGGTCATACTTCCGTAGTTAACAAACAACAACAAGAAGAAGATAGGCACCATCATCATCATCTCTCAAAGAAGAAGAACACAAAACACGTTGAAATTCGGTGACAGGAACACTATTCGGCCGATACTATTCTGGCGACCAATTTCTATCGCAAATTGCCGGAATCCAGCGACTCACCAAGTCTAAGGACACAACTCAGATTCGATCAGGTGAACTCGATCTATCTTTTCTAGATGTGTATTGTTTTCTTAATTTTGTGGGGCTGCTACTGGTAGTGTTTTGCACTATTCTTGTTGTGATTCTTGTTTCGTAGCGTTTTGGCTGATTATCTAGTTGTGGGTGTCGAATTTCTTGTTGATTGGTTACTTTGTAATAGTGTTGTACGTGTGAATCTCTTTATTATTCTTAGTAGTTTTGGAGTTTGTTACCTTGTCTGATTATTGTTACTTGATTTACTAGCATATCCATTAAGTACGGTAGTATTAGTTCCCGCTATTGACTATTGTGTATCAAAATTTGCATTATATTATTGGTTTTGTTACTCCCTATCTATTATAGATTGTTGTCTTTGTCCCTAGCTCCTTTATCGACTTTATTTTAACTAGTGTGCCTTTTACCTTATCTTGATCCCCCTTTGTTATTTTTCTTCCCTTTTTCCTTTGTTGCATGATGGTTGTGATTGGCGAGAGTAAACTAGGGGCATGGCATAAGTCGTGGTCGGGGTCAGGAGATGTTGGGTCTGGCCCAGGGTTTGGGGGTTTGGTCTGGGTCGGGTCTAGAATCGAGTTTGGGGTTAGGGGCTAGGGGTAGTAAGGTTAGGCGGGATAAGAGAGCTTCTAGGTTGCGACTTGGGTATTGGAACATTGGTACTTTGCAGGGTAAGTCTATAGAGCTGGTGAAGATTCTTAGAAAGAGGAGGATTAGTGTAGCGTGTGTCCAGGAAACTAAATGGGTAGGAACTAAAGCGTGAGATGTGGATGGATATAAGTTGTGGTACTCGGGTAGCAAGAGACATAGAAATGGGGTAGGTATCTTAGTAGATGAAGATCTTAGGGAGAAGGTGGTAGAGGTAAAGAGAGTTAGTGATAGACTGATGTCTATTAAGTTGGTCATGGGAGGGTCTACGGTGAACGTTATTAGTGCCTATGCCCCGCAAGTAGGTTTGGACGAAGAGGAGAAGAAGGAATTCTGGGAGGTTTTAGATGAGGTGGTGAGGAGCATCCCGAGCACTGAGAAACTTTTCATAGGAGAGGATTTCAATGGGCATATTGGGTCTTTGTTGAGAGGGTATGATGATGTGTATGGCGGATTTAGTTTTGGTGAGTGAAATGAAGGAGGAACTTCTCTGTTGGATTTTTCTAGGACTTTTGGGTTGTGGATAACAAATTTGAGCTTTTCGAAAAAGGAGGATCACCTTATTATGTTTCGTAGTTTAGTGTCCAAGACTCAGATAGACTTTTTGCTTCTTAGAAAAGGGGATAGAGCACTATGTAAAGACTGTAAAGTCATACCTAGCGAGAATCTCTCGACTCAACATAGGTTGTTGGTGATGGACTTGGTAATCAATAAGGGCAAAAAAAAAAAAAGTAGGGAGGCAAGGCCCAAGATTAAGTGGAGGAGCCTGACTATGGCTAGTGCTTTGGAGATGAAAGAGAAGTTGAGGAGTAGGGGGGCTTGGGAGAGTAGAAGAGGGGTGGATAATATGTGGGAGACGACTACCAATTGCATTAGAGAGACTGCTAGAGAGGTGTTGGGTGTCTCGAAAGGTCGATCTGGCAAACATCGAGGAGACTGGTGGTGGAACAAAGAGATCAAGAGAAAAATGGAGTCTAAGAAAGTGGCTTATGCTAAGTTGGTTGGGAGCAAGGATGATGAGGAAAGACAGAAGAATAAGGATGAGTATAAGTGATAACGCTCAATCTACAGCTCTCGTAGGAGTGTAAAGCGGTCGTAGTCAAATATAGAACCCAACTGGGTTGGTTATCGATCCCTCAGGGAATAACTTGGTCAACAAGTAAGAAACGATTACTAGATTTTTAGTGCAAGTCTCGTAAAAAGGGGGGATTGTAATGTGTAACCAAAATATTAAAGTAAAAACTGAAAATAGCAAAGTAAAAAGAAAGAATGTTTAGTAGGTTGTAAAACAATGAGAACTGAAGAGTTGGGGTTATGTCCACCTTCTGAGTTTACGTCTCTATTAGCTATGAGTTATGCGGAATTCAGACATACATGTGCTTATAGAGAATTGTATTCGATGGTAAATCCAGGCGTCTTTCGACCTATTCGAGGATTATTTCACTTTAACTCTTTCGAGCTTAAAGCGTATCTAACGGTACAAATTCTCCAAGAGGTTAATCCAGTTACGGCACTAACTTTTTAATAGGGGATGGGACCCTACTACCTTGACATTATCTCTTTTCCAGACATATAACTTTTCTTTCGAACAAGTTAATGCTATACTGGCGTATTCTTGCGTTTGCAACCACAAAGAATTTAGATTAAGATGAAGAGAATAATGATATAAGCAGCATACGTGTCACAAACTCACAAACTCATAGAAATAGATAGTATCTCATACGGCTTCCATAACCCCAACAGAGAGGTTTAGTTACCCATGAGTGCGAAGGAAATCACAATAGACATTGTTATTATACCACAATAAAGATTTTGTGTAGTAGTAGTGTGGTAGGCGTTAGGCGTGAATTCCTAGCAAAGTAACGTTTCTCTTATTGCGTAAATTAAGAATTAAATAGATGAATAGAAGAAGAATAAAAAGTAGAATTAAAAGTAGTAGTGAATGAATTGTAAGGTAAGATGAGAGTTGTTGTTATGTAGAATCAATAAAAATCTGTAGCAAAATAGGGTATTTATAATACCCATATCCTATTCCTACTAAGCTAATGAAATACTTAACCAAATCTTACTAAGCTAATTAAATACTTAACCCAATTGTACTAGGTTAATGTATCATTATCCTAATCCTAATAAATTACTGCTAGTCCCCAAAGTCTTCAGAATTGTTGTTTTAGCCCGGGACAGATTTTCCATGCGCTACTTTTGGTCCTTGGCATCCAAGACTCCCTTTTCTCCTTTCGTGAAGCTTTCTTTGGCGTCAAGTTATCCATAAAATGCTGAATTCTGCATCATTTATACCTGAAACTTTGCTAATCATGTTCGTTAGCTCACTTACAGGAAAAAGGACTAAAAGTGCATGAAATATATAATTTGTTCTCAAAACATTGCTAAAATATGGGTAAAATATAGCACTATAGGCGTGTAAATTCGCCTATTCTCAATAAGGTAGCAAGAAGACAGTCTAAGTTAGAGGTTATGGTGGCTAAGACAGCAGCTTTTGAGAGTTTATATGCGGCTTTAAAGAAGAAAGACAAAGATAAGAAGTTGTATAGGATGGCCAAGGCCAGGGAGTGGAGGGCTCGTGACCTTGACCAAGTGAAGTTCATCAAAGGAGAGGATGGTATAGTGTTGGTTGAGGATGCCCTCATTAGGGAGAGGTGGCAGTCCTATTTTCATGAACTTTTGAATGACGAGGGGGACAAAGGTTCTGTGTTGGGAGACTTGGAGATATCTGAGGAGGGTCGAGATTATAGTTATTTTAGGCGTATCGAGGTTGAGGAGGTCAAGAGAGATATTCACAGGATGCGGCGGGGTGTGGCGACGGGGCCAGACGAGATTCCAGTAGACTTTTGGAAGAGCACTATCGGGGCAGGTCTAGAGTGGATGACAAGGTTGTTTAACATTATTTTTAGAGCTGCTAAGATGCCTGAAGCATGGAGGTGGATCACGATGATTCCAGTGATAAGAACAAGGGAGACATTCAGAGTTGTAACAACTATAGAAGTATTAAGTTGCTGAGTCATACTATAAAGGTTTGGGAAAGGGTGGTAGAGTTAAAGATGAAGAGGATCGTAACGATCTCTGAGAATCAGTTCGATTTCATGCCTGGTTACTCGACCACTGAGGCCGTTCACCTTGTGAGGAGATTAGTGGAGCAATTTTGAGAGAGGATGCAGGACTTGCACATGGTGTTTGTTGATCTAGAGAAGACATATGACAGAGTTTCCAGGGAGATTTTATGGAGGTGCTTGAAGGCTAGAGGGGTGCCCGTGGCATACATTAGGTTGATTCAGGATATGTATGATGGTGCGAAGAATCGTGTGAGGAAGGTAGGTGGAGGTTCGGAGCACTTCAAAGTTTTGACAGGGTTGCACCAAGGATCGACTCTTAGCCCATTTCTATTTGCCTTGGTGATGGATGTTTTGATGCGATATAATCAAGGGGAGGTGCCTTGGTGTATGTTATTTGCAGATGATGTGGTTCTGATCGACGAGACTAGGGGTGGAGTTAATGATAAGTTGGAGATTTGGAGACAAACGCTTGAATCTAAAGGTTTTCAGTTAAGTAGAATAAAGACAGAGTACTTGGAGTGTAAGTTCAGTAATATGTCACAAGAAGATGGAGTGGTTGTGAAGCTAGACTCTCAGGCCATCCAAAAGAGGGAGAGTTTCAAGTATCTGGGGTCTATAATTCAGGGTAATGGTAAGATTGATGAGGATGTCATGTATCACATTGGGGCAGTGTGGTTGAAGTGGAGGCTCGCTTCGGGAGTCCTTTGTGATAAGAAGGTGCCTCCGAAGCTTAAAGGTAAGTTCTACAGAGTGGTAGTCCGAACGGCTATGCTATATAGAACGGATGTTGGCCAGTTAAGAACTCCCACATCCAAAAGGAAAAGGTGGCGGAGATGCGAATATTGCGATGGATGTGTGGACATACCAGGAAAGATAGGGTGAGGAATGAGATTATTCGGGAGAAGGTGGGAGTTACCTCGGTAGAGGATAAGTTGTGAGAAGTGAGGCTACATTGGTTCGGGCATATGATGAGGAGGGGCCCTGATACTCCAGTGCAGAGGTGTGAGACTTTGACTATGGATGGTTTTAGGTGGGCTAGAGGTAGACCAAAAAATATTGAAGGGAGGTGATTGGGCATGATATGGAGTAATTACAGCTTACAGAGGACATGGCCATTGATAGGAAGGTGTGGAGGACGCGAATTAGGGTAGAGGGTTAGGGGTGGGAGCGCGGCGGTAGTAATAGGGGAGTGCTCCTTTGGATCTGGAGTTTCTGGTTCGTAGTGTTGGGGCTGTAGTTTTTGGGGTTAGTGGTGTTGGCTTTTTTGCATCCTGTACTAGTTTATTATGCACTTATCTTTTGTGATTGTTATACTGTTGGTTTGTTTTGTGTACCATACTAGTTTGTATTCACTTACTTTTTGTATTTGTTATACTGTTATTCGTCCTAAGCCGGGGGTGTATCGGAAACAGCCTCTCTACTTCTCTTGAGATAGTGGTATGGTTTGCGTACACTCTACCTTCCCCAGACCCCACTAAGTGGGAATACACTGGGTATGTTGTTGTTGTTGTTGTTGTTGTTGTTTTATATATATATATATTGGACATTTTGATGTGTCATGCTTCTAAAGATAGGAAATGTCTCACATATAGAGTATCTGAAGTGTCATAGAGTTGTCAATGATTCGATCCAATTTTATAGCTTGTAAGGTTAAAATATAATTTTAAAAATGAGTTATTATATTAACTTTGATTAACTAATTTATATCTATCTCTCTCTCTCTCTCTCTCTCTATATATATATATATATATATATATATATATATATAAGAAGGTTATGAACATGCTGATGTGTCCAGGGGCAGACCCACTATGGTTCAAGTAGGTTCATATGAACCCACTTCGTCGAAAAATTACAATGTATATATGTGTATATATAATCAGTCTTTGTAAATATAACAATATATATTTAATTTTGAACCCACTATGAACGAGTGAAATGGCTTGTCTAGTGGAAGTGGGTTTAACTCTTGATAGCCGTGCCGCGAGTTTGAACCCCTATAGCAGCAGTATTTTTAAACTTTGTTTTATTTCATTTGTTGCGCATTTATTTTTTACATATTGAACCCACTTGGTGAAAAGTCTGGGTCCGCCACTGGATGTGTCTCTCTCTCTATATATATAAGAAGGTTATGAACATGCTGATGTGTCATGCTTTTAAAGATAGGAAATGTATTTATTTTTCTTTTTTTTTGCTATTGTGTTCTTTTTCTATGTTGCAAACTGCAATTTTTCTTCTATTCTGGGTATTTATTTGCCTATTAAATTAAATTCTTACTATTGAACACTTTACATCAGTTACAACTTACAAATGATTATATACGATAATCACTATAGCTATATATGTATCAATAAAGGATTATTAATCTGGAGGGAAGAAATACAGCTTTGATACCTTAAATATCTGTAATCGAAAACTGATGATAAGACCTAATTATCTGCACATCAAAATTATATATGTGTTATTAATTAGTTAGTTACATTTGTTTAGAATTATGTGTTTATATATGACCACGTTGATATCTTTGTTCCTTCCAAAAAGTTTCTTCTTTCCAATCCACGTCTCACTGACACAAAATCTTGAAAAATGATTTCAGTAGTAGATTTAGCACCCTCTCCGAGAAAATGTTCAAATACCCTCCAACCTTTACCCCAAATCTCAACTACACACTCAACCTTTAAAGGTGACCTATTACCCCTGAACTTATCTTTACCGAATTTATTACCCCTCAGGTGCTGACGTGTCACTGGACGTGACTAAACGCGCCCATAGACGCATCAGTTGATTTTTTTTACGCTGACATGACCAAAATTTATTTATTTTCTTTATTCATTTTTAATTATTATTATTCTTTATTCTTTTTCTTTTTCTTCTTCTTCTTCAAGAAATCAATAATGGCATCTTCAAGAACTCAACAATGACATCCAATCCAAAATTAATTTATCAAACTTACATACTCATTAATCGAATTACCATATCAAGAATCATCGTTCTCATGAAATTACCATCAATTTTTTTCCTTCTTCTTCTTCAAGAACTCAACAATGGCATCCAATCCAAAACTAATTTTATCAAACTAATTCTCAGTGGTTATAGCTTTGACATATTCGAGAAGTTGAAGCCAAAGATAATAGAAAATGTTGATGATA
The DNA here is from genome assembly GCA_030864225.1 of Capsicum baccatum var. pendulum. Lineage (NCBI taxonomy): Eukaryota > Viridiplantae > Streptophyta > Magnoliopsida > Solanales > Solanaceae > Capsicum > Capsicum baccatum. The sequence continues at coordinate 143,388,428 of CM061552.1, forward strand.
TGCTTGGTTATGACATTTTCAACTTCTGAAGAACTTGAGGAATACATATGACTGGTACCATATTCCATTTTGGTCTCTCACATTGAGAATTTTCTACAAACAATTTTGGGTTCAGCTGGTACCACTGAATTTTCTTGTGTTTCCAATGCAATAAAATTTCTTATAGTAGTAGGCTTTTTCTCATGTGTGTATTGCTTCTTGTTCCTTCTTATGTTTCTCTTCATTGGAGGTGCATCAGAATAAATGACCACTGCAACAGTTTGTGATTTTGATTTTGATTTTGCAAGTGTAACTGAGGTACACCGAAAAATTATGCAAGCTTGACGCATTAAGGTATGTGAAATGAAAAAAAATGAAAATGGAGAAAGAATTAAGGAGGAGGGAAAAAGAACTTGAAAAAAATTAAGAACTTGAATTCTTGAATGAGGAGATGAGGAAGATGATAAATTAACCTTGAATGCCATTGATGAGTTCTTGGATGCTATTGAAGAAGAAATGCCATTGATGGGTTCTTGGATGCCATTGAAGAAGAATAAGAAGAAGAATTGAAGAAGGAGAATTGAAGGAAAAGAATTGAAGAAAAAGAAATAAAAAATAATAATTGTCATTGATGGTTTCTTGGGTGCCATTGAAGAAGAAGAAGAATTGGAGAAGAAGAAGAAGAAGAAGAAGAAGAAGAAGAAGAAAGAAAGAAACAAAGAAAAATAATAATTAAAATTGAAAATTAGGAAAAAAAAAAGGAAATAATAAAGTTAAATTAATAATTTTTTTAGAGTAAAAAAATAAAAAATGACGTGGCATGATGTGGCGGCGCGTGCATCACACCAGATTTGCAATGACTGATTTTTAATTTTCGGGGGTGTAATAATTCCACTTTAAAATAGTTCAGGGGATAATAATTTCACTTTAAAACAGTTCGGGGGGGGGGGGGTAATAGGTGACCTTTAAAGGTTGAGTGTGTAGTTGAGATTTGGAGTAAAGGTTGGGGGTATTTGACCATTTTCTCCACCCTCTCCACTTGGTCTCTCTTTCTCTTTTCTTTCTTCCTCTTCCGTTTAGTTGTGTTATCTCTCTCATTAATTTTTTCCTAGGCTAATGAATGCGAAGATTAATCTTTTGGTTTTCACTCAAAAGGAAAATATCAGTTTATTAATCTATTTCTTTTTATTCTGATTTTTCTATTTATTTCTCTTTTTTTTCTAAAGAACTCTTTGCTATCCAATTTAGTTTAATGAAAAGCCATCGAATAAAAGAGTGAATTCCATCTTTTCTCTATCATAGGTTGTTTCCTTATAATCAAATCGTTTTTTGATAAAGAACATTTCCTGCCCCTAAATAGAAGGCGAGGTGGTCATTGAGTGCTTTTTCTTGGGAAACAAAGGTCACGATCTGTGGGGTTTCTACCTCCACATGGTATTGCTCTATTAAGCTTTTGCCCATTGCGAAAAATTATCAATTGCTGCCTCTTGTAGAAATCTGGATCGTGTCTCAATCTCAGTGTGGTTGTTCATCCTCTCAGACCAGCTACTGATCATCACCTTGGTAAGCTATCACCTCACTAATTAGCTAATCAGACGCGATCCCCTCCTAGGGCAGATTCCTCCTTTTCTCCTCAGCCTCACTACGTATACTCCAATTGGGGCTAGAAAGTAAGCCCCACAACCCAAAGCGGTAGAGAACAAATATAATTTGCTACAAAAGCCGATTGACGAGAGTATTTCTGCTTATGAGAATGTAGTAATGGATAAGGTAATAACCAAAATAGGATTTGTTTTGGCTAGAGCACCCAAATCAGCTATATATTTGACAGAAATTTGTCGTAACGCTAAAACTACACCAAATAAAGAAAAAACATAAGGAAAAAGAAATTAATGCAATATCTAGGATTTAGTCTTTGAAAAAAACAAGTGCATAATTTTTTGAGCTCTTGTCGATATCCTTTTCCATAAGTCGATTACTATTCAACAATCTTCATCTTATTCTTCGAGTCAAGTTAAATTATATATAAATACAATAATTATTGAAAATATAACAAGTTAAAAAGTTTATGTGGTTATTTATACAAAATCTTATAATGTCTCTATTTAACGTTCATTTCTTTTACTTTTCTGAAAGTATTTTTTTGCATATTGTTAAGTTACTCTATTCATTTCATATAACGAAAGGAATGAAATTCATTGAAAAAGTGGAGACTTGGAGCTGTGCTTGTGTATTAATACTAATTTTTCCTTTTCTATACTTAAAATATAAATAAGCTTATAAGTTATTAAAAAAAATTAAGTTTATATATCTATATAATGTAAATTTTGTAAAATAAATGTGATAGAGTTAAATTTTCTTATTTTATCCCTGATTGATCACAAATTTTACAAATATACTTTTAGAGTTATGATCTGTTTAACACTTTCATCTATAATCTAACAGATTACATTATATACTAATTAAGAAACAAAAATAATATACAAAAGGTCTTAACAACTTTGGAGACTACTATCCTTGAACATATATATAGTTTTGTACAAATGTTGAGGATTAACCAAACGGGAACTACTTGATTTTAGAAGAGTCTCAGCTGATGTGTCAGGATTATGTCTCTATATCTGAAGCACTACTTGATTTTTCTAAATTTCTATTACCTTCAAAGAAAATTTCCAAAAATCAATCTAAATCAAATGTTATTTTGAATTATTTTTTATATCAACAATAGAAATAACATTCTGAATGAGTTTTCATACATAGGGTCGGGGGAAGGGGGTAGGGCGTCTCCAGATATTACTATTACCTCGTGAAGGTAGAAATATTATTTTCAAGAGACCTTGGCCCAAGTGCGATAAATTTAAGCACAAGAACAATAAAGCACAATGAAGAAATCATAGCAGTTAATGAGAAAAGAAATGTAGCAGCATACACGAAAGAAACAATAATATAATTGATCACTAAATAAAGCAAAACGTATTAGCATCAAAATCAATTGAAATATTTTCTTAGTACGGTAGTTACAAAAACTGTGAGAAATATCAGCATAACTCCAATCCTCTATCTATAATTGATCCTCTACTTTCCACAAAAACTTATAAGTTCAGGTATCTTGTATACGCAGTTGAATTACTTTTTTATATATGTGAAAAAAAAGCATAGCACACCAAATATTAGAATATCATTAGATGAAAAGACAAAGAGTTGAATACTCTTAAGAAAAAAATTCTTATAGAAAAATGATTATTAGTATTTTCATAAAGAAGAGTTCCTTTCTTACCTCTTTTATCTCTAAAACCTCCAATCTCCAAATCAGGATCAAGCCCATAATCACTAAAAGGAAGAGTATGATACACTTGCCCGTTCTTAGAATTGGTACTACTCAGAAATTTTCATGAAAGATTGTTATAAGAGAGAGCACACTTCTAAAGAATAAATTGTTAATAATGAAGTTGTTTCTCACTTGGTTGGGGCAGAGTTTCAACCTGCCTTCCATCGAATATCAAAAACCTTAGAACTGACTGACCTACTGACATCCCAACAAAGAGAATCATTATTTGTGTTACATATTCAAATATATATATATATATATATATATATATATATATATATATATATATATATATATTCTCATAAGCTTATAATTTCTTTTCATTCAAAAATAGTTACTTGTGTCTTTATTGGACATGTTTCTATCACCCCTCGCCCCCTTCCTTTTTTGACCTTTTATTTCCTTTAAAATGTTTGATTAATATAAATTTTCATAAATATTCAATTATAGATCCTTCATTATAATCTTTAAATAACATTAAAATCTATATGATAATGTCTTGAGTCTCTTGAGTTCCCATCTTTAATTTAATCCACCACACAAAATATAGAGAAAACTTATTTCGAAAGTGTTTAAAAAGACTTGAAAAATACCTAAATCTTAGATTGAACAACCAAAAGAAGAATAACAACAACAACAACAACAAAAAACTACTACTCAACTCCAAATTGCACTTCTTATTTTTTGATAGATTTCTCCTACTCAAGAAATATGTCATTCACTCATAATTTAATGTAAAACTCAGTGATTTTTATTTTCATTATTCCCACAAATTTTTATCGTCATTAACCTTAAGAAAATTAATAGTAATATTATTCATGACATTGTAAGACTTTGTAGAAAATGACCACATTAGTTTTTTAAGTTGTTATGCTTCTGATGCTTATTATCGTCATATTTTAATTTGACTTGAAGAATAAGATAAAGGTTATTGAATTGTGATCGACTTGTGGGAGTAGATATCGACAAGAACTCGAAAGATTGTGTATTGATTTAACATTTTTTTCTTCTATTTTTAATGAATAAGGTCGTAAGAATAATGTGCATTATCCTTTTTCATATGTTTTTTCTATGTTTTCTCTTTATTTTATATTTCATATTATATTAATAAAATTATTGATATTTTATAATTTTGTATATCCGCGTGAAGCACGGATAATTCTATTAGTTCAAATAAAATGTCAATAAGTCTCACACAAGCTTTATCCTGATCAACTGTTTTGAGAATTATTGTTTGATTAAACGTATTTATTGTTTGTCTCAAAACAATTTCAGAAAATCCCATTTGTAAATTTCAAATATAACTTGAATAAAATTTTGTTGAGTCTTACTCATGTAAACTATTTTATATTTATAACGTACTTTTATTGCCTTAGTAACATGTTTAGTCATATGTGTATTTTATGAGGAGATGAGAATACAAATAAATCTATTAGAATTTAGAAATAATGAAAATTATGAGAATTAATTATTCCTTTTCCATATGAAATTTTGGAACTAGTACCGTATATGATTAATCATTTTCCAGGTACTGGGAATGACATTAAAGAAACTATTCAAATTTTAGGTGGAAGGATAAAAGTGTCAAAAATTAACCTAGTTAATAGTGTGAAAAGTATTATTATTGCTTTTGGGTTATTGTGGCAAAAAAAATTTGTTCAATGTTATCACGACCCAAAATTCATAGGTCATGATGACACTTGTCGTGGTGAACCTTGACAAGTAAGCCTATTACGCAAACTGACATACAAGCGGAAAAAAGATAAAATAACCCCAAGGTAAGGCTTCTAGAACGAGTCAAACCCTACAAGTACAATAAATGTGGAAAGAAACATAATAATGCAACCATAACTCCCAAAACCAGATGTCAATAGTATAAGAACATATCTAGTACAACTCGAATCCAAATGAAATACATGAGATATCCAAATACAAGGAAAACTCTGTCTCCGAAATAAAAATAAAGACATAGTTTATAGATAAAGGCAGTAGAAGACATCCGGACGCCTAAAAATCATCAACTACCATGAAAGCTCCGACAATCGTCTGAGTCATGCAACATGGGGCGCACCCGAATCTAAATCTGCTCCAAAAGGGTGAAGTAGGAGTCGACTGAGCAAAGTAGAAAATAAAATATACAAAATACATACTAAGGACACGTCCCCCGCAATCATAAAATATCTCACAACGGTAGCCCACGCTACTTGCACTAACGGTTCTAATATATATATATATATATATATATATATATATATATATATATCATAAATACAACAACAATATAGCAAGTATAACACAAGTGTACAATAGTTACAAACAGAGAAGAATATGTATATACAAGGTGGTCAAATATAAATAACTTGATATAGAGCAAGTAGACATATAACAATTTAATATGAAAATTCAATCACTACATCAGCAAAATAAAGCAAGTGCAATGTATAAGATAATGATGCCAATGATGATGATGATGATGTTGGCACACAACCTTGAGATTGACACACAACCTTAAAAATTGATACACAGGCTTAAAAATGGGCACACAACTTTAAAAATTTGCATACAACCTTAAAATTGGCACATAACCTTCTAGTGTTTCCAGTATTTCCAATATTTTTCAGTATTTCCAATGTCTCTTAGTATTTCCAATATTTTCAAAGCACATACATAACATAAGAAACAAATTAAGTACATATACATGACAATAAGTATATATATAGTAAAACAAACAAGTAAGATGATGCGTATGATGACATGAGAATGAAGATGCAATATTTATAACTATTCAAAATGAGTATTTCCACAATCAATCCACAATGTATTTCCACAACCAACCATAATGTTACAATTCCACAACCATGTCAGTCAATATCCACTCATTATTTTCACTATCCGTGAATTTTCCACATGATTTATATGCCCACAAAGTATGATAATATCACAACATGAAAAATACATCACAATAGACATTTCCAATAATGCAATACAATTATTCACGTGTATTCCAGGCTACCAACATCACATAAAACCCCTAATGGTCACACAAATCACATAATATCTCAGATGTAATAATTATATCACATTCAGGCCCCAACATGGGCATAACATATAGATATCCATATTTCATAATTGGTTCTCACCCTTAACATGTATTTTGTACCATCATTTACTATCCAACTCAGTCTGAAAGAGTTAGGTCATAACCTACTTCGAATGACGAAATCGGTACGCTACACTAAAACCCACCATATTAATTTTCATGAACAATATCAAACTCCACTAAAAATATCAAATATGGAATCTACGCATGAAAACAAAACCAACGACACCCATATTGACTACTTTTAATTCGGGGTCAAATGAACCCTAGGAATGAATTTTAAAAAAAGAAGGGCAAAATCATAACTTTACTTCAAAAAATGTGTTGCTCACATTTTTTAGAATCTACAACTGAAAACCCAAGTCAAATCGAGTCAAAGAAAAGGTTCAAATCGAAGAAAAACTATTTTTAAGCTTTACCGGGCAAAATCTTTGAAATTCGGATTAAAATCAAGAATCAGAATTGTTTTGAAGGTTAAATTGATGAAAAACTAGTAATTATAAGCTTAAAATATTATTCAAGTGAAAAAGAGTGAAATTGGGATTTAAGATTAAGTCCTAAGATTTTTGAAGTTTTGAGAAATTAATCAAGATATTAATAAGAAAAGAGGTGATTTCTTACCTTAAATCCGTAAGAGAATCAAGAAATAGATGTTAATATAGCTTCCCAAGCACCCACAAGTTTCATTTTTAAACTCTCACACTATTTTAGAGTTTAACTCTCCAGAGACAAGATGAAAAATGAACAAAATTGGCCCAAAAAGCTGTTTTAATAGTGCAGATTTTTCTACACCAACTATTGAAAAAATTGTTTTTTAAGTCTAACCTGGACTCCGACAGGGTGTTCGAAATTCGTTTGGAGTCCGATATATGCAAATGAACTATGTAACCACTCTAAATTCAACGCTCTAGACTAAATGGAAATATCAGATTTTAAAAAAAAATAACATTTTCACAAAGTTGATTCTCAAAACCCGAAATCATAATTTTTCAAATCGAGGGTCAATATAAGATTTAAAGCCATAAAATCACACCAAATATGTTGTCACCCTAAAATCAACATTCCAAAAATATTGGTGAAGTTGAATTTTCTATCCGAGGTCGTTTCAACTAAATATGGGTCCCACATCCATATTTTTAATTTTTTTTAACTTTTTGACCAACCAGTCAAAATGAGCTCGGGTGCATCGGGACCCGAACCAAAGGTCTACCTAGCCTAAAATTGATATTCCATAGCTACTTTGTAGTCCGTTTAGCCATCCATCACATGGATCAAAAGATATACACATAAGTTCAAATAAGACTCTCGAAGCCATAAAAAACCACAATATCACATAAATGATACTGTCTTCGTTTAAAAAAGAATGACCTACTTTGCTTTTTAGTCCGTTTAAAAAAGAATGACCCCTTTCCTGTTTTGATAAAACTTTAATTTTAAATTTCCTCATGGCATGTTTAGGACCACAAGATTAAAGGATATTTTGGTATATTTAACACAACTTTAATTTAAGGCCACAAGATTCAAAAGTCTTCTTTATTTTTTAAACTTTGTGCCAAGTCAAAGTAGGTCATTTTTTTTGAAATGGAGGGAGTACCAAAATGCATTCGAAAACCATGCTAATCGCCACCATACCCCAAAAATATCATAATGCAACTATGGGGAGGGGTAAAATAGCTAAATCACACAAATACACACATCTCACATATTTTATTGAATTGTTAGGTCGTTACATCATCCACCACTAAAAATCTAGTTCGTCCTCGAACTAAAGGCAAAAGAGATACATGAATCAACAAAGAGCTGGGGATAAAAACCACGCATATCAGACTTGACCTCCTAAGTAGCCTCATCTATAGGTCGATGTCACCACTAAACCTTAACCACAAGGTTGAAAAGCTGAACTAGAATGAAATAAGCTGACTTGGTCAATAGATCCACAATGACCCACACACTGTCAGAACCATGCGAATTATGAGGCAACCCAGTTACGAAGTTTATAGTGATTTATTTCCACTTTCACTTGGGAATACGTAACCATTGAAGCAAACCACCAGGTCTCATATGCTTCGCCTTCACCTGCTGACAACATAGGCTTCAAGCCACAAAATCTGCTACTTCTTGCCTCATACCACTCCACTAGTAATGCTATCTCAAATCCTGATACATCTTAGTCACACCTGGATGGATGGAATATCTAGAACAATGGTCCTTCTCTAAGATCGACCTAATCCAGTCATCCACTCTCGGCATACTGATAACGCTCAATCTACAGCTCTCGTAGGAGTGTAAAGCGGTCGTTAGCAAATATAGAACCCAACTGGGTTGGGTATCGATCCCACAGGGAATAGCTTGGTCAACAAGTAAGAAAAGATTACTAGACTTTTAGTGCAAGTCTCGTAAAAAGGGGGAGTTTTGTCGTGCAAGTAATGTAACCAAAGTAATGAAGTAAAAACAGAAAATAAAGGAGTAAAAACGGTTTGCTTGACAGGTTGTTGAACAACGAGAATTGAGAAGTTGGGGAAATTAAGAATTGAATAGATGAAAGAAAATTGTCAAGAATAAATTAATAAAGAGAATTGTTTTGATGGATGGATGGATGGTGGATGGATGGGAATTGATGGAATGAGGGAATTGTGTGGAATGGTGAGGAATGTGTGGAATGGTAGAAGAATGAATAAAAATCTCTAGCAAAATAGGGTATTTATAATACCCATATCCTATTCCTACTAAGCTAATGAAATACTTAACCCAATTGTACTAGGTTAATGTATCATTATCCTAATCCTACTAAGTTACTGCTAGTCCCCAAAGTCTTCAGAATTGCTATTTTTGCCCGGGACATATTTTCCATGCGTCACTTTTGGTCCTTAGGCGTCCAAGCTTCCTTTTCTCCTTTCGTGAAGCTTTCTTTGGCGTCAAGTAATCCATAAAATGCTGAATTCTGCATCATTTATACCTGAAACTTTGCTAATCATGTTCGTTAGCTCACTTACAGGAAAGAGGACTAAAAGTGCATGAAATATATAATTTGTCCTCAAAACTTAGCTAAAATATGGATAAAATCTAGCACTATAGGCGTGTAAATTCGCCTATCATCAACACCCCACACTTAAAGCTTTGTTCGTCCTCGAACAAAATATCATGTCCCTCTAAACATCAACTTAGGGTTTCACAGTATCAATACAAAATATTCGTCAAGACAAGCACAACAATTATCAACAAGGAGTAGTTTTCCGATCATTAGTAGAAACAATTCAACCTCTAACATAGACTCGTGATGGTAGTTAATTTGTATCCAAAAGTTAAGGTACAAAGAATCATACACAACTAACCAAAACTCGTCAACCATGTGTGTCTCACAATATATTACCCATAATTACTCTCAAGCATAGTATACTTATCAAACATGGATATAGAAATATCCTTGCTCTCGCTCTCACAAAGAATTCATATGCAGCAACTGACGACCATAGGCTTGCCCTTAGTGTAATGCTCCACTAAATATCAGAATGCTAAGCTTAGGATCAAATAGGTCTTTTGATGGTTGTAATGTAGGCTAAGGGACGGGTAGGACTATTTTGGCCAGAAATAGTGACTATGTTCCTAAGCGCTTTAATACATCACATTGTATCATTAACACTTTTTCTTTCAAACAACCTTTCTACGTTCTTTTATTCTACCACCCTTTTTCTCCTCTTTTGTTTTTTTTCAATTTTGAACATAACTAACTTTTTAGTTTTCCTTTCCTTTTTCTTTTCATAACACACCTCTTATGATAGCAATTATTTTTCACAACAAATTCAAGCACCATTACTTTCTAAAGCATCATACTCACCCAATTTCCTCTTATTTTGTCACATGACTTTACACTTTAAAAGCACTTAGGAATTTGGATCAAATTATGGTCTTGAAAAAATGGATTAGGCTTACATATGAGGTTGTCAAAGAAAATAGGCTAAAGGCTCAAAAGGGTTTAACTAGGATGATGTCCATGGGTAGGTTAGAATGAGGGTAAACAATTATAGGTTGCCAAAGAAATGCCTAAATCATCTCCTAAACTTACACTCTTTATTTTCGCTTTACATACATACCAGGCAAGTTCTAGCATCAGCCACAAACATAGAATATACTATTATCTCACTCACGCAAGGCACATGGTCGAATTTATTGGGAGTAGTATAGACTCTTGACCCAACAGATGAAGGAATTGAACCACACAATATCACATAGTAAGTCACAATTAGAGCCTAAACGTCTCAATAGTCATGATTTTAGCACGTACTCTTGTTATAATCTCATGCTGCCTATTAGAATAATTTCATGCAAAGTTAAGCTTAATAAAAAAATTTACTACTAAGAAAATAAAAACAAATAACTACTAAAAAGAAAAACAAACCAAACATAAATGCAAATGCAGATAGAGAAGTATAGCATGCAAATACCACCACCCCACACTTAGACGGGACACACTGCCCTCAGTGAAAAATAAATACAACGAACCTGGTCAGTCGGACTCCTTCTCTATGTCTGGGGTCATACCTCCTTCGTCGAAATCATCATTGGAGTCACCATTCTCAGAAGTTCCTTATAAGTACCCCACTTGATTCCAAGAGTACGTCGAGGTATTTGCATTACAGAGGATTCAACTTGCTCTTTTCTTCCTTTTTTCTGGCCTTTTTGTGAAGTGGTTGCTTTTCTTGTCTTTTGGTGCCATTGTACCTGAGATCTCAATAGAGTCATGTTAGATTCATCTTGGAAGATTCAATCAACAAACAGACAATAGTGGCACCACCCCACACTTAATTTGTTGACACAAACTAATTAAGTGAATGATATCGATTACTCAGACTTCATCGACATACATTTAGGTAATATGTTCCAACAAAATAATCAGTGCAGTCATACTTCTTGTAATCTTGGCAATACTTTCATGTTTGATATATCAAGACTACTACATAGAGATTGAATCAAGGTATAGCATCTAGAAATAATCACAACCTCACATGTTGGTAGTCAACCATAATTCTTATCTCAATGAACAAGTCATTCCAACATGTAAGTATGCAAGTGACAAGATTATGCAATTTTAGTGACCATGTCAATTTCGAGAAAGTATGACAATGCATCAAAATTAAATTCAAGTTGGGAACAAGTTAAGATCATCCTTACGTATTCGTTTACTCACTTAGTTGTGTCACAACAATTCAATCATATTCAAATCACCAATACTACTTCAAGATTTAGCAATTCATAATATGCGTAGTAGTGTAGTACTTACGGAATATAAATGAAGAACAAAGAAGTACTTACTTGGTTGATGACCTTGGATGATGTTCTAGCAAGGTAAAAGAGCAAAAGGAAAATTTTTGAGAGGATTTGGAGACTAAGGGCGGCGCCTAAGGTAGGTTTTCAATGTATTCTTGATTCAAGACTAAGTCTCCTTTTTATAGAAAAAGGTTGGGTCGGGTTTTGACCCATTTAAAATCTGTTTTGGAGACGAAAAGTGACCATAGGCGGCGCCTTTAGCTTTGCCTATGCATGGTATAGGCGGCGCCTAATGCAAAGCATTTGCTTAGCATAGGCGGCGCCTAGTGCAATGCCTTTAGTGACCATAGGCGGCGCCTTTAGCATGGCATATGAGATTCTGAGACCAAATGCTTTAGCATAGGCAGCGCCTATGCTATAGCATACTTGAGCATGGGCGGCGCCTATGCCTTTGCACACTAGATTCCGAGACCTTAGGCTATAGTATAGGCTTTGCCTTGTTCGTGGCCTAGTTTTTCCTAGGCCTAGCCTTGCTCGATGCCTATTTTGTCATGAGCAATGCTCAATCCATAGCCTTACGCATCTTAATGCCAAACTTACCACCTTTACCATGCACTACATCCAAATCAAAATTTGAAACCAACCTCCTCATTTTACACCTCTTTGCACCTACATTTACTCAAAAACAATAAAGAAGATTAGAACGAAGGGTTGCCTCCCATCAAGCGCCTTAGTTTTGGTCGTGGCTCGACAAAATCCTAAGAAAACAAAAACAATTGAAAATATTTAAAAACGATGGGTTGCCTCCCACCAAGCGCTTGATTTATTGTCGTGGCACAACATGGCTATCTCGATTACTTAGTCGTCATCGAGATAGATGGGGCATCATTTTCTGAATGGATTCAGATGACGCTGATACTTACTTGTAGGCATGCAATCTTCTTTGATATGACTCTTGTGCATACATACCTCAGGAGAGATACCAATTATATCATCAATAGTCCAACCCATAGCTCTCTTGTTTCTCGTCAGAGCAGAGATTAGCGCCTCTACGTGCTGTTCACTGAAATCATCCGCCACACTTACAGGTAGTGTATTTCTACTTCCCATGTATACATACTTTAAATAATTGGGGAGCTCTTTCGATTCTAGAACTGGTGGCTCTTCAATGGAAGTCTTCGCTATTGATGACGGTTGATTCTTAAGATCAAGGTCCGGGCGTTTAGGAGTATGAGAATAGGACCCTATTTCTGTTAGAGCACACATAGTTTCTTTATAATCTTCATCGTCCTCATGCTCAACATTCAGTAGCGCAACAGATAATGGCTCAACAGTAAGCTGTTTCTTTATAGATAATGCTTTCTTATTCTCATAAGCTACAGAGAACACATCCATATCGCTACGCTGCTTCATTGCTTTGCATATATCAAAACGGACCACTTCGTCATTCAACTGAAACAGAAGCTCATTAGCTCTCATGTCAATCAGCACACTTCCTGTTGCAAGGAAAGGACGTCCCAAGATTATGGGAACTTCAGAATCCACCTCACAATCCAGAATAACGAAGTCTGCAGGAAATATGAATGAAGAAACCTTCACCAACACATCATTCAAGATACCCATAGGTCATTTTACCGACCTATCAGCCATCACGAGCCTCATATTGGTTGGTGTCGGATCGCCTAACCCCAACTTCTTGTAGACGGATAGTGGCATCAAATTGATGCTAGCACCCAGATCGCACAATACCTTGGCAAAATTCATAGATCCAACCATGCAAGGAATAGTGAAGGCACCGGGGTCGGCCTTTTTCTGAACTAGTGATCGGGTAGCAATAGCGCTGCAATGATGAACAGTATCTTTCAACTCATAGCTTGCTGTCCGCTTCTTTGTCAAAAGATCCTTCATAAATTTTGCGTACCCAGGCATTTGTTCTAGTGCCTCCACCAACGGAACATTAATGGTCAGCTGTTTTAGCATCGTCGTGAATTTACTGAACCTTGTATCATCAGCCTGCTTCTTCAATCTTTGAGGAAAAGGTGGTGGTGGAAGTGGAATTGTTTTCTCCACTACTTTCTTCTCCTCTTGCTTCCAAATTTTGGTAGTTTCAGGATGCAAACCGCTGGGGTTGACATCATGGACGTCGTGGCCAGCTTCTGCGGATTCTTCACCTTTTACGTTATCAACTATGTCCGCTACTTCATCAACCACTTGCTTGCCTTTTGATGAAGATTCCATCACCTTACCACTTCTGGTAGTAATAGCCATGCATGATCCATCATTCCTTGGATTTTGAACAGTGTTGCTAGGTAAAGTGCCAGCCTTTCTTTAATTGAATGCTGCAGATAATTGACTCAATTGTTGCTCCAGCTGTTTTATTAAAGTGGAATGCGAGTCAACCAATTGCTTCATTGAGGACAAGTCGTTCTTCACCTCATTCACTCCCGTATTAGTTGCCTCTACTCCTTTCAATAGTTTAGCCATCATATCTTCCATTGACATATTTCCAGAACCAGATGCAACGGCTTCACATCTTCTAGGAGGAACATACAAACCACTCCTGTCAGTCTTATCCTTCCAGCTACCTTGATCACGGTCCTTATATCCTGGATTATCATAATAGTTCCGATCTTGGTTTCCTTGGGCATTGCCTCGGAAACCCCCTTGATTGTTCAAGTAGTTGGTTTCTTCTTCCGAATCAGATTCGTCTCTTCCTTTTGACGCAACCGCTTTGACTTTTTCGATCTTCCCTGATAATAGATGCTTTGTAAGAAGATCCACTTGTGTTTTCATGTGCGCCATATCTTGATCGCGTTCCTCTTGTCTTCGCCTCTGCTCTGCAGTCATGCCTAAAGATACAGTAGAGCTTGCTACCTCAGATTCCCAGGTATACCAAGCTCTACTTTGCTTTGCCATCCGATCTAGCATATTGCTTGCCTGTACAAAGGTGAGATCCATAAATGATCCACCTGCTGCATTATCTACCACTGGCCTAGTCACCGAATTCAAAGATCTGTATAATATCTCCATCAAGTAGACATTGGTCATATGGTGATTTGGGCACCGCATAAGCTTCGTCTTGAACCTCTCCCATGTTTCGTGGAGGGCTTCAGTTGGAAGCTGCCGAAAATTTGTGATCTCATCTCTCAACTGTGCTTTCTTGGATGGCGGAAAGAATCTTTCTAGGAAAGCATCTTTCAATTGCCTCCAATTAGTAATAGAATCAGGAGTCAGCCCATTCAACCATAGAGTTGCCTCCCCAGATAGAGACAATGGAAATAAGCGCAGTCGAATTGCATTCTGTCCAACGCCAGGATTGTCGAATGACTTGCATGTAGAAATAAAGTTGATCAGATGCATATTCGGATCATCGCCTACTAGTCCACCAAATAATCCCTTGAGTTGCAAAAGCTGAATCATGGTGCTAGTGATGTTGAACTTGGCTCCGGGCGCTAATGGTTGAAGAATAATGGTTGCTGTGGCACCAGCTCCATCAAGATCATCATCATCATCATCGAATGGTATTTGCATAGCTCGGCGTTCAGGCCTAAACCTAGCTTGACGATCTCTTCTCTGCATGGGTGCCACCATCTCAGCAGTATGCCGTAGGTTTAGTAGCTCCTCATCGCCCAAGTCCTCATCATCAGGATTTGTTGCACGGCCTGGGTTATCAATATTCTGTTGATGCACTTGAGCAGTTATCCTTTCAATTTCACGTTGTGCATCCAATGGTGCACTGAACAAACCTGAATAAAACAAAAACAAAAACTAAAAGTAAAAGTACGAGAATCTTTGACCAAAGGGTCTAGTAATTATCACAAACTTAATTGACACTCGTATTCCCCGGCAACGGCACCAATTTTTGATAACGCTCAATCTACAGCTCTCGTAGGAGTGTAAAGCGGTCGTTAGCAAATATAGAACCCAACTGGGTTGGGTATCGATCCCACAGGGAATAGCTTGGTCAACAAGTAAGCAAAGATTACTAGACTTTTAGTGCAAGTCTCGTAAAAAGGGGGGAGTTTTGTCGTGCAAGTAATGTAACCAAAGTAATGAAGTAAAAACAGAAAATAAAGGAGTAAAAACGGTTTGCTTGACAGGTTGTTGAACAATGAGAATTGAGAAGTTGGGGAAATTAAGAATTGAATAGATGAAAGAAAATTGTCAAGAATAAATTAATAAAGAGAATTGTTTTGATGGATGGATAGATGCTGGATGGATGGGAATTGATGGAATGGGGGAATTGTGTGGAATGGTGAGGAATGTGTGGAATGGTAGAAGAATGAATAAAAATCTCTAGCAAAATAGGGTATTTATAATACCCATATCCTATTCCTACTAAGCTAATGAAATACTTAACCCAATAGTACTAGGTTAATGTATCATTATCCTAATCCTACTAAGCTAATGAAATACTTAACCCAATTGTACTAGGTTAATGTATCATTATCCTAATCCTACTAAGTTACTGCTAGTCCCCAAAGTCTTCAGAATTACTGTTTTTGCCCGGGACATATTTTCCATGCGTCACTTTTGGTCCTTAGGCGTCCAAGCTTCCTTTTCCCCTTTCGTGAAGCTTTCTTTGGCGTCAAGTAATCCATAAAATGCTGAATTCTGCATCATTTATACCTGAAACTTTGCTAATCATGTTTGTTAGCTCACTTACAGGAAAAAGGACTAAAAGTGCATGAAATATATAATTTGTCCTCAAAACTTAGCTAAATATGGGTAAAATATAACACTATAGGCGTGTAAATTCGCCTATCATCACATACAAACTGGGCCTCCAATCCACCAAACTCCATTTGAATCAAGTGAGGCTTCCTTATCCATCCTACATAACACTTTATCTAGAATCAACCTCAATCCAATATCATCAAACTAATGAGCTCGAATCTATCCCATCAATGAAGATTTAGCCTTCATAAATGCCAAAATATGCCCAAGTGTAAAAATTTCAAGCCTAACTATTTGGTTAGCTAAAGACTAAATCTCTATGGCTAAAGGCCTCTCATGGGTCATAAGATATGCCAAGCTACCCATGCTATTCGACCTTCTGATCAAGGAATCCGTAACCATATTAGCCTTGCTCGAATGATACAGAATAGTTAAGTCATAATCCTTAAGAAACTCAAGCCAATGACTCTGCCTCATATTAAGATCTCACTGGGTGAAGAAGTACTAAAGGCTATGACGATCTGAGAAGATCTTACAACGAACTCCATACAAGTAGTGCCTCCACAACTTTAAGGCAAATACAAATGTCCAGAACTCCAAATCATGGGTAGGATAATTCCTCCCATAAGGCTTCAACTGACGAGATGCATAAGCAATCACCTTGCCCTCATTCATCAACATAACACCCAATCTAACACTTGAAGCATAGCAAATTATGGTAAAGCCCACACCCTTATTGGGAAAAGACAATATAGGAGTTGAAATCAACAAATCCTTGAGCTTTTGAAAGCTCGCCTCACAAACACTGAACCACTAAAAGAAAATCTTCTTCTGAGTCAACTAAGTTAAAGGAGCTACAATAGAAGTGAAACCCTCAACAAAATACTGATAATAACCTGTCAAGCCAACCAAACTTCAAATCTTAGTGGGTGAAGTAGGCCTAGCCCAATCATGAATTGCTACAATGTTGGCTAGATCAACCATAATACCTTTTTTAGTCACCATATAACCCAAGAAATAAATCGACTCCGACTAAAACTCGTACTTAGAGAACTTCACATACAACTTCTCATCCCTCAATATCTGAAGCACAATCGCAAATACTCCTCATTCTCAACCTCACTCTTGGAATAAACCAAGACATCATCTACAAATACAACAATGAAGGAGTTAAGATTCAGTCAAAACACCCGATTTGTTAACTCCATAAATATGGCAGGGGTATTGGTCAACCCAAAGGACATGACCAAAACTCATAATGACTATATCGAGTCTGAAAAACTGTCTTTAGCATATCTGAAGTTCTAACCCTTAACTTGTGATAACTGGAACTCAAATCAATCTTTGAAAATATCGCAACACTTTGAAGATGATCAAATAAATCGTCAATGCAAGAAAGAGGATACTTATTCTTAATTGTCACCTTGTTCAATGTCGATAATAAATACACATACGAATAGAACCATCCTTCTTCACCACAAACAAGATAGGGGTACCCTAAGGAGACACACTAGGTCAGATAAATCCCTTATCTAATAACTCTTACAATTTATCCTTCAATTTTTTCAACTCAATTGGGGCCATCCTATAAGGAGGAATAGAGATAAGCTTGGTGCCCGGCTCAACATCAATAACAAAGTCAATATCATGATCCAGAGGCATACTAGGCAAATTTAAAGGGAACAAATCTATGAACTCACAGACAACACAGACAGAATCCAAGGAAGGAGGAAAAACAATACTGGTGTCACGAATATGATCCAAGTAAGATAAAAATCCCCTCTCAACCAATGCAGTGCACCTTTCTAATCTATCCTTGGCACACCTGAAGAAGCTAAAGTCACAATAATCTAAGATATCATGATAACGAGCAAACCAATCCATTTATAAGATAACATAAAAAACAACCATATCTAACACAAGTAAGTCGACCAAAGTCTCACTCCCGACAAAAGTCACAATACAAGGTCATGCACCTAATTCACCACTAAAAAATCACCTACCGTGGTAGATACATGAATAGGCATGGCAAGAGGCTCACTAACAAAATCAAAAATTAAAGAAAAATACACTGACATATAGGAGAAAGTCAACCCAGGATCAAGTAACATAGATATAGGTCTGAAATAAATAGGGACAATACCTATAATCATAGCATCAGACGCCTCTACCTCTAGCCTAGTGGGTATAGCATAACACTGACCATAACCACTAACTGGCTGAATAGCCCCATGCCCACCACTGCGATATCCACTACCTCTACCCCTTGCACCACTGGTAGAATCTTTACCTCTTACACCTATAATAGGAGTAAATCTAATCACACAATGGGGATAGTCATTGGCCAAATAGAAAATATCATGATACACAAAATAAGTCCTATGACCTACTTCATCAGGAGAAGGAACCACTGGACCAGAATGGCCACCTGACACTGCTGAACCCAAAGATCCACCACCCAAACTCTGTAAGGCACCTGCACTGACCTGCACGAATGTCTATGAGAACCTCTGAGATCTCAATCACGATAAACCTGACCTCTAAACTCATAAAATGGCACACCTTCTTGGCGCCTCCTTGTGATACCCTAAGAAGACCCTCTATCATCTTCGCATGATCCACAATGCTCTTAAAAGATGTTGTCAATACAACTATCTAAGATGTGAGAAAGACATCCAAACTATTCATAAATTTTCAAATCTTCTCAGACTCGGTGGAAATAATGGTGTAGAAATATCTGAACAAGGCATGAAAATTTATCGTATACTATGCAATGGTCATAGAACCCTGCTCCAGACGATCAAACTCATCACGTATCTGATCCCTCAAATTGTAAGGCATGAGTCTCTCCAGAAAGGTATCAACAAACTGATCCCATGATAACTCAAGAGCATTAACAGGCCTACAATCAACAAAAAATCTCTACTAATCTCTCACAGTATCTCTTAACTGATATGTAGTATAAGCCACACCATTCATACAGAAAGAGTTAAACACAACTCAGAACACAAGGTATGAAAGAACTTCATATGATAAAGAATAAAATAAGGAAGGTTTACTAAAGACGTGCTATAGACTCTCAATAATAGATATGAACATCTACATACCGATCCGCGAGACTCTATTAGACATCCCATTCTTACACCATCGAGACTAATAAACCTGGTTTCCCTAATACCAATTTTTCATGACCCAAAATCCATAGGCCATGATGGTACTTGTCGCAATGAACCTTGACAAGTAAGCCTATCACATAAAATGATACATTAGGAGGGGGGAAGACAACAATAACCCCAAGGTAAGGCTTCTAAAATGAGCCAAACTTTACAAGTACAATAAATGTCAAAAGAAACATAATAACGCAACCATAAATCCTAAATCTAGGTGTCAACAGTAAAGAACGTATCTAGTACAACTTGAATCAAAATGAAATACATAAGATATCCAAATACAAGGGAAACTCTGTCTCTGAAATAAAAATTAAATCATATTCTACATAGAAAGATAGTAGAAGACATTTAAATGCCTGAAAATCATCAACTACGTTGAAAGCTACAACAATCGCTCGAGTGACATAACTTAGGGCAAACTCAAACTTGAATCTACACCAAAAGGGTGAAGTAAGAGTGAGTACGATCAACTTGTACTCAGTAGGTATCATAGGCCAACCGAGAAAAGCAAAAAATAAATTTTACAAGATACATACTAAGGACACTTCACCTGTAATAAAACAATGTCCTACAACAGTAGCCCACACCGCTTGCACTAACAATTCTAATATATATATCACAAATAAACAACTATAAAACAAGTATAACACAAGTATACAATATGTCAAAATAGAGAAGAACATGTATATACAAGGTGGTCAAATGTAAACAACAGGATATAGAGCAAGTAGACATATAACACTTCAATATGGAAATTCAATCACTATATCAACACAATAAAGCAAGTGTAATGTATAAGATGATGATGTCAATGATGATGATGATGGTGTGATGATGATGATGATGATGTTGGCACACAACCTTGATATTGGCACACAACCTTATGATTGGCACATAACCTTAAAAATTTGCGCACAGCCTTAAAATGGGCACACAACCTTAAAAATTAGAACACAACCTTAAAATTGGCACACAACCTTCTAGTATTTCCTGTATTTCTAATGTTTCTCAGTATTTCCAATATTTCTAGTCTTTTCAAAGAACATACATATCATATGACACAAATCAAGTACACATATATGAAAACAAATATATATAAAGAAATAAAACAAAGAAGTAAGATGATGCGTACGATGACATGAGAATGAAGATGAAATGTTTACAATCATTCAAAATAACTATTTCCACAACCAAATCACAATATATTTCCACATCCAATATTCCACAACCATGTGAGCCAATGTCCACTCATTACTTCTACTGTCCATGAATTTTCTACATGATTCATATGCCAATAAAGTATGAATATATCATGATTCATATGCCAACAAAGTATGAATATATCACACTATGCCAAAGATACCATAATAGGCATTTCCAATAACTCAATACAATTATTCATATGTATTCCAAGATATCAACATCACATAAGACCCCTCACGATCACATATATCACATGTTATCTCAGATTGAATAATTACATTAGATTCAGGCCCTCACACGAGCATAATATATAGATTATCATATTTCATGATTGGTTCCCACCCTTGAGGATATAAGGGAAAACAAGATAAAACCAAAACTATAATTAAAGAAAGGAGATGGAGAATAAACAATCATTAAAGAGGCAAGAAACAATTCGGATTCAAGACAACAACACAAAACAAGAACATGAAAATAAAGATAGATAATGAGACATAACAACTATAATACCAAAGGAACCAAAGTATGTATCAAACATCAAGGCCCACTAAAGCTTATAATTGAAGCACCACACTCTTTTGTTGACACAAAAGGGACTCGAAGCACCACAAAACACCAATATTTCTAAGCTAGATTGTCAACTCAAGTGAATCCACACTCAAGTTAACCCTATTTGCAATGACTTTTCCAAGTCCTATACTACAATGACTTTTCCAATCCATACACTAAAGCACTCTCTCTTAAGAGAAGAAAGTGTTCTTCAATATCATTTAAAAACTAGTGAAAAATAAAAGCCTAATTATGTATTTATAGTTATTACATTCAAAGACCAAAATACCCTTAATGTAGGGTGATACTATGGAGTGTAAAAGAGAGGCATCAAAAGACCACAATGCCCTTAATGAAGCTTAAGTTGAGGTGCCTCTTGAGTGTAATGTTTGAATTGTAAAATTCCTTCTCGCCCTTAATGAAAGTCAAGAACTAGGTGCCCTTGGAGTGTAGGTTTTGGAGTGTCCAACGTCCTTCTTCATACTTCACTTATACACTTCAAGTGTCAGGTCAACATACTCTTTCACTCATCCATCTTTGTGGTTGTGCCCGTATCATTCTCCCCTTCTTGAAAAGGATTCGACCTTGAATCCATACCTTGCAAAATCAAGAGAAGACAGACAAACACAAATCCTTATGGCATGAGGGTTAGAGTTAGAAAAATACATAACATTAATATGCCAAGGTGGTTCACACATGACATATAACCAAGAGTCCTTCATGTTACATATTAGGAAGTCGTTGAAGAATGTAACCAAGGACTTGGTTATGAAAAACACCAAGAAGGAATGCACCTATGCTAGGAGAAACTCTTCCCCACCATAAGATGGCACCATGATCAAATGGAAAGAGTGGCCATAGACACGAGTCTAGACAACACTCCTCTTTCCCGCAGTCTTCACCCAAACTAAAGAACATACTCTCTACAATAGCATATACATCATCAAAAGAAAATAGAGTATAAAGAAAGGTATCACTCAAGTCAACATCATCTAAGGTGTCCTCATGTATGTACTCACTACTAGTTTCAACATCATCATTATGAGTACTCTCAACAATAAGGTCATACATTAAGAAGAAGTTATTTCCAAGAAATGGACCCTTTCTCCTTTTATGGAGGAACCCTCAAGTTGACACATACCATTACCAAAATCAAAGGGATTATTGCTTAAATCTTCATAAGAAGCAAGAAATTCATCCTCATAATTATCAAACAAAGGTGGGGTGTCATACAAAGGATTACATCCGCAATAATTTTTCAAAGAACAACCGTCTATTAGGTTTTTTAAATATTCAAGAAATTCAAAGCTATCATCACCCAATTATTTATTACTTTCTAAGACTACATATTCCTTACCCTTAAGAGTACTCTCATCTTTTAAGAAGATATTTCCATCTTTAAGAGGAATGTTATCACACCATAGTGGGTTAGCATATAGGCTATAGTCTTCAAGACATGCTATAACTTCAACATCATTCTCACTACTAGGTTTATTAGGAGTGCTTATACCATCTTCAATTAAGATATTATACCTAAAGAGAGAGACATGTATCTTGTGGGTAGAATTAGAGCAAATACGTTTACTCTCTAAAGGATCATTATCAAGTCTCAAAGAGGTTACAAACACATAATTATCCCTATGATCCAAGCAAACATTAGAATCATTACCAACGGGCAAGCTCACAGGTTCACTCCTATCATTTTGACCAATATTTTCAAATTCTTAACTCACTTTAGGTCTATTAATTACATCACACATAACCTCAAATGGTGGACTAGTTTTGCACATAAGTTGATCAACACAACTCCCATAAGATGACGTACTATCATTTAACTCAATGGTTTCAACACTAGATGGACATAAATTGATCTTACAAAAAGAGTCAATTCAGTCATCAATAGGATCAATTAGTGTATCCATACTCACAGTATGCACATCATCAACAATAGGCAAAGAATCAATAGGCGATGTACTTTCATTCAACACATTGGCTTCAACACTAGGTGGACTTAAATTGATCTTACAAGAAGAGTCAATTTGGTCATCAATAAGATCAACTAGTGTATCGACACTCACAATATGCACATTATTAATAATAGTCAATGAATCAGTAGATGATGTACTTTCATTCAACACATTGTCTTCAACACAAGGTGGAATTAAATTGATCTTACAAGAAGAGTCAATTTGGTCATCAATAGGATCAACTAGTGTATCCATACTCACAATATGTACATCATCATCAAGAGGCTAAGAAACAATAGGCTCACAAATAGATAAGATACTACTCACACGTAATGGGCTACTAGCCACATAATCATCATTCACATGTACAAAAGTGTAAGAGTTAGCTATTTTACCTTGAGGTTCTTGAGCACATTCTTCTCTACCTTGGTTTGGATCATGGAAGCCCATTTTCTCCTTTGGGAAGATCTCATCACAAGGTGTTTGGATAAGAGGAATTGGATTTTCTAAGTAAAGTTTAGGTAGCAATTGGCGTATCTTTTCAATATGCCATTTGAGATCTTTACAATTGGCATTAAAGCTATCACAATGACCAGAGGCAATCAAACGTGGTATTGAAATTATTTGCATCCATGGTACCTAAAAGAAAGAAACAAACCAATAAAATGAACAAACAAGTTAGTTTAAATTACCTCACCAAATCTCACTCTTGGTTTACCTTACACTTGGTTTTTCACAAGTGTTGAAAATTTGACTTGTACTTTTAAGTGATTGAGGGATGAGTCTACTTTTGCCTGGAATAGATTTCTATTTGAGGTGACTCAAAGAAAAATTGCTTTCGGACTTGAACCAACAAAACATAATGAATTATAAAATGAGAAAAGTACACAAAGAACGATAACACGAAAGAAAAGGACACTAAAACTAATTCTCAACCTAGTAGGTAGTTACTAGTTTGCTAATTAGTGTTAGAATCAACAAAATGTAACTAAGAATCAAAATTAGAAACTAAGAAATCCAAGTTTGAGCTAAAATTGGGTTGTCCACAAAATGATGACATGGAACCTTGTGATTGGATGTCAACTTTTCAAATTTTTTGTTCTTCAAAATTTATGTCTCGGCCAACACAATCCCAAGAGTGTAATTTCAGTTTTGGGGGCAATTTGAAAGGTTTTGGAGCCTTTTCAAGCTTCAAAATGGATTTGAAATGAATTGGTCCCCCCTTGTACTTGCAATTATACTTAAAGATCCCTTTTGTCTTTGTTGTTTTCTTCTTTTGGCAAGACTAGGAAAATTCTTAAAAATTGCCTTTAACAACTCGTACACTCTCTTTTCTCCCTTTTCAAGATCAAACAAGCACTTTTGAATATTCTTATTTAATAAGACATGAAGATGAGGAAGAACAATATGAATATTCAAGAGTTGACCAAGTTTGACCACTAGGCAAATAAACTCCAAATTCAATCTTTCTTTTAGATCTAGGGTCCTTTTTCCAAGCCATGCACAAATAATACAAAATCAAGTCCAAAACGTCCAAACCACAATATACTACACAAAATCCACCCTCCAAAAGCTTCAAACTCAAGACTAACAATGGCGGAATGCTCAAAGGAACCTGGATCTTGCTCAAAACTTAGAATTAGACTCTAATAGTGCTAGTAAGCAAAGATCTAGCACTAGAAACTATCAAAACAAACAAAAACTATGTAGATCTAATCTAAGTAGATCTAAAATGGCTCAACAAGACAACACATGACTTTTTTTTTTTTTGGATTTTTCGACTCTTTATGTGAAAATTTTCTTAAGGTAACAACAATCCAAGATTTAGAGTTGTAGGAACAACCCTAAAACATGGCTCTTGATACCAAATGATATAAAGGAAAACCAGCTAAAACCGAAACTATATCTAAACAAAGGAGATGGAGAAGTAACAATCATTAAAGAGGCAAGACACAATTTGGATTCAAGACAACAACACAAAATAAGAATATGAAAATAAAGATAGATAGTGAGATATAACAACTAAAATACCAAAGGAACTAAGGTATGTATCTAACACCAAGAACCAAATAAGCTGGTAATTGAAACACCACACTCTTACGTTGACACAAAAGGGACTCAAAGCACCCCAAAGCACCAACGTTTCTAAGCCGGATTATCAACTCAAGTGAATCCACACTCAAGCTAACCCTAGTTACAATGAATTTTCCAAGTCCTACACTACAATGAATTTTCAAAACCCTACACTAATGCAATCTCTCTTTAGAGAAAAAAGTGTTCTTCAATATCATTCAACAACTAGTGAAAAATAGAAGCCTAATTGTCTATTTATAGTTATTATATTCAAAAACCAAAATACCCTTAATGAAGGGTGCTCCTATGGAGTGTAAAAGAGAGGCATCAAATACCACAATGACCTTAATGAAGCTTAAGTTGAGGCACCCCTTGAGTGTAATGTTTGAAGTGTAAAAGTCCTTCTTGCCTTTAATGAAAGTCAAGAACTAGGAACCCTTGGAGTGTAGGTTTTGGGGTATCCAACGTCCTTCTTCACACTTCACTTGTACACTCTAAGTCTCGGGTCAACACACTCTTTCACTCATCCATCTACGTGGTCGTGCCCGTATCACTTAACATGCATTTTGTACCATCATTTATTATCCAACCTAGTCAGAAAGAGTTAAGTCATAACTTACCTCAAATGTCAATATCAGTCTGCTACACTTCAAACCCATGATCTTACTTTCCATGAACAATCCTAAACTCCACTAAGAACATAAAATATGGAATATATGCATCAAAATAAAATCAACGACACCCATATTGACTACTTTTGATTGGGG
This sequence comes from Capsicum baccatum var. pendulum, assembly GCA_030864225.1. Taxonomy (NCBI): domain Eukaryota; kingdom Viridiplantae; phylum Streptophyta; class Magnoliopsida; order Solanales; family Solanaceae; genus Capsicum; species Capsicum baccatum. The sequence continues at coordinate 143,414,506 of CM061552.1, forward strand.
TCAAAATGGACCCTCAGAACAAGTTTTTGAAAAAGAATAGAAAAATTGTAAATTTAATTCAAAAATGTGTTCCTCATATTTTTAGGAACCTACATCTGAAAACTCAAGTCAAATCAAGTAAAAAACGAGGTACAAATTGAAGAAAAATTATTTTTAAGTTTTACCAGGTAAAATCTTTAAAATTCGGGTTGAAATAAAAAATCAAAATTATTTTGAAGGTTAAATTAAATAAAAACTAGTAATTGTGAAAAGGAATAAAATGGGGGTTTAAAATCAAGCTCTAAAATTTTTGGAATTTTGACAAATTAATTAAGAAAGTACTAAAGAGAAAGGGTGATTCTTATCTTAAATTGGAAGAGAATCAAGCAATAGATGTTAATCTAGCTTCCCCACCACCCACAAGCTTCACTTTTAAGTTCTCATACTTTTTTAGGGTTTAAATTTCAAGAGGCGAGATGAAACTGAGCAAAATGGGCCCAAAAAGCTGCTTTAGTAGTGAAGATTTTTGTGCACCAACTATTGAAAAAGTTGATTTTTTAAAGTCCAATTCGGACTTCGACGGGGTGCCCGCGATTCATTTGCATATGATTTATGCAAACAAACTATGTAAACACACTAAATTTAATGCTCCAAACTCAATTGAGATATCAAAATTTTAAAGAAATGTCATTTTCACAAAGTTGACCCCTAAAACCAAAAATCATAATTTTCTAAATCGAGGATCGAAATGAGATTTAAAAGCTGTAAAATTACACTAAACATGATACCACCCTAAAATTAACGTTCTGGACACGTTCGAAAAGTCAGATTTTCCATCCGAGTTTGTTTCGACCAAATGTGTGTCCTACACCCATATTTCTAATTTTTCAACTTTCTGACCAATAAGTCAAAATGAGCTCGGGTGCATCAAGACCCAAACCCAAGATCTACCTAGCCTAAAATTGATATTTCGAAGCTATTGGCAGTCCGTTTAGCCATATATTGCACGGATCAAGACATATCCATATAAGTCCAAAATAAGGCTCTCGAAGCTATTAAAAATTATAATATCACATAAATTGTACCAAAATGCATTCGAGAACTATACCAATCAATACCACACCGCATAAATATCATAATGCAAGTACAGAGAGGGGGTAAAGTAGTCAAATTAAATAGAAATATACATTTCACATATTTCATCAAATTTTCAGGTCGTTACAAATGTCCTCCGTAGTTAAAATACTACAGTCGGTTATCACTATAACAATTATGGGAAAACCAAAACTTCCAAGAGGCTATGTCCAAAAAGGGTATAACGACATTGTTAAACCTTAACCCACTAAGTATAATTAGGCGCAAATTTTTCCCCAGCCTTAATTTTCCTTACAAATCTGATTTTAGCATTTGTTAATTAATTTAATCATTCATTATAAGGAGATTCTTTAGGTATTCGTGATCAAGTTTTCCAATAACTAACATATTTGATATTTTAATAATTTATTTTTCTTAACTTACAAGTTAACATGCATTTGAAATCCATTTTTGTTCTTCAATTTTATCCTTCACTAAACATCGAGAACATCAATTAATCACTAACTCTGTCTATAATTATTTTTGATGAAATCAGAATGGAAAACAACTATGTAAGTTTTAATTCTTCAAGGGAAACCCGTGAGTCAAGCGACACAAAAGATTTAAGAAACACAATGGGGGATTTATTTGAACTTTTTGAAGATGATAGCATTCTCAATGAAGAATAAAATGCATCTACTGAAAATATTTTTGTGGATCATCCTGAATTCATGTATGATTCTAAACTTGGCCTCGTTGCAGGTATGCATTTTTCTAGTTTGGTAGTATTTTATGCTTTTTATGAAGAACATGCTAAACATGCTGGTTTTAGCATAATATGAAAATCAAGTATGAAATTGAAAGATTCAAATTCTCTCAAGTATATTCTATATACTTGTGATAAGGTGGTGGAAAAATCAAAAAGTAAAAGTCGTCTAAGTGGTCATTATGTCCTGCCAAAATTAATTGCTTAGTAAAACCCGATGGAACCTAGTAAGTAGAGTGATAGTAGATCACTCGTACAAGTTGGATCCCACTATGTTCAAACTCATGGCTATTGATATCAGTTTGAAGAGTTCACTGGAAGCCTATGATAAAGTTGGTGTTAGAATATCAATGAATATTAGAATTCACCAAGCTCTAGCTGGTGGGCCCGAGAATTTGGGTTGTTTTCTGGATCATTATAGGAATTATAACCACAAATCAAGGAGATTGAGAATGGATCAAGGCGATGCTGAGTGTTTAAGAAAATTCTTTGTTGAAATACAACTTAAGGACAAAGATTTATTTTATGACTTGGACCTAGATGATCTTGGTCGATTGAATAATATTTTGTGGATTCACCTTTAATTAGAAATGGCTTACCAAGAATTCATGACATTAGTAGCTTTGATACTATGTATAATTTTAATAGACATGGAATACCATTTGATTTATTCATTGGTGTCAATCACCACTATAAATCTATTATTCTTGGTTGTGCTCTTATTTCACATGAAAAAACAGAGACATTCTATTGTATTTTCACCATATTTATAGATTCTATGCGAGGTGTTTCCCCTAGATGCATTTTGACCGATCAGTGTAAAAGTATAAGGGCAAGTTAAGTGAAGTGATGCCTGATATTGTGCATTGCTTAAGCATATGGAATATCTTTGCAAAGATTCTAAAGAAACTAAAGGGCCTTGAAAACCATTACGATGAAGCTAAGAATGTGTTTGTGTCCACTGTATTGGACAGTTTAACAAAGGACAAATTTGAAGATAGATGGGAAAATTTCATAACAAGGTATAGAATAGAGATTGTTGATTGGTTGGTTACAATGTATCGTGAGAGGCAGAATTGGATTCTTGTCTACTTATGTTCGTATTTTAGACTGCATGAAATCAACTCAAAGGTGTGAGGCAGTGCATTCCTATTTTGATGGTTTTGTCAATGCTAAGAGTACTTTGAAAATCTTTATAGAGAAATACGATGTTGCTCTTCGGGATAAATATGAGAAGGAGTTGAGGGAAGAGAACAAGTACACCAAAACTATATGTTAAACCCATTTTCACCGGGAACAACAAATGAATGATATGCAGCCCAAAACATTTTAAAGATTTTTCAAAGTGAAATTTGTCGAATGGTGTATTGTAATTTAGCTGTTGCAGTTGATAGTGATTCGGGGCTTGCACTGAAAAAAATACAATGTTGTCAATGGAACGATTTGGAGTGACTTTTATGAGAATGAATTTGTAGTCACTGTTGAATATCGTCCCCAAGGTGAATATCTAAGATGCAATTGTATGTCTTTTGAGTCATGTGGCATCTTTTTTATAATATAATCAAGGTAGTGGCCCACATAAATATGTCATTTATTTCTGATTGATACATTTCAAGGAGATGGTGGAAGGATGTTTTTCGTCCTCATTTGAAGAAGTTCTTTTTGCGGGTTACCCATAAATGTCCTGGGAGTAAAACCTATATAAGGAGGTTTTGGGTAATATTGAGAACATAACTGATATTGTAATTGACTCAAAAGACAGAATGGATTACATAAAGTTGAAGTTAGTTGAACTGGAGAATAAATTATTGAATTGGGATGATGCTACGGCCGAAAAAGTGCATACCACTTTTCCTAATGCCCCGAAAGATGGTACTGCTTCTATTCCTGATCCTCCTCTGGCTCGATGACTAGGAAAGCCAAGAACTAACTATTATAAGGCCAAACCTTATAGCAGAAGGGGATTTGGTAACAAAGTCAACAACATGTGCCATGGTGATCTTAATAATAATAAGGATGCACCGATAATTGATCTTAATTCATGGAAGGGCTTAGTAACAAAAGGGATTATGGAACGGGACAAGGTCGATGTCGTGGAAGAGGACGAGGTCACTCATAAATGAAGAAGTTGCTGAAAACTCCATCATTGAAAAAAATGCTGACTATATAGGAGAAGAGAGGGAGGGATATCAAGATATGTAATTTATTGTTAAGTATTTGCTTTTTTGACAAGATGCTAATAATTTTTCTAGTTGTAATTTTTTTTACAATTTCTTGATCAAAATAATCATTTTGTCGTCAATAAGTCATGATGTTTTGTTTCAAAAATAAAAATATTAACAGTTAGGAGTGACATTTTTGAAGGGTTTGAAATGTCCATAAAAACAACAAGTCTCATAAATACCAAAAATAATAGAAGTAAAGAAATTGAATTCTAGACCGAGCCAAAAAAGTTTCTTTTAAACACAAGGCTGCATGGAATCGAAATCGGAACCTAAGGACTATGAAGTTGACGCATGACTAAATTGCTACTAGAAATTTCCATCATACTTTTAATTTTTTCATTATTCTACATCTTTAAGATATAATTAGTGTTATAAACTAAATATTAAATATTTAATTTAAAAAATCATAAATTATATTGTCCACACTCAATCCATTTATGATTTTTTTAGAAATTCAACTTTTAAATTATTTAAAGAAAAATAGATTGAACCATCCATAAACATAAATAAACAAGAAAAATTAAAATGAAAATGTAAAGAAAATGCTAAGGAATACTAATAGTTTATTCATATATTATTCAATTAAACAACATCAGGGGCAGATCACTTATCAACATAAAAATTATAAGGATCGATCTTAAGGTGAGTAAGAATGGTCCTTATAATAACATCTAGCTTACGAACATGATCCGCATTCTTTCTTTACTTCTTCGAGTTTCCCCACAGATGTTTCAATATGATCGAGGTGAACGCATATGTACTCATTATTCGATTGTATATCTTGTTGGATCTTGGTCATTGTTTCCATTATTTTTTTTTTGGAGAAATTGAAGGTATTAGTATTTGTCAATGCAAGACAATAGATATTAAAAAATAAAAAAAATAAAGCATATAATATATTATTTCATACCTTTGTTACGGTGAAAGACTCTCAATTTGATGTTGATCACTAACATAAGAAAAAAAACCTTTAAATAGCAATTTGTTTGGTGGTAACTAGGAAACTTTCACACTTTTAATGTAATAACTTTGACTGAAAATTAAATTTAAATTTAAGATATTATTTTCTTGAGAAAAAGTTGTTCTTCAAAAAAAAATTAATTCTCATCAAGAACACCAAACATTTGAAAAAAATTATTTTATTTTTAGAAAATATTTAAATGTTTTAACTTCAATATAAAATGATGTAAAATAATATCTTTTAAATGATAAAGGATGTAAAAGAATTACAATTGGTTTGATAGTCAATTTAGTGTCAATTATATGTATGATTTTACAACAATTGTCAATTAGATCCAATAAGTATATATATAGAGAGAATGATTATAGATTTTTAGATCAAATCAATATATATATATATATATATATATATATATATATATATATATATATTGAGATAGATAGATAGATAGATAAATGGATGGATAGATGGATAGATAGAGAGATCGAATAAAGAATTTTCAAATTAGAAGTCAATTATATGTGTTTACAATATAACTATATCAATTATATTGAATCAATATATATAGAACGACTAAAGGTTTTTCAAATTAGAAGTTAATTATATGTGTTGACTATACAACTATATCAATTAAATTGAATTCATATGTATAGAACAAATAAACAATTTTTCAAATTAGAAGTCAATTACATGCGTTGACTATATAACTATATCAATTATATCAAATCCATATATTTATATATAGATAGAATAATGATTTTTCAAAGTAGAAGTCAATTATATTTGTTGACTATATAACTATTTGTATTATATTGAATCAATATATTTATATATATAACAAATAAAGATTTTTCAAATTAGACTTCAATTATATATGTGTCTATGTAACGGTACCAATTTGATCGAATCAATATATATAGAACGAATAACGAGTTTCAAAATTAGAAGTCAATTATATGTGTTGACGATATAACTATATCAGTTAGATCGAAGACATATATATGTAGAATGAATAAAGGTTTCCCAAATTAGAAGTCAATTATATGTGTTGACTATGTAACTATTTCAATAATATTGAATCAATATATATTGCATGAATAAAGATTTTTCAAATTAGCCATCAATTATATGTGTTACTATAAAAAGATATCAGTTGGATCAGATCAATATATGTAGAACGAATAAAGTTTTTTCAAACTAGAAGTCAATTATATGTGTTGACATTATGCTGTGGTAGTCGTATGGATTGCGTACACTTACCCTCCCTAGATCCCACCTTGTTGGAATACACCGGGTATGTTGTTGTTGTACTATATAACTATATCAATAAGATCGAATCCATATATATAGAACAAATAAAGATATTTCAAATTAAAAGTCAATTATATATGTTGACTATATAACTATATAAATTATATCGAATCCATATATTTATATATAGATAGATTAAATATTTTTCAAATTAGAAGTCAATTATATATGTTGACTATATAACTCTATCAATTATATCGAATCCATATATTTATGTATAGATTGATTAAATATTTTTCAATTTGGAAGTCAATTATATGTGTTGACTATATAACTATATCTATTATAGCAAATTAATATATATATATTATGTGACTATATATAACGATATGAATTGAATCAAATCAAATCAATCTATGTAGAATGAATAAAGGTTTTTCAAACTAGAAGTCAATTATATGTGCTGATTATATAACTATTTTAATTAGATCAAATCTATAGATATAGAACGAATTAAAAGTTTTTCAAATTAGAAGTCAATTATATGTGTTGACTATAAAACTATAAAAATTAGATCGAATCTATATATATAGAACAAATAAAGGTCTTTCAAATTAGAAGTCAATGATATCTGTTGACTATATAACTATATTAATTATATAAAATCCATATATTGATTATCATATTTTATTGATTGTTTATCCTTGTTTTAACTATTTTAAGGATTCACTACCCTTAGAATACATATATTGTTGACCTTGTGAGGTTGGGAGGGGGAGTAGGAAGATAGAATATGGGGATAAATAGAGCAAGGTTCTTATTCTCTTATAAAATAAGAAATTTGAATTAGTGACTAGGATAGGAATATACCGATAATCCTTTCTTGGTTCATATGTAGGATGCCATCTTAATGCATCTAAATGGATTATTACATCCCTGCTAAATGATGTAGTTGTAATGTCCAGTTAGGTAGAAGGTTAGAAGATGAAAGACCATGATCATACGATAAATCCTATGAATCAACAACCAAGATAAGTAATCTAACAAATAAAGTTCAATAGTATAGTATGATTGTTCGTAGTGCTTTAACCCCAGTCCTTTATCCATTGATTGTCCAAAGTCTTTACTTTTCCACATTGTTTTAATTTACTCTTAGTTTAAAAAATTTCAAAACTCTTTTGGTTACGTTACACTAGTTTAATCTTAATAGTTAAACTAGAATCGGATATTTTCATAACACAAGCCTCTGAGGGATCGATATTCATTGTTATTTAAGTCCATTGTATTACTTGGTGAGACCACGTACACTTGCATGTGCGTTTGGGTACAATCAAGGTTTGAGAACCCTATAGTACATATGTATACCCTCTGGTTCATATGACCGCACGCATTAGGGCCCTACTAGCTAGGGGAGAGCTGGGCCTATATAACTCGTGGGTGCCTTTGTATGTTATGACAGTTTGTATGTTATGATAGTTAAGATACACAATCCAGGCTAATGTTGTAAAGAGAATGTTAAGCCTTGTTTCCTATCCCGACATGATATATATATATATGAATTTTATTATGTGTATGGATTTTGAATGATTTGAACTATTGATCATGGCATTATATTATCCTTATCCCTGAGTTATATGCTAGTGTTCACCCCACTAACCTTCTCCAGATATTGTATCCCTATGCGAAGGCATCGAAGCTACTTTTACCTATCCTATATAGAGTTAGGTCGGTCAGCTCAATTCGTTGCGTTGTGGTAAAGTGGTGAGCTTCCAACTCACAAAAGGATTTGGCATTCCACTAACTTTCATTCTTAGATTTGAGTTGTTAGATACTTTCATTATCATTAACATTATTATTTTTATTCTCATTGTCATCTGTCAAAGTCGGGGACATATATTGACTAAGACTGGTTTTGGTTCTTTGCTTAGAAGGCTTTGTTTGGATTACTTTAGATATTGGGTGATGTTGGTTGGCTATTTGGCTGATCATCAGTTATTGGTTATGGACATGTTTTTACTTTCTTTATGTATCATGCATGTTATCTTATTATGTGTTCGAAATTCATCAGACATTGGGGGATGTTGTGGTTGGTTTAGTTAGGTGTTGGACTTAAGATACCCATCATGGCCAGGCCCTAGTTCAGGTCGTGACAAATTATTTTATGTGTATTAAGGGTGTGGATGTGAAGAATCGTAACAATTCTTTATCTTATCTTTATGACTCCAAATTCTTTAGTGGGTAGTGGTTTTTAAATAACTCCTTTTGTCCCTAGTCGAAAATGCAATTGATCCTCATTCAAAAGTTTGCATGCCATTTGCTGTGAGTTTAGTTGATGCATTCTCATGCTTACTTGTGTTATCTAGAACTTGCCCCATTGGTCTTTCAAATATAATCATAATTGCACATGATTGGAGAAATGATCTTAGGGCTTCTTTGTAATCATGGAAACCACTTTATCCTAAAAAGCCTACTCCTGTGAGAATAGTATCCCTAGTCACCCCTTTTAAGCCTTTGAACCTTTCTTTGGAAACCATATTACAAGCCCTAAACCTTTTTAAAAAATGGTCCCTCCTTTGAACCCTACCCTCCTTGAACTTAAAAGTGGCAACTCGAGGCTAAAAGCCTAAGTTAGGGGTTGTGGATTTTGAGAGAAGGTGATCATGGGCCATAGTCTTGTAAGTAAATGCCAAAGAGATATTCATTGAATGAAATATAAAAGAAAAGGATCATTGTATAAAACAAAATCATGAGATTGCACAAAAAAAGGGATAAAAAGAAAATACTTTCAAAAGATTGGTGAAACAATAGGGAAAAAGTAGGCATGTATTGTTCAAGAACAAATGAAGTGGCCTATGACCCAAATTTTGATCTAGTAGTTTAAAATTTAGAGTTCAAGGAGGGTATAGTCACCATTTTTCCAAACATTTATCCTACCTTTTCCCGAGCCTACATTACAATCTTAAGAAAGTCCTTTAAGATCTCCAATCATATGTTTTTGAGTAAGTAACAATTGAAAATGAGGGAAATCATATGGCATGATACTTGTGTGTATTGAGAAATTCATTGTTAGAGTAAGTTCTTGCACATTTATCCCTTGTTGCATGATAGAAACAATGGTGTATTGGGACTTTGTTTCGCAATGAGGCATGTGGCTGATTGAGGTGGCTGAAGTTGTCTTCTTCTGATAATGAGGCAAAGAAGTGTAGTGGAATTGCTATTGATAGGTATTCACTTCTAGAGAGTTATTAGTTTTTTCACGATTGGTCTTCAAAGTCTTTTTCATCCTTGAAAATATGATTAATTTTTAGGGAAGTTGCCCAAGTAGTTTTTCCAATCCTTGAGGGCTAATTGGTCATGCTAATCGAGTTCAAAATAATTGTAATTATTTTTTTGTAAGAGTGGGATTATAATATGATTAGTCTAATTGAGTATAGAGTTGTGATCCTTGAGGACAAGCCAAGTTTTAAGTTGGAGGTGTTGATGAGTGGAAAATCTTCCACTTATTTAGATCCAAATTCTTGCACTCTACAATGATTTAACTGTGTAAATGAGACTAATCCTCCATTTAAATGCTTTAATGTTCAATTTTTGGGATCTTATAGGGAATAAGGTAAGAATAAGTTGAGATCAAGTTGTAAAAGAAGAAAAGAGGGCGAAAAAGAGTAGTAGCTAAAAATCAGACGACGCTCAAGTACTGTGATCACGACCTGAGAGTCACAATCGTGGCAGTCAATAAAAGTCAGCATATGGCGATCGCACCAATAACCACATGATCACAGAAGTGCGATCATAATTGGAGATGGTGATCGAGATTAGCCAAGAATTTATAAGGGAAGAATTGTGATTTCATGTAGCTGAATCCCAACACTAAAATGGCAAAACCCTTGCATTGTTTCATCTTCTTTCATTGAATTTTTCAGTTGTGGAAAATAAGAAAACACTTTAATTTTGAGTTGAGAAACAATTGTAGGATTAATTCTATGTGAGTTTTTTGTTGTGAATTGAAGTTAATGCTTGGGTTTATTCTTGTTTTCATTTCAATGGAGAAATTAAATGCTAATTTTGGCAAACTTCTTCTATTTAATTTCATGAGTAACTAAATTCATAGCTTGGATGTTTTATTAGGTGTGTAAAAATGTATGGTTTTTTATTTTTAGTCCAAATTAATAGTTAAGGATGTTGGGTTTTACTATTACTCTTTATTTGAATTGAAAAGTTGTGGGTGAAAACCCCAATTATCTTGGATCCCACATAATCCTTAAAAGAGGGATGTGGGTGATGAGTATATGTGAACAACTAATTGATTTAGTTTTTTCCTTATCATTATCTTAGAAATAAGGATGCTATTGAAATTGCTATGTTCATAAGTAATATCTTAGAAATAGGGATGCTAAGTTGAGGTATTGGGTTGATGTATTTGCCACGCTCATGTGGTATTCAAAACAATCCATGAGTGAAATTTAGTGTTTTGTTGAAAGACCAATAGTAAGACCTTACACCTAGCCTACCCAAACACTTAACTAAGAATTGGACCAACCCTTGTTCACACAGGCATGTACAATCCCTAGGAAAGCATAACCCCAACATCTTTCTCACTTGATTCACTTAGCAATAGTTTCACTTTTTATTAGAGTTGTTTGGTGATAGTGTCAACAAATTTCAAAGTTCAAACCCCCTAATTTACTTTATGTTTTGTTTTAGTTTTGCATTATGGGTTAACACTTGGTTAACTCTCAACATACGTAAGTGTGAAAGCTAGATTACACTTCTTATGGATTCGACCCCAACTTTTATTTGGTATATATTGACGACAACTGCTTTGCATCAAAATAAGGGTGTAAATTAAGTGTTATCACATCTTGTTCTCTAAGTTTTATTTTACTCTTTTTTGTATAGATGATGAGGACTAGATCCAGCAAAGCTAGAGATTCAAATCTTTTATCTGAGGAGAGAGCCCAATCTATAAGGTGAGTTTCTAGTCATGGTAGAACTCAACATAGAGGACTGGCACAAGGATCTATCCCATCCAGAGATAGCACTAGGGGACTATGCCTTGAGCCTCTAGAAGAGCATACCGGAGATATGGGTCCTACTATGGTTCTACTGAGTTTTTATACCCCAATCTTAGATAGGTTATGGTTAGCTTACTTAACCATTTGGAGGGTGCTCCTTTGAGTGCAACTGGTGTTCCCCCAACTCTAAGTGTTGTACCTCTATTTTTGCCAAGGTTTGGTTTTGGTATTCCTTTAAGTTTATGTATGGATCCTTCTGTTGTACTGCATCTATTTATGGTACTCCATACTCTAAATTTATTTCATTTTTAGTGTCTATATATTAGTATGGTATTCCAATATTTAGACTTCAGCCTTTTATTATTATGCCTCTTCAGATGGTTCTCAGCTTACTAAATTTACTATGCCTCTTACTATTGTGAGTACAACTGTCTTTTAAAGATTAGAAGAGGTTTGAGAGATTTACTCACTTGGGTCCTCCTAGGCTTAGTAGTGATATAGGCGAGGATGCCTGTGAGTTCTTGATGGATTGTAATGAAAAGTTGTATAACCTCGGTTCACTCAAGTCACATGGGGTTGCTTATACTACTTACTAGTTGTGAGATGTAGCCATGCATTGGTGGAGGTCATTTATTGATTGCCAACCACTTGGTTTGTCATACATGACTTGCGATTACTTTACAGAGGCCTTTTTGGAAAAGTTTATGCCTTTTAGTTTAAGGGATCATATGAGAGATACGTTTGATCACTTATTTTGGAGTATGAGGCACAATTTCATTCCTTGTCTAGATATTCTGATGTCAGTATTGCCAACGAATTTCAGAAGATTTGAAAGTTTGTGAAAGATTGGATATTTCTCTTCAGCTTGCTATTACTCAGATGGTAGTGTGTGGAGCATTATTTTAGAGTATAGTAGATCATGCTAAGATGATTAAGTCCATTCTTGGAGCATATCAGAGAGGCTATAAGAAGGTTCACTAATTGGGTGAGTTCAGAGGTCACACTCTCGAGATAGAGATTCTAGAGGCTTTCACAGGTATCATAATAGACCAATGCAAGAATCCTTATAGAGTTTAGGTAGTGGTTCTTCTGGTTTGACAATTTCAAGTGGTTGTTCTAGTTTATCCATACCTTTTTTCTTTGAGTCGGCCATAAGGTTTGCTATGTGTGTGATAAGATGGGCCATATGGCCAAGGATTTCCCCCAGTATGTTTTTAGAGCTACTCTTATATCAATCGTGAGAGGTAGATATTTTACTATAAGTGCAAGGAGTTGATGTAGTACTGGCCAAAGTAGTTGTTATGGAGCTACTTAGACAGGTGGTGGATATGGTCAGTGTTGTGCTATACTTTCCAGACCATAGATAGAGGCCTTCGATACCATCATCATAGGTATTATGCTTGTTTGTTTCAGATATGTATCTGTATAATTTGATCTGGGGTTGACTTTTTCCTATGTGTCGGCATACTTTGCTTTGGGTTTTATTTCTTCTTGTTATCCTCTTAATGTGTACATTTGAGTATCTACCCTTATAAGAGACTTTTTAGTAGTGGATCGTGTATACCAATCTTGTGTTGTGACTTTTTCTGGGCATGAGACCTGGGTAGATCTAACTTTAGCTTCATGGGTATGCCAAGGATAGCTTGGAAGGGTGTGCTTCATTTGGGTGCAAGAGAGTCATATCTTTTCTTTAAGCTCATTGTTTGGTTGAGAGGGGATATTTTTCTTATTTGGCTCATATTTATGATACTAGTATTGCTTCACCTACTTTTTTTGATTCTGTTCGTATTGTTCGTGAGTTCATAGATATTTTCCTCATGGATTATTGTGTATGCCTCTGGTTTGTGATATCTACTTTTCTATTGTTGTTGATTCGAGCACCAAGCTCATTTTTGTTTCTTCTTAAAGGATGGCCTTAGTCGAGATAAAATAATTAAAAGATCAGTAGTAGGAGTTTTAAAAAAAGGATTTATCTGAGCTAGTGCATCACCTTGGGGTGCGCCTCTCTTTTTTGTGAAGAAAAATGATGGGTCTATACGTATGTGTATTGATTATATGTAGTTGAACAAAGTTAAGGTCAAGAATAAGTATCCTCTTCCTCATATTGATGATTTATTTGATTCGCTTTAGGGTGCTTTGCTATTTTCAAAGATTTATTTGAGGTTTGGGTGTCACTAGTTAAGGATTAGCTCTTTGGATATTTTAAAGATAGCTTTTCAGATTTGGCACAGTCATTATAAGTTCTTAGTCATGTATGTTTTATTGACCAATGCCCTAGCAATATTATGCAGTTGAAGAATTGGGTATTTTGACCATATTTCAACTCTTTTGTCATTGTATTTATAGATTATATCTTGGTTTATTCCAAGTGTGAAGACAATAATGAGGAGCATTTACGGACTTTACACCAGAGATTAAGGGATAAGAAGTTGTTTGCTAAGTTCTCGAAGTGTGAGTTTTTATTGGATTCTGTTTCTTTCTTTGGTCATATAGTGACCAAGTATTGTATTATGGTCGATCCAGCCAAGATTGCAGCGGTTCATCATTGGGCTAGACCTATTTCTCTTATCGAGATTCAAAGTTTTATTAGTTTATCAGGTTACTATCGATAGTTGGTTAAGTTTTTTTTATTGATCAAAGATTTATTAACCAAGTTGACTCAGAAGAATATTTTCTTTTAGTTGTCCGATGCTTGTGAGGCAAGCTTACAAAAGAGATTTGTTGAATTTAGATCTTAAAAGACTTTTCCCAAGGAGGTCAAGGGTTTTATAGTTTTTTGTGATGCTTCTAGTGTTGGGTTAGGTGTTGTGTTGATGCAAGAGGTAAGGTGATTGCTTAAGCTTCTCATCAGTTGAAGTCCTATGAGAGGAATTACGCTACCCACGATTTGGAGTTATGTGAGATTTTTTTTTCTGTAAAGTTTTGGAGACACTACTTGTATGGATTATGTTGTAAAATTTTCTCTGATCATCATATCCTTTAGTATTTCTTCACCTAGCGAGATCTTCATATAAGGTAGCGTTGTTGGCTTAATTTGCTTAAGGATTATGACATGACAATTCTCTATTATCCTGACAAGGATAATATAGTTGTGGATGCCTTGAGTCGGAATTCAACTAGGATGGGTAGCTTGGCATATATTTTGATCCATGAAAGGCCTTTAGCCTTAGAGGCTTAGTCTTTAGCTAACCAAATGGTTATGCTTAATATTTCAATACCTAGGTGTGTTTTGGCATTTGTGGAGGCTAGGTTTTCTTCGATAGAGCTAATTCAGGCTCATCAATTTGATGATGTTGGGTTGAAAGTGATTTAGGAAAAGGTTCTGAGTGGTGAGGCTAAAGAAGAATCACTTGATCCAGACAGTATTTTGAGGATTGGTGGTCGGGTTTGTGTGCCTAGAATGGGTGATCGAATTAGATTGATTTTTTAGGAGGCTCATTGTACTATATATTCTATCCATTTTGGAGTGACTAAGATGTATTATGATTTGAGACAACATTACTGGTAGGGTAGTATGAGTAAGAATATAGAAAATTTTGTAGCTCATTGCCTATGTTCCTAAGTACATATATTTTCTAGAGCATGGGAAAACTATTTTCATACAAGATACATATTACTTTAATCCATTTATGATGAAACTTCTAAATAAATTATTTTAATATATATTGTCCTATAATGGGTTTTTTCTAAGTATGTGGTAGTCGTTTTCTCTAAGTGTTTGAAGTATCTGATTAATATCTGGTTTCGGACGTTGGTCAGCCTGAAAGTGTGGTCTCAGCTAAGGTAAGCATTCGACCCTGTTGGTGGTCCCATCGCTAAGATGAAATTAGGAGAAAACTGAAGTAACTGCCATTAAGACTTGTTAAATCCCATAGGACGTAGATGTATTGATATAATTTATTATAGGTTGAATCATCAATGATTATTGTTGTGTGCTATCTTATGTGATAAATTAGGTTTCCCAGTTAGCCTCTAGATAGTATTTTATTTTAATGGATTCCAACAATCATATTAAAAATACTATTAATTTATCTTCTCAAGCAACTCAGATTGCTAATATTGAAAATGATCTTCAAAACTGAAGTATTCCAGAAGAACCTTTTAAAACTATTTATCAGATTGGTAAATTTAGTTTTCTAAAAAAACATAACATCAAGACCTCTGAGTCTACTGTCACCATTAATAATTCATTAGAAATTATTCAATTGTTAAATGAGCTTGACATAAACCGATTTAAAAATCAGTTTAATTATCTTCATGTTGGACTTGTTCAAGTGGCTATCAAGCCACTCTTTAGACAGGGTCTTGATATCCCTGTCTATGCTATTCTAAGAAATGCTCGTCTACTAAACTTTGACGATTCTCTCTTAGGAGTCATCCTAAGTAACCTCGCCGACGGTCCAGTATACTTTAATTACAACCCAAATTTCTCGATAGATATCAATGATCCTAATATCATGGATGTTTTAACACATAATGTTAAAACTAAAAACATGAATAGTAAGGATAATACCAGAGAAATAGCAATAATATACAGAGTATATTATCGACTTATAGGTACAACTCTAGCCCCCAAAGCTAGATTCACAAGCCTCAGGGATGTTACAACCCTAATGGAGGCAAATAAAGAAAGAAGTAATATATTTGTTCCCAAATCTCTTGTTTGGAATTATATCATGCATCAAAATGATTGGCACTTCGATGCTATCACTCAACCTCTACCGACCTATCCAGCGAAATCACAGATCGAACGGGTAATCCAACACCCTGACAGATCTATTGATTTAAAATTCTTAGGTTTTGAAGCCTCTAGAACCTCTTCCTTTAGAAGATCCATCTCTCACAGAGCTTCTACCTCAAAAAACCCGGAGGGAAGCGAAGAAAACGATAATGAAAAGGGAAAAGTTAGAGGAGTTGACTTCTCTGGTCATGTTCCTAAAGTATATTATCAACAACATACGCGGTTTCACAAATCCCCAAAAATCGAAAATCTTTATGATCCAGGCAGTCCAACAGCCTCGGACATGGAACCTCCTCCTACTTTACCCCGACAAAAGATTAGAACTAACCCAGGATTAAAGGTTATCAAACCCCATGATAAGTACACTCCAGACCTCAAAGCCCTTGAGGTCCTCTAGTATCTTCCAAAAGATGCAATAAAAAGAAAATGGTACACCAGTACCTATTATAAAGATCAGCAAAAGGAGTTTGGGCGGCTATGGATAGCTGATATGAAACGACTTCGATGCGACATCGAATTCTTTAGATGGTTTGAATTCACTGGAAGAATGGAAAACCAAAATGAATCCCTTCACGTTATCATTAATAAATGGTATACACAGAGTAACAAAGTGATTGAATTCGTTACTCCTCCCCTTGAAGGAATAAAAATTCCTCATTCAAATGAAATCCTCAATGCTTCACCCTTCAAGAAGAAGCATGATAGACCCCTATCAGCCCCCGTCAACAGAGACCTAGATAGGATAGTTGAACAAAACAACTATACTAATCAGGTCCTTCATACTATCTCCCAGCAAATAGGAGATACTAAGAGCTCAAAACTTCCTTTTAGCTCACCCACTCCTGAGAAAAGTATTCCAGTCCCTAGCCTCACTACCAACCCTATCTTTAGAATCCCTGAGTTCCAAAAGGAGAAATTCCCAAATCTCAGCGATGACTTTAAGGTTTTTGGAAAAATCTTAGCTCAAATCAATGAGAATCTCTCCAAATTCAAAATTTCTAAAAAAGAGAAAGTCGAGTCCAGCAAAGAAAAGAACTCTATTTCCAAACTCACTAATGAACGTTTTTCTACTAAGAAAAACTATTACAAATGACCCTCTCCTACAGACGTCTAGTTTGAAGAGAACCCTTACCTCTCCACTTCCAACCATGATGGTAGAGGAATAACTTAATGGAATGTTGATGGTTTGGCTGAACACCAAATCTATAAAAAACTCCATGAAATGGGTGTTTCCATTATAGCTTATAAAATTAAAGGAGCTTCTAACAAAGAGGCAGCCACAATGGTTGTAGCAGGATTTGCTAGTATGATAAAACACTGGTGGGACAACTACTTCACATATGACGTTAAGAGCCTTATCTATGAGGCCACGGCTATGGAAATAGTCGTTGTCAAAAGTGAAAGTGAACAACAAAGTCTTGAACAGGTCGTGAAAGAAGACACCTGTGCTACCCTCCTATATCATATAGCTAGACATTTTATAGGAGAACCCAAATTATTTCAAGATAGGAGTTTAGAAATCCTTAACAATCTACCTGCAAAGATTTGGCTGACTTTAGATGGTATAAGGACACCTTTTTGGTCAAAATAATGATTTGACTTGACTGTAACAATGACTTCTGGAAAGAACATTTTATTAGTGGTCTCCCACCTCTCCTTGCAGACAAAGTTAGAACCAAAATCAAAGATAAATTCGAAGGAAAAATCCCTTATGGAATTTTAACTTATGGGGATATAATAAGCTTCATTACCACTGTGGGGATAGACCTCTGCACCGACCTTAAGCTTAAGAAGCAACTTAAGACTGACAACATTTCCAAATATGGGCTAGGAACCTTCTGCCAAGATTTAGGTATCACCAAACTATCCTCTCAATCCAGTAAAAAACATAGGAAAAAATCCTATAAGTCACATAGAAAATCCAAACCTAGAAAAGAGTCCTCTAAAAAGGAGTCTTACAAAACTAGTAGAAAAACTAGGAAAAAATCCTCTAGAAATAAAGATGTTTGTTGGACTTCTGGTAAAACTGGCCATAGAGCTAAAGATTGTAAATCTGGCAAGAGGAGTAAGATCAACCAATTAGGTCTCTCTGAAGAAACCAAAGAGAAATTATTCTCCATAATGGAAGACTCATCAGACTCTTCTAGCTCTTCTAGTGACGATTATAGCGATGAAGAATTTATCAATGCCGCATATGAGTCCGATCAATCCTAGTCTGGCCAAGATTGTGCTTGTAACGGTACCTTCTGCACTTGCACAAAAAAAACTGTTAATGTCATCTCTGGAAATCCTAAAGAAATCCTGTTTAACATTATAGAGCACATCCAATATGATGATGCTAGAAATAAATATCTTCTAGAACTCAAAAGATTGATGCTTTGTCATGACGAAAAGCCCCCCAAACCTATCATTCAGTCTTTTAGCATGAAACAGGTTATGTCTTGATTTAATAAACCTGTGGAACCATCTATAGACGATCTCAAGGGTGAAATTTCCACCCTCAAGGGAGAAATCAGAGACCTAAAAATCAGACTTGATTGAGTGGAACTCAACATTCTTATCGAACAGGTTCTAAAGAACGTGTCTCCTCCAGAGAATGTCTCCCCACCAGGGTCTTCTAGAGCTTCCCCAATAATCACTGATCTTATTCAAAACGATCATCCTAAAAAGCCAGGTTCATTCCTCAGCTTAGATTCTCCCTCTACCTCCGGTACAGCTATCACGGCCATTAAAGCTTATAGAGAACACATCGCCATAAATATTGTCATAAACAAAGACTTCGTTCTTAACAGAGTCGCCCTTTTTGATACTGGAGCCGATAGCAATTGTATTATCAAGGGACTTGTACCCACCAAGTATCTATAAAAAAGCACTTTTCGTCTATACTCCGCTACAGGAGAAAAGATGAAAATCGATTATAAGCATTCTAA
This sequence comes from Capsicum baccatum var. pendulum, assembly GCA_030864225.1. Taxonomy (NCBI): domain Eukaryota; kingdom Viridiplantae; phylum Streptophyta; class Magnoliopsida; order Solanales; family Solanaceae; genus Capsicum; species Capsicum baccatum. The sequence continues at coordinate 143,433,445 of CM061552.1, forward strand.
AGCTCATATTTGTAACGATGGCATTTGTCTTGTTAATGATTTTGTCATCACTGAAGGTATCACTGAAGATATCATTCTAGGAATACCTTTTGTCAATTAAATTCGACCTTACACTAGTGATTTTGATGGATTTCACACAACGATTTTAAATCAAAATCTGTTCCTCCCTTTATGAAGGTCCTTCTCACAAGAAGAAGGAAACCTTATTAAAAGGAGGACTGCTTTTAAAATTAACAGACTTTTTTCACACATTTGTTTTCTTAAATAAGAAATTCAAATAAAGAAAATTGAACAAATTTTTAAAACCCCGGAGATGGTAAATAAAATTGCCAATCTTTAAAAGACTTTCGAAGAAGAAATTTGTTCTGAATTTCCTAATGCCTTTTGGGAAACAAAAAAGACATTTAGTAGAACTTCCGTACATTACTGGTTTCAACGAATAGGCCATTTCTACAAAGGATAGGCCCATTCAAATGAACCAAGAAATAATAGAAATCTGCAAAAACGAGATAAACCATTTTCTAAGAAATGGGATTATCAGAACCTCAAATTCTCCTTGGAGTTGCTCTACCTTTTATGTAAATAATAGTGTAGAAAATGATTGAGGAACTCCCAGGCTTGTAATAAATTACAAGACTTTGAATTCAGTTTTAAAATGGATCAGACACCCGATTCCTAACAAAAGGGATCTTTTAAAAAGAACTTTCAAAGCCAACCTTTACAGTGAAGTCAGGATTCTGGCAGATTCAAATTGCTGAAAAGGATAAATACAAGACCGCCTTCAATGTCCATTTTGGACATTATGAATGGAATGTCTTACCATTTGGTCTTAAAAATTCTCCATCAGAGTTTCAAAACATCATGAATAGTATCTTCAATCCATATAGTCATATGTCGATTGTTTGTATTGATGATGTGCTTATTTTCTCAAAAAATATTGATTCTCATTTTAAACATCTCAACACTTTCTTTAAGATTGTTAAGTTTAATGGTTTAGTCATAAGTACAAGGAAAATGAAGTTCTTTCAGACATCTATAAGATTCTTAGGGCATGATCTTTATCAAGGCAGTTATAAACCTATTTGCAGGGCCATAGAGTTCTCCTCCAAATTCCCTAATGAAATTAGCGATAAAACACAACTTCAAAGGTTTATAGGAAGTCTTAAATATGTAACAGACTTTATCCCTAACATTAGATAGGTCTACGAACCTCTTTACAAAAGACTTAAAAAGACCCCAGTTCCTTGGAGCTCTAATCAAACTAATGTTGTCATTAAGGTAAAGGAATTGGTAAGAAACCTTCCTTGCTTAGGAATTCCTAACCCTGAAGCCTTTATGATTGTTGAAACTTATGCTTCTAATATCGGATATGGAGGTATCTTGAAGTAAAAAGTTGATGCTAGTTCTTCTGAACAATTAGTCAGATTTACATCTGGAATATGGAATTTTGCTCAAAGAAATTACAGCACTATTAAAAAGGAAGTTTTATCTATAGTGCTATGTATCACCAAGTTTCAAGATGACCTTATTAATAAATTTTTTTTACTACAAGTGGATTGCAAATCCGCTAAAGAAATTTTACAAAAGGATGTTAAAAATCTAGTTTCAAAACAAATATTTGCTAGATGGCAAGCTCTCCTATCTAGATTTGATTTTCAAATAGAATTTATCAAAAGAGAAAATAATTCCCTTCCTGATTTTCTAAAAAGAGAATTCTTACAGGACAAAAATGAGACCCACTACACTGGGGAAAATCCCAGTAGGAAGCAAACAGGAGCAAACCAAGATTGCTAGACTATTTGATCTTTCGTCCTCTTCATCAAAACCCTTGAGACCATTAGTACCTCAGAGGCCTGCACTAAAATCGGAACTACAGTCACCATTTTAGAATAAATATGCAGCTTTGGCAGAATTTCAAAAGCCCCCTCCACCAATGCCAACTAGATTGGTAGATTTGAAGACAAACAAGTTTTTGATAAAGGGCAATCATCGAGTTCATCTGTTCAGTCAAAGTAGAGTTATTCCATGAAGGCTCCTGAAACCTTCGCACAAGCTGTAGACCCCACAGTGGTCAAAACAACACCAACTCCTCCGATCAAAGAAGAATACAAATTCATTACCACTTAGGTAATGCCAATTATTGCTTTAGACAAAGAGTATGAAGGATATCCATTAGATCAGCTAATCAATCCGGTCTATAATGATAAAAACTTCGTGGATACTGAGAATCCACTCAAAACAAGGAGATATTACAAAGCCATCCTTGTAGACACAGATTCTATTGAAGTCGAACATTCTATGAATGAAAGGAATCCTTAATACATTGATTATTCTAGGTTCACTATCAAGAGGGTATTAACCCCTTTCAACTGGTTTGCAGATCACCTGCATACCCCAATTGCATTATCCATGCCTCATAGGCCGCAAACTTATAAGTGGTATGACTACAAGTCGGCACAGTTCAATTTCTTATGTGTCAGACCAGGACACACCTGGTTTATTAAATATTATCCAGCTATGGTAGAAGCCATTATTACTAGGTGGTTCTATGAATGGTGGATATATTTTGGAGGAATCAAAGAAATCCTCACCCTATAGTTCATTAATCGGTTCAACAATTTTTGTTCAAAAGAAGGGTGTGTAACCCTCCTAGAGCATATTCAGATATACAAGTTCTTTATCAAGAAGTGAGTTTCTTACATTATCTCTTGGAATTTCTCTAAAGGAGAACAAGATCGTATCAAATATTTATCCAAAGAGATAAAGGTCAAAGGCTGGACTCCAAAGCCAGTAGCACCAAAAACTCCAGATAAAGGAAAAATGACTCCATCCTTAGCCAGTGCTTCGCAAAATAAAAAGGCACTTAAAGAAAAATTAAAGTAGGCTTTACATGATATGGAAAGCCAGGAAACAAATGAAGAAGAAGTGTTACAACTTCTAGAAGAAGCTTCCTCCACGGGAAGTATTGATAATAACGGTGATATGCTAAATCCTAAAGGAATAGCTATGTCCTATATGGACCCCTATTAAGAATAGGGAAATGACCCTTCAAAATGGTAGAGGTTCAAAGAACTGGAATTACTTTTTTGAAAGGGCATTCTACTATTCCTAATTGGAATCTCTAGGACCAAAGCTTTCCCAAAAGCTAAAGGACAAAGCATTCAACAACCAGCTTTTTAAAAAATCAAAAGCATAAAGCAAAAGGACAAAGCACTCTACAACCAGCTTTTCAAAAGCAAAAGCATCTTACAAAAGGACTATTGGCCGCTAAGAATTAATCTTAGCCTTACACTTGTACACCTTAGATGTATTTTTCCTTGTCACTAGATGTATTTTTCCTTGTCACTCTTGTCTATATAAGACTTGTTGTAATACTAGAGAAGGCATCAGAAAATTTCACACATAAGAAATCTTCCACCTTCCTAGCTCTTCTCTTGTAATGTTTTATCTTTTCAAAGTTTAAATAAAATCTATTTTATAAGTTGCTTCTAACCTTTTCCATTACTTGCATATTTCCATTAATGGAATAGTGATTAAGTAGTGATTAATGGAAATATGCAAGTAATGGAAAAGGTTAGAAGAAACTTACAAAATAGATTTTATTTAAACTTTGAAAAGAGAAAACATTACAAAAGAAGAGCTAGGAAGGTGGAAGATTTCTTATGTGTGAAATTTTTTAAGGCCTTCTCTAGTATTACAACAAGTCTTATATAGACAAGAGTGACAAGGAAAAATACATCTAAGGTGTACAAGTGTAAGGCTAAGATTAATTCGTAGCGGCCGACAGTCCTTTTGTAAGTTGCTTTTGCTTTTGAAAAAGCTGGTTGTAGAGTGCTTTGTCCTTTTTCTTTATGCTTTTGATTATTTAAAAAGCTAGTTGTTGAATGCTTTGTCATTTAGCTTTTGGTAAAGATTTGGTCCTAGAGATTCCAATTAGGAATAGTAAAATGCCCTTTCAAAAAAGTAATTCTGATTCTTTGAACCTCTACCCTTTTGAAGGGTCATTTCTCTATTCATAATAGGGGACCATATAGGCCATAGCTATTCCTTTAGTATTTAGCATATCACCGTTATTATCACTACTTCCCGTGGAGGAAGCTTCTTCTAGAAGTTGTAACACTTCTTCTTCATTTGTTTCCTAGTTTTCCATATCATGTCAAGCCTTCTTTAATTTTTCTTTGAGTGTCTTCTTATTCTGTGAAGCATTGGTTAAGGATGAAGTCATTTTTCCTTTTCTGGAGTTTTTGGTGCTACTGGCTTTGGAGTCCAGCCTTTGACCTTTATCTCTTTGGATAAATATTTGATACGATCTTGTTCTCTTTTAGTGAAATTCCAAGAGATAATGTAAGAAACTCGCTTCTTGATAAAGAACTTGCACATATGAATATGATCTGGGAGGGTTACACACCCTTCTTTTGAACAAAAATTGTTGAATCGATTAATGAACTATAGGGGGAGGATTTCTTTGATTTCTCCAAAATATATCCACCATTCACAGAACCACCTAGGATTAATGGCTTCTACTATAGCCGGACAATATTTAATAAACCAGGTGTGTCCTGGTCTGACATATAAGAAATTGAACCATGCCGACTTATAGTTATACCAATTATAAGTTTGCGGCCTATGAAACACGGATAATGCAATTGGGGTATGCAGGTGATCTGTAAACCAGTTGAAAGGGGTTAATACCCTCTTGATAGTGAACCTAGAATAATCAATGTATTTTGGATTCCTTTCATTCATAGAATGTTCGACTTTAATAGAATTTGTGTCTACAAGGATGGCTTCGTAATATCTCCTTGTTTTGACAGAATTCTCAGTATCCATGAAGGCTTTATCATTATAGACTGGCTTGATTAGCTGATCTAATGGATATCCTTCATACTCTTTGTGTAAAGCAATAATTGGCATTACCTGAGTGGTAATGAATTTGAATTCTTCTTTGATGGAACGAGTTGGTGTTTTTTTGACCGTTGTGAGGTGTACAACTTGTGCGAAGGTTTTAGGAGCCTTCATGGCGTAACTCTTCATTGACTGAACAGGTGAACTCGATGATTGCCCTTTATCAAAAGTCTTGTTTATCTTCAAATCTACCAACCTAGTTGGCATTGGTGGAGGGAGCTTTGGAAATTCTGCCAAAGCTGCATATTTGTTCTAAAATGGTGACTGTAGTTCTGATTTCAGTGTAGGCCTCTGAGGGACTGATGGTCTCAAGGGGTTTGATGAAGCGGACGGAAGATCAAATGGTCTAGCCATCTTGGTTTGCTCTTGTTTGCTTCCTACTGGGATTTTACCCAGTGTAGTGGGTCTCATTTTGGCCCTGTAAGAATTCTCTTGTTTGAAAATTGGGAAGGGAATTATTTTCTCCTTTGATAAATTCTATTTGAAAATCAAAGCTAGATAGGAGAGCTTGCCATCTAGCAAATATTTGTTTTGAAACAAGATTTTTAACATCCTTTTGTAAAATTTCTTTAGCGGATTTGCAATCCACTTGTAGTAAAAAAAATTTATTAATAAGGTCAGCTTGAAACTTGGTGATACATAGCACTATAGATAAAACTTTCTTTTTAATAGTGCTGTAATTTCTTTGAGCAAAATTCCATATTCCAGATGTAAATCTCACTAATTGTTCAGAAGAACTAGCATCAACTTTTTGCTTCAAGATACCTCTATATCCGATATCAGAAGCATCAGTTTCAACAATCATAAAGGCTTCAGGGTTAGGAATTCCTAAGCAAGGAAGGTTTTTGACTAATTCCTTTACCTTAATGACAGCATTAGTTTGATCAGAGCTCCAAGGAACTGGGGTCTTTTTAAGTCTTTGTAAAGAGGTTCGCAGACCTATCTAATTTTAGGGATGAAGTCTGCTACATAGTTAAGACTTCCTAAAAACCTTTGAAGTTGGGTTTTATCGCTAATTTCATTAGGGAATTTGGAGGAGAACTCTATGGCCCTGCAAATAGGTTTAATAACTGCCTTGATAAAGATCATGCCCTAAGAATCTTATAGATGTCTGAAAGAGCTTCATTTTATTTGTACTTATGACTAAACCATTAAACTTAACAATCTTAAAGAAAGTGTTGAGATGTTTAAAATGAGAATCAATATTTTCTGAGAAAATAAGCAGATCATCAATATAAACAATCGACATATGACTATAAGGATTGAAGATACTATTCATGATGTTTTGAAACTCTGATGGAGCATTTTTAAGACCAAATGGTAAGACATTCCATTAATAATGTCCAAAAGGGACATTGAAGGCAGTCTTGTATTTATCCTTTTCAGCAATTTGAATCTGCCAGAATCCTGACTTCATATCAAACTTACTGTAAAGGTTGGCTTTGAAAGTTCTTTTTAAAAGATTCCTTTTGTTAGGAATCGGATGTCTGATCTATTTTAAAACTGCATTCAAAGGATTGTAATTTATTACGAGCCTAGGAGTTCCTCGCTCTTTTTCTGCACTATTATTTACATAAAAGATAGAGCAACTCCCAGGAGAATTTGAGGTTCTGATAATCCCATTTTTTAGTAAATGGTTTATCTCATTTTTGTAGATTTCCATTATTTCTTGGTTTATTTGAATGGGCCTAGCCTTTGTAGGAATGTCCTATTTGTTAAAACCAGTAATGTACGGAAGATCTACTAAATGTCTTTTTCTTTCCCAAAAGGCATTAGGAAATTCGGAACAAATTTCTTCTTCGAAAGTCTTTTGAAGATTGGCAATTTTATTTACCATCTCCGGGGTTTTTAAAATTTGTTCAACTTTCTTTATTTGAATTTCTTGTTTAAGAAAACAAATGTGTGAAGAAAGTCTGCTAATTTTAAAAGCAGTCCTCTCTTTAATAAGGTTGCCTTCTTCTTGTGAGAGGGGCCTTAATAAGGGGAAGAACATATTTTGATTTAAAATCGTTGTGCGAATTCCATCAAAATCACTAGTGTAAGCTGGAATTTGATTGACAAAAGGTATTCCTAGAATGATATCTTTAGTGATACCTTTAGTGATGACAAAATTATTAACAAGACAAATGCCATTGTTACAAATATGAGCTTTAGAAAGCTTATAATCGATTTTCATCTTTTCTCCTGTGGCGGAGTATAAACGAGAAGTGCTTTTTTGTAGATACTTGGTGGGTACAAGTCCCTTGACAATACAATTGCTATCGGCTCCAGTATCAAAGGGGGTAACTCTATTAAGAATGAAGTCTTTGTTTATGACAATTTTTACGACGATGTGTTCGCTATAAGCTTTAATGGCCGTGATAGTTGTACCAGAGGTAGTGGGAGAATTTGAGCTGGGGAATGAACCTGGCTCTTTGAGATGATTGTTTTGAATAAGATCAGTGATTATTGGGGAAGCTCTAGGAGACCCTGGTGGGGAGACATTCGCTGGAGAAGACACGTTCTTTAGAACTTGTTCGGTAAGAATGTTGAGTTCCACTCGATCATGTCTGATTTTTAGGTCTCTGATTTCTTCCTTAAGAGTGGAAATTTCACCCTTGAGATCGGCTATAGACGGTTCCGCAGGTTTATCAAATCGAGACATAACCCGTTTCATGCTAAAAGGCTGAATGATAGGTTTGGGGGGATTTTCTTCATGAGAAAGCATCAATCTTTTGAGTTCTAGAAGATATTTATTTCCATCCTCATCATCTTGGATGTGCTTTATAATGTCAAACAGGATTTCTTTAGGATTTCTAGAGATGATATTAACAGTCTTTTTGGTGCAAGTACAGAAGGTACCGTTACAAGCACAATCTTGGCCAGACTAGGATCGATCGGACTCATATGCTGCGTTGATAAATTCTTCATCACTATAATCGTCACTAGAAGAGCTAGAAGAGTCGGATGAATCTGATGAGTCTTCTATTATAGAGAATAATTTCTCTTTGGTTTCTTCAGAGAGACCTAATTCGTTGATCTTACTCTTCTAGCCAGATTTACAATCTTTAGCTCTATGGCCAGTTTTACCACAAGTCCAACAAACATCTTTATTTCTAGAGGATTTTTTCCTAGTTTTTCTACTAGTTTTATAAGACTCCTTTTTAGAGGACTCTTTTCTAGGTTTGGATTTTCTATGTGACTTATAGGATTTTGTCCTGTGTTTTAGACTAGATGGAGAGGATAGATTTGTGAAATCAAAATCTTGGCAGAAGGTTCGTAGCCCATATTTGGAAGTGCTTTCATTATTAAATTGCTTCTTAAGCTTAAGGTCGGTGCAGAGGTATATCCCCATGGTGGTAATGAAGCTTATTATATCCCCATAAGTTAAAATTCCGTAAGGGATTTTTCCTTCGAATCTATCTTTGATTTTGGTTCTAACCTTGTCTGCGAACAGAGGAGGGAAACCACTAATAAAATATTCATTCCAAAAGTCATTGTTAGAGTCAGGTCGAATTATGATTTTGACCAAAAAGGTGTCCTTATACCATCTAAAGTCAGCCAAATCTTTGCAGGTGAGATTGTTAAGGATTTCTAAACTCCTATCTTGAAATAATTTAGGTTCACCTATAAAATATCTAGCTATATGATATAGGAGGGTAGCACAGGCGCCTTTTTTTACGACCTGTTCAAGACTTTATTGTCCACTTTCACTTTTGACAATGACTGTTTCCATAGCCGTGGCCTCATAGATAAGGGTTTTAATGTCATCTGTGAAGTAGTTATCCCACTAGTGTTTTATCATACCAGTATATCTTGCTACAACCATTGTGGCTGCCTCTTTGTCAGAAGCTCCTCTAATTTTATAAGCTGTGATGGCAACACCTATTTCATGGAGTTTGTTATAGATTTGGTGTTGAGCTAAACCATTAATGCTCCATTCAGTTATTCCTCTACCATCATGGTTGGAAGTGAAGAGGTAAGGGTTCTCTTCAAACTGGACATCTGGAGAAGAGGGTCGTTTGTAATAGTTTTTCTTAGTAGAAAAATATTCATTAGTGAGTTTGGAAAAAGAGTTCTTTTCTTTGCTGGACTTGACTTTCTCTTTTTCAGAAATTTTTAAATTTGGAGAGCTTCTCATTAATTTTCTCTAAGGTTTTTCCAGAAACCTTAAAGTCATCACTGAGATTAGGGAATTTCTCCTTTTTGAACTCAGGGATTCTAAAGATAGGGTTGGTAGTGAGGCTAGGGCCTGGAATACTTTTCTCAGGCGTGGGTGAGCTAAAAGGAAATTTTGAGCTCTTAGTATCTCCTATTTGCTGGGAGATAGTATGAAGGACCTTATTAGTATAATTGTTTCGTTCAACTATCCTATGTAGGTCTCTATTGACGAGGGCTGATAGGGGTCTATCATGCTTCTTCTTGAAGGGTGAAGCATTGAGGATTTCATTTGAATGAGGATAGTTGGCATATCTTTTGATCCATGAAAGGCCTGTAGCCTTAGAGGCTTAGTCTTTAGCTAACCAAATAGTTATGCTTAATATTTTAATACCTAGGTGTGTTTTGTCATTTGTGAAGGTTAGGTTTTCTTCGATAGAGCTGATTCAGGCTCATCAATTTAATGATGTTGGGTTGAAAGTGATTTAGGATAAGGTTCTGAGTGGTGAGGCTAAAGAAGAATCACTTCATCCAGACAGTATTTTGAGGATTGGTGGCCGAGTTTATGTTCCTAGAATGGGTGATCGAATTAGATCTATTTTTAGGAGGCTCATTATACTATATATTCTATCCATTTAGGAGTGACTAAGATGTATTATAATTTGAGACAACATTACTGGTAGGGTAGTATGAGTAAGAATATAGCAAATTTTGTAGCTCATTGCCTATGTTGCTAGTAGGTAAAGGATGAGCATTTAAGACCTGGTGGTTGCTTTAGAGGTTACCTATTCTTGAGTAGAAATAGGAACAAATCACTATAGACTTTATGACTAGGTAGCCTCATACTTCTCGTGGCTCTAATAGTGTTTAGGTCATTATGGATGGACTGGCCTAATCAACTTATTTCATTCTAATTTAGGTTTTCTTCAGTGCTAAGAGGTTGGTCAGTAACTGTATTCATGAGATAGTTCATCTTCATTGGGTGCCAATGTCTCTCATCTCGGATTAAGGTTCAGTATTCATATCTCACTTTTAGAAGACTTTTTAGGAGGAATTGAGTATGCGGTTGATCTTAGTAGATCATTTTACTCCTAGACCAATAGTTAGTTCGAGAAGACTATTTACATTTTAGAGGATTTTCTCCACGCTTGTGCCTTGGACTTTGGAGGCTAGTAGGAGTAGCATCTAGCCTTGGCGGAGTTTGCATATAATAATAGCTATCTTTCTAGTATTAAGATGGCTCCTTTTAAGGCTCTGTATGCCTAGCATTGTCGCTCTCTAGTTGGTTGGTTTGGTGTTTCTGAGATGATACCTTGAGGTATGACTTACTTCATGAGTCTTTTGATAGAGTTTGGGTCATTCAGGATAGATTTTGAGTGGCTTAGAGTTGGCAGAAGTGTTATGCAGATCATAGGCTTCATGACTTGAGATTCTGTAATAGTGACGTGTCTTCCTTCATGTATCTCCCATAAAGAGCATATTGAGTTTTAGAAAGAGGGGTAAGATTAGCCTTGGGTATATTGGACCTTTTGAGATCCTTCCGACTATTGGTGATGTGGTGTATGAGTTGGCTTTGCCCCCAGAGTTATTAGCTGTTCATCCAGTTTTTCATTCTTACATGCTTTGGCATTACATTCTAGAAGAGTCTCATGTCATTTGATTGGATTCATTTTAACTAGATGAGCGGTTGTCTTTTGTTGAGGAACTTATCTCTATTCTAGATAGGGATGTTAGGCGGTCGCATTCGAGAGTTATTCCTGTGGTTAAGGTTCAGTGAAGGCATCGGCCTATAGATGAGTCTACTTAGGAGGTCGAGTCTGATATGCGTAGTAGTTATCCCCAGATTTTCGCTGATTAAGGTATTTCTATTTCCTTTGGTTCAAGGATGAACTAGATTCTTAGTGGTGGATGGTGTAACGACTTAATTTTTTTGGTGATTTTTGTAGAATACTAATTCTGGTGTTTTTTTAACCATTTTACCCCAACCCCTCACCCGTGGTTTCTTTGTGGTATTTTTGGGGTGTAGGGATGTTTGTAATGGTTCCCAATGCATTTTAGTGAGAACTATGTGAAATTTTAGGGTTTAATAGCTTGAAAGGCCTTATAGTTGACTTCGATCAACATTTATTCATTTATTCATCAAATGCAAAATGGACTACGCCAACATGTTTGAAACATATACTTTAGGTTGGTAACATTGTTCGTTTGGTTTTATAGTTATTATATTTCATTTTGACCCTTGATTTGGAAAGTTGTGAAATTGGATTTCAGCGGTCAACTTTGAGAAAATGACGTCCTTACAAAAATCTAAAAGTGTCAATGAGTCCAGCGCATCGAATTTGATAAGGTAGCATAGTTTGGTTGCATTCTCGAGATTCGAGGTGAATCTCTAGGGTTTTACAAAGAATTGGCATTTTTCAAGTCTCCACAGCTGGTGCAGCAGCTGGTGCGACCACTAAAATTGCCTTTGGGTGCTTTAAGGGCACTAGCACAGTTGCAAGGTACCGCTTTAGCAGTAGCTTGGCGATTTAGTGCTTACGATTAAAGTGGTCAGGGCCCACTTTTGCGGCACCTATACCTAAGTGGGTACCGCTTTAGCGGCACCTGGGTAGATTTAAATATTCTTTTCGCAATTCATTTACTATTTTTGAGACTTGGAGCTTCGGGTTTGAGTTTTTAAGCTACTCCTTCCATTTCTAAGCCTTGGCAAGCGCCAAAACACCTATTTCAACTATGTTTCTTCAACTTCATCATCTAAATCTTGTTTAAACACGGATTTAAAGCTGAAATTTAGGGATTTTGGCCCATAAGGCCAAAAATAGTATTTCTTCCATTTACACCCCATTTTAAAATTGTTTTCACTTGGGTTTCGTTTTATAAGTTCCATTCATCATGTGAAATGTATTTCTGGACAAAAATTTTAGTTTTACCCCTCTTTTTTTAAAATCCATTTTGGGGGTCCATTTTGACCCTAATTTAAAAGCGGTTAATATGGATATCAATGGCTTTCTTTTGATGCTTTGATTCTATATTTGTATGTTTTAGCTGATTTCGAGTTTGTGCATAAGGTGAAAGCTTAATAATAAAGGCTTAATTATTTCAGTTTTAACATTCGAGGTAGGTTATTGCTTTCCTTTCTTTAGACTAGGTTGGGTAGTTAATGTTAAAGCATGCTTGGGTATGGGGTTGTATTATGAAAAATATATTAGGCGATTTATGTACCCATGTGGGGGATTATGGTTGGATCATATTAAGTAGTTTTTGAAACATTATTTGTTATGTATGACCATGTAGGGTCTTATATAATGTTGTTGGCATAGTATTGAAATATATATGTTTGGTTGCACTCTTTTAGTGGGAAAAAAATAAGATTTGGGCATTTATGTGGTATTAATGACACTTTTTTACATGTCTCACTTGATGGATTCTGGTTATATTGGATCATGGATGGTTGGTTGGTTTGAGTGGAGTTTTGGCTCACGTGGTTGGTATATTGGTTGGATATTGGATATTCTTATTTTGGTTGGCTGTGAGCATTACATTGTCATATCATATTCATTCATAAAACATTAGTACCACCTTGGAAATACTAGTAATATTGGAAAAACTGGCTTTTTTCTGACAAAAATATGATGTATGTACTTGAGAGGAGATATGGATATTGGTATTTGGATATTGGTTGTATAAGGGTTGACAAACCACTATGGGTCCTACAGCAGGAAGCTTTAGCTCCGTAGGTGTATATGGAGGTTTTGCGACAACTTTATGCATCACATCATCATCATCCTCATTGAACTTTATATATTATGCTTATGTTGTGATTGTATTTATGTTTTGGACTTGATATCTATCTATATGTTCTATCTTCTTATACTTGTATTTGATGTACTTATTTGTTCTTCTTTACTATACAGGTAATTATTATATGTGTATATGTTAGAACTTTTAGTGGAGACAGTGTGGGCTACCATTTGGCATATTTTCTATTATAGGTGACGTACCCATAGTTTGTGTTTATATGCTCTATTTTCTGCTTTACTCGATCGGCCTACGATACCTACTAAGTAAAAGTAGACCATACTCATCCCTACTATGCCCTTCAGTATAGATCCCAGTACGAGTGCACAACACAAATAGTTGATCCATGTGATACTTAAAGCCCATTCAAGGCAACTGCTGATCTATACTGTCGGAGTTGACTTCTACCTTTTCTTATCTAGATTGTGTCTTACTTGTATTCAGAGGAAGATTTTTACGCCTGTTGGATATCTTATGTATTTTTGAGCTCGAGTTATACAAGTTAGCTCTTACACTATGCCACAAAATTTTGGGATTTGGTTGGTATCTTGATTATATTTCTGCTTCTACTATATACATATGTGGTTCGGCTCCATTTTAAGGGTCTTTCCTTGGTTTTGATATTGTTTTCTCATTTTATATCAGTTGGGGTGATAGGTTTACATATCAAGCTTTGCCGTTAAAAGTGCCATCATGAACCTTGGTTTTTGGGTCATACCACATACTCACTCATACTACACCCTTTTAGTGTATATCTAGGTATGAGTGTGTCGTATGATAGCTGATTTAGGTGGTATCTAGAGTATATTTGAGGTAGCAGTTGATCTAGGCTTTTAGAGTTAATCTACTACCTCTTTCTATCTAATTCATATCTTATTTTGTATTGTGAAATAGATTCTAATACTTTTAAAACTATTATTTTATTTTGAAATTTAAAATGTATTTAGCAGTTCTTACATTATGACACCGAGTTTTGGGATATTGTATGGTATCTTTTGTTGGTATCTTTCACTTTTTTACGTATGAGTTGTTCGACTATGTTCTAAGAGTCTTGCCTTGGGTTTTGGTATTATATTTCATTTCATATTAGTTTGGTGATAGGCTTACATATTAAGGCTTATCGCGATAAGTGACACCATGACCTTTCATTTTTGGGTCTTAATAAATTGGTATCAGAGCAGCCAGATTTTCATCAATCTCATTAGTGTAAGAACCGAGCGTTTAGTAGAGTTTTGTGGATTTGTTCATAGATGTCCATATCTATATTTGAGAGGCTATAAGATATCCTTAGGAACTCCCCTCATTTTATTCTATATCATGTGTATCTTTTATATATTATATTCTAAGTCATATTTCTCTCTTTTCTGCATATATGGTGATAACCAAATTTTGTGAGGTTAGATATATGGAGCCTCAATCCAAGGACAGAGCCCAATTTAGAGGGCAAGGTACGAGTTATGGTTAGGCTTGAGGTAGAGGACGGGCACAAGGATCTGCCCCATCCAGATATATCACTAAGAGACTCTCCCTTGAGCCTTAGGTTAGATATATCAAATTTATGAGGTCTACTCCAGTCTCATATAATTCTTCTATCCTAGTTTTTGAGGGGTTTTTAATTCGAGTATTGAATTGTTTTGAGGGTGTTGATGTGATTATGACTGGTGTTTCTCCTGCTTTGAGTATTATAGCTCTATCTGTGCCAGAGTATACTTATGGTGTTCCTTTGGTCCCAAGTATGGATCTTCCCGTGGTATCGACATCAACATATGGTACTCCATAGACTCTAAGTATTATTCCTCCACTAGTGCCTGTATCTGAGTCTGATTTTCTGAGACCTAGAGTTCAGCCTTCTTCTATGTTTCCTCTTCAGGTGGGTTCTCATCCAACAAGATTTACTATGCCTCATATTATTGTAAGTATATTTATGTCTTCTGAGGATCAAAGAGGTTTGATAGATTCACTCATTTGGGTCCTCCTAGGCTTAGTGGTGACATGGCTAAAGATGCCTCTAAGTTTTTGATTGACTACAGAGAGAAGTTGCATAAACTTGGATCATTTGAGAGATACAGCTAGAGATTGGTGGAGGTTATTTGTTAGTTGCAAACCTCTTAATTCTATGGAGATGACTTGGGATTAGTTTACGGAGGCCTTTTTAGAGAAGTTTGTGATTTACAGTATGAGGGATCATAGTATTGTGGCACCTTCAGTTAGAGGCAACACACTTGGTACCTCAGTTAGTAGTTCAAATTCTTAGTTTGAGTTTAGACCCGCTCAGATTCTTACTCCTTTGAGCATGTCAAGCATGTGACTTTGGATTCCACCATGATAGGTGTGCCTGTCATTTCCTGACTTTACCTTTTCATTTAAGCATATTGGGATTTTTGTACCCATCGATAATTATGTGCCTTATAGGTTATATTGATTATTGAGTGACTTGGTGTAGGGATCATAATTACATGACTACCCCTATAGATGATTTCATTTAGTTATGGATAGAGTAGATCGATGTTGACATTTCCTTGGGGGTGTATCATTTAGGTTTGAGTACTATTTACTTTGGCATATTGGCCCTCTTATGGCACTAGCGTGGTACTTATTATTCATTTTCATTTTTCGTACCACCTATTCTTTATAATGGTGTTTCTAGAGTTGTTGCTATTATTGTAAAGGTTTGATGTTGGTTGATACTTGCTTGATTGACAACCAAACTAGTGCTATCTAGTTAGAATTCCCTTCCTTGCAATTCTTGTTGTTGGCCTAGGTGGGTAGCGTGGTTAGATAGTTTTGAGGTTGGTTATATTTTCTCTTTTGTTAATGATGTTAGGTCGGTTGTTGAGTGGGATATGAAAGTGAAGATAGATTGGACTTCTTTGGTTTTATTATGATTCTAGAGTTGGAAATTTGGTTTTATTGCTCATTTTTGAGTTTGAGGTTCTAGGAATTACCTCCGAGTTTGTTGATATTATAGCATTGGTTATCTTCCTCTTTATAGACCATTTTTGAGATTGATTTGTTTGAGATTCAGTCTTCTAGTTTGGCTGGCTCATCGCTCAGTAGTGGTCTTGATATTTATGTTGATAGGTTTTGGCTTGCCTTTCAGGTTTGTTGGGTTTGTCTTCTGGTGATAGTTGATCTTAGTATTAGTGTGGAGTTGGATACTCCGCTCTTTCTAAGATTTGATTTATGGTATAATTGAGTTAAGGTTGGAATAAAATGGGTGGGATTTAGAAAGTCCTTATTTTAGCATTTGTTTGGCCTAATATGATTTCATGGACTGTTTCTCTAAAGTAATATGTGCCTATGGGTGTTTGTAGCAGAGATGGAGTATTGGATTGACTAGTTTTTGGTTATCGTTAGTACTGCTTGCAGCCTTGGTGAGTTCCTAGGTATGCTTGGTTATTTATGCCCTCTAATAGATATGGATTTGATTGTTTATGCTTTTAGCTTGTGGTTTATCCTCCATTGTGATATAGTTCTAGGCCACATTTTGATCTTGGCTTAGGCAAAAACCAGTAGGGTTATGTCTGATTTGGATAGTGAGGTCATTTTTGGTTTTTGGCCTTAGCTTAGACTTGTCAGCTTCAATTTGGATTACACACCTTAAAATGGTGGCTTTAGGGTTATGATAGATTTGGAGTATGGGTGGTTACTTGTCTACAGGATTGTTTTGGATAGTTGAGGTCGAGCGGTTCAACCTTGGTGTTGAGATTTTAGCTCAAAATTATTGAGCTTGGGTGCAGCCTTCCTTTTTGGAGTGGTCTTAGTTAGGGTTTCATCTATAGGATGGCTAAGCCTATTCGTTATCTATCAATTAAGTCTTCTTAGGTTTGGAGGTATTGTGGTTAATAGATGTTTAGATGATAGTTTGGTGGCATTTGATGATTGTTTCTTCCGCTCCTGACTTGATTTTCAGTTTTCATTGGAATGTTTTGATTGTTTTCTTTGTATAAGGAGTGTGCTCGAGTTGGATCCAACATATTTCATCCTTAATTGGTGGAACTTTTTGGAGCAGATCATTTAGTGGTGAGTATTTATGATTCGGACTCTTAACTTTCAATTTTTAGTGTCATCCATACTAGTTGTAGAGTTGGCATAGGTTGAAGATGTTGGTCATCACCATTTTTCTTCCCAGGTAGCACCTTATGGGCTTATCTTTATACTGATCATTACAGATTTTCATGAATCAGCTTCAGTTCTTCAAGGTTAGTGTGATGGAGTTGCACGGACAGGACTCGAGTGACCTTTTTCTTAGGTTGAATTGGACAGCAGGTTTGGAAAGGCAAGAGAAGGTTATATATGGATGTTGGAGTTGGTTACATCATTCATGCCTTGGATTTCCTTGTCTTGGTTGAGTCTTCACTTGGTTGTGTTGGTATCTATGTGGTATTAACATGGTGTGGTTTGGATTTGCGTGCATCAATGTTCCTCAATTTGGTGGGAGGCCAGTCGGTTGTTGTGGTTAAATTTTGGTTATTTTTGAAGTGAAGTAAGTCAGTCAGTTGAAAAAGGGGTACCTACAGCTAAATCCCTTTTAATTGTTATTTCTTTTTAGAGGTTAGCTAGGGAGTCATGCTCAAAGCATGAGGGCCTAGTACCTCGTCTCTTCAAGATTTTGCGCTCTTCCTATCCATTGACTTTCACAGATGAAACTCCTTTACGTAGTGGATATTGTACTAAACCTCTAGGTTATTTTCTCAATTTATGCATATTTTTGTTATGTCGAGCTTTCCCACAATGGACACAAGTCATTTATGACTTGTCAGAACTGTCGGTTTGGTTATCGAGTTGTTCGTTTGGGTTTTAGGCTCATTTCCCTATTAAGGAGCTTTTAGTTTTAAATAATTGGTCTCGGATCAAAACTCCTAGTAGGCCACCTCATATGAGAATTCCAACAGTGCCATCATTTCTGGAACATTGATTTTAGGCTAGGGGGACTCTTGATTTAGGTTCCGAGGCATCCAGACTCATTTTGGGTTGCTGGGTGGATTATATGAAAAATGGAACTATAGGTTTGGGTGCCATATTTAGTCGAAATGATCTCAGATGAAAGTTTTTACGATTTTATTAAATCTGAAATATCATATTTTGTATGGTAGCATAGTTCATTTGCGTGCACAGGGTTTCGAATGAATCTTAATCACCCAATCAAAGTCAATTTAGGACATAGAAAATTTGATGTATCAGGTTGCTGGTGCAACCATTTAAGAGGTCATTTGACTGCTTTAGAGACATTCGGTCACTTTAGTGGCCTTTGAAATTTGTCCAAGAGCCGCTTAAGCGAACAATGTCTGCTTTAGCAGACTAGGCATCTCTTTAGTGATACCCGTGCCACGTGCCAAACCGCTTTAGTGGTTGAGGGGCCGCTTTAGCGACAGTCCCTTAAGTGGTTGGGTGACTGGTTAAGAGTTACCTGGGGATTATTAAATCCCCTTCTTCACCCAAAAATTCCATTCATTTTCTCACCATTTTGAGAGCTTGAAGAAAGGAAATATTAGGGAATCATTCATTGAAGCTAAGGTAAGCGAATTTTTTTTACTATGGGTGAGGCTCAACCAACAATAGTTGTGTGAGGATCTTTTTGCTTTTGACAAGTATTTTTGTGGGACCCATTTCTTCAGCAAATGTTCCTTTCACCTCATTTCTTCATATTTTCTTCTGTTTTGTTTATTTCCTTTCTTTTGTCTAACATTGCCTCTATATTTTAGATTTCAATCTTTCTCTCTCACTTGTATTTTTAGATCTTTTCTAAGGGGTGCTATCCATGAAAAGTGTAAATATTTTTAAAATTTTAATCTCAAAGTAAAAATATTATTTAAAAAATAAAGTTGATTGATCATAAATATGAATTGGAGGTGTTTTAGAAATTTTAGAATTACTAGAGTAAAAAACAATTTTTTTTCATTTTTAAAAAATATTTTCACAAACCTGATATGAAAAAATCTAGGATTTTCACTAAGAGAGTTCAAAATTTTTTTAAAAAAATATGCTTGTGATTTGATATGTGACAATTATTTTTAGTATGATGAATAACTAATATGGAATGGATAGAGTACGATTATCCGACTACTTTTATTTCTAATCTCCTAATCTTCTGTATGGCTTCTTTTATCTCTCTGTTTGATTTGTGTGATGAAATGTTGAAAAATTAGTAAAAGTGTGGAGAGTTAAATAAGGTGGTGGTATTTGAAAAGTTTAAATGAAATTTTGGTAAACCTAAAAATATAATATTATATCGGAAAAAAAATTCATGTACACATAGTCACTTAGGATGAGGAATCAACTAATGTAAGAGTAAAATTGAAAAATGAGTAAGAATAGGGACATCGGAAAAAACTTTCTTCAACGGGTCATTTAGGAAGTACCGAAATCATTGTGTACAAGACATATCTAAAGGGGAAAGAGTGTATTCATCTGAACCCCTTCAACAAAAAATTATGGTTTGTATCTAAGGTAATATTTTTATTACTTTTGTAGCTATACAATAGTTTTTTTTAATCTCCTAAATAGTATATTATGAATAGTATCAATGGTTTATGAGGTTCAAAATTCACTTTAAAACTCTAAATTCAAATCTTAAGCATAAGTTTTTTTTATTAGTTTTTTGAACTCTTTTAGTGAAAATCTTAGATTTTTTTCATACCTGCTTTGTGAAAATATTTTTAAAAAATTGAAATTTGAAAATATCAAAAGGGATTTTTACTCTGAATTATACCTAAAAATTTAAAAACACTTTCAATTCATACTTATGATCAAACACAACTTCAATTTTTAAATATTATTTTTTACTTTAAAATAATTTTTTTAAAAATATCTACACTTTTTATGGGTAAAAACCACATTAAAGGAGCTAAAAATACAAGTGAGAGAGAAACATTAAAATATAAAATAAAGAAGCAATGATAGAAAAATAAAGGAAATAAATAGGAAATGGAAGGAAACATGAGGAATGAGGGGAGAAGAACATTTTCTGATAAAACAAATTCTGCAAAAACACTTGTCAAAAGTAAAAAGACCCTCACCCATATTAAACTTTTTCCAAGTTAGTGAATGAAAAGTTTATATCTGATAGTTATAAGATACTATGCTAAATAAATAAAGCTAAATAAAAAGTTAGAGCATGAATCGAGTATTTTAGAGTGAGCCTCAGCTTTGAAAATATCTTTTCCCTGATCCATTAAATCAAGCTAATAAAGTATGCCGCTAACGGTGCCAACAAATATTCCTCTATCTCCCAGATTGCATTGGCCAAGTTGTTTTGTCATTTCCTAGTAAAGGTGTGTTGTTCTCCTTTCTTCCATCCTAAAAGAGCTATATGGACAAAACTAAATCATTATGAGCTATAAAACAAAAAAGAGCTGCCACTGAAATTCGTTATTGAGAGTTTTGTTGGTTATATTTTAAAATTTGACCAATACAAATGTGAATTATTTTGAGTGAATTAAATATCAAAAGAATGGTGACATTAAAAGGATCTCATATCTATAGTTTGAGCGATTTAAAGGAAGATTTGAGTTGATGTCCGTTAAAATCCTCTATTAAAGAGTTTCAAAGCTCAAATTTTAAACTTTGACCCACCGCAAACATTCGTTTCACGTAAATAAAATATATAAAGACTCAAAGCATTGAGAGAAAATCATATCAAAATTTGAGACTATTTAGAGGAGATTTGAATTAGTCAAAATTGGGGAAAAGATTAACTCATCAAGGAAGATTGAAATGTTAAAATTTATAAATATTGTATATTAATGTATATGGATGTATTTACATCTCTGATACATAGTTATTGTCACGCCCCAAAAATGGGGTCAGGATGGCACTTATCGCGGTCTAGTCTTAATAAGTAGATCAATCAACCAAACTGATAAAGAAAATTGAAATCAAACAATAATATAAATCAAGATGAGACTTAAAGAATGAAGACTGGCCTGTTATATACAAATGCGGAAGTCTGAATAAACATAACCATCCCAAAACTTGATGTCACAAGCATAAGAGTATCTAAATACGTAATTGAATCTGAAATATAAAGTTTGTCTCTAAAAGCTATAAAGAAAACTAAAGATGGATGAGGTCCGAATTAGCCCTTACTTTTGACCACTTCAGTACCTTGAAGAACTCGGAAACTCCACACAAGATTAGCCGCCATGTGTGTTAGTTGAACTAGGATCTACACCAAAAGGGCATAGTAGAAATAGGTATGGTCCACTTATACCCAGAAGGTATCATAGTCAAAATTGGCAAAGTAAGAAATAATATAAGTAAAGAAAATTATGAGCATGTCACCAGCAAATAAAAAACTTCTCAAACGGTAGCTCACACCATCTCCACTAACAATTCTAATCTAAATACTTAAAATAAAACAACACAAATATACACGAAGAATATATGAAAATTAAACACAAGTCAAGGAAAACTAAAGAAATCATGAAAAAGGCATATGCATTGCAATGTAGTGGTGATAGGATAAATAGTAAAAGTTATTGCATGCCTTCTACATGAATTATTGTATACACCTACCAAGATAGGACCCATGGGGTTTGCAACCATTATCTTATAACTCATAGCTCAATATCAACCCACATGGAGATCGTATTCATGAAGAGTATTTTATAAAAGTATCTCTTTCTTTGAAAAATAGTGTTCTTTAATAGTACCAGTATCTCATAAATATAAATGTATAGAATGAGGATATGATGCTTACAACCAAATCAGTATGGAGTTATACAAGCCATTCAATACGTATATAAGTGAGACCAGAAATTAACACAATATGTCCACAATTCATGATTAGCAACTCTAGTTAGACACCATCAGAATAAATATGCATATCAGCATCATTAATATCATATCAATCCCTAACTTGGGTATTTCTATCATGATAAAGGCAACTAATTCTCAATAAGGCCTATAATAATCATTCAAGCCATCGCACATATATCATATATAGAATCAAAGTATTTGAATGCACAGATAAGGCCAATGATGCCAAATAAAACCCCACACGAGCAATACACAATATCAAATATCACAAGTCAACAACAACATAAAATAAGCCCCCATTCGGTCAAACAAAAGTAATAATAACCTCAAAATCCATAGCATGTTTTGCTTACTCCTTAACTACCCAACTCAATCTAAAAGAAGTTACTCTATAACTTACCTCGAAATGACGAAATTCAAGCCTAAACTGCTTCAACATGATCTTTTCTATTTTGAACGATCTTGGAATTAACTAAAATATTGAAATACAACATCAACGCATTAAAATAAAGGTAATGATATTCATATTGCCCATATTTGAGCCAAATATAATACGAGTTCAAAAAATGAGTTCAAAAATAAAAGGAGTAAAACCAAAATTTTATTTTGAAAATCTATTACCCAAGGTTATAGAAGTCGTTGAAAACCCATGCGAAAATAGGTTAAAAACAAGGTTCAAAGAAAAGAAAAACATTTTAAACTTTACTGGTAAAATCCTCAAAATCCCCTTTCAAAATCATGATTAAAATCTGCTCTCGAAGATGTAATCAATGGTAAGTAATGAGGATATGAGTATAGAGATTATGAACATGAAGCACATTAAAGAAACCCTTAAAAATTGCCTTTCCCAATGGTTGAAGGTCCAAAAATAGAGTAATATTACAAAATTGAGGTTGATACACTATTCTGTAGATAGTGCCTCACAATATCGGACCTCACCCCACGATAACAAGGGTCAGTATTGACTATCCCGTTAAATAGGCCTTTGCATTTATGGTGGACGCTTCACATTCGCAATGTTCCAATAACTGGACCATCTCATTTGCAACAACCTCATCACATTCATGAAGAAGGCATAACCCGACCTAGCCCTGAAAGTACATCGCGATTACGACAATAACCTCATGATCACAAGGAAAGGGGAATTCCTTCTCCGTGCTTACATCCAAAGGCCCACATTTGCAAATAAGGATCTGGTATGCACCATATACCAACAACTTTGTTTATTTTGCTTATCACGAATAGACCCTTGATATTTATTTAGAACACTACAGAGATATACCATATATTATATGAGGCTATTTTTGAAATTCTAAACTCAATGGAAATGTTGGATTTTTGAAAAAAAGATAATTTTCAATAAATTAATCTCTGGGACCCCTCTTTCCCTATTTTCCAAATGAATAGTCAAGAAAAGGTTTTGAACCCGAACAAATCATTCTAACCCAAATTTGATATTCTATATCTAATAAAATTGTCCAAAGCATTATATAGGACTCAAAATATCAAATATTAACTGAAGTCAACAATTTGACTTTTGAAGCCTCTAAATACCATAAACTCGTCTAAATCATTCCCAATTGTATCAAAAATAGTATCAACCATCCCCACACTTCAAAATTATCATGTAGCAACTATGGAGAAGAGAAAAAGGGATTAAAATGATCAAATTAAAATTTTACAATCAGGTCACTATAATATCTTCCAGTGAAATTGTAGTTCGTCCTCAAACTAAAAGGCAATGAAATATCAAAATTGGTAAATAAATTAGGGTAGCTACTATGCAAGTTAGACTAGACCTCCCAAGTATCCTCCTCAATAGAATAGTGTCTCCACTAAATCTTAACGACAAAAATATCTCTAGAACACAATCATCTAACTTTCCTAGCTAAAATAAAGACTAGCTCCTTTAAAAAGGTCAATCTCTCATCCAACTAAATTGAGTCCCAATTAAGTAAACAATAATCATTAAGAATATAGCGCCGAAGAATAGATACATGAAAAATAGATGAAATGTTAAAAAGCTGGAGCTAAGGACAACTTATAAGCAATCTTCTCTATTATTTGAAGAATCTTAAATGGTCATATATACCTCGGCCTAAGCTTTTCCCTCTTCCCAAACCTCATCACACCATTTATGAAAGACATACAAAGAAAAACTTGCTCACTAGTCCCAAACTTCAAGGTATAAAGCCTACGATAAACATAACTCTTTTGCCTACTCTAGGCTACCCAATGCCTATCCTGAATCATCCAAACCCTATCTAAAGACTCGTAAAGAAATTCAGTACCACGGGGTCTACCTCTAAAGTCTCAAGACAATCAATAAAAGATGGATAATGCCTACCATACAGTACCTCAAAGGTGCCATCTCAAAATTTGAATGGTAGCTATTATTATAAGAAAACTCTGTTAAGACCAAATTCTGATTCCACTGACCTCCAAAGTCTATAACAGATGCATTGAGCATATCATTCAAAACCTAATTAGTCTTTTCCAACTAACCATTGGTTTGGGAGTAGAAAATTGTGCTAATATAAGCCTAATTATCTAACTTCTCCTAAAAGTTTCAGTTAGAAACAAAAAGTGAACATTAAGCCTCTGTCCAAAATAATAAACATAGGTACCCCATGAAAGCAAACTATCTCACAAACATAGATAAGAACCAACCTATGGGCATTGAAGAAATTAATAGGTACAAAATGGGATGATTTGGTCAACTAACCCACAATGAACCATATATTTCCTTAACTCTGAAAAGTATAAGGCAACCTACTCATGAAATCTATAGTGATCCTCACCCACTTTCACTCAAGAATGGGTAATCTCTGAAGTAAGCCATCCAGACTCTAATGTCCGGCCTTCAACTATTGACACCATAAGAAATGAGCTAGATACATCCTTATTTATACCAACCCACCAATAAAGTTTCTTTAAATCACGATTCATCTTAGTCATACCTAGATAGATGGAATACTTGGAATAGTGCACCTTCTCTAAAATCAATCTCACTCATTCACTAACTCTTGAAACAAAAACTCAGCTTCCAATTCTCAAAACACCATCAGAATCAAAATATGGAAACTTATCCTCACTACTCAACACCTTATCTTGAGTCACCTTCAAATTACCATCATTAATCTATAGATATTGAATTTTCTCCATCAAGGAAGATCTATCATCAAAAAAGGCTAAACACGCCTAGGTATCAAACCTAACTATCTTGTTAGCTAAAGACTGAACCTCCAAGGCCAAAGGCTACTCCTGGGTCAAGAAATGAGCTAAGCTTCCCATTTATTTGACTTTTACCTTAAGACATTTGCCACTATATTAGCCTTGAATGGATGATAAAGAATGGTGAGATCATAATCCTTAAGCAAATCAAGCCAACGCCACTACCTTGTATTAACATCCTACTAATTAAAGAAGTACTGAAGGATATGATGATTTGAGAAAATCTCACAAGGAAATCCATACAGGTAATAAGTTAAAACTTCAACACAAACACCATGGTTTTAATGACGTAATTATTGGTGATTTGTGTGAAATATTTATTTTTATTATTTGATCATTTTACCACTCTCTTTATTTACATTATGGTATTTTAAGAGTGTGGGAATGATTGGCATATTTTTCAATGCATTTTGGTGTGATTTATGCAAAATTATGGTTTTTGATGATTTTAAAGGCTCATTAGTTGGCTTTGTTCAACATATTTTGATATGTACATCAGATGGAAAAATAGACTACGCCAGCGGATCCAAAACATAGATTTTATATTGGTTACATAGTTAGTGTGGTTTTATTGATTTTTTGTATTATTTTGACCCTTCGCTCAAAAAGTTGTAAAAATAGGTCTCAGGGGTCAATTCGGTGAAAATAATGTTTCTCAAAAATATGATATCTCCATTGAGTTTGAAGCATTGAATTTGATAGAGTAGAATAATTTATTTGCATTCTCAGGATTCCAAATAAATCTTAAAATGTTCGTGGAGACTTAAAATCTCTAAGTCTTCACAGTTGTTGCACCACTCAACTGGTGCAGCTGCAAAAGTGACACTTTGGATGCCATAGAAATAGGTGCAAAAGTGCTACTTAGTCACTTTAGCTGTCGGCTACTAGCTGGGAAAAAGCATTTTAGCAGCCCTTATCTGCTTTAGCGGTCGGCTACTAGCTGGGAAAAAGCATTTGAGCGGAGAGCGCTAAAGTAGCCTTTGTCCACTTTAACGAACTGGCACACTAAGTTGGTACTGCTAAAGTGGTACATGACCATTTTAGCAGTGACTGCTAAAGTGGCCACATGGCCACTTTAATGGTATCTAGCACCTGTGTATGTAAATAATCCTTTTATCAGTTTTCGTCACCATTTTTGAGACTTGGACCTTGGGGATCGAGTTTTTGGGCATTTTCTTCCATTTTTAAGCTTGGGTAAGCTCCAAACTCCTATTTCAACTAGTTTTTCTTAATTATATCATTTAAATCTTGTTTAAACTCAAATTTAAAGGTGGAATTTGGGAATTTTGGTTTGGAAGGCCTAAATTAGCGTTTCTTTGATTCAACCCTTAATTTCACCCTATTATCACTTGGGTTTTCTCTTATGAGTTCCTTAATAGTGGAAAATATTTTTTGGACAAAACTTTTGATTTTACCTTTCTTTTTCGAAAAATAGTTTCGAGGATCCATTTTGATCCTTATTCGAGAGTGGGCAATATGGATATTGCTGGCATTATGTTGATGCATAGATTCTATATTTGTGTGTTTTATTTGATTTTCGAGTCCGTGCTTGAGGTGAAAGCTTGATAATAAAGGCTTACTTGTTAGAATTTTGGAATTCGAGGTAGGTTGTGGATTAACTTTCTTCAGACTATGTTGGGTAGTTAATAATAATTTAAAAGCATGTTATGGGTATGGGTTTCTATCATGAAAAATATATTTATGTGATTCATGTGCTCGTGTGGGGGTCGATGTGGATAGTATTTGGTGTTTTTGAGACATAATTTGTTACCTGCAATCGTGTGAGGTCTTATATGATTTTGTTGTCCTAATATTGATATATATATTTTTTGTTGTACTCTTTTTTGGTAGAAAAAGCCTATATTTTGGTATTTATGTGGTATTAGTGACCTTTTTCTTGAATATTCTCTTGATGGTTTCTAGACTATATTGAATCATGGATGGTTGGTTAATTTTAGTGGATTTTTGCCTCACATGGTTGATATATTAGTTGGATATTGGAAAATCACATTTTGGTTGGTTTTGAGCATTACATCCTCATATCATACTCATTCATGAAACATTGGTATCATCATGGAAATAATGAAAATACTTGATTTTTCTGCATAAAATATGAAATCCTTAAAAACCCTCAATTGATATATGTGCTAGAGAGGAGTTATGGATATTATTATTGCATATTTTTTGTATATGGGTTGATGAACCCCTCGTAGGTACTACCTAGGAACAGAGCTCGGTAGGTATATATGGAGGTTGTATGATGACCTCGTGCATCACATCATCATCACCATCATCATCTTTATCGCATTCCATATATTGTGCTTATTTTGTGATTGTATTTCTGTTCTTAACTTGATATCTGCCAATTTTTTCTATCTTCTTATACTTGTATTTTTTGTATGTGTATATTTGTTCTTCTTTTCCCTACATATATTTTTTATGCGTATATAGTAGAACTGTTAGTGCAGATGTTGTGGGCTACCGTTTGGGACATTTTCTACTTTAATCAGTTAGCCTATGAGACCTACTAAATACAAGTGGACTGTACTCATCCCTTCTACGCCTTTTAGGTGCAGATCCAGGGATGAGTGCACTAATAATGATCAACTTACTCCATTATTTTAGGGCAAGGTGGTCGTTGTCAATATAATAACCCTACTTAGGTTGGGATCAAATCCGCTAGGAGTGTAATTTAGTCTTCAAATCCTATGTATGTTGACAGTCACTAAGTGTTAACCCATAATGTACACATAAAGCAAAATATAAATTAAATTAGGGGTATGTTTTGAAACTCGTTTGAAGAAAACTATCTTGTGACACTAAATGAGAGCGACAATTGTTGATTACAATCTGTTGAAACCTTTTGGGGTTGCACCACACAATGAGGGACCTGGTCCCTCAAAGTCAATCACAGGATATAAGACAGTAAATTAACTAGGAACATAAAACAGTGCAGGAAACTTAAATAACACAAGTTTTAATGTGGAAACCCCTTGATCAAGGGAGGAAAAATAACAGCTTGCCCTCACAAACACCTCGGAAATCCACAATAATCAACCTCTTGATTACATACTTGATTTCAGCCTAAATCAAGGCTCCTCCTTCTTTTATTAACTCTACTACAGCCTAACCTTGGCAATTCTTCCAAGACTCTCTCAACACTTGTTAACTCTAACCACTTTTGGACTTAGGAAACTCTACCTAACAACTCTCAAAGCAACAAGAAAAGTTCATTAGTTTTATAGCATGAGTAATTCAGTTACAGACCATGACACACTCAAAAACACTCACTACATTCAACACTCAGAATGAATTAAGAACTTGAGCTATACTTGAGCATTTGAGTTGGGTTGAGTTTTCTCTTCTTTCACTTGTCAATTTCTGGATTATGAAAACTCAAGGAATTGAGAAGTATATTTTTTTTATGTAGAGAAGTGATTGTTAGGGTTGTAATTTTGTTGGACCAGGTTTCCCAAATAGTACAGGCGGAACATGTGCAGTTTGTTACATTAGATCACAAAACTATGCAGGCGCGTGCCAGTTGTATTTTTTCCCTTGATGATCCAAGGACCTATTCCCTTCTAGTAAGTTTCTCAGCATCAAAACAACATATAATAATTTCCCCCCTTTTTGATGAAGACAAACCACCCACAAAGTTTTAAGCATCAACATTCATTCATTATATTTAATCAGAGTGATTACCATTGTTGAAGATGAATGTTCACCCTATCATTCATTTAATATGCTTCCACCTCCATGCAACATAGGGACCTAGTCCCTTGTTATCAATTGACATTCAATCATTCATTCACATTCCCTTGACACTATACTCACTTCCCCCTATCATTATGCCTTCCTTTATTCATCTATTCATCACATCACTTACTTTCCATATTAAAATACCATTTATATTCTGATCTACAAATACAAAAATTACACTGCACTTGGTACGTGGTCCCTACTACATGAATGAGATCAGCATTCCCCCTTTTAGCATCATTGAAAAGTGAAAACAGCAAACCAAGAGTAAAATAAGCACAGATTAGTTAACTCATGGCCACTGGGGAAACACTAGCATGAAGAAAAATTTTGCAATTAAAGGGAACAAATTTAACGCACAAGACAAAAATTCATTCATAAGTAGAGGATAAATATCAAAACAACGCATAATTTGAATGTTCTAGAGAAAAAGCAACATAAATCAAGAAAATTTAAATAGGGGAGGGACTTGGAAGGATAGTTAGAGCCAGGTTATTTTGATCTGTAGCATGATAACACAATAATTCCTTGGTTAAATCCCTTATCTCTACCTTCAAGATGAGAACCTCATCTGTCATGGTGAAGACCATTGTCTTTAGGTCCGTATTCTCAGTTTTAAGCTCATCAGTGACACTTGGTCCTTCAAAAGTTAGATGTTGAATTGTCATATTTAGTTTGTTGATCTCTACATCCTTAGAAACTATATTAAACTATAAATTCTCTATTTCTTTGTTGAATTCCCTTTGGTAGTTGGTGCTTGAGTTCTTCTTGACATACTCAATTTATTCCAAGAATTTGCAATCCAGTTCCACAAATTCCATTATCATATACTATACCAAAGTGATTAAACACCTTATTTATCAAGTAACCATAAGGCATACCATGTTT
Source organism: Capsicum baccatum var. pendulum (assembly GCA_030864225.1). Lineage (NCBI taxonomy): Eukaryota > Viridiplantae > Streptophyta > Magnoliopsida > Solanales > Solanaceae > Capsicum > Capsicum baccatum. The sequence goes on from CM061552.1 coordinate 143,462,926, forward strand.
GCCATTTTTTCCAAGAACCACTTTATGTATGTGTTCCATCATCAATACAGGTAGAGTGATAAATTCCAAGTTTCTAATGCATTCCATGACAAACAAGTCAGCAACTGAGGCAATGTGTTTTTTTGTGATATAGGGAGAATCACCTTGTTAGCAAAGTCAAAGAGCAATTGAAACTCAATATTAAATGATTTCCTATTCACTGCAGCTATAGATTTATCTTTGACCTTTGATGTATTTTCTAAAAACTCTATTAAGGATTGTTGCTTTAAGACAGTCCTCACACCACAAATAGGAACTTCCAAAATTCTTCCCAATGTTTCTTCATTTACCTTTATTTTCTTTTCTTGGACCTTTGCAGTAAGATTCAACCCATCTTCTAAGAAATCCAATGTGGAATAAAATTCCCTGACTATCTCATAAAAAATAGTGGGAATATGTCCTTCCATAAGATGCATCCAACCTTGATGTTTAACCAGCTCAACTAATTCCAACATACTAGGTTCTGTTAGCATACTTGAATAAGAAATCCTTCCAGTTAAGACCTTTTGTTTTTTCAAGAACCTTTTTCTAACTACCTTGGATACAATCTTACTTCTCTCCCTATTCTTCCTTCTAGTATAAGTAATCATAGATTCTTTTTCAGCCATTTTTCTTCTTTTGGGACCAGGTACCTCAAGAATTTGCTGCTTTTCAGTAAAGCTTCCAAACTTTTCTCCAGAATTCTTGGTGTTTTACTAACAAAATTTTTGTTTGGACCAATTATACTCTTTCCTAGGCTATTTGACAGCAAGATGAGATTTTTATCAACCCAAGCATCACCTATCAATGTACTATCAAAAAAACTTGGAGACTTCAGGGATGATTCTTCATCAACAATTTGAGTGATGAAGGAGTTTGGCTTTGGAAAAGTAGAAGATGACTAGTGGTTTACTGGAGGGTTTGGGAGAGTATTTTATCAATGCTAAGATCTGAATCCTTTGAAGGACATGAAAATAAGAGTGCTGCAGCCACCATTTGGGACTAGAATTTTCCTTTTGTCAAGAGAAGGTGTGGGTGCAGCAAGATTTAAAGAAAAAATAAGAACACTAATAAAAAGAAAGGGGTTTCTGTGGGAATGAGATATGGTCAATTTCATATTTTAGGTGACTCATCTAATAAGACATTTTTTTCCTAACATGAAAAGAGAGAGAGAATGCGACTTTTTCTTGACAAAAATTACGCATACATGATACTAACCTGAGGGATAGGACCAGGTCCCTCTCTAATTTAAGTGAATCACCAATCTTGTGTATGTCATATCTGTCTTCCTCCATAATTGTTTCCAAGGGTGTTTACCTTGAAAGTTATGGTACTAAGTTAGACTAATATGTACTTACCTTATTGAGGATACCCGTCTCTTTATCATAGACAATTTTGTGAAGAGACACTGATTCACATGATAGCAGGGCAAGTTAATCTGATCAATCCCAGCCTCACCTTGCTAGATTCATTACATCACTTGATTTTACGACTTGTTCTAAAAATAGGTCCGAGGACCAGGTCCCAGACTTAGCATCCTTCAAAAGTCTAGAGTGTCTTCTGCATTACTTTGAACTTGCCAGTATCTTTTAGAATCTTTTACACCTTTGTGAGCTCATTTTTGGAATAAAAATGCTGAAAAAGCCATGAACTTTTTGACTTAGCCTCTTGTTTTCACTCCTGTTATCAAATTAGAATGTTCAAGGGGATAAGAAGATATGTGCTTCCAGTTTATTCTCCTAAGATGCATTCCACTGGGACCAGATCCCTATGAAATTTTGACTAGATACTTCTCGAGGTTCTTTTTGGATAACCATCACTGTCATCACTCCCCACTGCATCAAATTTGTCATTGACCTTCATCTTCATCATTGTCTTCCTTGTTTAGAAGCAACCCACGCAAACATCTTTTCTTGATCCTTTTTACATTTTCAATATAAGACATCTTAACCAAGGAGTGTCTCCAGATGGAGAATACAATCAGACCTTCCAGTCATAGCTTTGAACAATTTTATTCAAGAAGGTAGTTCTGACTGCAAACCTTTTCTCCTTCCTACAAGAAAAATTATTTTTTAGGTTTGGGAACCCACTTTAGTTTGAATTCCCAATACAAGGATAGAGGTTTGATTAAATCCTTCTTTTACCATCTTAAGAATGATACTTCTTCTCATTTTTCAAAGGTCTAACACTTTTTTGATAGGTATTTCCTTGTCGAATATATCTAGCATTCATCATTCTTTCTCTATTCCAACTTTGACAATGTTCCTTCATGTGTCAATCTCTTCCATAGTGATTGCACAAGGATTTATGGACTTTGTTCCTAACATCTTAAACACCTTTACCTTGTGACCAAGATGACTGAGCTTTGCATTGATACCCAAGGCCCTTACCATTATTGACTCCTTGACTATTTAAGTTAGAAAGGATTTGTGAGGATGAAGTCCATTGTAGAGATTTTTTGAGTTCTTCCCTCAGTTAGACTAAATCTCTTTATAACTCCTCATTCTTCTTGAGTGCATTCGTGAGATTCCTTAGAGAATCCTCCCATTTTTCTTCAAGCTCAACCTGAAACCTTGATGCTTCTTTCTTCCCTTTTCTATCAGAAGCATCTACTTTCTCTAGTTGACTTACCAAACTTAAATTTTCAAATTTCAACTTAGCAACATGTTGCTTAGTTTCAGATATCTGGAGAGTCAAAGCTATTAATTCAAGCTCCTGATCTTTTATTTTTCTTCTATAGAATTATTCTTGTCTTTATCACTAGCACCATCTCTTTTCTCCAATTGACTAACTAAATTTAGATTTTCAGATTTTAACTTAGTAACTTGCTCCTCAGTTTTAGATATTTGTAGAGTTAAAGCAATTAATTCAAGTACTTGAATTTCCACTTTTTATTCTAGAGAAATTTTTTCTTAGTCATTTCACACATAGAATTAATCAGCACATTGTCAAGCTTTTTTATCTTTCTAGCAGAATAGTTATCCACGTTTTTTAAGGTTAGAAAGTGTTACTGCAATTTCTTCTACATCTTCAGTGTTTGCCATAAAAGCAAATAAGGAATAAAAAGTCACTTTCTCATTATCCACTACAAGTATGGAAACATTTGTAGACTTATCAACTTCATCATATTCACTAGAGTAGTCACCCCAACTAGCTAAGGCTTGTTTAACTGCAAAATCAGCTACACCCTGTCTTCTTGATTTTACAGGGACCTGATCCCTGTTCTTTCCTTTGTCACTTCCAACATCGAGATACTCCTGATTGTCCATTTTTTGCATTGAACAATCTTTAATGAAATGCTCAGGACTACCATATTTGAGACATACCTCCATGTGACTCTTTTTCTGCTGCTACTTCCACTTCTTTGAAACTGACCATATTTTCATATCTTCAAAATTTCTTTTTGCCAAGTAGGTAACATTAGTGTATTTTTCATTTGAGTCTATCCTTTAAGATTTTAATAATACGGATTTTTCCATTTTTAGTTTCTTCTTCTCTTTCGCTTGTTGCTTTTTAACTTCATGAGTTTTCAGGTTGCCAATCAGTTCATCCATAGTAAGGGTCTTCAGGACTCTTGCCTCAGTTATGGCATCCACATTAATTTTCTAGGACTTAGGTAGAACACCAAGAATCCTCCTCACTTGTTTATACAAAGAAATCATTTCTCCCAAGCATTAAAGCTTATTTGTGATAAAAGTGAATCTGGTGTGCATCTCTTGAATAGTTTCTCCTCCTTTCATAGTGAAGGTTTCATATTGTGTAGCTAGCATATCAAATTTTGAATCCTTCACATCAGTGGTTCCTTAATGAGCTATTTTCAAGCAATCATAAATTTCCTAAGTTGTTTAACAGGGAGCAATCCTATTGTATTCATCTTGTCCTATACCACATACTAGCAATTTTTGTTGCCTTGTAGTTCTTTTCAACCTTCTTTCTATCTTCATCATTGAACTCCCTCCTTATTTTAACAACCATTCTTGTAACATCTCCTTCTTTGACTTTTCTCACAGGTACATAAGGACCATAAAGAATTATGTCCATCAGCTCACTATCTTTATAGTTTTCCACCATCCATAATACTGCCCATTAAATCTAGGCGGACTAATGGTAGATTGCGCTTCTTCTAGGTTAGGTGGAGTAGTCATGCTAACCAAATCACTCTAGGTGTGAATATTTTAGAGTGTTGTGGCTCTGATACCAATTGTTGAAACCCTTAGGCGTTGCACTACACAGTGAGGGACCTAGTCCCTCAAAGTCAATCACAGGAAATAAGGCAGTAAATTAACTAGGAAGATAAAATAGTGCATAAAACTTAAATAGCACAAAATTTAACATGGAAATCCCCTTTCTCAAGGGAGGTAAAAACACGGTTTACCCTCACAAGCACCTTAGAAATCCACTATAATCAACCTCTTGATTACAGACTCGATTGCAGCCTAAATCTAGGCTCCTCCTACTTGTATTAACTCTACTATAGACTAACCTTGGTAACTCTACCAAGACTCTCTCAACACTGGTTAACTCTAACCAGTTTTGGACTTAGGAAACTCTACCTAAGAACTCTCAAAGAAACAAGAAAAGTTTATTAATCTAATAGTATGAGTAATTCAATTACAAACCATGACACACTCAAGAACACTCATTACATTCAACACTTGGAATGAATTAAGAACCTAAGCAACACTTGAGCATTTGAGCTGGGTTGAGTTTTCTCTTCTTTCACTTGTAGTTTTTGGATTGTGAAAACTAATGAAATTGAGAAACATATTTTTATTTATATAGAGAAGTAATGATTAGGGTTGTAATGTTATTGGACCAGGTGTCCCAAATAGTACAGGAAGAAACTGCGCAGTTTGTTACACTAGATGACAAAACTATGCAGACGCATGCTAGTTGTACCTTTTTTCCTTAAAGATCCAGGGACCTGGTCCCTTGTTGTAAGTTGCTCATTATATGTACAACACATAACACAATCCAATGAGAGAAGTGTCTCAGGTTATACTTATCCTAGGTGTCATACATGCATGGGTGATTGAGGGTTAGTCCTTCTTAGTCAAAGATATGGGTAGGCTAGAGTTTAGATCTTAATGTAGGTGATGATAGGCGTATTTACACGCCTAAAGTGCTATAATCTACCCATATTTTAGCTAAGTTTTGAGGACAAAATACATAATTCATGCACTTTTAGTCCTTTTTCCTGTAAGTGAGCTAACAAACGTGATTAGCAAGTTTTCAAGTATAAATGATGAAGATTTCAGCATTTTATGGAAATTGGACGCCAAAGGAAATTTCACGTAAGAAGGAAAACAGCGTTTGGACACCTATGGACTAAAAGTGACGTATGGAAAACCTGTCCCGGGCAAAAACAGCATTTCCAAAAACTTTGGGGATCAGCAGTAACTTAGTAGGATTAGGATAATGATGCAGTAACTTATTAGGATTAGGATAAGTACGTAGTAGCCTAGTAGGAATAGGATATGGGTATTATAAATACCCTATTTTGCTGAAGTTTTTCAGACTTCATACTTCTTCAATCAATTACTTTTTATTATTCATTCAACACTTTCAATTAATTCTTATTTCTGACAATTTTCTTTCATCTATTCGACTTTTAATTTTCATAACAAGAGAAACGCTATTTTGCAAGGAATTCACGCCACAAGCCCTACCAAAACATACTTCACGTGAGATTTTTATCTTGGTATGCTAATAATGTCTATTGTGATTTCCGTTGCACTCATGAATAGCTAAACTTCTCTGTTAGGGTTATGGAAGCCTTATGAGATACTATCTATTGCTATGAGTTTGTGAATTTTTGACACGTATGCTGCTTATATCATTCTTCTCTTCATCTTAATTCAAATTCTTGTGGTTGCAAACATATAGAATACGCCAGTATAGCATTAACTTGTTCAAAAGAAAAGTTACATGTCTGGAAAAGAGAGAATGTCAAGGAAATAGGCACCAACCCCTGTTTAAAAGTTAGTGTCGTAATTGGATTAACCTCTTGGAGAATTTGTACCATTAGATACGCTTTAAGCTCAAAAGAGTTAAAGTGAAATAGTCCTTGATGGTTGAAAGACGCCTCGATTTACCATAGAATACGATTCTCTATAAGCGCATGTATGTCTGATTTCTGCATAACTCATAGTCAATAGATACGTATAACTCATAAGGTGGACGTAACCCTAACTCTCAATTCTCATTGATTAAAACCTACTAAGTACTCCGTTTTACTCTTCTATTTTCCGTTTTTACTCTACTATTTTGTTTACATCATTTGCACGCACAAAATCCCCCTTTTTATGCGCAAAACTTTCATCAAAAGTCTAATAATCATTGCTTACTTAGTGACCGAGTATTCCCTGTGGGATTCGACACCCAACCCAGTTGGGTTCTATATTTGACAACGACCGTTTACACTCTTACAAGAGCTGTAGTTTGAGCGTTATCAAATTTTGGCGTTGTTGCCGGGGAATACGGTTGTCAACTAAGTTTGTGATAATTACTAGACCCTTTGGTCAAAGATTCTCGTACTTTACTTTTAGTTGTTTTTTTTGTTTTCTGCAGGTTTTTGTTCAGTGCATGCCAAATACTCGAAGTTCGGGACAACTATTATTACCCATAAACCCTGAACCACAACTTATTGGAAGGATGGATGCACAACGTGACATTGAGAGAAGGGTTTCTCAACAGGAGCAGGCTAGACTAGCTGCGTTGGCCGCTGCCCAAGTACATCAACAGAATATTGATAACCCTGGGCGGGCAACAAATCCTGACGATGAGGACCTAGGTGATGACGAGCTACTAAACCCTAGGCGTGATGTTGAGGTGGCGACACCTGCAAACAGAAGAGATCGTCAAGCCAGATTTAGGCCTGAACGCCGTGCTATGCAGATGCCTTACGATGATGATGATGATGACCTGGACGGAGCTGGTGCCACAGGAGCTATTATTTCTCCGCCCTTGGCACCTGGAGCCAAGTTCAATATCACCAGCACCATGATTCAGTTGTTGCAGCTAATGGGGTTATTTGGTGGTCTTGCAGGTGATGATTCGAATATGCATCTGATCAACTTTATCTCAACATGCAAGTCATTCAACAATCTAGGCGTTGGACAGAATGCAATTCGGTTGCGCTTATTTCCATTGTCTCTATCTGGGAAGGCAACTCTATGGTTGACTGGGATGACTCCTGATTCTATTACAAATTGGAGGCAATTGAAAGACGCTTTCCTAGAAAGATTCTTTCCGCCATCCAAGAAAGCACAGTTGAGAGATGAGATCAGCAATTTTCGACAGCTTCCAACTGAAGCTCTCCACAAAACATGGGAGTGGTTCAAGACGAAGCTTATGCGGTGACCAAATCATCATATGACCAATGTCCACTTGATGGAGATATTATACAGGTCTTTGAATTCGGTGACTAAGCCAGTGGTTGATAATGCTGCAGGAGGGTCATTTATGGACCTTACTTTTATTCAGGCAAGTGATATGCTAGATCGTATGACAAAGCAGAGTAGAGCTTGGCATACCAAGGATTCTGAGGTAACAAGCTCTACTATATCTATTGGCATGACTGCAGAACAGAGGCGTAGGCAAGAGGAACTTGATCAAGATATAGCTCACATAAAAACACAAATGGATCTTCTCACCAAGCACTGATAATATCAGGGAAGGCCAAAAAAGTCAAGGCTGTTGTGTCGCAAGGAAGAGATGAATCTGATTCTGAGGAAGAAGCTAACTATTTGAATAATCCAAAGGGTTTCTGAGGCAATGTCCAAGGAAACCAAGGTCGGAACTATTATAATAAATCTGGATACAAGGACCGCGATCAAGGTAGTTGGAAGAATAAGACTGGCAGGAGTGGGTTGTATGTTCCTCCTCGAAGACGTGACACCGCTGCATCTAGTTCTGGAAATATGTCCATGGAAGATATGATGGCTAAGCTGTTGAAAGGAGTGAAGGCAACCAGCACGGGAGTAACTGAGGTAATAAATGATTTAGCCTCAAAGAAGCAATTGGTTGACTCGCATTCCACTTCAATAAGACAGCTGGAGCAACAATTGAGTCAAATTTCAGCTACATTAAATCAAAGAAAAGCTGGCACCTTACCTAGCGACACAGTACAAAACCCAAGGAACGATGGAACATATATGGATATTACTACCAGGAGTGGTAAGGTGTTGGAAAATCCAGCCAAAGGTAGGCAAGTGGCCGACGATGTAGTAGATGTTGCCGAACCAGATAACGCCGAAAAAGCTGAAGAAGGCGTCAATAACGTCACCCCCCAACGTCCACAGCCCAAAAAGATCACCAATCCAAAGCAAAAGGAAAAGAAAGTCGTGGAGAAAACTATTCCCCTTCCACCACCACATTTTCCTCGAAGATTAAAGAAGATAACTGATGATACCAAGTTCAATAAATTTATGTCAATGTTAAAACAGCTGACCATTAATGTTCCATTGGTTGAGGCACTGGAACAGATGCCTGGGTATGCTACATTCATGAAGGACCTTTTAACAAATAAGGGGGCAGTAAGCTATGAGCCGACAGATAATATTCATCATTACAGTGCAATTGCCACAAGGTCCTTAGTACTAAAAAAGGCAGACCCTGGTGCTTTCACTATTCCTTACACGGTTGGATCTATGAATTTTGCTAAGGCATTGTGTGATTTGGGAGCAATCATCAATTTGATGCCACTATCCGTCTACAGAAAGTTGGGGTTGGGCGACCCTACACCAACCAATATACGGCTCGTGATGGTAGATAGGTCGATAAAATGACCTGTTGGTATCTTAAATGATGTGTTGGTGAAGGTTTCCACCTTCATCTTTCCTACAGACTTTGTTATTTTGGATTGCGAGGTGGATTCTGAAGTTCGCATAATCTTGGGACACCCTTTCCTCGCAACTGGAAGTGTGCTTATTGACATGAGAGCTAATGAGCTTTTATTTCGATTGAATGACGAAGTGGTCCGTTTTGATGTATGCAAAGCAATGAAGCAGCCCAAAGATATGAATGTGTTCTCTGTAGCTGAAGTTAATTATAAGAATGACAAAGAATTATCTGTAGAAAAGTAGATTACTGATGAGTCACTATCTGATGCGCTGCCAAATTTTGAGCGTGAGGAGGCTCAAGAACATGAAGAAACTATGTGTGCTCTAATAGGAATACGGTCCTATTCTCATGCTACTAAGAATCTGAACCTTGATCTTAAGAATCAACCTTCATCACCAGCAAAACTGTCCATTGAAGAGACACCAGTGCTAGAATCAGAAGAGCTTCCCAATTATCTAGGGTATATGTTCTTGGGAAGCAGAAATACACTTTCTGTAAGTGTGGCGGATGATTTAAGTGAACAGCACGTAGAGGCTCTCATCTCTGCTCTGAAGAGATACAAGAGAGCTATGGGTTGGACTATTGATGATATAATTGGTATCCCGCCTGGGATATGTATGCACAAGGGTCATCTCAAAGAAGGTTGCATGCCTACAAATAAGCCTCATTGTCGTCTGAATCCATTCAGAAAATGATCCACCATCTATCTCGATGAAGTCTAAGTAATCGAGATAGCTATGTCGTGCCACGACAATAAATCAAGCGCTTGATGAGAGGCAACTCATCGTTTTTAATTGTTTTTGTTGTTTTTGTTTTCCTAGGATTTTGTCGAGCCACAACCAAAACTATGGCGCTTGATGGGAGGCAACCCATCGTTCTAATCGTTTTTCTTTTTTTTGAGTAAGTGTAGGTACAAGAGGTGTAAAGGAGGAGATTGGTTTCAAATTTTGATTTGGAAGCGGTTCATGTTGAAGGTGGTAAGTTAGGAATGAAGAAAAAAAGGCTATGGGTTAGGCATTGCCTATGAAAATCTAGGCAATGAACAAGGCAAGGCCTATGTAAATCTAGGCAATGAATAAGGCATGGCCTATGCTATGGCTTAAGCTCTCCGAATCTAGAATGCCATAGCATAGGGGCCGCATATGCCCAACAATGCCATAGCATAGGCGCCGCCTATGCCAAAGCCTTTGGTCTTGGATTCTACAATACCATAGCATAGGCGCTGCCTATGCCCAACAATGCCATAGCATAGGCGCCGCCTATGCCAAAGCCTATGTCCAACTAGGCATTGCAAAAGGCGCCGCCTATGCCAAGCATAGGCAAAACATTCGGCGCCGCCTATGGTCACTTTTGGTCTCCAAATCCAATTCCAAATGGGTCAAAACCCGACCCAAGTTTGCCCTATAAATAGAACCTTAGTCTTAAAACAAAATTGCATTGCAACTTCACCCTAGGCGTCGCCCACCTCTCCAAATTCTCTCAAAAATTTTCCTTTTGCTATTTTAACTTTGCAAGAACATCTTCCAAGGCCATCAACCAAGTAAGTACTTCTTTGTTCTTCTTTTATATTCCGTAAGTACTACACTACTACGCCTATAATAAATTGTTAAATCTTGAAGTAGTATTGGTGATTTGAATGTGGTTGATTTGTTGTGATACAACTAAGTGAGTGATAGGATACGTAAGGATGGTCTTGACTTGTTTCCAACTTGAATTTGATTTTGATACCCTGTAATACTTTTGTGGAATTGACATGGTCAAGAAAATTGCATAATCTTGTAACTTGAAAGCTTTCATGTTCGAATGACTTGTTCATTGAGATGAAAAATCATGGTTAACTACAAACATGAGATGTTGATTATTTTTATGCCATAGCTTGATACAATCTCTATGTAGTAGTCTTGTTCAAAAGGGTACATCAATCCAAACATGAAAGTATTGTCAAGATTACATAAAATAGAATCGAAAAGAATAGTTAAGATGACAAGAAAAGTATGACTGCACTGATTATATTTTTGGAATATAACGCCTAAACATATATCGATGAAGTATGAGTAATCGACAACGTTCACTTAATTAGTTTGTACAAACAAATTAAGTGTGGGGTGATGCCACTATAGTTTGTTTGTCGATTATATCTTTCGAGATGAGCTAACATGAATCTCAGGTAGAATGGCACCAAAAGGACGACAAGGAAAACAAAAATTGCCCACCTTACAGAAAGGTAAGAAAAGAGCAAGCTGAATCCTCCATGCTGCAAATACCATGACGCACTCTTGGAATCAAGTGGGATACATTTTGAGAAACTTCTGAGGATGAGACATAGAGGAGGAGTCCGACTAATCAGGTTTTCCTTATTTATTTTTCGCTGAGGGCAGTGTGTCTCGTCTAAGTGTGGGGTGCTGGTATTTGTATGCTATACTTCTTTATCTGCATTTGCTAATTTATGTTTATTTGTTCTATTTGTTTATTTGTTTTATTCTTTTTAGTAGTCAAATTTTATTTTTTTTTGTTAAAAACTTTGCATAAAATTGTTTTGATAGGCAGCATGGTATTGTGACAAGAGTCTGTGATAAAATCATTACTATTGAGACGTTTAGGCTCTAAATGTGACTCATTATGTGATAAGTGTATGGTTCAATTCCTTCATCTGTTGGGTCAAGAGTCTATACTACTCCCAATAAAGTCGACCATGTGCCTTGTGTGTGTGAGGTGATAGTATATTCTGTGTTTGTGGCTGATGCTAGAACTTGCTTGGTATGTATGTAAAGCGAAATAAAGAGTGTGAGTTTAGGAGATGATTTAGGCATTTCTTTGGCAACCTGTGATTGTTTACCTTTGTTTTATCTACCCATGGACATCATCCTAGATAACCCCCTTTGAGCCTTAAGCCTATTTTCTTTGACAGCCTCATATGTAAGCCCAATCCATTTTTTTTCAAGACCATAATTTGATCCAAATTCTTAAGTGCTTTAAATTGTAAAGTCATATGACAAAATAAGAGGAAATTGGGTGAGAGTGATGCCTTAGTGTGTATTGGTACTTGAAATTATTATGAAAAGAGTGGCTATCATAGAGGTGTGTTATAAAAAAAAGAGAAGAGAGAAAAATGAAAAGAAAATAAAAAGTTAATTCTGTTCGAAATTGAATAACAAAAGAAGTGAGAAGGGGTGGTAGATAAAAGGAAAGTAGAGAAGTTGTTTGAAAGAAAGTGTTAATGGCATAATGTAATGTATTAAAGAGCTTAGGAACATAGTCACTATTTCTGGCCAAAATAGTCCTAACCGTCCCTTAGCCTACATTACAACCTGTAAAAGACCTATTTGATCCTAGGCTTAGCATTCTGATATTTAGTGGAGCATTACACTAAGGGCAAGCCTATGGTCATCAGTTGCAACATATGAATTCTTTGTGAGAGTGAGAGCAAGGAGAATATTGTACCCATGTTTCTAAAAATGCAAAACTTGTGAGTGATTATGGGTAATATCTTGTGTGAGACACAGATGGTTGATGAGTTTTGGGTAGTCGTGTATGATTCTTTGTGCCTTAACTTCTTGAATACAAATTAATCACCATCACGAGTCTATATTAGAGGTTGAATTATTTCTAGTAGTGATTAGAAAACTATTCTTTGTTAATAATTGCTATGCCTGTCTGGATGAATATTTTGTGTTGTTACTATGAAACCCTAAGTAGATGTTTAGAAGGACATGATATTTTGTTTGAGGGCGAACAAAGCTTTAAGTGTGGGGTGTTGATGATAGGCGTATTTACACGCCTAAAGTGCTACAATCTACCCATATTTTAGCTAAGTTTTGAGGACAAAATACATAATTCATGCATTTTTAGTCCTTTTTCCTGTAAGTGAGCTAACAAACGTGATTAGCAGGTTTTCAGGAATAAATGATGAAGACTTCAGCATTTTATGGAAATTGGACGCCAAAGGAAATTTCACGTAAGAAGGAAAACAGCGTTTGGACGCCTATGGACTAAAAGTGACGTATGGAAAACCTGTCCCAGGCAAAAACAGCATTTCCAAAAACTTTGGGGATCAGCAGTAACTTAGTAGGATTAGGATAATGATGCAGTAACTTATTAGGATTAGGATAAGTACGCAGTAGCCTAGTAGGAATAGGATATGGGTATTATAAATACCCTATTTTGCTGAAGTTTTTCAGACTTCATACTTCTTCAATCAATTACTTTTTATTATTCATTCAACACTTTCAATTAATTCTTATTTCTGACAATTTTCTTTCATCTATTCGACTTTTAATTTTCATAACAAGAGAAATGCTATTTTGCAAGGAATTCACGCCACAAGCCTTACCAAAACATACTTCACATGATATTTTTATCTTGGTATGTTGATAATGTCTATTGTGATTTCCGTTGCACTCATGAATAGCTAAACTTCTCTGTTAGGGTTATGGAAGCCTTATGAGATACTATCTATTGCTATGAGTTTGTGAATTCTTGACACGTATGCTGCTTATATCATTCTTCTCTTCATCTTAATTCAAATTCTTGTGGTTGCAAACATATAGAATACGCCAGAATAGCATTAACTTGTTCGAAAGAAAAGTTACATGTCTGGAAAAGAGATAATGTCAAGGAAATAGGGCACCAACCCTGTTTAAAAGTTAGTGCCGTAACTGGATTAACCTCTTGGAGAATTTGTACCATTAGATATGCTTTAAGCTCAAAAGAGTTAAAGTGAAATAGTCCTTGATGGTCGAAAGACGCCTGGATTTACCATAGAATACGATTCTCTATAAGCGCATGCATGTCTGAATTCTGCATAACTCATAGTCAATAGATACGTATAACTCATGAGGTGGACATAACCCTAACTCTCAATTCTCATTGATTAAAACCTACCAAGTACTCCGTTTTACTCTTGTATTTTCCGTTTTTACTCTACTATTTTGTTTACATCATTTGTACGCACAAAATCCCCCCTTTTATTCGCAGAACATTCATCAAAAGTCTAATAATTGTTGCTTACTTAGTGACCGAGTATTCCCTGTGGGATTCGACACCCAACCCAGTTGGGTTCTATATTTGACAACGACCGTTTACACTCTTACAAGAGCTGTAGTTTGAGCGTTATCAAATTTTGGCGCCATTGCCGGGGAATATGGTTGTCAACTAATTAGTGATAATTACTAGACCCTTGGGTCAAAGATTCTCGTACTTTACTTTTAGTTGTTGTTTTTGTTTTCTGTAGGTTTTTGTTCAGTGCATGCCAAATACTCGAAGTTTGGGACAACCATTATTACCCATAAACCCTGAACCGCAACTTATTGGAAGGATGGATGCACAACGTGACATTGAGAGAAGGGTTGCTCAACAGGAGCAGGCTAGACTAGCTGCGTTGGCCGCTGCCCAAGTACATCAACAGAATATTGATAACCCTGGGCGGGCAACAAATCCTGACGATGAGGACCTAGGTGATGACGAGCTACTAAACCCTAGGCGTGATGCTGAGGTGGCGATACCTGCAAACAGAAGAGATCGTCAAGCCAGATTTAGGCCTGAACGCCATGCTATGTAGATGCCTTACGATGATGATGATGATGACCTGGACGGAGTTGGTGCCACAGGAGCTATTATTCCTCTGCCCTTGGCACCTGGAGCCAAGTTCAATATCACCAGCACCATGATTCAGTTGTTGCAACTAAAGGTCTTATTTGGTGGTCTTGCAGGTGATGATCCGAATATGCATCTGATCAACTTTATCTTAACATGCAAGTCATTCGACAATCCAGGCGTTGGACAGAATGCAATTCGGTTGCGCTTATTTCCATTATCTCTATCTGGGGAGGCAACTCTATGGTTGACTGGGATGACTCCTGATTCTATTACAAATTGGAGGCAATTGAAAGACGCTTTCCTAGAAAGATTCTTTCCGCCATCCAAGAAAGCACAGTTGAGAGATGAGATCAGTAATTTTCGATAGCTTCCAACTGAAGCTCTCCACGAAACATGGGAGAGGTTCAAGACGAAGCTTATGCGGTGCCCAAATCATCATATGACCAATGTCCACTTGATGGAGATATTATACAGGTCTTTGAATTCGGTGACTAAGCCAGTGGTTGATAATGCTGCAGGAGGGTCATTCATGGACCTTACTTTTATTCAGGCAAGTGATATGCTAGATCGTATGACAAAGCAGAGTAGAGCTTGGCATACCAGGGATTCTTAGTTAACAAGCTCTACTGTATCTATTGGCATGACTGCAGAACAGAGGCGTAGGCAAGAGGAACGTGATCAAGATATGGCTCACATAAAAACACAGATGGATCTTCTCACCAAGCACTTATTATCAGGGAAGACCAAAAAAGTCAAGGCTGTTGTGTCGCAAGGAAGAGATGAATCTGATTCTGAGAAAGAAGCTAACTATTTGAATAAGCAGGAGGGTTTTCGAGGCAATGCCCAAGGAAACCAAGGTCGGAACTATTATAATAAATTTGGATACAAGGATCGCGATCAAGGTAGTTAGAAGAATAAGACTAACAGGAGTGGGTTGTATGTTCCTCCTGGAAGACGTGATGCCGCTGCATCTAGTTCTGGAAATATGTCCATGGAAGATATGATGGCTAAGATGTTGAAAGGAGTGGAGGCAACCAGCACGGGAGTAACTGAGGTAATAAATGATTTGGCCTCAATGAAGCAATTGGTTGACTCGCATACCACTTCAATAAGACAGCTGGAGCAACAATTGAGTCAAATTTCAGCTATATTAAATCAAAGAAAAGCTGGCACCTTACCTAGCGACACAGTGCAAAACCCAAGGAACGATGGAACATGTATGGCTATTACTACCTGGAGTGGTAAGGTGTTGGAAAATCCAGCCAAAGGTAGGCAAGTAACCGACGATGTAGTAGATGTTGCCGAACCAGAGGAAGCCGAAGAAGCTGAAGAAGGCGTCAATAACGTCACCCCCCAACATCCATAGCTCAAAAAGATCACCAATCCAAAGCAAGAGGAAAAGAAAGTCGTGGAGAAAACTATTCCCCTTCCACCACCACGTTTTCCTTAAAGATTAAAGAAGATAACTGATGATACCAAGTTCAATAAATTTATGTCAATGTTAAAATAGATGACCATTAATGTTCCATTGGTTGAGGCGCTGGAACAGATGCCTGGGTACGCTAAATTCATGAAGGACCTTTTAACAAAGAAGCGGGCAGTAAGCTATGAGCCGGCAGATAATATTCATCATTGCAGTGCAATTGCCACAAGGTCCTTAGTACAAAAAAAGGCAGACCCTGGTGCTTTCACTATTCCTTGCACGGTTGGATCTATGAATTTTGCTAAGACATTGTGCGATTTGGGAGCAAGCATCAATTTGATGCCACTATCCGTCTATAGAAAGTTGGGGTTGGGCGACCCTACACCAACCAATATGCGTCTCGTGATGGCAGATAGGTCGATAAAATGACCTGTTGGTATCTTAAATGATGTGTTGGCGAAGGTTTCCACCTTCATCTTTTCTGCAGACTTTGTTATTTTAGATTGCAAGGTGGATTCTGAAGTTTCCATAATCTTTGGACGCCCTTTCCTCGCAACTGGAAGTGTGCTTATTGACATGAGAGCTAATGAGCTTTTATTTCGGTTGAATGACGAAGTGGTCCATTTTGATGTATGCAAAGCAATGAAGCAGCCCAAAGATATGGATGTGCTCTCTGTAGCTGAAGTTAATTATAAGAATAACAAAGAATTATCTGTAGAAAAGCAGCTTACTGATGAGTCACTATCTGATGAGCTGCTGAATTTTGAGCGTGAGGAGGCTAAAGAACATGAAGAAACTATGTGTGCTCTAACAGGAATAGGGTCCTATTCTCATGCTTCTAAGAATCTGGACCTTGATCTTAAGAATCAACCTTCAGCACCAGCAAAACCGTCCATTGAAGAGCCACCAGTGCTAGAATCAGAAGAGCTTTCCAATTATCTAAGGTATACGTTCTTGGGAAGCGGAAATACACTTCCTGTGAGTGTGGCGGATGATTTAAGTGAAAGGCACGTAGAGGCTCTCATCTCTGCTCTGAAGAGATACAAGAGAGCTATGGGTTGGACTATTGATGATATAATTGGTATCCCGCCTGGGATATGTATGCGCAAGGGTCATCTCGAAGAAGATTGCATGCCTACAAGTAATCCTCATTGTCGTCTGAATCCATTTAGAAAATGATCCACCATCTATCTCGATGAAGTCTAAGTAATCGAGATAGCTATGTCGTGCCACGACAATAAATCAAGCGCTTGATGAGAGGCAACCCATCGTTTTTAATTGTTTTTGTTGTTTTTGTTTTCCTAGGATTTTGTTGAGCCACGACCAAAACTAAGGCGCTTGATGGGAGGCAACCCATCGTTCTAATCGTTTTTGTTGTTTTTGAGTAAGTGTAGGTACAAGAGGTGTAAAGGAGGAGATTGGTTTCAAATTTTGATTTGGAAGCGGTTCATGTTGAAGGTGGTAAGTTAGGAATGAAGAAGAAAAGGCTATGGGTTAGGCATTGCCTATGAAAATCTAGGCAATGAACAAGGCGAGGCCTATGTAAATCTAGGCAATGAACAAGGCATGGCATATGCTATGGCTTAAGCTCTCAGAATCTAGAATGCCATAGCATAGGCGCCGCCTATGCCCAACAATGCCATAGCATAGGCGCCGCCTATGCCAAAGCCTTTGGTCTCGGATTCTACAACACCATAGCATAGGCGCCGCCTATGCCCAACAATGCCATAGCATAGGCGCCGCCTATGCCAAAGCCTATGTCCAACTAGGCTTTGCAAAAGGCGCCGCCTATGCCAAGCATAGGCAAAGCATTCGACGCCGCCTATGGTCACTTTTGGTCTCAAAATCTGCTTCCAAATGGGTCAAAACCTGACCCAAGCTTGTCCTATAAATAGAACCTTAGTCTTAAAACAAAATTGCATTGCAACTTCACCCTAGGCGCCGCCAACCTCTCCAAATTCTCTCAAAAATATTCCTTTTGCAATTTTAACTTTGCAAGAACATCTTCCAAGGCCATCAACCAAGTAAGTACTTCTTTGTTCTTCTTTTATATTCCGTAAGTACTACACTACTACGCCTATAATAAATTGTTAAATCTTGAAGTAGTATTGGTGATTTGAATGTGGTTGATTTGTTGTGATACAACTAAGTGAGTGAAAGGATACGTAAGGATGGTCTTGACTTGTTTCCAACTTGAATTAGATTTTGATAACCTGTAATACTTTTGCGGAATTGACATGGTCAAGAAAATTGCATAATCTTGTAACTTGAAAGCTTTCATGTTCGAATGACTTGTTCATTGAGATGAAAAATCATGGTTAACTACAAACATGAGATGTTGATTATTTTTATGCCATAACTTGATACGATCTCTATGTAGTAGTCTTGTTCAAAAGGGTACCTCAATCCAAACATGAAAGTATTGTCAAGATTACATAAAATAGAATCGAAAAGGATAGTTAAGATGACAAGAAAAGTATGACTGCACTGATTATATTGTTAGAATATAACGCCTAAACATATATCGATGAAGTCTGAGTAATCGACAATGTTCACTTAATTAGTTTGTGCAAACAAATTAAGTGTGGGGTGGTGCCACTATAGTTTGTTTGTCGATTATATCTTCCGAGATGAGCTAACATGAATCTCAGGTAGAATGGCACCAAAAGGACGACAAGGAAAACAAAAAGCGCCCACCTTACAGAAAGGTAAGAAAAGAGGAAGAAAAGAGCAAGCTGAATCCTCCGTGCTGTAAATCCCTTGACGCACTCTTGGAATCAAGTGGGATACATTTTGAGAAACTTCTGAGGATGACGACTCTGGTAATGATTCCGACATAGGGGGTATGACCCCAGACATAGAGGAGGAGTCAGACTAATCAGGTTTTCCTTATTTATTTTCCACTGAGGGCAGTGTATCCCGTCTAAGTGTGGGGTGCTGGTATTTGTATGATATACTTCTTTATCTGCATTTGCTTATTTATGTTTATTTGTTTTATTTGTTTATTTGTTTTATTCTTTTTAGTAGTCAAATTTTGTTTTTTTTTTGTTAAAAACTTTGCATAAAATTGTTCTGATAGGCAGCATGGTATTGTGACAAGAGTCTGTGATAAAATCATTACTATTGAGACGTTTAGGCTCTAAATGTGACTCATTATGTGATAAGTGTATGGTTCAATTCCTTCATCTGTTGGGTCAAGAGTCTATACTACTCCCAATAAAGTCGACCATATGCCTTGTGTGTGTGAGGTGATAGTATATTCTGTGTTTGTGGCTGATGCTAGAACTTGCCTGGTATGTATGTAAAGCGAAATAAAGAGTGTGAGTTTAGGAGATGATTTAGGCATTTCTTTGGCAACCTGTGATTGTTTACCTTCGTTTTATCTACCCATGGACATCATCAAAGAGAACCCCCTTTGAGCCTTAAGCCTATTTTCTTTGACAGCCTCATATGTAAGCCCAATCCATTTTTTTTCAAGACCATAATTTGATCCAAATTCCTAAGTGCTTTAAATTGTAAAGTCATATGACAAAATAAGAGGAAATTGGGTAAGAGTGATGCCTTAGAGTGTATTGGTACTTGAAATTGTTATGAAAAGAGTGGTTATCATAGAGGTGTGTTATTAAAAAAAAGAGAAAAATGAAAAGAAAAATAAAAAGTTAATTCTGTTCAAAATTGAATAACAAAAGAAGTGAGAAGGGGTGGTAGATAAAAGAAAAGTAGAGAAGTTGTTTGAAAGAAAATGTTAATGGCATAATGTAATGTATTAAAGCGCTTAGGAACATAGACACTATTTCTGGCCAAAATAGTCCTACCCGTCCCTTAGCCTACATTACAACCTGTAAAAGACCTATTTGATCCTAGACTTAGCATTCTGATATTTAGTGGAGCATTACACTAAGGGCAAGCCTATGGTCATCAGTTGCAACATATGAATTCTTTGTGAGAGTGAGAGCAAGGAGAATATTGTACCCATGTTTCTAAAAATGCAAAACTTGTGAGTGATTATGGGTAATATCTTGTGTGAGACACAGATGGTTGATGAGTTTTGGGTAGTCGTGTATGATTCTTTGTGCCTTAACTTCTTGAATACAAATTAACCACCATCACGAGTCTATATTAGAGGTTGAATTGTTTCTAGTAGTGATTAGAAAACTATTCTTTGTTAATAATTGCTATGCCTGTCTGGATGAATATTTTGTGTTGTTACTATGAAACCCTAAGTAGATGTTTTGAAGTACATGATATTTTGTTCGAGGGCGAACAAAGCTTTAAGTGTGGGGTGTTGATGATAGGCGTATTTACACGCCTAAAGTGTTATAATCTACCCATATTTTAGCTAAGTTTTGAGGACAAAATACATAATTTATGCACTTTTAGTCCTTTTTCCTGTAAGTGAGCTAACAAACATGATTAGCAAGTTTTCAGGTATAAATGATGAAGATTTCAGCATTTTATGGAAATTGGACGCCAAAGGAAATTTCACGTAAGAAGGAAAAAAGTGTTTGGATGCCTATGGACTAAAAGTGACGTATGGAAAACCTATCCCGGGCAAAAACAGTATTTTCAAAGACTTTGGGGATCAGCAGTAACTTAGTAGGATTAGGATAATGATGCAGTAACTTATTAGGATTAGGATAAGTACGCAGTAGCCTAGTAGGAATAGGATATGGGTATTATAAATACCCTATTTTGCTGAAGTTTTTCAGACTTCATACTTCTTCAATCAATTACTTTTTATTATTCATTCAACACTTTCAATTAATTCTTATTTCTGACAATTTTCTTTCATCTATTCGACTTTTAATTTCATAACAAGAGAAACGCTATCTTGCAAGGAATTCACGCCATAAGCCCTACCAAAACATACTTCACGTGAGATTTTTATCTTGGTATGCTGATAATGTCTATTATGATTTCCGTTGCACTCATGAATAGCTAAACTTCTCTGTTAGGGTTATGGAAGCCTTATGAGATACTATCTATTGCTATGAGTTTGTGAATTCTTGACACGTATGCTGCTTATATCATTCTTCTCTTCATCTTAATTCAAATTCTTGTGGTTGCAAACATATAGAATACGCCAGTATAGCATTAACTTGTTCAAAAGAAAAGTTACATGTCTGGAAAAGAGAGAATGTCAAGGAAATAGGGCACCAACCCCTGTTTAAAAGTTAGTGTCGTAACTGGATTAACCTCTTGGAGAATTTGTACCATTAGATATGCTTTAAGCTCAAAAGAGTTAAAGTGAAATAGTCCTTGATGGTCGAAAGACGCCTGGATTTACCATAGAATACGATTCTCTATAAGTGCATGCATGTCTGAATTCTGCATAACTCATAGTCAATAGATACGTATAACTCATAAGGTGGACATAACCCTAACTCTCAATTCTCATTGATTAAAACCTACCAAGTACTCCGTTTTACTCTTCTATTTTTCGTTTTTACTCTACTATTTTGTTTACATCATTTGCACGCACAAAATCCCCCCTTTTATGCGCAAAACTTTCATCAAAAGTCTAATAATCGTTGCTTACTTAGTGACCGAGTATTCCCTGTGGGATTCGACACCCAACCCAGTTGGGTTCTATATTTGACAACGACCGTTTACACTCTTACAAGAGCTGTAGTTTGAGTGTTATCAGTAGGCCATTCAAAAATACACTAAGTTGCACTCATGGATACTTTAGAATACATCATGAGTGTGCCAATTTCAGCAATCCAAAACCTCAACAAAACAATCGTATATTTAGGATGATTCCAATCAATCTAGATACACACATAACATCCTTATATATAAGATAATATTAAGGACATAACTAGTATCAAATAGTTTCTCACTACTACTCATCATCCACACCCCTCTTTCAAGGATGATGTGGGATCCAAGTCAAATTGGGGTTTTCACCTACAACTATTAATTAAAGCAAGAGTAGTAGTAAAACTCAACATCAATAACAAATAATTAGGATTAGAAATCAACACCCATACAATTTAACACCCTAATCAAGCATAACCTCAAGATAAATATTTGGATACTCATGATATTAGAGAAATGAGATATACCCAAGTTAGCACCCAATGCTTCCATTGAAAACAAAACAAGAATAATTTCAAAGCTTTAATCTCAATTCACAGCTAAACTTTCTTGGAAAATTTAGCAACAATCATCTTTTCCAAATTAGTAGGGTTTCTCTCCACACAAAATTGAATTTTAGTCAAAAGATGTCTCAATTGTGCAAGGGTTTTGCCCTTTTGAGAATTTGGTTCAGCCATGCATAATTACAAAACTACCGTTTGAACATCAATAGCGTCATCAGGATCACTATTAGTTGATTGCAATCGCGACTCTCGCATTCGAGGTGATCCCATAGCGATCACCGTGAATTGACTGGGATTTGACTTGTTGCGACCCTCAAACCACGATTATGGTAACTGAGGGTCGATCCCTGCTCCAGGTTTTCTAGCTTTTACACTAACTGTTCTTATTTTCCCCTTTTTATCTTACTTCACTTGTTTTTTTCCAATTATATATAAACTTGCAAACTATGGGAAATAGTGCATTCAAAAGGAAAATTCACCTCATTTACACAATTTAACCTTAGTAGTGTGCACGAATTTGGATGTCAATGAGTGGTAAATTTACGATTCATCAACACCCCCAACTTAATCCTTTGTTTGTTCTCAAGCAACACTACTTCTTACTCAATGAGACTTTGCAATTATAAGCTCATCCATACCTCTAAAGGATCACAATGATTTCAAACTTAATTATCACCAACAAATATATCTCAAGCGTGGAAAGGGTTATTCTAACAAATCCCCTCAACATAAAACATGCTTTCAAGAATGAAAAAGACTTTAAAGAACAAATAAGCAACAACCACTAACTCTCTAGAAGTGACTCTCCATCAATAGTGACATAAATAGACTCCTTTGCCTTATTTTTGAAAGATGAAAATTTTACCCGCCTCACTTAGTCTACATGCCTCCTCACAAGAGAAAATCCCACACTCCAAAGTATCTATCATGCAACAAGGGATTAAAGTGCAAGCACTCACTCTCACAAAGAATCTGTAAATTCTTAAAAGTATCATGCAATATGTTTCCCTTATTTTCAGTCGCCGCTAACTTGAAGACACTTCGTTGGAGATCTCAAAGGACTTTTCAGGCTTGTAATGTAGGCTCGGGAAAGGGTAGGATAATATTTGGGATCGAAGTGGCTAAACCCTCCTTGAACTCTACATAAAACACTATTCAATTAGCTTTGGTTCATTGGTCACTTCATTTCCTTACAACTCACACAAGTGCCTACTTTTACCACCTTGATTCACCTATTTTTTTTTAAAGCAATTTCTTCTCATCTCTTTTCTTTGTACAATTCATGCATTTCTTTCCTTTGTTGAAACCTTGCTTTTTTCTTATTCATTTGTTCTTATTGTTAAGCTCTTAGGAACACACTTACAATCCCGTGGCCCAATGTTACTTCTTTTATGATTCACCACCCTCAACTTAGGCTTTTAGCCTCAAGTTGCACTTTCAAGTTCAAGGAGGGTAGGGTTCAAAAAAGGATAAAAGTCAAATGGCTCATGGCTTATAATGTGGTTTCTAAAGAAAGGTTCAAAGGCCCAAAGTGAGTGACTAGAGACAATATATGTACGGGTAGGCTTTTTAGGCTAAAGAGGATTTCCATGTTCACAAAGAAGGCCTAAGATTATTTCAACAAACATACGTAATCAAGATTAGCTTTGAGAGACTAATAGGGAAAGTTCTAGACAACACATGTAAGCACGAGAATTAAATGATTAAGCTCACCACACATGGCATGCAAACTATTCAAGGAGGATCAATTGCATTTTCTACTAGAGACAAAAGAAGCTATTTACAACACAGTGCCGACTAAAGAATTTGGAGTTACAAAGAGAGGGTAAAGCATTATTACCTAATTATTTACGTCCATACCCTTTATTTACACAAAATATTTTTTATGGATAGAGGGGAATACGTTTTACGCCTTTCACCATTCAATATGACTATTGTTAGCACCAATTCAAGCCATCATATCACATTTTGGCTCTTATGAGGGTAAATCATATGGCTACTCAGACTTCACCATAGGCATAAGGGCGATCCCAAATCTATAATGCCACGGGTACTTAGACTTCCCCTACATCTGTGGCTTAAAACCCAAGTAAGATGATTTTTCCTTAAGAATGTCGCTCAGTCTATCATAAGGAAAGTCTCATCCAACATCACATAAACAAATAGAAATCTAAAAATAAAGACAAATCTAAAACTTAAAATAAATGACTAATTCCATGAAATGTAGGCACCATCAGGGTGCCCGAATATTACAACCCAAAATAAAAATACGATCATTTATATCATCCGAAAATAAAACAAGAACAACCAAATAGACATTCAAACAATACAAAAAATTCAAATATCTATGGATACTAAGGAGACGGGAACCCCCAATTCAAAGCTTCCAGTGACCTCATTGCATAATCATGAAAATATAGAAAGGGTAAAGGGTGCCCCCTCTAGCCGCATCAAGGAATATTGTTGCTCTCGATCTTAACACCATCCCTACCATCATAAAAGTCAAACCATGATACTATGATCTTATCATCACACTCAGCCCGGGTAGAAGGAAGTCTTTTTTTAGGTTTTAGGACCTTTTATAGGCCCTTCACCCCCCCACCCCCACCCCCCTTCCATATCTTTGTGAAGAATTTATCCCTCTTTTTCTCCCACTTTCTCATCTTATCATGAGAATCTTTGAGCTCACTATGCTATTTTGCCAAGGACGAGTATGCCCTTTCAAGCCTAGAAATGGTGGCCCCATACTCCTGTTGATTTTCTAGAACCCGCTCATAGTCAGTTTGAGCAACATAAGAATAACAAGTAGTAGACGACCCTCCTGGCCCTATAGGCAACCCAGACATAAGCTCCCTAATTTTCATCATCTTAACTGAGATCTCCTCAAATGAAGCTGATGTGTATGGCCTATAAGAGCCTATGTCTTTATCTATCGACTTGCTTAAGTCTATCTTTCTCTTTTTGCTCTTACAAAGTGCTTCTTCACCCTAAATCTTAAGAAGGCATATAATGGTGTTTTGATGCACCTAAGTTTCTCTGGGGTACTTCTCCACCCTGGCTCTCCTGCATAGCTCTGTGATAAAAAAAGGGAATAAGAGAAATGTGCCACCTCGGTTCTTAAAATGCCTCATGTTTGAAAGCACAAGATGTCCAGAATTTAAAAAAAGGTTGTCTAGGATGCATGCAACCATCAGAGCTTGTGCATCTAGAACATAAGTCATATTAGTGCATGGGGAAACCCGGCTACAAATGATTGCTAACCATATCCTCACCTCTAATGTGAAATCATGAAATGATATCCCCATCTCGTGTCACCCAAGAGACCTCTCAACCATGACACAAACTTTTAGCTAACCAGCTCCCTGGTTCACATCCTTTGCCTCAAATTGTGCATGTCCTCATTTGGCAACCCATATAGGTCTTTTATTTGCTCATCCCTAAAGTGAACATTTTCCCCCTAGATCCTTATAACTGGTTTGAAAAAAGATACTATGTTGAGGTTAATGTAGAACTTACTCACCCAATTTTTATTTGCCCAACATGGATCTGGGGTGAAGCATCTCCACCCGATGGCCACAATCTATCCTGGAATGCCGAGAGCTTTTTCGGCACCTTATCCAAACACATGCCCCTCTCTGGAAGTAGCTTTGTCTTGGGGAGGTCAGCACAATACAAGGTTTGGCAATCCGGGGCCATGAAGTGAGTTTAGTCAGAATCTCCTATCTTTATCTTTAAAAACCTGAGAACAACACAACAACATTATTTATCAATATTTACATATGAAAACTATGCTATGTTATTTAATTAAGATAATGGAATGGTTTCTTGGAAATTTTTTGGGTAAGAAATGAAATTGCAGGATTTTTGGTCCTGGATAAAAAAAAAAACTTAAATGCCGCGATCGCAAGCCATTGAGCACAGTGACCGCGATCACATTATCCGAGGCATGTCGGACCAAATTTCTCAAAATTCAGAACTTCAAATTTCAATGTCAATTTGTGTTGCAAATCAAAAATTTACATTAAGAACAAGAAACATAGCCCATAGATACTCAATCATGCCCTTATAACATAGTAAAACTAGTAAGGAATTCATTAGAGTATTTAGTCAAACACTTGGTGTGGACATGCTATTTTATCAATATTGAACAAAGTAGGGTACTCAAGACTTCCCCATCAATGTACACACCAATAACAACTGCTAAACATACCAACAAGTGCAATTGAACTAAGAATTTAGTAGGCAAATCACAATTTTAGGCCATTCCTAATACATGAGTTCTATGTCCCACACATACGTATAAAAAGAACAAATTTGAAGCACATATCGGATTGGGGGATGCAGAGGGGATAGATATGCACTTTTGGATAACCATAACACAATAAAAAATAAATACAATTGAGAGTAACTTGAAAGGGATTATGGGGGAAAATGTGACCATGATTTCGGTCAGATCATCGTGATCGCAATGACACAGCAACCACAATCGCGATAGCATATTGATCACTATCGCGAAAATGAGGCCAATTTTGTTCCCCTGTTTTTCTGTCACTACTCAGCCCACAATTCAACTCCACCATAATTAACCTTACTCAACCTATTCAACACACCTTGTAGCACCACAATTTCATGGATTAATCACAAACAAAAATGAAACCAACTCTAACAACAAAAATTCAAAGGATACGGGTCACTTTTGTGGCATTAATAGGTTACCTTCCCACTTAGCACCTAATTTATCATCGCGAAACAATATTCTTCAATCATTAAGTAGGATCCTGGAGGGACTCTTCATCCACTTCCATCTCAACTACATCAATGATGGACACCACTTAAAGTTTCATTGGTTGTGTCTCAGTTCTACACACCCGAAAGAAACATTACAACATTTTAGTCCTACTGCCACCCTGGTAAAGTGTGGCCTAAAGTAGAAAAAAGTGTGGCCTTTAATCAAAGGCTACACTTTTGGACTTTAGGCAACACTTTTTGGGGGTGGCCTAAAAAGGCGTAACCTTTGACTTTAGGCCACGCTTTTCAAATGTTTCCATACCAGCTACGTTTAAAAAGTATGTCCATTAAAGTGCAAAGTCTACGCTTTACAGCTTCTCATTGGCTACTATGTCCATTAAAGTGCAAAGTTCACGCTTTACAGCTTCTCATTGGCTACACTTTTATCTGATAAAGCTACACTTTAAAGTGTTGCCTAGTCTTTATTGGGCATGCCTTACAAACATAGCCTTTGTATAACACATCTATAGCAACACTTAAAAAACGTGATTTTTTCTTTATTACTGGCCACACTTTAAAATTGTGGCCTTTTATACATCCTCTATGACAACTCTTATAAAGCGTAAGAATAATTTAGATACATGACAATTTATTTAATAAGTCACACTTTTGAAGTATGACAATATTATTTTTAGATACATGACAATTTATTTAATAAGTCACACTTTTGAAGTATGACAATATTATTTAAAATTTGGTAGTTCGTCTACATTTAACAAAAATGACATTAGGCAAAAAAAGTGTAGTACGTACTTTCTAATTGAAAAATAACTATTTTGATCCTAATATTTACATCACTAATCACATTACATACACATGCATATATATATATGATCTCACGCACTAATTAGCTAATAAATAATTCAAATGCTTAGATTTACAATGAACTTCAAAAAATGTCTTTTACTCCACAAACTAATCAGAAATTAAAACAATATAATATTTTAAAGATTTGTTTGTAGTAAGTTCCACACAAAACCAAATGTATTTAAACTTATATCAAAATATTTCAAAAATTCTTCATCATTCACTTCAATCTAGATCAAATCTAGATCAAGTTGAGTTGTGGAGGCCACCATTTAAATATCATAACCCATATTGTTCCTACACATTCAAAATGAACAAACAATTAGAAAAAAAAAAAATATGCTCGACAAATATTCAAATATAGCATAATACATTTGTTTTCTCAATCAAAGGAACTGTATGGTACAAAATTTAAGACCACACATACGGTTTGCAGGAAAGGGGTAGATTGGTAATATAATGATTTTCCCCCATGTAATAGTGAAAAAGAAGAGGGACACCAGTAGTTGTGCTGGCAAGCAGAATGTCTGTGAGCTTTGCCTGCTCTTAATTATGTCATCTTGTAGGAAAAAGACTAGCAGACTAGATAGTTTCATACATGCCCATGACTATCTCACTCCAACACCAAGTGACGGGGTGAGTTATGAACATACATTTGACGGGGTGAGTTATGAATACTATCGCACTCCAATATTGGAATGGAAAGCAACTGAGAGTTATCGAAAGCTCTACCAGACTCTATCCATTCTGGCATTATAATTCTCAGTCTCACTAAAACCAGTCAAACGACATTTAAAAAAAGAAGGATATAAGGCAATATCACATAAACCAGAACTAGCAATATGAAATTCAAGCATTAGAATTATTGCACTAAATGATAGTGGAATAGGACCAGTTCATAATTTCAAACAACAGCAACTTGGTTAACTCCCCTAGTTTAAGACAGAAAATAAGATTTCAAACCCAAAAATAACAAAACAAAGAGCGAGATTTGAAGACATTAAAATTATATTATTGTAAATTAGATAACGTAAGAAATCAAAAGGATTAGAGCAGAGAACATGATAGTGACATCACTGTAGCTATAATGAAAGAAACTAAGATAACTTCTGGATTACTCGACAACCATGCATATGATATGAAGGCTAAGGATGATTACTTGCCCGTTGAGCTGAGCCAGTTCTCTTATCTAGGATTAACTTCCATGCTAAAAAATATGGAAAATGTGAATAGCAAAAAGGAAGGAGAAAGTTACACAACCTATTCATTTGATTCACATCACTTTTACCCAATAGAACCCAGAATAGAAGACATAACATGAAATACTCGACAAAGAAAAAATACACAGAGGAACATACCTTCTGGATCACATAATTACCAAACACATCAGTCATCAAGTAAAGGGCTTGTGGCATAATTTCTTGGTAGACCATGTTTTTCTCTACTGTGGTAGCAGTCTTAAGTTTTTGTTTAATGAACCGACTCCCATACTGGTCCGCACTGCTCATATAAAATTGTAAGTAATGGTAAGGTTTTAGAGGTTAATATGACTTGAAGGGTAGTTCTGCTAGTCTAAAATGTATACCTGAACTGAACAACATGTCCTTCAATCTCTGATAGCTCAAAACACTTACTCTTGTTGCTCTAAAACTCGTCTAGTAATGAGGAAGGAAAGGTTTCACCCAAGTTAGAAACAGCCTCAAAATGCCAAGCTCACATGTCACCACCAGCGATGTTTCTTCACCCTGAATGAAAATGCATGTTCCTTTCCCCTTACTTACAGGTTTACCTGGTCTAAATGGGGAATTAAGAAGTCCTACTCCAGCCAAAGGGCTTCCAGGATATGACATATTAAGGCCAAGTGTTGGGTTCCCATAGTAATCATTAATTAATCCACCAGATTTTCTAGGATAAGGAAGACCATATTGTGATTTTTGAGATGCAAGCAACATATCCAGATATGCTTTTTGAAGCTCAATCAAGTCCATGTATGAAGTCCCTAAGGACTCCCTATTAACTGTTGGGTCATTTAGAGCTGCTAGTTGAGCAGTAACTTACTCAGTTGACCTCAAGTACTGTAGGTACAACGGATCCATCCGAGACATTTGCAAAGAGCCTCACAAGGTTTAGTTACCAAGTCCATTAAGGTTTTGATGTTCAGCTGCTACAACCATTAATTCCGCAAACACCCATCAGAGAATCTATATTTCCCAGTACGGAAGGAAAATTTCAAGCATCAAGCTGGTTTTCAAACATGACGATGATGAAGGGTTCATACCATAACCTTCTAAATCATAAGAAGAAAATGATGAATTTGGACTATCTAAAGTTGGATATTGAGATGGACAACTTACTCCATCTCTGAAAGTTGGTGTAGAGGTCCCTATCAATTGTGCAGTAGAGGATCCTGCAGACTAATGAAACTGA
This sequence comes from Capsicum baccatum var. pendulum, assembly GCA_030864225.1. Taxonomy (NCBI): domain Eukaryota; kingdom Viridiplantae; phylum Streptophyta; class Magnoliopsida; order Solanales; family Solanaceae; genus Capsicum; species Capsicum baccatum. The sequence goes on from CM061552.1 coordinate 143,492,932, forward strand.
ACAGATACCCTAGTTTTAAGAAAACAAGAATGCAAGTTTTACAACCAAGTTAATGCTAGTGGCAAAAATCTAAAGGCAAGAAACAACAGAGAAGCTAGTGTGCTAATTTTTTGACATATAGGAACAATCAATAGTTAGAATATCTTGAGGTAAATTTTTGGTCATGATGAAGCAATCTTGAATTGAAAATAGACAATGAATCTAACAAATTGGGAAACTTCATCAACCAACTAACCAATAGAACGCTATGGTTACACCCCAAAGCAACATCTTATCAAGGTCAAATTTAGCCATTCAACTTAATACTGTAATGTAGATTTTAGATTAGACACATGAAATAAGGTCTAAAAAAAGATGCTCACCGATTTCAACATATTCTTGAGATGCCTAACCATATGTGGCCATAACACCAGTAGTTATGTGTGAGTTACTACCAGAAGGCCCCAGTTTAGCTAATCCGAAATCTGATATTTTTACATTGTTATTCTACAAGCAAAAGGTGCAAAGCAAAAAGTTAAAATGAATAGACAAATATAGATGTTTAATAAATTTGGAGAAAAAATGATGAAGAAACTTTTCATGAAAATTTGTAAAAACATAAATGTTCAAATACATGAGTAACTACTAGGTAAGTAGTGAACCAGATAAAATGTAAGCAGAAATTACCCCATCAAGCAGTATGTTTGATGCTTTGAAGTCTCTGTATATAACTTTCTTTTCTGGTGTATGTAAAAATGCCAAGCCTCAGGCTGCTCCTATGAAAATTTTGAGATGCAAGTCCTAAGAACGTGGTTCAACCTTAAAGAGTAAAGGGAGTGGAAAACGAGAGGTGGGAATTTCCTTAAGCGGTTGCTATAATTACACAACTCAAAAAATCTGGCATACTACAAGTCGGCGACTACTTTTTTACAAAATTTTAGACATGAAAAACCTTGTTAGGATCAAGCGCTAACCACCATGCGAAAATCTATGGCTAATATCAAGTGTACAACTTTATTTCTAAACTAAGCCCATCAAGCAAGTGACATATTCGATCATGACTCCGACCAGGACCACCCTAACTCCTCGAAGGCCTTGTTATAAGCATTATGTTGGAGTTACCTGACAAAGAACAAATTTGAACATTGATGAAGCTGAATTCCTTTATTTGAAGCAGTCAACCATATATATGCCTATTCTTTGAATTGTGTAGGATCGGTTGGCAAAATTTTATGGGTCGCAAAAGATAGAAAATGAATCTCGTTTTCCAATATAAGCAACTACTAAAGGAATAAAGCAGAATTAAATGCATAAACAATGTAAATGCGTGTGGTCCTGTCTAACCAGTGGTATTAGCCTTGAAGTTTCTAGTAGAACATCTAAAACATCAAGTAACGAAACAGCTAAATACAATGGGCTAAGTCGTTGACATTTCACAGATCATTTTACAATCAAAGATGTAATTAACTTGAAGAAAATAAATAGACATGGTCATTTGAATTAGATGTTTGTTTTCACATGATGTCGATCATGCTTGATCCTCCATGGTTCATAGGGATATATCAATGGCAAAAGTTCAGATTTCAAACAATATCTTCCGATAATTTGTTCTTTGAGAAGGACTTGTGAGCACAATTGTGTCCTATTACAAAGAACATCACAAATAAAACCAAAAGAAGAAAGTTATATTTGAATTTTATGGTTAAGAAAAGGATATAAACAAAAAATTAATAAGTAAATAAATAAGTTAAATCCTAGTTTAGAGCTCAGAAGCAGATGGCAAGAAAATCAAGAAATAGAAAGCAGCTAGACATGAAAAAGTTATGTAAGTTGATGTATGTTGTCTTTAACATGATTTCCTTTCCCTTCTTCTATAGAGATCACACAAAAAATAGAAAAATGTCAAGCTATGCTGCTCAGACTCGTTCAAAAATATCGACGGTTGCATGTCAAATACTCCAAAAATAGTTCATCTTTTAGAGTATCTAGCACAGGTGCAACAATATGTTTTGGACAGTTTGAGCACCATAGATGGCTAGAACAAATGAAAGGAATATTAAAGAAAACAATACAGAACTTACCCCAGTAACTGTTGTTCCTGTACAAGCCTAGTCCATGGGAAGCAAATACCATGGGGCTTTGGAAATCAGGAAGAGACCCAGCATGTATGAAGTTACTGAGATCAAAACAGACTTCAATGCCTTTCCATTGTCAATCTCGAATACCTAACACATTAACACAATCTAAAATCAAAGTTACAGCACGGATAACTAGTTACTAACCAATGAAAACAAAATATTATTTCGTCTTTGGCCACTATATGAGTCCATTTTTGTCCCTCAATTAACAAAGGAGACTAACTTGAAGATATTTCATCGAAAGAGACTGGATACTCACTTTTATAGTTTTTTACACAAACAGTACATCTCATTCGAAAGAAGTGTGAGCTACTAATGTACAAATACTTTTTAGTTTGAATTTATCCAAGTCCAAAATTTATGATTAAGAAGAAATTAAATTCGCCTAAAAAGAGGCAAACTTTCCAAGTAGAAGATAAGGCAATAGCTATGTATTTTAGATGCAAAATTCTTAAACAAATCCTCTTAACGACAAAAATTTGATATCCAAAAAAAAAAAAATTAACCATCAAAAACACGAATTTCAAACTGTTGGAAGGCTACTCTTCTACACGATAGCATTTGCAACACTTGCAATCCTGGGCCAAAGATTAGCACATTCTTTCCCAATAGGCCTTATGATAGCAGATCCTTTCATTTCACCATTGGGATTCACAATCACACCATTATTATCTTCAAAGTACATGAAAACACCGTCCTTTCAGCGCCACGGCTTACGCAAACTAATGATGACAGCAGGCATAACCTTTTTCCTGAGATCAGGTTTTCCCTTCTTCACTGTAGCCATAACAATGTCACCCACAAAAGCTGATGGTAACCTGTTAAGCCTTGCACCGATATCATGATGACATCCTGAATTTGGCCTTGCTCAGTTGCTTCCTCTCTAGCTCCAAAACCCTAACAATGACTAATGTACTAATATCAATCACTAGATTCTAAAGAAAACATGTGAATATTTAAATTTTCAAAAAATCTTCCTCAGAAGAAATAATAGTACCTTCTTTGGGAGTGTGTCAACCTTAAAGAGACAAGGGAGTGAGAAACGAGGGTGGGAATCCATCATTGTTTGTGATTGTGTACCGCCTAAAACCCTAGATAAATTTTCTCAAAATCTGCTTATTGTGATAGTGTGTTTATGCCATATTTGATCTGAATGATTATGATAGTTGAGGCTTTTTTTAAGCGGAGAGAATTAATTTTTTGTATTTATATTTTTATATTTAATAAAAAAGATTGAGTAATTAGAAATTGGAGTGAATAAAATATATTGGAGGGAATATAATAATTTAGTGTTAAAATATTAGGAGGGAATAACATATTTTGATTGTAAATTTTTGAAAAGTTATAAGGCGACACTAGTAAATTGTTGTTTTAAATGAATAAAAATAGCTCATTTTAAAAGTGTAATCATATTTATAAAAGGTGTTTCTAATTAGATAATGATATGGCAACACTTATAAAGTGTAGCCTATAGCTTTAAAGAGTACGCTTTACAAGTGTTACCAAAATTATCGTGGCATAAAGTTAAAAATTAACGCTACATTTTTAAAGCGTGACCAAAAATATTTTAGACAACACTTTATAAGTGTTGTTTAGATTTAGTGTAGCCTTAAGCCAAAAATGTTGTAGTGAAAACTTTATCATTTTGTAATCGAAATTTCATTTCCCATTACTCTATGTCAACAATTTGTCTCCTGGTTGCCAAAAAGGGTCTCCTAAGAATAATGGGTATTTCTTGGTTGATATCATAATCAAGGAATACAGAGTCCACCGACAAAATGAAATGATCGGCCTTTACCAAGACATCATACAAAACTCCAACCAATTTCTTGATAGAGCAATCCGTCATCAAGAACCTTATTGTTGTGGGAGTAGGAGAGCCCAAACCAAGTCTTCGATAGATTTTATATGGCACTAGATTGATGTTTGAATGAAGGTTACACAAGTCTTTCTCAAATTTCTATGTCCTAATTGTGCAAGGGATTGTGAAGGCTCCTAGGTCTATTTTTTTTTTTTCAGCCATAACATTAGTCATGATAGTGTTATAACCATGGGTCACTTCAATCATCTCACCATCCACAAAAAGCTTCTTGGACATCAATTTCTTCATTTGTTTAGCATATTTCGGGATTTTTTGAATTGCTTCTAGCAACAGAATATTGATTGAAAGATTGCCAAGCTTTGTGCGCAACTTCTTAATCTTAACATTCTCCCCCTTTTGAAGCCTTTGTAGGAATGGATGAGGGAATTTCATTAGAGACATTGTGGTTCATCACCCTCAACTACCTTAAGAGTTACCTCCTCATCAACTATCTCTTCAGTTATCATTGGTTCTTCATTATCCCCTTCTTAAGAATTTAGGTCCTCATCATTTGACTCATCCACATGCTTCTGCTTTGCATTCATTTGATCATCTAGAGACTTTTCTTTTACCCCAACCTCTGGTGCACCAAGTTTTTTAATGCTTCGGGTGATAATTACTAAGACATGCGCATCATTTTTAGGATTTGCAATTATATCACTTGGGAGGCCGCCCGTAGGCCTAGTATTAAGTGCTATTGAGATTTCGCCAATTTGGGTCTCCAATTTCTTGATTGAAGAGGAGTGTGATACAATCGTTTGGTTCATTTAAGAAAAGTCTCCTTTTAATTCTTAGACCATCTTGTCCGTCCCTTCCACTCTCATCAAGATTCTAGCAAAAACATCCTTGGTTTGGAACTTTTTAGGACCCACAGAATTTGACTTCTTGTTTTTCACTCGGTGATGGGGGGTACATATCTATCATACTCCTTTTCCTTATCCCTCCGATTATGATCTCTATCTCTATCACACTATTTTCTTTGTTGATCACGATCATTCCTAACTTATCTTTGATAGGGCGGGCGGAAACCCCCTAGATAGTCTGCCAAGTATCTAATTTCTTCATTAAGGGCCTTTGTCTCATCCTCATTATACTCTTTAGAGACTACGACATTGACCACTTTTGAGGGTGCACCCATCAAATGCTTCATAAGGAGGTCCAATTGTGTTATCATTTTGGATATATTTTCCTCTCTCTCTTCTTCTTTCTTTCTTTGCTCTTTGTTAAAAATTGAGGTGGTGGGATAATCCATGGATACCTCAGTCTCCCGAGTATCCCACCCCTTATTTTTCTTTGTGATTTGTTCAAGCAAAGTCAAAGCCACACTATATGACAACCTCACAAGTGATCCACCGGTCATGTTGTCCACCACAGTCTTGTTTAGTTGGTCCAATGCCCTATAGAATATTTGAAGGAGCATGTTATCCTGTACTTCATGTTTAGGACATTGTAAAAGCTTTTCATTAAATCACTCCCAAACTTCATATAGCGGCACTCCATTGAGTTGACAAAAATATATGATTTCATCTCAAAATTGCAACATCATTTATGGTGGTAAATATCGATCTAAGAAAGCATCAGTAAGTTCGACCCACAATGTGATGGATCGGTGGGTAGAGACCTCAACCACAACGCTGCCTTACCCATTAGCTAGAATGGGAAGAGGTATAACCGTATGGACTCTTGTGAGATGTGAGCGATATCAAAGGGGGTACACACCTCCACAAAATTCTTCAAATGTATATTTGGGTCTTCATGAGCTTGACCCCCAAAGAGACCTTTCATTTGTATCTTGTACAACATTACACTCATGATGTGGAATACCCCATTCATTTCATATGTTGGGATGCGGATGGCACTAGCACGCGCCGCATCATAAAGGTGGTCTGCATCATCAAGGTGACAATCAAAGGTCCCGACATTTCTTCCATGTTCACTCATTGTGTTGTGGACACTATTAAACTCACCTATACAAGAAATGAAAATAATAAAAAAACATAAATAACAAACACTACGGGTAAACCCAAAGTTACTATCAACTCCATACAAGAGAAACTAAGTTTCACTCCCCAGCAACGTCGCTATTTTTGAAAACGCTCAACTAACTCCATTATTTTGGGTCAAGGTGGTTGGTGTCAATATAATAGCCAACTTAGGTTAGGGTCGAATCCATGAGGAGTGTAATTTAGTCTTTGAATCCTATGTATGTTGGGAGTCACTAAGAGTTGACTCGTAATGTACACTTAAAGCAAAACATAAATTAAAAGTGGGGTATAGTTTGAAACGTGTCTGAAGAAAATTGTCTTGTAACACTAAATGAGAGCACTGATTATTAATTACAATCCAATTAGAGAAGTGTACGACCCTCAAAATCTCAGTCATTTCAGTCATATATAGCATGCCAAAAGAGGTCCCACACTTAAGAAAATTTAATCTAAGTATTGACACTTAGTCTCATTTTCGCCTTGATATTTTAATGACTTTATTTTCGATCCTTACGACCTAAAAATGTTATTTTTTTAAATTGATTGATGATCAGGTATGTCAATAGGTATTCTTGGATGAGTTTCAGATTTATCAGACGTCGTTAGAAGCCTAATTAGATGTCTAAAATAGTGGATCAATGCGATCTTGATGCATTGCGTTGTCCATCGCGTCGACCGTATCGTCACCAGCTCAAGCGTGCATTTCTAATGAGCCGACACGATCTCAACACATCACATCGGCCATCGCATTGACCCCATCAATGTGATGCATCGATCTGTGCATCATTAGGCACATTTTTCTATAATTAAGTTCACATCTAGAGGGGTAATTAAGTCAATTTCTCCACTTTTATTCAGCCCTAATACATGAAATTCAACTATCCTAAGGTAAAAATCACTCACTTTCTCTCAAGTTCTCTCAAGAACAAAGCCCTAGGTCTTTCAATTTCAAGTCCACCAATGAGTTTTACGAATTTAATTACCAAGGTATGTTGAGTGTTCATCCTTGGGTTTCTTTCCACCCTTGGAGTTCAAGAACCCCATTTAAATTACAAGTTTATTGATTTTATAATTTACATGTTTGAATTGGATTGTGTCCATGTATATATTGATGTTGGTTCTCAAATCAAAATTCATTACAACTTTTAAGTGAATTAATTAGTATGTAGAATTATATGACTATCATGTTAAACTCTTGAATTGCAAGTTGAATGTTGTAGCCATGATGTTTATATCTTGATGAATACCATGTGCATTAATTATGCTCCCCAAGTGTTTGATAGAATGCCTATTTAAATTGAGTAGTGAATTCATGACATGTTATCATGTGGTCCCATTCATGTACAAGTTCATGTATCTCAAGAGCTTAACAAAATGTCTAGATTAATGCATGGTGAATAAGTAACTAATGTAATGTTTTCAAGGTTTCGCCATGTTTTGCTATTGATTCTATCGAGTCCTGGGGGTATTCAATACCCGTAAATCTTATTATTTACATAGAATTACAATAGCTACAAAATAGTCTCAGTAATGTCACGAATAGCAGTACTCAGTCAGTTATAGAACTCAGTGAACTCAGTCCAGTTCAGTCAGTCAACACGATCAGTAATAGTTCAGTCAAGCCTAGTATACTCTAGTGATCAGTTTAGTGTCTATTCAGTTGGGAGTAGGATTTAGCACCGAGCAAACCTAGGGATAAGGGCTCACCTGCCAGTTGAGGGTGTGATCTTTAATAACAGTCGCTTAGTTCTAGAATGACGTAGCCAGCATAGGTTAAATATATCAACCTTCCAGTTAAGGGTTAATAAAGTGTTTACCTGCCAGTTAAGGGTAACACATATCTCACCTGCCATATGTGGGTGGTTATTTAGTGGATCCACATAGCCATTGTTAGTACCCATGGCACGGTGCTAGCACCCTTCCCAATGGGGTCATAGGTTAGACCCCAACTCAGTTTATAATTGGGGTATGTCGGTTAGATGAACCCTTCCATATTATAGTTTTAGTTTTAGACTCAGTATAGAACTCAACTCAGTTCTACAGAATCAGGACTGTCAAAAATAGTTACCAAGTTATCAGTAATACAGTTATCAGTAATCTGAGATATCAGTAACTCAGTTATCAGGATTTAGTATTCAGTTATAGTATGATCTCAGTTATAGTATACATATATCTATGCACAGTCTTGCATAATCTGTATTTACAGTAGTTTAAGTTACCCATGTACTCTTATTCAATTATATGCATATCATTTAGTCAGATATTATTTATACATATGAACCCATGTATATCAGTCTACCTCACTTAGCATACCAGTACATTCAAAGTACCGACGCATACTCTTTCTTTTGCACTATGATATCTCATATCATAGGTTCAGACGTACGAGCTCCTGACCATACTCAGCAGCTCAGGTTATCAGCAGTTATAGTGGTGAGTCCTTATATTTCGAGTATATGGTTATCATTTCCTCATTTCAGTAGTTTAGTATGATCAGTAGTCGGAGTTAGTTCGGAGTTTGTTCCATCAACTCCAAATTCAGAAGTTAGAGGATTTTAGACTAGACTAATTCAGATAGATATTTAGTTTTGTGGTATTACTATCAGTACTCAGTATCTATTATAGTAGTTTGAGAACCTTATGGCATTTCAGTTATATTTCTGCATATATTATTAGTATTATTATTCAGTGCTCACAGCAGGTACCAGTGATGGGTTAGCTTGTGGTCCTTTGGTATTGTAAGTACCGTGTGACATCCAAGGTGTAGACTCAAGGTGTTACAAACTTGGAATCAGAGCATAAGGTTAAACAGAGTCCTATGGAGTCTTAAAGCCATATACAGTAGAGTCTTGTGCATAGGTGTGTAGCGCGCAATACTTATGGATAAGAGGCTATGATGCTTTTTTAGGAAAAGTTTCCCTTCTTTTAGTATTCATGTCGTGCAAGTGATCATGAACTCAAGTTAAACTCTTTTTCTAATCCAAGTTTGCCTTCATTTTATAGAATATGCCTCCCCAAAAGACTAATGGAAGAAAAACCGGAAACCAGCTAGCACCTTCGCCTATTCAGGAAGATCCTCTTGATGAGCATGTTTCTTACGTAGAATTCAGAGCATATTTCACCACTCTAGCCCATTCTATAAAAGCCTAGAATGAATGGGCAGCTGCTATTTAGGCCAACCCAGTGGCCAATACTGTTGCAGCTAGAATTCAGGACTTCACTCGAATGAACCCTCCTTCATTTTTAGGGTCTAAGTCTGAAGAGGACCCATAGGAATTCCTTGACATGGTGTAAAAGGTCACATATCTTATGGGGTTAACCACTAGTAAAAGTGTTGATTTAGCTGCATATCAGTTATAGGATATGGCTCATACATGGTTTAAGTAGTGAAAGGCAGATAGGGCCGCAGATGTAGGGTCTATAGAATATGAGAAATTTTCTACTGCCTTTCTAGATAGGTTCTTCCCATTAGAGTTGAGGGAAGCTAAGATGTTAAAATTTATTAACTTGAAGTAGGGTAGTATGTCAGTTATTGAGTATTCTCTCAAGTTTACTCAATTATCTAGATATGCTCCTCATATGGTAGCTGATAGCAAATCTAAGATGAGTAAGTTTGTGTTTGGGGTATCCGACAGTATGGTTAAAGAGTATATGACCGCAATTCTAATTAAGAAGATGGACTTGGGTAGGTTAATATTCCATGCTTAGCAGATAGAAGAGCAAAAGACTAAGGAGAAAGAGATGGAGAATAAGAGGGCTAGAACAGGTAGCATCAACTTCAGTCAACCTAAGTCAGAGGGTGGTAATTGTTCTCAATTCCGCTCAAAATCTTTTGTTCCAGCTTAGTCTTCTGGCAGTGATCTAGTTCCTAAGTTCAAAAATAGTAATAAGGATAGAGCACCAGGCTCTAAGTCTCAGGGTAGTATTAGCAGTACTTGAACAAATCTTTTTTGCCAGAAGTATGGCAGAAACCATTATGGTATCTGTAGAACTGACAACGATATGTATTTTGGGTGCGGCAAGCCAGGTTATAGAATTAGAGATTTTCCTCAGTCAGGTTCACAGGGTTCGTACAATCATCATCCAGCTCATTCCAGTCGCCCATCTCAACAGGGTATCGTTTCTAATGCCACCAGTAGACAGCGCCCAAACAGACACTATGCATTTTAGACCCGACAGGATCAGGAAAGTTCTCCAGATGTGATCACTGGTATGTTCCAAGTTTATCATTTACATATTTATCTTTACTAGATCCAGGAGTTTCTTTATCCTTTGTAACTCCTTATATAGCTGTTAACTTTAGTGTTAGTCCCAAAATCCTAGAAGAGCCCTTCTCATTCTCTACTCCAGTGGGTAAGTCTCTCATAGCCTGGTGGTATACAAGAACTGTCCAGTTATGGTATCTCGGATAGTTACTTCAACAGACTTAGTAGAGTTAGAGATGATAGATTTTGACATCATTCTCGGCATGAATTAGCTTCATTCATGCTATGTTTCAGTTCACTGTAGAAATAGAGTAGTCCATTTTTAGTTCTCGAATGAACTTGTCCTAGAATGAAGGGGTAGTACCTCAGTACTTAGGGTTCATCTTATTTTCTATCTAAGAGTGAGAAAAATGATATCTAAGGGGTGTGTCTATCATCTTGTTAGAGTTAGAGACTCTAGTTTTGAGACCCCTAATCTTGAGCCAGTTTCAATAGCATGTGAGTTCCTAGATGTGTTTCCCAAAGATCTTCCCAAAGTTCATCCCGAGAGAGAAATTGACTACGAAATAAATCTTTTTCTAAATTCTCAACGTATCTCTATTCCACTATACAGAATGGTTCTAGCTGAACTTAAATAATTAAAAGAATAGTTGAAAGACCTTTAGATAAAGGATTTATTAGGACCAATATTTTCCCGTGGGGCACACCAATTCTATTCGTGCATAAGAAAGACGGTTCTCTCAGAATGTATATTGATTACCATCAGTTGAACAAAGTCACAGTCAAGAACAAGTATCCACTTCCTAGAATCGATGACTTGTTTGACCAACTTCTGGGCACCAGTTACTTTTCTTAGATAAACCTCAGATCAGGCTATCATTATCTTAGAGTCAGAGAATGTGACATTTTAAAAATAGCTTTCAAAACTTAATATGGTCACTTTGAATTTCTAGTCCTGTCCTTTGGTCTCACAAATTCCCCAATAACTTTCATAGACTTGATGAATAGAGTGTTCAAGCAGTACTTGGACATGTTCGTTATATTCTTAATAGATGACATTCTTGTCTATTCCTGCAGTGAACATGATCATACAGACCATCTCAGAATAATATTACAGACCCTTAAAGACCATCAGTTATTTGCCAAATTTAGTAAATATGAAATATAGATAAGGTCAGTAGCTTTCTTTGGTCATATAGTTTTCGGTGATGGCATTAGAGGTGATGCTTAAAAGACCAAAGCAGTGAGAAACTAGCCTAGACCTATATCTCCGTCAGATATTAGGAGTTTCTTGGGTTTGGCTTGCCATTACCAGTAGTTTATTGAAGGATTTTCATCTATTACATCCCCTATGTCCAGATTGACTCAGAAGAAAGTAAAGTTCCAGTGGTCAGATTCTTGTGACAAGAGTTTTCAGGATTTGAAGACTCGACCTACTATAACCCTAGTTTTGACTTTACCAGATAGTTCAGACGGGTTTGTTGTGTATTGTGATGCTTCCAGAGTTGGTCTGGGGTGTGTTTTAATTCAAAGAAATAAGGTCATAGCCTATGCCTCTAAACAGCTTAAGCCCCATGAAAAGAATTACCCCACTCATGATCTAGAGTTAGCAGTTTTTGTATTTGCCTTAAAGATTTGGAGGCACTATTTGTAGAGGGTACATGTTCATGTATTCACAGACCATAAAAGTTTGCAACATGTATTTTCTCAGAAACACTTGAACTTGCATAAAAAAAGGTGGTTAAAGTTGTTGAAAGACTATGACATGAGTGTTTTGTATCATCCGAACAAGGCCCATGTAGTGGCTGACGCTGTCAGCAGATTGTCCATGGGTAGTGTTGCTCACGTTGAGAATTGTATAAAGAAGTTAGTTTAGAAAGTTCATCAGCTTGCCAGGTTGGGTGTTTGTTTGGTTTTTTCAGCCGAGAGTAGTGTATGGGTGTAGACTAGTTCAAAATTTTCCTTGGTTTTTGAGGTGAAATAAAAGTAGGATAAGGATCCCAGTTTAGTAAAGTTGAAAGAGTCAGCCAGAGATCAGAAAGTAGAGATTTTCTCCTAAGAGGGAGATGGTGTGTTGCGTTGCCTGGGTAGACTATGTGTGCCATATGTGGATGGCGTGAGGCAGCGGATTCTTGCAGACGCGCATGGTGCGCATTACTCGATTCACCCAAGGGACACTAAGATGTACTACGATTTATGGGGGATCTATTGGTGGATTGGGATAAAGAGAGACATTGCAGAGTTTGTGGCTAAGTGCTCTACGCGTTAATAATAAAGATTGTGCATTGGAAGCCTAGTGGGTCTATGCAGGAGTTTAGTATCCCTACTTAGAAGTGGAAGGATGTGAACATAGACTTTGTGATGGATTTGCCTCATACTCGTCGTCAGCATGTTCAATTTGGGTCATTGTGGACAAAATGACCAAATCAGCCCATTTCTTGTTAGTTTATACCTCTTACTCAGGCGAGGATTATTCTAAGATCTATGATAAAGAGTTGGTCAGATTGTATGGTGTCCTATTGTCCATCATTTCAGATAGAGGTACGTAGTTCACCTCTTATTTTTGGAAAGCCTTCTAAAAGGTCTTGGTACTTAAGTTCACCTCAGTACAACATTCCACCCTCAAACAGATGGTCAAGCAAAAAGGACCATTCAAACTCTAGAAGATATGTTAAAAGCATGTGTCATTAACTTTAAGGGTAGCTGGGATGAATACTTGCCCTTGATTGAGTTTGCATATAATAATAATTATCACTCCAGTATTTAGATGGCTCCATTTGAGGCTCTTTATGGGAGGAGATGTAGATCTCCCATTGGTTGGTTCAAAGTAGGTGAGGCTACAGTAGTAGGGCCTGACTTGGTGTTTGATTTCTTAGAGAAGATTTAGTTTTTTAGGGAGAGGCTTAAGACAGCTCAAAGCCGACAGAAATTGTATACAGATGTGAGGAGGAAGGATTTCAAATTCAAGATTGGCGATTTTGTGTACTTGAAAATCTCTCCCATGAAGGGAGTGAAGAGGTTTGACAAGAATGGGAAACTAAGTCTCCAATATGTCGGTCCTTAAAAAATTCTCAGTCATTTTGAAAGGTAGCTTACGAGCTTGAGTTGTCTTCAAACTTAGCTTCAGTACAACCAGTGCTTCACATCTCCTTGCTAAAGAAATCTATTGGTGACCCAGAAGAGCTAGTCCCTATAGAGGGTATAGATGTTCAGAATAATCTCTCTTATGAGGAAGTCCCAATCGAAATCATTGATCATCAGAGAAACAAAGAAGTTCCTTTGGTCAAAGTTCTTTTACGAAATCAATCTGTTGAGGGAGCTACTTGGGAAGCAGAAGCAGATATGCGAACCACGTATCCTCACCTTTTCTCCGCAAACTCAAACTCAGCTCAAGGTAACAGCCTTCCTTAGATTTACTCAGTTCCATGCTTAGATTTCCTTTACAAACTTTGTAGCAATTACCATTGCATATCATCCCCATGACAGTCATGCATTCATAAATCACTTAGGTTATGTAATCATGCTTTAGTTATGTATGTTCAGTATGTAAATTAAGTCTATCAGTATTCCCAACTTAGTCAGTCTCATTTAATGATGAATGTTCCCAAGGAGGAGATATTATAAGACCCCGTGAAATCCCAGTCGTTTCAGTCAGTCATATATAGCATGCTAAAATAGGTCCCATACTTAGAAAATTTTAGCTAATTTCTGACACTTAGTCTCAATTTTTGGCCTCTATATTTCAATGACTTTATTTTCAATCTTACGACCTTAAAATATTTATTTTTAAATTTATTCATGATCAGGGATGTCCATAGGTATTCTCAGTTGAGTTTTGTATTTTTTGGACTTTATTAGAAGCCTAATTGGATGTCCAAAATAGTGAATCAACGTGATCTTGATTCATCGCATGATACGTTGCATTGACAATATCGTCACCAGCTCAAGCATACAATTTCTAGTGAACCGACACATCGAGTCAGCTATTGCGTCGATCCTATCGATAAGATGCGTTGGTCTATGCATCACTGGGCATTTTTTTCGATAATTAAGTCCATATCTTGAGGGTTGATTAAGTCAATTTCCCTGCTTTTATTCAGCCTTAAATATGAAATTCAACTATCCTAAGGGCAAAATCACTCACTTTCTCTCAAATTCTCTCAAGAACAAAGCCCTAGATCATTCAATTTCAAGTCCAAACTTTAAGAACACACCAACGATTTTCATGAATTTAATTACCAAGGTATGTTAGGTGTTCATCCTTGGGTTTCCTTCCACCCTTGGAGTTCTAGAACCCTTTTTAAATTACAAGTTCATTGATTTCATGATTTACATGTTTGAATTGGATTGTGTTCATGTATGAATTAATATTGGTTTTCAAATCAAGATTTATTAAAAGTTTCAAGTGAATTAATTAGCAAGTATGTAGAATTATGTGATTCTCACATTAAACTCTTGAATAGTAAGTTGAATGTTGTAGCCATGATGTTTATATGTTGATGAATTCCATGTGCATTAATTATGCTCCCCAAGTGTTTGATAGAATTCCTATGTAGATTGAGTAGTGAATTCATGACATGTTATCATGTGGTCCCATTCATGTATAAGTTCATGTATCTCAAGTGCTTGAAATAATATCTAGATGAATGCATTGTGAATAAGTAACTAATGTAACGTTTTCAAGGTTTTGCCATGTTTTGCTATTGATGTTATCGAGTCTTGGGGGTATTATATACCTAAAAATCTTACTGTTTACCTAGAATTACAGTAGCTAAAAATAATCTCAATAATTTAATGAATAGTATTACTCAGTCAGTTACAGAACTCAGTGAACTCAGTCTAGTTTAGTCAGTCAACACGATCAGTAACAATTCAATCAAGCTTAGTACAATCTAGTGATCAGTTTAGTGTCTATTCAGTTGGGAGTAGGATTCAGCACCTAGCAAACCTAGGGATGGGGGTTCACATGCCAGTTGAGGGTGTGATCTTTAGTAGCAGTCCCTTAGTTCCAGAACTACGTAACTATCATAGGTTAAATATATCAACCTGCTAGTTGAGGGGTGATGAAGTGTTCACCTGCTAGTTGAGGGTAACACATATCTCACTTGCCAGATATGGTTGATTATTTAGTGGATCCACATGGCCATTATTATTAACCATGGCACGATGCTAGCACCCTTCTAACTGGGGTCACAGGTTAGACCCCAACTCAGTTTATAATCAGGGTATGTCAGTTAGATGAACACTCCAATAGTTACAGTTTTAGTTTCAGACTCATGGTGTTTTTGGTATGAAGGAAAATTTTTTCCATGGAAAATATTTTCCTGGAAAACAAGTTGATTTCTTACTTGTTTTCTTATGTTTGGTTGGTGGATGGAAAATATTTTTTAGAAAATATTTTCTAGTATTTGGTTGGTGAATAAAAAAATATTCTTTAAAAAATACATCTTAGTGTTTGACTAAAGCGTAAAAATATATTTTAGAATTCTCTTTTAATAAATTAATTAAATAAATTAAATCCTTTTTAGGAAGGGGTTGGTTGGATGGGTGGGGGGTGTCAGAATAGGTAGGTAGGGGTGGGGTAAGAAAAAGTTTTGAATTAAAAACTTGGTTGGGGGGTAGGGTTAGTATGAACTGGGGGTCTGGAAAGGGGAGTGAGGGGAAGGGGGATGAAAATAATTGAAAACTTTTTAAAAATAAATTTAATTTTTTTTAGGTTGGGTGGGGGAGGGAAAGGATGTGAGAGGAGGCTGGTAAGGGTGGAGAGAAGGAGGGTAGGGGTGTGGGGTAAGAGGAAAGTTTGAATTTTTTAATAAAATATAGATATTATTTTTAGAAGGTGGACCGGTAGGGGTAGGGGTGGGGTGGGGATAGGGGATAGACTAAGAAAAAAGTTTGAAATACTTTTTAAAACAATTAAATT
Source organism: Capsicum baccatum var. pendulum (assembly GCA_030864225.1). Lineage (NCBI taxonomy): Eukaryota > Viridiplantae > Streptophyta > Magnoliopsida > Solanales > Solanaceae > Capsicum > Capsicum baccatum. The sequence goes on from CM061552.1 coordinate 143,509,023, forward strand.
TTAGGGGTCGGGGTAGGGGTAGGGGCTGGGTGAGTTAAGGGTAGGGGTGTGTCAGGGTGATAGGGTATTGGGGGCGGGGTAGATGATTTTGAGAATTGAATGAATATTTCAACTTTAAAGTGAGGTTGAAGGTAGATGATTTTGAGAATTGTATGAACATTTCAACTTTAAAGTGAGGTTGAAAGATTGTTTTCGAAAATGTTTTCCTTACTTTTTGAAGGGAAGTAATTTTCTTTAGATTCAACTTTAAAGTGTGGTTGAAAGATAGTTTTCGAAAATGTTTTCCTTACTTTTTGCAAGGAAGTAATTTTCTTTAGATTTAAGGAAAATAAGTTGGTTTGGAAAATATTTTCCAAAACATATAAGCCAACCAAACATAAGAAAACTGGAAAACATTTTTTGGAAAATGTTTTCTTCATACCAAACACACCTTCAGTATAGAACTTAGTTCAGTTATTCAGAATCAGGCCTGTCAGAAATAGTCACCCAGTTATCTATAATACAGTTATCAGTAATCTCTGATATCGGTCACTCAGTTATCAAGATTCAATATTCAGTTCCAGTATGATCTCAGTTACAATATATATATATATTCACTGTCTTGCATAAACAGTATTTACAGTAGTTTCAGTTACCTATGTACTCTCATTCAGTTATATGCCTATCATTCAATCAGATATTGCTTATTCATACGAACCTATGTATATCATTCTACCTCACTTAGAATACCAGTATATTCAAAGTACTGACGCATAATTTTTTTTTTGTGCTATGATGTCTCATATTATAGGTTCAGACGCACGGGCTCCTGACCGTACTTAGCAGCTCATATTATCAGCAGCAGTTATAGTGGTGAGTCTTTATATTTTGAGGACAAAGTTATTATTTCAGCATTTCAGTAGTTCAGTATGATCAGTAGTCGCAGTTAGTTAGGGACTTGTCCCTTTAACTCCACATTCAGACAATTAGAGGCTTTCAGACTAGACTAATTTAGACAGATGTTTAGTTTTTCAGCATTACTATCAGTATTCAATTTCTATTATAGTATTTTGAGTACCTTATGGCATTTCAATTATATTTTTGCATATGTTATCAGTATTATTAATCAGTGCTTACTTCAGGTACCAGTCATGGGTTAGCTTATGGTCCTTCGAGATTGTAAGCACCGTAAGACATCCAAGGTGTAGACTTAGGGCGATACAAGAAGAGTCTTGGGGTTATACCTATCCTAGAGGTCATAAATGCATGGGTGATTGAGGGTTAGTCGTTTTCTTAGTCAAAGATGTAGGTAGGCTAGATTTTAACTCTTAATGTGAGCTTTTCAACAACATACTAAGTTACACTCATGGATTTTTTCGTATACTTCATGAATGTGCCAATTTCACCAATCCAAAACCTCAACAAAACATCCCTTTCTCTAGGATGATGTCAATCAATCTAGCTACACACATAAAATCCTTATTTCTAAGATAATGTTAAGGACCTAACTAGTATAAATAGTATCTCACTACTACTCATCACCCACACCCCTCTTTCAAGGATGATGTGGGATCCAAGTCAAATTGGGGTTTTCACCCGCAACTATTAATTAAAGCAAGAGTATTAGCAAAACCCAACATCAATAACTAATAATTAGGACTAGAAATCAACACCCATAAAATTTAAAACCCTATTCAAGAATAACCCCAAGATAAATATTTAGCTACACATGAGATTAGAGAAAGGAGATATGCCTAAGTTTGCAACCAACGCTTCCATTGATTAAAAAACAAGAATAATTCCAAAGCTTTAATCTCAATTCACAACTAAAATCTCTTTGAAAATTTAGCAACAATTGTCTTTCCTAAATTAGTAGGGTTTCTCTCCACAAAAAAATTGATTTCTAGTTGAAAGATGCCTAAAATAAGTAAGGGTTTTGCCCTTTTGAGAATTTGGTTCTGCCATGCATAATTAAGAAACTGCCTTTTGAACTTCAGCAACGTCATTGCAATTGTGATTATCTGATTGCACTCGTGACTCCCGCAATCATGGTGATCCTCTTTCAATCACCATGAACTAACTAGGCTTTGATTGGTCATGATCGCGACCCTCGTACCGTGATCGGAGTAACTAAGGGTCGATCCCTGGTCTAGGTTTTCTAGCTTTTGCACTAAAATTGCCCTTTCTTTTTCCCATTTCAGCTTACTTCACATATTTTCTTCCAATTACTTATAAACCTATAAACCATGGTAATTAGTGCATTCAAATGGTAAATTTGCCTCATTTACACAATTTAACCGTAGTGATGTGCATGAATTTGGAAGTCAATGAGTGGTAAATTTACCACTCATCATGCGCAGCACGGATAACTGATTCAAAAGGAATTTGGATTCTATTCGAGGTAGCAGTTGATTTATGCATTCTGAGTTGGCCACTACCTTTTCTTATCTAGACTACATGTTATTGTATTCAGAGATAGAGTTTGTTGACTTTTGGATATTCTATGTATATTTTGACTTTGAGTTGTATTAGTGGTTCTTACATGGTGACACTAGGTTTTGGGATTTGGTTTGGTATCTTTGATTATATTTTCACTATTATCATGTTTGTGTTTCTTTGCTTCACTATAAAAGACTTCTCTTGGGTTTTTGTATTGATCTCCCTTATTAAATCAGTTTGAGTGATAGGTTTACTTGTCAAGGCTTTTCATGATAAGTGACATCATAACCCTTGGTTTTTGGGTCATGGCAATAGCCTCCAACTCCAAATCATGGGTAGGGTAATTCCTCTCAAAAGGCTTTAAATTACAAGTAGCATAGGCAATCACCTTACTCTTCTGCTTCAACACTGAACCCAAACCAACTAGAGAAGCATCACAAAACACAATAAAAGTCTTACCCTTCTAGGAAAAGGTAAAATTTATGAGCCAAAGTCAAAAACTCCTTAAGCTTTTGGAGGATTTTCTCATACGCATTCAACCACTAAAAGACCATATTTTTCTGAGTCAACTGGTGAAAGAAGTCATAATAAATGAGAAACCCTCAACAAAACATCGATAATAACCAGTCAAACCAATAAAACTCCAAATCTCAATAGGAGAAGTAGGTCTAGCCCAATCATGAATCACCGCTATCTTGGCTAGATCAACCATAATACCATCCTTAATCACCATATGACCTAAGAAAGAGTAGAATCCAACCAAAACTCATACTTTAAAAACATGGCATACAACTTCTTATCTTGTAACCTTGTAAGTATAATCCTAAAAGGTTTCACATGGTTGGCCTCACTCTTGGAATAAACCAAGATGTCATCTAAAAATACAATCACAAAAGAGTTAAGATACAGTCAAAATACCAAGTTCATCAACCCTATAATGTTGTATGGGCATTAGTCAACTCAAAAGACATGGCCAAGAACTCATAATGACTGTATCGAGTCTAAAAAGCCATCTTTAGAACATCTGAAGCTCTAGTCTTCAACTTGTGATACTCGGATCTCAAATCAATCTTGAAAAACACTAAATCCCCCTGAAGCTAATCAAAAATATCATTAATGCGAGGATGAAGATACTTCTTCTTAACGTCACTTTGTTCAACTGCCAATAATCAATACACATACTCATAGAATAATTATTTTCTTCGCAAATAAGACAGAAAACCCCCAAGGAGATACACTAGCTCTAATGAGCCCCGCACTTAAAAAATCCTACAACTTCTCCGTCAAATCCCCAACTCAACTAAGGTCATCCTCTAAATAGGGATGGAGATGGGCTTGGTGCCTAGATCCATATCCATACAAAATCAATATCATATTTTAGAGGTGTAATACGTAAATCCATAGGAAACACATACAAAAACTTGCAACCAATTCAAATAAAATCCATATAAGGTGATAAGGCAACACTAGTATCATGAATATAAGCAAATAAGACAAATACCCTCTTTCTACCATGAGAAGAGCACGTAGAAAAGATATAACACCCTTTAGATCCAACATAAGTGTACCCTTCCTAGCTAACTTAGGCATACCTGGCATATCTAAGATCATGGTGTTGGCATAAAGTCCAAAATAGAATGATAAGTAGCTAACCAATTCTTACCAAAAATAGTTTGGAAATTAACCATGTCTAGGATAATCAAGTCAACCTAAGTCTCGTAGCCTGTGAAGGTAATAACATTAGATTGGTACACTAAGTTCAACACTATGAAATCATTTATCAGGGTAAAAACGTAAGAGGCATAGAAAGGGGCTCACATGCAACATCAAAACCAAAAGCAAAACATATTGACATATAGGAGAATATAGACCCAAGTTCAAAAAACACGAAAGTAGATCTGTAATAAAATGGGAGGATACCTATAATAACTATCTTATAATACTCTACCTTTGGTCTTCAAGGATAGCATATCACTTACCACCTCTGCGCTCAGATTGAGTAACCCTATGGCCACCTCCATGAGCTCTCCTATCTCTACCTTTAGCATTGTCTCTCTTCTTCTATGAACCATCTCTTATTGCATAAATTAGACTAGGGAAAAAATAAAGTTGAGAACCCAACTAAGTATGTCCATACACACCAAGGTCAATCCTTGGCCACACGGCCAAACTCATCACATAAAAAGCATTTCATGCAGCCTGACTCAATTTTAAAAGGTGAGAATAAACTAGAATGATCGCCCTGGCCTAAAGAACTAATATTGGAGTCTTTACTAGCATGACTTAATACCTGAATACCAGAAGCCACAAAGCCTGAAGGCTTACCACATGATCCTAGCATGCGGCTTAAACTAGCCTACAATAATAATCACAAAAAACTCTACTAGAAAAATCTATACCTCGACAGATGTGTCCATAAAACTTTCTCTAATGATGCACCTTTTTGGTGCCTTTCTGATTAGACTAGATAATAGGCTGGGTCATCTTCCCATTGATTAATAAAACTCAACAAAGAAGCCCTAAAACTACCATCTAGGGTGTAGCCAACTGATATGTACCATCTAACTCCTATATAAACTTTTAAATCCTCTCAGACTAAGTGGAGATACTAGTGGATGAATATCTAGATAAGGTCTGAAAATGTGCCTTATACTCGATAATAGCCATAGAGCCTCACTCCAAGATATCAATCTCATCCCTTATCTGGTCTCTTAAGCTATACAGTACAAACAACTCTAAAAATGCCTCAGAAAACTGAGTCCAAGTCATAGTAGGTAAACTCAAAGGCCTATAACTAGCAATAAACCTCCACTAGTCTCTTACCACATCCATCAACTGATAGTTAGTATAAAAAACTCTATGTGACTCAATAGATCTAATATTATGTAACATCTCCTGACAATCAATCAAAAATTGGTAGGTAGTCTCTCCAATTGCTTAATTAAACTTGGTAAACCTAAGAAAATAAACCTCTTAAATCTCTTCTGATCAAGTAGAGTAGTTGTACTCAATGCAATCAGAGGAACAATAAGTTTGATAAATATAGAGTCCATATGTGAGGGTACCAAAGATGATGGATGTACCCCAAAAATAGAAATACCATAAATAGATGTCAGCACTAACACTGGAAAATCACTCGAAGTCTTAAGAATACCAAGTTCGCTCAAGGGAACACCCTTCAAAAGACTTTAGAGACAAACCAAAAAACCCTAAAGCATTGGGTGTCGACTGAACTCTATCGAACCTGATATGTCCCTGCACTCCCAATTTGATAATCATCCCTAGAATACACAACCTCAGGCTTGGGAAAGGCCTTCCTAGCACACCCTCTAGCTAGGTAAGCTTCTCATGTCTGCTTTATACCTCTAGGTCGACCATAACCCCTGCCTCAACCTCAAACTGGGTCTCTAATATCAAGTGTTGACTTAGTATCTCTAGCCTCCCTGGACCTAGTCCTCAACATCTGTATAATAAAGAATAGAATACAAGTTTAGAATATTGGGTATGAACATTTTGCATGATAAGGAATCAAATTAGAGAAGTTTTCTCTAAAGATATATGATAGCCTTACAAATAAAGATATGGACGTCTACATACCAATCTGCGAGACTCTATTAGACATTTTTTAGACATCCTAGTTTTTGGTCCTTAGAAATTTCTTGGGTTTTGAACTCTCTAGCCATCATACGACTTAAACTTATTAGCCATATGATATGAGTACAATTTAGTAGCCCAAGTTATATGATAATCATATGTATGGTAGGTCATTTACTATCCAAGGTATGAGTAGACATCACAAGATTTTATTTACATGATACGAGTGGTACTATCCAAACCATATGTTATTCATCGTCTGGCCTTGATATTCTGCTTAGGGTATGACTAAGTGGGTTTTTGTCATATGGGATGGTATGACTTAGGCTAGGGCAGTCGTATAGTGGATAGACTATGATATCCAAATTTATATCCTGGGTATGAGTTAGGGGTACTACTTATATGATGGAGTAAGAGTGAGGTGCCCAAGCCATACGTACCTGTAAAAAATTTTACAATTTAAGTTGGGGGTATTCTAGACATTTCCTCTTTTAACTTCTTTCGACCCCTCAACTTAAAACACTATTAGGACTTTATTTTACCTATTATTCTCAATCAAAAACTTTTTAAACACTATCAAATATCTATCAAGATTTTGGTTTAAGAAAGAGGCTAGGGTTTTCTCAAGGTAATTAAATTAAGGGATTTCAAGCGTAAATCTCTTTGTCTTATTTAGTATCTAAGGTATGTTACTCCTCCCTTATTGTTAGTTCAACTAAATTTATGTTTTAATGAATGGTTATTATAATTTAATTTGGGTATTGTTTGGTTTTGAATTATATCTTGGGATTTTAATTGTCAATGCATAAATATTGTTCTCATGTTTTTCTTATGGTTTTCATGTTAAAATTATGGAATTGAACATATGGTTTCCAAGGAATGGTTAATTAGTTCTTGGCTTGGGTTTTGGAAACTATATTCCCTCAACATGCTTGTTAAAATGCCTATAAGAATGGTTTTATCACATAGTCTGACTTTTATTAAAACTATTGCATTGCATAATATGGTTATGGAACCTAAATTGGTTTAAATGGTTATAAATGGATTAAAAATGACTTGGTGGCCATGGTTTTAGTTTAATTAGTAATCATGAGGGGTACATGTAAATCCCCTAAGTGTTGGCAAATGACATTGCTTGCAAGCTAGAGTCGGTATGATGATACCACTACATAAGGTCTTGGTAATTTACTCTGAAATTAATAGTTTTCTTATGTGCTGAAGTCTTTAATTGAGAAATAATAGCGGGTCATGATAGCTAACTGTGAAGGTGTGAGTCCAATAGATGGACACTGAAAACTCATGTTTACCGACATGAGGGTTTGTCATGGTGACCATATACTTATGGGGTACATAAAAATCCCCTGAGTTTATAATTGTAGATATGATCAAGGAGGGCAAGGGATATATGAAATCACCTACCCCTATGATATATTTGATTTGCATAACTACACTCACTAGGGCCCGTTCAGGGGGTAACACTGGACCCATATAGCCTAGGGGTGCCTTTGGGACGGTCAAACTACATAGACCAGGTTAAAGGTTCTAAATGTATGCTAAACCTGACTCTCTTTCCCAGCATGCATTATATATGTGTGTGTGTTTGGATGTGATTGCATATAGTTAATTACTTCATTTGAAACATTGGTATTATTTTATCCATAATCCTTAGTACATACAAGCTTTTACCTACTAACCCATCTTTGGGTGCTATATCCCCACATATATAGGAACCAGCCATACTACTCTACTTCCTCAATGATCTTAGATTTGGGAACAACTTATGTTAAATTAAAGTGGTGAGTTTCCATACTTTGGATGACTCCATATCATGTTATTGACTTCTCTATATACTTTTGGTTATGTCTTGGATTTTGGTTTTGGCTATGGTCGAGGGTATATCCTGATAAAATATTCTTTATTTTTTGTTAGATGCTTTATGAGACTACTTTGGGTTGGCATGGTTGGTGTTGGTATTGGTGTCAGCCTTAGCATTGCTATTGGTATTGGGGCTATCATCATTTGACTATATTTGATTTATGATTGTTCTATCTTGTTATATTATATAATCGGTTCATCTGACATTAGGTGTAGGGTAGTTATGGTTGGGTACAGGGGCAGTCTCCTGTCCTGGTTACGCTTGAGGTACCTGACATGACTAGGCCCTTGATCGATTCATGTCAGATTGATATCAGAGCCCTAGGTTCATTATCACTTGGGAGTCCACAAAGTCGTACCGAGTAGAGTCTCTTTTATGGGTGTATAGCGTTCCACACTCATAAGGGAGAGACTATAATGCATTTAGGAATATTTCTCTTTCTTGTGTTCTATTTTTGAGCTGTAGAGTTTAAGGTCCTAAATTCACTTCTAATTCTTATTTGTTTAAATTTTAGATCATACCTCCTCGACGATCTAAAGCTCACAAAAACTCCTCTGTCCCAACTAGGGACAATGTGGATGGAAGATACTCTTCTTGTGGGGTCCATACCTAATCGAAGGGCCCAGTTCTAGATTATTCTAGAGTCCCACTGGTTATTTTTAGTCTATCTCAGACTCGTCAGGCCAAAGTGAAAAATGTAGAGTTTCGTTATTCTATTCACATGTTGGCATAGTTGGTAGATACTTTGTCTGAGCATGGTGTTTTTATTTCTTTATCTTTCGAGGCCATAAGGGTTGGCCAGTTCATAAGGTTGAATTCTTCAACCCTTATGGGTGTTAAGGTTGAGGAGAATCCTCAATGTTTTCTAGATGAGATAGAAAAGATCTTTCGTGTTATATATGCCACAAATGTAGAGGGTGTAGAGTTTGCCATCTATCAGATAAAGGATATGGCATACCAATGGTACAAGGAATGGGAACAGTCAAGGAATGACCATGCTGAGTCATCTCAGTGGAAGGATTTTTTTAATGCTTTTCTAAACTGCTTCTTTCCTTAGGAGTTGAGGGAAGTGAAGGTGGAAGAGTTTATTAATCTGAAGTTGGGTAAGATGTCAGTCCTAGAGTATGCCTTAAAGTTTCACCAGATGTCTCGGTATGCTTAGGAGATGGTTTCTAGCATGAGGGCTATAATGAGAAAGTTTACTTTTGAGTTGTCTAGAGATTTGATATTGGAGAGTAAGGTTGTCTTGTTAATCAAGGACATAGATATCTCTAAGATGGTTATGTATATGCAACAGGTTGAGAAAGAGAAAAAGAAGTGAGCTAAAATAGGAAAGAGGTGAGGGATAAAGTTTAGGTTCTTTGAGTAGGGTGGTGGCCAACTGTAGAGCACCAGGGATGTTGGGAAGTATCCCAAGAAGAAGTGGGGAAATTTTGGGCCTTACTCGATGGTTAGCTCTTCCTACCCAACCCTGTTGGGTGATAGGTGATTTCAAGATGGCAAGAAATTGAGGGCACAACTATAGGTTTTATGATCGATTATATCGGGGTTTCTATGATGAAGGAAGGGATAGGTGCTTCAACTATCGTCAGCTAGGGCATATACTTAGAAACTGTCCTATTGGTCAGGTTACTTTAGGGGCAAACAAGGTTCTAGTTTTGTTTTATCATCAGCTCTAGGACTAAAGGGTGCACCATTTAGTTCAGGTACTGGACAAAACTATCTCTATGCTCTCACTACCCAACAGGAATCTGAGGCATCACCTTATATCATCAATAGTATGTTGAAACTCTTTTCCCGAGATATGTATTGTTTACTTTATTTGGGGTCTACTCTTTCTTATGTGACCTCATTTATGGGTGTGTAATTTGGTTTTAGTCTGGAGTGTATTTTGGACTTTTTTCTATTTCTACCCCAGTAGATGACTTTGTAATTGCTTGAAGAATCTCTAGGGGGTATCTGTTGGTAGTAAAGAAACTGTGGTGGACCTGTTTGAATTAGATATGGTTGATCTTGATGTTATATTAGGGATGGATTTATTATACTCGTGCTACACTTCTCTAGACTATTGGAATCGTAAGGTTGTCTTTAAATTTCCTAATGAGTTGATTATTGAGTGAGAGGGTGGTTCCCTAGCTCTTAAGGGGAAGTTCATATCATATCTTAGATCTCAGAGGTTGATCTCTAAAGGGTGTCTCTATCATCTAGTCTAAGTTAAAGATTCTAACTCTGAGGGTCCTTCTTTGCATTTTGGCCTGGTGGTAAATGAATTTCCTGAGGTATTCCCTGATGACATTCTTTGGTGTTACTCCTGATAGGGATATTGAGTTTGGGATTGATCTTATTTTAGACACTTGTCTAGTTTCTATTCCCCCATATAGAATATTCCAGCTAAGTTGAAGGAGCTTAATGAGCAACTCAAGAATTTGTTAGATAAAGGTTTCATCCATTCTAGTATATCCCCATGGGGTATGCTGGTGTTATTCGTGCATAAGAAGGATGGTTCCCTTCGGATATGCATTGACTATAGGTAGTTGAATAAGGCGATGGTAAAGAACAAGTATTCTCTTCCAAGGATAAATGATTTGTTTGATTAGTTAAAAGGTGCTAAGTTTTTCTCCAAGATTGTTCTTCGATCCGGGAATCTTTAGCTCAAGATTAGGGAGGAAGATACCCCTAAGACTAAATAGGCATTTTGATTTTCTGGTTATGTATTTTGGGTTGACCAATATGCCAGTGGAATTCATGGATGTGATAAATAGGGTCTTTCGACATTTTCTGGACTTGTTCATCATTGTTCTCATAGATGATATTTTGGTGTATTATAAGAGTGAGGTAGATTATTTAAATCACCTTTGCATTATATCAAAAGATCTTGAAAAAGCAGTGTTCTAAATGTGATTTCTAGTTAAATGCTGTCACTTTTCTAGGTCATATCATTTCTGGTAAAGGGATCATAGTGGATCCACAAAAAGTTACTGTGGTTAAGAAATGGCCAAGACCCACGACTCCAACCAATATTCAGAGCTTCTTGGGTTTAGCTGAATATTATAGGAGGTTTTTGAAAATGTTTCAACTATAGTTACCTCATTGACTAAGTTGACTCAGAAAAAGTTAAAAGTTCTTTTGGTCAGATGCTTGTGAGAGTAGTTTCGAAAAGCTAAAGGATAAGCTCACTTTGACTCCGATCTTAACTTTTCCTGAAGGCACTGATGGGTTTTTGGTCTACTATAATACATCCTATGTGGGACTTAGTTATGTTCTGATACAGCATGGAAATATGATAATTATGCCTCTAGACAGTTAAAGGTTCATGAGAGGAATTACCTGACTCATCACTTGGAATTTTTATCTAAGGTGTTTGCATTGAAAATTTGGCATCACTTTTTATATGGAGTACATATGGATATCTTTTCTGATCATAAGATCCTGCAGTATGTGTTTACTCAGAAAGAGATTAACCTAAGGCAAAGAAAATGGCTTGAGCTTCTCAAGGATTATGACATGAGTCTTCACTACCATTTAGGTAAATCTAATGTAGTTGTTGATGCTTTTAGAAGGTTTTTCATAGGGAGTCTAGTTCATGTGGATAAGGAGAAGCGGGAGTTGGTAAAGGACATTCACCATTTGGCTAACCTTAGAGTTTGTCTCATGGACTCCAAGGATAGTGGTATGTTGGTGCAGGAAGTGGTGCGGTCATTTCTTGGTGCTAAAATCATGGAGAAACAGATGTTTGATCATTTCTTGATGAGGATCAAGGATGATGTAGGTTGGCACAAAGTGATGGCCTTTCAGATTAGTAGTGATGGTACTTTGTGGTACCTAGGGAGGTTATGTGTTCCCGACATTGATGATGTACGTGAGAGGATCTTGGCTGAGGCGCATGATTTTCTCTATGTTGTTCATCTTGGTTCGATGAAAATATATCATAACCTTAAGAAGATGTATAGGTGGAACTTATGAAGAGGAATGTGGGTAAATTGATGGCCAAGTGGATGGTGTGTCAGCAAGTAAAAGTCGAGTATATGAGGCCGGAGGACTGTATCAAGAGGTTGAGTTGCCTGAATGGAAGTGGGAATTAATATGGCTTTCTTGTCCTGTCTTTCTCAGTCTCGAAACCAATTTGATTTGGTTTAGGTCATCGTGGGTAGAATGATAAAGTCAGCCCACTTTTTGCTAGTGATGTCTAAATTCTCGGCTAAGGAATATGCGAGTTGTATCTCCATAAGATTATGAAGTTGCATTGGGTACCTTTCTCTATCATCTCTGATCATGGTACCATTTTACATCTGACCTTTGGTGGTCATTTCTGAAAGGATTGGGGACTAAGGTTAGTCAAAGTATTGCTTTCCACCCGCAGTCGGATGGGCAATCAAAATGGACTATTCATACATTGGAGGACATGCTTTGTGCTTGGGTGATGGACTATGGTGGTAGTTGGGTTGAGCACTTACCTCTTATATAGTTTGCTTAAAATAATAGCTACCACTCTAGCATTAGCATGGATCCATTTGAAGCGTTGTATGGTAGGGGGTGTAGATCTTCTATTTGGTGATTCGAGGTTAGTGAGGCAAAGATTTTGGCCCGTACTTGGTTCACCAGGCCATGGAAATGGTGAAAGAGATTTAGGATAGGCTTAAGGCTGCCCAAAGTCACCAAAACTCCTATGCGGACATAAGGCAAAGGTACTTTGAATTTTAATTTGGATATAGGGTATTTCTTAATGTGTTTCCCATGAAGGGAATAATGTATTTTGGAAATAAGGGGAAGCTTAATCCCCAATATGTGGGTCCTTATGTGATTTTATGGTAGGTTGGTAATGTTGTATACGAGTTAAAGTTGCCTTCTATATTGAGCTCCATTCACCCAGTATTCTATGTCTCTACATTGAAGAAGTGTATTGGAAATCCATCGCAGGTGGTGCCTATCAAGTATATTGGTATTTTAGATTCCTTGTCTTATGAGGAGATCTCGGTTGAGATCCTGGATCATTAGGTTCATCGGTTACGGATAAGAGATGTGGCTTCAATAAAAGTTCTTTAGAAGAACCATAGGGTTGAAGAAGTTACTTAGGAAGTGAAAGAGGATGTGAACTCCAAGTATTCATTCCTGTTTTCTACTATAGAAATTTGTACGGAAGGTATGTGTTCTTCATAACATCCTTGTTTTCAAACTTTGTTAAAGGAAAGATTAAATTCTTTGTGTCTTTGTTTTCTAACTTAGTTAAAGGTCAGAGTTGAGGTATTAGGGATCCATCGCGCTTATACTGCCTTGTTGATGTGTGAGCTAATGCTAACACATTTGAGGCCTTTAACTAAGAATAATTGCGAAGTCTTAATAAACTTTTGTCGTTTTAGATTGCTTTATGTTTGATTTTGCAGAAGAAGCTAATATGTTAGAGAACCAACAAGAATGGAAGTAAATAAGCTGAAATCTGAAGTAAATAAAGGCAAGTGTGGCTGACGACATTTGTGATAAGTCGTCAGCCCTGTGATCAGCTATCATCTTCATCGTCATCCATTGACAGAAAATTGGCCTAAGTTGAAAGGTGTGATGACATTTTGTGATAGGTCATCAAGGAGCTAATAAGCCGTCAAGAATGCTATCAGCCTAAGGCAACACATGAGAATTGAAGCAGAGACTTGACGACATTTGTGATAAGTCTTCAAGGAGCTGATTGGGGGTCACCATTTGTCATCAGTGTTAGGCAGCAAGTATCCAAAACAAAGAGGAAGATGACGACATTTGTGATAAGTTGTTAGCCTCCTGATAGGCTATTACAAATGGTGTCACCTAATCCGAGAAATTTTTGAATTTTATTATTTTGTTTCTATAATTAGGGTGAACTATTTAAAGCATTGTTTAGGGTTTTCTTGAGAGTTCTGAACCTTGAATTTTGAGACACGATACTTTGACATTTTCTCTCTCTAACTTCTTGGCTTGAAAAAGCAATTAAATTGAAGAGAATTAAATTATTATTTTGGGATTTCCTTAGTGATTTAATCGGAGAATCTCTAGTTTCTATTCATCTTGTGGTAAGTTTATCTTTCAAAGCAAGAATTCATCTAGTTGCTTCGATTATTACATCATGAGCGGCTAAATTTCTTTAACCTGAATTATGGGATCTAGGGTTAGGTCTTGATAAGGTGCTGAGTTATTAGGATTCAAAATGTGGTAGGACTTTTTGATAATTATGATGTTTTAATTATTGTCTGTTGGTTGCAAACGATAGATAACACCTGCTTTGATTTGATTGAGAAAGAAACTAAATATAGTGGGAAGTGAATTATCAACAGGGACTTGGAAACACTAAACTTACGTTTAATAATCAGCGTGGTAACAAGTTTGGTTAACCTGAGGTAAAATCAAGGCAGTGAATACAAATTCCCTAAGTTCAAGAGGATTTGGTAATTAAATGCTTAAGTAGGTCGAGAGACATTTAAGCATAACTTCAATAAAGATAACTTGTTGTCCTACCTACCGTGAGAATCTTGAACCATTAGTAGCATCTGTCAAGTACCAAAATTCCTAGTGAACATAATTCTATTTTTGTTTTAATAAACTCTTGATTACAAACTAAAACTATGTGACCAAAAATTATTTGCTAATCTCCAAAACCCCCATTTTATTTTTTCGTGCCAGTTGTTTGAATTCAACTTGTAGCTATAGTTTCAAATTAGTTTAATCGTCACTTAGATTGTTCCCTGTGGATTTGACCCCGACTCCAAAAGTTAGGTAAATATATTAACGACGACCGCCTTACACTAAATTGACGTGTAAGTTGAGCATTATAAAAAATGGCACCGTTGTCGGGGAACAATTAGGCATATTGAGTTGGTTTTGAATTTTAGTTTACTTGCTTGAATTCAAACTTATAAATATTTGTTTATTTATTTTTTTTTATTTTCTTTTATTTTTATTTTTCTCACATCTTTCTTGAGATGTCATCTTAAATCGATGGTTTTTTGAGTGATGACGATTCTTGTGATAATTCTTGTTTTTATTTTGGGGGACCATATTTTGAGCCTTACTGTCTAGATTTACCTGAAAGTGCATGGATGGGACCTTCACAATATGATGTGGATACTATCCTACTTACTGTAACTTGGTGTTTAGCTTGTGGTCAAAGTGATCATACTGAAGATATATGTGCTGTCATGATTCAAGCGAACAAATTGATGAAATAAATCTTAGAGAATCAAGAACAGTTATGGGAAAAGTTAAAAGAGCTACCACTCCTACCATGTTTATAGTGGCTAAACAAAGAAGAATATGAGGGAGACATTAGCCAATTTGAGGAGAAAACTCAAGAATCACAACCACTCGATTGTCATCTTGATGACATTGAGAAGATCAAAAAAGTTAGTGTGTAGTAGATAGTGTAAATTTTGAAGTAAAATTAGTTGGGCCTCACTCGAAGCATTTTTTTACATTATGTTTAGATGATATATTGTCTATGGAATCATCTAAAATAGTGGAAAAATGTGAAGATTAGGAACAAGAATCTTATACTCTTTATTTTACACTTGATAAGCAACATAAAAACACACCTCACTTTAAGGTCGAGTGGTTTACCACGCTCAATCCATTACTCGACTTCTTAATTTTTATACCACCCCCATGATCAAGGCAAGAAGATGGACTCTAAGTTGGGGATGAAATTCAAATCGTCTAAGTGGAGGGATAAAGTATGAAGCACTTTTAAGGTATATTGATAAATTCTATATAGTCAAGATAACCAAGTCGTGTCGCGACACTAAATTAGGTGCTTCTTGGGAGGAAACCCAAGGTATTTTGTTGTTTGTATTCGTATTATGTGATTGACATTAGATCTTTGCACCCATGGTGCCACAGGTATGTTTCTGACTTTCTTATTTTGGTTTGATGCATTGGGGACAATGTATGATTATAAGTTGAGTATGGGACTACTTGTGGGTATTGATGTCCTCTTGGGGTTTTTGTTTCCGTGCCTCTTTTCCCTGGAGTCTTGTTCCTAGTACAGCCAACATGTTTAGACATATTGTGATTTGTTGTAAAATGTTGTAATTGACTAGGAGAAATACAAGTACCTTAGGCAGTTAACTTATTTTTGTTGATTTTTGAACACCTCTCCAAAGGTCTATTTTATAACTATGTGATGTGCATTTATGTGTGACCATTGTGCATCTGGTTATGGCATTAGTACTAGTGACATGATAACCATTGCTAAACAATTGCATGAACCGAATGGGTAGTAGCTTGTGATGTACCTTTGTGCCGTATGTGTGAAATACTACCTAGCTCCTATTGTGTGTTAAATCCAAAACTTTCCCGGTTAGTCTTGCTTTGGTTGAAGGATAGAGGTTAGGAAAGGATCATAAGCCATTTTGATGTTAGCTCACTTTAGCCTAAATGACCTTCCCTATGTGCATAATATCCCTTGAACCCTGGTTTGAGCCTAATTAGACTATTTCTTTTTATGACACCTGTCACCTTCCCATTTAGATCACAATGAACTTGTTTTGGCCCTGGTCTTCCTTGGATACTGTGCACCTTGACTTAGGCAAATGGCCTAAGTTGAGGGTGGCTATCATAAGGGTGCATGATACAAAATGAGTATGAAGAAAGGTAGCATAAAATAAAATAATAAAAAGCTGGGTGTCAAGAAAGAGAGCAAGAAAAAGAAAAATTTTGAAAAAGAATTAATAATTTTGGAAAAGACCGCACCCATCATAAATAAGTATGATCAAAAAAAGAGAAGAGTAGAAAAGGCTAAAGAGTGAAACCCTAAAAATCTAGTGTAGTGTCAAGGAGGCTTAGTCACTTTAAATACCATTGAGTATCATACCATCCCCTAACCTACATTACAAGTCTAAGAGAAGACCTATAGTGATCCTAGATGACCAATCTGAAGATCTAGGTAATGAAAATAAGGCAAGCCTATGGTACTTGTCATACATTGGTTGGAACTTCATTCTGAGAGTAAGTGTTTTAATTGTCCCCATGGTTACATATATGATTACTGATATGAGATAAGGGGGATTTCTTTGTTGTGAGGGCACACCAGATATGTTGCTAATTTCTAACTTGTTTGGAGAGTGTAATACTGGTCTATGCTTGGTTGTTATAGCTGAATTAATGTCATATCTTAATTCCTGTGTGTTGCATTGGTGTTCTTCATTTTACTTAAATTGACTCACTTTGGAGATGGTGAAAGTGTTTTGAGATGATATGGATGATTGACTGTCAAATGTGCTTTGTATTCTCTTAGTTGTGCTGAATTGCTTGAGGACAAGCAAATGTTTTAAGTTGAGGGTGTTGCTGTGTGAGCTAATGCTAACACATTTGAGGCGTTTAACTAAGAATAATTGCAAAGTCTTAATCAACTTTTGTCGTTTTGATTGCTTTATGTTTGATTTTGCAGAAGAAGCTAATATGTTAGAGAACCAACAAGAATGGAAGCAAATGAGCTGAAATCTGAAGTAAACAGAGGCAAAGTATGGCTGATGACATTTGTGATAAGCTATCAGATTCATCGTCAGCCATAGATAGAGAGAATTGGGCTAAGTTGAAAGTTGTGACAACATTTTGTGATAGGTCATCAAGGAGCTGATAAGCCGTCAAGAATGTCGTCATCCTAAGGCAGCACATGATAACTGAAGCAGAGAGTTGACAATATTTTTTATAAGTAGTCAAGGTTCTAATAGGGCATCACCATTTGTCGTCAGCATTAGGCAGCAAGTGTCCAAAGCAAAGAGGAAGCTAACGACGTTTGTGATAAGTCATCAGCCTCCTGATAGTCTATCACAAATGGCATCACCTAATCCGAGGAATTTTTGAATTTTAATATTTTGTTTTCATAATTAGGGTAAACTATTCAAAGCCTTGCTTAGTGTTTTCTTGAGAGTTTTGAAACTTGAGTTTTGTAACATGATACTTTGATATTTTCTCTCTCTAACTTCTTGGCTTGAAAAAGAAATTACTTTGAAGAGAATTTAATCATTAGTTTGGATTTCCTTTGTGATTTATTCGGAGAATATCTAGTTTTTATTCATCTTATGGCAAGTTTATCTTTCAAAGCATGAATTCATCTAGCTGCTTCGATTATTACGTCATGAGCGGCTAAATTCCTTTAACCTGAATTATAGGATCTAGGGTTAGGTCTTGATAAGGCGTTGAGTGTTCAAGATTTGAAAGGTGGTAGGACTTCTTGATAATTCTGATGTTTTAACTATTGTCTGCTGGTTGCAAATGATAGATAACACCTACTTTGATTTGCTTGAGAAGAAATAAAATATAGTGGGAAGTGAATTATCAACAGGGACTTGCAAACACTAAACTTCCATTTAATAATTAGCATTGTAACAAGGTTCGTTAACCTGAGGTAAAACCTGGGTAGTGAATATAATTCCCTAAGTCTAAGAGGATTAGGTAATTAAATTCTTAAGTAGGTCGAGAGACATTTAAGTATAACTTCGATAAAGATAACTTGTTGTCCTACTACCGTGAGAATCTTGAACCACTAGTAGCATCTGTCAAGTACCAAAATCCCTAGTGAACATAATTCTATTTTTTTTCATAAACTCTTGATTACAAACTAAAACTAAGGTGACCAAAAATTATATTCTAATCTCCAAAACACCCATTTTATCTTTTTATGCCAGTTATTTGAATTCAATTTGTAGCTATAGTTTCCAATTAGTTTAATCGCCACTCACATTATTTCCTGTGGATTTGACCTCTGCTTCAAAGTTGGGTAAATATATTGACGATGACCGTCTTGCACTAAATTGACATGTATGTTGAGCATTATCACTTTTTCTTTCATTCAAGGATGAATGATCCAAGTGGGGGAGAATTGAAACACCCTAGGTTCTGGTCTTTAGAAATTTCCTGGGTTTTGAACTCTCTGGCCATCATACGACTCAAGCTTACTAGCCGTATGATGTGGGTATGGCTTAGTATCCGAAGTCGTATAAAAATCACGTGCATGGTTTGTCATTCACTATCCAATGTATGAGTGGAAATCTTAAGATTCGTATGTACAAGATACAAGTGGTATAGTCCAAATCGTATATTGTTCTTCATCTAACCTTGACATTCTGCTTAGGGTATGACTAGGTGGGTACTTGTCTTATGGAGAGAGTACGACTTAGGCAAGGGGAATTCGCATGGTGGATAGTGTGTGATGTCCAACTTTATGTCCTGGGTATGAGTTAGGGGTACTACACGTATGATGGGATACGAGTGAGTTTCCAAAATTGTACCCACCTTTGCGAATTTTTACAGTTTAACTTGTGGTTATTCTTGACATTTACCCTCTTAACTTCATTTGACCCCACAACTTAAAATACAGTTGGGAATTGATTTGCCCTATTATTCTCAATCAAAAACACTTTAAACACTATCAAATCTCTCTCAATCTTTTGGTTTAAGAAAGAGGCTAGGGTTTCCTCAACGTGATTCAATTAGGGGCTATCAAGAGCAAGTCTCTCCATCTTCTTTGGTATTTAAGGCATGTTACACCTCACTCATTGTTAGTTCAACTAAATTCATGTTTTCATGAATGGTTTTCATGATTTAATTATGGGTATTGTTTGGTTTTGAATTATATGTTGGGGGTTTTGGTTGTTAATGGATGAATATTGTTTTCTTATGTTTTTCTTTTGGTTTTCCTGTTAGAATTATGGAATTTAACATGTGGGTTCACGAAAATGGTCAATTAGTTCTTGGTTTTGGTTTTGCAAACTATATGCCCTCAACATGTTTGTTAAAATGCCTATAAGAATAGTTTTGTCACATAATTTGACTTTTATTGAAACTATTGCATTGCATAATATGGTTATGGAACCTAAATTGGCTTATATGGTTTTAATTTGAATTAAAAGGCCTTGATGGTCACAGTTTTGGTTTAATTAGTAATTATGAGGGGTATATAGGAATACCCCAAGTGTTGGCTAATGTTATTATTTACAAGCTATAGTCGGTATAACGATACAACTACATAAGACCTTAGGAATTGACTCTGGAATTGGTGGTTTGGTTATGTGCTAAAGGTTTTAATTGGGAAATAATGGCAGGTTGTGATAGCTAGTCATAAAGGTGTGAGTGTAATGGACGGACACTAGAAACTCATGTTTGTCGACATGAGGGTTGGTCATGGTGATCATATACTTGTGGGATACACAAGAATCCCCTAAGTTTTGTAATCGTATATATGTATCATGGGGGCGAAGGGTACACAGAAATCCTCTATCTCTATGATATCTCTGATTTGTGTGGCCACACACACTGGGTCCCATTTAAGGGGTAACACTGGACCTATATAGCCTTTGGGTAGTTTTAGGATGTTCAAGCTACACAACCTAGGTTAATGGTTTTAAGTGCACGCTAAACCTAGTTCCCTTTCCCTACATGGATTATATATATATATATGGATGGATGGATGGATGAATGTGATCACATATGGTTATTTTCTTTATTTTAAATATTGGCATTATTTGATCTTTATGCGATGTAGCAACTGGTGATAAAGGTTAGCATTCACCTGCTAAACTATCTTTGTGCATTGTATCCCTACACGATGTATGAATTGGCCACACTACTCCTCCTACTCAGTGATCTTGGATTTAGGAACAACTTGTGTTGGACTGAAGTGGTGAGCTTTCATACTTCGAAAGACTCTATTTTATGTTATGTACTTCTCTACATACTATTGGTTATTTCTTGGACTTTGATTTTGGCTATGGTTGGGTGCATGTCCCGATTGTATGTTCTTTATTTTTGTTTAGTGGCTTTGTGAGACTACTTTGGGTTTGTATGGGCGGTGTCAGTATTGGTGTCAGCCTTGGCATAGGTATTGGTATTGGGGCTATCACCATTTGATTGTATTTGATTTTATTATTGTTTCATCTTTTTATGGTATATAATTCAAATTCATCCAACATCATGTGTAGGGTGGTTATAATTGGGTACTGGGGGTGGTCTTCAGTCCCGATTGGGCTTGAGGCACTCAACATGACTAGGACTTGGTTCGGGTCATGTCAATTTTTCTCTTACACTTATGAGATTGGTGAACCTAGCACTCTAATACCAATTGATAAGTACGCTAATCATCCAAAGTGATGTAGAAAAACCCAAATTAAATAATAACATAAACCAAAGCGAGACTTCTAGAACAAAGTCAAGTCATATCATATACAAATGCAAAATTCTGAACAACCATAACCATCCTAAAACCTTATTTCATAAGTATAAGAGAATCAAAATGCATAACTGAATCTGAAATACAAAGTATGTCTCTAAAAGATATAAAGACAACTAAATATGGATAAGGTTTGAATTAACCCTAAAATCTAGAGCATATCAGTACTTTTAAGAACCCAGAAAATTCGCATAAGATCAGTCGTCATGTATGATACTCAAACTAGGATCTACGCTGGAAAGGTAAAGTACGAGTGGGTAAGGTCCATTTGTACTTAGTAGGTATCATAGCCCGACTAAGCAAAGTTGCAAATAAAAAAAGTAAAGAAAAATACGAGCACGTCATCTACAAATAGAAAAGTTCCCAAATGACGACTTGCATCATCTCCACTAACAGTTCTAAAATAAATACCAAAAAGAAAACAACACAAATATACATGAAGAATATGTGGAAAATAAACACAAGTAAGGGAAACTAAAGAAATGATGAAAGATGCATATGTAATGCAATGCAATGCAATACAATGATGATTGGATGAATAGTGAAAGTCATTAGAAGACTTTCTGTATACATCTCCCGAGCCCACAGCTCCTAAAATAGGAACCGTTGGGGGTTCTTAATCCATATACTATAACTCATATCTCAATCTTAACCCTTCTCTTGGGCTCATGTTCAGAGAGATGATTTTTAAAAAAAAATCTTATTTTCTTTCAAATATAGTGTTTCGCAATAGTACTGGTATCTCATGAGAGTATATGTATGAAATGAGGATGTGTGCTCATAACCAAATCAGTATGAAGATATTAATCCATTTAATATGTATATAAGTGAGCCCAAAAATCAACTCAATATATCTACAATTCATGATTATAAACTATAATAAGGCACCACCAAAATACATTTGAATGTAAGACATCATTAATATCATATCAATCCCTAACTCGGGCATTTTTATCATGATAACAGCAACCAATGCTCAATATGACCTGTAATAACAATTCAAGCCCCCGCACGGGCTTCATATCTAGATTAAACATACTTAAATATATAGATAAGACCAATGATGTCAAATAAAGCCCCACAAGGGCAACAAACAATATCAGTAACACAAGTCAACAATAATAGAAAATAAGCCTCCACTCGGGCTTATAACAGTAATAATAACCTCAAAATATAACACAATAGTTATTCTCCCCATCACGTAGCATGCTTTACATACTCATTAATTACCCAGCTAAATTTGAAAAAAGTTAAGCTATAACCTACCTTAAAACAATAAAATCCAAGCCTAAAGTACTTTAACACAGAGCTTTCCCATTTTTAATGGCCTCGAAATCAACTAAAACATTGAAATACAACATCTATGCATTAAAAGTAAGTTAATGATACTCATATTGCCCAAATTTGAGTGAGGTCCAATATGGGTTCAAAAAATGAGTTTGAAAATGAAAGAAAAGGAATTGAAATTTTATTTTGGAAATACATTACACAAGGATGTAGGATTCTATAGTTGGAAACCCATGCGAACATGGGTTAAAAAGAAGGTCCAAAGCAAAGAAATTTTTTTAAGCTTTACTGATAAAAACCTCAAAATTTCTTTTCAAAATCATGACTGAATAGCATTTTTAAGATGTAATGAATGGTAAATAATGTGTATATGAGTTTAGAGGTTACCCACATGAATCACGATGAAGAAACCTTCAAAAATTGCCTTTTCTGAAGCTTAAAGGTCCAAAAACAGACTAAAATTGCAAAATTGAGGCTTATATACTATTTTGTGCCTCGTAAATGTGATCCCCACCTTGTAATCATGAGGATCAATGTTGACTATGCCGTTAAATAGTCTTTTACATTCGTGATCTAGATTTACGTTTGTGAAGGTAAACTACTCAGACTATTACGCTTGCAATAACCTCGTCGTATTCGTGAAGAAGGTGTAACCCGATAGACCCCAAAAGCCCTTCATGATCATGGAAGCCACCTCGCGATTATGATAAAGAAAAAATTCATTCTTTGTTTTTGTAGCCAGGGTTCCATATTCATAAAGAAGTATTCGGTATGCACCAGATATCAGCAATTTTATTTATTTTGTATGTCTTTGACATCTCCAAATGAACCCTCTAGATTTTTTTGCGACCCTACAAAGATAAATTATATATGCTACTAGGTTATTTTTGATGTTTCGGACTCAATGTCAATGTTGAATTTTTTAAAAAAAGATCATTTTTATTAAATTATACTCTAAGAAATAAAGCACTATTAGTCTTCAAAGTTTGCACTTATCAACTTGGCATATGAAGAGAAAAAATGATTACTCATTATTAAATACAACCATTGCATAGTCATATCCAAGCAAGCTTAGTGGGAATCTATGAATTAATAAGTAAAAGGTCTTATAAGTATTATGTCTTAGTTTCAAGGATAGCTATTGTGTTTAGAGTAATGTTAAGACTAACAGTAGCTTTAAAACAAAATCTGTATAAGTTAAAGACTATCCATTATTGAACATCAATTGATTTCACTAATAAAAAAAGGCCTAAAATTGAAAATTGATAGTAATGAGAGCAGGATGAATAAGGAAAGGGATATGGTGGATATCATCTTAGATAGCTTAAATATTCATAGGTATAGAGCATTGCAATAGTTTCTTGGATATAAACCTCGTCCACCTTAATCATAGGTGGAAATAACAAGGAGTAAAGCAAAGCTTGAATACTTGTTGGGTGTGAGTGAAGATGATAGATAGAGAAGGCACATGAATGATATAGGTACAACATGGAAGTTAATCCAAAGGAGGTATTGAATAGTCTCAAAGCTCAGCCACCGTAGAAACATTTCTCAACCTCAGGCGTAATGGTCGAGAAGGAGTACTAAGTACTCAGACAAAGGGACAACTTTTGTACTAGCTTAACAATGTTTAAGTTTTCTTAGGATTGGACCGAGTCTGATTTTTTTATCCTGATCCTTTTTTATTTATTTTTATTTGAATTTGATACAAAATTGGGCTTCGGCCTTTCTCTTTATTAATAAATGGTCATTTTGGACCAAAAGTTTCTAAAAAAAAGAAGATTGATATTAAGAAAATATGAGTAAATTTCACTCATGGTCATTCAACATTCGGCTTATCACATAAATATACTTTTCTATTTTGCATCTCATCAATGTCATTAAACTTTTGGAAGCTTTCAGAAATAGCCTAACTTCCAAAAAAATTGGGAAAGCCCATAACCTAACTTTATTACAATCTATAGATAATGTATAACCTGTATGCAATTGATTATAGGGTGTTTGGATGAGATTTCTTTTAGGTGACTTATAAGCCAAGAGCTAAAAGTGAAAAGTATGTTGCTACCTACTTTTGGCTTTTAACCTTTATTTTTACTTTTTAAGCCCAAAGTAAAGTACTTAAAAATACTTTTTGATTTTACAAACACCTTTAAAAATAAAAAAAATGGTTCAAAGTCAAAAACATTTATATATAAGTCAATTAAAATGACCTATAATATTCAATATGAATGTAATACCCCAAGATTTGGCCTCTAAAAAATTTCTGCTCTTTTGACATTATTGCCTAGACAACAACTCACGTGACAAGTCATTATTACTCATCACTAGTCATATAGATCCTGTCATAGCTTGACCAGTGAATTTTCTTAGGTTACTGGTTGGGTCACGATTAAAAAACCTATGAGTATTGAGGAGTGGTAACGAGTCATGGGGAGTGACTTGTGACCATAATAGTATTGGTACCCAATATTTTTGCCCAAACTACAAGCCCAGGCAAAGACTCGTAGCCAGTTATTATGAGTCATCACTGGCCCATAACGATTGGTGATAGTTTTTCTAAATATTTTTTACTAAGGACTTTTCGGTATTTTACAATCCTTAAATCATTACCCATGACTTAAAAACACTTATAGGGTCTAATTATCATCCATAAATAGATAAAAACACACTTTTTTCCTCTTAAACTCTCCCAAAGCAAAATAAAGCTAGGGTTTCTAAGGATTGAAAACCTAGATTTCAAATTATGGTTTCTTCTCCAAATTCTTGGTATTTTCAGGCATGTATATCTTCTCTAAACTTGTATTTTTTATTATGTTATGTAATTTTTTGATATTCATGTGGTTTTAATGTTTGGTTTTGGAATTGGGTTGAGGGTTTTGGATGGTTATTTAATGGTATTTCTATGCTTTATTCACATTGTGTTATGTTTTAATAAATGGATTTTGGAACAATTAGGTGCATAGGCATGGTGCATCAAATTGGGATTGTGGATTCCCCTAAAATTTATGGTTTTTGGTTTAGAAGTGGTACTAACCTCAACCCATTTGCATAATTGGTTTTGAAATACAGATGATTACATGATTTTTCTTACATTTCAAAACTATTGCATTGCATAAATTTCTAAATAGATAAAATGATTTTGAAAGGCCTTAATGTCCTTGGATTGTTTTCTAAATTGGAACTCTGGAGTCAATTTTGCTAAATGGTTTTGGGATGGTATGACTAGAATTGGCTTGCAAGCTTAACTTTATTTGGCATAACGATACCAATGGTAAATGCCTAATTAAAACACTTCTTGGTTAATTGATGGGAATGTGTAAATGGTTTTAAGTTGGGATTAAAAAAGATTATGTAGCTCGCTATACAAAGTGAAGGCCCTAGAGGGGCCGATACTGGAAACCTTGTTTGTCAGCGTATGAGGTCTTGGTGATCGTGTGCATAGTTCACACTATATACATATATTATTTAATGTCTAGGTTTATGGATTCCTTTTCCCTTTCTTAGAATTTCCTAGTTCATATAGATAACACACGTTGGGACCCTTTCAGTAGGGAGAGTTGAACCCATATAGCCTGTGGGTGCCTTTAGGACGGTTAGAGCTACACAGTCTAGGATAATAGTCTTAAAATCTCATGTTTAAACCCTACAATATATCTTGACATCTTATAAACATATATATATATATGTATATGAATGTGTGCATATGGTTGCTAGACTAATTTGAAATTAGCATTATTTTATCCCTTCCCTAAGTTACATGTTATTGCTCATCCCACTAACCATCCCTGAATGCTACATCACTTCATTATGTAGGGTCTTAGAGGTTCTTTGGTTACCTTTGTGCAGACAGAGGTAATTCTAGTTTGTCGGCTAGTCTATGTTTAAGTGGTGAGCCTACATCATCCAAAATATTGGATATTTCACTACTTTTTTTATGATTATTGAAATACCATTGTTTTTTTATTATCGAAATACAAACTTGGTATTTTGATTTAGAGTCTTTTATGGATAAAGATTAGGAATGGTTATTGTTTTGGACTCCTAGTATCCCTTTTGGTTATCTTATCTATCTTGCTTATGTGTTTGGTTATCTTCTATTTTTAGTCATATTGTGTACTGGTTGGCTAGGCTATGAGGTGTTCTTTGGTCCTTGGTGGATGTGAGATACCGGTCATGAATAGGCCTTAGTTTAGGTCGTGACAAGCTTAGTATCAGAGCTTAGGTTGTGGGTCTTTGGGTGTCCACAAATCTATTACGAGTAGAGTGCCTTTTGTGGGTGTATAACACACCACACTTATAAGGGAGAGGTTATAAGACATTTAGGAATAGTTTCCTTTCTTGTGTTCTACTGTGGGCTAATGGGTCTAGGGTCTTGAGATTTCTCTAACTCTTAGTTTGCTCACCTTTCAGATCATGCCTCTCTAAAATTATGATACTCGTAAAAGTTCTCATGGAACTTCTTCCCCACCTGAGGGGAATATGGAGGAGACTTATCCTATTTATAGAGTGTAGACCTGGTCTAGGGTCCTTGTTCCTTATTGTGGTTCTTCACCTAGGGTTCCACCATTCCCCATTTGTCCTTCCCCGTCTGGTAATACTCATGCCCATTCACCTAAGGGGGATATCTCTAATTAAAAGTTTTGTCAGTCCATTTATCTACTTACTCAATTAGTGTCCTGTCAATCTTGTTAATCTGGTCCTATTGGTTCTGCTATGGTTTCATTTGAGGTTACTCGAGTTGGTCAGTTTATGAGGTTGAATCCCCCAACCTTTATAGGCTCTAAGGTTAAGAAGGATCCTCAAGGATTTATTAATGAGGTGCATAAAATCTTTAGGGTAATGCATGTTACTAATATAGAGGTGTGGTTTTTATTACTTATCAGTTGAAAGATATTACTTATCAGTGGTATGAGGAGTGAGAACAGTTAAGGGGTGATTATGCTGAGTGAGAAATATGGGAGGAGTTTTTTGGTACTTTTTTTGATCATTTGTTTCCTCAGGAGTTTGAGGGAAAGCAAGGCCGAAGAGTTTATGAACTTGAGGCAAGGTAGAATGAGTGCGAAGAAATATGCCCTGAAGTTCCATCAGTTGTCTCGTTATGCTCCGGAGTTGGTATCTAGTATGAGCGCTAGAATAAGAAAGTTTGCTTCTGGTTTGTCTCGTGACTTGGTATTGGAGTGTAAGGCTATGATGTTGAACAAGAACATGAATATCTACAGGCTTGTGGTTTATATATAGTAGTTAGGGGATAAAAGAAGAGATAAGTAGAGACAGAAAAGAAGTAGAATAAGAACTTCAGGTATTCAGAGTAGGGTAGTGGTTAGTAAGTTAGTAGGAGAGATGATAAATACTAGAGCAAGAAGAAGACTTGGGGAAATTTTGGTTCATATTCTTCGGCTAGTTCTCCTAATACCAATCCATCTAGTGATCATCATTTTTAGGCTAGCAGTGGTCTTAAGGCTCTGGGTGCCTAATCTTAGGATAGTGGAGCTCAATCAGCCTCACTATATCATCCTTATAGATTTTACGGTTAGCTTCACCAAGTTTATTGTGATGAAGGGATAAATCAATGCTTTAACTATGGTCAGATTTGTCAGATGCTACGTTATTGTCCCATACCTAAGGTAGCCACTGAGGCTAATATGGTTTGATTTGCCACTTCTTTGGCTCCTGCACCAAAGGGTTCTACTTCTGGTATCGGCACTAGCCGAAACTATCTCTATGCTCCCGCTACCCATCAGGAAAATTAGACATCTTCTAATGTTGTTACTAGTATGTTACAACTTTTCTCTCGAGATGTGTATTGCTTGCTTGATCCGGGGTCTGTCCTTTCTTATTTGACCCTTATATGGCTGTGCATTTTGGTTTTGGTCCTAAAAATACTTTTAACCCCTTTTTGTGTCTACTCTGGTGGGTAATTCTATAGTTGATAGAAGGATCTATAGGGTTGTGGGGTTTCTATCTTTCATAGAGAGACATTAGTGGATTTGGTAGAGCTTGATATGGTAGATTTCGATATAATCTTAGGGATGGATTGGCTTCATTCGTGATATGGTTTTCTGGATTATAGGACCTGAAAGGTTAGTTTCCAATTTCCTAATGAATTGGTAATTGAATGGAATGGAAGTTCCTTAGATCCTAAAGGGATGTTTATTTATTATCTTAGAACCAAAAAGTTGATTCTTAAGGGATATCTATATCTTCTAGTACAGGTTAAGAATTCTAGTTCTAAGGGTCCCTCTTTGAAATCTATCCCTATTATCAATGTGTTTCCTGAAGTGATTCCTGAGGATCTTCTTAGCATTTCTCTCGATAGGGAAATAGACTTTAGGGTTGATTTATAGAGAATGCTCATCTTATTTCCATTACTCCCTATAGGATGGCTTCGTCTGAGCTAATGAGTAGTTAAATGATATTTTGGATAAGGGTTTTATCCATCCTAGTATTTCTCCATGGGGTGTTCTTGTTCTTTTCATACGTAAGAAAAAGGGTCTCTTCAAATGTGTATAGATTATCGGGAGTTGAATAAGTATACAGTGAAGAATAAGTATCCTCTTCCTAGGATAGATAATTTTTTTGACTAGCTTCAGTATGCTAGATGTTTCTCTAGGATTGATCTTCGTTTGGGTCACCATCAGTTAAAGATTAGGCAAAGCGATATCCCTATGACTACTTTCCAAACTCGTTATTGTC
This sequence comes from Capsicum baccatum var. pendulum, assembly GCA_030864225.1. NCBI lineage: Eukaryota > Viridiplantae > Streptophyta > Magnoliopsida > Solanales > Solanaceae > Capsicum > Capsicum baccatum. The sequence continues at coordinate 143,538,074 of CM061552.1, forward strand.
ATTATGAACTCTTAGTTATATCGTTTGGGTTGACTAATGCTCTGATTGCTTTCATGGATCTTATGAATTGGACTTTTAAGAACTTTTTAGAATTGTTTGTTATTATCTTCATTAGTGATATTTTGGTGCATTCTAAGAGTAAAGAGGATCATGCCAATCACCTCAAAATTGTGTTGCAAACTCTTAAAGATTAGAAGTTGTATGTTAAATTTTCTAAGTGTGGGTTTTGGCTGAATGTTGTGACTTTCCTAGGGTATGTTATTTATAGTAAGGAGATTGAGGTGGATCCATAGAAAGTTGATGCAGTTAAGAGATGGACTAGACCCGCGAATCAACCAGTACTATGAGTTTCTGCAGTTTGGCTGGGTATTATAGGATATTTATAGAGATATTTTCATCTATTGTAGCTCCGTTGATAAAGTTAACTTAGATAAAGGTGGAGTTATTATGGTCCGATGATTGTGAGAATAGTTTTGAGAAGTTGAAGTATAAGTTGACTTTTGCGCCTGTTCTGACCCTGCCCAAAGGTATCAATGGATTTGTGGTGTATTATGATGCATTCCATGTGGTACTGGTTTATGTCTTAAAGTAGCATGGTAAGGTTGTGGGCTATGATTTTAGGCAACTTAAGGTTCATGCGAAGAATTATCCAACTAATGATATCTATTCAGATTATAAGGGCTTGCAGTATGTGCTCACCTAGAAGGAGTTTAATCTAAAGAAGAGGTGGTGGCTTGAATTGCTCAAGGACTATGATATGAGTCTTTACTACCATCCAGGTAAAGCTAATATAGCTGCTGATGCTCTTAGCAGGTTGTCCATGGGGAGCTTATCTCATATGGATGAGGAGAAAACATGATTGATGAGGGATATTCATCGGTTGGCCAATTTAGAAGTTCATATTTTGGACTCTAAGAATGGAAGGGTTATTGTTAAGGAAGTGGTCAAATCATCTCTTGGTGCTGAGGAGAAGGAGAGGTAGGATTTGGATACCATTCATATATAGATTAAGGAATATGTGGATCAACAAAAGTTCATGGTCTTTGAGGTTGGTGGTGATGGCATCTTGAGGTACTAAGGTAGGTTATGTGTTCCTGATATTAATTGGTTGCGAGAAAGGATCCTAACTTAGGCTCATGATTTATAGTATACAGTTCATTTGGGTTCGACCAAGATGTATCATGATTTGAACGAAATTTATTGGTTGAACAACATGAAGAGTGTATGGCAAATTTTATGGCTAAGTGCATGGTCAGTCAGTAGGTTAAGGTTGAATATTTTAGGTCTGGTGTATTTCTCAAGAGATAGAGTTGCCCATGTGGAAGTGGGAGGTGATTAACATGGATTTCATTATGGGTCTTCTTCGGTCTCACAATCAGCATGATTTATTTGGGTCTTTTTGGATAGGATAACTAAATCTGTTCATTTGTTTCTTGTGAGGACTACCTACTCTGGAGGGGATTATGCTAAGTTATTTATTAAGGAAATAGTTAGATTGCATAAAGCATCGGTGTCCATCATTTCAGATCGAGGTACACAATTCTCTTCATACTTTTGGCATTCGTCTTAGAAATGTTTGGGGAATAAGGTGAAACTTAGCATCGGTTTCCACCCTCAATTGGATGGACAAGTGGAACAAACTATTTAGACTTTGAAGGATATGCTATAGTCCTATGTGATCGACTTTAATAGAATTTCGGTGGTTCCTTTACCTCTTAATGAGTTTGCTTATAATAATAGTTACTACTCTGGAATTGGAATGGTTCCTTTTAAGGCTCTTTATGGTAGGAGGTATAGGTTTCCTTTTGGTTAGTTTGAGGTTGGTGAGACTAGGTTGTTTATTCCTGACTTGGTTCACCAATCCATGGAGAAGGTGAAGGTAATTAGAGAAATACTTAAGACTTCCCAAAGTCTCTAGAAGTCTTATGCAGATGTGAGTCCAAAGGAGTTGGATTTTGATGTAGGTAATTGGGTGTTCTTTAAAGTTTCTCCTATTAAGGGAGTGATGAGGTTTGGGAAGAAGGAAAGCTCAGGCCCATTATGTTGGTCTGTATCAGATTTTGAGGAGAGTTGTGAAGGTTTCTTATGAATTGGAGTTGCCCGCGAATTTTGGTTCTATTCATCTCGTGATTAATGTGTCGATGTTGAAGAAGTATGTGGGAAATCTTTCTTTGATTATCTCGGTGGAAGATGTTGGTATTTTGGATTCCTTGTCATATAAGGAAGTCCTAATTGAGATTTTGGATAGGCAAGTTCATAGATTTAGAACTAACGATGTGGCTTCGATAAAAGTCATTTAGAGGATTCAAAAGGTAGAAGAAACCACTTAGGAAGCTGAATAGGACATAAAGGCTAAATATCTATTTTTATTCAGTTGGGTTGGATGATGAGTCTTGAGGTATACATTTCTTCCCTTTTATTTGCTTTTTGAATTTGTTTAGGGTGTTATGGTTGCATTCGTTCTTATTATTGTGCTAATGGTTGCCTTGACTTGTAAGACCACACAAAATTCCTAGCTTAATTCAGTCCTTTAAGCTTGTAAAGGGGTCCCAGACTTAGAAAATTCTAGCGATGTATTCAGACTTAGTTTATTTTTAGGCCTTCGAAAGTTGGCAATCTCATTTCGAGAACTTAAAGTCCTTTAAATATCTATATTTTAGTTAATTCATGATCAAGAAGGTCAATAGGTATTGCCAAACAATTTTTGGATTTTTCGGACTTCGTTTGAAGCTCCTTTGGAATCCCAAAATAGTGCACCAATGAGATCTTGGCGCGCCGCGTTGCCTATCGCATTGGTTAATATTTTCCCCAGCTACCAGCATCAAATTCTAGTGAGTCGACACGATCTTGGTATAACGCGTTGGATATTACATCGTTGCCATCAACATACTGCGTCGACCTAAGCATCGGCAATCCAATTTTCACTCATTAAAAGACCACGTTCTTGCAGGTATTTAGGTCTTTTTTCCCCAACTTTCAGCCTCCAAAACACAAAATTTAATACCCTAGGAAGCATATAAACTCATTCCTTCTCAATTTCTCTCAAGAAGAAGCCTAAGGGTTTATAAATTTCAAATCAAAAACTCAAGATTCCACTATTAATTTCCAGAAATTCTTCAACAAGGTATGTAAAGTGTTCATCAAAGGGTCCCTTCAACCCTTGGAGCTCAAGAAACTTCTTTCAAAAACATGAATTGTGATTTCCATGTTGTGGGTTTGAATGTAATAATGTTGATGTTGTTGAATAGGTTCCAAGTTGAAATCTTTTTGCGTTTCTTGATACTATGATAGCATGTAAGTTGAAATTTGATTCTCTTATATTGAAACCCTTGAATTATAAAGTCATGATGTATTAGCATTCTTGATCAAACCCAAGTATAAAGCTATGCCTACTATGTGTTTGATAAAATTCCAAATTGAGACTATGGTGCTTTTGTGATCCTTTGGTGGTCTAAATGATGAACTTATGCTATACCCACATGTTCACAATGTCGTCCATGTTAAAGCTATGCCTTATGCGTGTTTGATGAAATTCCTCATAAGATTGTATTGTGAGTGGTTGACTATTGTCAAGTATTCAAGAATTGTCATGTCTTATAATTTTCATGCTATTGAGTCCTAGGGGTATTTAATACCCGACAATTTAGCTATGTGCCTAGAGCCAGTGTTAGTTACAAAATAGTCTCAATCATTTCACTATCAGTTGTACTCTATTTTAGTTAAAGAACTCAGAAAAACTCAGTATCAATCCAGTCCCATTCAGTATTCAGTTCAGTCCTCAGTAAACTCAGTTAGATAACAAAACTTAGTAGTATTCCATCAATCAATGGAACTCAGTGGACTCAGCTAAGTTCAGTTAATCAGTACAATCAGTAACAGATCCGTCCAGCCTAGTATGAACTAGGAAATCAGTCAGTGTCTATTTAGTCGGGAGAAGGATTCAGCACCAAGTGAACCCAAAGATGGGGACTCACCTGCTAGCAGTGGGTGTGATCTTTAAAAGCAGTCCTTGTGTTCCAAAACTACGTAGCCAGCGTAGGTTGAGACATCAAAAACTGCTAGTTGAGGGTTGATAACGTGGCTTAACCTGACAGTTGAGGTTCCCACTATTCTCATTTGAGAACTGGCAGATGAGGGTATTCAGTGTCTTTACCCATGGCAGGGTACAGACACTCTTCTAACTGGGGTTATAGGTTAGACCCCAAATCTATTTAGAAAAGGAGCATGTAGGTTAGATGATTACCTTCTATAGTCTCAGTCTCAGTCTTCAGTAAAGAACTCAAATAGTTCTACATATTTCAGGACTGTCAGACACAGTCACTTAACTCAGTATGGAACTCATCTAGTTCCATCAGAAATAGGACTTTCAGACACTGTCACTCAGCAAACAGTATATTAGTTATCAATTATACCAGTTATCAATAATCCATGTTATCAGTAAAATCAGTATTCAGAATCCTTATGACTTTAGTTATAGTTATGTATTCATGCATGTATTCTCATGTAGTCATGTTCATGTTATTTAGTCAGTTATAGTTCATGCATATGAATCCTTGCATTCGTCCTTACCTCACTTTGCGTACTAGTACATTCACGCATACTGACGCATACTTTTCTTTTGCGCTATAGTGTTTTATACCATAGGTTCATACGTACAGGCCCCAGAGCATTCTTAGAGGTTCAGAATTCAGCAAACAGCAGTAGACTAGCAGTGACTCCTCATCATTCGAGGATATTTTTTTATTTCATTATCTCATTAGATTCAGCATTTTAGTAGATGGAGTTAGTTGGGGGATTGTCCCATCAACTCCTTATTCAGATAGTTCAGTTTAGAGGCTTTTCAGACTAGATATTCAGACAGTATTTAGTATTTTAGATTCTGATGTTTTATTAGACTTTATTATTATTTTTATTAGTTTTATAGTTTTGAACCTTATGCATTTCAACCCATTATTCTGCATCATACAGTGTTATTACTCAGTTATTGTAGTAGGTACCAGTCACGGGTTAGCATGTGGTCCTTCAGGATTTTGAGCACCATATAGCATCTGGGGTAACAGACTCGGGGCATTGAAAACTTGGTATCAGATCCAAAGGTTCAACAGTGTCCTAGAAAGTCTAAAAAGCCGCATCTAGTAGAATCTTGTGCATGAGTATGTGGCGCCCCACATTTATGTATAGTAGGCTCATGTCGTGCGAGCAACTATGAGCTCCAATTAAACTCTCTTTCTAATCCTAGTTTCTCTTTTAGTTACCGAAAATGCCTTCAAAGAGGACTCAGGAAAGAGGAACGGGAGATCAGCCAGCCCCTCAGCTCGACCAGCCCAATCCTTTGGGCGAACATGCCTCCCATGCAGAGCTTAGAGCAACATTCACCACCCTATCTCATTCTATGGTAGCCCAGAATAAATGCCCAACTTCCATTCCGACCAATCCAGTGGCCAATACTACTACTGCCAGGAATTGGGACTTCACCCAAATGAACCCACCATATTTTTTTGGGTCTAAGTTAGATATGGACCCTCGGGAGTATCTTGATCATGTGTAAAATTTTACTGATATTATGGGGGTGACTGTTGGTGAGAGTGTTGAGCTAGCTGCATATCTGTTGCAGGATATTGCTCACACTTGTTTTAAACAGTAAAAAGCAGAGAGGGCCATAGATGCAGGGGCCATTGAATGGGAGGAGTTTGCCACTACTTTTCTAGATAGATTCTTTCCCTTAGATCTGAGAGAAGCTAAGATGTTAGAGTTTATTAATCTAAAGCGGGGCAATATGACATTAAAAGAGTATTCTCTCAAGTTTACTCAATTAGATAAATACACTCCTCATGTGGTGGCAGATAGCATATCCTAAATGAGTAAGTTTGTGTCTGGTGTGAATGATAATGTAGTAAAAGAGTGCAGGACCGCAATGTTGATTAGTGAGATGGACTTATCTAGGCTAATGATCCATGCTTAATAGATAAAGGAGCAGAAGAATAAGAAGAGAGAGAAGCAGAACAAAAGAGCTAAAATAGGTAGTTTCAACTTTATTCAACCTAAGTCAGAGGGTGGGAATCGTTCTCAGTTTCTCCCAAAATCTTTAGTTTTAGCTCCAACCTCAGTTAGTTCTCTAGTTCCAAAATTCAGAGACAGCAATAGAGATAGAGTGCCAGGCTCTAAGTCTCAGGATAGTGTCAGCAGTGCTCGAACCAATCCTCTTTGTCAGACTTGTGGCAAGAACCATCAGGGTATTTATAGATTTTGCAGTGATGTTTGTTTTGGATTTGGCATGCCACACCATAGAGTTAGAGATTGTCCCTAGTTATGTTCTCAGAGTCAGCAAAACCGTCCTCCAGCTCAGTTCAATTACTCGAATCAACAGGGTACCTCATCAATGCCACCGGGGGGCAACATCCAAACAGACTCTATGCTCTTCAGTCCTGACAGGATCAGGAAAGCCCCAGTCTGAATGAATCTATCCTAGAGTGGAAGGGTAGTACTTCAGAACTTAGGGGTCAGCTTATTTCTTACCTTCGAGCTAGAAAGATGATATCTAAAAGATGTGTCTACTATCTCATTCAATTCTAGGACTCCAGTTCAGGAACCACTACTCTTGAATCAGTATTATTAGTATGATAATTCCCAGATGCATTTCCCGAAGATCTTCCTGGAGTTCCTTCCAAAAGAGAAATTAATTTTACAATTGATCTTCTCCCAGATACTCATCCCATTACTATCCTGCCATACAAAATGGCTCCAGCAGAACTTAGAGAATTAAAAGAATAGTTAAATGATCTCTTAGATAAGGGATTCATCAGACCTAGTGTGCCTTTTTGGGGCGCACCAGTTTTATTAGTGCATAAGAAAGATAGTTCTCGCAGAATGTGCATAGATTACCGTCAGTTAAACAAAGTTACGGTTAAAAAATAAGTATCCACTCCCCAAAATCGATGACTTATTTGATCAAATTTAGGGTGCCAATTATTTCTCTAAGATAGACCTCATATAAGGCTATCATCACCTCAGAGTCAGAGAAAGTGACATCCCAAAAATAGCTTTTCAAACTCGGTATAGTCACTTTGAATTTTTAGTCATGTCCTTTGGTCTTACCAATGCCCCAGCAGCCTTCATGGACTTGATGAACAGTGTGTTCAACCAGTACTTGGACATGTTCATTATAGTCTTCATAGATGACATCCTGGTTTACTCCCGCAATGAACATGATCATATAAACCATCTCAGAATAGTATTGTAGAATCTAAGAAATCATTAGTTATTCACCAAATTCAGTAAGTGTAAATTTTGACTAAGGTCAGTAGCATTCCTTGGCCATATTGTTTCTGGTGATGGCATTAAAGTTGATCCCCAAAAGACCGAGGCTGTGAAAAACTGGCTTAGACCCATCTCTCCAGGAGATATCATGAGTTTCTTGGGTTTGGATAGTTATTAACACAGGTTTGTTGAGTAATTTTCATCTATTTCATCCCCCATGAACAGATTAACTCAGAAGAAAGTCAAATTGTAGTGGTCAAATTCTTGTGAGAAGAGTTTTCAGGAGTTGAAGGCTCAACTTACCTCAGCCCCAGTCTTGGGTTTACTAGATGGTTTAGATGGCTTTGTGGTGTACTGTGATGCATCCAGAGTAGGTTTAGGCTATGTCCTCATGCATCATAGTAAGGTCATAGCCTATGCCTCCAGACAACTTAAGCCCCATGAGAAGAACTATCCTACTCATGATCTTGAGTTAGCAGCTGTAGTTTTTGCCTTAAAAATTTGGAGTCACTATTTGTATGGGATGAACATTGATGTGTTCACTGACCATAAGATCCTCAAGTATATGTTCTCCCAGAAAGATCTAAACCTCCATCAGAGAAGGTAGTTGGAGTTGTTTAAAGACTATAACATAAGTGTCCTTTATATTCGGGCAAGGCCAATGTAGTGGCTGATGCTCTCAGTAGACTATCTATGGGTAGTGTTTCTCATGTTGAGAACAGTAATAAGAAGTTAGCCCAGGAAGTGCATCAGTTAGCAATAATAGGTGTTCACTTAGTTAACTCAGTAGAAGATAGTGTATGGGTGCAGAGTAGTTCATAATCATCTCTAGTTTCAGAGGTAAAGGAAAATCAGGATAGAGATCCCATTATAGTCAAGTTGAAAGAATCAGTCAGACATTAGAAAGTTGAGGTTTTATCCCAAGGGGGAGATGGTGTTCTGCGTTATCAGGGTCGTCTGTGTGTGCCAGGTGTTGATGACTTAAGACGGCGAATTATTGTAGAAGCACATAGTGTGTGCTACTCTATTCATCCAGGGGCCACTATGTTGTACCGTGACATTTGGGAGATCTATTGGTGGTATGGGATAAAGAAAGATATTGCAGAGTTTGTGGCTAAGTGCTCGACATATCAGCAGGTTAAGATTGAGCATCAGAAGCCTAGTGGTTTTATGAAAGTGTTCAGTATTCCTACTTGGAAATGGAAAGATGTGAACATGGACTTTGTGACGGGTTTACCTCGTACTTATCGTCAGCATAATTTAGTTTGGGTTACTATAGACAAGATGACCAAATCAGCTTATTTCCTTCCTGTCCATACCTCTTATTCAGCCAAGGATTACACGAAACTCTACATTAGAGAGTTGGCTAGATTACATGGTTTTCTATTGTCCATTGTCTCAGATAGAGGTACCCAGTTCACCTTTTATTTTTGGAAAGCGTTCTAAAAGGGCCTTGGTACCGAGTTTACCTCAGTACTGCTTTTCACCCTCAGACAGACAGTCAAGCAGAAAGGACCATACAGACTTTAGAAGATATGTTGTGAGCTTATGTTATAGATTTTTAAGGTATTTGGGATGACCACTTGCCTTTGATTGAGTTTGCATACAACAGAAGCTATCATTCCAGTATTAAGATAGCTCCATTTGAAGTACTTTATGGGAGAAGGTGTACATCTCCAATTGGTTGGTTTGAAGTGGGCGAGGCCACAGTGTTAGGTCCTAAATTTCTATTCGATACCTTATAGAAAGTTCAGTTTATCAGAAAAAGGCTTAAGATAGCTCAGAGACGACAGAAATCATACGTTGATGTATGTATAAAGGATCGCGAGTTTGAGATTGGCGATTATGTGTATTTGAAAATATCTCTTATGAAGTGAGTAAAGAGGTTTGGTAATAAGGGAAAGCTCAGTCCCCGATATGTCGGTCCCTTCAAAATTCTCAATCGCTTTGGCAAAGTAGCTTACGAGCTCGAATTGCCTTCAGGTTTATCTTCAGTCCATCCAGTGTTCCATGTATCCTTGCTTAAGAAGTGCATAGGTTATCCAGCAGTCGTAGTCCCTACAAAGTGCCTAGATATTCAGAACAACCTCTCTTTCGAAAAAATCCCAATCAAAATCCTTAACTACCAGACTCGTAGACTGAGGAACAAAGAAGTCCCTCAAGTCAAAGTTTTTTGGCCGAATCAGTCCGTTGAGGGAGCTACTTGGGAAGTAGAAGCAGACATGCGGACCAAGTATCCTCACCTCTTCTCTGCTAATCCATACTCATCACAAGGTCATGGCTTTCCTTAATCTTAATAAGTTTCATGCTCAGATTTCCATTACAAACTTGGTATCATTTACCTTTATATATTTAGTTATATGTTCATGAGTTAGTTTGGTCATGTATTCATGTATCAGATATGCATGATCAGTATGAGAAACTCAGCTTATCAGTACTCCCAGTTATGTATTCATGAACTATCTCAGTTATGTACTCATGCATCAGATATGCATGTTCAATGTAATAATTCAGTATATCATTAATATCAGTCCTATAGTCATGTCCCAGATGTTCATATCCAGTAAGTAGATTCATCTTACTAGTACTTTCAGTTTAGTCAGTATCATTCGAGGATGAATGTTCCCATGGAGGAGATATTGTAAGACCTCACAAAATTCCGAGGTTAAATTAGTCCTTTAAGCTTGTTAAGGGGTCCCAGACTTAGAAAATTCTAGCGAAGTATTTAGACTCAATTTATTTTTAGGCCTTCAAAAGTAGGCAATCTCATTTCGCGAGCTTAAAGTCCTTTAAATATCTATATTTTAGTTAATTCATGGTCAGGAAGGTCAATAGGTGTTCCCGGACAAGTTTTGGATTTTTTAAACTTTATGTGAAGCTCTTTTGGAATCCCAAAATAGTGTACCAACACAATCTTGGTGTGTTTCATCACCTATCATGTTGGTTAATATTTTCCCCAGCTACCAGCATCAAATTCCACTGAGAAAGTGCGATCTTGGAGTGACGCGTTAGATATCACATCGGTGCCATCAACGTGCCACGTAGACCTATGCATCGGCAATCCAATTTTCACTCATTAAAAGGTCGCGTTCTTCGGGTATTTGGGTATTTTTCCCCCGACTCTCAGCCCCAAAAAACAAAATTTAATACCCTAGGAAGCAAATAAACTCATTCTTTCTCAATTTCTCTCAAGAACAAGCCTTAGGGTTTTTAAATTTCAAATCAAGAACTCAAGATTCCACCATTAATTTCCAGAAAATTTTCAATAAGGTATGTAAAGTGTTCATCCCCAAGGGTCCCTTCAATCCTTGGAGTTCAAGAAACTTCTTTCAAAAACATGAATTATGATTTCCATGTTGTGGGTTTGAATGTAGTCATATTGATGTTGTGGAATGGGTTCCAAGTTGAAATATTTATGTGTTTCTTGATATTATGATAGCATGTAAGTTGAAATTTGATTCTCTTATATTGAAACCCTTGAATTATGAAGTCATGATGTATTAACATTGTTGATCATACCCAAGTATAAAGCTACGCTACCATGTGTTTGATAAAATGCTAAATTGATACTATGGTGCGTTTGTGAACCTTTGGTGGTCTAAATGACAAACTTATGCTATACCCACATGTTCACAATGTCTTCCATGTTAAAGCTATACCTTGTATGTCTTTGATGAAATGCCTCATAAGATTGTATTATGAGCTGTTGACAATTTTCAAGTATTAAAGAATTGTCATGCCTTATTATTGTCATGCTATCGAGTCTTGGGGGTATTTAATACGCAACAATTTAGATGTGTTCCTAGAGTCAGTGTCAGTTACAGAATAGTCTCCATCATGTCTCAATCAGTATTACTCTAGCTCAGTTACAAATCTTAGGAAACTCAGTAAACTCAGTATTAATCCAGTCCTATTCAGTATTCAGTTCAGTCCTCAGTAAACTAAGTCAAATAACAGAACTCAGCAGCATTCATTAGTCAACGAAACTTAGTAAACTTAGATCAATTAATTTTATTGGTACAATCAGTAACAAATCAGTCCAACCTATTATGAAGTAGAAAATCAGCCAGTGTCTATTCTGTTGGGAGTAGGATTTGGCATCGAGTGAACCCAGAATGGGGACTCACCTGCCAGCAGAGGGTGTGATCCTTAGAAGCAGTCCTTGTGTTCCAGAACTACGTAGCCAGCGTAGGTTGAGACATCAAAAACTGCTAGTTGAGGTTTGAATAGGTATCTTTACCTGATAGTTGAGGGTCCCATCATTCTTATTTGAGAACCTGCTAGATGAGGTGTCTCTTCAGTGTCCTTATCTGTGGCATGGCACTAACACCTTTCCAACTGGGGTTACAGGTTGGACCCCAAATCTATTCAAAAAAGAGGCATGTCGGTTAGATGATTACCTTCCACAGTCTCACTCTCAGTCTCAGTCCCAGTCTCAGTCTCAGTCTTAAGTAAAGAACTCAGATAGTTCTAAAGATTTCAGGACTGTCAGATATAGTCACTCAGCTCAGTACGAAACTCATATAGTTCCATCAAAAATAGGACTGTCAGACACAATCACTCAGCAAACAGCATATCAGTTATCAATTACACCAGTTATCAGTAATCCATATTATCAGTAAACTCAGTATTCAGAATCCTTATGACTTCAGTTACAGTTATGTATTCATGATGTATTCTCACGCAGTCATGTTCATCTTATTCAGTCAGTTAGTTATAGTTCATGCATATGAACCCTTACATTTAGCCTTACCTCACTTTGCGTACCAGTACATTCACACGTACTGACGCATACTTTTATTTTGTGCTATGGTGTTTTATACCATAAGTTCTGATGTACGAGCCCTAGAGCATTGTTAGCGGTTCAGACATCCAGCCAACAACAGTAGACTAGTAGTGAGTCCTTATCATTCGATAATATTCTTTAATTTCATTATCTCATTAGATTCAGCGTTTCAGTTGATAGAGTTAGTTGGGGGATTGTCCAATCAACTCCTTATTCAGACAGTTTAGTTTAGACACTTTTCAGACTAGATGTTCAGACAGTATTTAGTATTTCAGATTCTGATGTTTTATCAGACTTTATTATTTTCTTTTCATCAGTATTATAGTTTTGAACCTTGTGGCATTTCAGCCCATTATTTTGTATCATACCGTGTTATTACTCAGTTATTGCAGTAGGCATCAATCATGGGTTAGCTTGTGGTCCTTTGGGATTATGAGCACCATGTAGCATCTGGGGTACCAGACTCGGGGTGTTACATGACTACTCATTTGAGGATGAATTATCTTGGGTGGGTAGGGGTGGAAGGAGTAATTTAATACCCTAGGTTTTGGCCTCTGAAAGATTTCTTGACTTCTATCATCACTGCCAGGCAAAGACTCACGTGACGAGTCATTATCACTCGTCACAAGTCGTATAGAGCCAGTCGTAGCTTAACTAGTGGGGTTTCTTAGGTTACTTGTTGGGTCACAACTAAAGACCCTACGAGTCATGAGGCGTAGTCCCGGTTCATGGGGAATGACTCATAATGTTTATGCCCAGACTATGAATTCAGGCAAAGACTCATAGCCAGTCATCACCTTATACATAACAACTGGCTATATTTTCTCTACACATTTTTATTAAGGGTTTTTTGGAATTTTCTCATCCTTAACTCATTACCACGACTTAAATAAAACTTCTAGGGTCTCATTATTATGCATAAATAGATCAAAACAAAATTCTGTCCTTTTAAACTCTCCCAAAGAAAAAGGAACCTGGGGTTTCTAAGGATTGAGCACCTAGGGTTCAAATGTTAATTTCTTCTCCAAATTCTTGGTATTTTTAGGCATATATCTCTTCCCTAAACTTGTTTTTTTACTATGGCATGCAATGGTTTGATATTCATATGGTTTTAATGTTTGGATTTGAAATTGGGTTGAGGATTTTAGATGGTTATTCTTTAAATAGTATTTCCATGGTTTACTCGCATAGTGTTATGCTTTAATTGATGGAATTTGGAACAATTGGGTGCATAGGAATGGTGTTTAGAATGGGGGTCGTGGATTCCCCCAAAATTTGTGGTTTGTGGTATGGAATTGGTATTAACCTCAACCCACTTGCATAATTGGTTTTGAAATACGGATGAATACATGGTTTTGCTTATTTTTCCAACTATTACATTGCATAAATGGGTAAACGGATAAAAAATTGCTTTGAAAGGCCTTGGTGGTCATGGATTGGAAAAATGGTTTTGGGATGGAATAATTGGAATTGGATTGCAAACTTAAATTTATTTGGTATGATGATACCAACGGTAAATGCCTAATTAAAAGTCTCTTCGGTTAATAGATGGAAATGTGTAAATGGTTTTAATTTGAGCTTATAGAGGGTTGTGTAGCTTGATGTGGAAGGTGGAGGTCCTGAGGAGACTGATACTAGAAACCATATTTACCGGCGTGTGTTTCTTGGTGACTGGGTGCATAGTTCACACTATATACATATATTTTGAAATGGTTGGGGTTGTGGATTCCCTGTCTCTTCCTCAGATTTTCTATTTCATCCTGCCAACATGCGTTGGGACCCTTTCAGCAGGGGGAGCTGAACCCATATATCCCGTGGGTTCCCTTGGGAAGGTTAAAGATACACAATCCAGGATAATGGTTTTACAATCTCATGTTTAAACCTTGTACCCTTACCTTGCCTATTTCTCGACCTAGCCTCATTCCTTCCCGTACTAATAGGATCGGACCGGCATGATAATGTTTTCACCATCTGGGTCAATAGGTTAATAGAATATCAAAACTTGGTATTAGTAACCTATCCTTAAGGTAATTAAGAATGAGTTCCACCTTCTTAAATAGGGTCAGTGGAGATCGGTGGGACTCCACAGGGAAAACTAAAGACTGCGGCCCTTGACTGAGTCTGTGCCCCATTAGTTGTACTAGATCCATCCATGTTGTCCTCAAGTGGGACAGGTGAGTTTCCATGAACTTTAGATTATTGAGAAAACATGATCCAAAAAAGTGAACCTCGAAAGATTCAGAGAAGAGCTCATGACCTTTGTCTCTATAGCCCGAAAGTAGAACAACAAGTGAAACATTCCTAAATGTCAGGTAGCCTCCTGATTATAAGTGTGGTGCACAACACATCCATAAGAAATACTCAACTGTACAAGGCTTTATGGACATCCCATGACACCAAAAACTAAATCTATGGTACCAACCTGACATGACCTGAATTGGGGCCTTGGCGTAATGGGCAATCTCAAGTCCAACCCGAATCGGCAACCACCCCCGATACAAAACCCAACTAACCAAAATGTAATCTGAGTCAGATAAACTCCGAACATATAACAAGATAGAATATCCATTATGTGGTGACTTTAGGATAAGCCTATATCCGAGGCTAACCCAACTAAGTCAATCCCACCAATAGCCAACCAATCCAACTCACACCAAAACCATAAACCAAAACCACGACAATAATCCAATGTATGTGTGTGTATATATATATATATATATATATATATATATATATATATATATAACATAACCAATCCATACCATACCCAAGTCCATAGTTGTCCATACAAAGCCTCTAAACCAAACCAAAGAGTACCTAGTAAGTACATGCCCCCACACAAAGCCATAAACCAAGTCTTATGAAAGACAAAAGTACATATAGTAATCCATGACTTGAAATAGATGCCTTCCAAAATATGAAAGCTCACCACTTCAATCCAATATCTGATCCCAAATTCGATCACTAAGCAGGGAGAGTAGAATTATCGATTCCTGCATCGCGTGGGGATACAACCGCCCGAAGATGGGTTATCAGATGAATGCTAGCATATACTCAGGATAACGATAAAATAATTCCATCTAGTAAAACTAAGTAAACTAATCATATGCATACAAACCATATATATATATAACCATGCCAGGAAAGGGAACAGGCCTTAGCATGCATTTAAAAGAATTAACCTGAGTATGTGTAGATCAACCGTCCTTAACCACCCCTGAGCTATATGGGTCCAGTGTAACCCCCTGAAAGGGCACCGATGCATGTAGCATGAATTGGAGAAACCATAAGAGTAAGGGATTCCCAAGTACCCTTCACCCTCCATGATACATATGTACAGTGTACTTAGAGGATTCTCGTGTACGTCGTAGTATCATATAAGGTGTCCATGACCTACCCCTCATGTCGAAAAATATTAGTTTCCATTGTTCATCCATCGGCCTCCCACATTCATGATTAGTTATCACACCCTGCCTTTATTGCCCAATTAAAACCATTTCTATCCAACAAAAACATTATTATTAACCGAGGCTATACATAGTGGTATCGTCATACCGACTATAACTTGCAAGTATTGTCCTTAGACAAACCTTTTAGAGATCAAGGGATTCCCATGTACCCATAGATCAAGTTAACTTGGGGGAAGTCCCATGTACCCCACAAGTGAGCCATTATTAGATTAGATTAGGGGAAACCCATTTACCCCACAAGTTGTCTGATTACAATGTTTACTTGAGGGATTCCTTTATACCCAACAAGTATGTTTAATTAACAAAACCGTTACCACCAAAACCATTCCAAACCGTTTAAACCATTTAGGGTATCATTACCAAGTTTTAACCATGCATAAGTTCCATTAAAAATACAATGTAGTGAAAACATTCTCATAGGCTTTTTATCAAACATATTAGGGGCAAAGTATTTCCAGAACCAAATTCAATTACCAAATAGCCATTCCCATGCAACCAATTATCCAAAACCACTATTAAAGCATATAAAAACATAATTAAAACCTAGGAAAATTATAACCAAGCATTTATAACCAAAAACCCCAAATTATATTTGAAAACCCCTAAACCATACAATAATCAAACCTTGAAAACATTATATTAAACAATGCCTTTAGTTGGAACTAACAATAAGGGAAGAGAACATGAGAGTAACTTGACTATTAAGCCCTTTGAATAACACTTGTAGAAATCCTAGCCTCTAATCTTCAAGAGAGAGTTTGAGAGAGTATTTGAATTGTTTCTATTCTTTAACAAGTGTTATGAGAGGCCAACAAGGGTTATATAACATGGGGTCATAAGGGTTATAGGGTGGAAAATATCCAAAAGGTCTCCAACTTAAAAGTTGAAAATCCATTCCCAAAAGGGTACGACCAAACCATGCAAACCGTATCCAAGTGTATGAGAGGTACCCTAACTCACACCCTAGACCTCACCAACACCCTCCACACAAGTCCCAATATGAATATACCAACCCAAATAATACCTTAAGGTATGATTGGTACCCAAAATTGTACCCAATACATACCTTGGATAGTTTCAACTAGGAAACTCAATAAGCTTCATACGACTTAGCATTGTACCCCTCGTATCCCACCATACAACTCGTATGGTGATAAGTGATACAAAATGGTCAAAATAAGACTCAAAATAGTCCACAAAAATGCAACAATAACACAAGACAACAAGATCACAAAATGGCTACAAGAGGCAAACACAACAACTAACGATTTACAATAGATAAATGGACAGATGGTTAGATAAATAAAGTTGTAAATCCTTAGAACCCTAATATATATCAAATTAAAGGACCCTTAACACCTACAAAAGATAATTACCTAACTCCTATAATGATACTAGAGGGACGTTACCTTCTCTAGCACCAACGTTTCAAGCCAACAATTACAACACAAGTGATAACAACACTTGGTGCCCTCATTTCAGTTTCATGGCTTTTCCAAGCCCTACAACTAAGGTGGTACACTCCTCATACTAGATAGAGTTTGTTAAAATGTTTCAAACTCTTACATCAATAATCAATAAAGTATGAAATGAGCCCTAAAGAGACTACTTATAGTTATTACAAAATAAAGACAAAATAAACCTAATACCCTTAATGAAAGGAGCTCCTATAGAGTGTATAAAAGGGCATAAAATGACCAAAACACCCTTAAGTAGAGTGGAGATTTTGGAGTGTTTTACGGCTCTTCAATGCTCCTAAAATCATGAGCCATTATGTGTCCGAAACCATAAATCCTTAAGTCATCAATTCTCCAAGCAATCTTTCACTCACGGCCTTGATGAATGGTAGGCTCAAAATGGGTATTCCTTGCATATTCCTGTGCCCTCGGGGTGACCAAGTCTTGAGCCTTTAATTGATGATCTCCAATCATGTCTTCAAAAATTAGGGTGGTTATTTGACGTGTATCATCCTCCCCTTCCTTAAAAGGATTCAACCTTGAATCCAAACCTTGGAAGAATAAAAAGAACACAAACAAACACCATATCCTCATACCATGAGGATTAGAGTTTGTATAATAAACAACATCAACATGCCAGGGAGGTACACACTTGAGATATAGCCATACATCTTTTGTTTTAATCACGAGGGACTTAGCAAAAATATTACAAAGGAGTTGGCAAAAGGAATCACCATCAAGGGGGTGACCTAATTAAAAATAAAGTCCATGCAACAAATATAGAAATATCACTAAAACAGTGGACCTACCAATAACTATCCGTCCTTCACACCCTAAGAAGTTACCGGGGTTGAATGGGAGATGTAACCAAGGGCTTAGGTCTTGGCCACTCTCATTCTCCCCTAGGGTTTCATTCTCAAAGTTAAGCAAGCCCTATTTATCACCATTAGAAATATCATGAAAAAATGAGGGTTGAGAATGGTGATCCATAAGTCAACTTCAAATAAAGGGTTCTCATGTATGCATTTACTACTAGTTTCAAAATCTCCACTAGACACAAACCACCACAGGCAGCCAAGCGATCACAAGCAAAACCATCTTTACCAAGACAATCACAATTTGGGTTTCCTAAATAATAAAACACATCAAGGTCATTTTCACCCGATTAATCATTTTCTACACTCATATACCAACTTAGACCCACCTTGGTTTTCTCAAGGGTCAACTAGTGTGTGAATACTCTCATCACTTGGTAATGGAACCTTTGTCAATTTTTAAGTGCTCGCACTAGATAGACATAAATCATTCTCACGGGGAGAATCAATTTCATCATCTAAAGGATCAAATAGCGCTTGTGTACCTACAACAGAGATTATCACAAAAAGGAGACTCGAGCACCTCTACCGTAGGAAAAGCGCAAATATACCTACTTGGCTCCTACTAGCTACAATATAATATTCTAAGTTTATAGGAGTGTAGGGGATATCATTTTTACCTAGTACCTCACATGAGATACCAACTTCCTCTTGATGTGTGTCTGGGAAGCCTACTTGATCCCTTTGACCTACCATACGATCCAACCTTTCATTTTCCATAGCTAGGTCTTGGGATATAGTGTTAAGGTAGGCTAAAATGACATTGGTGGTATTGTTGTCCATGTCTTAAGAGGTTGAAGTCGAGGGTTACCATGTAATTGTACCTAAAAAGGAAAGAAAAGAACAAGCCTACAAAACAAAGATACAGGTTAGTTGGAAACAACCTCACCACAATCTCACATACTTAATCGTCTCACACTTGGATTCATAAGTGTTGCAAGTCGGATTTATTTCATGATGAGTCGAGGGATGAGTCTACTCCTTTGTCCGAATGGATTCTTTATTTGGAGACTCAAGGAAGTAATGTACGAACTTGAACCAAGAAGCACTACGATTTAAAAATGAGAAAAGCTCAAAAAAATAATGCTAACATGAAGAACGTACTCAAAAACTTATTTACAAGTTAGTGGATATTTACTAGTTGCTAATTAGTATAAGAGTCAACAAAGTTGAAACCAATGGAAACAAATAAAAAGAAACTAGGAATTCCAATTCTTGAGCTTATGATGATGTGGCACTCGTCTATTAGTCATTGAAATGTCATTGAAGTTTAAAAAATTTTGTTTCAAGAATTTAATTGTACATTCTTCACAAGAATGGTGGAAATTTTGGATTTGGTAGGTAGAAAAACAAGGTTTTAGGCCTCTTTTTCCAAGATTCAAAGTCTTGACCTACTTTCACTCTTTTGGTAAGACAACCTTTTTGGTAGTCTCGGCTCCTTTCTTCTTTAGGACAATTTTTGAAAAGTGGACTGTCTTTTTTGGTAGCTAGACTTTTTGGAAGTCCTTTGTTCCTTTACTATTTTGGATGATGTCTTGAAAATATTTTCAAGACAAACAAAAAGTCTCACACTTCTTTTACAATAACTTTTTGACAATACTTCTTCAACAAAACACAAGAACACAAGAACAACACTATTAAGCCGTTTAACAAATAACACAACCAATTTGAAACTTAGATCAAGAACATGGATTTACACTCAAGAAGTGTTAGAGAGAAAGAAAACCAACAGAAGAAACAACTAAGACAAGCAAAATACGCCTAGATCTAGACACTCAACAGAACACAACAACAACAAGAACAACAACTTTCTTGGTCAAGAATAACTTCTTTTTGTGAGATTTTTTACCTTGGACACCTCTTCTAGTGTTAGGAAACAAAGATCTAACACTAGAACACGCAAAACACACAAAAATCAGAAGAAAACTAGGATTCAAATTTTGGCCTAAACACAAAAATGTGGACAGATTCTGTTTCTTTTTTATATTTAGCTTTCTACACTTTTTTTTATTTTTCTACTAACCGAGCCCAAGATTGGTCTTGTAAGAACAAAACAAGCCTTAGATCTGATACCGAATGATACAAAATAGTCAGAATAATCCTTAAAATAGTCCATAAAAATGCAACAGCGACACACGACAACAAGATTACAAAACAGCTATAAGAGGCAAACACAAGAACTAACGATTTTCATTAGATAAATAGATAGATAGCTAGACAAATGAAGTCATAAATCCTTAAGTAGCCTAAGATATATCAAATAAAAGGACCCTTAACACCTACAAAATATAATCACCTAACTTCTACGATGGAACAAGAGAAATGTTACCTCCCCTAGTACCAACGTTTCAAGCCAACAATTGCAACACAAGTGATATCCACACTTGGTGCCCTCATTTTGGTTTTGTGGCTTTTCTAATCCCTATAACTAAGGTGGTACACTTCTCACACTAGAGAGAGTTTGTTACAATGTTTCAAAGTCTTACATTAATAATCAATCAAGTATGAAATGAACCCTAAAGAGCCTACTTATAGTTATTACAAAATAAAAACAAAATGACCCTAATTCCCTTAATGAAAGGAGCTCCTATAGAGTATAATAAAAGGGAACAAAATGACCAAAACACCCTTAAGTAGAGTGGCGGTTTTGGAGTGTTTTACAGATCTTCAATGCTCCCAAAACTGTGAGCTATTAAGTGTCCAAAACCGTGAATCTTCATGTCTTCAATTCTCCAAGGAATCTTCCACCTACGACCTTGATGAATGGTATAATCAATGGTAAGCTCAAAATGGGTATTCTTTGTATATTATTGTGCCCTCAGGGTGACCGAGTCTTAAGCCTTTAAGTGATGGTCTCTAATCGTGTCTTCAAAAATTAGGGTGACCATTTGACTTGTATCGGTGAGTCATATCTTGGATAGTAACCAAGCCAACTTTATTGCCCAACATACAAGTGAGACATCAAGCCATTCCCTAACTCGTATCGAAGGGTACGAATGGTACCCTTGAGTCGTACCAAGTCCTGAAAGTTCAAAACCCTAAAATTTTTGCAAGGGTCCAAATCTCAAAGTGTTATAACTATAAACTAAATAAGTGACTTTTGTGTAATAATTCCTAAAGCTGAATGACTTTTATATAATGAAAAATAGAAAACTGACTTTTGTATGATAAACATAAAGGTGAATGACTATGGATGAAGTTTACTCAAGAAAACATGCATGTCTTAAATTATATGTATATTAAGTATGAAGGGCCTTAAAAATATTTTTTGAACTTTTTACTCTTCATTAAAAGTCTTTGCTTTAGGCAAAATTATCTTTTTACTATTTTTCCTAATATTTAAAAGTAAAAAATTAATTAAATATATTTACGATAATGGTAAAACTTTTCCTTATTAGAAGTCATCAGAATTAATAATAACTAATATTTTTTCCATTAGCTTAAGAATTCTAAATCAACTAAATTTTATTTTAAGAACATTTGATAAATCCAGAAATAAATATAAAAGCGTTAGGATAAGAAAAATTTCAAAAGTACCAAATTTTTAAGTGTTTTAAGTATGTAATAAGAATATAATCAATGATTTTGTAAAGATTTGACTTTAAAAACAAGAAAAGATTTTAAATATAGAAAAAAACAATCCTACAATAGATATAATTCAAATTGATGCGGCTCTCTTAGCCTTTGAAAATAAGAAAAATAGGTACTGCAGATATAAAAGCGTTAGAATAAGAAAAAATTAAGAAGTACCAAATTTTAAAAAAGTTTTTAAGTACGTAATAAGAATATTATTAATGATTTTATAAAGATTTGACTTTAAAAACAAGGAAAGATTTTAAGTATAGCAAAAAAGACAAAAATAATCGTACCATGAATATGGTTCAAATTGATACATCTCTCTTAGCCTCTGACAACAAGGAAAAGAGGTACTGCATAACAAACACAAAAATAATGATTCATCAACCACTTGAAATTTCTGGTGGTAAAATATATATGTGTTTACACTAAAATATATGTTTATATTAACATTATTATATTTAAGTGTGAAAAATATTTGAAAAGTGATTTAAACTTTTACAGTTCATTAAAATCTCCACAATACATAAAATTATTTAATTATAGATAATCAAACTTTATATGTGTGAGACACGTGCGGTTAAACTAGTTATATTTAAAGTGTGGAGGGTCTTATAAATATTGTCTGAACTTTTTGCCCTTCCTTAAAAGATCTCTCTTTAGACAAAATTGTCTTTTCACTTTTCCTAATATCAAACATCAACTAAACTAAAAGCAAAAATAACTATTATACAAATTAATTTTAAAAAGATATATTTTCCAATTAAAATAAGTTTTTCTATACATAAAAAATTTTGATCACACAAAAATAGGGAATAGGAAATTGGTGCGTAAATAACTATAATTTCTTTTATATCATTGCACACCTAATAATACAAGAAGATACGCTAATATTTGAGTTAAAAAGGTATTTATGTGGGAAAAGAATTAAACATCAACATTGTGGTAACAATTTTTGTTTCGAATTTGTAGTATCAAGATTAGTTATATGTGCTTAGTATTCATGTTCTCTTTCTTTGTTGAGAATATTTTTTCCAAAATCTTTGAGATTATGTCTTCACCTCTATTTTCTCCTTATAATTCAAATTTTCTTTTAGGAATAAAGGGTTATGATGTTTGAGATTCTAGATTAAAGGAAAATTTGGGCTTCTCTTTAGTCATATATATCCATCAACTATTTAAGGTATGCTTCTCTATATCTTCTGCTCCTTCTCTTTTGTCATCTAATTTTTTTTAACTATATATTCTCCATCTCAATGTGACATAGTTTAAGTTTTGAGAGAAAATTATTTTCTTTTATCTATATTTTTTTATGTGTTAAAAAAGTATTTACCTTCAAAAGAAATTTAACATCTCCATTGTCTCAATTTATGTGAGACAATTTGAATTTGGAGAGACAATTATTATTAAGCTTCTCTATATCTCCTCCTTCTCTTTTTGAGATTCGTTTATATGCCCTTTAAATATTTGAAGTTATTAATTATTATGATATATAATGTTTTTTATGTGGTTTACAAATATATAAATTTTATTTTAAGAAAAAAAATCTTGATGTCGCCTAAGATTACACCTCCAAGAAGTATAACGCGGTCGTTGTGAAATATATAACCCAACAAAGGTTGGGGCCCTACCCACAGGAAATAGGCTGAATCTTTATCATGAACTTACTGAAATAGACGAAAAAGTGCAGAAAAGTAAATGGGGAGAATTTTGTGAGAACAGTAACAGTAGTAAAAAATCTTGATTACTTTAGGTTGAAACTAATATGAGATAAATACTAGGACTGTGTTCTCCAGACTTCTTAGCTCCGCAAAATTATCTTGCTCCATCCAACTATCTCATATGCCTTGCATGTAGAATCTGACAAGATGTATCACCAATTATTTTGAGAACGCCTCTGGTGAATTTCACTAATCACTTTTTGAGTCTCAAAGTGTCACCTTACTAACCCTTATCCTGAATCCCAGATTAAATATCGTCGTTTTGGTCTCAAGTTATTCAGATGAAGGTTAATAGCTTCAAATTACTATGTGATCTTCTTTTCCCAACCTCAACCTCCTTTGTGGAGATGGTATCAAAGACAGGCAGGTTCATAACATCTACACTCATTAAGAAAGAATTCAAATGGAAGAAAATCATAATATATGCGAGAATATCAATCAAGAATGACTTGCACTTCCTCTACTTTGTTATTCCATCAGGATTCCCATAACCCTAGGTAGGTGGTTTAGTAGCTCATAAGCATATGAATAATCTTACAATGATTGATGAATAAAAATCAGAATCTCAAATTAATATCCAACCGTAAAAATCAAGAACAATGGATTCCAAGATCAAATTGTATCTCGATATCAATATAGTATTGTAAGTATAAAGAGTGTGTAAACTAATACAAAAACATTCAAGGGGTATTTATAATTACACAACAAAACCTAAGAATACTATCCTAAATGAAATAGAAAAATAGCATCGATACTGGTAAAGCCTCAGACAATGAGTCATCTAGACTGACGACTCGTTATTAGCTAGGTATTCTAGCTTCTTTGCTCTTTAATGACAACTCATCATGCCTCCATATGAGTAGTTTGCCAAACTTGTTGGCTCTTCAGTAAGTTTTCAACTTTCAGATCTTTTCTCGAAATGCTCAGAACGGTTGTCACGATGAGTCATAGTAAAATTCTATGACTCGTCACTAGCATCGTCTCCAATTGTTTAAGACTTAAATACTTTATATACTTTGTAAGAATATTTCAAGAATGATCCTCCCTACGAATCCTAGTCATATCCTATGAGTAGTATCAAGTTTTAACTTTATTCTTCTTCTTAGTTTTCTTCACTGTACACCCTAAGACTTGGATGACGAGTCATACCGTCACTCAACGACTCATTGTCCAAGAAAAGACTTCACTTTTTAGATATTTTTTCTTTCTTTATTTTTGTTACTCACTTTCAACCTTTTTTTCCAACAAAACAAACACAAAGCACATCACATCTAACAAAAAGGACCTAAGTACTTGTATATTTTTTTGTTTTAAGAATCGAAAGTTTCATAAAATCATGACACATCAACACGCTCAACTTAGAACATTTGCATGTCCTTAAGCAACTAACACATAACAAACAAAACACTACGATGCTTAACTAAGAGAATCCTATGATACCTATGGCAGTCCACATAATTTCAGCTCAATAACTCAACCTATTTCTAATTTTTCAAAATAAATGGTGTGGATCTATGCAGCACAACAGTATAACTCAAAGGAATCAAGCTATGACATTACACTATGAACAAACAATCAAGAAAATATGAAAGTTACACTACCCAAATAGTTAATCAGTTAATAACACAACTCATGTAACCTCACATAAAGAAGTCCCATCTCTCATAATGTCATCACATATGTCAATGAAAAGGACTATGTCAAGACACTCACTCTTACAAAAGAAGTTTCAGTTAATGTGCATAAAATACCATAGGCTTGCCCTTATTTTTTGTACCTTAGTTTTTTGGACAGTCAGACTAGGTTCACTGTAGGACTTTACTCGGCATGTAATGTAGGCTTGGGGGAACTAGTGACTCACTCTCTTGACACTACATTACATTTTGGCTCACTACTCAATCATTCCTCTTTTATTCCTCCCATTTCTCCTTTATTCATATTTTGGACTAGGTGTGGTTTCTTTTTTATATTCATTTATTCACTTTTCTCTTTTTTCTTTTCTTTTCTCTATATTTTTTTCTCTACCATAACCAACCTTACTTTCTTTTTATTTTACATTAAACTCTTCTACATACCCAACATTAACTATGCACCCCTATGAGTTGAGGTGCACATTGTCCAAGGAGGGACCAAGGCCAAAATAGGTTCATTGTAATCAACTTGAGAAGGTGAAAAGTGAAAACAAGAAAATAGGTTAATTTAGTCTTAAATCAGGGATTAAGGAATACTCATTCATATTTGGATGGTTAAGTAAGAGAATAAAAATAACATTACGATGCTTAACTAAGATAAACCTAATACACCTATGGCAGTCAACTCAATTTAAACTTAAAAGCTCTTACCCCTCTTATTTCCAGCTTTTCAAAACCAACTATGTGGATCTAAGTAGTATGACAATATGATAGGAAGAAATCAAGTTATAAAATTACATTAGCGACAAACAATAAAGCAAATATGCAAGTGACACTACCTAAACAAATAAATAGTTGATAACAGAACTTATGTACCCTCAAAAATGAAATCCTAACTCTCACAATGTTGTCACGTATGTCAATGTAAGGGACTATGTCACGACACTCACTCTCACAAAAGATGTTTCAGTTAATGTGCATAGAATGTCATAGGACTGTCCTTATTTTCTATACCTTATTTTTTTGGATAGTTGGAATAGGGTAACTATAGAACTTTAGTCGGCTTATAATGTAGGTTTAGGGGCTAGTATGGTACATTTGGGAACTAGTGACTCACCTTACATAACACTACACTTATATTTTGGCTCCACTACTCAACCATTCCTCTTTTATTCCTCTATTTTCTCCTTTATTGATTTTTCAAATTGGGCAGGGTTTTCTTTTTGCTATTGATTTATTCATTTTTCTCTTTTACCTTTTCTTTTCTTTTCTCTATATATTTTCTCTACTATGCCCAACCTTACTTTCATTTTATTTTACATTACTCACTTCTACATACTCGACTTTAACCATGAAACCCTATGATTGCAACCCTCAACTATGATGATTTGCTTGAGTTGAGGTGCACAATGTACAAGAAGGAACCAGGGTCAAAATAGATTCATTATGTTTAACTTGGGAAGGTGAAAGGTGAAAATAAGAAAATATGTCGATGTAGGCTCAATTAGGGATCAAGGAATACTTAATCACATTTGGACACTTATTTAGGCTAAGAGTTGACTACCTCAAAAATGACATATTATCATGTCCTAACCAACTATCCTAAAACCTAGGCAAGACTAACGGACAGGTTTTGGATTAAATACACAAAGGGAACTAGGTAGGTATCTTACATGCATATAGTACAGGATCATAGTACCAATTACTATCTATCCAATTCATGAAAATGGTAAGTTATGATTATTTTGTTCCTAATCCTAATGCCATAACACTATTTACAATAGTCACACATGTCCTTACATCACACAGTTAACAAAATTCTAGAGGGGTATCTTTCTTTTCAAACATTTAAGAACAAACAAACACAAAACATGTCAAGTGTCCTTAGGTTCCTTACTTTTCTCCTAATTAATTATTAAAAACACAAAACACAAAATAAAATATAATACAATCTAAACATGTTAGTTCTACTATGATAGCATAGTTGACAGGAAAAGAAACCTGGAAAGAAAAATCCTTGGTTGTAGTATACCCCCACACTCAACTTAAGGACTATGCAATGACCCCAGTGAATAACTGTAAATTAAAAATAAGGGACGATGACATACCTGGGCGCTCTAGGCATCGGATCAAGATGACTTAGCTAGAGGGGCCTTAGACTGAGCCTCACTCTTATCAATCATGATCCCAGTAGTGATCAGGACTCTGATAAATAGTTGCACCAATAGTAGTCGGTGTGCTCAATGGAGTCTATATCTCGGGAGGTAGAATAGTGCTCAACTTATATCTGCTATAGTTGCAGCTGTCATCTCACCCATATGGGAGCTATCCACTCCCGTTCCAATCTCATAGACCTGAATCAAATGGTCCTGAGAAGTCTGTAGGCTAGCAACCCGCATCACCTACATATCATCTTTTTTTTTCTCCTTTTTTTCTCTTCCTTGATCTTTCTACACCCTCATTATTAACAGACTTTTTTCACCTTTCGTGCCTTAAATATCTGGCATATCCTTAATAGGGATCTCCTTAATGATTTAGTAAGTAGGGAACTGCCTCACAGCTATCTATTTAATAGCATTTTAGAGTGCGGTTATCTCTTCAGGTATGCCCACCAGATATGGTGCCAGAACACCTGCCAGCTTCCAGCTAATCTACTACTCAAAACTATAAAATTGGGCTTGCATACCCCGCATCTCACACCTAATCTCCTTCTTCACCCAAGGCTATACTACCTCCTTAATACTAGCTACTCGTCGCTCGAGGATGCCCAATCACTTTTGCACACTGGTAAAGAAATCCTGATGGACCAAAAATTAATCACCTGGGAGTGGACAGGAAGTGGATGGTCTCAATATTGAAGGAGGGGACTTATGAGGATCATTCAAAATCAGTGAAGTCCTGTGGCTCACTTCAAGAAGTCTCAATGGGTTCATCTTCAAGGTCGTTAAAACCTGGAGTATCAATATCTATCTGCTTACTTTTCTCGAATGATGCTTGAAGTAGTAAAGCGCCAACCTTGGCCTTCGAGATTGGTTGGCATAATCTCTAATCATCCTTAAATTAGTAGTCTGATGGACCATCATAAAGTGATCATCCTTTAGGATTACCGAGACCCCTCATTAAGGCATATTTGAGTCAACAAGCATGGAAAAGCCAGGTTAGTTTCCATACTCATAGCTTGGTCGTGAATCTCCCTCCCAAGAATCTTAGATACAGTAGTCTCATAACTCTCCATAATATTGGTGACCAATGCATCTCTATCGGGACTCAATATATTATCTCTTATAGTTGGGCTCAACCAATGCCAAACTAAATTTTGACCAAGTCTTAGCCGTAAAATTTAGGCTGGCCTTCGTAACTTGAGTAGACTAGCCCACGACCCAAGGCACATCCTCCTGTGCCATAGTAATAATCCCTATGATCCATATAAAATGCACTAATTTATCATCCAACCTAATTTGCTTTATCTTCACCTTCCATATTTCTTTTATGCAGTGATTATCTCTGAAATATTTAGGGAAAACTAAAATTTTTCTCCATGAAGAAACCTGGATATAGTCTGAGTGGAGATACTCTCCTGAGTACCTCCAATCATGAATAATTTAAGGGGTCACCTTTCTTCCATGACATCCCCCGCGAGTACATCTGTCTCAGCTCCATAAGAGTTATTTAATCCTTAGGCATGTTACACACTTAGAATCCCAAGAAATTTTCATTATGAACCAAATATTAATTTTGAATTAACAACACAAGGTTAAAGAACTTACTTCAAAAATAGAGAAAAATTTTCTTGGATTTCTTAGATTTTTATAGCCTTGTTCTTGCGATGTAACTTTTTTTTAGGATGATTAGGAGAGTATTTAGTGAATTAGAAATGGTTATGGGGAGGTGGAGTTTGTTTAGGCATTTCAAAAAGGAAATGGAACTATTTAGGATTTTAATTGCTCTTTTTATTTTGCAAAATCGGGTCGGTTCACCCCGTTGGGTCCTCGACGTTGGCTTTGACGATGATTACTGCTGATGACTCATAGTTAGTGGCTACGAGTCAATGGCTCCCTTCTTTAAAAGTTAATTCTTAACAGGGTATCTAGTCATGATGACTTAAGGCAACGAATTATTTTCACTGACAACGACTCATTCTGACAATCATCATGACTATAGAGACCTCTTACCTGGAAGCTTTCACCTAGAATCCTCCTGACAAATCTGGTGATGAGTCATAAGGAGTGTCTACGACTCGTAAGGTCACTCGTTGGAGACCTAGGCATCAGAAATGTTTCTAGTCTTTTTTTCATCTTTTAGCCATGCACACTAAATACACTAATTACCAAATAATGTAATAAGTACAAAAGCATAGGTTGCCTCACATGCAATGCTTGATTTAACGTTGCGGCACGGTGTGGCTATGTTGGATACTCATACTTCTTTAACAGGCCCATGGTTTGTGTCCCATATAATACCTAATTTAATGTCTTGGCATGACTCAACATAAATCTTTAACTCCTCCATATTTCCTATATAGTGCTTAACAGGGTTGTCGTTCACCTTGAATAGGGATTCTCCATCTCAATTCAATGTAATTGTGCCGTGTTGAAAAATCTAACTATGGTGAATTGTCCATACCATCTAGACTTCAACTTGCCAGGATACAAGTGCAGTCTCATAATTATACAACAAGACCATATCGTCATGCTAGAATACCTCTTTCTGATTCTTTTTGTCATGGTACAACTTCATCTTCTTCTTCTACAAAGTTGAACACTCATAATCTTAGACACAAAATTCATCCAACTCATTTACCTTATCATCCTCAGGTTTGCAGCATTACTTGACCCAGAATTTAGCTTTTTCAGCGCCTATAGAACCTTGTGCTCAAGTTTAACTGGAAAATAGCAAGTCTTATCGTACATAAGCTGCTATGGAGAGGCACCTATGAGGGTTTTAAAAGCTATCCAATAAGCCCAAAGTGCATCGTCTAGCTTTCTTGATTAATCAATCCAGTTGGTATTCATAGTCCTTACCAATATGGACTTAATCTCACTATTGGAGACCTCAACCTACCCACTTAAAAAATGGGTCCCACCATCTCTAATAATAGCAAGTGGAGTACCAATCTAAGAGAATATTTTCATCTTCAAAAATATCGTGACACTACAACCCTCATTATTGGGAAGTGCAACCACTTCCACCCATTTAGAATCATAGTCAACTACCACCAATATATATTTCATACCATAAGAACTCACAAATGGGCCTATGAAATCAATAACCCAGACATCAAACAACTCTAGCTCAAGAATAGGTGTCATGTGGAGATCATACTTCTGCAAGATATTTCCTTGGCTCATGCATTGGTTATAGGAAAAACATAGGAATATACATCCTTATAAATAGACTAACACTAGTAACCACACTATAGGATCTTATGG
This sequence comes from Capsicum baccatum var. pendulum, assembly GCA_030864225.1. Classification (NCBI taxonomy): domain Eukaryota; kingdom Viridiplantae; phylum Streptophyta; class Magnoliopsida; order Solanales; family Solanaceae; genus Capsicum; species Capsicum baccatum. The sequence goes on from CM061552.1 coordinate 143,568,276, forward strand.
ATCGTGCGAGTACCACCATGGTGGCCCCCAACTGGGAATGAGTCACAGGCCTCAAGAATATACATCATCTCTACTTTGAGAATACACCTCCAAATCACACCATCCACATACACCATAAATAAGAATGGATCATCATAAAAAAACTTATGTACCTTGTGTATAAATCCCTTTCTCTACTGAAATGATAAGTCTTCTAAGATGAGGTCACTTGCCAAATAATTGGCAAAATCACCAAACCAAGGGATTAATTTTGTGATGCTACTAAGACCTGCTCATCTCTAAAAGAATCATCAATATCAAGCTCATTCCTAAATTTGAGCATCGCCTCTTCTTCTAGGCGGGATAGATGGTCGACAACCTGATTCTTTATACCTTTTTTATCCTTGACCTCAAAATCAAATTCCTACAGCAATAGCACCTATCAAATCAACCTCAGCTTTGTATATTTCTTCTCCATAAAGTACCTCAAATTTGTATGGTCAATATGCACTATGACTTTATTCCCAATCAAATAAGACCAGAATTTCTCAAAAGCAAACACCGTTGCAAGTAATGCCTGCTCAGTCACTTTATAATTTTTTTGTGTGGATTGAGTGCTTTGCTGTAATACTACGTGGGATGAAGTATTTTCTCACATCTTTGGCCAAGGACAGCTCTTAGGGCCACACTAGTGGCATTATATGTCACCTCAAATGGAAGAGACTGGTCTGGAGATACAATGATGGGAGCAGGAATCAAATTCTCTTTTAGGCACTCAAAGGACTTGAGATATGCATAATCAAACACAAACTTCACCTCTTTCTCTAATAACTTGCACAAAGGATTTGAAATTTTGGAGAAGTCATTGAAGAACTGCCTATAGAATCCTGCATGACCCTAGAAACTCCTAATACTATTGACAGAAATAGGTGGAGGCAATTTTTCAATCACCTCAATCTTTCCTCAGTCAACATCTATACCCTTCTTCATAATCTGGTACCCCAAGACTATACGTTCTATCACTATAAAGTGGTGCTTCTTCCAATTTAACACCAAGTTATACTCCTCACATCTCTGATGTACATTGGCCAAATAGGCCAAATAGTCATAAAACATCACCAAAAATAGAAAAATCATCCTTAAATACCTTTGTAGCATCCTATACTATATCAGAAAAGATGGATATCATACAATACTGAAAGGTGGTGGGAGCATTACAAAGTTAAAAAGGCATCTTCGTTAATGCGAGTGTACCATATGGACATGTGAAAGAGGTCTTATCTTAGTCTATGGGAGGTAGTAAAAATATAAATATACCCTGGTCAAGAAAACAATACCATCCTCTACCTGCAAGGTGGTCTAATATTTTGTCCATGAATGGCATAGAAAAGTGATCCTTTTGCATCCCAGTGTTCAGCTTTTGATAATTCATACAAACTGTTAATCCCATAACTAGTCTCATAGGAACCAACTCTTTCTTCTCATTTGGGACCATGTTAATCCCTCCCATCTTAGGCACACACTTAACTGGGCTCACCCACTTGTTGTTGGCAATAGTATAAACCATATGTACATCAAACACTTGATGACCTCTTTATTTATCACCTTTTGCATAAATGGATTAAGATGATGTTGATGTTGATGTTGATGCTCGATGCTAGGTACACACTCTGGTTCCAGTTGAATCTTATGAGTACAAAGTTTGGGTAGAATCTCAATAATATTGGTAATAGTCCTATCTATGGTCTTTTTAAACCTCTACAATATCGATATTGATATCGCCCAAGATTACACATCTAATAAAGTATAATGTCATTGTTGTCAAGTATATAATCCAATAAACATTAGAGTCGAACACCCAGGAAATAGGCCGAATCTTTATCATGAACTTGCTGAAGTATCCAGAAAAGTGCAAAAAAGTAAATGGGTGGGGGAATTTTGTAAGAATAGTAATAGTACAAGTCTTTAACGCTTTAGGTTGAAATCTATAACGACCTAAAAATTTGATGAAATATGTGAAATTTGTGATTTTATGTGATTTTACTATTTTAGCCCTCCCCTAGTTGCATTATGGCATTTCTGGGGAGTGGAAGTGATTGGCATGATTTTTGATGTATTTTGATACCATTTATACAATATTGTAGTTTTTTATGGCTTCAAGAATCTTATTTTAGATTTATGGGGATATCTTTTGATCCGTGAGATGGATGGACAAACAGATTATGTCAAAAGCTTTGGAATATTGATTTTAGGCTGGGTAGAACTTTGGTTTGGGTCCCGTGTACCCGATCTCATTTCAACTTATTGATCAGAGAGTTGAAAAATTAAAAATATCGGTGTGGGACCCATATTTGATCGAAAAGACCTCAGATGGAAATGATATTTTTTTAAAAATCTGATATCTCCACCGCGTCTGAAATGTCAAATTTAGAATGGTTTCATAGTTAGTTTTCATGTACTGGACTCCGAATGAATTTTGGGCATCCATCGAAGTTCGGATTGGACAAAAAATGCACCTTTTTTTGTGCAGTTTTTCTGCAATATATATAGTAGTTTTGGGCTCATTTTGCTCATTTTTCATCTTGTCTCTTGAGAGTTAAGCCCTAAAATAGTGTAGGAACTTAAAAGTGAAGCTTGTGGAAGTTTGGATAGCTTATTTCTTGATTTTATTATGAAATTAAGATAAGAATTCACCCTTTTCTTAGTAATTTCTTAATTAATTTTTCAAAACTCCAAAATCTTAGGGCTTGATTTTAAACCCTAATTTCACTCCTTTTCACTTGGGTAATGTTTTTTATCTTATAATTACTAGTTTTTCATCAATTTAACCCTTAAAACAACCCAGATTCTTAATTTTAATCCGAATTTTAAAGATCTTACTCGGTAAAGCTCAAAAATAGTTTTTCTTCGAATTGAACCTTGTTTTTTACTCAATTTGACTTGGGTTTTCAGATGTAGGTTCCTAAAATATGGCGAACACATTTTGAAGTAAAGTTTCAATTTTGCCTTTCTTTTTTAGAAATTCGTTTTAAGGGTCCGTTTTGATCCTAAACTAAAAGTAGTCAATATAAGTGACATTGGTTTTGTTTTGACTCATAGATTTCATATTTGATGTTGTTAGTGGAATTTGAGATTGTTCGTGGAAAGTAAAGTTATAGGTTTGAAGTGTAGCAGACCAATTTCATCGTTTGACGTAGGTTATGGCTTAACTCTTTCAGACTGGGTTGGGTAGTAAATAATGATACAAAATACATGTTAAGGGTGGGAACTAATCATGAAAAATGGCTATCTATGTGTTGTGCCCGTGTGGAGGCCTATATATGATATAATTATCGAAATTGAGATATTATGTGATATGTGTGACTGTGTGGGGTCCTATGTGATATTGGGAGTCTTGAATATATGTGAATAGTTGTATTGTGTTGTTAAAATGCTTAATGTGGTACCATTGGTGTATTGTGATTATATTCCTACTTTATTGGCATATGAGGCATGTGGAAATTCATGGATGAAACAAAAATAATAAGTAGATATTGGCTCATGTGGTTGTGGAAATGTATCATTGTAGTTGGTTATGAAAATATATCATATGGTTGGTTGTAAAAATATATCAGTTGGTTGGTTGTGGAAATACTCATTGTCATTTGTTGTGAGCATTACATCTTCATACCATACTCATTCATAAAACATTGGTACCACCATGGCAACATTTGAGAAATACTGGCAATACCTAATAACACCTTTATGAGGGATGTCTTGGAAAGAAGATATGATTTATGTGGATTGTGTACAGGTTGACTCTGTATAAAGCCTTGAATTCTATTATGATACCAGTTGTCAATAATGCTACAGGAGGAGCATTTATGGATCTTACCTTTCCAGAAGCTTCTGAAATGCTTGATAGGATGACTAAACAGAGTAGAGCTTGGCATACTAGGGATTCTGAGGTATAAAGCTCTACCATGTCTAGCAGAATGATTACAGAACATTGCAAGAGGGAGGAAGAACGTGACTACAATATGTCACACATGAAAACCTAGATGGATCTACTTACTAAACATCTATTATATGGGAAGACTGAGAAGGTGAAAGTTGTTAGGTCACAAAGTAGAGTTGAGTCTGATTCTGAAGAGGAGGCCAACTATCTAAATAATTAGGGGGGTTTTTGAGGCAATATCCAAAGGAACCAAGGTCGGAACTATTATGACAAATCTGGTTACAAAGATAGGGATCAAAGGATCTGGAAGAATTAAAATAACAGGAGTGGACTGTATGTACCTTCTGTAATTTGTGATAATACTGATACCAGTTTAGGCAAAATATCCATGGAGGACATAATGGAGAAGTTGTTAAAATAGGTTGATACGACCAATGATGGGGTGACTACAATGAAGAGTGGCCTATCTTCCATGAGTCAACTAGTAGATTCGCATTCAACTTCTATCAAATAGTTAAAGCAGCAGATGAGCCAACTCTTAGCAAAATTAAATTAGAGAAAAAATGGTACATTGTCGAGTGATACAGTACAAAATCCTCAGAATGATGGATATTGCATGATTGTTACCACTAAAAATAGTAAAGTATTACCTAGCCCTTCTGTGGGCAAAGTTGTGATTAAGGATATGATTGAAAAATATACAGAATATTATGAAAACTATCCAGTGGAGTCTAAGAAGTTGGATGGTAATGCGGGTACATCTAGCCATCAGCAGGTTGATGAGTTAGAAAAACAAAGAAAAAAAGAGGTAATGGTTACTACTCTCCCAAAACCACCGTTGCCCTTCCCTTATTGCTTGAAAAAGAAAGTTAATGACACAAAGTTCAGCAAATTTATGGAAATGCTAAAGCAGTTGACTGTGAATGTGCCTTTGGTGGAGGCACTAGAGTAGATGCCTGGATATATAAAGTTTATGAAGGATCTCTTGACAAAGAAGAGGACAATTAGCTACGAACTGGTGGATAATCTTCACCATTATGGCACCATTTCAACAATATCCTTGGTACAAAAGAAATCAAACCCAGGAGAGTTTACCAACCCTTGTACTATTGGGTTGCTTGATTTTTCTAAAGCCTTATGCGATCTCAAAGCGAGTATTAACTTGATGCCACTTGTTGTGTATAAGAGGTTGGGGTTAGGGGATCCTACACCCACAAATATGCAGTTAGTGATGGCTAACAGGTTAGTAAAGCTGCCAGTGTGGATATTATATGATGTTCTAATGAAAGTGGCAATCTTTATATTTCCTACAAATTTTTTTTTCTATACTGCGAGGCAGACTTTGAGGTACCCATAATCTTGGGCAGACCTTTTCTCGCAATTGGGGAGTGTGCTTATTGATTTGAGGGCTAATGAACTATAATTCAGACTTAATGATGAGGTATTTTTCTTTGATGTGTGATGGTCTATCAAGTAACATAAGGAAATTAGTGTATTTTCCATTGTTGATGTTTATTATGAAGACGAGCAAGAGGTTCCAATCGAGGAGAGATTTGTTGTGAAAACTCTAGCTGCAGTTTTGATGAATTTTAATGGTAAAGATATTGAGGAATAAGAAGAGACAGTGTGTACTTTGATAGGAATAGGATCCTATTTCTATGTTTCCAAGAAGCTAGACCTAGATCTAAAAAATCGCCCAACACAACTGGCTAATCCATCGATCGAAGAGCCACAAGTATTGAAGTTGAAGGAGTTGCCAGTCCATCTATGGTATATGTTTCTAGGCAGTGAAAATACTTTACCTGTGATTATTGTAGTAAATTTGGGAGAGCAACAGGTGGAGGCACTTATCTCTGTGCTTTGGAGATACAAAAGAGCGATGGGATGGGCTATTACTGATATTATTAGTATCCCTCCAAGAATTTACACTCACAAGATTCAGCTTGAGAAGGATTGCACACCAATCATTGAGCATCAATGTCTTCTTAATCCACCAATTCAAGAGGTAGTTAAGAACGAAATCATTAAATGGTTGGATGCAGAAATTGTATACCCCATTTTCGATAGTAAGTAGGTAAGCCCTATCCAATGTATGCCTAAAAAAGGGGGCATGATTGTTGTGGTGAATGAGAAATATGAGTTGATTCCCCTCAGGCCTATGACTGGGTGGAGAGTTTGCGTGGATTATTATAAGCTTAACTCTTGGACTCTAAAGGACCACTTCCCGATGCCTTTTATGGATCAAATGCTTGATTGGTTTGTGGAAAGAGGTTGGTATTATTTCTTGGATGGGTATTCAGGCTACAACCAGATTTCTATTACTCTAGAGGGTCAGGAGAAGACGATGTTTACTTACTCATATGGTACTTTTGCTTTCAATCGGAGGCCATTTGGCTTATGTAATGCACCCGCCACGTTCCAACGGTGCATGATGTTGATATTCTCCGACATGGTGGAGGATATCTTGGAGGTATTTATGGATGATTTTTTAGTAATGGGTGATTCTTTTGAGCTATGCCGGGTAAATTTGAGTAGAGCATTACAAAGATATGAGGATTTCAACTTAGTACTGAATTGGGAGAAATGCCACTTCATGGTAAAAGAGGGCACTGTTCTTGGTCGCAAAATTTTGGCCAATGGAATTGAAGTAGACCGGGCAAAGGTCAAAGTTATTGAGAGACTACCTCATCCCATCTCAGTAAAGGGAGTACATAGTTTCCTTGGTCATACAGGATTCTATCATCGATTTATAAAGGACTTCTCCAAAATTGCAAACCCACTTTGCAAGATTTTAAAGAAGAAGGCCAAGTTCATATTTGATGATGATTGCAAAAAGGCATTTGAATGCCTCAAGGAGAAATTAGTTGTTGCACCAATCATTGTTGCACTAGATTGGTCAAAGTCATTCGAAATCATGTGTGATGCAAGCAGAGTAGCACTTGGAGTTGTGCTTGGCCAGAAGAAATAAAAGTTATTTCATCCCATTTATTATGTGAGCAAGGCATTGAATGGGGTCCAAAAGAATTACATTATGACTGAGCAGGAACTTCTTGCGGTGGTCTGTGCATTTAAGAAGTCCCATGCTTACTTATTAGGGACTAAAGTGGTGGTGCACATAGACCATGCTGCTTTGAGGTATTTGATGGCAAAGAAGAATGTTAAACCGAGGCTAATCAGATGAGTTCAACTTTTGCAAGAGTTTGACTTTAAAGTCAAAGATCAAAAAGGATGTAAAAATCAAGTTGTGGATCACCTGTCCATACTTTAAGGTGATTAAGAAGTCGAGTATTGTGCTTGAAAGAGTGCCTTGGTACACTGACTTTGCAAATTATATGGTAAGTGAAGTCCTCCTGAAGAATCTTTTTTTCACTAAAGGAAGAAGTTCCTACATGATGTTACACAATACTTTTTGGATGAGCCATATTTATTTTGGCAGTATGTGAATAATATTATCAGACGGTGTATTCCAAGGGTGGACATGTTGAATATCCTGGAAGCTTATCATGCTTCTCCGATCGGGGGTCACCATGCAGGTGACCATACTGCAAGGAAAGTGTTGTAGAGCGGTTATTATTGGCCGACCTTGTTCAAAGATACCTATGAGTTCGTACAGAGATGTGACCAATTCTAGAGACAAGGGTCAATCTCAAAACACCATGAGATGCCTATGACAAAAATGATGGAAGTCGAGTTGTTCGATGTATGGGGAATTAATTTCATGGTGCCCTTTGTGAGCTCTTATGGGTTGAAATACATATTGGTCGCCATTGATTATGTGTCAAAATAGGTTGAAGCTATTACTTTGGCCGATAATGAAGGAAAAAGAGTGGTTGCATTCCTTAAAAAGAACATTTTCTCTTATTTTGGTGTACTAGTATCATCATAAGCGATGGTGGGTCATATTTTTGCAACTGAGTGTTCCGGGATGCCTTAGAAAAATATGGTGTTAAGAAACACAAGGTGGCAACTCCATATTACCCAATGACTAGTGGGCAAGTGGAGATTTTAAATCGGGATATTAAGGCTATTCTTGCCAAAGCGGTGAATGCAAGCAGACAAGATTGGTCTAGGAAGTTGGATGATGCCTTGTGGGTAAATAGAACAGCTTTCAAGACATCTATAGGCATGTCACTGTACCAATTGATCTATGGAAAAGCATGTCACTTGCCGATAGAATTGGAGCACAAGGCATTGTGGGAATTAAAGAGGCTAAATTTGAATTGCAATGAGGCAGCAAAGCTGTGATTGGGGTAGCAGAATGAGATGGATAAGTTCTGTCTCAGGGCTTATGAAAGAGCAGATTTGTATAAAGAAAAGATGAAGAAGTTTCAAAATCGGAGGATTGAAAAGTGAGACTTCCATAAGGGTGATTGGGTACTCCTATTTAACTCCAGATTGAAGCTCTTTCCAGGTAAACTTAAATCAAAGTGGTCTAGCCCATTCAAAGTTAACCAAGTCTACTCATCTGGAGTAGTTGAACTTTAAAATGATAACGATAGTGTCTTTAAGGTTAACGGTCAATGGGTAAAGCTGTATATTAGCCCAATGTACTCGATAAAGTGCATAGCTACTATCTATCTTGATGAAGTCTGAGTAATCGAGATAACTGAGTCGTCCCACGACAATAAATCAAGCACTAGTGGGATCCAACCCACAGAGTGTTGTTGTAACCATAGTTAGAGTTTATGTGTTGTTTTTGTGCAATTTAATGTGTTTGTGAAGTGTGTTGGACTGAGAATGCAGAAAGAAAAGATTGTCCTCAGTTGAGAGCGGGTGACGGGATAACTGATGGACCGTCAAAGCTATGACACACAGCCAAAACCATAGTAAAAAAATGGCATTCTGGATAAGGCTCGACGGCCTAATTGATGGACCGACACATGTCTTACAGACCATCAAATCCTCCGTTAGCCTTAAGCTATAATTCAAAGTTTCTGGATTGGGCTGAAGGACCATCATATCACCGTTGAACCATCAGTTAAACTATCATAGAAAAGCATAATTGAGATTGTTCTGGTAAGTCACGACGGTTAGCCTGATGGACCTTCAGGTCAATCATCAACTTAACCCTAATTTATGGGTTGGGTTGGGTCGGGTCGGATTTAATGCTTATTTAAGTGTCTTATTTGAGCCAAATGGTTTAAAATCGATAAGAAGAAGTGGTTACATACGTTGCCACCCTTTCAAATCCTAAAACTATTTAACTTCTTTTGCATTCAAACTACATAGTATCAGTTATATCCACTTAGGACTCTCCTTCTTCCTTTTCTCTTCTATTTAAACAATTTCATCCCTCTTTTCCTGTCACCATAAAATAAGTTAATAATCTCTGATAAAGGCTTTAAACTTTCTTTTATTCCAAGTTTACAAGTCTGAATAGTCAAGTGTACTGCAACATCAAGGTATGATCACAACCTTACACTTCTTTCTGAATTGCTAAATTTGTGTTATAGAAGTTGTTGGTTGCTTGAGAGGAATTCCATCTTATTTCTATTTTGTGTCAATTTAATTCTAAGTCGAACCCTAGTGTGCATTATTTTGGGTGAAGTCTGAGTAACCCATGAATCAAAAGTGGAAAAATTGGTGCTTAAATACTAAATTAAGGCCACAATTGTATGCATAATGAGATATAGCACATCAGGTGTTCGGCAAAATACCAAAATGAAGTTTAAAAGTTAAAAGTGATGCTAACAGTCACTTTGACGGACCGTCGGCTAAACCGTCGCAAAGTTGTGAAGGTTTATGTTCACTGGATAAGCCATGACGGATTACTTGGCGAACCATCATCAATCTGTCGGACCATCAGGTCGACCATCGGAAGGCTACTTAATAAGGGGGTCACTAGATAAGGCTCGACGGACAGAGTGATGGACCGTCACAACCCCGACGTACCATCAGGTCAACCATCGAGCCAAATTTATAGTGACTTATTCTCTGATTCTAATCTAACTATTTCTTGATGTGTACTCAGGCAATATGGCAAGAAAACTTCCCCTAACTAGAGGTGATGGTAAAGCACAACGGGGAAAAGGCAAGCCAACACAGAGTGAGGAGGCACCTACCTTCAATACTCAACAATGAGACAGGGTACTCCACATACTCTCCCAATCTAAAGAGGAGAGTGAGAGCAGCACTAGTAGTAACAGTTCGAGCCCCAACTAGGAAGAGGTCAATACATCTAACCTCAACCCAGTTAAGGAGGAAACTGAGGAAACCAATGTAGTCAAAAGCAAAGACCCTCAAACAAGGGAGGCATTCAAATGGAAAATTGAAGGAGCAAAGGATAAGTTCCTTGATTGACTGGAACCGATGGCAAGAAGGCCAATCAAAAGACCAATCTCCAAGGAGTACCAAATAGTGACGACTGAGTTGCATGAGTATCCAGAGCTAGAGCGACAATTCAATAAGTATGAGATAGCCGGGATGAGCAAGTCTCTCGGATCATACCAACCAAATCTTGTAAGATAGTTTTTCACCAATTATTTTGCACTGATAGAGAAAGATTGTCCCAAGGGCTTAAAGATTTTATATTTTCCCAACAGGGAGTCAGTTCTAGTCAGAGGGGTTAACATTAATATATTGGCTTAAATAATCAATAGGATGTTGTTTGGGCCTGACTATGAAGCACCGACTGCAGTTTCGAAGCTTGGGCACCATTTGACCATAGAATCCACTCAAAGGCCTTAGTTGTCAAGGTTCCTTACTAATGATGGGAACCCATCCTGGCAACTCAACCCACGTGAGTGCATTGCTAAATCATCTCTTAGCTTGCGAGCTAAATTTTGGTGAGCTATTGTTTGATTGAGGCTGATGCCGACAGGGGGAGATGCTAATTCGGAAAGTCATAGGGCTGTATTGGTGGCTAGTCTGATTGTCGGGATAAAGATTGGCACTGGCCAAATTATAGTTGATGAGATGTCTGTTTGGGCTCATAAAGTGGCAACCGCATTACCATTTTCGTGCTTGATCACGGAATTAGGAAGATAGGAAAATATGTCTTTGATTCAAGGTGTTGATAATGAAGTTCAAGCTACTCATAGGTAGGACATTGAAAAATTGAAGGATGACTCAAAGTTTGAAATGCGAGTCAACAAACCTTCTGCCTATTAGATGTAGTCAGCACCAGCCCCTGATACTTTTGAGATTCCTACAGATATGTCATTTTCTATCCCCACTAATGTGCTGCTCGATTATGTAGTATCAAGTACTTCTACAAATTTTGCATCGATGCAGTAAATAGGTAGGACTTCAAAAATAGCATCCGTCCCACCCCAATATTCAGAGTAAAGGTTGACTTGGGAAAATTTTGCCAAGTCTATTAAACTACAGAAAAAGTTCCAGAAGCATCTAGGCACATGGGCTTCAAAATTCAAGCCGTTTGTTGATCGTATTGTAGCTAAACCAATCTGTCCCTTTCAAAACATTCATACTAGGATGGACCATATGGAGGAGCGTATCAAAAAAAGGCTAGATGTGATGTCAATCCCAAATTTTGCTAAGTTCATGTCAAAATTCAAATAAACACAGGCAGACATAGCAGAGCTGAAAAGCCAACAGCCACAGCAGCCCATTTTTTTACCCTGCTTTAGTTATCAATGATGAAGATAAGGGTATATTTGACTTGATAGGGATGCCTCTCAAGGACAAAGGCAAGTAGGTAGATAAAAGTGCAGACAGAAAAACTATCGAAAGAAGAAGGCATGAAGTAATGACACCATAATAACGATAAGCAAGAGATATGAGGAAGGTTGTAAAGAGGTTAAAGCGAGATGAAAAGAAGAGATAGAAGAAGCTTGTAGATGAAGCTACAGGAGTTTCCACACGTTCTGTCCTAGCTAGGGGGCCTAGTTCAGACCCGGCTCGAGTTGAGATACCTTTAATTTTGGAGAATGATATTGTGAGTACCCCTACCACCATAGTGGTCAACATTGCTGCAGGTGAGGCTCATGATGCCTCACCATATTTGACTAGTGCCTCATCTGAATAAGAGGCTTTACAAGTATTCCCCTCCCCTGTACTTTACTTTTATTCATTGAGGACAACACTTTTATTTTTAGTAGGGGTGGGTTTGCTTGTACCACGGGGGGTTTTTTTGCCTGTGTTGTTTCCTCCCGTGTGCTATCTAGTAAAACTGGCATGTCTAGGTTGCATTTTATTTTCCTAAGTGATTGTGATGTAAATATCCGTTGTTGATGTTATTTATGAAGTGTCCTTTCTTTTAGCATCTTTTTTATATATGGATGATGTATGACTGTGGCATAAGACTTTAAACATGTTTGTATGACTATTTTCTCTTATCAGTTAGCATATGTTGAACAACCATTATTGATTCTGTAATTGGCATTGCATGTAAAGTGTGCATGACTATGTGATGTAAATCCCAAGAGTTAGTAGAATAAGTGTAACTTATGTGCCTATGTGTGCGAGCATTTGGTTTATTTCCTGCATAGTTATACTCCTAGAATTTGCCCAGTTCATTAATGTTGTTTTGTGGTTGATTCAATAAGATATGATAACAGACCTCCTTTTACTTTTAGTCCACTTAGCCGAAATAAATGACCCACCAAAAAGATTTTTCCATTTTTGAACCCTTTTTGAGCTTACATTAGTTTTTCTTCATTCCCAATAACTCTTATTAACTCTCTTTAGTTTGTTAGTACCTACCTTGGACCTATTCCAATACTAGACATTGTGCACCTTAACTTAGGCAAAACACCAAAGTTGAGGGTGGCTACTGTCAGGACATTAGCAGCTTAGCAAAAAAAGTGATGTAGAGCTAAAATAAAGCATAAATTAAGGGTGTTTGATGCTTCTAAAAAAATTATGGGTTTATGGTGAAGTGTGAATGTATAATACAGATTGTAAGTGAGCTGGAAAAGCATTAGTCTTGGTGAGTAGAATTCAAGGACAAAGAGAGTAAAGTTTGAACTTTGAGTCACTTTTCCAAAAAATTTGTCCTCACCAAGCCCCGGAACCTCATTACAAGCTTGAAAAAGACCTGTTTGATCTTTGCGAATCAACCATAAGGGGGCATTAGATGATAAGGGCAAGCCTATGGGTATGTATGATATGTTTGTAACTTCTTTGATGAGTGTGGGAGTCTTGACTTTCATCCACAAGATACATGAATAATGAGTGGTGGACTATGTTGATTGTGAGGGCAAATTGAGTTACACTTAGTTTTGTTGATCTCTGTAGGATATTATATCCATGTTTATGTGTGTGTTCTAAATTATAAACAATGTTGATCGTAGATCCTGATGTGTTGAGCCCATATAAGTGAAATGGCAAGTGAATGGTTGTGTGAAATATAGTTCAAATATTGATTGTCTGTCATTGTATTATTCATGAATGCAATTTGGTGCTGAGTTGCTTGAGGACAAGAAATTGTCTTAAGTTGAGGGTGTTGATGTTCCGACTTTTGCCGGAACATTTTACGTCTTTTTCAAGGGATAATTGTACGTTTTCAAGAAACTAATGTTGTATTTAATACTAAATTTTAGTGTTTTCAGGTCAAGGATGTAAATGGAGAAGAAACTTGGAAAAATAGCAAAAAAGGTCACCGACGGTCAAACTAGCGGACTACCAGCCAAGTGACGGACCGTCTGGGTGACCGTCAAGGTTAAACATAAAGGACTAAATGGATGACTCCTGCGATGGTCCAAGTGACAAACCATTGAACTTATGATGAACCGTCAACTTGGCCGTTAGGCTGAAATAGAGAAGGAACCCTCAAGTGTTCATGCGAAGGTCCTCTCAATGGACCTTCAGGCCAGCGACGGTCTATCAATATGACTGTCATCCCTTAACCAAAACGTAGCACCTTGGGACCATCAGCGATGGACCGTCAGGTTACCGATGGGCTGTCAATGCGACCGTCAACCTTGATGCGACTTTAATAAATTCAAATTTCAAATCCTCAATACCTGGGAACATATAAATACCCAGTTTAGGTTTTATTTAGGTATCTTTTATCATATTTTCCATCAAGAAAAATTATTGTAACGTATTATTCACGGTGATTCAAGCTACAATTGTAGATCTAGTTGTATTTATTCATATTCTCATTGAAGATTCAAGAACAACTGACGTAATTCTTGTAAGTAATTCTACGAATCCATTTATGAAGAACACAATGATTTCTTCTTCTTCTCTTGAGATTTATGGCTAAACTCCCATAACTAGGGTTATGGGAGCCTTGATGTGAATAGCTGCTTGGGGTAGTGAAAATGATTAATTCCCATATATAATTGAGGTTTTATAAACCCTTCTTCAAATTAATGACCTTTCTTGGTTGCAAACTTAAAGGGTGAGCCCAAAAACATTACTTGTCTGAGAAGAAAAGTATATGTTGGGAAAAGAAGGAGTTTGCATGAAATCTAAAGGCTTTAACCTTTGGGTTATGAGTTGATGCCTTAACAAGGGTTGACCCACATGAGGGACTAATTGAATAAACCAATGCAATCTTTAAGTTTGAAAGAATTAAAGGGTAAACTATCCATTTAGGTTGAGAAACAAATGGGTGAACTTTAGAATTCAATAACTCATGTAATTGAAGTTATAAATTGGGAATTTAAGATAATTCACAACCTCATCTTTTTTAGCTTCTTGGTGAACATAACTCTAGTTTGTTTATTCTCATTAAATTAATACTAGCAATAAACTCACTAGTTGGAATGCTACTCGTTACAACTATTTAAATACTATTAATAATTCAAAAACCCCCCTTTTCTCCAGGGCCATCGATCAACAGTGTACTAACAACCATAACACTTAGTTTGCACAGTATTCCCTGTGGGATTCGAACCCAACCTACTTGGATTCTATAATTGATAGCGACCGCTTATACTTTCTAATGAGAGTTGTAATTTGGGCGTATCAAATCTCTTTAAAGAGAGCGAAATATCCACGCCTCAGCCAAGAAGAAGATTATCTTATTTTTTTCATATTTTATGTTCATTTTATTATTTCACCTATAATTTATTGTAATTGTGGGATATTACACCAACACCAAGTGTTCGAATTGGCTCATAATTAGCTCAACTTATTAGTCTTTCTTGTTCATGTACATTGGTATATGAGATGTCAACTTGCTACTCTCTCTTATAATGGATTCTAGTTTAGAGAAGAACGGACGACTCGATTAAGAAATAAAGGACTTGAATCAAAGAAATTAACTAGGAAAATAAATAATAAAATGTACAAAGAAAAAAAGATACGAAAGAAGAACGGACTCAAGAACCAATTAAACAACTAAGTAGATCAATTACTAGTTGTTAATTATTGTTAAGAATCAAAAAACTGAAAAGAGGAATCAAGAAATGAAACTAAATGATTGAACATAGGCCAGAATTGATGTTAGGATGTTTGAAGGCATTCCGAACGCATGTTGAGTGTAGGAGTGACCTGCTGAAGCAGATGAGGCACAAGCGAAACCAGTGTGACCTGCGCTATATCTGCTCCTGATATGCTTGAGCAGATGGGGTGCAGATACCCTTCAGGCAAAGTAGTTATAGCTTTAAAAGCTCCCCTTGTTATGGGCCTTTTTGCACTCTCTCTCCTAGGATATTCCCTTTTCCTTTGGGATATCTTTTATACTAACACCTTTCCTTGCCTTTTCTTTTCCTTTTATGGATCAAACACAACTTTTTGAATAATCTTCTCTTCAAAACATGAACATCATCAAGGACAAAAGAACATTCAAAAAATTGACCCTTAAACAAACATACTCGAAATTCGATGAAATTTGAAATCCAAGTTCCTTTCAAACACAATCCAAACAATGTTAAGCTCAAAACTCTACCAAAAGTTTCAGCTTTCAACACCAATTTCTAATTTCTTCAAACTCAAGCTTTCAACAATGATAGAACCTTTGATTTGACTCCGACTAAGCTCACAAATAATATTTTGACTCCAACAGTGCTAGGCAACAAGAATCTAGCACTAGAAACTCAAGAAAACATCAAAATTAAAGACTCAAAATATGGCTAGACCCTAAAATATTAATAGTAACTCTTTTGTAATTTTTCAATTTTTCTAGATAACGATACCTAAGATTGACTTCGTGAAAACAAAATCAAATTCGACTCTGATACCAAATAATACACGAGGAATCAACGAAATAAAAACACAAAGTATGAAAACACAAAAATAAGGAAAACAGTAAAAACTGAACAAAGGAAAGTAAATGATAGAAAATAGACACAAGTAAATAAATCTAAAACAAACCATGATATATTAAATCAAATTCCTTAATCGACAATCCTAGATAAGCACCTAAATCATATAAAGATCAAGAGGGACATTGAACCCTCACAACCAATGTTTCTACTCAAACACTCAAAACTACCAACTAGCTTTCTAAAAATACTCTCAAGCGTATTTTTCATCAAAAATAATCGAACCCTCACTATAGGAGATTACTACCTATTTATAGCCTAGGCTATTTATTACAATTGGACCCAAAAGTGACCTTAAACGCTAATTGGTCCCAAAGGAGACCCAAAAGCCAAACATAATGCTAAGTGAGCCCAAAATTGATCCAAAAGCCAAATACCCTAGATGGGGCATTCTCCTCATGGTAGGTCACAATACTTATCCTCATCCCTAAAGCTTTGATAATTGCCTTGAGCTCAAGTCTTTGGGGTAATTTGACTTGAATCAAAGTGGCAGGACGTGGATTGTGGAGCCTCAGGGGGAGAGGGGTGGAATGGTAAAGATGTAGGGATCGGGACATTGGGTAGTGGGAGGATACAATGAACATAGAATGTCATTTATAGAAATTATTTTCTCTACTTTCATTATAGAAATTTCCTCATTTTTTTAAGGAACTTGTTTTCCTAGAGAAAATATTTTCTAAAAATTTTGTCTAACCAAACATGAGAAAATAAGAAAATATTTTCTGAAAAATACTTTCCCCCATACCAAACACACCCTGAATAACCCCGTAACTTATTTTGGTATCTTTGTTTTGATTCGTTGTCCTCCATAATTATTTTTTTCAAACATTTATCTAGAACCGTCAATATGGGCTAGGCCCATTGGGCTGGCCTGACCCATCCTGTAATTTAATAAGGTTGGGATACAATTTTCACAACCCGTTTAAGAATAGCGATATTTAACCCTGCCCGAATAAGCCCTTTGGCTCATGAGGCTTGAGCAATATGTGCTGGCTTAGCCCGTGGGCCAAATAAAAAATAAAACAGAGTACTAATAATAATAAAAGGAACCCAAAGTCAAAGTCTTTTTACACCATCAAATATATTTAAATATTGATTATGTTTATAAAATATATAAATAATTAAAATTTAAGAAATCAAATATGTTTGATTAAGATGATATTGCGATATTGAACAAATCATAACTTCCATGATAGTTTTTTTTTTTTTTTGAGAAATTCATTTTCACTTTTAATGGATTAAACATTAATGTTTTTTTGTGTTTTATAGTGATCTATTGAAATAAAATTAGGTTAATATTGTTATTTAACTAGTTATATTATTACTCATTATTTGTTTAGTTTCTTTATCAAAATATCTATTTGGTTTGAATTTGGTATCAAAAGTTATTTAATTTCGTGTAATATTATATTATAAATGTTTATGTAATTAATATTTCAAAATTTAAATAAAAACTATAAAACTAATAAATTTTGAAAAGTAGGCTGGCCCATGGGGGCCTGCAACTCAAAGAGTGATGGGTTAGGCTTGCTGGTTACTGGACTGTCATCCTGATGGGCTAGATCAACTTGACCTATCAAACTCCAAGGCCCGTGTGGACTAGCCGTCATGGCCCAAATCAGGGCCTAGTCATAACTTGTATCTCAATCCCACTATGAGTCGGAGATCACCCCCATAGCTTAACATGCAGAACATGAAAAAAGAATACAATGGAAGTCAATCCAAATAGGTATAAGAAGAATAGATAAGCCAAGTGTAACAACTAAGAAGCAAAGCAACCATCCAACACACACTTGTCCACAATAGCCTCTAAAACCAGAATAGCAACATAGTCGGGACATGGCCCTGACTATGACCAAAAAGAATCCAAAAGTACTATGACAATAAAGAAAGAATAATGAAATGACAAGGATAACTGAAGGATGGAGGATCACCACTTCACAACAACTCAACAGACATGCTCAACCACCTAACACT
Source organism: Capsicum baccatum var. pendulum (assembly GCA_030864225.1). Lineage (NCBI taxonomy): Eukaryota > Viridiplantae > Streptophyta > Magnoliopsida > Solanales > Solanaceae > Capsicum > Capsicum baccatum. The sequence continues at coordinate 143,586,348 of CM061552.1, forward strand.
GCACAGGAGCAACAGAAAACCCTTCGAACCTTACATCATGAAATAATGTAGTCCAGGGACGGTTAGTAGGATAAGAACTAGATAAAATAACACAATTACCAAAATCCAGTCATAAACCATATGCATCACATTCATACATATATATAGGATGCCAGGATAGGGACAAGGGTCATGAACATGAGAGCTTAAAGATTTAACCTGATTTAAAGATTTAACCTGAACTGTGTAACCCGATCCATCCTAAAGGCACTCATGGGCTATTTAGGTCTAGCTCTCCTTATAGGAAGGGACCTAGTGCGTGTTACCCACACGAATCGAGGAAAACTGAGGGAAAACTAAATTTATCAAGGCAATAGCAGTCCCAAAATATATATATATATCAAGTGTGCACCAAGCACACGGTCGGAGACCCCTAACGCCGACAAACGTGATTTCTAGTATTTGTCCCCCGGTACTTACACCTTTACGGTGAGTTACAAAATTTTCTTTAAGCCCAAATTAAAACAATTTACATATAAAACCAACCAGTAACCCAGGAGTCATTCATTAAGGCATTTACTACTTGGTATTGTCATACCAATGTGCTTGCAAGCTTATATATTTATGCTAAACCAATCCACATAACCAAATTGGACTCCCAAGTTCCATTTAAAATTCAAAACCAAGGCCGCCAAGGCCATCAAAATCCATTTTAATTCATTTATACTTTAATGCAATGCATTGGGTTCAAAAACAAGTTAAATCATGCAATTTTTCATATGCAAAATCAATTTTACAGAGTGGGTTAAGGTTATTGCTATTATCAAGCTAAAATTCCATCAAGTTGGGGAAACCCATGTCCCCCCCCCCCATTCCAACCATTTATACCATGCACCAATTCAGTCCTAAAAACATCAATTTAAAGCATGAATAATCAATTTAGAACATGAACAAGTAATTCAATCAGTAACAACCGAAATCCCTAAATCCAATTTCAAAACCCACGACTAAATAACATAAAAATTCATTAAATTAATGCCAAAATGTAAAATTAAAGTTATGAAAAGATAAACATGCCTGAAATACACAAGAAATTGAAGTCAATTCGAAGTTTGGGGCTTGGTGATGAATCCCTTGTAAAACCCTTGAATGTTCTTGAGTTTTGAGTTTAAGAGAGAAAAAAGATGATTTGATCTTTGAAAACTAAAGAGAATGGGTTATTTTATATTTAAAGATCGTATAATGGATAAAAAGACCAAAGGACCCTTACCCCAAGTAAAAAAATCAAAAACTAAATGAAATTAAAACAGCGGCATGGCATGCCAATATCATAGAGGTTAGCCTCCGTGCCACGCTAATATTGTGGAGGTTAAGCTCTGTGAAATAACCTTATCACAGAGGCTTACTGCCTCAAGGGTCCTAAAATGACCCCAAACCCCTTCTAAAAAATTCAAAGCTTTTTCAAAACACCTTTTTAACATCCTTAAACATAATTCAAGTCAAAAGTTGACATTACGCATGTGGGAGGGTTAAAAATAAAATGATCAAAATTTTAAGGGGTCTTATATTACCCCCTTCCCCTAGGACCATTCATCCCCAAATGATGAGTTAGGACTCTTTTCGCATGAGAATAGCAAGAATACACCAGAATCAAATGACAGACTTAGAAAGTAACAAGAGAAAAATGAAACGCATACATTAAGCACTCTTATCCAACATGGGGAACAAAAATGGATACTTGGCCTTCATATTTTCCTCAGCTTCCCATGTAGCCTCTCCTACCTTTTGATTTCTCTAAAGAACCTTCACCGAGGCTACATCCTTTGTACTCAATCTACGAACTTTCCTATCCAATATCTTCATCGAGACCTCCGCATAAGACAATGAATGCATGACACCAACATCCTCAACAGACACTATCAAGGAAGTATTACCCACAAACTTTTCCGCATGAACACATGAAACACAAGAAGAAAGAAGGCAAACTTGCTGGCAAATCTAACTCATAAGCGACATTCCCAATTCTCCTCAAAATCTGGTATGGACCAACGTAACGGGGACTGAGCTTCTCTTTCTTCCCAAACCTTATGACTCCTTTTATAGGAGACACCTTAAAGAATTCCTAATCGCTTACTTCAAAATACAATTCTCTCCACCTTACATTTGCATAAGACTTTTGGCAACTCTAAGCAGTCTTAAGTCTTTCTCTAATTACTTTTACCTTCTTCATGGCTTAATGAAATAAGTCAGGACCAAACAACCTAGTCTCACCTACCTCAAACCACCCAATAGGAGACCAACACCTCCTACCATAAAGAGCTTCAAAAGAAGTCATTTGAATGCTAGAATGATAATGATTATTGTATGCAAACTCAATAAGAGGTAAATAGTTAACCCAACTACCCTTAAAGTCAACCACACAGGCCCTTAGCATATCCTCTAAAGTCTAAATAGTTTGTTTTTCTTGTCCATCCATTTGAGGGTGGAAAGAATTACTAAGGTTCACCTGTGTACCCAAACCATTCTAAAATAAATGCCAAAAGTAAGAAGAAAACTGTGTACCTCAGCCTGAAATATTGGACACTAATACTCCATGAAACTTCACAATCTCCAGAATGAATAACTTAGCATAATTCTATTCTAAATAGTTAGTCCTCACAAGCAAAAAGTGAGCAGACTTAGTCATACTATCCACAATGACCCAAATAAAATCATGCTAGTTGTGAGACCGTAGAAGACCCGTAATTAAATCCATATTGATCATCTCTCACTCTGACATGGGCAATTTTAACTCTTGAGATATGCCACCAAGCCTTAAATGGCCAACCTTATCTTGCTGACAAACCATATATTTGGAAACAAAATTTTCCACATCTCTTCTCACATTATTCCAATAATAGATTTCCTTCAAATCATGATGTATTTTAGTTAAACCCGGATAAATTGTATATCTAGAATCATGAGCCATAGTCAAAATCCTTTTTTGTAGTACATCAACATCTGGAACACGCAACCTACCTTGATACCTCAGGATGCTATCTCCCCAAATATCAAAGGCCATAACTTTTTGTTGACACATATCATCCTTAATTTGCATAAATATAGGATCCAACCCTGCGTCTCTTTTACCTCAGAACCAAGAGATAATTTGACCACTTGTTAAACAATCACTACCCCATCCTTAGAGTCCAAAAGATAAACAACCAAGTTAGCCATCCTGTGAAAATCCTTTACCAACCATCTCTTCTCTTAATCAACTTGAGATAAGCTCCCTATAAATAACTTGTTAAAGGAATCAGCAATAATATTAACTTTACATGGATGGTAGTGAAGGCTCATGCCATAATTTATAAGTAACTCGAGTCATCGCCTCTACCTGAGATTCAATTCCTTTTATGTAAACACATATTGCAAGCTCTTATGATCTGAATAGATGTATACATACACTCCATACGGATAATGGCGCTATATCTTCAGGGCAAACACCACAACCACTAACTCTAGATTGTAAGTCAGATAATTCCTCTCATAAACTTTAAGCTGCCTGGATGCATAAGCTACAAACTTACAACGTTGTATACATCACAAAACACAACAAAACCATTAGTACCCTCGGATAGGGTCAAAATTGGTGCAGAAGTAAATGTATCCTTCAACTTCTCAAAACTACCCTCACAAGCATCTGACCACAAAAAATTAATCTTTTTTTAGTTAACTTCATCAACGGAGTAGCAATTGACAAGAAACTCTCCACAAATCTCCTATAATACCTAGTCAAGCCCAAAAAACTCCTAATTTCGATTGGATTCATAGGTCTAGGCCCTTTCATAACTGCCTCAACTTTCTGTGGATCCATCTAGATCCCCTCACTAGAAACCACATGCCAAAGAGAGGTCACAACACTTGGACAATATTTATATTTAGAAAAATTTTCCTATAATTTTTTGTTCTTAAGAGTCTGCAATACAATTCATAGGTGATTGGCATAATCCTCATCACTCTTAGAGTACACCAAGATGTTATCAATGAAAACTATAACAAACAAATCCAGAAACTGGATGAAAACCTAATTTATACGATCTATGAATATAGCTAGAGCATTAGTCAACTCAAATGACATAAGTAGAAACTCATAGTGACCATACCGGGTTCAGAAAGTAGTCTTGGGGATATCAACCTCCCTAATTTTAAACTGATGATAGCCCAAACAAAATCAATCTTAGAGAAACATCTATCACCCTGAAGCTAATCGAAAAGATCAACAATCCTAGGAAGAGGATACTTATTTTTCACTTTAACCTTATTCAATTGATGATAGTCTATGCACATCCTAAGAGATCTATTTTTCATTCACAGGAAAAGTATAGGAGCACCCCATGGAGAGACATTATGACATATAAACCATTTATTAAGAAGATATTTCAATTGCTTCTTTATCTCCTTTAGTTCAGCCGGAGCTATTTTATAAGGAAGGATGAAAAATAGGATAAGTATCTGGCAGAAGATCAATCCCAAATTATATTTCCTTATCAGGAAGAATTCTAGGAAGGTCATCGAGGAATACTTCAGGAAATTCATTGACCACAAGGACAGAATGCAAAGATGGAATTTCAAAGCTAGAATCATTAACCCAAACTAGATGATACATACACCCTTTAAAAATCAATTTCTATGCTCTAAGATAGGAGATAAACCTTTCTTTGGGCACTAAGGAACTCTTCTCCCATTCTAAAACTGTTTTATTATGGAAATGGAAACTAACCTTTTGGGTCCTACAATCCAGAGAATCATAGCACAAGTGAATCCAATCCATCCCCAATATAATATTAAAATCCAGCATATCCAACTCTGTCAAATTCACCAATGTCTTTCTATGAAAATAGATGCCACACAACCCCTATAGGTTTTTATAGCAATAATAGAATCGCCCACTGAAGTAGACACAGAGAAAGGGTTGAAAATATTTTAGGACCAAAATCAAAGTATACAGCTATATAAGAAATCACATAAGAAAGGGTAGAACCCGAATAAAGCAAACAATAAACATCATTTGAAAAGAGTTATAACATATTAGTAACAACATCTATGCCTTATATTCCTAACAAGTAGCAAGTGCATAGAGATAATTCCAGCCAGTACCGGTGCCAGAAGTAGCACCCTTAGGGATAGAAACTGAAGAAGTGGCAATCGAAACTTTATTAGCCCCAGTGGCAACCCTAGCTAAAGGATAATCTCACTGTATATGACCAAACTGACCATAACTATAGCATCGATTCTCCCCTTCTCATAATATTTACATGAAGCTTTCCATAAAAATGGTAAGGTGGGTATGGTGGGGATAACTGAGCTTCACTAACCTGAGACTGGGCATCCTGTGTCTTAGGACCACTGCTAGACTAAAAAAAACCATCATTTGAAGGCTTAGGATAAGGAGCACTAGTCATCAAATAAGAATTCCCCTAATTCTTTAACTTAGTCCACTGCCTACCATCTCTCTAATTGTTCTGCTGATTTGCACCCAGATCTAAATATCTAAACTTCTTGTTCTTCCCCTCTCCCATCTTTGCCTGCTTTTTTTTATCATCCTCTATGTGTTTCATATAAACCACCAGCCTAGAGATATTCATATCATTATTCAACATAGTAGTCTTATATTTCAGCACCAAATTACTGGACAAACCAGAAAAAAATTTCTTATTTGGGACCTCATATTAGACACCAACTTTGGAGTATAATGGGCCAACTGTTGAAACTTCAAAGCATACTCCTTGACACTCATCTTACCCTGCTTCATACTAACAAACTCTTCAACCTTAGCTTCTCTTAACTCCTGAGGAAAGAAGTGATAAAGAAAAACACCTAAAAAGCCATCCCATACTGCCTGTTCAGCATCATAACCTCTCGTCGCTTCCCATTTCTCATACCACTAGTAAGCAATATCTTTTAACTAATACCTAGCAAACTCTACACCCTCAAAATCAGTAGCATGCATCAGCCTGAAAATATTCTTTATCTCATCAATTAATCTCTGAGGATCCTCCTCAATCTTAGGGCCTATAAAGGTTGGGGGATTCAACCTCATAAACTATGCAACCTAAGTTACCTCAGATTAATAAGAAATAGAACCAACACGGTTAGACTAATGATATTACGATGCCACCAACTGAGCAAGCATATAAATAGACTGATGAAACTTCACATTATAGATATCTCCCTGAGTGACTGAGCATAAGTATCACTAGCCCAGGAAGCTCAAAGAGGACTAGTAGGGATAATAGAACCCCATGTGGAGCAGTACAATCAAAAGTAGGTACCCTAGTCCAGGCTTGCTCTCCGTAAATAGGGAGACTCCTCTCCATATTATCCTCTGGTGGAACAGAGGTTCCAGAAAATTTTCTACGAACATCAGATCTTTGGAGAGGCATGATCTGAAATGCAAAAAATTCAGGAGTTAGAAAATTCAAGACAATTAGACTCTATATCCTGAAATAAAACATAAGAAAGGAAAACATTCCTAAATGTCTTATAGTATCCTTCTTATAAGTGTGGCGCGCTACACACCCATAAAGGACTCTACACAACATGGCTTTGTAAACACACAATGATCCTAAACTGTGCTCTGATAACAAGTTTGTCCTGACTCAAAATAGGGCCTAGTCATGATGGGTATCTCAAGCCCACCATGAGCCGAAGACCACCCCCTTAGCCTAACATCCATAAAATAATAAAAGAATACAACAAAAGAAAATCCAAACAGAAATAGGAAGAATAAATGAACTGAGTGTAAACTCTAAGAAACAAAACAATCATCCAACCCATACATTTCCACAGTAGCCTCTAAAACAAAAATAACAACTAAGTCAGAACATGCCCCGGACTATGACCAAAAAGAATCCAAAAGTACTATAAAATAAAGAAATAATAATAAAATGACAAGGCATTTCAAAAGATGTAGGCTCACCACTTCACAGCAACTCAACAGACGTGCTCAACCACCTAACATTGTACAGGAGTAGCAAAAACCCTTTGAACCCTACATCATGAAATGATGTAGCGTCCAGGATAAATCAAAGGGATAAGCACTGGTGTATAACTCAGGAAATAAGGATAAAATAATGCAATTACCAAAGTTCAATCATAAACCATATGCACCATATTCATATACATATAAAGAGGATGTCGGGATGGGGACAAAGGTCATAAACATGAGAGTTTAAAATTTAACCTAGACTATGTAGATCGATCCGTCCTAAAGGTACCCATGGGCCATATGGGTCTAGCTTTTCCTACTAGAAGGCCCCAACACATGTTAGCCATATGAACTGAGAATAAATTGAGGAAAAACTAAATCTATCAAGACAGTAGCTATTCCAAAATATATATATCAAGTGTGCACCAAGCACACGATCATATAGACCCCCAATACCGCAAACATGATTTCCAGTATTCACCTCCCCCCTCCCCCCAATTAAAGGCCATATTCTACTAAAAACTAATATAAGTAATAACACATAATGCCACCATGAATACAGGCATTCAACACAAATAGAAAATGGTAGAATTTCGCACTTTAATATTTTAATTTAATATTAAATGCACCAACATTCCCCCACTCATTTTAATATTCAATAAGTGAGTATTGCATCAATTTAGTTGAAGGGAGACTATTGTACATAATGAAGGTATGCTCTACATTGAACCTTCACTTAGTAAAAAAATAAATTTTACTCCAGAGTTGATAGTGGTTTCAGACTTGAACTATGACTGCTTAAGGGTAATAAAGTATCACTACTTACACACAACAATCAAGGTATTGACATAAGCTATAATAGCCAGCACATTATGGCCATATGCTATCCTAATTTTTTATGAGTATTTCTTAGAATAAGCCTCATTCTCATAGGAAGTGGCCTACTTTCACACTCATATAGGTCAAATCCGTTAAGGGTGATCTTATAATTTTAACACCCCTCTCAAACGAGATGCAGAATTTCATTAAGAGTTCTTAGAATCAACCTTCACAAATTATTACAGAAATAAAATATACTCATAGCATATGAAGGATTAAAAAATAATGCATCCCACACCAAGTCATCATATGATTCGTTATTTTCATTGAACCTGGTTATAAGATGTCTAGTTTCCAGGTTAGGTTTCCTCATATATCACTCGTGATTCTTTTTATGAGCTTCATTCCTCCCTCTCGATGTGCTTCAGGCCATTTTCTTGATAAGAGCTTAGTCTATTAATCTACAAAATTATCACAAGATTAGCACAATTAATATTAACGGCATGCCTTGATCAGTTTCATCTCACAATATTGTATTTTTTAATTATCTAAATTTTATTATTATAATAATGATTATACTATACCAACACATTTTGATGTTATCACAATAACTCAAAATTAGAGAAATCAATTTCTCAAAATAAAGTGATTGATTAATTCACTTTTTCACTAGTTGAACCTAAAATAATTAGTTCAACCTCCGTGATAGAGTCAGCAAATAATAATTTGCTTTTTTCATTTCAACAAATAGAACCAAATTTTTTTTATTTGAATTAAAATTACTTTTAAGTACAACAGGATTTATTTTAATAAAACAAGCTACAAACTTTTTTTGCCAAGTTAATATACTTAATTAGCTTGTATAACCTGCTTAAGTACTTTTACACAATTTTAGGTCAAGTGCAATTAGCCACATATCTCGTATTTTATTAGGCTAGCAAGCTCCTTTATTTTTCACACCATTTTCATAAATTTGAATTAAAAGGAGTTTTATGACTCTTACAATCAACAAAATTGTATTCATAATGTTTCACCATAATGTGACTTGTCAAGAAAAAATTCTATCACATGTTTTAAGTTATTTCTTTCATTCCAAGAATGAAATTTATCTCGCTCAATTTTGTATGTCAAAATGGCTACTCAATTTTTTATTTTGTTTGATAACATGCATGTTAGAGCCAAAAACATGAACTCATATATAAATAGTAACATGTGATTTATTCCAAGACTATATGCACTTGTAAAACTTTTTTTTTAAAACACAGTCTCAAAAGTGCAAACATTAAATTTTTCATGATGATATTTTTTTTCTCATTTCATTAGCCCCAACTATTTCAAGAATTTGAATATCAATTTATGTTCATGAAAAGTAGTATCATTGTATTCATTGAAAATATTAGGTAGAAAATTTTTAGCTTTCTTCTACAAGAAGTAGAAATGTTTTCACCTTTCCTCCACTAGTTGAGGAAGTAGAAAGATACTCTACGTGGCTATCTCTTGCCTTCCATCTTTTGAGATCTCTCATCTTGATATCCGCTATTTTTTCAAACGGTAACAAAAACATAAATATCCTTAAAATTGATGGTGTAATATACCACAATTACAATAAATTATAAACAAAAAATATGAAGAAAATAGGATAATCTTCTTCTTGGATGAGGCGCGGATATCTCGCTCTCTTTAAGGAGATTCAAGCCCACTGTCTACACCGACCAGAAATATCAACTCTTGGCTTGTCCCCTCCAAAATACAACAGCTCATCAATAATGTACAACTTAAGCTACTCCGGACTAGTTGAAGAGTCCAAAGCTCCACCATAAGAACACTTTCCTTCAACATATAAAACTCTCTATTATAGTGAATATAGTTAAAAGCTTAGAATATTTTCTTTATTTCAACTCTCTCTTTCATTAATATAATTACTCTCTTTTGTATAATGAATATAGTTGAGGACTTAACATATTTTCTATGTCTTAACTCTCTCTTTCACAACTACACATTACAATATTTCCACACTTATCTTTTTTCCTTATGCCTCACAATATACTACAACTCATCTACTTTGATCACAAGGAAGAAAACATTCTTTATATAGGTGTAATATTTCTTCCATCTAGTAAATGAGGGAGTAGTGAATATTAAGTGAGGAAGATTAATGCTTAGTTGTTACATAAGTTACATGACATAAAGAGGCAAAATAATGAGTGAATAATAAGTGAGATGTTACAAGAACTAATGATCATTTAGGTTGCAAGAATGTAGATGACCAAGCTCATCCAACAATCATCTGATTAAAGGCCACATTCTACTGCAAACTAATGTAAGTAATGACACATAATGCCCCGTGAATATAGATATTTAACACAAATAGAAAATGGTAGAATTATGCACTTTAATATTTTAATTTAATATTAAAATGCACCAATACTTGGATTGAGAGACTTGGTTTCATTAACGTTGACCTAATTTGTTAGTTGTGCCGAGTGTCTTGTTGATAGGTACCATGACACCGAGAGATGATTTTAAATGAGTTTACACTTGAGAGTGTTTATGAAAGCTTGTTGAGAGCTTTATTGACTTGTTAGAAACATTGGTTTCAACTGATTAATTTCACTCTCGGTCTTCGTAAGAGATTGTTTCTTGTGGTAATCGAAAGGGAAGTCTTCCGGTTAATATATCCTTTAGTTGTCCTCTCTTATCATTTTGTGTCAGTCTATCTATCCTTGTTTCATTTTTTATTATTTTTTTGTTTTTTTGCTCCCTTATTTGTGTTCTCGTTTTCGTATTTTTCTCATGTATCGCACTTCTATATTTTCTTTCTAAATCACATATGTTCCTTAGATAATATTTCTTTTTACTTACTCATCAAACACTAGAAAATAAATAAAAGAACAACTAAATTTTCAAGAGAACATTGTCTAGCAAATTATTCTTCATAAAAAAATATTTTCCTTAATACCAAACACAACCTCAAATGAAAATATATGTATGGGTAGATCTTAATTAAGTTAGCTACAAATTGTTTTCATGTAACAGATATACAAAAACAAACAAGTATAATGTAATTAGTTTTGGGTGAAAATCGTTTTCACCCTCAACTCAGCTTTAAAATTAAACTTCTCTCAATTTTGAATAATAGTCATACTCCATCCTTTATCCTAATTAAAACTTTAAAATGTCTATTGTACCTTTTCATTATCAATTTTTTTCTTCTTTAAAAATCATGATATTTTCAGTATTTGAAACTTCATATGACACATTTTTCGTAAAAGCATAAACATTATCTTCTTGCAAAAAAGGTGAGAAACACTAATTAAGGATATAAGTTGATGTTGTTCTATAATGAAGTAAATTAGCATAATAAGAAAATAATTTTATTAATAATAATTAAAATTATAATATTTATTTATAGAAGTAAAAATAATAGGTAATAGTAACTATATAAATAACTTCAATGCAGGAAATATAAAATAAGTTTTAAAAAAGGACAAATTATTTATGACTGTATTTATTTAGATTTTAAATTATAATTTATGTAATACTACGCTTATCACAATCAAAACTTATTTATTTATATAGATAATAGAGGATACTCCCTCCATTTCATATTGCTTGATCCTCATACTATAAATTATTGTTTTAGTTTACTTGTTTAATTTATGAAATCAAGACAATTTTATTATTATATTTTTATAACTACTTAAAATAGTAATAGTCAAATTTAAAGTTTCAAATCATCATTATATTAGTTTTTGCAAAATACACCACTAATTAATTTTTTTAAGGGGTGTACCATGTCACAAGGGTCAAGTAATATGAAACAGATAGAGAAAGAGAATGGTAAAACACAAAAATATACCCACATGCATGTACATACATTTATACACTTAATAAATATAATATTGAAATCACTGTCATAAAAAATAACATTAAATTTTATGACAAATTCATAAAATATTATTCTACTTATAATGTTAATAAACATAAATAAAAAGTTATAAATACCTAGGTTAAAATAAAAATTATATAAAATATAAAAAGGTATTACATATATATAGATAAAATAACAAGGTTAAAATGAACATTGCATAAAATAAGGGTTGGGAGGAAGGGACGAGGAGGGGCGGGGGGGGGGGGGGGGTGATGAAGTATAACTATTGTTCGAACTTAAGAGAGAGATTAATTTTTAAAAGCAAAGTTAGGTGGTGAAAAGGATTTTCATCCTATTAGTTTTTATGTATTGATGTCTTATGCTCAAAAGTTTTTTCACAAAACTTGGGGATTACAATATACGATAAGTATTTCATCTTACTTTTGATCCATCAAAGATAAATATATAATTAAAATGAGTGATTTTAATCTCTATTTTAAAAGGTATTTGGAATTCTATTAGACATAGAGCACTTGGAAATTGCCCTGAGATTCACGTGTAGGACTTAATTCTGTTAGGTTTGTATCCCAAACTCCTGAGTATGATTTATGTGCCCTAAATACGCTTAGTGCTCAACACATGGGACTCGATCATAGTTCAAATCAAATTAATCTTATGTCAAATCCCAACTATTAAATTAACCTGACCCTTAAACTTTTTACCTAATTAATAATTGAAGTTCAATTCATTTATAAAAGCATGAAGATTTAGAGTAACTCAAATAACAAGCCATATTATAAATATAACTAGGGTATTTGGCCATGCTTTTCGCAGTTAATAATATTATTCTTCAACATACAGTTTTTTTAATTGAAATATAGTGATTTATAGTTTTTTTGAAATTAATTTTGGCAACATCATAGAAGAGATATTTATTATATCATTAGTTTATAATATATAATACTTATAAAATTAATTCATGATTGACTACTTGAACTTCCACCTTATCAATGAGGGTTTGTTTTTCAACCTTTTAGTCCCCTCCTCTCCCATTTCTCCTTCTCAAAAAAAAATAAAAATAAATAATACTTGTGCATTTAATTTCTATATTTTAAATATTAAATAAAGAAATAATAATCAAAAAGAAAAGATAAATAGTCACTGAAGATTCTCAATATAACCAACTTAAAATTAAAAATTAAAAATAGAAAAAAAGAAAATAAGGAGAAGAGAAAAGACATATCATAAGACCCTCCCAAAAAATGAGAAGATTATATATAGTATAAAAAAAATAGAATATGAATAGGCAAAAATAAATTGTCCACTTAATAGTCATTCATTTTCTTTATTCAATGTGCAGTTTTTTTTTTTTTCATAAATACAATGACATAGAATAATGAAAAAAACTCAAAATAAATAGGAGAAAAAAAGATAAATATCTTCCTTAGCTTATAGAGAGAGAGAGAGATTGTTATTGTAAAGTGGCAAAGTTGAAATGTCAAATTTTAAGATATTGGATTCTATTCTTCGTATAAGAACGTATACATTCTCTCTTATATTATTATTCTGTATAGTGTGTTATAATTTTAAATTATTCAATTCAGTTTCTGATCTTTACAGGATAATTTTCTTTGTTTCCGTAATTAATTTAACAATCTAGCAATCTAGTATCTTCTACTTTATAAATTGTTTCATGCAAATTTTGCCCTTCATAAACGTATGCTCACGTAGCATAATGTGAATAAGATACTAATATTATGTATGCGGTAACCATTCAGTGTCAACTTTTTGATAATTCTATAGTTTAAAAGGATTCGTTTGGTAAAGGATTAAGGGATAATTAATCTTGAGATTAATTTTAGGATGAGTTTATATTAAATTTAATTGGGATAAAATGTAAGGACTAACTTATAAAAAATATTTTGGAAAAGAAGAATATACCATGAGACCCTTGTAGGGGGTGCGGATAACTTGTGTGGTAAAATAGATTTATTATAAGTAGAATGGATCTAATTTTATTTGTGCGTGGATAATTCTTAACTTCTCTAAATATTTTTATTTTGAGTTTATTTATGTTAGTTTTATCGATATTCATATCTTGGGGGGTGATTATATGGTAATTGATTAAATGTTTTACTATCGTATTCTTTATTTTTTTTCCCTTAATTTTTGTAATTCTTCTATATTATTTTGAAGGTATTCTAAATATTCTATATCTTTTGTTTCAAAATATCCAATTAGATTATCTTTCATAAGTTTTTCTAATAATATTATTTCTTCCATATTTTGTCTCCAATATTTTAAATATTCATAGTCTACCATTTTATTCTGTAGTAATTGCAGAGTTACAAATTTCTGTATAATAGTTTATCCTAATTGTACTGTAATGTATATTGAATTCTAGATTTTCAATGTTATTTATTATCTTGTGTTGTTCTTCTCGTAGCGAGATTTTTAAATTATATAAACTATCACATGTACTTTTTTCTAATTTTTCTAGGGTTTCTTCTATCCATATTAATTTTTCTTTTAGATTTTCTAATATATTCTAATATTTCTTAATCTGAATAATATCCATCTGGGTAATTATCCAGGTATAACTGTTTTATCCAATTTATAATTTCAATTTCATAGTCTAATACTTTTTCTAATATTATTTTCTTAATATCTATAATTTTTATATCTCTAAGTATATATAAGATTAAGATTTTAAGATTATCTATCATTTAAAATTGGTTAAATACTTTATTATAATATTTTTTAGTTTTTTTTTTTTAATCTCATTAATTCTTCTATATTTTCACTAAGAAATTGTATATATTTTATATCTATTTTCCAAAATTCTAAATATACATAATTTATCATAGTTAGTGTGTGGGTTTGGCATGTAAGTATTTATAAGAGTAGTTCGGTAGGTGTGGTATATAATTAATTCTAGTCATGAAATATCTATCAAATAGTTTTTCCAATATGATTTTTCTTATATCCAATATTTCTATATCCTTAAGTACATATAAAATGAGTATTTTGAATTTATCTACCATTTCGTCAAATAAATAATTATCCATTTTTCATAAAATTGTTATTTTCAAAATATTCCTTTCAATCATGCACATAACAAAATATGATCACTTTGGATTGCTATATACTAAATTATTCTTAAATAACATATTCTTCGGTCACTATTAGTATGGTAATTTGGATACTTTTCCCTTAAACAGCGCCTCTACTTGGGTTACTCCCCTATTAGGGCTTTTTTGCCTCACCGGTTTCACCTTTAGGATGGCATAGTTCTTAGGAATTTTTTTCCTTTTCCACTTTGCTAATAAACTTCTTAACATGCTATTTTTCTAATAACTCTACTATAAAGCAACTAACATGAACTTATTTTATCATATCATGATTGTTAGGAATTTATGAATTTTGTTATTCATAATAGTAAATAAATATACATGTTCTGGTAGTTTTGATAATTCTAAGTTTTGTTCCTCAATAGATTTTTCCATTAAAATATACCTGTTTTTTAATAAATAAGCAAAATTTTTATTGTGGACAAGAGATTTTGTGCTTCAATGTATGAAGGCTTGCCTTCATCTGAGCAAGTGCTCGTTTATTTATATTCTTAGAAATGAAAATGCGTACACTATTTTTCTTTACATCTGTCAGCTACTTTACAAAAGTAAAAAAAATATTTCTGCAAAGTCTTAAAGCTAATGTCTAATCTAATAATGGCACTACTTGCCAAAAAAGACTAAGAAAAGTCAAAAAGCCTAAGGCTAGTTACATGATAATTAGGTAAAGCTATCTAGCTATTTTAAATCTTTCATATTTCGTTTTCTCCTTTAATAACTTGAATACTTTCTTTGTATTCTTTCTTTATCCATAGTTATCTTCTTTTTATTGCTCTGTATCTCCATTATTGCTTCATATCTTGCATCTTCCAGCTATCGCTTTAATCTTCTTCTATTTCAGTTAAACTTCTGGGACAATATTATCTTCTCTATTACATTTTGAACATTGATGGTCTGGATATTTATGTCCAATTAACTTGCAATATCTGGTTAATAATTCTTCCAAAATAAATTTTTCTCTAATGGCTCTGGCGATAGGTTTTTTCTCTGGATTGAGTAAAGTCAAAATCCAATGCCTAACGTCTTCCATATCTGCTTCTCGTAGTTCCTTTCAATTTGAGCTTGAATAATAACTCCATATGGGATTTTTATTGCGATAAGTGTTTGCTAACTCTTAAAGAATTGTGAATAGTCCGATAATTCTCTTATTTGCATAAAAATTTGGTATTTCAATTCTAGGTATTTCTGGTTGTAGAATAATATCTTTTGGTATAATCATATCTCGGGTCATTCCTATTTTTACAACTTGTATAGGTGATTTAACTTCATCATACAATATCTCTGCTGGTGCCATGTAAAATTTTATAAAAAATAGGTTACCTTTGGTTATTATTTTAAAAATGTTAAATGAATCATATATTTTTGGTATATTGGATATTTCATTTCCGTCTTGGGTATATATGGTACTAAGTAGTCCATATTTGTAACAGATTTTAACTAGACTTGGTTTTGTTTTGGATAAAGCAATTAGCTTATTGTATCCGGTTTGCTTCTGGGTTATATAATTCGTATGTGGTTCTTAGATGTTTATAGCTCTGGGGTTGGTATTTAAGAAGGTTTTTATAGTTGTAGGTCTTTTTGTATTGGTTTAAACTATCTCGGTATGTGGTAATTTGTGGGGGTATGAACATAGAATCTTTTGGTGTATTTGAAATAAATGGTTTATCAAATAGCCTATTTAGGTTCATATTTGTGTTTTTCCTAACTCCTTTGCTTGTACCTGCAGAAGTAGATTGATAAACGTTATGGGTTTTATGGAGTGTCCTAATGTCTCCTTCTAGCTCTGAAATTTTAATGTCTTCCGATCGACATAGCTCTGCACACTGCTGAGTTAGCTCATTTGTAGCTATAGACTTCAGTTTAACTTCATTAGTCTTTAGCTTTTCTATTTCATTACCCATACTGTCCACTTTCATTGAAAGCGTAGTTAGGGTGTTGAATATCTTTTCTAGAGTATCCTCTTCTATTATATCAATGTGTGTAGCTTTGTCTTGATATGTAATCTGCAATAACATTTTTGTTAGTACTAATTACTTCAATTATAAATGTGAAATTTAATATATTCAATACTAGTCTCCGAATCTCTTTTGTTGTAACTGAATTTTGTATTTTTTTTGTTAGCCACCAACGTACCTGTGTATTATCTGTTCGTACAATAAACTGGTTATATACAATATATGGCTCAAATGCTAATAAACATTTATATAATGAGCATAATTCTTTTCTATTTATTTCCCATTTTATTTTTGTTTCATTAAACGTACCTGAGTAGTATCTACAATGGTGTTCTAATTTTTCTTCTTCATATCTATATTTAAGTACTCCTCCATAACTACATTCACTAGCATCTGCGTCTACTATATATATAATTTTCTATTTTCATCTGGAAATTATAATTTTGGTAATTCTTTACAAAGTATTTTTATTTTCTGAACTTGTTTTTTATCTTCTTCGTTATAATTATATTCTACATCCTCTTTTAATTTTTTCTGTAAGGGCTTTAGATTTTCTGTTAATTTTGGTATAAATTGTTTTACTTAGTTTACTAATCCTAAAAATGATTTTAATTTCTTTTTTGTATCTAATTCTTCTTTTGAATTTATTATTTTTTGTACTATATGTTGTTGCATTTTTACTCCACTTTTATCTATGTGTATTCCTAAAAATTCTATTTGATTTTTCATAATTTCAGCTTTCTTTTCACTTAAACTTATTCCCAATTTTTCTATTATATCCGTAAATTGTTCTAATAATTTTAATTGTTCTTCTTTGGTCTTTGTATATAATAGTATATCATCTATATATACTATACAATTGGGCAATTGTTTAAAATAACTATCCATAAAATATTGATATCTACCTGGTGCATTTTTATATCCAAATAGTAGTACATTCCATTCATAAAATCCTTGTGGTACCGTAAATGCGGTTAATTCCTTAGAATCTTCTTTTAACTTTAAATGGTAAAATCCTGATTTACAATCAAATTTACTAAAGTAATTATATCCTTGTATTTGTGTTATTTTTAATATCTTATTTGGTATTGAGTAATCATATGTCATAGTTTTTGCATTTAAATTTCTATAATCAATAACCATTCTACTTTTTCCTCTTTTTTGTTCACTATGTTTATTTACTATAAATGCTGGGCTATTATGTTTATTATTACTTTTTTGTATGTATTATTTTTCTAATAATTCTTCTATGTGCATTTTAAATTCTTTTAAATCGTCAAAATTATATGTTAATGGTTTTGGAGTTATTATGGTATTTTTATCTATAAATTCAATTTTTATAGTGGTTTTATGTTTTTTCTATCCTTTTAATGGATCTTCACTATATAATTATTCTAATTTTTTCTTAATTATTTCTATCTTACTTATTGAAAATATGGTTATGTCCTTTTTATTTATTAAAAATACGACCAATTCTATTGTATCTTCAGTATTTTTTATATTTTTTAATTTTTGTGTAATTTTTTCACTTCCTTCTATCCAATTAGTTTTCTTTCTTATTTTATTAGTAACTCTTTTTGCTCTTACTTTCTGTTTACATGGTGTTGTAAACCACCAATCCGTTCTAGTTATTATATGTGGGTATAATTTATCTAAAAACGGCATTCCTAAAAGTATATCTTTTGATGTTAGCTCATAATTATAGATTTCTTCTATTGTTAATATTTTATCTCATACTTGTGTTTTTACATTCTTAGCTTTATAAGTAATTAAGGTTCCTTCGTTATTAAATCCTTTAACTATTATTGGTCTCTTTAATTTATCCCACTTACTTTTTGGTAAACAATTATATCTACATAAATTAGCTCCTGCTCTTGTATCTAGCATAGGCGTATAATATCTACTGTAATACCCTTCTACTACTATCTTCATTAATACATATATTTTTATATCACGTTAAAGCTCTTCTTAAGAATAATTTCTCTCTATTATATGCTATAGATAATTGTGTATGCTCTATATTATATGATTTTACTTGTTCTAGCCATTTTATTCCTAATATTATGTCTGTTTTTTGCATTTCTTCCTTTATTTCAGATTCAATTTTTATTTTTCTAACTCCTATTGTTATTTTTTTTTCTGCTATATAATTTTCTTCTTGTCCTGTATTTAAGAGTATTAAATATTCTTTTTCATTTATTGTTCCTGTTATGTAATATTAGTTTAAATTAGTTGTTGAACTTGTTTCATAACTTGTTCTTTTTGATGAACTTGATGATTCTAGTTTTTCATAAGCTATTCTTTTTGTTGTGTTTATTCTATCATTTATTATTTCTAAATTTTTTTCTATATCTATGTCTCTATAACTATAATCATTATTATCAATTGTTTTTACAAATTGTTCGAAAGGACTTTCTATTTGTATTTTGTTAATTTTATTTTTTCCTATTATTTTATGTTTTGTTGTTAATACATATAGATTTTTACATCTTACTGAAAATATTTTACTTCCTGGGTTCTATTCCTGATATTTTTTAATATAATACTAATGCTTATCTATATTTTTATCTGTTACTACTACTGAATAATTTGCACTTATTATAAATTTAAATTTTTGGTATATTAAATTTCCTTTTGTAGCAGTTATTATACTTTTTTCTATAGGTTTTATAATTCTATCATCTGCTAGGTATAATTCTATTGGTGTATCTATTCTTTCTCTGAAACATGCTTTTATTAATATCTTTGTACCTCCTAGGTGTACGTATTTTATTGGGTCTCTAATTTTTATATCGTTTATTTCTTTATTAATTATCCTTTTTGTTACTAGTGGTTTACTAGCTTTACCTTTTGCATATCTACAGTCTATTACATGTTCTTTGTGGCTTACTACGTAGTATTCTTCTTTTCTTTTACTAAATATGTTTTTTATTGTTGGTATTCTAAATAATTTTTCTACACTTTAATCTAATTCTTTTCCTTTTATTTCATCAAATATGTGACTATCAAATATTATTTGTTGATCTGTTCCTTCTTCACTTAAATATTCTTCCTTTGTTATTATTTTTATATCTTCTCCAGTCACTTAATTCATCTAATTCACTATCTATTTCATTAACTGTTTCATTCTCTGAAATTTCATATATGCTGTCTTCACTTTCTAATTCGTAATCTGTATAATCTATCTGCATATATTCTGTATTTTCTATTTTTATTTCTGATATTTGTTTTTTTTAGGGTTTTTAGGTAATTTACAATCTCTAGCTAAATATCCTAATTTTCTGCAATTATAACAAGTACATTCTTTTATAGATTTCTTTTTCCTATATGGTCTTTTATGTTTATAATTTTTTACATAATATCTTTTTCTTGGTTTCTTATATTTATATTTTGATTTTTTGTATTTCTTATATTTCTTATGTCTTTTTATTTTCTTATAATATCTTTCTTCGCATCCAAATTGAGGTGCTATTTTATCTTTGCAACATGCTAAATTTCTCATTAATGTTTTTTCCATTTTTATTTCTTTATATTTTTCACATAGGTTTCTTTACCATTGTTGTAAAAATTTTATTCTTGCTCCTAAAGTATCTACTATTTTTGCTTCATCCCAACTTTTTATTATTTTTGAACTAAATGGTTCAGGTAATTTATTAAAATATAATTTTCTTATTTCTTTACTTTCTTCTGTAATATATGTTCCTTTATAATAATATTCTTTAAATGCGCAAGTATACTCATCTATGTAACACATATTACATATTGCTAATTTTAACATTAAATTCCTATTTGTATCTTTCTCTTCATTTTGTTCTTCTTCTGTTGTTGTCATGCTGCTAAATTCATCTTTTATAGCTATTTCATATTTTTTTAATAATTCTATAGGTGTTAATTTAGTTGTAGTTGTTGATGATGTTCCTTCTATAGGTTTATCAGTTCTTAATACCTTCTTGTTATTTTCAGTTAAATTTGAAAGTCATAATTGCATTGTTCCTATTAATGTTCTTTCTATATATTCTGGTGCATCTGTTACGTTTATATTATTATCTAATAATTGTTTTATCATATATCCTATCCATAATTGTATTATTTTTTCTGTAACTATTGTACAATCTAAGTCTAAAAAGTTATAATTTTTATTAACTATTTGTTTTGGTGTTCATTTGTCATATTCATTTTTTAGATTATATCTTTTAAATTTATTCTTATAATATGTGGGTTTTCTTATTTCTGATGTTCTAGGTATTATACTTTCATTTCTTTTTTATCAAGAGTATTTATTTCTGTGTTTCTATTTTCTAAGTTTTCTTCATAAATTACTTCTTGTTTTTCATTGATTTCTAAATTTTTTATATTTGTTAAAATTTTTGTATATGTTTCACTATCTTCCGAATCATATTTATCTGTTTCTTCAACATCTATTGTATTTATTTCTAATTTTTTCTTTAAATTGATTTATCTTGTGTAGTATTTTTTTTTATATCTTTTTCTTTCTGTCTATCTTCATACAAATCTTTTAGCATTTGTAGTTTTTTTCTAATTCAACAATCCTACTATTATCTGTTACAATAGATGAAAAAATATATGAAAAGCATGAAGGATTAAAAATAAAAATAATATTTTCTAATCTAGGAAGAAGGTATAAGAAAATAGGTGAACATTTATATTTAATGTTAGAAAAAGAAGAATTAAAATTAGAAGATAAATTGACAACTATGGTAAGAATAGAAAAAGAAAATGAAGAAATAGAAAGAAAAAAAGGAAATAGAAAAAATAAAACAACAAACTACAGAAGAAATACGAAAAATAGAAGAAACTAAAAATAGTAGTATTGCTGAATTAGAAAAAGAACTACAAATGCTAAAAAATTTGAATGAAAAAAGACAGAAAGAAAAAAAAGAAAAAGATATAGAACAAAAATTATTAAACGAGATAAATCAATTTAAAGAAAAACTAGAAATAAATACAATAGATGTTGAAGAAACATGTAATTATGATTTGGAAGATAGTGAAACATAAACAGAAATTTTAACAAATACAAAAAATTTAGAAATCAATGAAATGCAAGAAGTAATTAATGAAGAAAACTTAGAAAATAGAAACACAGAAATAAATACTCTTGATAAAAAAGAAGATGAAAATATAATACCTAGAACATCAGAAATAAGAAAACCCACATATTATAAGAATAAATTTAAAAGATATAATCTAAAAAATGAATATGACAAATGGACACCAAAATAAATAGTTAATAAAAATTACAACTTTTTAGACTTAGATTGTGTAATAGATACGAAAAAATAATACAATTATGGATAGGATATATGACAAAATAATTATTAGATAATAATATAAACGTAACAGATGCACCATAATATATAGAAAGAACACTAATAGGAACAGTGAAATTATGGTTTTCAAATTTAACTGAAAATAGCAAGAAGGTATTAAGAACTGATAAACCTATAGAAGGAACATCATCAACAACTACAACTAAATTAACACCTATAGAATTATTAAAAAAATATGAAATAGTTATAAAAGACGAATTTAGCAGCATGACAACAACAGAAGAAGAACAAAATGAATAGAAAGATACAAATAGGAATTTAATGTTAAAATTAGCAATATGTAATATGTGTTACATAGATGAGTATACTTGCGCATTTAAAGAATATTATTATAAAGGAACATATAATACAGAAGAAAGTAAAGAAATAAGAAAATTATATTTTAATAAATTACCTGAACCATTTAGTTAAAAAATAATAAAAAGTTACGATGAAGCAAAAATAGTAGATCCTTTAGGAGCAAGAATAAAATTTTTACAACAATGGTAAAGAAACCTATGTGAAAAATATAGAGAAGAAATAAAAATGGAAAAAACATTAATAAGAAATTTAGCATGTTGCAAAGATAAAATAGCACCTCAATTTGGATGCGAAGAAAGATATTATAAGAAAAGAAAAAGACATAAGAAATATAAGAAATACAAAAAATCAAAATATAAATATAAGAAACCAAGAAAAAGATATTATGTAAAACATTATAAGCATAAAAGACCATATAGAAAAAAGAAATCTATAAAAGAATGTACTTGTTATAATTGCGAAAAATTAAGACATTTAGCTAGAGATTGTAAATTACCTAAAACCCAAAAAATAAAAAAATATCAGAAATAAAAATAGAAAATACAGAATATATGCAGATAGATTATATAGATTACGAATTAGAAAATGAAGAAAACATATATGAAATTTCAGAGAATAAAACAGTTAATGAAATAGATAGTGAATTAGATGAATTAAATGACTGAAGAAGATATAAAAATAATAACAAAGGAAGAATATTTAAGTGAAGAAGGAATAGATCAAAAAATAATATTTGATATTCACATATTTGATGAAATAAAAGGAAAATAATTAGATTAAAGTGTAGAAAAATTAGTTAAAATACCAACAATAAAAAACATATTTAGTAAAAGAAAAGAGGAATACTACGTAGTAAGCCACAAAGAACATGTAATAGACTGTAGATATGCAAAAGGTAAAGCCAGTATACCACTAGTAACAAAAAAGATATTTAATAAAGAAATAAACGATATAAAAATTAGAAACCAATAAAATACGTACACCTAGGAGGTACAGAGATATTAATAAAAGCATGTTTCAGAGAAAGAATAGATACACCAATAGAATTATACCTAGCAGATGATAGAATTATAAAACCTATAGAAAAAAGTATAATAACTGTCATAAAAAAAAATTTAATATACCAAAAATTTAAATTTATAAGAAGTGCAAATTATTCAGTAGCAGTAACAGATAAAAATATAGATAAATCATTAGTATTATATTGGAAAACATCAGGAATAGAACTAACCCAGGAAGTAAAATATTTTCAGCAAGATGTAAAAATCTATATGTATTAACAACAAAATATAAAAGAATAGGAAAAAATAAAACTAACAAAATACAAATAGAAAGTTCTTTCGAACAATTTATAAAAACAATTGATAGTAATGATTATAGTTATAGAGACATAGATATAGAAGAAAATTTAGAAATAATAAATGATAGAATAAGCACAACAAAAAGAATAGCTTATGAAAAACCAGAATCATCAAGTTCATCAAAAAGAACAAGTTATGAAACAAGTTCAACAATTAATTTAAACCAATATTACATAACAGGAACAATAAATGAAAAAGAATATTTAATACTCTTAAATACAGGACAAGAAGAATATTATATAGCAAGATATCTAATAAAAAATGAAGAAATAAAATCTGATAATAATATATACCTAGATCTACCAAGAAGCTTAATAAACACTAAAAATATAGCAGAAAAAGAAATAACAATAGGAGTTAGAAAAATAAAAATTGAATCTGAAATAAAGGAAGAAATGCAAAAAACAGACATAATATTAGGAATAAAATGGCTAGAACAAGTAAAACCATATAATATTGAGCATACACAATTATCTATAACATATAATAGAGAGAAATTATTCTTAAGAAGAGCTTTAGCGTGATATAAAAATATATGTATTAATGAAGATAGTAGTAGAAGGGTATTATAGTAGATATTATACACCTATGCTAGATACAAGAGCAGGAGCTAATTTATGTAGATATAATTGTTTACCAAAAAGTAAATGGGATAAATTAAAGACACCAATAATAGTTAAAGGATTTAATAACGAAGGAAGCTTAATTACTTATAAAGCTAAGAATGTAAAAACACAAGTATGGGATAAAATATTAACAATAGAAGAAATCTATAATTATGAGCTAACATCAAAAGATATACTTTTAGGAATGTCGTTTTTAGATAAATTATACCCACATATAATAACTAGAACGGATTGGTGGTTTACAACACCATATAAACAGAAAGTAAGAGTAAAAAGAGTTACTAATAAAATAAGAAAGAAAACTGATTGGATAGAAGGAAGTGAGAAAATTACACAAAAATTAGAAAATATAAAAAATACTGAAGATACAATAGAATTGATCGTATTTTCAATAAATAAAAAAGAAATAACTATATTTTCAATAAGTAAGATAGAAATAATTAAGAAAAAATTAGAACAAAATATAGTGAAGATCCATTAAAAGGATGGAAAAAACATAAAACCACTATAAAAATTGAATTAATAGATAAAAATAGTATAGTAACTCAAAAACCATTAACATACATTAAAATGCACAAAGAAGAATTATTAGAAAAACAATACATACAAAAAAGTAATAGTAAACATAATAGCCCAACATCTATAGCAAATAAGCATAGTGAACAAAAACGAGGAAAAAGTAGAATGGTTATTGATTATAGAAATTTAAATGCAAAAACTATGACATATAATTACCCAATACCAAATAAGATATTAAAAGTAAGACAAATACAATGATATAATTACTTTAGTACATTTCATTGTAAATCAAGATTTTACCATTTAAAGTTAGAAGAAGAATCTAAGGAATTAACCGCATTTACGGTACCACAAGGATTTTATGAATGGAATGTACTACCATTTGGATATAAAAATGCACCAGGTAGATATCAACATTTTATGGATAGTTATTTTAAACAATTGCCTAATTGTATAGTATACATAGATGATATACTATTATATACAAAGACCAAAGAAGAACATTTAAAATTATTAGAACAATTTACGGATATAATAGAAAAATTGGGAATAAGTTTAAGTGAAAAGAAAGCTGAAATCATGAAAAATTAGATAGAATTTTTAGGAATAAAAATAGATAAAAGTGGAGTAAAAATGCAACAACATATTGTACAAAAAATAATAAATTCAAAAGAAGAATTAGATACAAAAAAGAAATTACAATCATTTTTAGGATTAGTAAACCAAGTAAGAGAATATATACCAAAATTAACAGAAAATCTAAAGCCCTTACAGAAAAAATGAAAAAAGGATGTAGAATATAAATATAACGAAGAAGATAAAAAACAAGTTCAGAAAATAAAAATACTTTGTAAAGAATTACCAAAGTTACAATTTTAGATGAAAATAGAAAATTTCTATATATAGTAGAAACAGATGCTAGTGAATGTAGTTATGGAGGAGTACTTAAATATAGATATGAAGAAGAAAAATTAGAACACCATTGTAGATACTACTCAGGTACGTTTAATGAAACAAAAATAAAATGGCAAATAAATAGAAAAGAATTATGCTCATTATATAAATGTTTATTAGCATTTGATCCATATATTGTATATAACAAGTTTATTGTACGAACAGATAATAGACAGGTACGTTGGTGGCTAACAAAGAAAATACAAAATTCAGTTACAACAAAAGAGATTCAGAGACTAGTCTTGAATATATTAAATTTCACATTTATAATTGAAGTAATTAGTACTAAAAAAAATGTTATTGCAGATTACATATCAAGACAAAGCTACACACATTAATATAATAGAAGAGCATACTCTAGAAAAGATATTCAACACCCTAACTACGCTTTCAATGAAATTGGACAGTATGGGTAATGAAATAGAAAAGCTAAAGACTAATGAAGTTAAACTGAAGTCTATAGCTACAAATGAGCTAACTCAACAGTGTGCAGAGCTATGTCGATCGAAAGATATTAAAATTTCAGAGCTAGAAGGAGACATTGGGACACTCCATAAAACCCATAACGTTTATCAATCTACTTCTGCAGTACAAGCAAAGGAGTTAGGAAAAACACAAATATGAACCTAAACAGGCAATTTGATAAACTATTTATTCCAAATACACCAAAGATCCTATGTTCATACCCCCACAAATTACCACATACTGAGATAGTTTAAACTAAGACAAAAAGACCTACAACTATACAGCCCTAACATATAACTAAAATATTTACAAAATACAAACCTTCTTAAATCCAACCCCAAAGCTATAAACATCCAAGAACCACACACGAATTATATAACCCAGAAGCTAACCGAATACAATAAGATAATTGCTTTACCCAAAATCAAACCAAGTCTAGTTAAACCTGTTACGAATATGGACTACTTAGTACCATATATACCCAAGACGGAAATAAAATATCCAATATACCAGAAATATATGATTCATTTAACATTTTTAAAAGAATAACCAAAGGTAACCTATTTTTTTATAAAATTTTACACGGCACCAGCAAAGATATTGTATGATGAAGTTAAATCAACTATACAAGTTGTAAAAATAGTAATGACCCGAGATATGATTATACCAGAAGATATTATTCCACAACCAAAAATACTTAAAATTGAGATGCTAAATTTTTATGCAAATAAGAGAGTTATCGGACTATCCACAATTCTTCAAGAGTTAGCAAACACTTATTGCAACAGAAATCCCATATAGAGTTATTATTCAAGAGGTAATGTAATAGTATACTCAAATTCAAAGGAACTACGAGAAGCAGATATGGAAGACGTTAGGCAATGGATCTTGACTTTACTCAATCCAGAGAAAAAACCTATCGCTAGAGCCATTAGAGAAAAATTTATTTCAGAAGAATTATTAACCAGATATTGCAAGTTAATTGGACATAAATATCCAGACCATCAATGTTCAAAATGTAATGGAGAAGATAATATTGTCCCAAAAGTTCAACTGGAATAGAAGAAGATAAAAGCGACAACTGGAAGATGCAAGATATGAAGCAATAATAGAGATACATAGCAATAAAAAAAAGATAACTACGGATAAAGAAAGAAGACAAAGAAAGTAATTCAAGGAGAAAAAGAAATATGAAAGATTTAAAATAGCTAGATAGCTTTACGTAATTATCATGTAACTAGCCTTAGGCTTTTTGACCTTTCTTAGTCATTTTTGGCAAGTAGTGCCATTATTAGATTTTTGGCAAGTAGTACCATTATTAGATTAGACATTATCTTTAGGACTTTGTAGAAACAATTTTTTTTTTACTTTTGTAAAGTAGCTGACAGATGTAAAGAAAAACAGTGTATGCATTTTCATTTCTAAGAATATAAATAAACGAGCACTTGCTCAGATGAAGGCAAGCCTTCATACATTGAAGCACAAAATCTCTTGTCCACAATAAAAAGTTTACTTATTTATTAAAAAATAGGTATATTTTAATGGAAAAATCTATGGTGGAACAAAGCTTAGAATTATCAAAACTACCAGAACAGGTATATTTATTTACTATTATGAATAGCTAAGTTCATAAATTCCTAACAATCATGATATGATAAAATAAGTTCATGTTTGTTGTTTTATAGTAGAATTATTTGAAAAATAGCATGTTAAGAAGTTTATGTACAAAGTGGAAAAAGAGGAAAATCCCTAAGAACTATGCCATCCTAAAGGTGAAACCAGTGAGGCAAGAAAGCCGTGATAGGAGAGTAACCAAAGTAGAGGCACCGTTTAAGAGAAAAGTATCCAGATTACCATGCTAATAGTGATCGAAGAATATTCTATTTAAGAATAATCTAGTAAATAGCAATCTAAAGTAATCATATTTTGTTATGTGCATGATTGAAGGAAATATTTTGAAAATAGCAATTTTATGAAAAATTGATAATTATTTATCTAACGAAATGGTAGATAAATTTAAAATACTCATTTTATATGTACTTAAGGATATAGAAATAGTGGATAAAAGAAAAATCATATTGGAAAAAATATTTGATAGATATTTTATGACTAGAATTAATTATACACCACACCTACCGATCTAATCTTATAAATACTTACATGCCAAACTCACACACTAACTATGATAAATTATGTATATTTAGAATTTTGGAAAATAGATATAATATATATATAATTTGTTAAATATAGAAGAATTAATGAGATTAAAACAAACAACTATAAAATATTATAATAAAGTATTTAACCAATTTTAAATGATAGATAATCTTAAAATCTTAATCTTATATATACTTAGAGATATAGAAATTATAGATATTAAGAGAATAATATTAGAAAAAGTATTAGACTATGAAATTGAAACTATAAATTGGATAGAACAGTTACACCTAGATAATTACCCAGATGGATATTATTCAAATTAAGAAATGTTAGAATATATTAGAAAAACTAGAGAAAATCAAGATAATCTAAATGAAGAAATTAATTATAGAAACCGAATTAGAAAAATAATAGAAAATCAAGAAAAATTAATATGGATAGAAGAAACCCTAGAAAAAATAGGAAAAAGTACATGTGATAGTTTATATAATTTAAAAAACTCGCTACGAGAAGAACAACACAAGATAATAAATAAAATTGAAAATCTAGAATTAGATATACATTACAGTATAATTAGGATAAATTATTATACAGAAATTTGTGACTCTGCAATTACTACAGGATAAAATAGTAGACTATAAATATTTAAAATATTGGAGACAAAATATGGAAGAAATAATATTATTAGAAAAACTTATGAAATATAATCTAATTGAAACAAAAGATATAGAATATTTAGAATACCTTCAAAATAATATAGAAGAATTACAAAAACTAAGGGGGAAAAATAAAGAATACTATAGTAAAGCATTTAATCAATTACCATATAATCACCCCCCAAGATATGAATATCGATAAAACTAACATAAATAAACTCAAAATAAAAATATTTATAGAAGTTAAGAAATATCCACGCACAAATAAAAATAGATTCATTCTACTTATAATAGATCTATTTTACCACACAAGTTATCCGCACCTCCTACAATAATGGATCTATTTTACTACACAAGTTATCCTCATTTTACCACACAAGTTATCCGCACCCCCTACAATTGGGTAATTGGTTAAATGTTTTACTATAGTATTCTTTATTTTTTCCCTTAGTTTTTGTAATTCTTCTATATTATTTTGAAGGTATTCTAAATATTCTATATCTTTTGTTTTAAAATATCCAATTAGATCAGATGATGACAATATACATTTAAATCAAAGATATAAAATAAATTAAAAATTGAAAAAATAGAAGAAAATAAAGGAGAAAAGAAAAAAAACATACCATAAGACCCTCCCAAAAAAGAGAAGATTATACATAGTATGAAAAATAGAATATGAATAAGCAAAAATAAATTGTCCACTAAATAGCCATTCATTTTCCTTATTCAATGTGCAGTTTTTTTTTTAAATAAATACAATGACATGTAAAATATTGAAAAAAAAACTCAAAAATTGAAGAAAAAATAAATACTTTTCTTGACCTATGAGGCATGCTTGTGGCATGCCTATAAGTCTCCTTTAAATATATATAGAGAGAGATTATAGAGCAACACAACTTTGGAAACGGCTATTGGTTTCCACCTAGATGGATTCTATGGAAAGAAAGTTGTTTCTGTGTGAGAAGGTTATTGACTTGGAACAAACTACTACACCAGAAAAAGAATGGCAATGAAAAAATTTGATGCTGCTTTAAATTTCTTTCAGCACGATATTTATTTGTAAGTTGTTAGATGAGCTAGTATATGAGGTGTTAATATATGGTCTATTGGTACGGAGGAAGGTGTTTTTTGAGAACATAAGTGAGCTTTTTACCTCTGTTTGAAATGTAAACTATATATATATCATCTTTATAAAAACATTCGTATATAGTTTAAAAAATATATTGGAATGTGAGGATGGGCATAGGGGCCTGAGGTTATGGTGGCTATGTGGACTAGGGTGAAGATGAGATGTAGTAGAGAGTAAATGTGCAACGCCATTTGTTAAATTTGTTCTCTTTTCAGTAGGAAAGTTGTTGTCATCATCTTTAAAAAAATTGTTTTCTTAGAAAGATATTTTTGAACATGAAAAAATTGTATTATTCTTTACGGAAACATCCATAGAGAAAATAATAAGGAAGATATGCCTTGAGCATGATAAAGATAGTCAAGACAAAAGTGTGGGGTCCAGCCCCATTCACATGCAGAAATTTTTTGTTTGTCAAATTTTGTTGGCTAGTCCAACATTACTGCATGCAATTTGTTTCTTGTCAAATTTGGTTAGCAGAGTAGTGCGTTGATATCATTGATGACATCAACGTAGGTTTATTTTCTACCTATAAATAGAGGCAACTCCACCTCTCTTCATCACACTACAAAAATGAGAGAAAAACAATAGAGAGCAGAGTATTTCATAGACTGTGATAAAAAATAGTCTGTGAAAGAAAAATTAAAGTGAGTGGTATTTTTAGTAAGGTGAGAGTCAAAAGAGGTTATTTCTTTTTAGTGTGTGGTAGTCACCTTGAATATTGTATTGGTAACTATGATGTAAAATTTCTTACTATAGTAGTATCAGTTGCTCCTCTTGGTCCGTGGTTTTTTTTCCTTATTTAGAAGGGTTTCCACATAAAAATCTTGATGTCATTATCGCTCTTATTGTTCTTGTTGATTAACCGTATTATTGTTGTCATAATTATTATTTTTTATTACCGCAATATTATTATCGTGGCGGAATTTATTTCCAGCAACTGGTATCATTATTGGGAAGCAAAGCAATCCCACACCGGAGAAATAGAGGAAGCATGTCCAATCTTTAAAGTCTCACCCAACTCTATTAGTATGAGGCCTTTTGGGAGGTGCCCAAAAACAAATCCGTGAGGGCTTGACCCAAAGAGGACAATATCATACTAGTGTGGAGTTTGGGTGAAGTTACACGCGGTTCCAACAAATGGTATCAGAGCCCAGTTTTGGGATGTGTTGGAGTAGTGAACTACGTTTTGTGAAAAGTTCCCGGTGTGACAACAAGACTGGAGATCTGCAGGTGGTGCCTTATGTCGAAAGTCTTCCAAGCGAGTGGTGGTCAGGAGCCGTGTCCCGTTGGGTGATAACGGCGGTAAAAGATGTTTGGCAGATCATATGAAGTGACCTAGTAGTTGGAGATCTACGGTTGTGTCTTGTGTTGAAAGTTTTTTTGATAAGTGGTGGTCAAGAAGCGTGTCCCACTGGTTGATAATGGCGGTATAAGATGGTTATCCAGATCTAATGGATTATCGTTGAAGGAGAGGTCACAAGTGGTGTGGTCTTGGTTTGAGGGAAGGATTTTCTTAGATTCTCGCTAAGAAATCACTCATCTCTTTTGCTAAAGGTACAATGGCAAAATCATGTGACTACTGCTTATTTGGTAAGAAGCATAGAGTCTCGTTTCAGATATCGTCTGAAAGAGAATTGAATATACTTGATCTTGTATATTCTGATATTTGTGGTCTGATGGAGGAAGAATCGATGGACGGTAACAAATATTTTGTTACTTTTATTGATGATGCTTCACAAAAAATTGTGGGTATAGATCTTGAAAACCAAAGATCAGGTATTTCAAGTATTTCAGAAGTTTCATGCTCTGGTGGAAAGAGAGACGGGTCGAAAGCTAAAGCGTCTTCGTACTGAAAATGGAGGTGAGTACACTTCAAGAAAATTTGAAGAGTAAGAAAATTTGAAGAGTATTGCTCAAGTCACGAGATCAAACATAAGAAGACAAATCCTGGAACTCCACAACACAATGGTGTAGCTGACCAGATGAATCGCACCATTGTTGAGAAGATGAGAAGCATGCTCAAAATGGCTAAACTACCTAAGTTATTCTGGGGTGAAGCATTTCAGACGGCCTGCTACCTAATCAATCATAGTCCATCAATTCCATTGGAGTTTGACATCCCAGAGAGAATTTGGACCAACAAAGAGGTGTCCTACTCTCATCTGAAGGGTTCGGTTGTAGATCTTTTGGACATGTATCGAAGGTGCAAAGAATAAAACTTGATGATAAATTAGTTCCCTGCATATTAATCGGATATGGAGATAAAAAATTTGGGTACAAATTGTGGGATCCTGTAAAGAAGAAGATCATTAGAAACAGAGATATAGTCTTTCGAGAAAGTGAAGTCAGAATTGCTAATGATGTATTAGAGAGGGTCAAGAAACAAAATGGCGTAGTCCCGAGTATTATCGCCATTCCTTTTACTTCAGATCATCCTAGAAGTGCAGAAATTACAACTGATAAGGTTGCCAAGAAGGGGAAGCAACCTGGTAACTATGTTGAGCAGGTGAAGTACCCTACTCAGGAAGAAGAACAACAATCTCAACCTTTGAGGAGCTCAGAAAGGCAAAAGGTCGAGTTATCCAAATACCCTTCTTCAGAGTATTTCCTCGTCAATGATGAGGGGGAGCCAGAAAATCCATAAAGGAATAAAGTTGTCTACCAGTGGAAAAGGATCGCAAGGATGGAAATAGATTCCTGGACGAGATGAAGGCCGTGAGGAGCATGGTATGGAAATGACTTAAGGCCACCGGAAACCTAGCCATCCAATGGGTTGTGAAAAGTGGCAGTAGAGTCCCTACAGAAGAGATCCATGCAGGATGAGTGGGCAGTGAAGCCTACAACATGGGCAAGTGGAGCTTGTAGTTGAGGGTGCGCTATGCAGGGCAAGAACCAAGCTAGCACTAAGTGGACCATTGGGCCGCGACAACATAAAGAAGAACCTGAGTTCAGGCTTCTTTGCGAGAAGACGAGTGTCAAAGGAAGAGAAGGGAATTATGGCTAGCGTTCCTTATTCTTCATCAGTCGGGAGTTTAATATATGCAATGGTGTGTAACAGACCCGATATTGCTCACGCAGTTGGTGCTGATATTGAGGTACCTAAGAGGAATCTCAGGAGACCGTTTGTGTTTTGGAGGATATGATCCAATCTTGAAGGGCTATACAGATGCTGATATGGTGGGTGACCTTGATAATAGAAAATCTACTACTGGATTTTTGCTTACATTTTCAGGGGGAGCTATATCATGGCAGTCGAAGTTATAAAAGTGCATCACACTATCTACAACTGAAGCTGAGTATATTGCAGTTACTGAAGCTGGTAAGGAAATGATATGGCTCAGGCGATGTCACAACTCAAATGGCCATGAGTAGCACCCACGCTAATATTTCTTTGAGAGAATCATATAAACCCAACCATTACTCCATCACTTAGTCATTACTAAAACGATATTATCATAAAACCAACTTAATAAAAATAATCTGGAGACAATAATTATTAATGCAGAAGTCAAACAAACTACTTACTAAAATCCCCCAAGACCCAAAAGTAATCGTGCAAGAACTACTAACAAAGATCATGTCTTAAAAGATAATCAAAATAAAGTAAATAAAGAATGTTTGATTGTTCGAAGATGGACAAGAACAAATAAGATGATCCATGGCAGCCTGGAGATGGAGTGCTTAACCTTGGATCAAGATCTGCTATCAAACTCTAGAGGTGAGGCCATGTCTGAGCCTCTAGAACACTTTCTGCACTCAACAAAAGAAGAGTACAGGGTAGTATCAGTTCAAACCACTATGTACTGGGAGGTGTCATAGGTCAACTCAATTTAATAGCATGTACACAACATAAATCAAATAACAAGTAGAGAAGCATCGTCACATAACAAATATTCAATAATCAACAATACAACAAGAATAAATCAAATAGTGCTCACAAAAAAGTCACATAACCATCCAGAGTATCAACCATACCATAAACAACCACAGAATCAACACAAATATGTACACACATGCTTTAGGACTTATTTTTGCCTAGATAGTCATGACCTGCAGGGAATAATCTATGTTCATGTACCGTACCGGTGTGGTACCTGATCCAACATATACATATCCGTACCGGTGTGGTACCCGATCCAACATATACATATCCGTATCGGCGTGGTACCCGATCCAACGAATACATATCCGTACCGGCGTGGTACCCGATCCAACATAAATATATCCGTATCGGCATGGTACCCGATCCAACATAAATATATTCGTACCGGTATGGTACCCGATCCAACATAAATATATCTGTACCGGCGTGGTACCCGATCCAACATAAATATATCCGTACTGGTGTGGTACCTGATCCAACGTCAATATATCCATACCGATGTGGTACACGATCCAACATATACATATCCGTACCGGCGCGGTACCCGATCCAACATTAACATAAACAAGTATTATAATATCAATTTACACCACCTCATAGCATACAACACAATGTATCAAGTTTACAAGTACACTTAAAGTCATAAGGCAATTCCATCAAGTAAATTTTCAATAAACATTTATACACGAATCAACAATCCATACATCAACAATTTCAAACATGTCCGAATACCAATCAACAAGTATCCAATTTAGGAGCATACATACAATTGAGCGAGTATAAACTCTAATTAAACCGTAACCTACCTCAGCCAAAGAATTCAAATACAAAATACTTTACAAGGGACTTGTCTCTCCGTAAAGTGTCTGAATAATTAAAATTTACTCAAATACATATATTTCATAAGAATACGAATCTAATGAGACCCATTTTTACAAACTCTTACTTTCAGAATTCCACACCTATGCCTAAATTGTCAAAATCATGAAGAATTGAAATCTGTTAATCTAAAGGTAAGGGAACAATTAAAATCGAGAGCTACATTACTACTATTCATGAACTGAAAACCATTTATACTATTTTCATTGAGTCATTATTTAATCTTCTTTAATACTGATACCCAAAATAACAAAATAACTAAGTTTATTGCAGGTGGGCAGTAAGAGGGAGAAATATCATATAACTTATAACATATTTACTACCATCAACTTGTACAATTCATGCCAATTAAATGGGCTAATCATTACCTAAAAATTGACCCCTAATTCAAGTCAATTTGCAAAACCCCCAAAAAGTAAACTGTATGCGAAGAACTATAATGAAGAAAATGTGTTGTTGGGGTCATAATCTCTTCAAAAAGGTTTCAAGTACTACTATTAATTAGTGGCTCACGTCACTATCTATTTATAGCATTATATACTTAAATATTAAGTTCAATTAACAATTAAATAATGGCATAATATGCTAAAAATGCTACTTGGTTGTATGATTACAACACTGCTAACGCCAACACCCAAAATCACGAAATAACAATTATAAACTAACCTCAAGTTAGTACGAGGAAGGAATCTCCTTCGAGGCTTCTTGGTGAAAATTGTATTGTAGCTAACATTTGCTCCCCACATTGCCCCAAATATCTGATATTATTAGTGAATATGGTAAACCCTAACCACTTAATTTCATCCTTATATTAATCACATAAGTAAATAAATTACTATTTTGACCTATTGATTTATTAATTAAATAATTATTTAAGATACCCAAAACTTTAATACATTCCAAAAATTTATTCGGAACGACGTAGAAATACATTAAATATGTACATTCACTAAACAGTACATTTCGAACCTATTGAAAATACTATGACACTAACCCGAGGTTGTCTCGATCAAAGATTGACCATGATTGGATTTAACTTTATTAAAACTCAATAATTAAACTAATGACTTCAATAACCTCTGAATACCTAAAGATTGGTACTACTCATCCTGTGAGTCGTAATGCATGTATACAAACTACGGAGAGTGCTAGAATAGAGAAAATAAGAATATTCCACAAATGACTGAGAGGGTCGTTACATCAGATATTAATTAAACAATCATTCATCCCCGGGCAACAACAAGTGACAAGGAGGGAAAATAAAGAGTAACTCAAATCATCATAAAAATATGGATACTTGCTATGCATGTCTTCTTCGGTCTCCCAAGTGGCCTCTCCATTAGGACGATTCTTCCACTGGACCTTCACTGACGCAATCTCCTTAACCCTCAACTTACAGATAATCAAATACCTAGCTGAGCCTATGCGTACCCCCATCACCCCAAACTCGAAATATTCAATCAACATACAACAACGCAAGGCATATTCTTCACCTATATATATGCAATATACTATCTGATAAATATAGATGCATACTAGTGATAGGTGATGCGTATTCAGGAATGAATGCAAGTACACAATCAATACCATAACTCATCATAACTGTTCTCATCAGGACTATCATCATCATAATCATCCTCCAGCCTCGCCAGATATCAATACATCATCATAATAGTCATTACCTAACAACATACACTAAAATACTCATAAAAAAATAGTCATATCACCGTATAATATCTATCTGGTCAATACTTTCTAACTACTCGTTATTAGCTAACCAACACTTATTATAACAAAATTACTAGTTCGCTAGTCATCACATAACCTCTAGTTATTAACCTAAACATTATCCTTATTCATGGGATAGCAACTAACCACTATTTATTTAATAGCCAACATCTAACATCTAGTCAAGGTTCATCACTGGATCAAAACCATCATTTATCCACCATTCATTATTATCAACTAATCATCCTATTTCCATTAATCATTACTAAACAACACATTACTACTTGTCACCTAACCATCGTTTATTAACTAACATCATTCATTATCTAACCATCATTTACCAACTAATTCTTGCTTAACTATTCATTAGTTAACTATTTAGAAACTATTCTAAGTTATTAACCAATCACCTCTTATTACCAACATCTCTTATTATCTAGCCTCATTAACACACAACTCCTCATTTATCGACTAACCGACATCACAAACTTAGTCACCAATACCAACTAATATTCACCTATGCTATACCAGACCTCACCATAAGTCATGCATTAACCATCGCTCGCTACTATGTTTTAGCTATGCAAGATTCATTAACTAATACATTAGATTCCTATCCATCACCAGTTTCCAATCAATAAAGTCGTAAGCAACATACCACATCTTCCTATGTCCCATATCGAAGAGCTGTGTATACAAATATATATGTATTCATAAATTGTAATTGTATCCTTTACACTGATAAACGCTCCTCAAATACTCAATCATTATCATAACACAACCCTTGGCCTACTAATTTATTCGGAAGATTCCCACTATCATAATCACTGCCTTACGCCCATATATATATATAAGTCATAGCATATCTTTAATTTTCTCACATATAGGAGGTATCTCACACATTTGAGGAATAATATAGATAGACATATAATCATCTATAAAATATCTTATATCGATAGGTCATACATCATGACTACGAGGAATATCACCTCTCTAGGCCAATTTGCATATCTAAGAAGAAATAGAATCTTTATGGGCCGATCATCAAGTCTAAGAGAAAATAGCATCTCTGTAGGCCACATAACATATCTAGGAGGAATATCATCTCTAAATGCTCAATATCACTTCCACATGAAGTATCATAACTATAATCAAAACCCATAATCTGGGAATATCAATATGAGTTACCAAGTTATGAAGTAACCTTATTCTAAGGTTTACTAGCCTCATCTATGTCTAACATCCACAACTAAGTCCACAGGAGTTAACACAAATTTAGACCTAAGTGGGACAGACGATATCACTTCTAATACTCAATTTTCATAAATAGGCACACTATGCCCCAAACTAGGCCAAGATATCTAGTTCGTATTTTAGATGTCAAGTAAGCCATATTCAAGCCTAAAATAGCAACTTCAACTAGAAACAAGGGTATTCAAGTCAACTCTACCGAACTTAAAATTTCAAGACTACCACTCTAGCCCAAAAAGGCTAAATATACAAATCATGCTTCAAATACTAAAATCATATCCCAAACATAGGTTTATATCAAAACCATGCTACAACTAATCTAAATTAAAGAGGAAAAGCAATAGGATTAAAAATGGGCATAAACATGCCCTTTTACGGCCCCCACAAAATTAGACCCTACAAAATATTATCCTCCACAACATTATTAATATCCATCTAATCACCATACCTTAACCACTTAACAAGAAATATCCACCAAGTATCACTCAAGGAAAGATCAGTCATGCCATTTAATAATTTATTTATTCTCCTATTCAGGATCATCCTTAAATATTTATGAATGTAACTGAGTCCTTTGATTTTGCATTGTCACTATCATGGAAATTACTGTCTTCTAAAAGTGTCATATATCAGTCAACTTTGTGGGACATGCAAATGTAATTTAGCCACAAGGTCAAGTCAACAATAATTTGTCTACTCAAACTTTTTCCAAATGCATGATATTTCAGCTTTTGATAGAATATTTTGTATTTTTTTCTAGGGAAAATTGGATATTTTCAAGCAACCAAGGTTTCATTTGATGTTGGTTTTTAGTGTTTTAGGGCAAGGAGTTAGTTGAAGGAAAAAACTCTGAAAAGTGACAGAAAAGTATTTCTGATGGTTGAAATAGTGAACCGTCAAACCTACGATGGACCACCAACCTTACAATCAAGTCTTAGGCAGAACCCAAGGTTTTAGAACTCTCAGCGATGGACCAAATGGTGGACCGTCAGTTCTACAACGAACCACCAGCTTAGCCGTAAGTTTTATCCAAAACATTGACTGCTGAAACACTCAGCGACAGACCAAAAGGTGGTCCATCAGATCTGCGATGGATCACTAGATTGGTCGTCAATCTTATCCAGAATAGTGCCTCCTGAAAGATTCAACGACGAACCAAATGATGGACCGTCAGTCTTTTGACGGACCACCAGATTGGCCATCAGGATTATCCAGAATGTGTCTATCCAGGATCAGCAGTGACGAAACAAATGGTAGACCGTCACCCCTCAATGGACCACTAATTTGGCCGTTAGTTTGGATGCGGTTTTATGAATTCAAATTTTAGATTCTTTTTACCTGGGAACATATAACTACTAGTTTTAGGTTTTATTATGGGGGATCTATCGTTTATTAATTTTTCCATCTCTAGAAACTCTTTGTAACCTAGTATTTTAGGAATTTAGAAAATCTTGTTGATTTAATCATTCCATCTCTATTGACGATTGAAGAATGAATTCTTGTAACCTTTACAAGTAAATCTTGAATTAATTTATGAAGAACACAATGATTTCTTTTATTTCTATTATAGAAATGTGTGGCTAAGCTCTTATAACTAGGGTTATGGGAACCTTGATATGAAAAGCTGAATTGGGTTGTGAATCTAGTAGATTTCCATGATTAATTGATATTGCATAAACCCTTCTTCACTTTAATGACTTTTATTGGTTGCAAACTAGAAAAGTGAGCCCAAGAACATCACTTGTTCGAATGGAAAAGTTTTTGTTGGGAAACGAAAGGGTTTACACAAATCTAAAGGCTTTAACCTTTGGATAGAGGGTAGATGTCTTAGCCGGATCAACCCATATGAGAATATAGTTGAACAAATAATATGTGCCTTATGTTTGAAAGAATTAAGGGATAAAATTACTCATTTAGGTTGAGAAACTAATGGGTAATACCATAGAATTCACTTACTCTTGCAATTAGAATTGTTCGTAGGGAAGTCAAAACAGTTCACAACACTAGCTGCTTAACTATCTTGGTAACCATAAATCTAGTTTGACTACTTTCACTGAATTACTATTTCTAATACACTCAACAAATGGATTACTTTATCTGACAAGCATTTTTATACAATTGATAAATCGAAAATCTCTTTTTTGCTCAGGAACCTTCGATCAACAGTCTAATAACAACCACAATACTTAATCAACATAGTATTCCCTGTGGGATTTGACACCCAACCTAGTTGGGTTCTATATTTGACAGCGACCACTTACACTTTCATAAGAAGGTGGTAATTTAGGCGTATCAAATTTTAGCACCATTGCCGGGGAATACGGTTGTAAATTAAGTTTGTGATTGTTCATCGACCCTTTGGTCAAAGTGTCCTAAAGCTTTACTTTTATTTGTTGTTTTTAGTTGTGCAGGTTGATAATTGTGTATGCACAATACACGAAAATCAGGTGCACCATTGTTACCAATTCATCCAGAGCCTCAGTGAATCGGTAGAATGGTTAATCCACCAGAGGCAGAAAGATTAGCCATTTTGGCTAACGCTTAAATAAATCAGCAAAATGCTAACAACCCAGGTCGGGTGCCAAATCCTGATGATGAGGACCTGGGAGATAATGACTTATTGAATCCTATAAACCTAAGGCATGCTGGGAATGCAACTACACCTGTGAAACGTAATGTACATTAAAATCGCCCTTTCAGGGGAAGACAGGACCACCAACCTATTTAGTATGATCTCAATAACAATAATGACGGAATAGATGGAGCAGGAGCGACTAGAGATATTATTCCTCTACCTCTAGCACTTAGAGAAAAATTCAATATCACCAGTACGATGATCCAATTCCTGCATCTGAAGAGGTTATTCGATGGTCTGCCAGGAGATGACCCTAACATGTATTTGGTAAATTTTGTCTCAATTTGAAAATCTTTTAATAATCCTGGAGTAGGTCAGAATGCTATTCTCTTAAGGTTATTTCCATTGTATCTATATGGGAAGGCAGTATTGTTTCTTAACGAACTGGCACCCGATTCTATAACCAACTGAAGGCAGTTGAAGGAGGCTTTCCTAGAAAGGTTCTTTCCACCCTCCAAAAGGGTACAGTTGAGGGATGAGATCAGTAATTTTAGATAACTCCCAACCAAAGATCTTCACGAAACTTGAGAAAGGTTTAAAAAGAAGTTGATGCAGTGCCCAAACCATAATATGATGGATATTCATCTGATAAAGACTATTTATTAATCTTTGAACGCTATTACAAAACTAGTTATTGATAATGCTACAGGGGATCATTTATGGATCTCTCTTTTTAAGAGGCCTCAGAGATGCTTGATCAGATAACTAAACGAAGCAGAGCTTGGCATACCAGAGATTCTGTGGTAGCAAGCCCTACTTTTTCTATTGGTATGACTACAGAACAACATAAGAAAGAGGAAAAACGTGATCAAGATATGGCAGATTTAAAGACGTAAATGGATTTGTTGACCAAGCATTTATTATCCGCAAATAATGAAAAAGTGAAGGCTTTTGCATCCAACGGTAAAGATAATTTTGATTCAGAAGAAGAGCCAAATTATTTGAATAACCAACGGGTTCCCAAGGCAATAGCCAAAGAAATCAAGGTCGGACTTATTATGACAAGGCTGGATATAAAAAGTGGGATCAAGGAAACTGGAAGAGCAAGAATGATAGAAGTGGATTGTATGTACCTCCAAGAAGCGTAGATAATACTGCAAATAGCTTTGGTAAGATGTACATGGAGGACACGATGGAGAAACTATTAAAGGGAGTTGAGGCTAGAAACTCTGGGGTGACTACCATGAAAACTGATTTATCCTCTATGAGTTAGTTGGTAAACTCACACTCTACTTCAATCAAAAAGTTGGAACAGCTAATGAGCCAACTCTCTGCGAGATTAAATCGAAGAAAGAGTGAAATTCTACCTAATAATATAATTCAGAACACTCGAAATGACGGTTCATGCATGGCTATTACCACACAGAGTGATAAGGTTTTATCAGGCCTTTCTTTGGGCGAAGCTGTAAATGATGAGGTGATCGAGGAAGATGTTGAGATTGAAGAAGGTAATCCAGTAGAGTATAAAAAGCTGGATGATATTGATATCCCTTCTAATCACCAGCAAGTTGATGAATTAGAAAAAGAAAAAGAGAAGAAAAAGGATGTAGTGGTTAATACTCTCCCAAAACCACAACCTCTCTTTCTATAGAGATTGAAAAACAAGGTCGATGATACAAAGTTTAGTAAATTCATGGCAATGGTGAAGTAGCTTACTGTGAATGTTCCTTTGGAAGAGGCACGTGAACAAATGCTGGGATATGCTAAATTTATGAAGGATCTTGTGACAAAGAAAAGATCGAAGAGTTATGAATCGACGAATAACATCCATCATTGCATCACTATTTTTACAAGGTCCTTGGTACAAAAAAAGCAGAACCAGGTACATTCATTATTCATTGTACGATTGGGTCTCTGGAAATTGCTAAGGCCTTATGTGATCTGAGAGCGAGAATTAATCTGATGCCGCTGGCTATTTATAAAAAGCTAGGTTTAGGAGATCCCACACCCACCAATATATGACTTGTAATGACAGATAGGTCAGTAAAATAACCTATCGATATTTTGTATGATGTGTTGGTAAAGGTGGCTAGCTTTATATTTTCTGTGGATTTCATAATTCTGGATTATGAGGTGGTCTTTGAGGTACCCACAATCTTGGGTAGACTTGTCCACATAACTAGAAGTGTATTGATTGATCTGCGAGCTAATGAGCTCTTATTTAGGCTGAATGATGAAGTGGTGTAGTTTGATTTATGTTAATCAATGAAGCAGCATAAATAAATGAGTGTGTTCACAATTGTTGATGTATATTATGAGGATGATCAGGAGGTACCAATAGAGGAAAAGTTTACTGTAGAGCCTCTAGCTATAGTGCTGATAACTTTTGATCATGAAGGCATTGAAGAGTACGAAGAGACTGTTTTCGCTTTGACATAAATGGGTTCATACTCTTATGCACCTAAGAAGTTTGATCTTGATCTTTCTAATCGACCAACACCACCGTCTAAGCCATCTGTTGAAGAGCCACCGGTGTTGGAATTGAAAGAACTACCAGGGCATCTGAGGTACGTGTGATGTGTGAGCAGATGCTAATATATTTAAGGCTTTTAACTGAGAAAAATTACAAAGTATTAAGCAACTTTTGTCGTTTTTTATTATTTTCTCTTTAATATTGCAGTAAAAGTCAAGATGCATGAAAATACATAAAAGCTCTATCAAGAAGGATGATTTTTGGTGAAAGATGCAAGAAATTAAGTTCTGAAGATTTCTTCTGATCACTTGGTATGATAAGCTATCAGATCTGTGATAAGCTATCAGACCCTGTCATCACACATAGGTAGAGAACAAAAAAATTAAAGATTTTCTGACGACATATCCTGACAAGCTATCAAACTCTAATAAGCCATCAGGTATGTCGTCACTTAGAAGCAGAAGGCAGAAATTGGAAGTAAGGTCTGACGACAAGTCTGATAACTTATCAAACTTATGATAAGTCATCACACAGGTCATCAGACAGATAAAGAGGACCTGACGACATTCTCTGATAACTTATCAGATCTGGTGATAAGTTATCAGACATGTCGTCACCTAAAAGAAAATTTCTGAATTCTTAATTTCAGATTTTTCTTAAGTCACGGATATAAATAGAAGCTTTTAGGGTTCATTGAGGGGCGGCATTATCTTGGACATCTTAAAATGGCCGGAACTCATTCTAAAGGCTAGTTTACCTCTTTTGGGTCTGTTAACTTAGAATTCAATTTTTAATTGTTCGATTTAGTTGTGGGATATTCTTCTTGAATTTGGGAAGAGAATCAATTTCTGACTGCATCTTTTGTAAATTTAATCACCTTGAATTTTGAATTCAGTTATTATTATCGGTTTATCTTTCATGTGGAACTAAAACCCATAACTAGGGTTGTGGGATCTATGATTATTCCTCCATGGATTTAATAGTTGGCTAGGGTTTGAGTGATTATAGGGACATCTTGATAATTCCTTGTTATGATTGTTATTTATTGGTTGCAAACAATAGACCCGCCTTATGTTTATTTACTCGAATTGAGAAATAAACTAAAGGTAGAGAATTATCAATGAGGATTTGGGAAGGTTAAGTTCTCATCAAATGATTAATGTTGTAACAAGATTAGTCAACTCGAT
Source organism: Capsicum baccatum var. pendulum (assembly GCA_030864225.1). Taxonomy (NCBI): domain Eukaryota; kingdom Viridiplantae; phylum Streptophyta; class Magnoliopsida; order Solanales; family Solanaceae; genus Capsicum; species Capsicum baccatum. The sequence goes on from CM061552.1 coordinate 143,630,570, forward strand.
ATAAAATCAGTATGAATAAAATGCTTTCCTAAGTTCGAGAGAATTAGGGAGTTCAACATCTAGGTAGGTTGAGAAACACTTAGATGGACTGTCAAAACTGATAATTTGGTGTTTCCCATAAGTCACGAGAATCCAATACTACAACTATTATTCAATTGAGGATTACTAATCATAGTGATCACAACCCTAGTTCCTCTCTATCATTGATTTGAACCATTGAAATTTTAGTTTTGAGCTCTGAAGCAAATAAAAACTTTAATATTTGTTTGATTATTGAAAACCCCCACTTTATCTTTTTGTATCATTTTTTTAAATTTAACTTGTATCTTTAGTCTCGAATTAGTTTAATCGCCACTCACATTGTTCCCTGCGGATTCGACCTCGACACCAAAGTTGGGTAAATATATTAACGACGATCACCTTACACTAAATTGATATGTAAATTGAGTGTTATAAAAAATGGCATCATTTCTGGGGAACAATTTGGTGTATTGAGTTGGTTTGAAATTTTAGCCTACTTTCTTGAATTCAAACTTGTAAATTTTTGTTTTTAGTTTTCTTTTATTTTTTGTGTTAGGTAGATTTTTATTTTAATTTACTTATTACTATGGCATCATGGAATAAACATGAGCTTGGTGGTTGGAAATCTTATCTTGATGATCCGTGTCCATATTTTGATGGAACTCACTTTTGGCAAGATTGTAGATATGCTCCTCAGAGAGAGATACGTGCACTATCTCCATCCTACTAGGAGTATTATTGTTCTTTATGTGGTGGTCAAGATGGACATTGGAGTGATTTCCCAAATACCCCTTCCCCCTATTGCGCTAACCCAAATTCTAGTTCTTTTTATGAGTTTAATAGGCTTATGGTCAATAGAAGGAAGAACGAAGCACTAGGAAGAGTGGCATTGAAGCTATGTTTCAACGAATGTTGGATCTCCAGAAAGAAACGTATGATATCATAAATGATATATGTCAAGACATAAAGCCAATCATTCAAGAGGAGATGGATATAGAGGTCAATTATTCAAATCATTCTTCTATATTATGTTTAGATGATATCTTATCTGTGGAATAATTTAAAATAATTGAAGAGTGTGAAGAAGAGGAGCAAGAACCCTATATTAATATTGAGCTTGATGTTGAGCAACCCTCAGTTATTTCCCACCAAACCGAACCAACCCATGAGAGATGATGCCAAGATTAAGGACATGGTGCTAGAGGCAAAAGAATAAACAAAGAAAATCTCTAATAAAGACTCTAGCCCAATTTGAAGTAAAGATGTCGAGAAGGTGAATAAAAGTGAGTGTGTAGTAAATAGTGTAAATTTTGAAGTAGGATTGATGGGGCCTCACTCAAAGCACTTTTCTAAATTATGTTTAGATAATATCTTGTCTGTGGAATCATTTAAAATAACAGAAGAGTGCGAAGATGAGGAATAAGAATCCTATATTCTTGATTTTACATTACACAAGCAACATAAAAATACACCTCACTTTAAGGTCAAGTGGTTTACCATACTCAATCCATTACTCAACTTCTTAATTTTTGTACTGCCCCCTATGATTGAGGCAAAAATATGGTCTCTAAGTTGGGGGTGAAATTCATATCCTCAAAGTGGAGGGATAAAGGATGAAGCACTTTTAAGGTATCTTGATGAATTCTGAGTAGTCAAGATAACCTAGTCGTGCCGCGACATTAAATCAGGTGATGCTTGGGAGGTAACCCAAGGTATTTTGTTGTTTGTATTCGTATTATGTGATTGACATAAGATCTTCTCACCCATGGTGCCACAGGTATGTTCTAACTCTCTTGTTTTAGTTTGACGCATTGGATACATTACATGATTTTAAGTTAAGGGTGGGGCTACTTGTGGGTGTTGATGTCCTCTTGGGATTTTTATTGTCGTGCCTCTTTTCTCCGGAGTCTTGTTCCTAGTAGAGCCGTCATGTTTAGGCATATTGTGATTTGTTTTAAAATATTATAGTTGACTAGAAGAAATACAAGTACCTTAGGCAGTTAACATGTTTTTGTTGATTTTTGAACACCTCTCCAATGGTCTATTTTATAACTGTGTGATATGAATTTATGTGTGAACACTGTGCATCTTGTTATGGCATTAGTACTAGTGACATGATAACCATTGCTAAAAAATTGCATGAACCAAATGGGTAGTAGCTTGTGATGTGCCTTTGTGCCATGTGTGTGTGAGATACTACCTAGTTCTAGTTGTGTGTTAAATCTAGAACTTGCCCGGTTGGTCTTTCCTTGGTTGTAGGATAACGGTTAGGAAAGGATCATAGGTTGTTGTTGATATTAGTCCACTTTTAGCCTAAATGACCTTCTATGTGTAAATAATATCCCGTGATCCTGATTTTGAGCCTGAATGGCTATTCTTTTTATTATACTTATCATCTTCCAATTTGTATAACAATGAACCTATTTTGGCCTTGGTCCTCCTTGGACATTGTGCACTTTGACTTAGGCAAATAGCCTAAGTTGAGGGTGGCTACTATAGGGGGTGCATGATGTAAAATCAATATGAAGAAAAGTAGAATAAAAGAAAAGAATAAAAATATGTGTGCGGCAGAAAAATAATAAGAAAGGAAAAGTTATGAAAAAAAGAAAGAAATGATTGTCAAAAAGACCGCACTCATCCTGAATATGTGTGACCAAGAAAAGAGAGGAATAAAAAAAGGTTAATAAGTGAGACCCCAGAATCTAGTGTAGTGTTAAGGAGGCTTAGTCACTTTAAATATCATCGAGTATCATACCAACCCCTAGCCTACATTACAGGCCAAAGAGAAGACCTATAGTGATCCTAGTTGACCTGTCTGAAAATCTTGGTAATGAAAATAAGGGCAAGCCTATGGTATTTGGAATACATTGATTGGAAATTCATTTTGAGAGTGAGCATCTTTTGATTGTCCCTATAGTTACATATGTGATGTTTAATTAAAGTGAAGTGGGACACCTTTGTAGTAAGGGCATACTAGTTACGTTGCTAACTTGTTTGGATAGTGTAATCATGGTACATGCATGGTTGTTATTGCTGAATTGATAACATATCTTGATTCCTGTATGTCGCATTATTTTTCTTCAATAATATACACAGTTGTTTTTAAATTAATTGACCTTGGAGATAGTGAAGATATTTTGAGATAATATGGATGGTTGATAGCCGAATGTACTTTGTATCCTCTTGGTTGTGTTTTAGTTACTTGAGGACAAGCAATTATTTTATGTTGAGGGTGTTGATGTGTCAGCAGATGCGAACACATTTGAGGCTTTTAACTAAGAATAATTACAAAGTATTAAGCAACTTTTGTCGTTTTGTATTGTTTTCTCTTTGATATTGCAGTAAAAGTCAAGATGCATGAAAATACATGAAAGTTCCATCAAGAAGGATGGTGTTGGCAAAAGATGCAAGAAATGAAGTTCTGAAGATTTCTTCTGATGACTTGTTCTGATAAGCAATCAAATCTATGATAAGCTATCAGACCATGTCGTCACACATAGGCAGAGAACAAGAAAATTGAAGATTTTCTGATGACATATCCTGATAATCTATCATATCTCTGATAAGCCGTCAGGCATGTCGTCACTCAAAAGCAGAAGGTAGAAATTGGAAGCAAGGTCTGATGACAAGTCTGATAACTTATCATACTTGTGATAAGTCATCACATAGGTCATCAGACAGATGAAGAGGGCCTGATGACATTCTCTGATAACTTATCAGACCTGTGATAAGTTATCATACATGTCGTCACCTAAAAGAAAAATTCTTAATTCTTAATTTCGGATTTTTCTTAAGTCACGGATATAAATAGCAGCTTTTAGGGTTCATTAAGGGGCAACATCATCTTGGACATCTTGAAATGGCTGGAACTCATTCCAAAGGATAGTTTACCTCTTTTTGGTCTCTTAACTTAAAATTTAATTTTCAATTCTTTGATTTAGTTGTGGGATATTCTTCTTGGATTTGGGAACAAAATCAATTTATGACTACATCTTTTGTAAGTTTAATCAATTTGAATTATGAATTCAGTTATTGTTATCGCTTTCTCTTTCATATGGAACTAAAACCCATAACTAGGATTGTGGGATCTATGATTATTCCTTCATGGATTTAATAGTTGGCTAGGGTTTGAGTGATTATAAGGACCTATTGATATGTCCTTTGTTATGATTGTTATTTATTGGTTGCAAATAATAGATCCCGCTTTATGTTGATTTGCTCGAACTGAGAAATAAACTGAAGGTAGCGAATTATCAATGAGGATTTGGGAAGGTTAAGTTCTCATCTAATGATTAATGTTGTAACAAGATTGATCAACTTGAGATAAAATCAGTATGAATAGAATGCTTTCCTAAGTTCGAGAGAATTAGGGAGTTCAATATCTAGGTAGGTTGAGAAACACTTAGATGGACTGTCAAAACTGATAATTTGGTGTTTTCCATAAGTCACGAGAATCCAATACTATAAATATTATTTAATGAAGGATTACTAATCATAGTTATCACAACCCTAGTTCCTCTCTATCATTGATTTGAACTATTGAAAGTTTAGTTTTGAGCTCTGAAGCAAATTAAAACTTTAATATTTGCTTGATCATTGAAAATCCCCATTTTATCTTTTTGTATTATTTGTTTGAATTTCACTTGTATCTTTAGTCTCAAATTAGTTTAATCGCCACTCACATTGTTCCCTGTGTATTCGACCCCGACTCCAAAGTTGGGTAAATATATTGATGACGATCGCCTTACACTAAATTGGCGTGTAAGTTGAGCGTTATCAATATGTTTCAGGGCAATGGAAACACGCTACCCATTATTATTACAGCAGATTTGGAAAAGCATTAGGTGGAAGCACTTATTTCGGTACTTCAGAGGTACAAAAGAGCAATAGGGTGGACTATTGCACATATTATTGGCATTCCCCCTATCATCTGCAGCCATAAGATACAACTTGAAGAAGATTGTAATTTGACCATCGAGCACCAACCCCATCTTAACCCACCAATGCAAGAGGTGGTTAAGAAGGAATTTATTAAGTGGTTGGACGCAGGGGTGGTTTATCCTATTTCTGATAGTAAATGGATGACCCCAGTTCAATGTGTTCCCAAGAAAGGGGGCATGATTATTGTTGTAAATGAACAGAATTATTTGATTCCACTCAGGCCTATGACTAGGCAGAGAGTTTGCATGGACTACCGCAAACTAAATTCATGGACTTTGAAAAAACACTTCCCGATGCCCTTCATGGATCAAATGCTCGATCGATTGGCAAGAAGGGGGTGGTATTACTTCATGGATAGTTATTCTGGATATAATTAGATATACATTTCTCCTGAAGATCAGGAGAAAACAATGTTTATATACCTGTATGGCACTTTCGTATTTAATAGGATGCCATTTGGATTATGTAGTCCCACTTCTACCTTCTACCAGTGTATGATGTTTATTTTCTCAGATATGGTTTAAGACACCCTGGAGGTGTTCATGGATAACTTTTCTGTGGTAGAAGTTTCGTTTCAGTTATGTTTAGTGAACCTGAGTAGAGTCTTGCAGTGGTGTGTGGAATTTAACCTTGTGCTTAATTGGGAAAAATGTCACTTCATTGTGAAGGAGGGCATTGTTCTCGAGCATAAAATTTTAGCAAAAGGGATTGAAGTTGATCGAGCCAAGGTTGAGGTTATTAAGAAGCTACCACCCCCCGTTTCAGTGAAGGGAGTGCATAGTTTCCTAGGACATGCTGGTTTTTATTGAAGGTTTATAAAGGACTTCTCCAAGATTGCAAATCCACTTTCCAGACTCTTAGAGAACGAGACTGAGTTTGTCTTTGATGATGGTTGCATAAAGGCATTCAAATGCCTTAAATAGAAGCTGATTGAGGCCCCTATTATGGTCACACCAGATTGGTCAAACCCATTTGAGATCATGTGTGATGCAAGCGGTGTTTCCCTTGGAACAGTGTTGGGACAAAAGAAGGACAAATTGTTTCACCCGATTTATTATGCCAGCAAAGCACTGTATGGAGCTCAAAAGAACAACACCATCACTGAACAAGAACTCCTTGCTATAGTCTATGCTTTTGAGAAATTCTGAGCTTATCTGCTAGGGACCAAGGTGGTGTTCCACATGGACCACGCAGCCTTATGGTATTTGATAGCTAAGAAGGACGCAAAACCGAGGTTAATTAGATGGGTATTGCTGCTCCAAGAATTTGACTTTGAAGTCAAAGATAGAACGAGTTGCGAAAACCAAGTTGCAGATCATCTGTCTAGGATTGAAGGTGAGCAAGTAGATGGTGAGAAAGTTGAGATAAATGATGCATTTCCTGATGAGGAGATCTTAGATGCTGCTATGGAGAAAGTGCATTGGTATTCTGATTTTACAAACTATGTGGTAAGCGAGGTCATTCCAAAAAATCTTTCATTCCATCAAAGAAAGAAATTCCTTCATGATGTAACACACTACTTCTGGGATGAGCTTATCTTTTTCAGCGATGTGCTGACAATATTATAAAGAGATGTGCGCTAGAAGTGGATGTATTGTGCATATTGGAAGAATGTCATGCTTCCCCAGTTAGAGGCCACCATTCAGGTGATCGAACGGCTAGAAGGTATTGCAGAGTGGCTACTATTGGCTAATGTTATTCAAGGATGGCCATGAGTTTGTGATAAAGTGTGACCAATGTCAGAGGCAGGGGTCGATCCAAGAGGCATGAGATTCCTTTAACTAAGATTCTTGAAGTAGAATTGTTTGGCGTCTGGGGTATCAATTTCATGGGCCCTTTTGTAAGCTCGTATAGAATGAAGTACATTTAGTTGTTGTGGATTATGTGTTGAAATGGGTAAAAGCCATTTCTTTGTCTGATAATGAAGGAAAGAGAGTCATTGCATTTCTCCAGAAGTACATCTTCTTTCATTTTTGAGTACCTCATACTATTATAAGCGATGGAGGATCTCACTTCTGAAACAAAGTGTTCCGGGCTGCTTTGGCAAAATATAGGTTAAAATGGCATAGAGTATCAACTCCATACCACCCACGGACTAGTGGTCAAGTGGAGGTGTCGAATCGGTAGATTAAAGTCATCCTAGACAAAACAGTGAACTTTAATAGGCAAGATTGGTCTCGAAAGCTAGATGATGTTTTATGGGTATATCGGACTTCTTTTAAGACACCAATTGGTATGTCACCGTATCAGTTAGTCTATAGATAAGCATGTCATTTACCGATCAAGCTGGAACACAAGGCTTCATGGGATCTCAAAAGGTTAAATCTGAATTGGAAGGAGGTAGTAGAGCTTAGATTGGGGCAACTGAATGAGATAGATGAAATCCGTCTTGGGGCTTATAAAAGGGCAGATCTTTACAAGGAGAAGATGAAGAAGTACCATGATCGAAGAATTGAAAGTAAGGATTTTTGAAAAGGCAATTTAGTGCTTCTATTCAACTCCAGACTCAAATTGTTTCCAGGTAAACTCAAGTCCAAGTGGTCAGGACCGTTTCATGTCAGTCAAGTTTACTCATCTAGGGTAGTGGAACTTGAAAATGAAGACGGAAGTGTCTTCAAAGTTAACGAGAAATGAATTAAACTTTATATCAGTCCAAAAGACTCGATAAAAAGTATTGATCCTTCTATCTCGATGAAGTCTAAGTAATCGAGATATCTGAGAAGTGCCATGATGATAAATCAGGCGCTAGTGGGAGGCAACCCACAAATTATTTCTGTAATAATAGTTAGAGTTCATGTTATGTGTTTGTGCGTTTTTTGATGTGTTTCTGAAGTGTGCAGGACCAAAAATGCAGTAAAAAGGGAAGGAGAAATATAGTTGAAGATAGGACACAAATCTGAGCTATTGGAATAAAATTGATGACTGATTTGGCGGACCACCAGTCATTTGATGGACCACCACTTCAACCGTCAAAAAAAGGCAAAAAAAGTTTCCCTTTAAAATTAAAAAAAAATGGTGAAGTCCATCCTAAAGTTTCAAATCTACATCCAACACCAGAGGTTCCTGGTGAGAACAATTTGTAAGGCATTGAAAGAAACCCTTAAGAAAGCACGCAGGTGGTATTCCTGAGCAGCCACTTCTTGTATAGACGCGAATACCTCACAAATATTCAAAAACTATTGGAAGATTAAGTTTCAAAGGGATAAGATTGTTGTCAAAATCAAATACAACGAATAAATTCATTTTAGAATAACCCGCTCTGCTTGAATTACTCCCTCTTCTTCTTACTAGTTATAATAAAGAGAAAGTCGGGGCCTTGAGATGGTCTTCTGCTGTCCCCCTTCCAGTGGGGAACCCGCTCCCCTATCACCGCTCTGCTTCTCATAAGTGAGGTGAGGTACTTTTTTTGATTTGACTAGGGGGTCGCCTTTTTTTGGTTGAAGTAGCCACGACTTTGGTCATCGTCTGCTGAGCTCAGATGTCCGCTCGTCTGGCAAATTGGAAGCAAGAACTTCCTCCCCTCTTTGTAGGGAAAAGTTTCTAAAAGTCAATTAGTTAGTATTAGTAAAAAACTAGTTGTTGGCTAATAAGTCAGGTAGCGAAGCCTTATGCTATTGAATGCGTTGTCGGAAGGATGGATGACTTCATGCAAGAATTCTCTATTTTTGATTTTTGATCTTGAGAAAAAAGTGATGTAAGTAATAGAAGGATTCACTGGATTGAGTTGATGGTAAATGTGGAGGGACATCACAATCTTGGTGGGCCGTCAAAACAACCGTCAAACACAAGATGGGTGACCTACGTTCGGGTAAGGTTTGACAGTCAAACTGGTGAACCATCAAAATCTTGGTGGTCCATCCCACTGACTGTCATAATGAAGAAGAACCACCAAAATATTGGTAAGTAGTGACGGCTGGGGTGGTGGTTCATCGTACATATGACGGAACGTCAGGATTGTCGTTGTTTTAACCCTAATTCCAAATTGGGCCACATTAAATCAGTGTTTTTTTTAAGTGCTCCGTATTTGACCCAATCGAGTGTTAAGGATAAAATTGAGCGGTCACATTTGTTTCAACCATTTCATGTACTTTAACTGTTCCGCTACCTTAAGATTCAAAGAAATTGAATGGAGTTCTTTTATCTAAGACTACCCATCTTCTTCAGTTTCCCGTATTTAAAGAAGCTCAATCTCTCCCTCTCTTCATCACAAACAAAGAGTGAAAGACGTGCTAAAGTTCTAAGTTAATTTTTTCTCCTGAAGTTCCAAGCAAGTAGATTACCATAAAACCAAGGTATGCACATAACCTTTTCTTTTTATTCTCTATAAGAAGTGTAAAAGCATGATTTGTTCTCTTAAAGTGCTTCTTTTGTGTTGAGAATGAATGTGTAATTATTTACTCTAATCACGTAGCATGTGTGCATAACCTTCAGTGAGTCTGCATTTGGCATTAACATAAAAGAGGTGTATGAATTATGTGATGGAAATCCAAAGAGCAGCAGAAGAAGTTTAAACCAGTTGCCACTGTATGTGAGAGAATTTATCTTTAGTTCTTGCATAGTCTAATGCCTAGAACTTTCCTGGGTCATGATACTATCTTTTAGATAATTCACTAGGATAGGATGGCAGGCCTCCTTGTACCTCCAGTCCGCTTTGTCTAAATAATTAATCCCACCAAAATGATTACTCCCTCACTTGAACCCGTTTAGAGCTTTTAGTAGTCTTTTTCTTGAATAATAATTTTAATTAACTATTTCTTGAATAATAATTTTAATTAACTCTTTGTAAGACTTTATCATTCAAGTTCAACTCTGGACCTGACCAAAAATTGGGTATTGTGCACCTTAATTTAGGCAAAATACCTAAATTGAGGGTGGCTATTGTCAAAATAAAAGTGCCCAGTGTAAAGTTGGTTTAGAACTTAGCTAAAGGCATTTAGCCTTGATCTATCAAAGTTATTGTGCACCTTAGTTGGGTACATCAGCATAAGTTGAGGGTAGCTGATTCTATTAAAAAAGAAATGAATAATGAAGAGTGAAAGCAAGTTGTTTAAAATAGCAGATTGGGGTTTCAAATATTCTAGAGCAAGGAGAGTTGAGTCTTTATGAGTCACTTTACCCAAAAGAGCATCCTCACCTAGACTGAAGACTCATTGTAAGCCTAGAAAAGACCTGTTTGATCTTAGCGAATCAACTTTAAGGGTGAGTCGTACGGCAAGGGCAATCCTATGGGCACTTGGACTATGCTTATAACTTCTTTGTGAGTGTGAGATCTTATATTGTGTCCACATAATATAATGAGTGGTGGAATTCTTAGGTGTGAGGACAACTGGAGTTTTACTTTGGTTTTATTTTCTCTGTGGGACATAACAGCCATGTGTGTGTGCTGAATCTTATCAATGCTGGGTGTAGAGCCTGATGTGTTAAATTCATATCAGTGAAATTATGAGTGAATGATTGCGACAAAATGATTCATTAGTTGGTTGCTTATCATGATATTGTTCATGTTCACAATTAGGTGTTGAGTTTCTTGAGGACAATTAATGATCCTAAGTTAAGGGTGTTGATGTTTCGGCTTTTGACGGAATATTTTGCATTTTTTCTTGGGAAAATTGGGTGTTTTCAAGCAATCAAGGTTGCATTTGATATTGGTTTTTAGTGTTTCAGGGAAAAGAGTTAGCTGAAGGAAAAGACTCTAGAAAGTGGTAGAAAAGTGCTTCTAACGGTTGAAATGGTGGACCGTCACACCATTGACAAACCACCAACCTTACCGTCAAGTCTTAAGCAGAACCCAAGGTTTTAGAACTCTCAGTGACGGACCAAATGGTGGACTGTCATTTCTAAGACAGACCACAATCTTGGTCGTCAGTATTATCCAGAACATTGCCTCCTGAAAGACTCAGCGATGGAGCAAATGGTGGACCGTCATATCTGCGACGGACCACCAGATTGGCTGTCAGTCTTACCCAGAACATTACCTCCTGAAAGACTCAGTGACGGACCAAATGATGGACCGTCAGTCTATCGACGGACCACTAGATTGGCCGTCAGCCTTATCCAGAATGTGCCTATCCAGGATCAGTAGCGATGGAACAAATGGTGGACCGTCAACCCCTGAACGGACCACCAATTTGGCCGTCAGTTTGGACATAGTTTTTTGAATTCAAATTTTAGATTCTTTTTACCTGAGAATGTATAAATACCAGTTTTAGGTTTTACTATGGGGGATCTATCTTTTATTTTCATCTTTTATTAATTTTTCCATCTCTAGAAACTCTTTGTAACCTAGTATTTTGGGAATTAACAAAATCTTGTGGATCTAATCATTCCATCTCTATTGACGATTGAAGAATAAATTGTTGTAACCTTTGTAAGTAAATCTTGAATTAATTTATGAAATAAACAATGATTTATTCTCTTTTGATTATAGAGATGTGTGGCTAAGCTCCCATAACTAGGGTTATGGGAGCCTTGATTTGAAAAGCTGAATTGGGTTGTGAATCTAGTAGATTCCCATGATTAATTGATATCATATAAACCCTTCTTCACTTTAATGACTTTTCTTGGTTGCAAACTTGAAAAGTGAGCCCAAGAACATCAATTGTTCAAATGGAAAAGTGTTTGTTGGGAAAAGAAAGGGTTTACACAAATCTAAAGGCTTTAACCTTTGGATAGAGGGTAGATGCCTTATCCGAATCAACCTATGTGAGGATATAGTTGAACAAATAATATGTGCCTTATGTTTGAAAGAATTAAGGGATAAAATTACTTATTTAGGTTGAGAAACTAATAGGTAATACCATAGAATTCACTTACTCTTTCAATTAGAATTGTTCATAGGGATTTCAAAACAGTTCACAACCCTAGCTGCTTAACTATCTTGGTAACCATAACTCTAGTTTGACTAATTTTACTGAATTAATATTTTTAAGACACTCAACAAGTGGATTACTTTCTTTGACAAGCATTGTTGTACAATTGATAAATCGAAAACCCCTCTTTTTCTCAAGAACCTTCGATCAACAGTCTAATAACAACCAAAATACTTAGTGAACACAGTATTTCCTGTGGATTCGACACCCAACCCAGTTAGGTTCTATATTTGACAACGACCACTTACACTTTCATAAGATGGATGTAATTTGGGCGTATCAATGCATAAATCCACAGCTACAACTTATTTCCTGACAATCAATAACTCAATATTTTTCAATGACAAACACTTCATGGTCAAGCCAAACCTCTCTTATACCTCTAACACTAATTTAAGATATACAGAGTTATTCTTATTTCTACTTAACAATATTTTTTTATGGAGGGCCTTACTTAACTCTTAATCACCTCAAGAGTGGTCCCCACACCACTAGCACATAAGCAAGGACAAACAAAATAAATCGATTATAGGTCATTGACAGTCTCATCACCAATATCATATTCCAGACAAGTCATCGATCAAATTCTGTAGGTATCAACAACCTCTACTTTTGTCACTTTTATTTAAAACTCATTATTTTACCAAGCATCAAGAATTCGTTCACTTAAGGAACTCAAAGATAATGTCACTTAGCTATTCCTTACAAGGAACCCATTATAATTTCAATAATAGAACTGCACAAAAATTTTAAATATGGTCTCAATGGACGGACCACACAAGGATCCCCAAATAATATCAAATAATCGAACTACACAAGGGTTCATCCACAATATCATTAACAAGAACCTCTCATTACAGAAAACACATATCACCTCAGTCTTTTATTCATGTCACTTTTTCACAATTTTTTCTTGACATCATATTCTCATATCATCCTCTCAATTCTCATACCATTAATCTCATCAGTATAATATCATCAAAAATAAGTAAGCACCATATAATTTCTAGTTTCACAATAATAAGAAATCAAATAATCGTATCATATTTATTAATAAAAAAAGCTTAGTCAATTTTCATCACTTAACAAAATTAATTCACAACAATGACAAAAATCTAGCAACAAAAGTTTAGCTAAATATCAAACACATGCAATCAATAAGTTCACAACTTTCACAAGTCTTTACCTATTAACAATAACTTTTAGATATTATTAATAGATACCAATTGAAATCTCCTAGATTTATATTCAAAATTATTAAGATACTAATTGGAATTGTCTAGATACCAATTGAATTCAATCTAGTAGTCCAAGATTTGGAAGGCACGATGGAGAGAAAGAAAGGAAAATGACTTCTACATGCATCATAGCCTTATGAAGATTGGGTGTGGGGCCCTACACACCAATCTATGAAACTTTACTTGATGTTTCTCTTATAAACAGATACCAATTGAATTCAAGTTATAGCTTGTAAGAAAGAAGAATTTGAATTTTTATAGTGTCCTATAGCCTCTCAAAGAAAAGTACAGAAGTCTCCGTACCATTCCGCAAGACTCTACTAAATATGTCCTTGTACGATGAAATCGATGAACCTGGCTCTGATACAAACTTTATCATGACCCAAATGGTCATGAGTGGCACCCACACTAATATTTCTATGAGAGAACTATATAAATTCAACCATTACCCAATCACTTAGTCATTATTAAAACGATATTGTCATAAAATCAACTTAATAACAATAATCTGGAGCTAATAATTATTAATGCAGAAGTCAAACAAACTACTTATTAAAATCCCCCAAGACTCAAAAGTCATCGTACGAGAACTACTAATAAAGATCATGTCTAAAAAGATATCCAAAATAAAGTAAATAATGAATGTTTCATTGTCCCAAGATAGACAAGAACAAATAAGATGACCCATTGTAGCCTGGAGATGGAGTGCTCAATCTTGGATCAAGATCTACTATCAAACTCTAGAGGTGAGGCCATTTCTGAGCCTCTAGAACACTTTCTACACTCAACAAAAGAAGAGTACAGGGTAGTATCAGTACAAACCACTATGTACTAGTAGGTATCATAGGTCAACTCAATTTAATAGCATGTACACAACATAAATTAAATAACAAGTAGATAAGCATCGTCACATAAAAAATATTCAATAATCAATGATACAGCAAGAATAGGTCAAATAGTGCTCACAAACAAGTCACATAACTATCTAGAGTATCAACTATACCGTAAACAACCACAGAATCAACACAAATATGTACACATATGCTATAGGACTTATTTTTGCCCAGATAGTCATGACCTGCAGGAAATAATGTATGTTCATGTACCGTACCGATGTGGTATCCGATCCAACATATACAAATCCGTATCGGTGTGGTACCCAATCCAATATATACATATCCGTACTGGCGTGGTACCCTATCCAACATATACATATTCGTATCGGAGTGGTACCCGATCCAACATAAATATATCTGTACCGGTGTGGTACCCCATCCAACATAAATATATCCATACCAGAGTGATACCCGATCCAATATAAATATATCTATGCCGGTGTGGTACCCGATCCAACAAAAATATATCCGTACCAATATAGTACTCGATCCAACATATATATATATCTGTACTGGCGTGGTACCGGATCTAACATAAACATAAACAAGTATTATCAATATCAATTTACACAACCTCACAGCATACAACAGAATATATCAAGTTTACAAGTACACTTAAAGTCATAAGGCAATTCCATCAAATAATTTTCAATAAACATTTATACACGAATCAACAATCCATATATCAAAAATTTCAAGCATGTCCGAATACCAATCAACAAGCATCCAATTTAGGAGCATACATATAATTAAGTCAATTCTAAACTCTAATTAAAATGTAACCTTTCTCAACCAAAGAATTCGAATGCAAGCTACTTTGCAAGGGCCTTGCCTCTCTGTAAAGTATCTGAATTATTAAAATCTGTTCAAATACATATATTTCATAAGAATATGAATCTAATGAAACCTATTATTTTTACATATATTTCAAAGTATGATTCAGCAACAGCCAAGACTGGTTCACTAATATCATTTTGTTTCCTGAATTGTACATGGAGAAAAAGTACATCGATTGATAAGTTTTTTTCAAAAGTACTTGCCTTTAAATGTATGAATGAACAAATCTTGTATATAAATAAATGAGGCACAACAACATGAAGGTATCAACAAGAATACAGAATCTCTAATGCAGTAAATACAACCAGAAAGAAAAGAATTGCAGTGCTGATGATAAAAGACAAAGGAAAGTGTTTGTCTTGACTCTTGACAAAGTATGAAAATCTTCACTCTTGCTTTTCCTATTCTCCCATTCTCTTGATAATTGTCTGTCGTCTATTAAAAAAAAAGAGGTTGTTTACTGCAAACGTATACAGAATAATAGAGTCGAGGCATAATCAATTATGCATCATCTTCTTTTTTCCTTTAAGCAGGATGCAAGCGATGAGAGCAAGTAATACGTATGTGAATGAGGGATAACCAATAGATAATATCTTGTTACCCTGCTTCAGCAAAAAATATCAAACCACTACTAAATATGCTTTTCAGAATTAACCATTAAATTAGCATATACATGTCTATTTACAAATGCGTAGGAATATAAATGTATGTGTGAGCACATTTATCAAAAGATAAAAAATATTGGCCAGCTATAGGCCTCACTTCTGGGAGCAAGATGTGATTAAATCCCTCTTACTTGTTTCCTGGAGCTCCCCAGCAAGGATAAACTCATCTAATATTATATATACCTGCAGAGGGAAGATATTGATTATAAATGATACAATGAGTTAGGAACGGTGGCCATGGATACACTTATATAAAAGGTGTTTGGATGGACTTAAAAGATGATCAAAATAGCTTTTAAGCCATGTCTTACTTTTTGAAGTGTTTGGCAACTTCAAAAACTGTTTAAAAGGGTAAAAAATTGCTCTTTTTAAGCCAAAGCCTAAAGTACCTTCATCCCTACTTTTTATTTTTGGCTTTTAAGCCATTCTAGTTTGACCAATTAAAAGACATATTTATCCCTTGTAATTCTCACATATTTAAAATTACCATTATGTTTGTCCTAAAACATTTGTTCTTTTCTACTATTTTGGTGTTTTCTCTCTATTTTTGTGTTTATCTCTTCATGTTTGTATTTTTTCTCCATTTTGTGTCATTATTTATTGTTAATGGATTGCTAGAAATTTGATGCTCATGGAATTTATGAGGAATTGAGAAGAATTATTTTTTTGGTAGTTTATTTGACTGAAACAACAAATTTTAATTTATCGTTGGCAATTCAACTTTTTTTGGGCTACTTTTGATCAAATTTCTTGAAGAAAAATAGAAAATCAATAAACAATAATTTTTACTTCTTTTTAAATGTTTTGGTTCAATTTGCAGAAGAAAAAAATCTCGTAAAACAAAAATGGGTTAATTAGTGTGGCAAAATTCACAAATAAAAATGGAGCCATTTAACTAAAACAATAAATTTTGCTTATTTTTGAATCTCTTTTATTCAATTTTAAGAATAAAAATGGAGCACAAGTAACTTACTAATTCATGAAAATATTTTTAAAAATAAATTTATTAAGTAGTTTATACTGAAATTGAATTAAAATATAAATTAATTTAAATTTAAATTATTTTAAAAATAAAAATCTAATAGTAATCAACTTTCTATAATGGGAACAAGTATAAGAGTATTTCTGACATTTTGGCTAAAAGAAAGTGCTTAACAACAATTGTCTACCAAACACATCGATAATTTTTTTTTAGCTTTAGCACTTTTATCCAAGCACGTAATTGCTTATTTTTTAAATAATTTTCAGCACTTTCAAAAGCACTTTTAAACTACTTTTTAAAAGCTACTTTGAAATTCTGTAACGTTAACAATTACAATAATTCATAATGAATGTGGAGAAAATGTAATTGTTCCTTATTATGTGACCGTTACGTTTTTTATTTTAAAAGAATAAAAAATATTTTTAACATATAAAATGTGAAAAAATCAAAAAAATGTGGTAAAAGATAAATGTCCTTCTTGACATTCTAGACATGCCACATTAGTAAGTTACTTAGTGTCTTATATATATATATATATATATATATATATATATATATATATATATATATATATGGGGAAGACCCGGTTCATACCTACTCCGTAGGTGTCGGGGAGGGGGGGACCACTCCGGGCCTGACCTACGCGCCCTCACCCCAGCTTTGCTGGAGGGGCGTTTCGAACCCCCGACCCTGACACACCACGGTAAGCAAGCTTACCGTTGAGCCAAGGCCATCCCTCATATATATATATATATATATTGTGAGGACTTCATGTCTTAGTTTTATGCCTTTCAAAATTATTAAATTTTTATTATTATGCTATTTGAAATCATTTTATTAATTCATGAAAGAGTATTGCTTAAATTATAGTATTAATAATGTTTATTAATTATTTACTTTTAGGGAGGTACGTCCGTAGTTTAAGAAATTGTGATTCTTCAATTTTTAAGATGATATAGTTGATTGGTATATCACGATAACTTTAATACTATTGCATTGTCTATACTTGTAAAACTATGCTAGATATATTATTTTCTTATGAGTTTCTTTAATTGTTTTATACAATTTTATTGTATTTGTTAATATATCTTTTGTTCATTATGCTATGTTATAAAAGTATAAATTAAAATATGGAAAAGGGCCAAAAATATTTTTAAACTATTTGAAATGGAGTAAAAAAATTCTTTATTAGTTTTTTGGCCCAAAATATTTCTCCGTTAAATATTTGGCTAAAAAATAACCCCCCCCCCCCTCCCCTCCAATAGACTTCCACTAAGCATGTCACCTAGATAAAAAAAGATCACTTGAATATTTCATATCATCTTCCACATGTAAAATCCCCCTAATTCATCAACCAATTATTATGACCCTAAACCCTAATTTAAAAATTGATCCGAAACATGACAAAATTGATCATTTTCTTTACTAACTTTTCAGCTACACAAAATCAGAAAAATATTGATAACAAATAAACATTAATGTTGTACCATGTTTCAGCACTTATGAATTTCTCTATCTGCAGATTTGATCATACATTTTAAACTAATAAAATATGCAAATAGGACTGGATTTTCATTTAATTTTTAACTTACACATCAACAAAAAAAACATGATTTTTGGGGCATAAGTAACTGAATGGTGAAAGACATGGGCAGTCAGTTTGAAAATATTTATGGACTAATGTTTATATAATGCAGAGGAAAAAGGTCAAGTCTTGCATATGTTGTTGAATGATGTGATAAACTTGGATAGAAATTTTGACACTACTTCAGCTCCAGCAACTTAGAGTCAGTAATGCAGTATAGAATCCATTAGTTGCTAGCATCTTCATCTCCAGTTGAATTAGCTAAAACTTCTGTATCAAATCTTCTATGCTCTAAATTGAACATTTGAATGTCCAAGTGGCTCTTCTTACCTAGGTCCCGTGTTTGGTGGACGCTTGTCAAAGAAAGGGACATTTTTACACCAAATATTATCTATGGAGGCTTACATCTTGACACCCACCCATCCTTTTAAAAAATTTATCTTGATATTACTAATTTATTGGTTGACACGTTATTAGATCATTTTTGTTCCATGCAAAACATGTTTAGTATTAACTATCTACTTAAAATAAACTCAAAGGTGGAGAAGTAGTTGTTGAACAATGAAATTTTTGAATCAAAAAATAAATAATTCGAGACAAGAAAATATTACAACAATCAATTTACTGATTTCAATATGTGAGTTTTACAATCTCTAAGAATCTTCTGATTTGCCTTTTCAAATATAAATTCAAAGGTTTAAAGCTTGATCTTGAATTTGAACTTGATTTATTGATTTGAGAAACTTGATTTTGACTTGTGCTTGAATTTAACGGCTTTTGAGATTGTTATTGAATATTGCGGTCTTGATCATGAATTTTGATGAACTTGATTTGAATGCTTGAGTTTTTTTAAAGAAATTGCGGCATTTGATCCACGAGCTTTCTCTTGCTTCTTGCTAGAGTTCTGGGGCTTTTTTCTGATTTATGAGACCCCTATTTATAGTTGTGGAAAGGGAAGAATCATGACAAAGATGGACTTTCTTTGACCAGTCAACTTCAAGCGATGTGGTGCCTTTTATGAGCTTTGATTTCATTGGGTCTGCTGCATCATTTTGACATATTGCACGATCCTATTGGCTCCTTCACTTGACTTGGCATGCAACGTCATTTGACATATGGCGCTTATTTGAGCATCTAGAATATGACAATATATCGAGCTTAGCAAAGTTGGTTCATCATTTGTAGCCCAAATTAATGGACTAACCCAATAAAATTAGACTTGAATTAAATCCATACATATTTGGACTTAAATAATTAATCCATTTATATTAACTCGTAATATTTATTTGAGAATAATATATTTTGAATTTAATATAATCTGAATTTCATACAGATTTAAATTTAATAAAATTTCGTTACTCACAAAGTGCCCCCTACTTCAAAACTAGTCAAAATATTTAGATATTTGTTGACTAGATTTGAAGTACTAATTATAATTTGACATATGCAAGCCGATTGGGTCATGTTCAAAATGTCATGCACGTTTATGAGTTCAAAGCACAATTATTATTATTATTATTATTATTATTATTATTATTATTATTATTATTATTATTATTATTATTATTATTATTATTATTATTATTATTATATTCCTTCACTTTGTATAAAATATAATTCTTCTGAATTGGACTAAAATAATCCCACCGCTTGAACTAATTGGATTAATCCAATTACTATTATAATAATATCCTTCACTTGGCAGGAATCTAAAACATAATCCTTAATGGATTTTATTTCCTCCACCACCTTTAACAGGTTAATCTCAACATGGAAATTTAATGTTCCAGTTAGCCACGTCCTCAATTCTTCACTTTGCCTTCGTCACTTTAAGTCTGAACAATTTTACTTGAAGACGGTGGATATCGGCTTAAGGTGCGAGAGTTTAACTTCGGCTCCGTCACCTTAAGTCCAAAAAATTTTACTTGAAGACGGTGGACATCGGCTTAAGGTGCGAGAGTTTAACTTCGCCTCCGTCACTTTAAGTCCGAAAAAATTTACTTGAAGACGGTGGACATCGTCTTAAGGTGCGAGAGTTTAACTTCGACTCCATCACCTTAAGTCCGAACAATTATACCTAAAGAAGGTGCAATGGTTTTCTTTAAGTATGGGCCCTTTCACCGATGTATTTATGCGATGATCTTCTCTAAATATTGGCCCTTTTCAATGTTCAACTTAAGGTACGAGAGTCTAACTTTGCCTCCGTTACCTTAAGACCTAACGAATTCGGCTTTAAATGTACATAAGTATATTTCACCAGAGCCAAACACATGTAGAACCTTTTTATTCTTTGGCTTTTTTTCTTTGCCGGTATTTTTCCGAATCTTGACTTTGTGTTTGACCAAGATTGTTTTGTTTATGTAGCTTGCAGAGATGGTTCACTTTAGAGACTACACATCTTCATCCTTTAAAAACAAGTATCTCCTAATTGAGGCCGGTGATGGTACTGTTTTAACTAGGCTATTGAGTGAAACTCCAATAGTAGGCAGATATGCAGATCCATGGCCACCTTGGCAAAATTCTCTCCATATGTCAGATTGGACTTCAGAACATGACATTGTTGCTAATCGATCGATTAAAGTATGGCTTCTTCGGACTCCCAACCAATGTCAATTGAACATTGCGAGAACCCTCTCTTGCTTAGGACGTCGGGTACTCAAAAGAGAAATACATTGAGGGAGCACCATAGAGATAATTGGTGAATATCATCATGCCCTAGGATATTAGGAATAGGCTGAGGATATATTAGCTGGAAATGCACAAACCTTGAAAGCAGCAAAAATATATGATGATGTTTATGCTTCACTGTTTACCTATGATCAAAACTCGAACGTATTACAGGCATTCTTTGAAGCTTGGTGCCCAAATACCAACACATTGCTTACTTCAGTTGAAGAGATATACATATCCCTTTGGGACTTATATAAAATTGAAGGTTTGCCCATTGGAGGTCTTTCTTATGAAGAAGTAGTGCCTGAAGCGAAGAAGCTTACAGATGTTGATGAAAAGAATGAGAGATTTATCCCTTGTTCTTGTGAGTTCTTGTTTGTGGATTTCCAACATCTTCAAGAAGGAAAGGCTTCTAAATCGAGAGTTCGTCTAAGCAAGTGGATAGAGTTTTGGTACAAAAGGATATTAAGATACGAGCCAGCTCCACTGAGGAAGGAGAAAATATTTGCTCACTTGAAGTCAACCCATAACCCAACCGAGACTATTCTCAAAGTAGCAAAGTGGTCAAGCACAGATAATGCCATATTTTCTAAACTTGGAGTGAAATATGAACATAGGATTGACACATACTTTGCAGTGCTCCTATCATGTTGGTTTTGTACCTTTGTATTTCCCTCTAGGGATGGATCTTTCATTTATCTGGGAACTTTTAGATTTGCAACTATGATGGCAGATAAGCAAACTTTCAGTCTTGTGATTTTAGTCCTATCGAGCATTTATAATGGTCTCAATAGAGTATATAAATCTTTACAACTTGAGCAGCTCAGAGTATCTTTTCCTATCTATTATGTGTATGGTTGGCTTACTTACTATTTTAAGAAAAATTTTCCATTTTCTAATGGACCATCTATTCTATTGATGATGGCATATTCCAACGAAAGTGGGGCAAGGTACTTTGATGGAGAGCTTGCCAGAAAGTGCATCCATTAAGGAGACAGTACTGCTTGGGATTTCACTATGACAAGCAAGGTCTCTCCTTGTCATTTCGTGGATGATGATAAGGATGATGAGTCAGCACTAAGCTACTTTATGAGCATCTATTTTAACTTACTTCCTTTTAGATATGGAGGTTCATTCATACTTGAGTCATACAGTCCACACAGGTTGAGTCGTCAGATTGGGTTTTATCAAGGCCTTCCCAAAATCTTGGAAGATGATATTTGCAGTTCTTCACTAGATGAAAGCCTTAAATTTCATCAAATTTTCGTATTGAATGGATCTATGTCAAAAGCAACTTTCCTTAAAACCACACCTAATATGTGAAAATATTTATCCACGCCGTATAAATCTTGGTGTGATAAAGTTCATGGGAACTTTATCGAAGTTAACTTACAATCTTTCGTGAATATCGTAGGTCCTATTATCGACACTCCTCAAGAACATGGTAAGGAGGTCCCAGCTGTGGTTAAGCCTTTTGTTTTGAAATCTAAATTAGTCATTCCATATAAAATTAAGAGACCCTTACATGCAAAAACTCAGAAATAGGAGCCGCCTGTGCGGACACAACAAGCTTTCAACAAACGACCATCTCAAGACGAGAGTGATAGTAGTCATGGAGATTGTTGTTGGAAGAAGATAAAACCACCCTTGGAAAATCAAGGTGATTCTAACACCCATGTGGAGATTCTTTATAGTTCATCGAAGACTCCGCCAGTCATCGAGAAGGTAATGACTCAACTCTCTACTATTTTATAGTATATGCATTGACTTTATATACCCCTCATATAACGTTTTTCTTTGTATGTGTAGCCAAAAATGTTCAAATTTTGGAATATCCTCACCAAAGTAAGCCACAGGATAGTAGTGAGTCTGTAGTAGGTTCAGACTCAAGAGAATTACTTTTCTCATCCAAAGAGGTCACTTCTAACTCTTGCGGTAAAGTCAAAGCAAATGTAGAGTCAAACTTTTTCCGACAACCAGCGGTGACCATATATATTTTGTATGGAAAAAAGGTTATTTCAGAGCTTAAAAAGAAATTTATCATGAAGGCATGGGCTAGTATCCATACCAAACTTGTGGGCCTTACTCCAAATTGTGTTTCTTCTATCCAAGATAAGGTTAAAGTTGTAATTAATTACATGAGTGGAATGGGGGTAGATATTTCCCTTTTACAGGGTCTATTGGAGTCTTTCTTTGGGATGGTGACTTTCTATGACTAAGCATGATCATCCCTTGTAGATAAAACCACAACAATTAAAGAGTCAGAGCCATATTTGAAAGCCAAAGAACATCTTGACCTTGTATCGAGGGAGAGGGATAAGAAATCTGAAGAATTTTTTGCTGCTTGTAGATCTCTTGAGAAGGAGATAAAGAAGGTGAAGAAGTTGAAAGCTCGTCGAGCTGCTATCAAGCAAGAAGCTTCAGATATGGAATCCAAAGTTTCAGCTGCTGAAGAAGAGTTTTCCAAGTGTTCTGATGTCTCCCTTGCAGCGGCCAGTGCCTTAAAGGTCATGGAGAAGAAGAAGAAAGTTTTGGAGGCTACTTTACAAGATTTAGACAGTTACAAGTTATACTTAGATTATCCTTAGGAGATGTCTTCCTTCAAACCTTCTTGTTGCTTTTTTTCTATCCTTTTATTGAGTAGTTGGATATATTAGTTGTAATAGAAACTCTTTTCTTTATATTGCACATTTCCTTTTGAATTTTATCTCCAAGAATTGTGTTCTTATTTCGATGCGTCGGTGTTGTAGTATTAAACTTTGGCTTTTCTCTCCAAAACTCATTTGCTTATTGGCTTTAGGTCTTCGTGTCACAACTGATTTGGACTTGAAACTTCAATTTGAAATACTTAAAAATTAAAGTTTTTGGCTTACAAACTTGAAAATTGTACGTGTTCAATCTATGCCTAAACTATAGACTTTGGGTATTCCAAATACTATTGAAAGAACTTCCCTTTTTGATAGGTTTCCCCCATTGAGCCACAAGTATTTGGCATAAGTCCAAAACATAATTGATATGCATGCATATTTAACTTTTATATGGCTCAAATAGGGACATGTATTTTGTTGATACTCATGTAAATAACTCAGAATGAAATTCCAATCGCCTATGTACCTCAATGAAGAGGATCAAGTCACAACGTAGTTCTGGGTGAGTATTTTTTTATCCTAACTTTTGCCTAGGCCACCTCTTTCGAGGTTTTCAACCTAGCGAATATTTTTTTTGAGTCGTACATAGTTTATACTCTTCCAGGTCATGAGTGGACATGCAGTTTATACTCGTTCCTTAAGGAGTGTCATCTTCCTTCAAGGAAAGTACTTCTTCGTTGATAGGACCAATTTTCACGTCGTCTGCATCGACAAGCTTGTACGAACCATTTGAATCTGCCTCTTGTACGACATATGGTCCATTTCACTTCGGGGTAATTTGCCCCCAAGCTTACGAGAAGTTATAATGGTCCTTCTTACTGCAAGGACTTGATCTCCAACTTGGAAACACCTCAAGCAAACTCTTTTAGTAAAACAACGAGATAGCCGAGCTTGATAACATTCAAGATTTTGTTAAACCTCCAGTCTCTTCTCATCAAGATCTTTTAACTCCGCAAGATGCAACTTATCATTTTCTTCATCGGTGAGCCCTTCTTGAATAGCCAATATCAAAAAGGTTTTTTGTTGCTCAAGTGGCAGGACTGCTTTAACTCCAAAAGCAAGTGAGTATGGGGTTGCTTGCATTGGTGTGCGGTAAGTCGTTCTATATGCCCATAAAGCTTCTTCCATTCGTTCATCCCAATCTCACTTGGACATGGAGATGACTTTTTTTAATAGATTGCATAAAGTCTTATTAAATGCTTCGGCTAAGCCATTAGAGGTAACATGGTACATAGAATATTTGCGCTGCTTGAAGCCAAAGAGATCACAAATCTTACTCATCAGTTTTTTATCAAATGGATTGCCATGGTCGGTTATTATATATTGAGGGATTCCAAAGCAGTAAATGATATTCACTCAAATGAAATTCATAACATTCTCCTTCTTTACTTCTTTGAAGTAACAACTTTGGCCCATTTTGAGAAGTAATCTGTTGTACCTAAATTGTAAAAGTGTCCACCAAAAGATTTTGGTAGTGGGAAAACAACATCCATTCCCCAAGCATTGAATGGCCAAGATGCTACGGTTGGGAGTATTACTTCAGGAGGTCGATGAATGAAATTTTCATGGAATTGACAATGTTTCATCTTTTAGCATAGTCTAAGAAATCTTTCACCATCGTTGGCCAATAGTATCCCATCCTTTTAATGTGAAAATATAGCTTCAATCCAGACTGATGTGATCCACAAACTTTTGAGTGTGCTTCTTGGAAATGATGATATAGTCATAGCATAGGATTCCTGACTTCGTAGCATCCCAAAAGCTAATTGATTACCAATTGGGAGTCACCAAAGACTTGTAATTGTATCTGTATCATGTCAACTGCCATCTCAAGTCCAAGTATTAACGCCTGATATTCAGCTACATTATTAAAGCAACGGTTTGTTAGGGTAAAAGAGTATGGGATGACCTCTTCTTGTAGAGTGATGAACACCTCACCGACACTATCTCCATCTTGATTTGCAGCACCATCAAAGTACATCTTTCATGGGGGTCTGTCTTCAATAACCATTGCATCTTCATTAGAAAGTTCATCGCTCAGTTTCCAATCATTAGGTATCGGGTGATCTGCCAAGAAGTAAGCCAATGCTTGTCCCTTTACGGCCTTTTGGGGAACACACACAATCTCAAACTGTTAAAATTGAAGGTACCATCTTATAAGTCGGCCACTAAGGATTGGTTTCGACATTACAAACTTGATGGGATTCACCCTAGACACAAGATGAACAACATGAGCCTAAAAGTAGTGCTTCTTCATTTGAATTGAGAAGGCCAATGCCAAACATAACTTTTCTATTGGACAATACTTTATCTCATTTGGTGTCATCATTCTGCTCAGATAGTAAAGAGTGTTTTATTTGCCTTCACTATTTTTTTGAGCCAGTAGTGCTTCAACTGACGTCTCTTATACCGCGATGGAGAGTATCAACGGCTTCCCAAGTATGGGTACTACAAGAACTGGTCGCTTCATTAAGTATGATTTGATACTCTCACAGGCATTACTACAAGCTTGGTCCCATTAGAAGGTAGTGTCCTTCTTCATGAGATGACTAAATGGTTGACATTTTCCAGCCAAGTTTGAGATGAACCTCCTTAAATAAGCTATCCTTCCTTGAAAGCTTTTAACACATAAATATTTTGAGGCTCGGGCATCTTCAAAATTGCATCGGCCTTGGCTTAATCAATTTAATTCCTTGATGTCACACAATAAAGCCAAGAAATATTTTAGAAGAAACTCCGAAGGAACACTTTAATGGATTCATCCTAAGGTGATATCTTCAAAGTAACTCGAACACCATTCTTAGGTCTTTCTAGTGGTCATCTCTCTTTATTCAGTTTACCACTAGATCATTTATGTAGCATTTAATATTTTTATAGAGCAGACCATCAAAGATGTTTTGCATAGCCTTTTGATAAGTGGCACCAGCGTTCTTCAAACTAAAAGGCATCACCTTGTAGCAATAAATACCTTTGGGCCTATGAAATACAGTGAGTTCTTCATCTTTTGGTTCCATACGGATTTGATGGTAGCCGGATGAACCATCAATGAAGGAAATTACCTCATAACCAGTGGTGGAAACAATCATTAAATCTGGTATGGGGATTGAAAAGTCATCCTTAGGGCAGGTGTTATTGAGATTTCAAAAGTCGACACAAACTCAAATTTGGCCATTCTTCTTCCGTACTAGAACAACACTCAAAATCCACGTAGGATATTTGACTTCATGAATTAATCCAGGTTTAATGAGTTTGTTAACTTTATTTTTAATTAATGGAACCAACTCTGGCCTAAAGTGCCTTTGGGCTTACTTAACAGGACGAGCACTATTCTTGACCGCCAACTAATAAACTGCTACTTTTGGAAATATGCCAAGTATTTCCTTATAGCTCCAAGTGAATACATCCATATATTCTTTGAGCATGTCCATTAAAGCGATTTTCTCTTCCACTTCTAGAAATGCACTCAGGTAAGTTGGTCTTAGGTCTACATCGGTTACAAGATTAACTTCCTTCAAGGGATCTATTATGGCCTTTACTCCTTCAAGTTGTGACGGAGTACCTCCAGCATCTTTCTACTCTTGAGGATTATCATCATTAACTAATATATGATAACACCAGAAAGTATCTTTTATCTTTTCATCAACCTTCATTTGAGATGAGACATTTTTCTCATTCTGGGTCATAATAAGATATGGGCATCCAACACTCTCTTTATCTTTCTCGTATTTCTTGGTATAAACCACAGTATGAGCCTTTGATTTTAGAACCTCATTACATGGAACTACCAGTTTCGTCTGTCGCCTCATTCTAGAAGGAATCAAACTTTGGAAATCCTTCTGGATCCTAGGCGAAGATTGCATTATTGTACTTTGATAACTTCTCTGATGCTTGTTATTTTTATTTTTATTTAAATGACCCAACCTTTTAAACCCAGAATTTCTTGCGGTTGATTCTCCAAGTCGATCAAATATAAGGGTCTTTTACTAGCAACAGTGGATTTATCTTCCACGGTGATGTAATTACTGACTACCCGTCTTATGGAGATACGAATCAGAGGTGGCTGTGTAAATCCTAGGCATTCACATGCCTGCCTAGTTGTACCCTTCAACAGAAGTTTTCCCAACCTTAATGGCTTATTAGGATTGTATCCAACCTTTACAAATAGCTTGTATGCATTTCGATCAAGGCCTTTCTTTGTACATTTTATGGGGAGTGCCATATCTTGTAGCTGATTTTGAGCCACAAACTCTCCAAGTAGCTTTAAGGATGGATTTATTGCGTCAATCTTCCAAATAGGTAAAGTTAGCCCCTATAGCATATTATCTTAGGCATCAGATTGGTAATCTTTCTCTTTCTGTACCTCTGGTACGTAGTGAAGGACGACGTTTTCTTTATTTGAAATGGAGAGATGCTTCTTGGTGGTGACTTTAACAGTCACCATGACCTTCTTGGATACAATATCATCACACTTGGACTTGGTGATATCATCAACCCTTTTCTCATTCACGATATAATTCTTCAAGTAGAATTTTGCATCGGCAAAGTGTGATTCAGCTTCAGTGAATGGCTTATCATCAGCTACTATCTTTCTTTCCACTCCACCTTTAAGGTACTTCAAGCATTGATAGTAAGAGGATAATATAATTTTGTTCCCGTGCACCTAAGGACTATCAAGCAATATATTGTATAAAGTTTTGGCATCGATTATATGCATCAATGCATTTAATTAAAAATTATCCATACAAGTCTCCAACTTGATATATCCGATGGCCCTCTGGCCCCCTTGGTTGAAGCCTTGGATCATTATACGGCTCTCGTCTATTTCATCAGTAGTGATGCCAAGTTCTTTCATCGTGCAGATAGGTGGGATGTTAACTCTGGATCCCTCATCTATCAAGATTCTATTGATCTTATTTCCTAGAATTTGACCTACCATGTATAAGGGACGGTTATGTAGGGCCTCACCAAGCAGAAGATCGTTATTTATGAATGTGATTTTCTTTTTCTTGCATCTCCTTCAAAGTTTTCTGATTTGGATGTGTTCCAAAAATGATTTTCACACTTTGGTTTTTGCTTACCTTTGTGGTAACCTTCACAGGAGACATATCAATATTCATGGATTCCTTATTTTTATTTTTGGGGACAAACTTTCCACATCTTTTGGATTCCTACTTATCCTTTCCCCTTCGAGGGTCATGGATAGTCACTGCTCTCTTTTCAGCAGAAGACATTCTCAACTCTATGTCATGATCACGGGTGGTTAACTCTTCAAAGGATTTTGGCTTTATGCCTTGTAAGATGTAGAGAAGCTCCCAGTGCATTCCTTGGACGCACATCTCTATCACAGAAGCTTCGCTGAGCCTATCTTTGCAGTTTAGGCTAGCATTTTCCCATTGATTGATGAAGTCAATGACTTTTTTTTCCTTTCATTTCCTAGTAGTTGTAAGCTCTACCATGCTCACTGTATGCCTTGTGCTATAAAAGGGATTTAGGAACTGGTGCTTCAATTGATCCCAATTATCGATGGAATTAGGATCAAGGTCCGTATACCAGTCAAAGTCATTTCCGTTAAGGTAACAAACAAACTATTTGACAAGATAGTCACCGTAAGTTCCAGCATTTTTATATGTCTCAACAAAGTAAGCGACAAGCGGTTTTAGGTTCCCTTTGCCCTCAAATTGTTGAAATTTTGGGGATTAATAACTGGTAGGCATTTTGAGGCTATCTATCCTTGTAGTGTAGGGATTTGCATACGCAAGGGAATATTTGGCGGTAGAATAATATTTGTCCTTGAGGGTCCCTTTAATGAATTCCCTCAATTGTCCAATCGGGATTATTCCCTCAGAAGAAACTTGCACCTTTTTAGTCGGTGGTGTTTGTTCACAAGATTTTTTGTCTCATGAACCTCTGAAGATTTTACAGGTGCATGGATAGACTCTCCGTCTATCATACCTTCCACCTTATCCACTATATTATCAATTCGAGCATCTTGATTTTGAACATATTTGGTCAGGCCCTCAATTGCCTTTGCCAGATTCAGAAGCTGCTCCTCCATAAACTAGGCATCAGTCACCATCGGTTGCATAATCACAAGAGATATTGGAGAGTAGCACGGATTAACGCACAAGTTGATCTTTGAAGTGCTCAACTTATGCGGTGTAGTTGGAGATGATGAGTTGCTTGAACGACCATCGCTCTTTGCGCTAGAGTATTTGAAACCAGAATGCTCAAGTAGAGCTAGAGTCATCTTAAGCAACTCTGGCAAACTGATTTCTCCCTCTGAAGCACTTACATTGGACTTCTTTCCTTTTGGGGTTGAAAATCCAACAATTAGAGTTGGTTCGGATGACACTGGATGTGTTTGTTGTCCTAGCAAGCCTGCCTTGCTCCTTATAACAACTCCTAAGCTTCCGAAAGTAACACCAAGGGTGCTTTATACCTCAGTAGAGAACTTTGAGTTAGCAGCCTCGGAAGCATTTGATTGAGAGTTGACCTTCTTGGAAGTCATTTCAGTGTTGTTGAACTTTGCAGTTGGAAAAGTTGAGATGAAAGGTAAAGATTATCCCACAGGGCATGTCAGAATTTGTTGGACAGTAAAATTTTTAAGTTGGTAAATAAATAATTCGAGACAAGAAAATATTGCAACAATCAATTCATTGATTTCAATATGTGAGTTTTACAATCTATATGAATCCTCTGATTCGCCTTTTCAAATATAAATTTAAGGCCTTAAAGCTTGATCTTGAATTTGAAATTGATTTGTTGATTTGAGGGACTTGATTTTGACTTGTGCTTGAATTCAAGGACTTTTGAGCTTGTTCTTGAATATTGCGGTCTTGATCTTGAATTTTGATGAACTTGATTTGAATGCTTGAGCTTTTTAGAGAAATTGCGGCATTTGATTCACGAGCTTTCTCTTGCTTCGTGTTAGAGTTTTGGGGCTTTTTTTTGAATTATGAGACCCTTGTTTATAGTTGTGGAAAGGAAAGAATCATGATAAAGATGGACTTCCATTGACCAATTATGAGACCCTTGTTTATAGTTGTGGAAAGGAAAGAATCATGATAAAGATGGACTTCCATTGACCAATCAAATTCAAGTGACATGGCGCCTTTTATGGGCTTTGATTTCATTGGGCCTACTGCATCATTTTGACATATAGCACGGTCCTATTGGCTCCTTCACTTGACTTGGCATGCAATGCAATTTGACACATGGTGCTTATTTGGGCCTCTAGAATATGACAATATATTGGGCTTAGCAAAGTGGGTTCATCATTTGTAGCTTGAATTAATGGACTAACCCAATAAAAATTAGACTTTAATTAAATTCATACATATTTGAACTTAAATAATTAATTCAATTATATTAATTCGCAATATTTATTTGGGATTAATATATTTTGAATTTGATATAACCTAAATTTCGTACAGATTTAAATTTAATAATATTTCTTTGCTCACAGTAGTTAAAAGGCATTAAAAATTTCAGAAGTCAAAATGAAAGACCTGCCTATATTTTCTCTTTCTTTTAATTCGTGAAACTCAAAAGTATTAGCTTAATTTAATCATTTTTATAATTATACGCATTGACTATTTTTTCCATATATTAGTAGTCTATGTTGATTTGTTTTACCAAGTTACCCGCTTTATTTTCCAGATTAAGCAAACAAACAAAAGATTACTCCATTAACATGGGTTTTGGTCTAGTGGTGAAACTGTTTCACATACCCTTGATCAAAGGTCTCAAATTTGAGTCTTGGATATGGAGAAAATATTGTTGGGAGTGTCACTCCCAAATTGTTGCAGTGGTTGATCCTAATTAGTAAATACTCTAACAAGAATATCCAACACCTTGTGAAAAATTAAAAAAAATTACTCCTAATTTTGCTTAATCTAGGCAATTCACCCCTAGTTATCTTTATAATAGTATAAAAATACAATGTCAACCTGTAAAACTTAAATGCAATTTTTTAAATAAATATTGACTAAAATGGGAACCCAAAATAAATTCCACCATCTCTCTTAGTTTTGTAGCAAAACGCAAAGTAAAAGCATACAATTCATATTAATTTGTGATGTCACTTGCAAAATTAAATCTGTCGTGAAGACGAATGATTTAATTTTGCATGAATGATATTATAATCCTTGGCTTCATGTTCATGAATGATATTACTTTACTACAAAATAATAAGGGGGAGTTACCCATGTCAAAGTAGGCAGAAGGTCAATATGCCTGCTTTGGCATTTGGGGATATTTTCGTCATTTAATTTAAAATCAAATAACTGATTTGCCAAAATAACTTTGCAGATCAATTTCCCCTATTGAGTTATATAATCTCACTTTGCTTTTTGCCTCACCATACCGCTGGTTCCTTACGAAGAATGATTAATTAAACTTGAGCTCTTAGAGTTTTACAAATATAAAAAATAATTTTCCAGAAGACAAGAGACATTCAACACCCACCAGAAGGTTGAAGCCTTTTTGGAATTGTTGTTGCAAAATTACTCATTTGAGAAGTATTTTTATAAAATAACTTTTCAAAAAAGTACTTTTGAAAAAAAATCGTGTTTGGTAAATTCATTTGAAAAGTGATTTTGACAGCAAATTCTGTTTGGGTTATCTTTTTCAAGAATTGTTTCTTTGAGGCAAATGAACAAAAAGGACATGTATCAATAGACTTTTACTACTAAAATCAATTTATAGAAAAATTTTATTTTAAATAACTACTATACAACAACAAAAAAAAAAAAAAAATCTACTGTATTCCCACATAGTGGGGTCTGGGGAGGGTAGAGTGTACACAGTCCATACCGCTACCTCAGATAAAGTAGAGAGGTTGTTTTCGATAGACTCCTGGCTCAGGATAGATAACAAATATAACAAAACATAAAAGCAAACAACAAACAAGGTGTGGCATACCGCTAGATAGTAAAGAAAACAAGACACCCACAAAGTAATATTATAAACTTGCTATACGAATCATAAACATCTCCAAAACAACATGAACAAGAAGCAACAAGACACAACAACCACCAATAGAAACCGATACTCTTTCCTACTGTTACGAATGTACTCCTACCTACTAACCCTCTACCCTAATCCGTGTCCTTCACACCTTCCTATCAAGATCCATGTTTTCGGTAAATTGTAACTACCTCATGTCTTGCCTAATCACCTCCCTCCAATATTTCTTCGACCTATCTCTACCCAGCCTAAAACTATCCGTAGTCAGCCTCTCACACCCCCGAACTGGAGCGTCCGCGTCCCTCCTCGTCATATGCCCGAACCAATGCAACCTCACTTCTCACATCTTGTCCTCTACTGAAGCCACCATCACCTTCTCCCAAATAATCTCATTTCTTACATTATTTCTCCTGGTACATCTACATATCTAGTGCAACATCCTCATCTCTGTCACCTTCAACTTTTGAATGTGAGAATTCTTAACTGGACAATACTCTGTTCTATACAACATAGTCGGTCGGACTACTACTCTGTATAACTTACCTTGAAGCTTTGGAGACACCTTCTTATCACACAAGACTCTCGAGACGAGCCACCATTTCAACCACGCTACACTAATACGATGCGAGACATCCTTGTCAATCTCACCATTCTGAATCATAGACCCAAGATACTTGAAACTCTCCCTCTTTTGAATGGCCTATGAATCCAACTCCATGACCACATTATCCTCATGCAGTAAATCACTAAACTTACTTTCCGAGTACTCTATTTTGGTCCTGGTTAACCTAAAACCTTTAGATCAAGGGTATGTCTCCAAACCTCCAACTTATCATTAACTTCACCCCGAGTTTCATCAATTAGTACAACATCATCAGCAAATAACATACACCAAGGCACCTCCCCTTGAATACGCCACGTCAAAACATCTATCACCAAGGCAAATAAAAATGAACTAAGGGTCGATCTCTGGTGCAACCCTGTCAAAATAGAAAAATGCTTTGAATTTTCTGCTACCATCCTCACACGAGTCTTCACACCATCATATATATCATGGATCAACCTAATGTATGTCACGAGCACCCCTCTAGACTCCAAGCACCTCCATAAAATCTCCCAAGAAACTTTTTCATACGTCTTCTCAACATCAATGAACATCACGTCCAAGTCCTTCTTTCTCTCCCTAAACTACTCCACCAATCTCTTCATAGGGTGAATAGCCTCTGCAGTCGAGCAACTTGGCATGAAACCAAACTGATTCTCGAAATGGTCATGATCCTCCTTAGCCTCAACTCTACCACCCTCTCTCAAACCTTCATGGTATAACTCACTAATTTAATACCCCAATAATTATTACAACTCTGAATGTCTCCCTTTAATTATAACTTTATTTTTATTTATTTAAAAAGTATGTACTTTAAAATTTTCAATCAATATTTATATACATAAATACATTAAAATGCTAAATAATGATATATTACTTAAATAATTCAAATATTACTTAAAAACATCAAACAAAAATGAATATAAAAATTAGTCCATAAACTAAATCACTATATAAGAAAATATTAACGATAAAAATAATTAGTCCTTCATACATCAATTAAATTCTCAATGATTTCATCCCCAATTTTATCACGCAATGTCTCCATACTAGTAGAAGATTTGTCTGTATTTCTGAAGGTTTACCACAAGGAAAGCTCATCTCCTTCATCGATCTCTGTGATGATGTCTTCATTAGTATAATAGTTAATGTCTTTATCAGTAGTAGAACGTTTTCATATGAAATTATGTATAGCCATGGTAGTTGTAACAAGATGAACTTGAGTGTCAAATTTAAAAGATGAAATTGAGCGCAGCAGAGCATGTCTATTTTTCAAAACTCCGCTTTCAACTTTACATCACAAACAGGAATGAAAGAAAGTCACTTTTCATGAATTATTTATTTAAAATTAAATATGAGAAAAAATATACAAGTGTTGTCAAAATACAATATTGTAACGTGATTCATTTGTCATTTGTTATCATTAATAGTAAAAAATAAAAATTTATATATTCTTCGGTCATTATCATCAATGATATTTTCAAATTTATTTAAAGAAAATGAGTGAAAATAAAATAATCATATATAAATCATAAAATAAAATAAAGAATTATGATGTAAATATGAAGCATAAAATTTCAAAAAAAAAACTTTAATCAAACTTATAAGATATGTTAATTAATTAATAAGGGATATAAATAAATACATACATACGTACATACATACATATATTTGTGTGTGTGTGTGCGCGCACTTTTTTTTGTGTGTGTAAGATAGGAATATTTTTATCATGAAAAAAAAAATTCTGCTTCTACTTCTATATTTTTTGAAAAGTAAAAATTTTCTGCTTCTTCCCAGAAGAAAAAAAACTGCTTTGCTTCTTTCTAAAAACACTTTTGCAAATTTACCAAATTGCTTTTTAAAAAAGTATTTTTTTTCTCAAAATAATTGTTTTTGTTACAAAACAAGCAATCCTAAACAGGCACTTAGTCATGGAGAAATTTATTATAACACAAATTAACTATAGATAATTTCTTTAACCATTTTAGCATCGTCACTTTTAAATTTTATTCTACTAATATTGAAAGAATTATTTGAACTTTCATTTTTGTGATGAATATACTTTCTCAACATCAAATATAATAGGTTATTTATCTAATATAGGAAATATAGAGAATATTAACTCCACTATAATTTCCAAATTTGGAGTATATTTTAAATAATATATTATTCAGCGTAATTTCACAAATGGGGTCTGGGGAGGATAGTGTATACCTAGACCTTATCCTTTGTCACGACCCAAATCAGGCCCTAATCGTGACAGGTATCTCAAGTCCGCTAAGAATCGAAGACCACCCCCATTAACCTAGCCAACCAGAACATAATAAAAATACCAGCGGATGAATTTCAAAAATATAACAAGATATAGCTGAGTTCTAAATATATAACAAGATAGATAAATCAATTAGCTCAAAAAGGAGTAAGAATCTCAACAACCATCCCAATCCACTGTAATCCACAAAGCCTCTAATAACCAAGAACAACTTAAGTCGATACATGCCCCCAATCATGGCCAAAAACCTACTGAAATAGTTTAAAATATAAATAAAGATAAGACCATGAAATGAGGGCCTTTCGGATAATGGAAGTTCGCCACTTCAAAACTGACTCACGGACAATCCAGAAATCACCTTCCACTATGTAAGAAAAAAAAAGGTGTCTTCGAACCCTGCCTCGTATGGGGATACAACATCTGGGGACGGTTAGAGAGGTAAGCACTAGCATGTAACTCGGGTAAGGAATAAAATAATTTCATGATCAATCAGTCCAAAATTATTTCTAAATCATATGCACACAATCATACATACATACATACATACATATATACATGCTGGGAAAGAGAAAAAGGTTTAGCATGAAATTTAAAACATAAGCCTGGACTATGTAGCATTAACCGTCATAAAAAGGCATCCACGGGCAATATGAGTTTGGCTTCCCCCACTGAAAGAGCCCCAGTGTGTGTTAGCTACACGAATTGAAGGTATCAAGGAAGACTAGGAAATGCACCGACTCCACGTCTATCCAAGATGCATACATACATATATATATAAAGAGATGTGTGATTTATGCGCACGATCGTCAAGACTGACCCCCACACCGATAAATTCGGGTGTTTCCAGTATTGGTCCTCCTGGGACCTCCACTTTCACGGCCAGCTACACAACCCCATTTAAGTAAAATTAAAACATTTACACATTCCCGTTCATTAAATCAAAGACCATCCATTAAGGCACATACCATTGGTATCGTCATACCAATTACACTTGCAAGCTTATATTTTGCCAATTCATTTTTATTATCCTAGGGAATTGTCACGATCCCCTTTATTCATTAAATAAATTTAGGGGAATTCCATGACCTTTTTGTTTATTAAATCAAAAGCATGGCCACCAAGGCCTTCAAAGATGTTTTTTATCTGTTTAATAATTTATGCAATACAATAGTTTAGGATAGTAAGTCAAACCATGTGACCATTCGTATTTAAAGGCCAATTATGCAAGTGGATTAAGGGAACATAATTTCCAAAATCAAATTTCAAACCAAATAATCAAATTAGCAGAATTCCTTCACCCCCATCCCATTCACCATGCCCATGCACCCCCACGGGTTTTAAAATATATAGATAAAATATAAACAAATACATTATAGCCACGAAAATCCAATTCAAGTAGCCATCATTTTAAAACCCTCGACCGAAATCAATTTTTACGTTTAAATCCATATAAACAACAATAAAATGCATGCCATTAGAGAAAACAAGTCTAAAGGAAGAGATTACATGTCTGAGATACCAAGAAATTTGGAGAAGAAATCACCTTTTGAGTCCTAGATGACCAATCCTTAGAAACCCTAGGTGTTCTCGCTTAGGGTTTTTGAGATAAGAGAGAAGTGTGTTTGATGTGATTTTGGGGTGATAATGAGGTTCCCAAAGGATTTGATGGACGTGGGTTTTATTTGGAGAAAGAGGGAAATCACAAGAATGTCCTTACTTAAAAGTGCAGAAAAAGACGCCCAATCATCACAGGTCATGTCATGCCTCATGACGACTGGGTACAAGTCTTAGACTGGACTCGCAGTCTCAGCAGACTCTTTGGCACCCTTCACTGGTTTGGTCACTATTCATACCCTATGAATCGTGACCAAACCTCACGACTCATAAAGGCTTGTCGTCGTCATAATAGTAGCTTTGGGCACTTATTCTGGATTACCTACGACTAGCAACAATGACTCATTATGAGTTATTACGACTCATTAGGTACCAATCATGATCAGGACAGAAACTTACGGAACCTACATCAGTTTGGCTATGGATAACACTATACGACTCATATGGAGTCTCCACGACTCATTACCAAAGTCGTATCCTAGGTAGTGAGCTCAAAACTTAGAAATTTTCAGAGGTAAAATCTGGGGTGTTACATTACTCCCTCCCTCCCTAGGCTCATTCATCCCCGAATGAGGAGGCAAGACATCCATTAGAACGAATGTAAGATAGGAATGCAATCACAAAACCTTTAACAAAGTCAGAAAACAAAGATTGTAGGAAAATACATACCTTAAGCATGATTAACCAACTTGGAGAACAAGAACGGATATTCGGACTTCATATCCTCTTTAGTTTCCCAAGTATCTTCTTCTATCTTATGGTTTCTCCAAAGGACCCTTACCAAAGCTACATCTTTAGTCCTAGGTGACAGACTTGTCCATCCAAAATATCCACCGGGAGTTCCTCATAAGATAAAATTTAAAATACTAATATCATCAATAGGCACCACCAAAGAAGCATCATCCACACACTTTTTCAACATCGACACATGGAAAGTCGGGTGAATTGAATCAAAACTCGAAGGCAATTCCAATTCATAAGCGATGTTGCCCAATCTACTTAATATCAAGTATGGGACTACATATCGAGTACTTGGATTCCTCTTCTTCCCAAACCTCATCATTCTCTTCATGGGGGATAACTTCAAGAACACCCAGTCAACAACATTGAATTCCAACTCCCTTCACCTCACATCCACATAGGACTTTTAGCGACTCTAAGCAATCTTAAGCCTATCCTTTATCACTTTCACCTTATCCATGGCTTGGTGAACCAAGTCTGAACAAAAAAATCTAGTCTCACCAACCTTAAACCACCCAATAAGAGATCTGCACCTCCTACCATAAAGAGCCTTCAAAGGAGTCATCCCAATACTAGAGTTATAGTTATCATTATATGCAAACACAATGAAAGGCAAATGATCCACCCAACTACCTCCAAAATCAATCACAAAAGCGCATAGCATATCTTCGAAAGTCTAAACAGTCCTCTCCGCTTGTCCATCCATCTGAAGGTGGGATGTCGTGATAAGGATTACTCGAGTGCCCAAACCTTTTTGAAACGAACGTCAAAAATGAGAAGAGAACTGTGTACATCAATTCGAAATGATAGAAACTGGAGAAAAATACAACTTGACAATCTCCTAAATGAACAGCTTAGCATAATCTTCCCCAAAGTAGGTAGTCCTTACAGGCAAAATGTGAGCAGACTTAGTCATTCTATCCACGATGACCCAAATTGAATCATGTTGATTCCGAGACCGTGGAAGGTCGATAATAAAATCAATGTTGATTACCTCCTACTTCCACATGGGAAATGCAATCTTTTGGGACATACCATCGTGCCTCAAGTGTTCAACCTTCACTTACTGACAGACCATACATTTAGCTACAAAATTGACCATATCTTTTTTCATATTATTCTACTAATAAATTTCTTTCGGATCATGATACATCTTCGCCGAACTAGGATGAATCCTTTCTCCTAGATCATCAACATTAGGAATACATAGTCTGCCTTGGTACCTCAAGATACCATCACCACCAATCTCAAAAGCCATAACCTTTTGTTGACCCACATCCGCCTTAATCGGCATTAAGAGAGGGTCCAAAACCTGTTTCTCCTACCTCGGCACCAAGAGATGATTTAGCTACTTTTTGAGTAATCACCCTTCCATCCTCGAAATCTAGAAGTCAAACTCTAAGATTATCTAACTGGTGAATATCCTTCACCAAACCTTGCTTCTCCTCATCCACATGAGTCAAGCTACCTATAAACAACCTGCTAAGAGCATCTGCAACTATATTAGCTTTACCTGGATGGTAGTAGAGACTCATGTCATAGTCCTAGAGCAACTCAAGCCATCTCCTTTTTTTTAGATTCAACACCTTTTGGGTGAGCACATACTGCAAGCTCTTATAGTCTGAATATATATCAATATGCACCCTATACAGATAATGGTGACAAATCTTCAACACAAATACCATAATTGCCAAATCTAGATCATGAGTCAGATAATTCCTTTCATGAACATTCAGCTGCCTAGAAGCATAAGACACCATCTTTACCAAGCTTCATCAAGAAATGACCTTGTAATACCCCGTACTTAATTACGTGCATTAGCCATGGTTATATGTGTTGGAGTATATGTATTGATCATAAGTTAGGTATATATGAGTTTAAGTATGAGTATTGATTATTTTGAGATGATTTCAAGCGTATAGTTGGATTATATATGTATAGGAATCGACTTTATTTATACTGGAATTTGCCCGTCGATGGTTCCATACGAAGGTTATTGAATAAGCTTTCCAATGATATAAAAATTTCCAAAAATAGATAAGTTTCGGATATAATCGAGCACATTCGAAACTATAAAACGGTGGCCGGGATATGTGAACAGTAAATGTGCAGGAAAATTTCCTACACACAAACTACTGAGGCCTGCCAGTTTTTTGGGTCAACTTTGACCGATCATAACTCACTCAATATAATTTATTGGGAGATATGCGACCTATCAAAAGAAAGATCTTTGAGTATTCTTTCCAATGCAATTGGTTTCATCCAAATCCAACATCTGAGTAAGGAGTTATACTCATTTTACTTCAGCCTCTCAAAACAGATTTTTAGGGTCAACTTCAAACAATCATAACTCCTTGTACAGGACGAACTGGGTGGTCTACTTTATATGAAATGAAATCACTTTGTATTCTCTATCCAACGATACCAATTTTACCCAAATCCGATATCGGAGCAATGAGTTATGGCCGATTTACTTTAGTCTGTCAAAATAGTCCACCATGGACAGATTCGGATTTACTTAAATTTTTAAGGGCAATATGGTCATTATATACATATAATCAGTCTCATATCCATCCATTATCATCAAATTATTGAAAATAAGAAACCCTAGCCTAATTTCAACTCCAATTATCTTGTGATTCAACCGTAGAAAATCCAAATTGATTCCGTAGTTGTGTTCACCGTCTTGAGGGCTTCGAGAAGCACCCCTTATTTGTGCCAACAGGACTTCGAAACCAAAAGGGCCATTTTATGGTAAGGATGTAAATTATGTTGGTGTTATTTATATGGATATGTATATATATATATGCATGTGAGCATAAGAAGTATGTTATTTGATTGTTGTTGAAAGATGATTGGGAAATGATGTTGGATTATTCTTGTGCATGGTTGGATTATGTTGAATTGTGAAGGGATTTGGTATTGATGATGTGGTATTGAAATGATGATTATATATATATATATACACATAAACCTATTGTTCAAGTTGGTTTTTGGAATGTTTTGCAAATATTGGTTGTATGGAATTATGGAAGAGAATTGTGGTGTTGGGTTGCTAATCCTAAATGCCAAACATTTCATTGTAGATAAGTGATTTATAAAGGAAAGAAGTTGTGTTGAATTGGTATCGGAATCTACAACGAGGTATGTAAAACATACTCTAACGATGTTCTTTGGCATGAAAACACCAATGTTCCATCAAGTAAGATTCCGAGGTTGTCCAAAAACATGTATTGTTCTACATTACCAACGAAGTTGTTTCCATTCTATAAAGTGTCAAAATGTTTCATTGATATACCAAAAGGCTCCTATTTCATTATTGTGATATTGATGATTCTGAAACACATTGTTGATGTACCAATGAGTCTTTATGACGTTGTTATTGTATAGAAGGTCTATTACTTGATTCCTATTGATGTATCATTGTTCCAAAGGTACTATATTGGCATGAACACTAATGTAATAATCTCAAACGCTTTTGAACTAAGTTATTGGAAAGATCTCTTATTTGTGTTACTTGATATACGTGTGGGTGGTATCCCAGGGGCATAAGCCTAGCATAGGTCGATCCCTATTTATGTGTTTATGTGTGGTATCCCAGGGGCATAAGTCTAGCATGGGTCGATCCCAGTTGATATGTACTGGTGCAGCCTAATGGTCACAATACGATATAGTATTGATTATTGTTAGGTGGTTGGAGGTTCGGGAGGAGGAGGTAATGGCGATTGATAATTGTAAAGAATGAAATGAACGAATGTATACCGTTCCACAAATGTGTTTGAATTCAAGAACTCAATTCAGATTAATGATAATGTGCATGATCCTAAAAGTGTTTATGAAGTGTGGTTCACTTCTATTATGATTTATTCACTTGCGTCTGATTTTCTTGATCCCCCATATCACATATGATTATTTACAGCTTTACATACTCAGTACATATTTTGTACTGACGTTCCTCATGGGGGACCTGCATTTCATGCTATAGGCACAGGTGCTTCAGCTCACTCACAGCATAGATAGGAGCCAGGTCATACAGCTATTGTTGGTGAGCTCCAGTTTGCTTCAGAGCTTTCTGAGTCAGTTCTTTATGGTTTGTCATTGTACAGGAGTCGTGTGTGGGCAGGGGTTTGTCCTGACCCTAGTTATGTCATGTATATCCTAGAGGCTTTGTAGACATAAGGAAGGGTAAAGTCATGGAAGTTTATATAGTGATGTTATATTTGTATATGTGGTGGCCCCGACGGCCAAGTATTATATTTATATATTTGTGTGTGTTGTGCTGATACAGGTAATTAGATTCTTCTATATGCAACGAAGTGCTGTCCAAATTTTTGGTGACATGTAAGTGAAAGTACAGGTATTTGAACGGGTTCTCCCGGGCCTTCTCGGCTTCGGGTGCCAGTCCGACCCAATGGGATTTTGGGGCGAGACAAAAGTGGTATCAGAGAGGTTCGTCCTAGTGAGTCTAGAAAGCCGTTTCTATGTAGAGTCTTGTTTATCGGTGTGTTGTGCACCACATCTATAAATAGGAGGCTATGGACATTTAGGAATTGTTTCTTTTCTTCATGTCTTAGATCGTGCGATAGAGCTTATATTGTATATGAAGTCATAGTTGACCACTGAATCAGTTTGTTTCTCTTATTATAGTAAATGATGCCGGTTACCAGAAGCAAGAATACCGGTAAGAAAGTAGATATGGCTGCCGGAGAGGGGACTAGTAAGTCACCCACTATACCAGCTAATCAAAGTGAGGCTCCAGCTGAGTATGCATCAGAAACTTCCCCCAGTCCGAAAGAAATAAGGGGGAGGAGAACTATATCCCCAGAGCCACCTATTAATGCTGTTGATCAAGATCTTAGAAATGCAG
Organism: Capsicum baccatum var. pendulum; assembly: GCA_030864225.1. Taxonomy (NCBI): domain Eukaryota; kingdom Viridiplantae; phylum Streptophyta; class Magnoliopsida; order Solanales; family Solanaceae; genus Capsicum; species Capsicum baccatum. The sequence goes on from CM061552.1 coordinate 143,672,987, forward strand.
TGCAACTTTTGACTCGTATAGTTGCTGGGCAAGTCTAAGGGCAAGCTATTCCTGCCGCGGGTTCTAGCGGTACTGATAGGGCGGCTAGTCTTCGGACGCAAGATTTTCTTAAGATGGATCCGCCTACTTTTACCGAATCCAATCTTAATGAAGATCCGCAGGACTTTATTGATCAGATCCAAAGAGCCCTAGAGGTGATGCATGTATCGGGTAGAGAGACAGTGGAGTTAGCCGCGTATAGATTCAAAGGTGAGGCTATATATTGGTATGAAGACTGGAATGGTCAAGGGGCATTGACGCACCCCAAGCTACTTGGAAAGAGTTCAAAGAGGTATTTGTTGATCATTATCTTCCATATGAGACTCGTCAGGCCCGTGCGGATCAGTTCTTAAATTTTTGACAGGGTCATACAAGTGTGAGGGAGTATAGTCTTCGATTTAATTCTTTGTCCAGATATGCTCCTAATGTTATAGCTACTATGGATGACAGAGTTCATCGGTATGTGAATGGATTGGATCCGTATTTGGTTAGGGATTGTACTATTGCTGCACTGAATAAAGACATGGATATAGCTAGGATCCAAGCATTTGCACAGAAAATGGAAGATCAGAGGCAAAAAAAAAGAACACAGGAATTTGAAAACGGATCTTCTAAGAGGGCCAGATCTACAGGGCAGTTTATGGCGCCACTGGGAGGTTTTAGACCTCAATTTTCTGCTAGACCACCTAGGCCATTATTTTCTATTCTGCAGCTAGTGCTCCGCCACAGCATCAGGGGTTCAGAGGCAGTCAATTTGGGCAAAGAAGTGAGGGTCATAGTTCGCGATCTGTGGGTTATCATGGGCAAGGGAATATGAGCCAATCGAGACTTCCTCGAGAGCCATGCAATAAATGTGGAAGGCATCATATGGGCGTATGTCGAATGGGAATAAATATTTGTTTTTGGTGCGGTATGACGGGGCATGTGATGAGAGAATGCCCACGAAGGGACGCAGGTGGCATAGCACGACCTTCGGGATCAGCTGTTGCATCATCGTCACCGGTATCTTATTCTAGTAGGGGCGCACAACCTGCGGGTCACGCTAGAAATGGAAAAAAAGTCGCCAGTTCCAGCGGGACTTAGAATCGCACTTATCCTTTAGCGGATCGACAGAATCTAGAGGCTTTCCCAGATGTGGTTACGGGTACGTTGTCCATATTTTCATTTGATGTATATGCTCTAATTGATCCCGGTTCTACATTATCATATGTTACTCCTTTGGTTGCTAGAAAGTTCAAAAGAACCCTCGAATTGTTAGATAAGCCGTTGGAAGTGTCTACCCCAGTTGGGGAATCTATTATTGCTAGAAGAGTTTATAAAGATTGTGTAGTAACTGTGTGTGGTCGAGACACGATGGACAATCTCGTGGAACTAGAAATGGTAGATTTTGATGTTATAATGGGTATGGATTGGTTGGCGTCTTGTTATGCCAAAATTGACTGTTGTACAAAAAAGATGTATTTACATTTTCCTAATGAAGCAGTTATTGAATGGCAAGGTAAGATTGGCGCACCAAGAGGTAGATTTATTTCTTATTTCAAAGCAAGAAAAATGATTTCCAAGGGCTACATATGTCATTTAGTTAGAGTAAAGGATACGGAATCGGAATCACCAGATCTTCACACGGTACCAGTGGTAAATGAATTTCCTAATGTATTCCCTGAAGATCTTCCAGGTTTTCCTCCTGAACGAGAAGTAGAGTTTGGTATTGATGTAATACCAGGCACCCAACCAATCTCCATTCCTCCGTATAGAATGGCCCCAGCAGAATTACGAGAATTGAAAGAGCAATTGAAAGATTTGCTAGAGAAGGGATTCATAAGGCCTAGTATGTCCCCCTGGGGAGCACCAGTGTTATTTGTGCACAAAAAGGATGGCTCGCTGAGGATGTGTATTGATTATCGGCAATTAAATAAGGTGACTATTAAGAATAAATATCCTCTCCCAAGAATTGATGATTTATTTGATCAGTTACAGGGCGCCAAGTGCTTTTCTATGATTGATTTGAGGTCAGGTTACCACCAAGTGAGGGTCAAAGAGAAGGATATACCCAAGACAACTTTCCGAATACGGTATGGTCATTACGAGTTTCTAGTTATGTCATTTGGGCTAACAAATGCACCTGCAGCTTTTATGGATTTGATGAATAGGGTGTTTAAGCCATTCCTGGATGTATTTGTGATAGTTTTTATAGATGATATTCTAGTTTATTCTAGATCAGAAGAGGACCATGCCAATCACTTACGACAGGCATTGCAGACTCTTCGTGATTGTAAGCTTTATGCAAAGTTCTCTAAATGTGAGTTTTGGTTAAAGTCGATGGCATTTTTGGGTCATATTGTATCTAGTGAAGGGATAAAGGTTGATGCTCAAAAGATAGAAGCTGTGAAGAACTGGCCAAGGCCTACAACGCCTACGGAGATTCGTAGTTTTCTCGGGTTGGCCGGTTATTATAGAAGGTTTGTTAAAGACTTTTCTTCCATTTCAACACCCTTAACCAAGCTAACGCATAAAGCATCCAAGTTCCAATGGAATGATGCGTGTGAGGAGAGTTTCCAAGAATTGAAGAATAAGTTGACTTCTACACCTGTGTTGGTACTTCCAGAAGGTACAGAAGGGTATACAGTGTATTGTGATGCTTCGAGAATTGGTTTAGGATGTGTATTAATGCAGCATAGTAAGGTGATAGCATATGCCTCAAGGCAATTGAGGCCACATGAGAAAAATTACCCCACACATGATCTTGAGCTGGCAGCGGTTATCTTTGCTTTAAAAATATGGTGCGACAATTTATATGGGGTTCATGTTGATATATATACTGATCACAAGAGCTTACAATATATTTTCAGTCAGAAGGATCTAAATCTGAGGCAGCGAAGGTGGATGGAACTATTAAAAGATTATGATGTTGATATTTTGTATCACCCAGGGAAAACGAATATAGTAGCTCATGCGTTGAGTCGTAAGGCTATGATGGCACCTATAGAAAGACAAGGGATGATTAAAGATCTTCATTAATTAGCTAGTCTAGGAGTTCGTCTTCTTGAAACTCCGGACAAAGAGCTTATCGTACATAATGTCGCGGAATCCTCATTAGTAGCTGAGGTGAAAGAGAAGCAAGATGCAGATCCTATTTTATTACAGCTTAAGGAGAACGTTCAGAGTGGGGCGACCAAGGCATTTGAGCTTACGCGAGAAGGAGTACTTCAGTTCCAAAACCGATTGTGTGTGCCGGATGTAGACGGGCTAAGAAAGAAGATTATGACAGAGGCACATTTTTCAAGGTATTCCATTCATCCAGGATCAACCAAAATGTATCAAGATTTGAAGGAGGTATATTGGTGGAATGACATGAAAAGGAACATCGCAGAATTTGTAGCTGAATGTCCAAATTGCCAACGAGTTAAAGTGGAACATCAAAAGCCCGAAGGCTATATGAAATGCATAGATCTTCCAATTTGGAAGTGGGACATGATCAACATGGATTTTGTTACAGGTTTGCCTCGTACAGCTCAAAAATTGGATTCTATATGGGTGATTGTGGATAGGCTTACTAAATCCACACATTTCTTACCCGTTAAGACCACTTACACAGTTGAAGAATATTCAAAGCTGTATGTTAAAGAAATAGTCCGATTACATGGAGTGCCAACTTCTATTATTTTGGATCGGGGAACTCAATTTACTGCAAACTTTTGGAAGTCTTTCCAATGGAGTTTGGGAACACAAGTGAATCTGAGTTCAGCTTTTCACCCTCAGACGGATGGACAAGCAGAGCGCACCATTCAAACACTTGAAGATATGCTACGAGCATGTGTTATAGATTTTAAAGGCAGCTGGGATGATCATTTACCTCTTATTGAGTTTGCCTACAATAATAGCTATCATTCAAGTATCAAAATGGCACCATATGAAGCTTTATATGGGAGGAAGTGTAGATCACCAATAGGATGGTTCGAAGCGGGTGAAACTCTTATGCTTGGATCGGATCTTGTGTATCAAGCCATAGAAAAAGTCAAGGTGATTCAGCAACGGTTGAAGACAGCCCAAAGTTGACACAAGTCATATGCGGATAGTAGAAGAAGAGGGCTAAAGTTTTCGTTAGGCGATTGGGTATTTTTGAAGGTATCGACAATGAAAGGGGTGATGAGATTTGGCAAGAAAGGAAAGTTGAGTCCATGATATATAGGCCCGTATAAGATTATTCGAAGATGTGGGCAAGTTGCTTATGAATTAGAGCTACCCCAAGAACTCTCATCAGTGCATCCAGTATTTCATGTATCGATGCTTCGAAAGTGCATCGGAGATCCGTCCCTTATTACTTCCACTGAAGATGTGCAAGTAATAGAAGATCTTACCTATGAGTAGATGCCTATTTCTATATTAGATTATCAAGTTAATAAGATGAGAAATAAAGAAGTAGCATCGGTGAAAGTACTTTGGAGAAATCAACAAAAGAAAGAGATTACATGGGAAGCGGAGGAAGCAATGAAATTGAAATACCCTTATTTGTTCAAAGGTGAAAAAGAAGTGCAAGGAGTGGAACTGGGACACTAACAAGTAAGTTTTTACATATGCATAATATCTATATGATGACGTGAATATCAATTATGAATTCGAACTTGTTTCGGCTAAATAACTATATTCACATTCGAGGACGAATGTGCTTAAAGGGGGAAGGAAGTAACACCCCGTACTTAATTACATGCATTAGCCAAGGTTATATGTGTTGGAGTATATGTATTGATCATAATTTAGGTATATATGAGTTTAAGTATGAGTATTGATTATTTTGAGATGATTTCAAGTGTATAGTTGGATTATATGTGTATAGGAATCGACTTTATTTATACCGGAATTTGCCCATCGATGGTTCCATACGAAGGTTATTGAATAAGCTTTCCAACGATATAAAGATTTCCAAAAAACGATAAGTTTCGGATATAATCGATCACGTTCGAAACTATAAAATGGTGGCCGGGATATGTGAACAGTAAATGTGCAGGAAAATTTCCTGCACACAAACTACTGAGGCCTGCCAGTTTTTTGGGTCAACTTTGAACGATCATAACTCACTCAATATAATGAACTGGGAGATCTGCAACCTATCAAAAGAAATATCTTTGAGTATTCTTTCCAATGCAATTGGTTTCATCCAAATCCAACATTTGAGTAAGGAGTTATACTCGTTTTACTTCAGCCTCTCAAAATAGATTTTTAGGATCAACTTCAAACGATCATAATTCCTTGTACAGGACGAACTGGGTGGCCTACTTTATATGAAATGAAATCCCTTTGAATTATCTATACAACTATACCAATTTCACCCAAATTCGATATCGGAGCAAAGCGTTATGGCCGATTTACTTTAGCCTGTTAAAACAGTCCTCCATGGACAGATTCGGATTTACTTAAATTTTTAAGGGCAATATGGTCATTTACCATGACCTCATGGACGAAAATTGGTCATTATATACATATAATCAGTCTCATATCCATAAATTATCATCAAATTATTGAAAATAAGAAACGCTAGCCTAATTTCAATTCCAATTATCTTGTGATTCAACCGTAGAAAATCCAAATTGATTCCGTAGTTGTGTTCACCATCTCGAGGGCTTCGAGAAGCACCCCTTATTTGTGCCAACAGGACTTCGGAACCAAAAGGTCCATTTTATGGTAAGGATGTAAATTATGTTGGTGTTATTTATATGGATATGTATCTATATATATATATGCATGTGAGCATAAGAAGTATGTTATTTGATTGTTGTTGAAAGATGATTGGGAAATGATGTTGGATTATTCTTGTGCATGGTTGGATTATGTTGAATTGTGAAGGGATTTGGTATTGATGATGTGGTATTGAAATGATGATTATATATATATATATACACATAAACCTATTGTTCAAGTTGGTTTTTGGAATGTTTTGCAAATATTGGTTGTATGGAATTATGGAAGAGAATTGTGGTGTTGGGTTGCTAATCCTAGATGCCAAACATTTCATTGTTGATAAGTGATTTGTAAAGGCAAGACGTTGTGTTGAATTGGTATCCGAATCTACAACAAGGTATGTAAAGCATACTCTAACGATATTATTTGGCATGAAAACACCAATGTTCCATCAAGTAAGATTCCGAGGTTGTCCAAAAACATGTATTGTTCTACATTACCAACGAAGTTGCTTCCATTCTATAAAGTGTCAAAATGTTTCATTGGTATACCAAAAGGCTCCTATTTCATTATTGTGATATTGATGATTCTGAAACACATTGTTGATGTATCAATGAGTCTTTATGACATTGTTATTGTATAGAAGGTCTATTACTTGATTCCTATTGATGTATCATTGTTCCAAAGGTACTATATTGGCATGAACACTAATGTAATAATCTCAAACGCTTTTGAACTAAGTTATTGGAAAGATCTCTTATGTGTGTTACTTGATATACGTGTGGGTGGTATCCCAGGGGCATAAGCCTAGCATGGGTCGATCCCTATTTATGTGTTTATGAGTGGTATCCCAGGGGCATAAGCCTAGCATGGGTCGATCCCAGTTGATATGTACTGGGGCAGCCTAATGGTTATAGTACGATACAGTATTGATTATTGTTAGGTGGTTGGAGGTTCGGGAGGAAGAGGTAATGGCGATTGATAATTGTAAAGAATGAAATGAACGAATGTATACCGTTCCACAAATGTGTTTGAATTCAAGAACTCAATTCAGATTAATGATAATGTGCATGATCCTAAAAGTATTTATGAAGTGTGGTTCACTTCTATTATGATTTATTCACTTGCGTCTGATTTTCTTGATCCCCCATATCACATATGATTATTTACAGCTTTACATACTCAGTACATATTTCGTACTGACGTCCCTCACGGGGGACCTGCATTTCATGCTGAAGGCACAGGTGCTTCAGCTCACTCACAGCATAGATAGGAGCCAGGTCATATAGCTATTGTTGGTGAGCTCCAGTTTGCTTTGGAACTTTCCGAGTCGGTTCCTTATGTTTTATCATTGTACAGGAGTCGTATGTGGGCGGGGGTTTGTCCCGATCCTAGTTATGTCACGTGTATCCTAGAGGCTTTGTAGACAGAAGAAAGGGTAAAGTCATGGAAGTTTATATAGTGATGTTATATTTGTATATGTGGTGGCCCCGACGGCCAAGTATTATATATATATTTGTGTGTGTTGTGCTGATATAGGTAATTAGATTCTTCTATATGCAACGAAATGCTGTCCAAATTTTTGGTGACATGTAAGTGAAAGCACAGGTATTTGAACGGGTTCTCCCGGGCCTTCTCAGCTTCGGGTGCCAGTCCGGCCCAATGGAATTTTGGGGCATGACAGACCTTGTCCTACACGAGATGCATCACAGTAAACAACAAAACCATCAGTTCCCTTGGGCAGAGTTAAAACTGGCGCAGAAGTCAACTTATCTTTCAACTTCTCAAAAATATCCCCACAAGCATCTGACTATAAGAACTTTACTTGTTTTTAGTTAACTTAGTCAACGCCGCAACAATAGAAGAGAATCTCTCCATAAACCTCCTATAATACCCGGCTAAACCCAAGAAGCTCCGAATGGCGGTTGGAGTTGTGGGTCTAGGCCACTTCTTAACCACCTCAACTTTCTGTGGATCCACCATAATCCCCTCACTGGAAACAACATGACCCGAATAAGTCACAACATTCAACTAGAACTCATAATTTGAAAACATGGCATACAATCAATGATCTTTAAGAGTCTTCAACACTACTCAAAGATGATTGACATGATCTATCACACTCTTTGACTATACCAAGATATCATCAATAAACACGATAACAAACAAATCCAAGAACTGTCTGAATACACAATTCATGAGATCCATAAACACAGTTGGAGCATTAGTCAACCCAAAAGACATAACTAGAAACACATAATGACCATATTAGGTTCGAAAAGCAGTCTTAAGGATATCTGCCTCCCTAATCTTCACCTGATGATAACCCGACTAAAGATCAATCTTAGAGAAACATCTATCACCCTGATGCTCGTCAAAGAGATCATCAATTCTAGGAAGAAGATACTTAATCTTCACAGTCACCTTATTCAACTGTCGATAGTCTATTCATATCTGAAGAGACCCATCTTTCTTATGTATGAAAAAAATAGGAGCACCCCACGGAGAGACACTAGGACAGATGAAATCCTTATCTAGAAGATTCTTTAAATACTTCTTAAGTTCTTTCAACTTAGCTAGAGTCATTCTATATTGAGGGATCGAGATAAGACGGATATCTGGTAAAAGATCAATCCAAAAGTCCATCTCCCAATCAGTAAGAATACCAGAAAGATTCTCAAGAAATACTTTATAAAAATCATTAACCACAGGGATGGATTGCAAGGTAGGGCCCTTAGAACTAGAATCTCTAACCCAAACTAGATGATAGAGAAACCCCTTAGAAATCAACTTTCGGGCTCTAAGATAAGAAAAAACTCTTTCTTTAGGTACTAGAGAACTCCCTTTCCCACTCAATCACAGTTTATTTAGGAATCAGTAACTGATCTGATAGGTTCAACATTCTGGAGAAGCATAGCATGAATGGAGTCAATCCATCTCCAAGATCACGTCAAAGTCTGCCATATCAAACTCTATCAAATCCATGAATGTGTCCCTACCACAGATAGATACCACACAACCCTTATAAACCTTTTTAGCAATAATAGAATCACCCATCAGGGTAGACATAAAGAAGGGATCAAAAATGCACTCAAAATCGAAACCAAAATGAATAGCCATATAAGGGGTCACATAAGTAAGGGAGGAACCCGGGTCAAGCAAACAATATACTTCACAAGAGAAAAGCTTTTACGTACCAGTAACAATATCAAGAGATGCCTCATATTCTAGATGGATGGCAAGAGCATAAAGACAATTCCGACCAGTGTCGGAACCAGAGATAGCACCCTTTGTCATAGGAGCTGAAGAAGTAGCAACCGAAAACTTATTAGCTCCAGTAGCAATATTTGTTGACGGGTAGTTTTTCTAAATATGACTAAGCTGGCCATATTTAAAACACAAATTCCTTATCTCATCACAATAACCATGATGTATATATCCACAGAACCTGTGAGGAGGATAAGATAAGGCTGACTGGGTTTCACTAGCCTGAGACTAGGCACCCTGTGCCCTAAACACACTGTTAGTCTGAAGGGGATGATCACCGGATGGCTTGGGATAAGGAGCACTAGCTGTCAAATATGAAATAGAGTTTCCCTGAATCTTATTTTTGCTCCACTGTCTACCATTCTTTTCACCAACTTGTTGACCTCCATCTAAATATCTAAAGTTCTTCCTCTATTTTTTCCCAATCGTTGGCTGTTTCTTTTTCTCATCCTCAACTTGTTGCATGTAGACCAAAAGTCTGTAAATGACCATGTCATTGTTAAACATCATAGCCTTACACTCCAAATCAAGTCACTTAACAAACCTGAAGCAAACTTTCTCATCCTAGCCCTCATGATAGAGACCAACTTCGGAGCGTAATGGGAAAACTGATAGAATTTCAAAGCATACTCTTTCACAGTCATTTTTCCCTGCTACAAGTTCACAAACTCGTCAACTTTAGCCTTCCTAAACTTCTGAGGAAAGAAATAATCAAGGAAAGAACTATAAAACTCCTCCCATATTGCTTGCTCAGCATCATCACCCCTCGACTGCTCCCACCACTGATATACAATATCCTTTAACTAATATGTGATAAACTCCACACCCTCCACATCAGTAGCATTCATCACCCTGAATATCTTCTCTATTTCATTAACAAACCCTTGAGGATCTTCCTCAGCCTTAGAGCCAATAAAGGTTTGAGGATTCAATCTCATAAACTGTCCAACTCTAGTGACTTCAGGAGATGGAGCAATAGAATCAACACGATCAAGTTGATGAGAGTCACTAACTGGGTTAGCAAATGAATAAATCAACAAAACTCGGTATTAGAAACGTCTCTTTAGGGAGGTGGGGCATAAACATTATCAGCCCTAAAATCTCAAAAAGGACTGATAGAAATTGGTGAAACTCCATGAGGGGTAGTACAATCAAGAGCTAGGTCTTACAATCAGGAGCTGGGACCCTAGACTATGTCTGTACTCTATAAGTAGACTGAGTTCCATCCACATTGTCCTCAGGTGGGACAAAGAAGTTTCTAGGAGCATCAGATCTTTGAGGAGGCATGATCTAAAATGCGAACAAACAAAATTAGAGGAGTCTAGAGGACCTTAGACTCTATATACTAAAAATAGATAAAAAGAAAGGGAAAACATTCCTAAATGCCTCATAGCCTTCCTTTTATAAGTGTGGCGAGATACACACCTATAAAAGAGTCTTACTGGACATGGTTTTATGGAAACCCAAAGGCCATGAACCTAGGATCTGATATCAAACTTTTCACGACCCAAACTAGGGCCTAGTCGTGATGGGTATCCCAAGTCCGCTAAGGACCAGAGACCACCCCCATTAACCTAGCCAACCAGAACATAATACAACTAGCAACGGATGAATTTCGATCATATAATAAGATAGAGTTGAGTTTCGAACATATAAAAAGATAGATAAATCAACTATCTTAAAAAAGTGTCTAAGAATCTCAACAACCATCCCAATTCATAATAATCCACAAAGCTTCTAATAACCTAGAACAACGTAAATAGGAAGATGCCCCTGACCATAGCTAAAACCTACTGAATAAGTTTGAAATGTAAATAAAGACAAGACCATGAAATGAGAGCCTTCCAGAGAATGAAAGCTCACCACTTCAAAGCTGACTCACGGACAATCAAGAAATCACCTACCAGTACACAAGAAAACAGAGGTGTCTTCTAACTATGCAGCGCGCGGGGATACAGTAACCGAGGATGGTTAGTGGAGTGAGCGCTAGTATGTAACTCAGGTAAGGGATAAAATAATGTCATGATCAATCAGTCCAAAATTATTTTAAAATCGTATGCACATAATCATATACATACATAAATATAGATATATAAACACGCATACACATGCTGGGATAGGGAACAAGTTTTAGTATGAAATTTAAATAATTAGCTGGGACCGTGTAGCATCAACCATCATAAAAAGGAACCCACGGGCAATTTAGGTTCGGTGCCCCCACTGAAAGGGCTCTTGTACGTGTTAGTCGCATAAACTGGAGGTATTAAGGAAGACCAGCAAACGTGGGTTTTCAGTGTATATATATATATATATATATATATAGAGAGAGAGAGAGAGAGAGAGAGAGATAAGTGATGTGTGATCTGTGCACATGATCATTAAGACAGACCCCCATACCAGGAAACACGAGTTTTCAGTATTCGTCCCCTCAAAACCTCTACCTTCACGACCAGCTACACTATCCCATTTAATCCCAATTAAAACATTTACACATTTTCATTCATTAAAATCAAAGACCATCCATTAAGGCACATACCGTTAATATCATCATACCAACTATGCTTGCAAGCTTAAAATTATGCCAATTCAATTTCACCATCCTGGGGGAATGCCACGACCCCCTTAGTTCATTAAATCAATTTATGGGAACTCCATGACCCCATTTATTCATTAAATCAAAAGCATGGCTAATAAGGCCTCCAAATCCATTTTTTATCCATTTAACCATTTATGCAATGCAATAGTTTTGGAGAATAAGTCAAACCATGTGACTATTCATATTTAAAATCTAATTATGTAAGTGGGTTGAGCGAACATAATTTTCAAAACCAAATTCCAAATCAAATCATCAAATTGGGGGAATGCCTCGACCCCCATCCCACTCACCATGTCCATAAATCTCACCGAATTTCAAAATACATAGATAAAATATAAGCAAATGCATTATAACCAGGAAAATTTAATTCAAGCAACCATTATTTCAAAACCCTCAACCCAAGTCAATTCCACATTTAAATCCACATGAATAATAATAAAACTCATTCCTTTAGAGAAACAAGTTCAAGGGAAAAGATTATATGTCTAAGATATCAAGAAATTTGGAGAAGAAATCACCCTTTGAGTCCTAGATGACCAATCTGTCATGACCCAAATTGGGGCCCTGTCTATGACGAGCATTCCGAGCCATGAAGTCCCGAAACACCCCTATCTATCTGGTAATCATGCACATAATTCATATGATGAAAAGAAATACGGAAGATACACAATATTATGGAAACATGGTCACGAGTCTAATGAAATCAATAATGGGAAATAAAGTCCCACAACATCTATCAGCATCTGAAAATCGTCTACGAAATCTCTAATACATGACTAAAACAAACAACTGTCTGAAAACTCGGACAAGGCCCCCAGTATACCCAAAACTATTAAATGATAAATAAACTGCCAGACATCAGTCCTTCCGGAATATAGAAGGCTCACCACTTGACTCTGCAAATCTATCTGAAGAATTTACTGATTATCTAAACCCCTAAACTGTGCCTCCGAACCTGGGAGGGGAGGGGGTCAATACAAAGTACTGGTATGCAGAGTAATCCAAAACAAAGTAGAGATTTTTTATATAAACTAAATGAGAGCTATTATAGAACATATTATTGCAAAATGATTTTGAAAATACATGGCCATAGTATACTGATTTTTCATCAACAATGCAACACATCTGAGCTAGGTGATACACCCAACAATTTCACATTTTCACCAACTATCAAATCTTGGTTGCCGCTGAGATTAGAGTATAAGTGAGGGAAAGACACACAAGATCACACAGCAGGGTGTCTCGACCCAATCAAGTATGGTAGTGCACAAGATCACAAAGCAGGGCTCCTAACCATAGTCCCAATTTAGGATGACATAATGTCAGGTACATAAAATCACACAGCAGGATACCAAGTTTTCGAGTCAGCAAACAAGGTTTCCAGCGTAGAGTTATTTGACTCGTTCTTTCTTTGGGTAACCACCTATCTCACAAAATCAATGCATGAAACTCATTTTAATCAATCACATGTCATACTCTGTAGGGTATCGTCATACCCGACTTGCAACTCATCAATATCACATCAACTTTCCAACTTTCCATACCATTTACCACATGCACATATGTTTGACTTTCACACCATTAAAACACATACACCATGGTTCTCAACATGCAATTATTCAAGAAGTTTAATCATTATGAGTAATGTCGTATCAATTGCAAAACTCATGCTTTCAATGGTTTAACACTAGTATAATATGGGGTATAAACATTATCATGGGGAATTTAGAAAATTCACAACTCATGTACATCGCACCCTTTTGAAATTTCAGGTCACATGTTCACAATTCAACCATTTAAATACATTCAAACGAACAACCCCATGATATCTCAACAATTCTTTCAAAATCATATATCAAAACATGTTATTTGTATCAATTGAAAACCTCCATTTGTAAAAACATATATATACTTGTATAAATTTAAAGTCTTGTGTAAATTCCTTTTTGAAAACATGCCCATAAAATTTAGGACAACCCCACGTACCTCTATTTCAGAGAATAATGAGTGATTCTTGAAGCTTACAAATTGGGGATTCAAAATCTCTAATTATCTTCAAAAACTCACGGTTGAATCTTGAATTGTTTGAGATTCTTGTTTGAAACCCTAGAGAGCATTCTTGATGAATTTTAGTGAAAGTGTATGTATTTAGGTGTATTTAGAATTAAATCCCGTGTTTAGATGGGTTTGGGGCCATGGGAAATGTCTAGTTTGACCTTAGAATTTAAAATTCGGGACTGAAACACCGTATAAGGCTTCACCACGATGCGCTGGAACTCACGATGAGCTACTGGAATTGACAATTGTCAATTTAAGGCTCATTGCAATGCGGTGGCCAGTCAAACGGGAATTCTGACACTAAAAAGCTCTAACTTCTTCACCGAGTGTCCGTTTCAGGCGAATTTGGTATTGATGGAAAGCTAATTCGAAGATATTTCATTTGATATATAGTAGACCACCCAGTTCATCATATATAATGAGTTATTATCAATTGAATTGGACCCAAGTTTTAAAGTTCACTAAAACTTGAACGATAGGAAATTTTCAACCCGTCTTTGTGTTAAGGGACTTCTATGATCTCAACTCATGATCAGCTAGATTCACACACTACATAATTGATTACAAACTAAATTTGCATAGTATTCGTGAATTTTGCAACCTCTATGTGAAAGAATAATGGTTTACGTTCTAGCCCAAAATGTGGGGTGCTACACAATCCTTGCAAACCCTAGGCATTCTTTCTTAGGGATTTTGAGAGAAGAGAGAAGTGTTTTTGATGTTCTTTTAGGGTGATAATGAGGTACCCAAAGGGTTTTATGAGCGTGGGTCTTATTTGGAGAAAGAGGGAAATGACAAGAATGTCCTTTCTTAAAAGTGCAGAAAAAGACGTCCAGTCATTACAGATTACATCACGACTCATGGCGAATGGGGACGATTCTTAGCCTGGACTCGTAGTCTGGGCAGACTCCTTGGCACCCTTCACTGGTTTGGTCACGAGTCACACCCCACGCATGACTAGACCTTATGATTCATAAAGTCATGTCGTCATCACTACAGTAGCTTTGGGCACTTATACTGGATTGCCTAGGACTTGCACACCACGACTCGTAATGAGTCATTAAAACTCGTTAGATACCAATCGTGATCAGGACAGAAACTTAGAGAACCTATACTGGTTTGACTACGGTGACACTATACGACTTGTATGGAGTCTTCACGACTCATTACCAAAGTTGTAACCTTGGCTGTGATCTCAAAACTTAAAAAATTTCAGAGGCAAAAATTAGAGGTGTTACACCCCTATAACTACAAGGTAGAGAGATCGTTTTCTATAGACCCTCAACTCAAGTAAAAAACAAAAAATAGTTTGAAAGAAGAAACAACAGGAATAACAAGGTGAAGCTTAAACCAATAAAAAGGTTAAGACAAAATAATAAAGAACACATGACAATATGTGCTAAAAATTGAAATATATTTAAATACTATGAGTAACATTAAAACTATATTTCCTTTTATCTAGAAATTACATTTAACTTCTAATGTCAGACCGTTAATATAATCATTACAGAAGAAAGAAAATGTAAATATCACCATATGTAAACAGTAAAAATTCCACCACTAAAAATACTAATTTCTCAAATAATAATGATTGGACTGCTTTGCACGAGCTTTTATTTTCTAGTTTTACTAGATAGCTAGTACGAGTTTAATATATATTATTTTTAATTTTAATTTATGCGGTAAAGATGAAATTAAAAAATTAATTAATTTTTTATATTATTTTTAAATATTTTAAGTTATTACTTGTTGATTTTTAATATTTTTACATAATTTTCGGATACAATACGTTACTTTTTTTGTCTCAAATTATGTGCTACTGAGAGAATAGTTATAGTTTTAGATATTTAAGTTGTTAATTATTATGAAGTATACCTCTTTCTATGTAATTTTCAAGTAATATATGCTACTCCATCTATCTCAATTTATATGATACTGAAAAGTCAAACAAAAAATTTATGCATTTTCAAATATTTTAATTTGTTAAATTGTGATTTACGTTACTCTTCACGAAATTTTCAAATAATAGATCCAATTTATGTTGCACAAATAGAATTTTGAGTCAACCAAAATTTTTTTATGTGTCTCCAAATAATTTATATTATTTTTTATTATAATTTATAATACTTTTTCAAAAAAATTAAATATATTAAAAATAAATTAATTAAATTACAATAAAAAATATGAAATTACAAAAACGTCATCAACCTTTCAGCTGCCTACATCTAGGTGCTCAATCATGATTCTATATAGTACTAATTCATATAATAAAGTCTAGGTGACCTAGTCAAATCCAAATCAAATTTTAATGGACAAAATTATGAATAAAAGTCAGTCCTAGTCCTGCAGATACATGGGAGAAAACTCATGAGAGATTAAGATTCACGTATAAATTAATTACGACAAAAATTTACCTAATTTATTTTTATCTATTTATACTTTAGTGGACAATAATCGAAATTCATACAAGCTACTCTGATAGTATTATTATTACAAAAAAAAGTTGATAGATTTTGTCAAAGATATTGCTGCTCCAGCTAAAGTGAAAATTCAAGCAGTAATAGATTTAGTCATTCGGATCAGAATTTCAAGTTGCATTATTGTAGCCTTCAAGAACTGCTAGAAAGATAGAATAATGCAGACCAATATTAATTGTACCCTTCAGATACCATAGAACACGAATTAAAGCATTCCAATACTCAACTCCAGGGCTACCAGTAAACTTGATTGAAATTCCTACTGCATAACCAATATCTGACCTAGTACAATGCATGGCGTACATAAGACTCCCAACAATTTGAGAATATGTAAGTTGATCACCAACGTTTTGCACTAGTGTGATGCTAGGATCAAATGGTGTAAGAGCTGGCTTGTCATCAAAATGACCAAACCTCTTCAAAACTTTTTTAATATAACTTGATTGAGTAAGAGTCAAACCATTTGCTGATGTTATAAGTTTGATGCCTAAAATTATATCAGCTTCTCAACGATTTTTCATTTTAAACTGAGAAGTAAGAAAATATTTTATTTCTTTGACTTTTTCAATATCAGTTCCAAAGATCAACATGACATCTACATAAAGACATATTATAACATCAAAATTTTCTTAAAATTTACTAAATATGCAGATATCTCCACCACTGATTAAGTAACCATTAGGAATCATAACTTTTCTAAACTTCTCGTGCCATTGCTTTAGAGATGGTTTTAATCCATAAAGAGATTTAATAATATTACAAACTTAACGTTCTTGACCAGTAATGACAAATCTTTCTGGTTTATTTTAGGTAGACTTCTTTGTCTAGATCTCCATTCAGAAATGCAGTCTTCACATGTATTTGATGAATTACAAGATCATGAATTGCTGCTAAAGCAATCAAGAGACGAATAGAGGTCATCCGAGATATAGGTGAAAATGTATCAAAATAGTCAATATCTTTCAACTAAGTAAAAGCTTTAGCTACCAAGCAGACTTTGTACTTATCAAAAGTACCATCGAATTTCATTTTCTTCCTAAAAATTTATCAACAATCATTTGATTTACATCTAGGAGGAAGATCTAATAATATTCATGTATTATTATATAGGATAGAACGCATTTCATCATCAATAGCTTCACGCCTAAAGGGAGCATCATGTGAAGACATAGCTTCATCATACCTTTCAGGATCTTTTTCAACTAAATAAGCTTGATAATCAGGTCCAAAGTCCTATGATTTGGTTGATTTTAAACTACATCTTGATTGACTTTCTTTCAATGGCTCAACTATTTTTCTTAGAAGAGAAATAGAAGAACTTGCATCTTGTTCAAAAAAATCTTTTTTCTTAGAGAATATATGCTCAAAAAAGTTAGCATGTAAAGATTCAATAATTGTGTGAGGACTTGGGGTCTCAAGATTTAAAAATCTATAAGCGTTGTTGGTTTGTGAAGAATCAATAAATACACAATCTACTCCTCTGTACACAATCTTAGCTAAATATTGATCTGGTAATCTAACATGAGCTAAGCAATCTCATACTTTAAAATAATTTATATTTGGCTTTCGATTATTCCAAAGTTCATATATGATGCATCATGATTCCTAGAAGTAATTCTATTCAAAATATGACATGCTAAAAACAAGGCTTCAGTCCATAGATTTTTAGACATTTCAGATCCATAAAGCATAGAATTAACCATTTCTATGAAAGTCCTATTTTTTCTTTCTGCTACACCATTTTGTTGTGGTGTATAGGACATGATCAATTATTTGTCAATGCCTTTTTTTTTACAAAAATTAATAAAATCTGACTTTAAGTACTCTCCACCTCTATCAGACCTAATTGATTTAATTTTCAAACTCAATTTATTCTCAGGCTCTGCTTTATATGTTTTGAAAGTCTCAAATGTTTCATATTTTATTTTCAATAGAAAGACATAAGTATATCTTGAGTAGTCATCAATAAAAGTGATAAAATACTTTTTTTCATGATGTGACAAATAATTCATCTCACAAATATCAGTGTGGAAGTCCTTTCAACTGTCTTAAAGGGCTTTTTTGTAATCTTGCATTTACTCCAAGTAAGACACTTAGTAGTATGCTTCTTTCCACAATCTTTGATTAATCCATTATTCACTATAGTTTGAATGGATATAAAATTCACATGACCAAGACATTCATGTCATGAGCCCAGAGACTCCACAAGATAAGCAAAAATATTTTTATTTTCAATATTGAGTTTAAAGATTTCATTTGCAACATAATCTTTTCCAACAAACATGCCATTTTTAGATAAAATAATCCTATCTGCCTCAAAAGTTATTTTAAAATTATGTTTCGAAAGAAGCGTACCTGACACCAAGTTTTTTTTAAAATCAGGATCATGCAATACGTCCATCAATGTAACTATTTTCTCGGAAGTAAATTTCAGTTCAACAGTTCCTTTTTTCACAACTTTAGCAGAGGAGGAATTTCCCATATATAAATATTTACCATCCTCCACTAATTCATAAGTCTTCAAAGAATTTCGGTTACCTGTTATGTGACGAGTTGCGTTGGTATCTATCCACCATTCCATTTGATCTTTCGCTATAAATGCTTTTGTGATCATTGCCATAAGATCATCTTTTTAATCTTTATTTGCTTTTTCTTTCTTGTTTTCAAATTTGAGAATTCTATAATCACGCGCATAGTAACCAACTTTGTGATAATGATAGCATTTACCAGATTTAAAATTGGCACCATTACGCTTGAAATTTGTAGTCTTTTTTGCCTTTGAAAAAATCTTATTTTCAGGTTCCTTCTTAATTGATTTTCTTCAACCATATGAGCTTTCATGACAGGTTTCTTCAAAATACTATTGTCACGATATCATGTCTCTTGTTCAATTTGCAAGTATTGCAATAATGATTTAAGAGTCAAATCTTTCCTTTTGTGTAAGAGTTTGCTTCGATACTCTTTTCAAGATGGAGGAAGTTTTGATACTATAGCACCAACAAGGAAGTTTTCATCAAGAGAAATTCCAGATATAGTAATTTTATTAGCTATAAATTGGAATTCTTGTACTTGTTCATTGATTTACTTGTCATCAACCATTTTAAACTACATATAATTTGAAACAAGAAATTTCTTAAAACTCGCCTCTTCTGCTAAATAAATAGCTTGAAGAGTGTCCCATATCTCTTTAGCAAATTTACATTTAACATAGCATTGATCATAATATTTGTTGGGCATTCCTCCAAGAATATAATTCTTGCTCAAATAATCATCATATTGCCACTTGGCAATTTGTTCTTTAATCAAAGTAGCCTCATCAAATGCTACCTCAGAACCTGGAGCATTAGGACAAGGTTCTTCAAGAACATATACCAACTTTAATCGTCTTAAAAAGAATTTCATCATTCCACACCATCTAGAAAAATCTTTGCCATCAAATATTTTAAAATTAGGATTAGGCAAAGATGGAATAGTATTTGATATTGATGTAGAAGTCATTGGGATAACTAGCTTCAAATTTGTTAAAACAATAATAATAATTGTACAAGAAATTCAAAATAAAACTTGCTTGGCTTAGAGGCATGATAATACGCTTCTTGAAAATAGTTAGAGTCTCCCACGAGCAAATGGAAGAATTAGAAATAACTCTTTATTCGGGATTCAACTAAGCCACAAGACAAGTAGCATTCAAGAATGTTGCTCTTCTATTGTTGAATAGGTGATTTCACCATTTGATCAATGTCGCTCAAATATTTTTTTAAGGGAAAGGTAATTTTGAGTGCTTGTCATTTCAAACAAAAGAAATACTATTTATAGGATAAAAGTTTCATGAAAGAGAAGACTATTAATTAAGTAATAGTTAATAGGTTCATAAATATTTTTAAAAAAATGTCTTTCTTTCAAAAACTTAAAACGTAAAACTTAATGAATGAATTGTAAAATTCACCTTCATTTTCTTTGTAACTAAAAATTCTTTAAGTTATGCATTTGTTTCAAAATTAATTGAAACAGTTGCTCTAAAAATCTTTAACCGATTTATTTATTTTATAATTTATTAAAACATAAACTTAACAACAACACTAGGGTGGTCCAACATTTCGTTGTATGTTGTAATTTATCTTCAGACGCGAGGTTCATGTATTCTATAGTATGGGGTGTATGAATGTTTGCCAGACATTGGGTTTGCAAAATGAATGATTAGAGGGGCAAATATGGGAAAGAAACATTATACTCTACAGGTACATTTCATTTCATAGCTAATTAATGAGAAAAAAACTTGGGGTGTGTTTGCTGAAGTTATTTTCTTTAGAAAATATTTTCCTTAAAAGTTATTTCTGGTTCTGTTTGGTGGGAGGGTGAAATAAACTTCCAAAAAATAATATGTTAAAGATTAATGACAGTATTAATGTATTGGAGAGCATTTTGATGAGATTTTTGAGTACTAGAAATTGATAATAATATTTAAGTACTGTTAATTGAAGCAAGTAATATCAATTAAAGTTAAGATAATGGTATGAAAACTGACTTTCATCCATAAGCTAAGTGCGAGATTCATTTTCTTCCCTTGGATTTAAAAAATGACTTACAAGAAAACATTTTCCCAAAAGTTATTTTCCTCTCTCGTATTTTCCCTCTTGATAAATATCACCAGTTCTAGTACACCCTCGCCTTTTCGGAACACTGGTAATTTCTCCGAACATTATTTTTCAATCCAAGGGAATTATTCACCAAAGAACTTGTCCATACACACCACAAAAAATGGTGTCATGGAAAAAAAACACAAACATCTACTAGAAACTGCTAAATCCCTCATTTTTCAATCCAAGTTTCCCATAAAATACTGGGAAGGATGTGTTTTATGTGCCACTTATATCATCAATAGATTACTCTCTATCCAGATAAAGAAGAAATTTCCATATGAAATCCTTTATAAAACAAAACCAACATAGTCACATATGAAGAGTTTTGGTTGTTTGTGTTATCCTACAGTCCCTAAACCACACAGAGATAAACTAGAACCTAGACCTACCACTCGCATTTTCATTGAGTATCCTCATGGTATCAAAGGTTATAAAGTGCTTATCCTAGCCACTAGGCAGATTCACATTTCCAAAGATGTTATTTTTAAAGAAAAAGGATTTCCTTTTACCATAATTTGTGCAACAAAATACATCTAATAACCAAGGTAGATGTTATGGTGAAGGTAGCATACCTTATACTACAGAATTTTCTTTAGATCCTATTGTCTTCATTCCCCATATTTCTTCGACTAAAAGTCTATGTGATGTTCCTAATCCACCTTCTCAACAAAGCAACACTAGACAACCAACCATAGCACCAAGAAAATATCAAAGAGATAGTAAACCTCATGGTTACTTACATGATTACATACATAAATTACCAAATCTCAAACCTGCTTCAAATAGATCCACGCCTCTTACTGTTTTCTTTTCCCATTATAATCATATTTCTCCTAATTTCCTAAATCCTGAAAGTTTAAGTATTGTGAATAACATTTGTACTGATAGTGAACCTACCTCACATGGAGAGGCATCTATAAAACCTGCAGGACAAACTACTATGAATTAGGAATTTGAGGCACTACACTTGAATCATACTTGGGATCTAGTACCACTACCATCAGGCAAGCAAGCAATAGGGTGTAAGCGGGTCTATAAGGTTAAACACAAAGATGATGAACGTGTAGATAGGTTTAAAGCTATACCGGTAGTTAAAGGGTACACTCAACAAGAAGAAATTGATTATACAGAAACCTTTTCACCAGTTGTAAAGATGACAACTGTAAGAGCCTTGTTAACCACTGATGTTAAGAAAAGATGGAGTATTTCCCAGTTAGATGTCAACAATGCATTTCTACATGGTGACTTAGATGAAGAGATATGCATGGCATTACCTCTTGGATTAGCAGTAGAATATCCCACATTAGTCTGCAAGCTAAACAAGTTATTATATGGGCTGAAATAATCTAGTAGGCAATGGTATGTTAAACTAACCCAAGCCTTGTATTCAAGAGAGTACACATATTCAATGCATGATTACCTTTATTTCACAAGAAAACAACTGACTCGGTAGTTTATGTCGCTATGTATGTAGATGATATTCTCCTAATAGGAACTGACCTCAAAGAGATTGAAGATTTGAGACAGTTTCTACACAAGACCTTTAGGATCAAAGACCTAGGCAAGTTGTACTATCTTTTTGGGGATAGAGGTAGCATATACAGATGATGTCTTAATCATATCACAAAGAAAGTTTTTGCTTGATCTTGTAAAGGAACACAGTTGTCTTGACAATCCCAGTACTTCATCTCCATTGAATCCTTCTGTAAAGCTTAGAGCAAAAGAGTGTGCTAGTATCCAAGATCATACTGCTTATAGGAAATTAGTTGGAAAATTAAATTTTTTCACCAACACCAGGATGGACATTGCATATAGTGTTCATCACTTGAGCCAATTTATACAAGACCCTAGAGAACCATATCTAAAAATAACTTTTTATCTCCTTTACTACCTTACAGGTGATCCTACACTAGGTATCTTCATGTTCAAACAACCCAACTTTGATGTTAAAGCATACTGTGATTCAGATTAGGCCACCTGCCCAGGCTCAAGGAAATCAGTCACTGGTTACCTTTTCTTGTTAGGAAATAGTCTTATAAGCTAGAAGTCAAAGAAACAGGAAATTATTTCCTTGTCCTCTGCAGAATCCAAGTACAAGGCCCTTAGAAAAGTGGTAGGTAACTGGTGTGGCTGAGCAGGCTATTTGGAAAACTTACAGTACCATGTCCAGTTCCATTTGATGTGTATTGTGACATTCAATCTGCACTTCACATAGCATGAAACCCTATATTCCATGAGAGGACCAAGCACATTGATGCTGATTGTCATTTTGTGAGGGAACAGTTGGCCAAGGGACTTGTTATTCTACATCATGTTGCCACAGATCATCAATTAGTAGATGTACTGACTAAAGCCTTAACTGGTGTTAAAGACTCTATTACTCTTGGCAAGTTAGCTGTGTTTTCCACACCTCCAACTTGGGGGGGGGGGGAGGTATTGAGATTAGTAAGACTAATTATTGTATTGTTGGTCCACTGTTAGTGGATTCAGTTAGTTAGTTACTTATTTGCCACCTAATGTACAACTAAACAGTCACAATCGGTTAGTTGAAGTAGATGTTTTTGTTTTTTTCTTCAATTTTATTCATCTATATGTACTAATCATTCACACATGAGTAAAGACAATTGTTTTCAGTCCCTCTATCTCATTCTCTAGAATGTTCTTTTTGTTTGCCCCTCTGGGAGATCTCCATCTATGTCTTTGATATAACTCCATTTTTGATTCTCGAGAATTAATAAAGATAACACTTATTTTTAATATAGTACGACTACCTGCGTCCAACAATCCACTATTGACTTGACACACACCTTAAGAAACAATAAATAATATGAGTAACTTTTTTACATTACTCTTTGAATATAATAAATTTATTGTCTTGAAAAATGCATTAATTGATAAATAGTATTTAATAGAAAGGGTAAAATGGATAAAAATAAATAAATAAATTATTCAGTAATTTTTTAAACTGAATAAATATATTTGATATCTATTTATTGTCTTGGTGCTATGGTTGGTTTTCTAGTGTTGCTTTGTCGAGAAGGTGGATTAGGAACATCACATAGACTTTTAGTCGAAGAAATATGGGGAATGAAGACAATAGGATCTAAAGAAAATTCTGTAGTATAAGGTATGCTACCTTCACCATAACATCTACCTTGGTTATTAGATGTATTTTGTTGCACAAATTATGGTAAAAGGAAATCCTTTTTCTTTAAAAATAACATCTTTGGAAATGTGAATCTGCCTAGTGGCTAGGATAAGCACTTTATAACCTTTGATACCATGAGGATACTCAATGAAAATGTGAGGGGTAGGTCTAGGTTCTAGTTTATCTCTGTGTGGTTTAGGGACTGTAGGATAACACAAACAACCAAAACTCTTCATATGTGACTATGTTGGTTTTGTTTTATAAAGGATTTCATATGGAAATTTCTTCTTTATCTGGATAGAGAGTAATCTATTGATGATATAAGTGGCACATAAAACACATTCTTCCCAGTATTTTATGGGAAGCTTGGATTGAAAAATGAGGGATTTAGCAGTTTCTAGTAGATGTTTGTGTTTTTTTTCCATGACACCATTTTTTGTGGTGTGTATGGACAAGTTCTTGGTGAATAATTCCCTTGGATTGAAAAATAATGTTGCTTCTGTATTGACAAACTCCAGTCCATTATCAGATCTGATGGACTTAATTATGGTCTTGAATTGGTTCTCGACCATGATAGTAAAACCTTTAATGACTTCTAGAGCATTACCCTTGCAGGTTAAGAGTTGTTTCCAGGTAGCCCTACTGTAATTATCTACCAAGGTGATAAAATATCAAAACTTATCATGGGTCATTGTATGGTAGGGGCCTCATAAATTTACATGTAGTAATTGGAAAACTTCAGTGGAACTGGTTGTTCTTTGAGGAAATGAGAGTCTCTCTTTCTAGCCATGGGACATATAGAACAAAGAAGTGGCTATTTAGGGGGAAACTTTTTTGGTAAGTTATGGATTTCTTTCATTTTTCCAAAGGGAATGTGCCCAAGCCTATTATGCCACAAGACATTAACATCATTCCTTTCAGAAAAGTATGTATTTAAGGAGACAGAGTAAGATTCATCATGAACAACATCTTTATTTAAAACAACTTTAGAACTATATTCAGATTTATTTTGAACAGATGGAGAAGTATTCAAATGAAAAGGAATACTATGCGGAATAGATAAACTACAAGTTTTGTTAGAATGAAGCATATAATCTAGTTTATGTGTGCAGCAGTAGGAGACAGAAGTAATATGAGTTGTGTGTCCAGATAAGAGAGAGTTGTTGTTCTTTAAGCATGTAGGACATAGAAGATAGATGCCATCTTTGGCTCTACCAATCTCTAGAGGCCTCTTCATTTAACAGGCCTGTAGTAAACAAGAATAGTTCAAAAAATCAACAATGCTATTAGAATGGAAGGATAAAGAGTGAATAGAGATTAGGTTATATTTAAAAGAAACAAAAAAACTCTATGCAAGACAATGTTAGGGGAAAGTGTTATACTACCAATTTGAGTTACTTTTACCCTATATCTGTTTGGGAGAATAACTAGTAGGGGTTGCAACAAGGTAATAATATTGGAAAGTAAGGATTTATTGAATGTCATATGGCTAGATGCTCTTGAATCCAGAATCCAAGCGTCAGGTCTGTTGTGAAAGCATTTGCAAGATAAATTACCAAAATTAATAGAAGAAGTTCAAACTATTATACCTGTAAAGTTCACTGTTCCATTGGCAGGTCCTATGGTACTGAGATTGTCTCTTCTATATTTACCTTGAGTCTGAAAATACTTCAGTAAGCTAACAACTTGATCATACTACTCTTTAGTGAGATTCACGTTAGGATCACCATTTTGATATGGTTGTTCAACACCCCTAGTAGAAACCATGTCATAGTTTGTTCCTAGTCCCTGCACACTACCCATTATTCTCTTTCCCTTGTCAAATTTATTCTGAGTGGTGTATTGTTTTATGATTTTGAGTGTGAGATGGTTGATTTTGTGGGTAGCCGTGAAGTTTGTAGCATTTGTCCTTGGTATGTCTAACTCATTTGCAATATTCACAAGTTGGTCGATTCCTAGTATTTCCATTGTGACTGTAGTTATTGTGATTGCCACTCTCATTATATTCTCCACGATTATTGTGATTACTATCTCTACTATAGCTACTGCTAGATATGTTCCCCTAGTTATAGTTGAATAATTTGTTTGGAAATTTCCTTTCCCATTATAACTCGAGGGAGATGAAGTACTAAGGACCATAGATTCATTAAATGATTGGATGTTGGGCTTCATTTCTCTCTGTTTCTCCTCTTGAATCAGAAGAGAGAATGTCTGTGCAAGAGATGGTAAGGGATTCATCATAAGTATGTTGCCTCAAATTGCAGTTTATACTTTATTCATTCACATGAGAAACTGTATCAATCTTCTGTCTTTCTGAACCTTATGTGAGTTTTTCTTGGCACAACAAGTGCAGTTGCAATGACACTGAGTATGTATGTGTAGTGAGCTTAATTCTTCCCATAACTTTTTTATTTTTGTGTAATAGGTGGTGATGTCCAATGTTCCCTGTGACAAGTCATTTACTTCCCTCTGTATCTGATAGAGTTTTGCACTATTAGTTTGATCATAGCTATCTTTAAGTTCTGTCCACAGTTCTGCTGAATTGCTTACATATTCTACACTATCTGCAATTTCCTTCAACAAAGTGTTCAAAATCCACAATGTCATCATATCGTCATACCTTTCCCATTGACGATACGTAGGTGACCCCAGCTCTAGTTTCTTCACCTCACTATTAATGAAATCTAACTTATACTTGACGAAAAGTGACCTCATAACACCTTTTCTCCAGGATCTGTATCCTACTCTATTGAAGGCTACTGGTACTAGTATGTCTCTCGAATTATTCGATGGATGCATATAAAGTGGAGAAGAAGAGGAATTATTGAAGTTTAATTGATCAGCTCGTTCACCACTGGGCATAGACGAACTATTGGTTTCAATTTCTATCAGAAGGTTTAAAAGGTTTGAAATTAGAATAAAAGTTAAAATTTCAAGGTGGAAACAATAGAGCAATTGAGTTCAAGGATAAAAAACACAGGGTTAAAAAATTAAAATTTGATGACGAATTAGGGGTAGAAGAGTAAAATCAACTAACAACTTCTGAAATTGGGGAAGAAATAATGAACAATAACAGCAAACAATTTTTGAAATTATTAATGTGACTTAGTCGACCGCGATTGGAGCTGACCTGTCTGTGATACCATATTGAGATTACAGTTTATGATTTTCGAGACTCAAAAAAGGAGTTATATGGAAGACATCGCTGGAGAGCTCACAGAGGAACAAACAAGAAGAACATTCTAGAGAATGAGATAGAGAGACTAAAAACAATTGTCTTTACTCCTGTGTGAATGATCAGTACATATAGATGAATAAAATGGAAGAAACAAACAAAAACATCTACTTCAACTAACCAACGGTGACTGCTTAGCTGTACATTAGGTGGCACATTAGTAACTAACTAACTGACACTACTAAAAAATACAGGAATTTTGACCACAAAAAATCGACCACAACATATGGTTGAAAAGAAACGACCACATGTGGTCGATTTTTTATTTTAAAAAAATAAATAAAAATCGACCACAAGTGGTCGCTTTTGTATTTTAAAATATCAAAAAAATTCTTTCAATAATTTTTATATTAATTATTATTTCTTTTATAAATAAAAAATTAAAAAATGACTATATGGAATTTAAAAATATTTTTATTATATTTTTTAAAATAAATCCGACCACTTGTGGTCAGTTTTAAAATTAAAATAAAAAAAGAAAATTATTTTAAAAACCGACCACTTGTGGCTGGTTTTTATTTAAATAAAAATAAAATAATTTTTAAAACCCGACCACTGGTGGTCAGTTTTTATTAAAATGAAAATGAAATAATTTTTAAAAACCGACCACTTGTGGTTAGTTTTTTAATTAAAATAAAAAAAAAGAAAATAATTTTTAAAAACTGACCACAAGTGGTTGGTTTTGAACTAAAAAACATAAAAAAATAAATAATTTTTAGAAACAAATAATTATATATATAATCAAATATATATATTATTTTTATTATAAAATAATTATATATAATCTAATATATATATAAAAAAATTTAAAATTACATTGATCGCACGTAATCGATAACTAATATAATAATAATAATAATAAAAATCAGTCAATCTTAAATTTTGTGAAAAAATTACACTAAAAAATATATCAAATAAAATAAATAAATTACTTTAAACATAATCTTTATCTTTTACCTATGTTTCAATATATAAAATAAAAATTTTCCTTCGTATATACGTTAAATGATGTTATCTCAACGGTATGATATACTTGTGGATGTGATATATATAGTATGCATTCAACAGTTCATATATATAAATATATACATATATATATATACATACATAAATATATACATATATATATATACATACATTTATATACACATATATATACATATATATATGATGTAGTGATCGTTTGATGAATGATGTAGTCAAAACCTAGTAGAATATAATTAAGCTAATCAAATATAATTAATCGATCACTTATTAGAGTATGTATATGAAATAGTCGCATTATATTATTGGATAATATACTCGTGTACGTATGTGATATATATAGTACGTATTTAGAACTTGATATAGTCGATAGTGTGTATATGTGTGTATATGTATAGGTATATATACAGTATATACAGATTATATAGTGAAGGTATATTAATGACATAATATAAACTAATTGATAATTATTTGAGTATTTGTGAAATACGTTGTATATTATTATGGGGTAGTAAAGTCGTGTATGTGATATTTATAGTTCGTATTTGAAAGATGATAGACAATTGAATATATGTATATATACGTATAATTAAATGATACGTTGATATATATCATACTATTGAGGAAATAGACATACTATTTTGGGTCAATATAGACATGTGTATGTTATTGAAGTTGTAATAACGTAAGACAAGTATTACGAGGTATATATGAAAGGGGAGGAAGGAAGTAGGGGAGGGAGACAGAAAATTGAAGCCTGAAACTAGCATATACTTACCATTTGCGTTGAATTTTGAATTTTAAATGACCGCCAAATTTTGGCGGTGAATTTGAGTTTTTTCGCTTACAAGTTTTGTATCTGAGTATATGTGAAATACGTTGTATATTATTATAGGGTAATAAAATCGTGTATATGATGTTTATAGTACGTATTTGAAAGCTGATAGACAATTTAATATATGTATATATACGTATATCTCGTGTAGTGACGTATGCAGTAATCGAAAGCTAGATAACTGAATCTATATATCAAAATATTTTGAATGATACGTTGATATATATCATACTATTGAGGAAATAGATATACTATTTTGGGTTAATGTAGACACGTGTATGTTGTTGAAGTTGTAATAACGTAAGACTAGTATTATGAGGTATATATATATATATATATATATATATATATATATATATATATATATATATCGTATTTAAAAGCTAATTAATCAAAAATTTATCGTAATTTGTAAAATTTATTGTTATTATTATAAGATCGAGGAAATATACTACTTGTGTTAATGTGATGATAAAATAACAACTTATCTAATTTATATATATACGAATTATATTAAATTAATTGGATGTTGTTATAAATATTATAGAATTTATTAAAATTTTAATTTGTTAAAAATTAATTTTAATTTATTAACTTATTTTGTAATTTATTAATTTATTAAAATTTAATGTTAAAAATAATTTTTGAAAACCGACCACATGTGGTCGGTTTTCATAATAATTAAAAAAAAAATTAACCCAACCCATACTACAAAATAATACACAAAACATACACCAAAATCCCATCCAAACACATCCACACACACAAAATCCACCAAACACACACTTTAACGAATAAAAACCCCCAAACACAGATTGCGATCTTCTTTGGTGACCCCAAATAGACGGCGACGACGACGATCATCTTTTCCGGGGACTCCAACTTGTGAGTTGTTCTCTTTATGTGTTTGGGTTTATGTACATGTCTTTTTCTTTATGTGTTTGGGTTTATGAATTGGGGTTTTCCTTTTTTCTTGGTTATATAGTTGTTGAGATTGGATCTTGTTAGTTCCATTTTCTTGATTCATCATTAAGACATTAACCATACCTAATGCTTATATATTGGTAAAAAAATTTATTTTTTTCTTGTTTATGAATTAGGATTTTTCTTGTCTATGCTACTAGTAATTGTTAAAAGACTGAATCTTTAAGAAAAGATTGAGCATGACCTTAGCTCAATTTTTGATAATTCATTGTCGTTTTTACTATTCCTTTTTGATTATTTTTTTTTGGGGGGGGAGGGGGGGGGAGGGAATCTTATTCCTATTCCTTTACTAAATTGTTGCAATTATTTAAGCAAAAGATTATCCTTTCTAATAATTTTACTGTTTGCAGAATCCGAATTTAGGAAAAGGATTGGTTAGCTATTTTTCCGATTACCGCTTATCTCTTTCACTTTAATTTAGGCCAAGCAAAGGTAAGTTGATTTCTCTCTATTTTCTTATAATGAAGTTTTTAAATGTAGTTTAGTTTGGGATTATTCGCTGTAGAAGGCTTTGAAAGCCATAGGAATTTTTTGATGATTATATGGTGTGAGAGGGACATGTGACGCCTCTACTTATTTTCTTTATTACACTTATTCAATTATTTGACTTATTATACTACAAATGAATATGTTTCTTGAAGTGAATAAGTGTAGTTACTTAGCTTGAAGGTGAACTTTTATTTTGAATTTTGTTGAAGCGTACTTGAAATGTGAACTTTTTATTGTGAATTTTGATGTGCTTGATAATTTTGAATGTGGTTTACTTTGGTGACTTGGGTGGTGACTTAGTCACTTGAAATTGATTAAGTATAGGTACTTGAAATGTAAATTTATCATTTTGAAGGTAGTTTAGTTTGTTGTTTTAGGAGATAACTTAGTGACTTGAAAATGTTGAAGTTTAGATACTTGAAATGAAAATTTTTGTTTTGAATGTGGTTTAGTTTGGTGGCTTGAGTGATGACTTAGTGAGTTGAAATTTACTAAGTGTAGGTACTTTAAAGGTGAATTTTTTGTTTTGAATGTGGTTTAGTTTGGTGACTTGGTAGGTGACTTAGTCACTTGAAATTGATAAAGTGTAGGTACTTTAAAGGTGAATTTTTATTTTGAATGTGATTTAGTTTGGTGACTTGGGTGATGACCTAGTGAGTTGAAATTTACTAAGTGTAGGTATTTTAAAGGTGAATTTTTTATTTTGAATGTAGTTAAGTTTGGTGGCTTGGTAGGTGACTTAGTAACTTAAAATTGATAAAGTGTAGGTACTTTAAAGGTGAATTTTTGTTTTGAATGTGGTTTAGTTTGGTGACTTGGGTGATGACTTAGTGAGTTGAAATTTACTAAGTGTAGTACTTTAAATGTGAATTTTTTGTTTTGAATGTAGTTAAGTTTGGTGACTTGGTAGGTGACTTAGTCACTTGAAATTGATAAAGTATAGGTACTTTAATGGTGAATTTTTATTTTGAATATGGTATAGTTTGGTGACTTGGGTGATGACTTAGTGAATTGAAATTTACTAAGTGTAGGTACTTTAAAGGTGAATTTTTGTTTTGAATGTAGTTAAGTTTGATGACTTGGTAAGTGACTTAGTCACTTGAAATTGATAAATTGTAGGTACTTTAAAGGTAAATTTACTAGTTTGGTGACTTGGATGATGACTTAGTGACTTCAAAATGTTGAAGTTTAGGTACTTGAAATGTCCTTTGTTTTGAATGTAGTTATGTTTGGTGACTTGGTAGGTCACTTAGTCATTTGAAATTGATTACGATGTAGGTACTTCTTCATTTTAAATTTAGGTACTTGAAATGTGAACTTTTTGTGGCTAGATCTAAATAGTTAAATCTGATTGATTGTGTAGATAGAACATGATTATAGCTGGATATATCAACGGAATAATGATAATAGAATGGGTCTTAGGGAGGAATTTGTTGAAGGTGTCAGATGATTTGTTGAACATGATACGACACTTGATGTTTGGTCACGTTTTCGGGCTATTCGTTTTCCTTTTGTTATATGTGAAGGTATAAATCTTTTAAAAGAAGAAGTTGTGAAGGAACATCTTTATAGAAGGGGGTTTCATGAGGACTTTTTAAGATTATGTGCTATTGATGGTGATGTTGGGCAAAATAACTTTGTTGTTGGAGAAAGTAGTAGGTCTGCAGGGCATAATGAATATCAAGATACTAGGATGACAGAAATGGTGCACGATGTTTTTGGGATGCAACAGGGGAGCGACTTTTAGGAAAAATATCGAAGATGTTCCTAATAGAGAAGCGGGAAAATTCTATGAATAATTGCATGTTGCTAGTCATCCTTTGTTTGACGGGTGTTCGCACTCTCGTTTGTCTATTGTTGTTAGATTATTAAGTAATAAATCTGACTGGAATATTGCTGAAGAAGGAATAGACTCAATGATAGACCTTACTAAAGAGTTAGTTGACCCCGGCTTAGAGGTTCCTGATTCTTTCTATAAGGCAAAAATATTTGTGTGAAAGTTAGGTCTCTCCTCGGTTAGAATTGATTATTGTAAAAATGACTGTATGTTATACTTTAAGGAAGATACCAACCTAAAGTCCTGTATGTTTTGTTAGCACCCTTGATATAAGCGTGGTTGTAGTGGAAATAAAATTTCTATTAAGGCGATGAATTGTTTACCTCTAATACCAAGTTTGAAGAGGTTGCATGCTTCAAGCAGCTCAACTTCTCATATGAGATGGCATAGTAAATATAGAAGGCCCACTGGTGTTATGTGTCATCCATCTAATGGAGAGGCTTGGAAGCATTTTGATGTAACTTATTCATAGTTTTGCAGCTGAGCCACGAAATATTTGTTTGGGATTATGTGTGGATAGCATCTTTTCTTTTTCAGTTGGTGTCGCGCCATATTTATGTTGTCCTGTATTTATAACCCCGAATAATCTTTCTCCTGAAATATTGATGACTAGTCCCTATATATTTCTGAATTGTATTGTTCCTGGCCCGTGTAATCCAAAAAGCAGAATAGATGTCTACTTGCAACATTTGATTAAGGAACTTCAAATTTTATGGCATGAGGAGGTTGAAACTTGGGACATCTCACTTAAACAAAATTTCAATCTGCGTGCATATCTAATGTGGACTGTTAATGATTTTCTTTCTTATGAAATATTATCTGGGTGGATGACAGCTGAAAAGTTGGCTTGTCCATACTGCATGAAAAAAATAAAAATTTTCACATTGAGACATAGCAGGAAAAATTCATGGTTTGATTGTCATCGTTGTTTCTTGACACCTGATCATGAATTTAGGAGACTCAAGAATGCATTCAGAATGAATAGAACAGAACATGATGGTCCACCTCCAAGGCTATCTGGTCATGACATCTAGGAGATAGTTTAGGATTTGCCTAAAATCAGCGAGGAACCATTGCATAGGCTGGATGGATATGGTGTTTCGCATAACTGGACTAAGCAAAGTATATTTTGGGAGTTAGAATATTGGCCAGATAATTTACTTAAACATAATATTGATGTCATGCATACTGAGAAGAACTATTTTGACAACTTATTCAATACAGTCATGGATGTCACTAGCAAAACAAAGGATAATCCTAAGGCCAGACTTGACTTACCAGAATATTGCAAACACAGAGAATTACATTTACAGGAGGGGCCCAATGGCAATGTTCTTAAGCCCAAGGCTAGGTTTACATTCAAGTTGGAGCAAAAGCATTAAATATGTAAGTGAATCCAAAGTTTGAAGATGTCCGATGGATATGCCTTAAATTTGGGAAAGAGGGCTGATATGGCATAAGGAATCTTGCATGGAATGAAAAGCCATAATTGTCATATTTTCCTAGAACAGTTAATTCCAATTACTTTTATTGGTTTACCTGAAAACATATGGAAACCAATAGTAGAGATTAGTTTGTTCTTCAAAGACTTATGTGCCACCGCATTAAAAGAAGAAAATCTGGCGCGAATGGAAAGTAATATTGTAGTTATCACCAATAAGTTAGAGAAGATTTTTTCGCCAGCGTTCTTCAATGTGATGAAATATCTTCCCAGTCACCTTGTGCACGAAGCTCGGCTAAGAGGTCCAGTTCAAACTAGGTGGATGTATACATTCGAACAGTAAGCAATTGCAATATATTTAAATTCATACATATCTTTTTTTAATATAGTAAACATCTAATATTAAGATTATGCAGGGCAATTAAAAAATTAAAAAGGGATCCCAAAAACAAACATAGGGTGTAAGGCTCTATATTTGAGGCATATCTTGCAAAAGAAATGTCTCAATTTTGTTCATACTACTTTCGTGATGAAGTTACTTGTTCAATAAATCGATTGAATCATCATCAGGACGATGAGAATGGGATTCATTTGCAACTGATATCAATTTTCAATCAATCTGGTTGTAAGGATAAAAATACCATATTTCGCCAGCTCACTCCCAAGGAGCACAAATCAGCAACTTTGTATGTCTTGCTGAATTGCCCGAAGGTTGATCCCTTTCTAAAGTAAGGAGATTAAAATTTTAACATATCTTATTTATTTACTCATTCCCTTAAGGAAACTAATTGTGTTTCGCATGTTGGATCTTCAGTTTATTTAAGACTCAATTCCATAAAAATCAAGTGTATGCATCCTTTGCAACATGTTTTACATATAAGGTTTGTAAGTGTATTAATATTTCTACAAAATTTTAAATATTTACACATTCCTCAACTAACATATATATATATATATATATATATATATATATATATATATATATATATATATATATATATATATATATATATATATGTGTGTGTGTGTATATGTATAATATTTTTAGGTACATCAGTCACCAAATGCAGCCACATACGATCAGTTCTTGAGAGATATTTCTTTGGGTCCAGTTGAAGCTCATGCAATGTCCCATTACACAGTAAATGGGTTTAAATTTTCCACCGAAGAACACTCCAAAACAAGGAAAATAAACAATAGTGGTGTTTGGGTTAAGGGTGATGATGATGTTGATTACTTTGGCATCATACATGAGATATTAGAACTGGAGTATGCTAGTTTCTCAATAAAAAAAATTGTGCTCTTTCGGTGTAAGTGGTTTGATCCAAGCACAAGAGGCACAAGAGTACATAAGGAGCATAACATCATTGAAGTGAAGCACAATAGGTCGTATCCTGTTTACGATCCATTTGTTCTAGCGCAAAATGCTAAGCAAGTATATTATGCTCCTTATCTGTTGCACAGTGATAAGTCTGATTGGTGGGTTGTAATCAAAACAAAGCCTATAGGATGGATGAAAGTTGAGAATGTGCTAGAGACTGCGTATCAAAATAAAATAGAGATTGATCACCAGCTAGTGGACATTGACTTTGTGGATGGTTTGAATCACCCAAAAAATATATTTGAAGAAGTTAATATTGCGGAAGAAGAGGCTGAGTGGGTAGGAGATGAGGAAACTTCCAAAGAGAACGAATGGTTTAGTGGAGAGTCTTCAGGAGAGGGGGATTAGTTTATGTAGGTTGTATTTATTATGTATTGATGTCTTTATGCTTTGTACTATATATTTACCTTTATGTTTTTTGCTTAAGATTAATATGTAATATACTGTTTAAGATTGTTGTTTTCACTTTTCCATAATTTATATAGTAATAAAGTATTCTTGTCTATCTCGTATTGTTGGAGCTATTTAAAATGTGAATTAGTAACTTAAAATTAGTTACTTGAAATGTTTTCTTATATATTCATTTTGTAGGAACTAACTACTTGTTAACTTTACATAATTTAGATATCGGGTAGAGGTGACAAAGGTAAGGGAAAAGTTGATCCTACAAAAATAAAAAATAAAAAAATCTCCGCCTTATAGACGACCGACAGGTATTCATATATCTGAGGGTCGGTTTGCTGACGTGTCAGCACGACCCTCATATTCTAGGTCATTTCTGTATTTGGTTCCTACTCCTATCCATATGGGGCCACTTCATGGGTCTATACCGAGTCATTCTGCTCCTATCATCGTGCCACCACCATCATAGTACTATTGAACGACCGCTGGCACATCCAGACATCTACCATCGTCAGTACCCTTCTATAGCAGTCACCCACATTCGCATAGTGCTTCTGCTAAATCTATTGGATTATCGGATCTTCATCTTGGAGGTACTCCATTCGGTGCTTCAGATCCCGCCACGCCAATGCATCCACCAGCACTTGCTCTGCGGCCCGGACATAGAGATGATTATGGGAGGCATTATCTTATTCCATATGGAACAGGGTAAGATTTCTAAATATAATAACATTATTCATTTTTCATGACTATATTATTATGCTCTATGAAATTATTGTTTGATCTTGTGTTGTAGATTAAAGACGGATGCTGGAGTTGGAAAAATTGCTAGTAAATGCATTTGTCGGCACTTCAACGGCTACTGGACCAGTTGGTAAAAGGTTCCAGAAAATGACAGAGAAAAAATATTTAAAGAATTTTAGGTAAGGATTTAACTTATCGACTACTTAACACATTGTTAGAACGAAAGATTGAATATTATATTTTTGTAGAAATATTACTGGTGGGATGATGCGAATGTATGTGCTATAAGGAGGAATTTTTATAGAAGAGCTAGATCCAGATTTAACGGTCTGTTGAATTATGCCAGAACCAACTTGGTACGACCTGAGTGGATACTCGAATCCATATGGAAACAGTATATTCTCTATTAGAATAGCGAAGAATACCAATTGTTGAGGGACAAAGAAAAGAAAGCTCGGGCATCATCCAAGGGTGGCTCTCTACATACTGCGGGTGCAGTTAGTATTATTGTTGTGGAGGAAAAAATGCTATGTAACTTTTACAGTTTTAATTATTTGTTTCTATTTAAATTTTTAATTATTTGAAGATTAATAATTTTTTCATATGCAGGAAAAGAAAAGGGTAGGAAGATATCCTTCGATGAGGTATTCGAGGAGACGCATGTGAAGAAGAAAAAGAACCCGACTGATGAAGATGTTTGGGTTGAGCCTCATGCAAAAGCTGCCCATGTAAGAATAAAATTTTGAATTTATGAATCTTTTTCTCAAAGTTGATATTATTCAAGTGTAAGTTCTTTAATATTTTTTGTCTATTAATTTTAACTTTACTTTGAATATAGGACATATATATGCAGCTCCTTAGTGAGTTTCATAGTACTCAGCCTCCTAAAAGTCAGGGTGATCCAATACCCCAACACGTAGAGGAGGAGTTATGGGAACAAAATATGGGTCCTGCAGTTAGAGGCAATTACTATGGATACCGCAGAAATTATTTTGGCGATAATGTTAGGTCTTCCTTCGGCCCTACATCCTATACCTCGTCAGTTGATAAAGAAACCGTTGAATCACTAAAATATACGGTTTCTAAACTCACTGAGGAGCTTGCTGCAGTGAGAGAGAGGGCGTAGAAGAAGGAGGGGAAAATATCATCACAAATCAGGATGCTGCAGGAACAGTTCAACTCTTTTATTCAATCTGCAGGGATTATTCCTTCATGTCCTGGTGATGCAGTTCGGGATGCAAAAGGTCTACGCCCACTGGATGATATCAACACAGATGAGGAATAAGATCCTGCGTGTGCGGCTGAGGATGCAGAAGACGAAGACGAAGACGATGATGATGAGTGGTAGTTTTTTTTACTTTTGTATGTGTTGTAGTTTGGATTTGGAGATGACTTGTAGCTTTTACATTTTTGCATGTTTTTAGAGTTGTATTGTATGTTAGTTGTGTGGGAATACACTTGGTTTGTTGTTGTTGTTGTTTTATTTGTTCAGCTTGTTTTCTGGAAATTTTATAAAAAAATCGACCACAAGTGGTCGATTTTAATAAAATTAATTAATTAATTTTAAAAGTAAATCGACCACAAGTGGTCGTTTTTAATATAATTAATTAATTAATTTTAAAATAAAATCGATCATTTGTGGTCGGTTTTATTAAAATTAATTAATTTTAAAATTAAACCGACCACTTGTGGTCGGTTTATTTTGAATTTTTTTATTTTTAAAATCATTTTTTTCATTTTAATAAAATAATAATGTATTTTAAAAATATATATATTTTTTAAAAAAAAAGACCACACGTGGTCGGTTTTTGAAAAACTACACACTTTTACCGACCACGCATTTTGGTCGGTTTTGTGATGGGAAATTCAGGAAAATCGACCATATGTGGTCGATTTTTCTGTTTTTTTGTAGTAGTGTGACTCCACTAACAGTGGACCAACAATACAATAATTAGTTTTACTAATCTCAACAATCTTTCCATAATTGATTGTTTCATTTCTAAAATAAGTTATTTTTCAATGCATTTTTAAAAAAAATATTAAATTTATTATAATTTAAAGGTGATATAATAAAATTTATCATTCTATTTATATTTTTTAAGGAAAGTGTCAAATTAAAATATAGAACAAGTAAAAATGAAATGAAGGATTATTAGAAATCGTTACTGAACAAGTTATAACTACTTCGTTGTTAATTGTTTCCAGACATATTCTCCATTATGAGTGAATCAAGAATCTTTCGAAGTGTAAAATTTACGTGTTAAAGTTGCAATATTTCTCCAAAAATGTTACGTAAAATTGTGAAAAAAATTTAAGTTAATACAAAGGAATGATTATAGATTTCAGGTCAATTTGGTTTAGTGTAGCATGTGGTAAAGCCCTTTCTTTCAAAAGGTGGTATTTCCTAATTATTACTTTATTTTCCCTCCACTCTTAATTATCCTAAAATTTGCACTTCAGTTAAGGGAAAATACATATTTTCTACCTCAAACTATACAAGAAAAGTCAAAGTCATACCTAAACTATACTAGTGACTTATTACACACTTAAACTATAAAAAAAGTAAAACTATTTACCCCTTGAAATGTCATAACCAAATTTTATCTTGAATGTGTATACACGCGCTGACACGTGCCAAACACATATTTTTTTCACCCTTTTATTTTCTTTTTCCCTAAATTAATCACCAACACACCCTCCCCCTTTCCATCATCTCTATCCATATATATATATATATATATATATATATATATATATATATATATATATATATATATATATATATAACTCCAAAATATCATCTCCTTCAGTCCTTCTTCTTTTATTTAAAATCCGGGCAAAGCCCATTTACTGAAAAATAAACGGATTCGATCGGATCAAAGCAATCCAAATCCGACAAACAAAATCACTTCAATCCTTTCACTGTTTCACAATCTTTTGCCATTTTTTGTGAAATTCTAGAAACCCACAACCCAATTCGGTAAAATTCGAGCAAATAATAACCCAAAATGCAAACACAGATCTCAATTCTTGAAAATTCAAGAAACCCACAACTCAATTCAATAAAATTCAACTAATTTACAATTCAATTCGTAAATGCAAGAAACCCATAACTCAACTTGATAAAATTCGACAAATTTAGAATTCAATTTGCAAAATTCGAGAAACCCACAACACAATTCAGTAAAATGCAAGAAACATAGAATCCAACTTGTAAGATACCTACATTTCAATTTTGTAAAATTCGAACAACCCACAATCCAACTCGTGAAATTTAAGATATCCATAATCCAATTTTGTAAAATTCGAAAAACCCACAATCTAATTTAAATTAAAATTGAGTAAATTTTGTCTAAATAATTTCCTGATTCACAGAGAAATATCAATTAGAAATTGAACAGAACACATCATATCAAATTATATTTATACTATTTCTTTCTAACAAACCAAAAGGACATAGCAATAATAACAAACTTCTTCCTGTAATAATAAAGGAAAAAAATAAAAGGGTAAGTGTATTTGTGAATTCATTAATGAATTGATGGAGGTTAAGAGGAGGTAAGGAATAAGAAATGGAGTTAAGGAAGAAATGAGAAAACATGAAAGAAGACAGAGATGAAGAGAAAAAAAGGAAAAAGAAAAACAAATTTAAAAGTAAAGAAAGAAAATAAAAATTATATAAATATAAATCAAAAAATAATTAAATATAATTGATTGATAAAATGCAATTGAATAATGACACGTGTACGTTTTAATAAGCTTTTAATTTTCTTTTCTGCTTTTCACGCGTGTGTAGGAATGTGCTATCACGTTCTTTACCAGATCAGTTTGGAGGGGTAAATAGTTCCACTGTTTTATAGTTTAGGTATGTAATAGGTCACTAGTATAGTTTAGATGTGACTTTGACTTTTCTTGTATAGTTTGGGGTGAGAACGATATCTTTTCTCTAAATGAAATGCATACTTACTATAGTATCCATTATGATTAGCAATTTTAAAAATCTTAGAAAATTTGTAGTTAATACTAAAAGTAAAACAAGAAAATATTATTTTTCTCTTGATATGTATAATATTAAAGCGGAAAAATAAAAGAAATTTTTTAATTTATCATACAATAGACAAATTATAAACGTGGAAGGAGATAGTAATTTTTATGAAAGGGAAGTTACAATTATCCAACATTCTATATGCATGAATATGCATGTATTGGGAAACAACTTGATAGTGATAAAAAGACCAAACTAAACGAACGTGGTTACGTCATATATGTCCCTTCATGGACATCCGACAAAATTGGGACGATGAAAAAAAAAAGAACTTAAATGTCATATACCAAATATATCAAGTTCTCACATGAGAGTGTTTATTGAACGTTCTAAACTAGTGAAAATAAATTCTTTTTATTGATTATGAATTAAATATAAGAAAATATTTTTTTTATATTTCTTGCAAAACAATCTCTTTGATATAAAAATAAAGTTCTTTTGTTAAAAAAAAAAAAAGTACTTGTAAAAAAAATAAAAATCTCTTTAAATATAAAAGTAAAGTTCTTTTGTTAAAAAAAAGCACAAAACCAAAAACATACTTGTAAAGAAATATGAAGTCAAATCTTCTCAAAAATTATGTGAAAGGCAGTTGAGAATTATTAAAACCGATCCCAATAATTATGCAACATGCAAACAACTTGTCCGTGACGTATTAATGCGCTATGAAATTTAGCTTTAAATTTTCTTAGTGCTTAAACAAAGCAAAACGTGGGGAGGCTGTATTCAGCCGCACCCAAGTCCCATCGCATGCCATGTGACTATTTTTGGTCAATTTTCAGCCTAGCTAATACTGTCTTTAAAGATAATTTACAAACAGAGGATACAACTAAACAAAAAAGATAAACATTAAGGTGCTTTTGGTAGTAAAGAGAAGCCTTTCTTTTTTTTTAAAAAAAAAAAAAGATAATTTATTTTATCAGAAATCATTTTTATAAAAGCCACTATTTTATATGAGAAGTAATTTTATCATGTTTTTCATTAAAAGGGTTAAATTTTACTTACAATTACATATGAACTTTAAAATTGGCTAAAACCATCTACAGACCCTCAAATTTATCCCGAAAATTCACTTACACCCCTCAACTAAGGCCTGTATCTATCAAGCCCTTAACCCACCCGAATTTTGATTCAATCAGGCCTTTTTTTGTCAATCAACTAAAATCTAAAGTGTGTGTTGCACACATGCGCTGATGTGGCAAAAACGACCAATTAAAAGGTGACACTTGACATTGAGATTCAAATTATTAAAAAATAATTATAAAATTATTTAAAAAGCAAAAATAAAAAACTGATTATTAAAAAGAAATTATAAAATTTTAAAAAAAATTATTAAAAAATAATTATAAAACTATTTAAAAATAAAAATAAATTTAAAAAATTTTAAAAAAATGAAAATAAAAAATGACATTGGGATCCAAATTATTAAAAATAATTATAAAATATTAAAAAAATAAAAATAAAAAATGACATTAAGGATCCAAATTATTAAAAACAAACATACAGTGATTTTTTAAAACATAAAGTGATCTTTAATATACAGTGATCCAAACATAGTTTTGAAAAAGAAATTATAAAAAAATTAAAAAAATGGAAATAAAAAACTAATCCCCACCTTCCCCCAGCATTGATCTCCACCCGGGCCCAGTTAAAGTGAACTTTACTTTTCCGTGAACCTCAAAGACACACACACAAAAAATTTTTGTTTAAAATCTACTTCAAGAATTCAAAAGGGGGTCTAAAAAAAGTCATCTTTATTAAAAATTTTCATAAAATGGTGATATTAATGGAGAAAAAGGTGATCTTTCTTGTAATTTTCACCAAAAAAGTGATCTTTATTATAAAAAATTTCAAGGAATGAAAAAAAAAGTGATTTTTGTTGTAATTTTTCAAGAAATAGTGATACTAGTCAAGAAAAAAAAAAGTGAATTTTGTTGGAATTGTTCAAGGAATGGGAATAATTATGGTGGATTAAAAAGAAATTATTCATGTGAAGACGCGGGGTGGGGTGGGATTGAAGACAATGAAGATGTGAGGTGGGGTGGGGTTGAAGACGCAGGGGGTGGGGTGGGGGTGGGGTGATGTGAAGAAGATGACACCCGGGGGGTGCTTTAATTTAAAAAAAAAAGGATTATCTTTATTATAAAAAATTTCAAGGAATGAAAAAAAAAGTGATTTTTGTTGTAATTTTTCAAGAAATAGTGATACTAGTCAAGAAAAAAAAAAGTGAATTTTGTTGGAATTGTTCAAGGAATGGGAATAATTATGGTGGATTAAAAAGAAATTGTTCATGTGAAGACGCGGGGTGGGGTGGGATTGAAGACAATGAAGATGTGAGGTGGGGTGGGGTTGAAGACGCAGGGGGTGGGGTGGGGGTGGGGTGATGTGAAGAAGATGACACCCGGGGGGTGCTTTAATTTAAAAAAAAAAAGGATTAAGAAATTATAATAATTAAAAATTCTATTAATAAATTAATTTAAATATAAATTTTTCGATTAATATTTTTTGAGGTCCTCAGTGCCACTTGACACATTTCTATTGGATAATTATTCAAAAAAATGTGTCTCACGCGCCCCTAGTGAGTGGACAACACGCGGAGTGCCACATAAGCAAAAAAGGTCTGATTGGATCAAATTCGGGTGGGTTACGGACCTGATCGGTACAGGTCTTAGTTGAGGGGTCTAAGTGAATTTTCGAAACAAGTTTGAGGGCCTGTCGATGGGTTTGACCTTTAAAATTTTAACTTCATACTATTGTTTTAGTTATTTTACTAACTTTTAACTTCGAAGTTTTAACCAAAATAAATCATTTTTTAAATCAATTCACCAAAGTAACATGTTTTTTGAAAACTTTACAAAACTAGTATAAATGTTGTTGGCAGTAACGTATTACGTTTTAAAAAAATTAACGAACCAAAATGAACACTAGATGGCGTTAAAGTAAGAATCGTTACTGACAGTAACGTTTTTGGCTTAAAACGTTACGAACAGTAACGAGACTCTGCAGCTCTGTCAAACCAACTCTGCAGAGTTTGATGTGGCAGAGTTGCAAAGTCTCGTTACCATTGGTAACGCTTGAATCCAAAAAACGTTACTATCAGTAACAACTCCTGCTTTAACGTCGTCTACTGTTCATTTTGGTCCGTTAATTTTTTTAAAACCTAATATGTTAATCCCAACAATGTTTATACTTGTAAAGTGTTCAAAAAACATATTACTTTGATAAATTGATTTAAAAAATAACTTATTTTGATTAAAAATTCTTTACTTCATATTATTTAATCTAATGTTTTAACACTTCAAAGATTATATTAATCTTTTAGTACTAAGAAACTTGAGTAAGGTACAACTACGATAAGGTACGTAATATGTGAATACCTGAATCTGATCGCCTATATTGACGATGAAAGCATGTGAAGCTGGCTTTACAGTGA
Organism: Capsicum baccatum var. pendulum; assembly: GCA_030864225.1. Classification (NCBI taxonomy): domain Eukaryota; kingdom Viridiplantae; phylum Streptophyta; class Magnoliopsida; order Solanales; family Solanaceae; genus Capsicum; species Capsicum baccatum. The sequence continues at coordinate 143,716,695 of CM061552.1, forward strand.
TCCACTGGCCGTTGTGACGGACCTGAAGGCCGGCAATATGCTGGTCCGGGAGGAGAATGGTCAAGCCACTAGGATCCGAATGTGGTGAAAGGCCTAAGGTCAAGTCTGGTTGTGGACATTTTGGATAAAAGTTCACCCTTAGACATGCTCCTATATCTTCTCCTCCAAATGCACTTTGTAAAACATCCTCTTTTAATGCAAGCTCTTTTGATAATATCTTCATTAAATGCCCACAAAATTTCACCACTTGTTTTGAATATTCTTCGATCACTTTCCTGAATTTGTTACGAAGTGTCTAAGAACCACAGACACTTTCTTTTCTTAAAAATGACAGCGACAAATCTTAACTAATATACTCTATGAGTATAAAGATTTTTTACATGGTCATGTATTTTTTACGGTAACTCAAATTTTCAATTTCTTTTTTCTTATACACTCCTCAGTAATTTTCTATCTATTCCCTTTTAACTCGTCGAATCTCCGCTAATACTGTGCTCTCTCTCATTATCTATAAGATTATGACTCTAACTCAGTCAAAGTAAAAAAAAAATTCACCAATTCATTTGAACTCAGATTGCAAGATATAGAACCTATTTTACTAACTTGAAGATTATTGTATTGTATCTTGGGAGGGTTATTTAAGCTTTCATTTGGATATATGTGATCTGAATTCATGATTTTAAATCACCTTTTAGACATCTCATTTGAGATTCAATATTAAAAAGTCTTATTTTAGCCATGTGATTTAGTAAGGGACGTCCCTCACTAATCAAGATGCCTTGGTAATTAGTTGTGAGGGAGACCCTCTCAAAGTAGTGAAGGACGAAAAATATAATGTAGCAAGGGACATCCTTGATATATTAAAAATATATACTATAATATTAACTTTTAATTTAGTGAGAGACGACCCTTGCTATATTAAAAATATATATCATATTAATATATTACTTTGTGAGGAATGTCCCTTGTTATATTAAAAATATATATAATATTAATTTATTATTTAGTGATGGACAACCCTTGGTATGTGAAAATTTATAAAAATTATAAATTTAAATATACTGAGGGATATCCCTCGCTAAGTTAATAAAAAATAATTGGATATTTCAATATTTTGAGGGATAATCCCTCCCTAAGCCCCTTGCAAATATGGTATTATTTTTAGCATTTTACTGCACCAAAATTAAATATTTTAATAGAAAATCAACACACGACCAATAACAACCAACAAAACAATAAGAAAATGCTTCCGATACAAATCAAATATTAAAATTAAGCAGTCAAACTTCATACATATTCATCCAACTTAAACAATATGCAAACAAGTACATAGCAAAACAAATTCTTTCAAACACTCCAAACTACAAAATTCAAAATTAAAATAACACCACCACCTAATACTCTATTTCATCTTCTCCATCATCCACATCCTCTCTACCATCATCATCAGAGCTAGAGGTGTCACACCCCCTTTTTTACGCGTACTCCAAAAATGGATATATTTTAAAGTTCGAAAGGGTTTTATTATTTAAGTGACAAAAAGATGAAAATTTATTTCGGAAAAGGATTATTTACGTTTTTTACTCAGAGTAGCCACTTGGCATAATCCGGTGTGCCAAGTCACCTTTGAAAAATCATTTTCGAAACTATTTGACTCTTAAACCGGTTTGCGAACAGAGATTCCAGGTAAGGAATTCTGTTGACCGAGGGGAAGGTGTTAGGCACCCCTCGATCCCGTGGTTCGACCACGGTCGCTTGGTGGAGTGTATCGACTATTTTGGAATTATGAAATGTATAAACCACACAAAAGAACACAAAATAATCAAACAATAAACAAAACAAAACAGTCCAAAAACGTAAAAGGCCAGTCCAATTACACAGTCCAAAAAATAGAAAAAATACGAAAATATAAATCCTAGTCTAAAACTAAATCTAAGCTCCAATGCCCTACCCGACACCGCGGGCCTTTATCACGATCATTTTCTACCAACATGATACGTCGGGGCATTCCCCGGTGCATAAATACAAGTGATCCCGCGGCATTTCCTGGCTAAATACCTCTGAATTAAACACGATAATCTAGACAGAGACATTCACACGCACATTCCAATATTTAACCAAAATAACATGTTTTAAAATATGCCTACCCGGACTTATATTGCCTACCCATCGATGACATATCACATTCAATATCAACAACATATCAAAAATATCGTAATATTCACTTTTGTCAATTTTTGATTCCTGTTCCCAAATTTATTTCAAACAATATGACTAAACATGCTTCGATTTAACAATTCACTTTTCAAAGTCCGAAATCAACATCAACTAACACATAACACATATCTGAACATATCAAACACGCAATAAATAAATCATTCACACTCACAACATCACCAAAAAAGTCAAAATAAATTAAAGATTCAGTTAGAAGAAATGGATCTCGATGAAATTGATCCTTGTCGATAATAAAGAAATCCGAAGACCAAAATACTCGATTGGAGAACCTCACAATGAACAAACCAAACTCGGTATTAAAATAATAATTGGACAGCTCCAAAACCAGTGAATAAAAACTTTACTATACAAAACCCAACCAAGAACGACGACACGATTCGATAAAGACCACTCGAAATCCACTATCGACGATGAACCAAGAAATAAACGAAACCAAGATCAACCAACAAACAGCAGGAAACCAAAACCCAACGTAGATCGAGCTCCGAGGAGCTCCGGTGATGGAGAAATGGCGGCGGCTGATCGGTTATGATGACTGTCGTTCGAGGGTTGGGTGTTGACGGCGGAGGCGGTGCAGGTTATTATCGACGGTGACTGTTGTCACCGGAGTGAGGGAATGACGGCGGCGGGTTTTGTTGATGGTGGTGGCAGATCTAGGTGGTGACGAGATAGATCTGAAAGGCAAAGAACGGAGCGGTGCCGGAGCTAGTTCGCCGAAGAAGAAGAAAGATCACGGTCGAGAGAAGGCGGCGATTGGTTCGGATCCCTGGCCGGCAAACGGTGTTTGCCTGCGGTGGCTGTTTCACCGGTGAACGGAGGAAGGTTTGACAGATGGCAGCTTTGCCGGAGAGGGGAGAGAGATCGAGAGTTGGAGCGGTGTTATCGTCACCGTCATTGGTCGGACGGTGGTGTCGCCGGCCGGTGGCGAGGTAGCGGTGAAAGTTTAATTTTTAAGAGAGGAAGAGAGAGAGTAGAGTGTAGAGAGATAAAGAGCTGATGATTTTTTTTTGTTACTGTTCATTCCTCTTTTATGTGTACGTGGGTATGTATATATTGAGTCCTTTCTTCTTGGACAAGAAAAAAGAGAGAGAGGTGGGGTAACGTGGGGTAGGGAGGTAGTGGTGAGGTGTTATTTTTTTATTGGGTAGGTGGTTAGGATAAGATAGGATTGGTTATTTTATTATTTATTTATTATTTTTTTGTATATTGTGGGGTGTAATCACGTGGGGGAGGGTATATGATATGCTAAGGTAGAAATGAATAAAATGAACTTTCGATGGGGACAAAATTACGTGTTTATATCATGCCCCCTTTGAATGTAAACACGCAGTGTTTTCAGAAAAAGAAGTAGACAACGAGACAGAATTTTGTCCCGACCATTATTCAGAGGAAGAAACAGAAGAAAAAGGACTATCGGGTCTTGAATTAGGACAGCCTAACCAACCAAGTTATGAGAGAACCAAGTCACAGGTATTTCAAAGGATTGAAAGAGGAGTGGACTATACCGAGTTGAAGAGTCGAGTGAGGTTCCATCGAGGTTCCGGTCCGCGGCTCTGTTATTACATCAAAAATGAAAATTACAAGTTAAAACATAAATGAAATTACAAAAATCCTATCTATACTTCTGTTGGTTCTTGACTCGACTTTCATCACCCTATTCTTCAGGCGGGCTCCTGATTTGCAATTTCTTTCAACCTGTTGCTTGGCTTTCAATTGATTCGTTTTGTTGTTTGACTTTTCATTTCTCCACCCTATTTTCCAGGCGGGCTTCTGACTTGCTATTTCCATCACTTTGTTGCTTGACTTTCATTTTCTTCACCCTGTTCTCCCGACGGGCTCCGGACTTGCTATTTCATCACCCTGTTCTTCAGGCGGGTTCCTGACTTGCTATTTCATCACCCTGCTCTTCCGGCGGGCTCTGGACTTGCTATTTCATCACCCTGTTCTTCAAGCGGGCTCCTGACTTGCCATTTCATCACCCTGTTCTTCAGGCGGGCTCCTGAAACCCAAAATTAAAACTAGAACGAAAATTATCCCAAACAAAATTATAATAAAGTAGTATTTTATTTTCGAAAGCGTTGTCCCATTTTCCAGGATGGTCCTGAACATAAGGTAAAATCCCATTTTTCAGGAGGGTTCTGAACAGAAAGTAAAGTCCCATTTTTTCAGGAGGGTTCTGACATAAAGTAAAATTCCCATTTCTCAGAAGGCTCTTAAACATGAAGTAAAATCCTATTTTTCAGGAGGGTCCTGAACAGAAAGTAAAATCCTGGGTCTTGAACAAAAAGTAAAATCCCATTTTTCAGGAGGGTCCTGAACAGAAAGTAAAATCCCATTTTTCAGGAGGGTCCTGAACAGAAAGTAAAATCCCATTTTTCAGGAGGGTCCTGAACAGAAAGTAAAATCCTTGAACAGAAAGTAAAGTCCCATTTTTAGGAGGGTCCTGAACTGAAAGTAAATTCCCATTTTTCAGGAGGGTCCTGAACATAAAGTAAAATCACTGAACAGAAAGTAAAGTCCCATTTTTCAGGAGGGTCCTGAACATAAAGTAAAATCACTGAACAGAAAGTAAAATACCATTTTTTAGGAGGGTCTTGAACTGAAAGTAAATTCCCATTTTTCAGGAGGGTCCTGAACAGAAAGTAAAATCCCATTTTTCAAAAGGGTCCCGAACAGAAAGTAAATTCCCATTTTTCAGGAGGGTCCTGAACAGAAAGTAAAATCCCATTTTTCAGGAGGGTCCTGAACAGAAAGTAAAATCCCATTTTTCAGGAGGGTCCTGAACAGAAAGTAAAATCTCTGAGTAGAAAGTAAAATCTTATTTTTCAGGAGGGTCCTGAACTGAAAGTAAATTCTCATTTTTCAGGAGGGTCCTGAACATAAAGTAAAATCCCATGGATGTGCACTTCTAATGGTAGCTGAATCAAGTGAACGAATCTGCCCCTGTTTCAACAAAGAAAATTTATCAGTTAAAACTTAGTGGTGGCTTGCAGATCTTGGCTTTTCAGGTATCTGCCCAGCACTCGTTCCTTTCATCCTTGTTCCAAATCGCTAACACTTGCCCTGTTTTTCCGCATCATTGACCCGGATCCAGATTGAGGGAAATGAGTTCTGACTCAAACAATGGGTTTCCATTTTACCATGCCCCTAAGGTACACACTTTTCCCAAATCTGAATGCTTTTACGAATACAATAGCCTGTCGGTTGATAGACTTCTTTTGCTTCGTGTTGAATTACGATCATATATCTGCCTGTGCTGTTCCCTGGCTTTTCCTCATATTATTGGAAAGACTGGTAGTAGATTTTGAAATCCTTTCTTGTTTGTTTTGACACAGACTTGACTTAAAATGTAAAGAAATGATTGTGACTTTATTTTGATAAAGGACATAAAAAGACAAAAAGCATAAATATGTAAATGAAAGAAAAGGGCAATGTCCCATATTCAAAAAGAAAACTTATCTGAATATGACAACCAACTCCAATGAGTATGACATGCATTTGGATTGAGCTGTCTGATCATCCTATCCAAACTCCCCATTTGTTGTTGAGTTCATGCCTTTGCTGCTGAGCCGCTTCTTCAAATCCATTGGACTCATACATCACATTCGACTGACGACATCTTAAAAGACTTTTTCCAATAAATCTCTTTCTTTTCACTTTTCGCTTTTCTCTTGAACTCTCCATCGCCTTACGATGCCTGCAAAGGTTTTCACCAATAAGAATCTCTCATTTTTATTTTCTCTCAACTCTCCATCGCCTTATGGTGCTTGCAAAGGTTTTCACCAATAAGACTCTCTCATTTTCATTTTCTCTCAACTCACCATCACCTTATGGTTCCTGCAAAGGTTTTCACCAGTAAGACTCCCTCATTTTATTTTCTCTCAACTCACCATTGTCTTATGGTGCCCGCAAAGGTTTTCACCAATAAGTCTCTCTCATTTTTATTTCTTTCCTGATTTCTTATGCTGAGGGAGACACACTGTATCATCATATCCATTGCATTCTTAGCCTTAACATTATCAAAAATTGATCTGAAGGGCTTTCTTTGGTTGTAACTTGGCTTTTGGTTAAGGTTAGAAAAGATGGTAAGAGGCTCAAACGATACTCGAAGTGGGGGTGGGACTTACAACTTTTGGAATCGACTCAAACAACTCATTAACTCATGCCCTAGTTTTGTTGACTGAGTGAATCTTAGATCTTTATTTGGTTGGACCGAGCCCGAAATAGGGCAGCCTACGTATCTCACTCCCGAGATAGGAGAATCAGATCGGACGTAGTTCCATCATCTTGTTCTTTATTTTGATTTGATTTTGATTTTTTTTTCTTCTTTTTTTTTTTTATTTTTGAACTCTTTCTTTTGTTGTTATTTTCTTGACATTTATCTTTACTCTATTTTGATTCCGAAAGACGGATATGAAAGAAAAATAAAATGAAGCTCAAACGGGTAAACAAGGGATGACACAATGTTTAGATAGAAGAATAAAATGTCTTCATTATATCAATCTTCAAGAATGCAAGTACTAAACATGCAATAAACTCAACAAAGGATCCAATATCATACATAGTATCTTTTGACCGCATCAGCATTGATAGTCATTTCTGCTATTTTGCCTTCAATATCTGTCAAATATAAGGCTCCATTGGGTAATACTTTCTTCACAACAAAGTGACCTTGCCAGTTAGGGGATAACTTGCCTTTCGCTTCAACCTGGTGAGGAAGTATACGTCTCAATACCAACTGACCAACTTCAAAATTCCTGGGACGGACCTTTTTGTTATACGCTCGAGCCATCCTCCTCTGATACAACTGGCCATGACACACAGACGTTAGCCTCTTTTCCTCAATCAAACTCAAATGTTCCAGTCGGGTTTTTACCCATTCGTCATCATCAATCTCTGCTTCTACAATGACTCGAAGAGAGGGAATTTCAACTTCTGCAGGGATGACTGCTTCTGTCCCATACACCAATAAATATGGAGTTTCCCCTGTTAAACTACGAACAGTGGTGCAATAACCTAGCAATGCAAACGGCAACTTTTCATGCCACTATCTAGACCCTTGTACCATTTTTTGTAGTATCTTCTTTATATTCTTATTGGCGGCTTCTATATCACCATTGGTCTTTGGGCGATACGGAGTAGAATTTTGATGTGCGATCTTAAATTGTTGACACACTTCTTGCATCAAATAACTATTGAGATTGGCAGCATTGTCTGTAATGATCATCTTAGGAATTCCAAATCTACAAATGATATTGGCATGAACAAAATCTACCACCGCTTTCTTCGTCACTGACTTGAAAGTTACTGCTTCTACCCATTTTGTGAAGTAGTCAATGGCTACCAAAATGAATCTATTCCCATTTGATACCTTCGGCTCAATCGGTCCAATCACATCCATTCCCCAAGCCACGAACGGCTATAGAGCGGCCATTGCATGCAACTCAACAGGAAGAGAACGTATCAAATCACCGTGTACCTGACATTAATGATATTTCTGAACGAATTGAATAGAATCCCTTTTCACAGTAAGCCAGTAATAACCTGCTCGAAGAATCTTCTTTGACAAGACATAACCGTTCATGTGTGACCCGCATACTCCAGAGTGTATTTCAACCATGATTGTCGAGGCTTCTTTTGCATCTACACACCTTAAAAGTCCCAGATCCGGGGTTCTCTTATATAAGATTCCCCCACTTAAGAAAAATCCACTAGCCAAATGCGTAATAGTCCTCTTTTGATCATTGGTGGCATATGCTGGGTATTCTCCTGACTGAATGTACCGCTTGATATCCAAGAACCAAGGTTCTCCATCGAGCTCTTCTTCAACCGCATTACAGTAAACATGCTGATCACACCTCTATATATGTGCTGGATCGATGTAGGTTTTGTCAGTATGTTGGAGCATTGAAGACAGAGTGGCTAAAGCATCAGCAATTTCATTGCGAATCCTTGGAATATGCCTAAATTTTACCAACACAAACCGTTGACATAGCTCCTGCAAGAATTGTCAATACGGGATGAGCTTCAAATCTTGCATCTCCCAATCGCCTTGAATTTGATGGACAACCAAATTCGAATCTCCTAACACTAATAATTCCTGGACTCCCATATCAACAGCCAACCTCAAACCAAGAATGCAGGCTTCATACTCTGCCATATTGTTAGTACAGTAGAATCAAAGTTGTGCTGTAACCAGGAAATGTTGTCCCGATTCAGAAATAAGAATCGCACCTATTCCGCTCCTTTCATGTTGACAGCTCTATCAAAAAATAGCCTCCAACCAGGATCAGCATCTATAACGACTTCATCGACACACGACACTTCTTCGTCGGGAAAATATGTCTTTAATGGCTCGTACTCTTCATCGATGGGATTCTCAGCAATATGATCTGCCAAGGCTTGGGATTTCATGGCGGTTCGATTCACATATACAATGTTGAACTCGGTAAGCAATATTTTCCACTTTGCCAATCGACCCGTTGGCATAGGCTTCTGAAAGATATACTTCAAAAGATCCATGCCAGAGATGAGATAAGTAGTATAGGATGAGAGATAATTCTTCAATTTCTGTGCTACCCAAGTTAGGGCACAACACGTCCTTTCAAGAAGAGTACACCTGGCCTCATATGCGGTGAACTTCTTGCTAAGATAATAAATAGCCTGCTCTTTTTTGCCTGTGACATCATGTTGACCCAGGACACAACCGAAAGAATTGTCCATGACTGATAAATATAATATCAAAGGCCTACCAGGCTCCGGGGGTACCAGCACGGGTGGATTTGACAGATATCTCTTGATTCGATCGAACACTTTCTGACATCCTTCAGTCCATTTTACCACAACACTCTTTTTCAGCAACTTGAATATGGGGTCACAAGTGGTTGTGAGTTGAGCAATAAACCTGCTAATGTAGTTCAGTCTATCAAGCAAACTCATCACCTCCGTTCTATTCTTGGGCGGGGGCAAATCCTGAATGGCTTTGATTTTTGAGGGATCCAATTTAATTCCCCGACGGCTGACTACAAACCCCAACAGCTTTTCAGACGGAACTCCAAATACACATTTTGCTGGGTTGAGTTTGAGATTCTACCTGCGAAGCCTTTCAAAGAACTTTCTTAAATCTTTAACATGGTCGGCCTGACTTTTTAACTTAATAATCACATCATCCACGTAGACCTCAATCTTCTTATGCATCATATCATGAAACATAGTGGTCATGGCTCTCATGTATGTTGCTCCAGCATTCTTCAAACCGAACGGCATTACTCGATAACAATAAGTTCCCCATGGTGTGATAAAAGACGTTTTCTCTGAGTCGTCGTCATCCATAATGATCTGGTGATATCCAGCATAGCAATCCACAAAAGAGGCAACCTCGTATTTAGCACAGTTGTCTAACAAAATGTCGATGTTGGGTAGTGAAAAATTATCTTTCGGACTTGCTCTGTTCAAATCACGGTAATCAACACATACTCAAATTTTGCCATCTTTCATTGGTACGGGAACAACATTGGATAACCACATGGCATAGCGAGCTACTCAAATTACTTTGGCTTCAAGTTGTTTCATGATTTCCTCTTTAATTTTAATACTTATATCTGTTTTAAACTTTCTCAACTTCTGTTTGACAGGAGGGAACGCGGGATCAGTTGGCAATTTGTGAGCCACTAGTTCAGTGCTTAAACCAGGCATATCATCATAAGACTATGCGAAAACATCCTTATAATCCATTAATGCTTGAATCATTTCATCTTTTAGCTGTGGCAAAACATGTACACTGATTTTAGTTTCCCTAACATCTTCTTGATCCCCTAGATTTATTGGCTCACTCTCATTCAAATTAGGATTCGGTTAGTCTTCAAACTGTTCCAACTCTTTGCTTATTTTTTTTAGTGCTTCTTCTTCATCATATTACCTATCCTGCTTCATTACATCTTGATTAGTTTGGAATTTAAGATCAGGCTGAAAATTCTGCATGCATGTCATGTCATTAGAATCAGCATAAAGAGAACTGTGTAAGAAAAGAAAAACAAAATATATTAGACACGAAACAAAAGGGACATTGCATTTCATTAAATAAAAGATAGAAGGGTTTAAACATGGATACCAACATAACATAAACAAACTAAAATCCAAATTACAACCCTGAAATAAATCGGATAAACAAAAAGAAAAACAAAATAAACTACCCAAACTCCCTCCTGACGGGGAGAGGAGTGACTTCCCGATTATTGAACCGAACAGCTGGACCTATGAATTGCACGTCTGCCATACTGGTACCTTCTCCTGCTTTAACCATATCAATTTCAATAAAAAGGTTCTGGAAGTTATCAACCAATTCAACTTCAAATTCCACATGCTTCGCGATACCGCTCTTAACAAATGATTCACTGAGTAGTGGCATTGGGCGACGGAGTGACCATATTTCCTTTTTCCTTCCCTTGGCTTTCTTCAGATCTTCAGGTGTAGGCTCAAATCCCAGACCAAACGTGCCCATGTTCTCACTTGGACATATGGGATGAACTATACCGTTCAGAGACGCTCCCAAACCTTTTTCTGGCTCAAATCCGTATTTCCAAAGTTCACTCACCATCATGATAGAAGCAGAAGACAATTGTGGTCACGGTATAGCCTGTTATTCAAGGATACGATTCACTGGCACTGTATCAAAAATTTGATAGACGAATGTCTCCTCTACGTTATTTGCTTTAATAAGAGACAAGGGAGAATCTTCGTAGGCTGACAAATCTCCTTCACCATGAATAACTACTTCTTGCCTGTCATGCTCAAACTTAATCATTTGGTGCAGTGTAGATACAACCGCTTTGGCCTTGTGGATCCACGTCCTTCCCAACAACAGATTGTAAGAGGATTCTACATTCAATACTTGAAACTCTACGGCTAACTCAACAGGCCTTATGGTCAAAATTAGTTCTATTTCGCCAATGGAATTTGATTTTGCACCATCGAAATCCCTAACACATACATTATTGGGCTTGATCCAATCAGCACCAATATTCAACTTTTGCAAAGTAGAAATAGGGCAAATATTCGTGCCTGAACCTCCATCAATTATGACATGAGTAACGTAGAAATCTTCACACTTCACTGTAATATAAAGGCCCCGGTTATGCCCTGTACCTTTAATAGGCAATTCATCGTCAGAAAAGTTGATCCGATTGACCTCAAAGATTTTTCCAACCATTTTCTCAAGTTGGTTGATTGTAATCTGCCTTGGAACATATGCTTCATTTAATACCTTCAGTAAAATATCACGATGCTCCTTGGAGTGCAACAACAAAGATAAAAGGGAAATTTGAGCAGGGGTTTTCTTCAACTGGTCTAATATTGAATACTCTAGAAACTTCATCTTTTTCAAAAATTCTTTGGCTTCCTCTTCAGTGATAGGCTTTTTGATAGACGACGGTCCACTCACCGTTGGCTTGGACTTTCTTAAGCTTTCAGGCACGAAGCATCTTCCTGACCTAATCAAACCTCCTACCTCATCTACATCTTCCACAACTTCTTTCCCGTGATAGGCCATCACAGTCCTCCCATAGTTCCATGGAATCCTTTTCGTATTAACTATCGGAGGTTGAGTCACCGGTTTGAGAACAATAGGCGCTGCCAGTGCTCCTTTCACCGTCAAGATGGGCTGACTCAAAGCTCCCACCACTGTCAACTTGGGTTTATCCTGACTTGAATCAACATGCCTTCTGGCGCCTTGTACTGTGATCAGGGGTTTCTTTGTGCTTTCTTGGGCTTTATCTTCTCTCATTCCTTCCCGGTTCAATGACATTGCTTTCAAAGACTCCGCTACATTCACCAATTTCTCCTCAATGGTCTGTATCTTGACAATAGGCTTATAACTCCTCAAAGACTCTTTCCCGTCATATATCAATTCTAACATGTTGGCTTCAGCATGGGTCGGCAGCGGATTCTGATTAATGTTTGGACTGTCCGGGGCCTGCACCAGCATCTGATTTGTGTTAATTAAATCTTGGACAACCCTCTTTAAATGCTAGCATTTCTCAATATCATGGTCTGACATATCAGAATAATACGCACACCTTAAAGAATAATCGAGATTCCTCGGCAGTGGGTTTGAAAGCCTTTCTTGAATTGGGCTTAAAACCTTCAACTTTCTCAACCTATCAAACAAGCTAGCATATGACTCCCCAAGAGGTGTGAATTGATTTTTGACCGCCTTCTCCTTCTTATACTCGGGCCTAGGCTGAAAACTGGGTCTGGAGGGGTTTTGGTAATTTGGTGGAACGTAGGGGCGATTTTGTGGATCTTGCGCGCACCACTGCGGGTAAGAAGGGGTTTGGGCATATGGCTGCGCGCTATATACTGGTACGGTGGTGGTGGAATAGAATACAAAGGGTTTTATGGAGGGTAGCAATAGTGGGGAGGAATATATGGAGCTTGGGTGTAGACTTGGGCTTGGGATTGGGGATAGGGGCGAGGTGGTCTTTTGGGATAGGAATGAGTTCCAGCTACGACAGTCGCCACGTCCTCTTTCTTTATTCTACCTCCAAATACGCCAGATCAACCTTGAATCGCTTGTGTGGTGGCTTTTAATGCGGTAAAACTCACTATTCAACCAGTCTTAATTCTATCCTTTATTATCTCCCCCATTTTGAGGACTTCCATAAAAGACTTTTCCATTGCCGGAAGTAAATGTTGAAAATAGGTCTCATCCTGCGCCTGAATGAAAACTTCTACCAACTTACTTTCTTTCATTGAAGGCTTTACCTTGGCGGCCTATTCACGCCACCTTATCGCGTATTCCCTAAAACCTTCAGTGCTCTTTTTCTTCATGTTGACCAAGGATTTTTCGTCCGGAATCAAGTCGATGTTGTATTGAAAATGTTGAAAAAATTCAGAAGCCAAATCATCCCGGTTGTTCCATTTATCGATAGCTCGATCAATAAACCATTCTGAGGCCAGATATGAAAGACTCTCGCCAAAGAAGGCCATGAGCAATTCTTTCTTTCCTCCTGCAGCCCTCAACTGGTTGCAATAACGTCTTAAGTGTGCCACGGGATCGCCGTGTCCTGCATACTTCTCGAACTTGGGCATCTTAAAACTGGGGGGAAGATTGATGTCTGGGAACATGCACAGATCTTTATAAGAAACACTCCTGTAATCTCCGATCCCTTGCAGATTTCTCATAGCCTGCTCTAAACTCTTCAGTTTCCGGGCTATGATATCCTGTTCCTCTATTGCGACAGGTTTCTCCGTATCAAATGGAAATGCAGGCGGTTGAGTGTACCCATACGGTTCATTCATTTGCAAATTAGGCTCCGGGGCATAATACTGACCATCTAAAATCTTCAGTACTGGCTCACTGGAAGACCTAAGAAGCCTCATTGTGGGACGCGCAGCATATATGGGAGTTTCATATGGTGGCGGAGCCACGAATACCGGTGTGATCGGTGGAACTGGCTGAGCAGCGGGTCTTGATTGAGGAGTTTCAAGGGGCACACTAGAACTGCCAGGATAATAATGTCGCGGAGTGAACCCCGGCGCGTGCTCAAGTGACTCAGTAGGAGCAGAAAATTATGCCTAAGAGAGCGGTGGGCAATTACAGACATTCGCAAAACCTTCAAGGAGTGCAGGAGGAGGCATTTCGTTGGCCAATGCCCAATACAAATCTATCAATTGTTGCCTGAGCCTTACTACCTCATCATTGTGTTCAGAATTTTCTTCCTTGTGATCCTGATCCGGGTCAATGAGCGAATTTTCAATCTCCCTGCTAGCCATGGCGAGCTTTGCTTTGGATCTGGTGAAGTATGGGTGACTAGCCAAAGTGCTGCAAACCTACCACTGTTATCTGAAAGAACATGCTCAGCAAAGACGACATCCGTTAGGATTAGGGCACACAACAAACATGGGAATCACATTGGCAAAATTGACCTAAATTTATGTTCATTTCTACCAGCCTTTGAGGGTAGCGAGGTCATTTAACATCATCCTGATTTTTGTCTACACTTATTTTCTACACTTATTATTATTTTTCTATCCCTCTCTTTTCTCTTTCTTTCTTCTCTCTTTTTTTTTGTATCAATCTGTGCTCTTTTCTTTTCTCTCGTTATCTACCTTTATTTTATTATTCTTTATGGCTTTTGCTTTCCTTTAAGAAAGGAAAAATGATTAAAAACAACAAAATAAAATGATTAGATAGAACCTAAAAATAGGTTGCATACGTATCATATTGTACATGAATCAGATCTTGCGTAGTTCAGGCAGCATGTGCATAAACACTACCCACACCCTTTTTGCGAAAACAAAAATAAACAAACCAAGAAAAGACGTAAAACCAAAACATTTTGAAGAGAGAAAACAACAAAACGTACAAAAGTTTAGGATCACTTTAAAACTAAACAACAGATACAAAACAACATTATAGACCCCTAAGACGACACAGGTGAAATTACTAGTAAAGACTCTAATACCCAAAAACAACTTGACTTCGACTTAAAAGCGACACCACCCTACAAAGACAGACACATAAAAGACTCAAACTGAATAAAGATAAAAAGTGCTCTTTCATACTGGTGCTCTGCGTGATGACCCTGGCTAATATAGACCTGCCTCTGAAGTTCTCTTTCTCCCATTCAAGATTTGTAGCATATCCTGTAAAGATACCCTGATATCGGGGAAGAAGCTTTGGGCCTGTATCCCTGCCTCATGAGGAGTGCACTTGGAAAGATTATTCTGACACCTTTCTACACTTGAACAAATCTGTTAACTGAACTCTCAGTGTTTCCACTTTGGACCCTACACTTTCATCCTGATGGTCGTCTACTATGCATTCTTCCTGTATTCTCTCTATAAGGTGCGCTGGTAAGGGTTGACTTATACCCCGAGGGACAGATTGAAGCCAGACCTCATATCCCTGAGTGTGGCCCGGAGTATCCAAACTTTCTTTGAGTGTGTCCACACCTAGCTTTGTTGCATGCTTCCAAAACTGCTCATACCTGCTCTCACCTAAGGCTTGGTCCTTGAAGTACTCAACATCCTTCAGAAGATCCACTGCTGGTGGCACGTCCTGTAGCCTGCCTAACTGGCACATTACCCTAGAAGGATTATATGGTCTAGTGCAATTGAGCCCTAACATAACTAAAGGGAACTACGTCTGACAACCCAACAATACTATCTTTGGTCGAAGCCACAGATAAGTCCATAAAATGTTATCCCCGGTTCTTGATTCAAGAAATTCAATCCAAGCCTTGACTCCCATGGGTAACGAGAATTTATCCAAACGCAACCTGGAGTCCATGGCTTTCACTCGATTGGGAATACAACGATCTACCACGTCTGGTCTAACTAAAGACGGCGCATGCAAATGCTCCATCATCCATAACTGCAATATCAGGTTACTGCCCTCGAAAAAATCTCCTTCCCCCCTTCACTTAGGTTAAAGCCTTATATATTTCTGTTAAGATCATGGGTATGAGAGTGAACCTGCCCTTTTGACTAATGTTGTTGTTGTTTTGATCCTTATGAAATAGGGCCATCACCACAGATTGCAAACGGGTATTAATACGTCTTTCTTCTAGTGGAAACACTAAAGTACCTAACAAAGCGAGGGTGAAGACTTCAAGATGCTTTTTCTCCCACTTCTCCTTAGTCACATAAAATTCATCCCAAAAGCAATCAAAACCTTCCGAGGGCCCGAATCTATCGAACAAAAAATCTAGGGAAACCCACGAGTCACTTAACAACCCAAACGGATACCCTTACTTTTTAAACCACAAGACTGCAAAAATCTCCCGCCAGTATAATTTCGCGCTCGGATCATATCCTTCTCGATAAAAGGCAAATGCAATAAACCGGATATTTCTACCAAAGTAGGAGTCATTTCACATTCCCCAAACCTGAACACCAAACTATTTGGATCCCAAAAGGTCAACAAAGCCTCTATTAAATCTGGACGAGGGGTAACATGCAGAAGTTCCGTAAGATCACCTAATATCCTAACCAGTTTCTGTTGATCAACATAGTTAAACATTTCCCACCATTTGATTAACTTTTTGGGCACCTTGACAACCATCAAAACTCTAGACTTGGTGGACAAATCCATTCTGTAATAACACATAAGACGTTATCTTAAGAATTCGACAGGAGTAGAAAATTCCCAACCCTTGGGATTTTTGACACAAACATATGTCGATGGGACAGACCACAGTCATGACTCCAATTTTCCGAATAGAAGTACTGAGCGAAATCAGTCTACCTGGCACACCAGCTCTAGATTACGGGATGAAAGACCTAGGCTAGTACTAAGGCCAAGGCTGACAGAAAAAATTTACCGGACCCATCGAGGGTTGCCTACGTAGCCCAACCCGAGGGAAGGGAATCAAGTATGCGTAGTTCATTCAGATTGGACAATTAACGATTAACTAATAAATTGACCTTAACTTAAGAGACACTACCAAAAACAAACGAATAAAAACTTTTTGAATTTTCAACTAGAAATTTCAACTAAAACTGACACCACCAATTATGAAGAAAATCTTTTTGGTATTTTTTTTTTTTCACAAAAAAGTAGAAAAGGCAAACAAAACTTTTTTTTTGCTTTTACGGTATTTTGAGAAGACAAATGCAAAACGTAAACAAGTCTTTTTGAGTTTTTAGATTGCGAAGAACGAAAGCCATAACAAATTCTAAAATAAACTACGACATTCCTCTCTTTTTCACTCTTTTCAACTCACTTTTCTATTTTTTTTTCTTTTTTATTTTTGCCTACGCACCTTACTCCTAACAATTTTTGTTTTTTTTTTTAATTTTAATTTCCAAAATCAGTCCGTCAAATGACCACGTTACCCTTAAAAATGCAACAGTTAGCACGTAGGGATGCTTTAGAGGTGAGTCTCCTACAACGGACCAAGTAGGTCCCACTAGGTCTCAATATAATGCACATAAGCATGACCTAAAAGCTGACCTACATTGTGGTTCACTAACAAAGCTGTTCGGGGGAGCGTATGGTTGATAGTGGCTACTTTGCTTTCCACCTACTCCATAACACCGACGGCTCCCCCCCTAAAATAAAGGTGACTCAACTAGAGGTTGTGTACAACACGTGTACTACAGACTTGTTACAGAAAGAAGGCCGGGGGGTGGACTCATGATGACAGATATAAAGTGGTAACACATAGGATAAATAATATAAACAAAGAGCACGAAAAAGCACAAAAAGTGAAAATAACACAAACAATAACCACAAACAATGTTTATACACTCATAATGCCAAACAAAGCCGATATGACTCCAAAAAATAACTTGAATTCTGAAAACTTGTCTCCAGATCCACAGCAAAGTCGCCAGAAGCTGTCACACCCCCTTTTTTATGCGTACTCCAAAAATGGATATATTTTAAAGTTCGAAAGGGTTTTATTATTTAAGTGACAAAAAAATGAAAATTTGTTTTGAAAAAAGATTATTTATGTTTTTTTACTCAGAGTCGCCACTTGGCATAATCCGGTGTGCCAAGTCACCTTTGGAAAATCCTTTTCGAAACCATTTGACTCTTAAACCGGTTTGCGAACAGAGATTCCAGCTAAGGAATTCTGTTGACCGAGGGGAAGGTGTTAGGCACCCCTCGATCCCGTGGTTCGACTACGGTCGCTTGGTGGAGTGTATCGACTATTTTGGCATTATGAAATGTATAAACCACACAAAAGAACACAAAATAATCAAACAATAAACAAAACAAAATAGTCCAAAAACGTAAAAGTTCAGTCCAATTACACAGTCCAAAAAATAAAAAAATACGAAAATATAAATCCTAGTCTAAAACTAAATCTAAGCTCCAATGCCCTACCCGACGCCGCGGGCCTTCATCACGATCATTTTCCGCCAACATGATACGTCGGGGCATTCCCCGGTGAATAAATACAAGTGATCTCGGGGCATTCCCCGGCTAAATACCTCTGAATTAAACATGATAATCTAGACATAGACATTCACACGCACATTCCAACATTTAACCAAAATAACAAGTTTTAAAATTTGCCTACCCGGACCTATATTGTTTAAATCTTACTTATAATTTATTTTATACAATTTGTTACATACTAATTTTACTTTTAATGTAGAATCAATACGTTCAAGCAATTGAAGAGCTCAAAAAGAAATCAATCGATAGATGATCAAGGCAATCTAATCATGCTATCAGAGGAAGAAACTCTCCTGCTGGCCGAATGTAGTTAGCGGCATGTATAAGGGAAGTGCGTACAACCTTTGCTCTGAGAAGAACTTTCATCGCCTCTAGTGTGGATTGCAAGGTATAGAGGGTCCGCCACCATGCCAGATGAGCAGCTTGAGGAGATGCGACAGGAAGTTCGGGAGCTTGCTAGGAAGTATGAGGAGGAACAAAAAAATGGATGGAGGAGGAGCGACAAAGGATGACACTTGAGTCATACGTCCAAGAACACTAGGATCAAGTAAATACGTTAATCAAGTTTCCTTGTTCTCCGCCCTCTTGTAGACACGTAATTTTGTCCCCCTCGAAAGTTCGTTTTATTCATTTCTACCTTAGCATATCATGTACCCTCCCCCACGTGATTACACCCCACAAAATACAAAAAAATAATAAACAAATAATAAAATAACCAATCGTATCTTATCCTAACCACCTACCCAATAAAAAAATAACACCTCACCACTACCCCCTACCCCACGTTACCCCACCCCCGCTCTCTTTTTTCTTGTCGAAGAAGAAAGGACTCAATATATACATACCCCCATACACACAAAAGAGGAATGAACAGTAACAACAAAAAAAAAATCATCAGCTCTTTATCTCTCTACACTCTACTCTCTCTCTTCCTCTCTCAAAAATTGAACTTCCACCACCGGCCGGCGACACCACCTTCCGACCAACGACGGTGACGATAACACCGCTCTAACTACCTATCTCTCTCCTTTCTCCGACAAATCTGCCATCAGTCAAACCTCCCTCCGTTCGCGGACGAAACAGCCACCACAGGCAAACACCATTCACCGGCCAGGGACCCGAACCGACCGCCGCCTTCTCTCGGCCGTGATCTCTCTTCTCCTCCGGCGAACTAGCGCCGGCACCGCTCCGTTCTCTGCCTTCCAGATCTGTCTCGTCACCGCCTAAATCTGCCGTCACCGTCAACAACAACCCGTCACCATCCTTCCCTCCCTCCGGTGACAACAGTCACCGTCGACAACAACCCACACCGCCTCCACCGTCAACACCCAACCCTCGAATGGCAGTCATCATAACCGATCAGCCGCCGCCATCTCTCCGTCATCGGACCTCTCCGGAGCTCGATCTGCGTTGGGTTTTGGTTTTCTACTGTTTATTGGTTGATCTTGGTTTCATTTATTTCTTGGTTCGTCGTCGATAGTGGATTTCGAGTCGTCTTTATCAAATCGCGTCGTCGTTCTTGTTTGGGTTTTGTATAGTAGAGTTTTTCTTCACTGGTTTTGGAGCTGTCCGATTATTATTTTAATACCGAGTTTGCTTTGTTCGTTGTGAGGTTCTCCGATCGAGTATTTTGGTCTTCGGATTTCTTTATTATCGACAAGGATCAATTTTATCAAGGTCCATTTCTTCTAACCGAATCTTTAATTTATTTTGACTTTTTTGGTGATGTTGTGAGTGTGAATGATTTATTTGTTGCGTGTTTGATATGTTCAGATATATGTTATGTGTTGGTTGATGTTGATTTCGGGACTATTAGTATACAATAAGTTGATCCCAATAATCTGACCCAAGTCATCCAGGCCATCGTCCGTTACTTCGAGCTTTCGAAAGCATGCGTGACAATAGAGAATATGCCTTCTTAAAATTGCTTTGAATAACCCGATCCTCAGAACGACTCCATGTACAACTTAATATATAGCTTTGAGAGTATAAATAATTCAAATGCTAAAATAATAATGATTAAACTGCGCCAACTGAAAGCAGGACCTAAAGGAGTGTCAAATGTGCCAAAATCTAACAAGAAGCCAAAGTTTGATTATTATGAAGACATGAAGCACTTACTCATCCCTGATAGAATAATCCCAAATCAGACAATGTACATGTTTTTGAATGGTTGAAATTAAAAAGTGCATGGCATCATCTAATAAAGACCTGTTACTTTGTTGGAATTAAGGAGGACTACAACAGGCAACAAAATATTGTGGAACACTACACCAACGTGCAATGGCTACATGGTGGACTTTATGGAAGGAGAGAAATCAAACATACTTTGAAAGCAAAAAGGAAATCCAGAATGAATAACAAAAGTATTCATGGGGCAAGAAAGAATATTTTTCATAGTAAATTTATCTTGCAACTATACATACAGAAGTAATAATCTTAAAGGCCGTAGTAGTTAGAATCAGTCCTAACTAGTGAGTAACTAATGACCATAAGAAAAATCCCATAGTCAGGCTTTAAGATGAAAAACTAATCACCCAAAGAACTGAAATGAAAATTTTTGTCGTTTCAATTGAAAAGAAAAACTTTGCAAATAAAACACATTTTGTAGGACAAATACAAGGATGACAAAATGCAAGACACATGAGGATAAAATCCCTTAGGACAAGCAAAACATATACCTACAGTACCCACTTTGGAGACACAAAACTAATAGCCTCAACAACTGGCAATTCACTAGAAACAAGTAATAATAATCTACAGAGATCTTGAAATTGAAGCAGGGTTGCAAGAAAAAATAATATAATAGCACAATAGCAAGAATACAAAGCAAATAAATCATAAGGAGGCAAGAAACAAGTAGATACATGACAGAGAAATCCAAGACAAGATAAGTATAGCTTAATGTGGTAAGAGACAGATCAAATAAGAATGGTTGTTGATAACTAGAAAACTTATAGGCTGAAATGATCATTTTAAAACTGGTCGATGCCACATATTAAAAGCATCGATTTGGAACATTTCTCTGATAACCTGTGGTAAGTAATCAACCAAACTATAACCACTATTTTCCAGATGCTACCTATTTCAATTTTGCCTTTAAATAGATCAAATCACTTGAGCATTATTGAAGGAAGGAGTTGTTACTGTTACTAGAAATGGCAATATGTTATATTAGTTTAGCAAAGGCAAACATCTCCATCTGGATCCATCCTAAACAACAGGGCAGGGCTAAGCAAGGGTCAAACTACACCATTAACCTCAAAAGCCGCAGATTCTTATTAGACAAGAAAGGATAATAAGATCGATATAAACATATATTAAATAACCTCAAATGATAAAATGCACTGCATATGCCACAAATTGCTAAAGAAGTTTCCAAGCAATTCAAAAGGCCAGTTAATTTCTCTCGTGATAACTTTTTGGCCTCCTCGATAGATGATCTCCAAACAGACTCGGAGTTAGTAGATTGAAGGCAAAAAAGACATCTACGATTAATAAAAAATACTCAAAACGATTAATTACTCTGAATATGAACTTACCATATCAGAGTTCAAAGAGAATGTAGGGTGATTTTGGAAGCTTCAGCCGTAGTTCGGAGAGGAAAATGAGAACTAAACCTAAACCTAAACTCTATTGTGAAAAAGTTTGGGGGAAAATAATGGAGGGAATAGTATGGTTACAGGACCACTTTTTTTACTCTTAATTTTATTTAAAAAATTTATTTTTACTAAATGAAATAACTCCTCTAGCTGACAATTACATTTATAAAATATAGGTGGTGAATCAATCACTAAAATTAAGTACTGAAATAATTATTTAAAATACAACAAAAAAAATTGGGTTGACTTTTGATCAACACTTTAAAATATATTTTTTAGCATATTAATATAAAAATAATTATATTACATCTTACAATATTTTTCTTATTGTTAACTAACATCTAAATTTTAAATTAAAAATTAAATTAATATAAATAAATTTAGCTTTGAAGATTTGTCAAATTGACTTTTATAATGCAAATTGTGATAAGAAAATTTATGAAATGTATGCTTCAGTGGCTTCAACCATAATTTTACTAAATATCACTCCTAATTAATTATTATAAGTCATCTAATTATTAAAATAATTAATAATATTTAATAAAAAAAGTAAAATAGACATGAAATGATGACTTAACTCTAGTTGTTTTAAATTAACTTAACATCTTATATGAGTCTCACTTAAATATTTTTCACAAGTACTTTTTAATGTTATTTGCTATATCACTTCTAAGTGGTTATTGTAAGTCATTTAAGACATGTCTGCTTCCTGCTTCAATAAAGATATTATCATATCATCCCTAATTAAATATTATGGTCATTTAAGCATTGTGCCGCTTAAATTGGAATAGAAGAAAAAGTATTATAAATTACAATAATTAAAATTTTAAAATATATAATTGACTATCAATGCCACAAAAATTTGGACGAGGAGACTAATATATATTATTACAAAATTACAAAAAAGGTCTTATAAAATTACGATATTTAACAACTTAAAATATCTACAAATATTAAGATGTTCTATATTTCAAAAAAATGTATATATATAAATCACAATAATTAACAATTTAAAATTTTAAAGATCATGCCTTCTTTGTCACAACTTCATTGGTCTTTTTTCTTGCCACAATTTCTTTTCTTCATTTTAATTTGTTTGTCTTATTTTTTTAATCTGTTATATATTTAAAAATATACTTAAAAATTTATATAAATCACAATAATTAATAACTAAAAAATTTAAAAGATAAAAATATTTGTCTAATTCTCAAAATTATATCAGTGTCACTTAAATTAAAATAGAAGAAATAAAATTATAAATCACAAGAATTAGAAGCTTAAATTATTTTAAAATAGTTTTGACTGTCAATTCCACAAAAGTTTGAACAAGGAGTGTAACATTTATTATTTGAAAATTACATAAAAAGTATTATGAGTTAACAGCTTAAAATATCTATAAAAAAAATAATTTGTTATATATTTCATAAAAATACATAAAAAATACTATAAAACACAATAATTAACAACATAAAAAATTTGAAAGATATAAAATATTTGGTTAACTTTCGAAATTATATCAGTGTCACTTAAATTGGGGTAGAAGAAAATTATTATAAATCACAATAATTAAAAACTTAAACTATTTTAAAATGTAATTGATTATCAATGCCATAAAAGTTTGAACAATGACAGTAACATATATTATTTAAAAATTACATAAGAAGATATTATAAATTACAATAGTTAACAACTTAAAATGCCCCTCAACTTATCATACATACTTACAATTTGTATCCGATTGATTTCAAATTTTGAGTATTTACTTTTTAACTTTAAAATACTTAAAATATAATCGATGTTGGGCCCGTGCTAACACGGGTCGCGCCTCCCTAGTATGTAAATACATTATTCACTAATATTTCTGAATGATATCCCTAATATACTTACCATTAGTATAACCGTCAATGTATAATTAATCCGGTCAATAATATTTCTACAAAATCACTAATACACTTTATTTAGTCTGACTATCATATAAGTTCATAAATCGATATTGTTTTAATGTATATACTAAAGATACATGTTTATTTTACTATAATTATTGACATATAGATTAATAAATCAATAATATTTTTTAGTGTAGATCTACTTAGTGTAATTATCAAATTATAAGACGGTCAATCATTAACATCCTACAAAAAATCATTAATTCCCTTCTAATTACTATAATATCAATTATAAGCTAATTAATTACTAATAGTATTTTTTTTCGTTATCAAATTATAAGCTAATAAATCATCAGCTTTTATTAAAAATGTCACTAAAACGTTTCTACGTATTCTAATTATCACTTTACAAGCTACTCATTCAATTATAATATTTTTTGATATATATATATGTATGTATGTATATAATATTAAAAGTGTGAAGGGCCTTTGAAATATTGTTTGAACTTTTTGCCATTCATTAAAGTCTTTGCTTTAGACAAAATCATCTTTTCACTATTTTTTTTATAATATTTAAGATTTAAAAATTAATTAAATATATTTATGGTAAAACCTTTCCTTAATAGAAGTCATCTGAATTTTACTATTTTTTCCTAATTTAAGAGTTGAAATCAATTAAATATATTTATGATAAAAAAAATTTATTAGAAGTCATCAAAACTAATGACAATTAATATTTTTTCCGTTAGTTTAAGAATTTTAAATCAACTAAATTTGACATTAAGAAGATTTGGAAAATCTATAAATAAATATAAAACCGTTAGAATAAGATAAATTTAAGAAGTATCATATATTTACAAATTTTAAGTACGTAATAAGAATTTAATCAATGATTTTATAAAAAGTTGACTTTAAAACTAAGAAAAGATTATATATATATATATATATATATATATATCGTAACACAAATACGATTCAAATTTATGTATCTCTCTTAGCCTGTGACAACAACAAAAAAAAAGCAAAACTATATGGCAAACACAAAAGTGATGATTCGTCAACCACTTGGAACTTTTAGTGGTAAAATATATATGTGCATATATTTATGTTTACATTATTATATTAAAGTGTGAAAATTTTTTTAAAACTGGTTTGAACTTTTACATTTTATTAAAAATCTCCGCAATAGATAAAATTATTTAATTTTAAATAATTAAACATTACACGTGCGAGGTATGTGCAGGTTAAACTAGAATATATATATATATATATATATATATATATATATATATATATATATATATATATATATATATATATTATAAAGATAGAGAGAGAGAGAGTAATGTAATATAAAAGTATGAAAAGAAAAAAAATTTAAAGGAATTACTGAGGGATCAAAAAAATCGATATCACTGCTATTATTTTTTGGTAAATATATAATATAATTATTTATTAAATACTCAATTTTATATATTTAATTTAGTTAGAAACTTTTGTTGCTACATTAAAAAGGATCAAAAAAAATTATATGTGTGACTCCTTGGATAACTTATGTTTTATTTTCATTTATTTTTTATTAATACATTGTTGGTACTAACCAGTAATAATAATAATATTTTTTTTAAATATTAATTTATGTGTTATTATTTAGCGAGGGAGAGTCTCTCGCCATAGTTAATTTAATATCAACTTTTTATTAGCATCATAATTTAGTGAGGGATTCCTTAGGTAACTTACATTTCATTTCTATTTTTTTAATACATTATTGGTAATAATCAATAATAATAATAAAAATATTTAATTTTTTTGAAATATTATTTTATGTGTTATTTTTTAGCGAGGGAGAGTCTCTAGCCATAGTTAATTTAATATTAACTTTTTATTATTATTATAGTTTAGTGAAGGACTCCTTGGGTAACTTATATTTTATTTCTATTTATTTTTTATTAATACATTGTTGGTACTAACCAATAATAATAATAATAATAATAATAATAATAATAATAATAATAATAATGTTTAATTTTTTTTGAAATATTAATTTATGTGTTATTATTTAGGTAGGGAGAGTCTCTCGCCATAGTTAATTTAATATTCGCTTTTTATTATCATCATAATTTAGTGAAGTACTCCTTGGGTAACTTATATTTCATTTCTATTTATTTTTTATTAATACATTGTTGGTTCTAACAAAAAATAATATATAATAATATTTAATTTTCTTAAAAAATATTAATTTATGTGTTATTATTTAGCGAGGGAGAGTCACTCGCCATAGTTAATTTACTATTAGCTTTTAGTGAGGGGCGTCCCTCTCTACTTTCTCAAAAAACTTAAAAATTAATATATTTGACTTGTGCAAGGGACAACATTGCAAAGTCCCTTACAATAGTTACATATAATTTGTTTCTTACTAAACTTGGTAGTTAACAGCCAAGTTTTTAGTAGTGATTGTAATTCAACATAAATCTCAAATTCTCTAAGAAAACATGAAGATTGTTCTATCATGTAAAGAATTATACTTTTTTTTTTTAAGAAAACTAGTTATCAAAATGCATATGGAGTTCAGTGCTGATTGATGTACATTTGCAAATATAAAATGTTCGCCTTGAATAATTTTAAAAATGGTCAAATGTCCCCCAACCTTTACCTCAAATTCAAACTTCATATTTATACTTTGCGGGGGGTCCTATGATCTCCTAAATTATTTTAAAGTGGAATTATTACCCTCTGAACGCTGACATAGTAAGAGAGTGTGTTTCACTCTCTTAAAGAGAGTGAGAACGAATTTTTTTATTAAAAATTTATTTTTAATATTTCTTTACTTTTTTTTTATTCATTTTTAATTATTATTCTTCTTTATTCATTTTCTTTCTTTTTCTTCCTCTTGAACTCAACAATGGCATCTTCAAGAACTCAACAATGACATCCAATTCAAAACTAATTTATCATCTCCTTCGATATAAATCACAGTAAATGGCCAAACTACACCAACTATCATTTCATCAAACTAACAATCACCTCCCTAAAAGCTCCATTCCTCGGAACACTAAGATTATTCAAACTTACATAGTCATTAACCGAATTACCATACCAAGAATCATCGTTCTCATGAAATGAAACATAAACTTCCAACAATGCTCTATACACATTTTGTGGAATCTTGAAATCTTTTAACTTTACATCGATTGAATTTTCAATCTCAAACTATAAATCATTATTCAAATCCACATTTCTTGAAATTGAAACAATCAAATCAACACCATAATCAAAATCAACGCCAAATTTTTGCACAATAATAAATTCAACATCAATTTTCATAGTTGAGAATTTTTTATTTTTTTTTAAAAAAGAACAAGATTGAAAAACGACATTTCTGCTCAGCACTATATCAAACATTTGTTGAGCATAATCTAACTTCCCATTTCTTACATACCCAGAAATCATACAGTTCCTACATTTTTTGGTGGGCATTTCGTCGAATAACTTGTGTGCTTCCTAAACATCACCTTTCTTGAAAAAAACTAGTAATTCTTGAGTTCCAATTGAACAACGAGTTTGCAATTGAACTCACATAACGAATACAGAAATGAAAAATTTTGTTCCTGAAGCAAATGTGTGAAGCCGTGCAGATTTTTGTTCTTGAAGCAATTTTTTTTTTCTAAACTTTGAGTTTAATAGTCGACTTTAAATTTACTATTTAACAAAGGTTTGAGATTGAAGAAAATCAAATGAAGAGAAAGGAAAAAAAGAAAAGAACAAAAGAATGGAGTATCATTAGTGTGGAAGAACATAAAATAAACGGAAAAAAGTAATGAAATTGAAAAGGAAATTAAAAAGAATACAAAGGAAAAAATATAATAAATAAAAGTAATTAATTTTTTATATTAAAAAAAGTAATATTGCGTGAAATTATGTGACAGCGAGTGCAGCTCACTGCTTGAAACAATGTTTGGGCGTCAGTTTTTAGAGGTGTAAATATTTCACTTTAAAATAGTTTGGGGGGGGGGGGTCATAGGACCCCGCAAAGTATATTTGTGCAGTTGGAATTTGAGGTTAAAGTTGTTGGGGGGGTGGGGGGTGGGGGGGGCTTTTGACCATTTTCTCAATAATTGTAGTTAAACTCTAAAAGAAAACTCTAATGGTCATTTGGTTGGGAAAGAGTTATTCCAAGATAATTGATCTCGAAATTAGTTATTTTGGAACTAGTTATCCCACCATGTATATGAGATAACTTATTCCATCATTATGATGTAAATGGTGGGATGAATAATCCAGATATTAACTAATACGTCACACCAAACATGAGATAAAATAATTTTTTATTTTATTTCGAAACTTATACCTTACACCAAACGACTCCTAAAACATAAAGAGATAACAACGAAGGGGCAGTGGAATAGGTGGAATTTTTGGTGAATAGGGTCATAATCCTAAATAAAATATATCTGTAGAATAAATGCAGTGTTCAAGTTGCCTTACATGCTACTAAATTTCTTATTTAAAATTTAAATATAAAAAAATGTCAATACTTAATTAAAATAGCCTTTTAAATTATTTGACGGTGTAAAAAAGGTCTTATACCGCTGGAATATATTAGTTAAACTCTCTATATGATCTCGCAATGGAACAATACTGTATCTACATGGTTAAAAAAATATTTTTTACTTGGTAACTCTAAGAAAAATTACTTTTTATGTTTTAATTTATGTGTCTTATTTTTTTTTAAATAGATGTTTTTGAAAAAAATCATACTTTTCATGTTTAGTATTATTCCTTCTATTTTAATTTATTTATCTGGTGTTTGACTTGACATGAATTTTTAAAAAAGTGAATAAGACTTTAAAATCTTGTAATCTTAAATTAAAGTAAGTTAAAAATTATCACAATATCTTTTAATTTTATGACCTTAAGCAAACCACGTGGAAAATTAAAATTAAAAAATTATTTAAAAAAAGGAGACATTTTTTTGAAATAGATTAAAAAAAAGAGAGAGAAAATACTCAATTACCCCCCGAATTATACCCAAAAATTTTATGACGCACCTCAACTTAAACGATCCTATTACCCCTGAACTAATTAAAAGTGAAATTTTCACCCCTTTGGTGCCTATATGGTACATACATGGCACACACGTATGCCTACGTGGATATTTCAGTGTGTTGTGCCACGTAAGTGCTATATATGTGCCATATAGGCACTAAGGGGGTGAAAATTACACTTTTAATTAGTTTAGGGGTAATAAGATCTTTTTAAGTTAAGGTGTGTCATACCCTTTTTAGGTATAGTTCAGGAGGGTAATTGGGTATTTTTTTTAAAACTTAATGCTAGACCAAAGGGAATACATTTTCAACATTTTCGTGACATGTATATATTTTGATGCATAGAATCACAAGATTTTTAAGTTATTTTTTAAAATTTTAGTACCTAGTCGAATTAATAAGAAGCAAAATGAAACGGACGGATTAATTTATATCCGCCGATACATGTAATTGAATTTGTCACCTGATTCGAACACAAAAGTTTACATATAGGCTTCTAAAAAATTTTATGGTGTGAATAAATTGGTTAAGAAGCTGTAGTACTATACCTGAGAGAAAGAGGGAGGGCAGGCCATTTGTTATGGTCCTTCAAAGAGCAAGGAAGATAGTGAAGAAAATAATAATCACTCCAATCAAGAACGGCACCTTTCTCAACTCCAAGGCGGCTGCCATAACCCTCGTAATTAAGTTCTGGGCGTATTGGCATAAGTTTGTTTAACATCCATGGACTGGTGAAAGAATTCGCGCCAAACTTGTCGAGCTTCGTCCATTAGCTCTGGAGAAACACCATGATTCACCACTTGAAAGAATCCCCAGTTGCAACAAGCCTCTGAAATTTCTTCATAAATATGACCATAATTGTTAATTCCCTCATGACCATCACCACTACTAAAAAGTCCCTCAAGATCAATGGTCGGGATGTTAACATCATTAATCTTACTCAACGATGGCCTCTCATTTGGCGGTTTGACATATTTGTTGGGAATTGTGGAGATGCCACTTTCGGATAAAGATTGGACACGGACTAAAGGTTCTGGCCAATCTCCTGGGGATTTCATCACTTAATTCAGTTTACCGTTTATTTCAAGAAAGAATGTTTCTGAATATCCAATATAGGGAGTACGATCATAGTCAATACTGAAAGCCAAAAAATATCCTTTGCTTGTATGCAACACAACACCGACGACCCTGCCTTCCCAATCCCACACATCTAAACAAATCTTTGTACACGCACGACAATTTGCAGAGAAAGTGGCATATAGAATAGAAAGCGACGGCAATACGAGGAGCTGAGGGAGGTGGCAACTTGCCGCTGAATTTTTAACAACGGGATAAAAGAGTGGCGGGGCACGATTGTATAGTGGCCAAGAAGAGGTCTACTCGTTTTACAGTTGATGTCAAACTAATAATTATTGTACTCGAAAGTAGCATGTTTTGACTTAGCTTAGAATTTTAAAAAATAAATAAAACTTTTGAATATTCTGTCTTTAAATTAAAGTTAGGAAGGATAATACATTTGGGGATAGTTTGGTATAAGGTATTAAAGTACATAATGCTGAGATAAAATAATAGTTTCGAAATAAAATTTTTAATGCCTTGTTTGATTGTCAAGTTCGAAATAACTTATTTCGGGATTAACAAACAGTATTGTGATAAGTTATTCCATTCTTTGGGTGGTATAAGTAATCCCAATATATATTACATAGGAATAAAGCCATAAAATGATAAAATTATCCTCCATTTCCTATATATATATATATATATATATATATAATACTAGTTTCATGAGGCCCGGGCTTAACTCATGATATAAAAATTAATAATTTAAATTAAAAAAATATAATTTATATTATATTTTTTACTTTATAATTAATATAATCTAATGGCCGATGTATTAGATGTGTTTCGCTGATAAATGTTATAATTATTAAAGTTCTTAATCACATAATTGGATAATCCTGAATAAAGTTTTATTTGTACGAAAGAAAGTATTATTGAAAAATTAGAATATATCAAAAGGCCACAAGTAATTCAATATTTTATAAAATAACATGATGATATTTTAATAATGACAGTTCAAAGGTGATAAAAAATAAAAAATATTAATATTTTAATGAGTTTGTGAGTATGTAATTCTTAGTTATAGATAGAAATAAATTTGTTTTGATATTTATTATTTTATTTTCACCTATAATTTTATGTGACAAAAATTTTTACAAAAAATATTTTTTTCAATCTAATACAACAAAATATTTCAATGACTTCAAGTGTACAAAAAAAATGGTTACAACCTTAATTTAGAAGATTTACATAAACTAACTTAATAGTGATCTAACTAAATTAATAGATTGTTTCATTCGGTCCATTTACTTGTCGTGTTTATTATTTACGCTCTGTTTAAAAAATCATTCTATTCATCCTATTTTAATTATTGATTTATCCTTTTTCATGTCCGCTAAAAATAATAATAAAGACAATGTACTATTTATTATTGATTAAATTATTCAATTTCTTTTTTTTTTTTATAGAATTGGACAATATTTACTATATAAGGGTGTAGTTGAAAATTATTACTAACTTTGATTTTATATGAAAGTTATATTTGAATAATGTTTTTGAGCAAAAGTGATTATTAATTTAAAATTTAAAAAATTAATCAAAAGATAATTTATTAAGTGATAAGAAGAGACCAATTATAAATACACAAGTGGGAATGACCTTAACAAAAATAATAAGG
The DNA here is from genome assembly GCA_030864225.1 of Capsicum baccatum var. pendulum. Taxonomy (NCBI): domain Eukaryota; kingdom Viridiplantae; phylum Streptophyta; class Magnoliopsida; order Solanales; family Solanaceae; genus Capsicum; species Capsicum baccatum. Next base: position 143,748,113 of record CM061552.1, read on the forward strand.
AAAAAAATTAAAAATATTTAACGAAAGAACACCATCAATTGCCATGTGTATTCTCTTAATTCACTTAGCCAAGAAAGTGAAATACTTAAAATGCCCTTGTGAGGACTACCAAAATTTGATATTCTCCCTTATCTATGATAGTAATATATATATATATATATATATATATATATATATATATATATATATATAAAAGAGAATGTGAGATTTTGGTATTCATCAATTTTTTTGTCAATTTAATCTCTAATTTAAATTTTAATTACTCTACAAATTTTCATCCATTCTAGTAAATTTGAACAATGATATGAGCTTATTAAATGCTAAAAAAAGTGATGAGTCATGGAAAGATGATAGTGACATCATAAAAACTATTTGTACAACCAAGTTCAAAATTGATCTAAGGATTTATCGTCTTTCTATTTTGTAGAAAAGTTTATTAATCTTACTTCAATTTTTTATTTTTCCTAACAAATTTATCATGGACAAGTAATTAAAGTATTTTGACATTCACTTTCTAACTAAGTGCATGCTTAATTATTAAATAAAAAGTTATATTTTATATATAGCTAAAAATGTTTGAAAATTTAATTTTATAAAAATATAATTTTAACTCTCCAAATATTAATGATACTAAATAATAAAAAATGAGAGTAATTCTACTTCATATTTTTATGAGGAATTTGTTTTAACAAAAAAAAATAGATTATCAACATTTTATAGAATTTAGGACAAAATAATTAGTTTAACATGAAGTATTAAAGCTTCATACACGTTTAAGAAATATCAACATAAATTTCTTAACATGTATTTTTAGGAAAAAGAAAATACTAATTTTTTTTAAAAAAGTAACTTTTTAATTTCTTTTGTATGGTTTGATATGAAGGAAAATCTACAAAAGTATTTTATTGAACTAAGTTTTTTAATTATTTAAATTAAATTCTATCGTCATTTATAAATTAACTTTATTGATGTTATCATACAATAATTTGCGGTGTTAAATATTTATTATATCACTTTGAATGTCAGAACTTATTTTTTTTTACTAATAAATGGGTTAATTAATACAAGTTTAATTGGAAAAAACTTAATGAAAAAGAATTGAGAAAAAAATGATGAAGTTAATTCAACATACGATAAAACTTGATTAAGATAAATAAGGTGAAGGATATTTTTGTAAAACAAACTATCTATTCTTAATAAAAATGCAATGCATATTATTTTTAGTACTACAAACCAAACTACTATTAAAAAATAATATCAGGATAACGGCTCCCAGGGTAAGTAGTCTCAGTATAACTAATCCAAGCATAACTTATTTTCCAATCAAACGGTGTGAGGGATAAGGAAAGATAATTCGGGGATAACTTTTTAGTACCCTTTAATCCCTTGTTTGGTTACAGAAGTGTGGAATAACTTATCCCAGGATTAATAGTTAGTAGTGGGATAAGTTATCCCCATCTTATAACGGTATAATAATACCAAGATAACTTATACCGGGATAAAATGTAAAATAATAAAAATACCCTCCTTAAACCCTTCTTTATCCCTTAAACACTTTTTTATCTATCATTTTTCACATCCATATATATATTCCTTAATTTTTAATACCATTTTCTTCGCAATTCGTTATTTTTTGGTACTATATTTTTCTATTAAAAAATTACACTATAAATATAATTTATTTATGAATATATTATACGTTGAATTTGTTGCCTATTGCTTATGTTTATTTATAATTTATTTTTTCTTACGAAAATATTGACTCTACTACTTAATTACATATTTTTAACTAACTAATCTTTTGTCACTTAAAATTTAAATTTTATATATCAATTAAAATAAAGATAACTTTTAAACATTTTACAATATAAGAGTGATATGTGCTTAAATGAAGTGATAAAAATTATAAATCTCTTTTACTTTGATAAATTTAAGATGAAAGTTTTATTTTAAAAAACGCACGATACAATCATGGGAATACACACAAGAATATTTAAGCTAAATAAGATGAAAATTTTATTTTTAAGAATGAACAAATAAAGTTTTCAAGGAAAATATAAGAAAAAAATAAAATAAGATGTAGAATATTTTTGTAAACAAACAATTTATTCTTAGAAATTATACAACACATACTATTTTGAATATGACAAATCAAACACTCAATAAAAAATAATTCTAGCATAACTAGTCCCAGCATAACTTATCCCAACATAACTTATCTCAAGATATTTAATACCGACATAACTTACCTTCAAGTCAAACGACCCCTTAGTCCTTGTGTTAATGTTATATTATGATTCTAATCCTTGTATTATTCAACTCCTCACTATTGACCTTCAATCGTATTAGGGGAGTGATTTTGATCCTCAAAAAAGTTAAACGGAAAGTTAATTTAATCAAGGAACAATTTTCGTATTAATTTTCTTTGTTTGCTTATCGATGAACAACTTGCACCAACTATGTGCTTCTTAAAGATAAATCTTTTTTCCAATTCTGAATGCTGTGATTTTGAAGCAATATTTTCTGGCTCTGGAGGAGGGTGATTGAGGTTCGGAATAGGGATGATGATTTTGAGAGTTGTATGAATATTTCAAGTTAAGAGTAAGGTTGAAAGAGAGTTTTGAAAAATATTTTTCTTTTTGAAGGAAAGTCATTTTTCTTAGAATTGAGGAAAAAAATTTGATTTGAAAAACATTTTTTAAAACCTTTAAGCCAACCAAACATAAAAAAAATTAAAAAATATTTTTTGGAAAATGTTTTCCTTCCTACCAAACACGCCCAAAATTAGCATCTTTTTCCGGACTTCTACCAGGAACAATGGAAATCATTGTTATTTGGCTCTTTTTTGTTCAACAAAAAAAATAAAAAAAATTGAATGGTTCTTCGCCAAATTAAATTTAATATCAAAATTATCCCTCAGTGAAATTAACTCTCTGTTAACTTTTTTTAATTTCGTTAATTGAAGGATTAAAATCACTCATATAATATAACCGAAGGTTAATAATGATATGTTGAATAATACAAGGGCTAAAATCATAATATAGAATTAATATAGGGACTAAAAGTATTATTCTCCTCTCTTAAAGTTATGTTAAATGTATTAAAATTTCTTTTAATATTATAGTATTAAACATGCCACGTGAAAATTGAAATTAAAGTATAAGATTATTCTTTTTAAAACGAATTAAAAATATAAGTAAGTCATTTTTTTTTAAAACGGAGTGAGTATCTAATAAATCTTCTTCTTCTTTAATTGAAAAAAAGTATTGAAATCAAGAAGAAAAGATGAATTTTTTTAAATAATAACTCTTACCCAAATAATATGAGAAATCTCACTCATTCCTTATTCACAAACAATTTTACTTTAAATTTCTGAATTTACTCTTAATATACTCTTTCCTTTACAATTTATGTGGTACCATTTAACTTGATATAAAATTTTAAAAATAAAAGAAACATTTTTAAATTTGTGATCTAAAATGATACTTCTCGATCATTTGTGTGTTTGTAAATTATTTAATTAAGAATAAAATAGAAATATTAAATTAATTATTTTTAATTTTAAAAATATGACATATTCTTTGTAAGAATACGAAGTTAAAAGGGCTTTTTTTTTTAATAAAAAATACTAAAGAAGACAATTGATTTAGAAAAAAATCAAAAGGAACAAATCGCTGTGAGGTCAGCGAGTTTTAAGTTGTCTGAAACCCAACGACTTATAAATCACGTGATTCACAACGACTTGTAAGTCACCTGGCCAGCCGTGACTTGCATGTTAAGTCGGTCTGCATGTCAGTGAGAAGAATGCTGGCTACACCTTCCGAATTCATCTTTTAACATAGGAGAGATGCCACCGAATTCATATTAGCTACTCCCCTTATTTGTTTCTTCCTTTTTAAAAATTTATGTATTTTAAATTAACATATGAAGAAGAATAAAAAAAATATTTGATATTCGTAGTGTATTGCAACCTAATCAAAGATTTATCATATTAACATATTTTTTAAAGGCCAAAGATTATATTCTTTTAAATTGCGTTCCCACAAATATTTTACAAACTATACACATGTTATTTTGTTGTGCGAATGATATTATTGTACAAAGTGATTAAAATTTATGTGCATATGAAAGATTACAGATATAATTTAACAATGACCCAAACCATTCTTTTGTTTTTCAAAAATAAAAGAGGCTATACAAGTGTGTTTTATTATAAAAGATAGAGCACATTGTGAAAATTAACATAGAGTATGGAAAAAGCCTTTCCAATTTTGGGGTGGGGGGTGGGGTGAGGAGTGGGGGGTTATTTCTTTGAGTGTGTTTGGTATGGAGAAAAATATGTGTTTTTTCATGTTTGGTTGGTAAAAGTTACTTTAAAAAATATTTTATCTAAGAAAATAAGATCTTAAAAATAAGAAAAATAATTTCTCTAATGAAAGTAGAAAAACAAGTTTCATAAACTCTTAAAAATAAGAAAAATAACTTCTTTAATGAAAGTAGGAAAAAAAAGTTTCATAAATGACATTTCAAGACATGTAATCAACCATGATAAAGTCAGAACATTATTTATATAAACTTTGAGGATAGTAATAGTTTAGAAATATTTAATTAAAAGACAAGAAGTTGAATAAGTTATTTTAAGTATAAATTTTATGTGAAATATTTTAAATTTTACTGAAGAAAACATGTTTTTCAAAATAACTTTTACCAACCAAACATGAGAAAACATATATTTTTCTCCATACCAAACACACTCAAATAAATAACCCCCATGTTAATTTTCACAATTTGCTCTATCCTTTATAATAAAACACACTTGTATAGCCTCTTTTATTTTTGAAAAACAAAAGAATAGTTTGGTTCATTGTTAAATTATATATGTAATCTTCTCATATACTGATATGCATATATATTTTAATCACTTTATACAATATTATTATGTGCACAATACAAAAAAACATGTGTATAGTTTGTAAAATATTTGTGGGAAGGCAATTTAAAAGAATATAATCTTTGGCCTTGAAAAAATATTTTAATATGATAAATCTTTGATTAGGTTGCAATACACTACGAATATCAAACAATTATTTTTTTATTCTTCTCCATATATTAATTTAAAATACATAAATTTTAAAAAAAGGAAGAAACAAATAAGGGGAGTAGCTATAATAATTCACTGACATCTCTCCTATGTTAAGAGATGAATTGAGAATGTGCAACAAGCATTCTTCTCACTGACATGCAGACAAATTTAACATGCAAGTCGCGGCTGGCCAGACCACGTACAAGTCGTTGTGGGTCAGGTGACTTACAAGTTGCTGACCCCACAATGATTTATCTCTTTTAATTTTTTTTAAAATTAATTATCCTTACTGATATTTTTAATTAAAAAATGAATTCTTTTGACTTCGACTAATAAATTGGGAATAGGAGAATAATATTTTATAATTATATCAATGAATATAATTTGTTTTATACTGCAAATTTTGAAAATCTAACTCTTTTTGAAATTTGATTCTCAATCACATACGGTCAGATCAATTAAAAAAGGAGTAGCAATAAAATTGAACAGGCGCTGACCACACAAGTGACCAACAAATGCATCTTACATGGCAGAAAGTGGTTTCTAACATTTCAATTATTTTTTCAAAGCCAAAATGAAGAAGAGTGGTGTATACAAACACAACATGTGTTTTTTCAAAAATAGATAGGACCACTTATCACTTAAAACTAGGAATGACTTGGATTGAAAACGGAACTATAACATGGAGGGACCTTTTCTTCATGTTCGTCTTCCATGGGTATAAGAGAGTGTTTAGGTTAACTCATTCCAAGTGTTTTTGACTTTTTAAGCATTTTTGGAGTTGTTGGACAAAGAAACAAAAGTACTTTTAGGCTAAGGCTGCATTTGTTTTTACTTAACGTCTCAATCATATCTGAATGATTAACATGTTATCTTCAGATTTGAAAACTGAATGATTAAAATTATATGTTTTTTAATATCTGAATAAGCAAAAATTATTTATTTGCATATATAATAAAAATATAATTCAAATAAAAAATAATTATAATTTAAAAAATATTTAATTTAACACGATAAAATAATTATTTGATTGAAAAAAATATTTATATTTGTTAGTGATAATGGAGATGGTTTGTAATGGCGGCAGTGGTGGTAATAATCTATGTTAGTGATTAGTAATATTGGTGGTGATAGTTATGATGATAGAGATGTTTGGGATTGTTGTGACTGTTATGATGATGACGATTGGTAGTGGCGGTGGTAGTGATGTGAAGTTGGTTGATATTAGTAGTTGGAGGTGTTGATTGTGATAGCTTAAAAAATAAACGCATGATAGTTGACGATGTGTTGGTGGTAGTTGGGGATGCTGTTAGTTGTGATGATGGTGATGATTATTAGTGGAGATATACTGTAGCGATGATGGTGGTTGAGACGGCGATAGAGGTGGCGACACCGGTGACAATGATGGTGGTGGTGGTTGAAGAATGTGTAGATGATGATGATGTGTTAGTGGTAGTTAGTGGTGGAGCTGGTTGTGATAGATGAGTTGGTTAGTAGTTGGGATTGACCGATAGTGGTTGATGATGGTGTTGGTGTTGGCATTGGCGTTGACATTGACGGTAGTGATAACGGCGGATATAATTAAAATAATGAAGGTGATAGTTATGGTAATGGTTGAAAATAGTGATTAATAACAATTATGATTGTGAATGGTGGAGATGGTTGGTGGTGGTAGTGGTTGGTGGCTGGGTGGTGGTTGACAATGGTGGTGGTGGCAGAGGTGGTTAGTGGTGGTGACTGATGATTATGGATAGAGTAGTGGTGAATATTATCAACATAAGAATACCTTTTAATGATTAAGACTTAGTTCCAGATCTGAATAATTAAGACCTATTCAGAGCTCAAATCTTAATGAAAAATAAATGCACTTAATGGTCTGAAGTCTGAATCATTTAGATTCAGACCTCCATTAAGTGCAAACAAATGAGGCCTAAGTGTTTATGTTTGAATTGACTTATTATAAGTGTTTTAAAGCTATTTTAGTACTTTTTTAGTATTTGGTTAAATAAAAATATAATTATAAGCACTTAATTTTAAGGTAAAATAATAAAATAGATCAAAAGTTATAAGTTAGGATCATAACTTATGACTTTTGACTTATAAGTCAAAAATCGAAAGGCTATCCAAATAGGCTCTAAAAAGGTAAGAAAATAAGCTAAAAATAAAAAATTAGGTACTCCCAACTTATGACTTTTAGCTACTTTTAAAAAGCCAATTCAAATACCTTATAAGTTTTTTTTGGTTCAATTTATTACTTATAAAAAAGCCAATTCAAATACCTTATAAGTGTTTTTTGGTTCAATATATCTTTTTCAAGTGTATCTTCTTTAATATATTAAAAATGTGAAAATCATCCATTAAAAAACTTCGCAATAGACAAAAATGTCTTTTTACTATTTTTTACAAAATTTAAAACTTAAAATTTCATTAAAATTTAGTTCTTAAACCTTTCCTTATTTGAATTATGTACCTAAAATTTAGAAATTTTAAATCAATTAAAAATTGTATCTTAAATAAACTTTAAAAACTTTAATAAATTGGTAATACTATTTTGGCATTTTTCTTCTTATGCGTTTGTATCCCTCTAACATTCTATTTTATTAGTAATATAACATTCCTGTTTTGAACCAAAAAAAAAAAAGTTTTGTTTACAATTAACGTTAAGTATAACTTCTTTTGATTGAGTTATTTAATATAAGTAAGAATTCGTAATATTTAACACTTCTAAATCGCTTAGAATTTTACCCTATATAAAAAATAATTTCTATAATTCCATTTAAATAATATTTTGGATCAGAATTTACAAGAAACATAGCTCTACTTCTATTTTTTCTTCTTATTTCATTATTAATTCAAGTTGTGTTTCGTGTATTCATTATTATCATCTTCGTCGTATTTATTTATTCCTCTTACTTATTACTTTAAAGATTATATGTATATGATTAAATAATCAACAACTGATGGGAGGGAGGCCAAGGTTTGGCCGCGAGGGTGGTACAGGAGGGCGTGTGGATAGTGATGGTAGGCTGAGGGTTGGGTCTTGGAATATAGGGACCCTTCAGGGTAAGTCCATAGAACTTGTGAAGATCCTTAGGAAGAGGAGGATCAATATTGCGTGTGTCCAAGAGACCAAGTGGGTAGGGTCTAAGGCTAGGGATGTGGATGGTTACAAGCTGTGGTACTCTGGGAGCGAGAGACGTAGGAATGGAGTTGGAATCTTAGTAGATGAAGAGCTTAGAGGTCAGGTCGTGGAGGTGAAGAGGATCAACGATAGGTTGATGACTATTAATTTGGTCATCCGGGGGTTTACCCTGAACGTGTGTAGTGCCTATGCGCCCCAAGTGGGCTCGGAGGGGGAGGAGAAGATGCGGTTTTGAGAGGCTTTGGAGGAAGTGGTGAGAGGCGTGCCTAGCTCCGAGAAGATTGTTGTAGCAGAAGATTTCAACGGGCACATCGGGGCGTTACCGGGAGGCTTTGGTGATGTGCATGGTGGTTTTGGTTTTGGGGACAGAAATGAAGAGGGGACTACTCTATTGGAGTTTGCGAGGTCCTTTGGGCTGGTGGTGGTGAACTCGGGCTTCCTGAAGAAGGACGATCACTTGATCACCTTTTGAAGCGCGATAGCTAGGACCCAGATTGACTTTCTGTTGCTTCGGAAAGGGGATAGGGTGCTGTGTAAGGACTGTAAGGTTATCCCGAGTGAGAATCTTTCGACCCAGCATAGGCTCTTGGTTATGGATTTGGGTATAAAGAAGAATAGAAAGAGGAGAAGTAAGGAGGGTAGACCTAGAATTAAGTGGGGCGGCTTGACGCCAGTGAAGGCGTGGGAGATAGGGGAGAAGTTGGCGGGAATGGGGGTGTGGGAGTGTAGGGGGGACGTGGATAGTATGTGGGATAGGGCGGCGAAGTGCATCAGGGAGAATGTAATTGAGGTGTTGGGTGTTTCTAGGGGCCGAGCCGGGCACCATCGGGGGGATTGGTGGTGGAATGAAGAGGTGGAGAAGAAAGTGGGGACCAAGAAAGGGGCGTATGCTAAGTTGGTTGAGAGTAAGGACGAAGAAGAGAAACGGGTAAACAGGAAGGAGTACAAGCTAGCTAGGAAGGAGGCTAAGTCAGCTGTCACGGCAGCTAAGACGGCCGCTTTTGAGAGCTTGTATGCGGGGTTACAGGGGAAAGGAGGGGAGAAAAAATTGTTTAGACTCGCTAAGGCTAGGGAGAGGAAGGGGCGTGACCTCGACCAGATGAGGTGCATTAAGGGGGAGGACGGTAGAGTGTTGGTGGAGGATGGCCACATTAAGGATCGATGACAGTCGTACTTTCATAGACTCTTGAATGATGAAGGGGATAGAGCTATTGAGCTAGGGGAACTGGAGCACTCAAAGGAGTGTATGAATTTTAATTATTGTAGACGTTTTAGGGTAGAAGAGGTTAGAGAGGCTGTTCGCAGGATGCGAAGGGGTAGGGCGACGGGGCTGGATGAGATACCGGTGGAGTTTTGAAAGTTCGTTGGAGAGGCTGGTGTAAGGTGGTTGACTGGATTATTCAACAAAATCTTCAAGACGGCAAAGATGCCCGAGGCTTGGAGGTAGAATACCATGATCCCTCTCTATAAGAATAAGGGGGACGTCCAGAGTTGCAATAACTATAGGAGGATTAAGTTATTGAGTCACTCTATGAAGATTTGGGAGAGAGTGGTCGAGGCGAGGCTGAGACGGATATTGTCTATTTCGGAAAACCAGTTTGGGTTTATGCCTGGCCGCTCGACGACGGAGGCAATTCACCTGGTACGGTGACTGGTGGAACAATATAGGGAAAGGAAGAAGGACCTGAACATGGTGTTTATCGACCTGGAGAAGGCATACGACAAAGTCCCCAAGAAGGTGCTTTGCAGGTGCTTGGAGGTGAGTGGAGTCCCGCAGGCATATATCAGAGCAATTAAGGATATGTATGAGGGAGCAAAAACTCAAGTGAGGACGGCGGAAGGAGACTCAGAGCATTTCACCGTCTTGACAGGATTGCATCAGGGATCTACTCTTAGTCCCTTTTTGTTTGCTTTGGTGATAGATGTGTTGACGCGGCGTATTCAAGGAGAGGTGCCGTGGTGTATGCTTTTTGCGGACGATATAGTTCTGATTGATGAGACTCGAGGGGGTGTGAATGATAAATTAGAGGTGTGGAGACAAACCCTTGAGTCTAAAGGGTTCAGGTTGAGCAGAAGCAAGACAGAGTATTTGGAATGCAAGTTTAATGACGTAAGGCTGGAGAATGAGGTGGTAGTGAAGCTGGAATCACAGGCGGTATGTAAGAGGGATAGTTTCAAGTATCTCGGGTCCGTGATCCAGGGTAACGGTGAGATTGACGAGGATGTCTCGCACCGTATTGGGGCGAGATGGATGAAGTGGAAGCTCGCATCGGGGGTGTTATGTGATAAGAAGGTGCCGCCCAAGCTTAAAGGCAAATTCTACAGGGTGGTAGTCCGTCCGTCCATGTTGTATGGAGCGAAATATTGGCCAGTTAAGAATTCCCACATCCAAAAAATGAAGGTGGCAGAGATGCGGATGTTGCGCTGGATGTGTGGGCTGACTAGAGGGGATAGAGCTCGGAATGAGACTATCAGGGAGAAGGTTGGTGTGACTCCAGTGGAGTGCAAGATGCGGGAAGTCCGATTGAGCTGGTTCGGATACATGAAGAGGAGGGGCATGGATGCCCCGGTTCGTAGGTGTGAGAGGCTAGCGTTGGATGATTTTAGGCGGGGTAGGGGTAGGCCGAAGAAGTACTGGGGTGAGGTGATTAGGCGGGACATGGAGCAGTTACAGCTCTCCGAGGACATGACCCTAGATAGGAAAGTCTGGAGGACGCGAATTAGGGCAGAGGACTAGGGCCAGTTTGGGTCGCTAGTGTAGGGAATTACTTGCTGGGGGTAGTATCCTGGTTATGATTCCATGTTCCTTGTTCCTTGTTTTAGTACGAATCTGGGTGCTTTCCTCTGTTTCCTTTCTGTTTTGTTTTTCTTTTACTTATGGCTGCCGTATTTATGTCGTATTTATGTTATGCATGTTATGTTATGTAATCTTGTAACCTTGTTCGGTGCTTTACTTTGTATTTGTGTGGTATCTTGTGTCTTGAGTCGGGGGTCTATCGGAAACAACCCTTCTACTTCTTTAGAGGTAGAGGTATGGACTGCGTACATCTTACCCCCCCAGACCCCACCAGGTGGGAATACACTGGGTTTGTTGTTGTTGTTGTTGTTGTCCTTTCTTTGTTTAACTATGTCTTTGTTTTGATTATGTTTTTTTAACTATTTCATTGGTATTATGGTTGAATCTTTAATTAAACTTATTGATTGAGTTCTAAATGTAAGGTTATAATAAGTGTTGAATCTTGATATACATAACTTTTGTTTGAATGATTAACATATAAATTTAAGATTGTAGCTCACTCTTTCAATTTTGGGCCTACTAATTAAGTTTGAAGGCAGATCAAGTACTCAAGGGAGGACTAAAGAGAATATACTCTTCTTTATAAATTTTCTTGTATTTAAATTAATATACATGCTTTTCGGTTGACTAATTTCTACTTTTTTATAAAACTGGATAATAGCTGAAAGAAACCCTAATATAAAGATGCTAACAAACAAAAAATGCAATAAATTTTTTGAATTTTATACAATTAAACTCACTATACCTAAACTAGAACTATCTAAATATAAATGCATATAAATTGAGTTTTTTGGGTCCAATTTATCTTTTTCAAGTTTATAATATTTATATATAAATGCATATATCAGAATGTCATTAAAATATTAATTTAAAACCTAAACAACGGATATTTAAGATGTTAACAAAAAGTTTCAGTGTCATCGTTAAAATGTTTAACTTAAATATACGTTTTTTTTTTTTTTCTGAAAAATGAATAACTACGATTATTTGTCTTTACGTTGGAGTAGTAACTTTCATTTTTATAAAAGAATATAGTCAGGGTAAATAACATAAATCCCCACTGGTTTACTTTTGGATAAAGGATAAAAATAACATCTAAAACTAAAATAGTTTTATAAAACTAACACCTAAATTTAAAAACCCAGTAAATAACACCTCAATTCTACATCACAATTCGCCTTTTGCCGTTTTGTGTCCTGGGCCGACTTTTCATCTTTAATAGTAAAGTAATATAGGCACTTGTCTTACTTTTCTTATTTCTCGGTAGTTAGTAATTAGATTTGCAGTACTAACTAAAACTATAGTAGTTAGTTAGTAATTAGATTTGCTATATCACCCGTTTTGGCTCCTTTTTTTCTAAAAAAATTCTACTCTTTTTTTTTCTTTTTAAACAACAGAGTAATTACTTTTTTTTTTCAAATTATTTTGCATTCACCAACATTATTAAAATAACATACTATTTGTTATAAAACAAGAAAGAATAGAGAAGAAGAAGAATAAAGAATAGAGAGTAATTTGTTATTTCTTCTCTTATGGGATGATTTACAATGAAGGAAGCCCTTCTATTTATAGGGGGAATTTGCTCCTAGTTTCACACTAAAAGACAAATATATCAAATCCTAATAGACGTCAAATAGATCTTGATAGACATTCACTATAATTGATATATATCATAACACTATTTGTTTTGTTTACTTTTACTTATTTATACAATAAAATACAATATCATATACTTTTAATATAATACAATTGTTAAAGATATATATTTATATATAATAATGATACAGTTTCTATACATATACATATTCTATATAATAATTATAGCATTTTTATATACATTCTATACAATTTTTAACTACAATTATTGTTTAGATATATATTTTATACGACTCTATATAGTTTTTACATGCATTCTAAAAATGTATCAATCTAGTATAAGAGAGTATCAATTGAGTATACGGACACAGCAAGTGTATCAATGTAGTATAAAAGTGTATTGATGTGGTATAAAAGAGTATCAATTGGGTATAGGAACTGCATGTGCTTGCATAGAATTTCTTTTCTCTCTTTTTTTTTTTTTAAAAAAAGTGTATCAATTTGGTGTAAAAGTGTATCAATTGAGTATAGGGACTGCATGTGTCCAATTGGGCCAAATGGCTAAAAAAGAAAATTACTTTAGGGAAAAGGATACTCTATGACCTTTTTAAAAAATAATAGCCCAATTATAGCCCAAGTTTGGCATTTGGACAAATAATGTCCAGTCGGCTAAACAAATGCCATTTTATGGCCATTTTCTAATCTTTCCCAATTTGGGTCATTTTGATCCACGTAGTCCATATACAGTCTATATACGATACTGATACAATCTATATACAATACTGATACAACATTCAACTTGGGCAATTCGGCCCTTTTAAAAATATTTTAATATTTTTTACCATAAAATTTTAAATTAATCAAATATTATGCCTTTTTTATTGTTTAGAAATAATAATTAAATTATATAAAAATGATATAATTATTAAATAGAATATGAATCTATATAAGATATATGTATAGAAATTGTATAGTTCTATCAAATATGTATATGTACAATATATAGAAAGTGTATACAAATTATATAATTGTTGTATAAAACGTGTAAAAAAAGTACAGTTATTATATAAATTATGTATCAAAACTGTATAATTTTCGTATAGAATATTTATGTATAAGATTTGTATAAAACCTGTATAAAAGTTGTGTAAAAATGGTATAGAACCAGTCAGTAAGTTAAAATGGCTACAAAGTGGAATTTAAATTCCATGGTCATTTTCAAGGAAATAGTTTAATTTGAAGTGCAAATGTACAGTTATTATATAAATTATGTATCAAAACTGTATAATTTTTGTATAGAATATTTATGTATAAAACCTGTATAAAAGTTGTGTATAAATGGTATAGAACCAATCAGTAAATTAAAATAACTAGAAAGTGAAATTTAAATTCCATGGCCATTTTCAAGGAAATAGTTTAATTTGAAATGCCGTTTCTATCCTTTCCCCATCACTTTAGCCAACTGGTTACAACATGTCCACCTTTTCAATTATGGGCCATTTTTTTTAAATGGCCATGCCATGTCCTTTTTCCTTTACTTTTTAATTACTTTTTCTTTCGATTTTTTTAATTTAATTTTTCTCTCTCTCAAATTTTTATTATTCAAATACGTAACTGGACACCAATATATATATTACTACTTATGTATTTGAACTAACTAATTTAACAAAAATTAATAAAATAAAGCATCTGTCTTAAAATGCATAACGTAATTAATGCTATATTTATGAAATTGTGATTAATGGATAACTTAAATTTAGTAACAACCTTTCAATTCAAAATTTTAAAGGGGAAAGGGAAGAAACGACACTTTAAATTAAATTATTTTCTTGAAAATGACCATGGAATTTATATTCCACTTTCTAGCCATATTAATTTACTGCCTAGTTCTATACCGTTTTTACACAACTTTTATATAGGTTTTATACAAATCTTATACATAAATATTCTATACGAAAATTATACAGTTTTCATACACAATTTATTTAATAACTGTACATTTGCACTTCAAATTAAACTATTTTCTTGAAAATGACCATGGAATTTAAATTCCACTTTGTAGCCATTTTAATTTACTGACTGGTTCTATACCGTTTTTACACAACTTTTACACAGGTTTTATACAAATCTTATACATAAATATTCTATACGGAAATTATACAGTTTTGATACATAATTTACATTATAACTGTACTTTTTTTTACACGTTTTATACAATAATTATATAATTTGTACACACTTTCTAATATTGTACATATACATATTTGATAGAACTATACGTTTTCTATACATATATCTTATATAGATTCATATTCTATTTAATAATTATATCCTTTTTATATAATTTAATTATTATTTCTAAACAATAAAAAAAAGCAAAATATTTGATCAATTTAAAAATTTATAGTAAAAATAAATTGAAATATTTTTAAAAGGGCTGAATTGCCCAAGTTGAATATTGTATCAGTATTGTATATAGACTGCATCAGTATCGTATATGGACTGTATATGGACTACGCGGATCAAAATGACCCTAATTGAGAAAGATTAGGAAATGGCCATAAAATGACATTTGTTTAGCCGACTGAACATTATTTGTCCAAATGCCAAACTTGGGCTATAATTGGGCTATTATTTTTTAAAAAGGTCATAGAGTGTTCTTTTCTCAATTTTAAAACACCAAATCAATTTCCACGATCAGATATAGAGATTGAAGATCTCGGATTGATTTCGAATTGCATCCCCTATAATAATATACATTGCAAATCAATATTAGTTTAATATGCAACAAAACTTTAAACAAAATTTTTCAATACTGATACATATAAGCGAAATGGCTAACATTCTTTCATATACATAAGCGTTCTATGTATATAGGTTGAAATAACATAGCTCAGCAGGTCTAACAGAGGCCTATCCATAACTATGTTATGTATATCTTATGTCAATAAATGTGCAATTGCTTATGTACTCCATATACATAACATAGTAATGAATATGGGTTAAAAATAAAACAACTCATCAGTTCGTATGACATGCATATACATAACTCTGTTACGTATATGATTTTAAAATAAAACAACCCAACAATGTGAAGGACAATCACATACATTACACAATTATGTATAAGGTGTGACATAAAAACTCTCAGTAATGTCAAATTTCATACATATACATACATGTGCTATGTATCAGACTATAAATAACATAATGTATTTAATGTTAATCCGGGCTATCAGATTATAAGTCTTCACTGTTTTGACCAACCATATACATAACATAATTATATATATGGTGTGACATAAAAACTCTCATTAATGTCATATGCCATACATATACATATCAGTGCTATGTATCATATTATAAATAATTGAGAAATTTGAGATCTGATTTAAGATATATATATATATATATATATATATATATATATATATATATGAATTCAAGATTGATCGACAATGTGATGGCTGCGTTGGTTGCTGGCCGTAGTAGTAGCCAGTCGGAGAGGAGAAGAAAGAGTCCACCACCAAGATTCATCGACTGATATATTTTTATGAATGGGATGAAGAATAGAGGGAGGTTGAGGCGGCGACTAAGAGATGGAAGGGATTGGAGGGGGCAGACTGTGTGGTTCGCCAACAGAGGTTGATTGTATCCAAAGTGCGTTGATTAAATTTGGATTCATTATTAAGTTGTTAATTAGATTAATCATAGACAATAGTTATTGCATTTGGATTTTCAGAAAAAATTAACAATATTCGACTGGCCAATTGCCACCTCTCTGTGGACCCCATCAACCCTTAATTTTCCAAATAAAAGGTTATAGTAGTGGAATTAATTGAGATTAAAAAGATCTATCTAATTAATTGAGATTCCTTGATTTTAGGCACTCTTTGAGGAGCATTAAGTGGAAGAAAAGGGTAGGTGAGATATGTATATGAAGTTTGAATAGAAAAAGTGTCAAAAATAAATTTTTGTAATTACTTTTGGTAGTTGGGATTTTATGTAATAATTAAAATTTAGGTCAATAAGTTTTATTTAAATGGAATGATCTAGGAGATATCTACTTAGGTCAGATTATTTTGCTAGACCCTTCTATTCTCGACTTTGTCAAGTTAACACTTAACCCCAATAAAACACAACCTTTTAGACCTTTTTCTCATTTGATCAGTATGAGTATAATACAACCGATTTCACCTGGATTCTATTTTATTTTTTATTTTCACATAATAAATTAAATGTTAAAAATTAAAATTAAATTAAATAGGTTACTTTTGCAAATTCTAAAAAAGTTTCACCTACCATGTTCATCATGTTTGCTTAAAAATTGAGCACAAAGTTGATTCCAAATAGATGGAATCCTTCCTCACTTGATTTGAATTTTCAACTGCAAGTTCATAAATACAAATGCCAATGGATCTTAGTCATAAATTTGAAGTATCTTACGGGATTGAATTAATACATCCTGGTTTGAGGTAGTATGTCAATGATAAGATTAATTTTGTGGGATAATCAGGACTACTAGGTAAATTTACTTAGAAAACTTAGTGATGAAGTGTACTTGGGATGTGACTAACCTGGAGGATTTTAAGTTAAAAGATCAAGTAAGGTAGGTAAGACTTTCAGATGTCCAGAATTTATGGTTTATTACTACTCTCTTAAAGGAACTTTCAGATGCTCATGACTTGCGGTTTGTTACTACTCCTATGATAGGTCCAACTTTTGTGCAAAAACTTATCATATTTTAAAACACCTCTCGAGTAGATTTGAAGATTTTTTTAGTTATGATGGTAAAATTTATTACAAATGGGATATGACATTCGAATTAATGGGAATAAGAATATGTATGTTGATTTGAACAGTCAGGGGTTCATCTTCAAAAAGTAGGATTTGGGTATAGAATGGTGTGGTTACTCTGGTCTTGTTCAAGTCATGATGGTGTTATCAAGTGTTGACCAGTTGAGATGTAAATTGGTTAAATATGCTTAGAAAAGGAAGTCTATAGACGTTTAGGTCAGTTTTATGGTAGATTCAAATTTGGTAACTAGTAAGGTTTGGATTTCAAACGATGGACATGATAAGATCGATGAAATAGTAATTAGTGGTGTACAAAGGTATGTAATTTTATAACATCTTTAAGAGAATAAGCTAAAGTTGATTGATAAAGAGAGTTGCCTGCATGGTTTGGATCAAAATTTAGATTTTCCATGGTAAGAATACATTGATGGTAGTAGTTATATTAAGGTATGGATTGATAAGATAAGAAGGTTTGAGAATATCGGTTATCGAGGACTTAGAAGGACTTACGCATGAAAAAGTACATGAGCTGCATTATATATTACTTTGGGATATTATAGATCATGATGAAGTGTTGCACTTGTATCACGATCCGAACCAGGACCTAGTCATGATGGGAATCTCAAGTCCACTGAGGATCGAAGACCACTTTTTTAGCCTAGCCAACTGGAAAAAATGTGAATAACAATGAAAGATAACCAAACACATAAGCTAGATAGATAAGCTAACCAAAAAGCACACTAGAAGTCCAAAACAATTACCATTCCCACACTTTGTCCACAAAATCCTCTAAATTAAAATACCAAGTTAGGTCGGGACATGCACCCGACCATGACTAAAAAGGGAATTTAAAACATAAAAAAAATCACTGGAATTTTAGTACTCATAAAGAAAGTAGTGAAATATCTGGCCTTTCGAAAGATAGAGGCTCACAACTTCAACGCAGACCAACCAATGAATAAGAATCACCTAACTCTGTACAAGGTAATCAAAGAAACCCCAGGACTTTACATCATGAAATGGTGTAGTGTCCGGGGACGGTTAGTAGGATGAGCACTAGCATGTAACTCAAGAAAGGGATAAAGTAATGCCAAATACAAATCAGTCCAAAAACCATATGCACACATTCATATATATACATTTATATACATACATACATATATACATACATACATATATATATATATATGTATATATATATATAAACCCTGTACCCTATCCTAGCATATCTTTATATATACATATGGTTATATGTATATATAAAGAGATATTAGGATAGGGTACAGTGTTTAAACATAAGATTTTTAAAATCACTAACCTAGACTCTGTAACTCTAACCGTCCTAAGGGCACCCATAGGATATATTGGTTCATATCATGGCCCAAGGCTACCACCTAGTCAGAACAATGGTGCTTAAGGTCACAAGTGACAAGAAACTAACCCCTGAACTAGTACCTGCTGTGAGCATTGAGTAATACTATAATATACTACATGAGCGTAAGATGCACTTATAAGGTACTGTAAAACTAAATACTTGAATACGAAGCAAAACATATCTAAAATATATGATAAAATACTAAAAACCAAACTATCTATGTGAAACAATTGTTAATACTAAAATAACTGATTGACTGTCTAACTGATTGTCTGAAAGCCACTACACATCATGAGGAGTTGATGGGACAAATTCCCAACTAACTCTGACTGATTGAACATAAAGAAGTACTGAAATAACTGAGATAAATATATCGTGTCCTCGATGGATGAGGACTCACCACTACTGCTACTGAGTAACACTAAGTTGTCTAAGAAAGATCGAGAAACTAAGCATTTGAACCTATGTTATAAGACAATATAACGCAAAGAAAAGTATGCGGTCAGTACTTTGAATGTACTAGTATATGAGATGTGGACTGGCTGAAACGCATGAAATAACTGAGCATGAATGCATGAACATAAAATATTTGAGAATGCAAGAACAAGTATAAATACGTTTCTAAAATAATCTATAACATGAAAGACTGAAAACTGTATAACTAAAAATCTGTACACTTGGTCAAGCAAACCTGAGCTGAGATACACTAAATATTATACTGAGACTGAGGGAGGTATCATGTAACCGACATGCCCCAATTTGAGCTAATCGGGTTCCAACTTATAACCCAGTTGGAAGAGTGTCAACACCATGCCACGGGTACTAATACTAGCTGACGATGTGGATTCCACAAGGCTGATGTCCTGAAGGACCAGGGTGTTAAGCCTAAACTGACGCGTGACCCTTGAGAGAAAGTCAAGCCTAAAGTGATCAGTGACCCCTCATATACTACCCTAGATATGTAGTTCTAGAATACAAGGGTTGCTACTAACGACTCTACCTAACTAAAGGGGAAGACACCATTTCTGTATTTGCTCAGTGCTAAATCTACTCCTAACTGAAAGACACTGAAATACTAACTGGTGCATGCACTGATAACTGATAAGCTCAAGTCATGGTATTCTGAAAATAACATTGCATACGGATTCTGAGATAATTATAAACATATAAACTGATAATGCTCAACATGGTCTTGGTGTTCTAAATAGATATTAAAACTATGGTCTGACTGACTTGTTACTTGAAAAATGGAAATCATGTAACACACATAGGTATCGGGGTTCAGAACCTACCAACACCAAATGATCAAAATATAATATTAAGGCTTAGAACTGTAGTATGAAATCATGGTTCAAAAATCCCAAAACATATACATTTCATAAAACATATGAAAATCATAAACTTAAACATGGGAATGTCTTGGTCATTCTATCCACAATGATGTGACTTGGTCATTCTATCCACAATGACCCATATCGAATCATACTGACGGCGTGTACGAGGCAACCCTATAACAAAATCAATGTTCACCACTTCCCACTTCCAAGTAGGGATGCTGAACTCTTGAAGTAAACCAGTAGGCCTTTGGTGCTCAACTTTAACCTACTGAGAATTTGGATACTTTGCCACAAACTCTACAATATCCTTCTTCATACCACTCCACCAATAGATTTCTTAAAAATTGTGGTACATCTTAGTGTCTCCTGGGTGAATAGAATATCGCCCACCATGCGCTTCTGCAAGTATGCGCTATTTTAAACCATCAACATATGGAACACATAACCTGCCTTGACAACAAAGCACACCATCTCCCCCTTGGTAAAAAACCTCTACTTTTTGATTTCTAACTACCTCTCTCAACTTAACCAAACTAGGATCCCTATCTTGCTTTTCTTTCACTTCGACAACCAGTGCAGATTCCATACCATTCTGAACCCATATACTACCTTCAGCTGAATCAACCAACTGAACACCTAATCTAGCAAGATGAAAAACCTCATGAACTAACTTCTTCTTATCCTCCTCAACATGAGAAACACTACCCATAGGCAACCTGCTAAAGGCATCTCCCACTACATTGGCCTTTCTTAGATGATACAATACACTCATATCATAATCTTTTAATAACTCAAGCCACCTTTTTTGATAAAAATTTAGATCTTTCTACGTAAACATGTACTGTAAACTCTTATGGTTAGTGAACGCATCAATATGAACCCATAAAGATAGTGCCTCCAAATTTTTAAGGCAAAAACAACCGCTGCCAAATCAAGATCATGGGTTCAGGATAATTTTTTTTATGGGGATTAAGCTATCTAGAGGCATAGGCTATGACCTTGCCACTCTGTATCAAAACATAACCAAGACCATCTTTTGAAGCATCACAGTATACTACAAACCCATCTGAACCATCTGGTAAAGGCAAAGTTGGGGCAAAAGTGAGTCGAGTTTTTAACCCTTAAAAACTCTTCTCACATGAATTTGACCACTATAATTTGACTTTCTTTTAAGTCAATCGAGTTGTGGGGGATGCAATAGAATAAAATCCTTCAATAAACCATCTATAATAGCCAACCAAACCCATGAAACTCCTGATATCTGATGGAGAGATGGGTCTAGGCCAGTTTCTCACTGCTTCAATTTTTTAAGAGTCAACCCGAATGCCATCACCAGAAATAATATGGATAAGGAAAGCTACTGATCCTAGACAAAATTTACACTTAATAAACTTGGTAAACAACTTATGAGCTCTAAGTATCTGTAATACAATTTTCAAATGGTTTGCATAATCATTGTCACTACGGGAATAGACTAGGATATCATCAATGAAGACTATGACGAACAGGTCTAAGTACTATTTAAACACCCTGTCCATTAAGTCCATGAAATATTTTGGGGCATTCATTAGTCCATAACACATAACTAGGAATTTGAAGTGACCATACCGAGTTCTAAAGGCTATTTTTGGAATGTCATATTCTCTGACTCTAAGCTGATGATAGCTGAATCTGAGGTCTATCTTAGAGAAATAACTGGAACCCTTAAGTTGGTCAAACAAGTCATCAATTCTGGGGAGTGGATACTTATTCTTGATTATGACTTTATTCAACTGACGGTAGTCGATGCACATTCTGAGAGAACCATTTTTCTTACGCACGAACAGAATTGGGGCGCCCCACGGAGAAAAACTAGGCCTGATGAAACCCTTATCTAAGAGATCCTTTAACTGCTCCTTCAATTCCTTAAGCTCAGCGGGAGCCATTCTGTAGGGTGGAATAGAGATGGGCTGGGTATCTGGAAGGAGATTTAGTCCGAAGTTAATTTTCCTTTCGGGAGGAACTCTAGGAAGATCTTCAGGAAACACATCTGGGAATTATCTTACTACTTAAACCGACTCAAGACTAGGATCCTTAGAATTTGAGTCCTTGAATCGGACAAAATGGTAACCACAACCCTTAGATATCATCCTTTTGTCTTTACGATATGAAATAATTTGACCTCTAAGAATTGAAGTATTACCCCTCCATTCTATGAATGGTTCATTAGGAAACCGAAGCTGAATGACTCTATTTTTACAATCAACTAAGGCATAGAATGAGTGGAGCCAATCCATGTCAAAACTAATATCGAAATCAGTCATCTCTAACTCCACCATATCAACTGAGGTAATTTTTTGAGATACTGTGACCAGGCAATTTTTTTATACCTGTCTGGCTGTAATAAATTTACCTACTGAGGTAGACATTGAGAAAGAATCTTCTAATATTTCTAGATTGACACCAAAATTGACTGCTATGTAAGGAGTCACAAAATAAAGTGCAGCTCTGGGAGCTAACAATGTATAAACATGAAGATGGAAAACCTGTACTGTACCCATATCCTTATCAGGAGAAATTTCTTGATCATGCCAAGTTTGGAGTGCATATAACCTATTCTGGAATTGCCTACTAGTTATACTAGAAGTGGTACCCTACTGAGTCGGGTGACCTGCTAGAGCTGATAAGAAATTGGAGTGGCCTTGTTATAGATCAATTCTGGCCCTCTAAGCGACCGCCATACACTCTCAAACCCTGTGGCCTGGATTTCCACAGTAGAAACACATATCACTACCCACCTTACACTCTCTCTAATGATTCTTACTATATCTCCGATGAAGCAGATTAGTGTAAACACTGTTCACACTGCCCTAGGACTTAGAGACTAGTGCCCTGTCCCGACTAACTTAGGCACTAGTGCACTAGATAAAGATAGAGCTGGGGCTGAAAAATCCTGGAGGAATTAAGAACGATTATCACCTCTTGATCTTGGCTGAGTAAAGTTAAAACTACCTATTCTGGACCTCGTATTCTCTCTCTCCCTCTCCTTACACATTTCCTCCTCAATCTTTTGAGCATGAACCATAAGCCTAGATAGGTCCATCTCATTAATCAAAATGGCAGTCCTACACTCCTTAACCATACTATCAGATACACCAGTCATAAACTTACTCATTCTAGACCTATTTTCGCCACCATAGAAGGAGCGTACCTCTCCAACTATGTAAACTTAAGTGAGTACTCCTTTATGCTCATACTACCCTACGTCAAATTGATAAACTCCTGAACCTTAGATTTTCTCAACTCCAAGGGAAAATACCTGTCTAAGAAACCTGTGGCAAACTCCTCCCACTCTACTGGCCCTGCATCAGTCCATAGTTTTCCTTTCACTGCTTAAACCAAGTGTGAGCTACATCCTGTAACTGATATGCAGCCAACTGTGCACTCCCACTTAAATTGATGCCCATGATATCTGTCACTTTCTGCACCATATCTAGAAACTTTTGCGGATCCTCTTCAGACTTGGATCTCGAAAAAAAAGGGGGATTCATCTGAGTGAAATCCAAAATTCTAACTACAGTTTTATTTTCCACTAGATTAGCTGGAGTAATAGGTAGGGTGCAGGATGATCCCCGTTCCTTCTTCTATTGTTCTTTCTGGGAGGCATTATATTTAAACAGAATGAAGGATGAGTTAGAAAGAGGAATTACATTGAGCTCATGCTCTTTCGCATGACATAAATACAGAAAGAAGGGAAACTTTCATAAAAATATCTTATAGCCTTTTGTCCATAAGTGTGGCACATTTCACACCCATGCACAAGACTACTCAAGGCGGATTTCAGAGTCCCTAGGACACTATAAGACTTTAGTATTTGATACCAAGTTTTGTTATAACCCAAGGCTACGCCCTAGTCAAGACAATGGTTCTTATGGTCACAAGTGACCACAAGCTAGCCCCTGAATTAGTACCTGCCATGAGCATTGAGTAATACTATAATGCAATACATGAGCGGAAGATGCACTGATAAGGTACTGTAAAATAGAATATTGGAATACAAAGAAAAACATATCTAAATATCTGATAAAATACTAGAAACCAAAATATCTATCTAAAATAACTGTTAATACTAAATAATTAACTGACGGTCTAACTGATTATCTGAAAGCTTCTAAACATTATGAGGAGTTGATGGGACAAACCCCCAACTAACTCTGAATGACTGAACATAAAAAAGTACTGAAATAACTAAGATAAACATATCATGACCTCTATGGCTGAGGACTCACCACTACTGCTTCTAAGTAACGGTGAGTTGTCTAAGAACGGTCGAGAAATTAAGCGTTCGTACCTATGTTATAAGACAATATGGAACAAAGAAAAGTATGTAGTCAGTAGTCTGAATGTATTGGTATATGAGATGAGGACTGGCTGAAATGCATAAAATAATTGAGCATGAATGCATAAACATGAAATATCTGGGAATACAAGACTAAGTATAAATATTTTTCTAAAATAATCTGTAATCTGAATTGGTGAAAACTGTCTAATAGAAAATCTATACACTTGGTCAAACAAACCTAAGCTGAGATACCCTGAATACTGTATTGAGACTATGGGAGCTATCATGTAATTGACATGCCCCAATCTGAGCTATTCGGGGTCCAACCTGTAACCCCAATTGGAAGGGTGTCAGTATTGTGCCACGGGTACTAAGACTGGCTGACGATGTGGATTCCACAAGGATGATATCCCCAAAATACCAGGGTTATTGCCTTTATTGATGGGTGACCCTTGAGAGGAAGTAAAGCCTAAACTGATGGGTGACCTCTCATATCCTACGCTAGCTACGTAGTTCTAGAATACAAGGACTGCTACTAATGAATCTATCTAAATGATGGGGAAGCCACCATTCCTGCATTCGCTCGGTGCTAAATCCTACCCCCAAATGAAAGACATTGAAATACTAACTGGTGCATACTTTGATAATTGATAAGCTCAAGTCATGGTATTATGAAAATAACAGTGCATACGGATTCTGAGGTAATTATAAACATATAAGCTGATAATGCTCAGCATGATCATGGTGTTCTGAATGTGATATTAAAACCATGGTCTGACTGACTTGTTACTTGAAAAATAGAAATCATGTAAAACACATAGGTATCGGGTGTTCATAACCCGCCAACACTAAATGATCAAAATCCAGTATTAAGGCTTAGAACTGTAGTATGAAATCATGGTTCAAAAATCCCAAAATATAGACATTTCATCAAACATGTGATAATCATGAACTTGAACATGGGAATGTCTTAAAACGTGGGAAATTAGCATGGTTTCATGACTCAGATCATAACTTAATAATATAACATGAAATTCACTTGAATATAACATGGAAAATTGAAACTTAAGACATGGGATAACTTGAATTTTCATGGAACTATACATACACATGAATTAAGTTCAATTACTAAGGAAAGACATAAACTAAAACCATCTTGAACATACAAAACTCCATACTAAGAGAAAAGTCCATACTTTAGTTAAAAAGGGTTTTTGGGATCCTTAGGTGAAAAGGACCCATGGATGAACACCCCATATACCTTAAACTTCTTAACTTGGGAAATAAACCCTACTCTAGATGCTTTCTTGAAGGTTCTTAAACTTGGGGAGCTTGAATTCTTGATTTCTTAGGGAAAAAGGAGTTGAATTTGTTCTTGGGGAAAGGGGAGGGTTTTCTTGATAGTGATGTTGACAAGAAGGGAAAATAATGCCCTAATAGATGCCCCAAGTCGTGTTTTGGATGATTTGGGTTAAGGGAGAAATGAACTAATTGCCCTTCAATTATTTAAATCAATAACTGGATGCAACAGCCTCACCGAAATACTGTCTTATCACCATCGTAGAATTCACTCACCGCTATGTAGTCGGCATGGGGTCGGGACTAGCCACCGCGATGTGGGCTTATCATGGAGACTATCTTTTTCTGTGATCCAAACATGCCCCAAACCTTGTCCAAAAAATCTGAAATTCCTCCGAGACATACTTCATATATCCCTAAATATGAATTAACTCAAAAACCATGTCTTGGGGTCGGGAAGACCAAAATAAAAATCCTCAAAGTTTAGGGGTCTTGTAAAAGACTTAAGCCCCTTATGCATGCAACTAGGAGCTGAATCAAACTAAGAATAATATGGGGTATAATAGTTAAGCTCCCCCTATTGAAAGGGTCCAAGCATGTGTTAGTCAAACGAACCAGGAAAATTCTAGGAAGGGCCAAAGCCACTGAGTCTCCAACCGATGTAGGGGTCTTGGTGACCGTGTGCATAGTTCATACTATAAATCTCTCTCTCTCTCTCTCTCTCTATATATATATATATATATAGTTATGTGTGAACTATGCACACGGTCACCAAGACCCCCACACTGGCGAATGTGATATCTAGTATCGTTCCCCCCGAGACTTTCATCTTCTATGGGGAGCTACACAACCTCTTTTAAGCCCAAATTAAAACCATTTACACATTCCAATACATTAACCAAGGAGTCCTTTAATTAGGCATTTACTGTTGGTATCCTCATACCACTTAAAGTTAAGCATGCAAGCCAATTCCATTATTTTATTCCAAAATCAATTGGCCAAATGACTCTCAAGTCTCCATTTTAAAATCAATCCATGGCCACCAAGGCCTTCCAAAAACTATTTTTAAGTTCCATTAACCTTTTATTCAATGTAAGGTTCCAAAAGTGAGTTCAATTATGCATGTATCCATGTTTGAAAACCAATTAGCCAAGTTGGGTTGAGGGTAAAGCCTATTCCAAACCATTAAACCATAAATTTTGGGGAAACCCATGTTACCTATTCCAATTCCCCCATCCATGAATTTATTTAGTTCAAAACCACGAGATAAAACATAAATAACTAATTCAAAACCATGGGGAAACCAATTCATATTATAACCATTCCAAACCCCTTAACCCATATTCAAATCCAACAATTAAAACCACATGGATAATAATTAAGCATATGCTTTATATAAAAATTATTTAGGGAAGAGATATATGCCTAAAGACACCATGAAATTTGGAAAAGAAACCACAATTTGAATCATAGGTGCTTAATCCTTAGAAACCATAGCTTGTTCTTGATTTTGGAATTTAGAGAGAAGAGAGTAATATTTATGTTTGTTAATTGATGCAAATAAGGCCAAAGAAAGGTTTTTAAGTCGTGGGAATAGTAGGAGTAGGGGGAAAGACCACAATGTCCTTAGTAAAAACAAGTAAGAAATATAGCGCCCAGTCGCTACAGGTCAGGTAATAACTCTTGGTCACTGTTCACGATTCATCACCAAGACTCGTAGACTAAGTCCCCAAACCCTGACCCATTACTATTATGGTCACGATTTACACTCTATGACTCATGACCAGACCTTACTACTCGCAGGGTCTAAATCGTGATCAAGACAATAACACTGGACAACCTTACTGGTTAGACTATGATAAGCACTACATGACTCATATAGAGTGAGTACAACTCGTCACCTGAGTCATTGTATGGACAGTGAGCTCAATCACATGGAAAAATTCAGAGTCTGAAACTTGGGGTATTACATTACCCCCCAGGTTTATTCGTCCCCAAATAAGGAGTTAGGGAACCCATTAACACGAATACAAGATAAAATACAACCACAACACCTAAACAAAATCCAAAATACATTAAGAGAAAAAGGGATCCCATACCCCAAGCACTTTAATCCAACGCGGGGAACAAGAATGGATATTTGGATTTCATGTCCTCTTCAGCTTTCCAAGTAGATTCTTTCGTCTTTTGATTTCTCCAAAGCACCATTATCGAAGACACATTCTTAGTTCTCAACCTACAAACTTGCCTAGACAATATCTCCATCGGGACTTCCTCATAAGAAAAGGAATCCAAAATACCAGCATCCCCCACAAGGACAGCCAAAGAAGGATCACCCACACTTCTTCAACATCGACACATGAAAGATAGGATGAATAGAACCCAAACTCGCAGGAAAATCCAACTCGTAAGCAACATTCCCAACTCTCCTTAAAATTTGAGATGGACCAACATAATAGGGACTGAGCCTCCCCTTATTCCCAAACCTTATCACTCCCTTCATAGGGGAAACTTTTGAGAACATCCAGTCACCTACATCAAATTCTAACTCCCTTCGCCTCACATCTGTATGAGAATTTTGGTGACTCTTGGAAGTCTTAAGTCTTTCTCTAATTACCTTTACCTTCTCCATGGCTTGTTGAAGCAAGTCAGGACCAAACAACCTAGTCTCACCAACCTCAAACTACCTAATAGGAGACCTACACCTTCTACCATAAAGAGCCTCGAAAGGAACCATCTGAATACTTGAGTGATAACTATTACTATATGCAAACTCAATAGGAGGCAAGTGATCCACCCAAATACTTCCAAAATCAATCACACAAGACCTTAGTATATCTTTCAAAGTCTGAATAGTCTACTTCACGTGTCCATTAATTTGAGGATAGAAATCCATGCTAAGGTTCACCTAAGTCCCCAAACCTCTCTAAAGCAAATGCTAAAAGTAAGAAAAATTGCGTACCTCAGTCTGAAATGATGGAAATCAATGCTCCATGCAACTTCACAATCTCCTGAATGAACAACTTAGCATAAGCCTCTCCATAGTTGGTAGTCCTCACAGGTAATAAATGAGTATACTTAATCATCCTATCCACAGTGACCTAAATCAAATAATACTAATTTTGAGATTGCGGAAGACCTATAATGAAATCTATATATATCACCTCCTACTTCCAGATTGGCAACTGTATATCTTTAGACATGCCATCGGGCATCAAGTGTTCAACTTTAACTTGATGACAACATATATATATAGCCACAAAATTAGCCATATCCTTTTTTATATTGCTCTACCAATAGATTTTCTTTAAGTCATGACACATTTTTTTCAAACCTGGATGAACAGTATACCTAGACTCATGAGCCTTGGCAAAAATTCTTTCCCATATCCCCTCAATATAAGGAAAACATAACCTACCTTGGTACCTTAAGATACCTTTTTCGTTTATAACCTTTTAATGACCCACATCTTCCTTAATCTATATAAGTATGCAGTCATAAGCTTGCTTCTCTTTCACCTAAGCATCAAAAGATGATTTGACCACTCCATAAACAATCACCTCTCCATCCTCAGAGTCAAAAAGACAAACTCCCAAATTAGCCAACTGGTCAATACCTTCACCAATCCTTTTTTTTATCATCCATATGAGATAAGCTCCCCACAGAAAACTTTCTAAGAGCATCAACAACCACATTACTTTACCTGGATGGAAGTGGAGACTCATATATAGTGCTTTAGTAACTCAAGCCACCGCTTCTGCCTGAGATTTAACTCCTTCTATGTGAACACATACTGCAAGCTTTTGTGATCAAAATAAATGTCCACATGCACTCCATACAAATAATGGTGCCACTTCTTCAGAGCAAAAACCATATTTGCCAACTCTAAATTGTGAGTTAGATAGTTCTTCTCATGAACCTTAAGCTTCCTAGAAACATAGTCCACAACCTTACTATGCTTCCTTAACACACAACCTAGTCCTATATAAGACGTATCATAATATGTGACAAATTTTCCAGTACCCTTAGGTAGGTTCAAAATTAGCATCGAATTCAACTTATCCTTCAACTTCTCAAAACTCCCCTCACCAATATCAGATCATAAGAACTTTACCTTTCTCTGAGTCAACTTCATCAACAGAGTAACAATGGATGAGAAACTCTCTACAAACCTCCTATAGTAACTTGGCAAACCCAAGAAGCTCCTAATGTTGGTTGGAGTCATGAGTCTAGGCCACCTCTTAATTGCGTCAACTTTTTGTAGATCCACCTTAATCCCTTCATTAGAAATGATATGCCTAAGTAAAGTCAAACTATTCAGCCAAAACTCACACTTAGAAAATTTTGTATACAACTTTTGATCTTTAAGAGTCTACAACATGGTTCAGAGGTGACTAGCATGATCATCATTACTCTTAGAATACACCAAGATATCATCAATAAACACTATCACACATAGATTCAAAAACTATCTAAATAATTGATTCATAAGATCCTTAATAATAGCTAGAGCATACATCAATCCAAAGGATATAACCAAGAATAAAAATGACCATATCGGGGTTGGAAAGCAGTCCTTGAGATATCCAATTCTTGATTCTTCAAATAATGTTAACTTGAATGAAGGTCAATTTTAGAAAAGCATCTAGCACCCTAAAGCTGGTAAAAAAGACCATCTATCCTTGGAAGAGGATACTTATTCTTCACTGTAAGCTTATTCAGCTGGATATAATCTACACACATCCGAAGAGATTCATCTTTCTTACACACGAAAAGAATATGAGCACCCCATGGAGAAATACTAGGATGAATGAAGCGCTTATTAAGGAAATTCTTTAAATACTTCATTAGCTCTTTTAATTCTGCCAGATCCATTTTATAAGGAGGAATAGATATACGATGGGTATCAGGTGGAATATCAATTCCAAAGTATATTTTCTATTAAGAAAAATGCCAGTAAGATCTTTGAGAAACACTTTAGGAAATACATTAACAACATAGATAGATTGGAAAGAGGGAACCGCAGAACTAAAATCTTTAACCTAAACCAGATGATATAGATACCCCTTGAAAATTATCTCTAAGACTCTAAGATGAGAAATAAACCTCCCTTTAGGTACTAAGACACTCTCCTCCCATTCTATTACTTTGGGGAATTAGAAACTGACCTTTTGGGTCCTACAATCCAAAGAAGCATCGCATGATTGAATCCAATCCATCCCTTAGATCACATCAAAATATACCATATCAAGCTCTACCAAATCCATCAATGTTTTTCTATGAAAGATAGACACCAAACAACCCCTATAGATCTTCTTATTCATAATAAAATCACATACTGGAGTAGAAATAGAGAAGGGGTCAAAGATACTTTTGGGACTAAAACCAAAATACACAACCTCATAAGGGGTCACATAAGAAAGGGTAGACCCCCGATCAAGCAAATAATACACATATCGAGAGAAAAGCTGTAACATACTGGTAATAACATTAGCAGATAACTTTGATTCCTAATGGGTAGCGATAGAATATAGCCAGTGCTGGTGTCAGAAGTAGCACCTTTTGGCACAGAAGCCCAAAAAGTGGCGACTGGAGCCTTATTAGCTTCAGTGGCTATCTTATATGTGAGACAATCTTACTGTCTGTGACTAGGCTGACCATTATTAAAGCACCAATTTATCTCCTCATCACAATAACCATGGTGAAGCTGACCACAAAATCTACAAAAAAGGATATGATAGGGCTGGCTAAGCTCCACTATCTTAAACTAGGCACCTTGTGCCTTAGGACCACTACTAGCCTAAAAATGGTGATCACCCAAAGGCTTAGAATACAGAGCATTAGCCGACATAAACCGATTAATGAAGGACTAGTAAGGATTGGTAGAACACCAGGTGGTGTAGCATAATCAGGAGTAGGGACCCCAGACTGGGTCTGTACTCCATAAATAAGATGAGTCCTTTCAATATTTGCCTCAGGTGGGGAGGAGGTGACAAAAGAATTTCTATAAGCACTAGTTCATTGGGGAGGCTTGATCTGAAAGGAGAGTAAACTAGGAGTTAGAGAAATGACACGACCCTAGGCTCTATATCCTGAAATAAAACATAAGAAAGGGAAATATTGTTAAATGCCTTGTAGCTTTCCACTTATAAGTATGGAACGCAGCACACCCATAAAAATGACTCTACTCGATACATATTTGTGGGAATCCAAAGACCTTGAAATTAGGATCTGATACAAATTTTGTCGCAACTCAAACCCGGGCCTAGTCGTGAGGGGTATCTCAAGTCCATCGAGGACTGGAGTCTACCCCCTTAGCTTAGACTACTGGAAGATATGAATAATAGTGGAAGATAACCAAACATATAAACCAGATATATAAGGTAACTAAAAAGGACACTAGGAGTAAAACAATTACCATTCCCACACTTTGTCCACAAAAGTGTCTAAACCAAAATACCAAGTAAGTTTGGGAAATGCCCCCTACCATGGCCAAAAGGGGAATCCAAAACATAAAATAAAACTGATGGGATTTTAGTACTAATAAAGAAAGCACTGAAATGTCTGGTCATTTAGAAGATGGAGGATTACTACTTTAATGTACACCAACCGATGAACCAAAATCATATAACATTGCATGTCCTAGCGGAAGAACCCCTAGGTCTCTACATTGTGAAATAATGTAGCATCCGGGGATGGTTAATGGGATGAGTACTTATATGTAACTTAGAGAACGGATAAAATAATGCAAAGTACAAATCACTCCAAAAACCATATGCACATATTCATATTTTCTTATATTTAAGATGTCAAGATAGGATATAGAGTTTAAATATGAGATTCTTAAAATCATTAACTTGGACTATGAAGCTCTAACCATCCTAAGAAAACCCACAGACTATATGGTTTCAGCTCCCTCTACTGAAAGGGTCTCAATATGTGTTAGCCTCATGAACCAGGAAAATTTGAGGAATGGCCAAAGACAGCGAGGCTCCAACCATTCCAAATATCCATATATATATATATATTATGTGAACTATGCACATAGTTACCAAGACCTCCACACCAGCAAATGTGGTTTCCAGTATTGGTCTGTCGAGAACTCCACCTTTCATGGTGAGATACACAACCTCCTTTAATCCTAAATTAAAACCATTTACATATTACAATCCATTAACTAAAGAGTCATTTAATTAGGCATTTATTGTTGGTATCGTCATGCCGCATAAAGTTAAGATTACAAGCCAATTCCATTATACCATTTCAAAATATATTAGCCAAATTGACTCTAAAGTCTCTAATTTAAAATTAATCCATGGCCACCAATGCCTTTCAAAAACCATTTTTAAGTTCCATTAACCTTTTATGCAATGTAAGGTTTCAAAAGTAAGTTCAAATATGCATGCATCCATGTTTTAAAATAATTATTCAAGTTGGGTTGAGGGTAAAGCCAATTCCAAACTACTAAACTATAAATTTTGGGGAAACCATGTTCCCCATTCCAATTCACCCATCTATGCATTCTTTTAATTCAAAACCATAAGATAAAATATAAATAACCAATTCAAAACCATGGGGAAACCAATTCGTATGATAACCATTTCATACCCCTCAACCACATTTAAAATCCAACAATTAAACACATAATTTATATAAAAATAATTTAGGAAAGAGATATATGCCTGAAGCCACCAAGAACTTTGGAGAAGAAATCATAATTTGAACCCTAAGTGCTTAATCCTTATAAACCCTAGGTTGTTCTTGATTTTGGAATTTAGAGAGAAGAGAATAATATTTATATTGGTTAACTGATAGAAATAGGGCCAAAGAAAGGGTTTCAGGTTATGGTAATAGTGGCATAAGGGGAAAAACCACAATGCCCTTAATGAAAAAAAATAGAAAATATAACACCCAGTCACTACAAGTCAGGTAACGACTCATGGTCACTGTCATGAGTCTTCACCAAGACTCATATCCTAATGCCCCAAATCCCGACCCTTTACTGTTATGGTTATAAGTTACACTTCATGATTCATGACCATACCTTTCGACTTGTAGGGTCTAATTCATTATCAATATAAAAATATTGGACAACCTTGCTAGATAGACTATGATAAATACTATACGACTTGTATAGAGTGACTATGACTCATTGCTTGAGTCGCAGTGTGGACAGTGAGCTCAATCACAAGGAAAAATCAGAGTCTTACAACTTGATGGTTTTAATTCATAGTCTGATATAACACATCATGTGCCTTGTGTCTAATAATATAAAATGGTAGATGAGTTTAATTAAGGGATAACAGGTTTGTATATCGGCGAGTTCAAAGTATTAAATGTTTTCTCATGAGTGTGAGTGGAGAATTTAAAGTTTTAGCAAAATTGCATGATCCATACAAGTTTAGAAATATAAATAAAGAAGATATCATGTATAGACTCTTGGTATACTGTTAAAGATTTGTGTGGATTTTAATCTTTGAGTTCAGAAATGATAGCACATGTTGAAGCATTTATTAATAGATGATGAAATCATTTGGTAGAGGCTTATGAAGGAATTAGTAGTAGCTAATATGATGATTTGGTTTTGGTTTGAATGACAATTGGTGATGTGTAGGTAATTTGAATTGCTAGGTTGGGTTCAACTATTCATGATATGACAGGTTTTTTATTTATGTATTACTGAAAGGATTTACCATTTCACAGGGTTAATGAAGATTTTGGATTGAATAATACTACTTGCTTGATGAAAAATGAACATGCTACTTTAATGGGCAGTATAGATATTTGGTGATGTATAGAGGATACATACTAATGATATAAAAAGTTCTTAGGGTGGGTAGTAATTTTCCCTAAGGTTAGATATACAAATATGGTTGTTTAAATAGTGGTCAAAGTATAGCATTGGAGATTGGTATGGTCTTTATAGTGTATCTTGACTAAGTAGTTTAGCTTGATTAAACAGTACTATCAGACTAGAAATTAGTTATATTAGCCTTTAATAAGGCCAATTTCTAATAGAAAACACATAGAGTGGATTCTAGTCAAGCATAGATCCTTTTTAAAACAAGGAAAGTCGAGCATAAATCCTTTTGAGAACAAAAAATCTATAATTCAGAGTTGTGGTGAATTTTGATGGGTGTTCTAATGATTTTTGACACTAATAACTGTTTTGAAAGTCTAAATAGAGGATTTGTATGGTCATGGTATTTGATAAAAAAAATATTGATATTCACCCCTAATATTATTCAAAAAACTCACTTTAGACCTTTAACTTCATGAATGTTTATTTACCCCCTTAAATAACTCTAAAGTGAGTTAAAATCATCCATTTGCAGCTCACACTAGATCAAGATTGGTTATTGTTGGTACACTCATATTTTGATTCGTTTGCATCCTTAATTATGTATTATATATATATATATATTTTATATTACTAATTAATATAACCTAACCCACACATCAGCAAATACCTTTATTTCCCAAATTAAACTGGCATTCTTTTCTTTATCCTGAACTAAATTGCTTCTCTAAGTCGTTCTCACCTCATTTGGTTTCTGTTAGATGATTTCTAACTCACTTTTAGATAAATTTTGAAGTTGGTCAGATTCGTATTTGTTGTTTGGATTGTTGTATTTTAGTTTTAGTGTTTTTGTCCCCCAAAATATTGATATTCAAATTTGGTGATCTAAAGATTGTTTTTTTTTTATTTTTTTTGCAGATTAACCATGAATTCTGTGTACATTTTCATAAAAGAGAATAATTCCAGCAAAAATCCTATCTTAAGTACCATGGAGGTATTGATACAAATTATTTAGATGTAGATGTTGAAAATTTTTCTTACTTTGAATTTGTTGGTTATATTAAAGTAAATGGGTATAATTGTTCCACGTATATTATTTATATTGGACCTCCTAAATCCGATTGTTTGGTAAAAGTTACATATAATAAGATATTTTGTATTGTACCTCAACTTTAAAATGGAGATATTATTGAATTGCATGTGTGACGATCCATTTCGTTGTTTTGATATACCTTAGGATGTCAAAATTTGAGTTAAGTTTCTCCCTGGATGAAGTGTTGAAAATTTTAAGCTAGACTAGTCTTGGATGAATTTCAGGTGTAGTGTGGTCTAGGAAAATTTAGTGTTTAATGGTATAGTAATTCATGGATTTAATATTCCGAAGTTGATATGACATGATTTCATGACACTTTCGATGCTTAAAAAAGAAAATTATGCACTAAGGTATTCTTGTTAGATATGATGTGCTTTTGTGTTGAATTTACAGGAAAACAGGATTCAGAGCAAAGAATGAGAAATAGAGATGAAAAGTAGCTGGAAAGCTACCCATGAGTCAACTAACGACTCGTGGATAGTAACTACATGCCGTGGGTTGATTTGTGAGTTGAAGTTCTGCAATATGAATCTTTCTCTGATTCTTACTAGTCAACCTACAACTCATAGGTACAATCTACGACTTATAGGTTTCCTTGTGTTGGTGCCGAATCCAGTTCCTATACTATTTAGGATAGGTTTTCTTGTGTATCCATAAATACCCTTTGGATGTTTTATTATCAGTTTACATACTTTATACACTTTCGACATTATTTTGAGTTCAGAGATAATTTATTGATCTTGGCATTATTGCTCTTAGATTTTAGGGTTTATAATTAATTTGAGATCTAGGGTTTTCATTCTTATTCTTCGTAAGTTCATCATTATGCTTTCATCAAGGGATTATTTATTTGTTCTTACAACTATGACTAGCTAAGCCCCATAACTAGGTGTCATGACCCAAAATCCAAGGGTCATGATGGCACTTGTCGCGACGAACCTTGACAAGTAAGCCTATCATCCACACGATACACAAGGGGGAAAAGAGAAAAAATGACCCCAAGGCAAAGCTTCTAGAACAAAGACGAACCATACAATTATAAAAAAATGCAAAAAGAAACATAATAATACCAATCCCAAAACTTGGTATCACATTTCAAGAACATAACTAGTACAACTAAAAGTCAAATACAAAAGACATCCAAAATAGGAGATAACTCTGTCTCTGTAACACAATAAAGATATCATATAATAAGAAAAAATAGAAGTAGACTCCGAATGCCTAAAATCAACCATTACCTTGAAAAGCTCCAAATGACGCTCAAAATCAAACACCGTATGGCACACCCAAACCTAAATCTGCATCGAAAGGGTACAACAGGAGTAAGGAGTCCACTGTACTCAATAGTTATCATAGGCCGATCGAGCAAAGTAGAAAATAAAACATACAAAATACACACCAAGGGCACGTCACCTGCAATCAAAAAATATCTCACAATGGTAGCCCACACTGCTTGCACTAACAGTTCCATAATATCAACATATAACATAGCAAAAAATCAGAAAGGAATACAAATATATATTTATACTACATATAAGCAAGAAAAAGAGACATGTAGGGAACAAAGAGTACAAGTAAGGGAAGATAGAACAATAGATAGGTAACAAGACAAACAGAATATACAATGACATCACAAGCATAATTAAGTAAATACAATAATATTGATGATGATGATGATGTAATGCACGAGATTGTCACACAACCTTTGAGACCATCGCATAGTTTCCGTATATACCTACGGAGCTAAATCTACAAGACGTAGTACTCATGGGGGTTTGTATACCTATATACAATCCACATATATCCATATCTCCTCTCAGGCACATCCCTCAGGGAAATTTTTATAAGATATCACATTTTCTGTTAGAAAAGCCAGTGTTTCTCAGTATTTCCAAGGTGGTATCAATGTTTCGTGAATGAGTATAAGGATATAATGCTCACAACCAACCACAATAAGTATTTACACAACCAACTTAATAAGTATTTCCACAACCAACTAATATACCATCACGTGAGCCTAATATCCACTCATTATTTTCAACCATCCATAAAATCCAACATGATTCATATGCCAATAGAGTATGAATACATTAAGGCACATAATTGGTACCACAACATGCTTTTTCATCAAATAATATACAATTATCATCATGTATAAAAGGCTATCAATATTGCAGTGGAGCCCACACGGTCACAACACATTAAGATAATAATTTTTAATATTAGTTCCCACACCCTTAACATAATTTTTTTGGTCAACATTAACTACTCAACCCAGTCTGAAAAAAGTTAAGCCATGACCTACTTCGAAGGCCAAAAAACCAGAATAAAAGCCTTTAATCCATAATCTAAATTCTCACACATAGACACAAAATCAACTAAATCATCAAAATATAGAATCTACAAGAGCCAATGTTACCCATATTGCCTATTTCAAGTCAGGGTCAAAATGGACCATAGAAATGGGTTTTCAAAAAAGAAGGGAAAAATCATAACTTTGTTTTATAAAAATATTCTCCATATTTTTAGGAGTCTACTGCTAAACCAAAGTGAAAACAAGTAAAGAACGAGGTCCAAATTGAAGAAAAAACTATTTTCAAGATTTACCGAGTAAAAATCCTCGAAATTCATTTTAAAATCAAGAATCAAAGTTGTTTTGAAGATGAAATTGAGGAAAAATTGATAATTATATGATTAGAAACTCACCCAAGTGAAAAAGGTTTGAAAATTGGGGTTTAAATTTAAGAGATACAATTTTTAGGCCTTACGGGCCAAAACACCAAATTCCATTCTTTAATCTATGTTTAAAACAAGAAATAGATGATAAAAATTGAAGAAAATAATTAAAATAGGTGTTATGGAGCTTACCCAGGCTTAGAAGTGGATGAAATAGCTTAAAATCCCCAAACCTCAAGCTCCAAGTCTAAAAAATGGTAAAAAAAGTGAAATTATACACCCAAGCTTTGCAGTCATAGACCAGGATCGTGATCACAATACATAGTTTGTCAAGGTATCACGACCGTGGAAAGTGAATCATGATCGCGACACTCCCATTGTAGGACAAGTTACTGTCACGATAGGAGCATTGTGATTGCAATGCACCAGCTGAATGGTGCACCAGTTGGAACTTGGTGCATCCCAAGTCTCTGCGGGCCCCTTGATGATAGGAGAATTTACACGCCTAAAGTACTATATTTTACCCATATTTTAGCTAAGTTTTGAGGACAAATTATATAATTCATGCACTTTTAGTCCTTTTTCCTGTAAGTGAGCTAACAAACGTGATTAGCAAGTTTTCAGGGATAAATGATGCAGATTTCAGCATTTTATGGATAACTTGACGCCAAAGGAAGCTTCACAAAAGAAGGAGAGCAGCGTTTGGACGCCTATGGACTGAATGTGATGCATGGAAAACCTGTTCCGAGCAAAAACAACATTTCTCAAGACTTTGGGGATCAGCAGTAACCTATTAGGATTAGGATAATGATGCAGTAATTTATTAGGATTAGGATAAGTACGCAGTAGCCTAGTAGGAATAGGATATGGGTGTTATAAATACCCTATTTTGCTGGAGATTTTTACTATTCCCATCCATCTATCCACCATCCATCCATCCATCAAAACAATTCTCCACCACCCTTATCCCTATTCCATCCTTCCCCTTTCTTTATTAATTCATTGTTGACATTATTTTTCATCTATTTGACTTTTAATTTTACAACAAGAGAATCGCTATTTTGCAAGGAATTCACTCCTAACGCCATACCATACCATACTACACGTGAGATTTTTTATTGTGGTATAATGATAATGTCTATTGTGATTTCCATCGCACTCATGAATAGCTAAACTTCTCTGTTGGGGTTATGGAAGCCTTATGAGCTACTATGTATTGCTATGAGTTTGTGAGTTCTTGACACGTATGCTGCTTATATCATTATTCTCTTCATCTTAATGCAAATTCTTGTGGTTGCAAACGCATAGAATAACGCCAGTATAGCATTAACTTGTTCGAAAGAAAAGTTATATGTCTGGAAAAGAGATAATGTCAAGG
Source organism: Capsicum baccatum var. pendulum (assembly GCA_030864225.1). Lineage (NCBI taxonomy): Eukaryota > Viridiplantae > Streptophyta > Magnoliopsida > Solanales > Solanaceae > Capsicum > Capsicum baccatum. Next base: position 143,787,807 of record CM061552.1, read on the forward strand.
TAATAGGGCACCAACCCCTGTTAAAAAGTTAGTGCCGTAACTGGATTAACCTCTTGGAGAATTTGTACCGTTAGACATGCTTTAAGCTCGAAAGAGTTAAAGTGAAATAGTCCTTGTTAAGGTCGAAAGACGCTTTGATTTACCATAGAATACAATTCTCTATAAGCACATGCATGTCTGAATTCCGCATAACTCATAGCCAATAGAGACGTATAACTCATAAGGTGGACATAACCCTAACTCTCGATTCTCATTGTTTTACATCTTACTAAACATTCTTTCTTTTTACTTTGCTATTTTCTGTTTTTACTTTACTATTTTGATTACATTATTTGCACATTAAAATCCCCCCTTTCACGAGACTTGCACCAAAAGTCTAATAATCTTTGCTTACTTATTGACCGGCTATTTCCTGTGGGATCGATACCCAACCCAGTTAGGTTATATATTTGACAACGATCGCTTTACACTCCTACGAGAGCTGTAGATTGAGCGTTATCAAAAATTGGAACCGTTGCAAGGGAATACGGTTGTCAACTAAGTTTGTGATAGTTACTAGACCCTTTGGTCAAAGATTCTCGTACTTTTACTTTTACTTTTTGTTTTTGCTTTCTGCAGGTTTTTATTCAGTGCATGCCCCATACTCAAAGTTCTGGTCAACCGTTATTACCTATCAATCCTGAACCACAACGTATTGGCAGAATGGAGGCACAACACGAAATTAAAAGCATGGCTGCTCAACAGGAACAGGCGAGACTAGCTGCTCTAGCCGCCGCTCAAGTGCATCAACAGAATATTGATAACCCCGGGCGAGCAATAAATCCTAACGACGAGGACCTAGGTGATGACGAGTTACTAAACCCTAGGCATGCTGCTGAGATTGCAACACCTGCCAACAGAAGAGATCGTCAAGCAAGGTTTAGGCATGAACGCCGACCTATACAACCAGCTTTCGACGATGATGATGATGATCTTGATGGAGCCAGAGCCACAGGAGCCATAATTTCTCCACCATTGGCACCCGGAGCCAAGTTCAACATCACAAGCACCATGATTCAGTTATTGCAACTCAAGGGATTATTTGGTGGACTAGCAGGCGATGATCTGAATATGCATCTCATCAACTTTATTTCTACATGCAAGTCATTTGAAAATCCTGGCGTTGGTCAGAATGCAAGTCGTTAGATCGGATGACGAAGCAAAGTAGAGCTTGGTATACCAGGGATTCTGAGGTAGCAAGCCCTACTATACCTATTGGCATGACTGCTGAACAAAGGAGAAGAGAAGAAGAACGTGATCAAGATATGGCGCACATGAAAACGCAAGTGGATCTTCTTACAAAGCATCTATTATCAGGGAAGACCGAAAAAGTCAAAGCTGTTGCGTTAAAAGGAAGAGACGAATCTGATTCAGAAGAAGAAGCCAACTACTTGAACAATCATGGGGGTTTCTAAGGTAATACCCAAGGAAACCAAGGTCGGAACTACTATGATAAATCTGGAAACAAGGACCAAGGTAGGTGGAAGAACAAGAATGAAAAGAGTGGTTTATACGTTCCCCCAGGAAGACGTGACACCACCACATCTAGTTCCAGAAGCATGGAAGATATGATGGCTAAACTGTTGAAAGGAGTGGAAGTAACCAGCGCGGGAGTAACGGAGGTAATAAATGATTTGTACTCAATGAAGCAATTGGCTGACTCACATTCCACTTCAATCAAGCAAATAGAGCAACAATTGAGCCAACTTTCAGCAGCACTCAATCAAAGAAAGGCTGGCACCTTACCTAGCGACACTGTGCAAAATCCAAGGAATGACGGATCATGCATGGCTATTACTACCCGAAGTGGTAAGGTGCTGGAAACTTCATCCAAAGGCAAGCAAGTGGTTGACGAGGAAGCAGACATCGATGATAAGGCAAAAGGAGAAGCTGCCCACGACGTCCATGACGTCACACCGAGTATGTTGCAGCCTGAAAAGGCTGAAAAACGGAAGCAAGATGAGAATAAAGCCGTGGAGAAAACAATTCCTTATCCACCACCACCTTTTCCTCAAAGATTGAAGAAGATTGCGGATGATACAAAGTTCAGCAAATTCATGAATATATTAAAGCAGCTGACCATTAATGTTCCGTTGGTAGAGGCACTAGAACAAATGCCTGGGTATACAAAATTTATGAAGGATCTTTTGACAAAGAAGCGAGCAGCAAGCTATGAGTTGAAGGATACTGTTCATCACTGCAGCGCAATCGCTACCCAATCACTAGTTTAGAAAAAGGCTGACCCTAGTGCTTTCACTATTCCTTGCACTGTTGGATCTTTGAACTTTGCTAAGGCATTGTGCGATTTGGGAGCAAGCATCAATTTGATGCCACTATCCGTCTACAGAAAGTTGGGGTTAGGTGATCCGACACCAACCAATATGAGGCTCGTGATGGCTGATAGGTTGGTAAAACGACCTGTGGGTATCTTGAATGATGTGCTGGTGAAGGTTTCTTCATTCATCTTTCCTGCAGACTTCGTTATTCTGGATTGTGAGGTGTATTCTGAAGTTTCCATAATCTTGGGACATCCTTTCCTTGCAACAGGAAGTGTGCTTATTGACATGAGAGATAATGAGCTTTTATTTTGGTTGAATGACGAAGTGGTCCATTTTGATATATGCAAAGCAATGAAGCAGCCTAGCGATATGAATGTGTTCTCTGTAGCTGATGTTCATTATGAGGATAAGAAAGCATTATCTGTAGCGAAATAGCTTACTGTTGAGCCATTGTCTGCTGCGGTACTGAATGTTGAGCATAAGGATGATGAAGATTATGAAGAAACTACACGTGCTCTAACAGAAATAGGGTCCTATTCTCATACTCCTAAACAGCCAGACCTTGATCTTAAGAATCAACCATCACCAACAGCGAAGACTTCCATTGAAGAGCCACCAATGCTAGAATAGAAAGAGTTCCCCGATTATCTAAGGTATGTGTTTTTGGAAACTGGAAATATACTTCCGGTAAGTGTGGTGGATGATTTAAGTGAACAACACGTAGAGGCTCTTATCTCTGCTCTTAAGAGATACAAGAGAGCCATGGGTTGGACTATTGATGATATAATTGGTATCCCTCCCGGGATAGGCATGCACAAGGGTCATCTCGAAGAAGATTACATGCCTACAAGTAAGCCTCATTGTCGTCTGAATCCAAATGATCCACCATCTATCTCGATGAAGTCTAAGTAATTGAGATAGCTATGTCGTGCTTCGACAATAAATCAAGCGCTAGATGGGAGGCAACCCATCATTTTTTAATTTTGTTTTTCGTTCTTTCGTTCTATTAAGTGTTTGATTTTGATAAATAAAAATCCAAAAAGAAGAGTCCTGCCATGACCAAAACTAAGGTGCTTGATGGGAGGCAACCCATCATTCTAATCGTCTTTGTTGTTTTTGAGTAAATGTAGGTGCAAAGAGGTGTAAAACGAGGAGGTCGGTTTTAAATTTTGATTTGGACGTATTGCATGTTAAAGGTGGTAAATTAGGAATGAAGAAGCAAAAGGCTATGGATTGGGCATTGCTTATGAAAATATAGGCAACGAAAAAGGCTAGGCTTATGTAAAACTAGGCCACGAACAAGGCAAGGCCTATACTATGGCCTAAGATCTCGGAATCTAGTGTGCCATAGCATAGGCGCTGCCCATGCCCAAGTATGCCATAGCATAGGCGCCGCCTATGCCAATGCCTTTTGTCTTTGAATCTCATATGCCATGCAAAAGGCGCCGCCTATGCCTAAGAATGCCATGGCATAGGCGCCGCCTATACTCAACAATGCTATGCAAAAAGCGCCGCCTATGCCTAGCATAGGCAAGGCAAAAGGCGCCGCCTATGGTCACTTCTTGTCTCCAAATCCGATTTTAAATGTGTCAAAAACCGACCCAAGCCTTTCCTATAAATAAGAGACATAGTCTTAGACCAAAAACACATTGGAAACCTGGCATAAGCGCCGCCTATAGCCTCCAAATCCTCTCCAAAATTTTCCTTTTGCTCTTTTACTTCACAAGAACATCATCCAAAGGCATCAATCAAGTAAGTACTTCTTTGTTCTTCATTTATATTCCGTAAGTACTACACTGCTACGACTATTATGAATTGTTAAATCTTGAAATAGTACAAGTGACTTGAATGTGGTTGATGTGTTGTGATACAACTAAGTGAGTGAAAGAATACGTACGAATGATCTTAACATGTTTCCAACTTGAATTTGATTTTGATGCACTGTCATACTTTTGCGGAATTGACATAGTCACAAAAATTGCATAATCTTGTCAATAGAAAGCTTACATGTTGGAATAACTTGTTCATCAAGATGAGAATTATGGTTGACTACCAACATAGGAGGTTGTGATTATTTCTAGATGCTATACCTTGATTCAATCCCTATTTAGTAGTCTTGATATATCAAACATGAAAGTATTGCTAAGAATACAAGAAGTATGACTGCACTGATTTTATTGTTGGAATATAGCTCCTAAAACGTATGCCGATGAAGTCTGAGTAATCAACCACTTTCACTTCACTAGTCTGTACCAACAAACTAAGTGTGGGGTGGTGCCACTACTGATTGTTTATAGATTGTATCCATCGAGATGACGCTAACATGAACATTGTTTTAGTCTCAGGTACAATGGCACCCAAAGCAAGACAAGGCAAAGATAAGGCAACCACTTCCCAAAAAGGCAAGAAAAGAGGACGCAAAGAGCAAGGAGAGTCCTCATCGATGCAAGTACCACGCCGCATGTTCGGAATTAAATGGGTTTTAGAGGAGGAAGCAAAGGAATGGTATAGGAACAACAAAGAGAAGAAATATGTTCATGTGGACTTGATAAACAAGGAAAGCCTAGCAAAGAAAGAACCGCACATGCTGGTCAAGATAATGGCGTTACATCTTGATTTCATCTTTCGAGACATGGGAGAATGCAATCTCGATTTAACAAGAGAATTCTATGCCAACTGGTCACCAAAAACCACAGGAAGCGAGGTCAAGATTCGGGGCCAAGTTTTACAACTCAATGCAGATTTCTTCAACTCCTTTCTTGGCTTGCCTGCTGTTGATCCATCACCATTCAAAGAGCTATACAGTAGACCTCCATATAGAGCCATTCGACACACTCTCTGTGGAACAAGGTCTATGGCACGGTGGAGTAGACACAAGGACACCGGACGACACAACACCTTCCCATATGACTCTTGCCTAATTCCAGGGACCCAGTACACAAAGATAACACGAGATAGAGTGTGATTGGTATACGTATTGATAAAGAATGTCCATATCAACATTGGGGCAATTATTCGATCCACAATGCGGAAATCTAGGCTACACAAGAGGTCCCACTTCAGTTTTGGCAATCTGTTGACCGCAATATTAAGGAAGGAGGACATCGAAGAGGAACCGGCTGATCATAAACTTCCACACAACCCGAAGAAGGTTGACCTCACAAAGGTTAAAAATGCTGAATCTACACATGGAGTCAACCTTACTACTGCTGAGAGACATGCTCGGGATGAGAGTTTCTTTTGCCATCTTTATGGCACGACTCGGTTCACAATGATGAGCGGAGGTCGTGTTCCAACTGCTGCAGAGCTCCAACAGCTGGATTATGACTACCCAATGAATGAGCATGCAAGGCAAATGTGTGGAGTAGGTGTGTACTTTGAGGAACCTCTTGATGACGATGTGCCAACCGATGATGAACGCAGAATGCCAGACTCCGACGTGGAGGAGAATTCTGATGACGACGACTCCATTGATTATTTCGACGAAGGGGGTATGACCCCAGACATAGAGGAGGAGTCCAACTAACCAGGTTCTTCTTATTTATTTTCCACTGAGGACAGTGTGTCCCGTCTAAGTGTGGGGTGCTGGTATTTGCATGCTAACCTTTCTTATCTGCATTTGCTTATTTATGTGTGTTTTGCTTATTTATGTTTGTTTGTTTTAATTTTTTTAGGAAATTTTTTTTGTTACAAACTTTGCATAAAATTATTCTGATAGGCAGCATGGTATTATGACAAGAGCCTGTGATAAAATCATTACTATTGAGACGTTTAGGCTCTAATTGTGACTCACTATGTGATATTGTATGGTTCAATTCCTTCATCTGTTGGGTCAAGAGTCTATGCTACTCCCAATAAAGTTGACCATGTGCCTTGTGAGTGTGAGGATATAGTATATTCTGTGTTTGTGGCTGATGCTAGAACTTGCCTGGTATGTATGTAAAGCAAAAATAAGGAGTGCAAGTCTAGGAGATGATTTAGGCATTTCTTTGGCAATCTAGACTTATTTACCTTCTTTTTACCTACCCATGGACATTATCCTAGTTAACCCCTTTGAGCCTTTAGCCTATTTTCTTTGACAACCTCATATGTAAGCCTAATCCATTTTTTTAAGACCATAATTTGATCCAAATTCCTAAGTGCTTTAAAGTGTAAAGTCATGTGACAAAATAAGAGGAAATTGGGTGAGTATGATGCTTTAGAATGTAATGGTGCTTGAATTTGTTATGAAAAAGAATTGCTATCATAAGAGATGTTATGAAAAGAAAAAAAAGGAAAGGAAAACTGAAAAGTTAGTTATGTTTAAAATTAAAAAAACAAAGGTGGAAAAAAGGGGTGATAGAATAAAAGAAAGTAGAAAGGTTGTTTGAAAGAAAAGTATTAATGGCATAATGTGATGTATTAAAGCGCTTAGGAGCATAGTCACTATTTCTGGCCAAAATAGTCCTACCCGTCCCTTAGCCTACATTACAATCAGCAAAAGACCTATTTGATCCTAAGCTTAGCATTCTGATATTTAGTGGAGCATTACACTAAGGGCAAGCCTATGGTCATCAGTTACAGCATATGAATTCTTTGTGAGAGTGAGAGCAAGGATAATCTTATACCCATGTTCGAAATATATACAATACTTGTGAGTGATTATGGGTTATATTTTGTGAGACACACATGGTTGATGAGTTTTGGGTAGTTGTGTATGATTCTTTGTACCTCAACTTGTGGACACGAATTAATCACCATCACGAGTCTATGTTGGAGGTTGAATTGTTTCTACTAATGATCAGAAAACTACTCTTTGTTAATAATTGTCGTGCCTGTCTTGATGAACATTTTGTGTTGTTACTGTGAAACCCTAAGTAGATGTTTAGATGGACATGATATTTTGTTCGAGGACGAACAAAGCTTTAAGTGTGGGGTGTTGATGATAGGCGAATTTACACGCCTAAAGTACTATATTTTACCCATATTTTAGCTAAGTTTTGAGGACAAATTATATAATTCATGCACTTTGAGTCCTTTTTCCTGTAAGTGAGCTAACAAACGTGATTAGCAAGTTTTTAGGTATAAATGATGCAGATTTCAGTATTTTATGGATAACTTGACGCCAAAGGAAGCTTCACGAAAGAAGGAGAGCAGCGTTTGGACACCTATGGACTGAAAGTGATGCATGGAAAACCTTTTCCGGGCAAAAACAACATTTCTCAAGACTTTGAGGATCCGCAGTAACCTATTAGGATTAGGATAATGATGCAGTAATTTATTAGGATTAGGATAAGTACGCAGTAGCCTAGTAGGAATAGGATATGAGTGTTATAAATACCCTATTTTGCTGGAGATTTTTATTATTCCCATCCATCCACCATCCATCCATCCATCAAAACAATTCTCCACCACCCTCATCCCTATTCCATCCTTCCCCTTTCTTTATTAATTCATTGTTGACATTATTTTTCATCTATTTGACTTTTAATTTTACAACAAGAGAATCGCTATTTTGCAAGGAATTCACGCCTAACGCCATACCACACCATACTACACATGAGATTTTTTATTGTGGTATAATGATAATGTCTATTGTGATCTCCATCGCACTCATGAATAGCTAAACTTCTCTGTTGGGGTTATGGAAGCCTTATGAGCTACTATCTATTGCTATGAGTTTGTGAGTTCTTGACACGTATGCTGCTTATATCATTATTCTCTTCATCTTAATGCAAATTCTTGTGGTTGCAAACACATAGAATAACGCCAGTATAGCATTAACTTGTTCGAAAGAAAAGTTATATGTCTGGAAAAGAGATAATGTCAAGGTAATAGGGAACCAACCCCTGTTAAAAAGTTAGTGCCGTAACTGGATTAACCTCTTGGAGAATTTGTACCGTTAGACACGCTTTAAGCTCGAAAGAGTTAAAGTGAAATAGTCCTTGTTAAGGTCGAAAGACGCTTTGATTTACCATAGAATACAATTCTCTATAAGCACATGCATGTCTGAATTCCGCATAACTCATAGCCAATAGAGACGTATAACTCATAAGGTGGACATAACCCTAACTCTCGATTCTCATTGTTTTACATCTTACTAAACATTCTTTCTTTTTACTTTGCTATTTTCTGTTTTTACTTTACTATTTTGATTACATTATTTGCACATTAAAATCCCCCCTTTCACGAGACTTGCACCAAAAGTCTAATAATCTTTGCTTACTTATTGACCGACTATTCCCCGTGGGATCGATACCCAACCCAGTTGGGTTATATATTTGACAACGACCGCTTTACACTCCTACGAGAGCTGTAGATTGAGCGTTATCACCCCTCAAGATTAATTTGGAATACCATGAATGCAAATGAACTATGCTACCCTATCAAATTCGACTCTCCGGATTTAATGGCATATCAAATTTTCAAAAAAACATTGTTTTCACAAAGTTGACCCCCAAACCCTAAAAATCACAACTTTTTAAATCAAGGGTCGAGATAAGATTGAAAAGCCATAAAATTACACCAAATGTGTTACCATCCTAAAAGTAAGGTTCCAAATCTGTTGGTGCAATCCGTTTCACCATCCGCAACATGTATCAAAAGATCTTGACTGAAGTCAATTATAAGGCTCTCGAAGCCACCAAAAACCACAATATCACATAAATGACAACAAAATGCATCAGATACCATACCAATCATCCTCACACCCCAAAAATACCATAATGCAACTTAGAGAGGGGTAAAATGGTCAAACTACATCGAAACACATTTTGTATATTTCATCAAAATGCAGGTCGTTACATCATCCATCAGTAAAAAACTAATTCATCCTCGAACTAAAGGCAAGAGAAATACCTAAATAAGCAAAAGCCAAGGATAATAACTATACATAGCAGACTCGACCTCCTATGTAGCCTCATCTATAGGTCGATGCCTCCATTAGAGCTTTACTACAGGAATAATTCTAGAGCGCAACTGTCTTACATCCCTATCCAAAATGGAGACTAACTCCTCAACAAAAGACAACCTCTCATCTAACCGAACCGATTGCCAAAAAATAGCATGAGACTCATCCGGAATGTAACAGTGATGCATGGAAACATGAAAAATTAGATGAACAATTGATAAAACTGGGGGCAAACCTAACTCATAAGCCACATTACCAACAGTCCAAAGAATCTCAAATGGGCCAATATACCTGGTCCTAAGTTTGCCTATTCCCAAACCTGATCACACCTTTTATGGGTGAAACTTGAAGGAAAACATAATCACCAACGCCAAATCTAAAGGCACAAAGTCTATAGACCGTATAGTACTTTTGCCTACTTTGAGCCGCTCGAAGTCTATCTTGAATAATCCGAACACTATCAAATGATTCACAAAGCTAGTCTGTATCACTAGGTTTAACCTTAGAAACCTAAAACCAACAACTGGAGAGCGAGAACGGCTACCATACAAAGCCTAAAAAGGAGATATATCGATATTAGAATGATAGCTATCATTATACGCAAACTCCGCCAAGGTTAAATATTGCTCCTAATAACCACTAAAATCCATCACATAAGCGTGGAACATATACTCCAAAACTTGGATAGTTTGCTCTGACTAACCGTTAGTCTGAGGGTGAGAAGCTGCACTAAGATCAACTTGAGTACCTAACTAATCCTGATAAGTCTTCCAAAAGTTAGATGTGAACACACAACCTCGATCTAAAATAATAGACACTGGCACCCCATGAAGGCGCATAATCTCATGAATATAGATACAGGCTAACCTCTCAGCACCGAAAAAGATCTACACCAGAATGAAATGATCAAACTTGATCCATCAATCCACGATGACCCAAACATTATCAGAACTATGAGAAGTGCGAGGCAATTTGGTCACGAAATCCATAGTGAATCTTTCCCATTTCCACTTTGGAATGGTTACCTCTGAAGAAATCCACCAGGTCTCAAATGCTCGGCCTTCACCTACTAGAAACATCGGTAATGAGCTACAAACTTAGATGCATCCTTCCTCATACCACCCACCAGTAATGCTGCCTCAAGTCACAATACATCTTTGTCACTCCCATATGGATGGAATACCTGGAACAATGGGTCTTCTCCAAAATTAATCTAATCCAATCACCAACTCCCGACACACAAAATTAGCCCCCAATACTCAAAACATTATTGAAATCACATGAGGCTTCCTTAGACTCACCACTTAACACCTTATCTTGCATCAAATTCAATTCTATATCATCAAAATGATGAGCTTAAATCTGCTCCATTAAGAAAGACCTAGGCTCCACAAATGCAAAAACACACCCAGGTATCAAAATATCAAGACTACTATCTATCTAGCTAAAAACTGAACCTCTAAGGTCAAAAGACTCTCTTAGGTCAAATGATGCAGCAAGCTACCCATGCTAGTTGATTTTTTACTCCAGACATCTACAACCATATTAGCCTTACCCAAATTATTGAGAATCTTCAATTCATAAGCCAAGAGCAACTTAAGCCAATGACGCTGCCTCATATTATGATCTCACTAGGTAAAGAAGTACCAAAGGCTACGATTATTCAAGAAAATTTTAGAACAAACTCCATACAAGTAGTGCATCCACAACTTCAAAGGAAACACAACCGTACAAAACTCCAAATCATGGGTAGGGTAATTCTTCTTATGGGGCTTCAACTAATAAGAAACATATGAAATCACCTTACTCTCTTGTATCAGCACTGCACCTAACTCAATACATAAAGCATTACAAAATATGGTAAATCCCACGCCCTTCTTGGGCAAGGTCAAGATAGGAGCTGAAGTCAACAAATCCTTGAGCTTTTTGAAGTTTTTCTCACAAGCATCCGATAATTGAATAGAAATCTTCTTCTAAGTCAACTTTGTTAGCGGCGCTACAATAGATGAAATACACTCAACAAAATGATAATAATAACTTGCAAAGCCAAAAAACTTTGAATCTCAATTAGCAAAGTAGGCTTATCCCAATAACGAACCACTGGAATCTTGGTTGGATCAACCATAATACCCTCCATAGTCTCCACATGACCTAAAAAGAAAGACTCTAACTGAAATTCACACTTAGAGAACTTGGCAAACAACTTCTTATGCCTCAATCTCTAAAGCACTATTTGTAAATGCTCCTCATGAATGGCCTCACTCTTGGAATAAGCCAAGATATCATTTACTAATACAATAATAAAGATGTTGAGACACAACAAAAATGCTCGGTTTATCAACTCCATGAACACGACTTGGGCATTAGTCAACCCAAAAGACATGACCAAGAACTCATAATGGCCATATCGAGTCTAAAAAGTTTTCTTTGGAATATCTGAAGCTCTAATCCTCAGCAAGTGATTCCCGAACCTCAAATCAATCTTTGAAAACTCTGCAACACCCTGAAGCTTATCGAATAAATCATTAATACAAAGAAGAGGATACTTATTCATAACTATCACCCTATTTAATTATCGATTATCGATACACATCCATATAGATCCATCCTTGTTCTTCACAAATAGGACATGCGTACCCTAAGGCAACACACTAGGTTAGCTAAATCCCTTATCCAACAACTCCTGTAACTGATCCTTTAATTCCTTTAACTCAGTTGGGGATATCCTATAAAGAGGAATAGTGATGGGCTTAGTACCCAGCTTAACATCAATAGCAAAATTAATAACATGATCTAGAGGCATACCGGTCAAATTTGTAGAGTACACATCCATAAACGCATGAACAACACAAACATAATCCAAAGAAGGATGTAAAGCAACACTAGTATTACAAATATGATCCAAGTAAGACAAACATCCCCTCTTATCCAATCAACGAGCCTGAACATATGATATAACCCTCTTAGGACCTAAATAAAGCGCACCCTTCCAAGATATCCTCGGCTCACCCGACGAAGCTAAAGTCATGGTCTTATCATAACAATCTAGAATCGTATACTAAGGAGACAACCAATCCATACCCAAGATAACATCAAAATCAATAATATGTAACATAAAAAAGTCTACCCAAGTCTCATGCCCAAAAAAAGTCACAATACAAGATTGGTACACATGATCCACCACTAAATAATCTCCTACTGGGGTAGATACATGAATAGGATTGGTAAGAGGCTCACTAACAAAATTTAAACCCAAAGTAAAACATGCAAACACATAGAAAAAAATTTGATTCTAGATCAAATAACACGAATCCAAATCTTAAACAAAAGAGGACGATACTTGTAATTACTGAATTAGAAGCCTTTGCCTCCGCTCTGGCGAGTATAGCATAACACTATCCATGACCTCTAACTGGTTGCATAGCCCTACAACCACCTCTACGGGCTCCATTACGTCTGCCTATTGAATCTTTGGTAGAACCCTATCTCCTATAACTAAAATAAAAGTAGCTCTGATTATCTAAAGAGGAAAATTATTGGCTAAAATAGTCAATCTCATTACAGATAAAACAACCTCTATGACCCAACCCAATACGAGAAGGTACGACTACGCCCAGACGACCACCCTAAACTACTGGACTAGAAAATACACTACCCAAATTCTGCAAGGCTGCTTGCACTAGTCTACCATGATACCCATGAGAACCTCTAAAATCTCTGCCTTGAGAAGCTTGACCTTTAAACTCACTAAAATGATGCGCGTTCTTAGCACCTTCCTGGGATGCTTGAAGAATACCCTCAGTCATCTTATCATGATCCACTATACTTTGAAAAGATGCTCTAAATACACCATCTGAGATATAGCCAACTAAAGAGAAACATCCAAACCCTTTACAAACTTTTAAATCTTTTCAAACTTGATTGAAATGCTGGCATAAAAATATCTGTAGAAGGTTTAGAAGTGTGCCTCATACTCTACAACAGTTGTGAAGCCCTGCTCTAGGCAGTCAAACTTATTCTTTATTCGATCCTTTAGACTGTAAGGCATAATTCTCTCTAAAAAGGCATCGACAAACTGATCCCAAGTCATCTTGAGGGAGTCAAAAGGTCTGCAACTAACTAGTAAACTCCACCAATCTCTAGCAGTATCTTTCAACTGATAAGTAGTATAAGCAACCCCATGTGACTCAAACAAACCTAAATTATACAACTTTGCTAATGATTAATCAAGAATCATAGGCATCCTTGCCCACAACACTACTGAATCTAGGAAGACCCAAATAAGTAAATCTCTTAAACCTTTTTTGATCCTTAGAAGACATAAGTATACTCACAGCAAGAGAAGGCATGGTAAATCTGGAAGGCTGAGATCCCATATGGAGAGGTAACATGGATGAAGGTTGAACTCCTGATCTCAAAATACCATACTTAGATGCTGGCGCAAAAATAGGAATAATACTCAGGGTTTGAGTAGTATTAAGAGTAAAAATAGATGCAACTGTAGTATCTACACTCAGGACAGGAGGAACACCAAGCGCACTCAAAGGAGGACCCTCCAAATGGATCTATAAACAAACTAATAACCCCTTTAAAACTGGGGTAGAAGAACTTAGTGGAACTAAAGTAGAACCTACACCTAGAATATGCTAAACACGAGGCTAAGGGGAAAGTCCCCTAGCACTACTCCTAGATAGTGCAGATCCACGTGCCCATCTACTACCTTGAGTCCGTCCTTGACTCGCAAATCTTCCTTTAGACTAGGCTCTCTCCCTAGATAAAAGATTTACATATCTAGCCTCATGATATTTAGTCATCACCAATAGTGCAAAAAGAGTAAAATATGACTTATAACATAAGGTATGAAAGAAATCCACATGATGAGGAACAAAACTAAAATTTCCTAGAGACTTTCTATAGTCTCTCAAAGATAAATACCGAAGTCTACATACTGATTTGCGAGACTCTATTAGACATCTTGTTCTTACACCATTGAGACCAATGAACTTATCTGCTCTGATACCAATCTGTCACGACGTAAAATCTAAGGGTCATGATGACACTTGTTGCGGTAAACCTTCACAAGTAAGCCTATCATCCAAATTGATACACAAAGGAAAAAACAAAAATGACCCCAAGGCAAGGGTTCTAGAATGAAGCTGAACCATACAATTATAAAAAATATGGAAAGAAACATACTCAATAACACAAAATCCAAAACCTGGTGTCAAAGTGTAAGAGCATGATTAGTATAACTAAAAGTCCAATACTAAAGATATCCAAAATTGGATATAACTCTATATCTGAAATACAATGAAGACATAGTCTAATAAGGACAGATAGAAGTAGACTCTAGATGTATGAAATCGATCACTACCTTAAAAATCTCTAAATGATGCCTGAAATCAAACACCATGAGATGCATCCAAACCTGAATTTACTTTAAAAGGGTACAATAGGAGTGAGTACAGTCCACTTATACTCAATAGATATCATACTCTGATCGAGAAAAGTAGAAAATAAAATATGCAAAATACATACTATAGGCATGACATCTACAATAAAAAATATCCCATAATGGTAGCCCACTCTGCTTGCACTAACAGTTCTATAATATCCACATATAACACAACAAAAAACTATAAAGGAATACAAGTATACATTTATACCACATATAAGCAAAGAAAAGAGACAACATATATGGGAACATCGAGTATAAATAAGGAATGATAGAAAAATGGATAGGTAAAAGGTAAAATAGAATATATAATCATATCACAATCATAATAAAGTAAATATATAAGAATAATGATGATGATGATGATGTAATGTATGAGGTTGTCGCACAACCTCTGAGACCATCGAACAGTCTTTGTATGCACCTACAAAGCTAAATCTATAAGACATAGGACCCATAGGGGGTTAGTCAAACCCTTATACAATCCATAAATATCCATATCTCCTACCTAACACATCCCCCGGGGAGGGTTTTAATAAGAGTTAATTTTCTGTCAGAAAAGCTAGTGCTTCTCAATATTTCCATGAGGGTACCAATGTTTTATGAATGAGTATTAGGATACAATGCTCATAACAAACTACAATAAGTATTTCCACAACCAAACATAATGAGTATTTTTACAACCAACCAATATACCATCACGTGAGCCAAATATCCACTCATTATTTCAAACCATCCATGAAATCCAACATGAGTCATATGCCAATAGAGTATGAATACATCACAACGCATAATTTGTACCACAACATGCTTTTTTCATATAAAATACAATTATTATCATGTATACAAGGCTATCAATTTCACATTGAACCCCACATGGTCACACATAGTACATAATATTCTAAAACTACCACATAACATTGCATGTAGGCCCCCACACGGGCATACAACAACAAGATATCCACTTTCATGATTATTTCCTACACACTTAACATGCATTTGTATCTACATTAATTACCCAACCTAGTCTGAAAGAAGTTAAGTAATAACCTCCTCGAAGGCCAAAACACTAGAATAAAAACCTTTAATTCACAATTTTACTCCTCATGAACAGACCAAAAATCAACTAAAATATCAAAATATAGAATCTATGTGTCAAAAGAGAGGCAAAGATATGCATGTTGTCTATTTTCAAGTCGGGGTCAAAATGGACCCCCAGAATGAGTTTTCAAAAAAGAGAGCAAAATTGTAAATTTTTTTCAAAAGCACGTTCTGCATATTTTTAGGATTCTACATCTAAAATACCAAGCAACAATAAGTTAAAAATGATGTCCAAATCAAAGAAAAACAATTTTCAAGCTTTATCGGTTTAAAACCCCAAAATCTATTTTAAAATGAAGAATTGAAGATTTTCTATAGATGAAATTGAGGAGAAATTGATAATTATAGGATTAGAAACCCACACAAATAAAAAGGTTTGAAATTGGGGTTTGAATTGAAGAAATACAATTTTTAGATAGTACGGGCAAAATCCCTAAATTTCATTCGTTAATCCAAGTTGTGAGTATATATTTTTTGTGACTATTTTTTAATCTTGTCTTGCCATTAGTATTTGGGGAAAATTAATCATTGCCTAGCATTGCATGAACCAGATAGGCAATAGTTGATAATTTAACTGTGTATCATGTGTGTGTGAGGTACTTACCTACTTCACTTTATGTATTTAATCTAGAACTTGCCTAGTTAGTATTGCCTAGGTTTTAGGATAGTTTATTGTGACATGATCATAGGTCGTGTTTTAATAATTCCACTCTTAGCCTGAAATACCGACCAAATAAGAATAAGTATCCCTTGATACACAATTTAAGCTCGAAGTAACCTATTTTTTATTTTAACCATTTCACCTTTCTATTTTAATTATAATGAACATATTTTGGCCAATTTCCCTCCATGGACATGATTCAAGGTAGATTTATTTGCCTTGGTGTGGTTATCCTAGCTTATTTAGCCTTGTTTTGAGGACTTATCGCGTACTTAAGGTGTTAAAAATGATATAATTGAGCATATAAGAGTTTAAGTATGTGGATACAATGTTTAATGTGTCTTTCAAACATGTTTGTACTTAATTGAGTCACTTAGAGTTCAAACAAGAAAACTAGCATTCCTAGCTTAAGTTAGGTGTTTGTCTAGTCTATCTTGATAGATTCTAATGTGTTTAATGAGTTAATAAGGTTATTATTGTGTAATTATGTGTGGAATAACTTATTTATAGTGTTTAAATTCCAATTTAATCAATTCAAGAGTCAACCAATAAGTCAACCAAAATATTTTTACTTACCTATGATCCAATGGCGCGACCACCATCCCAGTGAAATGACCCCTGTGACATGACCCATGTTCCACCGATGACAAAAATCCTTGTCCTATAAATAGGACTCTTGTTCTAATTATTATACACCTTTTAAGTCTTTGATACTTGGATAGGGGCTGTAAAACACTTCAATTAGGGTTTTTATTATTCTACTTTAGTTTATTTATGGATTATTTTATGTGTTCATTCTTCGTGTTTACGGTTATGTCCATTAGTGGCTAAAGCCCCCTTTTTGGGTTTAACACCAAGAACATGATTACTATTGCTTTGAATTAATTTTTTGGACTTATTATCATATTTGGTTGTTTATTTACCCTTTATTTAATTATTTTAAGGAGTAGCTAACCTTAGAATACATCTCTTATAGTCTTGTGAGCTCGTGAGGTGGAACAAGAGGATAGAATATGGGGGAAAATAGAGTAGGGTTCTTATTATATTATAACATAATGGATTTGAATTAGTGTGTAGGATAGTTATATACCTAGAAGACTTACTTGGTTCACTATGGGATGAAATATAAATGCGTTTAGCTTAGTTCTTACTACCATGATCAACAATTTAGTTGTGGGTCTAAGTAGATAGGTGGTTAGAGGTCAGGAGACCATGATAATAAAATAAACCCAGTGAATTAACAATTAAGATAAGTAACTTAATTAATGAAGTTCAATAGCATAGTATGATAGTTCGTAGTGCTTTAACCCCAGGTTTCATTCTTATTGATAGTCCAAGCCATTTATTTTCCTCATTGTTTACTTTACTTTAGTTTTCAAATTCCACCACTTTAATCTCAATAGCGAACTAAAATAGGCTAGTTGTCAACACAAGTGCCTGTGGGATCTATACTTCGCTTTTAAAGGGATACTTTACTACTTTGTGAGTCCACAAACACTTACGTATGTGCATGGGCACAACAAGTTTTTGGCGCCATTGTCGGGAACTTTTAATTAGGAAATTATCTTATTTGTAGTTTAGCTGTATTGAGTTGTACACAGTTTAGTAGTTTTTTTTATTTCCTTTTACTTTCTGTTATCACACTTCTTAACATGGCAGCTTGAGATAAATGGTTTTAGAGGTATGATGATTCTTGTTATTTTTATGGAGGACCCCACCAAGAGGCTTTTTTTTTTCTAGATTTTGATTGAAGTATTTTGAGGGGACCTAGTTGTTTTCGACCTATAGAGCAGACCAAAAGTTAGTGTGTGGTTTGTGGAAATATGTATCACTCTACAGATATATGTGGTGCTAATCCTGATTTAGTCATATTGGTGGGCAATACGCAAAAGACAACTAAGGAGGTAGATACAGAGTTGACTCCCCAACTGGTTGCAGACAAAGTTACTGATAATTCAAGGAAGTCTGAGTACTTGAAAACTAAAGTTTTTGAATATGTTAATGAGACCCCACCACCACCTTGTCCAAAAGTACTAAGAAAAGAAAAAAATATAAGGAGAATACTGGCCACTTAGTGGAACAGACACAAGAATTTTAGCCATTCAACTGTCATCTTTCTTTTGGTACTGAAATCAAGAAGGTGAATAAAAGTGAGGGTGTTATGGATAGTGTAAATTTTAAAGTGGTATTGGTTGGGACTTACTCAAAGCACTTTTCTACATTATGTTTAGACGATGTCTTGTCTGTGGAATCATCTAAAATAGTGGGTGAGTATGAAGATGAGGAACAGGAATCCTATATTCTTGATTTTGCACTAGATAAGCAACATAAAAACAAACCTCACTTCAAGGACGAGTGGTTTACCATGCACCATTCATTACTTGGTTCTTTAATCTTTGTACCACCACACTATGAGAAAAGCAAAAAGATAAATGCGATGTTGGGGGTAAAATTCATATCCTTAAGGTAGAGGAAAAAGTTGATGTGGGTCATGCCGCAACACTAAATCAACCCAAGTTAAGGTATGTTTTATTTTTAGTATTATTAGTTTTAACTTTACTAGTTTTTGTTTTTGTTGAGTCACAGGTTGATGGGAAGTCTGAGTACCGAAAAACCTAACTAAGAAGCATAGAGAAGACTAAGTATGGGGTCGTTAGAACCTTTTGATGTATAAAAAATGCTACTAGCTAGGCCTAGAGGTGCCAGGGAGTATTTGTGTCTCTACTTTTAAAGTATACTTTGGTGACAAAGTAGATTTTCATGTATGGGGTAGGAAAATTCCTATTTTTAGGAGTAATTTAAAATTGTTTATGTTAGGATTAAGTGTGGGATGTTCTTTTTTGTGCTATATTTGACTATATGCTGCAAGTGTTTTGGTTGTAAAATCATGTTGATTGTGTGAAAAACTATTTTTTAGACTCCTAGGCTTATGATTATGACTCTTGTACTTGTTGGCTTAGTATTGAATTCATGCTATTGTTTAGGTAAGAGTATATGATGATCCTACTTGAGTTGAGCATGTGCCATGTGTGTGTAAGGTTTTGGTATATTCCTTGTCATTCTTGATGTCTAGAAATTTCCTAGTGTGTATATAAAGCAAAATAAAGAGTGTGGGTTTAGGAGATAATATAGGCATTTCCTTGATAGCCATGTTTCATACCCTCTTTTGAGCTACCCATATGCATAATTCTAGTTAACCAAATTGATCCTTTAGTTATTTTCTTTGGCAGCCTCATATGTAGAATATATCCCTTTCTTTGATTGACCTTAATTTGATCCAAAGCTCCTAAGCGCTTTTGTGTAAAATTAATTGAGTTAAGGAGATAGAAATTAAAGAGGATAACGGTGAAATTGAAGCCCCTTGTAATAGCTATTGGTGTTCAAAAAAATGATATGTGTTGTGGTTGAGAGTTGAATAATGAAAAGAATAAAAATTTGGTCAAATTGAATTAGTTGGGCATAGACAATACTCCCACCATAGTGTATGTGAGCTTAATGAGATTGGGTAAAACAAAAGATAAGGGTAGACAAAAGTGGTGTAATTAGGTTGTTGAAGGTGAATTGGCTATATAATGTGATGTATTAAAGCGCTTAGGGAAGATAGTCACTATTACTGGCCAGAATAGTTCCTACCCGTCCCTTAGCCTACATTACAACCCATAAATACCTATTTGATCCTAGGCTTCATCATTTTGATATTAGTGGAGTACTACACTAAAGGCAAACATATTGTTCATTTTATGTATTTCTTGAATTCCTTATGAGAGCGAGCGTAACTTAATTCTTAAACCCCTTCTGTTATAAAGTGCATTTATGTCATGTTCATGAGTAACTCTCTTGTTGTGAGGGCATATGTTTGATGATAGTTGGGTGAATTGTATGATGTCTTTGATTGAACAATATGTATGAGTTTGCCAACTAGGTGAGTCAATTCTTGAGTCTAGGATGTCTTGGAGTAGTATTCTTGAACTTTCAATTATGTTTGTTACATACTTAGTTTAGAAGCTTGCATTCAAGGTAGTCATTGTAGTCCTAGATCGAATGTATTTATTGTAGTATAAGTGTAGAGTCGCCTCAGCATAGATGCTTAAAGTAAAGAGTTGTTCGAGGATGAACATGGCTTTAAGTATAGGGTGGTGATCTGAGGTGAATTTATACGCCTTATTGTGATTATCCTAGCTTATTTAGCCTTGTTTTGAGGACTTCTCGTGAGATTAAGATGTTAAAAATTATATATTTGATCATATAATTGTTTAAGTATGTGAATACAATGTTTAATGTGTCTTTTAAACAAGTTTGTACTTAATTGAGTCACTTAGAGTCCAAATGTGAAAACTAGTGTTACTAGATTGAGATAGGCATTTGTCTAGTCTATCTCGATGGATTCTAATATGTTTATGAGTTTCTAAGGTTATTATTGTGTAATTATGTGTGGAACAACTTCTTTATAGTGTTCAAAGTACAATTTAATAAAGTCAAAAGTCAAACAATAATTTTAAGATCAAAGGGGGCAAGACTAGTCTTAGCTTGAGTTTCTAGTTCACGGTTCTTGATGTTGTGTTGTGTTGAGCTGTATTACATGGTCTTTGATGCTATAGGATACTTTATGAGTTTATTATTATGGTGTATTAATGATATACAAGCTGTAAATCAAGTGTAAACAACACCACAAGGCTGGGAATGGATCAACAGAAGCACAAGACATGACTTGACATAAAACGGACACGTTTGATGTCACCAATGCGTGTAGGGACTTAGCAAGGGTTTTAGGGCACTTTCCATGCATAGTAATATTATGAAGGGGCGCAAAACAGTGTTACCTCACTATGATCCCGCGGAGAACCCCCCATCCAGGTGAAATGACCCCGCAATGCGACCCTTGTTCCACCGACGACAAAAATCCTTGTCCTATAAATAGGACTCTTATACTTGTTGTTACACACCTTGGACGTCTTTGAGACTTGGAGATGGGCTGGAAAACATTTCAATTAGGGATTTTATTCTTCAAATTTTGTTTATTTATGGATTATTTCATGTATTCATTCATCGTGTTACAACTATGTCCATTAGTGGCTAAAGCCCCCTTTCTGGGGTTAAGGACAAGAACATGATTACTATTTATTTGAATTGAGTTTGTTTGTATTGATTATAATATTTGGTTGTTTATTTATCCTTTATTTAAATATTCTAAGGAGTTGCTGACCTTAGAATATATCTCTTGTCGTCTTGTGAGCCTGGGAGAGGGAACAAAAGGACAGGATGTGGGGGTAAATAGAGTAGGGTTCTTATTCCTTTTTAAAATAAGGGAGTTGATTTAGCATCTAGGATAAGGATATACCTAGAAGACTTACTTGGTTCACTATGGGATGAAATATAAATGCGTTTAGCTTAGTTCTCACATCCCCGCTCAATGATGTAGTTGTGGGTATAAGTTAGATAGGTGGTTAGAGGTCGGGATACCATGATCATAAAATCAGCCCCGTGAATCAACAACCAAGATAATTAACTTAACTAATGAATTTTAATAGCATAGTAGGATTGTTCATAGTGCTTTAACCCCAGGTTTCATTCTCATTAATTGTCCAAGCCATTTATTTTCCGCATTGTTTACTTTACTTTAGTTTTTAGATTCACCCGCTTTAATCTCAATAGTGAACTAGAATAGGATAGTTGTCAGCACAAGTACTTGTGGTATCGATACTTGGCTTATAAAGGGCCTTTTTAAAACTTGGTAAGACCACGCACACTTGAGTGTGCGCCTGGGTGCAATGGGACACATTGTACCTCAAGTCAGGTAAATTGCCTAAGTTGAGGATAGCTATCATATGGGTGCGTATTTAAAGATTGGTATGAAGAAAGGTGTTGAATAAAAGAAAAAAAGTAAGGTTAGGTGTGGTAGATAAATATGAAAAAGGAAAAGAATAAAAAAGGAGAGAAAAATAAAAGAAAAGAAAAGAAAAAACATCAATAAATTCAAAATGATTGAAGAATACAACACCACATTTGAATAGCAATAAAGGAAAAACAATAGAATAAAGAGTTATGGTTACATAATGGAACCAATAATGAAAGTGTAGTGTCAATGAGGGTGATTCACTATTTTTGATATGTACCATACCTTCCCCTAAGCCTACATTACACGCCGAGAAAAGTCCTATATTGAACCTAGTTCAACTATTTGAAAAATTAAGGTATAGAAAATAAGGAAAAGCTTATGGTATTTCATGCACATTGTTTGAACTTCATTGTGAGCATGAGTGTTTTGATATAGACCCTATATTGATACGCATTATGATATTATGAGAGTTGGGACTTCCTTGCTGTATTGTTACTACTTATTTGTTCAGGTAATGTCAATTGCATACATGCTTGGTTGTTTGTTGCTAATCCAATTCCATCACTTGTTTTCTTTTGTATTGTGCTATTGTGATTCATGGATACACATAGTGGTTTTAAAATTTGTGAAAAAGAGGAAGTAGAAAATTTAAGCTAAAATAAGTTGAAAATTTAAGCTAAAATAAGTTGACTGTCGCAGGTGCCTTAAGTTTTTTTAGTTAAGCACCGTGTTTGTTTAAGTTTGTGTTAGTTGCCTGAGGACGTGAAAAAATTCTAAGTTGAGGGTGTTGATATGCCATAGTTTAATGGAACTTTTGATGCTGAAAACAAGAAAATTATGCACGAACTTAGGTATTCTTGTTAGATATGATGTGCTTTTGTATTGATTTTGTAGGAAAACAGGGTTCAAAGCGCAAAATGAGGAAAAAGATGAAGAGTAGTTGGAGAGGTACCCATTAGCCAAGATATTACTCGTGGGTAGTACCTTCAAGTCGTGTGTTGACCCATTAGTTGAATTTCTATAATAGAAAGTTTCCTTTGAGTCCTACAAGTCAACGTACGACTCATAGGTACAACCTACGACTAATAGGTACAACCGACGACTCATAGGTTGCCTTGTGTGTTGGTGCCGACCCCAGTTTTCTACACTATTTAGGATATGTTTTCTTGTGTATCTATAAATACCTTTTGGATGTTTTACTATTAACTTACACAATTTATACACTTTTGACATTATTTTGAGTTTTGAGATACATTATTGTTCTTGGTTTTTTGGATTTACAATTAATATGAGATTGCAAGTTTTCATTCTTATTCTTCGTATGTTCATCATTACACTTTCATATTTGAATTTTCTATTTATTTTACAATTATGAGTAGCTAAAACATAACTAGGGTTGTGGGATTCCTAACTAATTAACAAAATAGCTTTAGTGCAATGTTCTTGCATGTATTGAGATTTTCTACATTTTGATTGCTTTCTTAACGGTTGAAAACATTAGGAACTCACTTGTATTCAATACTTTCTTGAGAGAGAGGTAGGTATTAGAAAAATGAAATCACAACAATGATTTGAAGCACTCAACCTTCATCAAATTAAATTGAGACTAAGAGGAGATAATTAATCTGAGATCATAAAATAAGAGTTAGTAATGCGATACTCTGAGATCGAGAGGAGATGAGTGAAATTAACTCTAATCAAGGTAGAGAGATCATTTGGTGATACATAACTTGTGAGATTTAGCATGCAAGGCACCGAGATAGTTTGACAAGCACGAACACAATCCTAGTGATTGTCTCATATTAATGACAACCCTAATTCCCCAAAATTATTAGTGTTACCCTTATTGATAAGAAAACCCCCTTTTACTTTATGAACTTTCCAATTATATTAGCAAGTTCTTGATACATTTTTGACCTATTTCCCATGGAATAGACCCCAACCTACTAGGGTTAGCGACCTCTTTATACTTTCTTAAAGGTGTAATTTGGGCAATATCAGATGTTTTAGATAAGCTGTTAAGGGGTTCATAATTTTTTTTAAATAGTACATGGGTTACTCTAAATATAGTGTTTGATATAAAGAGGTTAGTTTGTAAGGTGACCCAAAAAATGCAAACCAATATTAGAGCCATATAAAAAGCTCATGCATAGTACATCATGGTCCTTTTATAATTTTATGAGTAAGTTAGATTTATGTTAAGGCTTCAAATAACTCCCAGCTATCAGACAAATCAAAACATTCCTTACCGATTCAATTCTTGAGAAGGATATTAGTATAGTTAACTTCAAATGAGCATATCTCTCATTATACTTGAAATTTTTGATCTCATGACCTATCAACATATATATAATTAAATTATCTTTCCAACTATACCAATTTCCCCTAAATTCGCTATCGGAGCAAAGAGTTATTCCTATTTTACTCTGACATGTTATGCTGGAAACTGTGTGACGACATTCGTGGTAGCTTACCACATATGTGATGCATTACCACGAAGGTCGTCAGACTTAGGCAGAAACCAACTCCTAAGTGAAGATATTCGTGCTAGCTTACCATATTTGAGATGCCTTACCACGAAGGTCGTCAGCCTTAGGCTGAAATCAATTTCTGTGTGACAACATTCATGGTAGCTTACCACATTTATGATGCCCTACAATGAAGGTCGTTAGCCTTAGGCAGAAACCAGCTTCTATGTGATGACATTCATGGTAGCTTACCATATTTGTGATGTCTTAGGACAAAAGCCGTCAGCCTTAGGAAGAAACCAGCTCCTAAGTGATGACATTCATGGTAGTTTACCATATTTGTGACGCCCTACCATGAAGGTCGTTAGACTTAGGCAGAAACCATCAATTCAGCTTCTGTGTGATGACATTTTTGATGGCTTACCACATTTTTGATGCCTTGTCACAAATATCGTCAGATATTATTTTTAGAAACTGGGAATTTATTTCATAAGGGTATTTTGGTCTTTTACCTTCACTTCTCATGACTAATAACCCTCAGGTAACGTATTATCTTCCATTCTCTTTAGTTGAAACATCTTAAAAACCCTCTCTTACACTTTCAACCACATGATTAGGGTTTTCTCTCAAGATCATCTCCTCAGGAACAAGAGCATTCTTTTCTAAAGGGGTTAAACCCTAGTCAAGAAAAATCAAGGGAAAGCCTAAGGAATTCTTCAATAATATTCAGGAACATTAGATCTCTTTCAAGATTCAATCATTGAAGTATGCGTAGTGTTCATCTATGGATTCAATTCGTTCATAGAGTTCAAGAACCATGCTTTTAAATGTTATTTTGTAAACTTTTGTGGTGATATAAGCATGTACACGTTGATGATTGTTGTTCAAGTTTCAAGATGATATCTAAGCATATTTTTCATGGAATATATGTGATTGTTGGTTGAAAATCATGAACTTTGGGGGGTTGAAATAGTGCAATTATGAAATCCACCTATACCTTAAAGAATGCATGTAAGGTGTTTGATAAAATGCATACGATGTTAGAAGTTCATATTACATGATTTCATGATATCTAAATGACAATTCTATGTTAGAGATACACTTCAATATGAATACCCATGCTATTTATCTATTCTTATGGTGATGGCATGAAGTATGTATGATGATGGAAATATGAATTTTGTGTGCGAATTATATCCATGCTTTCCCTACCATGTTTGAGGTGTTGATTAAATACATGAAGTATATTATCCCCTACTTATGATATAGAGAATTGTGGACTCCAATCTTGTGATCAAGTCATGTCATATGTGTCAATTTTCTTATATTGAGTCCTGGGGGTATTCGTACCTAAAAAACATAGCTGTGTGCCTAGAGCCATATCATGTTGTCACGATAATCTCAGTCAAGCTATAATCTATAGAACTCAGTCAGTTATATGACTCAAGAAACCTTAGAAATCTCATGATCCCAGTTAACTCTCAGATAATAGTACTACTCCGCCAGTCAACGAAAGTCATTTAATTTGTCCATGTACAGTCAGTTGAATCATGTTTAGTCTTTTTCAGATTGTAGTAGGAGTTAGCACCGAGTGAACCCAAGGATGGGAACTCACCTGTATATGAGGGTGTGATTCTTAAAAGTCATCCTTGCATTCCAGAACTATGTAGCCAACATAGGTTGCGACATCGTAGCCTGTTATATGAGGGTAATGAGGTGGCTTAACCTGTTATATGGGGGTTCCCACTGTTCATACTAGAGTTACCTATTATGTGATAACTGTTCACATATTGTCCTTACCAGTGGTGCGGTATTAACACCCTTCTAGTCAGGGAAGAGATAGGACCCCATCTTAGCCATAATTGCACATATGGGGCATGTCGGTTAAACAAATACCTCCCACAGTTTCAAAATCAGTCTCAGTAAAAAAACTGAGACAGTTCTTCAGAGATCAGTATACCAGGACTATTAGATACTGTCAAATTCAGTTATAGCATGAAACTCAGAGAGTTCAACCAGATTCAGGGCTGTCAGATACAGTCATCGATGTTATCAGAACTATGGTTTCAGCCATGTATTAGAATACATATTTAGCCATCATGTAATCACAATCTTAGTTACTATGTATGTATATTTGTACTCTTACGTTCATATTAGTCAGTCAGTAGTATTATTCATGCATGTAAACCCTTGCATTAGCCTATCTCACTCGTATACTCAGTAGTCCAGTTGTACTGATGCATTTGCACTATGGTGCTTTCTTTTCATGTCACACCATAGGTTCAGAGGCACAAGTCCCAGACTAGCAGTGGTAGTCCCATTCAGCATACAGTTGCAGTGAGTCCTCTTCATTCAAGGACGACATTATTTGATTTATTCATTTATTTCTTCAGTTTAGTTTTATGGAGTTAGTTAGAGACATGTTCCTTCAACTCTTTATTTCAGATAGTACTTATAGTCTTTTGGATTTACGTTCAGATTTATCTTTCAAATTCAGTTTTTAGTTATTTTGGGTATTTTTTGCTCATATGGATGTTATATTATTTCAGTTGAACCTTATGGCCTATTGTGCATGTTTTCCGTATTATTATGTCATAAATTGCAGTGTACAGGTAAATATATCAGTCATGGGTTATCTTGTGGTTCCTTGAGGTCATAAGCACCGTGTAGCATTTTGGTTCAGAAAATTGTGGTGTTACAAACTTGATATCAGAGCCTAAGGTTTAACAGAGTCCTAGGAATTCTGAGAGCCGCATCTAGTAGAGTCTTGTGCATGGGTGTGTTGCGCACCATATTTATGTACAAGAGGCTATGATATGTTTTAGGAACAATTCCCTTTCTTCAGTATTTATGTCGTTCTAGTAAGCATAATTTCAAGTCAGTCTCTCAGTCTAATCCGCTCTCCTATTATTTCAGAAACATGCCTTCAAAGAGAAGAAATCAGCTAGCTCCTCTGCCCGAAGATCCTTTGGGCGAACATGTTTCTCATGAGGAGTTCAGGACCACATTTATCGCTCTTTGTCAGTCTGTATCTGCCTAAAATGAATGACCAACAGTCGTTTCGTCCAACCCAATGGCCAATTCAGCAGCAGCTAGGATTTGGGACTTCACCCAAATGAACCCTCCATCCTTCTTTGGGTCTAAGATAGACGAGGATCCTTAGGAATTCATTGACCATGTCTAAAATGTCATTGATATAATGGGAGTCACTTCTTCTCAGAGTACCGAGTTAGCCGTATACCAATTGTAGGATGTCACTCAGACTTGGTACAAGCAGTGGTTAGTAGAAAGGTTAGAGAATACAGGTCTTGTTGAGTGGGAAGAATTCTTCATAGATTTCTTAGACAGATTCTTTCCCCAAGAGCTGAGAGAGGCCAAAGTTCTTGAGTTCATCAATCTCAGGCAGGGAAATATGACAGTTAGAGAGTATTCTCTTAGATTTACTCCGCTAGCCAGATATGCCCCTCATGTGGTTGCAGACAACAGGGCTAAGATGAGTAAGTTCATGTCAGGGGTAAATGATAGCGTGGTAAATGAGTGTAGGTCTGCGATGCTGAATAGTGATATGACTTTAGCCAGACTCATTACCCACGCTCAACAGATAGAGGAGTAGAAGGTTGAGATTAGGGAAATGAAGAATAAGAGAGCAAGAGCAGGCAGTTTTAGTGTTGCTCAACCCAAATTAGAGGGAGGAAATAGTACGCAGTTTCATCCTAAGTCAGCAGTTCCAGCCCCTTCCTATGCTAGTGCCCCAGTGCCGAAGTTTAGGGACAACAAGAAAGACAGAGAACCAGGCTCTAAATCTTAGAGCAGTGTTAGCAGTGCCCATACTTATCCTCAGTGTCAGACCTGCGGTAAGCACCATCAGGGTATGTGTAGAGTGAGTTAAGGCATTTGTTTTGGTTATGGAAAGCTAGGCCATAGAGTTAGGGAATGTCCTAAGCCAGGTCCTCAGGGTCAGCAGAATTATTCCACAGCTCAGTACGGTGGTCTCTATGCTCTATGCTCTCCAGACCTGACAGGATCAGAAAAATTCTCCTGATGTCATTACTGGTACGTTATAGATTTTCCATGATTCATGTTTATGCTTTGCTAGAACCAGGTGCATCCTTGTCTTTTTTCACTCCATACATAGCAGGCAATTTTGGAATTAGTCCCAAAATTTTAGTAGAGCCCTCTTTGGTCTCTACCCTAGTGGTTAAAACCATCATAGCTCGGCGGGTATACAGGAATTGTTCGGTTATGATATTTTAGAAATCCACGTCAGCAGATTTAGTCGAGTTAGATATGACTGATTTTGATGTCATTCTCAGCATGGATTGGCTTCATTACTGCTATACCATAGTCGAATATAGAAATAGGATAGTTCAATTTTAGTTCCCAAATGAGCCCGTCCTAGAGTGGAAGGGTAGCACTTCGGCTTTCAGGGGTCATCTTGTTTCCTACCTTCGGGCAAGGAAAATAATTTCTAAGGGGTGTGCGTATCATCTCGTGCATGTTAAGGGTTCCAGTTCTGAATCTCCCAGTCTCGAATCAGTCCTAGTGGTTAATGAATATTCAAACGTCTTTCCCAAAAATCTTCCAGGCATTCCTCCCAAAAGTGAAATAGACTTCGGCATAGACCTTCTCCTAGATACTCAACCTATTTATATTCCGTGATATAGAAGGCACCAGCAGAACTCAAGAAACTGAAAGATCAGTTGAAGGATTTCTTAGATAAGGGATTCATCAGGCCCAGTGTATCCATATGGGGTGCGCCAATCTTATTTGTGTGCAAGAAAGACTGTTCTCTCAGAATATGTATTGATTACCGCCATCTCAACAAAGTAACGATTAAGAACAGGTATCCGCTGCTTAGGATAGATGACTTGTTTGACCAACTTCAAGGTGGCAGTTATTTCTCTAAGATAGACCTGAGATCAGGCTATCATCATCTCAGTGTTAGAGAATGTGACATTCCGAAGTCATCTTTTCGTACTCAGTATGGTCACTTTGAATTTATAGTCATGTCCTTTGGTCTTACCAATGCCTCTGCAGATTTCATGGACTTGATGAATCGGGTGTTTAAGCAGTACTTAAACATATTCAATAATCTTCATAGATGATATTCTGGTCTATTCTCGCACAGAGCGAGATTATTTAGACCATCTCATAATTATTCTTCAGACTCTCAGGGATCACCAGTTATTTGCCAAGTTCAGTAAGTGTGAATTTTGGCTAATATCAGTAGAATTTCTTGGCCATATTGTTTCCGGTGATGGAATTAGAGTAGATCCTCAGAAAACCAAAGCGGTAAAAAACTGGCCTTGCCCTATCTCTCTATCAGATATTAGGAATTTCTTGGGTTTGGCTGGCTATTACCAATGATTTGTCAAGGGATTTTTTTCTATTGCATCTCCTATGTATAGATTGACTCAGAAGAAGGTCAAGTTTCAGTGGTCAGAACCTTGTGAGAAGAGTTTTCAGGATTTGAAGATCTGACTCACCTCAGCTCCAGTTTTAGCACTTTCCGATGGTTCCAATGGATTCGTAGTATATTGTGATGCATCCAGAGTAGGTTTAGGTTGTGTCCTCATGCAGCATGGTAAATTCATAGCCTACGCCTCCAGACAGTTAAAGCCCCATGAGAAGAATTATCTTACTCATGACCTTGAGTTAGTAGCAGTTGTCTTTGCCTTAAAGATTTGGAGGCATTATCTATACGGTGTTCATGTAGACGTCTTCACAGATCATAAGAGCCTTCAGTGTGTCTTTTCCCAGAAAGATCTCAATCTTCTTCAGAAAAGGTGGTTATATCTCTTAAAGGATTATGACGTGAGTGTCCTTTATCATCCTACAAGGCCAATGTAGTGGCGGACGCACTCAGTAGACTATCCATGGGTAGTGTTTCCCATGTTGAGGATGGTAACAAGAAATTAGCTCAGGAGATCCATCAGCTTGCCAGACTAGGTGTTATCTTAGTCGATTCTTCAAAGAGTGGTATATGTGTTCAGAGTAGTTCAGAGTCATCTCTAGTTTTCAAGGTGAAAGAGATGCAAGACAAGGATCCTAGCCTTGTCAAGCTAAAAGAGTCAGTTCAGAGTCAGGAAGTAGAGGTTTTCTCCCAAGGGGGAGATAGTGTTCTTCCTTGTCAGGGCCGTCTGTGTGTTCCCGGTGTAGATGAATTGAGATAGAAAATTCTTGCAGAAGCGCATGGTGTACGATACTCTATTCATCCAGGGGCCACTAAGATGTACCGTGACTTGCGGAAGATCTATTGGTGGAGTAGGATAAAGAAGGATATTGCAGAGTTTATGGCTAAGTGCTCTACATGTGAGCAGGTTAATATAGAGCATCAGAAGCCTAATGGTTCCATATAGGAGTTCACTATTCCTACTTGGAAGTGGGAAGAAGTAAACATGTACTTCATGATGGGTTTGCCTAGAACACGTCATCAACATGATTCAGTTTGGGTCATTATAGACAGAATGACCAAGTCAGCTCATTTTCTTCCAGTTTTTACCTCTTACTCAGCCGAGGATTATGCCAAACTCTCACTTCTAGAAAGCATTCCAAAAGGGTCTTAGTACTCAAGTTCATCTTAGTACAGTATTTCATCCTCAGACAGATGGTCAAGCAGAAAGGACCATTCAGAATCTAGAAGATATGATAAGGGCATGTGCAATTGATTTTAGGGGAAGTTGGGATGACCACTTGCCTTTGATTTAGTTCACATACAATAATAACTATCACTCTAGTATTCAGATGTCTCCATTCGAAGTTCTCTAGGGTAGGGGATGTAGGTCTCTGATCGGTTAGTTCAAAGTTAGTGAGACCACAGTCATAGGGCCTAACTTAGTATTCGATGCCTTAGAGAAAGTTTAATTGATTAGAGAAAGTCTTCGGGCTGCTGAGAGCCGACAGAAGTCTTATGTGGATGTTCATAGAAAGGATCTCAAATTTGAGGTCGATGACTATGAGATTCGACAAGAAGGGAAAGCTCAGTCCCCGATATGTCGGTACCTTTAGGATTCTCAGTCGCTTCGGTAAGGTAGCCTATGAGCTTGAATTGTATTCGGATCTAGCCTTAGTTTATCCAGTCTTCCATTTCTCTTTGCTCAAGAAGTGCATAGGTGACCCAACAGTTGTAGCCTTTATTTAGAGCATTGACATTCAGAATAGACTCTCTTATGAAGAGATTCCAGTCAAAATCCTTGACTATTAGACTCGTAGGCTAAGGAACAAAGAAGTCCCTCTAGTCAAGTTTCTTTGGCGGAATCAGTCCATAGAGGGAGCTACTTGGGAAGCAGAAGCAGACATGCGAACCAAGTACCCTCATATTTTCTTCACTAATTTATACTTAGCTTGAGGTAACAATTTTCCTTAAGCTTATTTAGTTACATGTTCAAAATTTTCGTATAAAATTGGTATCAAGTATCAGTGCATAGCTTATCATGCATTCATGAGTTCATCTTATCAGTTATGCATCAGATATGCATGTTCAGTTGGGCTATATTCAGTTTAGAATTCAATTCAGTCCAAAATCATGTTCCAGTTGATCATGATTAGTGTATGCGTCGTTTATCTTTTCTCCCCTCTCAAGCAGTCATCATTCGAGGACAAATGTTTCCAAGGGGGAGATATTGTAATACCCTAAAAAATCCAAACCAATATTAGAGCCATGTACCAAGCTCATGCAAAGTACATCATCATACTCTTATAGTTTTATGGGTAAGTTAGATGTATATTAAGGCTTCAAATAACTCCCAGCTATCAGACGAATCAAAACATTCCTTACCGATTAAATTCTTGAGAAGGATATTGGTATAGTTAACTTCAAACGAGCATATCTTTCATTATACTTGGAATTTTTTGAGATAATGACCTCAAAAGATAGATAATTGAATTAACTTTCCAACGATACCAATTTTTCCTAAATACGATATCGAAGCAAAGAGTTATTCCTATTTTACTCCAGCATGTCAGGCTGGAAACTGTGTGACGACATTCGTGGTAGCTTACCACATTTGTGACGCCCTTCCACGAAGGTCGTCACCCTTAGGCAGAAAACAGATCCTAAGTGACAAAATTCATGGTAGCTTACCACATTTGTGAATCCCTACCACGAAGGTCGTCACCCTTAGGCAGAAACCAGCTCCTGTGTGACGATATTCGTGGTAGCTTACCACATTTGTGATGCCCTACCGTGAAGGTCGTCAGCCTTAGGCAGAAGCCAGATCCTAAGTGAATACATTCATGGTAGCTTACCATATTTTTGATTCCCTACCATGAAGTTCATCAGACTTAGGTGGAAACCATCAATTCCGGCTTCTGCGTGACGACATTTTTGATGGCTTACCATATTTTTGATGCCTTGTCACAAATGTCGTCATCTATTATTTTTAGAAACTGGGAATTTATTTCATAAGAGTATTTTGGTCTTTTACCTTCACTTTCCATGACTTATAAACCTCAGGGAACGTATTATCTTCCATTCTCTTTAGTTGAAACATCTTAAAAACCCTCTCTTACACTTTCAACCATAATATTAAGGTTTCCTATCAAGATCATCTCCTCAGGATCAAGATCATTCTTTCCCAAAGGGGTTAAACCCTAGTTAAGAAAAATAAAGGTAAATCCTAAGGAATTCTTCAAGAACATTCAGAAACATTAGATCTCTTTCAAGATTCAATCACTGAGGTATGCGTAGTGTTCATATATGGATTCAATTCATTCATAGAGTTCAAGAACCATGCTTTTAAATGTTATTTTGTAAACTTTTATGGTGATATAAGCATGTACACATTGATGATTGTTTTTCAAGTTTCAAGATGATATCTAAGGATGTTTTTCATGGAATATATGTGATTGGTGGTTGAAAATCATGAACTTTGGGTGGGTTGAACTAGTGCAAGTATGAAATCCACCTATACCTTAAAGAATGCATGTAAGGTGTTTGATAAAATGCCTAGGGTGTTAGAAGTTCATATTTACATGATTTCATGATATCAAAATGACAAGTCTATGTTAGAGATACACTTCAATATGAATACCCATGCTATTTATCTATTCTTATGGTGATGGCATGAAGTATGTATGATGAAGGAAATATGAATTTTGTGTGAGAATTATATCCACGCTTTCCCTACCATGTTTGAGGTGTTGATTAAATACATGAAGTATACTATACCCTACTTATGATATAACGAATTGTGGACTCCAATATTGTAATCAAGTCATGTCATGTGTGTCAGTTTTCTTATATCGAGTCCTGGGGGTATTCGTAACCAAAAAACATAGCTGTTTGCCTAGATCCATGTCATGTTATAAAAATAATCTCAGTCAAGCTATAATCTATAGAACTCAGTCAGTCATGTGACTCAGGAAACCTCAGAAATATCATGATCCCAGTTAACTCTCAGATAATAGTAGTACTCCGTCAGTCAAAGGAAGTCAGTTAATCTGTCCAAGTACAGTCAGTTGAATCATGTTTAGTCTCTTCATATGGGAGTAAGAGTTAGCACCGAGTGAACCCAAGGATGGGAACTCACCTGTATATGAGGGTGTGATTCTTAAAAGTCATCCTTGCATTCCAGAACTATGTAGCCAACATAGGTTGCGACATCGTAGCTTGTTATATGAGGGTAATGAGGTGGCTTAACCTGTTATATGGGGGTTCCCACTGTTCATACTAGAGTTACCTATTATATGATAACTGTTCACATATTGTCCTTACCAGTGGTGCGGTATTGACACCCTTCTAGTCAGGGCAGAGATTGGACCCCATCTTAGCCATAATTGCACATATGGGGCATGTCGGTTAAACAAATACCTCCCACAGTTTCAAAATCAGTCTCAGTAAAAAAACTGAGACAGTTCTTCAGAGATCAGTATGGGAACTCACCTGTATATGAGGGTGTGGTTCTTAGCAGTCATCCTTGCATTCCAAAACTATGTAGACAACATAGGTTAGGACATTGCAGACTATTATATGAGGGTAGATGAGGTGGCTTAACCTGTTATATGAGGGTTCCCACCATTCTCACTAGAGTTACCTGTTATATTAGGGCTGCTCACATGTTGTCCTTACTAGTGTCACGGTATTGGCATCCTTCCAGTTAGGGCAGAGATTGGACCCCATCTTAGCCATAATGGAACATATGGGGCATATCGGTTAAACAACTACCTCCCACAGTTTCAATATCAGTCTCAGTAAAAATACTCAAATAGTTCTTCAAAGATCAATATACTAGGATTGTTAGATACTGTCAAATTCAGTTTTAGGATGGAAATCAGAGAGTTCAACCAGATTCAGGGTTGTTAGATATAGTCATCCGTGTTATCAGAACTACAGTTCCAGCCATGTATTAGCGTACAAATTTAGCCATCACGTACTCATGATCTTAGTTACTATGTATGTATGTTTGTACTCTTACATTCAAGTCAGTCAGTCAACAGTATTATTCATGCACGTAAACCCTTGCATTAGCCTACCTCACTTGTATACTCAGTACTCCAGTTGTACTGACGCATTTGTGATATGGTGCTTTCTTTTCATGTTACACCATAGGTTCAGAGGCTTGAGTCCCAGACCAGCAGTAGCAGTCGCATTCAGCATACAGAGTTATAGGGAGTCCTCTTCATTCGAGGACGACATTATTTGATTTATTCATTTATTTATTCAGTTCAGTTTTACGGAGTTAGTTAGAGACATGTTCCTTCAACTCCTTAATTTAGACAGTTCTTAGAGGCTTTTGGATTTATGCTCAGATTTAGCTTTCAGATTCAGGTTTTAGTTATTTTGGGTATTTTTTGCCCATATGGATGTTATATTATTTCAGTTGAACCTTATGGCCTATTGTGCATGTTTTCCGCATTATTATGTCATGAATTGCAGTCTACAAGTAAAGATATCAGTCATGGGTTAGATTGTGGTCCCTCGGGGTCATAAACATCGTGTAGCATTCTGGTTTAGAAAATCGGGGTGTTACAAGAGTGTTGTAAAAAGGCAAAGTCTAATACTATTCCCAACTTTTTGCTTCCCAGTAGCAGGTGGCAGGACACTATAGCAGTCTTGTTATAGAAAAATGGTTTTTGAATAACGAAAGTCCATTCTAGTCAGCACCGTGATAGAAGTCAAATCCTTCTATAGTTTTGCTGCTATAGCAGGGATCGGACCGCTATAGCAGGCTTAATCTAATAAATTGCAGTTTTTGACATGAAATATTATTTTTAATCTATAAATACTTAGAGACTGAACAAGGATAATTTAGAGTGATTTTTTCCAGTTTCTTCTTGAATTCCACCATTGAGTTAATTTTATTCCACCAATTTAATATATATATATATATATATATATATATTTAATTCTCAAATCTTTAGAATCGTAATAAATTGATCATGGTGAGGATGGTGGAGATAATCCTAAGGTAAATTACTCCATGTGATTAAGCTAATTATGGAACAAAATTTCTTGTTAGTAGTTTCGTAGTGTTTAGTTAAGTCTTCTAAATTAGAATTAATCCTATTAATCTTAATATTTGAAAAATTTGATATTGAAGGGTAGAAAACCCTAAAAGGGTGGAATTTTGTATGAATTTGGCTTTAATGCAATGAATTTAGGTTTATAATGCCTATAATTGGTGAACATTGATTGAATAATTTTTGTTTGTTGAATTTAGATTATGATCAAAATGAGATTTCATAAAAGAACAAGACTTACGTTATTTAGAGAATTGCAAGGGTTGGATTGGGATAGGTTATGGTATAATTGGAGTTAAGGTTCAATTTGGTTGTATGTGTGAATGTTAACTGATTATTTGTTTATTTAGTTGCAGTGCATGCTAATGGTTGTAAGAATGTTACTTATTGAATGCATGTTTAAAATTGATAACCTATAATGAGATTGGTAAAAACGACCTTGTTTGATATGCAAGGGTGGCTATTTTAACTCACTATGTGAATATACTTGTTGATGGTATAGGTTATATGTTGTGAGTGGTTTTATAAAGATTAATTATGATTTAATTGGTTGATTTCAAGGAGGATAAGGGTGGGGACATTGGAATAAGGGTGGTATAACACTTGACTTGTAATAAGGATGATAGACTCTAGTTGCCTAATGTGTTTGGTGCATTAACTGAGAGGACGGTCATGTCTAGTGGGTAGTCATAAGACTTTTGACATGTATGTACTCATAATTTTGAGAGTTTGGTGGTTCCGTGACTGAACCGAGTTATACTATATTGTTCATGTTCTGGGGTTCTTGTTGCAGACCATTGGTTATTGATTTTATACTTGAAATGAATTAAAACTTGATGATGTATATTAATAAGATATTTCAGAGGAAACGATCAACTACATTGGTTTTATAAGGCCTTTGTGGTTAACTTGAATTGAAAATTGTCTATATCTTATTAAGGTGACATATTTTTGCTACTTGTTTACAAATTTTTAGTTAAGTGTTCACATGATTACATTGAGTTGGCCTATAACCCTACCATTACATAGTGGTTTTTCTACTGATACTATCTTCTACTCTTATTTTTGTTGAGTACAGAGCATATTTAAGCGGCTTCTTTGATACCTCACTTAGTTGACAGTTCTACATATAATGACCCAATTCATTGTTATGCTGGAATAAGGAGTAAGACCCTACTCAATTTTCCAATAGACAAAACCATATCACATCAAGAAAGCCGCATCCAATCTCCACACTAATAACAATGGCAACCATTCATAAAGGAATGGCCCCAACAAATCTAAGAGATGAATCCAAGACATCTCAATCTCAATATCAAAATCAATATTGAGCGAAGAAATGGCCGTAAGCAAAGAACGGACCCAAAACTGGTTAAACTGAAAAAATAGGCCATATAGAAAAGGATAGCCACAACAAAGGCCTATGCAACCCATAAGGCAAGTTTGAGGATTCCAAAACTCAATAACCGACAATATAACTAAATTGATAACTTTAGAACCTCACAGAACCACAAAAGGTTAACTTACCTTTGATACTACAATACATTCCTAAATCAATGTAACACATCTAACCAAGAGGGATAATAATCAACCTCATCGTGTTATGGGAAAGAAATCATCAAATCGAGATAGATCTATTCTAGCCACCGAATAAGATTACAAAGAATGAAATTCTAACTAGATAACACTATCCTAAATAGTTATCCAATGAGGATCAATTACATCAAGTAATAATATCAATAAATATCAATAACCTCAAGCAGTGATAGTAATAGTAACAACTATATCAACCTTAGTATAATGAGTAGGCGGTACCAAAATGAACATCAATATCATGTACCATTCAAGGGACACAATAAGTCCAATGTGCAAAGATAAATAGGACTTGAACCTAAAAGCATCACCATAGGGAACAATTATCAATACAAATCTACTCCATCTACTACTATAAAGAATAAGCCACACAGGTAGTCATATAATTCTGAATTTAATAACATGGCATATAAAAATCACTATGAACTTATCAGGGCATATAATCATCAATGGGTACAATGATACCAATGCAAATAATGAAAGAAGTACATTTGGGAAATAAAAGCACACCAATCACGGTGACATCTGCAATCACATTCCTAACGGCATAAGAAGAATAAATTTGAACGGGTACAAACTTGGACTGACCGACTAAATCATCAACTGAGGGACCAAGCGCACTACCATTAACTGAAGATTCCACAACATCACAAGACTGATCTAAATGAGCTAAAATACTAGCAACCCCACATAGGGAATATTTTCTAGACTAATAACCAATCTTTTTATGGTTGTAGCAAACTGATAAAGTACCAATCTTGGCGAGAACACAACTGAGACCAAATGATTGGCCAAATAATGCTAAGAGCAAACTCTAGTAGAATTATATCCATTCTTCTACAGTCATAGCCTATCTCAGAAACTCTAGGATGGTGGGGAATAAAAGCTAACTTTGTCCGATCAACTAACTCACATTCGGGTGCTCTATGAACCCATGTCTCATCTCGTCACAACCAAGGCAAGATCTCAAATAAAATACCAATAGCACTATACTGATGTCATAGCCTCTCACCGCTACCTCCTTAAGTCTTAATACATACTCTCTCTATGGCCCTCGTATAATCCACAACTCAAGAGAAAAAGAACCAACTGCCATCATAAGCTCCGATGAACAATAGAGTGGAACTGCTAAATCTCTAGCACATCCATGCACCAATGTCTGTCTTAGAAGTGCATAGCTAGCATAGGAAAATGCTTGGACCACTCGAGAAATCCAATCTCATACTCATATCTGGTAAAGAACCCTGATGAACACCAATAGATCCAACGCTAATCTGAGAACTTCTTGATGATTCGAATGTCATGAATGACTATAAGGGATTTTCAACATGACTCAAATCCCTAAAGCTGAACCTCAAAGGGTTAAAGTAGTCACGAGCTCTGCTGGAGCCTAAACTGGTCCTAAATCTCTTTGGCCGATGCTGAAGGTCTTCAATATCTATCTTTGACTTTTTAATTTGACATTGAGTTGAAACTCTAGAAATGCATATCGAAGTCTTATTTTCCTTTGTCAACAGTGTCACCCATCTTACATTATTCATTAGTGACAGAATAGAGTTAACGAATGTGTTCGAGATTCATAGCAATATGGACACACGATAAGGAGTCAAGAAGTGAATTTCTAAAAATGTCCCTATAGACTCTCGAATATAGGTTACAGGCATCTCCGCACCAATCCGCATGGATCTACTAACACTTTGCTCTTGTACTGATACACCGGTGAAACCGAGGCTCTTATACCAATTTATCATGACCTAATTCCTTAGGTTATGATGGCACTAAATATAACCCACCAGTAGGAAAGCCAAACCCATAGTCCAGAATGACTAGTAATGGACTACCCAATTATATACAAAAAAGAATACGGAATAGATGAAATAAGAGAAACAGATACATAATAAAATCCCAAAATCTGGTAGTATCAATATAAGAGCTTCTGCATAGCAAGATTTCAAGTGAAGTACATATGAATACACTGATACAACTTAATTCTGAATATAATATAGAGACTAGTCTAATACACAAGAGGGAGGTAAGTAATACTTCAAATGTCAGGAGCTCACTCTTAGTCTCCAAACCATGGTTGCTCCCTATGATGTATATATCAATGGTGATAACCCATATTATGATCTATAGGCTACAGGTATGTAGTATGAGTACCAAATAAATGGTACTTAGTTATGATTGGCAACAAATCTACAAAGATAAAGAAGATATAAACAACATATAGACAGAATGGAAACTACACCCAAGATTCCAAAAATCATATATCAAACCACTGAGATAATAAGGAACTACTATCCAATAGTTTAAACATAATAAGACTAAGGAAGTATCAAAGATGAACTATCCTATTCTAGCCATAGTCATGAATATCAATACTATACCATATATTCCAACCAATATACAAATGAAGGGCGAAAGAAGAATATATGTAGCAATATAAAAGTCCAAGGAATGAATATAAAATATAAACAATTTAAGGAAGGGATATACAGTAGTACCATAGCTACATATATCTAGGTTTATATATATATATACATACATATAGATATGAGGTCAAATCAAAGAATAACTTAAATCATCATGTTCTTATTTTAAGACATTGTTATAATTCTATCAGGATCTAATAATATCATACACATGATTTCTAATTCACATGGCTAGACATGAGATAATCATGCATAATCATAATGCAATCAAAAGATTGAAGAAGCCAAAACATACCTCAAAACTTGATACCGAATCAATGACTAGTATGTCATATACTAGCCATAACAATGATCATAACAATGATAATAACAATATCAATAACAACGTGAGTAACTGGTTTATTCAGAAAACCAAATACCTAACCAAGCCTATGTGTTCCTCCACCGCCCCAAGCTCGGTAGGTTTAATCTACATACAACAAAACAAGGTATAGCCATTACCCATAGCTATGAAATATCCCATATCAAATGATATACATAGGGACATATTGGTGATAGGCGACATGCATGAAAGAATGAGTGCATGTTACATAATCAATACAACAATCCCCTCTTTATAACCATCTCCATGATTACTGTCATCATCATCATTATACTCAACCCCCAGAATCACATCGAGCATAAGTATCATCAAGAATCAAAATTGAACCGATCATAAATATCATTAAGACTCAAAATTAAACCAGTCATAAATATCGTCAATCACGATGTCCTGCCTTGCTGGGTGTTAAAATTATATCATAATAATGTGTATATATATGTGTGTGTATGTATATATATAAATGTAATATGTGTAAACACTCAAATCATGGATA
This sequence comes from Capsicum baccatum var. pendulum, assembly GCA_030864225.1. NCBI lineage: Eukaryota > Viridiplantae > Streptophyta > Magnoliopsida > Solanales > Solanaceae > Capsicum > Capsicum baccatum. The sequence continues at coordinate 143,828,895 of CM061552.1, forward strand.
AAAAGAGTGTATATCTGTAAGTCTGTTACCCGGGTTGATCTTTAGGACTAAATCATTATAAAAGTGTAGAGGGGACAGAATATCTCACGACCGGAGTAAATAATAGTGTAAAATCATAGACCAGAATCTATCTCGGTCAAATATTTAAACATCATTATTAACCTCTTTTATATATATAAATTATCCATTTAGTTAGGCATTTATTATCGTAAAGAAATATATTTTTAAGATGAAAAGTAAGTTTTAATCTCTTATTTAGAAAGAATAGTCACAAGATCATAGCTTAACTATAATCATATCATTTACAGACATAATAATCATGAATGTACCAAATCTATGATGCCAACACCAGTATCCAAATTAATGAAACATTAAGCATAATACTATATCTTTTTTCGTCCTATACTGGAAAAATGTTCATATAAATATATACATAATTTCATGAACAATAATCATAAACCTTACAAGTATAAGCACTCCCTGAATATCCAACCAATATCATAACACGACCTTTGGCCTAATAATGTGTTTGAAGTAATGATACTATCATAATCACAACCTTAGGTACATATACATATTTAGATATCATATCAATAATCATATATATATAAATCATCTCATAATTATAGGCCATAGAGTATTCATGAGGCATAACATCTCTATAAGCCATAAAGCATATCTGTAATTATCTCCCATATAGAAGGCATCTCACTTCAAGGAGGCATAATGAATCAATAAGCGTATCTCATAACTAAGAGGCATATTATTTCTACAAGGAATCCTATATCTATAGGTCATGTATCTTGACTATGAGGAATATCATCTCTATAGGCCAATTACTATATCTAGGAGGAATAATATCTTTAAAGGCCCAATATAAATCTATGAGGAAATAACATCTCCAATAGCCTAATATCATATCTAAGAGGAAATAACATCTCTAATGTACCGATATCATGTCCAAGAGGAAACAATATCTCTAGTGGCCCAATATCATATCTAAGAGCAATTAGCTACTCTAAATGCCTAATATAACATCTATAAGGAATATCAAGGCTATAACCCATTAGTCATTATTTGGGGAAATTTCCATCACTATTCGTAAAACCACCAAGTAATATTACACTAAGGTTTACAAGTATCAGCTATGCCTAACATTCGTAAATAAGTCCACAAAGGCTAACACAAGTCTTGGCCTAAGGTGGGCCAAACGATCCTACTTCTAATCCTCAATTTCCATATTTAGGTAACATATACCACAAACTAGGTTAAGGTATCTAGTTCAACTTCTAGATGTCAAGTAAGCAACAACCAATCCTAAGATAAGAACTTCATCTAGAAATATAGGTATTTACGTCAACTCTGGCCAAATTACAGTTTCAAAACTTTTTGTACTAGCCCAATAAGATTAAATATACTAATCATATCCCCAATGATTAAATCCACATCCCCAAACATAGAACTATATCATATCTATTCTATGAATTAGTTCAATCAAGGTAGGATGGAATAGTATCCTAAAATGTTATTAAGCATTTCAACTTAAGGGTCAAAACCCTCATTTAATCCCCAACCTTCAATATTCAATACTAAGTCATTCTATCCATAATAAAACTAAACACACATTCACATGCAATGTATATTCACACATCATTTAATCCACAACCTTCAATATTCAGTACTAAGTCATTCTATCCATAATAAAACTTAACATTCACATTCATATGCAATGTATATCACACATCATCAAACCCAAAATGCAAGACTTTACATCATTTACCACACATCCATACTCACTTTATAATCCCCAAAATACCATTACTCTATCAAAATAGTAATTTGTACATTAAGTTGAGTCTAACAATATCCATATTACACCATTGTGCTTCAGGTCTAAAATGACATCATAAACCCCATGTGGGTCCTATTTATAGAAATCAAATTTCCAAGGTCAACCCAATGTTCATATATGAACAAAGAATTATAAACCTTAAGAAATGGGTGAAACCAAGCTAATTTGGCGCTAAAATCTAGCCCTCAAGCTATTTGAGGTTTTGGTACAAAATTCACAATATTCAAGTATGAATTTAAAGGATTCTTACCTGAAATCAAAAGATATTCATGTTAAAATATGTAATCAAGTTCCTAAGTCACCCACAAGACTCAATTTAGAGTTATCTCACCATTCTAGAGCTTCTAGGTCTCAAAGATGAAGAAAAAATAGACTGAGATCACCATACCACGATCACATGGGCCTTTCCACGATCACCATGGCACCAGTACCAACAAAGTCAAAACTTATTTTTGACCCTAGAAACTCATTTGGACTTCGATTTTTGCAAATAAACTATGTGACCCCACTAAATTTGATATCCTTGATGCGTTGGTGAAGCCAAATTTTCCATCTAAGATAGTTTTAATCAAATATAGGTCCCACACCTATAATTTTTAATTTTCTAACTTTCTGACTAATAGGTCAAAATAAACTAGAGTGCACTGGGACCCAAACCTAAGGCCTACATAGCCTAACATTAATATTCTGGAGTTGCTGTGCAGTCAAAATTTGCATCCAAGATAATTTTACTGAAATTTTTGCTTAGTGGCCATTTGGAACCAACGGAGTCTTCTAAATAAGAAATAAGTTCTAAAAACCAAATAAACTGCTTGGTAGTTAAACCGTCAGTTTTATCAAGTCATAAATAACTTGGGGTAGCTATGGAGAAGCTCAAATGGAAAAAATAAATAGAATTATGAAAAATAACCAGAAGGATCATTATAATGATGATAATGTTATTGATGATGATGAGTTGATGATAATTATAATGAGATTATTGTAAATTCAAAATGTTGATTGTAATATCAAGACAAAAAGATGATACATCATCTTGCATACATAGATTCATCATATATATTTGAATGTACATTTATACATATATGATGTGATAAAATATATTGATGAAATTGATTAATGATATTAACAAGATCTTGTATTCTCTCTAAAGTGAAGTGTTATAATTTGTGCTTGGTTGTAATTAGTTATAAGTTCTTTTATGATCGATGTTGTTTATATTCAGTTTGCTTGTTTGTATGGTGTAATGACCCTTCAGGTAATTTTTTATATTTCTGCTTACTTTTGTGGCTTTATTGTAGCACCATTAGAGCTCGAAATTCACCTATTTTTGAGGATAAATATTACTTGAGCATAGAGGAGCGTTGTGTTGGTTTCAAAAAAGCAATTTTGTAAATAGGCCCCCATGAGTTTTCATGTATCTTTAGACCCAAATAAAAATAGTGCAATATGGGTATCATTGTGCTCATTTAGATGATTATATTATGATTTTGATAGAATGGGACCTTGCCGAAGATTCTCAAGAGGGGAAATTGGTGGTTTAGTGGATTCCTTGAGCTTTTATTCATCTTCCAAGTAGGCTAGGTTTACCTTACTCATAGATTGAGCTAATTCATAGTATACTTATAATATTATGCTAGATATGGAATGAGATTTAGGTATTAGAAGCATGATAGGCACAAATAGTCTTATTTATACAGTTTAGGCTATCTTGGAATCATTATTTTGGTGGAATTGACTTAGTTGCTCATAGTTTAGAAAGAATTGCTATCTTAGGAAAAGTTATGGCTTATTTAATGTCTAAAAATAAATTTAGATACCTTAACCTAGTTTGGGGTAGAATTTGACTAAAATAGATATTGAAGATTAGAAGTGGTCTCCTCTGGCCTACCTTAGGCCAAAACTTATGTTAGCTTTTGTAAGATTATTTACACTTGTGGAACCCTTATTAGTGCTTATTTTAGGACTTTAGAGAGATTGAATGCTTAATGACTATGCTAGTTTGGTATTGGGAGTTGGTGCAAATTTTGGGTAAAATTTAGTGGTTTGTTGATATACTGTACTTATATGGCTTATTTATATGGCTTATAGATGTGGGTTATTTGTATGGTTTATGGATATGGTCAATTTATATGAGTTTTGGTTTAAGTCAAAAGATTTATGATAATATTGATTAATATGAGTTATAGTTCAAGTGTGACAACTGATGATGATATGATACTATAAGTTCCAGTTCATGTGTGGCTGTTATATGTAGTTTTGATGATGAGAAGTTAAACTGCAAGGGACCAAGTCCCTGGATGTTTAAATTACTGTATGGATGGTACACGGTATCTACACAATATTTTCCTCTTGTGTAACAAACATGAAGGTGCTATTTTGTACCGACTTGGACAACTGGTCCAATGATATTCCATCCCTACTTATCACACAACTATATTCTTGCACTCTATTGTTTGATTATGAGGGACTTGGTCCCTTACTTTGTGGAGAAATAACAAAGGGTTGCTACAATTGGTATCAGAGCCTGGTCACTCTGAAAGGTTGACACCTAGAGTATTTTGGTTAGAATAGCTATTCCACTTAACCTAGATGAAGGTTAATATACAACTAAACCAACAAGATTCAATGGATAATACTAGAGTAGTAGGAAAATAAGAATGTTTGACTTCATTACGGCTGAGGACAGTGAGCTTATGAACATTATTCTTGATGGTCCTCAGGTGCCTATTAAAGAAGTCAAAGAAGGAGATGTTACAAAGATAGTTGTTAAAAGTCGGAGAGAGTACAATGATGAAGATAGGAAAAAGATTGAAAAAAATTATAAGGCCCAGAAACTGCTAGTATGTGGAATAGGTACTGATGAATACTAGAGGACTGCTCATGAAGGCACTATTGATGTGAGTGACTCTAAGGTATATATGATAACTAACCAGTATGAGATATTCAACATGAAAGAAGGATAAACTATCCCATAAATGCATACCAGATTTACCTCAATAACAAATTAACTTCACTGTTTAGGAGAGGTGATCCCAGTGTATAAGCAAGTGAGAAAGATTCTGGAGGTTCATCCTTAGTCTTGGAAAATTAAGGTGGATGCTATAAATGAGTCAAGGAACCTCAAAACCCTCACCATGGATGAAATTATTCATAATATAAAGACCCATGAGCTCAGGAAATAATAAGAGAAGAAGAAGAAAGTGAAAAAAAAGAAAAATCCCTGGCTTTGAAAGCCTCTAAATATTATCTAGATGGTGATAATGATACTAATATTGCTATTTGGAAAACAAGATTTTAAGAGCCATGAGGATGAATATGCAGTTGTAAAAGAAAGAAACTAGCATAGAAAAGGGAACAATACTGAGACTACAAGTGACAAAGAAAAGATCAACGATGTAATACCCCGTACTTTTCCTAGCTTGAAAAGTTTCTCAAAAATATTATAAGCTTTCTTTAAAAGATGAATCCACTTTTGTAAATGTGGTATTTTCAAGATTTTCACTTTTTATCATGTGGGAAATTCAATAAGTTGTCCATCGATACCAAATTCGCCCAAATCCGACACTCGGATGAAGAGTTAGAGCCTTTTTAGTGAGATAGTGTATCACCTGAGCCTTCAGCGCGTCGTAGAGATAGCTCAAATAGAAATTATAAATTTCCAGTGATGGTCCGCGATAGTGGCACATCAATCCAAACTTCCAGGTTGTAGACAAGGTGGCAACGCGATAGCTCTGCATCGCACCATTGTGCAATTTCCCATTTGTCACTTTCCAGTGACTTGGTGCGATAGTGGCGTGTCGCGCCAAGGATGAGAATTGAAAAATTTTCTCAGAAATTAAATACGTGTTCTGGGGTTAAAAGGGTCAATTTTCCATCCTATATAAGCCTTATAACACAAGATTTGGCCATAATTCAGCAACTTATACACTATTACTCTAAAAAAGACTCAAGAACAAGCCCTAGGGTTTTCATAGAAGGTTTAATTCCAAGGGAATTCACCATCAAATTTCAAGAATATCTCCGTCAATCTTCGTAGAATCATAAAGTAAGGTATGAGTAGTGTTCATTCATGGACTCCTTTCATCCATGAAGCCCAAGAATCTCTTTTCCAAGTTTAATTTTATGGAATTCTGTATGAATTTCATGTTGGGTTTATTTTGTTTTTGTTGAGAATGAACAGTTTAATTCAAATCCATTTTGGGTGATTAATTTTATAAGGAATTGATTTGTATAGATGTATATTCATGTGAACCTATAAATAAACCCTAGGATGATGAAATTATATATGAATCATGATGTTTGATTGTTGAATAATGTTTTCTACATGTGTTATGCCTATCATGTGTATGATTAAATGCCTAGATGAAGGAACAATCCCCAACTAGTATGATATTATGAAATCCTCATGTATGTAAAAGCTTATGCATATCACATGTTTGATGAAGTGCTTCAATATATGAATTATGAATTGTGTTGTTGGTTATGTGTTCAAGTAAACCATGCCATGTCAGTTTCTTCTCATCGAGTCCTGGGCGTACTTGTACCCAAACATTTAGCTATGTGCTTAGAGCCATGTCATGTTTTCACGATCTTCTCAGTCAAGATATGATCCATAGAACTTAGACAGTCATGTCACTCAGAAAATCTTAGAAATCTCAATAACTCAGAAGTTCAGTAATCTCAGTGATCTCAGTACTCAGTAATCTCAGTAACCTTAGTATTCCCAGTCAATCTCAATAACTTTAGTATTCTCAGTCAGTCCTCAGAACTCAGTACATTCATCAGTCAATGAAACTCAGTAAATTCAGTTTAGCTCCGCTAAACAATACCACTAGTGTAGTTCAGTTTAGATAATTAGTTCAGTTCAGTTAATCAGCTCAATTAGTTAGTTTAGTGTCTTTCAGATGAGAGTAGGATTCAGCACCGAGCAAGCCTAGGTAACGGGACTCACCGGCTAGACAGGACTGAGATCCCTAGAAGCAATCCCTAAGTTCCAAAACTACGTAGCCAGTGTAGGTATGAGATATTACCCGTTAGATAGAACTGACGTACTCAGGGATTAGTCGTTAGCGCATTTAAATGTATAAGACTGATCCCATGGGTCACCCTCTAGATTAGTCCTGACTTCACTGCTGTTGTCTTTACCAATGGTACGGTAATGACACCCTTCCAACTGAAGTTACAGGTTGGACCCTAGTTAGCTTAGTATGGGGCATATTAGTTAGATTAATACATCCCACAATTTCAATTACAGAATAAGGACTATTAGATACAAACAATTCAACTCAGTAGTATAGATTTAGGACTGTCAGATATAGTCACTCCTTATCATTATAAATAGACTCCGGGATTACCCATTAGATAGTACTGATCACAACTATGGTCAATCAGTAATGATATTATCAGATTTAGAGATCACCTACTAGATAGGACTGATCTCAGTTTCAATTACTCAGATACAGTATGGAACTTAGCTAGTTCCATCAGATTTAAGACTATCAGATACAGTCACTCATGTTATCAATTATATCAGTTATCAGAACTTATGTTATCAGTATTCAACTTCAGGACAGTTAGACACAGTTAACCAAACTAGTTTTTCATAATTAGAACTGTCAAAAATAGTTATTCATGTATCAGTAACATAGTATCAGTCCCTCAGATATCAGTAATTCTATGATATTAGTAAAATCAGTAGTCAGAAGTTAGCATTCAGTCCTATCACGATGTCAGTTACAGTTATGTATGCATGCATGTATTCTCATGTTCATGTTAGTCAGTTAGTATTGTTCATGCATATGAACCTATTATATTCAGCCTACCTCACTTGCAGACCAGTACATTCAAAGTACCGACATATTTGTGCTATGGTGTCTTAGACCATAGTTTTAAAAGCACGACCTCCAGAGAACCAGTAACATCCCAGTTCAGCGATCAAAGTTAGCAGTGAGTCCTTATCCCTCGAGGATATGATGATCACATTACTATTTTAGTTTTTAGTTTATTTCGGTAGTCGGAGTTAGTTAGGGACATGTCCCATTAATTCCTTATTCATATAGTTTAGAGGTTTTCAGACTATAGTATGTTCAGATAATTATCTCAGTTGTTTTTGTATTGGTATACCATAATTTTAAGTTATGTACTAGTATTGAACCTTATGTCCTTTTAGTTCATGTTTTTACATTTATGATATTATTACTATTATTCCCTACTCAGTTTATAGATATCAGTCATGGGTTAGCTTGTGGTCCTTCGGGGTCATGGGCACCATGTAGCATTCCTGGTACCACATTCTAGGCGTTAAACTTGGTATCAAAGCCTAAGATTAAATAATGTCCTAGGAAGCCTAAGAAGTCGTATCTAGCAGAGTCTTGTACATGCGTATATTGTGCACCACACTTATGTGCAGGAGGCTATGAGGTGTTTTAGAAATAGTTTCCCTTCTTTCAGTATTCATTTCATGCCAGCGAGCATAATCTCAAGTCGATCTCTCATTCTAATCCATTTCTCCCTTTTTTCTACAGAACATGCCTCCTAAAATAAGAAATGGAAATCAGTCAGCCCCTCAGCCTGAAGAACCCTTGGGCGATCAGGTTTCTCATGTGGAGTTCACTATCGTATTCACTACTCTTGATCAGTTAGTTGCTACTCATAATGAATGACCAACTATTATTCCGACCAACCTAGTGGCCAATTCAGCTGCAACCAGGATTCGGGACTTCACCAGAATGAACCCTCCATCCTTTCTTGGGTCTATGTCAGTCGAGGACCCTTAGGAATTCCTAGATCAGGTTCAGAAGGTGACTGACATCATGGATGTGACTATTGTAGAGAGTGCTGATCTAGATGCATATCTGTTGCAGGATGTGGCTCATAATTAGTACAAGCAGTAGAAGTTAGAAAGGGCAGATAATGCAGGACCTATAGAATGCGATGATTTTGTCACTGTATTCTTAGAGAGGTTCTTTATCCTAGAGTTAAGAGAATATAAGGTGTTAGAATTCATCAACCTCAGGTAGGGCACCATGACAGTGAAATAGCATTCTCTTAAGTTTACTCAATTAGCCAGATATGCTCCTCATGTGGTTGCAGACAGTAGGGCCAAGATGAGTAAGTTTGTGTTAGGGGTGAATGATAGCGTGGTTAATGAGTGTAGATACGCCATGCTGTATAGTAACATGACTTTAGCCATAATTATGACACATGCTGAGCAGATAGAAGAACAAAAGATTAAGATAATGGAAAAGCATAATAAAAGGGCGATGACAGGTAGGTTCAGCTTTTGTCAGACTAAGTCAGGGGGTAGTAGCCGTTCTCAGGTTAGTCATATTCTTTCAGTCCCAGCTCTATCTTCAGCTAGTGTACTAGTACCCAAGTTTGGGAATGACAGTCGTGATGGGTCGCTAGGATCTGAGGCCCAAGGTAGTAAGAATAAGAGTCTTACCTATCTGTTTTGTAAAAGGTATGGTAAGAATCACCTAGGTGTATGTAAAGAAGGTAGTGAGGTATGTTATGGATGTGGAAAGCCATACCACAGGCTACAGAAATGTAGAGTAAGGGCTCAGAAGGGAAAATATTTACGCCAGTAGGGCGTCACTTCTACTAACACTTGTGGTCAGCGTCAAAATATGTTTTATGCTCTTCAAACTCGACCTGATCAAGGAAATTCCCTCGGCATAAATTCGGGTACGTTATAGGTTCTTCATACTCATGATATCCATTTCTAGACCTCTTGCTCTCATTTTAGCTGAAGATTTTTAGCATGAGTTATTCAGTTATGAATCAGTCCATGGATGCCCTGTGCATCACCCCAGTATCTCAGTAGGGTGAGCATTCTTAGAGGGACATAGTGTCCCAAGGGAGAGATACCTCATTATTTCCTCAATGTTCTCATGCCTTAAATAAAGTTTCTTTTCAAATAAAGAATCCAGTTTAGAGTAGAGGGTATTCATAAGTTGACCCTCAAAACATCAGCTTTGGGCCAAGTATTCAGAGGCTCAGTTCCGTACATGATGTTAAGTTTGTATGTCACGTATCAGACTAGACTCAGTTAGGTTCTTCTATTTCTTCTCATGTATGTTTAGTAAGACGATCTCGGATTCATTAGCATTTCCGGTTAAGATAATATTTCTCTTTAGTCTTACTCAGTTTCATATTCAGTGTTCATTACAAACTTGGTATTCAGTTCATGCTCGGATACCCATTACAAACTTGGTACTAAGTACCCTTGCATATTTAGTCATGAATTCATATATCAGTTTAGTCATGTAATTATGCATCAGACCTGCCTTCTCACTATAGGAAATTTAGTTCATTAGAATATTCAGTCAATTATTTATGAGTCAATTATTAGTCATGCATCAGGTATGCATGAATTTAGCTTATTAGTCATGCATCAAATATGCATGTTTAGTGCGTTATATTCAGATCTTCAGTCCTGTCAGTCGTGAGATCATGTTCCAGTTATTCATGTTCAGTATATACATCAGTTTGTAATACGGTATTTTCAATATTTTCACTTTTTTTCATGTAGGAAATTCAATAAAATTTCTATCGATACCAAATTTGCCCTAATCCAACATCGGGTAAAGAGTTAGAGCCTTTTTAGTGAGACAGTGTATCACCTGAGCCTTCAGCGCGTCACAGAGATAACTCAAATGGAAATTATTAATTTCCAGTGGTGCATTGCACAAAAATTCTAGGTCGCATACATGGTGGCAATACTATAGCTCTGCATCGCGCTACCATGCAATTTCCCATTTGTCATTTTCCGGTGACTTTGCACGATAGTGGAGGGTCGCGGCAAGGATGAAAATCGGATAATTTTCTTAGAAATTTAATACGTTTCCTAGGATTAAAAGGGTCAATTTCCAACCCTATATAAGACTTGTAATATGAGATTTGGCCATAATTCAGCAAATTATACTCATTTACTCTAAAAAACTCTCCAGAACAAGCCCTAGGGTTTTCATAGAAGGTTCAATTCCAAGGGAATTCATTGTCAGATTTCACTAATCTCTCCATTAATCTTCATAGAATCACAAGCTAAGGTATGTGTAGTGTTCATTCAGGGACTCCTTTCGTCCATGAAGCTCAAGAATCTCTTTTCTAAATTTAAGTTTATGGATTTCTTTATGAATTTCATGTTGGGTCTTTTTTGTTTTTGTTGAGAATGATCAATTAAATTCAAATCCATGTTAGGTGATCAATTTTATATGGAATTGATTTGTATAGATGTATATTCATGTGAACCTATAAATAAACCCTAGGATGATGAAATTAGATATGAATCATGATGTTTGATTACTGTATAATGTTTTCTACATGTGATATGCCTATCATGTGTATGATTTAATGCCTAGATGAAGGAACAATCCCCAACTAGTATGATATTATGAAATCCTCATGTATGTAAAAGCTTATGCATATCACATGTTTGATGAAGTGCTTCAATATATGAATTATGAATTGTGTTGTTGGTTATGTGTTCAAGTAAACCATGCCATGTCAGTTTCTTCTCATCGAGTCCTGGGAGTACTTGTACCCAAACATTTAGCTATGTGCTTAGAGCCATGTCATGTTTTCACGATCTTCTCAGTCAAGATATGATCCATAGAACTTAGACAGTCATGTCACTCAGAAATTCTTAGAAATCTCAATAACTCAGAAGTTCAGTAATCTCAGTGATCTCAGTACTCAGTAATCTCAGTAACCTTAGTATTCCCAGTCAATCTCAGTAACTTCAGTATTCTCAGTCAGTCCTTAAAACTCAGTACATTCCGTCAGTCAATGAAACTCAGTAAATTAGTTTAGCTTCGCTAAACAATACCACTAGTATCAGTTCAGTTCATCTAATCAGTTCAGTTTAGTTAATCAGTTTATCTCAATTAATCTGTTTAGTGTCTTTCAGATAGGAGTGGGATTTAGCACTGAGCCAGCCTAGGGATGGTGTCTCACTTATTAGATAGGAATGATATCCCTAGAAGCAATCCCTAAGTTCCAAAACTACATAGCCAGTGTAGGTATGAGATGTCACCCGTTAAATAGGACTGACATACTAAGGGATCACTCATTAGCGCATTTAAATAAATAGGACTGATCCCAGGGGTCACCCACTAGATTAGGACTAACTCCACAATAGTTGTCTTTACTAGTGGTGCGGTACTGACACCCTTCCAGCTGGGGTTATAGATTGGACCCTAGTTATCTTAGTATGGGGAATGTCGTTTAGATAAATACATCCCACAGTTTCAGTTACAAAATAAAGACTATTAGATACAGTAAATTCAGCTCAGTAGTATAGATTTAGGACTATCAGATACAGTCAGTCCTTGTTATTTGAAATACACTCCAGGATCACCCATTAGATAAGACTAATCTTAACTATGGTCAATTAGTAACAGTATCATCAGATTTAGAGATTACCCACCAGATAGGACTGATCTCAAGTTCAGTTACTTAGATACAGTATAAAACTCAGCTAGTTTCATCAGATTCAGGACTGTCAAACATAGTTTATCATGTTATCAGTTATATCAGTTATCACAACTCATGTTATTAGTATTCAACTTTAGGATTGTTAGACAAAGTTAACCAGACCAGTTCTTCTTAATCAAAACTATCAGAAATAGTTATTCATGTATCATTAGCATAGTATCAATCCCTCAAATATCAATAATTCCATGTTTTAGTAAGCTCAGTAGTCAGAACTTAGTATTCAGTACTATCATATTGTTAGTTACAGTTACGTATACATGCTTGTATTCTCACGTTCATGTTAGTTAGTTAGTTAGTATTGTTCATACATATGAACCTATTGCATTCATCCTACCTCATTTGCATACTAGTACATTCAAAGTACGAACGCATTTGCGCTATGGTATTTTATACCATAGGTTTATAAGCACGAGCTCCAAAGAACCAGTAGAATCCCAATTCAGTGATCAGAGTTAGCAGTGAGTCCTCATCCTTTGAGGACATGATGATCACATTACTATTTTCATTTTTAGTTTATTTCCGTAGTTGGAGTTAGTTGGGGTCATGTCCCATCAACTCCTTATTCAGACAGTTTAGAGGCTTTTAGACTATAGTATGTTCAGATAATTATCTTAGTTGTTTTGGTATTGTTATACCATATTTTTTAGTTATGTACTAGTATTGAACCTTATGGCCTTTTAGTTTATGTTTTCGTATTTATGATATTATTACTATTATTCACTGCTCAGTTTATAGATATCAGTCATGGGTTAGCTTGTGGTCCTTCGGGGTCATGGGCACTGTGTAGTATTCTGGGTACTATATTCAGGGTGTTACCAAGGACCAGGTCCTTGATAATTCAAGAAATAAGGAACCAACTGAGTATGCTAAAAAGCAAGCTCAAGGAACATGGGGAGATTTTTATAGCGATTCAGATGAAGTTGAGAAGAATGGAGATGTTTCCATAATAGTAGTAAAAGAAGGTTAAGTTATCTATGATTCCTTGTTTGCACTCAGGGCAAACACATAAGATGAAAAAGAAAAATAGGTAACTCTTTTTAATATTAAGAAAAATCTAGATAATTACACTGCTCGAAAGATAAAAAGGCTTGCAAGTGTTGTATTAAACTTTGTATGTGAACTAACCACTTAGAAGAATGCCTTGGAATATAAGGTAGAGAATCAATAGCATGACTTGATTACTCTAACGCTCAAAATTTCTAAAACTAAAGAACTATTCACAATGGTGAACTCTAAAAATTTGAGTCTAATAAGGAACCTGAAGAAAGTAAATAGTATTGATAGTAAAGAGAAGAAGGAAGCCTCAAGGATTCAGACTGATATTAAGGAGAAACTAAAGCTTCCCAACAATACCTTATGGTAGCACTGTACAAGAATGAAGAATTAAAGAGGACTTGGTCTGCCTGAAAGAAGAGTTGAACAAGTCTCTTAAGTGGACTAAATACTCACTAATCCTTTTTGATTTAACCAGTCAAGGAGCTAATAATGGTAGTGGTCTGGATTACCAAGAAACATACCAACCTAGTAAATCTACAAGAAAGGCTGCTCATGATGACAGAAGAAAAATGCATAAACTCTAGTGCACTAACTATGGAAAAAATTCATATTTAAAAAAAGGATGTCAGCACCAGATTAAGGCAAACAATGGAATGCTGAATATATTCAGCAGGAAAGTGCTCAGCCTAAAGGGCTTCGAGTCTCTAAAAGAAGTAAAAAAAACCTATCAATTCCTAGGTTGGCTAAAAAGAATTTAATCACTCCATTGTCCTACTACTGGGAACTCATACTCAAGTGGGTTCCCAAATCTTACTAGTTTAGGGTCCGTACCCAATTATCATTGTTCAAAGATGTTGATCATTATAAAATAGGTATCAGAGCCTAAGGTTTAAAGAGTATCAGGGAGTCAAATAAGCTGCGTTACATAAAGTCTTGATCATGGGTGTGAAGTGCACTATATTTATGAGTAAGAGGCTACAGAATAATTTAGGACATCATCCTTTTATTTCATGATCTATTATGCTTATAGTGTCTCTATATGCTTTAAACACATGCTCTTACATGATAGATTATGCCTCCTCACCGAGCTAATGCACGTAGAAATAATAATCGGCCACCCTAGCCTATTGACTCTCTAAATGAGAATGTATCTTATACTGAATTTCTAGTTGCCATTCAGGTGTTGGCCCTCAATATGACTGCCAATATTTGGTACAACCATCAGGCTACAGTCCTACTTCAGCAGAATGGTGAATTAGCTATAGCCTGAATTTGTGACTTCATGAGAATGAATCCACCTGAGTTCTCTGGGTCAAAAGATGGTGAGGACCCACAGTTTTACTTTGATGAGGTAAGGAAGATCAACCTAAATTATGTATATTACTAAGAAGGAGAGTATGGATTTGGCATTCTATCGTTTGAAGGATATGGTGTATGATTGAGTGGTAATATGGAAGAATGGTAGAGGTGAGAATGCAACTCCTATAAGTTGGTAGGTATTTCAAGATGCGTTTCTAGATAGTTTCTTTTTGAATGAGTTAAGAGAAGATAAGGTAAAGGAGTTCATAAACCTGAGTCAGGGCTCGATGTCAGTGAAAGAGTACTGCCTTAAGATCAATCAATTGTCTAAGTATGACCCTAATGCGATGGCTGGACCTAGGTTGGGTATGAGTATGTTTATTACTGGAGTATCTAGTTTGGTTGTCAAGGAGTGTAGAACTGCCATACTTATTGGGGATATATATATATTACTAGTATGATGATTTATGCTCAATAGATTAAGGTAGAAAAGTTGAAGAGAAGAGAGGGGAAATAAGAAGGCTAGAATTGGGCCGTTTGACTATGACCAAACAAGGTCTAGAGGGGGAATAGTTCCCAATTTCAGGGTCGCTCATCTATGTTAGTACCATTTTCAGCTAGTACTCCCGTACCCCAATCTAGCCAGGAGCCTTCCGGTAGAAATTCTATGACCAAGTCTCAGAGTAATGTGGGTGGAAAACCCAGTTATCTTTCATATACTAAGTGTGGTAAGGGTCATCTTGGTGAGCGCTTGTTGGGACATAAAGGCTGTTATAGATATGGTAAGTTGGGTCATAGAATCAAAGAGTGTTCGCATGCTAAGTAGGAAAGTAGAGATGTCCATCACCAGACTTAGGCTACTAGCGCACCAGCTCATTAATTAGTTTATTAGTTGGGGTTAGTTGGGGACATGTTCCATCATCTCCTTATTCAGACAATTATGTTTTAGAGGATTTTCAGACTACAATATATTTAGATGGTTTTGTTTTGGGCATTTATACCCATCCTATGAGTAATTTTTAAGATTTTCAATTTATTTTATGTGGGAAATTCAATAAGCTTTCCATCAATATAAGATTCGCCCAAATCTGATAACCGGGTAAAAAGTTATAATTATTTCAAGTTCCTGTCATAAAACAACACCATATTGGTCAGTGGCGAGCTGTGCCACAAGCTAAAATGGAAATTGTCTTTTTCTAGTGTCTCCGCATAATTTTTCTTCATTTTTCCAAACTTTCAGGCCGTAAACAAAGTGGCAACGCGATGGCTCCGCATCGCGTCATTCCCTTATTTCCCAATTGTCAAATTTCAGTTAGTGCCGTGTCGCACCAGGGGTCCAGGTCAGGAAATTTTCACCAATTTTAAAAGACTCATTCAGGTTAAAAGGATCAATTTCCCACCCCCATTTAGACCTATTAACACATGATTTCGCCATTCTTAACCCAAAATATATTAGTTTCTCTCATTTTTCTCTCAAGAACAAACTAGGGTTTCAATTGGGGATTCAATTTCATAAAAGTCTCTCCGTCAATCTTCACTAAATCAAGAACTAAGGTATGCGTTGTGTTGATATATGGATTCATTTCATCCATAAATCTCAAGAACCCTATTTAAATTATGAATCATGATTATTATGTTGTGGGTTGCTCAAGTTACGTGATGGTTGTTGTTTGATTCCCATGTAGGTATCCTTATGTGAAATTATGAAAATTACATTAGTATATAAATTAAAATCCATGAATTTGGTGGTTTATGATTTGTAAAATTTGATGATTTCACCTATGCCTTAAGTTGTGCATGTAAGGTGTTTGATAAAATGCCTAAAGGGATAGAAATTCTGCACTATAGCTAAATTATGACCCAAATGATAATGTATACTTTAACCTTATGTTCAAAATGACTTCCATGTTATTCTTATGTATTAAAATTGCTTGTGGCATTGCATATGAGTTAGCCTCATAAAATTATGCTATGTATGCATGCTATCTTATTCATGTACCAAGCTATGATAATCAAATCCCCAGGATATATCTCCAACTATTGTATTATGTATTGTTGATATTGGTCATGTATTCAATAATGTCATGCCTTTTCAGTTTCCGTCCATTGAGTTCTAGGGGTATTCTGGGGGTGCTTGTACCAAAAAAATATAGTTGTGTGCCTAGATTTAGTGTCATATTTTCACGATATCCTTAGTTAAGCCATGGTCCATAGAACCCTGTCAGTCATGTGACTCAGGAAAGCTTAGTAATTCAGTAATCTCAATAGTATTCCGTTAACTAGCGGAACTCCATGAATTAAGTCTAGTCCAGTCAAGGGTCTATTCAGATGGGAGTAGGAATTAGAACCGAGTGAACCCGAGGATGGGAACTCACCTGTTATATGAGGGTGTGATTCTTAGAAGCAATCCTTGCATTCCAGAACTACGTAAATAGTGTAGGTTGAGACATCATAGCCCGTTATATGAGGGTAGGTAATGTGGCTTAACCTGTTATATGAAGGTTCCCACCATTCTCACTAGAGTTACCTGTTACATGAGGGCTACTCTCAAATTATCCTTACTAGTGGCACGGTATTGATAGACTTCCAATTGGGGTTACAAATTGGACCCCAACTTAGCCATAATAGTGTATTAGGGGCATATTGGTTAGATGGATACTTCCCACAGTTTTAGTTATAGAATCAGGACTGTCAGATACAGTTATTTAATCTCAGTAATAGAACTCAGATAGTTCTATAGAATTCAGGGCTGTCAGATACAGTTAACTCAGAATAGTGCAGAACTCAGCTAGTTACATTAGAAAGTAGACTGTTTGATACAGTCGCTCAATATCAGTTATTTCAGTAATACAGTTCTCAGTATCTCATGTTATCAGTACTCAGACTTAGTAATCATGTTATCAGGACCCTAGTTACAGTTATTATGCATTCATGCATGTATTCTCATGTTCATATTATTCAGTTAGTTAGTACAGATCATGCATGTAAACCCTTTGCATCCATCCTACCTTACATGCATACCAATACATTCAAAGTACTGACGCAGTTGCGCTATGGTGTCTTATACCATAGGTTCAGAAGCATGAGCTCTAGAGCATCAGTAGCATTCCAGTTTCCACAGTCAGAGTTAGCAGTGAGTCCTCATTTTTGAAGGACATAACCATTTCTTTATTATCTCATTAATTAGTTTATTAGTTGGGGTTAGTTGGGGACATGTTCCATCATCTCCTTATTCAGACAATTATGTTTTAGAGGATTTTCAGACTACAATATATTTAGACAGTTTTGTTTTGGGCATTTATACCCCATCCCAGATGTTATATTTTATCAAATATTATGTTACAGTTTAAACCTTATGGCCTTTCAGTTTATATTTCCTTATTATATAGTATATCATGCAGTATATAGGCACAAATACCATTCATAGGTTAGCTTGTGGTCCTTCGGGGTCATGAGCACTGTGTAGCATTCTGTGTACCAGATTTGGGGTATTACAAAATTGGTATCAAAGCCTGAGGTTCAATAGTATC
Organism: Capsicum baccatum var. pendulum; assembly: GCA_030864225.1. Taxonomy (NCBI): domain Eukaryota; kingdom Viridiplantae; phylum Streptophyta; class Magnoliopsida; order Solanales; family Solanaceae; genus Capsicum; species Capsicum baccatum. The sequence goes on from CM061552.1 coordinate 143,847,069, forward strand.
CTAGAAAGTCTGAAAGCCTCATCTAATAGAGTCTTGGGCATGGGTGTGTTGCGCGGCACATTTATGTACATGAGGCTATGAGATATTTTAGGAATAGTTTCCCTTCTTTAAGTATTCATGTCCGTCCAGTGATCATAATCTTAAGTCATGTCTCAGTCTAAACCATTTTCCTTTTCTTCTATAGAACATGCCACCTAAAAAAAGAAACAAGAATCAGTCTCCTCTCAGCCCAAAGAACCTTTGGGTAAACATGTTTATCATGAAAAGTTTAGAGCTGTATTCACTACTCTTGCTTAGTCAGTTGTCACTCAGAATGAAAGATCAACTATCATTCCAGCAAACCCAGTGGCCAATTCAGCTGTAGTCAGGATTTGGGAATTTACCCGAATGAATCCTCCATCTTTTCTCGGGTCTAAGTTAGATTAGGACCCTCAAGAATTCATCGATCAGGTTCAGAAGGTTACTAATATTATGGGGATGTCAGCAATTGAGAATGCTAAGCTATCTGCATATAATTTGCAGGGTATTGATCACACTTGGTACAAGTAGTGGAAGTCAAAGAGGTTGGTTCATGCAGGACCTATAGAGTGGGAGGAGTTTTTCACCACCTTTTTAGAGAGGTTCTTTCCCTTAGAGCTAAGAGAGGATAAGGTGTTAAAATTTATTAAACCTCAGGCAGGGCAACATAATGGTGAAAGAGTATTCTCTTAAGTTTACTCAATTAGCCAGATATGCCCCTCATGTGGTTGCCGATAGTAGGTCAAAGATGAGTAAGTTTGTTTATGGGGTGAATAATAGTGTGGTCAATGAGTGTAGGTCTGATGTTGAATAGTGACATAACTTTAGCCAAACTTATGGCTCATGCTTAGCAGATAGAGGAGAAAAAGATTAATATGAGGGAGAAGCAGAATAAAAGAGCAATGACAGGTAGTTTCAACTTTGCTTAGCCCAAATCAAAAGAAGGAAACCGTTCTCAGTTTTTTCCTAAGTTAATAGTTCCATCCCTTTCTTTAGCTAGTGCTCCAACTTCTAAGTTCAGGGATGGTAATAAAGATAGAGCGCCAGGCTCTAAGTCTCAAGGCAGTATTAGCAGTGCTCGCATCTATCCTCTTTTCCAGACTTATGGTAAGCACCATCTGGGTATTTGCGGAGCTAACAGTGGTATTTGTTTTGGATTTGGCTAGCCAGGTGAAAGAGTCAGAGACTGTCCTCAGCCAAGTCCTCAGGGTCAGTAGAACTATTCCTTAGTTCAGTTCGATCTCCCAAATCAACAGGATGCTACTTCTAGTGCTACTAGTGGGCAACATCCAAATAAAATATATGCTTTCCAGTCTTGGCAAGATCAGGAAAATTCTCTTGATATTTTTAATGGTACATTACAAATCTTTTATATGCATGTTTACACTTTGCTAGATCCAGGTGCTTTCCTGTCTTTCATTACTCCCTATATAGCAGTTGATTTTGGAGTCAGTCTTGAAATTCTAGCAGATCCCTTTTCAGTCTCTACCCCAGTGGGTAAAATCATCATATCCTGGTGGGTATAAGGAACTGCCCAGTTAGGATATTTCAGAAAGTCACCAGAGCAAATTTAGTCAAATTAGAGATGATGGATTTTGATATCATTCTCGACATGGATTATCTTCATTCCTACTATGCCACAGTCGACTGCAGACACAGAATAGTCCAGTTCTAGTTTCCAAATGAACCCATCCTAGAGTGGAAGGGTAGTGTATCCGCTTTCAGAGGTCAGCTTGTTTCCTACCTGTGGGCATGAAAAATGATATCCAAGGGATGTGTGTATCATCTTGTTTAAGTTAAGGACACTAGTTTGGAAATTCCCAGGCTTGATTCAGTCTCAATCGTGAATGAATATTCATATGTCTTTCTCAAAGATCTTTCAGAAATTCCTCCCAAAAGGGAAATAGACTTTGGCATTGATCTTTTTCTAGATAATCAACCTATATCTATTCCTCCATACAGAATGGCACCAACGAAACTCAGAGAATTGAAAGAGCAGTTGAAAGATCTCTTAGATAAGGGATTTATCAGGCCCAGTATGTCCCCGTGGGGTGCACCAGTCTTATTCGTATGCAAGAGATATGGTTCTCTTAGAATGTATTGATTATCATCAGCTCAATAAAGTCACGGTAAAAAACAAGTATCCTTTTCCTAGAATTGATAACTTGTTTGACCAACTTTAGGGTGCCAGCTATTTCTCTAAGATAGACCTCAGATCAGGCTACCATCAGCTTAGAGTAAGAGAATGTGACATTCTGAAGACAACCTTTCATATTCGGTATGGTTACTTTGAATTCCTAGTCATGTCCTTTGGTCTTACCAATGCCCCAATAGCTTTCATGGACTTGATGAATCGTGTGTTCAAGCAGTTCTTGGACATGTTCATCATAGTCTTCATAGATGATATTGTGGTCTATTCCTGCAGTAAGCGTGATCATGTAGACCATCTCTGAATTCAAAATAGTCAACTCAGAACAGTGCAGAACTCATCTTGTTCCATCATAAACTAGATTGTCTGATATAGTCGCTCAGTCTTAGTTATTTTAGTTATATAATTATCACTATCTCATGTTATCGTTACTCAAACTGAATAATCATGTTATCACGAACCTAGTTACAGTTATTATGTATTCATGCATGTATTCTCACATTCATATTATTCAGTCAGTTAGTATAGATCATACATGTAAACCCTTTGCATTTAGCCTACCTCACATGCATACCAGTACATTTAAAGTACTAATGCATTTGCGCTATGGTGTCTTATACCATAGGTTTAGAAGCACGAGCTCCAGAGCATCAGTAGCATTCTAGTCTCCGCAGTCAGAGTTAGCAGTGACTTCTCATCTTTTGAGGACATGATTATTTCTTTATTATCTTATTAATTATTTTATTAGTTGGAGTTAGTTGGGGACATATCCCATCATCTCCTTATTCAGACCGATATATTTTAGAGGCTTTTTAGACTACTGTATGTTTAGACAGTTTTGTTTTGGGCATTTATACCCCATCCCAGATGTTATATTTTATAGGATATTATGTTACAGTTTTAACCTTCTGGCCTTTCAGTTCATGTTTTCGCATTATACAAAATATCACATAGTATATAGGTACAGATATAAGTCATGGGTTAGCTTGTGGTCCTTTGGGGTCATGAGCTCCGGGTAGCATTTTGGGTACTAGATTTAGGGTGTGATGTATTACCTTCTTAGGGTGCATCATCTAGTACCAGTGGCGATCAATACCAAAATCTATTCTATGGCTTACCATCCCGTTAGGAGTAGGACAGTTCACTAGATATTATTACTATTATTTTTTGTGTATTTTATCTTGATGTTTATGTACTATTAAACCCCAAGTTGAATATCTCTTATGTGACCCCGTTAGTTGTAGTGTATTTTAGGTTAGATTTTGAAAAACTCCCTAAGCCCTTCTTTGTTTCCACCCTAGTGGGTGAGTCAGTGTTTGCCAAATGAGTCCATAGAAAGTGTGCTATCACTATTCTTCATATGATCATATTCGCATACCTGATAGAGTTAGACATGTATGATTTTGAAATTATTATTGGTATGTATTGGAACTATTCCTATTATGTATCTATAGATTGTCGCACTCAAGTAGTGAAGTTTTAGTTTCCTGATGAGCCAGCCTTTGAATGGGAAGGTAATTCAGTATCTCCCAAGAGTCATTTCATATTCTATCTTAAAGCCAGAAAGTTGATATCAAAAGAGTGCATCTATCATCTAGTTTGAGTTAAAGAAACTAAGCGTAAGGCTTTAATAGTTCAGTCAGTCCGCATAGTTAATGAGTTTCCTAAAGTTTTTCCCAAAGATTCGCCAGGGGATAAGAAAATAGAATTTGGTATTGACTTTCTTGAAGATATGCATCCCATCTCCATTCCTCCATATAATATGGCTATAGATGACCTTAAGGAGTTAAAAAAGCAGCTTAAAGACCTCTTAGATAAAGGTTTCAAAAGGCCCAGTGCCATTCCATGGGGCGCTCCCATCCTATTCATGCATAAGAAAAATAGTTCTCTTCGAATCTGTATCGACTACCATCAATTGAATAAAGTTACAATCAAAAACAAATATCCTCTTCCTAGACTGATGACTTATTCGACCAACTCCACGGTGCAAGTAACTTCTCCAAGATAGACCTTAGATTCAGCTATCCCCAACTTAGAGTAAGGAAATATGATATTCCAAAGACAACTTTCAAAACTCGTTATGGCCATTTTGAGTTTCTAGTCATGTCCTTCGAGCTGACAAATACCCCAGCAGCCTTCATAGACTTGATGAACAGAGTGTTCAAACTGTATTTGGAACTGTTTGTCATAGTCTTTATCAATGATGTTTTTATCTATTCTCATAGAGAGGATAATCATGCAGACCATCTGATAATTGTGTTGCAAACTCTTAGAGATCGCTAGTTGTTTGCCAAATTCAGCAAGTGTGAATTTTAAGTAAGATCAACAGCCTTCCTCGGCCATGTTATTTCTGGTAATGGTATTAGAGTCGATCCCTAAAATACTGAAGTAGTGAGAAAATAGACTAGATCTATCTCTCCATTAGATATCAGGAGTTTCTTGGGTTTAGCTGGCTATTACAAATGTTTTGGTGATGGTTTTTTCTATTGCATCCCCTATGTATAGATTGACCCAGAAGGAATTTAAATTTCAATGGTCAAATTCCTCTAAGAAGAGTTTTGTGGAGTCGAAGGCTCGACTCACTTCAGCACTAATTTTAGTACTACTTGATGGTACAGATGGATTTGTTGTCTATTGTGATGCTTCTAGAGTTTGTCTGGGTTGTGTTTAGATACAATGAGGTAAGGTTATGCCTCTAGGCAACTTAAGCATTATAAAAAAAACTACCCTACCCATGATCTTGAGCTAGCTATTATTGTATTTGCATTATAAATCTAGAGGCACTATCTCTATAGGGTGCATGTTGATGTATTCACGGACCATAAAATTTTACAATATGTGTTTAATTAGAGGGAGTTACATCTTCGTCAGAGAAAGTGGTTAGAATTATTGAAGGATTATGATATGAGAGTGTTATATTATTCAGGCAAGGCCAATGTTGTGGCAGACGCCCTTAGTAGGCTATCTATGGACAGTGTTGCGCAGGTTGAGAATAATAAGAGAGAATTAGTTTGAGAAGTTCACCGGTTAGATAGATTGGCTATGAGGATGTTTGACTCAGCTGAGGGGAATGTTTGGGTTCAGATTAGTTCAAAATCTTCTCTAGTTTCTGAAGTGAAAGAAAAACAAGATAAGGACTCTAGTTTGGTCAAGCTAAAGGGGTTAGTTAAAGACCAAAAGGTAGAGGTTTTCTCCCAAGGGGGAGATGGTGTAATGAGATACCAGAGTAGATTATGTTTGCTGTGGGTTGATGATTTGAGGCCACGGATTATGGCAAAAGTGCATGGTTTGCGTTACTCCATTCACCTAGGAGCCACCAATATGTATCGCGGTTTATGGGAAGTCTATTGGTGGAGTGGTATGAAGAAAGATAGCACAAAATTTGTATCCAAGTGTGCTACTTGCCAATAGGTTAAGGTAGAGCACCGAAGACCTAGTGGCATATTGAAGAAGTTTGGTATCCCTACTTGGAAGTGGGAAGAGGTGAACATGGACTTTATGATTGGATTACCCCATTCGCATCATTAGCATAATTTGATTTGGGTTATTGTAGACAGGCTTACCAAATCAGCCCATTTCTTTCTAGTTCACACTTCCTACACAACTGAAAATTATGCTAAGTTGTATATTAGAGAGTTGGTCAGGTTTCAAGGAGTTCCCTTGTCCATCATATCAGATAGGGGTACTCAGTTTACCTCTCAATTTTGGAAAGCCTTTCAGAAGGGTCTTGGTACCCAAATTAATCTCAGTTCAGCTTTTTACCCTCAGACGATCAGGCAGAGAGGACCATTCAGACCCTAGAGGATTTTTTGAGGGCACATGTTCTTGACTTCAAAGGTAGTTGGGATGACCACTAGCATTTGATTGATTTTACATACAATAACAGTTACCATTCGAGTATTCAGATGGCCTCATTTGAGTCTCTTTATGAGAGGAGATGCAGGTCACTAGTCGGTTGGTTCAAAATGGGTGAGGCCCTTTTAATTGGGCCAGATATGGTGTTTGAATCCATGGAGAAAGTCTAGTTGATTCGTGAGAGAATTAAGGCAGCTCAGTGTCGTCAGAAATCTTATGCAGATGTAAGAAGAAGAGATCTTGAGTTTGAATTTGATGACTTAGTTTATTTAAAGGTTTCACCCATGAAAGGGGTGAAGAGATAATGCAAAAAGGGGAAGATTAGTACTCGATATGTGGGTCCATACAGGATATTAAGTTGTGTGGGGAAGGTAGCGTATGAGCTTGAGCTGCCAGCAGACTTGTCATCTGTTCAACTAGTGTTCCATGTATCCTTATTAAAGAAGTGTATGGATGATTCAACTGTTGTAGTCCCTCTATAAATCACAGGTATTCAGAATAGACTTTCATACGAAGAACTTCCAATAGAGATTCTTGATTACCAAATCCGTAGACTAAGGAACAAAGAATTTCCCTTAGTCAAAGTTCTTTGGAAGAATCCATCTATTGAGGGTGCCACTTGGGAAGTAGAAGCAGACATGCAAAAAAAGTATCCTCACCTTTTCTCCGCAAACTCAGATTTAGCCAAAGGTAACAACCTTTATGAACTCATTTCTTTTCCAACCTCATTTTCAGCCATGTGATTATCTTCATGTCATTTCATGCATTTGCAGATTAGTTCAGTCGTTCACTATGTTTTAGATTCAGTTATGCAGTTCTGTTTACAGTTGTGCATGCCAGTAGACAGTCTTTGTTTCTCTGTATCGTCATCTTAACTAGTCTCATTCGAGGATAAATATTCTCAAGGGGGAGATATTGTAACACCCCATACTTTTCCTTTTTAGTTCAGCTCCTAGTGTGTAAAGTGTTTAGTTGGTGCAGAATATTCATAGAAATTACTTAGTGCCAAGTTTAGCCAAGAACCTTAGATTCGTCCAAAGTTTGATGTTTGATTATACAAGGTTCAACTTTGAAAGTATATAATGGTTGATGTATTTATAATTTTCTAGCTCAATACCCACCAAATTGTAGATAATTGAGTCAGCTTTCCAATGATACCAAATTGGCCTAAATCCAATACGTAGGTAAGAAGTTATGGCATTTTTTTGGCAAGGCAGTAGCTTATCATGATCATATCTTTTCTCGGTGAGCCCCTAAATTACAATCATCCTTTCTAGTAGCACACCATAATTGGCCCGTGTTGCGCTAGAAATTGCAGTAGAACAGGTAAAGTAGTGAATTGTAAATTTGCACTCATCCATTTCCAGTGATGCAACACGATAGCACCGCATCATGGTGAAGTGTAAATTCACAATTGTCCATTTCCAGTAACACAATATGATAGCACCGCGTCATGCCGAGGCCCAAAATTGGACTCCAGTCGGGATTTTAAATTTCAGAAGGATCTTTAAGTCAATTAATCTCGCCCTAATTTGTGAAAACAGATGATTTGACCTTATTCTAAGCATATTACACTCTTTATTCACCAAATTTCTCTCCCAGAAAACCCTAAAGCTTCAACCTTGATTACAAGAAATCCAAAGTTTCGCCATTCTTTTTTTTCAATACAACCAATAATACAAGTTTCTGGGTTCAAGAACTTCAAGAAGAAGTTTCAAGAACATCGTTAGGAATTCAAAGTTTAAGATTTTTGCATTTAAATAATCAAATAAGATATGTGGGGTTATGAACAAGGATACTCCTTTCATCCTTGTGCCCAAAACTAGTTTTAAATTTGAATTTTACATGAAGTTATATGAATTTCAGTTTAGGATTCATACCCAATTATCATTGTTCAAAGATGTTGATGTTACAAGTGATTTAAATGTTGAGTTGCATGTTTCCTTTCACATCTTTATGTGTGTGGAATGATTTTATAGATTAAGAATTGAATTTCTTTATCTTGACTAGAATTATTAAAGAATTACTAGATTTTATTATTGAGCATGAACTTTGTGAAGATTTGATATGAGTTTGAAGCTTGGGTTTTAAACCCTATGTATAAGTATTGATATTTCTAGAAGATTATACTTTTAAGCACCCTAAGACCAGTTCATATTCATATTTTGAACAAGATTTGATCTTTTGATCCACAACTAAGATATGGAATCCACACCGTTAGTTTTATTACAGTTTAAAGTAAACAGATGCATAACTGGTTTTCATTGTAAACCCTTAAGTTAGTCTTAAAGTTGATTTCCTACAGAATGAGCATATAAATTAAAGGTAGTAGTATTTACCACCGAGTTGGGTATGTGACCCAGTTCACATGCCCCAGAACTATGAGCCAGCCTAAGTGCAGATTTAGATTATTCTCATGTTTATGGATGATAAATATAGATTATGATAACTTAGCTCAGGTTATATTCCTTGGAAAGAGTATGACACCTCTCCCAAATGTGACATTTTCTCTTACAGGAACTAGACGTTGGACACTATGATATCAAACATAGTGTATGTCGGTTAGAAGAATATCCCTAAACCTATTTCTTAAAAATAGAATAACAGAACAAATTTTAGAAAACTAAGTGTAAAGGCTCACAAATTTACTTAGATATGGACCTAATTAAGACATTACTTACATTAATTCTTCTTAAAGTTTTCATACGATAAAAATGAGTATTTCCTACACTTACGGTGCATGATTTGAAAATAGATTTCAGGTACAGACTTAAAACTAAGTGTGGTGGCTCACAGTATTCATATAGTATATTTTATCATTCAAGATTTATGATTTCAGCTTTTAATTACTCAAGCCATGGTGAGCCATTTATACTTATCATTCATTGTTTATAATAGAGATATTCATTTCATCACTGTTTTACTTATGTATTTACCCCTATATGCTCAATACATTCCAAAAGTATTGATCCACATATATGTCTTTGTGCTCCATTGTTTAATAATGTTGGTTTAGGTGCTCAGTTCCAGTAACGTGATTGACCCTGATCATCTCTATCTATATCCCAATAGTTGTTGAGTCCTCATAGTATGGGGACCTAGTTAATCAGATTTCTAGCTTTTTAGAGTATTTTATTCAGTTATTTTTAGTCAGTTCGAGTCAGCTTGGGGTCTGTCCTAATTACTCTCTAGTTAGTAGTGTTAGAGGCTTGTTCGACTATTAGATACATTTCAGACATATAGTGTTGGTCATTAAGATTTCCTATTTTAACACTTTCAGACATTATGTTCAGTTAATTCTAGTTTATTTCAGACAATAATCAGTAGTTCAGTATTGTTTTGCATGCCTAGATTTCTGTATTATGAGTTACAGTTTTAGTAGACGGCTTAAAGGGTTATCTTGAGACTACTCATAGTCTCGAGCACCATGTGATATATCGGGACCTATTTTTGGGGTGTTATAAAATTGGTATCAGAGTCTAAGGCTTAAAGAGTCGTAGGGAGTCAGACAATCCATAACTTGTAAAGTTTTGATCATGGGTGTGAACTTTACTACATTTATAAGCAAGAGGCTATGGAAAAATTTAGGAAATAATCCTTTTCTTTCATGATCTATTGTGGTTACAGTGTCTCTATTTGCCTTTAACTTATGCTCTTACGTGACAGATAATGCATGCAGAAATAATAACCAGCCACCCTAGCCTACTGACTCTCTAAATGAGAATATATCCTATGCTGAATTTCTGGTGTCCATTCACGTGTTGGCCTAAGATGTGACTTCCAATATTCAGATGGAACCATCAAGCTGCAGTCCCACATCAGCAGAGTGGTGATTTAGCTATATCTAGAATTCGTGACTTTATGAGAATTAATCCACCCAAGTTCTTTGGGTCAAAAGAAGGTGCAGACCCACAGTTTTACTTAAATGAGTTGAGAAAGATCAACCCAAATTATGCATATTACTGAGGAAGAGTGTGTAAAGTTGGCATCCTATAGGCTGAAAGATGTGGCGTATGATTGGGTGGTAATATGGAAGAATGGTAGAGGTGATAATAGAACTCCTATGAGTTGGTAGGAGTTTTAGTATGTATTTCTAGATAGGTTCTTTCTGTATAAGTTGAGATAAGCTAAGGTAGAAGAGTTCATAAACCTGAGGCAGGGCTTGATGTCCGTAAAAAAGTACTGCCTGAAATTCAATCAATTGTCTAAGTATACTCCTGATGTGATGGCTGACTAAGGTCAGGTATGTGTAAGTTTGATTCTGGAGTGTCAAGTTTTATGGTGAAGAAGTGTAGGACTGCCATACTTATTGGGGATATGGATCTTGCTAGGCTGATAATTTATGCTCAATAAATTAAGGTAGAAAAGTTAAAGGGGATAGAAGGAGGAATAAGAAGGCTAGAACCAGGTATTCTAACTATAGGCAAATAAGATTTGGAGGGGGAATCATTAATAATTTCAGGGTCACTCATCTATGCCAGCGCCATCTTCAACCTGTGCTTCTGTACCCAGGACCAGGCAGGAGCCGTGGGTCTGAAGTCTATGGCCAGGTCTCAGAGTAATGTGGGTGGAAAACCCAATTATATTTTATGTTCTAAGTGTGGTAAGAATTATCTTGGTGAGTTTTTGTTGGTACATAAAGGCTGTTATGGATGTGGTAAGTTGGGTCATAGAATAACAGTATCTTCATGCTAAGTAGGAAAGTAGGGATGTTCATTACCAGACTCAGGCTACTAGTGCACCAACTCCTCTAGGTAGACCAGTCCCTCCTCAGGGTGTATCATCTAGTATCGATGGCGGTCAACGCCAAAAACTATTCTATGCTTTACCATCTCATCAGGTGCAGGAGAGTTCACCAGATATTGTTACTATTATGCTTCGTATCTTTCATCTGATGTTTATGTACTAGTGGACCCTGGGTCGATCTCTCTTAGGTGACCTCGTTAGTTGCAGTGATTTTTAGGGCAGGTCCTAAAAAAATCCCTAAGCCCTTCTTAGTTTCCACCTTAGTGGGTGAGTCAGTTGTTGCCAAATGTGTTGATAGAAAGTGTCCTATCATTGTCCTTCATATGATCATATTAGCAGATCTGATAGCATTAGACATGGTTGATTTTGACATTATTCTTGGTATGGATTAGCTCCATTTCTATTATGCATCTATGGATTGTCGCACTCGAGTAGTGAAGTTTTCATTTCCTGACAAGCTAGCCTTAGTGTCTCTCAAGAGTCATTTCATATCCTATCTTTAAGCCAGAAATTTCATATCAAAAGGGTACACCTATCATCTAGTTCGAGTCAAAGACACTAAGTCTAAGGCTCAAACAGTTCAATCAGTCCGTGTGGTCAATGAGTTTGCTAAAGTTTTTCCCGAAGATTTGCCAGGGGTACCTCCTGATAGGCAAATAGAATTCGGTATTGACCTTCTTCCAGATACTCAGCCCATCTCCATTCCTCCATATCATATGGATCCAGCCGACCTTAAGGAGTTAAAAGAGCAGCTTAAAAACCTCTTAGATAAAGGTTTCATAAGTCCAGTGTCTCTCTATGGGGCGCTCCCATCCTATTCTTCTGTAAGAAAGATGGTTCTCTTCAAATGTGTATCAACTACCGTCAATTGAATAAAGTCACAATAAAAAACAAATACCCACTTCCTAGAATTGATGACATATTCGACCAACTCCAAGGTGCAAGTTACTTCTCTAAGACAGACCTTAGATTCGGCTATCTTCAGCTTAGAGTAAGGAAATATGATATTCCAAGGACAACTTTCAAAACCCATTATGGTCATTTTGAGTTTCTAGTCATGTCCTTCAGGCTGACAAATACCCCATCAGCCTTCATGGACTTTGTTGAACAGAGTGTTCAAATAGTATTTGGAAATATTTTTCATAGTCTTTATCAATGATATTCTTGTCTATTCTCATTGAGAGGATGATCATGCAAACTCTCTTAGAATTATGTTGCAAACTCTTAGAGATCACTAGTTGTTTTTCAAATTCAGAAAGTGTGAATTTTAACTAAGATTAGTAGCTTTCCTCGGCCATATTATTTTTGGTGATGACATTAGAGACAATCCCCAAAAGACTGAAGTAGTGAGAAACTAGACTAGACCTATCTCTCCATTAGACATCAGGAGTTTCTTGGGTTTAGCTGCCTATTATAGATGTTTTGGTGATGGTATTTCATCTATTGTGTCCCCTATGTTTAGATTGACCCAAAAGAAAGTTAAATTTCAATGGTCAAATTCCTCTGAGAAGAGTTTTGAGGAGTTGAAGGCTTGACTCACTTCAACACTAATTTTAGTGCTACCTGATGGTACAAATGGATTCATTGTCTATTGTGATGCTTCTAGAGTTTGTTTGGGTTGTGTTTGGATACAGTGAGGTAAGGTTATAGACTTTCTTAACTCATTTCTTTTCTAGTCTCATTTTCATCCATATTATTATCTTCATGTCGATTCATGCATTCACAGATTAGTTCAGTCGCTCACTATGTTTTTAGATTCAGTTATGCAGTTCTATTTATAGTTGTGCTCGCCAATATATTGTCTCAGTTCCTCAGTATCCTCAGCTTAACTAGTCTCATTCAAGGATGAATGTACCTAAGGGGGAGATATTTTAATACCACATACTTTTCCTAGTTTAGTTTAGCTCCTAGTGTGTGAAGTGTTTAGTAGGTGCATAATGTTCATAGAAATCACTTAGAGCCAAGTTGAGCCAAGAACCTTAGATTCATCTAAAGTTTGATGTTTAATTCTACAAGGGTCAACTTTGAAAGTGTATAACACTTGATGTATGTAGAATTTTCTAGCTCAAGACCCACCAAATTGTAGATAATTGAGTCAACTTTCCAATATTACCAATTTCGCCTTAATCCGATACCCAGGTGAGAAGTTATGGCATTTTTGTGTGAGGCAGTAGCTTATCATGATTTTATCATTTCTCGGTGAACCGCTAAATCACAATCATCCTTTCTAGTAGCCCACCATAATTGGCCCGTGTTGCGCTAGAAATTATGGTGGAACAGGTAATGCATTGCGGTGAAGGGAAAATTCACACTGGTCTGTTTCTAGTAATGCAACATGATAGCACCGCATCGCGATGAAGTGAAAATTCTCACTCGTCCATTACTAGTAATATAATGCGATAGCACCACATCGCGTTGAGGTCTAAAATCAGACACTACATGGGATTTTAAATTTTAGAAGGGCATTTAAGTCAATTACTCTCGCCCTAATTCGTGAAAATAGATGATTTAACCTTATTCTAAGCATATTACACTATTTATTCACAAAATTTCTCTCCAAGAAAACCCTAAAGCTTCAACCTTGAGTCCAAGAAATTCAAAGTTTCACCATTCCTTTTTTCACGTTAACCAAGACTTCAAGTTTTCGTATTCAAGAAGAAGTTTCAAGAACTTAGTTGGGAATTCAAAGTTCAAGATTTTGCATTCAAATAATCAAATAAGGTGTCTGGGGTTATGAACAAGGATACTCCTTTCATCCTTGTACCTAAAACTAGTTTTAGAGTTGAATTTTACATAAAATTATATGAATTTTAGTTTAGGGTTCATACCCAATTATCATTGTTCAAAGATGTTGATGTTATAAGTGATTTAAATGTGGAGTTGCATGTTTCCTTTCACATCTTTATACGTGTGGCATGATTTTATGGATTGAGAATTGAATTTTATTATCTTGACTAGAATTATTAAAGAATTTCAAGATTTTATTTTTGAGCATGAACTTTGTGATGATTTTATATCAGTTTAAAGCATGGGGTTTAAGCCCTAAGTATAAGTATTGATATTTCAAGAAGATTATGCTTTTAAGCACCCTAAGACTAGTTTATATTTAGATTTTGAACAAATTTGATCTTTCGATCCTCAGCTAAGATATGGAATCCACACAGTTAGTTTTATTACAGTTTAAAGTAAATAGATGCATAACTGATGTTGGGCGTATTTATACCCCTAAGAACCATAATTTACCCATATTTTAGGCTGAGTTTGGAGGATAAAATATATAATTCTTGCACTTTTAGTTTATTCTCCTGTAAGTGAGCTAACCTATGTGATTAGCATGTTTTCAGGTATTAATGATAAAGATTTCAGAACTTTGTGGGCCTTTCGGAAACAAAGGAAAACTTTGCATAAGAGGGAAGGCAGCTTTTGGAAGCTTGTGGACTAAATGTGATGCATGGAGAACTTGTCTCGGGCAAAAGCAGTATTTTTAAATACTTAGGGGTGCAGCAGTAACTTAGTAGGGCAAGGATGTTATAAAAACCCTGTTTCCTGAATTTTTCAGCATTCATTCGATATTCTTTCATTCGACACTTTTGAGTATTGAGTTTACAGAATCTGTAAGTTTTAAGAGAGGGAAACACAGCAAACACGTGAGAAACGAGGAGAGAAAAATCGTCAATCCATTTTGACGCCAATCTCATTCCCAACGTGAGATTATTCTAGCTTTGGTATGATGATGTTGTCTATTGTGATCTTCGTTGTAATCATGAGTAGCTAAACTTCTCTGTTAGGGTTATGGAAGTCTTATGAGATACTATCTATTACTACGAGTTTGTGAATTCTTGATATTTATGCTACTTATATCATTACTCTCTTCGTTTTAGTTACATTCTTATGGTTGGAAACATAGAGAATATGCTAGTATAGCATTAACTTGTTCGAGAGAAAAGTTGCATGTCTGGAAAAGAGAGTATGACAAGGAAATAGGGCTACCAACCCCTATTTACACGTTAATGCCTTAACTGGATTAATTTCTTTGGGAGTTCGTACCATTAGTCATACACTTTAGGCTCGAGAGAGTTAAAGTGAGATAATCGTTGATGGTTGAGAAACTATAGGATTTACCATTAGAATACGAATCTCTATAAGTGCATGCATGTCTGAATTCCGCATTACTCATAGTTAATAGATACGTAGAACTCATAAAGTGGACATAACCCTAACTTATTATTCTCTGTGATTAAATCTTACCAAACAAAGCATTCCATTGTTACTTTGATAGCATTAATTCACGCCATAATCCAATCCCCCCTTTCCATAGAATTTTTGACCAACAGTCTACTAATAGTTGCAACACTTAGTGACCAAGTATTCCCTGTGGGATTCGATACCCAACCCAGTTGGGTTCTATATTTGACAGCGACCGCTTACACTCTTACGAGAGCTGTAGTTTAGGCGTTATCAAATTTTGGCGCCGTTGCTGAGGAATACGGTTGTCAACTAAGTTTGTGATAGTTACTAGACCCTTTGGTCAAAGATTCTCGAATTTTACTTTTCATCTGTTGTTTTTGTTTTATTCAGTTTTTGTTCAGTGCATGCCAAATACTCGAAGTTCGGGTCAGCCATTATTACCCATAAACCCTGAACCACAACTTATTGGCAGGATGGAGGCGCAATGAGACATTGAAAGAAGGGCTGCTCAACAGGAGAAGGCTAGATTAGCTGCATTGACTGCTGCTCAAGTGCCTCAACAAAATATTGATAACCCAGGGAGAGGAACAAATCCTAAGGATGAGGACCTGGGTGATGATGAGTTACTAAACCCGAGGCATGCTGATGAGGTGGCGGCATCTGTAAATAGAAGAGATCGTCAAGCTAGATTGAGACCTGAACGCCGAGCTGTGCAGATTCCTTTTGATGATGATGATGACGATTTGGATGGGGCTGGTGCCACAGGGGCTATTATTCCTCCACCCTTGGCACCTGGAGCCAATTTCAATATCACTAGCACCATGATTCAACTATAGCATCTCAAGGGGTTATTTGGTGGACTTGCAGGCGATGATCCGAATATGCATCTGATCAATTTTATATCTACATGCAAGTTATTCGACAATCCAGGCGTTGGACAGAATGCAATTCGGCTGCGCCTATTTCCATTGTCTATATCTGGGGACGAAACTCTATGGTTGAACGGGCTAACTCCTGATTCTATTACTAATTGGAGGCAATTGAAAGACGCTTTCCTAGAAAGATTCTTTCCGCCATCCAAGAGAGCACAGTTGAGAGATGAGATTAGCAATTTTCGACAGCTTCCAACTGAAGCTCTCCACGAAACATGGGAGAGGTTCAAGAAGAAGCTTATGCGGTGCCCAAATCATCATATGACCAATATCCACTTGATGGAGATATTATACAGGTCTTTGAATTCGGTGACTAAGCCAGTGGTTGATAATGCTGTAGGAGGGTCATTCATGGACCTTACTTTTATCCAGAAAAGTGATATGCTAGATCGTATGACAAAGCAGAGTAGAGGCTGGCATACCAGGGATTCTGAGGTATCAAGCTCTACTATATCTATTGGCATGACTGCAGAACAAAGGCGAAGAGAAGAGGAACGTGATCAGGATATGGCACACATGAAAACACAGATGGATCTTCTTACCAAGCATTTATTATCAGGGAAGACCCAAAAATCCAATGCTGTCGTATCACAGGGAAGAGATGAATCCAATTTTGAGGAAGAGGCGAACTACTTGAATAATCAGGGGGGTTTCCGAAGCAATTCCCAAGGAAACCAAGGTCGGAACTATTATGATAAATCTGGAAACAAGGACCGTGATCAAGGTAGTTGGAAGAATAAGACTGACAGGAGTGGGTTGGATGTTCCTCCTGGAAACCGTGAGGCCGTGGCGTTTGGCTCTGGGAAGATGTCCATGGAAGATATGATGGCCAAAATATTGAAAGGAGTCGAGGCAACCAATACGGGAGTAAATGAGGTAAAGAATGATTTTTCATCAATAAATCAATTGGTTGACTCGCATTCCACTTCAATAAAACAGCTGGAACAACAATTGAGTCAACTTTCAGCGGCATTCAATCAAAGAAAGGCTGGACATTTACCTAGTGACACTGTGCAAAATCTAAGGAATGGCGGATCATGTATGGCTATTACTACCAGGAGTGGTAAGGTGTTGGAGAATCCATCCAAGGGCAAGCAGGTGGTTGATGATATAGCAGACAATGTTATTGATGCAAAATGTGAAGATGCCAAAGAAGCTGAAGAGAGTGTTCATGACGAAACCCCTAGATGTCTGCAGCCTGAAAAGATTGATAATTGGAAGCAAGATAAAAAGAAAGCGGTGGAGAAAACTATTCCTCTTCCACCACTACCTTTTCCTCAGAGACTGAAGAAGAAAGCTGATGATACCAGGTTCAGTAAATTTATGACTATGTTGAAGCAGCTGACTATTAATGTTCCTTTGGTAGAGGTGCTGGAACAAATGCCTGGGTACGCGAAATTCATGAAGGATCTTTTGACAAAGAAGTGGGCAGCAAGCTATGAGCTGGCAGATAATGTTCATCATTGCAGTGCAATCGCTACAAGATCACTAGTTCAGAAGAAGGCAGATCCTGGTGCTTTCACTATTCCTTGCACGGTTGGATCTTTGGATTTTGCTAAGGCATTGTGCGATTTGGGAGCTAGCATCAATTTGATGCCACTATCTATTTACAGAAAGTTGGGGTTGGGCAATCCTACACCAACCAATATGCGGCTCGTGATGGCAGATAGGTCAGTAAAACGACCTGTTGGTATCTTATATGATGTATTAGTGAAGGTTTCTTCCTTCATTTTTCCTGCAGACTTTGTTATTTTGGATTGTGAGGTGGACTCTGAAGTTCCCATAATCTTGGGGCGTCCTTTCCTTGCAACAGAAAGTGTGCTTATTGATTTAAGAGCTAATGAGCTTTTATTTCGATGAATGACGAAGTGGTCCGTTTTGATGTATGCAAAACAATGAAGCAGCCCAAAGATATGAATGTGTTCTCTGTAGCTGATGTGTACTATGAAGATGAGAAAGAATTATCTGTAGAGAAACAGCTTATTGTTGAGCCATTGGCTGCTGTGCTAATGAGTTTCAAGCGTGAGGATGTTGAAGATTATGAAGAAACTATTTGTGCTCTAATAGGAATAGGGTCGTATTATCATGCTCCCAAAAAGCTGGACCTTGATCTCAAAAATCGACCTACACCACCAGCGAAACCATCCATTGAAGAGCCACCAATGTTAGAATTGAAGGAACTGCCCAGTCATCTAAAGTATGTGTTCTTGGGAAGTGGAAACACACTTCCAGTTATTGTTGCGGCTGATTTGGGTGAGCAGCAAGTTGCAGCTCTCATCTCTATTCTGAGGAGATACAAGAGAGCCATCAGTTGGACTATCGCTGATATTATTGGTATCCCTCCTGGGATATGTATGCACAAGATTCAGCTTGAAGAAAATTACATACCCACTATTGAGCATCAAAGGCGTTTGAATCCACCTATGCAAGAGGTGGTGAAGAAAGAAATTATTAATAGGTTAGATGCAGGGGTAGTGTATCTAATCTCCGATAGTAAATGGGTGAGTCCGATACAGTGTGTGCCCAAGAAAGGGGGCATGACGGTAGTTGCAAACGAAAAGAATGAGCTAATTCCACTCAGACCTGTCACAGGGTGGAGAGTGTGCATGGACTACCGGAAGCTGAATTCGTGGACGCTTAAGGATCACTTCCCAATGCCATTCATGGACCAAATACTTGATCGATTGGCAGGGAAAGGATGGTTTTGTTTCTTAGATGGGTATTCTGGCTATAATCAGATTTGTATTGCTCCCGAAGATCAAGAGAAGACAACATTTACATGCCCATATGGTATGTTTGCCTTCAAACGTATGCCATTTGGGCTATGTAATGCACCCGCCACTTTTCAGCGTTGTATGATGTCCATTTTTTCTAATATGGTTGAAGACACCTTGGAGGTGTTCTTAGACGATTTTTCAGTTGTAGGTGAGTCGTTTGAATCATGCTTGGCGAATCTAAGTATGGCGTTGCAGAGATGTGTTGAATTCAACTTGGTGCTAAACTGGGAGAAGTTCCACTTTATGGTTAAGGAAGGTATTGTTCTTGGGCACAAAGTTTTTGAAAAAGATATTGAGGTCGATCGAGCGAAGATTAAAGTTATCGAGAAATTACCACCTCCGATTTCTGTAAAGGGAGTTCGTAGTTTCCTCGGTCATGCAGGTTTTTATCGAAGGTTTATTAAAGACTTCTCCAAGATTGCTAGTCCGTTATGCAAACTTTTGGAGAAGGATGCAAAGTTCGACTTTGGTGAAGATGGCTTGAAGGCATTCGAATGCCTCAAAGGGAAGCTAGTTGAAGCTCCTATCATTGATGCGCCTGATTGTTCTCTACCGTTTGAAGTTATGTGTGATGTAATTGGGGTATCCTTGGCCGCTGCACTTGGTCAGAAAAGAGAAAGGTTATTTCATCCAATCTACTATGCGAGCAAGGCCTTGAATGGAGCCCAGAAGAACTATACCGTCACAGAACAAGAGCTTCTAGCGGTTGTTTATGCTTTTGAAAAGTTCCGTGCTTACTTGTTGGGAACCAAAGTGGTGGTTCATACAGATCATGCTGCCCTGAGATATTTAATGGCAAAGAAGGATGCAAAGATGAGGCTAATTCGATGGGTATTATTGATGCAAGAATTTGATTTCGAGGTAAAATATAGAAAAGGTTGCGAAAACCAAGTAGCTGATCATCTATCTACACTTGAGAATGAGCACATAGCGCAGCCCAATCTTGAGATTGATGATGCATTTTCCGACGAAGAGATCCTAGCCACGATGGTGGAAGAGTTACCGTGGTATACAGACTTTGCGAACTACATGGTAAGTAATGTGATGCCTGAGAATCTCTCTTTCCATCAAAAGAGGAAGTTCATGCATGATGTGAAACACTACTTCTGGGATGAACCATATCTTTTTCGATGATGTGCGGACGGTGTTATTAGGCGATGCATATCTCATGTGGAGGTGCCTAGCATATTGGAAGCAAGTCATGCTTCCCAAGTTGGGGGTCACCATGCAGGTGATCGAACAGCCAGGAAGGTATTGCAAAGCGGATATTATTGGCCTTCATTATTTAAGGATGCCTATGATTTTGTGAGAAGATGTGATCAGTGTCAGAGGCAACGCGCAATTTCGAAGCACCATGAAATGCCCATGTCTAGAATTCTTGAAGTAGAGCTATTTGATGTATGGGGTATTGATTTCATGGGCCCATTTATGAGTTCTTGAAGAGAAATATCTTCTCTCGTTTTGGGGTACCACGTACCATCATAAGCGATGGAGGATCACACTTTTGCAACAAGCTGTTAAGAGCCGTGTTGGTGAAATATGGGGTCAAGCAACATAAGGTAGCCACACCTTACCACCCACAAACTAGTGGGAAGGTAGAGGTTTCTAATCGGGAGATCAAGCTGATCCTTGCTAAGACTGTAAATGCTAGTAGAAAAGATTGGTCTCGGAAGTTGGACGATGCCTTATGGGCTTATAGGACTGCGTTCAAGACACCAATTGACATGTCCCCGTACCAACTAGTTTATGGGAGGGCTTGTCACTTGCCAATTGAGCTCGAACATAAAGCATTATGGGCATTGAAGTGGCTTAATTTGAATTGGGATGATGCTATTAATCTGAGATTGGAGTAGCTGAATGAGATGGATGAATTTCGTCTATATGCGTATGAAAGATCAGACCTCTACAAGGAACGGATGAAAAAGTATCATGATTGGCGGATTATCCAAAAAAACTTTCTGAAGGGTGATATGGTTCTTCTTTTCAACTCCAGACTGAAGCTATTTCCAGGTAAGTTGAAGTCTAAATGGTCTGGTCCATTCAAAATTAGCCAAGTCTACTCGTCTGGAGTAGTAGAGTTAGAAGACAATAATGGTGGTGTCTTTAAGGTGAATGGACAATGAGTGAAGCCATATATCGGTCCTCTTGACTCGATAAAATTCATGGCCACCATCTATCTTAACGAAGTCTAAGTAATCGAGATAACTATGTCGTGCCGCGACAATAAATCAAGCGCTACATGGGAGGCAACCCATCATTTTTAATTGTTTTATTTTACAAGGAGTTCGTTTTTGTTAAATAAAAATCCAAAAAGAAGAGTCAAGCCACGACCAAAAACTAAGGCGCTTGGTGGGAGGCAACCCATCCTTCTAATCGTTTTTGTTGTTTTTGAGTAAGTGTAAGTGCAAGATGTATAAAGGAGGAGATTTATCCCAAATTTTGTATAAAGGTGGTAAGTTAGGAATGAAGGGGCAAAGGCTATCGGTTAGGCATTGCCTATGCAAATCTAGGCAACGAACAAGGCAAGGCCTATGTAAATCTAGGCAACGAACAAGGCAAGGCCTATGCTATGGCCTATGTTCTCTGAATCGACAAGGCTATAGCATAGGCGCCGCCTATGCTCAACTAGGCAAAGCTAAAGGCTCCGCCTATGCCATTGCCTAAGCTCTCTGAATCAACAAGGCTATAGCATAGGCGCCACCTATGCTCAACTAGGCGATAGCATAGGTGCCGCCTATGCCCAACTAGGCTAAGCATTAGGCGCCGCCTATGCCAAGCATAGGCAAAGCATTAGGCGCCGCCTACTTATGATTTTTGGTCTCCTAACCCAATTTTATATGGGTGAAACCCGACCCAAGCCTTGGTCTATAAATAGACCCTTAATCTTAGAACAAAATCTCATTGTTTGCTCAAGATAGGCGCTGCCCAACCTTCCAATTTCTCTCAAAACTTTTCTTTTTGCTCATCTAGTCTTGCAAGATCATCTTCCCGAACTACCACCAGGTAAGTTATTCTTCTATATTCCATAGTTGTTGAGATGCTACGTTTATAATGATTTGTTAGATCTTGAAGTGGTGATTGGTGATTGGAATATGGTTGGTTTGTCATGATACATCTAGTTGAGTAAAAGAATACGTGTGGGTGTTCTTGACTTGGTTCTGACTTGTATTTGATTTTGATACACTGTCATACTTTTACGGAATTGACATGGTGAATTTAATTGTATAATCTTCAAAATTGAAAGCTTGAATGTTTGAATGACTCATTCATCGAGATAAAGATCATGATTGAATACAAGCATGAGATGTTGTGATTATTTCCCTGCAATAACTATGTAGTAGTCTTGTTTAATTCAAATATGAAAGTATAGTCAAGATTACATGAAATAGAGTTGGAAAGGATAGTCAAGATGACATGAAAGTATGACTATGCTAAACTTGTTGTTGGAACATATCGCCTATCTGTATGTCGATGAAGTCTAAGTAATCGACATCACTTATTTAATTAGTTTGTACCAACAAATTCAGTGTGGGGTGGTGCCGCTATTGTTTGTTTGTCGATTAAATATGCCGAGATGAGCTAACATGAATCTATTTTAATCTCAGGTAGAATGGCACCAAAAGGATGACAAGGAAAAGAAAAAGCGTCCACCTCATAGAAAGGTCAGAAAAGGGGAAGAAAAGAGCAAGCTAAATCCTCCTCGCTGCAAATACCTCGACGCAATTTCGGGATAAAGTGGGTCCTAGAGGAGGAAGGAAAAGAGTGGTACAAGAACAACAAAGTGAAAAAATATGTTCACGTGGAGTTGATACAAAAGGAGAGTCTAGCGAAGAGAGAACCTCGCATTTTGCCAAAAATCATGGCGCTAAATCTTGATTTCATTTTCTGAGATATTGGAGAATGAAATCTTGATCTAACGCAAGAGTTTTATGCAAATTGGTCCCCAAAGACTACCGAAAGTGAAGTGAAGATTCGGGGCCAAGTCTTGCAACTGAATGCGGAGTTCTTCAACACTTTTCTGGGTCTTCCATCTGTCGATCCATCACCGCTCAAGGAGCTTCTTCACAGACCTCCCTACAGGGCAATCAGACATACACTGTGCAGAACTAGATCAATGGCACATTGGAATCATCACAAGGATACCGGTCGGCACAATACCTTCCTGTATGCTTCCCTAAACAGAGAAGCTCGTATATAGTTGAGGATAGTCAACTCTTGCCTCATTCCTGGGATGTAGTACACAAAGATACACGTGATAGAGTATGCTTAGTGTATGCTCTGATGACTAATATTCCCATCAACATTGGTACGGTTATACGATCGTCAATGCGTAAGGATAGGCTTCACAAAAGGTCCCACTTCAGCTTTGGCAATTTGTTGACTGCGATATTAAGGAAGAAAGACATTGAAGAGGAACCTGCAGATCATAAGCTTCCACACAACCCAAAAAAGGTTGATTTAACGAAAGTTAAAGAGCCTGAAACTGGGCATGGCATCAACCTGACCATTGCAGAAAGACATGCTCGCGACGAAAGCTTCTTCCGCCATTTGTATGGCATGACGAGGTTTACCATGATGAGTGGGGGTCGTGTTCTAACTAATGCAGAGATCTAGCAGTTGGATTATGACTACCCGATTAATGAGCATGCACGGGCTATATGCGGAGTAGGGGTACATTTTGAGGAACCTCTCGATGATGACGTATTGACTGATGATGATCGCCGAATGCCAGACTCAGATATGGAGGAGAACTCTGATGACGACGACTCTGATGATGATTCTGATGCAGGGGGTATGACCCCAGACATAGAGGAGGAGTCCGACTAATCAGGTTTTCCTTATTTATTTTCCACTGAGGACAGTGTGTCCCGACTAAGTGTGGGGTGCTGGTGTTTGTATGCTGTACTTCTTTGCCTACATTTATTTATGTTTGTTTGTTTTAATTAGTCGTAATTAGTTAGTAGTAGTTATATTTTTGATTTTTTTTGTGATTCTGCATGAAGTGCATGAAATTGTTCTGATAGATGGCATGGTATTATGACAAGAGTTTGTGCTAAAATCATTACTATTGAGATATTTAGGCTCTAAGTGTGACTCACTGTGTGATAAGTGTGTGGTTTAATTCATTCATCGGTTGGGTCAAGAGTCTATACTGCTCCCAATAAAGTTGACCATGTGCCTTGTGTGTGTGAGGTTATAGTATATTCTGTGTGGTGACTGATGCTAGAACTTGCCTGGTGTGTGTGTAAAGAGAAATAAAGAGTGTGAGTTTAGTAGATGATTTAGGCATTTCTTTGGCAGCCTGTAATTGTTTACCTTCTTTTTACCTACCTGTGTATATTATCCTAGTTAACCCCCTTTGAGCCTTTAGCTATTTTCTTTGATAGCCTTATATGTAGCCTAATCCATTTTTTTTCAAGACCATAATTTGATCCAAATTCCTAAGCGCTTTAAATAGTAGAGTCATGTGACAAAATAAGAGGAAATTGGGTGAGAGTGATGCCTCAGAGTGTATTAGTACTTGAAATTGTTGTGAAAAAGAATGGCTATCATAAAGGTGTTTTATAAAAAAATATATATATTTAAATAATCGAAAGAAAAAAAAATGAAATAGAAAAATAAAAAGATAGTTGTGTTTATAATTGAATAACAAAATAGGTGAAAAAGGGGTGGTAGATGAAAGGAAAGTTGAGGGGTTGTTTAAAAGAGAGTGTTAATGACATAATGTAGTGTATTAAAGCACTTAGGGAACATAGTCACTATTTCTGCCTACATTACAACCTGTAAAGACCTATTTGATCCTAAGCTTAGCATTATGATATTAGTAGAGCATTACGCTAAGGGCAAGCCTATGGTCATCAGTTGCAACATAAGAATTCTTTGTGAGAGTGAGAGCAAGGAGAATCTTGTACCCATGTTTTGAAAAAAGCAAACTTGTGAGTGATTATAGGTGATATCTTGTGTGAGACACACATGGTTGATGATTGTTGGGTAGTCTTGTATGATTCTTTGTGCCTTAACTTGTGGATACGAATTAACCATCATCACGAGTCTATGTTGGAGGTTGAATTATTTCTAGTAGTGATCAAGTAAACTACTCTTTGTTAATGATTGCCGTGCATGTCTTGTTGAACATTTTGTGCTGTTACTGTGAAATTCTAAGTAGATGTTTGCATGGACGTAATATTTTTTTTGAGGACGAACAAAGCTTTAAGTGTGGGGTGGTGATGTTGGGCGTATTTATACCCCTAAGAACCATAATTTACCCATATTTTAGGCTGAGTTCGGAGGATAAAATATATAATTCCTGCACTTTTAGTCCATTCTCCTGTAAGTGAGCTAACCTATGTGATTAGCATGTTTTCAGGTATTAATGATGAAGATTTCAGCACTTTGTGGATCTTTGGGAAACAAAGGAAAACTTCGCATAAGAGGGAAGGCAGCTTTTGGAAGCTTGTGGACTAAATGTGATGCATGGAGAACTTGTCCCAGGTAAACGCAGTATTTTTAAATACTTAGGGGTGCAGCAGTAACTTAGTAGGACAAGGATGTTATAAAAACCCTGTTTGCTGAATTTTTCAGCATTCATTCGATATTCTTTCATTCGACACTTTTGAGTATCGAGTTTATAGAATCTGTAATTTTTAAGACAGGGAAACACGACAAACACGTGAGCAACGAGGAGAGCAAAATCTTCAATCACTTTTGACGCCAATCTCATTCGCAACGTGAGATTATTCTAGCTTTGGTATGATGATGTTGTCTATTGTGATCTTCGTTGTAATCATGAGTGGCTAAACTTCTCTGTTAGGGTTATGGAAGTCTTATGAGATACTATCTATTACTACGAGTTTGTGAATTCTTGATATTTATGCTACTTATATCATTACTCTCTTCGTTTTAGTTACATTCTTATGGTTGGAAACATAGAGAATATGCTAGTATAGCATTAACTTGTTCGAGAGAAAAGTTGCATGTCTGGAAAAGAGAGTATGACAAGGAAATAGGGCTACCAACCCCTATTTACAAGTTAATGCCTTAGACGGATTAATTTCTTGGGGAGTTCGTACCATTAGTCATACACTTTAGGCTCGAGAGAGTTAAAGTGAGATAATCCTTGATGGTTGAAAAACACTAGGATTTACCATTAGAATACGAATCTCTATAAGTGCATGGATGTCTGAATTCCGCATTACTCATAGTTAATAGATACGTAGAATTCATAAGGTGGACATAACCCTAACTTATTATTCTCTATGATTAAATCTTACCAAACAAAGCATTCTATTGTTACTTTGATAGCATTAATTCACGCCATAATCCAATCCCCCCTTTCCATAGAATTTTCGACCAACAGTCTACTAATAGTTGCAACACTTAGTGACCAAGTATTTCCTGTGGGATTCAACACCCAACCCAGTTGGGTTCTATATTTGACAGCGACCGCTTACACTCTTACGAGAGCTATAGTTTGGGCATTATCAATAACTGGTTTTCATTGTAAACCCTTATGTTAGTCATGAAATGGATTTCCTACAAAATAAACATATAAATTAAAGGTAGTAGTATTTAGCACTGAGTTGGGTATGTTTCCTAGTTCATATTCCCTAGAACTATGAGCCAACCTAGGTGCATATTCAGATCATTCCCATGTTTATGGATGACAAATACAAATTGTGATCACTTAGCTCAGGTTGTACTCCTTGGAAATAGTATGATACCTCTCCCAAACATGAGGTTTTCTCTTACAGGAATTAGACGTTGGACACTATGATAGCTTGATAACGCTCAATCTACAGCTCTTGTGAGTGTAAAGCGGTCGTTAGCAAATATAGAACCCAACCTGGGTTGGGTATCGATCCCACAGGGAATAGCTTGGTCAACAAGTAAGCAAAATTAATAGACTTTTGGTACAAGTCTCGTAAGAAGGGGGGATTTTAATAAGTAACCAAAGTAATGAAATAAAAGCTGAAAATAATAAAGTAAAAAGAGAAAGATTGTCACGTTGGTTGTAAACAATGAGAATTGAAGCGTTGGGGTTATGTCCACCTTCAGAGGTATACGTCTCTATTGGCTATGAGTGTGTAGAGTCTTGACATGCAATTGCTTATAGAGAATTGTAGTCGATGGTAAATCCAAGCGTCTCTCGACCTAAACAAGGACTATTTCACTTTAACTCTCTCGAGCTTAAAGCGTGTCTAACGGTACAAATTCTCCAAGAGGTTAGTCCAAGTACGGCACTAGCTTTTTAATAGGAAAGGGTGTCCTACTACCTTGACATTATCTCTTTTCCAGACAAATAACCTTTCTCTCGAACAAGTTAAATGTTAGACTGGCGTTGGTCTATGCGTCTTCTTTTCTAGACAAATAACCTTTCTCTCGAACAGGTTAGATGTTAGAATGGCGTGTTCTTGTGTTTGAACCGCAAAGGATGTAGATTTAAGATGAAGAGAATAATGATATAAGCAATATACTTGTCTTGAACTCACAAACTCATAGCTATAGATAGTAACTCATTCGGCTTCCATAACCCCAACTAAGAGGTTTAGTTACCCATGAATGCGAAGGATATCACGTTTTGCATGGTGAATGGCGTGAATAGTAGGTGTTTGGCGTGTGATTTTGGTGATTCCGTAGCAAGTAACGATTCTCTTGTTGTGGAATTTAAGAATAGAAGAATAGATTAGAAGTGTTTATGGTGGAAGATGAGAAAGATGGAAGAAAATTAATAGTTTAAGAATGAATTTCTTGAATGAAGGGAGGAGTTGCCTCCACTAAGGGAGGACTTGATTAAAATCTCTAGCATGATAGGGTATTTATAATACTCCTATCCTACTCCTACTAAGCTAATGAAATAAATAACCAAATCCTAATAGACTAATGAAATCCTTAACCCAAATGTACTAGGGTAAGGTTACAATATCATAATCCAAGTAGAATAGTGAAATACATAACCTAATTGTACTAGGTTAATGTATCTTTGTAAAATTCCAGCTTTGTGTCTGTAAGTCCCCAAAGTCTTCAGAAATGTTGTTTTAGTCCTGGACAGATTTTTCATGCAGTCCCCAAAGTATTCAGAAATGCTGTTTTAGCCCGGGACAGATTTTCCATGCAGCAGATTTGGTCCTTTAGGCGTCCAGCTCCTTTCCACTTCGTTTGTGAGCTTTCTTTTGCGTCAAGTAAGCCATAAAATGCTGTATTTTGCATCATTTATACCTGAAACTTTCCTAATCATGTTTGTTAGCTCATTTACAGGAAAAAGGACTAAAAGTGCATGAAATAGATAATTAGTTCTCAAAACTAGGCTAAAATATGGGCAAAATATATTGATATAGGCGCGTAAATTCGCCTATCATCAACACCCCACACTTAGAGCTTTGTTCGTCCTCGAACAACATATCATGTCCTTCTAACATCAACTTAGGGTTTTTACAGCCACAACACAAAACATTCTTCAAGACAAGCACAACAACTATCAACAAAGAGTAGCTTTCCGATTATAAGTAGAAACAATTTAACCTCAAGCATAGACTCGTGATGGTGATCAACTCGCATGCAAACGTTAAGGTACATAGAATCAATTACAACTATCCAAAACTCATCAACCATATGTGTCTCACAATATAGTACCCATAATCACTCACAAATATAGCATATTTTTCAAACATGGGTATCAAAGTGTCCTTGCTCTCACTCTCACAAAGAATTCATATGTAGCAACTAATGACCATAAGCTTGCCCTTAATGTAGTACTCTACTAAATGTCGGAATGCTAAGCTTAGGATCAAGTAGGTCTTTTGATGGTTGTAATGTAGGCTAAGGGACGGGTAGGATCAGCTATTTTGGCCAGAAATAGTGACTAAGTTCCTAAGCATTTTAATACATCACATTGTATCATTGACACTTTTTTCTTTCAACCTTTCTTTATTTTATTCTTCCACCCTTGTTCTCATCTTTTGTTTTTCAATTTTAAGCACAACTCACTTTTCAGCTTTCTTTTTCTTTTTCTTTTCACAACATACCTCTTATGATAGCACTTGCTTCCTTTTTCATAACGCATTCAACCACCATTACAATTTAAAGCATCATACTCGCCCAATTTCCTCTTATGTTGTCACATGACTTTTTCACTTTAAAGCACTTAGGAATTTGGATCAAATTATGGTCTTGAAAAAAAATGGATTAGGCTTACATACAAGGTTGTCAAAGAAATAGGCTAAAGGCTCAAAAGGGTTTAACTAGGATGATTTACATGGGTAGGAAAAAATGAAGGTAAACATGTATAGGTTGCCAAAGAAATGCCTAAATCATATCCTAACTTACACTCCTTATTTTTGCTTTGCATACATACCAGGCAAGTTCTAGCATCAGCCACATACATAGAAGATACTATTAATCTCACACACACAAGACACATGGTCGACTTGATTGGAAGTAATATAGACTCTCGACCCAACAAGTGAAGGAATTGAACCACAAAATATCACATAATGAGTCATAACTAGAGCCTAAATGTCTCAATAGTCACAATTGTAACACATACTCTTGTTATAATCTCATGCTGCCTATCAAAATAATTTCATGCGAAGCTAAAAAAAAATTTTACTACTAAAAAAAACGAAAAACGAAACAAACATGAAACAAACGCAAACAAACATAGATGCGAATAGATGCTCAAACGCAAACAAACATAGATGCGAATAGATAAGTATAGCATGCAATACCACCACCCCACACTTAGTCGGGACACTGTCCTCAGTGGAAAATAAATACGAGGAACCTGGTTGGTCGGACTTATCCTCTATGTCTGGGGTCATACCCCTTGCATTGGAATCATCGTCAGAGTCGTCATCCTCAGAAGTTTCTCATAAGTATCCCACTTAATTCCAAGCGTGAGTCGGGGTATTTGCTGCGAGGAGGGTTCTCCTTGGTCCTTGCAACTTCTCTTTTTGCCCTTTTGGGAGGTGGTAGCCTTCTCCTTGCCTTGTCTCGCTTTAGGTGCCATTGTACCTGAGACTAGAAATAGTGTTAGTTGCAGCACAATCTCACTTGATACAATCTATAAGCAAGTACTAGGGGTACCACCCCACACTTAGTTTTGTTGCACAAATCAGGGAGGTGAACGTAGTCGATTTACTCAGATTTCGTCGACATACGTTTTAGGATTGTATTCCAACAAGAAAATCAGCATTGTATCACTTATTTGCAGCCATTGGACTACTTTCATGGTAGATATAGCAACACTACGACATAGGGGTTACCACATGGAATCGTTATTCTTACAACAAGCACAACCTCCCTAGTCGATAGGCACTATAATCTTATCCCGATGGCCGGGATAGTCTAACATGTAAGCATCCAAACAACACTCTTAAGCAATATTCATAGTCATATCTATTCAGCAAATATCATAACAATGCTATTGAAACCAAATTCAAGTCGGAAATAAGTCAAGAATTCCCTACGTATATGTTCACTCACATGATTATGCAACAACAATTCAAACACATGAACATCACCAACAATCTTATATGATTTAGCAATTTATAATAAGCATAGCAACGTAGTACTTACGATAAATAAATGAAGAATATGAGAGTACTTACTTGCTTGAAGCTTGTGGAGACGGTGTTGTGAATTGGAAGAGCAAAAGAAGAAAATTTTGAGAAGATTTGGAAGGTTATGTGGCGCCTTTAGGGTGTTTTCTAATGTGGTTGTGTTGTAAAACTATGTCCCCTTTATATAGGAAGAGTATGGGTCGGGTTATGACCCATTTACAATCGGATTTGGGGACAAAATCACCACATATGCGGCGCATATCTCTTGGCATATCAATGGCATATGCCGCGCATTGTCCATGGCATAATGGGACATATGCGCCGCATATGGTATGGCATTTCTAGACATATGCGCCGCATATCCTATGGCATTTGGTCTCAGTATCTCAAATGCCATAGCATAGGCGGCGCATAGTCAAAAGCACACCTAGGAATAGGCGGCGCATAGTGTATTGCACACTAGATTCCGAGTCCTTAGGCTATAGAATAGGTTGTGCATCGTTCGTGGCCTATTTATACCAAGGCCTAGCCTTCCTCGAAGCCTATTATGACGTGAGAAAGGCTCAATTCATAGCCTTATGCATCACCATTCCTAACTTACCGACTTTACCATACAATGCGTCCAAATCGTCAATTGAAATCAATCTCCTCGTTGAATACTTCTTGCACCTATTTTTGCTCACAACCAAACGAAAACAATTAGTACGATGGGTTGCCTCCCATCTAGCGCCTTAGTTTTGGTCGTGGCACGACTCTTATTTTTGGTTTTTTCATAAAACAAAACAAGTACTAGGATGAAAGGAAAAACGATAAAACGATAAAACGATAAAACGATGGGTTGCCTCCCATCTAGCGCCTTATTTATTGTCGTGGCTCGACATAGTTACCTTGAGTACTCAGACTTCGTCGAGGTAAGTAATGGATCGTTTTCTGAAAGGATTTAGACGACAATGAGGCTTACCTGTGGTCATGCGATCTTTTTCGAGATGGCTCATACGTTTCTCCGGAGAGTCACCAATTATATCATCAATAGTCCAACCCATAGCTCTCTTGTATCTCCTCAGAGCAGAGATGAGAGCTTCTACGTGCTGTTCACTTAAATCATCTGCTCTCTCTAGAAGTATATTTCTACTTTCCAAGAACACATACCTTAGATAATCGGGGAGCTCTTGCGATTCTAGCATTGGTGGCTCGTCAAAGTGAGTCTTCGCTGTTGGTTGATTCTTGAGATCACAATCCGGTTTCTTAGGAGTATAAGACTCTATTTCTGTTAGATCACCCATAAGTTCTTCATAATCTTCATTATCCTCATGCTCAACATTCAGTGGCGCAGCAGACAATGGCTCAACAGTAGGTTGTTTCTCTATAGATAATGCTTTCATATCCTCATAATGAACATCAGCTACAGATGACTCATTCATATCGCTGGGCTGCTTCATTGTTTTGCATATATCAAACCATACCACTTCGTCAACCACTTGCTTGCCGTTTGCTGAAGTTTTCAGCACCTTACCACTTCTGGTAGTGATGGCCATGCATGACCCATAATTCTATGGGTTTTTCACAGTATCGCTTGGTAAGGTGCCAGCCTTTCTTTGATTGAATGCTGCTGAAAGTTGGCTCAATTGCTGCTCTATTTGCTTGATAGAAGTGGAATGAGAATCAACTAGTTGCTTCATGGAGGACAAATCATCAATCACCTCCTTAACTCCTGCGCTCGTTGCTTCCACTCCTTTCAATAACTTAGCCATCATGTCTTCCATACTCCCAGAATTAGATGTGGTGGTATCACGTCTACCAGGGGGAACGTACAAACCACTCTTTTCATTATTTTTCTTCCAACTACCTTGGTCTTTGCTTCCAGATTTATCATAATAGTTCTGACCTTGGTTTCCTTGGGCATTCCCACGAAAACCCCTCTGATTGTTCAAGTAGTCGGCCTCCGCTTCAGAATCAGATTCGTCTCTTCCTTTTAGCGCTACAACTTTCACTTTTTCGGTCTTCCCTGATAATAAGTGCTTGGTAAGAAGATCCATCTGCATTTTCATGTGAGCCATGTCTTGGTCACGATCCTCTTGTCTTCGCCTCTGCTCTGCAGTCATGCCAAAAGATAAAGTGGGGCTTGTTACCTCAGAATCCCTGGTATGCCAAGCTCTACTTTGCTTTGTCATCCGATCTAGCGTATGGCTTGCCTGCCCAAAGGTGAGGTCCATAAATGATCCTCCAGCCGCATTATCAACCACTGACTTAGTCACCGAATTCAAAGCTCTGTATAATATCTCCATCAAGTGGACATTGGTCATATGATGGTTTGGGCATCGCATTAGCTTCGTCTTGAACCTCTCCCATGTTTCGTGGAGAGCTTCAGAGGGAAGCTGACGAAAGTTGCTAATTTCATCTCTCAATTGTGCTTTTTTGGATGGCGGAAAGAATCTTTCTAGGAAAGCGTCTTTCAATTGCCTCCAATGAGTAATAGAATCAGGAGTCAGCCCATTCAACCACATAGTTGCCTCCCCAGACAGAGACAATGGAAATAGACGTAATCGAATTGCATTCTGTCCAACTCCAGGATTGTCGAATGTCTTGCATGTAGAAATAAAGTTGATCAGATGCATGTTCGGATCATCGCCTGCTAGTCCACCAAATAATCCCTTGAGTTGCAAAAGCTGAATCATGGCGCTAGTGATATTAAACTTTGCTCTAGGTGCCAATGGCGGAAGAATAATAGCTCCGGTGGCACCAGGTCCGTCCAGATCGTCCTCTTCGTCATCAAAAGGAATTTGCATAACTCGGCGATCAGGCCTCAATCGCGCTTGACGATCTCTCCTCTGCATGGGTGCCGCCATCTCAGCAGTATGCCGTGGGTTTAGTAGCTCTTCATCGCCTAGATCCTCATCGTCAGGATTTGTTGCTCGCCTACGGTTATCAATATTCTGTTGATGCACTTGAGCAGCCATCCTTTCAATTTCAGCTTGTGCCTCCATTGATGCACTGAATAAACCTAAAAAAAACAAAAAACAACAACTAAAAGTAAAAGTACGAGAATCTTTGACCAAAGGGTCTAGTAATTATCACAAACTTGATTGACACTAGTATTCCCCGGCAACGGCGCCAATTTTTGATAACGCTCAATCTACAGCTCTTGTGAGTGTAAAGCGGTCGTTAGCAAATATAGAACCCAACCTGGGTTGGGTATCGATCCCACAGGGAATAGCTTGGTCAACAAGTAAGCAAAATTAATAGACTTTTGGTACAAGTCTCGTAAGAAGGGGGGATTTTAATAAGTAACCAAAGTAATGAAATAAAAGCTGAAAATAATAAAGTAAAAAGAGAAAGATTGTCACGTTGGTTGTAAACAATGAGAATTGAAGCGTTGGGGTTATGTCCACCTTCAGAGGTATACGTCTCTATTGGCTATGAGTGTGTAGAGTCTTGACATGCAATTGCTTATAGAGAATTGTAGTCGATGGTAAATCCAAGCGTCTCTCGACCTAAACAAGGACTATTTCACTTTAACTCTCTCGAGCTTAAAGCGTGTCTAACGGTACAAATTCTCCAAGAGGTTAGTCCAGGTACGGCACTAGCTTTTTAATAGGAAAGGGTGTCCTACTACCTTGACATTATCTCTTTTCCAGACAAATAACCTTTCTCTCGAACAAGTTAAATGTTAGACTGGCGTTGGTCTATGCGTCTTCTTTTCTAGACAAATAACCTTTCTCTCGAACAGGTTAGATGTTAGAATGGCGTGTTCTTGTGTTTGAACCGCAAAGGATGTAGATTTAAGATGAAGAGAATAATGATATAAGCAATATACTTGTCTTGAACTCACAAACTCATAGCTATAGATAGTAACTCATTCGGCTTCCATAACCCCAACTAAGAGGTTTAGTTACCCATGAATGCGAAGGATATCACGTTTTGCATGGTGAATGGCGTGAATAGTAGGTGTTTGGCATGTGATTTTGGTGATTCCGTAGCAAGTAACGATTCTCTTGTTGTGGAATTTAAGAATAGAAGAATAGATTAGAAGTGTTTGTGGTGGAAGATGAGAAAGATGGAAGAAAATTAATAGTTTAAGAATGAATTTCTTGAATGAAGGGAGGAGTTGCCTCCACTAAGGGAGGACTTGATTAAAATCTCTAGCATGATAGGGTATTTATAATACTCCTATCCTACTCCTACTAAGCTAATGAAATAAATAACCAAATCCTAATAGACTAATGAAATCCTTAACCCAAATGTACTAGGGTAAGGTTACAATATAATAATCCAAGTAGAATAGTGAAATACATAACCTAATTGTACTAGGTTAATGTATCTTTGTAAAATTCCAGCTTTGTGTCTGTAAGTCCCCAAAGTCTTCAGAAATGTTGTTTTAGTCCTGGACAGATTTTTCATGCAGTCCCCAAAGTATTCAGAAATGCTGTTTTAGCCCGGGACAGATTTTCCATGCAGCAGATTTGGTCCTTTAGGCGTCCAGCTCCTTTCCACTTCGTTTGTGAGCTTTCTTTTGCGTCAAGTAAGCCATAAAATGCTGTATTTTGCATCATTTATACCTGAAACTTTCCTAATCATGTTTGTTAGCTCATTTACAGGAAAAAGGACTAAAAGTGCATGAAATAGATAATTAGTTCTCAAAACTAGGCTAAAATATGGGCAAAATATATTGATATAGGCGCGTAAATTCGCCTATCATCATAGCTCACATAGTGTATGTCGGTTATAAGAACGTCCCTAAACCTATGTCTTAAAAATAGAATAACAAAACAACTTTTAGAAAACTAAGTGTGAAGGCTCACAAATATATAGAAATGGTCCTACTTAAGACATTACTTACCGAAATTCTTCTTTTAGTTTTCAATTGGTCTTTAAGTTTGTGAACAATGTGATTCTGCCTAGGTCACAAAATAAAAGCATTCCCTCATCCACTAATTTGTTTGTTATGGAATGCCTCAGCAACTTTGAATTTATTAATATGACTGCATTGATGATGGAACACATTAACAAAGTAGTTTTTGGAAATAATAGAAAGTATGCCATGCCATATGGATATTAGTTGGACAAGGATTTGACTAGTATGGTATTGTCTGTGAAAATGGAACCAAAGGTCCCATTCTTTAAATTCTTAGCATGAATACATTAATCAAGACTGAATGTGTCAAGTCAGGTAGCACCTATCATGGGGATCTAATCAAAGATATAGAGGAACTAAAGGTCAAGTAAGCTATAAAGGATGAAGAAATTAGCAAGCTTCAGGAGAAAATGCAGCAACTCTCTATAAAAGCCCATGTCAAACTAATATGCTTAAAGCTAAGAATGCTGAATTGAGGAAGAAGGTATCAATCATAACTGATGAGATCCTGAGGTTGAATAAAGAGATAAGGCTTCTTAACAACAACATGTTCGTACTTCTTCAAACTCTTCCCAGTCCTTAGCTTGTTAATTCTTCCTAAAATCCATATGTTGTTTTGAACATTCAAATTATGTACTTCTTTGATACGTACTCTACATATGAATAAAACTTTGCTTTGTATGTAACAATTTTTCTCTTTAAATTGCAAAGTTGTTCTACATGTTATTGTTTTCCTAATGGATATTAGTTAACTAATTTCTGCTTATCTTTACTCTTGTTTTATTGTTAATTACTTTCAATGATGCGAAAAGGGGGAACACTAAGTTCATATTGTAGGTAAGTTCATGTAACAGGGACCAAGAACTAGGTAAATTGAGATACAGACCTGAAAAGAGTCATACTGACAAGGGGAAGTGTGTAAATGCAAAGGCAAAAAATAAAATAAAGGTGCACAATGATAGGGGAAAGTTTTTGGTGTAAAATAACAATAATGGACCACGTCCCTATGTTGCATGATAGAGAAAGCATGATGATAGAGGGAATATTCATCATCAGGTGGTAATCACTCTGATTAAATATGATGAACGTGAACTGATGCTCAAAATTGTATGGTTTGTTTTGTCATCATAAAAAAGAGGGGAAATTTTTATATGTTTTTTTGAAGATGAGTAGCTAAACTATAATGGACCAGGTCCCTGGACGTACAAAGTACTGTATAGCTGGCATACATTATCTACACATTTTTATCCTCTTGTGTAACAAATTTGTAGATGCTATTTTGTACCAACTTAGATAGCTGATCTAATGATATTCCATCCCCAATCATCTGATATTTCATCCCTAATCATCATACAACTATAAAAGGAAAGAGATGCGTCTTTAATAATTAGTTTTTGCCAATACAGAATAGAGAGAAGTAAGGTAATAAAAACTCTATTTCAAGTCTGCTCAAGTATTGCATATGTTTGTATCTTTGTAATATGCTTAAAGAGTGATTAAGTGTTCTTGAGTGCCGATTTGTAAAAGAACTATTCATGTTATAAGAGTAGTGTTTTCTTATTGAGAGTGTTGCATAGGTAGAGTTGCCTAAGTGTAAAGATGATTAGAGTTAATCAGTGTAGAGGGAGTTCTTGGTAGATTTCCCAAGATAAGCTTGTTGTAGATTTGCTACTAGAGTTAGGCTAAAATATAGACTGTAACCAGGAGGTTGATTATAGTGGATTTCATTGGTGCTTGTAAGGGCAAGCCGTGGTTTTCCCCATCTTGGGTTTTCGCATAAAAGTTCTTGTGTTTCTTACTCCTTATCCACTCTCTTTAGTTTTTTTGCACTCTATTATTTGATTGCTTATGATTGATTCTGAGGGACTTGGTCTCTTAATATGCAGAGCAACCCCAAAGGGTTTCTACACTGTCAAATGATGTTATGATGTTGATACTATTAGGGAGGTTATGATGATGATATTAGTTTCAGTTTGAGTTCAACATTGAGAGTTGGGTATTGTGTAATATGATATGGATGGTTTAATGGTTATAGTTGATATTTGGTTAAGTTATGAATCATCGGTCATTTATTTCCTTTGATTCTACTCTCAGGGTTTATGGGTGGCTGCATTGGGTTATTTATGTTTCTGCACATATTGTCTTATGAGGACTAACTTAGTAGTTATAATTGTGTTATCTTTACGTTACTTTTTTGAATTTATTTTCTTATTTATGGACAACAGTATTGGATCTTAATTCCAGATTTTCCCTTTTACCTTGACTTAGCTTATTTTATTTTGTATCTTATCTTACATATATCATGATTCATCTCATTTTGACGATGATGATTACTGAGTACCAATGGTTTTTGAAACACCTAAGCTTTGGAACCTTAGAAAAATTTTCTTAGTTAAAGCTTCTGGACTAGGTACGATTCCAGGGTACTAGACGTACCCTTAGTATAACTTAATGACCCCTTCTTGTATTCTAGGTAGTGTGGTGGGGGTTATAAACCATCCAATATATGACTTATCCTCCCCATAGTCATATATTAGGGTATGAGTTATACACTACTTAGTCATATGGAGTGTTGAGTTAGCATAGTGAAACTATTTTGGGTATAACTTGGGGATACAGTTTAGGGTACCATTCACATCCTTGAGAATGAGTCAAGTGTGTGTGGTCATATGTTGGTTAGTGTAAGTGTCCTTAGTGAGGCCTAGGGAATAAGTTAGGGTATCACTCATACCATAGGATATAGTTGAGCTAAGTAAGTCGTACCTACCTGAGAAGTCACTTTTCATCTTTTAAGTCAGGGGCTCTATGGACATTTCCCACCCTAAAAACCTTAATTCCCCTTACTATATAATGTATTATGGCCTTGTAGACACTTATTTTGCAGAATAATGCATTCTAAATACTCTCTTAAAACTCATTCAACAAGATTTATCTTTATTAATGTTATCTTGGTTTAGTATAAGAGTGAGATGGATCATGTTGAACACATTCGTGTCGTGTTACAAACCTTAAAGGATCACCATTTGTATGCCAAGTTCTGTAAGTTTGAGTTTTGTTTGAAGGCTGTGACATTTCTTGGTTATGTCATCTCTATTGAAGGGATCATGGTGGATCCACAAAAGGTTGTCGTGGTTAAGAAGTAGCCTATACCTTCAAATCCAACCAATATTTAGAGCTTCTTGGGTCTAGCCAGTTACTATAGAAGATTTATGGAGAGTTTCTCGACGATAGCTTCCCCATTTACTAAGTTGACCCATAAGAAGGTCAAGTTCTTATGGTCAAATGTGTGTGAGGGATTTTTGAAAGGTTAAAGGATAAATTGACTTTAGCTCCAGTTTTGACCTTGCCCGAGGGAAATGATGGGTTTGTAGTGTATTGTTAATTTTCTCATTTTGGTCTTGGTTTTGTGTTGATGCAACATGGTAGGGCGGTGGCGTATGCTTCTAGATAATTGAAAGTTCCTGAGAAAAACTACCTTATTCATGATTTGGAGTTATTGGCCATGGTATTTTCTTTGAAGATTTGGTATTACTATGTCTATGGGGTTTATATTAATATTTTTTTTGATCATAAGAGTCTTCAGTATGTGTTTACTCAGAAGGAGTTAAATCTCAGACAAGGATATGACTTGAGTTATTGAAGCACTAGGCTATGAGTCTCCACTACCATCTAGGTAAAGCTAATGTTGTTGCTGATGCTCTTGATAGTTTATCTATAAGGATTTTAGCCCATGTCAATAAGGATAAGTGAGAGTTGCTGAAGGACATTCACCAATTGGCTGGTCTTGGAGTTCATCTCTTGTACTCGGGGGATGGTAATGTTTTAGTGCATCCAATATCATAGTTGTCTCTGGTGGCTGAGGTAAAGGAAAAGCAAAGTTTGGATCCCGACTTGATGAAGATTAAAAGTATGTGGGTCAACAAAAGGTTGTTGACTTTGTGATTGGTGGTGATGGTGTCTTGAAGTGCCAAGATAGGCTATGTGTTCTCGATATTGATGATTTAAGAGAAAGGATTATGGCTGAGGTTTATTGGTCTTGTTATGCCATTCATCCCAGTTCTACTAAGATGTATCATGATTTTAGTGAGTTTTATTTATGGAGTAATATGAAATGAGATGTGGCTAGCTATGTGGTAAAGTGTATGGTGTGTCAACAAGTGAAAGTTGAGAACTTGAGGCTCGGTGGTTTGTATCAATACATAGAGTTGCC
The DNA here is from genome assembly GCA_030864225.1 of Capsicum baccatum var. pendulum. Taxonomy (NCBI): domain Eukaryota; kingdom Viridiplantae; phylum Streptophyta; class Magnoliopsida; order Solanales; family Solanaceae; genus Capsicum; species Capsicum baccatum. The sequence continues at coordinate 143,886,354 of CM061552.1, forward strand.
TGAAAGAAAGTGGGAAGTGATTAATATGTATTTTGTCACCAGTATTCCCTGGTATTGAAATCAATGTGATTCTATCTGGGTTATTATGGATAAAATGACCAAGTCTGCTCATTTCTTGCCAATAAGAACTAGTTATTCGTTGGAGCATTATTATTAGTTGTATCTTTCAAAGATTGTGAAGTTGCATGGTGATTTGGTTTCTATCACTTCAGATCATGGTACTCTGGTCGCTTCGTATTTTTGGAAGTCATTTTAGAAATGTTTGGGAACTAAGGTGTGACTTAGTATTGCTTTCCACCTGCAAATGGATGAACACGCAGAGAGGACTATCCAAACATTGGAAGATATATTGTTTGCTTGTGTGATTGATTATGGTGTTAGTTGGTATGACCATTTTCCCTTGGTCGAGTTATCTTATAATAATAGTTACCATTCTAGAATTAGTATGGCTCCTTTTGAGGCATTGTATGGTAGTAGATGTCGATCTCCTATAGGGTGGTATGAGGTTGGTTAGGGTAAGTTTCTTGGCACCAATTTGGTTCACCAAGACTTGGAAAAGGTGAAGGTGATTCATGATAGGTTGAAAGCTGCTCAAAGTCACCGAAATTCCTATGCAAATTTAAGAGGTAGGGATTTGGTATTTAATATTGGTGATAGGGTATTCTTGAAGGTATATCCCACGAAGGGGGTAATGCTATTTGGTAAAAAAGAAAAGTTGAGTCCCTGGTATGTTGGTCCATATTTAATTTCGAAGAGGGTTGGTAATGTCACTTACGAGTTGGAGTTGCCCTCTAGTTTGAGCTTTATACATCCGATATTCCATGTGTCCATGTTGCAAAAATTTATAGGTGATCCTTTGTTTGTTGTTCCCTTAGATGTTATTCATATTTTGGAATTTTTGTCCTATGAAGAGGTCTCGGTGAGGATCTTAGATCGTCAATTTCGCTGGCTGCAAACAAAAGAGGTGGCTTTGGTGAAGGTTCTATGATAGAACCAAAAGTCGAGGAAGCTACTTGTGAAGCGGAAGAGGATATGAATTCCAAGTATCCGCATTTGTTTACTATTCCGGAAACTCGTGATTGAGCTATGTGCTAATCTTCTTAACTTGATTTATGTCTTTGATAGGCCATAGGTTCAATTTCCAAAATTGTAAATTAAGCAAGTGTTTTGATAGAAAATGGGTTAAAGTCCTACGGTCAATTGAACGAATGGTTGATTGATAATGATCAGGGCATGTGATTCATCTTTGCTGTATGTCTTTGTGTTCTAAAGGTTAACGGTTAGTTTGATGTGTAATAATGTGTTGTCATGTGCTTGTAATTTCCTTTCCCATCATTCGAGGATGAATGATCCAAGTGGAGAAGAACTGAAACACCTAGGCTTTGGAACCTTAGAAAATTCCCTTAGTTAAAGCTTTCGGACTAGGTTTAGACTCCACGGTACTAACCGTACCCGTGTATACAGCTTAGTTACCCCCTATCATAAGCTAGATAGTACGGTGGGGGTTACGCACTATCCAAGATATGACTTAGCCTCCCCATGGTCATATATTAGGGTATGAGTTGTACACTACTTAGTCGTATTGAGTGTTGAGTTGGCATAGTGAAACTGTTTTGGGTGCAGTTTGGGAATACGGTTTAGGGTACCATTCGTACCCTTGGGAATCAGTCATATGTATATGTTAGTACCTTACTTAGTGTAAGGGTCATTGGTGAGGCCTAGGGTACGAATTAGGGTACCACTCGTACCCTAGCGTACAATTGAGCCAAGTGAGTCGTACCCACCCAGGAAGTCACTTTTCAGCTTTTATGTCAGGGGCTCTATGGTTATTTCCCACCCTAAAAACCGTAAGTCCCATCACTATATAATGTATTGTGGCATCCTAGACACTCATTTTGCAAGACTAAATCATTCCAAATGCTCTCTCAAAACCAATTCAACAAGATTTGGAGGCTAGGGTTTCAAGAGTGATCACTTAAAGACTTGAAGACCAAAAACCCTTCCATGAATCATCTTGTATAAGGAATGTGACTCTCCCCCTATCATTACTTCTCAAATACCTTTAAACATTTCTTATGAATCTTTAATGGCGGATTTTGAATTAAATGATGAGGGTTTTAATGTAAAGTGATGGGTAATGTTTACTCTTGTCCAAACTTGTTAATTTACATGTTTTGGTGATGGTTTGCACATGTGGGTGCTTGTTGATTATGGTTTAACAAATGGGTATTGAGTAACCCTAATATTAAAGGTTTTCACTTGAATTTTGTTCATGGTTAAGATATGCCTTCAAGGTGTTTGTAAAAATGCCTAAGAAAAATGACTAGTTACATGATAATATAGTTTTGAACTAAGGTCATGGCTTAATGAGTAAGAATGCTTGGTAAATGATCTTGTAAAGTCCTTGTTGGTCGTGTAATGAGTTAAATGATTCCCTTGGTGGTTTGATTTGTTAAAGAATAGGGGGTTAGAGTCCTTAGTATGAAATTGAATTGTGTTTGAACTAAAGCTTGGTGCAAGAGTGTTAATGAATGATCTGATAAAGGTTTTGATGACCACAATTTGGCTTGAATGATATTTGAAACTAATGCATTGGCTTGTTAAATTTATTTATTGACATATAATTTATGAAGACCTTGTGGTCATGTATGATATTGAATTGTGAACTTGATGGCTTGAAATGGTTAAGTAGGTTAAAGTGCCCAAAATGTGAATGGTGTGATGTGAATACATGGACCACGGGTTAGAGTCCCAATGTCAGCTAAAAATGAATGTGATGGGTTGTGGTTAGAGTCCACATATGTAATGTAATGGATTGTGGTTAGATATCACTTACGTAATAAAAGGGTCCATGGTTAGAGTCCACACATGTAATAAAATGACTTGCTGTTAGAGTCCATATATCGAATGAAATGTGTTGTGGTTAGAGTCTACTTGACTAATGAGATGACTTAAGGTTAGAGTACTCTTGCTTGATATAACCTAAGTGGTGGAAGGTTAGAGACCTCCACTTTATGGTTCATGTTTGAGCATTTTGAAATGTATTCTAAGGCCTCATTACCTTTTGACATTTGATGTATCTATGTGTATTTACATGCCTATGTGTATAAATATGGTGACTTGTGATGTTTTGACTTGGTATTAAATAATGACATTATTTTATCCTTACCCTTGAGTTACTTGCTATCGCTCCAACCGCTAACCATCTTCGAACGCTATGTCCCTACGCGACATAGGGGATGGTGCTTCATCTTCTATTCCTGCACAGTGACAGGTGTTCGGGCGATTCATATGGTAATATTAAAGTGGTGAGATTCCATCCTTCGGAAGGCATCCATTTTACAGTCTCTTTATTTATGTTATAAACTTGTGTTAGACTTGGTATTTGGCTATTATCAGGGGTTTATCCTGACATGTTAATAGACATCAGATTTATCGAGGTTTAATGGATGATTGCAGACTTGGGTAGATTGAATATGGAATGTTAATATCAATGGAATGGCTATACTTGCATAAGTTATAAATGTTATTTTTGTTTTTCCACTATATTCTTATATATTCGGAGTCTTTTGACGCTGGTGGATTGATGTGATGATTAGGTGGGGTTAGAGGGGCAATCTCTGATCTGTGTTGGGCTTGAGATGCCCATACGACAAGGCTCGATTTTGGTTCGTGTCCATTTTGGTACTCATAATATAACTGTTATACCTTTTTTGTCTAGATCTAAGTACTAGTTGCTGCCGTTGATGTGACGTTTGTGTTTGGTTGATTTCGGTGATTGGGTGAGCTCTTGGAGTCAGAGTTGCTATTTTTCCTTCTATTATTCAAATCTAGTCTTTTTTTTTTTTGGTTTAGATTTGTATTTTATTAAAATTCTTCAAAAATTAATGGACCAACCTATTATACAATTAAAACCCCACTACTATTTGAATGACCCGGTCTAACCTGGATCTCTTTAAAACATAAAAAGGTAGTGGGGTTTCTGAAAACATCCACTTTCCTAATCTCTATCAACTTCATGCCTCCTTTTAAGATGGATCTTCCTTTTTTCAACCGTGAGATCCACTGCCTTCTTCTTTGGATCATCAATAAGGTTCCATCTTCTTCAAGACTTGCTTGCTTATTCAGCTTACTAAAGTAAGTAAAACTCCTTTTATGTTGATAAGTTTGATTTTTATTGTTCTCTCTTTGATGAAATACCTTTTGTAGCTGAGTTCTGGTAATGGGACTGTAACACTCTGATTCATTGAACCAGAATGCTACACGGTGGTCATGACCCGGAGTGACCACAAGCTAAACCATGACTGATATCTGTACCTGTATACTGCAAATCATGATATAATAATACAGAATACATAGAACTTTAATGCCATAAGGTTCAACTGAATAAAACCATGTGGGTGAAAATACCCAAAACAACTCAATCTAAACGTAAATCTAAACATAAATCTGAAAGCCTCTAAACTATCTGAATAAGGAGTTGAAGGAACATATCTCCAACTAACTCCGTAAACCTGAACTGAAGAAATAAATAAATGGATCAAATCATATTGTCCTCGAATCAATGAGGACTCACTGTATCTCTGCGACTGGAATGCTACCGCTACTGCTGGGCCGGAGCTCGTGTCTTGGAACCTATGGTGTAACATGAAAAGAAAGCACCATAGCGCAAATGCGTCAATACAACTGGAGTACTGAGTATACGAGAAAGGTAGTATGAACATAAAGGGTTTCATGCATGAACAACACCGACTGACTAATATGAATGTGGGAGTGCAAAAATGCATATATTGAAACTGGGACTGTGAATACGTGATAGCAATACCTGTAAGCTAATACATGGTGTACTGATAACTATCATGACTGACACTGAAACTGATAACATGGACGACTGTATCTGACAGTCCTGTATATACTGAAATCTGAAGAACGCCCTAACTTCTTTTACTGAGACTAATATTGAAACTATGGGAAGTAGTGTTTAACTGACATGCCCCATGTATGCCGTTATGTCTAAGCTAGGGTCCAATCTCTGCCCCGACTGGAGAGGTGTCAATACCGTGCCACAAGTAAGGACAGCCTGTGAGTGACCCTTATCTGGTTGTACTTAATGAGAATGGTGGGAACCCTAAACTAACGGGTTAAACCACCTCATCAACGCTAATCGGACGGGTTAAGATGTCTCAATCTACGCTAGCTATGTAGTTCTGGAACATAAGAATTGCTACTAAGAATCACACCCTGAACTGGCGGGTGAGTTCCCACCCTTACGTTCACTTGGTGCTAACCTCTACTCCCATCTGGAGGGGTTGGACATGAATAACTGACTATGCATGACTTAACCTTACTGAATTCCATTGATTGGTGCAATGTTACTGATATCTGACAACTGACTAAGATCATGAGGTTTTCCTAAGTCACATGACTGACTGAAGGCTATGGAATCATAGCTTGAGTTTGGATATCGTGAAACATCACATGGATCTAGGCACACAACTATAGTTTTCGGGTAGAAGTACCCCCAGGACTCAATGGAAGGAAACTGACACACATGACTGACTTGATCATAAGAGTAGAGTCCATAATTTATAATATCATAACTAGGGATCTCATACTAAGCATGGTTATCAACAATGTATTGCATAGAAAGGATTTCATATCACATGGAAGTAATTGCATAATCTTAATATCATGTTCATTGCATAATCATATTGGTAACACATACCAATAGCATGGAAGTTCATATGGATTGCATGGTTATCATACATCTTGTCCATAAGTAGGATTTGCAAGTAAACATAGATTAATCTCATAAGAATAGTTCATGAGTAATCCAACAACATTTACAAGGCACATTAACAACATAGAAGTCATTGGAACATAAGGGCATATCATAAATCCTTCACTTAGTCACAATTTAGCTATATTGCATGATTTCTAGTTCCTTAGGAATTTTATCAAACACCTTACATGAACATCTTAAGCATAGGTGAAATCATCAAATTTTACATCATGAAAAACCAAATTTACATGTTTCCAACTCATATGATATCATGAATTCACAAAAACATATAAAGATTACATCTTGGGAAACACCCAATATCAACAACATGATCATCAACACCCAACAATATAGAAATCATACTTTATAATGAAAAAGAGGAAAACAAACAAGCATCAATATGGGTATGATCATATCACCACAATCAACAAACCTTTTGTATTTTAAAGATTGATTCTTGAACTCCACGGATGAAAGGAATCCATCGATGAACAGTACGCATACCTTAGAAGGAAGATTCTTGATGATTGACGAAGGAATTTTCTTGAAATTGGATCTTCAAGCTTAATAATGCAACCCTAGTTTTTTTATCCTTTAGTTCTCTTGGATGAAGAGATTTGAGATGAAAATAGGGTTGTAATATTTTTAGAATCTATATATTTCGTAGGGTTAAGTTTAGGGACGTGTAAGGAGTATTTAAAGACTTAATTACCTTTAAAATAACTCAAAACGGAGTGTTTTTGACACCTGGAATTGACTTAGGTGGCGCCCAAGTGATCGCCTATGCTTGGGTTAGGCGACGCCTAACCAATCGCCTGTGCTTGGGTTGGGCGGTGCCTAACCAATCGCCTATGCTTACCGTCTCTCATAAAAATGGGCATAACTTTTCACTCGGGTATTGGATTAAGGAAAAATTGGTATCGTTGGAAAGATAATTCAATTCTCTATAATTGGTGGGTCTAAATCAGCCAAAATACCATATTAACATCGAGTTATACTTATTCAAAGATGACCCTTGCAAAATTGAACACTAAAACTTGATGGATTCAAAAATTCTTAACTTGTATTACCTTAAGTGACTCATATGAACATGATTAATGCATCATAAGCTATCCTATCACTAGGATATTAATTATAAGTCATGTAATCAAGTATGAATCACAGGATAGGAGATTTCATACGTAGGAATACTTATTCACTTCCTAGCTTAGAAATATGTGGGGTATTACAGGGACCTTGACTAGATTTTTCATCAGTTTTGAGAGATCTAATCAATTGTATAAAACTGCTACCTTCAAGTATGTTGTACTTCATCTATTCTTGAGCTCTTATTTTCACTCTGAATCTGTATCTTACTCTTTTTTTCATGTGATGCTTAGAAATGGGAGGGATGAAGATAGGAGATGTTTGGACCCATGGAGATACTGGTAGCTGCTTGATACCTATGTTTTTGAAGTTCAAATCGATCCATAGATCCTCTCATGATACTAAGAGTCCATTTTGTTGGATGTAGTAGACTAGGCTAGCTAAATGCTTTCCGTTTACTATTTTTATTTACTGTAAATATGATGCATGTAAACTTTGCTGCCTAAGACTTCTTTTTCCCTTTAGCTGCCGATGGATGTAATTTTCAAGTAAGGGCACCACCATTTATCACTATTAAGTATGGCCTATCCTTTTTGCTGTAGTTGTTGAAAACTAGTAATGATGACCTCTCCTGTATCAATGGCTACATTTGTAAGATGATCAGCTAAATGATTCCCTTCCCTATATATATGTTGATATTTGACTTGCTTGCCCTGCATGTATTGCTCTATCTTGTTGACTATGTTTGCGATGCTCCATGGACATTTCCATGTTCCTGTTAATATCTTCTGCAAAATAAAAGAATCCATTTGAATGATTACCTTGTCCAACTATGATTGATTATAATTCTTTGCTGCATATAAAATTGCATATGCCTATGCTTATTTACTATCTGCGTATTATTGTGACTCTGCTTTAACATATATTACATCACCCTTCATATCCTTCAAATAGAAAACATATGATCTTCCACCATCTTCCCCCTAAATGATCCATCTATATTGTATTTCAGCTATCCCTCTTTTGGTACCTCCCACATCACTTTGTAACCTTGATCTTGCTTTTAGATTTGGCTAATTCCTGCAAAATTTGTGGCCATTCAACAAAAAAAATTCTTGCTGATTTTCTGACCATAAACAACAACCTCAAAGTCCTTGTTATATTATAAATTTCCATCAATCCTGTTGTGCTCTTATTATCATGTTTCTTTTTGTTTCTTCTCCTCCATATTTCCCATAGAATAATGCTAGGTAGAGCATGAAAATATGGTCGATCTCTCTTTTTCACCTGAAAGTCCCACCATTTGAGAATAGTACCCCTTAGTGTCAAATCTCGAATAGAGATACCTACAAAGGAAGAAAAATAGGACCAAGTCTTGTTAGAATAATATGATCTTCTGAATACATCGGTAAGTGTCTCCACTATAGGCTCTTCACAACACTAATATTTAGATAGACCATGCATTCCCCACCTTTTCTATGCCTGACATGCTCTTAGTTGTGCGGGAAAAAGAGTTAGCCATGAGCCGATGTGGATTATTTCTCATATTCAAGCTAGGAGACTTATTTTGAGGGGTTGTGAGTCTTACCTTGCTTATATTTGTGATGTTAGTATGGAGAGTCCGTTACTTGACTCTATTCCTATAGTTCATAATTTTCCTAATGTTTTCCCTATTGATCTACCTGGTCTTCCTCCTGAGTGTGATATTAAGTTTGTTATTGATCTTGAGTTTGGCACCCGACCTATTTCTATAACACCCCACCATATGGCTCCTGCCAATCTAAAGAAGCTAAATTCTCATATTTAAGATTTTTTTGGTAAGGGTTTTATTAGATTGGGTGTGTCTTTTTGGGGAGCTCCTATGTTGTTTGTAAGGAAGAAGGATGGTCCTATGCATATGAGTATTGATTATAGGAAACTTAATATGGTGACAGTGAAGAATCGATATCTTATATCTTGCATTGATGATTTGTTTGACCTACTTTAGGGAGAAATGATGTTATCAAAGATTGATTTGAGATTCAGTTACCATCAGTTGAGGATCTGAGATGAGGATATCCCAAAGATAGCCTTTAGGACCTATTATGATTATTATGAGTTTCTAGTAATGTCTTTGGGGTTAACAATACTCTATATTGCCATGATTAGGGACATATAACATGATAAAAGTTGCAAACATACTTTTGGGGATTAAATGGTATGTCTCTAAGCCCCAACTGCTTTTATGGATTTAATGAACCATGTGTTTAGGACTTATTTGGATTTCTTTTTGATTATGTTCATTGACGACATCCTTGTATCTTTGAGAAGTAGGGAGAAGCATATGTAATATGTGAGGATTGTGCTTCATACTTTGAGAAATCATGTGCATAATTCAAAATTCTTGCTAGTGTTGAGGCGAGTTCTTTACTATTTTAGCATATTCAGGGTCATCAGTGCAAGGATAAGAGGCTTTACATCATTCGTGATTATGGTTGAGTGGTGAATCCTATAGGGAAACCATAGATTCTCAGGGTGTTTTGAGTTTTGATAGCTGCATTTTTGTTCTAAGGGTTGATGATTTGATTCAGTCGATTTTGTGTGAGGCTCATAGCTCTAGATATTCTATTCACTCGGGTATAACCAAGATGTATATATATTTGAGGCTGTGTTATTGGTGGAGTGGTACGTAGAGAGATGTGGCATTTTTTGTAGCTCATTGCCTCTATGGTCAGTAGGTGAAGGACAAGCATCATAGACCTGGTGGCTTGATTTAGAAGTTACCCATTCTTGAGTGGAAATGGGAGCAAAATTATCCAGAACTTTGTTAGTGGTTTACCTTGTACTTTCCATCATTCTAATGGTATTTGGGTCATTGTGGATTGGTTGACCAAGTCACTGCATTTCATTCCTATTTAGATATACTTCAACTCCAAGAGGTTATCCCATATCTATGTTAGTGAGATAGTCTATTTTCATGATGTACCTATGTCTATTATTTTAGAGCGGGTTTCAGTTTTCACTTCTAGCTTTTGGAGAGCTATTTAGAAAGAGTTGGGTACTCAGGTAGATATTATACAACCTTCCATGCTCAAATCAATAGGCAGTCAAAGTGGACTATTTAAGTTTTTGAGGATATGCTCTGATCTTGTGTTATGGATTTTGGAGGTCATGGGAACAACACTTAGCTTTAATAGAATTTACAAAACAATAATAACTACTATTTGAGTATTGAGATGGCACCTTTTGAGGACTGTTATTGTAAGCGATGTCATTCTCTGATTGTTTGGTTTGAGACCTCTGAGATTAGACTTTGTGGTACTGACTTTCTTTATCAGTCGTTGGATAGAGTCAGGGTGATTCAAGATAGGTTGAGGGAAACTTATAGTAGGCAGAGGGCTTATGCATATCATAGACTTCGTGCCTCAAGATTTGGAGTTGTTGATTAGGTATTCCTTCGAGTATCACCTGTGAAGGGTGTGATGATGTTTGAGAGGAAATACAAGCTCAACTTTAGATATATTGGAACCTTTAAGATTCTTCGTACAGTTGGTGAAATGGCTTATGAGTTAGCCTTACTCTCAAATTTTTCTATTGTCCACCCAATTTTCCATGTTTCTATGTTGTGGTGATATATTCCTGATCCTTCCCATATTCTTAGATGGGACTCATTTCATTTAGATGAGCGGTTGACCTTCGAGGAGAGGCCTATGCTTATTTTGGCTAGTAATGTCAGGAGTTTGCACACTAGAGAGATTATAGTGGTTAAGATTTAGTGGAGGCACCTCCCAGTAGAAGAGGCTACTTAGGAGATCGAGAGTGAGAAGTATACCTAGTATCATCACCTGTTCGAGGCTTCAGGTACATCCTAACTCTTTACTTTTACAGACGAAAGTTCTTTCAGTAGTGGATATTATAGTGACCTTACAGGTTATTTTCTATATTTCCACTTATTTTCTCTATTTAGAACTTTCCTATAGCTGCCTTAAGTCATTTATAACTTGTTGGAACTGATAGTTTTGTTTCTGGTAGTTTATTTGTTTTTTAGAGCCAATTCACTATCTTAAAGCCTTCACTAATTCAAATTGGCTATCAGGAAAAAATGTCAGTCAAATGACCTTGTATGCCAATTCTGATAGTTCCAATAGCTTCAGAACGTCGAATTTAGGCTAGGTGGATCCTTGGTTTGGATCCTGAGGCTTTTGGGCTCATTTTGAGCTATTGACCAGAAGTTAAAAAAGATAGTAAGTGGGTATGGGATCCAGTTTTTGTTGAAATGACCATAGATTGAAATTTTGACTATGCTATTGGGTCTGAAATATCAAATTTGATAGGATAGCATATTTTATTTCCATATATGGTATTTCGGATGAATCTTGAGGGATTGGTGGAGACATGACAAAAATTCTAAGTCTTAGCTGGTGCTGGTACGTCATGCTCGTGACTAGCTAGTCCCTTAAGTGACATTGCATTGGCCTAATAGTATCGCTTAAGTAAGGCTTTGATCACGTATGCAAGAGTTACATAAGCTACACTATTGTTGCTTACACGACATGTACTGAGGCAACAAATATTGCTTACGCGACATTTGGTTGCTAAAGCAATGTTCGCTTAAGCAACCCGGTGTTCGCTTAAGTGACACTTGTATACCTAGGAAGATTATAAAAACCCCTAATTTGCCTTATTTTCACTATTTTTCATCCATTTTGGAATATTGAACCCTAAAATATGGGAGAACTTGGGAGAATCACCTGTGGTTGATTTTAGGAATTTGGTGAAGTTAATTTACACTTTTCTTCTTTGAATTCATGTTAATATTCCATCAATTTCTTGGTTTAGTTCTTCATCTTTTACTAGAATTCTAAAAGCTTGGTGGATTGATTGTATTACGATTTGAGCTCAAAATTCACCCATTTTGAGGGTAAAGTTTCCTGAAGTAGAGGGACATTGTGTTGGTTTCAAAAATATAGTTCAATAAATGGGCCTTACATGGGATTTTTATGTACTTTTGGACTAAAAGTACAATAGTGCAATATTGGTATCATTGTTGTTTTTGTGACAAGTAGATTGTGATTTTGATAGTGTGGTACCTTGAAAGAGCTTCTCAAAAAAGGGAAATATACGGTTTAGCAAATTCCTCAGGCTTTCTTTATCGTCCAGGTAGACTAGGTTTACCTTTCTCATAGACTTAGCTAATATGTAGTATATTTTTGATATTATACTCGGTATGGGATGGGATTTAGGTATTGGAAGCATAATTGATATGACTAGTCTTATTAGACTGTTTCAGCTATCTTGGGACCGTAATTTAGGTGGAATTGACTTAGTTGCTCATGGTTTAGAAATAATCACTATTCTAGGGCTAATTATGACTTATTAAACATCTAGAAATCAATTTTGATACTTTAACCTTGTTTGGGGTAGAATTAAGGAATTAGAAGTGGGCCTCTCTAGCCCACCTTAGGAAAAGATTTGTGTTAGCTTTTGTAGGCTAATTTACCATATTGAACCCTTATTGATGCTTATTTTGGGACTTTGGGGACATCGAATGCTTAATGAGTGTGCTAGTTTGGTATTGGGAGTTGGTGCTAATGCTAGGTAAAATTTGTTGGCTTATTGATATTGTGTACTTATATAGTTTATTAATATGGCTTATGGATGTGAGTTATTTGTATGTTTTATGGATGTGGTCTATTTATATGAGTTTCGTTTCAAGGTTGACAGCTTACGATAACATTGATTAATATAAGTTTCGGTTCAAGTCTGACAACTGGTGATGATGTGAGTTCCAGTTTAGGTTCGACAATTAATGAGGTTATTAATATATGAGTTCAAATTCAAGTCCGACAATTGATGAAAATGTTGATACTGTAAGTTTCAATTTAAGTTTGGCAAATTATGTTATGATGTTGATACTGTAAGGGAGGTTATGGTGATGATATGAGTTTTGGTTCAATTCCGACATTGAGATTTGGGTATGGTATGATACGGTATGAATGATTTGATTGTTATAGTTGATATTCGGTGAAGTTATGGATCGTTGGTCATGTATTTTCCGTTGGTTTTAACCTCCGGGATTATGGGGGCCCATATTAGGTCATTTACTTTTCTTCACTTATTTTCTTATAGGGCTAATTTAGCAGTTATAATTGTTTGATCTTTATGTTACTCTTACGGATTCATTTACTTATTTATGCACAACGGTGTTCGAGCATAATTTCAGGTTGTTCCTTTTACCTTGACTTAGCTAATTTTACTTGTGTCTTATTGTGCTGATTTTAATTGTATCTTATTGTATTTATATCATGATATATCTCAGCCAGTTAATGATTCCTATTGAGTACCCATTTGGTACACATTCTACACTTCTGTACCTTTTTGGTGCAAATTCAAGTATTAGTTTCTACCGTTGACGTGACCCTCGTGCTGGGCTGATTTTGGAGATTGGGTGATCTCTTGGAGTCAGAGTTTCCCTTTTTCCTTTTATTATCCATATCTAGTCTTTGATTGTTCTGAGACGAATTGTAATTGATAGTTTCTGCACTTATGATTCATTTGCAGTAGCTCTATAAAGACATTACTTGGTCTTGGGGTGATTTTTGATCTTTTATCTATCTATTAGACTATTATGGCTATTTTATTACTTTTTTAAGTCTTTAAATGTTGATTTCTGGATTTTAGTTCATTTTCACCAAGTTATCCCATAGCGTATATCTCCGGGATACGGTTTGGCTTACCTACTGGTGGGATAAAATAGGTTCCATCATGACTTATAAATCGGGTTGTGACACATGGTATTAAGTTGAAAATGCCTATGATGCCCATCAATACTTGTTGATGTAAGGATGATACCTATGCTCTTCTTTTTATTGAGTGTAGAATGTGTTTCAGGGTTTGAGACGAGACCTTGACTCTAGCCAATAACTTCAAACTTTGATTTAAGAGTAAGCACCATGGACTGGCAGCCACCGAATCATCTTACTTTTGTTCATATCCTTTGTTTCGAGACTAAGACATTGTCATACTACTTTGATATTCTTGGATAATCTTTTTGTTATATATTTTGGACATTTTTAGTTGTTCTTGTACGATGATTTCAGGTCAAGGTTAGTAATAAATAGAGATATTCTGCACCCTATTTCATAGTTAGGATATTTTATTAAGTTCAATTTTAATTTGATTGACGCTTAATGTGTTTAGTAACATAGAAACTAAGATCTTAATGAAATATCTGGTCAAGTAACAGACTTACTTAGTATCAGTCGAGTTAGACAGTTCTCCCACCATAGTGGTAGCGTGGGTGCCTGTTATGACCATTTGGATCATGACACAACATCAAATCCAGAGGGTGATCATTAATCTTTTGGGCAGCCATATATATTTCTTATCCGATCTTGTCATCTAGTTTCAAACAAAGACAATTTTTGTTTTATGATTGATATATTTTGGGTTGTACTCATAGACATGTTTAGATAGAGTTGTGTCACGATAACATTCATTTTCTGGGGATATTTTAGAATTGATTATTTTATTTTTGCATTTAATTAAATTGTTAGAGATATTATTGTTAGCCTCTTATATTTATGTTATATGTTTTAATAATGACAAATTAATAAGTGGACTTTGCAGGTTATTGAAGATCCCTAATGATAGAAGGAGATCTCACACAAAGAACATTGAAGATCTCAAATCATGGGAGGATATCTCTCATAAGACAAGGAATATTCTCTCAAAGAATATCGTTCTGAGTATGGAGTCACATAAAAAATATTGAAGATCCCAAATTATAGAAGGACATCTCACACAAAGGACATTGAAGATCTCAAATCATGGGAGGATATCTCGCACAAAGAAAGGAATATTCTCTCAAAGAATATCATGCAAAATATGGAGCCACATCAAAAGTAGGATATCACTTGACAAGGAAACAAAAATCATATTAACTAAAGATCACAATAGACAAGGCAATTGGACGCACCTCATGACAAGATCAAAGGATAAGGAAGATCTCACTACTTACATGGACATATCTAATGTGGAAATAGATAGATGTGAGAAAGAAAATTGTAATAAGTATGGACATATCTGATATAGACATACCATAAGGTGCAAACTCCCTTAATCAAGGAATCAACTCAAATCCTTGATTGAGAAGAAATCTCTTGGGTATCCTTATAAAGATAAGAAACATATACAACAGAAGACTATAACGGCCAAAATTGAAGAAAACAGACACTACGCAACTTCAAATAAGAATATCTAAGTGTCTCAATCTTAGTCTCACAAGGATTTGTAACTTTTACTTTACAATTGTTATATAAAGAGTAGGATCAAGTAAACTTTGTAACATCAACTGAATCTGTGTCACAAGATCTAAAGATCAAAATAAGTCTTTAGAACTTGTTTCCCATCACTGTACTCGAGCCTTAGATTGAACGATCTAAGAAAACTTTGAAACCCAATGGGACTGAAAGTAGGCACCACATTGGTTTTCCAAACAGGATAAATTTCTGTGTCTTTACTTTAGATTCTATTCTTTGTTTGCTTAATTGTTTGAAATCTAATCTATTTTGTGAAGTGTACTGATCTGCGGGTGAGTCGACTATGAAGAGTCAGTAATCGACTCATAGAAAATATTTCAATTCACCCCCCTCTTGAATTTTAATTGGTATCAAAGGAGGTCTCACCAACAGTGTTGCTTAACCGCAAGTGAGCAAAGATCAAATAGCAAGTTATCAAATTCCCGGTTCTCTTCTCCAGGACGGTCACTCCTCCATAAAACCACCAGACTTTAATGGACAATATTACTCTTACTGGAAAAATAGGTTCAAAATTTTTGTCCAATCAAATGAATTTTAAGCCTGGGTCATCATCACGAAGGGTACAAAGTTGATTCCAGGGCTTAAAGTGAAGTTAAAGGACAAAGACAAAAAATCTAGCAGTACTGACATAGAAGACCTTGAAAGTATTGAGGTCACCAAAGAACAACAAGAGGTAATCCAAACTAATGCACGTGCTATAATTTTACTTATTTGTGCAGTTAGTGGAGAAGAATATGACAAGATATCATATTATGAGACTACAAAGGAAATATGGGACAAATTGGAGGTAAACTATGAAAGAACCACTAAAGTCAAAAAGTCAAAAATTGTTGCCCTTGTCAATGAATACGAGCTGGTCAAAATGGAAGAGAATGAAAACATTGAAACAATATTTGCCAGATTTAGTAAGATCATGTGCGAACTAAAACCACTTGGGATAATCTACCAACACAGCCTGAAAGTCAAAGATTTGGCGTGAAGACTTCCAAAAATTTGGGAAACTAAGGCTACCATTCTGAAAGACAGAGATCTTCACAATATTACATATGATGAACTACGAGGTAATCTCATTGTATATGAACAAAACTATATCAATAGGTACCATAAGTAGGAAAAAAAGAAACCAGTGGCCTTCAATTCTGCTCCAACTAAAGAAGAAGATATTTTGGAAGATGCCAATATCAAAGGAATAACCCTCATCAACCGTGGAGTAAAGCAGATCATGAGACAAAGATAACAAAGATCCCAAGAGGCAAAAAATAATGACTCCAATAGAAATGATGATCGCTGCTATTACTGTGGGAGGACTGTCCACTTTAAATAAAACTGTCCAGAAGTAAGAAAAATAATATCCATAAAGAATCAAAAATTTGGAGCCTGGAGTGATGAAGATAAAACTACGAAGAAATAGAAGCTGCCAATATGTGCTTCATGGCGACAAGTGAATCTTGGGAGTTAAGACGACATTATTGTCACAACTATAATACTTTTAAATCTAATTTATATATGATAACTGATGAGCTTAAAAAAGTTATAGATGAGTATAACCAACTCTCTCAATAGAAGAAAAGTTGTGAAGCTCGATTTAAACAAAAACTCAAAGAGAAACAAAGAAGTTATCAAATAGAAATCAAAACATGCCCAATCAAAATTGACTTATTTCATGAAGAACATGATGATGTAAAGATAAAATTAAAAAGCATTAAGAGATCACCTAGTCACAGTTTCATGAGATAAAACTCTTTTAAAAATAATTCAAGTTCCTTATCAGAATCATTTAAATCAACCAAGACCTTTTTCTCCTCTCAAGGACTTATGTGTTTTATTTATGGATAGAGAGGGCACAAATCCTACAGCTGCAGACACAAGACTAAAAGTGTATGGTTTCAGAAGCCCAATGGAAGTATATCTAACCCTTAAGGACCTAAGACTACTTGGGTACCTGAACAGAATTAATTTTTTTATTTTACAGTAACAGGTCCACAAGAGCTATAATAAGGGAGTGTGGGTCATTGATAGCAATGTTCCAAACACATGACCAAAAAAATAAAAATTTTCAGCTCCAAAAAAAATAGATGGGGTCAGATTCGGTGATAATACTAGAGGCTATGTCATCGAAGTTGACTGAGTAAAACTCAGCTCATCATATGAATTGACTAAAGTATATCTAGTGGACTACCTTAAACATAGTCTGCTTAGCATCAGTTAGTTGTGTGATGCTATTTTCTGAGTCTTCCTTAAAGCCAAAAATTGCTCAATCAAACATGACAAAAGAGATATCTCTCTTATGGTGAATGCGTTGATAATATTTATAAATTAAATAGTCCTAATTTTGCTACCTCAACTTACCTTACTATGCAAAAAAATAATGTTTGGTTGTGACATAGAAAGATTGGTCATTCTAGCATACATATCATTCAGTAATTATCCAGACTGGAATTGGTAAAGGGTCTGCCAAAACTCAAGTTTGAAAAAGATCACTCCTGTGATGCTTGCCAACTGGGTAAACAGACCCGAACATCATTCAAAGTCAAAAGACATTGTTTCCACTAACAAACCTCTTCAAATATTCCACATGGATTTGCTTGGCCCCACCAAGACCACAAACATCGATGGAAAGAGATATGTTTTTATTATAGTTGATGATTACTTACGTTTTACTTGGGTGATGTTTCTTGCTCATAACATGAGGCTTTCACAAACTTTAATTTTTTTATGGAAAAGTACAAAGTGAAGCTGGATGCTTCATTACATATGTTAACATTGATCACAGAGGAGAATTTGAAAACAAAGCACTTGAGGAATACTGTGCTCAGAATGGAGACTTCAAAACTTCTCATCACCTAAGTCTCCTCAGAAAAATAGTGTGGTGGAATTAAAGAATTAGTCACTTTGAGAAATTGCCAGGACCATGATGTTAGAACATAATCTACTAGATCAATTTTGGGCAGAAGCAGTATGTACAATATGTCACATCATCAATAAATGCCTGATCAGACCTATTCTACAGAAAAATGCCTTATGAACTATAGAGAGGAAAGAAGCCTAACATTAGCTACTTTCATCTTTTTGGATGCAAATTCTTTATACATAACAATGGTAAGAATGACTTGGGAAAACTTGATCCATATAGTGACAAGGTATTTTCCATGGGTATTCTCCCACTTTTCATGCTTATAGAGCTTAAAATAAAAGAACCTTACGTGTTGAAGAATCTATGCATATTGTATTTGATGAATCTAATCACTCTCCCATGAGTTAGAATATTGAAGAACAATAGGTGAATGATCTATAATCTAGATACAATTCTAGCACAACCTCTGAGCCATCACAAGATGAGTCAACTATACCCCCTCAAGAGTCGACTCCCATAGCAGAAATAGTCAAACTAATTGTTCTAATAGAATGTAAACACAATGCTATATATCCAAATGAATTTATCATTGGAAATCCCAATGATAGGATACAAACAAGAGCATCATTGAGAAAGAAAGCATCTGTTGCCTTTGTATCACAATTTGAACCAAAAAAGACTAATGAGGTCCTAAAAAATAAATCATAGGTTAAAGAAACGAAGGAAGAATTGGACTAGTTTGAAAAAAATCAAGTTTGGACTCTGGTTGAAACACCTAAGAACTGCTCAGTAATTGGAACTAGTTGGGTCTACAAAAATAAATTGAATGAAGAAGGTAAGGTTATTAGAAATAAAGCGAGACTTATAGCTCAAGGATACTCCCAACAAGAACGTATTAATTATGATGAAACCTTTTATCTGTGGCAAGGTTAGAATCAATTCAAATGTTATTATCTTTTGATACTTTTAGATGTTTTAAGTTATATCAAATGGACGTCAAAATCACCTTCTTAAATGGTTTTATTCATGAGGAAGTTTTTCTAAAACAACCTCCCGGGTTTGAAAATCCATATTATTCAAATCATGTTTTCAAATTTTCAAAAACACTCTATGATCTCAAACAAGCTCCAAAGGTTTGGTATGAGAGATTGAGTACTTTCTTACTAAATGATATTTTTCAAAGAGGTAAAATTGATACAACCCTATTTATTCAGAAGCTTGATTCAAATATTCTTATTGTGCAAACTTACATTGATGATATCATTTTTGGTAGTCCTAACATATTTCTATGTGAGAATTTTGCTAATTTGATGAAGGAAGAATTTACAATGACTTATATGGGATAGCTCACATTTTTCTTGGGATTACAAATCAAACAAACTCCCAAAGGTACCTTTATCATTCAAGCTAATTACACAAATGAACTCATCAAAAAATTTGGTATGAAAAAAAAAGGCCTATGGAACTCGGATGAGTCCATCCACAAGTATTAATTCAAACTAGTCTGGGAAGGATGTTGATGAAAGGATGTACAGGGGAGTGATTGGATCACTACTCTATTTTACCGCCAATCGACCAAACATCATGTTCTATTTATGTAAGTGTTCCAGTCGACTCCCAAAGAGTCTCATCTGACTGCTGTCAAAAGGATCATCCGATACCTCATAGGAATTCAAGACATTGGACTATGGTATCTTTGTTCTTCCTATTTTTATTTAATTGTATACTCAGACACTGACTTTTTTGGTGATAAAAGTGATAGAAAAAGAACTAGTGGAATGTGTCAAGTTCTTGGTGATACCCTGATCTCACGGTACAATAAGAAGAAAACTTCAGTTGCTCTTTTAAAAACTAAAGCTGAATACATAGCCATTGGAAGTTGTGGTACTTATATTTTATAGATTATTTATCAACTACTTGATTTTAATTTGTTTTTTGAATCTGTTCCCATATTATGTGGTAACACAAGTTCTATTAGTTTATCTAAGTATACTGTGCATTATTTTAGGTCCAAACACATTGATATTATGCATCATTTCATTCAGGATCATGTAGAAAATGGTGATTTTTTGCTAAAATTTGTTGACTCCGAAAATCAATAAGGAGATATTTTTAAAAAACCCTTGTTAGAAGAAAGATTTTGTTCCCTTAAAAAAATACTTGGTATTCTTAGCTTTAATAAATTGTAAGTCTTATTTTTTGACAGAAATTTGGTTTACATTTTTGATTCTCTCGTCAGTTTTAACCAAAAAACTAGTTTTCAAAAGAGGGTCCGATCCCTTATTTTTTGCTGGATTGTAAAATGATTTTTAATACACTATTTTCCATGTTGTTTGTTTTGCCTAGTACTTGTTAGTTAATAGATTAAATCTCTACTATCTGTCTACCCCTCTTTTTGCTACTCGGTGGTTCTTTTAGATTATGCCAAAAGGGGGAGAAAGA
Organism: Capsicum baccatum var. pendulum; assembly: GCA_030864225.1. NCBI lineage: Eukaryota > Viridiplantae > Streptophyta > Magnoliopsida > Solanales > Solanaceae > Capsicum > Capsicum baccatum. The sequence continues at coordinate 143,906,818 of CM061552.1, forward strand.
CAGGAACATTAGAAGTGCCTACAGGTTGGGGGAGCAAGCCGACTACAGTGACAGACAGGGAAGTCAAATGATGTTTATGCTTGTTTGTCATTATCAAAAAGGGGGATTTGGTTAGCCTCCTTTATTTATAGTTTATGTTTTAATAATGACAAACTAATAATTAAACTTTGCAGGATAGTAAAACACACTAATGATGGAAGAAGACATCACACAAAAGACATTGAAGATCTCAAATCATAGGAGGACATCTCACACAATCAAAGGAGGACATCTCACACAAGTAAAGGAATATTCTCTCAAAGAATATCGTCCTAAATGTGGAGCCACATCAAAAGTTGAATGTCGCTTAACAAGGAAACAAAAATAATATCAACTAAAGATACCATTAGACAAGGCAATTAGATGCAACAATAAGATCAAAGGAGAAGAAAGATCTCACTACTTACATGGACATATCTAATATGGATATGTATAGATATGAGAAAGTAGAATCGTACCAAGTATGGACATATCTGTTATAGACATACCATAAGGTGAAAACTCCCTTAATCAAGGAATAAACTCAAATCCTTGACTGAGAAGAAATCTCTTGGGTTTTGTTATGAAGAAAAGAATCATATACCACAAAAAACTATAAAGGACAAAACGGAAAAAAGAAGACACTACACAAATTCAAAGAGAAATATCAAAGTGTCTCAGTATTAATCTCACAAGGCTTTGTAACTTTTAGTTTACAATTGTTATATAAAGAGTAGGATCGAGTCAACTTTGTAACATCAACTGAAGCCGTGAGTCTGCTATGAGCAAGAGGATATCGAGCATTTTAGGAAAATCCTCTCTTTATTTCATAATCCATCGTGCTAACATCTATCTCTATTCGAGACATCACATGATGCTCAAGGCTACGAGTAGCCCCAAACTAACCCTTTGAGTCTGCTACTAGATCTGAACCTTACTTTAAGATAATCTAATTAAGAAATAATTCTATATTATACCAATAATTGAACTGAAGAAATTGTAGGTAGTATCTGAATAACAAATACTGAAAGTCTATAATTAAACTCATAGCCCGACAAGCCTCTACTACTATGAACTATAGATCTATTGGGATGGACCCCCAATTGACTCTGTCTATACTCAAAAAGATAACTCAATTACTATGAAAGCTATAAATCTAGAGAAGTAGGCAGTCCAATCATGAGGACTCACCAACTGTGTCACGTTGTTGATATTGAGCACCTTAACCTACATTATAAGAAAATATATTACATATATATATATATATATATGTGGATCAACACTTTGAGGATGTAGTGAGTATATGGGGGTGTAATGCATAAGTAAACATCATCATAATTAGAAAGTAAATGCATGTGGATGTATAAGACTCACATAATCTTGATTATCTAAAATATCAAATACAAAATTATGTATAACAAATCATACTTGTATATCTAGTGAGTAATAACACTTAGTCTTATAAAATATTTTCTATCATTCTTTTCTTTTGAAACTTAGAAGCTTTGGGAGCTTTGCAAATCTTGGAACTTTGGGACTCAGGTATTTTATTTTAACCGACATAAACTATGTGAGCTGACATAGAGTCCAATTTCTTGCCCATATTGGCGAGAGTCGTTCTACCCTTGCCATCGGAATAGAACCTTAACTTTAGTACTCACTATCTTAGACCACTATGGTAATTTAAAACCTATGGTGGCACATAGTTCTAGGACATGAGACCTTGGAATCATACCCAACTCAATGCTAAATACTACTCCCACTTATTGCTCAGAACTTTTAGGTAATCCACCTTAAAACAACACAAGAGTTTATAGTAAAAACTTATTATACCTCTCTTTGCTCTAAATCATAAATAATATGGATTCTTATCTTAGCTTAGGTTCGGAAGATCCATCTTTCTTTAAAATTTGAATGCTTGCTTGTTAAAGCATGCTAATAATATACTCTTCATGATATACCAAAATTCATACTTGGGTTTACAACATATGTACATAAATGATCACAATTTCATAATGAAGCTTAATTCTCAACAAGTTTCTTGGAAACACTTGAAAATATCAATTCACAATAGGGATGTACAATTCATTATATAAATCCTCAATTCAAAGCATAAATAAGTGGGATAAACATGCAATTCAAGACTTAAATCACTTATATCTTTATAAACTCAAAACAAGATGCTTTGGCTATAAACCCCAACTTGTAAATCATGTAATCTTTAATAAAATTCAAGTTTTTGGGCACAAGAACGAAAGATTTGTCCTTGTTCAAACCCCACATACCTTGGATGATGAACTAGATAAACAACCTTGATTTTGAGACTCTATTTGTGATCTTGAATGATGTTTCTTGGAATTCTTGTGTTGGGAATATTTAGTCTTGAATTAATTTGAAAAAATGATGGTGGAATTTTGGGATTCTTTATGTTGATTGTTGGAGCTTAGGGTTTTTGGTTGAGAGAAATCTTGAGAAATATAACACAAGATGCTTGTAATAGCCCTAAATCTTGTGTTAAGATGGAATTCGAGACTGGAAAAAAGTACAAAATACCCTTTTTGACTTCTGAACAAAACTAAAAGAAACGTAACTGGGTATCGATTTAATGGTCCACTGCGATGTGCCACTATCGCAGTGGCTCACTGGAAACTGACAAATGGGAAATTAGGGTCCTCCGCGACATGGAGATATCGCGTTGTCCTACTGGATTTTGACAATTAGGACCTAGAACTTCAATGCAATGCACCACCATCACGGTTCCCTATAGAAAAACCATTTTGGCCTTTGGCCCAACGCACGAATATCGCGTTGGGATACTGGAATTCGACAAATGGGAAAATGGACCTCTCCACGATGCTCCAATATTATAGAGGCCCCAGTGGAAGTTGAAAATTGGAATTTGGACCTTACCGCGATGCACCAACATCATGGTAGTCCACTGGAAAGTGACAAATATGAAATTGTCCTTCACTGCGACGTGGTGACTGCCCAGTTGGCACACTGTCAACTTAAAAATACTCTAACTTCTTCACCAAGTGTCGGATTTGGGCAAATTTTGTATCGATGGAAAGCTTATTTAATTTCCTAAACTATGAAGAGTTGAAATCTAGAAAATTTTGTGTGAAACAAATATTATTCATTTTGGAAGACAACTCTTAACATTCTAGGAATGAATTTAAGCTAGAAAAAGTTTAGGGTATTACAAAGTTCTACCATAATCGTCTAACTCATTTTGATCAGTGACTTCAGTTTATACATACATATATATTTTCGACTATCATATATCATACCTTTGAATGATATGTCATAGCCCAAGTTTGCACTATTATATACTTCCTCTCTAACTATTTCATAGGGATTCTATTCTTAATTCACAAAATTACTCTTTTAGTCTTAGTCATCAATCATGTGATTCAGCTATCTAATTTGCATCCCACAACTTGTCATATTTTATCTCTTAGACACTTCTCTATAGTTAAATCCAATCATTAAGACATTATAATTAACTAAATTTACTTAATTCTCCTTTCTATCATTCCATATTACCATATTCGACTTTCAGTATATTCAAGCCTAAGAAGGTATTAAGCATTACATATTTTCTCTTTCACTCTATTTGTCTCTTATCACAATTACTACATCCACATAACATACAGTTACGTAATAATAATAAGGCCTAACTATATTTTTAATGTGTCCATCCATCCTATTCCATGGATGAAGGCATAATGCATGATTTTCTTTAAATTACCATTAATATTAAATGCATCTAGACTAAGTTTAGTTTTGTAAATAAACCTTAGCTTACCTTTCAGGTAAAACATACTACTATGGTGAGGAGTGAGTTGTCGTGCATGTGTTAGATATACTCCCATGTCAGGTTTTATCTAGGTTTATCTAGAAACCACTCTCATGAATGTTGGAGTTTGAAATCTCATAGCTTGGAAGATGGGTTTTTAAGAGTGTTTTTGGAGGAAAGGGGACCTAGGGAAATAAATAGGAAGAGAGTTTTTAAAAATCCTCTAGCTAGCCATTGCCTTTTACCATTGCAACAGAACTTTTACCACTACAACAAAATTTTTACCACTACAGCAATTATCCAACCAGGTCAGCGGTTATAAACAGTCTAGCCTTGTCTATAGTTAGGCCTCTTTGCCCAATTCCCACCGTCTCCAGTTTTTCTTCTCGATTTAAATTTTATCAATCCATTTTGAGTCTATTATTTGTTATAAATTATATTTAGGGAATTTTTACACATAACAATTATTTAGGTCATTATAGTAGATACCCATACCAATTTACCCATCGTTCATCCCTGAATAGTCCAAAGAGTGAGGTCTAGACAATGTACGAGTGTTTGATGGATTTTGATACAATAAGACCTTAAGGGAAATATTTTAACATATACTAGATCATTGCGCATCCCTGCTCCCCAGTACACAACCACTAAAGTACCATCTAATCTAGTCTTGACGATTATTCCTATATTTTTCTTAGAGTTGATGTACACAATTAATTTGTGAGATAACTCCCAATTATGATTACCTCAACACGATATAACACCAAAACGCATGAAAAGCAGGGATGAAATTAGTTTAGAAAGATTGTACTGCTGTAGTGGTACTACTGTATCAATAATCCAATTGCTACAGTGGTTTGTGGCAGTCATATAGGGGAAATATTTTTATTTTACCTTATTTTAACTCTGTTCTTTCAAAACTGTCTCAACTCTTTCTACAACATCCTTCCCTAACAATGAATTCAAGGTAATTTCCCCACCTCTTCTATTTACTAAGTGTATTCTCATTATAGAATCATGGATCGTGTTAGAACTGAGAGAATTCAATTTGTTTTGAGTATAACTTGTTGAATTTAAATTTGGTGGTTTTTTAACATACTTGTTGAGATGCTAAGTCCTCTTATATTTTCAGCACGCCTACAATATTTGGGATGTAATATAAATATAGTTTGCAAAAGCTTTTGGCCATGGGAGTGGTGAAAGGTGATAGGTCATCTTCTCCAACAATGTTCTTTGATTTCAGTTGGCTTTTGGGTGTTTCACACTGCCTTTTTAGTGTAAAAAGTTTCACACACACTTCCCAAGCCCAATCCAAACCTAATTATCAAAATTTATGGAGAAAAGTCAAAAATCTGCCATGGAAGGGGAGGTTTACTTCTTAAAGTCAACAAACCACTATAATGGTGTCACTGTAATGATAAGTTTCTACTATAACAATTAATTTTCCATTGTTGTGGTACTGGGTAGTAAACCCCCAATTGTGTATTTCTTGAATTTTAAAGCATTTATTTTTCTTCTTTGGTAATTTGACATTGTTTTAAACTACTTTGGTGGCTTTTATAGGATCATTATGACCCCATAACCTACCTATAACAGATTTCCCAACACCAAATACCAAGGCCATTATGAGGTGGAGTTGCATGCTAGGGGTTTCCTTTGTGACTGAGGGATGGTGACAAGGGATGCAAAGAAGGAGTTATCAGGTTGTTATGCCTAGCTAATTGATTTTGGGTGGGAGTTATTGAATGAGTCAATCCCTAAGAACAACATGGATGTTGTTTGGGACTAGTCGATACCTATTCAAACTATTCTTGCATAAGGCAAAAGGGTCCTAATAGATGTGGACACCATCAATGATACTTTGGGTATTCCAAACCCTTCCAATTCTATCTTTGTAACCATAATTTAAGAATTAAACTTAGAGTGGGTGGTCGGGGTCTTGGTGCGGAAAGGATGAGCTGCCGAGGTGAAATAGTCCAGTTTCAAGGGGACAAAGAACACCTATTTCTTGGTTGAGGATAGGGTGTGGTTACAATTTGTGCATTAAAGGATACATTAAATATATGGCCTTTTATCGAGCCATTATGGTAGCTTATGCTCTTGTGGGAATATGAGTGAATGTAGGGGCATAGATTACAGATGATTGGTTGTATTTTTATGTGTGGGAGAGATCAATATGATATCTTTTCCTGCCTTCCTTGGTTTCCAAACTTTGTGACAAAGTGAATGTGCATCAGGAGATTCAAGACACTCTAGATGAATGTGAGGTGGCATATCATCTATTGTTAGGTAAGTAAATTTATAAAAAGTGTACAATGAAGAGAAAGGTGGGGAAGGAGGATGAGAGTAGTTGAATTGGTAGGATTAGGGTTTCTAGTTCTCCTTTTACCCAAGCCCCCGCATCTCTTAGTGGTTGGGATTGATCTTGCTGAAGTTCGAGGCTATCTTGAGAGGTGTCACCTACCTCCTCCTAAATTAGATTCTTTGAGACCCATCAAACCTGGATCAAGCTTATGCAAAGCTTTGAGGAAATTTGAATTTAGGAAAAAAGAAATGTCTCTCCTATGACCTCATGCTTGTGAGAATGTGGAAGGGTGTTCCCAGTGATGTTCGATTGTACCTCATTCTAGAGAAAGTTACCAAAGTTGACCAGGAAGGATGCCAAGGAGTTTTCCTTCTTTAGTGGTATGGAGGAGAAGGGTTCAATTGCCTTGAGTCTTGGAGATAGTACAACTAGCTATCCCCGCTCCCTCTGACATTTTATGTTTTAAGCATTTAGATTTGGGTTTCCCCCATTTGGGCATGTGAACAAAGCAATCTTTCTTTTTATTACTTACACTTCTAAGTCTTTTTTCCTCCCCCTTTTAACATAATCCTCCTTTCTTGTAATGCATGTTGGATTTATTTCTTATTATTTTATCATTTCTAAAATAGGATTTCTTTAGAACAATTGCAAAAATAGGGAGAATGTCTGGCAGGATTCTACCTCGAGCCATTACAGTGGTTAATGTTACTGATGAAGTGGTAGAATCTAGTAACTCTGCCTTAATTCTTTTCTTACCCAGTCTCAGCTTTCTTTCTACACAATATTCTTCTTGTGCAAGCTTTAGTAGCATACTAACCTTATGTTTATATTTAATATAAGTTGAATTCACAATTTTATTACTTCCTAACCACAACCTAAAACATTTTCCATATATCAAATTAAGTGGTGCTACACTTTCATCAATCTCCTTACATACTCAATTCACTATCCCCATTAGTTTTCACCCACACCTAGAAACCTAGGTGGTTCGTACGAGATCTAATAGAAGTCATGTAGTACTCCAGATCATAGAGAGATGAGATGTATCTCAAGTCATAAAAATGAAGGCACTCTCAGGATCACAACCATTCCTTACATCTATCAGTCTACTAGGATACGTATCACTCAACCATACACAGTGTCAACACATCATGTTTGATAGTTTAAGCATCTCAAAACAAATTACATATCTCACCATTAACAAAATCCACATAGAAAATTTTTAACACATATTTGACTTACCACAAGTACTTAACACTATATCAAATAAACTTAACAATCCATTTCCTATGTCCTTACTGTCCTCTATTCTTTGGGTGTCCGACCTTCTATTTTAAGAAATATGAATTGTGACCAACTATTCCTAATGTGATGATTAAGATACCAATTAGAATCGACTAGATACCAATTGGACTCAACCTGTGGATATGACATTGAGATGGCATGATAGGAGAGAAGAATGTGAGATAGATTCCTAAATACCTTGTAGCTTCCTATAGATTTGATGTGGACTTCAACACACCAATCTATAGGACTCAACTCAACATTTTCTCATATACTAGAGATTGATAACCTAGGCTCTAATACCATCTTTTTCACAATCACTACCATCAGATTGTGTCGCTCATCTACCTACACCTACACCAAATAGGAGGACCTTGAACATACTACCATTAAATCAATGCAAAAGTTACTACAATATTTAGTTTGTTGATTTATGTCTATTATACGAATAACTAATTAACAGTTTCAATGGTGAACACTAAATAAATTCATTCCATAACTTTCTTCAATACATAAAATATGAAAAACAATTGTGGAAAACAACTACAACAAATAACTTCCCATAACCTAGCCTATCAATACAAGAGCACTAGACAAGAAGTAAGGATATCCATGTCACAAAATCCATATAGAATAGAAGTGGTAGGAGACTCTATTGAGTGATCAACATCACTGCTTTGGAAACTCTATTTGACCTACACTATGCTATAGCCCCAGGTGGACGAATAGAAAGTGTAACATAAGTACAACTATATGTGCTGGTAAGTATCATCGAACGACCAAGGTTAGAAACAAATTATATCAATAATAAATATGGAGAAATCATAATGTTAAGTAAAGTTTCGATTCTAAAACCCCAATCATTGAATTCTCAACACATCATTTGGAATATCTGTTATCTACTTGTCATTTAACATTGTCATATATCTTTTCCCTATGATTTACTATTTTATATATCTTTGTTCTTTGACTGAACATTTTCATATATCTTTTTCCTTGACTTAACATTTTGTATATCTTTTTTTCCCATATGGACTCATTGTTATGGTACCTATAACTCTTTAATCTACATCCACCCAAGTCCTCCCAATACCCTATATCGCAAGACATCACTGTGCCATATCCCTTAAATATCATAAGTTGCACCAATCATATAATACCATAACCAATCCTATCAGGGAACAGTAGAATCTCACCTCTAACTCAGTCCACACAATTGACCTATAATACATTCATAAACCCACTTTCATTATAACCACAACAGGAAAGGGTATGAATAGAATCATGTTTAGAAAAAATAAATAAATGCTTGTATGCAAGATGTGTTCATCATCTTTTACCCTTTTCTGCCTCATCATCAGCATAACATTGTACCGACATGGTAAACAACCCATATCATCTCAGCACATCATTAAAAGTGCAAATAAAATGCAACGTAGTTAAAACGTTACAAGTTATGATAGACGTAAATCATGAATATCAAGTATGCAAACTAAGCACAAATTCAAAAGAGCCTAAGTTCTACCACAATTGTCTAACTCATTTTGATCAGTGACTTTAGTTTATAAATACATATATATTCACGTCCATCACATGCCATACCTCTAAATGAGTTGTTGCAGCCAAAGTTTGCACTATTATATACTTCCCCTCTAACTATTGAATAGGATTCTATTCTTACTTCACAGATTACTCTGTTATGCTTAGTCATCAATTATCACAACATTCTATTATGCTTATTTCTATCCCCCAACTTATCATATTTCATCTATTAGCTATTCCTCTTTAGTGAAGTCCGGTTTTTAACACATTAGAATTAACCAATTTCACTTAATTCCTTTTTAACCCAACCACGTTTAGTAATCAACTTTCCAATAAATTCAAGGCTTAAAAGGTATTAAGCTACGTACATTTTCTATATCATTGTATTTTTCTCTCATCACAATTCATACATCATTATAAGGTATGATTACACAATCATAATTAGACCTAACCAAATCTTAAACATGTCCATCCATTGAATTTCATGCCCGAAGGCCTAATGCATGTGATCCCGACATTACCACTAACATAAATACATATTTTCCAATCTTAGTTGCTGCTAAACAAACCTTATCATACCTCTTAAGAAAAATATAATGCTAGAGAGAGGAGTGAGTTGTCCCGCATGTGATAGACAAATTCCTATGTCGTGTTCTCTCTGGGTATGTCTCAAAATCACTCTCATAAACCTTATCCTTTCATAAAAATGGAGATAGGGTTTTTTAGAGTATTTCTTAAAGGAAGAGGGTGATCTCTGCAGTGGTTATAGGTAGTCCAACCTAGGTCATAGTTGGCCCTCTTGGACCAATTCCTTTAGGCCCCGATTTAAATTTTTTTAAGTTCATTTAGAGCATTTTACTTATTATAAATTATTTTAAGGGCATTTTCACATGTAATAACAATTTGGTTCATTACATAGACAAGTATGCTAATAACCAAAAAGGGTGAGAGTAAAGTGTATATATGGTTGTCCATTGTTGTTGTTTGGAAGTCATGATTGTAGGATTGAAGATTTCAGATAAAGAAGTATATTCTAGTGCAAGAACTAGAATACCACTACCAAAAATGAACTAGTGAACTCGAAGTATTTTGTAGAGATACATAAAGACCAAATTATTTAAGGGTCTGGAATTAGAGTTTTTCAATTTCATATATTATTGATAAAAGGTTTGAGGTGTATATTGGAAGGACTATGCCAAGAAAATCTAGAAACATTGTATTGTTGTTGATTATAGGTGACCATGTTTAGGAGTTTAAAAGAATTTTGAATTGTAGGGATGAGCTCTTAAATACTAATCCAGTAAGAACATGAGTGGTGAGGTTTAGTGAAGAAAAACTTAAGTATGAAAAACAATTTTTATCATTTTCTATATATTATGCTTTGAACAAAGCACTCAAAGCTGGGTGAAGGAAATGGTTTTGGTTTGATGGTTGGTTTTTGAAAGGTGTTTCTAAAGGTCAATTACTTGTGACAATTTGTAAGGTAAGGAAAAATTATATGTTAGACTTATGAAGAATAGTCGGGGTCTAGATGCCACGACCCAACTAATCAGATCATACAGTTACTTAATTTAATCTACATAGTTGGGAGAACCCTTACCACCTATTCTGAAAACATATGGAAGTTACAAAATTACTTCATTTATCTTTTATAAATCATGTAAAACTAATTACAATCTCTATTACAATACAAGAGAAGAAACATTTTTCCTGAAGATAAAGTATAGACATGTACTAGAGTTTCTAAAATAAAGGAAAGAATAACATAAGACCCAGATTCTACCTTGGATATGAAAAGACAAAAGTTGTTGGAGATCTCTAACCATATTATATAAGAAATGTTAACTGATCCTACAACCAGACTATACCCTAAAAGAGGTATACCAAGAGTATTACGAGTACAACCATATGTACTAGTAGGCATCATCGATCTACCAAGGTTAAAACACATAAGCATGATATAAAATCCATAATCAATAATGAACATATAATTTACCAATATAATTTCTTTATTTCATATTCCAAATACCACTCCTTTAAAATATTCTCATCAGTCTTAGTATATATTGTATATACCAGGCAACTCCTTTCATTAAGATGACCGCCAATAATCCACTAAGTTCTCATTTATGCCTCACTATCAACCACTAAGTTCCTGCTACATCATAAATTAATATAATTAACTGTCATATTCCACACACATACACTAATTTCTAGGTCTCTGACCTAACTCAATGTATAGGTGAACACTTTTTCAACCACAAGATTAAGTCTACTTTTGATCACCAATCAAGGACTCCCTAACCTTCACCTTTCACTCACATCCTCTAGTCAAAACATTCAAGATACATCACCTAATATTGAATTAGCCAAATCATAAATATTTACCATTATATAATTAACCAATCTCATTCCCTTGTAGAAGTCAAGGTATGTATAACTCTTTTAGCTTGCCATACTTCAGTGAGTAGGTCATCACATCAAGAACATTATGCATCAATGTAAAACTTTGGTATCAACAACTTCAATTAGGCCATTTATGCTCACCTACCAAATCATCAGGGGTGATTATTCTTAATGTAACTTAATATTTTGTTCCTCATGACTTCATTACCTTTTAATATCCCACAAGAAAGCATATAATGTCAATAATTGGGCCACACAAGGATCCCAAAATACTAGGGTGATGTCAATTAATTAGACCACATAAGAAGTTAAATAGTAGGACTACACATGAATCCGAATATAATATAAATAAAATAACTGGTCCATTTAAGGATCTAATGATACTTCAAATAATCGGAACACACAAAGATCCAAATGGTATGTCAAATACCTGGACAACATAAGGATCCAAATGATATGTCAAATAACTGGACAACAAAAGGATCCATATGATATGTCAAATAATATCCAAATGATATGTCAAATAACTGGACAACACAAGGATCCATATGATATGTCAAATAATCAGACCCCCAAAGATTCAAATGATATGTTAAATAATCATACCACACAAGGATCTAATGATATGTCAAAACTGAACCTTACAAGGATCCAAATCATATGTATAATAAACAAAACTCGGTCCACTAAAAAATGGTCAAACTCTATGAAATCACAGTTTATGTACATGCTAAGCATCTTATGATTGCCCATTATCCATGACCTACTGAGGATGAGCTTAGTCCATGTATCAAATATACCAAAAAACTAGTGCCTTACCACCCTTATCACAACCCAAGTGTTATACCACCCTTATTCTGATGCCTCTACCTTTATACTCTCTTAAATCTATTAAGTCATTCATAATAAACCTTTATCAAACTAATTCACATCAAATAAATAGTACTACTTATGTGTAAAATCACATAATGAGTGCAAATCAACAACAAGATCTATTTATGAACTAAATTACAAGGTATCCATTTACGCACTTGCAATTAGGAATCAATAATTATGTCATTCATTAGCATGTGTTACAACTATATAAATAAATAATCAGTCAAACATGCACATATACAACAAATTTACGTCTTAACTCCAATTCAACTATAACCTACAACATGTTTCAAGGAAAGTTGACAACTTATTACATAAACTCTTATCAACCAACATTTATTCAACAAACATTTATGTCCCAGGACTAATAAACAATTAATGCAAGGACATACACACCATCAAATTGAGTCTAACCTCCAATTTCATATATATGCATACTTCTACGCTTTTAAAATTGATCCCTAGATACAACACCATTGAATTCTCAAGTTCTACTTATATACTAGAATTGATTGGTTGCTTCATAATTTCCAACTAATATTTATTACCACAGTTGAAAAATTTTTAACACACATATTTCCATAATTCAATTTCCTAAACTACAAACACATATTCTTAAATAATTAGCATGGATGAAATATGAATACATAACAATCAATAACAAATTCAGAACTCATTTACAATTCAGCTGATTAAATCATAGTTATTTTATTTCCATATTATCCAACCAAATACTATATCGTAGGCCTAAACATGAAAACTATACATCAACATCACATGCAGGCTTTTAACCATAGTCTTCTACTAAATTTAAACCTAGATTACCTAGATGACAGGTCCCAGATATAGAATGCATGATGTTGCAATCGCCTTTGCCTTTTCTTGCTACTTAGACTGTCTAAAATAACAAATAAGTATCAATTTAACCATCTATCTAACGGTTCTAGGTATCAAAACCTAAATTCATTATTTTTAGGACAAGTTCAAGTAAGTTTTTCATTATAAGGTTTTCTAATCTTTACCCTACTCAAGTTACCCATAAACAACAATCAAGGGGACAAATTCTATTCTAGGAATTATTAGTTTACAATCTAGAAGCAATTCTAGGTGATATTATGCCAACCCATAGGCTTTCCCTACAATCTCATAAACCTAGGGTTCTAACACACAATAAATATAATTTTAATTATTAGAAGATGTTATTATATCAAAAGACAAAGAAGATGATGAAAAAACTTACCTCAACAAAGAATTTTCACCCTAGAACTGTTAAAACTTCCTCTTTGTGGTTGTAGAATAAGGTTTTTGAGTTTTGGACATGTAACTCAGGAAAAATAGGCATATAAAAAGTTCCAGTCCCACTATAGCAACCTAAATTCAACTATAGCGACCCTACTATAATGGTCTAATCTACTATAGTAGTCTTATCTTTTCAACATGGATAGTCTTTAGTAAAATTAGGCTAACTTTTTACTTCAAAAGTAGATCAACAAATGGTCGATGGATGGACCATTGCTATCTTACGCAAGTATATTAGAGCTATTGGATGGACCATTGCAGATATTATTGGTATTCCACCTGGAATTTGCACACATAAAATTCAGCTTTAAGAAAAGTGCACACCCACCATTGAACATCAAAGGCGTCTAAACCCACCTATGCAAGAGGTTGTAAAGAAAGAAATTATCAAGTGGTTAGACGCAGGAGTTGTATATCCCATCTTTGATAGTACATGGGTAAGTCCAGTACAATGTGTTCCCAAGAAAGGAGGTATGACGGTTGTCGCAAATGCAAAGAATGAGCTTATTCCACTCAGGCCCGTTACTGGATGGAGAGTATGCATGGACTACCGCAAGATGAATTCTTGGACGCTCAAAGATCACTTCCTAATGCTATTTATGGACCAAATGCTAGATCGATTAGCGGGGAAAGAATGGTTTTGCTTCTTGGATGGTTATTCAGGCTATAATCAGATTGGTATTGCACCTGAAGACCAAGAGAAGACAACGTTTACATTCCCATATGGTACGTTTGCCTTAAAACATATGCCATTCGGGTTATGTAACGCACCAGCCACCTTTCAACGTTGTATGATGTCTATTTTCTCTGATATGGTTGAAGATACTTTGGAGGTATTTATGGATGACTTTTCAGTTATTGGTGAGTCTTTTGAAGCGTGTTTGGCGAACTTGAGCATGGCATTGCAAAGATGTGTAGAGTTCAACCTTGTGCTGAATTGGGAGAAGTGCCACTTCATGGTAAAAGAAGGAATCGTTCTTGGGCACAAGATCCCCGAAAGAGGAATAGAGGTTGATCGAGCAAAAAATGAGGTTATTGAGAAGCTACCGCCTCCAATTTCGGTGAAGGGAGTTCGTAGTTTTCTTGGCCATGCTGGGTTCTATCGTAGATTCATCAAAGACTTCTCCAAAATTGCTAGACCATTGTGCAAACTATTGGAGAAAGATGCGAAGTTTGACTTCAATAACGATTGCTTGGAGGCATTCGAATGCCTTAAAGGAAAACTCATTGAAGCCCCTATCATGGTAGCACCAGATTGGTCTCTCCCGTTCGAAGTCATGTGTGATGCTAGTGGTGTAGCTGTTGGTGCTGTTCTTGGTCAGAGAAAGGAGAAATTATTTCATCCTATCTACTATGCGAGTAAGGTCCTGAATGAAGCCCAAAGGAACTACACTGTTACTGAACAAGAGCTCCTAGCGGTTGTGTTTGCGTTTGAGAAGTTTCGTGCCTATCTATTGGGTACTAAGGTGATCGTTCATACAGACCATGCAGCTCTTAGGTATCTAATGACGAAGAAGGATGCAAAACCAAGGTTGATTAGATGGGTATTGCTGCTGCAAGAGTTTGATTTCGAAGTGAAAGATAGAAGAGGTTGCGAGAACTAAGTGGCTGATCACCTATCTAGACTTGAGAATGAGCATGTGGCGCAACCTGAAATTCAGATTGATGATGCATTCCCGAACGAGGAGATATTAGCGACAACAATGGAGAAATTACCATGGTATGCCGACTTTGCAAATTTCGTGGTAAGTAATGTGCTACCTGCCAATTTATCTTACCATCAAAGGAGAAAGTTCATGCATGACGTTCAGCACTACTATTGGGATGAACCTTATTTGTTTCGAAGATGCGCTGATGGTATCATTCGACGATGTACATCCCACGAAGAAGTGCCCACCATATTGGAAGCATGCCATACATCCCAAGTTGGAGGACATCATGCAGGCAATCGAACGGCAAAAAAGGTATTGCAAAGTGGTTATTATTGTCCTTCGATATTCTGAGATGCATACGACTATGTTAGAAGGTGTGACCAATGCCAGCGTCAAGGTGCTATCTCAAAACACCATGAAATGCCCATGTCCAAAATTCTTGAGGTAGAACTCTTTGATGTGTGGGGTATTGACTTTATGGGACCATTCGTGAATTCGTTTGGAATGAAGTACATCTTGGTTGCTGTAGATTATGTTTCAAAATGGGTGGAAACTATAGCTTTGGCCGACAATGAAGGGAAGCGTGTTGTAGCGTTCTTAAAGAAGAATATCTTCTCTCGCTTTGGAGTACCACGTACTATCATAAGTGATGGAGGATCTCACTTTTGCAACAAGCTATTCAAATCTGTATTGGCCAAGTATGGTGTCAAGCAACACAAGGTAGCTACACCCTATCATCCCCAAACTAGTGGACAAGTAGAGGTTTCCAATCGAGAGATCAAGCAAATCCTTGCCAAGACGGTTAATACAAATAGGAAGGATTGGTCTCGAAAGCTAGATGATGCACTATGGGCGTATAGGACTGCATTCAAAACACCCATTGGTATGTCACCTTATCAACTAGTTTATGGGAAGGCTTGTCATCTACCCATCGAGCTTAAACACAAGGCATTGTGGGCGTTGAAACAATTGAATTTGAATTGGGATGATATGAAGAATCTGAGGTTGGAACAGCTGAACGAACTAGATGAATTCCGTCTCCATGCATATGAAAGGTCAGACCTATACAAGGAGCGGATGAAGAAGTATCATGATCAGCGGATTGTTCGACGAAACTTCCAAAAGGTGATATGGTACTATTCTTCAATTCCAGATTAAAACTCTTCTCAGGTAAGTTAAAATCTAAGTGGTTTGGTCCATTTAAAGTTATCCAAGTCTACTCGTCTGGAGTAGTCGAATTGGAAGACAATAATGGTGTTATCTTCAAAGTGAATAGCCAAGGTGTTAAGCCTTATATCTTTCCTCTTGACTCGATGAATGACATGGCCATCACTTATCTCAACGAAGTCTAAGTACTCGAGTTTACTATGTCGAGCCACGACAATAAATAAGGCGCTAGATGGGAGGCAACCCATAGTTTTATCGTTTTATCGTTTATCATTTCATTCTAGTACTTGTTTTGTTTTGCTAAATGAAAAATCCAAAAATAAGAGTCGTGCCATGACCAAAACTAGGGCGCTTGGTGGGAGGCAACCCATCGTACTAATCATTTTCGTTTGGTTTTGAGCAAAAATAGGTGCAAGAAGTATTCAACGAGGAAATTGATTTCAATTGACGATTTGGACGCATTGTATGGTAAAGTTGGTAAGTTAGGAATAGTGATGCATAAGGCTATGGATTGAGAATCTCTCATGACCAAATAGGCAGCGAGGAAGGCTAGGCCTTGGAAAAACTAGGCCACGAACGATGCACAACCTATCCTATAGCCTAAGCTCTCGGAATCTAGTGTTCTATACACTATGCGCCGCCTATTCCTAAGTGTGCTTTTGACTATGCGCCACCTATGCTATGGCATTTGGTCTCAGTATCTCATATGCCATAGACTATGCGGCGCATATGTCTACAAATACCATAGACTATGCGGTGCATATGTCCCATTATGCTATAGACAATGCGCCGCATATGTCATGTCTATGCCAAGCATTATAAACCGCATATGTGGGATTTTTGTCTCCAAAACCGATTGTAAATGGGTCATAACCCGACCCATTCTCTTCCTATATAAAGAGGACTTAGTTTTACAACACAACCACACTAAAAATTGACCTAAGGGCGCCGCATATACATCCAAATCCTCTCAAAATTTTCTTTTTTTGCTCTTCCAATTCACAAAACCATCCCCACAAGCTTCAAGCAAGTAAGTTCTCTCTTATTCTTCATTTATTTCTCGTAAGTACTACGTTGCTATGTCTAGTATGAATTGCTAAATCGTATAAGATTGTTGGTGATGTTTATGTGTTTGGATAGTTGATACAAAATCATGTGAGTGAACATATACGTAGGAAAATCTTGACTTGTGTCCGACTTGAATTTGGTTTCAATACCATTGTTATGATATTTATGGAATTACTATGGCTATGAACATTGCTTAAGATTGTTGTTTGGATACTTACATGTTAGACTATCCCGGCCATCGGGATAAGACTTATAGTGCCTACCGGCATAAGAGGTTGTGATTGTTGTAAGAATAACTATTCCATGTGGTAACCCTTATGTAGTAGTGTTGTTATATCTACCATGAAAGTAGTCCAATGGCTGCAAGTAAGTGATGCATTGCAGATTTTCTTGTCGGAATACAACCCTAAAACGTATGTCGACGAAATCTGAGTACTCGACCACTTTCACTTCACTGATTTGTGTTAACAAAACTAAGTGTGGGGTGGTACCACTAATGCTTGTTTATAGATTGTATCGATTGAGATTGTGCTGCCACTAACACTATTTCTAGTCTCAGGTACAATGACACCTAAAGCAAGGCAAGGCAAGGAGAAGGCTACCACTTCCCAAAAGGGAAAAAAGAGAGGTCGCAAGGACCAAGGAGAATCATCCTCAGCACAACTACCCCGCAGAATGTTTGGAATAAAATGGGTTCTTGAGGAGGAAGCCAAAGAATGGTACAGGAACAACAAAGAACGAAAATATGTTCACGTCGACTTGATCAACAAGGAAACCTTAGCAAAGAAGGAGTCGCGTATGTTGGCAAAAATAATGGCATTAAAGCTGGATTTCATCTTCCGCGACATGGGAGAATGCAACCTTGATTTAACAAGAGAGTTTTATGCCAACTGGGCGCCGAACACAACAGGCAATGAAGTCAAAATTCGGGGCCAAGTGTTACAGCTCACCGCGGATTGGATCAACTCTTTTCTTGGCTTACCTTTGGTCGACACAGCACCATTCAAAGAGCTGTACAACAGGCCTCCTTATAGAGCAATATGACACACACTTTGTGGAAGCAAATCGATGGCAAGGTGGGGCAGACATAAAGAAACCGCCGACACAACACCTTCCCCTATGCTCCACTAAATAGGGAAGCAAGAATCTGGATGCGCATTGTCAACTCATGCCTTATTCCAGGGACTCAATACACCAAGATATCAAGAGATAGAGTGTGTTTGGTCTATGCTTTGATGACGAATGTCCCTATCAACTTTGGGGCAATAATTCGATCTACCATGAGGAAGGCCAGACTCCACAAAAGGTCCCACTTCACATTTGGAAATTTGTTGACAACAATCTTGCGGAAGGAGGATATCGAAGAGGAACCAGCTGACCACAAACTCCCACATAACCCAAAGAAGGTTGACCTCACCAAGGTCAAAGATGCTGAAACAACTCATGGTGTCAACCTTACTACTGCGGAGAGACATGCTTGTGATGAGAGTTTTTTCCGTCATCTCTATGGCATGACACGATTCACTATGATGAGTGGTGGACGTGTTCCAACTGCTGAAGAGCTCCAACAGCTGGACCACGACTACCCAATGAACATGCATGCATGGGAGATGTGTGGAGTGGGCGTATACTTTGAGGAACCTCTAGAGGATTATGTACTGACTGATGACGATCGACACTTGCCTGATTCTGACGAGGAGGAGAACTCTGACGACTACTCTTATGACGATTCAAACAAAGGGGGTATGACCCCCGACATTGAGGAAGAGTCCGACTAACCAGGTTCTTCCTATTTATTTTCCACTGAGGGCAGTGTCCCGTTTAAGTGTGGGGTGGTGGTATCGCATGCCATACTTCTCTGTTTGCACCTATGTTTGTTTGTTTACTTTGTTTTTTTTTAAGTTTTTTATTTGAGTTCATTTTTTTGTTTTTTTTAAGTTTTTTTAGGAGTAAATTTTTTCTAGCTTCGCATGAAATTATTTTGACAGGCAGCATGAGATTATAACAAGAGTATGTGTTACAATTGTGACTATTGAGACGTTTAGACTCTAGTTGTGACTCATTATGTGATATTTTGTGGTTCAATTCCTTCACTTGTTGGGTCGAGAGTCTATATTACTTCCAATCAAGTCTACCATGTGCCTTGTGTGTGTGAGATTAATAGTATCTTCTATGTATGTGGCTGATGCTAGAACTTGCCTGGTATGTATGCAAAGCGAAAATAAGGAGTGTAAGTTTAGGATATGATTTAGGCATTTCTTTGGCAACCTATATTTGTTTACCTTCAGTTTTACCTACCCATGAACATCATCCTAGTTAAACTCTTTTGAGCCTTTAGCCTGTTTCTTTGACAACCACAAATGTAAGCCCAATCCATTTTCTTTCAAGACCGTAATTTGATCCAAATTCCTAAGTACTTTAAAGTGAAAAAGTCATGTGACAACATAAGAGGAAATTGGGTGAGTATAATGCTATAAATTATAATGGTGCTTGAATGTGTTATGAAAAAGAAAAGTGCTATCATAAGAGGTATGTTGTGAAAACAAAAAGGAAAAGAAAGCTGAAAAGTGAGTTGTGCTTAAAATTGAAAAACAAAAGAGGAGAACAAGGGTGGTAGAATAAAAGAAAAAAAAAGTGTCAATGATACAATGTGATGTATTAAAGTGCTTAGGAACTTAGTCACTATTTCTGGCCAAAATAGTCCTACCCGTCCCTTAGCCTACATTACAACCATCAGAAGACCTATTTGATCCTAATCTTAGCATTCTGACATTTAGTGGAGTAGTACACTAAGGGCAAGCCTATGGTCATCAGTTGCTGCATACAAATACTTTGTGAGAGCGAGAGCAAGGATATTTTGATACCCATGTTTGAAAAATATGCTACACTTGTGAGTGACTATGGGTAATATATTGTGAGACACACATGGTTGATGAGTTTTGGATAGTTGTGTATGATTATTTGTTCCTTGACTTTTGAATATGAGTTAACCACCATCATGAGTCTATGCTAGAGGTTAAATGGTTTCTACTAATGATCGGAAAACTACTCTTTGTTGATAATTGTTGTGCTTGTCTTGACGAATGTTTTGTGTTGTTGCTGTGAAACCTTAAGTTGATGTTTAGAGGGACATGATATTTTGTTCGAGGACGAACAAAGCTGCAAGTGTGGGGTGTTGATGATAGGCAAATTTACACACCTATATCAATATATTTTGCCCATATTTTAGCCTAGTTTTGAGAACAAATTATATATTTCATGCACTTTTAGTCCTTTTTCCTGTAAATGAGCTAACGAACATGATTAGTAAAGTTTCAGGTATAAATGATGCAAAATTCAGCATTTTATGGCTTACTTGACGCAAAAGAAAGCTCACGAAGAAAGGAAAAAGAGTGTACACGCCTAAGGACCAAAACTGCTGCATGGAAAATCTGTCCCGGGCTAAAATAACATTTCTGAAGACTTTGGGGACTTACAGACACATAGCTGGATTTGGACAATGATACATTAACCTAGTACAATTGGGTTATGTATTTCATTAGTTTATTTGGATTATGATAATGTTACATTAACCTAGTACATTTGGGATAAGTATTCCATTAGCATAGTAGGAGTAGGATATGGGTATTATAAATACCCTATCATGCTAGAGATTTCTATTCATTCCTCTCTTAACAATTCATCTTCTAATCTACTCTTCTAATCTTCCCATTAATTCTATTTTTCTTCTTCTATTCATCTATTCAATTCTTAATTTACGCAACAAGAGAAACGTTACTTTGCTAAGGAATTCACGTCTCACGCCTACCACTTGTGCTACACGAAAATCATCAATCTTGTGGTATAATAACAACAATGTCAATCGTGATCTCCTTCGCATTCATGGGTAACTAAACTTCTCTATTGGGGTTATGGAAGCCGAATGAGTTAATATCTGTTGCTCTGAGTTTGTGAGTTCGCGACACATATACTGCTTATATCATTATTCTCTTCATCTTAATCTACATTCTTTGCGGTTGCAAACGCAAGAATACGCCAGTCTAACATTTAACTTGTTCGAAAGAAAGGTTATTTGTCTGGAAAAGAGATAGTGTCAAGGTAGTAGGACACCCTTTCCTATTAAAAAGGCAGTGCCATAACTGGACTAATCTCTTGGAGAATTCGTACCGTTAGACACGCTTTAAGCTCGAAAGAGTTAAAGTGAAATAGTCCTTGTTGAGGTCGAAAGACGCTTGGATTTACCATCGAATACAATTCTCTATAAGCAGTTGCATGTCAAATCTCTACACACTAATAGCCAATAGAGACGTATACCTCAGAAGGTGGACATAACCCCAACACTTCAATTCTCATTGTTTCACAACCTACAAAATATCCTTTCTTTTTACTTTGCTATTTTCAGCTTTTACTTTATTGTTTTACACATTACAATCCCCCCTTCTTACGAGACTTGCACCAAAAGTTTAGTAATTTTGCTTACTTGTTGGCCAAGCTATTCTCTGTGGGATCGACACCCAACCCAGGTTGGGTTCTATATTTGCTAACGACCGCTTTACACTCCTACGAGAGCTGTAGATTGAGCGTTATCACTACACTGTTAAGGGATGGCTTCCCAAATGGATAATATTTTTCATGTGGAATTTTTATTCATTGCATGGGATATTGAATAAAATTTTCATTCATACTAAATTTTCCCAAATCCAACACTCGGTGAAGGAGTTATGACATTTTTAAGTTGACAGTGTGCCACCTGGGCAGTTGGCGCATCGCAGAGAAGGCAAAATAGATAATTGTAAAATTCTAGTGGCCCTCTGTGATAGCCCCACATCACGGGGAAGCCCATTTTTCTAGTTTCCTATTCCAGTGAGACTCTACGGTGTTGGCGCATCATGCTAGTGGCCAAGATGGCAAACCTAGGGGCACATCGCAGTGAACACCCAATTCCTGTTTGTCCCTTTTTCAGTGAGCCACCACGATAGTGTTGCATTGCGGTGGCCCAGTAAATCGGGATTTTAGGTCATTTTTCCTATTTCATTTAGAAGTTACAAAGGGTACATTGGATAATTCCCAAGCCCCCAAATCTGTCCAAACACAATATTTAACCTTATTACAAGCATTCTATACTTATGTTCATCAAAATTTCTATCAATCAAAACCCTAAGCTTCATCATTCAACTTCAAGAATCCCTAAGATTCCACCATTCGTTTCCCAAATTAGTTCAAGATTTAAAGTTATCAATTCAAGAATACCAAGAATCACCCTTCAAGAGCACAAATAAAATACCAAAAGCAAACTTGTTCATCTAGTTCATCATCCAAGGTATGTGGGGTTTGAAGAAGGATAATTCTTTTATCCTTGTGTCCAAAACTTTATTTTAATTATAAATTTACTGAAATTTATGAGATTTCCCATGAAATTAAAGTTAGGGTTTATTCCCATTATCATTATTTGCAAGATTATGAGATTTACTATGATTTAGAAGTTGCATTACATGACTATATTTAAATTTCAATGCATTAGCCAGTAATTTCTAGATTTTATGATGAATTATGAGTGTTTATATTATCAAGCATGAATTTTAAGATATTTTAATGTGAGATTGATGCATGGGTCGTTAAGCCCCAATTTAAGATTGTTATTTCAAGATTATTTGTGCCATGAGCACCCTCAAATAAGATTATTCACAGATTTTGACAAAGATTTGACCTTTTGGTCCTAAGCTAAGATGAGAATCCACTTTGTTTAGATAACTTGAGATTTAAAGAAAGAAAAGCATAATTGGTTTTCTTGTAAACCCTTGTGCTAATTTTGAAGTAGATTTCTTAAGATTTTGAGCATAAGAATGGGAGTAGTATTTAGCACAAGTTGGGTATGATTCCAAGGTTTCATACCCTAAAACTACGTGCCACCATAGGATTAAGATTATTCCCACTTCTACATGGATAACTCAAATTGTGATCACTAAGATAGAAGTTCTATTCTGATGGCAAGAGTAGCACAACCCTACTTAATGGGAACCAGATGTGGGACTCCATGGATGCTCACATGGTGTATGTATGTTAGATGAACCTCCCAATAGATGTCCCCCACTCTTCAATAGTCTATGATTTAACACTTTAAGATAAAAACATATGTTTTGGAAGTTATGACATTGAGATTTTTAAGCTCTAAGATACAGTATTTTCCATATTTTTAGAAAAACTAAGTGCAAAGGCTCACCGTTTTACTCAGATTATGCTTTATAAAAAGATAAAAGATACAGATTCCAGCTTTTAGATTTCAGACTTAGAAGTGAGTCCTTTCTACACTTAGACAGTATGATTTAATGATAGAACAATAGCACAACTTTTAGAACTAAGTGTTATGGCTCACTAGATTTATAAGTATGATTTGTTTATCATGATTACTATTTTTAGTAATTCAGATATTCCAGCTTATATGAGTCATTTACATTTAGCATGCATTGTTTTACAAGTTATAAAGATGAGATAATGTTTTACTTATGCATTTCACCCTCATATACTTAGTACATCCTCAAAGTACTAATCCATATATATGTCTATGTGCTACATTGTCTCATAATGTAGGTATGAGTTGTAGCACACGTACCATATTCAGACAGTTGCAGATTCCAGTCAGCAGGTGATGAGTCCTCTTGATTCAAGGGCTCGAGTTAGTTATACAGTTTGAGTAATATTTTTATCTTTATTTAGTTGTATTGATTTGGGATAGTTGGGGGATATGTCTCGGCTACCTATAGTCAATACTAGTAGAGGATTCATAGACACTCAGTAGAGTAAGGTATTTGATTCTAATTTTGTCTATAAAAGCAGAGTTGTAATTATTTTAATTTAGTTTGTATTGATCAGATTCAGAAAAGAGTTATCTTTCGCTTATTTCATTCAGATTTATATATTTTATTAAGTTGATTATGAGTTTGCCAGTAGAAGGGTTAGCTTGGGATCACTTGTGGTCCTAAGCACCGTGTGACATCTCGGGACCCATTTTTGGGGCGTTACATATGGGTTTCATTAACTCATCAATTCTCCACCACAACTCACATTATTCTATTAGACCCTCAATAATTAATCATTTATAAACAAGAAAGCTCATTATTTATCACCTAAGGACATGCTATACTCATTTAGCCTCACAAGTAATGATTAGTCAAATTACTGATTCAACATATCTCAACCTATCAAGGACCAATACCAACCAATTAATATCAAGTAACAATGAGAGTGATATGGATATGCATAAACACATCTACTAAATCTACTCCCTCAATCGACCCTAAAACAAAGGATCTTCGCTCATAATCAAGCTTAATTATTTCACAAACCATAGTAATTTAATTATACCACATTCATGTGATACTATTAACTTGTAATTTTTCCCATACAATAAGAACATAAAAAAAGTGAAACCATAATCATCAAATTACAAGTCATTTTGTTATTCAATACATGACTGACGATGTCTACTAATAGACAACCATAAATATAAAGGAACCTAGTTCCACCATAATCGGATGATTTGCTCATTAATAACTACACATTATCATCACAATATAAGTAGTCTACTAAATCAACAGTCAAAACCATCAATTCAAACAATGTCTGACATTTAAATGTGTATGTTACCTCAAATAAATAACAACGTCCATATCAGAAATTAACTTATCAACACATCATATCTTATTAACCAAATTATTCAACTTCTATGATAAGGACTACTATATCCACCCACTCAACAAGCGTTCTCATAGTATTATCCAATTCACATAACTTAAGTTACAAATGCAAAGAAAGTTTCACAACTATAACCATTCATCAAAGAACTCCTACAATACATAGCAATACAAAATTTCAAATCTAATTAGATAGTTTTAATGTTATTATCTATCCACAGGACATATAATTATTGACTCAACAAGCAACTCCTAGCATCATAAGGTCACAATCAATTTATCAATCAATAACAAATGATCACAAAAATTAGTTCCTTATACATCAATATGACTCTTAGTATTGGATACCAATTGCCATCAATTATATTCTAATTATGAAATCACCAAGATACAGATTAGAATCGTCTAGATACCAATTAGACTCCTTCAAGTAACAATTAGAATAGATTAATACCAGTTAAAATTAATCAATAGACGGTAGAATAACATAGCATGATATGAAAGAAGGAAGGGAAATGATTCATAGAACGCCTTATAGCTTTTTGAGGATTTGGTGTGGACATCTACACACAAATATGCATGACTCTACTCGATATTTTTTATTGTATATATAAGATTGGTAACCTTGGCTTTGTTACCAACTATCATGACTCAACTAACCAAATCATGCAGACACCTAATCTAATCTACTTAGATAGGAGAATCCTTACTGCTCACTGAAAAAATATATAGAAGTTACCAAAAAATTTCATTTATCTTCTCTAAATCATGTAAACTTATTACAATCTCTTTTAAAATATAAGAAAAGAAATATTTTCCCTAAATATCTAGCCTATACATACACAGGAGCTTCTAAAATAAAGAAAAAGCTAACATATGACTCATCTTCCATCATGGAAATGAAAACAAAAAAAGTTGTTGGAGATCTATAACCATATCATATAAGAAATATCAATAGATCCTGCGACTTGACAATACCACAAAAAGGGCATAGCAAGAGTAGTATCAGTACAACTACATACTTGTAGGAATCATCGGTAGGCTGAGGTTAAATCACATAAGCATAATATAATAATTCATAATCAATAATGGACATATAATTTACCATTTTAATTTCCTTATTTCATATTCCAATTATCACTTTATTACAACATTCTCATTATTCTCAGTATATTTGTATATACTAGGCAACTCACCTCATTAAGATGACCACTAACATACCACTAAGTTCTCATTTACACCTTGTTATCAACCACTAGGTTTATGCTACATCATCAATTAATGTAATTAACTATCTGTAATACCCCGCAACATCCTAGATAAGTTTTTATCTATTCGTCACATATTAGAGGTCCCAAGCCATTAGATTTACACTAAGTACAAATGACATGGACATTTTAATACTCCAAAATTTCAAATATTCTTTTGGGCATTGCTAAGTTTGAAACATTAATTTATGAGTTAAAATTTGATTAGGGTTGGTAAAAGGGTTATCCGGTAGAGTTTTGGAATTTTTAAAAGTGGCTCGGGGTATTTTTGGACCATAGGGGTAGCATGCCTCCGCGATTTTAATGTTCCATGAAGAAAGTAACTTTGTGATGCACAACATGTCATGAAGAATACTCTCCATAATACATATCATTTCATGAAAGCTAACCTCCACAATAGCCTCTGGGCCACTGAGGTTATTTAAATCCTGCAGCTTTATTAAAAGGGGTAAAGGATATTTTGGTCTTTTTTCTCTCTCCATAAGCACCCAATTCATGATTAAACACCCAAAAAGAGGCATTATTTGCCTCATTCATCATCATTTAGTGATACTCAATTACCTCTCATCCTTAAGAACTCAAAAGTCAAAGCTTCTTCCAAGAATTCATCCATCCAAGTTCCCAATTCTAAGTTTTCTTCAAGAATTCAAACAACTTAGGTATGAGGGGTATTCATCAATGGGTTCCTTCCACCCTTTGAGTCCCTAGAATCTCTAGTTTTTCAAGTATAAACCTTTTTTCCTCTCTTTAGGAAATTACAATTCTCTTAGTAATTTTGAATTCAAGCCATGATAATGCCTTTCCCATGTAAATTATACTCTTACATGCTTTCTAATATCGGTCACCCATATATGTCCAGTTGATACCATGTTAATTTATCAATTTATAAATTAAACCATGTGAGCATGATGTCCTCCTCAGTTTAACATACTTTGATGCTCATAATCATGGATTTCATTAGTTTAGTGATATATTCTATGTTTCGGTTCTATGAATCATAAACTTCCTTATAGATTTTAAATGATGTTATTGTATTTGACATATTATTCATTGATGGAGGGTTATTAACACCCAATACCTAGATGTTTATGAATGTTTCCAATGTCAAATAACAAGTCAGTCAGAATCATGATTTTATCACTAGGATTAATTAAGTTAAATAGATCAGTTTACATGTTCATGATATCTTTAGATTATGTATGCACCATTATTTTTAAAATACCATGACTCGAGTATATTCTTTAAAAGTGCATATATCAACTTACACTTCAGTATCTGTAAGATCCCGCAAAGTTTCCTCGTAGTCCAAACTTTAGAGCATGTCAAGTGAAGTGTAATTCCGACCCTAAAAGATTGAGAAAAGACTTTCCAAGTGATTGATATTTAAATCATAAATAATTTTCTTCAATTTGACTTTTTTTATGTATATAATTGAATTAGCTTTCCAACGATACCAATTTTTTCCCAATTTAGTATCGAAGTGAGAAGTTATGACCGTTTTACTATCAGTTGTCGGAACCACCCAGGTGCGATGGATGATCTGATGGACCGTCGAGCCTACGATGGACCGTCACTCAGACCGTCACAATCGAGGTAGTAACTCTTTTTTCTGGCTCAAGTGAGATGGCCAGGATGACGGACTGTCAAGGCTACGACGGATCATCGCTGAGACTGTCCCATCCGATGGACTGTCAGACTTGCGATGGTCCATCGGTTCAACCGTTGCAGCCCCATTCAGTATTTTTAAATCATTTTTAAAAGGGTTTTTCAATCTTTTCCACTCTTTTATCAACCTGATATATTCCGAGAAAAGCAAATGGATTCATTCATAATCCAAACACAAGAGAGCTAGGGTTTCTCCATCATGATCAAATCAAAGACCCTTCTCCAAGAAATCTAAGAACTCACCATAGATTCTACAAATTGAGTTGAGATTTGAGTTCCCCAAGTCCAAGGTTGCAAGAACCCTCTGTCAAAGAGTAAGAAGAAGAGTTTAGAGCAAGCTTGTTCATCTAATTTCATAATCTAAGGTATGTGAGATTTGAAAAAGGGTAATCCATTCACCCTCGTGCCCAAAATCTTATTTAAACTATAATTTCCTGCAATTTATGAGATTTTACATGAAATTGAATTGGTGGTTTTCACCCATTGTTATTGATTACATGCTTTTGACGTTTCCTATAAATTAAGAGTCTAATGGCATGATTTTTACATGTTTTTTTGAGAAATTGCAGCTGGTTCTATACCCCATGATTTTAATCCTTGAGAAGTTAATAGTTGAAATGTTTGAGATATTGAAGTATATGAGTATGTTGAGATTTTGAGCTAAATTGCAGTAAATTCAAGATTTCTATATGATTTATGAATCTATATTCTATCTATTATGCATTTGATGAGTTTTAACTTGAGATTGAATTATGGGTCATTAAACCCTACTTGAAACTTGCAATATTATGAACTCTTGTGCTATAAGCACCCATAATTTGAGTATTTTGATATTATTGAGAAATGATTTGACCTAATGGTCATAGAGATTTGAAATCCACTTCACTATATGAGATTACAGATTTTACAGTTAGGTTCTTATTGAACCATGGGATTAAAGTGAATTTCATGAGATGAGCGAGATAAACTAAAGGGAGTAGTATTTAGCATCGAGCTAGGTAATTTACTATGGTTTCTTACCCCAAAACTATGTGCCACTATAGGATTGAGATTTCTGGCCTGAGGCCAAGATGATTGGGCCCGAGGCCAAGATAAGTGATCACTGAGTTGAGGTTATACTCTTTGGTAAGAGTATGACACCTCTCCCCAACGTGATGTTTCTTCCTTAGGAGGACAAGACATTTGAATCCATGTGGCTCGCATGGTTTATGTCGATTAAGAGAACCTCCCTTGATATAGGTTATTTTCCCTAAAATAAAACTATTTTCTATTGAGGTAGAATAATTTCCCTAAAGCTTTAAGATGAGATATTTTCCAAAATGAATCAATTGCTTTTAAGTATTTTTCAAAGAAGGAAGTATTTTTCTCTACTAATACGAGTTAATCACCGGTTTTCTTAAACCAAAGTTATATGATTCTGAGTTCCAAGTGTTTGAGTTCAAAAGAGTTATCAGTCCTTGAGCATTAAAAAAGTCTTACCCTCCATGAGGTATATGTATGAGTTTGAAAGTATGGTTAAATCTTTTTTTATTCTTTGAGTAACGAAAGGAACAAAAGAGTACCGATACTAAAGTTGAAGTATAATCACTCACAATATTTGTGTTATATGCTTCGTCGTACATGATTTATGAGCTTTACATTTTCACTTATTCAAGTCATGTGAGTCATTCCTATTGCATGCATAATTTGATTAAAGAATATTGATATTGTTTTATGAAAATAAATACAACCTCATATACTTAGTACATTCGCAAGTGTTGATCCACATATACGTCTATCTGCTAAATTGTCTTATAATATAGGTTTAGGTGCTCAGTCCCAGCCTCGTCAATGATTCTCGAGTACCTTTGTATACATTATTCCAGTGGTGAGTTCTCATAGTTTGAGGACCTATCTTCAGATATTTTAGTACTTAGGTGTTTATGTTATTACTTTCAGTTTAGATTGAGTCAGCTGGGGACCTGTTCCAATAGCTCTCTAGTTCATGGAGTAGTAGAGGCTTGTCAGACTAATTACCAGATTGTGGTTGTGTTGAGATTTCTAGTATTATGGTAATTTGGACTGAGTATTACCATTGTATTACAGTGTTAGTGTTTTGTGTATTTATTCTTGAAATAAGTTATTCTGAGTAGTAATAGGATCAAAGGGTTAGCTTGGAGCTACTTGTAGCCTTAAGCACCGTTTGACATCCCAGGAGGTGATTTTGGGTCGTTATAGTATCTTTCAATTTGAAGTAGGGCTCAGCACTGAGCGAACTAAGTAATGAAGGCTCACCCGAAAGTAGAGGAATGAGACCTTTAGTAGAAGTCCCTAAGTTCCAAAACTACATAACTAGCATAGTTTATGATATGTCACTCGCCAGTTTAGGACTGATACTCTCTTAGGGGTCACCCGCTAGTTTAGGACTGACACCTTATTCCTTAGGACATCAGCATTATTAGATGTACATCATTAGCCATATGTTGGTACCCATGGCAAGGTACCAATACCCTTCCAACTAGATTATAAGTTAGACTCCGATTATCTCAGATTAGGGTATGTTGGTTACATGATAGCTCCCACAATTTTAATTTAGTACTCAGATTATATCAATTTAGTTTTGCATGACCAAGTGTTCAGTTTTATTAGTTATTCAGCCATTCAGTTTTACAAATTACTTTAATACATGTTTTACTTGGTCTTGTATTTTTTTTATATGTTCATACATTCATATTCAGTGTCTATATGCTCTTTAGTAAGTCCTTATCTCTTGTACCAATCTATTCCAATTACTTATCACATACTCTCTTTTTCACTATATTGATTTCACAATATAGGTTTTGGACACTCAGTTCCCTGATCGCCCTTAGTCAGTTCAGTACAACTCAACAGTAGTTGTGGTAAGTCCTTATCCATCGAGGATAAGTTATTTGCAATTATTTTTAGTAGTTCCTTTATTTCATTCAATTAGAGTTAGTTGGGGAGTTATTACATCAACTCTTCATATTTAGAGGCTTTCATATATTCAGACTTGTTTTCAGCTTTATCAAAACTTCAGACATATTGGGTATTGTTATAGTATTACACCTTGATAGAATCTTATCGATTTAGCTTTTTTATATGATGATTTCTTAATACTTCATTTAGTGCTCACATAAGATACCAGATCATAGGTTAGCTTGGGGTCACTTGTAGCCTTAAGCATTGTGCTATGACTAGCGGGTAGTTTTGGGTTGTGAAAAAACTTAGTTTTAGTGATTTAGTTTTCAAAGTGTACTAGGGTATCTGAAAGCCTTGTTAAGTAGAGTCTTTTGCATGGGTGTGAAGCATGCCACACTTATGTGCAAGAGGTTATGAGGAATTTTAGGAAAGATTTCTTTCTTTCAGTATTCATGTCATGTGAAAGAGTGTGAGATCTATTGAATTCTTTTTTTTAACTCTTCTTTCACCCGTTTATAAAAAATACCTGTAAAAAAACTAACAGAAGAAGGAATGGGTATCAGCCCGCACCACCACCTGTTCAGGAAGATCCTCTAAACAAACATATTACCTATGCTAAATTCAGGACCACTTTCATTATTTTGGCCTCGACTGGGGCCTCTCAGAATAACCAACAGGCTATTGCCCCATCTAATCCAATAGTGAACATGGAAGCAGTTAGGATCCAAGACTTCACTCAAATAAATCCTATTCTTTTATGGTTCCAAGTTTGAGAATGATCTGCAGGAGTTTTTGGATGGTGTGCATAAAGTGATGAATATCATGGATGTTACTGGTAGTGAGAGTGCTGACTTAGCCGTTTTCCAATTGCAAGGAGTGGCTCACACTTGGTTTAACCAGTGGAATGAGTACGAAGGTGTTGAGGAAATTTTTTCCCACTTGAGTTGAGGGAGGCAAAGTGAAGGAATTTATAAATCTAAAGTAGGGTAACATGAATGTGAAGGAGTAATCACTCAAGTTTACTGAATTAGCGAGGTATGCACCGACTATTGTGGCTGATTCTAAGGCTATAATGAGTAAGTTTGTGTCTGGTATGTCATATAATATATTCAAGGAATGTAGAACATTTATGTTGATTAAGGATATGGACCTTTCTAGGTTGATGGTTCATGCTCAATTGATTCAGGAAGAGAAGCACAAGGAAAAGAAAGGGGAGAATAAAAGCACCAAAATTAGTGGCTTCAAATTCTCACAACAAAGGTATAATGGTGGAAATCATTCTCAGTTCCACCAGAAATTTTTAGCTCCAGCCCCATCTTTAACCAGTGCGCTAGTGCCTAAGTTCATGCATGACAATCAGGATAGAGCACCAGACTTTAAATCCTAGGGTAGCGTGAATAGTTGTCACACCACCTCACTTTACAGGAGGTATGGTAAGAATCATTAGGGAGAGTGAGGGCAGGCAATGATGTGTGTTTTAGATGTGTCAAGCCAAGCCACAATAAAATACTGCCTAGTATTTTCCAAAAGGGAAAGAGTTTTTGTCAGTAGGATTAGTCCAATTTTTTATCAGCTCCAACAGGTTGCCTGACTCAGCAGGGTGCCACCTTCAGTTCCACCAGTGGACAGCGTCAAAACGAACTTTATGCTCTGTATACTCGATAGGATAAAAAAAGTTCCCCTGATATGGTTACGAGTATGTTACAAGACTTTTGCCTTCATATTTATGCATTGATAGACCCTGGAGCTTCAGTTTCTTTTGTGACTCTTTATATAGCTGTAGACTTTGGTGTTAGTCCCAATATATTAGCAGAGTCCTTCTCAGTGTATACCCCAATGGACAGTTCTATTATAGCCAGATGAGTGCACGAAAATTGCTCGAGAATAGTGTTTTAGAAAGTTACTTCAGTTGATGAAGTTAGAGATGATCGATTTCAATGTCATTGGAGACATGGATTAGATCCACTCATTCTATGCCTCAGTCGACTATAGATATAGAATAGTACAGTTCTAATTTCCTAATGAGATAGTTATTAGATAGATAGGTAATACTTCATTGCCTATAGGTCGATTTGTCTCTTATCTTAAGGCTAGAAAGATGATATCCAACTCTGAATATTGAGTCTATTCCAATAGTTAATTAGTTTCCATAAGTTTTCCCTGAAGATCTGCTCGAAATT
Organism: Capsicum baccatum var. pendulum; assembly: GCA_030864225.1. Lineage (NCBI taxonomy): Eukaryota > Viridiplantae > Streptophyta > Magnoliopsida > Solanales > Solanaceae > Capsicum > Capsicum baccatum. The sequence continues at coordinate 143,939,957 of CM061552.1, forward strand.
CCTCCCAAATGGGAAATTAACTTCAGAATAGATCTCCTTCCAGACACTCAGCCTATCTCAATTCCACCATACAAAATACCTCCAACTAAAGTTACAGAAATGAATAAACTATTGAGAAACCCTGATACGGGTATCATCAGGCCTAGTATTTCAGTATGGGGTGCTCCAGTTCTCTTTGTGTGCAATTAGGATATTTCCCTTAGAATGTGCATAGACGACCGTCAATTGAACAAAGTCACAATCAAGGATAAGTAACCTCTCCCTAAGATTGATGACCTCTTTGACCAACTTTAGGGTGCAAGATATTTCTCAAAGATAGACCTCAAATCTGGCTATCATCAACTCAAAGTCCAAGAACTCATTACGGTCACTTCGAATTCTTAGTTATGTCTTTTGGACTAACAAAAACTCCTATAATTTTTATGAACATGATGAATATGGTGTTCAAGTGGTACTTGGATAGGTTTGTCATAGTCTTAACAAATGACATTTTCATCTGATCTCGTGGTGAAGGTGATCATGCAGATCATTTGAGAATTATATTACAGACCCTTAAGGATTAATAGTTATTCACTAAGTTCAGCAAATACAAATTTTGGTTGAGATTAGTAGGTTTTCTTGGTCATATTATTTATTGTGATGACATTCGAGTTGATCCTCAAAATTTCAAAGCAGTGAGAAATTGGACCAGACCCATCTCTCCAATAGATATTAGGAGTTTCTTGGGTTTAGCTAGTTACTACAGATGGTTTGTTGAAGTATTTTCTTCTATTGCTTCCCCCATGTCTTGAATAATTCAAAAGAAAGTTATTCTTGTGGTCAGATTCCTGTAAGAAGTGTTTTAAGCAGTTAAAGACTTGACTCACTTCCACTTCAGTATTGACTCTACCAGAACGTTTAGATGGGTTTGTAGATTATTATGATGCTTCTAGAGTTGGTCTTGGTTGTGTGTTAATGCAGTGAGGTAAGGTCAGAGCCTATTCTTCTAGACATCTAAAACCCCATGAGAAGAATCATCCGACCCATGATCTTGAGTCAGCAGAATTTGTCCTTGCCTTAAAAATTTAGAGGCATTACATTTATGGGGTCCATGTTTGCGTGTTCACGGATCATAAGAGTTTATAGTATGTGCTCACTCAAATTGATCTAAATCTTCATCAAACAAGATGGATTTAATTGTTGAAACACTATGATATGAGTGTGTTGTATCACCCAGGTAAGGATAATGTAGTGGCTAATGCCCTTAGTAGATTGTATATGATAATTGTTGCACATGCTGAGGCGGATAAGAAGAGTTAGACCATGAGGTTCATCAGCTTGCTAGATTGGGTGTTTGGTTAGTTGATTCAGCTAAAGGTAGTATATGGGTTTATAATGGTTTAAAATCTTCATTAGTGGCAGAAGTGAAAGAAAAGCAAGGCAAGGATTTTAGCTTGGTTTATTCGAAGGAGGTTGTTCGAGATCAGAAAGTAGAGTTTTTCTTCTAAGGGGGAGATAGTGTGCTTCGTTGTTAGGGCAGATTATGTTTTTCTAGTGTGGTTTGTTTGAGATAACAAATATTAGTAGAAGTGCATGGTGTGGGATATTATATTCACCCAGGATCCACAAAGATGTATCATGATTTGTGAGAAATCTATTGGTGGAATGGTATAAGGAAAGATATTGAAAAATCCGTGGCTAAGTGTTCAAATTGTCAGCAGGTTAAGGTTGAGCACACATGGCCTAGTGGTATGCTTCAGGAGTTCAGCATCCCCGCCTGAAAGTGGGAAGTGATGAACATGGATTTTGATACAGGGTTACATCATATGCGTCACTAGCATTTGATTTGGGTCATTGTAGATTGAATAACCATGTTAGCCCATTTCTTGCCATTCCATTCTTCATATTCTACCGAAGATTATGATAGACTCTAAATCAGGGAATTAGTAAAGTTACATGGGGTTCCATTGACCATCATCTCAGATAGAGGTACCCAGTTGACCTCTCACTTTTGGAAGGCTTTTCAAAGGGGTCTCAGTACCCAAGTTTATCTCAGTACATATTTTTATCCTCAGACATATGGTTAGGCAGTGCAAACCACTCAAACCTTATAGGATATGTTGAGATCTTATTTTATTAACTTCAAGTGTAGTTTGGATGACCACCTACCTTTCATTGAGTTTGACTACAACAACATCTACCACTCCAGTATTCAGATGGCTCCGTTTAAGGCTCTCTATGGATGGAGGTGTAGATCTTCTATTAGTTGTTTGAAGTAGGTGAGGCTACTTTGATAGGGCCAAATTTAGTGTATTAGGAAATGTAGAAAGTTTAGTTGATTCAAGAAAGGGTGTAGAAAGTCCAGAGCCAACAGAAACCCTATACTGCTATGAGGAGAAGAGATCTTAACTTTGGTGTTGGTGACTTGGTTTATTTGAAAATTTCACCCATGAAAGGGGTGAAGAGGTTAGGTAAGAAAGGAAATCTCAGTTCTCACTATGTTATCCCATATAGGATTTTGAGCCATTTTGGGAAAGTAGCTTATGAGTTAGAGTTTCTTGCAGATTTGACATCAGTGCATCTGTTGTTTCATATTTCTTTGCTAAAGAAATGCATTGATGACCCATCTTCAGTCGTTGATTTAGAAAGTGTGGGCGTGCAAGATAGCCTTTCCTACGAAAAAGTCCCAATTGAGATCCTTGATCGTCAGATTCGTAGGATAAGGAATAAAGAAGTTCCTTTGGTTAAGGTTTTATGGAGAAATCAGTCCATTTAGGGAGCTACTTGGGAAGCATAAGACGATATGCTACCAAAGTATCCCCATCTTTTCTTTACGAATTAAGATTCAGCTTAAGGTAGTGTTTTTTCTTGAATTGATTTGATCGTTTTCTAATTCAGTTATCCAACCATCCTCATGTCAAAGCATAGATTCATAAATTCAGTCCAGTCCATGCGTTATGTTTCAAATTCAATTAATCATTATTTAACTCATAAGTATTCAATATGTATCTCTGTCTTCTTAGTATCTCAGCTCGGATATTTTCATTTGGGGAAGAATGATCCCAAAGGGGAGATATTGTAATATCCCGCAAGATCCTAGACTACTTTTTAGCTATTCATCACATGTTAGAAGTCCTAAGCCATTTAATTTACACTAAGTACAAGTGACATGGCCATTTTAACACTTGAAGAATTCAAACATTTTTCTTTGGCATTCCTGAGTTCGAAAGTTGATTTATGAGTTGAAATATGTTTAGGGATGAAAAAAGGGTCATTAGGGAGAGTTGCAAAATTTTTGAAAGTGATTCAGGGTGTTTTTGGACCACGGAGGCAGTATTCCTTCATGATTTCAACATGTCACAAAGACTGGCCCTCTGCGATACACAATGTGTCATGGAGGTTAGTCTCCATGATATACAACATGTCATGTAGTCTAGCCTCTGTGATAGCCTCTATTCCATGGAGGTTGTGTAAATCCTGCAACTTCATTAAAAGTGGGTGAAGGATATTTTGTTCTATTTCCCCTCTCCAATTCATGATTTAACACCCAATAGGGGCATTATTTTCCCTATTCATCATAAGTTAACGATACTCAATTCTTTCCCATTCTCAAGAACTCAATAGTCAAAGCTTCTTTCAATAATACATCAATCCAAGGTCCCAATTCCAAGTTTTCTTCAATAATTCAAGCAACTAAGGTATGTGGTATATTTATCAATGGGTTCCTTCCACCCAATGAGTCCCAAGAATCCCTTGTTTTTCATGTATAAGCCATTTTCCCTCTCTTTTTGAAATTCCAATGACAAGTATGAATTTATTAACTTTTCTCTTAATAGTTTTGAATTCAAACCATGATAATATGTTTCCCATGTAAATTATATTCTTACATGCTTTCTAATCTCGGTCACCCATATCATGTTCAGTTGATACCATGTTAATTTATCAATTTATAAATTAAACCATGTGACCATGATGTCCTCATAAATTTGACATATTTTTGTACTCATTCTCATTGGTTTCATCAGTTTAGTGATATATTCTTTGTTTAGGGTCTCTGAATCATGAATTTCCTTATAGTATTTTAAATGATATTATTGTATTTGACATATTATTCAGTGTTGGAGGGTTATGAACACCCAATACCTTGATGTTTATCATGTTTCCAATTTCAAATAGCAAGTTAGAAACATGATTTTATCACTAGTATTATTTTAGGTTGAATACATCAGTTTACATGTTCATGATTTCTTTATATTTTGAATGCATTGTTATTTTCTAAATAACATGACTTAAGAATATTTTTTATTAGTGAATGTACTAGCTTACGGTTTAGTGTCTTTCAGTTGGCAGTAAGACTTAGCACCGAGCGAACCTAAGGATGAAGTCTCACCTTCCATTAAAGGACTGACACCTTTAGTAGAATTCCCTAAGTTTTAGAACTACATAGCCAACGTAGGTTATGAGATCTCACCCACCTGCTTAGGATTGGCACACTCTTATGGTTCACTCTCCAGTTTAGAGCTGACACCCTAGTCCTTTGGGACATCAGCTTTGTTGGATCCATATCGTCAGCCAATTTTTGGTACCCTTGGCACATTTCCAACTGGGGTTACAGGTTGGACCCTAAATAGCTCAGATTAGGGCGTTTCGGTTACATGTAGCTCCCATAGTTTTAGTTTAGTACTCAGATTATATTAGTTCTGGTTTGCATGACGAAGTGTTTAGTTTTATTAGCTATTCAGTCAGTCAATTTTACAAATTACTTCAGTACATGCTTTACTTGGTTTTGCATAAATTTTACATGTTCATGTATTCATGTTCAGTATCTATATGACCTTCATCTATTCCTTATATCACATACCAATACATTCCAAGTACTGACCACATACTCTCTTTTGTGCTATATTGATTTCATAATATAGGTTTGGATGCTTGGTCCCCAATCGGCCTTATTAAGTGTAGTGCCACTCAACAACAGTTGTGGCGAGTTATTTGTAGTTATTTTAAGTAATTCCTTTATTTCAGTTAGTCAAAGTTAGTTGGGGGATTTTCCCATCAACTCCTCATGTTTAGAGGCTATCAGATGTTCACGACTTGTTTTCAGCTTTATCAAAAGTTTAGGCATGTAGGATATTGTTTCAGTATTACACCTTGATAGAATTTATAGTTTAGCTTCAACATATGATTTTTTTATTACTTCATTCAGTTCTCACAGAAGATATCAGATCATGGGTTAGCTTGGGGTCACTTGTGGCCTTAAGCACCATGTTATGACTAGGGGGTAGTCTCAGGTCATGACACCATCATATTCATACATGCACCAATTTCCAACTCTCTAGCCTAAATATATGGGTGCTCACTTTTTCAACCATAAGATTAAGTCCACTTTTGATCACAAACTAAGAACTACAAAATCTCACCTTCCATAGTTTACATCATCCAATCAAACCGTACAACATATACCACCTAATATCTAATTATACAACTCAAAAATCTTTACCATCATTTAATAAACCAATCCCATTCCCTTATAGTAGTAAATGTATTATTCTCAATGCAACTTAATATTTTGTTCATGTGACTTATTTACCTTCTTAACCTCCTATAAGAAAGCATATAGCATTAATAAATTGACCTCAGGAGGATTGAAACATACTAAGATAATGTCAATTAATTAGACCATAGAAGGAGTCAAGGATAATGCCAAACAGCTTGACCACACGTGGATCTAAATATAATATAAATCAAACAACTGGACCACTCAAGAATCCAAATGATATGTTAAATAATTGGACCACACAAAGATCCAATTGATATGTCAAATACCTGTACCATAGAAGGATCCAAATGATATGTCAAATAATTATATCGCACAAGGATCCAAGTGATATGTCAAATAATCGGTCCATACAAGGATCCTAACAATATGTCAAATAACCATACCACACAAGGATCCTAGTGATATATCAAATAACCATACCATAAAAGGCTCTAAATAATATGTATAATAGATGGAACCTGATCCACTCATGGAACCCCTAGACTCTTTGAAATCATGGTGTATACATATTTTAAGGTGTTATGATTGCCTAATAGCCATAAGTTGTAGGGGACAAGCTTAGTCTATGTACCAAATATACTAGAGAGCTAGTACCTTGGCACCCTAATCCCAAATCAAGTGTTATACCACCCTTTTTCAAATGTCCCCAACTTTATACTCTCTCAAATCCACCAATCCAATCATAAGCAACCTTTATCAAATTAATTGACAATATATAAATAGTACTACTTAAAAGTACAATCACATAGTTCAAATCAATAACACTTGCATAACTACAAGGTCTGTTAATCAATCACGTTACGGGTTATCCATTTACACACATATATTCTAGATTCAACAAATACATAAATCACTAGCATGTATTTCAAATAAATAAACAAACAATCAGTTAAACATGCACACATACAATTAGTTTGAGTCTTCAATTCAACCATAACCTACAAATATTTCTAGAAAAATCAATAACTTATTGCATCAAATCTTATCAACCAACACCCATTTAATAAACATTTATGTCCAAGGACCAAGAAAAACTTAATACAAGGATATACACATCACCAAATTAAGTCTAAGCTTCAATTTCATATATATGTCCACATATGTGTACTTATACAATAATATAATTCATCCCTAGATACAATACCATAAGCTCTTCAACTTTTATATTAATGATACACCACAAGTAATTAGTTGTTTTGTAATTTCCAACCTATCTCTGTTACTATAATTGGCTGGGTTTTAACACATATATTTCTACAATTCACTGTCTTAGAATACTAACATGTATTCTTGCACAATTAACATAAATGACATATCAACACATAGAAATCAATAATAAGTTCATAACCCATTTATAATTCATCAAATCAAGTCATAGTTATCTTATATTCCATGCTTCATCCACCAAAACACCATACCCATATGCATAAACATGAAATGTTTCATCAATCTATATCTCATTCATTCTTCTAAAACATTTAAATCTAATATACCTTGACGTCAATCCATTACTACAGAATGTATGACATCATGGAATATCTTACTGCTTCAACTTGATCTCAACCTATAGTAACAAATAAGTAATTCAACCATATATTTAACCATTCTAAGCATCAAAACATAAATTTATTATTTTTAGGCCAAGTTTAAGATCAATTTCTTAATTCTATGGTTTTCTGCCTTTCACCCTATTCTAATTCCTTATAAAGCATGTTCAACGGGGAAAATTCTAATATAGAAATTTTTAATTTACAATCTAGAAGAAATTCAAGGTGATATTTCCCTATCCCATAGATTTTACTTAAAATCTCATAAACCTAGGATTTTAACCTATAATTCCACCATTAACGATCATTCTAATGATTCTAAAATATTATTGGATTAAAAATAAAGAAGATGATGTAAAAACTTACATCAATGAAGAATATTCACCCTACACCTTGGTAAATCACTCCTCTAGGGTTCTAGAATAAGGTTTGAGACATTTAAACCACACAAGTTCTTCTATATAGAGGCCTAATCCCACTAAAACAACCTTAAATTTTCATCACGAATAGACTTCTGTAAAATGACCATAATATTTTACTCAAAAAGTGGATTAACAAAATTATTAATCCTTTGGCTACCCCTTCTCAGCCAACTATTAAGCCTTGAGAAAAGAAATTACCCATTTAGGATAGGAATTTTTAGAGCCTTTCACCCTAACCTCGGTACACCTGGTATAACTAAATTAATTATGTTGGCATAGTAATCCAAGATAGTTTGATATGGAGAAATAAAACATCCCCAAAATTACATCAAAATCAACCATATCAAAGATAATCAAATTGTAATGACCAAATCTATTATTACTTAGAAACATCTTTACATTAGTAAAAACTGTAGAAATTATCGAGATTTAATTAGAAAAGGTATGAGGGGTGATGTGGAGTAAAATTTTATATTATTAAATAGTGAGGGCTAGCTGACATCACTAAAGTGGTAGGTAGAATGCTATATTGGTGTGACATCAGGCAAAATCTCTAGTTAAGCGGGTTTATTTCCCCTTTTCTCTATTTTGTGAAATAATAATGTTGGAGGATCCAAAAACTCTAAGACCTACCTCTCATTCTTTGGAACCTTAGTAAAGAGGAGAAACGGTGTGGATGGGCCCTAAACCATATATTTTTAGTGATGCGTAACCATACAGTTGGGAATTGCATTCATTTTTCCTTCCTACTATTGGTTAATATCTAGGTAAGCTAAGTTTAAATTTGTAGCATTGATTCAGGTTAGAAAGCATGTATTTAACATAGATGTATGGGAGATTCATGTCTAGGCCTTTGGGTATAAAGTTTGCATGGAATAAATTCGATTAACAGGTGGGTAGTCTATATATTTTGGTTTGTTTATATGATTATTTCATGCTTTATTACATGGGGCTACTTTGAGGTGCTCTTTATTTTATAATTTGATAGGTGTCATAGTAGAAAGGTGATTATTAGGTGTTATCTAAACTCTAAAGAATGGAATGGTACTGGTTGGTACTTCTGGTTTAGGTCTATCAGGGTTAGTGTTGGGAAGGCATCATGGATAGGGCCCCACAGGTGGCATAATGATAGTATTATGGTTAATCCAATGTGTATGAAAGTGCATATTAACTACTGGTTAATCCAATGTGTATGGAAGTGCATACTAACTACTTATAGTATGGTGGGTTAATATATGTGTTTTGGTAATGGTCAATGAAATACTTTACTTTCTTATCAAATTGACTAGGTTATTTCTAAATATAAGATGTTCTGATATTTAGAATGTTCTCACTAGATATTAATGAAACAAGGTTGGGAGATAATTTTGTCTAGGATTTAGTACATAGATGATAAAATTACCCTGCAGTTCATGTGTAAAGGATGGATGCATCACCTGTAGTGTGTATGTACGAGGGTTATATGAGTATATCGATTCTATGAGTGAATCGGGATTTATTCTCTTATGTTTGGTCTGTGTGTACATATTTGGACTTCATATGATCCGTGTATTGGTCATGTATTTTGAGATTGTTGTTGTTAGTTTCAGGGTTGTTAACATGGTTGTAGTTTAGCTGCATAATTTTTTACCTGCATGGACTTTGCTTGATTTGATTTGACTTGGTGATATCCTATTAATTGTTCGCTGATCTTTAACTTTTCGTTATTGCTACATGCTAAATGTAATATCGGTTAGGGAATGGGTTACTTTGGTATATAATAGAATGAACACTTTTAATATAATTCTTACTTTTAGTAGAACTTACTATCGAGTTACTCATGGTAGTTAATGACACGACCCAAAACCTGGGCCATGTCGTATGGGCACCCCAAGCTTACATGAACCAAAGGTTGCCCCAATAACCCAACCCAAATATCTCATCCTACCATAGGAGTCTAAGGGACTCCAACTCACAAGTTAAGATTTGCAGAAGTAGTGTGATAAGTCAACATTAGATTCATAATAACTAACTCACACCCAAGTTCAAAGTTGTTCACAATACCTCTATACAAAATCGTAGTCAACAAATGTGTATGTCAGGACAAGATCCCAATGATAGCCAAACAAAGTCTAGATAAGTATAAGTCTAATTATAACAGACCAACAGATGAATATCTTCCAGAGAAGGAAGCTCACAACTTCAAGTCAATGCCCGAACTACTTCGATCTACTAATCACTGGACAGGAAGAGAAGACGATGCACCGACCCCTATATCGTATGGGGACATAGCGTCCGAATACGGTTAGCGGTTGGAATAATAGCAAACAACTAAGGATAAGTGATAGAATATTATCATCAAACAACATCAAGTCAATATATCACATTTCATTTCATTCACACATTAATCCATCCATCTAGATATATCACATGCTAATCAACGTATCAAGTCTCATCATCATTCTCAAGCATTCATTCCTTCGACATGAAGTGGGGGAATCCAACCCTTCACACTTATAGGTTCAACAATCCACATTATGTATGGGAATCTAACCATATTCACATTCACTTAGACAAGGGGCTTTAACCATGCTTACTCATTCATTAGCCAAGGACTTTAACCTCATACGCAATCATTCAAACAAGGGGCTCTAGCTATACACACATCTAATTAGACATAGGACTTCAACCACATGTCCACATATTAAATTGGTCATGGGACTTTGTACTCATTCTAACACCTTATGAAAGGGACTCTTACCTTATGCTACACTTGGACTCTAACCACAAGCCGTTCCATTCGGCGAGGTTCTCTAACCTCAAGAGATATCTTTAAGCAAGGGACTTTAACCTCGATCAATATCATTAGGAAAGGGACTTCAACCTCAAACCATCACATAAGGAAAGGGACTTTGACCTCAAGAAATCATATCTATCATTAGTAGGCTTTTGGGACTTTAACCCTTTTCCCATGCATCAACATACATTTAATACAATATTTAAGGACTTTAACCACTTTGTTCGATTCAACACTATACATGACCACATGGTCTTTATGGGATCCTTCATTAATCAACTATATCAATAAGCCAATTCTTTCACTTAATTCAAAATACAAATAAAGTTATAGTCATCAAGACCCTTAAACAATTCTATACCACATTCTTACCACATTTGGGTTCAACCCACAATTTAAGTTCATTTATATATATAGGGACTTTACCTTTTCATTAGCCAACAACCAAGGCTATCAATTTCATCACAAATAATTCATAATTACTTTAATACATAATTCATCCATATTCATTTGGCCATTTTCCTAGTTCAATACATCAACAACATATGACTAGACAACTTACTTAGATATTTTCACAAACGCCTTGGGTTCATACCTTCAACAAGGCCATTTCCATGGTATATATGATCAAGATTAGGGTTACTCAAGACCCTCATATTAATCCACATAAAAAAATCACCAACACATGTAATTAGTCATCAATTTCACATATAAACATAAGTCAAGGCAAGATTTAACATGATACATCATTAGGCAACAACCCCATTTTCATTTGATTTCAAAACCACCATGTACACTTACTAATTCAAGTGTGAAATACATGGCTTTAGATATATTTAAAGAGAGGAAGAGATACATGTCTTAAACAAGATGACACACCAACAATCTTGACTCTTCCTTGACACTAGATAAACACCTCCAAACCCTAGCCTCTAATCTTGCTCCATGAAGCTTTTGTAGTGTTTGAGTCTTGTAAAATAAAGACTTAGGAGGCTACAATAACTTATATAGTGAGAGGTTTTAGGTTTTTAGGCAAGGGAAATAACAAAAAAGTCCTTAGTTAAAAGCTGATAAATGACTTCGTGCAGGAGTATGACTCACCCAAATGGTTCCCTTAGCAATCATACCCTAGGGTATGAGTTGTACCCTAACTTGTACCCTAGGTTTCTCCTAGGACAACCATACTATTATTGGTACGAGTGAGAACTTTTGAGTCATAACTAAAGGGTAAGACTCACCCCTAGTCGTATGCAAAATAGTCCACTCAAAAATAAGACCTCACTTCATATGGACTCGTATGTATTGGTTATGGTTAAAGAGAGGTCATGTCATATAATAAATAATATGATACCCTTATGGACTGATCAAATTAGAAAAGTGGAGGGAAAAATGGGTACAAATCTTAACCACAAGTATGACTCAAGTATCTAGTCGTACCTAACTCAGAGACCAAAATAAAGTTGTTTCTCAATGCTTCAAGTCTAGGCATTTTAGTTAAAGACCATCGGGATGGGGGATGATTTAATAGTTCTACGTTGATGGGATAGGTAAGGGGTTCTATTTAGTTATGAGGTGAATTAGTTTTGTGGTCTGGGGTTATACAGAGGGCGGAAGGGAACCTTAATGGTTGAGGAATGAGTTTATCTGCATGCATATTCCTTGGACATCTATGTTATATTTGTGTAATTTTCTTTGGGTCAACCGATAAGGCTTACCACTGAGTGTGGCTTGCATTGATACTATAGTTACTATATTCATTTTGGGGTACAGTTTTTTGTAGGGATCATTGATGGTTTCATGACTGTGCAGTAGTGATCTTCTAGCAGCTCCCACATCTCACTCTAGGTGGAAGTTGTCTCCTGGCTATTCCTTACTTTCTCTTAGTATCTCTTGTACCTATAGACTAGATCATGGGATAGTTTCATTCTGTATTTAAATTGTAATAATCAGTTGTAATATTGGTTACTTCTTGTTAATAAGGACCAACACATATTATGGTAATACGTGGTAAAGAGTTCTCCTATCTAAATAAATTAGAGTAGGTGCCTTCCGATCCGATAATTTGGATTGTGACAAAAATCTACCAAAATATATAGCCAAAAAGTCACAAAACAAGATCAATTCACTTTATCCACCACTAAAGATTCACCTACTAATAGAATCCCAAATAGTAACAACAAGAGACCCATACACCATATCAAGATCTAATGTAAAATATGCAGAGATATAGGAGATAGTAGAAGCAGGATCAAATGACACTAAATCAAGTCGATGGAATCATAAAATGATACATTTGATAACTACATTGGAGGAATTCACTTTATATCTACCTATAAAAACATAATTCTAAACCCTATTACCACCTATCTAAGCAACCCCTCTACCTCCTCATCATTTAGTCAATTGAATATCTCTACCTACCTAAGATCTACCACAATCCCTAGCTTGTGGTACTACTATCCTATTTATATCAAGAGTACCTTACTATCGAGCTCCACCATTAAGTCTAGGACAATATCTTTAAGATTCTAAAGATAAACACACTCATAATAAGACTAAGAACAATCATCTATTGAGAAGACCCTGAATAACCAAAATAACCACTATGACTTGAGAACCTTTGAGAAGAGCCATGAGAATTTTTTCCCAAACTGAAAGTCTCATCCAAAATACTTCTCAGATGCCTAAATAGTTGCATGAAACCTTAGATTATCCTGAAAAAAAAACTCTCTTAAATAAACCATACCTCCTTATGAGGTGCCACTAAATTGACTAAAAGTTTGAGACCTCTTATCTCTCAAATATCCAATATCCTTATAGTGTATGAGCTCAAACTCCTTGGTTGCCTCAACCACCCTTTAAAATGAAACCTCAAATTGAGTTGTAGAAAAACTACATCTCAAATTTGAAAGGTCAAAACCCTTATAAATTTCAGAATATTGTCAGCCTTATTTGGTAAAATCATTAAGGCATGTCTAGTAGAGTTCTAGGTTCATTTATAACTTATTTATTTGATTCAGAACTCTCACCTTTGGTTCTTTTGTCGGTATGTCATCTCTTCTTTTCTTCTATTTTAATTTAGTTTTTTTTATCTGTTTTATTTCCTTTTGTATGTTTATCTAATTATCTCATTTTTCTTATGAGACATGGAATTCTTATTTTTTTTGTACTTTTTCTTTTATTTTGCTTCAATTTTTTATTTTGATGTGAATGGTGATGTGCATGTAATTGGATATGTAAGTACAGTTTATTGCATGTATTTCATTAGGTTAACTTTTTATGGGTCACTAATTTTTAGATAATTTGTAACACCCCAGAAAATGGGTCCCGAAGCGTCACGCGGTGCTTAAGGCTACGAGTAGCCCCAAGCTAACCCTTTGAGCCATTTTCATTCAATTCAACACAAATCAACGGGTTTCCATAAATAACCCTAAAATATCAACAGAGTAATCATCATCCAAGAATAAAAGAATTTCAGAAAGATAACAAAATACAACTTATTAGTTAACTCCCAATATCTATACTAGTCTGATAAGCCTGTAAGAAAATCAACAAAACCAGCGAGCCATTGAGACATGCCCCAACTGACTCATACTCAGTTATCAAATGTAAACAATTCTGTGAAACCAACATCAGACATCACGTCCTTGGAACATGATTACTCACCACGCAGAGGATGTAGAACAGCGTGTCTAAAGAATCATTGTCAAACCTGGAACTGAGCACCTAAACCTATATTCTAAGAAAATGCAGCCCATATCCAAAGATGTAGGTCAGTACCATGGAAAGGAACCGAGTATATGGGGGTATATGCAGTTGTATAAACATCATCATCATAAATATTTATAAGAAATATGCAGGATGTATGAAAGACTCACATAGCTCGAAGAAAATCATCATAATCATGAGAGGATGAAATAAGTACAATAACACATGTGAGTCATCATATAATTTGTCAATCACTTTCAGTTCATTAAGAATGTCAATTCTCACAATGTAAATATCATTTAAATCTTTCAAAAGAATAACTTTCACAATTCCACTTTCAAATCACTTCACCATTCACCATAGACACAAGAAAACACACACACACTGGGAGATCCTATAACCGACATAAACCATGTGAGCTACAAAGAGTCTAATGTACAACCCACGTTGGGGAGAGCCATCCTATCATTGCCATCGTAGTAGGACTATCGATATCAAATCCACACAAACTATTGATCACTATATAAATTAGCCTCAGGCTCACTCCTATGGGGGCACGTAGTTCTAGGGAAGTAAGGTCGCTTTATACCTCCCACTTGGTGTTAAAGATTTCTCCCGAACTTAGAAGATTTCTCCCAGACTTCGCTCAAATCATTTCAAAGAAAATCTACAACAAAATAATTTTGTAATATATAATTATACATCGGGAGACATAATGCTTCCCATCTATCAAAATCAACCACATTGTGGATTTCTTTCACACTCGAGTTCAAAATAACTCCATTGAGACCCAAAGGTAAAATCATTCAAAATATCTCAAATATTCAACATCAGCGTGCTTAAAACATACACTTTCTAAAAAAACACAATTTGCAATGGGATTCATGACCCAAATATCAAAATCATAATAAACATAGTTCAAGATTCATGCTTTATATCTCCACACATGTAAATTCATCTTTCAAAATTATAAACATCAAGATTTCATAATAATCATCATAATATATGGGTTCATGCTTCAAATTCATAAAATATCAAATAAAAATCATGCCTTTGTAAAGAAAATTACTTTTGGGCACAAGAAAGAAAGAGAGTTCTTGTTGAAAAACCCCACATACCTTGAATGATAAACTTTAGATTGATACACATTTTTGAGATGTTAATCGTGCCTTTGAATGATGGTTCTTGGAGTTCTTGAACTAGGAACTTGGAATATTGAATAAATTTGCAGAATTAATGGTGAACTTTGGAGGTTCTTGAAGTTGAATGTAGGAGCTTAGGGTTTTCTTTTTGAGAGAATTTGATGAAATATAACATATAATGCTTTTAATAGGCTTTAATATAGATTTTGGATGGATTTTGGGTGAGGGGGGATGATCAAAAGGCCCCTAAAAATTAAATACTTCTCAAATTTGTCCTTTGGTGGACTGTTTTGATAGTCTGAAGTAGATCAACCATAACATTTTACTCCGATATCCAAATTGGATGAAACCAATTTTATTAGAAAGTGGACTCTTATATAATTCTGTTGATATATAGTATCTCACCTAGATCATTGTGTACGAGGAGTTATGATCATTTGAAGTTGACCCAAAAATTTGCTTTTGATAGGATGAAGTAGATCGACCATAACTTTTTGCTTCGATAGACAAATTGTATGAAACCAATTTGATTTGAAAGAGGACTCGTAAAGCTTTTCTTTGATATATAGTAGATCATCCAGATCATTAAGAACAAGGAATTATGATTGTTTAAAGTTGGAGAAAAAATACACCAGGCCTCAGTACTCTTTCCTGCATGTTTTACTGTTTACTACTATTCACGATTCGATCGAAATGTTCATAACTCGTCGCTCGGGTGTCCGTTTTGGATGATCCACATATCGTTGGAAAGATTATTCAATACTCTACACAATGGTAGGTCATAATCTAAGACATTCCACATGAAAAATTTATAATTCATTTTAGAAGATAAAACCTAACAAGTTTATGCACAAAATTTCCTGGGGTACTACATAATGGCTATTGCATTATGTGTTAATTTTCATTTTCTTTATTCCGATAATGAAAATATCTTGAATTGATTTTTTTTATTAGAGTAAAGCATAGCTGAAGATATACAAACAGATATGGCGATGGGTGAATGTGGGGATTAAAATTGAGCAAGTCAATTTGAAACAACTAAAACTCAACCGACTATTTCTAAAAGAAGGAAAAAAGGTCTATTATGTGGAATCATTTGACGAAAATTTCTAGTTTTGAAGGTAGAAAAGAAAAATGTGACCATTGCTCCTATAAGTATTCTTTTAAGTCAAAAGACGGTACGTCCACTCTTCTTAGTCATCTATTGACGTGTACTAAGTGGCCTACTAGTGTTGATAAAAAACAATCAAATTTAGCTTTTACATCTATTTTGAGGTATCACGACCCAAACTAGGGGCTGGCTGTGATGGGTATCTCAAGTCCCACGTATACCTAAGATCACCCCCTCCTCCTAACCTATCCAACATATGAACCATAAGTGTCAGACGAATTCAGAACATATGACAAGATATGCCAAATAAGAGTAATAATAACTTATGAAATTTCTAAACGATTCATCACCACAATGCACTAAACAAACACACGAAATCAACAGTAATCCATAAAGCTTCTACAATCCAAAAAAAATAAAATATCTGGACAAGCCCTCGACAATAGCCGTAATCCAAGTCTGACAAAGTCTATAAAATAGAATAAAAAGAACATAAAATGAATGCCTTCTGAACTAAGGAAGCTCACCACTTCAATGTCAACACACGAGTTATTCGAACAACTTGTCACTGCGTAGGGAAAGAAGAAGAAGATCTGGTCCCTATATTTCATGGCAATACAATGTCTGGAAATGGTTAGTAATCGGAACTCTATCATGTATCCCATGGATAGAGGAATAAAATAATGCCATTCTTAAAACCAATTTAAATCATCGTATGCAATATATATATATATATCTTGTCGAGCTAGGGGATAAGGCTTAGCATGAACTTTAAAAATATTAACCTGGGTTGTGTAGCATAACCATCATAATACAAGGCACCCACATTCTATATGGGCCCTGCTCTCCCCTAGATGGAAGGTCCCCAATGTGTGTTGTTGTACGAAGCAGAGAGTATCTATATCCGTATATGCCATTATAGGGGAATCGAATCTCCCCACATAATAAAAATGATGTAGAACCAATGTATATAATATGGGGGACTAGAACCTCATATTTATACATCTATTTAGGGGACTCTAACCTCTCAGTCAAATAGGCACCCACACCAACTAGCGCAATTTCTAGTGTTAGCCCTTCAGACTCTATTTTCATGTCCTAACTATATATAACTTTTAAATCCCAATTTAAAACAACATTTAAACATACACACAACCATTTGTCCACTTACTTACCAAAGCTATCCCGTTGGTATCGTTATACTAACCCCACTTGCAAGTGTACAACATGCCATAACCATTATCATTTGACTTTGGAACTCAAACCTATTGTCTATACAAAGCTATTAATTCAATTCAATATTTAGGGACTCGAACCCATTTAGCCATTTACACCACCAAGGTTACAATTCAATTCAACTTATAACCAACAAGGCCTTTCATGAAACCATTTACCAATCATTTATATTATTAGGCCAATGCCTTAGTTCATAACTTATTTCAATTCAATTTATGGTCATGAAGACCTTTATAAAATCATTTATCCTTCATTAACATTCTTATACCATGCATTAGTTCAAAATTCAATTCATCATGTGACAAGATTCTTCTCCAAGGCATTTTCACAAAAAGGTTGAGGGCATACCATTATCAAACCATTATTCAAGTCAAAAACCATCAAGTTTGGGTTAAACATGACCCCTTAATTAAACCATAATTTCCATAAACCAACATTTGAAAAATCATTACCAAGAAAATGTATAAACACAAGTGAAATCATGAGAAAACAATACTGAACATTAGCCAATCAAACTCCCAACCATAGGTTTCAAAACCACCATTTATGATTCAAATCCAATCCTTAAAACATGTGATTTTTATGAACTAACAATGAAGAAAGAGTCACATTCCTTAGTCATGAAGATTCATGGAAAGAACTTGACTCTTGAGCCTCTTGATGAACACCTTGTAGAAACCATAGGCCAATCTTTAAGAGAGAGTTTAGAGAGGATTTTAAGAGTGTTTTGCTCCTTCTAAGTGAGGAATAAGGACCAAATAGTGCTGTGGGGTCTTAAGGGCCTGGGGTGGGAATTATCTAAAATTCCCTCAACTTAAAAGCTATAAAATACTCATTGGAGGGTACAGTTTGTCCTCTCCACTCATACCCACATCATACAAAAGGTACCCTACACTTGTATGTTGATTAATATATTAGACACCATAACCTGGCCAATATACGACTTTATCCAGTATGTACCTACTATACACTAGTACCTATCTAAATCATACATTAAACAGAATATCAAAGCTAAACACTAAACAACATATACTTTGGACCTTAATACTCAAATCATAATCATATTAATTGTATGATGCCTTTTTATATCCAGAACAGAACTTGGCCAAAGTGACATTGACCAACATATAAATAAGGTCCTTGAACTGTATCCACACCATACGAGTGGTATGGTGCAAGTCATATAATGCAGAAAATGTTCAAAACTCAAAAGGTTTTACAAGGGATAAAGTTTGGGGTGTTTCATGGGGGGTACTTAAGGTGATGTGGCTATTATGTCAAGGAAATTTGACCAAGATGAGTGTAGGAAGGCTTTATGTCATGTGGTGATAATTGATGAGCTTTCTCTTAGATTTGTTGAAAATGAAGGTTTTTGGGCTTTTATAAAAGTGACACAACCTTATTTTTTGATCCCTTCCCATGGTACTATCACTAGGTAAGGTTTTAATCTTTATAATAAAGAAAAACAAAAGCTAAAGAGGTGTTTTATGGAAACTAAACAGAGAATCTGTATAACCACCGACACCTAGACTTCCATATAAAGAGTCAATTATATGTTTATAACTTCCCATTAAATTGATAGTGAATGAAACACGAATAAGAAAATTCTCAATTTTTGTCCTATTATTAGCCATAAAGGTGAAGGTATGACAAATAGTATAGGTAGGTGCTAACATGAGTAGGGAATAAATAAAATATTCACTGTCACTGTAGATAATTCGAGCTCAAATAATGTAACAGTTAAATAACTATCTAAGCATTTAACCAAAAATAGGAACTAATCTGATGAATGGTTTAAATACCCTAGATTTTGGCCCTTGAAAATTTCTTAATCTTTGAGCTTACAATCTTGGTTATGACTTGAACCCATGAGTTGTATGGTGTCTTGATGGGTCAGGTGACCCTAGTCGTAAGAAGTCCAGTGAATGGTGTTTGAGTTTCTATCCTAAGTACGACTTGGGGACATGAGTCATAAATACTAGTTATAAGTCATTAGGAGGAGTTGTAAACAAATCATGTGAGTTTATTGCATGATTCTTCTCTAAGTACGAGTGTCTTACTATGAGTTGTTAGGACCTGTTATGAGTCATCGGATGAAATCATAGAAAGTTGAATGTTTAAACCATTTGGGTTCTGTGTTTACTATGAATAGACCCCATAAGTAGTAGGGTCTCATTATGAATAGATTGGTTGAGTCATAAGGTCGATAATATATTGGAGTCCTAGTTACTATCTTGGTTACAACTTGTGGTGGGGATTCATAAAGTGTGTTACGAATCGATGGTTTACTCGTAATCAAAAGTGACCCTTTTCCAGTTTTTAAGTTAAAAGCATTCTATGCATTTCCCTTTTTGCCAACTTGAAACCCACGTTGTGTAACCCCTTTAGGGCATAATAAACCCTAAAAAATAAATCTAATAACTTCTCAAAACACTCTTAAATCCTCAAGGTCAAGAACACTTAGGGTTTTCATGAGGATAAGCAGTTAGGGCTTTTAATAATGATATATTTCTGTACATCTTGTTATTTCAGGCATATTACTCTTTCCTCATTGTAAATTTTATAAAATAATGTGATTTAAAGTATTCTTCATAAGATATTTATGTTGGGTTTTGAGCTATGGGTTGAGGGTTTTTAATGTATATTGTTTAAATACTTTTTCCACGATATTTATGAAACTATTGACCTTAAATTGATGGTTGGTAAATGAATTGGAGTTCATGGGAATATTGAATGGAAATAGGGCACAAAATAATCCCCAAATTAATTAGTTTGGTATGGAAATTGGTAATAATCTCAACCCAGTTACATAATTGATTTTGGTTTGTGCATTATCACTTGGCCTGACTTATTTCTTGAAATTAATGCAAGGTATAAATGGTTAAATGGGTAATAATTATTTTAAAAACCTTGTATGGTACACAAGAATCCCCCAAGTGATTTTAATAATAGAGTATGCGGGGTACATAGGAATTCCCTATGTGTTGGCTAATGAAATTGCTTTATAATCTATAGTTAGTATGATGATACCCCTTAATAATGACATAATAATTGACTCTGGCAATTGGTGGTTTGGTTATGTGTTAAATGTTTTAATTGGGCAATAAAGGGGGTTGCGATAGTTGACCGTGAAGGTGTAAGTCCAAAGGATGAACACTTGAAACTCGTCTTTGCCTACATAAAGATTGGTCTTCATGACCAAGTGCTTGTGGGGTACAAGGGAATCCCACAAGTATGCATACATACATATGAATCTTATAGGGCAAAGAGTGTAATGGAATCCCCAACCACCTATGGTATCTTTGGTTCGTACGACTAACACGCCCTGAGGCCCATCCAAGGGGTAACACTGGACCCATATGGTCTGTGGGTGGATTTATGATTGTAAAGCTACACATCCCTAGTTAAGGTTTTAAAGTGCATGCTAAACCTTATTCCCTATCCCGACATGGTATATATATATGTGTATTTGCATATGGTTATGTGCAACTTGGTTTTTGGATTGATAGCATTACTTTATCTTTATCCCTGAGTTACATGCTACTGTTTACCCCCACTAACCATCTTTGGCTATTTTATCCCTACGAAATGCAAGAACCGACCATACATTCACTCTTCCTACTCAGTGACTAGGTGATTAGGGGATAGCTTTTGAGTCAGACTAAAGTGGTGAGCTTTCATACTTTGGACGACACTATTTTTTCTATGGATTTCCTTATGTATTTACATTCTTTTTGGTCTTACTTTTGGCTATGGTTGGGGGTATGTCCGTACTGGATATTGTTTTGTTTTTATTAGAGGCTTTGTCAGACTACTGTAGACAAGGGTGGTATTAGTTGGGCGTTTTGCTATTGGTGGTTGATTTTGGTTATAGACTTATCATATCTTGTTATATGTTTGGAATTCATACAATATGGGTGTAACATAGTCAATGGTTTAGGTATTGGGGGTGGTCTCCGATCTTGGTTGGACTTGAGACACCCGACACGACCAAACTCATCCAAATTATAGGGAACAGATTTGGTCAAGGCTCACTACTTTTGATTGCCCTCATGGAGTTTAACCGGTCTCCATAAACCCTACTCTAGAAGCTCATACTCATGCTTAGTCACCTCAAGAAGATATCACCAATGCTGAGTTTTAATGTTTTATTCATCTATTGACCCAGATAGTGGCCTCTGTCATGCCAGTCCATTTCTATTAGTATAAGAAAGGATCAAGCAAAGGCGAGAAATAGGCAGAGTAGAATCCCTAATATTCTGAGTAGGGGAGGGGCTAAAGAACTAGTGGTATAGATAGTGGATAATAGTTAGAGTAGAGGAATCAAGGGAGTTTCCATGTGGTTGTTAGTACTCTTTATCTTCAGTCTTCTGGTGGACATTATTTTCAGACTAGTGGAGCTCGATCAGCCCCACCTTGTCCATTCTGCCAGTTTTTTGGCCTATTGCATGATGGTTATTGATATAAAGGAAGGAAACAATATTATAGTTGTGGTCAGTTGGGTCACATGCATTGGGACTATCCCACAAGGGTTGCCACTGGTCAAATAGAATTCCAATTTTTATTTATCTAGATCCTGCACTAAGGGGTGCTACTTTTGGCTTTTGCACTGGCCAGAACTGTCTCTATGCTCTCCATATCCTTTTGGAGTCTGAGGCATCTCCTGATATCGTTACTGGTATGTTAAAACTCTTCTCTCATGATATGTATGATTTACTTAATCCGGGGATCAACTTTTTCTTATGTGACCCCATATATGGCTATTTATTTTTATTTTGGTCATGAGTATAATTTAGACCTCTTTTTTGTTTCTACCCCGATGGGTGACTTTGTGGTTGCCAGAAGAGTCTATAGAGGTTGTGTGGTATCTATTGATGGTAGGAAAACTTTGGTGGACTTGATTAAAGTGGATATGGTTGATCTTGATGTCAACTTGGGGTTATAGAGGTTACATTCGTGCTATGCCTTTTTAGATTGACGGACCCATAAGGTCCTAGTTAAATTCCCTAAGGAGCCAGTTTTTCAAATAAGAAGGAGTTCCCTAGTGTCTAAGGGGAGGTTTATATCGTATCTTAGAGCCCGAAAATTAATTTCCATGGGTCATCTTTACCCTTGTGGTCCAAGTTAAAGATTCTAACTCGAACAGTCCTTTATTATAATATGTTCCCATAGTTAGTAAATTTTTAGAGATTTTCACTGGTGTCCTTCTTGGTATCCCTCCCGATGGGAGAAATTGGTTGTAGTATTGATGTTCTTCTAGACACTTATCCTATCCTTATTTCTCCTATTTATAGAATGACTCCAGCTAAGTTGAAAGAGCTTAAGGAATAGTTAAAGGATCCTTTTGATAAGGTTTGGTCTATCCTAGTATTTCTCTGGGGATCGCTCCTGCATTTATCATGTGTAAGAAAGATGGGATTCTTCATAAAGGTATAGACTATTAGCAGTGGTACAAGGGTTTAGGGTGACCTCTTGGGCGGACTTTGCGGGATTTAGTGGTACATAATGGTTGTGCTAGACACTAAATTTGAACTTTAGATATCGATTTTGGTTAAAGGAGTAAGTTATCTCGAGGATAGCGATGCGAGATTTATGGGGGAAAAATTGGTAGGCATGATGAGGTGGGAAAAAGAGATGATATTGATGACTTAGGGGATACTAGATTGGGAAAGTTATGATATATAGGCTAAAGGTCCAGGTTTAACAGATGGATTAAGGGCTAAGTCATTGAATGGGTTAGGACACGGAGTTTGTAGACTATATTGAACCCCAGGTAGCATCTGTATGGATGAGGTTTTAAGTATAAGAGAGCCAAGTGTCCCTAGAACATTTACATAGCGATACCCTTTAGAGTGGAGTGTTGTGCTTATAGGATTATTGAGATGTTTAATTAAGGATGACCTTTAATTTTTACTTGGTAGTGAGCTCAAAGAAGGGACATGGTAAATCTAACCCTATTCTAGAGATTCCCTCCTACCTCATTTAAGAGGACCTACCACCAATGTCCTACTTAAGCAAATTGTGTCTGTACCTAAAGTCCACATTCTCAATACCGCGTATGTAATAGTTCTTGAAAATCGAAGTTTCCAAGTATTTGAGCTCTATGTTGTGGTGCTTGTGATTCATGCGCTCATGACTCACTTAACGCTTATCATTGAAGGACTACACATTCTAATCTCTATCTATTAATGTTATGTCTTGTCCTAGACCAAAACGATGCTACCTATGTAAGCTCGTAAACATTCTTAGTCCTTAGAATAATGGACAATGTTTCAAATAGAA
This sequence comes from Capsicum baccatum var. pendulum, assembly GCA_030864225.1. Lineage (NCBI taxonomy): Eukaryota > Viridiplantae > Streptophyta > Magnoliopsida > Solanales > Solanaceae > Capsicum > Capsicum baccatum. The sequence continues at coordinate 143,963,720 of CM061552.1, forward strand.
GCCCCTATCTTATTTCTTGGGTATATAACTCTCCGCCTTATGTTATGAGGCCCCTGATGAATGCGCTCGTGTTTTCTTAGTGCCTAGTTTGAGGAGCTCGGTCTAGGTTGTGTTTATCCTAAGACCATCTTTTACTTATGATCTAGGTGAATATAAAATATCTCGTGCCTATTGTACTGTGTCTCTTTTCATGGGTCTCACCTTGGATTGTGTGATTGATAGAATTCATAATGAGAAGTAACCTTCCCATCCTTCATATCTGTACTCTAGTCCTTTAGTGATCCTCCTTACCTTTGGATGGTAGTGGCTATAAGAGTATAGTACCATTTTAGGCAAAGGGGTAGACGTTCTTTATTGTGAAATTTTGAGGGTGACTACTCGAGCTAAGGTTATAGGTGAAGATAGAAGAGTAAGATAAACTTGGGTTTGGTGAAATAGTTATGAAGGAGAGACGTGGTGAGAACCCTTGTGATAGTGTTTGAGGTTGCTAGTTTTGGTGGGGAGATCTATAAATAAGGTATAGTAAAGATACGCTTGGATGTGATGATTGATAGATGCACAAAACCCTAATATTATGCAGCTAGTACCCTTGATTTGAGACCTAAGGTTGGATTATAGTAATAAGATGGAATAGAATTATTGGTAGGATGTAAAGTATAGGGTCCCATAGATTACGCTATCCCCTTTAACTTTGGCCTTAACATGATAGGAATATGCAGTTATTCTCAGCCCTTCATCGTTATTTGTTTCACAGAGAAATTAGGAGATTGAGATGGTGGAATATGTGTTCATGGATAAGAGTATAGTGGAGAAGGGTGGTGATAGGTACGGGTTACTATATGCCTTTTTGGCGATAGGGTAAGCTTCTTGAGAAAACCGAGGAGGACATGAAGTCCAAATTTCCATGCTTGTTCCTCATTTTGAAAATCAAGCTTGAGGTATGTGTTGTTCTTAACAACTTTGTTTTGTGTCTTTGTTATAGAAAGATTGTAAATTCTTTGGTATTTTTGTTTTCTATCTTAAAGGTAAGAGTAGTGATGTTTAGGGTCTAATCTGGTAAGTGACTTTTCTTGTCATTCGAGGACGAATGATCCAAGTGGGGGAGAATTAAAACACCTAAGATTTTGGTCCTTGAAAATTTCTTGAGCTTTGAGCTCACTGCCTTGGTTACAACTTGTCCCCATAAGTCGTAGGGTATCTTGACTGATCAGGTGACAATAGTTGTAAAGCTTCCAGTAAATGGTGTTTGAGTTTTTGTCCTAAGTATGACATAGGGACACGAGTCATATAAACTCGTGATGAGTCATTAGGAGGAGCTGTAACCAAATCATGTAAGTTTATTGCATGATTCTTCTTTGAGTATGGGTGGATCAATACTAGTCGTTAGGACTTGTTACGAGTTGTCAGATAAAATCATAGAAAGTCTAGTGTTTAAACCATTTGGGTTCTGTGTTAACTACAAATTTACCCTACGAGTAGTAGGGTCTCATTACAAATGGGTTGGTCGAGTCGTAAGGTCGACAATGTATTGTAGTCCTAGTCACTGTCTTGGTTACGACTTATGGTGATAAGTCATAAAATGTAGTTACGAGTTGATGGTTGACTCGTAATCAAAAGCGACCTTTTCCCAATTTTTAATTTAAGGGCATTCTTAGGCATTTCCCCTTTCGCAAACTTGAAACCCACATCTTTAAACCCTTTAGATCATCATAAGCCCTAAAAAACAAATCTAATAACTTTCCAAAATACTCTCAAATCCTTAAGGTCAAGAATACTTAGGGTTCTTAAGGGGTTATGCAATTAGGGATTTTAAGAGTGGTTTCTCTCTGTACATGTTGTTATTTCAGGCATGTTACTCTTCCCTCAATGCCAATTTGTAAAAGCATGTGATTTAAAGTATTCTTCATAAGATATTGATGTTGGGGTTTGAACTATGGGTTGAGATTTTTTAATATATATTATTTTAATGTATTTTCCCAGATATTTATAAACTATTGTGCTTAAATTGATGGTTGGTAAATGCATTGGGGAGCATGGGAATTATGGATGGATATAAGGGTACAACAGAATCCCCAAATTAATTGGTTTGGTAAAGAAATTGGTAATAATCCCAACCCACTTGCATAATTGATTTTGGTTTTGCATTATCACTCAGCCTGAATTGTTTCTTGAAACTAATGCATGGTATAAATGGTTAAATAGGTAAGGATGGTTTTAAAAACCTTGTGGGGTACACGAGAATCCCCTAAGTGATTTTAATAATGCAGTCTGCGGGGTACATGGGAATCACTTAAGTGTTGGCTAATGAAATTACTTGTAAGCTATAGTCGGTAAGATGATACCACTTAATTGTGCTTTAATAATTGACTCCTGGAATTGGTGGTTTGGTTATGTGTTAAATATTTTAATTGGGCAATGAATGGGGTTGTGATATCTAACCGTGAAGATGTGAGTTCAAAGGACGAACACTGGAAACTTGTTTTTGCTGACATGATGATTGGTCCTGATGACCAAGTTATTGTAGGGTACAAGGGAATCCGCTAAGTGCATATATATACTTAAGTTTTATAGAGAGTGAAGGGTATATGGAATCCCCGGCCACCTATGGTATCTCCAATTCGTGCGGCTAACAAGTCCAGAGGGTAACACTGAACTCGTATAGCCCATGGGAGGATTTATGATGGTAAATCTACACAACCTAGGTTAAGGCTTTAAAGTGCATGCTAAACCTTATGTTTATCCAAGAATGGTGTGTATGTGTGTATATATATATGTATGTATTTGCATATGGTTATGTTCATTATTCTTACTTAGTTTTCTGACTGATGGCATTACTTTATCTTTATCCCTGAGTTATATGCTAGAACCCACCCTCTACCCATCTTCGGATGCTTTATCTCCACAAAATGTAGGAACCAACCATATTTCCACTCCTCCAGCTTAGTGAGCAGGTTATTTGGGGACTGCTTTTGAGTCAGACTAAAGGGGTGAGCTTCCATACTTCGTAAGACCCCATTTCATGCTATGGATTTCCTTATGTCTTACATTTATTTTGGTCTTGGTTTTGGCTATGGTTGGGGTTATGTCCTAACTGGATATTCTTTGGTTTTGATTAGAGGCTTTGTCTGACTATTGTGAACATGGGTGGTATTGGTTAGTTGTTTGGTTATTGGTGGTTGGTTTTTGTTGTAGACTTATCATAATGTCTTTAAATTTATATTCTTTAATCTTTTTATGTATTTGAAATTCATCTAAATTGGGATATAAGGTGGTCAATGGTTTGGATACTTCCACTCCTCCTACTTATTCAGTAGGTGATTCGGGGAAACCTTTTGATTCAGACTGAAGGGGTGAGCTTCAATACTTCGAAAGACTCCATTTCATAATATGGATTTCCTTATGTCTTTACATTCATTTTGGTCTTGGTTTTGGCTATGGTCGGGGTTATGTCCTGACTGGATATTCTTTGGTTTTGATTAGAGGCTTTTTCTGACTAATGAGGACATGGGTGGTATTGGTTTGTTGTTTGGTTATTGGTGGTTTGTTTTGGTTGTATACCTATCATAATGTCCTTAAATTGATATTCTTTTATCTCTTTATATGTTCTAAATTTATCCGATTTGGGGTGTAAGGTGGTCAATGGTTTAGGTACTTCCACTCCTCCTGCTTAGCGAACAGGTGATTTGGGGATAGCTTTTGAGTCAGATTGAAGGGGTGAGCTTCCATACTTCGGAAGAGCCTATTTCATGCTATAGATTTCTTTATGTCTTTACATTTATTTTGGTCTTGGTTTTGGCTATGGTCAGGGTTATGTCCCGACTGGATATTCTTTGGTTTTAATTAGAGGCTTTGTCTGTGTACTGTGGACATGGGTGGTATTGGTTGGTTGCATGGTTATTGGTAGTTGGTTTTGGTTGTATACTTATCATAATTTCTATAAATTGATATTATTTTATATTGTTATATGTTTGGAAATCATCCGACTTGGGGTGTCAGGTGGTCAATGGTTTAGGTATTGGGGGTGCTCTCCGATCCTGGTTGGACTTGAGATACCCAACACGGCCAGGCCCTGGTTTGGGTTGATAACGCTCAACTCACTCCTATGATTGAGGGGTGAGGTATTCATTGTCAAGTAACCCAATGTAAATTAGGGTCGAATCTCAAGGAGTGAATGCAATAGACTTCAAACGTAAGAGTGCTCAAGTTACTATATGGTTACCCAAAATACTAATGAAAACAATGTATAAATAGATGTGAGAATTGTTTGAAAACTTTTCGTACAAACTTCAACAAGTAGGCAGTAAATGCTATCTTAGGTTTGAACTCAAGGTTTGGAAAGATCTTAGGATTATGTATCCTTAGAGGTAAAGCATATGGGATAATGTTGGTTTATTATGGAATTTAGTTGTTAATTAATGGATAGGCTAGGTCGAAGATCATTGAGGTCAATCTTTCAATAAAACCCCAACAATTTCACCTATTGGCTCTTTCTAGTACCTAACAAGTGTGGAATTTATATAACCTCCCAAAACCTCAACCAAGCATCCCTATTTCTAGGATGATGCTCTTAACATGATTTACACTCCCTAAACAATTATTTCTAAGATTGCAAAGGGTAGTAAACCATAGGCTTTGTTGTTCACCAGTACTTTGTCCCCCGATAACCCTCTTTCGAGGATGTTCTGGGTTACCTAATATTCACCTAAATCCCTCTTTCAAGGATGACTAAGGGTTTCTAGAGCTTGGAGTTTTCACTTATCAAACCCATTTGGAGATTTGGAGTTTTCACCCATCAAATTCCAACACAAGCTCAAGTAATGGTGAAATCCATACTCAATAACTAAAATCCATGCAAACATAACAATACCCTTACACAATTACATTCTAGTTCAACGTAATCCCAATACTAAATTATTTAGCTACTCATGAAGAAAGTAAAGAGAAATATACCGTATGGGTCATCAAAAGCATTCATTCTTCATAAAGCAACTACGAAATTTGAGTCTCTAAAGTTAATTACAACTTGTCTAATTATGGTTTCAAGCTTGGAATTCAAAACTATGTTATGAGGGCAATACCAAAAAAGAAAGGGTTTTTGCTTATATATAATTTGGGATTCATCCATGACATTTTACAAATCTGTCCTTGGGCCTGTTCCTGCTGATCCGCGATCTTGTCCGTTTGTTCGTGACTACAATTATGCGACCGCAGTTAGGTTCCACGACCGTGCTTTGTTGACCACCTGGACTGATTGCGACTGCCGCCTGAGGACCGCAGTCGCAGTAACTGAGGCTAATAGCTTCAGGTTTCCAGCGTACTCCTTTTGCTTCCATTTGCTCCCTTTTTAGCTTTATTCCACATATGCTCACCTTCTCCACTTTATACTTGCAAAATGTGGGTGTTAGTGCACTTAAATCTATATATCAATAACAACAACAACAACAAGAACAAACCCAGTATATTCCCATATTGTGGGGTCTAGGAGGGTAGAATGTATGCAGTCCATACCACTACATCTACAGAAGTAGAGAGGCTTTTTTTTATAGATCCCCGGTTCAAGACAAAGGACAGTATAAAAAAATAATCAAAAGCATGGTACATGATAAAATAACATAGGCACGACATCCATAAATATATTGTACATTGCCAAACAAAGGACACCAAATCCCTCCCAACTACAGACTACAACACACCCACACACCTTAGCCCTCTATCCTAATGTTTTTCCTCAAAACCTTCCTATCTAGGTTCATTTCCTCAATCAGCTGTAATTGCTCCATGTCACATTTAATCACTTCCTTCTAATACTTATTCGGTCTACCCCTACCCCGCTTGAAACCATCCAAGGCCAATCTCTCATACCTATGAACCGAGGAATACATATAATGCCTCATTTTTAATACAAAACACGGTAGTATGCATGCATGATTAGTGCAAATGAATGGTAGGATTACCACTCATCATCACCCCCAACTTAGACCCGTGCTTGTCATCAAGTAACACTACCTCTTTCCATGAGACCTTTTCCATGTATGCCCTTATTTATGTTCTCAATGACTATGAAGACTCCAACTTGGTTGTTACGACAAAAAGTTTTTCACATATGGATAGAAAAGTGTTAACAATACCCCTCATCATAAAATGGGGTGACGAAAGTGCAATGGATCTTGGGGAGGGACTATTTGACAATTACTAACACTATAAAAGTGACTCACAAACCTGCTACAATCATGTTATACATCCACTTATCTCATTGCGCGGAAGATGAAAAAATCACCCACCTTAATTAACTCACATGCCCCCTACAAGATTGAAATGTTCATGCCCCTAGTTACCAATTACTCAACAAGGAAATTTAAGTGCAATCACTCACTCTCTCAAGGAACTCTCCATGTTGCAAGTACCATACTATAGGCTTGCCCTAATTTTCAATCGCCACTAGAATGACCACACTTGGTTGGAAATCACAAAGGGCTTTTTGATCTTGTAATGTAGGTTTAGGGTAGGAAAGGATAGCAATTTAGGACAATAAGGATATACCCTCCTTGAACTTCTACATCATATACTCATCACTATTTGATTATTGGGCTACTTATTTATCTTTTGTTGCTTTACCTACTTTGTCTCTTTTTCTTTACCCATAGTCTTTTCACTTTTTTTCATTACTTATTATTTTGAAAGACTATCTTTTGTTGTAACTCATTATTTCGAAGGACTATCTTTTTCTTCAAAGCAAAATCCTACTTGCTAGATTTGAAGGGCTTTTTTATTTTTAGGACTTCATTTTTCACTACACTTCCTTTATCTTTCCATCACACCCAACATAGACTTTTATCCTCAATTTTCAATCTTAAGTTCAAGGAGGATAGGTTTTAAGATAGAGGAAGCAGAAGGGTCACGACTTATAATGTGGTTACCAAATAAAACTCCAAAGGCTCAAAGAGAGTGACTAGGGGTAACTCCTATGTATTGGTGGGAATTTTAGGATAAAGTAGGATTCCAAAATCACAAGATGGCCTATGATAATTTTACCCACCAAGCACAACCAAAATTTAGTTTTGAAAGACTAATGGGGCACGGTCTAGATGGTACAAGTACACATGAGATGTAGATAATTAATCTCACTCACACGACATGTGAATGTTGTCAGGGGGGTCAATTGTTCTCATCGCTCAAGAAAAGGGTGGAGTATCCCCTATTTTTTCACAATCAACTTTCAAAGTCAAACAAAGTGAGAAAATGATATCACAAAGTTGTTGTGTCAATGCCTTCGAGTTTTGCAAAATTTTTTGGATGAAGGGGGTATTTTCTTTTGAACCCAAACCATGCATAATTTTTCTAATTATTGCAACAACCCAAGCTATCGTCTTACATTGAAAACTATAGTATGGTCAAACTTCCATATGGTTACTAAGAATTCACCAATGAGTGTAAATGCAAATCCAAATCATCGATGCCACAGGTACTCAGACTTCACTTGCATCTATGGTTAGAAACTAAAATGACAAATTAATGAAACAAGAACAACATAACTACTCCATGCAGATATGGGCACCATTTGAGTGCTCGAATATTACAACCCAAATAAAAAATAAGAATTGTCCAAAAGAGCATAAAAGTATACAGAATATCAATAATACATTCCCAACTCAAATAAATAAGGAGACACCCCAACTAAAATATAGCAGTGTCCTTACTGCATAAATAATCAAGGATAAAAGAGATAAGGGTGCTCCCTAAATTTGTATTAAGGGATGCTATCACTTTTGGACCCTACATCATCACCATCCTCTATAAAATTAGACTACTCAGTCAGGGCCTCATCATCACTATCCACTCAAGACGTAGAAAGCCTATTTTGGGTTTTCAAGACCTTCCATAGGCCTTTCACCCCTTTCCACATCTTTATAAAGAATTTATCTCTCTTTTTCTCCCTTGTTATCATCTTTTTATGTGCACTCATAAGGTCCCAATGTGATGCCACCAAAGAAGAGTAAGCTTTCTTAATCCGATCAATACTATATTTTTGCTTCTTTTTGTCCTCCTTATACTCGTCATAATTGGCATGTGACGTATATGAGTGATGGGTGGTAGAGGGATCTCTCATCCCTTGAGGCAAGCTTGACACAAGCTCTTTAATGGTTGTAATATTAACTGAAATCTCTTTAAGAGGTCCCATGGTGGTTGGCCAATGATGTTCGGGTTCACTACATGTTGGATCTTCCAAGTTGATCTTTATTTTCTTGCTTTTTCCTGGTGCTCCGTCTCCTCAAATCCTCAATGGGTTGATAGAGGTGCTAGGACGCACCCATGTATCACTAGCATACTCTTCTACCCCTGCTCTCTCACAAAGCTCTGTAATCATAGAGGGGTAAAAGAGATTCATACCACCTTGTTTTTGAAATGATCTATTTCACTGGCCACGAGTTGACCAACATCCAATGGAATGTCATCTAAAATACAAGCAACCATACGAGCACGTAATTCAAGGACTGTTATCATGTGAGTGCAAGGAGAAACTCGGCTACAAATGATGTGCAACCATATTCGAGCCTTAAAAGTGAAGTCGTTCATGGAAATATTGCTTGTAGTTTTGGTCCACGAGACTTCCTTTCCAGGACATAGCCATTGAGCCAATCAATTCCCCGATTTACACCCATTTGCTTTGAATTCACCCGTGTCTACCTGTTTGAGCCCATAAACATCATTGATTTATTTAGCCCCAACTTTCATCGACTTTCCCCGAATTATTACAATAACATTGAGTGGGTTCGAGAAGGATACTTCACTGATATTGACATAAAATTCATTGACCCATTGTTCATTTTCAAGGCATGGATCCGGGGCAAAGCAATTCCACCCTATGGTTTTAAGTTTATCGTGGAAGGCAGTAGTTTCTCCAGCATATTCTCCAAACAAATCCCTCTTTCCAAGAGAAACTTTGTCTTTGAAAGATCACTATAGTAGTGAGTGTGGCATTTGGATGCCATGAATCAGATATGATCATACTTATCCTTGAGGTTGTCTTGAAATTACTAAACACACATTATATCTTTTGATGTTATTTTAATCATTAAAGTTGTGCTATATTGACCATTAAAGTTCATTGGACTAAGTTCTTGGATTTGACTGGCTAAATATTGGAAGTGTCGGATTTTTGACCTGGTAGGGACTTGTCCTCAGTTACCGCAGTATTCGTCTAGGACCGCGATCGGGACACCTGAGGTAGGTTCCATGTCAGCTCTGCATATTCATATTTTTCCCAATTTTAAACTACTAGAATGTTCTATAATATGGGCGCAAATAGAAGTCATGCGAACAATGCTACAGGTGTATGTGAATATGCCCTTTAAAAAGCAGATATTACTATTGAATGTTCATTTAAGCAATTTATCAAACACTTGTTGTGCATATATCATTGGTCTACTTTTTGTACACACTATTGGGTACTCAAGATTTCCCCACTTGTGCATACCTCAATCATACAGCCAACATTACACCAATAATAAATATAACAACATGGAAAGCATAACAATTAGCAATTTTAGGCCGTTTATTAATCATGCACACTATGGCCTATTTTAAAAAATAAAAGGATGGATTCATGTCACTTAACAGAGTTGTGATGCAAAAAGAAATATGCAAAGAGAATTTTTGAGAGCTCACAACTTGACCAAAATTTAGCCTAAATTTGAGAGTACAATCTTGAAAGGGAGTGTGAGGGAAATGAAGGGAAACTAGGAGTTAAATCACTGAAGTGACCACTGTCGCAATTAGAAAACCACGATCATTAACACCCGCACAACTACGAATGCGTATGGGGGCCATGATCGCGGTAACTGATAGCAATTTTGCTCTCCTACTTTCCCCTATTCAGTATTTTACTCAATTTTAACAAATTTTTCCCTGCTCAAATTTTTCAAAGTAGACTTGCACACTTTCCCTTTTTAATCTCATTTAATGCAATCCAAAGTGCCACAAATGCATAGGTTATTTAAATGTAAAGACAATATCTACACTACGAGAACATAGCAAAAAGTATATGAGCCACTCTCGTGGCATTTGTGGATTGCCTTCCACCTATAGCCTAAGTTATCTTCGTGGCACGGCATCTTTTTTCTTTCAATCCATGGAGGGTCCTCAAACCCCTCATCATTCACTTTCTTATTTTCAATATCCACCACAGAAACTACTTGGAGCTCTGTGGTTTGCTTCTTTGACTTGTAAATTATGAATGAGACCTCATTTTCTTGTACCCAAAATTTCATCTCCCCCAGCTGTAGATCGACAATGGCTCTCCTGGTTGCTAAGAAAGGATGGCCAAGAATGATTGGAACCTCTTGGTCTATCTCATAATCTAATACAATAAAATTCATCGGGAGAATGAATTTGTACAGCTTTACTAGGACATCAAACAATATACCCACCGGCCTTTTTATAGATTGGTACGCCATAAAAAGTTGTATCGAGGTCGGTGTAGGAGTGTCCAAGCCAATTTTATTATAAATAATAAACGACATTAGATTGATGATTGCACCAAGGTTATAAAAAGCTTTTGTAAACTCAAAGTCCCAATGGTGCAAGGGATAATGAATGCTCCAGGGTTGTATTTCTTTTCTGCGGCTATGATATCCATGATAGAACTACAACGATGAGTAACCTCAATGGTATCACCCTCAACGAGCTTCTTCTTGTACATTAACTTAGCGTATCCCGAAATCTCTTGGATTACCTCAAGTAGTGGGATATTTATTGAAAGATTGCTAAATTTTGTCATAAATTTTCTTAATTTATCACTCTGTTCCTTTTTATGCAACCGTTGAGGGAACGGGGAAGGAACATGGATGGTTGGCCTTGCTTCTTCTTGCGGCTTTTCAAATTCACCCACTTCCTTATCGCTTTCATCAATCACTTTCTCATTATTTGTCTCTATTCTTTGAGGCATCACCTTGTTTGTCTTGGCCTTGGGCATCTTTTCACTCACATCTCTTCCCAGGGGATCATCAAGTGCTTTTCCACATCTAGTGACAATTGATAGGACTCGTACTTCATTCTTTGGGTTAGCAATTGTGTCACTCTGAAGTCCAAATCTAGCCCTAGCATTTAATTGAGTCGGGATTTGCCCTACTTGGGTCTCCAATTATATGATGGAGGCGGAGTGAGACACCACTATTTGGGAGAGCATGGAGAATCCACCCTTCAAGTCACACACCATTTTGTCCATACCTTCAAAACTACTCAAGATTCTTGCCAAAATATCTTTTGTCTTGAACTTTTTTGGGTCGATGACATTTGACTCTTTGGCCTTAGCCCTATCATGAGGAGGAATGTAGTGGTCATAGTCATATTCCTTATCTCTCCAATCTTTCTCTCAGTCATGATCCATCTGACCTTAGTTCCCACATTACCTTTGATAGGTGAGGTGGGAGCCCCCGAGTAGTTTTCCAAGTACCAAATTTCTTCATCCAACTTCTTTGCCTCATTATCATCTTCATAAGTCTTTGATGCTGTGGATGTTTCATTAAAAGCTCGAGTTGGGTCATCATCTTGGACATGTTCTCCTCCTTCTTCTCATATAGTTTTCTTTGCTCATTAGTCACCATGGATGTAGTAGAAGGAGTCCTAGGAGTATTGGCATCATGGATGTGTCACCCCCTATTTTTCTTTGATACTTCACCTATCAATCGAAAGGTCGCAAGATGATGCAATTTCACCATCGAGCCACCCACCGCATTATCCACCAGAGTTTTGTTCAATGTGTCAAGATCTCTATAGAAAATCTCAAGGAGGATTGTATCTGGGACTTCGTGATTCAGACATTGAGCTATATGATAACGCCCAAACTACAACTCTCGTAAGAAAGTGTAAGCGGTCGCTGTCAAATATAGAACCCAACTGGGTTGGTGTCGAATCCCACAGGGAATACTTGGTCACTAAGTGTTGCAATTATTAGTAGACTGTTGGTCGCAAATTCTATGGAAAAGGGGGGTTTGATTTATGCGTGAACTAATAGTATCAAAATAATGAATGAGACGATGTATTTAGTAAGATTTAATCACAGAGAATGATAAGTTAGGGTTATGTCCCCCTTGTAACTTCTACTTATCTATTAACTATGAGTAATGCGGAATTTAGACGTGCATGCACTTATAGAGATTCGTATTCTAATTGTAAATCGAAGTGTTTCTCAACCATCAAGGATTTATTTCACTTTAGCTCTCTCGAGCCTAAAGTGTGTAACGAATGGTACAAATTCTCCAAGAAAGTTAATCCGGTTAAGGCATTAACGTGTAAACAGGGATTGGAAACCCTATTTTCTTGTCACACTCTCTTTTCCAAACATGAAACTTTTCTCTCGAACAAGTTAATGCTATGCTGGCATATTCCCTATGTTTGCAACCATAAGAATTCAGTTAAAACGAAGAGAGTAATGATATAAGTAGCATACACATCAAGAATTCACAAACTCATAGTAATAGATGGTATCTTACAAGGATTCCATAACCCTAACAGAGAAGTTTAGTTATTCATGGATACAACGAAAATCATAATAGACATAATCATCATACCACAACCTAGAATAAACTTGGCGATGGGGATGGTTTTAGCGTCAAGAAGGAGTTGACGTTTTTGCTCTCTAGCCGTTGCTCTCTGAGCCGTTTTTCTCTATCCAAAACTTACAGAATCTGTAAACTGAGTAATGAATAATGATAATGATCGAATGTTGCTGAAAATTCAGCAATAGGGTTTTTAATAATATCCTTGTCTAATATGTTGCTACTACCTCCTTAAGTATTTAAAAATACTGGGTTTGCCCGGAAAAAAGTTCTCATGCATCACTTTCAGTCCAAAAGCTGCCTTCCCTCTAATGTGAAGTTTTCCTTTGCTGCTCATAAGTCCATAAAGTGCTGAAATCTTTATCATTAATACCTGAAAAACATGCTAATCACGTAGGTCAGCTCACTTAAAGGAAAATGGACTAAAAGTGCAGGAATTTATATATTTTTTTCTCAAAACTTAGCTAAAATATGGGTAAATTATGGTTCTTAGGGGTATAAATACGCCCAACATCACCACCCCACACTTAAAGCTTTGTTCATCCTCGAACAAAATATTACATCCATGCAAACACTCAACTAGAGTTTCACAATAGCAACACAAAATATTCAACAAGACATGCACGACAATCATTAACAAAGAGTAGGTTTCTTGATCACTACTAGAAACAATTCAACCTCCAACATAGACTCGTGAGGATGGTTAATTCGTATCCATAAGTTAAGCCACAATGAATCATATAACACTATCCAAAAATCATCAACCATGTGTGTCTCACAAAAGATATCACCCATAATCACTCATCGTTTTGCCTTTTTCAAAACATGGGTATAAGACTCTCCTTGCTCTCACTCTCACAAAGAATTCTTGTATTGCAACTGATGACCATAGGCTTGCCCTTAGTGTAATGCTCCACTAATATCAGAATGCTAATCTTAGGATCAAATAGGTCTTTACAGGTTGTAATGTAGGCTAAGGGACAGGTAGGACTATTTTGGCCAGAAATAGTGACTATGTTCCCTAAGCGCTTTAATACACTACGTTATGCCATTTACACTCTCTTTTAACAACCCTTCTACCTTTCTTTCATCTACTAACCCATTTTCACCTATTTTGTTATTCAATCATAAACAGAACTATCTTTATTTTTTCTTTTCTCTTTTTTTTTATTATATATATAAATTTATTTATTTATTTTTAGTTTTTATATAAAAAGCACCTCTATGATAGCCACTCTTTTTCACAACATTTTCAAGTACCAATACACTCTGAGGCATCATTCTCACCATTTTCCTCTTATTTTGCCACATGGCTCTCCAATTTAAAGCGCTTAAGAATTTGGATCAAATTATGGTCTTGAAAAAAAATGGATTAGGCTACATATGAGGCTGTCAAAGAAAATAGCTAAAGGCTCAAAGGGGGTTAACTAGGACGATGTACAAAGGTAGGTAAAAAGAAGGTAAACAAATTCAGGGCTGCCAAAGAAATGCCTAAATCATCTCCTAAACTCACACTCTTTATTTCGCTTTACGCACACACCAGGAAAGTTCTAGCATCAGTCACAACACAGAATATACTATCACCTCAGACACACAAGGCACATGGTCAACTTAATTGGGAGTATTATAGACTCTTGACCTAACAGATGAATGAATTGAACCACCCAATTATCACACATTGAGTCACACTTAGAGCCTAAATGTCTCAATAGTAATGATTTAGCACAAACTCTTGTTATACTACCATGCTATTTATCAGAAAAATTTCATGCAAAATTTAAAAAATCTAAAATTATCTAACTAATTACGACTAATTAAAACAAACAAGAATAAATGTAGGCAAAGAAGTACAATACAGTATACAAATACCAGCACCCCACACTTAGACTGGACACACTGCCCTCAGTGGAAAATAAATAAGGAAAACCTGATTAGTCGGACTCCTCTTCTATGTCTGGGGTCATACCCCCTGCGTCGGAATCTTCATCAGAGTCGTCATCCTCAGAGTTGTCCTCCACATCTGAGTCTGGCAGTCGGCGATCATCGTCAGTTGGCACATCATCATCAAGAGGTTTCTCAAAATGTACCCGCACTCCACACATGGCCCTCGCACGCTCATTCATCGGGTAGTCATAATCCTACTGTTGGAGCTCTGCATCAGTCGAAATATGACCCCTACTCATAATGGTAAACTGACTCATGCCATATAGATGGTGAAAGAAACTTTCATCCTGAGCATGTCTTTCTGCAGTGGTAAGATTGATGCCATGACAGTTTCAGGCTCTTTAACCTTCATGAGATCAACCTTCTTCGGGTTGTGTGGAAGCTTATGATCTGCAGGTTCCTCTTCAATGTGCTCCTTCCTTAAGATCGCAGTCAATAAATTGCCAAAGCTGAAATGAGACCTTTTGTGCAGCACTTGCTTTACGTATTGATGATCGTATAACCGCACCAATGTTGATGGGAATATTCGTCATCAGCGCGTACACCAAGCATACTCGATCACGTGTGATCTTTGTGTACTGTGTCCCAGGAATCAGGCAAGAATTTACTATCCTCAACCATATACAAGCTTCTCTATTCAAGGAAGCATACGGGAAGATATTGTGCCGACCGTTATCCTTGTGAGGAATCCACCGTGCCATTGACCTTGTTCCGCACAGTGTGTGTCTGATTGCCCTGTATGGAGGTCTGTGATAAAGCTCCTTGAGCGGTGATGGATCCATAGATGGAAGACCCAGAAAAGAGTTGAAGAACTCCGCATTCAGTTGCAAGACTTGGCCCCGAATCTTTACTTCACTTCCGGTAGTCTTTGGGGACCAATTGGCATAAAACTCTCGCGTTAGATCAAGATTGCATCCCCCCATATCTTGGAAAATGAAATCAAGATTTAGTTCCATGATTTTAGCAAAAATACGGGGCTCTCTCTTTGCTAGACTCTCCTTCTGCATCAAATCCACGTGAACATATTTTTTTCACTTTGTTGTTCTTGTACCACTCCTTTCCTTCCTCCTCTAGGACCCACTTTATCCTGAAAGTGCGTCGAGGTATTTGCAAAGAGGAAGACTCAGCTTGCTCTTTTTTTCCCCTTTTCTGACCCTTCTGTGAGGTGGACACTTTTTCTTTTCCTTGTCATCCTTTTGGTGCCATTCTTCCTGAGATTAAAATAGAGTCATGTTAGATTCATCTCGGAAGATTCAATCGAAAAACATATAGTAGTGGCACCACCCTACACTTAATTTGTTGGCACAGACTAATTAAGTGAGTGATGTCAATTACTCAGACTTCATCGACATACATTTAGGCGATATGTTCCAACAACATGTTTAGCACAGTTATACTTTCATGTAATCTTTGAATATCCTTTCCAACTTTATTTCATGTAATCTTAACTATACTTTCATGTTTGGATTAATGCACTTCGTGAATAAGACTACCACATAGAGATCATATCAAGTTATTGCATAGAAATAATCACAACATCTTATGATTGTGGTCAATCATGATCGTTATCTCGATGAACGAGTCATTCAAACATTCAAGCTTTCAACTTTCAAGATTACGCATTAACTTCACAATTTCGACTCCATAAAAATATGACAGTGTATAACAATCAAGTACAAGTCAGAACAAAGTCAAGAACACCCACATGTATTCTTTCACTCAACTAGATGTATCATAACAAACCAACCACATTCTAATCACCAACACCACTTCAAAATCTAACAAATCATTATAAACGTAGCATTTCAACAACTACGGAATATAAAATAATAACTTACGTGATGATGGATTTGGAAGATAAGCTTGCAAGATTAGATGAGCTTGCAAGATTAGATGAGGAAAAAGAAAAATTTTGAAAGAATTGGGGAGCTTGGGCGGCGCCTATCTTGAGCAAACAATGGTATTGTGTTCTAAGATTGGGGATCTATTTAAAGACTAAGCCATGGGTAGGGTTTGATCCATGTATAATCGGGTTAGGAGGTAAAAAATGATAAGTAGGCGGCACCTAATGCTTTGCCTATGCTTAGCATGGGCGGCGCCTTTGTCAATGCCTAGTTGAGCATAGGCGGTGCCTTTGTCATTGCCTAGTTGAGCATAGGCGCCGCCTTTGTCAATGCCTAGTTGAGATAGTGAGCATAGGCAATGACATAGGCGGCACCTATGGTATTGCCTAGATTGGCATAGGCGGCGCCTATGGCATTGCCTAGATTTACATAGGCAATGCCTTGTCCGTTGCCTAGATTTGCATAGGCAATGCCTTGTCCGTTGCCTATGTGAGGCAGTGAGCATGGGCAATAGTATAGGCCTTGCCTTGTCCATTGCCTAGATTGGCATAGGCATTGCCTTGTCCATTGCCTAGATTAGCATAGGCATTGCCTTGTTCATTGCCTAGATTAGCATAGGCAATGCCTAACCGATAGCCTTTACTCCTTCACTCCTAACTTACCACCTTTAACATGGCTCACTTTCAAATCAAAATTTGGGACTAATCCCCTCCTTTGTACGTCTTGGACCTACACTTAATCAAAAACAACAAAAATGATTAGAAGGATGGGTTGCCTCCCACCAAGCGCCTTAGTTTTGGTCGTGGCTCGACTCTTCTTTTTGGATTTTTATTTAACCAAAACAAACTCCTAGTAAAACAAAACGATTAAAAACTATGGGTTGCCTCCCATGTAGCGCTTGATTTATTGTCGCGGCATGACATAGTTATCTCGATTACTTAGACTTCATCGAGATAGATGGTGGCCATGCCCTTTATCAAATCGAGTGGACCGATATATGGCTTCACTCATTGGCCATTCACCTTAAAGACACAACCATTATTATTTTCTAACTCCACTACTCCAGACGAGTAGACTTGGCTAATTTTGAATGTACTGGACCATTTAGACTTCAACTTACCTGGAAATAGCTTTAGTCTGGAGTTGAAAAGAAGTACCAAATCACCCTTCTGAAAGTTTCGTTGGATAATCCTCCGATCATGGTACTTTTACATCCTTTCCTTGTAGAGGTTTGCTCTTTCATACGCATGTAGACGGAATTCATCCATCTCATTCAGCTACTCCAATCTCAGATTAATAGCATCATCCAAATTCAGGTTAAGCTGCTTCAATGCCCACAGTGCTTTATGTTCTAGCTAAATTGGCAAGTGACAAGCCTTCCCATAAACTAATTGGTAAGGTGACATGCCAATTGGTGTCTTGAACGCAATCCTATAAGCCCATAAGGCATCGTCCAGCTTTCGAGACCAATCTTTCTTACTAGCATTTACAGTCTTAGTAAGGATCAGCTTGATCTCCCGATTAGAAACCTCTACCTGCCCACTAGTTTGTGGGTGGTAAGGTGTAGCGACCTTATGTTGCTTGACTCCATATTTCACCAATATGGCTCTAAACAGCTTATTGCAAAAATGTGATCCTCCATCGCTTATAATGGTACATGGTACCACAAAACGAGAGAAGATGTTTCTCTTTAAGAACGCTACAACACGCTTACCTTCATTATCCGCTAGCGCGACTGCTTCGACCCATTTGGATACATAGTCCACAATAACTAGGATATATTTCATCCCAAACAAACTCATAAATGGGCCCATGAAATCAATACCCCAGACATCAAGCAACTCTACCTCAAGCATTTTAGACATGGGCATCTCATGATGCTTTGAGATAGCGCCTTGCCTCTGACATTGATCACAACTTCTCACAAAATCATAGTCATCCTTGAATAATGAAGCATAATAATAGCTGCTTTGTAATACCTTCCTGTCTGTCCGATCACCTGCATGGTGACCACCAACTTGGGAAGCATGGCTTGCTTCCAATATGCTAGGCACCTCCACATCTGAGATGCATCGCCTAATAACACCATCAGCACATCGTCGAAAAAGATACGTCTTATCCCAGAAGTATTGTTTCACATCATGCATGAACTTTCTCTTTTGATAAAAGGAGAGATGCTCAGGAATCACTTTACTTACCATTTAGTTCGCAAAATCTGCATACCACGGTAAATCTTCCACCATAGTGGCTAAGATCTCTTCGTCAGGAAATGCATCATTAATATCAAGGTTGGGTTGCACTATGTGCTCACTCTCAAGTCGAGATAGATGATCAACTACTTGGTTTTCGCAACCTTTTCTATCCTTTACCTCGAAATCAAATTCTTGAAGCAGTAACACCCACCTAATTAGCCTTGGCTTAGCATCCTTCTTCGCCATTAGATACCTCAGAGCTGCATGATCTGTATGAACCACTACTTTGGTTCCCAACAAGTAAGCACGGAACTTTTCGAACGCATAAACAACTTCTAGAAGCTCTTGTTCAGTGACGGTATAGTTCTTCTGGGCTCCATTCAAGGCCTTGCTCGCATAGTAGATTGGATGAAATAGCCTTTCTCTTTTCTGACCAATTACAACACCCAAAGCTACCCCGCTTGCATCACACATAACTTCAAAAGGTAGAGACCAATCGGGCGCTACAGTAATAGGAGCTTCAACTAGCTTTCCTTTTAGGCATTCAAATGCCTTCAAGCAATCTTCACCGAAGTCAAATTTTGCATCCTTCTCCAAAATTTTGCATAATGGACTAGCAATCTTGGAGAAGTCTTTAATAAACCTCCGATAGAAACCCACATGACCGAGAAAACTACGAACCCCCTTTACAGAAATTGGAGGTGGAAGCTTCTCGATAACTTTAATCTTGGCTCGATCAACCTCGATTCCCCTTTCAGAGACTTTATGCCCTAGAACAATGCCTTCCTTAACCATAAAGTGACACTTCTCCCAATTTAGTACCAAGTTTAATTCAACACATCTCTGCAACGCCATACTCAGATTTGCCAAGCATGATTCAAACGACTCACCTACAACTGAAAAATTGTCCATGAACACCTCCAATGTGTCTTCAACCATATCAGAAAAAATGGACATCATACAATGCTGAAAAGTGGCAGGTGCGTTACATAGCCCAAATGGCAGTCATTTGAACGCAAAAGTAACATACGGGCATGTAAAAGTGGTGTTCTCTTGATCTTCAGGAGCAATGCATATCTGATTATAGCCGGAATAACCATCTAAGAAACAAAACCATCCCTTCCCTGCCAATCGATCAAGCATTTGGTCCATGAATGGCATTGGCAAGTGATCCTTTAGCGTCCACAAATTCAGGTTCCGGTAGTCCATGCACACTCTCCACCCTGTGACAGGTCTAAGTGGAATTAGCTCATTATTCTCGTTTGCGACTACCGCCATGCCCCCTTTCTTGGGCACACATTGTACCGGACTCACCCATTTGCTGTCTGAGATTAGATATACCACCCCTGCATCTAACCATTTAATAATTTCCTTCTGCACCACCTCTTGCATAGGTGGATTCAAACGACGTTGGTGCTCAATGGTTGGTACACAATCTTCTTCAAGATGAATCTTGTGCATACATATCCCAGGAGGGATACCAATTATATCAGCAATTGTCCAACTAATGGCTCTCTTGTACCTCTTCAGAACAGAGATGAGAGTCGCTACTTACTGTTCACCTAAATCAGCCACAACAATAACCGGAAGTGTATTTACACATCCCAAGAACGCATACTTTAGATGACTGGGGAGCTCTTTCAATTCTAGCACTGGTGGCTCTGCAATGGAATACTTCACTGTTGGTGAAGGTCGATTCTTAAGATCAAGGTCCAGCTTCTTAGGAGGATGAGAATAAGACCCTATTCCTGTTAGAGCACAAATAGTTTCTTCATACTCTTCAACATCCTCACGCTCAAAATTCATAAGCAGAGCAGCCAATGGCTCAATAATAAGCTGCTTCTCTACAGATAATTCTTTCTCCTCCTCATAATAAACATCAGCTACAGAGAATACATTCATATCTCTAGGCTGCTTCATTGATTTGCATACATCAAAACGGACCACTTCGTCATTCATTCGAAATAAAAGCTCATTAGCTCTTAAATCAATAAGCACACTTCCTGTTGCGAGCAAAGGGCATCCCAAGATTATGGGAACTTCAAAATCCACCTCGCAGTCCAAAATAACAAAGTCTACAGGAAAAATAAAGGTAGAAACCTTCACCAATACATCATATAAGATACCAACAGGTCGTTTTACCGACCTATCAGTCATCACGAGCCGCATATTGGTTGGTGTAGGATAGCCCAACCCCAACTTTCTATAAATGGATAGCGGCATCAAATTGATGCTAGCGCCCAAATCGCACAATGCCTTAGCAAAATCCAAAGATCCAACCGTACTAGGAATAGTGAAAGCACCAGGATCTGCCTTCTTCTATACTAAAGATCTTATGGCAATCGCACTGCAATGATGAATATTATCTGTCAGTTCATAGCTTGCTGCCCGCTTCTTTGTCAAAAGATCCTTCATGAATTTGGCGTACCCTGGCATCTGCTCCAGCGCCTCCACCAAAGGCATATTAATAGTCAGCTGCTTCAACATAGTCATGAATTTACTGAACCTGGTGTCATCAGCTTTCTTCTTCAGTCTCTGAGGAAAAGGTGGTGGTGGAGTTGGAAGAGTTTTCTCCACCACTTCCTTTTTATCTTGCTTCCGATTATCAACCTTTTCAGGATGGTGACATCTAGGAGTAACATCATGAACGTTCTCATTCTGATTTTCAGCTTCTACAGAATCATCACAATCTGCTTCAATAATATTCTCTTCTGTATTATCAACCACTTGCTTGCCTTTGGATGGAGTTTCCAACACCTTACCACTCCTAGTAGTAATAGCCATACAATATCCGTCATTCCTTGGGTTTTTGATGATAGGCAAATTTACACGCCTATAGTGCTATATTTTACCCATATTTTAGCTAAGTTTGGAGGACAAATTATATATTTCATGCACTTTTAGTCCTTTTTCTTGTAAGTGAGCTAACAAACGTGATTAGCAAGTTTTCAGGTATAAATGATGCAGATTTCAGAATTTTATGGATAATTTGACGCCAAAGGAAGCTTCACGAAAGAAGGAGAGCAGCGTTTGGGTGCCTATGGATTGAAAGTGATGCATGGAAAACCTGTCCTGGGCAAAAACAGCATTTCTGAAGACTTTGGGGACCAGCAGTAACCTATTAGGATTAGGATAATAATGCAGTAATTTATTAGGATTAGGATAATGATACATTAACCTAGTACAATTGGGTTAAGTATTTCATTATCTTAGTAGGATTTGGTTAAGTAATTCATTAGCTTAGTAGGAATAGGATATGGGTATTATAAATGCCCTATTTTGCTAGACATTTTGATACATTCCGCCATTCCGCCATTCCACACCATTCACCCATTCATCCACCTATTCATCCACTCATCTACAACTCAAAACAATTTGCTTTTTATTAATTCTTATTACTTTCTCTTCATCTATTCAATTCTTAATTTCCGCAACAAGAGAAATGTTACTCTGCAAAGAAGTCACGCATAAACGCCTACCACACTTTACTACACGAGATCTTTATTGTGGTATAATAACAATGTCGATTGTGATTTCCTTCGCACTCATGGGTAACTAAACTTCTCTGTTGGGGTTATGGAAGCCGTATGCGATACTATCTATTAGTCTGAGTTTGTGAATTCGTGACACGTATATTGCTTATATCATTATTCTCTTCATCTTAATGCAAATTCTTGTGGCTGCAGACGCATAGAATAATGCTAGTATAGCATTAACTTGTTCGAAAGAAAAGTTATATGTCTGAAAAAGAGATAATGTCAAGGTAATAGGGTCCCATCCCCTATTTAAAAGTTAGTGTCGTAACTAGATTAACCTCTTGGAGAATTTGTACCGTTAGATACACTTTAAGCTTGAAAGAGTTAAAGTGAAATAGTCCTTGTTGAGGTCGAAAGACGCTTGGATTTACCATCGAATACAATTCTCTATAAGCACATGCATGTCTAAATTCCGCACAACTCATAGCCAATAGAGACGTATAACTCATAAGGTGGACATACCCCCAACTCCTCAATTCTCATTGTTTTACATCTTACTAAACATTCTTTCTTTTTACTTTGCTATTTTCTGTTTTTACTTTACTATTTTGATTACATTATTTGCACATTAAAATTCTCCCTTTTTACGAGACTTGCACTAAAAGTCTAGTAATCTTTGCTTACTTGTTGACCAAGCTATTCCCTGTGGGATCGATACCCTACCCAGTTGGTTCTATATTTGACAGCGACCGCTTTACACTCCTACGAGAGCTGTAGATTGAGCGTTATCAAAAAATGGCACCGTTGCCGAGGAATACGAGGGTCAACTTAGTTTGTGATAGTTACTAGACCCTTTGGTCAAAGATTCTCGTACTTTTACTTTTAGTTGTTGTTTTTGTTTTATTCAAGTTTGTTCAGTGCATCAATGGATGCACAACGTGAAATTGAAAGGATGGCTGCTCAAATGCATCAACAGAATATTGATAATCCAGGTCAGGCAACAAATCCTAATGATGAGGACTTGGGTGATGAGGAGCTACTAAACCCATGGCATACTGCTGAGATGGCGGCACCCATGCAGAGAAGAGATCGTTAAGCTAGGTTTAGGCCTGAACACCGAGCTATGCAAATACTGTTCGATGATGATGATGATGATCTTGATGAAGCTGGTGCCACAGGAGCCATTATTCTTCCACCATTGGCACCCAGAGCCAAGTTCAACATCACCAGCACCATGATTCAGTTATTGAAACTCAAGGGATTATTTGGTGGACTAGCAGGCGATGATCCAAATATGCATCTGATCAACTTTATCTCTACATGCAAGTCATTCGACAATCCTGGCGTTGGACAAAATCCAATTCGACTGCGCTTATTTCCATTGTCTCTGTCTGGGGAGGCAACTCTATGGTTGAATGGGATGACTCCTGATTCTATTACTAATTGGAGGCAATTGAAAGACGCTTTCCTAGAAAGATTCTTTCCGCTATCCAAAAGAGCACAGTTGAGAGATCAGATCACAAATTTTCGGCAGCTTCCAACTGAAGCCCTCCATAAAACATGGGAGAGGTTCAGGACGAAGCTTATGCGGTGCCCAAACCATCATATGACCAATGTCCACTTGATGGAGATATTATACAGAGCTTTGAATTCGGTGACTAAGCCAGTGGTAGATAATGCAGCTGGTGGATCATTTATGGACCTCACCTTTGTGCAGGCAAGCAACATGCTAGATCAGATGACAAAGCAAAGTAGAGCTTGGTATACCTGGGATTCTGAGGTAGCAAGCTCTACTGTATCTTTTGGCATGACTGCAGAGCAGAGGCGAAGACAAGAGGATCGTGACCAAGACATGGCTCACATAAAAATGCAGATGGATCTTCTTACAAAGCATCTATTATCAGGGAAGACCGAAAAAGTTAAAGCTATTGCATCAAAAGGAAGAGAGCAATCCGATTCCGAGAAAGAAGCTAACTACTTGAACAATCAGGGGGGTTTCTGAGGCAATGCCCAAAGAAACCAAGGTCTGAACTATTATGATAATTCAGGATATAAGGATCGTGATCAAGGTAGTTAG
The DNA here is from genome assembly GCA_030864225.1 of Capsicum baccatum var. pendulum. NCBI lineage: Eukaryota > Viridiplantae > Streptophyta > Magnoliopsida > Solanales > Solanaceae > Capsicum > Capsicum baccatum. Next base: position 143,987,810 of record CM061552.1, read on the forward strand.
AAGGATAAGACTGACAGGAGTGGTTTGTATGTTCCTCTTGGAAGACGTGATGCCGCTGCATCTGGTTCTGGAAATATGTCAATGGAAGATATGATGGCTAAACTATTGAAAGGAGTAGAGGCAACTAATACGGGAGTGAATGAGGTGAAGAACGACTTGTCCTCAATGAAGCAATTGGTTGACTCGCATTCCACTTCAATAAAACAGCTGGAGCAACAATTGAGTCAATTATCTACGGCATTCAATCAAAGAAAGGCTGGCACTTTACCTAGCAACACTGTGCAAAATCCAAGGAACGATGGATCATGCATGGATATTACTACCAGGAGTGGTAAGGTGCTGGAAAATTCATCCCAAAGCAAGCAAGTGGCCTAAAATAAAGAAGATGAGGATGCCATAGACAATGACCAAGACATCCATGACGTCACCCCTAGTGGTTTGCAGCCTGAAAAGACCAAAATTCGAAAGCAAGAGGAGAAGAAAGCCATGGAGAAACCAATTCCATATCCACCACCACCTTTTCCTCAAAGATTAAAGAAGATTGCGGATGATACAAAGTTCAGCAAATTCATGACGATGTTAAAACAGCTGACCATTAATGTTCCATTGGTAGAGGCACTAGAGCAAATGCTTGGGTACGCAAAATTCATGAAAGACCTTTTGACAAAGAAGTGGGCAGCAAGCTATGAATTGAAAGATACTGTTCATCATTGCAGCGCTATCGCTACCCGATCACTAGTTCAGAAGAAGGCTGACCCCGGTGCTTTCACTATTCCGTGCACGGTTGGATCTATGAATTTTGCTAAGGCATTGTGCGATTTAGGAGCAAGCATCAATTTGATGCCACTATCCTTCTACAGGAAGTTGGGGTTAGGGGATCCGACACCAACCAATATGAGGCTCGTGATGGCTGATAGGTCGATAAAACGACCTATGGGTATCTTGAATGATGTGTTGGTGAAGGTTTCTTCATTCATCTTTCCTACAGACTTCATTATTCTAGATTGTAAGGTGGATTCTGAAGTTCCCATAATCTTGGGACATCCTTTCGTTGCAACAGGAAGTGTGCTTATTGACATGAGAGCTAATGAGCTTCTATTTAGGTTGAATGACGAAGTGGTCCACTTCGATATATGCAAAGTAATAAAGCAACCCAGCGATATGGATGTGTTCTCCATAGCTTATGAGGATAAGAAAGCATTATCTGTAGAAAAGCCGTTTATTGTTGATTCACTATCTGATGCGCTGCTGAATGTTGAGCATGAGCATGATGAAGATTATGAAGAAACTACGTGTGCTCTAACAAAAATAGGGTCCTATTCTCATACTCCTGAACAGCCGGACCTTGATCTTAAGAATCAACCGTCACCAACAGCGAAGACTTCCATTGAAGAGCCACCAATGCTAGAATCAAAAGAGCTCCCTAATTATCTAAGGTATGTGTTCTTGGAAAGTGAAAATATACTTCCGGTAAGTATGGCGGATGATTTAAGTGAACAGCACGTAGAGTCTCTCATCTCTGCTCTGATAAGGTACAAGAGAGCTATGGGTAGGAAGATTGATGATATAATTGGTATCCCTCCTGGGATATGTACGCACAAGAGTCATCTCGAACAAGATTGCATGCCTACAAGTAAGTATCAGCATCGTCTGAATCCATTCATAAAATGATGCCCCATCTATCTCGATGAAGTCTAAGTAATCGAGATAGCTATGTCGTGCCGCGACAATAAATCAAGCGCTTGGTGGGAGGCAACCCATCGTTTTTAATTGTTTTTGTTGTTTTTGAGTGAATGTAGGTACAAGAGGTATAAAATGAGGAGATTGGTTTCAAATAACGATTTGGACGTATTGCATGGTAAAGGTGGTAAGTTAGGAATAAAGATGCATAAGGCTATGGATTGAGCATTGCTCATGACAAAATAGGCATTGACCAAGGCTAGGCCTAGGTAAAACTAGGCCACGAGCAATGCAAAACCTATACTATAGCCTAAGGTCTCGGAATCTAGTGTGCAAAGACATAGGCGCCGCCCATGCTCAGGTATGCTATAGCATAGGCGCCGCCTATGCTAAAGCATTTGGTCTCAGTATCCCATATGCCATGCACTAGGCGCCGCCTATGGTCCCTTTATGCATTACTCTAGGCGCCACCTATGCTATCTTATGCTTTGCATTAGGCTCCGCCCATACCATGCATAGGCAAACCTAAAGGCGCCGCCTATGGTCCCTTTTTGTCTCCAAAACCGATTTTAAATGGGTCAAAACCCGACCCATTCTTTTCTTATATAAAGGGGACTTAGTCTTGAAACATAAACACATTGGAAACTTGACCTAGGCGCCGCACATACTCTCCAAAACATCTCAAAATTTTTCTTTTTGCTCTCCCACTTCACAAGAACATCTCCAAAGGCTTCAATCACGTAAGTACTCTTTTATTCTTCATCTATTTTTCATAAGTACTATGTTTCTATGTCTATTATGAATTGCTACATCTTGAAGTAGTATTGGTGATTTGAATATGATTGAATTGTTGTGACACAACTAAGTGAGTAAATGAATACATAAGGATGATCTTACTTGTTCCCAACTTGAATTTGATTTTGATGCGTTGTCATACTTTCTCGAAATTTACATGGTCACTAAAATTGCATAATCTTGTTACTTGAATACTTACATGTTGGAATTACTTGTTCATCGGGATAAGAATTATGGTTGACTACCAACATGTGAGGTTGTGATTATTTCTGGATATGATACCTTGATTCAATCTCTATATAGTAGTCTTGATATATCAAACATCAAAGTATTGCCAAAATTACAAGAAGTATGACTGCACTGATTATATTGTTGGAATGTATGTCGATGAAGTCTGAGTAATCGATATCATTCACTTAATTAGTTTGTGTCAACAAATTAAGTGTGGGGTGGTGCCACTATTGTCTGTTTGTTGATTGAATCTTCCGAGATGAAGCTAACATGACTCTATTGAGATCTCAGGTACAAGGGCACCAAAAGACAAGAAAAGCAACCACTTCACAAAAAGGCCAGAAAAGGGGAAGAAAAGAGCAAGGTGAATCCTCCGTGCTGCAAATACCTCGACGCACTCTTGGAAACAAGTGGGGTACTTATGAGGAACTTCTGAGGATGACGACTCTGATGATGATTCCGATGAAGGGGGTATGACCCCAGACATAGAGGATGAGTCCGACTAACCAGGTTCTTCTTATTTATTTTCCACTGAGTGCAGTGTGTCCCGTCTAAGTGTGGGGTGCTGGTACTTGCATGCTATACTTCTTTATCTGCATTTGCTTATTTATTTTTGTTTTTTTTTTAGTAGTTAAATCTTTTTTTTAGCTTAACTTCGCATGAAATTATTCTAATAGGCAGCATGAGATTATAACAAGAGTTTGTGCTAAAATCATGACTATTGAGACGTTTAGGCTCTAATTATGACTCACTATGTGATACTGTGTGGTTCAATTCCTTCATCTGTTGGGTCAAGAGTCTATACTACTTCCAATAAAGTTAACCATGTGCCTTATGTGTGTGAGGATATAGTATATTCTGTGTTTGTGGCTGATGCTAGAACTTGCCTGGTATGTATGTAAAGCGAAAATAAGGAGTGCAAGTCTAGGAGATGATTTAGGCATTTCTTTTGCAACCTAGACTTGTTTACCTTATTTTTACCTACCCATGGACATTATCCTAGATAACCCCTTTGAGCCTTTAGCCTATTTTCTTTGACAGCATCATATGTAAGCCTAATCCATTTTTTCAAGACCATAATTTGATCCAAATTCCTAAGTGCTTTAAATTATAAATTCATGTGACAAAATAAGAGGAAATTGGGTGAGTATGATGCTTTAGAATGTATTGGTGCTTGAATTTGTTATGAAAAAAAAAAGTGCTATCATAAGAGGTATGTTATGAAAAGAAAAAGGAAAGGAAAACTAAAAAGTTAGTTATGATCAAAATTGAAAAAAAAACAAAAGAGGAGAAAAAAGGGTGGTAGGATAAAAGAACGTAGAAAGGTTGTTTGAAAGGAAAAGTGTTAATGATACAATGTGATGTATTAAAGCGCTTAGGAACATAGTCACTATTTCTGGCCAAAATAGTCCTACCTGTCCCTTAGCCTATATTACAAACCGTAAAAGACCTAGTTGATCCTAAGCTTAGCATTCTGACATTTAGTGGAGCATTACACTAAGGGAAAGCCTATGGTCATCAGTTGCTGCATATGAATTCTTTGTGAGAGCGAGAGAAAGGATACTTTTATACCCATGTTTGAAAATTATGCTATACTTATGAGTGATTATGGGTAATATATTGTAAGACACACATGGTTGATGAGTTTTGGGTAGTTGTGTATGATTCTTTGTGCCTTAACTTTTGAATATGAGTTGGCCACCATCACGAGTCTATGCTAGAGGTTAAATTATTTCTACTAATGATTGGAAAACTACTCTTTGTTGATAATTGTTGTGCTTGTCTTGACGAATATTTTGTGTTGATACTGTGAAACCCTAAGTTGATGTATAGAAGGACATGATATTTTGTTCGAGGACGAACAAAGCTTCAAGTGTGGGGTGTTGATGATAGGCGAATTTACACGCCTATAGTGCTATATTTTACCCATATTTTAGCTAAGTTTTGAGGACAAATTAGATATTTCATGCACTTTTAGTCCTTTTTCTTGTAAGTGAGCTAACAAACGTGATTAGCAAGTTTTCAGGTATAAATGATGCAGATTTCAGAATTTTATGGATAATTTGACGCCAAAGGAAGCTTCACGAAAGAAGGAGAGCAGCGTTTGGACGCCTATGGATTGAAAGTGATGCATGGAAAACCTGTCCCGGGCAAAAACAACATTTCTGAAGACTTTGGGGACCAGCAGTAACCTATTAGGATTAGGATAATAATGCAGTAATTTATTAGGATTAGGATAATGATACATTAACCTAGTACAATTGGGTTAAGTATTTCATTATCTTAGTAGGATTTGGTTAAGTAATTCATTAGCTTAGTAGGAATAGGATATGGGTATTATAAATACCCTATTTTGCTAGACATTTTGATACATTCCGCCATTCTGCCATTCCACACCATTCACCCATTCATCCACCTATCCATCCACTCATCTACAACTCAAAACAATTTGCTTTTTATTAATTCTTATTACTTTCTCTTCATCTATTCAATTCTTAATTTCCGCAACAAGAGAAACGTTACTCTGCAAAGAAGTCACGCCTAAACGCCTACCATACTTTACTACACGAGATCTTTATTGTGGTATAATAACAATGTCGATTGTGATTTTCTTCGCACTCATGGGTAACTAAACTTCTCTGTTGGGGTTATGGAAGCCATATGAGATACTATCTATTAGTCTGAGTTTGTGAATTCATGACACGTATAATGCTTATAGCATTATTCTCTTCATCTTAATGCAAATTCTTGTGGCTGCAGACGCATAGAATAACGCCAGTATAGCATTAACTTGTTCGAAAGAAAAGTTATATGTCTGGAAAAGAGATAATGTCAAGGTAATAGGGTCCCATCCCCTATTAAAAATTTAGTGCCGTAACTAGATTAACCTCTTGGAGAATTTGTACCGTTAGATACACTTTAAGCTCGAAAGAGTTAAAGTGAAATATTCCTTGTTGAGGTCGAAAGACGCTTGGATTTACCATCGAATACAATTCTCTATAAGCACATACATGTCTGAATTCCGCACAACTCATAGCCAATAGAGACGTATAACTCATAAGGTGGACATACCCCCAACTCCTCAATTCTCATTGTTTTACATCTTACTAAACATTCTTTCTTTTTACTTTGCTATTTTCTGTTTTTACTTTACTATTTTGATTACATTATTTGCACATTCAAATCCCCCCTTTTTACGAGACTTGCATTAAAAGTCTAGTAATCTTTGCTTACTTGTTGACCAAGCTATTCCCTGTGGGATCGATACCCAACCCTGTTGGGTTCTATATTTGACAGCGACCACTTTACACTCCTACGAGAGCTGTAGATTGAGCGTTATCAGTTTTGCACAGTGTCGCTAGGTAACGTGCCAGCCTTTCTTTGATTGAATGCTGCTGATAGTTTACTCAATTGTTGATCCAGCTATTTTATTGCAGTAGAATGTGAGTCAACCAATTAATTTATTGATGACAAATCATTCTTTACCTCAGTTACGCCCATATTAGTTGCCTCCACTCCTTTCAACAGCTTAGCCATCATATCTTCCATGGATATTTTCCCAGAGCCAGACGCCACAGCCTCACGATTTCCAGGAGAAACATACAAACCTCTCCTGTCAGTTTTATTCTTCCAACTACCTTGATCACGGTCCTTGTATCCTGATTTATCATAATAGTTCCGACCTTGGTTTCCTTGGGCATTGCCTTGGAAACCCCCCTGATTATTCAAGTAGTTCGCCTCCTCCTCAGAATTGGATTCATCTCTTCCCTGTGATATCATGGCCTTAAACTTTTCTGCCTTCCCTGATAATAAATTCTAGGCAAGAAGGTCTATCTGCGTTTTTATGTGAGCCATATCCTGGTCACGTTCCGCTTGTCTTCGTCTTTGTTCTGCAGTCATGCCAAAAGATAAAGTAGAGCTTGCTACCTCAGAATCACTGGTATGCCAAGCTCTACTCTGCTTTGTCATACGATCCAACATATCACTTGCCTCTATAAAAGTAAGGTCCATGAATGACCCACCTGCAGCATTATCAACCATTGGCTTAGTCACCGAATTCAAAGCCCTATATAATATTTCCATCAAGTGGATATTGGTCATCTGATGATTTGGGCACCGCATAAGCTTCTTCTTGAACCTCTCCCATGTTTCGTGGAAAGCTTCGGTTGGAAGCTGTCAAAAATTGCTGATCTCATCTCTTAATTATGCTCTCTTGGATGGCGGAAAGAATCTTTCTAGGAAAGCATCTTTCAGTTGCCTCCAATTAGTAATAGAGTCAGGAGTTAGCCCGTTCAACCATAGAGTTGCCTCTCCAGATAGATACAATGGAAATAAGCGCAGCCGAATTGCATTCTGTCCAACTCCTGGATTGTCAAACGACTTGCATGTTGAGCTAAAATTGATCAAATGCATATTCGGATCATCGCCTGCAAGTCCACCAAATAACCCTTTGAGCTGCAATAGCTGAATCATGGTGCTAGTGATATTGAACTTGGCTCCGGGTGCCAAAGACGGAGGAATAATAGCCCCTGTGGCACCATCTCCATCAAGATCGTCATCATCATCATCAAAAGGAACCTGTACAGGTCGGCGTTCAGGTCTCATTCTAGCTTGACGATTGATGATAGGCGATATTACGCGCCTATATCAATATATTTTGCCCATATTTGTGCCATGTTTTGAGAACAAATTATATATTTCATGCACGTTTAGTCCTTTTTCCTGTAAGTGAGCTAACAAACATGATTAGCAAAGTTTCAGGTATAAATGATGCAGAAATCAGCATTTTATGGCTTACTTGACGCCAAAAAAATCTCACGAATGAAGGAACGTAAGATTGGACCCCTAAAGGACCAAAAGTGATGCATGGGAAATCTGTCCCGGGCTAAAATAGCATTTCTGAAGACTTTGGGGACTTGCAGTAAATTATTTGGATTAGGATAATAATACATTAACCTAGTACAATTGGGTTAAGTATTTCATTAGTTTATTTGGATTAGGATAATAATACATTAACCTAGTACAATTGGGTTAAGTATTTCATTAGCTTAGTAGGATTTGGTTAAGCATTTCATTAGCTTAGTAGGATTAGGATATGGGTATTATAAATACCCTATCATGCTAGAGATTTTTATTAATTCCTCCCTTAGTGGAGAGATACATCTTCTTACAATCCTCCCTTAGTGGAGAGATACATTCTACTTCTCAATTACAACTCTTCTAATCTTCCCATTAATTCTATTTTTCTTCTTCTATTCATCTATTCAATTCTTAATTTCCGCAACAAGAGAAACGTTACTTTGCTAAGGAATTCACGCCTCACGCCTACCACTTGTGCTACACGAAAATCATCAATCTTGTGGTATAATAACAACAATGCAAATTGTGATTTCCTTCGCATTCATGGGTAACTAAACTTCTCTATTGGGGTTATGGAAGCCGTATGAGATACTATCTATTGCTGTGAGTTTATGAGTTCGTGACACGTATGCTGCTTATATCATTATTCTCTTCATCTTAATGCAAATTCTTGTGGCTGCAGACGCATAGAATAACGCCAGTATAACATTTAACTTGTTTGAAAGAAAGGTTATCTGTCTGAAAAAGAGATAATGTCAAGGTAGTAGGACACCCTTTCCTATTAAAAAGCTAGTGCCGTAACTGCACTAACCTCTTGGAGAATTCGTACCGTTAGACACTCTTTAAGGTCGAAAGAGTTAAAAGTGAAATAATCCTCGAATAGGTCGAAAGACGCCTGGATTTACCATCGAATACAATTCTCTATAAGCACATGCATGTCACAATTCAACACACTCATAGCCAATAGAGACGTATAACTCAGAAGGAGGACATAACCCCAACGCTTCAATTCTCATTGTTTACAACTTACGTAACAATCCTTCTCTTTTTACTTTACTATTTTCAGCTTTAACTTTATTGTTTTGGTTACACATTGCAATCCCCCCTCATTACGAGACTTGCACTAAAAGTCTAGTAATTCTGCTTACTTGTTGACCAAGCTATTCTCTGTGGGATCGATACCCAACCCAGTTGGGTTCTATATTTGCTAACGACCGCTTTACACTCTTACGAGAGCTGTAGATTGGGCGTTATCAACGATCTCTTCTGTTCACAGGCGCTGCCACCTCATCTGCACGCCCTGGATTAAGTAACTCATCATCACCCAGGTCCTCATCATCCAGATTTGTTGCCCGACCTGGGTTGTCAATATTCTTTTGATGCACTTGAGCGGCTGCCAATGCATCTAATCTAGCCTGCTCCTGTTGAGCAGCCCTTTTTTCAATGTCTCGTTGTGCATCCATTCTTCCAATAAGTTGTGGTTCAGGATTTATGGGTAATAATGGCTGACCAGAACTTTGAGTATTTGGCATGCACTCAATAGAACCTGAATAAAACAAAAACAACAACTAAAAGTAAAATTCGAGAATCTTTGACTAAAAGGCCTATTAACTATCACAAACTTAGTTGACAACCGTATTCCCCGGCAATGGTGCCAAAATTTGATAACGCCCAAACTATAGCTCTTGTAAGAAAGTGTAAGCGGTCGCTGTCAAATATAGAACCCAACTGGGTTGGGTGTCGAATCCCACAGGGAATACTTGGTCACTAAGTGTTGCAATTATTAGTAGACTGTTGGTCGCAAATTCTACGGAAAAGGGGGGTTTGATTTATGCGTGAACTAATAGTATCAAAATAACGAATGAGATGATGTATTTAGTAAGATTTAATCACAGACAATGATAAGTTAGGGTTATGTCCACCTTGTAACTTCTACTTATCTATTAACTATGAGTAATGCGGAAATTAGACATGCATGCACTTATAGAGATTCGTATTCTAATTGTAAATCCAAGTGTTTCTCAACCATCAAGGATTTATTTCACTTTAGCTCTCTCGAGCCTAAAGTGTGTAATGAATGGTACAAATTCTCCAAGAAAGTTAATCCGGTTAAGGCATTAATGTGTAAACAGGGGTTGGAAACCCTATTTTCTTGTCACACTCTCTTTTCCAAACATGCAAATTTTCTCTCGAACAAGTTAATGCTATGCTGGCATATTCCCTATGTTTGCAACCATAAGAATTCAATTAAAACGAAGAGAGTAATGATATAAGTAGCATACACATCAAGAATTCACAAACTCATAGTAATAGATGGTATCTTACAAGGCTTCCATAACCATAACAGAGAAGTTTAGCTACTCATGGATACAACAGAAATCACAATATACATAATCATCATACCACAACCTAAAATAAACTTGGCGATGGGGATGGTTTTAGCGTCAAGAAGGGGTTGACGTTTTTGCTCTCTAGCCGTTGCTCTCTGAGCCATTTTTCTCTGTCCAAAACTTACAGAATCTGTAAACTGAGTAATGAATAATGATAATGATCGAATGTTGCTGAACATTCAGCAATAGGGTTTTTAATAATATCCTTGTCTAATATGTTGCTACTGCCTCCTTATGTATTTAAAAATACTGGGTTTGCTCGGGAAAAAGTTCTCATGCATCACTTTCAGTCCAAAAGCTGCCTTCCCTCTAATATGAAGTTTTCCTTTGCTGCTCATAAGTCCATAAAGTGCTGAAATCTTCATCATTAATACCTAAAAAACATGCTAATCACGTAGGTCAGCTCACTTAAAGGAAAATGGACTAAAAGTGTAGGAATTTATATATTTAATTCTCAAAACTTAGCTATAATATGGGTAAATTATGGTTCTTAGGGGTATAAATGCGCCCAACATCACTAGATTTCCATTAAATCTCTCCCTAACTTCAAACAATGGTTCTCTATTCATTTACCTAAAGTTCACAATCTCATGCCACTTTTGAAGAATTTAGTATGTTAGGAAATATCTATCAAGGAACATTGTGGTAAGTTCCTCCCAAGATGTAATTAAACCGGGTGGAAGTAAGTGGAGCCATTACACCGCTTCGCCCGTTAGTGAAAATGGGAAGAGTAAAAGCCGAATGGATTCTTGCGTAATATGCGCTATGTTAAATAGTGCACTAACCTCCATAAAGATCTTTAAATGGAAATTTGGGTCCTCATATGCTTGACCCCCATATAATACTTTCAGTTGCAACATGTGAAACATAACGCTAGTCATATGAAACAAACCATTTTCGTTGGTTGGAAGGATGCGAATTGCACTTGTTTCCCCCGCCTCTTTCAATTGGACTTCACCGTCTAGTGGGGTATCAAAGGGGCCCAAATTACTTGCATCATAGCTCATCACCCGATTCACACTTTGATCACCTACAAAATATTCAAAAATAATAAATAAAGTTAATTATCCCACTCCTGGTATTTCTAAATAAGAATAGCACCACAAAAGTGAAATCTATATTTCACTCCCCGGCAACGGTGCCATTTTGATAACGCTCGACTCGCTCCCATGATTGAGGGGTAAGGAAGTTGTTGTCAAGTAACCCAATGTAAATGGAGGTCGAATCTTAAGGAATGAATGTTATAGATATCAAATCTATGGGTGCTCAAGTTACAATAAGGTTACCCGAAATTCTAATGAAAACAACATGTATAAATAAATGGGGGAATTGTTTGAAAACTTTTCACACAAACTTCAACAAGTAGGCGGTAAATGATATCTTAGGTTTGAACTCAAGATTTGGAGAGATCATGGGATTATGTATCCTTAGAGGTAAAGCATGCAGGATAATGTTGGTTTGTTATAAAATTTAGTTGTTAATTAATGGATAGGCTATGCCGAAGATCATGAAGGTGGATCTTTCTATAAAATCCCAAGGATTTCACCCATTGGCACTTTCGAGAACCTAACAAGTGTAGAGTTTATATAACCATCCAAAACCACAACCAAGCATCCCTATTTCTAGGATAATGCTCTTGACATGATTTACACTCCCTAAACACTTATTTCTAAGATTTTAAAGGGTAGTAAACTGTAGTCTTAGTTGTTCACCATTGCTTTATCCCCCGATAACCCTCTTTAGAGGATGTTATGGGTTACCTAATATTCACCTAAATCCCTCTTTCGAGGAAGAAAAAGGCTTTCTAGATCTTGGAGATTTCACTCATCAAACCCATTTGGATATTTGGAGTTTTCACCCATCAAATTCCAACACATAAGCTCAAGCAATGGTGAAATCCATACTCAATAACTAAAATCCATGCAAACGCAACAATACCCATACACAATCATACTCTAGTTCAACATAATCCCAAGACTACATTATTTATCTACTCATGAAGAAAGTAAAGAGAAATATACCATGTGGGTCATCAAAAGAATTAATTCTTCATAAAGAAACTAAGAAATTTGAGTCTCCAAAGTTAATTAAAACTTTCCCAAATTAGGGTTTCAAGCTTGGAAATCAAAACTATGTTATGAGTTAAGCAATACCCAAAGAAGAAAGGGTTTTTTCTTATATATGATTTAGGATTCGTCCATGATATTTTAAAAATCTGCCCTTGGGCCTGTTCTCACTAATCCGCAATTATATGTGTTTGTCGGCAATTGCTGTTATGCAACCGCAATTAGGTTCCATGACCATGCTTTGCTTACCACCTGGACTGACTGCGACCGTGACCTGAGGACCATAGTCGTGGTAACTGAGGATGACTGCTTTAGGTTTTCAGCTATACTCCTTTTACTTCCATTTGCTCTCTTTTTAGCTCTATTCTATATATGCTTACCTTCTCCACTTTATACCTACAAAATATGGGTGTTAGTGCACTTAAATCCATATAATGCCTCATTTTCTAATACAAAACATGATAGTATGCATGCATGATTAGTGCGAATGAGTGGTAGGATTACCACACATCATGGGTCGTGTCAACAGTGATCACCTCCATGTGAGGTTTTTGGCGCAAATTATGAATCTTATTATGCATGATGATCTAAAAGATTTTTTTTCTATTATATGAGTTATACATGCAATGAGATATGTTAGGCAATCTCCCGTAAGGTTGAAAAGGTTTCAATAAAGTTGTGATGATGAAAAACTCAGTTGCAAGAAATTTTATATACTTAGATATTCCAACTAGATTAAATGATACCTACATAATTTTGAGTAGGGCTATTGATTTTGAGAATGCATTAACAAATTATACTTTTCCTCAAATTGGCCTAAGACATTATCTTGAGAATTCTTGTATTGAAGTTGGAGCAACTTCTGGTGAACTTTTGTGTAGTGATTGGGTGCATATGAAAAGAATTACAAAATTTCTTGTAATCTTTTATCTTATCACTTTGAAAATATTTGGATCACTTTATGTTACATCTAATTTTTATTTTCTTAAAATTTATGCGATTGTTGTTATTTGAATCAATTGATTGCAAGTGGAGATACTGATTTAAGTAATATGGCAAGGAGGATGAAATAAAATTTTATAAGTAATGGGATAATCCATCAAAAATGAATAATATAATTTTTACTTCATGTGTTATAGATCCTTGTTACAAGTTTGATTCAGTTGGATGTGATCTTGTAAAGATGTTTGGGGAAAATTAAGGTCTATCTTTAAAAGCAACAGTAGAGAAATACATGATTTCATTATTTAGTGAATATGTAAAATTTTGTTCAAAAGGGATGGTGGTTGTTGTGTCTTCACCTTGATCTTTACTGGACACTTGTACTTTAGTGATTTCTAGCAGTCAACTAAGTACCGAAGGTACAAGACCTTTAGATTGTTTCATGCAAGATATAAAGCAATATAAAGCTGTGAATGGAGTTTTAGATGCTCGATCATAGTTAGATAAATATTTTGGAGAAGAAACTGAAGATGATACTAAAGAATTTAACATCCTACTCTGGTGGAAATGGACACAACAAGATTTCCTGTTCTTGCTAAGATGGCTTGTGATGTATTAGCTGTTCCAGTTTCAAGTGTTGCATCTGAATCTGTATTTAGTACAGGAAAACATCTTTTTTATTCATTTAGGAGTTCATTGACTATTAAATTGGTGTAAGTTCTAGTGTGTCTTCAATATTGGTTTTGAAGTGAACAATTAAGACAACCTGTTAGTTTGAGGAAGATCTTGATAATATTAAGCAAATTGAAAAAAGTAATAGTATTATCTTTATGTGTGTTGTTGTTATAAATTATTTTTATGTATTAATTGACTCATTTTATTATTATTCTCTTCAGATTTAGCTAGTGCAGGAAAAGACCCTACTCTAGTTAATGTGTAGTACAACTATACAAGCTTACCAGACGACTTTCACAAGGTTAGTATTAAAAAAAAAAGATAGAAGTTGTTATGTTATTTTTCTTTACACTGGTTGATATTCTGTTAGATATTAATGATGTTTTAGAATCGATTCTTGAAGTGGGATTGTTATATTTTCAATTCAGATGAGTATTATATAATTGTACTGTCATGATTGTTGTGAGTTGAAGAGTTGTTTGTCTCGCTTGTTCTTTAAGGTATCTTGTTCTATTTTAATTTTCTAGATTGTTTTTTACAATCTCGTTGAATATTGTAAGTATTACATATCCCACTAAGTGTTGATAATGCTGCATTCTTTATGTTATATCCACTTTTTAAAATCTACTTATAGTTTAGCCGATAGCCAAGTATTGGTAAACTTCAGACCTTCGATGTTGTTGTTGTTTCTTATAACCTATTCTTGTATATATTTTGATTCTTTTTATGTGCATATATACCTATAAATGACAACAAATGAAGTACCATTATGTTACAAATTATTTAAATTAAAATTTAATATTCCTATTCCCTAAAATTAGATATAACTGATTCTCGCGATGTGCTCAAAGCAAAGTCCTAAGATTGATCTGATTCTTCCCATTTAGGTTTTCCAATTGAATTACTTTGTTCTTAATGTGTGCATCTTGTATGGGTGGAGGGACTGGGTTGATCTACAACTGTTTAGAGTACTCAAAATAAGAGAACTCATCACCTTCTGGCTAAAAGCTACAATATATCTCACCCTGGTATGAGAGCTACATATGGTACCTATGTTATGAAGCATGTAGCCACAAATGCATGTATGTGGTCAGTACATTAGAATGTCCTGAGAATATGGAGACATGCACTAAATCATGGAAATATTTTAAACATGCTGTAAAACTGAAGATATAACTTATTTGCTGATACATTTAAAACATAACTATGGATGAAAAATGTAATCATAGAGAACTTATAAATCATGAGTTGAAAACAATTCTATAAGAAGGAGGCGATAGAAACATAAATGTTGTAAGCCATTCTCTTGTAGAATGGCTTACAACATTTATGTAATTCTATAAGAAGGGCATACTAGATATGTTGCTAGTTGCTAACTTATTTGGAGAGTGTAATACTGGTATATGCATGGTTAATGTAGTAGAATTAATGTCGTATATTGATTTTTGTGTGTTGCATTAGTGTTCTTTATTGTTCTTGAATTGACTGACCTTAGATAGGGTGAAATTGTTTTGAGATGATATGGATAATTGACTGCCAAATGTACTTTGTATTCTCTTAGTTGTGTTGAGTTTATTGAGGACAAACAATTTTTTTAAGTTGAGGGTATTGATGTGTGAGCAAATGCTAACATATTTGAGGCTTTTAAATAAGAATAGTTGCAAGGTCTTAAGCAACTTTTGTCGTTTTTAATTATTTTATGTTTGATTTTATAGTAGAAGCTATGATGCAAGAGAACCAACAGGGATGGAAGCAAAGGAGTTGAAATCTGAAGTAATTTGAAGATAAGTGTGGTTGATGACATTTCTTATAAGTCGTCAGCCCTGTGATAAGTTATCAGCTTCATCGTCAGCCTCAGACAGAGAATGCACCTGACATGAGAGTTGTGGTGACATTTTATGATAAGCCATCAAGGAGCTGATAGGTCATCAAAATTGTCATCATCCTAAGGCAGAACATAATAGATGAGGTAGAGACTTGATGACATTCGTGATAAGTCATCAAGATGTTGATAGGATGTCATAATTTTTCATCATCCTAAAGCAGCGTGTATCAAAAGCAAAGTGGAGCTGACGACACTTGTGATAAGCTGTCAGCCTTCTGATAGGTTGTCACGAATGTCGTCATCTAATTCAAGGGATTATTAAACTCTGTGATTTTGTTTCCTTATTTAGGCTAAACTATTTAAAGTCTTGTTGAGGGTTTTCTTGAGAGTTCGGAAGATCTTTTGGAGACACGTATTTTGATATTTTCTCTCTAGTTTTTTGACTTGAACAAACAATTACTTTGAAGAGATTATCATCATTATTTTAGGATTACTATTGTGATCTAATCTGAGAATCTCTAGTTTCTATTCATCTTATGGTAAGTTTATCTTTCAAATCATGAATATAACTAGTTGTTTCGATTATTACATCATGAGCGGCTAAATTTCTTTAACCTAAATTATGGGATCTAGGGTTAAGTTTTGATAAGGTGCTGAGTGTTCAATATTCAAAAGGTGGTAGGAATCTTTGATAATTATGAGGTTTTAATTATCGTCTATTGGTTGCAAACGATAGATAACACCTTCTTTGATTTGCTTGAGAAAGAAAACAAATATAGTGGGAAGTGAATTATTAACAGGGACTTGGAGGAACTAAAAACTTCCATTTAATAAGTGACTGTAACAAGGTTGATTAACCTGAGGTAAAATCTGGTCATGAATATAAATTTCCTAAGTTCAAGAGGATTAGGTAATTAAATACTTATGTAGGTCGAGAGACTTTTAGGCATAACTTCGATAAAGATAACTTGTTGTCCTACCTACGATGAGAATCTTGAACCACCATTAGCATCTGTCAAGTACCAAAACCCCATTCTAGTTTTTCCATAAACTATTGATTACGAACACTATAACTAAAGTGACCAACAATTACTTGCTAAACTAAAAACTCCCATTTCAGGAAACATCCAGCTATCAGTAGATTAAATTGCAAATGACTTAAGTTCACACCATATTCCCTGTGGGATTCAACTCCAACCTAGTTGGGTTTTATATTGACAACAATCACTTATATTATCGTTAGAGAGGTGTAGTTTGAGCGTTATAAAAAATGGCACCGTTACCGGGGAATACGGTTGTAAATTAAAGTTGGGTGCGCTAATTGACTGTTATTCAAGTTTTCTTATTTTACATTTATTTATTGTTTTTGTTTATTATAGGATCTTTGTAGTGTATGCCAAGTACCAGAAGTTTTGGAGAACCATTATTACCACTTAATCCAGAGCTACAAAGAATTGGAAGAATGGCAGAACAGCAAGAGGCTGACAAATTGGCAGCCTTAGCTAGAGCTTCGTTGAATGTGCAAAATGTCGGTAAACAAGTACAACATCAAAATCCTAAGGATCAAGATTTGGGAGATGAG
This sequence comes from Capsicum baccatum var. pendulum, assembly GCA_030864225.1. NCBI lineage: Eukaryota > Viridiplantae > Streptophyta > Magnoliopsida > Solanales > Solanaceae > Capsicum > Capsicum baccatum. The sequence continues at coordinate 144,004,856 of CM061552.1, forward strand.
GAGTTGCTAAATCCTGGTAACCCAAGGGGCGCAGAGCAAATAGGCAAGTGTAACCTCCGGTATAGTGTAACCTCAATGATGATGATGATGGAATGGATGGAGCAGGTACAACGAGTGCAATCATTCCTCCACCGTTAGCACCTGGGTATAAATTCAACATTATGAGTACTATGATTCAACTCCTCAATCTAAAGGGGTTGTTTGGTGGCCTTTCTGGGGAAACCCAAACTTGCATTTGGTGAATTTTATCACCATCTGTAAATCTTTCGATTACACAGGAATGGGACATAATGCTATCCAGTTGAGATTTTTTCTATTGTCTCTTTTTGGGAAGGCAACTTTGTGGCTAAATAAGATGATACCCGATTCTATAACCAACTGAAGGCAGTTGAAAGGAGCTTTCCTAGAAAGGTTATTTCCGTCTTCCAAGAGGGTACAGTTGAGGGATGAGATTAGCAACTTTAGGAAGCTCCCATTTGAATCCTTACATGAAACCTAGGAAAGATTTAAGAATAAGCTGATACAGTGTCCAAACCACAGTATGACAGACATACCCTTGATGGAGACTTTGTACAAGGCTCTTAACTCTGTGAAAAAGCCAATTGTAGATAGTGCTACTGGTGGTTCATTTTTTGATCTTATATTCCTAGGGGCTTTAGAGATGCTAGAAAGAATTACCAAATAATGTCGGGCATGACATTCCAAAAACTCTGTGGTAGCTAGCCCCATTGTGTCTAGGGGTAGTACTGCAGAACAATGCAGAAGAGATGAGGAGCGTGACTAAGACATGGCTCACCTTAAAATGCAAATGGACTTTCTAACCAAGAACTTACTATCAGGCAAGACTGAGAAGGTGAAAGCTATAGGATCTTAGGACAGAGTTGATGCTGATGCAGAAGAAGATACAAACTATGTAAACAATCAGGGGGTTTTCGAGGCAATGGCCAAGGAAATCAAGGTCAAAATTATTATGGTAAGCCTAGTTATAAAGATAGGAAGAAGTGAAATTGGAAGAACAACATGATAGGAGCGGGCTCTATGTCCCTCTTAGAAATCGTGAGGCTGCTACAACAAGTTCTAAAAAGATGTCCATGGAGGACATAATGGCTAAGTTGTTGAAGGGAGTGGAAGTTACCAACTCTGGTATGACTACCATCAAGACTGATATATCATCTATTAGTTAGTTGGTAAACTCGCACTCTAATGTAATCAAATATTTGGAGCACCAAATAAGCTAACTCTCCGCAACATTTAACCAGAGGAAGAGCGGAATGTTACCAAGTGATACGGTCCAAAATTCGTGAAAGGATGGCTCATGCATGGGGATTACACTAGAAGTTGTAAGATATTACCTGGCACTTCTGTGGGCAAACATGTAGTTGATGAGGTAGTTGATGATGAACTGGAAGAAAGAGGTCTAGTGGAGTTTGAGAAGCTAGTTAATTCTGATGATGCTCCAAAAAAAAGAAAGAAAAGGAAAAGAAGGTAGTGTTAAAAACTATCCAGAGACTACCACCTCCCTTTCCTCAGCTGTTGAAGCAAAAAATTGATGATGCAAAATTCAGCAAATTCATGGCAATGCTCAAGCAATTGATAATAAATGTTCCTTTAGTTGAGGCACTTGAGAAAATTCCAGGATACGCGAAGTTTATGAAAGACCTTGTCACGAAGAAATGGAAGGTTAGCTATGATCCGGAGGACAATCTTCTTTATTGTGGTGCTATCTCTACAATGTCTTTAGTGCAGAAAAAGGCAGACCCGGGAGCGTTCACCATTCCGTGCACTATTGGGTCCCTAAATTTTATAAAAGCGCTATGAAATTTGGGAGCCAGTATAAGCATAATTCCACTTGCGGTGTACAAAAATCTGGGTTTGGGGGATCCTACCCCAACGAACATGCGATTGATGATAACAGATAGGTCTGTAAAGCGGCTAGTGGGCATATTACATGATGCATTGATAAAGGTGGCCGACTTTATTCTGACTGCTAATTTTATAGTCCTAGACTGTGAGGTGGATTTAGAAGTACCCATCATCTTGGGTAGATCATTCCTTGCAACCGGGAGAGTGATCGTAGATATGGAACTGAATGAGCTGAAGTTCAGGCTAAATGATAACGAAGCACGATTCAAAATACACTCATTTATGACACAGCAAAAAGAGATGAGTGTTTTCTCAATCGTGGACGTATTCTATGAAGATGGTAAAGAGGTATCAGCAGGTTTTCTTGGCGAAGTCTGAGTAGTAAAGATAACCAAGTCATACCGCGACGTTAAATCAGGCGCTATTGAGAGACAACCCAAAATTTTTATCTTCTAGCAAATTGTTTATTTTTGTATTAGGTTCTAATGTAACGAAGGTGGAATCGATGCATTCGGCCAAGTGCTCTTGACGATATTTTTTCGACGGGCTATCATAATTGTGATAAGACGTCAGATTTGTCATCAGAGACATCAGCTCCGAGGTAGGTTTGTTAAGGCTGATGACATTTTTGATAAGCTATCACATTTGTGATGGCTTATCAGAAATGTCATCACAAAAAACTCCAAAATTAGCTGAAAGTCTGGGCCCAGGTAAAAAGATTCGACCCGGCCCAAGACACTGTCTTTCCACCTTTCCGCTTATTTCCTCTATTTTACTTAAAGTTTTATTTTCTTTCCATACTTAGTTTATTTTCTTCCCTATTTCCAAAGTGTTTCCAACTAAAACAAAATAAAGATTCCTTGTGTGTGTGGGTTTGCAATCAAAATCAATAATATTTCTTTACTTCCTCTTACTCGTGTAATCAAAGGAAAGGTACCCACCAGGTTGTGAAATGGTACCAAAAGGAAAGAACTCAAAAGCTACAATGAAAGTGACCAAGGGAAGTGTAACTCAGAGACTCTTTAACAAAGAACCTCTGCTCAGGAAGCAAAAAAAGAAGAAAAACCCTAAAAAGCCTTCACCACCTTCACCAGTTGAAGTGGAGGAGAGTGACGAGAGTGACACTAAGCCAAAAATATTTGAACATATAGATTTTGAGCAGACGACCTCTGAGTAACAAGATTCTAAACATGCTAAATCTGAAAAGCATGATTTAGATCATCCTGATTATGGGGAGCATGAGTTTGGGCAACCTGAATCTCTGGGACCATCAACTGAGTCCCCTTCTACTGAGCCACAAGATATGGAAAAATCTCTAATTAGGAGAACTATGGTTAAATACAAGAATCGTGAAGTTTGAGTGGCACTAGGTGGAAGATTCCCAAAGCTTAGAAAATTTTCTTTAATAGACTTTGCAGAACTAACAGAAGAGCTGTTAAGAGGCCAATCATCGAAGAAAAGAGAATCATCATTAAAGGGTTGAGAAGATACCCCAAGGTTAAGCAAAAATTTTGTGATTACAATTTGGGATAGACGATAAGAGGAGGAAATTCATTTCGCCCTACACTAGTTAGGGAGTTCTATGCAAACTGCCAAGCTCGCTTGGAAAACATATGTAGAGAAGGGGAGAAAGCAGTTGACCAACCTTTGTTGGATAAAGTCTCGGTACGGGGTATAATGGTGGATGTTTCTAAAACAACAATCAATAGGTTCCTTCATGGCCCAAAATTTACTCCTCAAGCCACTTCACCTACTTTCTATGCCCAATTAAAGCATTGGGAAAATAAAAGGTCTTGGTTACCTACACTCATAGCTGATGGAGAATCGGCATGGCTGACTAACCCAAGTGAAAGAATCTTCAAGGCCTCCCTGAATTTAGAGGCAAGATTTTGGTGAGGTATTATACATAACTGGTTGATTCCCATAGATGGTGATAATATCTTCGGGGATGATAGAGCAATACTATTCGCAAGTTTTATGGCTAACCACAAATTGAACTTTGGAGAGATCATCGCCGAAAAGAAAAAAATTCAGGTCTCAAGGTCCGACACAACATATCCCTCACTTGTTTGATTACAAGGTTGTGTAGGGCAGCCAATGTGCCCAAGATTATAGGTTTAGAAGAAGAACTCCTTGCCAAGAAGACCCACAATCCTATACGAAATAAGGAAAATCAGCCGAGGCTAATGCTTGATAGAGGTGCAGAGAGTCCAGCTGATCCACCAGTTAGAGGTAAAAACTTAGTGCTTAATGTAGAAGTACAGGATTCTGAGGCTGCACCACCAATATCTTCAACACGAGCAGGTCCAGTGTCTGGAACTGAGACAAACCCTTCGGCTGTGGTACCTACAATAGAAAATGCCTTCATCCCTATGAACTTTAGAAGAGTAGCAATGTAGTGCAAGTGGTGTGAGGCTCACCTTAAACTGTTTGCCAAGCAATTTACGACTATAGTGGACAAGAGGGTTAAGGCTGCACTCGAGCCCTACAAGGCTCTGCCAGGTCTAATTGATGAATTGGAGAACCACTTCAATGCACAGTCAAAAGATAAAGTAAAGGCAGAGGTTGGGAAGCTACAACAGCACCACTTTATGGAGTCAGTAGATCCAACAACTAAGGAGTCTGAAGGATAAATCTCGATGCTTGATCTCACAGGGGAGCCAGTGAAGAAAAAGAAGAAGAAAGGTCAAAAAAATGGTAAAGATAAAAGAGAGAGGCCCGACAGTGATAAAGAAAGTAAAACAAAGAAGAGGGCAAGAAAGAAGTCTGAAAAGAAGAAGATGAAGAAGGTTAGGATTGAGTCCTTAGTGGAAAATGAGATATGGAGGGAATCCATCCAAGCAAGCGCCGTAAGGGCCTCTACTAGTAGGCCTTCAGACATTGATAGACCAGCTACACTAGAACAGAGCAAGGCTCCTGATGGAGATAGGAAAGATAAAAATATGGCAATAGGGTCAGTAAACCATGACCCCCGATATTGATCTATTCCAGGTATACTCTAATCCTAAGTTTAGATTTTCTTTGATTTTAAGTTGAGGGTGTAGAGTAAATTATTATTGTAAAATTTTGTAGCCGACAAGGAGAAGTACTTGTACTTGAGGTAGATGAATTGTTTTGTTATTATTGTACACCTCTTCAAGTGGTGTACTTCTTTAACTGTGTGATTTGGATTTAAGTGTGACCATTGTGCATCTTTGTATGACATTAGTTATAGTAACACAATAATCATTACTAAACAGCTGCACAAACTGAATGAGTAGTAGATTACGATATACCTGTGTGCCAAGTGTGTGTGAGATGTTACTTAGTTCCCTCTGTATGCTGAAGCTAGAACTTGCCCGGTTAGTCTTACCTAAGTTGAAGGATAGAGGTTAGGAAAGGATCATAGGACATTTTGATATAAGCTTACTTTATCCTAAATAACCTTCCCTATGTGCATAATATCCCTTGATCCCTGTTTTGAGCCTGATTAGCCTATTTATTTTTATGACACCTGTCACATTCCCATTTAGATCACAATGAACCTGTTTTAGCCCTGGTCCTCCTTGGACACTGTGCACCTTGACTTAGGCAAATGACCAAAGTTAAGGGTGGCTATCATAGGGGTGCATGATATAGAATGAGTATGAAGAAAGGTAGCATAAAAGAAAAGAGTAAAAAATGCTGGATGCAGAGGAAAAGAGCAGGAAAAAGAAAAATTATGAAAAAGAATAAGTGATTATGGAAAAGACCACACCCATCCTAAATAAGTGTGATCAATAAAAGAGAAGAGTGGAAAAGGCTAATGAGTGAAACCCTAAAATCTAGTGATCATACCGGCCCCTAACCTATATCACAAGCCTAAGAGAAGACCTATAGTGATCCTACATGACCTATCTGAAGATCTTGGTAATGAAAATAAGGGCAAGGCCATTGTACATGTCATACATTGGTTGGAACTTCATTCTGAGAGTGATTGTTTTGATTGTCCCCATGGTTACGTATAGGATTACTGATATGAGATGAGGGGGATTTCTTTGCTATGAGGGCACACCAGATATGTTTCTAGTTTCTAACTTGTTTGGAGAGTGTAATACTGGTATATGCATGGTTAGTGTAGTTAAATTAATGCCGTATATTGATTTCTTTGTGTTGCATTGGTGTTCTTCATTGTTCTTGAATTGACTGACCTTGGAGAGGGTGAAAGTGTTTTGAGATGATATGGATGTTTCCTTCCAAATATACTTTGTATTCTCTTAGTTATGTTGAGTTGCTTGAGGACAAGCAATTGTTTTAAGTTGAGGGTGTTGATGTGTGAGCTAATGCTAACACATTTGAGGCTTTTAACTAAGAATAATTTCAAAGTCTTAAGCAACTTTTTTTGTTTTTGATTGTTTTATGTTTGATTTTGCAGTAGAAGCTATATGATGCAAGAGAACCAACAAGGATGGAAGCAAAGGAGTTGAAATTTGAAGTAATTCGAAGAGAAGTATGGCTGATGACATTTTTGATAAGTCATCAGCCCTATGATAAGTTATCAGCTTCATTGTCATCCTCAGACAGAGAATGCACCTGAGTTGAGAGTTGTGACGACATTTTATGATAAACGGTCAATGAGCTGATAGGTCATCAAAATTGCCGTTAGCCTAAGGCAAAACATGAGAGCTGAGGTAGAGACTTGACGACATTCATGATAAGTCGACAAGAAGTTGATAGGATATCACAGTTGAGTATCAAAAGTAAAAAGAAGTTGACAACATTTGTGATAAGTCATCAGCCTCCTTATAGGTTGTCACGAATGTCGTCACCTAATTTGAGGGATTATTAAACTCTGTGATTTTATTTCCTTATTTAGGCTGAACTATTTAAAGTCTTGTTGAGGGTTTTCTTGAGAGTTCAGAACATATTTTGGAGACACGTATTTTGATATTTTATCTCTCCAGTTTCTTGACTTGAACAAACAATTACTTTGAAGAGATTATCATCAGTATCTTGGGATTACTATTGTGATCTAATCTGAGAATCTCTAATTTCTATTCATCTTGTGGTAAGTTTATCTTTCGAATCATCAATATAACTAGTTGTTTTGATTATTACATCATGAGCGGCTAAATTCCTTTAACTTGAATTATGGGATCTAGGGTTAAGTCTTGATAAGTTGCTGAGTGTTCCAGATTTAAAAGGTGGTAGGTCTCCTTGATAATTCGGAGGTTTTAATTATCGTCTATTGGTTCCAAACAATAGATAACACCTGCTTTGATTTGCTTTAGAAAGAAATCAAATATAGTAGGAAGTGAATTATTATCAGGGACTTGGAAGAACTAAAAACTTCCATTTAATAATTGACGCTGAAACAAGGTTGATTAGCCTGAGGTAAGATCTGGTCATGACTACAAATTCCCTAAGTCCGAGAGGATTAGGTAATTAATTCTTAAGTAGGTCGAGAGTCATTTAGGCATAACTTCGATAAATATAACTTGTTTTCCTACCTACTATGAGAATCTTGAACCACCATTAGCCTCTGTCAAGTACCAAAACCCCTAGTGAACATAATTCTAGTTTTTTCGTAAACTCTTGATTACGAAAACTGTAACTAAAGTGACCAACAATTACTTGCTAAACTAAAAACTCCCATTTCAGGAAACATCCAACTATCAGTTGATTAAATTACAAACGAGTTAAGTTCACACCATATTCCCTGTAGGATTTGACCCCAACCTATTTGGGTTTTATATTGACAACGATCACTTACATTCCCATTTGAGAGGTGTAGTTTGAGCGTTATCAGGTATTACCATATCTCCCCCTTGGGATCATTCGTCCTTGAATGAGACTGGTTAGACTAAGAGTACTGTACTAAGGTAACTGAGATCATATACTAAACATGCATGACTTGGAACATAAATGCATAATCTAAGTCTGATCATGATACATTAATTGAACTGATTTCATGAATACATACAATGACATAAGAATGGTTATAAGATTGAGATAGAAATAAGAGATTCAACTTATGAGTAACCATTACCTCAGGGTGGAGCTGGTTTTGTGAAGAAAAGTTGAGAGGTTTAGGACATGAAAACTCAGGGTATTATAATGTCTCCTCATTGGGATCATTCGTCCCCCGAATGATACCAGCTTGGATGAAATACTAAGGAAAGACTGAGATGATGGACTGGACACTTACGAACTGAGTCATAACTGAATAGCTAAAATCTAAAACTGATGTATGATACATGAACTGAGCTGAATTTGTAATTTGCATGGATGCGAATATTTTACCTCATAGAGTGGACATTCTCATGAAACTTCAGAGAGTAAGAATAGATTTAAAGATGAAGAAACCATAGGAACTTGACTGTCTGATAGCTAAACTACATTCTGGCTATACAGACTACATTATACTAAAATCTTACACTCAACTGGAATATATCTTCAACACTCTTTCTAAGAAGTTCTAATAATATTAGGGATCAATGGATCTTAGGCATGATCTGAGTAAGGAATGTTAATATGGCAATCACTATGTAACATTAAACATAGGACTATGAAACATAAACTAGGATAGAATTACTACGCCCTAGGCAATGCAACTGCCCAATTCAAGCTTAGCCTCGCACCTTAAATACTCGTATGGGTACATATAACTACTCCATCCAGAGTATGAGTTGAACTACCTGCTCTAGCCATGTTCAATCCTGACTCAAAATTACAACGTACTGCATATAACACCATAACACTAGTCTGTACCATGAAAACAAGAAACACTTACTCTCTCCCATCTAAATAATTGTTCATCATCACTATCTTGACCTAAGAAGAGATAACTGAAAGGTTAGAACATGAGGAACTGAAGCATGGAAGGATACTATGTATAATTTGACACTTGCCTGAGGCGTGACTAATAGAGTATTGAAAGCATGAATTTATTAAAGAGATCAAAACTAAGGACATACATAACATAATCTGAATATCGCTGATCATTATGGAATACCATGAGTTCTGGGAACTGAGTACATTGTAAAAAATGAGTACATGAGTCATGAGCTGTATGACCTAAGTTTGAAGTTCATAAATTCATGAAATATGATTCATACTGCTAAGTGAACTGGAACTCCTCATACTAGGAACTAAAATACATGATTCTATCGAAAGTGCATGAATATGATCTATGATCATGGAGCTAACATGTAAAGCATGAGTAAATATCATGATGGTTGAAGTAAAAAACTTTGCACTGAGATGAGAATGGTTCGGGCATCTTCCTTCCTTACTGATGTTCTATAACATACTGGCATCACTACTAGAATTTGAGAGCCTAACTTGGTTACTTATTCTATCTTCTACCCCTTAGATTTAACCCATCATTCTAGGTCTTTAGGCCCTTTTAATAATCTCTAAACTAAACTGCAACCACTTTATTCTAGTACCCGGGATATATCAATACATATAAATAATAAACTCAACCTAAAAGACTACACCTAAAAGTGTAAAAGCCGCTGCTAGTATTTCCTTCTAGGATACAACTTTTACCTTACTACGCCCCCAATAGTCATCATATAATAGCTTGAACACTTACTAACTAAGAATCTTCATGAGTATCACCATACCCTGAGTTCACACCTTCTAGAATTTTAATCTTCGTACTATTAGCTCAATCTTTAAAGATTCAAACTTAGATTCTAACACTTAACATAGATATCCCAAAACCTTCAATGAACCATACTAACTTCCTTCATAGCTTACTAATATCACATCTAAACCATGAGAATTTTAATTACACCAAAATACCCAACATCAACAAATATAATTTCTAATGAACAAACTTAAATTCTTGCATACACTATTTCAAGCCTATTGATTCACCTTTCATACAACTAGCCCTACTTTACTGCTATTAAACTTTTGGGTTCATGCTTCTAACTCTAGATCATATGTTGTTATAGGATTATCAGAAAGGACATGAGGTCATATCAGACTTTAGCTTAGTGCACAATTTTCATAAATATGAATGAAAATTTTCAAACTTCGTAACTTAAAAGCACTGATGGAATACTTTTGAGCTTGTGTGCAATCCTATAACTGTCTATGAGGACTGTCTAAGAAAAATCCATCTGTAAGAATTTAAGCTAGCTATTTCTGTTGGTTTAAGAATAAATCAAAGTTTGCACGAATGTATTAACGTAACAATATGTATAAGTTCCTTAGAAAACACATCTACTGCATGATCCGAGATATAAAAAAAGGGAAACATTTACTAAATGCCCTGTAGCCTCTCAAAGACAAGTACAGACGTCTCCATACCCTTCTGTAAGACTTTACTAGATATAGTTTCATAGACATCCTAGGACACTTGAACTTTGTGCACTGATACCAAGTTTGTCATGACCCGAGACTACCCCTAGTCATTTCACCATGCTTGGAACCATAAGTGACCCCAAGCTAACTTATGAACTTGCATACTACTTGAACAACTGATTTAATGTGTATAACAAAACATAATTTGCTGAGTGAAAGCATAATCATGAAAATTCAGAATAAAGTTAATGCTGATACAGTTTACATCATGATAAAACTAAAGAAAGAAACTCAAATTTACATAACTAACTCTGAATGACATCAAGCCTCTACTATATTGACTATAGATAGCTGGGATATGCCTCCAACTACCACAAATAAATACATATATAAAATAAAAAATATAGTATATGATCTACAACTGTCCAGAGTACTCAAAATAGGAGAACTCATTACCTGTTGGCTGAAAGATAGAAACTGTCTGACCTTGGTGTAAGAGCTACATATGGTACCTATATTATGAAGGATGTAGCCACAAATGTATGTATATGCTCAGTATGTTGGAATGTACTGAGTATATGGAGACATGCACTAATTCATGTAAATATTTCAAATATGTTGTAAAACTGAGAATATAAGTTATTTGCTAAAATATACATTTGAAACATGACAATATGTGAAAACTATAAATAATAGAGAATTGATAAGCCATGAAAATAATTTTGTCAGCTAGGAGGCAGTAGAAACGTAAACATTGTAAGCCATTCTCTTGTGGGGCTGAATATGCCGTAGAAGCTTCACTGAGGATGACTTATGAATACTAGGGCTGAAACTATGTTGTGGAAAATGACTTAAATTAAGGATCTGAATATATAAATATACTGAGCATGAATGAATAAACATACAAAACCAACCTAACATGTACTAAGTAGATTTTTTTAACTGAATGACCGATCTCTGTGTGATCGAATATCTGAAAATTTAAGTAAAGGGATAACTAACATCGGTATGCTGAGTAGCAGATATATGAATATTGATCATGTAAAACTGAACTGTACTTAGTCCGAATAACTGGACTAAAATTGTGGGGTACTGTGCACATGAGATAAGGAGTAACTGAACAACATGAAATAACTTAGCATGAATGCATGAAAACTGTAGTACCTAAGAATGCAAGACCAAGCATGTACATATTTCTAAAACAATCTGTAAACTGAAAGACTGAAATCTATATAATTGAATAACTGTAAATCTGTATGCCTTGGTCAAGTAAACCTAAATCCAATATATACTGAATATTGTAATAAGACTATGGGAGATATTATGTAACCGATATTTCCTAATCTGAGCTAATCAGTGTATAACCATAAATCCAGTTGGAAGGGTGTCAATACCATGCCACAGGTACCATCAATGACGGAGGATGTGGATCCACAAGGCTGATGTCCCGAAGGACCAGAGTGTCAATCCTAAACTGACGGGTGACCCCGCATATTCTATGCTGACTATGTAGTTCTAGAATACAGGGACTGCTACTAACGACTCTGCTTAGCTGACGGGGAAGCTGCCATCTCTGCATTCACTCAGTGCTAAATCCTATTCTCAACTGAACTAACACTAATATACTAACTGGTGCATGCACTGAAGCTAATAAGATAAGATCAGGTCATGGTATTTTGAAAACACCAGTGCATACAAAGTCTGAAGTTCTCATAAACATGTGAACTGATAGTGCTAGACACGAGCATAATGATAATATATGATTTAATTGAATCATTTCTCAAAAATTTGAAAACATGTAAAACACGTAAGTATCGGGTGCTCATAACCCATCAGTACTGAATGATCATTAAAACATGACATTTAAACTTAAACTGTAGTAATGAATCAAGGTTCAACTCAAAACATGGGCATTTTGATCAAACATGTGGAAAGAATGAACTTGTACATGGGAATATTCTAAACTTAAGAATTCAACAAATCATGAAATTTACTTGAGTAAGACATGGGAAACTAAAATTCATAGCATGAGGAAATAAAATCTTGCATGGGATCATACATGGGATGAATTTAATTTAAATCACAATGAAAACATGAAATTCAATCTTTCTTGAACATATAAAATACCATAATGATAGACAGTTCATTCTTTAATTGAAAGAAAAGGGGTTTTAGGCTCTATGGGTGAAAGGGACCTATGGATGAATATCCCACATACCTTAAGCTTTTAACTTTAGAGGAAAACACAATTCTTTATTCTTTCTTGAAGGTTCTAGAACTTGGGGAACTTTAATTCTTTAAATAATTATTTAAATAAAAAACTGGTTGCAACTAGGACTAAGCTTGCCCTTTCTCCCAAATCTCATCGCACCCTTCATGGGTGATAATGGAGGAATACATGATCACCAACTCCAAATCTCAAGGCACAAATCCTATCGTATACATAGGATTTTTGCATACTCCGAGCTGCTCGCAACCTATCCCGAATCAGCCCGACTCTATCCAAGGACTCTTGAAGCAAATCAGTACCGTAGGGCTTAACCTCTGAAGTCTCAAACCATCCGACCAGAGAACCACATATCCTACCATATAAGTCCTGAAAAGACGCCATCTAAATACTCGAATGATAACTATTGTTATATGCAAACTCTTCCAAGGCTAAGTGTTGTTATATGCAAAACCTCAAAGTGAACACAAAACCACATTCTGAAATGATAGAAATGGACACCCTATGCAAATGGTTAATCTCTCAACGCTGAAGGACATCTGAAGAGGGATGAAATATATTAACTTGGTCAAGTGATCTACAATGACCTAAATACCATTGGAACCATGGGAAGTATGAGGTAAGACGCTAATGAAATCCATCAAAATTCTTTCCCATTCCTTTCGAGAATAGGTAGTGTCTGAGTCAATCCACAGGGACACTGATGCCCAGCCTAAGCCTACTGACAAACAAACTATAAAATCTACCATATCTCTCTTTATACCACTCCACCAATTGTGTTGTCTCAAATCTCTAAACATATTAGTTGTACCGGCGTGAATAGAATATCTGGAGCTTTTACACTTATGCAAAATCAACTAAATCACGTCATTAATTTGTGGAACACAAATACGACCATCAAATCTTAAAAAAATCTCAAAATCTATGGTGACCCTTTTGAAATCACCACTAAACACCTGATCACGATGGAAGCAAAGTTTGCTATCCTCAAACTGACGATTTGAATCAGCTCAAATAATGAAAAACTTTTCTATATACTAGCTAAACTCCTTATAGGGTCTGAAATATCTAGGCAAACTAGAGATTTAGCTAAGGATTGAATATCCCATGCTAAGAGTTAGCTAAGGAATGAATATCCCATGCTAACGACCTCTGATATACTGAAATATACAACAAGCTACCCATACTCATTGCCTTCCAACTTAAGGCATCTACTACCACATTAGCCTTGCCTGAAAGACACAAAATGGAATATCATAGTCCTTAAGCAACTCCATCCATCTATGTTGTGGAGCATTAATCTCCCTCTTGGTTATAAGATGCTGAAAGTTGCGGTGATTGGTGAAAATTTCACAATGCACACCGTAAAGATAATGTCTCTAAATCTTAAACATAAAAACTACCGTTGCCAACTGCAAATCATGAGTGAGGTATTTGTGCAATGTACCTTAAGCTGTCTTGAGTCATAAGAAATAACACTACTCTGTTGCATCAGTACATAACCTTGATCAACACTAGAAGCATCACAAATACAGTGAATCCCATACCCTTAATAGAAAGAGATAAAATAAGAGTTGAAGTGAGAAAATCCTTGAGCTTTCCAAAGCTTAATTTAGACTCAACCATAAAAAAAAAATCCTTCTGAGTCAATATGTTCATAGAGGCTAAAATAGTACCAAAATCTTCAACAAAGCACCTGTAATAACTAGCCAAATTAATAAATCTACGAACCTCAATCAGAGATATAGGTCTAACCCAATCATGAATCGCCTTTATCTTGGTTGGGTCTACTACAATACTATCCTTAGAAACCACTTGTCTAAGGAATGTAACTGACTCAAGCCAAAATTCACACTTGGAGAACTTGGTAAAAAGCATATGATTTCTCAGAGTCAGGAGAACGATCCACAAATTATACATATGATCCTCACTACTCCTCGAATACAAAAGGATGTCATCATTGAGCATAATTTCAAAGGAGTCTAAATAAGGCTTAAATAATTGATTCATCAAATCTGTGAATGTGGCTAGGGCATTAGTCAACCTGAATGATATCACTAAGAATTCATAATGACCATAACGGGTCCTAAAATCTATCTTTGGGACATCCTCAGCTTGAATCCTCAACTGATGTAACAAAATCTCAGGTTAATCTTAGAAAACACAGTTGCACCCCAAAGCTGTTCAAGCAAATCATCAATACAAGGCATATGATAATAGTTTTTCATCGTCACTTTATTAAGATTTCTATAGTCAATACACATACACATAGAATCATCTTTCTTCTTCATAAGCAAAATAAGAGCTTCCCAAGGAGACACATTCGGTCTAATGAAACCCTTACTAAGAAGATCCCAAAGCTGAGAATTTAGCTTTTTAAATTGGTAGAAGCCATATAATAAGGTGCCATAGAAATAGGTTGGGTGCTAGGCTCGAGATTAATAGCAAACTCAATCTTACGAATAGGGGGAATGCCAGGTGGGTCAGTAGGGAACGCATCAGTAAACTCACAAAAATAGGAACAAGTCTAGCGACGAACTCTCCATACTAGTATCACAAATATAAGTGAGATAAGACTAAAAATCCCTTAATATAAGTCTAGATAACACTCACAAACCCTCAATATAAGTGTACTAGAACACATATAAGAGATAATCCAAATCGTCTTGCAACTAATAGTTCTCTACAACACAACTAGAGGTATAACAAGCATGGCTAAGGTAACGATCTTGGCAAAACAATCCATGACCGCATAATAGTAGGATAACCAGTCTATGCCTAGAATTACATCAGAATCAACCATATCCAAAATAATAAGCTCTGCATTAGTATCAACATCAATAACTATCAGAAGATACAATCTGAAAACTCGATCCACTACTAAAGAATAACCCACAAGAGTAGATACGTGTAATAGGACAAATAATAAATCACTAGTAAACTCCAACCATGGTGCATAATAAAAAAATATAAGAATAAGTGAATCTCAGATCAACTAATGCAAGGGACAACTAGTGGAACACAAAAATCATACCGGTAAAACAACATCCGAAGTCTCATCCTCGGGTCTAGAAGGTATTGCATACAACTGACCACACCAGCCACCTAGTTGGGAACCTAACCAATCTCTTATCCTACCAGCTCTAGAACCTCTTCAAGTACCTTAGGAACTACCCCTGCAACCATGAGAACCACCTCTAGCTGAGGGATGAACTGCTCTAATAGGGGGGACACTCTGAGTTAAAGTAACAATCACTCCACGACTAAGGCAATCTCATGAATAGTGACTAGGGAGTCCACAAGTAAGCTAAAAGAAAAGTTGAGCCAGAACAAACTTTTCTTGCTAACTCGGAGTATCCACCATGACTAGAATGACCAGAAAATAAATCTTTCAAAGACTGACCACTACACGTACCAGGCAATCTACTGACACTAGAACAACCTCTATCAGTAATATAAAGTTTTGCCTTAACTGTCCGACTAGGCTAAATTTGAATCTGATCGGATGGATGTGAAGGATACCTACTCTGAGAACTACCATCTCTGGGTCGAGTACTACGACAGTGCCCACTAAATTTGCATTGAAACCTAGGCCTCTCATCACGACCCTCACGACCCTTACAGTGCATCTCCTCTATCACCCTAACATGATTTAAAACCTCTGCAATAGACCTATCTACAGTAACTAAACTCTGAGTAGACATACAAATTGGGAGTCTCAACCCTCTAATAATGTAATAAACTCTCTCATACTCAGTATCTAGGATGGAATTCACATGCCTAGACAACTCATAAAAATAAGCCTCATACTCTTTAACTCTCATAGAGCTCTGCTCCAATCTAGAGAACTTATCCCTCAAACAATCTCTAAGAGCATGGACTTCTCCAAAAACATCTCAGAGAACTAAGTCTATGACAAAGGAGAAGATCCAACTAGCTTAGAGTCCATATAGCCTCTCCACCAATAAGGAGCAGACAAATCCAATTAAAATATAGTGTAATCCACACCACGAGTATTATCAAGTCCTAAACTATAAAGCCTATCCTCACTAGTAATCAAAAACTTATATGCATCCTTGTATGGTGCATTATAATACCTAGACGGAGCTAATCTCAAGAATCTACCTAGCTTTTTCTTCTCTTCAAAAGATATAATAGGCTGAGTAACCACTGGTTAAGCAACTACCACCTAAGAAACCATTGATTCAAGAAGAACCTCAACTCTGTGAGCCACAACTATAGGTTACGCCTCATCTCAGTACCAATCTGATCTGTATACTGTGCATGATCAGACAACATACCCTAAACTAAACCCAAAAGCTAAACCAATGTATCTCTGAGCAATGAAGAAAAAATAAACTCGGGTGGAGCCTAGGCTAGTCCCTAGCCCACCACTAGTTGAGGCGGAATATCCTCAAGCTCAGGAGTGGGGATAGGACTTGGGGAAGATGGACTATCCTATACCCTAAATAGGGACACATCACAAGGTTGTCTACCACCTCTAGTTTATCCATGAATAAGAGAAGTATCCTAGGTTCAGTCTTAAGACCCTCATCTCGCATAGTAGTAGCATATGCCTTGGCTATTTGTGAAAGATTAAATTCAAAGGAATACTCTACAAACAAACTCAAACTCTTAGCACTATATATTTGAAAGAAGTGAAGAACTCCTAAGAATGTCCCATAGCTTCAACAAAGATAGGAAACAAATGTCATCATTCTGATCCATCGAACTCTACTAGATATTTACTCTTGTACCAACAATACCGGGGAAGCCTAGGATCTGATACCAATTTGTCATGAACTAATTTATAGTCATAATTGAACATACTAAATCCCGCTAGTTGGTAAGCTAGACCTTAACATGAAGCTAACACAATGGGTTAATTTGAGAGAAAATGCCAAACATAGGCTAAATTTAATAAACAAAAGCTATAAATAGCCAAAGTATTATTAATAATAAAATAAACAATATAAGATACCAATCCCACGACCTGGTAGAGTCAGTACAAGATCATCTAATAGTATCAATACAATGAACAGTCTAGAATAGTCAATACATCTATCTTAAAATAAATGACTGAAAATAAAGATAGAGGGAAATGGGTGACTCAAACTCCAAGAACTCACCCTATTTTTGAAAATTAGTCACCATGAGTAATGATTTGCGGTGACAGCTAGTAATTAAATATACACAAAAAGGTACAAAAGTGTAGTATGAGTACTAAAACAGTGGGTACTCAATAGGCATCATCGGTTGACTAAGATAAATCAAGATACAAATATGATAAAATGCAAGATAACATAAACTAAGTCAAGGTACAAAAATGAACTTGAATCATATCCAACATTGCTGTACAAAGAAAGTAATTAAATAGAAATAACAGTATAATTTAAGACATCAAAATATACTTATATCTCCATGCAAACATGAAAAAGCAATTTGGAATAATAATGCATTATAAAGCATCATCACAAGCAAACATAACTATAAAATTAGCTCCCATACACCAATTAGTGCAGAAAAGTAAAGATCTCATCACTGCCTCCCACACGATTAGAGAGCACACTCAAGAGAAGAATAAGACTATCACCTAAATCAATAGATAACTTTCATCATTATATGATCATCATTCCTCAATTATTATCAATACATCATGTACCAACTTTATCGTAACTCCCAAATATAAGGAAAAGTACTCACATTCCAAAATATTATCACCATTTAATGATCTTAGCATCAATAATACTAATCACTATTTACTATTTAACCATCTCTTATTAACTAATCCATTTGACTACTAGTCATCTTACAACCTATAATTGCCATTCGAAAACTATTTGTCACATAACCACTAACCACTATTTAATAGGAAAGTCATCAATACTAAGGTAGCATCACTTATCATCTAGCCCATATTTACCAATAAATCTAGATTACAAACTAGTCATTATTAGCCACTAAAATAATATCCACCACTAATCGTCAATTATCACTAATCCTCTAATTTTATAAATTATCAATTACAACTAATCATAAATTAACACTAATGATCAATTATACCTCTTAATAAACATTTGACACTTATGGGATATAACCAGCATCACTAATATCGACAATATACCCGACTTGCATATAAGTGAATATAAATATATAATTTCCATACATAGGGCTAGCTGGACTCAACCAGTAGATGTACACGTGGGCATATTAATATAATTATCCTTCGGCCTTGTCGGGTATCAATATCTTCATAATGTCCTCTATCCTTACCGGGCATCATCATATCATCATAATATCCTTTGAATTTTTTGGGTATCAACATATCATCATAATCTTCTATGGACTTGTCGGGAATCAGAATATCATCATAATATTCTCTGGCCTTGTCAGGTATTAATATATCATCAAAATATCCTCTGGCTTGTCAAGCATCAATATATTATCATAATCATAATTAGTGGAAAAATCAATAACATAAGCAATCATATAATGATGTATTATGATTTTACATATAATGAATGACATAACTTTCTGATGTTGGGCGTATTTATACCCCTAAGAACCATAATTTACCCATATTTTAGGATACGTTTGGAGGATAAAACATATAATTCCTGCACTTTTAGTCCATTTTCCTGTAAGTGAGCTAACCTATGTAATTAGCATGTTTTCAGGTATTAATGATGAAGATTTTAGCACTTTGTGGACCTTTGGGCAGCAAAGGGAAACTTCACGTAAGAAGGAAGGCAGCTTTTGGAAGCGTGTGGACTAAATGTGATGCATGGAGAATCTGTCCCGGGAAAAATCAGTATTTCTTAATACTTAGGGGTGCAGCAGTAACCTAGTAGGACTAGGTAAAGGATGTTATAAAAACCTTATTTGCTGAATTTTTCAGCATTCATTCGCTTATTATCATTCGAGACTTTTAGTATTATTCAGTTTACAGATTCTGTAAGTTAGAACAGAGAAACACGGCTCTCTTGAGAAGATGGCAAAGAGGAAAAACGTCATCCCTTTTGACGCCAATCTCATCTCCATCGTGAGATTGCTCTAGTTTTGGTATGATGATGATTTCTACTTTGCTTTCCGTTGTAATCATGAGTAGCTAAACTTCTCTGTTAGGGTTACGGAAACCTTATGAGATACTATCTATTACTATGAGTTTGTGAATTCTTAATGCGTATGCTACTTATGTCATTACTCTCTTCGTTTTAATTGAATTCTTATGGTTGCAAACATATAGAATACGCTAGCATAACATTAACTTGTTCGAGAGAAAAGTTACATGTTTGGAAAAGAGAGTGTGACAAGTAAATAGGGCTACGAACCCTTGTTTACACGTTAATACCTTAACCGGATTAACCTCTTGGAGAGTTTGTACCCTTAGTTATACACTTTAAGCTCGAGAGAGTTAAAGTGAAATAATCCTGGATGGTTGAGAGACACTAGGATTTACCATTAGAATACGAATCTCTATAAGTGCATGCATGTCTAAATTCTGCATTACTCATAGTTAATAGATACGTAGAACTCATAAGGTGGACATAACCTTATTTTATTATTCTCTCTGATTAAATCTTACTAACAAAGCATTTCGTTGTTACTTTAATAATAGTAATTCACATCACAATTAAATCCCTCATTTTCCATAGAATTTTTGACCAACAGTCTACTAAAAATTGCAACACTTGGTGACCAAGAATTCCCTGTGGGATTCGACACCCAACCCAGTTGGGTTCTATATTTGACATCGACTGCTTACACTTTCTAACGAGAGATATAGTTTGGACGTTATCATATTTTGGCGCCGTTGTCGGGGAATACGGTTGTCAACTAAGTTTGTGATAGTTACTAGACCCTTTGGTCAAAGATTCTCAAATTTTACTTTTCATCTGTTGTTTTTGTTTTATTCAGGTTTTTTCAGTGCATGACAAATACTTGAAGTTCGGGTCAGCCATTATTACCCATAAACCCTGAACCGCAACTTATTGGCAGGATGGAGGCGCAATAAGACATTGAAAGAAGGGCTGCTAACAGGAGCAGGCTAGACTAGCTGCATTGGCATCTGCTCAAGTGCATCAACATAATATTGATAACCCAGGGAGAGCAACAAATCTCGATGATGAGGACCTGGGTGATGATGAGTTACTAAATCCAAGGCATGCAGATGAGGTGGCATCACCTGTGAACAGGAGAGATCGTCAAGCTAGATGGAGACCTAAACGCCGAGATGTGCGGGTTCCTTTTGATGATGATGATGACGATCTGGATGGAGCTGGTGCCACAGGGGCTATTATTCCTCCGCCCTTGGCACCCGGATCCAAGTTCAATATCACTAGCACCATGATTCAGCTATTGTAACTCAAAGGGTTATTTGGTGGACTTGCAGGCGATGATCCGAATATGCATCTGATTAATTTTATATCTACATGCAAGTCATTCGACAATCCAGGCATTGGACAGAATGCAATTCGGCTGTGCTTATTTCCATTGTCTCTATCTGGGGAGGCAACTCTATGGTTGAACGGGCTAACTCCTGATTCTATTACTAATTGGAGGCAATTGAAAGACACTTTCCTAGAAAGATTCTTTCCGCCATCCAAGAGAGCACAATTTAGAGATGAGATCAGCAATTTTCGATAGCTTCCAACTAAAGCTCTCCACAAAACATGGGAGAGGTTTAAGAAGAAGCTTATGTGGTGCCCAAATCATCATATGACCAATGTCCACTTGATGGAGATATTATACAGGTGTTTGAATTCGGTGACTAAGCCAGTGGTTGATAATGCTGAAGGAGGGTCATTCATGGACCTTACTTTTATTCAGGCAAGTGATATGCTAGATCGGATGACAAAGCAGAGTAGAGCATGGCATACCAGGGATTCTGAGGTAGAAATCTCTACTGTATCTATTGGCATGACTGCAGAACAAAGGCGAATAGAGGAGGAACATGATCAAGATATGGCGCACATGAAAACGCAGATGGATCTTCTTACTAAGCATTTATTATCAGGAAAGACCGAAAAAGTCAAAGCTATTGTGTCACAGGGAAGAGATGAATTTGATTTTGAGGAAAAAGCTAACTACTTGAATAATCAGGGGGGTTTCCGAGGAAATGCCTAAGGAAGCCAAGGTCGGAACTATTATGATAAATCTGGACACAAGAACCGCGATCAAGGGAGTTGGAAGAACAAGACTGACAGGAGTGGTTTGTACGTTCCTCCTGGAAATTGTGAGGCTATAGCGTCTAGCTTTGGGAAGATGTCCATGGAAGATATGATGGCTAAGATATTGAAAGGAGTGGAGGCAACCAACACGGGAGTAACTAAGGTAGTAAATGATTTGTCCTCAATGAAGCAATTGGTTGACTCGTATTCCATTGTAATAAAACAACTGGAACAACAAATGAGTCAACTATCGGCGACATTCAACCAAAGAAAGGCTGGCACTTTACCTAGTGAAACTGTTCAAAATCTAAGGAACGACGGATCATGTATGGCTATTACTACCAGGAGTGGTAAGGTGTTGGAAATTCCATCCAAAGGCAAGCAGGTAGTTGATAATATAGAGGAGAATATTATTGATGCAGAATGTGAAGATGCCGAAAAAGCTGAAGAGAGTGTTCATGACGTCACCCCTAGATGTCTGCATCCTGAAAAGGTTGATAATCGAAAGCAAGATAAAAAGGAAGTGGTGGAGAAAACTATTCCCCTTCCACCACCACTTTTTTCTCAGAGACTGAAGAAGAAAGCTGATGATACCAGGTTCAGTAAATTCATGACTATGTTGAAGCAGTTGACTGTTAATGTTCCTTTGGTGGAGGCGCTGGAACAGATGCCTGGGTATGCTAAATTCATAAAGGACCTTTTGACAAAGAAGCGAGCAACAAGCTATGAGCTGGCAGATAATGTTCACCATTGCAGTGCAATCGTTACAAGATCGTTAGTTCAGAAGAAGACAGATCCTGGTGCTTTCACTATTCCTTGCACGGTTGGATCTTTGGATTTTGCTAAGGCATTGTGCGATTTGGGAGCTAGCATCAATTTGATGCCAGTATCTATTTATAGAAAGTTAGGGTTGGGCGATCCTACACCAACCAATATGCGACTTGTAATGGCAGATAGGTCGGTAAAACGACCTGTTGGTATCTTATATGATGTATTGGTGAAGGTTTCTACATTTATTTTTCCTGCAGACTTTGTTATTTTGGATTGGGAGGTGGATTCTAAAGTCCCCATAATCTTGGGATGCCCTTTCCTCGCAACTGGAAGTGTGCTTATTGATTTAAGAGCTAATGAGCTTTTATTTCGGCTGAATAACGAAGTGGTCCATTTTGATGTATGCAAATCGATGAAGCAGCGTAGAGATATGGATGTGTTCTCTGTAGTTGATGTTTATTATGAGGGAGAGAAAGAATTATCTGTAGAGAAGCAGCGTACTGTTGAGCGTGAGGAGGTTGAAGAATATGAAGAAACCGTTTGTGCTCTAATAGGAATAGGATCCTATTCTTATGCCCCTAATAAGCTGGACCTTGATCTTAAGAATCAATCTTCACCACCAGCAAAACCGTCCATTGAAGAGTCACCAGTGCTAAAATTAAAAGATCTCTCCAGTCATCTAAGGTATGCATTTTTTGGAAGTAGTGATACACTTCCAGTGATTGTTGCGACTGATTTAGGTGAACAACATGCAGAGGCTCTCATCTCTGCTCTGAAGAGGTACAAGAGAGCTATGGGTTGGACTATTGATGATATAATTGGTATCCCTCTTGGGATATGTTTGCACAAGATTCATCTCGAAGAAGATTCTAAGCCCACAAGTAAGCATCAGCGTCGTCTGAATCCATTCAGAAAACGATGAACCATATATCTCGATGAAGTCTAAGTAATCGAGCTAGCTATGTCGTGCCGCGACAATAAATCAAGCTCTACATGGGAGGCAACCCATCGTTTTTAATTGTTTTGTTTTACAAGGAGTTTGTTTTTGTTAAATAAAAATCCAAAAAGAAGAGTCGAGCCACGACCAAAACTAAGACGCTTGGTGGGAGGCAACCCATCCTTCTAATCATTTTTGTTGTGTTTTAGTAAGTGTAGGTGCAAGACCTATCAAGGAGGAGATTTATCCAAAATTTTGATTTGGAAGTGTGCCATGTTAAAGGTGGTAAGTTAGGAATGAAGGAGCAAAGGCTATCGGTTAGGCATTGCCTATGCAAATCTAGGCAACGAACAAGGCAAGGCCTATGTAAATCTAGGCAACGAACAAGGAAAGGACTATGCTATGGCCTATGTTCTCTGAATCGACAAGGCTATAGCATAGGCGCCGCCTATGCTAAGCATAGGCAAAGCATTAGGCGCCGCCTACTTATGCAATTTTGTCTCCTAACCCGATTTTTCATGGATCAAACCCGACCCAAGCCTTGGTCTATAAATAGAACTTCAACCTTAGAACAAAATCACATTGTTTGCTCAACCTAGGTGCCGCCTAAGCTTCCCAAATCTCTCAAAACTTTTCTTTTTTCTCATCTAACCTTGCAAGATCATCTTCGGAATCCATCACCAAGTAAGTTCTTTTTTTATATTCCGTATTTGTTACATTACTATTCTTATAATGGTATTTTAGATTTTAAAGTAGTGTTGATGATTAGAATATGGTTGATTTGTTATGATACATCTAGCTGAGTGAAAGAATACGTGTGGGTGTTCTTGACTTGGTTCCGACTTGTATTTGATTTTGATACACTGTCATACTTTTACAGAATTGACATGGTGAAGTTAATTGCATAATCTTCAAAATTGAAAGCTTTAATGTTTGAATGACTCGTTCATCAAGATAAAGATAATGATTGAATACAAGCATGAGATGTTGTGATTATTTCCCTGCAATAACTTGATACGATATCTATGTAGTAGTCTTGTTCAAAAAGTGCATCAATTCAAACATGAAAGTATAGTCAAGATTACCTGAAGTAGAGTTGGAAAGGATAGTTAAGATGACATGAAAGTATGACTGTGCTAAACATGTTGTTGGAACATATCGCCTATCTGTATGTATATGAAGTCTGAGTAATCGTCATCACTCACTTAATTAGTTTTTACAAACAAATTAAGTGTGGGGTGGTGCCACTATTGTTTGTTTGTCGATTAAATCTTCCTAGATGAGCTAACATGAATCTATTTTAATCTCAGGTAGAATGGCACCAAAAGGACGACAAGAAAAAAAAAAACATCTACCTCACAGAAAGGACAGAAAAGGGGAAGAAAAGAGCAAGCTGAATCCTCCTCACTGCAAATACCTAGACGTAATTTCGGGATAAAGTGGGTCCTAGAGGAGGAAGGAAAAGAGTGGTACAAGAACAACAAAGTGAAAAAATATGTTCACGTGGAGTTGATACAAAAGGAGAGTCTAGCGAAGAGAGAACCTCGCATTTTGGCTAAAATCATGGCGCTAAATCTTGATTTCATTTTCCGAGATATGGGAGAATGCAATCTTGATCTAAAGCGAGAGTTTAATGCAAATTGGTCCCCAAAGACTACCGGAAGTGAAGTGAAGATTCGGGGCCAAGTCTTGCAACTGAATGCGGAGTTTTTCAACACTTTTTTGGGTTTTCCATCTGTAGATCCATCACCGCTCAAGGAACTTTATAACAGACCTCCGTACAGGGCAATCAAACACACTGTGTGGAACTAGATCAATGTAACATTGGAATCATCAAAAGGATACCGATCAACACAATACCTTCCCGTATGCTTCCCTAAACAGAGAAGCTCGTATATGGTTGAGAATAGTCAACTCTTGCCTCATTCCTGGGACGCAGTACAAAAAGATCTCACGTGATAGAGTATGCTTGGTGTACGCTCTGATGACTAATATTCCCATCAATATTGGTGCGGTTATACGATCGTCAATGCGTAAGGCTAGGCTTCACAAAAGGTCCCATTTCAGCTTTGGCAATTTGTTGACTACGATATTAAGGAAGGAAGACATTGAAGAGAAACCTGCAGATCATAAGCTTCCACACAACCCGAAGAAGGTTGATGTGACAAAGGTTAAAGATCCTGAAATTGGGCATGGCGTCAACCTGACCAACGCAGAAATACATGCTCGGGATAAAAGTTTCTTTCGCCATCTATATGGCATGACTCGGTTTACCATGATGAGTGGGGGTCGAATTCCGACTGATGCAGAGCTCCAACAGTTGGATTACGACTACCCGATGAATGAGCATGCGTGGGCTATGTGCGGAGTAGGGGTACATTTTGAGGAACCTCTTGATGATGACGTGTTGACTGATGATGATCGCCGACTGCTAGACTCAGATATGGAGGAGAACTCTGATGACGACTCTGATGATGATTCCGATGCAGGGGGTATGACCCCAGACATAGAGGAGGAGTCCGACTAATCAGGTTTTCCTTATTTATTTTCCACTGAGGGCAGTGTGTCCCGTCTAAGTGTGGGGTGCTGGTATTTGTATGCTGTACTTCTTTGCCTACAGTTATTTATGTTTGTTTGTTTTAATTAGTCGTAGTTAGTGTTTTAATTAGTCGTAGTTAGTAGTATATAAATTTTTGAATTTTTTATGATTTTACATGAAGTGCATAAAATTTTTCTGATAGGCGGCATGGTATTATGACAAGAGTCTGTGCTAAAGTCATTACTATTGAGACATTTAGGCTCCAAGTGTGATAATTGTGTGGTTTAATTTATTCATCTATTGGGTCAAGAGTCTATACTGCTCCTAATAAAGTTGTCCATGTGCCTTGTGTGTGTGAGGTTATAGTACATTCTGTGTTGTGACTGATGCTAGAACTTTCCTGGTGTGTGTGTAAAGCAAAATAAAGAGTGTGAGTTTAGGAGATGATTTAGGTATTTCTTTGGCAGCCTGTAATTGTTTACCTTCTTTTTACCTACCTGTGTACATTATCCTAGTTAACCCCCTTTGAGCCTTTAGCTATTTTCTTTGGCAGCCTTATATGTAGCCTAGTCCATTTTTTTCAAGACCATAATTTGATCCAAATTCCTAAGCGCTTTAAATTGTAGGGTCATGTGACAAAATAAGAGGAAATTGGGTGAGAGTGATGCCTCAGAGTGTATTGGTACTTGAAATAGTTGTGAAAAAGAATGGCTATCATAGAGGTGTGTTATAAAAAATAAATAAATAAATCAAATAAGAAGAGAAAAAAAACATAGAAATAGAAAAACAAAAAGATAGTTATGTTTATAATTGAATAACAAAATAGGTGAAAAGGGGTGGTAGATGAAAGGAAAGTAGAGGGGTTGTTTAAAAGAGAGTGTTAATGGCATAATCTGATGTATTAAAGCACTTAGGGAACATAGTCACTATTTCTGGCCAAAATAGTCCTACCTGTACCTTAGCCTACATTACACAACCTGTAAAGACCTATTTGATCCTAAGCTTAGCATTCTGATATTAGTGGAGCATTACACTAAGGGAAAGCCTATGGTCATCAGTTGCAACATATGAATTCTTTGTGAGAGTGAGAGCAAGGAGAATCTTATACCCATGTTTCGAAAAATGCAAAACTTATGAGTGATTATGGGTGGTATCTTGTGTGAGACACACATGGTTGATGAGTTTTGGGTAGTTTTGTATGATTCTTTGTTCCTTAACTTGTTGATATGAATTAACCATCATCACGAGTCTATGTTGGAGGTTGAATTGTTTCTAGTAGTGATCACGAAAACTACTCTTTGTTAATAATTGCCGTGCATGTCTTGTTGAACATTTTATGCTGTTACTGTGAAATTCAAAGTAGATGTTTGCAAGGACGTAATATTTTGTTCGAGGACGAACAAAGCTTTAAGTGTGGGGTGGTGATGTTGGGCGTATTTATACCCCTAAGAACCATAATTTACCCATATTTTAGGCTAAGTTTGGAGGATAAAATATATAATTCCTACACTTTTAGTCCTTTTTCCTGTAAGTGAGCTAACCTATGTGATTAGCATGTTTTTAGGTATTAATGATGAAGATTGCAGCAGTTTGTGGACCTTTGGGCAGCAAAGGGAAACTTCACGTAAGAAGGAAGGCAGCTTTTGGAAGCTTGTGGACTGAATGGGATGCATGGAGAATCTGTCCCGGGCAAAATCAGTATTTCTTAATACTTAGGGGTGCAGCAGTAACCTAGTAGGACTAGGACAAGGATGTTATAAAAACCTTATTTGCTGAATTTTTCAGCATTCATTCGCTTATTATCTTTTGAAACTTTTAGTATTATTCAGTTTACAAATTCTGTAAGTTAGAACAGAGAAACACGGCTCTCTTGAGAAGACGGCGAAGAGGAAAAATGTCTTCCCTTTTGATGCCAATCTCATCTCCATCGTGAGATTGCTCTAGTTTCGGTATGATGATGATGTCTACTTTGCTTTCCGTTGTAATCATGAGTAGCTAAACTTCTCTGTTAGGGTTATGGAAACCTTATGAGATACTATCTATTACTATGAGTTTGTGAATTCTTGATGCGTATTCTACTTATATCATTACTCTCTTCATTTTAATTGAATTCTTGTGGTTGCAAACATATAGAATACGCTAGCATAACATTAACTTGTTCGAGAGAAAAGTTTCATGTTTGGAAAAGAGAGTGTGACAAGGAAATAGGGCTACTAACCGCTGTTTACACGTTAATGCCTTAACCGGATTAACCTCTTGGAGAGTTTGTACTGTTAGTTATACACTTTAAGCTCGAGAGAGTTAAAGTGAAATAATCCTGGATGGTTGAGAGATACTAGGATTTACCATTAGAATACGAATCTCTATAAGTGCATGCATGTCTAAATTCTGCATTACTCATAGTTAATAGATACGTAGAACTCATAAGGTGGACATAACCCTAACTTATTATTCTCTGTGATTAAATCTTACTAACAAAGCATTCCGTTGTTACTTTAATAATAGTAATTCACGCCACAATTAAATCCCCCCTTTTCCGTAGAATTTTCGACCAACGGTCTACTAAAAATTGCAACACTTAGTGACCAAGTATTCCCTGTGGGATTCGACACCCAACCCAGTTGGGTTCTATATTTGACAACGACCGCTTACACTTTCTAACGAGAGATGTAGTTTGGGCGTTATCACTTTCCATAATAATCAATAAGCATGACTTCTAATATAATCCTGACACAATTGCTAATATCATCATTAGAAATGTTTTCTAGCATGTTTTGTAGAATAATTTATTTACATGGTCATAATCATAAGCAATATCTTGAACAATGAGTCATTAATAGCCTATGCAATATCTTATCATTAGCATAATAAATAACTTATTCATAGCATGACCCATAACATAATTTATGACTTCGACAATATTGAAGTCAAGGGATGATTCAATAGAATAATCAGTAGCCTGATCAAAAGCTATAACCATAGTATAATCAATAGCTCGTCATAAGCTTAACAAATAAATCTTACATATGACAAAATCATTTAGACATCACTACTAATGTCATTCATTAACAAACACAAATGTCCCTCAAGATTGGCTCACAAGGTCATTCTCTATGCATATAATGAGCACACAAAGGTTTCAAGATAACTAACATCAATCTTGACTTAAGGTAGATCAAGAGCTCACTTCTAAATCCCCAAATTTCATTCTAGGTCAAATTCTACCATAGACTAGGCTAAGGTATCTAAATCCACTTTTAGATGTATAGAAAGCCATGATTATTACTAATTTAATGGTTCTTCTCAAAAACAACAACTAAACCAATATAGCAACTAAGGCAACCTTTCTTTCGTGTAATCAACTAGAGACAATTCACCCTAAGCATGAGGAACTAGAGTATTTTACTTAATTTAGAGCAAACTAAAGCATTATTATACTAAAAATGAGTAATAAAGTCAAATGCACTAAGGCTCAAGGCAACAAGCTAAGCATTTTAACTCTATGATTTCAATTTAGCCTAAACGATCCAACTAAACCTAAGTCTTGCATTTCTTTAATTCAACAACTAAAACCCATCCCAAATCAAATAAAATATTATAATAATACTATGACATAGCTCAATATAACAACGGATAAATCTAGCCTACCTCAACACCGAAGAAATCTTAATGAATCGCTAAACCATCATTTTTCCCTTTTGAGAAGACTCATCAAGATTTAAAGCTATATAAATCACATTCTATATGTCAATACAAGAATAATGATAATCATATTGCACCATTATACTTCGGATCCAAAAGTCACACCAAAAACCCTAAGTGGGTCTCAGTAACGGAAATCACATTTTCAAGTCCAACCCAACGTTCATACATGATCAAGGAATCAAAAACCTCAAGAATGGGTAAAAACCAAGCTAATTTGAGGATAAAATCAAGCCCCAAATATTTTTGGGTTTTTGTTCAAGTACCAAGAAAATTCACTAAGAAAAGGGTGAAATCTTACCTTAATTCGAATAATAATCAAGAAAATAGATGTTAATAAAGCTTTTGAGTCACCCAAAAGTCTTAATTTTGAGATATCACACTCTTTATATTTTTTCTATCAAGATATAGGTGACAAATAAGCTAATTCATGTCGTAGGGGGTCTATTTATACTCCTCTTAGGTAAGCAGGTGTTCCAATCGTTCATCCAAGTATGCAATCCTACACCATGGTATCAGGAACAAATGTGGAGATCACCATACCCTTGGTGCAATTGCACTACCCTCTCAAAACCAATGAGTGCGATCTCCACTCAAGAGATACAATGACAGAGGCACCAGTTATTAGCTAAAACTCTGGAAATTTCTAAGTTTCTGCTAAGGTCTTGGGATTTATTTAGAATCCAATATATGAAAATGAACTATGTAACCATAATAAATTTGACGGTTTGAATGCAATGGGAAATTTGAATTTTCCATCCAGGTCAGTTCGACCAAATGTAGGTCCCACACCCAAATTTCTACTTTTCCAACATTCTAACAAATAGGTTGAAATAAGATCGCATGCATCAAAACTCAAACCAAAGGTATACCTAGCCTAAAATTAATATTTTGGAGCTGCTAATATAGTTTGAATTTGCATCCGAGATCTTTTTATTAAAGTTTTCATCCGATGGCTATTTGGAACTCACGAAGACTTCTAAATAGGAAATTGGGTTTAAAAATCAAATGAACTTCTCGATAACCAAACTATCGGTCCTAAAAAGTCATAAAAGACGTGGGAAACTATGGAAAATCTCAAATGAAAAAATAAGTAGAATATAAAAAATGACATGAAGGGTCATTACAGATTTACCCCTAGGGCACTCAGAGGGTGTCCCAAAAATCATGACGCCACAAGTGAAATCAAATCTCTGGATCTGTCTCTAAAACCCTCAAAGATGTATTTTCAATATTATAATAATATGAATATGGGAGGGGACACAAAATTCAACCCATTATTTCAACCTCAGTCCAATACTACTAATATCAAAAGAGAGATATTTAACTTTCATAATGAGAACAACAATATCCAAATAAAAATAATGTGGAAATATATTTCCAGACTCTTGACATGCTAATAAAAGAGGTAAAGGCATAAAGATCTCAATAAAAAACCATAAAATAGCACATAAGAAAGAAGTCCAGGAACACAGTTCATACAGTCAATTAATATTTTAACTCTTTCATAAATGTATTGGTACTCACATAGATGCTCTTGATATCATCTATACGGGACCCCCACATCCCCATTACACCCAATAAAAGTAAGTAATAATTCAATACATTGAAAAATGTCAAACAAAAGTCTCAACCTTCCTTACAGAAATATCAAAAATCACACCAAAACTTCACTCTTTGAAAGAGCTTTGAAAAAGCCCAATATATC
This sequence comes from Capsicum baccatum var. pendulum, assembly GCA_030864225.1. Classification (NCBI taxonomy): domain Eukaryota; kingdom Viridiplantae; phylum Streptophyta; class Magnoliopsida; order Solanales; family Solanaceae; genus Capsicum; species Capsicum baccatum. Next base: position 144,036,050 of record CM061552.1, read on the forward strand.
ATTACAGATTCTACATAAGAAAATAAAATTACATACACTCATATTGTTATATTTAAATTTCGGATCCAAAAATTCAACCTTGATCCCTCACAAAGGTGAAATTAGAATTTTATTAGAAAATCACATTACCATAACATAAGGAGTTCAAATCTGAAATTTCATCAAAAATGGAGTTACAATTAATCTAAAGTGGATTTATACACCTCAGTTTATTATCCGTGCTTAGTTAGCCTTGTTTTAAGGACTTTTTGTGTGCTTAAAGAGTAGTTAATGATTTAATTGATCACATAAGTGTTAATATACTTAATTATAATGTTTAAGGTGTTTTAAAAATAATTTTAGAATTAATTTGGTCACTTAGAGTTTAGATAAGAAAACTAGTGCTACTAGCTTGAGTTATGTGTTTTCCTAGTTGATCTCGATGAATTCTAGTATGTGTAATGAGTTAAAAGGGGGTTAAATTATATAATTATGTGAGGATTAAATTGTTTATATTTTTTAAGGTTCAATTGAAATAATCCAAGAGTCAAAACATGAAGTTTTGAATAAAAGGAAAAAACTAGTACTCTTAGCTTGAGCAATATCTTTACTAGTTCATCGTCTTGAATTGTATGTGGTTTTGAGCTTTAAATTGTAGTGTTTGATATTGTAGGATGATTGGTGGGTTTATAATTAGGATTTATGGATGTTAAAAAAACTGTAAATCAAGAGAAAACAACACCACAAATCTTGGACATGAAGAAAAAAAACATGGGACAAATACGGGGAAAATTTGGACATTTTGGGATCATTGGCATTCCACGTTGCCTATGCAGTGTGATAAGGGAATGGGATGAACTTTGAAGCATCAAAGGAATACAATTAAATTATTTCACCATGATAATGGATTTCCATGTAACCTAGGCCATACGATAAGGGCATGGCACAACCTTATGTCAAAATCAATAATTTGTCTCCAAGTATAAATAAGACCCTTAAACATTATGTTGGACAAATTGGAAGACCTTGGGAATTTAAGGGAAGATGTAGAACACTTAAAATAGGGGTTTTATTCCATTAATTTTTTTTGTTTATGGATTTTAACATGAATTCATTCATTGTTTTTATGGTTACATCCATGATCGGCTGAACCTCCTTTTTTGGGGTTAAGGTCAGGAACATGAGTATTATTGTTATGAATTGATTTGGTTATGTTTTTTTTTCCTCATTATTGGTTATTTTTTAATCCTTTTGATTACTATTTATGGATTCACAATGCTTAGAATACATGCATAATCATCTTGTGAACTCGAAAGGAAGAACAATAGGATAGAATGTGGGATCGATAGAATATGATTATATTCTTCGAATTGAATGAAGTTATAATTTGAATTAAGGATAGGAAAACACCTAAGTGCCCTATTTTTTTCAATTATACAATTAAATATGAATTTATTTAACTTTGTTCTCGCATCCCCACTTAACAATGTAGGTTTGGGGATAAGTTAGATAAGCGATAAGAGGTTCGTAAGGCCATAGTCAAAGTATAGACCCCATGAACTATCAACCAAGATAAATAAATTAACCAATGATATTCTATACTTGTTCTCTCATCCTGGGTTTTCCCCCGTTAATTGTTCGAACCTTTACTTTATTGCATTGTTTAGTTTTTTCTTAGTTTTAACTTACAATTACTTTTGTTTACTTTAACATTGAGTTAGTCTAAATAGTACGACTAGTTTGGAATAGTTTTTAAACAATCCTTTGAGGGATCGATACTTCACTTGTGAAGACGACTACATTACATGGTGAGACCATCTACACTCGTGTGTTCGCTTGGGTGCAATAAGTTTTTGGCGTCGTTGTTGGAGACTTGTCAATAGGCAACTGTCTTAGTTTAGTTTTACCTTTTTATTTCTTTCGTTCTTTTCACTAGGTCTTGGTTTATGTATTTGCAGGTAATAGGTTAACCAGATAATAAAATGGCAAGGGATAGGGAGTTATTTGAACCAGACCCCATGTCATGACCTGAGGCTACCCCCTTTTCGCGACACCGGTGCTTACGGTCAAAAGTGACCATAAGGTAACCCATGAGCTGGTACCTGCTGTGAGCACTAAATAAAGTAAAAAAATACACATGTGTGGGAGTAAACTAGAAATGCATAAGACTTAAAAACTGATAAGATAATGTAAAACTGAATACTGAAATACGTATCAAAACGTGTTTGAATGACTGAAAGCATCTGATAAAAACCAACTGACTATCTAACTGACTGACTATATGTCTGAAAGCCTCTAAATATGATTAAGGAGTTGACCCGACAGGCCCCAACTAACTCCAAACTAAACTAACTGAAAGGAAATGTGGAAATACTAAAATAACATAATAGGTACTCGACATATGATGAATCACCACAACTGCTGATGGTGATAAGCTGAACTGTCTACACGCAGTGGGGAAATTGAGTGTCCAAACCTATTATATAAGACATCATAGCGTGAAAAAATTATGCAGTTAGTACTTTGAATGTACCAAGATATGAGTGAGGTTAGGCTGAAATGCATAGATTCATATGCATGAAATACTAACTGACTAAATAGCATGAGATAATGACAGACTGAATAACATGAGATAACTGATGTATAATATACATGAAGACTATAAAATCTTAGAACACATGAACAAGCATATAACATGATAATAAATTAGTCCATAAGCTGAACTACTAAAATTTGGTAATGGAATAACTGATAAACTATATGCTATGGTCAAGCAAACATAAACGGAATACTCTATTGAATATTGAGCTAAGACTGGGAGCTAGCTATAACTAATATACCCCAAATCTATTTTTGGGGTCTAATCTGTAACCCTAGTTGGAAGAGTGTTGTACCGTGACACGGATACTAATACTAGCTGTATGGATCCACTAATCTTATGTACCAAAGAAATAGGGTATCATGCCTAACTGATGGAGGACCCCTCAAATTCTACGGTGGCGCCGTAGGTCTGGAACTTAGGGACTGTTACTAACATCTCATGCCTAACTGATGGGGGAGACAAATGCCTCATGCCTAACCATAGGGGAGACGCCATCCTATGTTCAGTAGGTGCTAAGTTTTACTCCCAACTGAAAGAGACTGATTATTGGACTGAACTGATCTTGACTATACTGATTACTGGACTGAACTGATCTTGATTGAACCAAAACTGTTCATAATAACTAACTAAATGATAATGCTTATGGTTTATCTGAAATTGTTCTACAAATACTAAAACTATGTAAGAAGCTAAGTTTACAATATTCATAACCCCCAACATCGAATAACAATAAAGGCATGTAAAAGCTTCTAAAAAATAATGAGAATCATTCTACAAAAATCATTCTCCTTGGCTTTTCATCAAACACATGAAGATAAAAACTTTGACATGGGGATTCTTTTAAATATGATGAGATAGCATGGTTACATGATAAAAAAAAAATCATAAATTAAGGGTTTATCCTAAATTGCATGAACATGATATGGGAACTTCAACATCCACAACATACTATAATCCATTCCACTTGAAAACAATTGTAATTTTAACTTGAAATAAAAATAGTATGTAATTCATGGACATAGTTCCCTTAAAACATAGAAAAACTCATAATTTAAAATTAAAAAGGGACTCTTGGATTCCATATTGAAAGAAAGCCATGGATGAACATCACACACACCTTAAATCTTTAAGCTTGAAAGGGAAACAAAATCTTGAAAACTTTCTTGAAGTTCTTAGATTGGGAGACTTGAATTTTCTTAAAGAGAATATAATTTAAATTGATGCTCTTGGGAGAGGGTTAGGGTTTCTTTGATAGAAAATTGGAGTAGAATGGGTAAGTAACGCCTAAATTGCTGATACAAGTCGAATTATAATGACTTGGATTGAGGGGAAAAGACACTACTGTCCCTCAGATATTTAAATTCCCAACTGGAATGTTGATTGACACATCACCACAATGCGATGAAGTCCTTACCGCTATACCCACCGCAATGTGCTACTGTTGCGGTGAGGTTTTAGAATCAAAATACAAATAGACCCCAATCCTCATCTAAAAGATCTGAAACTTCCCTGGGACATCCTCTCTACACCCCTAAACATTAATTAACTTCAAAACTTATATCTTATGGTCGGGAAGTCCAGGTTAAAAATCCTCAAAGTCAAGATGCCAAAAATAAGACTAAGTCCCCAACACTTAGTAAAAGTTTTTAGGTTCCAAGCCTCTTATGCATGCACTATGAGTTGAACTGAGCTAAGAAAAGTATAGTGTATTACAATATCTCCCCTATGGGAACATTAATTCTTGAATGAGATTGATTAAGCTAAGAATACTGAAGAAACTAAGATCACATACTGAATATGGGTAACTAAAAACATGATTACATAACTGAGACTGAAATATGATACATGACTGAACCAAATTTTTGAATGCATGCAACGACATGAGAATGTTTATATAACTGGAATTGATAATGGAAAAGAAACCATCTAAGGAAAACTGTTACCTTAGGATGAGTCGGAGTTTGTATAGAAAAGATGAGAGTACTTGGTACGCATATCTAATTCTTCTTCCTAAGTGGCTCCCTCAACAGACTAATTCTGCCAAAAAACTTTGACAAGGGAACTTCATTGTTCCTAAGTCTACAAATCTGACGGTCAAGGATCTCAACTAGGATTTCTTCGTAAGAAAGGCTATCCTTAATATCTGCGCTTTCTAAAGAAACTACAATAGCTGGGTCACTAATACACTTTTTTAATAAGGAAACATGGAAAACTGGATGCACTAATGCCAAGTCTGTAGGCAACTCAATCTTATAAGCTACCTTACCAAAAAAAATAAAAATTCTTTAGGGGCCAATATATCAATGACAAATCTTCCCCTTCTTGCCAAATCTCTTCACTCCCCTCATGGGCGAGATTTTCTAATACACTAAATCTCTAACTTCAAACTCAAGATCTCTTCTCCTCATACCTGCATAGGATATTTGATGGATCTGGGTTTTCTTAAGACTCTCCCTGATCAATTGAACCTTCTATATCGTATCAAATACTAAATCTGGCCCTACCAAAGCAGCCTCTCCTGCCTCAAATCAACCAATTAGAGATCTATATCTCCTCTTATAGGGAGCCTCAAACAAATCCATTTGAATACTAGAGTGATAACTATTATTATAGGCAAACTTGATCAAAGGCAAGTTATCATCCCAACTTTCTTTAAAGTCAATAACACATGCTCTCAACATTTCCTTTAAGTTTTGAATGGTCCTCTCTACCTAACCATATATATGAGGATAGAAAGCTATACTAAGATAAACTTGGGTACCAAGATCCTTCTGAAAAGCACTCCAATAGTGAGAGGTAAACTGAGTATCTCTATCTGAAATGATAGACAACAGAACTCTATGCAACCTAACCAACTCTCTAATATAGAGCTTGGCTTAATCCTCAGCTGAATAAGAAGTATGAATTGGCAAAATATGGGATGATTTGGTCATCCTGTCTACAATGATGCATATCGAATTATGATGACAACGTGTATGGGGAAAACCTATCACAAAGTCTATGTTCACCTCTTCCCACTTCTAAGTGGAAATACTAAACTCCTACAATAGATTAGTGGGCCTTTGGTTCTCAACCGTAACCTATTGACAATTAGAATACTTATCTACAAACTCTACTATATCTCTCTTCATACCACTCCACCAATAGATTTCCCTCAAATTATTGTACATATTAGTGGCTCCTGGGTGTATAGAATAATGTGCCCCATGCACTTCTGCAGTATACAATGTCTTAAACAATCAACAATGGCACACACAGCCTACCCTGACATTGCTACAAACCATCTCCCCCTTGGGAGAAAACCTCTACTTTTTGATCTCTAACTGATTCCTTTAACTTAACCAAAAAAGAATCCCTATCTTATTCTCCTTCCTTCGACAACCAAAGAAGATTCTGAACTATTCTAAACCCAAATAGTACCCTCAGCTGAATCAACCAACCGAACACCTAATCTAGTAAGATGATGAACCTACTGAACTAACTTCTTCTTATCATTCTCAACATAAGCAACTATATCCATAGGCAATCTACTAAGGGCATCTGCCACTACATTGGCCTTGCCCAGAATATACAACACACTCATATCAGTCTTTCAAGAACTATAACCACCTTCTCTGATGAAGATTTAAATGTTTTTGCAAAAATACCTACTATCTACTTTTTTGATCTGTGAACACATCAACATAAAACCCATTCAAATAGTGCCTTTAAATTTGTAAAGAAAATACAACAATTGCTAACTCAAGATCATGGGTAGGATAATTCTTTTCATGGGATTTAAGCTATCTAGAGACATAGGCTATGACCTTTTCTCTCTGCATCAACACTTAACCAAGTTAAACTCTGGAAACATCACAGTAAACAACAAACCTATTTGAACCATCTAGCAAATTCAAAACTAGGGTTGAAGTGAGTCGAGTCTTCAACTCCTAAAAACTCTTTTCATAAGAATTTAACCACTGAAACTTGACTTTTTTCTGAATCAATCAAGAAATAGGGGACACAATAGATGAAAACCCTTCAATAAACCACCTGTAATAGCCAAACAAACCCCAAAAAACTCATGATATCTAATTGAGAGATGGGTCTGGGCTAGTTTTCAATACTTTAATCTTTTGAGGGTCAACTCTATTGCTAGAAACAATATGGCCAAGGAAAGTTACAGATCTTAGACAAAACTCGCTCTTACTAAATTTTTTAAATAATTTATGGGCCTTAAAAGTCTGCAATAAAATTCTGAGATGGTCTGCATGATTATTTTCACTATGGGAATATATAAGTATATCATCAATGAAGACTATGATGAACATATCCAAGTATTATTTGAACACTCTATTCACCAAGTCTATGAAAGATGTTGGGGCATTCGTTAGTCCAAAAGACATCACTAGAAATTTAGAGTGACCATACAGAGTTCTAAAAGCTATTTTTAAAATGTCACACTCTCTAAATTTGAGCCGATGATAACCAGATCTGAGGTCTATCTTAGCGAAATATGTGGAACCATGAAGTTGGTCGAACAAGACATCAATCCTGGGGAGTGGATACTTATTCTTGATTGTGACTTTTTTGCAACTGATGGTAATCGATACACATTCTGAGAGAACCATCTTTCTTACGTATGAAAAGGACTGAAGAGCCCCATGAGAAAACACTAGGACTAATGAATCCCTTATCTAAGAGATCTTTTAACGGTACTTTTAACTCTTTTAGATTAGTTGAAGACATTATGTAGGGAGGAATAGAGATAGGTTAGGTATATGGAAAATGATCTATTCTGAAGTCAATTTCCATTTCGAGAGGAATTCGGGGAATATCTTCAGGGAACACATCAGGAAATTCTCTTACTACTAAAATTGACTCGAGACTTGGAGTCTCATAAATAGAGTTTTTGACTCAAAAAGATGGTAAACACAACCCTTAGAAATCATTTTTCTTGCCTTAAGATATGAAATAATCTGACCTTTAAGAACTGAAGTACTACCCCTCCATTCAATGACTGGTTCGTCAGGAAACTAAAATCAAATGACTTTATTTCTACAATTAGATGAGGAATAACATTAGTGGAGCTAATCCATGCTGTGAATGACATCAAAATTAGTCATCTCTAACTCTACAAGTAAACTGAGGTGACTTTCTGAGATATTATGACTGGACAGTTCCTATATACCTGCTTGGGTACAATAGAGACACCTTCTAGAGTAGATATTAAGAAGGGTTCTGCTAAAAATTCAGGATTGACAGCAAAATTAAAATCTATATAGGGGGTTGCAAAGGAAAGTGAGGCTCTGGGGTCTAAGAAAGCATAAATATAAAAAACCTATAATATACCAGTAACCACACCAGAAGAACTCTCCTGATCCTATCAGTACTAAAGTGCATACAGCCTGTTCTGGCACTGTGGAAGTAGTGCCTTGCTAAGTCGGACGACTTGCGGGCGCTACTAAAGAGTTAGTTTGACCCTGCTGGAGATAATTCCTACCCTTCCACATACTTACTAGACACTCTCTCATCTTGTGACCTGTCTTTCCACAGCCAAAACACACATCACTACCAGCTCTACACACACCCTAATGATTCCCACCACACTTTTTGCAGAGCGGAGTAATATGACTATTGTTCATGCTACCTTGAGATTTAGAGCCTGGTGCTCTATCCCAACTGTTATTCTTAAACTTTGACACTGGCGCACTAGCTGAAGATGGAGCTGAGGCTAAAGATTTCTGAAGGAACTGAGAATAGTTACTACCCTCTAACCTAGGTTGAGAAAAATTAAAGTGATCTATTCTAGCCATCTTATTCTCTCTCTTTCTCCTTAAGATTCTACTCCACAATCTGTGGAGCATGGACCATACGCTCTTATATGTCTAACTACTTAATCAACATAGCAGTCCTACACTCTTTGACCACACTATCAGTTACACTAGAAACAAACTTACTCATTCTAGATCTATTATTAGCAGCCATTTAAGTAGCATACCTCGCCAACTGAGTAAACTTAAGAAAGTATTCCTTCACACTAATATTACCTTGCTTCAAATTAATAAACTCCAACACCTTATCTTTCCTTAACTCTAAGGGAAAGGACCTGTCTAAAAAGGCTGTGGCAAACTTCTCTGACTCTACAGGCCTTACCTCAACACCTTTATCCTTCTTTCACTTCTTAAACCAAGTGTGAGCTATATATTGTAACTGGTAAGCAGCTAAATTTTCACTCTCATTTAAGGTGACACTCATAATATCAGTCACCTTCTGAACCATATCAAGAAACTCCTATAGATCTTTCTACGACTTGGATCTCAAAAAGAAAAAAAGGGTAGGTTCATTCAGGCAAAACCCTAAATCCAAGCTACAATTGTGTTAGAAAATGGGTTGGCTAGGGCAGTAGCCTACTGATTATTCCGAGCATCTACGGAGTGAGATAATGTAGTGAATGCAACTCTAAATTTGTTAGGAGAGACATTTTCATTTAGGCATTCTTCCTGAATAGGCGAAGTTACAAGTTGATTTCCATTTCTTCTTACGTTATTCTTTCTGGGAGGCATTACCTATAACATAGTAAAGGTTGAATTATAAAGAGAGTTTAAACAAAGTGCATGCTCACTCACACAACATGAATATTGAAAGAAGGGAAACTTTTCTTAAAATATCTTGTAGCCTCTTGTTCATAAGTGTGACGCGCTTTACACCCATGTACAAAACTCTGCTCAACGTTTCTTTCAAACTCCCTAGGACACTATAAAACTTGGCTTTGATACCATATTTTTTCATGACCCGAGGCTATCCCCTAGTCGCGACAATGGTGGTTACAGTCACAAGTGACTACAAACTAACCCATGAACTGGTACCTGCTGTGACTACTGAATAAAGTAACAAAATACATATGTACGGAAGTAAACTAGCAATGCCATAAGGCTTAAATATAGATAAGATAATGTAAAACTGAATACTAAAATATGTATCAAAACATATCTGAATTACTAAAAACATCTGATAAAAACTAATTGACTATCTAACTGACTGATTACTTATCTGAAAGCCTCTAAACTTGACTGAAGAGTTGATGGGATAGGGCCCAGCTAACTCCAAACTAAAGTAACCAAAAGAAAATGCAGAAATACTAAGGTTAGGTTAGGCTGAAATGCATAGGTTCATATGCATAAAATACTTACTGACTGAATAGCATGAGATAATAACTGACTGAATAACATGAGATAACTGATACATAATATGCATGAAAATAGTAAAATATTAGAATGCATGAACAAGCATATAACATAATACTGAAGTAGTCTTTAAATTGAACTACTAAAATTTGGTAATGGAATAACTGATAAACTATATGCTATGGTCAAGCAAACCTGAATTGAATTTTGTACTGAATATTAAACTGAGACTATGGGAGCTAGCTATAGATGACATGCCCCGAATCTATTATTAGGGTCCAACCTGCAACCCCTATTGGAAGGGTGTTAGTACTATGACATGAGTACTAACACTAGCTTTGTAGATCCACTGAAACTGATGTCCTAAAGGACTAGGGTGTTATGCCTAACTAATGGGGATCCCTCAAAGTCTACGGTGGCATCGTAGGTCCGGAACTTAGGATTGCTACAAATGTTTTATGACTAACTAATGGGGGAGACAAATGCCTCATGCCTAATTAGCGGGAGAGATGCCACCCCTATATTCACACGGTGCTAAGTTTTACTCCTAACTGAAAGACATTGATTACTGAACTGAACTGATCTTGACTGAACTAATAACTAACTAAATGATAATGCTTATGGTTTATCTGAAACTATTCTGAAAATACTGAAACTATGTAAATAGATAAGTTTTGGGTATTCATAACCCCAAAAACTGAATAAAAATAACAATAAAAGGTATGTAAAAGATTCGAAACCATAACAGGGAATCATTCTACAAAAATCATTCTCTTTGGCATTTTATCACACACATGAAGATTAAAACTTTAACATGGGAATGCTCTTAAAAATAATGAGATAGCATGGTTACATGACAAAAACCATAAATTGAGCGTTTATCCTGGATCGCATGAACATGACATGGGAACTTCAACATCCACAACATACTATAATCCATTCCACTTGAAAATAATTGAAATCTTAACTTGAAATCAAAATAACAAGTAATTCATGGAAATAATTCATTAAAACTTGGAAAAACATATAATTTAACACTAAAAAGGGATTCTTGGAGTCTATGGTGAAAGAAATCCATGGATGAACATCACACATACTTTAAATCCCTAAGTTTGAAAGGGAAACATAATCTTGAAAGCTTTCTTGAAGTTGTTGGATCGGGAGACTTGAATTCTTGATTTTTCTTGAAGAGAATATAGTTGAATTAGATGTTCTTGGGAGAGCGTTAGGGTTTCTTTGATAGAAAATTAGATAAGAATGGGCAAATAATGCCTAAATTGCTGCTATAAGTCAGGTTATGACAACTTCGATTGAGGGGAAAAGATGCTATTGGCCCTTAGAAATTTAAATTCATAAATGGAATGGTGATTGATACATTACCACAACATTATGATTGCCTCACCGATATACCCACCGCGATGCATCACTATTGTAGTGAGGTTCTGGAATTAAAATCTAAACGGGCCCTAATCCTTGTCTGAAAAAATTGAAATCTCCTTCAGACATGTGCCCTACACCCCTAAACATAAATTAACTTAAAAACTTATGTCTCGAGGTCAGTAATTCTATTTTAAAATCCTAGAAGTCAAGAGGCTAAAAATAATACTAAGTCCCCAACAATTAGTGAAATTTTTCAGCTTCTAAGCTTCTTATGCATGCACTATGAACTGAACTGAGCTTAGAAAAGTATGGGGTATTACACCCCAAGCCTAAACAATTATTTTAGTAATAGAGGATATAAGAAGTCCTTCTATATTATATCCTATAGATTCATGGGGAACAAGATCTTCCTGCTTCCTTGGCTAAGGATCCGCCAGCCTGCAGGATAGTTGGCAAAGTAGAAATCCCACTTGCAACTAATATGACCTCCATAATTTGTAGACCAGAACTAGGAGGATATTTTAATTAAAGTAAATTATGGTGTAACTTCTATATAATAATGGATAGTGTACCGGGGTATCACATTTACATCCACCAGTCTACTTGATAAAACATGGTGGAGATTAGTGAGACATTTATCTTGATGGGTGTGTCAACTAATTATGTGAGGCTAACATTCTTACCCATCTCAATTGTGGGAGAATCAAAGAAGTGGTTGACTGTAGAGTAGGAAATTTCAATCACAACATAGGATGACTTAACCCAGAAGTTCATCATCCCTTTTTCTCTATCTAGAATTATTGAGAGACTATGCATTGAGATTTTAAGCTTCCAGCCAAAGAAGGATGAGAATCTTTACCATGCTTAGGAGAATTAAAGTATCTTCTTTGGGACTGTCCATATCATAAACATGACAATGAGGCACTATCTAACACCTTTGTTGAATCTCTTTACCATAATTTTTTTTCAAGATTCAGCTATAGGTGGACAAGCATTGGAAAAGACTTATGATGAGCTATATACTTTGTTGAACCATATAGATCGAGAGAATCCTGATTAGCATGGTGACATATCCAGGAGCTTAGTGATAAAGATTGCGGGCATGATTGATATTGATTGCATCATATTCTTAGCTGCCCAATTATTAGCCATATAGAATTAGATGATGGCCTAATTTAGCAAGTTAGGTATGAATTAAACTCTGGCTTAGGTGAATCTAGTAAAGAAGACCCCAGGTTGGTGTGAGATTTGTGGTAATAGTGGCCACTCTGTAGACATGTGTGGTGTAAATACTAAATCCATAAATTCTTTGGGCAACACAATAAGCCAACCTGTTTAGAAGCATAATATGGCCGTACTAGTGCAAGAGTGTAATTAATTACACAAGCCCAAAGTGTATCTTCCAAGGCATTAATTGTACTTTCTGCTTGCCCATCTATTTATGTATGGAAAGTGATACTATGAGTTACCGTAGTCCCCAAAAATGAGATGAGAACTGAGTACTCCGATCAGATATGATGGAAATTAGAGTACCATGAAACTTTATGATCTCCTCAATGAACAACTTGGCATAATCCTAATAAAAGAAATTAGTCCTCACTGGTAAGAAGTGAACATTCTTAGTCATCCTATCCACAATGACCCAAATCAAATCAAATTTATGGAGAGACTGCAGAAGTCCAATAAAAAATCCATATTAATTATCTACAATTACAACACTAGTAGCTCAATCTCTTAAATTAACCCACCGAGGCTCCAGTGCTCTACCTTCACTTGTTGACACATCATGCACATAGCCACAAAATTAGCCACATCCATCCTCATATTATTCCATCGATAAATCTCCTTAAGATCATGATAAATTTTCACCAAACCAGAATGAATAATATAATGCAACTCATGAGCTTCAGCCAAAATTCTTTCTCCCAACCCATCGATATAGAAAAACATACAAACTCCTTTGGTACCTCAAGTTACCATCACCACTAATCTCGAAAACCATCACCTTCTTCCTACCCATATCATTCTTGATTTGCATCAAGATAGAATCCAACATCTGCACTTTTTCACCTCAGCAATAAGAGATAACTTTTCCACATCTTGAGTAATCATGCTACTATTTTTAGAGTCTAAAATATTAACATCAAGATTAGACAAATAGTGAATATCCTTCGCCAAACCACATTTTTACTCATCTATGTGAGATAAGCTTCCCACGGACAACCTGCTAAGAGCATCAACAACCACGTTACTTTACCTGGATGATACTAAAGATTTATGTCATAGTCCTTGAGCAACTCAAGCCACCTTCTTTGCTTGAGATTCAGCTCTAAGTGAACACATATTGCAGGCTTTTATGATTAGAATGAATATCAACATGGACCCCATACAAATAATGCTGCCAGATTTTTAATGCAAACAACACAACTAGGAATTCCAAATCATGAGTCAAATAATTCTTTTCATGAACTTTCAACTGTCTAGAAGCATACACAACCACCATTCTATACTGTATCAACACACAACCCAGTCTCACCTTTGGCTGCATCAAAATAGATAACAAAACCATTAGTGCCCTCATGTAGAGTCAAGACCAGAGCCGAAGTCAAAACCATCATAGGATCCATGAATGCTGTTGGGGCATTGGTCAAACTAAATGACATCACCAAAAACTCAAAATGACCATATCAGGTTTGAAAAGTAGACTTAGAGATATCCACCTCCTTAATCTTTAACTAATGGTAACACGACCAAACACTAATATGAGAAAAGAACATGGCACCCTGAAGTTGATGAAATAGATCATTAATTCTCAGAAGGAGATACTTATTCTTCACGATCACCTTATTTTGTTTGTAGTAATCAATAAACATCCAAAGGAACCCATCCTTCTTATGCCTGAATAAAATAGGAGTGCCCCACTAAGACATACTAGGGTGGATAAAACCCTTATCCAGAAGATCATTCAACTACTTCTTGTGTTCTTTCAACTCAGTTGGAGCCATTCTATAAGGTGGGATAGAAATAGGACGAGTGTTCAGAAGAAGGTCAATCCTCAAATTAATTTTCTATCAGGATGAATACCGAGAAGATCTTTAGGGAAAACCTCAGGAAATTTACAGACCACAAGAATAGTCTGCAAAGAAGGACCTTCATATCTAGAATTGTTAATATGTACTAAGTGATAGAGCCACCTTTTAGAAACTAATTTTCGGTTGCCAAGATACAAAATAAGCCTTTCCTTAGGTACAAGGGAACAATCTTTCCATTTAATCATTGGCTTATTAGGGAAATAGAAACTGACTCTTTGGGTTTAATAATTAAGAGATACATAGCATGAATACAACCAATCCATCCTCAAAATCACATCAAAGTCTAACATGCCCAACTCTATCAGGTCTACAAAGGTCTCCCTACCATAGACCAACATCAAACAATCCTTTTAAACCCTTTTATCCATAATAGAGTCACCCACTGGGGTGGACACAGAAAATGGGTCCAAAATATATTCAGTATCAACACCAAAATGGATAGCCACATAAGGGGTCACATAAGAGAGGGTAAAGACTAGATCAAGTAGAAAATATACACTATGAGAGAAAATTTTAATCTTACCAGTAACAATATCGAGGGAAACCTTAAAATCTTAGCAAGTGGTAAGAGCATACAAATAGTTCCATCCAGTTCTGGAGCCAGAAGTTGAAGTATCACCTTTTGGTGCAAGAGCTGATAAAGTAGTAATAGAAATCTTATTTCCCCAAAAGAAAACTATGAAGGATAATAACTTTGAATATGACCAATCTGACCCTATTTAAAACACTTATTTCCCCTTCTTTATAAACACCATGGTGCACCTAAACATAGAATCTACAAGGAGGATGCGATGGAGCTGACTAAGCCCCACTAGACTGAGTTTGGGCTCCTTGTGCTCTTAACCTACTATTATATTGTGAATGATAATCACTCAGCGACTTTGAATAAAGAGCACTAGCTATAGAGTAGTAACCAGAGTTGCCCCACTTCTTCTTAGACTATTTTTCACCATCTCTACCACTTTGCTACTGACCTACACCTTGAGTTGAATATGAAAACCTCTTACTTTGCCATTTAATTATCACTGCTTACTTCTTATTTTCCTCATACACTTGTTGTATATACACCACAAGTCTAAAGATATTGATATCCTTGTTTAATAAGACAACCTTTCTCTCCAAGATCAACTTATGGGACAATGCAGAGAAAAAATTTCTCATTATAGCCCTCATGCTATCCTTGAAAATTTGCATTTATTTGAAAATAAATGTAATTATAATTTACTTGCATTTTGAATAAATATTAATTATATAATTTTAAATTTAATATAGTATTCTAAGTTAACATTTTAATGTACTTAGTAATTGAGCCTATTTAATGGATTTTATTTTTTAAATCAAGTTGAGTCAAGTTAGCTAAATAGAGCAAAGCTTAATCGAACTTTGATCGAGCCCAGTCCAGCTAAGATTTAACATAATTCGAGTTGAGCCAATTTGAGCTATTTTAGAAAATATGTCGAGTCGAGTTGAGAAAAATACATGCGAGTTAAGTCAAGATCCAAGTAATTCTTTCATCTTCTACTAATGATGTATTGCTGCTCCATGTCATGACTTGATTTATGAGTTATGATGGCACCTACTTAATCCCACTAGTAGGTAAGTCAAACCATACCCTAGAGCTCTAAGCAATGGGATAACTTGGTGGAAAATGGACTAAAAGTTGGAAATTAACATTTAAAGTCTCAAAACAACAACAAAATAGCCTAGTAATGTTGGTATAGAGCTACTAGAAAAGAAACATAAGTACTGCAACTGTCAAATACAATCCATCCCCAAAAACAAAAGGCAATATATAGAGAATAGAAGAAATAAGGGCAAATCCGACTCCAAGAGCTCACCTAATCTCTAAAATCAACCAATCACAATTGTCATCTCAAGAATGCAACTAAAACTTGAATCTGCACCAACAAGGTCCAGACTTGTAGGCCAATACAATCATAAGGATAATGGAAGTTTGCTAATCAATCAGTGGAGATTCCTCGACTCCACCTACCCTAGCATTTTTTCACATCCTAAATTAAAAAATTTATGAAGGTCCTATAAAAGATATTATTGGCACGTATTGGGAATATATGGCATATTTATTAGTAAACTTCGGTGTCTTCAAGGGGATATTAAGGCTATTTTTATATGTCATGATCACAATGATTATTGTGGGAATCTAGAAGGTATATGATTTTACTATAGTCGAGGCTTTATATATCATAGTTATGGTGTAGCTTGTTGTCCTAGAAGAGTAATGTTAATACCGGTAGAACTTAGAAGGTGAAAGAAATGTAGACGGGTGTCGAGAAGATCAAGACATGGAAACAACTTGATGATGGTGTACTGACCAAGTTTGATAAGCAAGTCTTGTGGGACATTCATACATTAAGATGAAATTAGTTGGTACAGACTGTTCTTATGTATTATATATGGTTATACTCACATTTTTAACTTTTCACCTAAATTGTCTTATTTATAATTTACTTGGTTAAATTTCTAAAATTAACTGATTTGAAAAGGTGTTTTTACTGGGAAGTAATCTATATTTGGCTAATTAATTTATATATTTTTGAAAATTAATTAGTGTTTGATGAATCTTTTAAGTAGTGTTTATAATTGCAATTTCAATGATTTTTAATTTATCATACAAAAACAGCATTCTAATTAATCATGACACCTAGCATCTTCATTATTCCTACTATGTTGCTGCTTTTCAATATTCCCACTCAAGTACTTGATTTTTCTGGTTTAGATTGATGTTTTCTTTACTTGATTATGTGCTCCATAATTATCAAGCTATAATTTTTGAAGTATTGATTCCAAGTTGGATGGGATAAGGTGGGTTATGGAAGGATTAATAAGCTTGGTATAAAATTTATACCGTGTTTGATTGACTGTAAAAATTTATCAATCAAGTGTTGTATAAATCCTTTTCTAGTCTATATATATCTTACCTTATCCCATATACAAAACGATCCCTAAAGGTGGTTCACTTCATTTAATAGAAAAGCACCGAGTCTCTATTACTGACGGCATGAATGAGCTAGGTACCACCAATATGCAGAAAGTTGTGGACCTCACTACTTGATGGTCAACTTATAAAATTTTAAACCCATGATATAATTCAATGAAGCATAGGGAACTTTTTAGGAAATCATTCTAGATAATTATAG
Source organism: Capsicum baccatum var. pendulum (assembly GCA_030864225.1). Classification (NCBI taxonomy): domain Eukaryota; kingdom Viridiplantae; phylum Streptophyta; class Magnoliopsida; order Solanales; family Solanaceae; genus Capsicum; species Capsicum baccatum. Next base: position 144,053,427 of record CM061552.1, read on the forward strand.
AATAGGATACTTAGAAGTGATTTTGAACAAACGATACCTTAGAGTGTAGAGCAACAAAATCTTTTGTAGGAAACACATGAATAAATGAAAATTAAACTCTCTAGGGCATGGAAATCCAAGAAGTAAATGATATAGTTAATGGTTTCTGCATCATTCAAACACATGAGGCAGTCATGGACAAAAAATTTTCCTTGCCATCCTCTAAGTTTTTTTTCTTGAATTGCCTTTCCATGTTGCCTCTGTATCAGAGTTTTTAGAGACTGTTCAATTGGTAAGGACCCACTTTAGGATTAGTAGGAACTATCACCGTATATCTCATATTATGATTATACTTAACTTTCTCTAGCTTTACTCCCATTTTGCTTGATTTCTCACCATAATAATGACAACATATACACTCCAATATTTGCATGTCACTAGCTCAGCGCCTTACTTATGGTGTACATAAATTATATGGACTATCTCTTTTTCCATTTTCAATGTGTGTACATATATTTACATAGGAGGAAGTGCAAGACGTGTATATCCAAATGATACTCTGATTTGCGCTTCAATTGGTGGATCAGATGAAAATTAAAAGCTCAAGTGATGCACAATAAGAATACCCATAAAGGTTGTTTGATGATTCTATCAAAGCAAGGAAACTAACATTGATGAAACAAAAATCTTGCCTTCAACAATCTGTATTTAATAGTCTGCAAAGGTACTCGTCTATTTAAATATTTATTTATTTTAATAGCAATTTTAAAATGGTTAAATTCTTTTTATATTTTGTAAAATCTGTGTACAATCAAACTATATCGCATAAATTATGACGGAGAAAGTCTTACCATATTTAGGATGGCATATTTGAGACTAAGAGAGCAATCTGCAAATGGAACTCATATTTTAAATTAATGAGGGTGCACATATTAGCTTTGTTTTAAAATAGGATTACATGATTTCAAAAAAAATAGTTACACAAGATATAATGCCTTATGTTACATTTCTGCCAGAAACTGTTTTCAAAGCTTAAACTTATGTTGACATATGTATTTAATAACTAATTAATTAATTTACTCAAAAATAACAAAACATAACTAATTGATCATAGTTCTAAGCAAAACATAAACTGCAAAAATATTTTGGCATTTGGCCAACAATGAGAACCGAACCTACAAAAACTTCATCTTGAACAATGATACCATACAACTATAATTATTTTCATAAGCACCAAATAATATCACATATCTCAAATCTAATAGAGATTAAACTTTAGTCTGAGACATTATAGCATCTAGGTGAACATGGTAGTAGTCGTCTTTAGGACTTGACCAAAATCCTAACAAAAGCACATACGTAGTATAAAACACATGTCAAAACTGAGTAAATGAAGTACTTGAATTAGAAAAATGAAGATATAGAAGGAAATGAGTATTCATCAAAGCTAGAGTTGGTTCCCTTATTTTTCCTGAGGGTGAGATGCAATGAAATCAAATGCCAAATGTATCGAGTTGATGTTGTCGGCTTTGTTGGCTAGAATCTCAAAACCAAATTCTTCTTCAAGGTCCTTCACAATTTCAATGGTGTCGAAACTATCAAGGCTAAGATTATTTTGGAAGTAAGCATTTGGGATGACCAGCAAGATAAATTAAAATGAAATCCATAAATATAATAGTAAAAAGATTACACCCTAAAGCTAATAAAGGAAAAATGTTGGATAAAAATCCAAACATTCTGAGTAAATATAATAGTAATAGGATTACACCCCAAACCTAATAAAGGAAAAATATTGGATAAAAGTCCAAACATTTGGAGTAAACCTTAAGTTACCCCTTACAAGTTTAGTTTGGCAGTTTTTATCCAGGCTAAAATAGTGGTTTTTGTGAAGTGACATATATAGCATAAACATTAGGACAATAATTAAGTAGTGTTAATAGAAACACATAATAGTATCATATTGGTAGCATCACTAGCAATATGTGTTGAACACCGCAATAATATGTTGACATGATATAGAAAAAAATAAGGATTTCGGGAGATGGAGTTGGGACCAAAATGACAAGGGAAAAATTGTTTGCATGCAGATGGAGCATTGAGGATTTTATTCTCTAATTCTAGTGTCACACCAGATAGATGACGATAGAAAACATCCATAATTCTCATGAAAGAGGTGTTCTATGTAATTGAGGTACATCAGACCAAACGATACATATTCCATCCGATTGACTGAATAATTACTCAACTATAATCCATTTGGACCTCGAACATCTATTTAATTGCTCAATATATCATTATAACAATAACAAAAGAAACAGTGGAATGGAGTACCTCCTTATAAGCAATTAGAAAATTATTAAAACTCGTGAGAGTTGCTTTTCACATCTATATTTTCTTTAGGTATCATTACTGGAAATTATCCCTATGGCAATGAACTTTTTGAAAACGGTTACCAAAATATTGTAATAGGTGGTCTATTGCAGTGGTTTCAAGTGTTACCAAAAATAATTATTATATTAGCTATGATTTAACACTATAACTGTCGCTTTTTACATTAAGCATTGCAATAGATAAATAAAATAAGCTATAGCAATTCTTATTTTATTTCCTTCATTTTCACGGAAAATTTTATCTAGTCTTCCAAAAAAAATTTTAATAGAACTTTTTTCTCCTTCAAATAGTTCAATCGCTAAATCTTAAGCTTAAACCTACACTATTCACTAAGTCGCTAAATCATGAAAGCTTAAATATTTCAATCGACGGCCGTGGAGATCGATGATTTGGTTTCTCTGTGGGATCTGGTAGCTATAACTAAAGTGTTCTTCGAAGGAATTTTTTCTATTTTAAGTTCTCACACAACTTTGACCTAAGTTTTGAGGATTTTGCTTTTATTTAGGATTTTTGCTTTAATTCTTGCTGAAAATGAAGTAGACTTCTTGCTTTTGTGACAAACTCAGCCAAGTACTATGTTAGATATTTGTTTTTAATCAATGATAGGAATTTCTAAGATGGTTGAGTTTTGGGTAAATTTTATGACTTTATAGTAACAAATGGTTCTTCTTATTAAATTCACATGTAATTTTCTATCCCTCTCTTCTATACTTTTCCAATTCTATTGTGTGAAATTCCATAATTCAATCAATGTTATGTTGCATCATTTTTGTTTATTATATCTTGATTCAATGTATGCAAAGTTAGATATTACTAATCAGGGAGAGAGAGTGTGAGTGAAGGGGATGCTATTCATTTTGACAATAGATCTGGCTTTGATTCTTTTTTGTTGAATGTTTGATTTTAGTGATAAAGTTGAGATTGGGTTTAATTTGTGGGCCTATTAATTTACTGCTGTTTTGTTGCTCTGTCATCGGTATGAGATTTTAGGTTTTGAGTTAAGAAGCAATTTAGTTTTGTTTAACAATTGAGAACCAATGGTTGATGAAAATAGTAATTATGGGTGTTAAGTCTTGATTGGATATTGTTGTCAAAGTAAAATATTACTGATCTAGAAAAGGATAGTGCTGGTGATGGGATGCTATTTTTTTTGGCAAGAGATCTAGGGTATTAGGAATTAAGAGAGTCTCTATTTGAGGGAGAGATGAACTACATAGACTACATTGTTACACATAGTCTATGTTTCCAGTTTGTAGTATTTCCTTAGAAGATTGCAAATTTGAAAGCGTTGGCTTTGGCTTATGCAAAGCCAGAAGTTTTTTATGGTATATGCTTTTGTACTTCATGATCTTTAAGAAACTTTATCCGTATATTGCTTGATGGAGTAGAAAGTTCAAAATCATCAGATAATAGAAATGAGTAATCTCTATTATGTTTTAACAGAACTTCAGAACTAAATAGGGCAAAAAATATTGTAGCCACATATATACTCTATTATCTTGAAATTTAGTTGATTGAGTGAGAACAACTTTTGGACTTTGCCATATATATTTCTATTTCAATTTGACCAAGTTTAACAATAAAATTCCCAAGTTTTGATCTTAATGTGCACTTGTGTGCTAAATTGTGCTTTAATTTCAATTTTAATAATTGAACTAGTTTACTGGTAGTATCATAGAACACATAGGTGATGTTAATTCAATAGGGAAATCTGTCAGTCGCAGCTCAAAGCCAAAATTAAGGTTTAAGATGCAAATAAAGTAACTACGATCGATTTTCTTTATGTAGAACACATAAGTTATTTTGATTTCAACCCAATAAAGTAGAGATTGTCAGTCTCAGTTTCAAGATATAGATGAAATACAATTGAAAAGGGAACTGTTAATATTCCAAAACAATTTGTACTCTATTGAGTTTAGATTTTAGTGCTAAGTGTTTGTCAATACAGTTTATACTTATTACCACTGTAAATAACTTTGTTTCTTATAGTAGCTTGGGTCAGAGTTGGGTAGTGTAGTGGTGTATGATGGCATCAAGAACTGTTGTTATTCTTGATCTAAGCTATTTTCAGTCATTGTAAAACTTCTAATAGATGTACACATTTAAGTGACTGTCTTATAAATAGAAGCATATGCCAAAGAAGGTGTCATTTTTGTGGTTGTCAATTAATGGCAGAATTCAGTGTCACTTCAGCTGTACGAATGGGTAGGTGGGTGGGTGTATATATATGTATGAACTCTTTAGTACAAATAGTCCTTTTTTCCATTTATTCGGTGTCTACTTTTAGTTCCATAGTGTTGTTTACATAGTTCCAAAGTAGCCCTATTTTCTTTCTCTAGGTCCATAATCATCGCCCTACAAAGTTCTCAATAAAGTGGATAATATTAGCCAAAATAGTGACATTAGGAATCTTCTTTAGTCACTTCATAAACTTTAGACAAATCAAGGTTTGGATTCCTAGTGTATTCTCAAGACCTCTGCTTTCTATCTTCTTTCAAAGTTGGAATCTTCGGAATCATACTTACCTGGTAACAGTAGTATCATACTAACTTATACGTACCTAGACTATTCTATCATTATCTGCTAGCAAATACTCAAAGCAGTAGTATGTCTTTTATTAGTAAAAAGCTTAGTATCTAATTGATTATCTTTCATGGAAATACTGCAAATATCTTTTTGTTGGTGGCTTAATACATTTCAAGTAGCAACAGATCCAAGATTCTTACCTTATCCTTTGATATTAATTTATTCAACTACATTATATATGATCAAAGTACTAAGCTGATAGTCAACAAGAGTATTGAATTTAATACCAAGACATAAGCCTGACAAAATGAAAGCAAATAAAGCAATTAATTATTGAAATTATATTTCCAGTTTAGTCATCAAGTTACTAGATTAATGAGCATGTGTAGACACACATCAACCACACTAATCTACTTTGCAAGTCAAAATTCTACTCATATATGTTCTGGGTTGATTTGCATTCATCTTAATTAGTCGAATGCTTTTGAATTTCAATTTATTACTCTTGTTGTTTGACATGTAAAAAAAAGATTGAAAAGTATTGGAAATTTGTGAGCTTTTGTCTAAATAGGTATTGTAATTATCAAGATTCGATTTTTTTTCTTATGGTTACTTCACTTTACATTTGAAGATTTTTTATTTATTTTGGGATTTAAATATTAACTTCATGGTTTAGCTTAGCATGAATCATAATTTTAGTGATTTTAGTGTATTATGTAAGATTTTAAAGGATAGTAAAGATAAAAGTTGGATGATTTAATATGGTCTGATGATTTTGAGCGTGGAGTAAAATATTTTCTTGAAAAGGCGTTTGAATGAGCAACTCAAAGAAATGAGATATTATATCCTTGTAGAGATAGCAAAAATCAACATTTGTATTATAGAGATATGGTAGAGGATTACTTTCTTTCTAGAGGGTTTCTTCCTAGGTACACCAAATGGACTTTCCATTTAGAAAGCACTTCCTCGAGAAAGACACATCATCCAGTTAATGATGACAAAGGTTCTAATATGCATGAAGATATTGATGGACTACTTGACGATATGTTTAGAAATATAGATGTTGAATCAAGACATGTAGAATGAGTTAGAGAGGGATTACCTGAAGATGCAACTAAATTTTTTAAATTATTGGAGGAAGGAAAAAAGAATTATATCCATGGTGTGAGAATTTAAGTAAGCTGAGTTTCACCATTCGATTGTTCTTTTTTAAATCATTGCATGGGTTGAGTAATGTAGTATTTTCAGATCTCTTAGTGTTGATAAAAGAGGCCTTTCCCTTTGCTCAGATACTAGAGTCTTTCAATAAGGGCAGAAATGTGATAAGAGATTTGGGTCTTGATTATGAAAAAATACATGCATTCCCTAATGATTGCATGTTATTTTGGAAGGACAATGAGAAAGCTGAGATTTGCTCCGTATGTGGAACTTCTAAATAAAAGAGCGTTGGTTGTTACTCAACCAATGCAAGCGATAAAATTCCTACAAAGGTTTTAAGATAATTTCTAAAGCATAGGCTTCAAAGATGTTCATGTGTCCTGAAACAATTTTTTCAATGAAATGGCATACTATAGAAAAACCGAATGACGGAAATCTAAGGAATCCTGCTGATGGACAAGAATGGAAGGATTTTGTTTGTATGTATTCCAATTTCTTTAGATATCCCTGTATTGATAAGTTAGGCCTCTTGAGTGATGGTTTCAATCCATCTTGAACCATGAGTATTAACCATAGCACGTGGCCTGTTATGCTGATGAACTATAATTTATCACCATGGATTTTCCTGAAGCCAGAGTATCTTATGTTGTCAATGATTATTCCAGGCCTATCTTCTCCTAGAAATAATATTGATGTGTATGTGCAATCACTACTTGATGAATTAAATGAACTATGAGAATCTGGAACAGATACATATAATAATGAAACCAAACAAATATTCAAAATGCGTGCAACCTTAATATGGACAATTAGTGATTTTCAAGAATTAGCAATGCTTTTATGATGGAGCACTAAGGGAAAATTGGCATACCCTACTTGCAATCATAACACATGGTCTCAATATCTCAAATATATTCGAAAGATATGTTATTATGGTCATCGGAGATTTTTGCCACTTGATCATCCACTTCAAAAAGATAGGAAGTCATTTGATGGTAAGGAGGAACATAAACCCGCACCTATTCCTTTGTCGAGTATAGAAGTTCTTGAAGAGTTGTGCGAATTCAACAATGTTTTTAGAAAGGGCAAAAAGAAAAGGTCTCAACATACTAAGGGTACTTGGAGGAAAAGATCTATTTTTTTGAATTATCATGTAGACCAGATAACAAATTGAGGCACAATCTTGATCCAATGCATATTGAAAAGAATATATGTGATAGTTTTCTTGGGACTTTATTGGTGATAGATGGAAAGTCAAAGGATCATGTAAATTCTCAATATGACATACAAGAAATAGGAATACGGGAGGAGCTACAACCGGTAGAAGATAGTAACAAAAATGTAAGTTTGGCTCAAACTTCATTCTCCATGGACCCAGAATAGAAATTTATTTTGTAGCATCTTGAAAAATGTCAAATTACCTAAAGGGTGTGCTTCAAATATATCATATCGCATGCATATAAGGAAGATAAAGATATCATGGTACAAGAGTCATGATGCTCATTTTATAATGCATCCCTTGCTACAGGTTGCTGTTAGAAAAGTGCTACGTAAGAATGTTGCATTAACATTGATTAGGTTGAGTAATTTTTTTAGAGCCATATGTAGTATGGTAATTAGGCCGAGAGATTTTGAAAAACCGGAGTCTAAAATTGGTAAAATTATATCTAACCTTGAAATGATTTTTTATCCAATATTTTTTGATATAATGCTACATTTTCCTGTTTATTTAGTAAATGAAATTAAGCTTAGGGGTCCTATTCATCTTCATTAAATGTATTCAATTGAGAGGGCCCTATGTAACCTTTAGAGGCTTGTTCGTAATAGATCATGTCCAGAAGCATCAATAGCAAAAGGTTATTTTTTTGAGGAGTGCTTGACTTTTTGTTCAAGATACCTACATGATGGTGTGAAGTTGCAATTTCGTAGGTACAAACTTGAAGATGAGGAATCCATTATTAATTTATCCCCTATATTCCCTAATAATGGTCATCTAATTAGAAGTGAAAATAAAAAAATTATACTTTTTTGATGTATGTAAAGTTACGTTATGTAGCACATCGATATGTCCTTTTTTACACGGGAGATGAAGAAGTGGAAAAGTTCATCGAGTAAGATATTTACATATTAAACTTTATTTATTTGTTTACTATAAGGTACATAAACATCTCTTTATAACGGCCTAGCAATTATATTTTCAGTATTCTTGATTACAAGGAACATAAAAATTCATTGAGTAATCATAATAGATCCAATGCATGGGTAAGGGCAAGGAATCATAGTCATGAATTTAGCAGTTAGTTTGAAGAGAAGTTAAAAATGTTGAAGTATCCCATCATTTAAAATATCTACCTAAGGGGCCTAACATGGTGTCCAAGGGTTATAGCTCATATTTCATCAATGGATATAGATTTCCTACAAAACATCGAGATGCCCTACGTAAGACTCAGATTAGTAGAGTGACTTTATTATCAACAACTGATAGCTTTTCTAGTGTTAGGGACCATAATCCCATAGATGGAGTGGTGGTTTATTATGGAGTCATTCGAGATATCATTGAGATTGATTACTATGGTTGTTTTAGTGTTGTATTACTTAAATATGATTGACATCAGAATGAAGTAGATGAGTATGGATTAACTCGGGTATACTTCTACAAGTAATACAGTCAAGATGATCTTTTTGTTTTGGCATCACAAGTTTATTAATTTTTTTATGTTTTGGAACCAATTAGGAAAGATGTTTATTATGCAAGGAATAAATTCCCTATTGCTTTGTATGATCTATAGGAAGAGAATTACCTTAATATAAGAGAAACATTTTAGAATGAGGATAATGATGACATTAGTCCCTCAACTAGATTAGATGAGGGTGGCTTTAGATGGGCAAGAAAAAATGGAGCCATTGTTGTTGTTGATATTCTATCTACTGAAGAATATTCAAAAGATATAGTTGTAGAAATATCGAACGATGAGGATGAGTTTGATGATACTGATTAGGATTTGATAGAGGCAGATGATTAGATAAGAAAGTTCTTTTAAATATATACTCATCATTAATTTTATTTTTTTAGGAGTGTTAAATTTCCTTTTTGTAAATATTTTATATCCATGCTTGTTTAGAAACTTGACAACTATAATTCTCAATATACAGAAAACATACGTCTCAGTATTTGATCCTTTATTTCTTTCACAAGATTAAATTAACTATGCAACCATTCTTCTAAGCTGGCAACCGTTCTTTTAAGATATCTATTTTAGGTATTTTAGGGGTATAATAAGTTTTTTTCATATTTATTGAGAATAATCACTAGCCATTTATGAGTAGCAAAAAGAAAGATATGGTGTATGCTGGTTAAAGGGGGTAGATATTGCCTTGAGCACCATGTATTCTTTTATATCACCCTGGGTGTGTGTTCTTTGATTGTGGAACATTATGGACACCTTTTCCTTTGTCAATATATACATGTAAGCCCTGTTTTATAATTATTCTTTTTCTTTGTCTAATATCATATCAATTTTCTGTATCTCCCGAAAGAAAACAAAAGAGGGTAAATTGATAATTGGATGGGTCTATTTTTGTTTATATTAGTATTGATTCAAGGTGATGAATTCTGGTTTCACTTAACTAGGGTATTGCATTGATCATGATTCTCCAGGTTGTGCAAATTCCAAACCTTAAGGTAAAATAATTTATGTGCTGGTTTTTATTGTGTTACAACTGTAAAGTTTTATGTAATGTTTTGGGTCAAGGAAATGGTATAGTTTTAGTAACTGCTTAGGATTCTTTTAAGCAATGGTGGTGATCTTTGGTTTTTGTTTATTTGTTCTGTGTTTCGTTCATATCTTTTCTTTTTTTGATGAACTGAGCATACAATATGTGAAAACAATTAGTATACCTATCATCTTTTTCAATACTCTATTTCTAGTTGTTCATTTCCATTTGGATATGCATATATGTTTTCTAAGTCAATAAAAGTTTCTTTATTTTCATAGTTTTTTAAAGCGTAAGAAACTAATGTATTAAAAGGTTCAAATTATGACGGAGTCAAATACTATAGGTGTTTTTTTTCCCTATCTGCTTGTGGTTGATAGGTAAAGTGTTACCATATACTTATTCTGTTGGGAGGTAGCAAAAGAAGATACTCAAAATTATCAATCTAACTTGGGAAATACTGGCAAGGTAAATGTGCTAATTTTAAAATCTAGAACTAAAAATAATAAACCACATGAGATCCTGGAGCTGTCCTAATTAGTGCTCAAGGAATCTTAACCAATTACCAACATCAAGTAATAAGCATTAACCAGAGTGTGCATATAAATTGTCTCCTGTTCGTTTGATGGACTCACACTAATAAAAAAATTGGTGTTCCATCAATGTTTGTACCCTTCTTCTTACGTTGATCATGTTTACACTCCTTTCTTCTTTTGTTGTTCCTTTTCCTGCCAACTGTACACTGTAAATTGGGGTGTATTAAGTTTCTTTAACAACCTGCTTATCAATAAAACAATGAGTTGTGCCTTATTCTACTAGCACAATCAGTTGTTCTTTCTTATTTCCCTTTACTAATATTGAGTTTACTATAGAGTGATTCCATCTTCTTCCTCTGTTAATTCCCGATGCAATGAAAGTACAATACAATCGTATATAGGTAGCCGAATGGCTATGGTTAGCATGGAAATGACTATGAAAGATGCAGGTGGGATGTGAAAATGATGTGGCCTAGTTGATTGTTACTTTGTAAGGCTTCGAAGATAACATAATTTTGTGATTAAACAACAGAGACATAATAGATAGCTCCAACAACCCATAGTGAGATTATTTTTAGTAAGCATTTCACTTCATCCACTTGCTGAATGCTGCAATGTCGATAACTTATCTTGACTTGTACTGATTTTAAGGGTGGATTTGATGTACGCTTTATATATTTTGTCACAGTTAAGTGACACTATAACATTGAAGACACAACTACTTTTTGTTACATTATATTTTAGCGAACTCTGAGTTTCTCAAAAAATCAATTGACTCGAAGGCCAAATCTTCAGTATTTGTGTTATAACATATCACTCACCATATAATACTGGCAAGAGGAATTACCTAAACTGATCAGTGTAAGAGAGTATAGAACTCGAGTTGGAAGACACATAGTTGAATAAGGAGTAGCATGGTTGATGTGGCAGCTACAAGTGCCTTCTCTTGAAAGTAGCTTCTAAAATCTGTGACACACTTGTTAAAGGGCTTCTCTTCAGCACAAGCCTTACTTAAATCTTATTACCAACAAAGGAAAGTGCACAAAAAAGAAACGTCATAATTGTTGGAATCTCTATTCCTAGTTACCAACGAATACTTGTTTGAACATACACAATGATACTCAATGAGACCATCATAGAAAATGTGTAATTAAAATAGTACCAATTGAAGAAACTGTTGATTCCTCTTCTTCCTGATTTAATGTAAGGACAAAAAATGCTAAGTTACATGGACTTATGCTATAAGTATCAATTACTAGAAAAAATAAAGCCACTTAGTAAAAATATCATTTGACCTAGTGTTGGACCAACACATGATGAAAATTCTTAATTTCCACATTCAGGTGGATGCAACTTTGAGATTGCTACTATTAAAGTCAGAACTAGCATTCCCTATAAATTACAAGAACTTTTAAAGAATGGTTAAGGTAGTGTACATTTAATACGACAACAATGACTCTTAGTAATTATGATTTTTATGCTTAGTGGATGGTTATGTTAAGGATAACTTGCAAAAATCCAAAAACTTTGCACACCAAAAGAAGTGGTAGTGATCTTTGGTTTTCTTTAGGTGATGTTAGGTTTCCTTTGTTGGGTTTGCTTTGGTCATTACAGTAATCTACTTGGTGTTAGTGTGTTCTTGATAAGATTTTTTGTTTTAACTAGCTTGGAGTTACATCTTTGCTCTTAATCTTACAGAGACTTAAAGAATCATGAATCAACAAGAGTGTTCGAGAAATCATCAAAAAGCTAAAAAATTTCTTTTAACTAGATCACAAGCAGATTTACTAAATAAATAAATAGTAGAACACAAGAAGAAGAACATATGCTACATAAATGCAAAGGAAAAAAAACAAAGGCAGAAAGAGAAGTCAAACAACATTCCACCTATATCTCAAGTACCAGAACAAGTTCAACATGTGCCAGCTATCTCTTAAGTGTCATAACAAGTGCAATGGGTGTCTCCAGATTCCACCTCTCTTGCAGCACTAATAGAGGAGCAAGTGCGATAAGAATTGCTAAACTTCACCATTTGTGCATCACAACCCATAGTTGAATGAGTGCAGCAAGATTAGTCACAACTTCCTAATTTACAAGAAAATGAAAAATTTGGAGAAGGCAAGAATATATATATATATATATATTAGCTCATACTATTTCAAAAATTGTTTGCATTTCAGTAATTTTATTGTTTATATTATTCTAGGCCATTTAACTAATAAAATAAAAAGAGGTGCTACACAAATTCAAGCAATACATGGACGAATTGACCATCAACTGATACTGATAAATGAGTTGAACCAGCCTATTGGTCCAACAAAAGTAGTGGTCACTAAATTTTCTAGGTTTCTTTGCACATTGGCAAGGAATGGGACATTTTGTCCTCTTAATCTCATTTGAACAAAGTTGAAGACACACGATGATATATGAAGCTAAATTCGGGTTCTAAGTTATCAATAATTTTATATCTACTTGAATGCTTTTCATAGGATTTACACTAACCTAATTCAACCAAATTATAGGAGAAATATAAAATTTCCAACAGCAGGAAATATTGGGCTATCATATCAAATAATGCTACGTTTAGAGGATATAAGTCTAGACTCAAGAAATATTACTTTTATGCCTACACCAATAATGAAATTAGAAGAGCAAAAAGGCCTAGCACTATTGCCGAACCTGTATTTAAGGATCTCCTTAAGTATTGAAATTCCAAAGAACCAGAGGTATGATATCAATATGGACAACTATTATATTATTGTTAGCATGCATTTATTATTTAATTCATCCTTCCTGATCTTCCTTTTTACGTTGTTCTTTCTTTTTATATATGGAATTAATTCTATATTTTTAAAACTTCCCCAACTCAATCATTTCATTAAAACCATATTCATAAATATTTTTTCGCAGGATATATCCAAGACTAACAAAGAAAATAGGAAAAAGTTCAATTATCAGCACACTATGGGTAAAATAATTTTTTTCTAATCCACGAGGCTTGGTGTTTTCTTATAATGTTACTATGAAGTTTTTGACTTTACTCGATAATATTTTAATGATGACTTGCATGTAACTAGGAAAAAAGAAGGAAAATTCTGTTGCTTTGTCTAATAAGGAATTCTTTATGGCTACTAGAAGAAGGTAACCTGATTGGGTATATAAGAAAACATCTGCAAAAATTCAAATAAAATAGTATTAAATTTTCTATTTCAAAATTTATCAAGATCATTGTTTTCTTAAATATTGAATCAAATAAATTTACTTGCTATTGAATCTGATGTGTAGGTTGAAATTGAGAGAGTAGAGACTCAAGAAAGTAAAGCTGGTACTCAATCAACTGATTCATTTAAAATAGTTATGGGGCCTAATCATCTTGGTAGAGTAAGACTATTTAAATGCAGGGTTACCAAGTCTCTTTTTAGATAGAAAGCAAGTTATTCTGGATTCTTTTCAAAAGTTGATGAATTGGTGAGGAAGATATGGCATGAGGTAGAAGAGAGGCTGAAACAAAGAATGCAGGAAAAATTCAATACTCCAAGAGATGTCATTGAACGAGATGTTACAATGAACATTATTGCACAACTTCAGCGTCTAAATTCAGGATTAACACTTGATCCTAATATGGTAGTATTCAATGTTCATATATCAGGAGAGCGATTGCTAATGAACAAATAAACCATCCATCTGTTGGTACTAACAAATAAGGTTAGTCTTTGTTTCTTGATCTATAGGTAGTAAAAATGGTTGTTCTATATAATGGCACTTACCGAGAGGGTAAACAACCACTCAAGACCATAAAAAAAAGCTAAATCTGCTGGTGACAAATAATCGACTCAATTTCTTACTTTGGGATAGGCTAGTCACATGTAATATATTGCTCACACAAATATTGTATAATATTTATTCTAGTATATCTATTGCTTATAAAATATGGAAGCATAGGATTGTGCTTGAGGATCAGTTATCATCCTTGGCTTGTAGGCGTGTTTTTCAGATTTAGATTGATATGGTTTTTATAAACCAAGGAAAACTCCATCAGACTCCACTTTAGGAAGTTATTAATAGTAACATTACCCTCCAGCTCTCAGCTATTGGAATCTGGCAATAAATAACCATTCTGAAATAATAGATAAATAAGCCCGATAAACTTAAGTGTACTTTCATCTGAGCGTAGTGCTAATGTGCTAAGCTAGTGCCTAGTGAATTTAGAGAATATTGAGTGTATTTGTATTTTAGTTTCACGAGTTTACATTCCTTCATGTTGTTTCTTATGATGAAGGACGATTGAACAAAGTAAAGTGCCTTAATTTCTTATCTGGCTATTCATTATGAGTGATCATTGAACTTGTATTCTATCAATAAAAAAAGCAACATTTTTGTTTTTTCACTATGAAAATATTTGTGATAGGGTGTATCTAGGACATAAGAAGACTCTAATACTACCTAAATTGTAGATTTATCATGATACCCTTTGTTGTGATCATAAGAATCATCTTCTGTTAGCTGCATATTAGTTAGTAGCCTACTATCTTGACTTTCTTCCAATTCAACAAATCCTTATGTTGAGATAAATCATCTTCATTGTATTTTACCTTATAAAAATCATCTTTTCATTGTGAATTACACAATGGCCATTAATGTTTGTTGTTTTCAATTTTTGGTTTTGTTAATGTTTTTCAATTTCCGACCTTGGTTTTATTTAATGAGTTTAATAAGATGGAAAACAACTGAATAATCAATTCCCATACTTTACAAGAAGGTTGATATAACCATAAAGCTGCCTATAAATGTGATTGCAGGTATATATTTGGTTATCAATTAAATGGTTCTCTAATTTCAAGATCTAGCTTTATATGTATCTGTAATAGGTAAATAGATACTTGAAAATAATTTCAAGCTGTTGTAAGAGATTTGTAACGGTAAGAATGCTCTAGGTAGCTTTAGCAGATTCAAGATTTAAACTAAACTCAATTTAGCAATGTAGAGATACAATATTTTTTTAAAGTGGTAACAATGTCAATTCTTATAAGTAACAAAATAGTACATAGGTTGTACTGGGACCATATTTACAATTTCACCCCCTCAATCTAATGTCCCTTACCTATAGTGAATCAAAAAGCATCAATGGCAGAGATAAAGAAATTAAAGTATATCTGGTTACACCTAAAACACAACTCAAAAGAAAATTTAGTTTGATTTGTTGAATACTAATCTCTATATTCTCAAAATATCTGAGGTTTCTTTCCTTCCCGATTGTCCAGCATATGCTTGCAGCCGTTATACTTTAATTATTTCTATTCATAGTCTATACTCCTTCTTTCTCCTAGCTGTGTGGTGCATCTGTGATATTTCTTAACATATACCTGATAAGTTTACTGTGTCACAGTGCATTTGCGTATGCATATTTGGATTCAGTTAGCCTTGAAAGAGTAGTTGGTTTTAGGACCCCAAAATTTTTTTGATCATTTTATTTTTAACCCTTTCATATGTGTAATTTAAGTTTTGACTTTAATTATGATATGGATTGTTAATAGGGTGTTTTGGCAAAGTTTCAGAATTATTAAAAGTCATTCGGGGTCATTTGGGGACCCCAAAGTAGTAATTGGATGGGATTTACCCATCTTGCTGCCACAAGCCCACTTTGACAGTCCAGAGCCTTGGAGGTTCTATTCTTTTTATGTCATCATTTAAGTGCTAATTTATATTATTTTGTTTTTTGTAATAGGTGTTCAAAATTAAGAAAGAGGTGAAGAAAGTGATGAAGACATTGACTTTACTTGAGAAGATTTTTGGATTATGGATACATGCTCTAATATCAATTGTTTTGTGTTGACTTTCTTGAAACTTATCACGGCTTGAACTTGCTAGTATGTGAAAACTTAACTAATCATATGGACTTGATTACATTTTGCTTTTGGGTTTAAATTACGAGCCTATTGCATATTTTGAATTATGAGATTATTAATGAATGATTTTGTTTTGTGATGTGCATATATTATATTATAATTTATTATGTATGTAAATAAAAATTTACATTAATACGAATGATAATTTATATAAATGATTTTAGTTTAATAACATGTGACAATAATTGTTGGAATAGATCAATAAACCATTGCAATAGGTAGTCAAAAAATATTGTAACAAGAAAACAAAAATATCGCAATAGATGCTATTACAACAAATTAATGTTGTTGCAATAGAATCTATTGCAACGGTTAGTAACCATTACAATAGATGAAAATAGGTATCCCAATAAGTAATGAAATAATTATAATAAGTATTGAAAAAGCATTACAACAGAATAACAAAAGTGTCATAATAGATGTTGTTGCAACAGTTTAATATTATTGCAATAGCTTCTATTGCAACAGTTAGTAACTTTTGCAATACATGAAATATGTGTCTCAATAAGTCAAAAATAACTATCGCCAAGCATGGAAAGATTTTGATCGTTTATAACCCGACTTTTCTAGAGATCCTCATAATGTTAGGTTAGGTCTCTCGAGTGATGTTTTTAATCCAGTTTGAACCATGAGTATTTCTAATAGAACGTGGCCATCATGCTGATGAATTATAATTTATCACCATGGATTTGCTTGAAGTCGGAGTATCTTTTGTTGTAAGTGATTATTCCAGGTCCATCTTCTCCTGGAAATGATATTGAAGTATATTTTCAACCCCTACTTGATGAATTAAATGAACTATGGGAATCTAGAATAGATACATATGATGCTGAAATCAAATAAATATTCATACTGCATACAACCTTAATATGGACAGTTAGTGATTTTCCAGCATTAACAATGCTTTCAGGATAGAGAACTAAGGGAAAATTGGCATGCCTTACTTGCAATCATAACACTTGCTCTCAATATCTCAAACATAATCGAAAGATGTGTTATTTTGGTCATCAGAGATTTTTGCCACCTGATCATCCACTGTGAAAAGATAGGAAGTCATTTGATGGTAAGGAGGAACATTGACCCGCACCTATTTTTTTTTCTGGTTTAAAAGTGCCTGAAGAGTTGCTCGAATTCAACAATGTTTTTGGAAAGGGCAAAATGAAAAGGTCTTGAGATACTAAGGGTCTTTGAAAGAAAATATCTATTTTTTTGAATTTTCATATTGGCCAGATAACAATTTTAGGCACAATATTGATTCAATGCATATAGAAAAGAATATATGTGATAGTTTGCATGGGACTTTATTATAAATATATGGAAAGTCAAAGGATCATGTAAATTCTAAATATGACTTACAACAAATGAGAATATGGGAGGAGCTACAACCGATAAAATATAGTAATAGAAATGTAAGTTTGGCTCAATTTTAATTCTCCATGGAACCAGAATAGAAAAAATGTTACAGCATCTTGTAAAATGTCAAATTACAAAAAAGGATGTGCTTCAAATATATTAGATCGCGTACATATGAAAGAGCTAGAGATATCAGGGTATAAGAATCGTGATGCTCATTTTATAATGCATCACTTGCTATTGGTTGTTGTTAGAAAAGTGCTACCTAAGAATGTTGCATTGACATTGATTAGGTTGTGCAATTTTTTGGGCCATATGGAGCAAGGTAATTAGGCCGATAGATCTTGAAAAACTAGAGTCTGAGATTGGTGAAATTACATCTAACCTTGAAATGATTTTTCATCCAATATTTTTTATATAATGCTACATTTTCCTGTTCATTTAGTAAATATATTAATCTTTGTTGGATGTATTCCATTGAGAGGGCCCTATGTAACCTTAAGAGGCTCGTTCATAATCAATTATGTCCAGAAACATCAATAGCTGAAGGTTATTTGGTTAAAGAGTACTTGACTTTTTTGTTCAAAATACCTATATGATGGTGTAAAGACGCGATTTAGTAGGTACCAAACTAAAGATGAGGAATCCATTTTGAATTTGTCTCCTATATTCACTAAGAATGATCATCTAATTAGAAGTGAGAAGAAAAAATTACACTTTTTTTATGGATGTAAAGTTATGTTATGAAGCACATCGATATGTCCTTTTTTACACGGGAGATGAAGAAGTGGAAAAGTTCATAGAGTAAGATTTTTACATATTAAACTTGATTTATTTGTTTATCATAAGGTACATAAACATCAATTTATAATGGCCTAAAAATTGTATTTTCAATATTCTTGATTGCAGTGAACATAAAAATTCTTTGAGTAATCATACTAGGTCCAATGCATGGGTAAGAGAAAGGAATCATAGTCATGAATTTAGCAGTTGGATTAAATAGAAAGTTAAAAATATTGAAGTATCCCATCATTTAAAATGGCTATCTAAGGGGCCTAATATGGTGGCCAAGAGATATAGCGCATATTTCATCAATGGATATTGATTTCATACAAAAGATCTGGATGCCCTACCCAAGACTTAGAATAGTGGAGTGACTTTATCAGCAACAATTGATAGTTTTCCTAGTGCTAGGGACCAAAATCCCATAGATGGAGTGATGGTTTATTAGGGAGTCATTCGAGATATCGTTGAGATTGATTACTATGGTTGTTTTACTGTAGTATTGTATAGATATGATTGGCATCAAAATAAAGTATATGAGTATGGGTTAACTCGGGTATACTTCAACGAGTTATGCAGTTAAGATAATTATTTTGTGTCGGCATCACAAGTTTCTTAAGTTTTTTATGTTGTGAATTCCATTAAGAAAGATGTTTATTTGCCAAGGAATAAAGTCCCTATTGATTTGTATGATCTAGAGGAAGAGAATTTCCCTAATATAGGAGAAATATGTTGGAGGGAGCTAAATGATGACATCAGTCCCTCAACTAGATTAGATGATGGTGACTTTAAATGGGAAAGAAAAGATAGATCCATTGTTGTTGTTGATATTCCATCTACTAAATTACATTAAGAAGATAAGTTTGAGAAAACATCAGAAGACGAGGATGTGTTTGACGATTCTGATTGGGATTAGATGGAGGCAGATGATTAGACAAGAAAGTTTTTTTAAATATATGCTAAATCATTAATTTAATTTTTTGTGAGAGTTAAATTTTCTTTTTGTACATATTTTATATGCTTGCTTGTTTAGAAAGTTGGCCACTTTAATTCTCAATATAGAGAGAACATTACGTCTCAGTATTTGCTTTTTCATTTTCTTTATAGGATTTAGTTAACTATGCAACAGTAAGAGCTTTTCTAAGATGGAAGTCATTCTTTCTAGATATCCATTTCATGTATGTTAGGGGTGTCATAAGTTAGTTTTATCTTTATTAAGAACAAATACTAGCCATTTATGAGTAGAAAAAAGAAAGATATGGTGTATGCTGGGAGAAGAGGGTAGATAGTGCCTTGAGCACCATTTACTATTTCATATAACCATGGGTGTGGGCTCTTTGATTGTGGTGTGTTATGGAAACTTTGTCCTTTGTGAAGATCTACTTGTAAGCGCTGTTGTATAGTCATACTTACCTTTGTCTATTATCATCTCAGTTTCTTGTATCTCCCGTGAAGAAAAGGAAAAAGGGGTAAATTGATGATTGGATGTCTCTTTTTTTGTTTATATTAGTATCGATTAAAGGTGATGAATTTTGTCTTCACTTAACTTGGGTATTGCATTGATCATCACGGTTCTCCAGGTTGTCAAATTCCAAACCTCAAGGTAAAAAAATTCTTATGCTGGTTTTTACTGTGTTACAACTGTACAATTTTATGGAATGTTATGGGTCTAGGAAATTGTACAATTTTAGTAACTGCTTTGGATTCCGTTAAGTTGTGGTAGTGATCTTTAGTTATTTGTTTCTTTGTTCTGTGTTTCGTTCATATCTTTTACTTTTTTGATGATCTGAGCATACAATAGGTGAAAATAATTAGTGTATCTGTCTTCATTTTCAATATTCTGTTTTTAGTTGTTTATTTCTATTTGGATATGCATATGTATTCGTTAAGTCAATAAAATTTGCTTTATTTTCATTGTTTTTTAAAGCGTAAGAAACTAATGTTTTGGAAGGTTCAACTTTTGATGGAGTCAAAATGCTATAGGTGATGTTTTTTCTATCTTCTTGTGGTAAATGGTTAAAGTGTTGCCATATACTTTTTCTATTGGGACGTAGAAAAATATGATACTCAAAATTGTCAATATGACTTGGGCAATACTGGAAGGGTAAATGTGCTAATTTCAAAATCTGGAACTAAAGACAATAAACCGCACGAGATCCTGGATATGTCAGATTTAGTACTGTAGGAATCTACCCCAACTACCAACATTAGGTAAAACGCATTAACTATATTATGCATATAAATTTTATCCGGTTCTAGTGATGGATTCACACTGATCAAAAATAGGTGTCCCATTAAGGTCTGCAGCCTTCTTCTTGTGTTGATCATGTTTACTCTCCCTTCTTCTTATTTTGTTCCTTTTCCTGCCAACTGTACGTTATTAATTGGGACGTATCCAGTTTATTTAAAAACCTGCTCAAGAATAAAAATATGAGTTGTACGTTAGTCTACTAGCACAGTCAGTTATTCTTGTCTACTTCCCTTTACTAATATTGATTTTACTATAGAGTGATTCCAACTTCTTTCTTTGTGAATTTCCGAAGCCATGGAAGTACAACACAATCATATATAGGTTGCCAAATGGATATGCTTAGCATGGAAATGTCTATGAAAAATCCTGGTGGGATGTGAAAAATGATGTGGCCTAGTTGATTGTTACTTTGTAATTCTTGGAAGATAACATAATTTTGTGATTGAAAAACTGAGACATAATGGATAGTTCCGCAACCCATAAAGGGATTATTTTGAGTAAGAATTTCACTTCTTCCACTTGCTGAATGCTGCAAAGTCTCAATGGATTGACTGTTGATCTATCTGATGAGTTTGTCTGGTCTTCTGAGGTTTTTACTGCTGCTTTACTCAAGAATCTGAACCCATGAAACTTTTGTGTTAGTCGATAACTTATCTTGATTTATAACTGACTTTGATTGTCGATTTCTTTACGCTTACTATATTTTGTCACGGTTAAGTGACATAATAACATTGAAGACATAACTACTTTTTGTTATATTAGATTTTAGCGAACAATGAGTTTCTCCAAAAATTAATTGACTCGAAGGCTAAATCTTCAGCGTTAAGGTTATAACATGTCACTCTTTACATTAAAATTTAGTGATCATACAAAAATTATGATACTGGCATGAGGAATTACCCAAACTGATCAGTGTAAGGGAGCATATAAATTGAGTTAGAAGACACATAGTTGAATAAGGAGTAGAATTGTTTCTGTGGTAGCTGCAAGTGACTTTTCTTGAATGCAGCTACTAAGACCTATGGCACACTTGTTAAAGGGCTTCCCTTTTGCATAAACCTAACATAAATCTTAGTACAAACAATGCAAAGTACACAACAAAGAACCATCATAATCCTAATCCTAGTGACCAACTGATACTTGTTTAAACATACACAATGAAAGTCAATGAGACCATCATAGCAAATGTATAAAGAAAATAGTACCAATTGAAGAAACTGTTGATTCCTCTTCTTCCTGATTCAATGGTTGGAATCCAAAAGCCACATAGTAAAAATGTCATTTTCCCAGGTGTTGGATCAGGAATATTGTTTTCTTAACAATTGAATAAACTAAATTTACTTGCTCTTGAATCTGATGTATAGGTTGAAATAGAGAGAATAGAGACTCAAGAAAGTAAAGATTGTACTCAATTAACTGATGCATTCACAACTTTTATGGGGCCTAAACATCCTGGTCAAGTAACACTATTCGAATGCGGGGTAAACACGTCTCTTTTAAAATAGAAAGCAAGTGATTTTGGATCTTCTTGAAAAACTGATGAACTGGTGGAGAAGAGATTGGATGATCTAGAAGAGAGGATGCAACAAAGAATACAGGAAAAATTCAATACTCGAAGTGATGTCATTGAGCAAGATGTTACAATGAACATCATTGCACAACTTCAGCATCTAAATCCAAGATTAACACTCGATCCTAATATGCTAAGATTAAATATTCATTCATCGGGAGAAGTGGTTACTAATCAACCAATAAATTGTAGTAACAATCAAGGTTAGTCTTCGTTTCTTGATCTGTTGCTAGTAACAATGGTTGGTCTAAATAATGTTACTTGCAAAGAGGGTTAACAACCACTCAAGACCATAAAAAAGAAAGCTAAATGTACTGGTGAGAAACAAATTGACTCTATTTCTTACTTAGGGATAGGCTAGTCGCATATATTGTATTTATCACACATGTATCATATAATAGTTATGTTAGTATATCTATTTGTTAAACTACATGGAAGAATAGGATTGTGTTTGAGGATCAGATATCATGCTTGGCTTGTAGGTGTGTTTTTATCATTTAGATTGATATGGTTTTTATTAACCAAGAAAAACACCCTCGGACTCCACTTTAGGAAGTTATTAATAGTAGTATTAGTTTCAAGTTCTCATCTATTGAAACTGGTAGCCAGTAACTATTCTTAAGCAATAGAAAAATAAGCCTATTAAACTTAAGTGTACTTCTATCTGAGCTTAGTTCTAATGTGCCAAGATAGTGCCAAGTGAAATTTTGAGAATTTTGAGTTCATTTGTATTTTAGATTCATGAGTTTTTGTTTCTTCATGTTACTTATTGGGATGAAGTACGATTGAACAAATTAAAGTGCCTTAATTTGGTATTTGGCTGTTCATTATGAGCGATCATTAAACTTGTATGCGGTAAATAAAAAAAGGGACATTTATGTTTTTTAACTATGAATATATTTGTTATAGGGTGTATCCAGGACATAAGGAGACTCTAATGCTACCCAAATTATGGATTTATTATGATACCCTCTGTTGTGTTCATAAAAATCATATTCTGCTAGCTGCATATTAGTTAGTAACCTACTATCTCGACTATCTTCCAATTCGACAAATCCTTATGTTGAGATAAATCATCTTCATTGTATTTTACCTCATAAAAATCATCTTTTAATTGTGAATTACACAATGGACATTAATGCTTACCGTTTTCAACTTTTTGTTTTGTTAATGTTTTTGAATTTTCGATCATGCTTCTCTTTAATAGGTTTAATAAGATGCAAAACAGCTGAAGAATAAATTTTCACACTTTACAAATAGGTTGATATAGAGATAGAGCTACCTATAAATGTGATTGCAGGAAAAGTTTTGGTTGTCAACTGAATTGTTCTCTAATTTCAATATCTAGCTTTATGTGTATCTGTAATAGTCAAATAGGTACTTGAAAATAATTTCAAGTTGTTGTACAAGATTTGTAGTGGTAAGAATGCTCCAGGTAGTATTAGCGGATTCAAGATTTAAACTAAACTCAATTTAGCAATGTAGAGCTGTAGTATTTTTTCTAAAATTGGTAACAATGTCACTTCTTATAAGTAACAAAATAGTACATAGGTTGTACTGTGACCATATTTACAATTTCACCCCCACAATCTAATGTCCCTTCCCTATAGTGAATCAAAAATATGAATGATTGAGATAAGAAAATTAAAGCATAGTTGGTTACACCTAAAACACACCGTCAAGAGAAAATTTAGTTTGATTTGTTGAATACTAATCTCTATATTCTCAAAACATCTGAGGTTCCTTTTCTTCCTGATTGTCCACCATATGCTTGCAGGCACTATTCTTTAATTATTTCTATTCATAGTCTATACTCCTGGTTTCTCCTAGGTGTGTGGTGCATCTGTGATATTTCCCAACATAGACCAGATAGGTTTACTATGTCACAGTGCCTTTCCATATGCATTTGTGGGTTCAGTTAGCCTGGAAAGAGTAGTTGGTTTTAATACCCCATAAAACTTTTGATCATTTTATTTTTAACCCTTTCGTATGTGTAAAGTAATTTTTGACTTTAATTATGATAAGGAATGTTAATAGGGTGTTTTGGTAGGGTTCCAGAATTATTAAAAGTTAATCAGGGTCATTTTGGGACCTTAAAGTAGTAATTGGATGGGATTTACCCATGTTGCTGCCACAAGCCCACTATGATAGTTCATAGACTTGGTGATTCTATTATTTTTATGTCATTATTTAAGTGCTAATTTATATTATTTTGTTCTCTTTTTATAGGTCCAAAATAAGGAAAGAGATGAAGAAAGTGATGAAGACATTGACTTTACTTGAGAAGATTCTTGAGTTGTGGATAAATGCTCTAATATCAATAATTTTGTGTTGACTTTCTTGAAACTTATCGCGACTCGAACTTTCTAATATGAAAAAACTTAACTAATCATTTGGACTTAATTATATTTTGCTTTTGGGTTTACATTACTAGCTTGTTGCATATTTTGAATTATGAGATTATTAATGAATAATTTTGTTTTGTGATGTGTATATACTATGTTATAATTTATTATGTATGTAAATAAAATTTACATTAATACGAGTGACTATTTATATAAATCATTTCAATTTAATAACATGTGACACTAATTGTTGCAATAGATGAATAAATCATTGCAACAGATTAATGTCGTTGCAATAGAATCTATTGCAACAGTTAGTAACCATTGCAATAAATGAAAATAGGCATCCTAATAAGTAATGAAATAGTTGTAATAGGTACTCAAAAAGAATTGCAATAGAATAACAAAAGCATCGCAATAGATGTTGTTGCAACAATTTAATGTCTTTACAATAGCTTCTATTGCAATGGTTAGTAACTGTTGCAATAGATGAAAATAGGCATCTCAATAAATCAAAAAATAATCTTTGCCAAGCATGGAAGGATTTTGATCATTTGTATCTAGAATTTTCTAGAGATCCTTGTATTATTAGGTTAGGTCTCTTGAGTTATGGTTTCAATCCATTTCAAACCATGAGTATTTCTTATAGCATGTGGCCTTCTATGTTGATGAACTATAATTTATCACCATGGATTTGCATGATGCTGGAGTATCTTATATTGTTAATAATTATTGCAAGCCCATCTTCTCCTGGAAATGATATTGATGTGTATTTACAACCACTACTTAATGAATTAAATGAACTATGGAAATTTGAAATAGATACTTATGATGCTAAAACCAAACAAACATTTAAAATGCGTGCAACCTTAATGTGGACAGTTAGTGATTTTCCAGCATAAGCAATGCTTTCAAGATTGAGCACTAAGGGGAAATTGGCATTACCTACTTGCAATCATAACGCATGCTCTCAATATCTCAAACATAGTTAAAAGATGTGTTATTTGGGTCATCAGAGATTTTTGACACTTGAACATCTTCTGCGAAAAGATAGAAAGTCATCTGATGGTAAGGAGGAACATAAACCCACACCCATTCCTTTGTTGGGTATAAAAGTGCTTGAAGAGTTGTGCGAATTCAACAATGTTATTGGAAATGGCAAAAAGAAAAGATTTTAAGATACTAAGGGTCCTCGGCATAAATGATCTATTTTTTTTAATTATCATAGTGGCCAGATAACAAATTGAGGCAAAAGTTTGGTCCAATGCATATATAAAAGAATATATGTGATAGTTTTCTTGGGAATTTATTGGAGATAGATGGAAATTCAAAGGATCATGTAAATTCTCAATATGACCTACAAGAAATAGGAATACGGGAGAAACTAAAATCAGTAGAAGATAGTAACGAAAATATAAGTTTGGCTCAATCTTCATTCTCCATGGAATCAAAATAGAAAAAAAAATTTTGCAGTGTCATGAAAAATGTCAAATTACCTAAAGGGTGTGCTTCAAATATATCAGATCGTGTGCATATAAAGGAGATGAACATATTAGGGTACAAGAGTCATGATGCTCATTTTATAATGCATCACTTGCTATAGGTTGCTGTTAGAAAAGTGCTACCGAAGAATTTTGCATTGAAATTGACTAGGTTATGCAATTTTTTTAAGGCCATATGTATTAAGGTAATTAGGCCGAGAGATCTTGAAAAACTGGAGTCTGAAATTGGTGTAATTACATTTAACTTTGAAATGATTTTTCATCCAGAATTTTTTGATATAATTTTACTTTGCCTATTAATTTAGTAAATGAAATTAAACTTGGGGTTCCTATTCATCTTCATTGGATGTATTCCATTGAGAGGACCCTATGTAACCTTAAGGGGATCATTCATAACTAATCATGTCCAGAAGCATCAATAGCAGAAGGTTATTTGGTTGAAGAGTGCTTGATTTTTTCTTCAAGATACCTACATGATGGTGTGAAGACGCGATTTAGTAGGTACCAAATTGAAGGAGAGGAATCCCTTTTGAATTTGTCCCCTATATTTACTAAGAATTGTTATTCAATTAGAAGCGAGAAGAAAAAAATTACACTTTTTTGATGGATGCAAATTTATGTGATGAAGCACATCGATATGCCCTTTTTAACATGGGAGAAGAAAAAGTGGAAAAGTTTATCGAGTAAGATATTTATAAGTTAAACTTCAATTATTTGTTTATGATAGGTACATAAACATCTATTTATAAAGGCCTAGTAATTATATTTTCAATATTCTTGAATATAGGGAACATAAAAATTCAATGAGTAATAATTCTAGATCCAATGCATGGGTAAGAGCAAGGAATCATAGTCGCAAATTTTGCAGTTAGTTTGAAGAGAAAGTTAAAAATATTGAAGTATTCCATCATTTAAAATAGCTATCTAAGGGGCCTAATATGGTGGCCAAGAGATATAGAGCATGTTTCATCAATGGATATCAATTTCATACAAAAGACCGGGATGCCCCACACAAGACTCAGAAGAGTAGAGTGACTTTATCAGCAACAACTGATAGTTTTGCTAGTGCTAGGGAAAAAAATCCTGTAGATGGAGTGGTTGTTTATTATGGAGTCATTCGAGATATTTTTGAGATTGATTACTTTGTTTATTTTAGTGTTGTATTACTTAGATATTATTGGCATCAAAATAAAGTAGATAAGTATGGGTTAACTCGAGTATACTTCAACAATTAATGCAGTCAAGATGATCTTTTTTTGTTGGAATCACAAGTTTATCAAGGTTTTGATGTTGCGGATACAATTGAGAAAGATGTTTATTATGCAAGGAATGAAGTCCCTGTTGATTGGTATGATCTAGAGGAAGAGAATTGCCCTAATATAGGAGAAATATTTTGGAGGGATCCTAATGATGCCATTGGTCACTCAACTAGATTAGATGAGGGGGAATTTAGATGGAGAAGAGAAGATGAAACCATTGTTGTTGTTGATATTCCATCTACTGAAGAACATTCAAAAGATATAGTTATGGAAACATTGGAAGATAAGGATGAGTTTGACAATACTGATTGGGATTGAATTGAGGAAGATGATTAGAAAAGAAAGTTCTTCTAAATAAATGATCATCATTAATTTCATTTTTTTTGTTAGTGTTAAATTTTCTTTTCGTACATATTTTATATCCATGCTTGTTTAGAAAGTTTACCACTTTAATTCTCAATAAAGAGAGAATATTACATCTCAATATTCACTCTTTCATTTCTTTCAAAGGATTTAGTTGACTATGAACAGTAGGATCTTCTTCTCAACTAATAGCCATTCTTTCAAGATATCCATTTCAGGTATGTTAAGGGTGTGACAAGTTTGTTTTATCTTTATTGAGAACAAACACTAGCCATTTATGAGTACCAAAAAGAAAGATATAGTGTATGTTAGGAGATAGAAGTAGATGGTGCCTTGAGCACTATGTACTCTTTCATATTACCCTGAGTGTGTGCTCTTTCATTGTGTCACGTTATGGACACCTTGTCCTTTGTCAAAATATACTTGTAAGTGCTGTTGAATAGTCATACTTTTCCTTTTTCTATTATCATGCAAGTTTCTTGTATCTCCCATGAAGAAAAAGAATAGAGGGTAAATTGATAATTGTATGGCATTATTTTTTTTTTATATAATTATTGATTCAAGGTGATGAATTTTGGTTTCTCTTAAATAGGTCATTGAATTGATCATCACGATTCTCCAGGTTGTGCAAATTCCAAACCTCAAGGTAAAATAATTCATGTGTTGGTTTTTATTGTGTTGCAGCTATACAGTTTTATGTAATGCTTTGGGTCTAGGAAATGGTACAGTTTTAGTAATAGTTTGGGATTATTTAAGCAGTGGGGGTGATCTTTGGTTATTTGTTTATTTGTTCTGTGTTTAATTCATATCTTTTCCTTTTTCGATGAATAGAGCTTACAATATGTGAAAATAATTAGTGTATTTATCTTGTTTTTCAATATTCTATTTTTAGTGGTTCATTTCCATTTGGGTATGTATATGTGTTCATTATGTCAATAAAAGTTTCTCTATTTTTGTAGTTTCTTAAAGCATAAGAAACTAATGCTTTGGAAGGTTCAAATTATGATGGAGTCAAAATACTAGAGGTGATTTTATTTTCTATCTGCTTATAGTTGATGAGTAGAGTGTTACCATATACTTGTTTTGTTGGGAGGTAGAAAAATAAGATACTCAAAATTGTCAATCTGACATGGGCAATAGTGGCAGGGTAAATGTGCTAATTTCAAAATTTGGAACTAAAAACAATGAACCGCATGAGATCCTGGATCTGTCTGATTTAGTACTGAAGGAAGCTACAACAACTACCAACATCAGGTAAGAAGAATTAACTAGAGTATGCATATAGAATGTCTCATGTTCTAGTGATGGATTCTTACTGATCAAAAATAGGTGTGCCATCAAGGTTTGTACCCTTCTTCTTGTGTTGATCATGTTACACTTCCTTCTTCTTGTGTTGTTCCTTTTCTTGCCAACTGAACACTGTAAATTAGGGTGTATCCAGTTTCTTTAACAACCTGCAAATCAATAAAACTATGAGTTGTGCCTTAGTCTACTAACACAGTCAGTTGTTCTAGGCTACATCACTTTACTAATATTGAGTTTACTATAGAGTGATTCCATCTTCTTTCTCAATGAATTTCCAAAGCCATAGAAGTCTAACACAATGATATATATGTATTCAAATGACTATGCTTAGCATGGAAATGACAATGAAAGAAGATGGTAGGATGTGAAAATTGATGTGGCCTAGTTGATTATTATTTTGTAAGGCTTGGAAGATAACATGATTTTGTGATTGAACAAAAGAGACAAAAAAATAAAGTTCCAGTAAGCCATGATGGGATTATTTTGAGTAAGTAATTCACTTTTTCCACTTGCTGAATGCTGCAAAGTCTCCATAGATTGAATGCTGATCAATCTGATGAGTTTGTATGGTCTTCTGAGGTTTTTACTACTGCTTTACTCAAGAATCTTAAACCATGAGCCTTTTTTGTTAGTCAATAACTTATCTTGACTTATAACTAACTTTAAGGGTCAATGTCATGTACGCTTACTATCTTTTTTCACAGTTAAGTGACAGTATAACATTGAAGACACAACTACTTTTTATTACATTAGATTTTAGCGAACTATGAGTTTCTTCAAAAACCAATTGACTCGAAGGCCAAATCTTCATCATTAGGGTTATAACATGTCACTCGCCACATTAAAATTTAGTGATGATACAAAAGTTATGATACTGGAAAGAGGAATTACCTAAACTGATCAGTGTAAGGGAGCATAGAACTTGAATTACAAGACACATAGTTGAATAAGGAGTAGCCTGGATGTTGTAGCAGCTGCAAGTGCCTTTTTTTGAATGCAGCTACTAAGACCTGTTCCACACTTTTTAAAGGTCTTCCCTTTGGCATAAGCCTGACATAAATCTTTGTACGAACAAAGTAAAGTATACAAAAAAGGAACATCATAATTGTTAGAATTGCGAATCCCAGTTACCATCTGATACTTCTTTGAACATACACAATGACTGTCAATAAGACCATTATAGAAAATGTATAAGTGAAATAGTACCAATTGAACAAAGTACTGATTCCTCTTCTTCCTGATTCAATGTTGGGATACCAAACGCTAAGTTACATGGCCTTATGCTAGAAACACCAATTACTAACAAAACAAAGTAACTTAGTAAAAATTTCACTTGCCCTGGTGTTGGACCAACACATGATGTAGATTCTTAATTTACACATTTAGGTGGATGCAACTTTGAGATTGCTATTGTTAAAGTTAGAACTAGCATTCCCTTTAAATTATAAGTACTTTTAAAGTATGGTTAAGGTAGTGTACATTTAATATGATAGAAGTGACTCTTAGTAATTATGTTTTTTTATGCTAAGTGGATGGTTATGTTAAGGATAACTTGCTAAACTTTGAAAGCGTTTCATACCTAAAGCAGTGGTGGTGATCTTTGGTTTTCTTTAGGTGATCTTTGGTTTTCATTTTTGGGTCTGCTTGGGTCATTACAGTCATTTGCTTGGTGTTTGTGCGTTCTTGATAAGATTTTATCATTTAACCAACTTGACATTATAGTTTTGCTCTTGATATTATAGAGACTTAAAGAAACATGAATCAACAAAGGTGTTCGAGAAATCATCAGAAAGCTAAAAACTTTTTTTTTAGCTGGATCATTAGCAGCCTTACGAAACAAACAAATTCAGAAAGAGAAGTGAAACAACATTCCACTTGTATATCAAGTACCATAACAAGTGCAATAGGTCCCAACTATATCTTCAGTATAAGAACAAGTGCAATAGGTGTCTCCAAATTCCACCTCTCTTGCAGCACCAGTAGAGGAGCAAGTGCGACAAGAATTGCCAAACTCCACCATTTGAGCATCACAATCCATAGTTGAATGAGTGCAGTAAGATCAGTTACAACTTCCTAATTTACAAGAAAATGAACAATCTATAGAAGGCAAGAATATATATATTTTATTTCATATTATTTCAAAATTATCTACATTTTAGTAATTTTGTTGTTGATATTATTGTAGGCCCTTCAACTAAAAAAAAGAAAAAAAGGCGCTACACAAATGCAAGCAGAAAATTGGCGGAGTGACTGTCAACTGATAGTGCTAAATGAGCAGAGCCAGCCTATTGGTCCAACTAAAGTAGTGGTCACTAAATTTTCTAGCTTTCTTGGCACATTGGTAAGGAATGGGACATTTTGTCCTCTAAATTTCAGTTGGACAAAGTTGAAGACACACGATGATGTGTGGAGCTATATTCAAGTTCTAAGTTCTCAATATTTTGATTTCTATTTGAATGCTTTTCATAGTTTTTACACTAAACCAATTCAACCAAATTATAGAAGAAATATGACATACCCAATAATGAAAAAGATTAGTCTATGAGATTAATTGATGCTGCATTTAGAGGGTATATGTCCAGAATCAAGAAAGATCACTTTTACGCGTACACCAATGATGAAATTCGAAGGGCAATAAGGCCTAGAATTGTTCCAGAACCTGTATTTGAGGATCTCTTTCAGTATTGGAATTTTCAAAAAGATGAGGTATGATTTCAATATGGACAACTATTATATTATTGTTAGTATGCATTTTTTTATCTAATTCATCACGCCTGATCTCTCTTTTACGTTGTTCTTTCTTTTTTATATAAGGCATCAAATTTTGTGTTGTTAAACCTTTACGGTCTAAATCATTTTATTAAAAACTTATTCATAAATATTGTCTTGCAGGATACATCCAAGACTAGCAAAGAAACTAGAAAAAATTTTAAGTATCCGCACACTATGGGCAAAATAAGTTTTTCTCTAATCTGCGAGACTTGGTGTTTTCTTATATTGTTACTGTGAACTTGCTGAATTTACTTGATAATATTTTAATGCTAACATGTATGTGAATAGGAAAAAAACAAGAAAAATTTTGGTGCTTTGTCAAATAAGGAATTCTTTGTGGCAACTGGAAGAAGGTAACCTAATTGAGTGTATAAGGACACATCTGAAGAGATTACAAACAAAATATTATGAAATTTTCTATCTTAAAATTGATTAATATCATTGTTTTCTTAAATATTGAATCAACTAAATTTACTTGCTCTTGAATCTGATGTGTAGGTTGAAATAGAAAGAGTAGAGACTCAAGAAAGTGAAGATGGTACTCAATCAACTGATGCATTCACAACAATTATAGGGCCTGATCATCCTGGTCGAGTAAGACTATTCGGATGCTGGGTTACCAAGTATCTTTTGAAATTGAAAGCAAGTGCTTTTGGATCCTCTTTAAAAACTGATGAACTGGTGGAGAAGAGATTGGATAAGCTAGAAGAGAGGATGCAACAAAGAATGCAGGAAAAAATCAATACTCAAAGACATGTCATTGAGAGAGATGTTATAATGTCTAAATCTAGGATTAACACTTGATCCTAATATATTATAATTCAATTTTCATTCGGCGGAAGAAGTGGTTGCTAATCAAATAATAAACTGTCCATCTATTAGTAGTAACAATCAAGGTTAGTCTTTGTTTCTTGATCTGTTTGTAGTAACAATGGTTGTTATATATAATGTCACTTTCCAAGAGGGTTAACAACCACTCAAGACCATAAAAAAGAAAGCTAAATGTGCTAGTGACAAAAAATCAGATCTATTTCTTACTTTGGGAAAGGCTAGTCACATGTAGTGTAGTGCTCACACAAGTATTATATAATAGTTATGTTAGTATATCTATTACTTACAAAATATAGAAGCATAGTATTTTGTTTGACGATCAGATATCATCCTTGGCTTGTAAGCGTGTTTTTTAGATTTTGATTGATATGTTTTTTTGTAAACCAAGGAAAACACCCCCGGACTCCACTTTAGGAAGTTCTTAATAGTAGTATTAGTCTTAAGCTCTCAGATATTGGAATCTAGTAGCCAATAACCATTATAAAGTAACAGAAAAATAAGCCTGGTAAATTTAAGTGTACTTTCATCATAGCATAGTGCTAATGTTTCAAGCTAGTGCCGAGTGAAAATTAGATAATTTTGAGTGCATTTTTATTTCAGTTTCATGAGTTTTGTTCCTTCATGTTTCTTCTTGGGACGAAGTACGATTGAATAAAGTAAAGTGCCTTAATTTTGTATTTGGCTATTCATTGTGAGCGATCATTGAACTTGTATGTTGTCTATAAAAAAAGCAACATTTGTGTTTCTTCACTTTGAAGATATTTGTGATAGGGTGTATCTAGGACATAAGGAATACTACCCAAATTGCATATTTATCAAACACACTTTGTTGTGTTCATAAAAATAATCTTCTGCTAGCTACATATTAGTTACTGACCTACTATCCCGACTTTCTTCCAATTTGACAAATCCTTATGTTGAGATAAATTATCTTCATTGTATTTTACCTTATAAAAACTATCTTTTAATTGTGAACTACACAATGACCATTAATGCTTGATTTTTTCAATTTTTGGTTTTGTTAATGTTTTTGAATTTCCGATCATGCTTTTCTTTAATGAGTATAATCAGATGAAAAATAACTGAATAATCAATTCCTGCAATTTACAAGAAGGTTTTTATAGCTATACAACTACCTATAAATGTGATGCTAGGCAAAGTTTTGGTTGTCAATTAAATTGATCTCTAATTTCAATATCTAACTTTATGTGTATCTGTAATAGTCAAATAGATACTTGAAAATAATTTTAAACTGTTGTACAAGATTTGTAGTGGTAAGAATGCTCTAGGTAGAATTAATAGATTCAAGGCTTAAACTAAACTCAATTTAGCAATGTAGAGCTGCAATATTTTTTCTGAAATTGGTAACAATGTCAATTCTTGTAAGTAACAAAATTGTACATAAGTTGTACTAGGACCATAGTTACAATTTAGCAATGTAGAGCTACAATATTAATGAATGATTTTGTTTTGTGATGTGTATTCATTATGTTATAATTTATTATGTCTGTAAATAAAAATTTATATTAATATAAGTGACTATTTATATAAATTATGTCAATTTAATATTATGTGGCGATAATTTTGCAATAGATCAATAAACCCTTGCAATAGGTAGTCAAAAAGCATTGCAACAGAATAACAAAAGTGTTGTAATAGATGCTACTGCAATAATATACTGTTGTTTCCATAGAATATATTACAATGGTTAGTATCCATTGCCATATATAAAAATAGGCATCCCAATAATTAATGAATAGTTGTAATAGGTATTCAAAAAACATCACAATAGGATAACAAAAGCGTCGTAATAGATACTGTTGCAATGGTTTAATTTTGCTGCAATAGCTTCTATTGCAATGGTTAGTAACCATTGAAATAGATGAAAATAGGTGTCTCAATAAGTCACAAAATAACCATCGCCATAGGTCAAGATATGGAGACAGTTGTCTAAGCGTCATTATAGCGTGACCTATGGAGATGTTTCAGACAACCGTCGCATAAACCGTTGCCATAGCCCTATCACAATACCCACCTCTAGGACGCTTGCTGAACCATCGCAGTAGAGCTATGAAAATAGTTTTGTTGTTTATGGCAAAGGTTTTGCAACCATTTCAATAGGAGTAATTTCTCGTAGTGTGTATTTAAAACTGTCAGTAGTTAGCAAATGAAGGGCTTCATAGATTATGTTTTCATAATTACAACTGTAGTAATATCACTGTATCATCCAAATATGAATTACTACTTGAATATCAGCTTCAAATAAACTATGAAAGACATTAAAGAGAATTGAAGAGAGGAGATTGATAAGTAATTCTATAGTTCATCATATCTTAAATGATGACAAATAATAAAAATTAGTGACAGATGCTTGGTAAAATAGAAATTAATTGGAGAAGAAAACATGAGATAAGAAATTTAGTGTTTCACTAAGATTAATCAAACACTCCATAAACTAAAATCAAAAGAAAATGATTACTACAATATCAATTTCTTTGAGAAATTTTCTCATACACCTAGATTCCGAAGTAGACACTAAATTTTCCTTTGAGTAAATCAATACTATCAAGGAAAACCAAAAATATGCAGGGTGAAATCACCTCAAAAAGATGGTTGAAACAAAAAATCATTACCTGAATTTTTTTCACAACTCAAAACTATCTTTAGAATTCTAAAGAATTAATTCCAGTAGCTACTAGTTTGAGGAGTTGAAAATCGATTCGACGCCAAGGAGAAAACAACTGCATATGATCAAAAGAAAAGACACATATAAATTTAAGAAAAATAACATAAACTAAAGATGGAAATACTGATCGAAGAAAAATCATGACGCACTGAAGGAACTATTACCTTTATCAGCTGAAGAAAATAGAGAAGCAGAGAGATAGATGATTAAGAAAGATAGGTGAGAGCTGTTAAACAGATATGGATGAGATTGAATACATTTGAAAAGTGAAGATAAAGAATAGTCAGTGAAGAGATGAATTATTCTAGAAGTCTCTTTTGATGGTGCAAAATGACCAATTTTCCCATGGTCGTCCTCAACTCATATTTCTTTATAGTAGAAATTATACCTAAAGTAAAATCACAAAGGAGTTAATGAAGATATCAATAAGCATCAACTGAATATAACACCAACCCCAAGAAATAGTAGTCACAAAGTACATTCCTCTATAGTAATAAATAAAAAGATGAGTCGAAAATGTCTCAATGACACGAAATAAGCATAAAGATCAAGATACATAAGATCCCACGATCTCTGAGAACCACTGCAACCTCAAGAATCTCCAAAATGTAAACCATGGAATATTCACTGAATCAAAGTCCGGAGACAACTGACTCAGTATCTATATGTAAAGTGCACAAAAATAAATAAGCATGATTACTAACCATATCTACTCTACAACATAGTCGATCAATCCTAATTTAAAGTAATGGTGAGAACCACCCCTAATCCACACTATCAATACATGTCACATAATCTTGCAATCAGAAAGTTCACACCAAGTCTGACTTTAAATATACAAAACAATATACATAGTAGATGTCAAGTACATCAATAAACCTAGGTTATTTTGATAAAAAATGGAAATATAACTGGAAAAATCAATGAATGTAACAATCCAATTTATCTTTACACAGAAATAAAGAGTAAAAACTTTAATAGTTTTATATTTAGATAAATTTTTGAAAATTCAGGATTTTACTAGTCTTAGGTGCTTTTTGAGGGTGTGATAGTCTAAGAAATTCTATTTTTAATTTAAGGGTTAGTGGATTTGTTTGACTTGATTTTGTGATGGAGGATAAGCTTTGGATGCCGTAGTAACTTTTGATATGAAAAATCAATCCGTAGAACTTTGGATATGAGGTTTACCATGAAAGGGTTGATTCACAATGTTGTATTTTGAGGGGTATTTTATAAAATAGCTTAAACTGACAAGATTCCTCAAATTTATACCTTGGGACCGCCGCAGCAGTCGCCTCAATAAGCCTGGGAACCACTGTAGCTATAACTTTACCTTTACAGTGGTAACTTTACTTCCACAGTAGTAAAAATGCAGAATTCTTATTTTCTTAAATTGAAAAAAATTCATTTTTCATCCCAGTTTTCAAAAAACAAGTTGAGACTTAAAAAGGGACGATTTTCTGCACTTTTGGAGGCTTTTATATTTGGAGGTATGGTTTATATACTTACTACACTTGAATTACTTTCTAAAATTTTAAAAATTTTAGAATCATGTTCATGGTAGAAATTAGGTTTTGGCCCTAATTATGATCTTAATGTAAGTTGATGGGAATTTGAGTAAATTCAATTGGTATTGATATTAGGGTGTTAGAATATATTAGATTTAGTTTATTATTTTTGACCAACTTTGTTGAAATACACTGGGTGTGTTTTCATTATTATTTTTTTGTTCATGCTAAAATATAGATAATTCATGTGGTATAAGAGGTAGAAAATCCCAAGATGATGAATTAGGCAAGTTTACGGTTTAATTATGAATTGTAGATTTCAAATAGTTGAAAAAGATGAGATTATTGAAGTGGATATGTAAGCTTTCTTTTATAGATCAAGAACAGATTGAAAGAGAAAGGAAAGGCAAGCTTGTGGACTTAAAGTGATTTGAACAGGAAATTGAGGCAGGCAGCAATGAGACTTGCTTGGTTTGTATGTCACAACCCAAATAACGAATAGCGGCAAACACCTATCCTCTCTATACTAGATAGAAAAACCCTTAATACCCAACCATTCAATAAATACTGAAACATAAATAATGCTTAAGTTAACCAAATAAACCATTCATCTAAATAACCATTATTAGTTCATAACATTTATCTAGTTGACTTTACCTATAATCCATGTTTAATACATTGATAAGTAAAAGTAATGCAGAAAATCTTCAAAATTAAATTCTCAAAAACTAGCCTAAACTGGTATGAGAGTACTAGACAATGCAATGAACCAAATCATCATTATGTGAGAAAACATGTCAAAAATTATTTACAACAAAGAATAGACCCAAAACAGACATGAAAAAATAATTAAATCAGTGAGGAAAAACTAAGCCCAAGGGAATTGGGACAAAAGGCCAAAAAAAAAACTAGTAGACTAATGTAGACCACTACAACATTTGGATAAACACTAGAATTATATCAATGTATATGTGATAGGAATTGTCGTAGCAGTACTGGGCAGTGGAAAACCTGAGAGATTTTTGAAAAACCTCTCTTTTATTATTCCCCAGGTTTCTACCTTTCTCATAAAAGACTCTAAAAAACCTCATCTCCTCAATCACAAGATTTCAAAGGCCAAGGTTTATGAGGGAAAATTTGAGATACGCACAGAAGAAACCTGACATGAGAATATGCTTAGCATGCGCGAGTCAGCTTACCCCTCTCTTTAAAAGCATACATTAGGCCTTGGGCATGGTGGAAAGTTAACATTAATAATAATGTCAAGAGACTCATGAATTTAATCTTTGGCAAAGAGATGGATAGGTGGACACATTATACTTTATTTATAAGTGATAGGTGTAATCTTGTGTCATGACCCAAAATAGACATGTGATGACACTTGTAAAATCCTCCAGAAAAGTAAGCCTAATCCCATTCAAAAGAACGCAAATAAAAAAAATAAAAATAGAAGCAAAATAATAAAATGATCCCATATATATAACTAAGACACAAGTCTCCAAAAAACATCCCAAATCTGGTTGTCTCTAGTACGAGCCTCTAATAC
This sequence comes from Capsicum baccatum var. pendulum, assembly GCA_030864225.1. Classification (NCBI taxonomy): domain Eukaryota; kingdom Viridiplantae; phylum Streptophyta; class Magnoliopsida; order Solanales; family Solanaceae; genus Capsicum; species Capsicum baccatum. Next base: position 144,091,711 of record CM061552.1, read on the forward strand.
AAATTCAAATAATCTAAAATATCTTAAATGTGAATAAAAGACAAGAATGAGTAGAGAGAACATTGAAGTTCCAAAGTCTAATAGCCACTACCTCGATCTCCATAATATACAACGCTTAAGGAATGTAATCTACAATCTTCCACTCGATCCAATACCTGTACGATGTGTAAAAAAATGAAAATAAAAATAAGAGTGATTACAAAACCATATGTACGTAGAAAACATTGCTGATAACCAATCCTAATCCAAAATGATGATGAAAACCTCAACTCCCAACTACCCAAGTTTCCCCAAATAAATCTGTAGTCATTAATTTCTCCACTTCATCCTAGTGGGGTAACCCAACACAACAGTCATAGTATTATCCACAAATTGGGTAGGAATAAAATTCAAGGTGAGTCAGTACTATCCATTCAATGGTCAACAAGAATAGGAAAGTATTTATAACAAAGACTCACTAATGCAGTATATTAAGCTCAATTATTATGTTTAATGAATGATATATAATAAAGTATTGAAAGTACACAGGCATGTATGTGTCATGCTACCACTAGGTACGATGCTACATGTCTCACTAATCAAGACATAGCTATACCATATGAATCATGTATACCTCAACTCCCAAATCATCCAATAAGTATAACAATATCATGTAATAAAGTTAAATGAATGCTCAATACTCAATATCACAAAAAAAGGTTCAATCTTGATAATTAACTGTAAAAGTAATCACACAATGATGATACCAAACCATAAAAAGAAAATATCATGCAATGCATATGATTTATAGCATTGTTATGATAATGATAAATGATTAAAATTAATTACATGACTTTCTGCATGCACCTATCGAACCTTAGCACTCACAACATAGGACCCTTGGGGGTTTATAACCCATATACTCTTTATAATCTCTATCTCATGTCTCAAATCAACCTTACTAACATATCTCTCAATATAGGCCTTATGTAAAGTATCTCATTATCTTACAAATATCAAAATATCTTAGTATTATTAATGTCACATGAATATGCATGTGGATATGAGGATGTAATACTCCCAAAGAATTAGTATGTAGATCAAAATCCATTTAATACATATATAAGTGAGCTCAAAATCAACTGTATATATCAATAATTCATGATATCAATTTCCACTTGGCACCACCAGAATAAATTATATTATAGTCATCAATATTATTATTTCCAACCCTTCACTCGGGCATCATTATAAGAAATATGCAATTAATTATCCTATGAGGCCTACAATGTCAATTCAAGCACCCACTTAGGTGAAAAAATACTAACTAAGGAATCAGGTGCACAAAACATGACAAATAACATCTAGTCAAGCCTCTACTCAGAGATCACGATACTATATCCTCTCAAACTAAAGACGTATACATATAAGACCACACTCGAGCACACAATCAGAATTAATTACTTAAGTCCATATTAATTCTCATGAAAGCAAAACACAGGCATACCAAACAAACCACAAACCCAAGAACAATTAATCACAAAACTACCCTAACCTAGCCTGTTCCATTCATTAAGTCTCCTAAGTTATTACAAGTCTATTCATACTCTATGTATCCTCTAAACCTCAATCATTACATCAATAAAGATTATAAATAACTACCCCTAACATGGCACTAAACCCCAATCATCTTAATAAAGTCTGCTAATAAGATTCAAGATCTAAAATAGGCATCTAATAGCAATTATTTGAGATTACTATGTTATCTATCTCGATTCTACTCTAAGAATATTTACAAGTTGTAATACGAACTATATAAGACAATAATCTAAATATAATCCATCAAAAGCTCTATACATGTGGAGATGCTCACTATTATAGCTAACCAGGATCCCAAATCCAAAGTGAATCGCAACATACAAACAAATATGGATATAATACATAAGACTTTGGAAAAGTAATGATGCATCTCAACTTGCTTTTGTAGAAGATCTGCAACCCCAAACACCATCCAAAGACCCAACTAGAAGATTTACTCTTTTGAATAAATACCAAATGTGATCAATCTAGCCCAATATGGAAAGTATAAGTTAAATGGAGTTCAATGACACCCATATTGACCATTCTTGAATCGGGTCCAAAATCCATCTCAAAAAATATTTCAAAGACTACAAAGGAAAATTTTAGATTGTTATAAATAATGTTCTCCAAAAATATAGGAGTCTATAGCTGAAAACCCAAGCGAATCAAGTAGAAATCAAACCTCAAATCAAAGAAAAAATCATTTAACAATTTACCAGGGAAGCCCCAAAAGTCACATTAAAATTCAACTATTTGATGAGGAAGTTGTAAAATAATCAACAAAAATTAAGGACTAAGGGTTTAGAAACTTATCCATGGAAGAATGCTCATGAACCTCATTTGAAATCACCTAAAATTGAGGTCTCTAGGTCCAAAAATGAAAGAATAGTGATTTGTGGCCTAAATAAAGGTGTTTAATTTGTACATATCATTGGCCTTCATAAACGCGCCCCCTAGTGTTGAATCTGAATTTGCCCTGACCTAAGACTTCACAAATGCAAAGAATAAAATTGACCCAACCCATCAATACCATATCACGATCATGGAATCCATTATAGAGATAGCATTGAAGGACTAATTTTTCCTTTGTCAATGTGACTTAGGGATCATAAATGCAAAACAAAATAAGCCAGTGCTTTGTGATTACAATGAAGAAATGACCTACACCGAATACAATAACTCTATGTCCAAAAAACCTCTGAAAGGACCATCGAGATTCATTCATGACCCTATAAAAATAAAATAATAATGCTAAGAGGCTAATTTTATAATTCTAGACTCAATGGTGAAGTAGGATTTTCAAAAAAGATCACTTTCAACAAATTTATCCCCAAGATCCCTTTAAGGTAAAATATAACTAGTCTCTAAATGGAGGGTCAAAATGAAAACTAAGGGCTCAGGATCCAAAATAAAAATTCTACTAATCCAAAATCAACATTCTAGATTTATGAAAACTATCAAAATCATCATCGAAGGCTCAGATTATAAAATATTTACCATAGTCAAACTAACACCTTTTAAGAGTGTTCAAAATCACAAATTCGTTTAAAAAAATTTCCCAAACATCAAAAAAATGCCAACCATCCCCACAACCAATAAATATGATTAAAAAACTATAGGGAAGGGAAAATACTCAAAACATAAAAATTTATAAAAACCAGTACGACGGTTATTACATCGTGTAAAAAATATACGTATCTTAATACCTTTCTGGGCTCTTTGATAGGTAGAAAGTTGAATGAGATAGTACGGTATAGTAAGAGGTAACTAGAGTAACTCAAGTAATTATAAAACATCATAAATAGTTAGTTGTGTTGAAGAAAAATGGTCAAAAATAAGGCGTGAAATTATTGGGTTTAGTAGTTATCATAATCTAGTCACACGATTAATAAGAAAATAAAAGGGTAATATAGTAAAGTGAAATATCAATTTTCTACTAGAAGTGGTTTGCAAAGAAAAGAAGATGGAAGAGAAACATAAATCAAGGAGCGAATAGAGAAGAAGTGAGGGGTAGCGTGAACCTAGTCTATGTCAAACCCATATGGATGTATGGTATATATAAACACTAGTAATGTAATACTTAGACTAGCTTAGCTTGTGTTTGTTCGTGACCTGAATATTTATTATTGCCTTTTTGTATGACTTATGATTTATTGATTGCATCTCATATTTATATGAATATTGTTAATATTGTAAAATAAAGGATTGCGTACCATACTTGTACAGATATTATATGTTTTGATATGGGTTAGGTACCATGCTAGTACAATTATGAGATATTGTGATATAGGTTAGTTACCACATTAGTATAATATGATGTTAATGAGATAAATGAGGAGGGAAAAGAAGCGAAAATGCATATATCTTGCATATATCCATTCATTTATATATATTTGAATGTAATTCCTCTTCGTATATTTTTATGATGTAAGTGTTGTGGTGAATTACAAAAAGGGAGCTATAAGGGTATAGGGTTGCTAAAACTCTGAGCTCTTAGTGGTGGTGTTGTTCATTGTGCCATGTGGTAGTTGAGTACCAGGAAAATTAGGGTAGAGGTAGATTAAGAAATGTGAATACCATAAGAATGAGTTAGTTAAGGCTATAATATGCATAGGCTAGAAGGGGAAGTCAAAGTATAAAGATATACAAAAATGTTAAATGGCAAGTAGGATTAAAGATCTAGAGTAGGGTGCTAGGGATTTATATTTGGCAAGTCAGAATTGGAACTTTACTTGATGTTATTATCTCTCCGTATTTTCTATTGATTTACTTTATTTCTAACATTGGTTGGTCGATGATGCTTACTAGTATGCGTGGTTGTACTGATATAATACTTAGTATACTTTCAATCGAGGGTATATCCATGGTGTAAGTTTGTTGGTGTTTCTTTATCATTGATCTTGATCAATATGCAACAACTCCTACATCCTCCATTCTACATGGATTCTATTTCCTAGATGTTCCTACTCCTTTTGTAGTGTTCTTGTACCAGTTTAGGCTAGTTTCTGGGGATTCATTGTTGATAATTTTCTCCATGTTTTAACATATCGAATGGATTGATTGAAATTGTACAAGGAGTAAATTGAATTATTATAGATGGTTTGAAGTTACTATTTAGATAACTAAGTTTAAGGATTACTTTTAAAATTGTTAAACTTTTAAATTTGATTGAGTGGAGTATTTAGGGTTCTTCTATCTAGAGTGGGCATAGGTAGATATGCACATGCTTTGGTGGGTTGGATTGTGAAAAGATGGGACAGAACCCAGGTCATCGATCTCCCAATACAAGAGAAAATGACGAGTAAAGTCCTATGGATTCATGTGTTTATGTACACATCAAATCTACAGAAAGCTACAAGGCATCTAGGAAATTATTTCACTTTCTTCTCCCATATTGTGTTGTCTCAATGTTGCCTCCTCGAGTTAAGTCCAATTGGTATCGTGTATATTTCAGCCATCACAATTGGGAATGGTTGGTTTCAGTTGGTATTTTAGGAATGTAAGAAGATGGAATAAACGTTCCGCCCATTAGAGGAAAATAAAGAAGTGTAAGTAGGGATGTACGAAAAACAAACGGACCAATAAATCGAATTGGTAAAAATCCTATTGGTTTATTTTATGGGGTTAATAATTTCTTATGATTTTATAATTTTTTTATTAGGTTATTGGTTCGATTCAAATTTTGGTTATTGTGTTATTGAACATACTGGTAACCCAGTAAGAATATAATAAATTATTACCTTACCCCAACTATGTATATTACTTACTATATTTCTCTTTAATTTCTACAAAACTGTTCATTTTCCATGAAGACCTAATCTATCTTGAAGATTCATGTAAATTAAAATACATTATATCGAATTTTAGCTTCAATTAAGGTTAAGTTTCTTTTCATGTTAGTTTCTATTATTTTTATTTTCTGAGTATTTCCTTATCAGTTAAATTGAAAAGCCAAACTGTTAAGAAGTAAAAAAAAATTAACCAAAAATTGATAAAAATTATCTTATTGTTTTAGAATATTTAAAAACTAAAAACCAATAACCAATAAACTTAACAGATAATACATAAAATCAAACCGAACCAACCGATTCACACCCTTTAAGTGTAGGAGGTTTATTGATATGGTTGCTTGACGATGTGTAATAAACTTTCTGTGAGATAATGGTGTGTTAATAGTCACTATGTATGATGTTATGAATCATACTGAATTTCAACTTCAATTGTGATGGTTAAAATCCT